>CM073579.1:22003926-24596426 GCA_037074715.1 Magnolia kwangsiensis
GATTCTGGTTTAGCCTCTTCATCTTTGCATAGAGTATCATCATATAACTGCTCTTTTCAGCAATCACAAATGATTAATTTTTAAACTCTCCCAGGTGCTGCTTTGATTCTGGATGTTATTTCTGAACCTTCAGAACATTTGTTAGTTGGTCAAACTCTCAAACGTACATTGGTGCCAAGTTGGCCTATTGAAGAAAGAAAACATATTAGAAAGGATGAAGGATACTGCGATTCAGTTTCCTTTGATGATGATAAATATCAAGTTTCATTGCCCCAAGATACTACTGACCAACGTATTCTACCCCCTCCCCCCTGATGGATTCAAATAAGTTGTTTTACTTGATTTTATTTGTACATAAACTAGACTCTCAGCATTCTTTTCAATTACCACAGATTATGTAAAACACATCATCCTATCTTTTTGTTAGAAGTGCAGGAAGCAGCCTGACGTTGGAAGTTATATCTGGTCCTTCTCGTGGACTCCGCTGTTCCCTGCAGTCAACAAATGCCTCTCGACTTCCATTGACCCTTGGAAGAGTTCCTCCAAGTGATTTGTTGCTGAAGGATTCAGAGGTTTCAGGGAAGCATGCAATGATAAATTGGAACTTAAATGTAAGCATCAATTGACACTTGCTTTCACTTCAGTTCCATGTGAAATTTGGTTTCAGGAACTGTTTATCTGCTATTTTGATCAAGTTTGGAAAACTTGGGACTCAGACTTGACTCTGTCAACCTGTAAAGTTTGGCTCGTGCTGGTTGGTGTGGTAACTCAGTGTGACCTGTGTTTTTTTAATTAACTTAATTTTGGATTATAAAGAATGGTTTCTTACAAATGAATATGCATGTTTAAATTTATATTGGATTTATCTTCTGAAAACAACATTATAATGCATATTTGGTGGTAGGGGGAGAGGCTACCTTTATCATCTTAAAACAATATCTTATAATGTATATGTTATTAGGAGTAACATCCTGTAGGCTAAATAAACTTTCATGTCCTTTTTGATGAACAGCACGGTCTGACATGACTCAGAGGGAGGGAGGCTGGCTTTACCATCTAAAAAGAGCTTTTATTATCTTAAAATATATCGTAATGTATATTTTAATAGTTATATCATTATGGTAACATCATATAGGTTGAATAAGTTTTGTATGCCCTTTTTAACCAGCAAGACGGTGTGGTTATCTCTTGTTTGAGTCATTGAGTCATGAAAAAAATCACAGGAATGTTGATTTTGTTCTGTTACAGAGACCGCACGTTTAAAAAAAAAAACCTCGGTGTGGCATAATTCAAGGTCGACTTGGGCGAGCATGAGTTGACTTGGCCAACCTTGATTTTAATTTGCTTGCTACTGGACTTGAGGGCTGCTAATGCTTGTGTTAGTGACTTAGTGCACTTGTGGCTCGAACATGTCTCATATGTGATGTGCACTACCTAAGCTGGTCATTGGATGGGTCTCACACTTTAACCCTGGTGCAAAAACTGGGGCGATCCATACATCAGATTGGTCAGATGTCTACAAGAACAGTTGGATGGTTACTTGTCTATTCCCCTGGATGGGTGGACTGGCCTGATCTTTTGGCTAGAGCATGAATGTGGTGGGCCTTGCTAGTGGCTTGGATGTCACACATGTTGGCATGTGGCAGTGGGCAAGTGCACTGATGTGAGTCTCTTTTGTTTCTCATTAGATTGATATTTGGTGATGGCAGAAATTGAAATGGGAGCTGGTGGATATGGGGAGCTTGAATGGAACCCTCTTAAATTCTTGTGCAGTTCACCATCTAGAGTCAGGACAAAGGCATTGGAGTGAACCCATCGAGCTTTCAAGCGGAGACGTAATTACTCTTGGTACAACATCCCAAGTATATGTGAGTTGAAGTGGCATTGCTTGTATTTTTGGTTTCTCTAGTTTTGTTTTTTGAGCCGAGAACTGCATGTCAGATCTGTCACATACTTAATCGGTGTTGAAAACTGGCAAAATAAACCCGTTATTGGTGCAAGTCGAATGGTCTAAAAGTGCAAGGGGATGGTCCAAAAGGACGTGGGTGTAGGTAGCGAGAAAAGACTTGATGACCTATGGTCTAACTGAAGCTATGGACCTTGATAGAGTGGAATGGAGGAACAGGATTTTTGTAGCCCACCCCATTAGTTGGGATAAGCTGATGATGATGATGTGCTTGTTCTAATTACATAATTTTGCAGCCCATGTTTAGTTTTACAAATAATTTAGCGAGTATGTTAAGTACGTGCACAATTATAGTACTTGTTTTTTTGAAACGTAAGGATTTTACTGATAGAGAAAAAAGAAACAGGAAAAACAACCCAGAGAGCTAAAAAAGTAAAACAAAAACAAAAAAAATACAAAAAACTAGACCATACAAAATCTGTCCCTCGAAAGAACAACCCAGGAAGAGCTGAGAGTCTTTTAGGGAGCCCAATCCCTGAAAAGAACAAGGACACTCGAGAACACCCCAGCCGCAGAAACGCTAGAATTCCTTAAACAATGATTATTTCTTTCTGCCCACATTGCCATAGGACAACCAAAAACAATATTCTCTACTTCCTTTTCCCCATAGCTCTTTCGTATTCCGCACGCCATTTGCAAGGGAGATCTTCCATAGAATTTGGCATGATCCACGCTACCCCGGACATTTTGAAAATGCTCCACCATAAATTAGAGGAGAAAGGACGACTTATGAAAAGTTGGTCCATTGTTTCTTTAGAACGGTAGCATAAAGGCAGATGTTGGGAATACACATTCCACATTTTTAGAGATTATCAACCGTGAGGATAATGTTCCTTCCCACCAGCCACCCGAAAGCTGCCACTTTTGGAGAAACTCCATAGTGCCACAAATGAGCTGTGTGGGAGTTTGTTGTGGGAGAAGAGGCCTCTGCAATGGATTTGTAAAGCGAACGAACAAAAAAGATTCCTGAACTAGGCATACGGTCTTCCTCAACTTCACAAGGTAGAAAAGTCTGCAAACAAGATAAGTTGAGAGTAAATTCCTTTGAAAATGCTCCACCATAAATAAGAGAAGAAAGGACAACATATGAAAAGTTGGTCCATTGTTTCTTTAGAATGGTAGCACAAAGGCAGATGTTGGGAATACACACTCTACGTTTTTAGAGATTATCAACCGTGAGGATTTTGTTCCTTCCCGCCAGCCACCCGAAAGCTACCACTTTTGGAGAGACTCCATAGTGCTACAAATGAGCTGTGTGGGAGGTTGTCATGGGAGAAGAGGCCTCTGCAATGGATTTGTAAAGTGAATGAACAAAAAAAGATTCTTGAACTAGGCATACGGTCTTCCTCAACTTGACAAGGTAGAAAAGTCTGCAAGCAAGATAAGTTGAGAGTAAATTCCTCTATCTTAAAACCACCCCCCCGCCCCCGCTGTAGAAACGCTAGAATTCCTTGAATAGTGATTATTTCTTTCTGCCCACATTGCCATAGGACAACCAAAAACACGATTCTCTACTTTCTTTTGCCCATAGCTCCTTCGTATTCTGCACGCCACTTGCAAAGGAGATCTTCCATAGAATTTGGCATGATCCATGCTACCTCGGACCAGGGTGTCCCAAATCGGTTACGTATCGGCCGATGCCGTTACGCGATACGGTGTCGAAACGGGCACCCTCCCGATTTTGTGACTGTAACGGCCGTTACAGGTCATAACGGCCGGTACATCCCGTAAAGGCTGTTATGAGCTAAAGAAAAAGGGGGGGAAAAATGTACCTTTTTTTTTCTTTTTTCTTTTTTCTTTCTTTTCTTCTCCTTCTTCTTCTCCTTCTTCTTCCTCTCCTTCTTCTTCTGGACTGCAGCGGCTGCGGCTGCGGCTGCAAGTGTGGCTGCGGGCCTGCGGCCTTCTTCTTCTTCTTCCCTCTCTCTCTCTCTCTCTCTCTCTCTCTCTCCCTCTTTTTCTTTTTCGGTTTCCCTCTTTTTTCCCTCTTTTTTCATTTTCGCGTCGAAAATGAAATCGGAAGCAAATTTGCTGGTGTACCACACACCAGCTATGTAGCTGCTGCAGGTACGTGTCATGCTAAGACGAGCGCTGACACTCCTCGAGCTCCGAGTTGTACGAACGGTTCAAATGAGATCAAAGTTACATGGGCTCCACAGCGATGTATTTATTATATCGACACCGTTCATCTATTTTTAGAGATCATTTTAAAGCATTACTCAAAAAATGAATCACATCCAAAGATCGTCTGGACCACACCAAAAATAACAACGGATATAATGATTTTCACTTTAAACAATTCGTAGGGCCCACCGTAACGTTTATTTTCCATCCAATCTGTTCGTAAGGTCAAAAAGACCTGAATGAAGAGGAAAAACAAATTTCATATTGATCAAAAACTTCTGTGATCCCAAAAAGGATTTCAACGGTGGACGTTCAATCCCTCACTGCTTTTTGCAGTGTGGTCGACTTGATAATTAGATCTGTATTATTTTTTGTGTCAATCCTTAAGTTGAGTTGGTCAAATGAATGGACGGTTTAGATATAACACATACCTCGTGATTAGACCCACAGCAATTGCTGACGTCAAATGAATGGATTGGGTACGCGGCACGTTTTTAATGGACAAGTTAATAAATGGTACACATGCGACATGGGCCCCACCATGATGTATGTATTTTATCCATGTCGTCCATCTATTTTGCCACATCATTTTAGGTCATGATCCAAAAGATTAGTAAGATCCAAATCTCAGGTGGACCACAACATAGGAAACAGATACAATGCTCACCATTAAAAATTTCTTAAGGTCCACCTAAATGTTTATTTTCCATCTAACTTGTTAATAGGGTCACACTGACGTGGATGAAGGGAAAACACACATGTCAGCATGATCTAAAACTTTTGTAGCCCCCAATAAATTTTTAATGGTGGATGTTTAATTATTGTTGTTTCTTATGGTGCGGTCCACCTAAGCTTTGGATCTGCCTCATTTTTGGGCTCATGCCCTAAAATTATTTGGCAAAATGGATGGATGGTGTGGATATAACACATTCATAATGGGTGGGGCCCGAAAAACTTTGACACTCGTGTGCTACACTTCACAATCCGTGCCCTTAAAAAATTATACACAAGACATGCATTAACTTAAAATTTACCAATTAAATTATGGACTGTAATTGCTAACTTACAATGGCAAAATCAATTTGTTTGAATAGTTTTAATTGTTAATTTGTGGACACTTATTTTTTAAAATAGGGCCTTTTGATTCACTATCCAATAAATGTCCACCAATTCATAAGTGAGATAATGCCAATAAATTGCATGAATTTGAGGCTGATTTGGGGCATGGATTGGTCCTCCAAGTTAGCCCCAAATTGGCAACGCCATCTACCTGAATTTAATTTAATTTTTTTAAAGAACTATTGGGAGAAATGATATCAAATTGTTAAGTATATAAATTAAATAGTTAAAAAATTAAATATATGAATTTTGTAGTCAAATTCAGGTTATTTGGTTCATAAATTCATCAGACAGTCCGATACTACTTCTTACCAAAGAGTGGACCATTACACCACCATAAACATGTTCCAATTTATAATTGAATGCATATTTGGAATGCTTAGAATATTCCGGATTTAATCCATCTTTTTTCATATTTTTTTAGAAAAAAAAAATTTTGGGCCGTTACGCCCCTGTATCGCCGTTATGCACCCGTATCCGTATCAGTTTTGGAGGTTACCGTTACACCAACCGATACCAATACGCGATACCTTGCTCCGGACATTTTGAAAATGCTCCACCATAAATCAAAGGAGAAAGGACGACGTATGAAAAGTTGGTCCATTGTTTCTTTGGAATGGTAGCACAAAGGCAGATGTTGGGAATACACATTCCACGTTTTTAGAGATTATCAATCGTGAGGATTCTGTTCCTTACCGCCAACCACCCGAAAGCTACCACTTTTGGAGAGACTCCATAGTGCCACAAATGAGCTATGTGGGATGTTGTCGTGGGAGAAGAGGCCTTTCGATGGATTTGTAAAGCGAATGAACAAAAAAGATTCCTGAACCAGGCATACAGTCTTCCTCAACTTCATAGGGCAAAAAAGTCTACAAACAAGATAAGTTGAGAGTAAATTCCTCTTTCTTAGGATCTACCCCCACCCTAGGGATAAAGCAATCCTTGATAACTACATCCTTATTAGAGGAAAATGCAAACAACACAGGAAAAGACACAACCAAAGGCTGGTCGCTGCACCATAAATCTAACCATAATTTGATTCTCGAACCATTCCCAAGGGAGAAAGGGATTCTCTCAAACAGCAAGGGGGCAGACTTGGCTATGCCTTTCCACAAGGAGGAGGCACGCTATAACGAGGAGGATTTAGTCCACCAACCTTGGGGGGGAGAGGCCATATTTAGCTGAAATAATTTGATGCCATAAACTATCTCTTTCGTTCTCAAATCTCCAAACCCATTTACTCAAAAGGGCTTCATTGACAAGGAGGAGATCCTGGATATTGGCTCCCCCTTCCTCATAAGGTAAGCAAACCTCTTTCCAATTAAGCAGGGGAAACTTCCTCCCATAAGATCTTCCTTGCCATAGAAAGTTTCTTCTCAACTTATCGATTTTAGCTATAGCCGATTTTGGGCATCTAAAAAGAGAAAGATAGTGGATAGGCAAATTCGAAAAAGATGCTCTGATAAGATTTAACCTCCCAACCAACGATAAAAGTTCATTTTCTGAAGACAACTTGCTTTCCATCCTTTCTATAATCTTGTCCCAAAGGTGAATCAGGGGCTTACCGATGCAAAGAGGAAGGCCCAAGTAGATTGTAGGCAGAGCACTTACCTTGCATCCAAGAAAATGAGGAAAGGAAATCCAACTAAGTACGTGCCTTTTTCTTTCAACTTCCAATATCCTCCTTTTGTAATAACAACTCTTGCTTGTTTTCCGAAATGCTGATTGCTACTTCATAAACCAAGTTTTGATGACCATCTTTCCACAAAATACATCATTTTTAAATGGGTACATAAAAGGCAATTAACCGTTTCCTCTCCACTGCGAGCTCTGATTATCTTTGCGACTTAGGCAAGAACATTGCCTCTATTTTAAACTTGATTGAAGTAACACATTTTTTGCTACAATCAATATCAGAGTTTTAAAACCACAAGGTGAAGCTGAGGATGTGGCTGGCCCTTCAGTGGGGCAAAGCTTAGGTTCGTGGCACAATGCATAGGCCTCGTGATTTTTTGTTTATACTTTTAAATCCAATCGATGATTATATATTGGGCAAAGGTTGATGTTGGGTGGGGAGCAGATCGTAAAATTTTGCCAATCTACCATTTAAAAGCAACCCAAATTGTTGTGAGAAAGGCTAGATGGTGATGATGGTTCTTTTTGTAATTAAAATGACTACTTAAGAACCTTACAAAATGCATTTTCTAGTGTGGATCCTAATCTGAACTTGGAGCTGGACCTGATTCCAGATCAAAACCCGTTCCGAATCCTAATTCATGCTCTAAACTGGACCTGTCAGACCCTATGCAACACCCAAAACTTATTGGATTCAGATCTGGAACCTCATAGACGGTGTTGTTATCCGAACTTAACAAAACAGGAATCTAACTCCCCTAGTTGGTTTCAGGTCTGGGTATAACAGTGTCTAACCCGGACCTTGCCCGTTGAAAGCCCTATTACACACTTTGGAACATGGTATTCCATAACGGTAATGGCGGTCGTAATGGCCACTACCTTTACCATTACAATAATGGCTGTAATGACTGTCACAGAAATTTTCTTTTCTTTTCTATTAAAAAAAAAAAATCTATTTCGGCCCGTAGCGGACCTTTATAGGGTTGTTACAGGGTCATTTTTTCCGTTACGGCTATTACGACCCCGTAGCGTGCAACAGTTACTACCTTTACGATTATGTAACTGCCCTTATGGTCATTAACGTAACCGTTTTGGAATAGCTTGCTTTGGAACCTGTAGTCATTAGATAAGTGAAGGTGGCGTCGTAGATGCAGAAGGTACCGAAGGTAGAATAACTCTTTGAATGTCACTGTGCATACTCTGGGAGAAAGACAAATTTTTAGAGGTGGCAGGCTGAGCAAAAAGGCTCATTGGGATTCACCAGGATAGGGTCTCTCTAATAAGTTGCAGGGGGAAACGATTGTTCATCAGAACCACATTACATGGAGTAAGAACTTTACCAATTTTTTTTACGACACAGGGTGTCTCCGCCCCTTTTTGAGGCGAGATATTCCCCGCGGATACACGCAACCACCCACAACCACATGTATTGGGTAATGCCGAGGAGGGGAGTCAAACCCACACGCAGGGATCAAATCCACGGTGACGACTGCTCACCCAAACCTCGTTGGGTAAGAGCTTTACCAATTTTGATATCTGAACACAGGTAGTCTTTGGCCCCTTGTGGCATGTTTTATTTGAAGTGATTGAACTATGGTTGGGAAAACATTTACATTCAAACACCCATAGAAATGCTTAATCAGGCTACTTTCCACAAAACTCCTGAGAGGGAGATTTATTCCCAGTCACAATGTGGGTACATCATCCGCCACCCAACTTCTAATGCCTATCTCACTGCATTATCTAGTTGCAACTGAACTCAACCATATGTTTCACCTATAGGTCATTTATGTCTGCATTGCTAGCTTTCAAACCTTGCTCTTTACTTAATCTTCTCTTTTCTATCAGTTCGTGGTATCCACATTCTTTTACATTGTAACAGGTTCAAATCACCCGTCATGCTGAACATAATATTCCCTTTGGAGTTGGTATGGCTTCTGATGCTATGTCTCTGCGCCGAGGAGGAAAGAAACTTCTTATGGAAGATGTGTGCTATTACCAGTGGCCACTTCCCGAAGTTGACCAGGTTTTCATGTTACTGCCTTTAGCTGTGGGATTTTTTACTCCGTCCTCGATACGTATCTTAATCAATGCACAAAATGCAGTTTGGACTGTTTGGCATCTTTGATGGGCATGGTGGAGCAGCTGCAGCCAGATCCGCAAGCAAGTTAGTTTTAGCCATCTGATTTTGATTTCATACTAGAGGTGTCAAAAGCCATAGGCAGAATTTTTGCATGATAGACTCTTCTGATTGGGAACAAATGGTTGTATTGCCTTGAAACTGTATCTAACTGAGGGGGTTGCTACAATGACATGAGAGCATCATGAATCTTATGTGCAATTAGAAACATCTTTGTTGTACATGCGGCACTTGTTTTTGGTGATTGGGATTGTTGATTTGGTCCGCCACAATGTGGTGGGCAATATTGCAAAAGGCAAGAAGATTGGACTGTGGTGTCCATCAATGGCCTGAAAAAGGGATGGTTTGCTTAAAACAGAGGAAGTCTCCTCATTCAGTGGACAACCCTCACAACTGTTTATAACCATGCATACAGGCACAGGGTCGCTGATAAGCTTGCCAGGCTGTTTTTGTGTCTTCTCTTTTGCATTGTGCAATCTTTGCACATAGGTTTTTTTTCCCCCTTTCAAAACAGTTTGTTGATAAGCAAAAGGACATGACTCCCAAATGGATGGCCATAGGTGTCTGATCCTGTGATTTTGGCTAAGAATCATCCGGGAGGGGGCACACAGATCAACACGCCCAATCAGCGTAGCATTCATGCTTTCCACATCTATTCCACATCTATGGTAAATACTAGGAGATGGCACTGCATATAAACTCCTATGATGTGCATGTTGTAATAGTATTTCTCATGTTGTTAAACACCTTGCAAATATGATACTTTGGATGAAATTCTAATGTTTCAGTTCATAATTTGTGTTCTTTTGCACCAGTGAAAAAAGTGTTCTTTGGTGTATGGTGTTATCTTTTCAGGATTAAAATTTTCAGTCTTATACTGCTTTTATGTTTTGAACATTCAGTTGGTTGAAATGA
The DNA here is from genome assembly GCA_037074715.1 of Magnolia kwangsiensis. Classification (NCBI taxonomy): domain Eukaryota; kingdom Viridiplantae; phylum Streptophyta; class Magnoliopsida; order Magnoliales; family Magnoliaceae; genus Magnolia; species Magnolia kwangsiensis. Next base: position 22,013,823 of record CM073579.1, read on the forward strand.
TGGTCTTGAGCATGTTTTCTCGGGCACCAAAACATTTGTTCTTTGGTGTATGGTGTTATCTTTTCAGGGTTAAAATTTTCAGTCTTATACTGCTTTTATGTTTTGAACATTCAGTTGGTTGAAAAGATGGTCTTGATCATGTTTTCTCATGCACCAAAACATTCTTTCACATGGGCTTTTTTGTCTATGAGTTGGAGGTAAAAGAAAGATCAAGGTGCAGAAACTGCTAATTGTTAAAGCTGGAAAGCAATAGCACATAAAATGTTGAGAAAATGCAAGCCATATGATAACTTGTGAGAAGCCTCGTTGGTTAACCGACTATAGTGTGACTTCTTTGCTAAGTATTCCAGTTCATATCCTCTCCGTCTGTTGCTACAAAGATCCACTATTAATGTTTTGGTATGACTTTGTAGATCATTATCTAAATTGCGAATGGACGGGAAAGTAAAGATATTTTGATTGCAATGGATGTTCAGTCATTAACAGTTCATTGTTTTACTGTCTAGAACACTGCCCAAGATGGTTGCCGATATGTTGTCAGTTTCAGAAAGAAGAGAGAGGGTTATTTCCCTTGGTGATGCTTCAGAAGTCCTTAGGGATGCATTTTTTCAGACAGAGGCAGCTATGAATCATCAGTATGAGGTTTTCTCCCATATCATTGCTTTCTTTGTGTAAACATTTTTTATGATGATATGATGAAATTGTTCATTGTATTATTCTAATATGTGTATCATGATGGTAATCTTTGTGGTTTCTGCTTATCATGATCCGATGTTACTTTATCTTGCCTATTGTCTGCATTGTTGGAAAATTTGAAGTTTGAGGGAGGACGATAATTTCTAAAAATTTTAGTTGCTTTTCATTGATCTGTACTTCTTATCCATTGTTTATTCAAATACTTCTTATCTGCAGTTTATTCGATACTGTGTTTTCTGAAGGTCACTGCATTTCTTCTTGCATTGTTCACCTTCTCCTTGAGATATAGAACAATTGTTTTTCATAATGTACAGTCATGTGACACATGATTTCAATTTTGCAAATTGTTTCAAGATCTAAGAGCCCAGTTTTTTATTACCGATTGATTTGATCTGCTGCATTTTTTTTTACGCACGCACACATACCCCCACACACTCACACTGTAGTGGAATTTCACCACCTATGGGTACTCGAACCGTTGACCAGGTGTTGAAACTCCTAAGAGTCCACCACTGGAGCAAGAGTAAGGACCCGGTGGTAGACTCCACCTTTTTCATGTACATGAGAAATCTTGCATCTTTATATTTTTATCGTTTGCAAAACTACACACTTTTTGCTCCTTGGAAATTTCTTTTGGTGAGATGTTCTAAATAACTCTTGGTGGTTTATGAAATAGTTAGGTTTACATGAGAAATTGTGAGCTGCCCAAGGTCATTTTGTTTTAAAAAAAGAAGAAAAAAGAAAAAAAGGAGGAGTTGAAGATGAGCTAATCCGCCTTCTTTTTCTTTATTGGGAGTCTTTTTTGAGAAGGTACAATGCAGCATGATTCCAAATGCATACCGCATACTTTTCGGTCATGTTTGTTTCGCCGGTTTCCTTGGTAATGTAACGTAAATAAGCCATCATTATTATTTTACAATGCTTGTTTAAACAAGTATTACGGTACATAATTCAAGGGTCAAATATATATGTAATGGGAGACATGTAAAGGAATTTGTAATCGTTACAATTTTACATTATAAAATTGTCATCTTTACAATTTTACCTAGGTAAATAAACAATGTAAGCAATGTCATTATTGCGGTCAAATGCAACTGATGTTACAAAACAAGTAAAGCAATTTGTAATCATATCCATTTCCTTAACTAATGTAATTGGGGAAACAAACAGGCCCTTAGGGATGTCATTGGTCCACAATCGTGACGTTCTACTTAGCGAGAGAAAGGACACTTGTCCTTATTTCCATGCTTTTGTTTAAATTGATGTAATGATATTTTCCAAATCTATTTAGTAAGGCCATTAGTTAACACCCAACGTGTGGGCTTATTCATCGTGTATTTAATGGTAAAAAAGAAGGGGAGTTGATGGCTAAGATTGGAAGTTACTGAGGCTGAGATTAAAAGTATGTTTATTTCTTAGGATAATATACAATTGTGGTAAATTTTTTTTTTTTTTTTTTTTTTTTGCTGGAAGTCAATTGAAGATGTTGATGTCATCTCTATGGGAAATCTTGATTTTGTAATGGAAAATTCTTCTCGGTTTGTGTTTACTGCTCTTGAATTGTATAACATATTATGGTTACCCTTGTTTGATATTGTGATGGATGGATTATTTTCCTCGATTTACAACATTTTTTTTTTGGTTGAAAGATGATTATCTTATTAGCGCCAAAGGCCATAAAACAAGGAAAACTAGACAAACAAACAAAAGAAAAACAAACCACAAGAAAAGCACTCTCAGGTAGCCCACTCCTTGATATACAAGGCCACCCTATTAGAAACCCCCTCACCAGAACCCTTTAAAATTTTAAAAATAATAATGGTTGCTTTTTTCCAACCAAATAGCCTAAAACACAGCCAACATCGCTATCCTCCATTTCTTCCTACGAAACAAGCCACCCTCTCCACCATGCCATGCTTGAAGCATATCAATGACTGAGCTTGGCATCGCCCATCAAACATTGGTTGATCTTAGAATTCCTGACCAGATAATATGAGAGAGAACAACGGATAAATAAATGATCCATTGATCATTCGACGCTTAAACACAAAGGACAATCATTAGGATAATGGACCTTTTGTCCAAGTTGTCGATGGTTAAAATCCTATTCCTTCCTGCTAACCAATGAACATAGCAACCATACTTCCAAACATAGGAAGTGTGAATTATGTCCATTGCACCAGAGGGATGAGCCAACATTGAAGAAGGAGACCGCACAAAAAAAAAATTCCCTTCTTGGAGTGGCTCCACACCAGGGTGTCCCAAAACGGTTACGTATTGGCCGTAACGGCCGATACGTAACGGTAACGGTGGTACCCGTTACGCGATACGGGGCCGTATCGGCCGAGTCCCATTTTTGTACACAGCGTAACGGCTGTTACTGACCCGTAACGGCTGTTACGGGCTTGAAAGAAAAAAAAAAAGAAAAATGAAAAAAAAAATCCTTCCCTTTTTCATTTCTTTTCCTCTTCTTCTCTTTCTTCTTCTTCTTCTTCTTCTTATTCTTCTCGGCCTGCCGCAGCCGCAGCCTCCACCTCCTCCTCTCTCTCTCTCTCTCTCTCTCTCTCTCTCTCTCTCTCTCTCTGTTCTTTCGCTCTTTCCCTCTTTCCTTCTTTTTTTCTTTTCTCTTCTTTCCCTCTTCTTTCTTTTCGGTTTCCCCCCCTCTTTTTTTTTTGACGAGCGTAGCTGCTGTAGGTACGTGTCACGCGCTGAGACGAGCGTTGATACTCCTCGAGCTGCGAGTTGTACGAACGGTTCAAAGGAGATCAAAGTTATACGGGCTCCACAGTGATGTATTTATTATATCTACACCGTTCATCTATTTTTAAATATTATTTTATAGCATTAGCTAAAAAATGAATCGTATCCAAAGATCGTCTGGACCACACCAAAAATAGCAGCGGATATGATGATTTTCACCGTTAAACAATTCATAGGCCCACCGTAACATTTATTTTCCATCCCATCTGTTCATAAGGTCAAAAAGACCTGAATGAAGAGGAAAAACAAATTTCATATTGATCTAAAAGTTCTGTGATCCCAAAAAAGTTTTCAATGGTAGACGTTCAATCCCCTGCTACTTTTTGCAGTGTGGTCCACTTGATAATTAGATCTGTATTATTTTTTGTGTCAAGCCTTAAGACGATCTCGTCAAATGAATGGACGGTTTAGATATAACACATTCATCATGGGTGGGGCCCAAAAAACTTTAACATGTGTGCTATACTTCTCGATCCAAGTCTCACCTAATTTGGGCCCTTAAAAAATTGTATACGAGACATATTAATTTAAAATTTACCAATTAAATTATAAACTGCAATTGCTAACTCACAATGCCAAAATCAAATTATTTAAATAATTTTAATTATTATTTTGTATACTTTTATTTTTTAAAATAGGGCCTTTTGATTTTTTTTTTATGATTCACTATCCAATAAATGTCCACCAATACATAAGTGGAATAATGACAATAAATTGCATGAATTTGAGGCTAATTTGGAGTATAGATTGGTCCTCTAAGTCAGCCTGAAATTGGCAACGCCATCTACCTGAATTTAATTTCATTTTTTTAAAGAACTATTGGGAGAAAGATATTAAATTGTTAAGTATATAAATTAGATATTTAGAAAATTAAATATATAAATTTAGTAATCAAATTCAGGTTACCTGGTTCAAAAATTAATCAGACAGTCCGATACAGCTTTTCACTAAAGAGTGGACCGTTACACCACCATAAACATGTTCCAATATATAAATGAATGCATATTTGGAATGCTTAGAATATTCTGGATTTAATCCATATTTTTTCATATTTTTTTAGCAAATTTTTTTTTTTACGCCTTACGGGCCGTTACGCCCCTGTATCGCCATTACGCCCCTGTATCCGTATCAGTTTTGGAATTCACCGTTATGCCAACCGATACCGATACGGGACACCTTGCTCCACACCAGTGAGTCCTCCCTAGCAGTAGGCTCCATACTCTACAGCAGGGAAAGGAGACGGTAACTCAACCACTTCAGCATAATATAGATCCCTTCTACAAGGGGAAGCCATACTCCCCCATTATCCTAAGTAGAGAAGCAGTTGACCACAACAATGGCAGCGGGCGGACAAAACTTAGCTATGGAGGGGAACACTCCCACACTAAACATCCTCCTAAAAGCGAACTCTGGACCCCTCGTCAATAGAAAACTTGATGCAAGACAACTAACAACTTGCTCTAAAAGCTAGAATTGATAGAGCGTCGCGAATCAATCCCTTTATCTCATAACCCAAGCCCCACATCCCATGGGTTAGGTACTCGGATGAACCCCCCTTGTGGACCCCAAATCACATGGGTTCTGCCTCACACGAGCCACTTACTTGGACAAACCCTTTCATGGGCCCCAAATCACATGGGTTTCGCCTCACATGAGCCATCCGCCTCACACGGGCCGCCCACCTCGAGTGCGTCTCTAAATCCCACATGCCACCCCACTCGAGCCTAGTGTGAAAATGCCATTGCATTAAAACCTCAAACCACTAGCCATCCTTGGGGCCATCCCAACCACAAATATCCAAAGGAAAGAGGCCCTATATAGAGGACGACTCTGTAACCCAATATCCCAGAGTAGATGTACCATACTTGGCTGCAATATCTCTCCTTCAAAGGTTGGAATCCTCCACCCCAAATCTCCACACCCACTTACCCAGGAGGCTTGAATTAACTAGATCCAAACACTTAATGCTCACACCTCATCTTATACACTTTGGACCAACTAAGAAGGTGAAATTTCCTTTTGGCCTTACCTCCTTGCCAAAGTAGATCCCTCACAAGCCTATCAATATGATTCAAGACCGACTTATGGCATTTAAACAAAGATAAGAAATATTTGGGGAGATTGGAGAGAGAGAAGCCTTGATGAGGGTAATTCTACCATCAAGAGAAAGCAATTTACTCTTCCAAAGGGATAACTCTCTCGAATCTCACAAATGTATAATAGGTTTTCCCAAACATAAAGGAAGGCCTAAGTAGTGTTTGAAATATCGGTGTCGTGTTACGTATCGCATCCTTGGGATACTGTAACACCCTTATTCTCATAACCCAAGGATGATCGCTTGAGTACGAGAACCCGAGGGTTATGTCATGAAATAATACTATCATTCTTCTAACTATCAACACATTTCATAACATAGAAATATAACCGCTATATAAACTAATAAAAGGAGTTCAACATACGTGAATAGAAGTAAAGAAGTAAAGCAAGATCCCACAACAGGGGATTTTTAATTACGATTCTCAAACTAAGCAAAATGAAGATAATGTTTGAAAACATGAAAGTAATTAAGTCATATATCCGTAGTTGAGCACCAACGGCTCAACCGTATCAGCATACTGTCCTTCCTCTCTATACTCCTCATCAGCTGTGCCAGGGGTCCCATCATAGGCGCCACCTTCCTCCATCATACCTGTATTTATTTGGTGCAACAGCACTATTGAGTGAGTGAAAACTCAGTGGGAATTTCCCGCAAGGATTCATGCATACCATATCATTCCAAAATAGTTTAAACCAAACGTAATCAATTATATTGAGGATAATGTGAACTTAAATGCAAACGTATGGATGTATGAATGTATGCTCAAGATACAGATCTGGGGATGCACATCCGGTTGTCAAAATAAAGGGGTCGCCCAAGGAGAACTAGTCACCTGGAAAAGACCATGCAGAGAGTGCTCCCAAGGATATCTCCTGGAAAAATACACGGGGTACGCCCAAGGAGTGTCTAATCCTAGAAAAGTCTCATGAAAAGAAAGAGCGCCTAAAGTGACCCAAATGCACGTCCTGTGAGTAAAACTGAAATGATAATACCTTCAGAAATTCGAACAAGGTGTGGCTTACAGTGAGCACTCGGAAAAGCTCACATGTCATGTGTGGATGTCATGTACCATAATACTCATGCATAAGATTATTCTCATAAATATGGTCAAGGCTTGTGGTCTTTTAATAGGATATCAAACATTCAACAAGAGTTCAGTATAAATATTTTACTTCCGCTAAGTCAAAAAGGGGGTCCATAAATGTGGCATATCAAGAATTGAAATTCGAGACAAGTTTATTCTACATCTCACAATGGGTGACATTTCACACCTAGGGTTCATTATATGACTTGAGAATGAATTGAAGTATCATCATACTTGTAGTTACTAGTAGAACTATGCCTCAACATTTACAATTACTAAACTAACTTAGAGCATGCACAATTAAGTCCTAATCACCTAATGATTATATAGGACTTGGGTAATTAGGCATTAGCATATTACTCACATTCAACATAACCAATTAGAATTGAAAGAAATAGTGTACTATTCTAAGACTTCATACACCATAGATTCAGATTAAAATGACTCTAGCATATACAATGAGTTATGGAGTAAACTTACCATTCAAATGGAGGCAAGATTTACTACTTCTTAATACAGTTAATGAAAGTGTATATATAGCAAGGTAATTCTAATTATGGCATAAGAGTATGATACAATTCTTATAAGATGGATTAAAACAGCCAGATTCAAGACAATCCTACATGATTAGTAATATCAATTTAAGATTTAAGGAAGCAACATTAATATTCACATAATTATACCATCTTCATACTATTAAGCTTAAGTTAATTTAGAAATCAATGAAATGAGGAAGCCATGTGGGATATCCCTCACCTTGTTTGAGAGTTCTTCTTGTTTTGAGATGTCTTTTAAGGTAAGACAGTTGTTGGTTGGGCCTGGATGATCTGTTACAAGACACTAGTGAGTTACGACCGAGTTGACTCGGTCGGGGTTTTTAACCAACAACGAGTTGAGCTAGTTATAAGATTTTAACCTACAACAAGGTCCTATTTATGGTCCAATTAAATCCAACACTCGTTAGATTTTGCACAGGTGATTGTGGTCATCTTGACTTAGTCGGAAAACTGACCGAGTCAGCTTGTTAAAGAGGATAGAGTCGACTCAGTCAGGTAACATGGTCGAGTTAGCCCCACAGTACGCAGGTTCGGGTTGCCCCAAATGAGACTTATACTCATTGCAAGGAGTTGCTTCTCAGGCCCACCTGAGTCGGGGTTTACCCTCTAGCACTGAATTTGAGTTATTGACTCAGTAGTGGCTCGAGTGTAAACGACACACCTACCCTGTTGGTTGTGGCGAACTAGAACTCGATTCAGAGTGCAGGTTGTAGCTCTAGGAAAACTGTCCACTGCCATGGAAGCAGATCGGGTATTTCCACCTTGGGAGGGTATTGAGGCACACAACTTGTGACCGAGTTGAGGTGATTGTGCACACAGTCAGATGAGTGGGTGGAAACTGATGATGACAAAGGAGTAATGAGCGTGGTTACCTGTTCAGGGGCGATTTCCGGTTGTTGGAAGGTCTGAGCACGGTGTGCTTTGCTTCAGGTTTGTCGGAACTTGAACCCATGCTACTCAACTCGATCCTAAATATTGTTTTGAGGTGAGACAGCTAGCTGGAAACTCGTTCCAGTGGCTGACGTTCCTTATCACACTTCCTCCTTCACTCCTTTCTACTAGCACTCTAACTATCTCCTCTCCCACCCTTACCATGATCAGCCATTAGCAACAAACGGTCCAAACTGAGTCGAGGTGCTACCAGGCCTGCAACTCTCAGCGGTGCCAAAACTCCCTCTCCCTAACTATTAGCATTTTCTTTTGCCTCTCTCTGCCTAGAGATTTTCCCTAACACGCGGCTATTTATAGCCTTACTGTTTCTAGATATTTCCACAGTTAATCACCCAGATTAGCACTGAGTTAGCAAAAGAAGGATCGAGAATCCTTGTGTAGGGATCTGTAGGTGCAGTCTAGAGTGTACATGTGTAACACCTCGGATTTTTGCTAACCTGGAGTTAGACGTCCTTAGGCAATGAGTCAACCATAACACCTTGGCAACCTCTTATAACTCAATTCCAAAGCCAAAGAAATCATTTAGAACGAAATTCTTTAGAAATTTAACGTGAATTAACTAGTGCTACACTAGATTACTTGTGAAATAAGCACCAACCACTTTAAATACGATCCGTAAGACCTAAAACCTGTAGAATCAGTAACGCTACGCTATCCTAAAATCCAGGATCAATCTCTAAACCCAGTTGCTCTCGGGAGCACTTTGAAACCTCGTATCGGACCTGGACCGCACGTCGAAAGTCCGATAGCGATGAAATTAGACCATTATGACCGCCTAGTTGGACTTGACTACCACCGCGAAAATCTCGTCCAAACGACGCTCTGAGACGATTTCCTTGCGTCCGGAGTAAAGAGTGAGAAAAGGAAGATATTTAGAAAATTAATTATATTTTTATGAAATCTGGCACATTTCACTTGCGCGTTATTTCTAAGCGTTCTGACCGTTAGAATTCGACCCAAATTCTCCCTCGGATCAGGATAGGTGGCCCTTACATGTCAAAGTACTTGTGGCCTTGATTGAAGTTCGGTGACCGCTGAATTGAAACTGGTCCGTCACGTGCGATCTGGAAGTCCGACTGGGACGAAAACTTAACTCCACCTAGATCCAATATTGGTGAGCTTAAGTCCGACCGCATTTAGTAACAGGACCTCCAGAAGTGCTCCGTTGAGACGGAACAGTTCGTATTTGGACATAATCTAAGTATACGATGGCCCTGAGTCTAATTTGGAGAGTTTTGGGCCTATATAAGGACCTTAAACCCTCACTCTCTCATCCCATACGAATTTGGGAAAACTTAGGAGAGAGAAGAGAGAAAGTGTGAGAGAAGTGGGAGAATCTTCATGCCATTCTACCCTGCTATCCTACGTGCTTAACCATCACGATCTAATCGCTTTTCCGGCGACTCCGGCTTTGCTCCTAGGTAAGAAAACCCTAACCCTAACCTGTTTTAGGGTTTCTATCGATACAAGTAGCAAAGTAGCTGACTTACCTTGTGTAATAGGTTGTCATATCGACGTTGGCAAAGGCGTAGAGTTCCTATTCGATTCATTACGCTTCTACGGCGTAAGGTGCGGATTTTAGACGCTTAGGTTGTCATTTTTCAATGCTTTCAATGTCGGCTAATGATAGATTATTGACGAGGATGCTATTTCACACGTAAAACATGTTGTCCATTTTCCATTTCGAATACATACGAAGTATATGGAATTTTTTGTATTTTAGGTATTTGTAGAAAATACCATATACGTATAAATTTTATAAATGTGATTGCCATGAGTATTTGTCGTATATACATGCGAGTTATGGATGCAGTATCTGTTTGGCGAAAGGATTCGCCCTAATACAGGTTTTAGCCAACATATGATGTGTAAGCTAATATGTGTAGTCTAAGTGTTTGTATAAATACTTGTATGAGTATATACGTAGTAAATAATGCTTTACTTGGGTGTTGAGATAGGATTCTCAACTACCTTAGCAATGTTTATGATTTCCTCCATGCAAGTTGTTTAACTTAGTCTCTTTACTTTGAAATGCATGCGTATGGATTCTTGTTCATGTTGTATCTTATAACATGTTGGGAAATATGCTTGAATTATTTGGTTATTTCTGTTCTGGCTACTGTACATGTTTACTGGTTAATATGGAATGTGTTTGGGGCTATGTTATGGTCCAGGCAATCGGTAACAGATTTGAGCTCGTGGTTGGCCTCTATTCGCCACGCAAGACGTGTTTGACGAACCCGAGTCGTGCGTTGCTTGTCGACAGTGGTTAGGCCACATGAAGTGCTTATGCACTTCATGTCGTACAACTCAACGGGCGCTCGTACTAGTCGAACTCGTCAAGTAACCCGATTGACCGTCGTATGTTCACCTTGTATTGGTCATAACTGCTTGAACCTAGGGGACTGAACTTACCAGTGAAAACCCTGATAACCGTGGTACCTTGATCCATCAAGACTCATGAGCCGGGCATGGTGGTATGGGACACCGTGGTCGAGTTGTCGGCCTACGCTGGGGCCACGAGCCTCCCCGTAGTGACCAGTGAGCAATCCAGACTTGTGAGCCGATTATGGTGGTATGAGACACTATATTCGAGCTGTCGGTGTACACTGATAAGGTGATGGGGGAGCGGTGCAATGAGTGCGTGTAACAGCCCTGACAGCCCTTTGTAGTGACCTCGAGCATACTCTGAATTTGTGGAGAAGCGACGAGCCTTCTCGTAGTAAACAGAGTATAAACTAGGCCTGTATTGATAAGGTGATGGGGGAGTGGTGCAACGAGTGCGTGTAACAGCCCTGACAGCCCTTGCAGCGACCTATAATTGCATCATTGTATGAGATTAACTAGGAGTGACGACCCTAGACAGGATCCTTGTTTGAGAATGATATAAGGGAGGTACCTTAGTTTCCCAATCCTGCTGTATGAAAAGGACTAATAACAACTTGGTAATCATGCTCATATCACATTGCATGTGCCTGGAAGATGTGGAGCACTTGAGGGACGAAAGCATGCCGCGAACGTAAGATGGTGTTGCACGAGGGAGTATGTTGGCGAGGGCATGCATCATTATTGCATCTCATCCTTGCATTAATCACAGTATTTAGCAATGTTTGATTTGCTTGCTTTATCATTACTGCTTGACTGAATTGATAACATGTTAACTTTTGCTCTATGATTCCACTGAGTTGATCACTCACTCCCACGTTACGGGACGGTGTTGTACACACCAACTAGTCCCTATTTTAGTTTCAGATGATGGCAATGCTTGCGAAGCAGAGCCGGACTTGATGATGTTGAGGAGGATTTCTCCTATATGCAGGTTCTGATCGATGGGGTTACTGATTAGATGCCAATGCACTTGGTATTTTGCCTTTTATCTAAACACCCATGTATATTCTTTTCTTTCCATTTTTGGAGTATACATGTATTTAGTTAACCTGGTAACATGTTCACACTCTGGAGACTTACAATCAATTATACATTTTATATATTTATCACAGTCTTCCGCTTGAGAAACTTAACTGTCTCTGGAGTATGATATGCTGTTTTGGTCTAATCCCGCTCATGTTTTTTGCACTAATATGAACAACATTCATCCATCATTAAAAATGTTGCATAAGTGATGTTCTGGAACTCGGGAGTGGAGTTTATGCTTGACCCCCGATTTTCAGGATGTTACAACATGAGTGTCTGATCATTCCTGATGGACCTTTGATGAGGTGGCCCACTAGATGGACGTCTCGGATTAGTGAAAGGGCTAGAGCTTATGTTGATGGGTTTCATTGTCAGTCTAAGGAAGATGGCGGACGAAAATGACATTTTTTAACTGAGTGGCTTATCCATAGATTAGGGCTATTTGGACAGTCCTGATATGGCCTAAAAGTAATGTGGGGTCCATTTCACGGCGCAAGGAGGGCCGTTGATTAAAACAACCGCTCAACAGGTGAAAAACCCACCGTTGCTTCAATTTCTCATCCATATCTCGTATGCTAGGATATTTTCGTTGAAACCTAATCTCAACGCTCCGGATCAACTTGAGAGAAGCTTCTAGGCATCAATGAACGGTCGAGATGCGTCTTTCCCCAATGGGGAAAGATTCTTTCTGCAATCAGTCGGGTAGGGGCGTGTTTTTGGAAACCATAGGGTTGACGGGGCTCTAGTTGCGTACATGGATGTCGTCTGATGGTTCCCAACGGTCGGATTTGTCAAAGGAGTGACGTACGTGTCTCAATCCTCTCTGTCAGGGCATCACCTTTGCAACGCAAGATCAGACACTGTCCGTGTCGTCGCGAAGAGCTTTCAATCCTAGATGGCAACGTGGTCAGCGTTAGTGGGACCCTCCCTATCATATGGACGTTCAGGATTCCCACTTTGTATTCAGATGGTGGCCATAAGCATTGCCAAACGGATGGCCCGTTTTGAGCAACGCCGAGTGGGAGTAAATTTCAAATTTCCTCATTTTTTTTTTTGCATAGCGTGTGTACACTACTGATGTATGCACTCGGCTTAGTCGTGGGGTCCACGTGATGATCTGAGTCGATCAACACCGTCCATTCATTTTTGGGAGGTCTGCTAATCACTCTAGATCAAGACTTTGTATGCTCAAAAGGTGAGGTGGGCCATCCTAGGAGGATTTTTGTCCAAAATGCCAAACATAGGGGAATCTACGGTTGTTCTAGTGCTAGTGCGGTTCTAAAGGTGGGGCCCACGCGATGATCAGCGTGATCTGGGCCGTCATTCACTTTGGAAGTCTCATCCGAGGCTTTTGACCCAAGGTTACGGCAAATCCAAGGTTCAGGTGGGCCCTAACGTTTGATTTATGTGCCTAATTGGTACTAGTCAACGACCCTTGAGATCGGACGGTTAGATCCTGCCCATGTTTGATCGTTAGTCATCCTTGGAGCTCCCCACCTAGTCTAGAGGAAAAGTGATAGTTTACTCACGTGTTTAGCTTATGATTAACGCACATTATAAATCCTTGGCCCCGTGGCCTGATGAACGACAAATTTGATGATCCAGTGTCTAATATTTACAATGGATAGCTTGATTTATCTATCACGGTGAAAAATAGACTTCTCTAATAGAGTGATGGTCCATCCAGCCAGTCATATGAGGGATGACTCGATGTAGTTTACTTCAAATGGTCAGATTTATTCCAAATCTGACCCAAACCGAAATAAAAGGTCTCTTGACTTGTTTAAAGGACAATGATGGTATTTTTAGGTGGTCGGGTAATTTAATCATTGTAAACAATGGATTGCCTATTAGCAGTTGTAAATCAGCTTAATTGTGAATCTGAGGTACAACAATTAATCTGTGGTTTCCTAAGGAGCCTTATTAGTGTGATCTGTGGTTATTTATAGTTTAGGGCGAGTAATTTATCACACTTTTTGGAAAACATGGGGAAATGGTTGAATTATTTAATGAAACTTAAGGGATTGTTAAAAAGGCCTTAATACACACTTTTAAATCATAACATCACAAAAAGAAGTGCGCATAATATGTTTCCTTTGTATAGGGTCTTAAGCTATGCGTTGTTTGACTGAACTAATGCAACTATATTCAAATTGAATGCATAACATTTAGAGCATATGTAATGATCATTTCATCAAGCACTCCTAAATACTTCGAAATTAGTCATAATTGACAATTGGTTGAAGGGAAATTAAAAAAAATAATTAATATTTTAATAATAATTTATTAAATTTCAATTAAAAGATATTATTTTTATTTTTATTTTTTGAAAATTGACAAGGACTCAACGAATCAGTAGATTAGTCCTCATACATGCTTGATTTCATGTTTGGAGTGCAACATTGCAAGCAATTTGAGAGAAATTGAGGAAATTTCGAATATTTCTCAAATTTCCCCAAATCGGACCACCTACACTGAAAATTTGAAATTAGAGTGTATGTGATGATCATTTCATCAAATACTCCTAAACACTTCAAAATTAGTCTTAATTGACATCTAGTTGATGGAAATTTTTGAAAAAAACATGGAGAACATGAAAAACCAATGGATATTTCAATCAAAGCTCCAACTCCATGATTTTTAAAGCAAAACATGAAGAACCAATGGATTTATAACCATTCGATATTGATTTAGCATAATTTCAACAAAAAAAAGGGATTGAAAATTGAAAATGCTCGCAGGATTGAACATGTAGGATATATCAACACTACCTGTGCGTTTCGTGTCGCACAGGTAGGATACAAGATGTATTGTGAGATATATCGGCCGATATCGTTGATATTTAAAACATTGGGCCTAAGTAAGTTGAAGGGAATGAACCTGCTTGGTAACCAAAAATCTCAACAAACTTAGAAACCTCATTTTGGGAAATATTAACCCTAAGCAATAGGCTCTTGGCTAAGATAATGTTCAGACCATAATCTATTTCAAACCATCTTATCACAATCCTTAAAGTAGTTGTGACTCTAAAGCTTTATAAAGCAGGAGGGTATCATTTGCAAACTGGAGGTGATTAATAGATTGAAGGAAATTGGCAACCTCGAAACTGCGGAATAGACCTTCAACTTACCCTTAGATAGGGAGAGAGGATCTCCTTGATGGAGACTCCCGAGTAGCTTTGTAAAAACCAAAACAGGTTCCATTAATCAGCATAAAAAATTTTGCTAAGGAAACACACCATCAAATCCAACTTTTCCATTTCTCTTCGAACCCCAACTGAGACAACAAATAATCTAAAATGACCAATCAACATGATCGTAGGCTTTTTCTATATCCAGCTTGCATATAACACCCTTGTTACCATATTTAAGGCAGGAATCCAAACATTCATTAGCCAACAAAGCATTGTTGAGAATCTGTCTGCTTGCTACGAAAGCACTTTGGAAAGGTGAGATTACCTTAAGAAGGACACTCGTAATTCTTTGACTCAAAATCTTAGCCATGATCTTATAAGGCCTTGACCAGGCTAATGAGCGTAAATTTTTTAAGATTATCCGCACCATTAACCTTAAGAGTCAAGGCCAACAAGGTGCAACGTAACTTAGAGGCTAATAGCCATGACAAAAAAGTCATTAGCAAAAGCCATGAGCGTAAATTTTTCAAGATTATCTGCACCATTAACCTTAAGAATCAAGGCCAAAAAGGTGCAACGTAACTTAGAGGCTAATAGCTAGAGACAAAAAAGTCATTAGCAAAAGCCATGATATCATCCTTAACTAAATCCCAAAATGATTACAAGAAGACCAACGGAAAGCCGTCAGGACCCAAGTCCTTATTTCTTATTCCTTACAAGATCCTTAACAACTTCAATAATTTCATTGATACAGAAATGGGATTCCAAGGAATCTGCCATCTTCGAAGAGAGGGAATCAAAAGGAGGATTGTCAAGGATGGGCCATTGGAAACCTTCATCCAAAAGCAATGATTGATAAAAACTAACCATAGCTTCACAAATTGACCCTCATCAACTAATCTGACTCCAACCATTAAGGAGATATAATTGGCCCTTGCCCTGGCGTTGGCTATACCATGAAAATACTATATGTTTTTATCACATTCTTTTAGCCAAAGCGCTCTCGAGCATTAATGCCACTTAATCTCCTCTTTGATTGATGTAGGATGCATGATCTAACCATTTGGATGCAGGAGGTTTTAACGAATTGATCAAAATAAGTCAAATATAATAATATGCCATTCTACCATGATTAAAAGAGTTCCAAATAGATAATAAAATTCAGATTTACGTTAAATCACAATCCCACGTAGACATAAACCACATAAACATGAAAATCGAAGGCCTAATGAGAGACTGGAACTCTCACATTAGCGTAGGTATGGTTCTATGGTTCTAATTCAATGGAAGATTTGCACAATTTTAGGGTTAAAAAGTTGGGGGTTTTGAAGATTATTGCGGATAGGGTTTTACTAAATCAAAGAAGGGGGAAGAGGGTGTATGGTTGTCGGTACAGTCGTTAGTACAACGTGTACGGATAGGGGCAGACTGGACACTCTTAGGTTTTGATCAATTAGGCCTAGGTTATGGCTGTAGGATGATGGGAAGTGAGACTATGAGGAGTATGTTGAAGGGTAATGAAGATTTTGGTTCTAAAGTGGAGAAATAGAAAAGATGAGAACAAAAAATACCTTTTTGATGAGTAAGTTGAGGAGGATAAGGAGGCTTCACACCAAGCAGTCTCTTTTCACAAGAGAATATGAAATCACATGAGAGAGGTGGCTTTTCCAGCAAAAGAGTATTTTATTATTATTATTATTATTATTATTATTTTTTCATTCCATCATAATGGGCTAGGGCTGGACCCCCCTTCCCCAATAAATGTGTTTTGACAAAAATACTCCTCAATAAAAACATACTTCATGTCCCGTGATTCAATAAGATGAAAATAACTCGCCCTAAACTATAAATAACCATAAAAAACATAAAATCAGCTAATCCTATTACTAATGATCAAAGTGATCAAGGATCATGTTGATCCAACCACCCGATCGAACGCTATCCAATTGTCAAAACCTCTCAAATAAGTAGCCCACATGCATCTTCCTAATGTAGGGTCTTTGAAGATGTATAATCATGCATGTGGGGTCTTCAAGTCCTTAGCACGACCTACCCGGGCCCATGTACATCGAGCCAAAGTGAAGGCCGGGCCAATCTCCTCCTATGATATACTCTAAATGGTTAGATGTCTTCATTAACTCCCCCCAACTAAGAAGATTTCTCCTCTCGCAAAATAAAGCTGCGATACCATTCCAAAATATCCGGGTTAAGTTGCTAAAGACCTGCCTCTGTGATCCACTTGCAATTTGAAATTGGTCGATGTTTCCACTTAACTAAATGTTTTTAAAAGCCTCCATGTTGGGTGGAAACCACCTACTCGTCCAAAATATCCTATATCTCTTCTTTGCTAGTAGGTATGGATGATAAATGTGGTAGAGGCTGAGAAGAAGGGTTAGGTAAGGTCCATGGGCGATGGGACAAGTCGGGTGTGTCATCATCTTTGTCAGGAAAGGAGTCTTGGAAAGGCATAAGATCTTCCACATTGAATGTAGCACTAATACCCATACTAAGTGAAATATCTATTAAGTACGCATTGAGACGTAATCGTTTCAAAATCTTATATAGTCGATCACTTCGGGCTTGTAATTTTTTGTAGTTCCCCTGTGGAAATTGTTCAGGCCTTATCCTTATCATCACTTTATCGCCTATCTGATATTCTTTGAACCTATGGCGAGAGTCAATAAGTTTCTTATATTTTTCATCACTTGTATTAATCTGTTTTCTAATCTCCATATGCAAGTTACGAATATGGCGTGCAAATGCATTTGCAGACTTTGAAGGCTCATGGGAGACTGACATGGGAATAAGGTCTATAGGTTTTCTAGGCGTATAACCAAACAGAACTTCAAAGGGACTCATGCCTATTCACCTATTGACTAAACTGTTATGTGCAAACTCGGCTACAGGTAAGATTACGTCCCAAGTCTTGGTATGGTCACCCACAAGACACAGTAACAGGTTCCCTAAACTCCTATTGACGGCTTTTGTTTGATCGTCAGTCTGAGGATGGTATGCCAATGGAAATTGTAATCTCATGTCCATCATGTGCCAAAGTGTCTTCCAAAAATAACTCATAAACCTAACATCCTTGTCAGACACGACGGTTTTCGGAAATCCATGTAAACGAACCACCTTTGCAAAGAATAGCTTTGCAATGTCGGAGGCATTGGATGTCTTTAAGCATTGTAGGAAATGGGCCATTTTAGAAAAAAAAAGGTCAACTAACACGAAATTGGAATCGTGTTTCTTGATTGTCTTGGGAAGCTCAAGCATGAAGTCCATATTGAGGTCTTGCCACAGAATGTGTGGCACTGGCAAAGATGTATATAAACCCATGTTTTGGCTTTTTGGCTTTGCCAACTGACAAGTTCGACATTACCTTATAATTTTGGCTACATCTTGCTTGAGACTTGGCCAATAAAACCTGTCTTCTACAAGGGAAAGTCTTGTCATGACCAAAATGCCCGGCTATTCCACCAGCGTAAAGCTCCCAAACAAGGAAATCTCGTAGGGATGTGTGGGGAATGCAAAATCTTGTCTGTTTTGAATAAAGCTATCAATTAGGACAAATCCACTATCATCCCTTTGAATATCCAAAAGTGATGCATATACTTTCCCGAAGTCTGGGCACGTGGGATATTCGTCCTTTAAACTCTCGAATCTAGTGACTTCAACGCTCATGGATTGAAGTAACGCCACTCTATGGCTAATAAAGGGCATCAACAAGTTTGTTCTTGACCCCGACCTTGTGTTTTAGAACAAACGAGTACTCTTGAAGAAACTCAACCCACTTGGCATGCCTTGAGTTTAAATTCTTTTGGGAGTTAAGATAACATAAGGTCTCGTGGTTTGAGAATAAGACAAGCTCTTGCGGTAGTAAATAATGTTGCCAATGACATAAGTATTGGACTACCACGTAGAATTCCTCGTCATAAGTAGAGTACCGTTGCTTTGCTTCATTCAACTTCTCACTAAAGAAAGCAACAGGGTGTCCCTCCTGGCTAAGTACTCCAGCTTTACCTACTCCAGAGGTGTCACAAGTCCTCTAAGACTTTAGAAAAGTCAGGAAGGCACGTGACAAGAGCCATTATCATCCTGCCCTTGATCTCCTTAAACACTTTAGACACGACGTTAGTCCATTCGAACTCCCATTTCTTTATGCAATTTGTGATGGGGGCCATTATAGAACTAAAGCCTCTGACAAACCACCTATAAAAGGTAGCTAAGCCGTGAAAGCTAGGTACCTAATGAATGTTCCGTGGTTCAGGCCAACTCATAATGGCATTGATTTTCTCAGGATCCACAGGCATGCCTTCTGATGAAACTATGAAACTTAAGAAGATAAATCTATTTGACATAAACGAACACTTCTTGAGGTTTGCATATAACTTCTCTTCCTTAAGGATCTTGCAAACTTGCTTCAGATGGTGGTGTAGTTCTCTGGAGGTACTATAAATGAGAATATTGTCAAAGTACACCGCCAAGAACTTCTGGGTCAATAGCTGAGTCATCACACATATGAACGTATTCGGAGCATTAGTCAAACCAAAAGGCATGGCCAACCACTCGTAGAGCCCATCCTTCGTTTTGAATGTCGTTTTCCATTCATCCCCTAGGCGAATACGTATATGGTGATACCCACTCTTGAGGTCTATCTTTGAAAAAATCATGGCACCTGCCATCATGTTTAACACATCATCAAGTCGCAGTATGGGAAACCGATACTTAACCGTGACTTTGTTGATGGCCCGGCTATCCACCGCATGCGCTAAGTGCCATCTTTCTTAGGCGTGAGAATTGCTGGTACGACACATGGATTCAAACTCTCCTGAATGAGACCCTTCCTAAGGAGTTCATATACCCGCTTCTTCAACTCATGCTCCATAGGGTTTATTCAATAATGAGGAATGTTTGGTAGGGTCGACCTAGGGACAAGGTCATTGACATGTTGAATGCCTCTCATGGGTGGAAGCTTATCCAGTAAATCCTTAGGAAAAACATCATTAAACTCCTCCAGTACTGGACTCACCTCGGGTGACAACTCTATACTAACCTAGGGTGTAGCCTTTCTAGCCATGAGGGCATACACTATCGAATGTGCCTTAGTCTCCCACTCAAACTCTTTGGCGTCTAATATGTAGAGAGACTTGGGTTGCGATTTCCTTCGGCACACCCTTTTTAGCGTCCTCTTTCTTAAATTCCGAGGTGCTCTTGGGCAGAAGAGGATTTAACTATATCTTCTTGCCCTTATGCATGAAGGAACAAACATTCGAGCAACCAAATATTGTTACATCACAATCAAAGAGCCAAGGCATGCCCAGGATGATGTGGTGTACATCATTAGGCAAAACATCACACCATGAAGAGTCTTTATAAGATGCGAACATGACAACGTTTGAGAGATTGGTATAGAGGACACATTAACCCATGAAACTCTATAGGGCTAAGGGTGAGGGGTGGGCTTCAAGCCTAAACGAGAGATAGTGCTATTGAAGACCACATTCATACAAATGCCACTATTGACGATCACTTTGCAGTTTTTCTTAGCAAACTTGGCGTAAGCATAGAAAATGGTATTCCTACACCAATCATCAATCCCCTAAGTTTGAACTAAGGCACATCTAACAATTGCAAGTGGTACGACCTCCCCTTCTTCTTCATCACTAGCACCAATTACAGGGTGATGTTCTTCTTCTTCATAGTCACATTGGGCATCTTCATCTCCCTCATGCTCTCTAATCACAAGGGCCTTAGTTCACTCTTTTGTGGGACACTCATAAGCGAAATGGCCATATCCTTGGCAGTTATAACACCGCCTGAGTTCGCCTCCTCGTGAATTGGTACTGATGACTCCTTTACTCTTGAAAGTCTTTTTGGTTATTTGAGTGCCAACAAAGGGTTTGGGTTGAATCCTTAGGTTAGACTTAGTTCCGTGGGAAGTAATCTCAACATTGGACTTACGAGAATCAAATTGTCTCCCAAATTGTGGTTTTAAGTACCGCTCAAGTTCTTGTAAGAACTGATGTGCATTTTCAATGGTGTCAACATCGTGAGAGAGCAACTTGCATTGTATATCGGATCAGAGTCCCATCCTAAAACGAGAAAGAGTCACTAGTGGGTCCTCCTTGACTTTACATCGCACCATGTATTCTTCAAATTTGGTGATGTAATCTGTCACAGGCATTATGCCTTGGCGAAGGGATTGCCATTGATCAATTAATTTATGGCGATATGAGATAGGAAGAATTTTTTCCTTCAGTGCATCCTTCTTCTTGACCAAATTTACGATCGAGTTTTACCCCGACCTCTCTACCTTGTGCTCAAGATTGGTCGAAAATAATTTAGCTTGGCTCACCAACTTCATCTTGGCGAACCTCACTCGACAACGGTCAGGCATCTCATACCACTCAAAGTAGTGGTCCATGTCCGCAGGCCAGTTGAGGAAAGCCTTTGGGGTCTAGACGACCATCAAAGCTAGGGGCCTCGATCTTGACGCTTTTCAAAATGCGCTCATATGGATTGTTACGATCATGATACTCTCCAAGGGGTGGCTAGGTGTGCACCCCATAATGGCCAACACCTTGGCCACAAACTCTTTCACGTCCTCCCACGTGAGCTTCCTCTGCACCTCCTACATAAGACTGGACATCTTCCCTGTTGTCGGGGTTTTCCTTAAGGGAAATCTTCAACTAAGCTATACGATTGTTATTTATTGTCAGTTGGTTGTTTATGGTTTTGCTTTGAGCCTTAAGGGCCTCTAGTTGTCTAGCTATGGCATTAAGAGTTTCTAGAATTTGATCTTGGCTCATGGTGGTATGGTGAAGACCAAAACCTCGCCAAGTAGACATATGCATAAATAAGGGACAAACTAAGGGGCCTAAGATTTAAGACTTTAAATACTATGTTATGACAAAGGAAAAGTGACTGACCTAGACGCCACAATATGTAAACCTAGACTCTATATGCAATAAATGCACTAACAAGACCTTAGGTGTGATGAGTGTGCTCACCCTATGCATACATATGCTAAACCCTTAACCAAAATTTGATGTAGGATGTGTGATCTAACCATTTGGATGCATGAGATTATTAATGGATTAATCAAAATAAGTCAAATATAATAACATGCCATTATACCACGATTAAAAGAGTTCAAAATAGATCATAAAATTCAGATTTACATTAAATCACAATCCCACATAGGCATGAGGCCCAATGTGAGACTAAAACTCTCACGTTAGCATAGGTATGGTTCTAATTCAATGGGCAAATTTGCGCAATTCTAGGGTTAGAAAGTTAGGCGTTTTGAAGGTTATTGGGGCTAGGGTTTTACCAAATCAAAGAAGGAATGGGAAAGAGGGTGTGCGGCCACTGCTATACACGAGTTAAGTTAGCTCAAAAAGTTCGCTTGGCTTGGCTCGATCTAGCTTGGTTTGACTCGGCTTGAATGACGACTCGAGGCAAGCCGAGCTTCTCATGACTCAACTCATTTGAAAATGAGCCGAGGTCAAGTAGAGTGGATCTTGGCTCGGCTCGAGTATAATTTCAAATTATTTATGTATTATGTAAAAGAAAACCCTAAAGTAAAAAATTAAAATTAAAATTGAGGTCACTGTTGGTCCCACAAATTTATTTAGCATAGGCTCGCAAGAAATTCGAGTCTACTTTGACATGATGCAGAACCCGACATTTCATCTTCACCAAAACCCACCTCCCTCCCTAACCTAATCTCTCCGCCTCTCAATGTTTTCTGTCCAAAAACCCACCTTGGCTTTGAATCCCTTCCCTTTATTTTTTATTTTTTCAAATCTCCAAAAATCAATGTCGTAGAATAATAAATACCCAACCCAATCGATGCCCTCCATTTCCATGATCATGAAATCCCTCTCCCTCTCTCGCTTCTCCATCAATCCAACTCTCCACAAACACAAATCCCCCCTTCTCCTCCCTTTCCCATTTTGCCCCTCCCTTTTCTCCAAATCACCAACCTGTCCTCCCCTCTTTTTCTGTACAAAGGCCTTTTCTTCTTCTTCTTCCTCCCTCAATGACCCTCTCCCATCACTCTCTTCGATCCTAATTGACTGCTCTGATCCTGCCATGCATATCGGGTCCGCCTCCAGAGAGATCCGTGTTATCCTTGGCCCGATGTTTGTTGGAAAAACCACTGCCCTCCTCCACCGCATCCAGTCGGAGAGCAACAACGGAAGGTTCGAATCTTCATCTTTCTTCCCTCGTTTAAATTCAATCATGAAAAATGGATCCTATTCGGTGCATACGTGTGTATTGATTGAGGCTGTTCATCTCGTGATGCCTATCATTGATGGTCTGTGTTTTGAAAACCACATTGATCAGATGGCTGGGATCATCCTATGGATGTGTATTTTTCACCACTGTCAATCCATAGTTTGGGAAACTAGATGAATGGTCCTGATTGTTTTGCTGCCCTATGATGTGTGGTAATAGTTCTACTAGCTCTATTGTATCCTCTCCCCTAGGTTGGAACCGCTCGTTTTGATATGGCAAACGATGAATGGTTGGCTTGACCTTTTCATTTTTCAAAATGAAAAAAAAAAAAAAAAAAAACAGATAGCTTGGCTCGACACAACCCAATCGGCTGGAACAGTCAAGCTGAGCTGAGCTAGCGTTTTGAGCTCGAAGGTCGAGCTGAGGTAGTCATGGAAACAAGCCGAGCTGAGCAGGGCAGAGCTCGGCTCGATGTACAACTATATGAACGGCTATTCGTACACTTGTCCATACGACCTATATGGATAGGGACAGACCGTACGCTCTTTGGTTTTGATTGATTAGGCCTAAGTTATGGTTGTAGGATGATGGGAACTGACAGTGTGGAGTATGTTGAAGGTTGTTTTAAAGTGGAGAAACAGAAAAGATGAGAATAAAAACATACCTTCTAGAGATGAATAAGATAGAGATGAAGAGGATAACTAGGCTTCACACCTTTGGATTCACACCATGTAGTCTCTTTCCACAAGAGAATCTCAAATCACAGGAGAGAATGGGCTTTTCCAGCAAAAGAGTGTTTTTATTTTTTCATTCCATCATAATGCCGCCCTCCCCCCCCCCCCCCCCCCCCCCCTTACATATAGTGTCAATAAATGTGTTTTAACAAAATACTCCTCACTTAATAAAAACATGCTTCACATGTCCCATGATGCAATAAGATGAAAATAACTTATCCTAAACTATAAAAAACATAAAATCAACTAATTCCAATACTAATGATCAAAGTGATCAAGGATCACAATGATCCAATTGCCCGATCGAAATGCACATGATCCAATGGTCCGATCATCGTGTCCTCGTGATCTAATTGTCAAAACTCGTCAAATAGGCAGTCCACATGCATCTTCCTAGTATAGGGTTTTCAAATATGTATAATCATGCATGTGGGGTCTTCAAGTCCTCAGTATAGCCCACCCAGGCCCATGTACAGGTCATCGAGCCAAAGCGAAGGCCAAGCCGATCTCCTCCTCGTTTGGTATACTCTAAATGGTCGAATGTCCTCATCATTGATCCTTAATTGATAGTTAGATAAAAGCTTATCGTTGGACTCTTGATCCGCATTAGATAGTATGCCTTCCTCAATATCCAACTCTTAAATATCACTTGACATTGAATCCAACTCCAACTCCGTGATCTAAAAAAACCCTCTTGCTTCCAAACCGTGAGCTTTGCTTTAAGCAATTTAAGTTTCTTGAAGAGCAAATCCAACTCAGCCCTCCACCTGAAATGAAGACCACCAATTTGAAACCAGGGAGTTAAAATCGTCAATCTCTAACCATACCAATTCGAAGAAAAAAAAAAGGCTTGGGACCCCAATTTTGGGACTTCGCCTCAAACAAACTAGGTCAGTGAGCATGCATGGTCAAGGAGGCCTAATTGATGTGACAAAGGAAACTTTTGACCACAGGCGAGACGAGAAATCTGTCCAGCAAGGCGGTAGCTAGGATGACCTCACCGTTAGACCAAGTGTAACGAATGCCTACCATAGGAATATCCTCGAAGTTGTGCTTTTCGTAGGCGAACCTTTTAACATTGAAATCCCCTTCGACACACCAAGGAAGGGTCCATGGGTCCACTTGTAACTGACCAAGGACAACTCATCCTGAAAAGATGGCCAAAGAGGGGTGATTCGGGCCATCCACCCCGGCGAAAACCCATTTGAACCTTGAGGAAACTTCTGCAAAGACAATGTTAACAGAAAAATCCCCCAAACAGGAATCCTCCTTATGAAGGTAGGGATTCCACATCACTGCGATTCCCCCTATGCCCTAATTGAGTCTTGAGCAACCTAATTGACGGACCTACGACCCTAGACAGACTCCACTAGACGTCTATCAACACTTTGAAGCTTTGACTCTTGGAGCATCACAATTGAAGCTTTAGGCCTCTTACAAACAAGCTTGACTTGGACAATGATGCAGGACAATTAACCACTTGCTCTAAAAGCTCGAACTATTAGAGTATGGTGAATTAATCCCTTTATCTCATAGCCCAGGCCTCACATCTTATGGGTTACGACCTTGGCCGAACCCCCCTCGTGGGCCCCAAATCACATGAGCTGCCCACCCCGAGTGTGTCCCCGCATCTCACGGGCTACCCCACTTGAGCCCGGTGTGAAATGCGCATTAATCACCCCTGGTGAAGAGTCTTGAATACGAGACCTCCCCTGTGGGCCCCAAATCACATGGGTCACCCACCTCGAGTGTGTCCCTGCATCCCACAGGCTACCCCACTCGAGCCTGATGTGAAAATGCCCCAGTATTAATCACCCCCGCTGAGGAGTCTCGAACACGAGACCTCACGCTCTGATACCAATTTGATGCAGGACAATTAACCACTTGCTCTAAAAGGTCGAACTGTTAGAGTATGACGAATTAATTCCCTTATCTCATAGCCTAGGCCCTACATCTCATGGGTTAGGACCTCGGCCGAACCCCCTTCGTGGGCCCCAAATCACATGGGTCGCCTACCCCGAGTGTGTTTCCGCATCCCACGGGCTACCCCACTCGAGTCCGGTGTGAAATGCGCATTAATCACCCCCAGTGAGGAGTCTCGAACACAAGACCTCCCTCGTGGGCCCCAAATCACATGGGTCACCCACCCCGAGTATATCCCCGCATCCCACAGGCTACCCCAATCGAGCTCGATGTGAAAATGCCCCTGCATTAGACAAGCTTTAGACTTTGGAGATCTCCTTTGGATCTCCCCCGGAGAGATACAAATACCTTTTTGCCATTAACTGAAGTAATGCAATATAGTCCTCGTCCCCGTCTCAAAAAACCACCTCCAGAAGCCTCGATGGCATCCTTCACCACCTCTTGCTCCAACAGCAGCAACCAAACTCACCAGATCATCCGAGGATAGAGCTGGAGAAAGGGTATTTCTAGGGGAGATGTGAAGGTCTTTGATATTGAAAACTGCACGAAGGGTGGTGATATGACTGACACGAGAAGTCATTACCCGGAAGGACTGTTTGAATGAGGTCACTGAGGAGAAAGATGAGGAGCAGAAGAAAGAGGAGTGAGAAAATGTTCTGAAATAAAAGGAGTAGAAAGAGAGGGGCACGTGAGGGAATAATCCATCTCCCCCACATGAATGACATATCCGGAAGATTCACATGGGATGGAGAGGTCTCACCAATGGGAGATCCGAGATTTGGGTCCCTCTCAAATTCCTTGGATGTGTGGCAAAAAGTCCAAGGATGAGTGATACATGTCAACCCTGCAAGCAGAGTCATCATCATCTCTTCCCTCGATTAGAGCCCCGCTGCCTTCTGAAAAAGCTTTGCTGTCAAAATTGAGGTCTCGAGAGCCAGGTGTCGAGGGGGAATCCGACCTAGAGACGATTGACAGGGCATCATCATTAGCACCATAAATACAGAGAGCAGAGAGAGCCGATGTGTCATTGTAAGGTAATCCACATTTCTCATAAATTGGGGAAACAGGAGGAGAAACGGCAGAAGAAGCTTAATTCTGAGGACACCTATCCTCTATGCTGCTTGAGAAGGGCCTGGAAGTTTGAGAAACACTGTCAGCATTTATGGCCTTGATCGAGGGAGATCGCCTCAGGGCTAGCAGGCCCCCATCGAAACCAGGAACTTCTCATGCCGCGACCTGCGGGGTCTTGAAGCTTCCCAATTAATTTACAACACCTTTGCTGTAGGAATATATTAACCAGAAACAATCACCAGATTTATGTACGAGGTAAGGTCCAGTTTACCACATGAGATCACACAGCTGATGAGAACCCAATAAAAAGGGCTGCAGGGAGCTCCGGACAGCTTACTAAGCTAACTGCGAGTAACTGATGAGGCAATTGTAGTGGAAATGTCCACCCACATTGCAGTGGATGCCTTGCTTTGAAATAGATGAGTTGAACTGGTCTCCATCATAAAGCTCAAAGATCCCACACTGTTGAGGCATGTGTGGACATGAAAACTATCAAGTAATGCCATCGGCAGCAAGAAAATTAACACTGGTCTTGAGATAAACTTCAAATGCATAAATGAGAAACTCGATTGTCTTATCAAACATATTTTCAACTATCTGCTTGAAATGAATAAAGCACCCAAAGAAATCTGACTTTTGATGTTGAGGATATATCCCTGAATAACATCTATTATCAACAAACAACATAAAATAGAAAGTCGAAAGTTGAGGGACTAGGAAATGGTCCTGATAAGATCAATAAACCATAAACAGTGGATAAATTACTCTTTCATTAGGTTAGGTGAAAGGAAGTTTGTAGTGTTTTCTTATTTGACAACTAGAGGCTAGAACAAACGGTGGTGCGTTTTCATAAATTGAATCAAATCAGCTTGGAAAAGGGAAGTCAATGCCTTAGAAGTCGCATGTACTGATGTACCACACTGAAGTAGAAGCATGAAGATGAGAAGCAGAAGACGGCCAAAAGAGCATAATTTTCATTATTCCATGCGTAGATATTCTCCCCCTCCCCCAATTCCCTCGTGGCAGAAGTAATCATGTCTGGACTGTAATATCGCTCACTGAGAAATCCTACTTGGTGGACTTAAAAGAACTATTATTATCAGAGGTAAAATTCCCCAACTGATGTAAAATTCTTATGAATAGTAGGAACATCCAAAACATGGTGTAAGGATGGAGTACCACATGATTTGGGATCAGTCACATCACTGATGTCCATAATTGACAGGCAAGTGGTAGCACCAACCATGATTGAGTCAATATTGGGAGAGAGGGAGCATGCAAAAACGGTGTAAGGACAAGCATCGCATGATCTTGGAAGAGTCGCAAGGAGCAAAATGGTAGAGACCTGGACTGGCACTAGGGGTTTAAAATAGGCTCATCCACTACAACCATTGGGACCGTTACCATGGCACCAGTCTCCACCATAACTAGAATATCCACCATGCCTCGTTGAGCAGCAAAAGTAGAGGAGATAACTACTGAACATGATTGTTAACGGTTGGGTATGGGCCCATGGCCCTTCTGGTTTTGGCTTATGCTCCACAAGTTTCTTAGTATTTTTAGTCTTGGGATATGCCAGACATAGTTTATTGTACATGGATATTTTTGTCATATTTGCCTTTTATTACTTTAAAGAGAAAGGGGGTGGGGACGTGCAACTCTAACTGATTCTTTTCTTCATCTTTTCTTTTCTTTTCTCTTTCTTTCTTCTCCTTTTCAATCTCTATACCAATTTACATGGTATTAGAGCCCCGTTAGGAGTGGTTCAAGCCCCACATTCTTCTCCAATCCACCCCCAAGTTGCTAGATTTAACTTTGGGGATCTTTCACAAACATAAGGGATTGATCGAGCTTTAAGGGAAAGCAAGTTGCTGTTTTTGTGTGTGTGTGTGTGTGTGTGGAAAACATGTTGTTTTCTACGTCATTCTTCAAATAAAAGGAAAACGCCTTGACAAATGATCTTCACGAATTGCTGTTTAAAGTTGTTCTTTTATGTTGGTTTCATTGTGTAGTTGTAGTTTTTGGTTGAATATTCCTACCCGGAAAGTTGTATGATATGTGGGAACCATTTTAACATGAATTGGAGTTATTCTAGGTCAGAAATTTCGGTGTTATGTGATTTTGGAAATACAATTGTGTGTGGATTTGGCGTTTAAAAGTAGGGTTCTTCATTGGTGTTGAAGTAACTTTATTGTGGAATGTATATGCAGCCAAAAAGTGTAGTTGGTGATTCCTCATCTCTTGGGGAAATGCAGGGTCCCTCCTTTAATGCCTCAATAACCTTTGTCATGTTGAACGCGAAGAAATATCTTCTATGGACCCAGTCTTTCGAGGTTTTCTCTTACCATGTGAAACAGATCAATATCTCACAGATCCTAAACCGGAGGAATCTAACCCTAAATACAGACAATGGATGCGTAAGGATGCTCAGATTCGATCTTAGTTATAGAATAGTATGGAGTTTGATGTGAGCTCGAATTTGGTGTTCTTAACAACAAAAGATATCTAGGATACCGTGAGGAGGATTTACTAAGAACAAAATTTTTGTTGTGTGTATCAATTATACAAGGAGATCTCTTTTTTAAAAGGGGGACAAACTCCTTAGTGGATACTTCGCAAAATTGATTGGAATGTGGGAAGAGATTTCCATATATCATCCTATTATGTCTAACGCCACCTTCATGAAGAAGCAACGGGAAGATATGAAAGTAATGAAACTTCTATTTGGACTGTCAAAAGAGTACTAATCAGTAAAGGATCATATTTTGGGAGGAACTTCTATTCCTTCAGTGGCAGAGGTTTATGTAAGGCTTTAGAGAGTCTCATTGGCAAGTGAATTTGATAATGTTAATGTTAATGCATTTGATAAAACTGCATTGGCCTCTTCTTCCAGTTATTTTAGTTCGCATGGAGGCCGTCGTGCTCTCTGTGGTGGAAGAGGTGGTAGATTCTCAGGGAGAGGTAGAGGTGGTCGTAGTAGTCAAGGAGACCGTATATGTACTTATTGTTGCTTGACAAATCATATTGTAGACTTTTGTTGGGATCTTCATGAAAAAACCCAAAGGACTAATCAAGCTCTAATGTTAGGGATGCTTCTTCTGATGGTAGATCCACTACTCTTGCTTCGTCTGATCCTGGTGGTGAACAAATAAGTGTTTCATTATCATGAGAGGAATATTCATGTTTTCTATCTTCTAATGACTATATTTCCAACAACAAAGCTACCTCCAACCTTACAATTACTTTGGCTCAATCAGGTAAAACATGTCTTTTGTCATCTTCTGCATCCTCTTGGATCATCGACTCAAGGGCATTCGACCATATTTATGGTAATCGTAGTCTCTTTTCTTCTTTTGATTGTGTTTCATCAAATACGTTGGTTACTTGAGGTGATGGGATATTTTCTAATGTTGTTGGAGTTGGTACCACTCAACCTAATGCATCGGTCTTCGTGTCATCAATTCTATATGCACCAAAGTTTTCATTTAGTCTTTTATCTATAAGTAAACTAATAAGGTCCTTGAATTAGTCTTTGCCCTTCTTTCCTTCTTATTGTGTGTTTCAGGACCTCAAGATGGGCAGGATGATTGGTGGAGGTCGTGAGAGGAGTTGTCCGTGTTACTTGGAGAGAGAATTAGTAGGTGTGGCAGTGCTTCCTTCAGATTTGAGAATTCAGTGGCATCGTTGTTTGGGAAATCCATATCTCCAGAATCTACAGACTCATCCCATCTCTTCTCAAGCTGGGAAAGTTGGAGTGTGAAACATGCTAGCTGAGTAAACATTATAGAGTTCATTTTCTGTCTAGAATTGATTCAAGAAGTGATGTTCCATTTAAATTAGTTTATAGTGATGTGTGGGGACCGACTCGAATCCCAAGTTTGTTAGGTTTTAGTTACTTTGTTCTCTTCATTGATTATTACTCTAGGATGACGTGGATATAGCTAATAAAGCATAGGACGGAAGTCTATCATGTATTTCAAATTTTTTATAATGAAATAAATAATCAATTTGGTGCAAAATTGTGTATGTTGAGGTCAGATAGTGCCTTGCAATTTGTTTCGAAGGATTTTCAAACCTATTTACAAAGTCAGGGCATTACCCACTAGACCTCGTGTTTATTTATACACCCTAACAAAATGGGATGGCTGAATGCAAGAATAGACATATGGTGAAAGTGACTCGAGCCTTTTTTTTTTTGGGTTAGCTTGTTAGTACACACCTATGTCAGTACACACACTCCATGTTAGCCACCCCCCTAGGGATCGATACCAACACCTCAAGTGTCGAAACGAGGTATATCCACTCAGTCTGCCAGTTGAGCTATGGATCTGGGTGTAAGTGACTCAAGCCTTGTTACTAGGAATGACTGTTCCACAAATCCTCTGGGGTGATGCAGTTCTTACTGCATGTCATTTCATCAATAGGATGCCTTCATCAATTTGACATGGCATTACACCATTCTCTATATTGTTTCCTGATCAACTAGCTTTTCCTGTTCCTACCAAAGTGTTTGGTTGTACATGCTTTACTCATATATTTGGGTCAAGTCGAGATAATCTCTTGCCTTGTTCAGCAAAGTGTATTTTTCTGGGATATTCATGTACTCAAAAGGATTGTTGATGTTATTCCCCAACTCTTTAAGAAGCATATTATGACTATTGATGTAACCTGCTTTGAAGATGTTCTGTTCTACGTTAAAGATGATCATATTGTCGATGCCATATCCATGGAAGATCCCTTGCTAATGGTATTTCCTTCGAAATTTGATGTTGAGATACCTATGTCACCTTAGAAGGATTTCACACAAACTTATTATAGAAAAAGGAAAAAAGACCAAGCATTACAGACTATTCCTCTTCAATCCACACATTTGGCTACTTCACATGCCGAGGTTCTTGGTTCTTCTGAATCACCCAAAGTTGCAAATGATTTTCTTATTGCGGTTTGAAAAGGTAAACATTCTTGCGTTACTCATCCGATTTCCAACGTTATCACTTTTACCCATCCGTACACAAATTATCATAAGTTCGCCCTTAACCTTGTTTGTTGTATCCATTCCTAAGTCAGTCCAGGAGGCATTGTCCAATGAAAATTGGATACGAGCTATGGATGAAGAGATGAAATCCATGTACTCCGATGATACTTGAAAGCTAACTGATCTTCCTTCAGGTAAGTCTCCAGTTAAGTTCGGATCAATTAATTGCTATAAAGCTAGGTTGGTTGCTAAGGGATATACCCAGATTTAAAGGGTAGTGTTTTTTTTTTTTTTGAAGAGATATTTTATCGGGTATATTATGTGATTTGTGGATACATTTTCCCCAATGGCTGAGCTTAATTTAGTTCAGGTTGTGTTATATCACTCGCTGTGAATCATGATTGGCCTCTCTTTCAGTTGAATGTGAAGAACGCGTTCTTGCATGGAGACCAACACCAAGAAGTTTATATTGAGCGACCTCCGAGGTATGTTGCTCAGGGGGGGTCGTTTAAAGTATACAGGCTAAATAAGTCAATATATGGGTTGAAGTAATCACCAGAGACTTGGTTTGAGAAGTTCCGTAGTGTAGTTGTAATGTTTGGATTAAAAAGGTGTAAAGTAGATCACTCGTGTCTTCTCAAAGCACTCACCCTCTGGCTACATTCTTCTGGTTGTGTATGTTGATGATATCATAGTGACTGGTGATGACTTTGAGGGTATTAAAAGGTTGAAGGCATATCTTCAAACTCAGTTTCAAATTAAAGATCTTGGTCTTCTTCGATTTTTTTCTTTTGGCATTGAAGTGGCAATATCAAAAGTTGGAATGAATCTATGTCAGAGAAAATATACTCGTGACATGTTAAGAGAAATAGGGATGTTGGGAGCAAATTGGTTGCTACTCCAATGGACCCTTATCTCAAGCAAGAAGCTGAAGAAGGAGAATTGTTAGAAGACCCTGGTATGTACATTGGACTTGTTGGCAGACTCACCTATTTGACCATCACTAGGCTTGATGTTGCCTTTTCAATTAGTGTGGTGAGTCAGTTCATGCGAAGTCCGAGGATACTACACGTAACAACAGTTATGAGGATCTCGAGGTATTTAAAATGTTCCCTGGGAAGGGTATCATATATAGAGCTCATGGTCATCTTTTGTTAGCCGGTTATTCATATGCAGATTATGCAAGGTCGAGACATGATAGAAGGTTGACTATGGGTTATCATACCTTCCTAGGCGGTAATGTGGTTACTTGGAAGAGTAAGAAACAGAATGTGTTTGCCAGATCAAGTGCTGAAGCTGAATATAGGTCAATGACTCATGTGACTTGTGAACTTATGTAATTGAAATCTCTTCTCGAAGAATTGGGTTTCGAAGTTTAGGGTCCAATGTCTTTACATTGCTACAGTCAAGCTACGATATATATTACCAAAACCCCTATTCTTCATGAGAGAACGAAGTATATAAAAGTTGATTGTCATTTTATTCGAGAAAAAAAATCTCAAGGACAGATCCACACACCTTATATTTCATCATATATTTATTCACCAAGGCTCTTGGAAAATTTCAATTCAACAAACTTTTTCCCAAGCTGGACATGCAAGACAACTATGCTCTAGCTTGAGGGGGAGTGTTAACAGTTGGGTGAGTAGAGGTGAGAAGATTTGAGGGGAAAGAAGTGTACACACACACACACAAAAAAAAAAAAAAAAAAAAAAAAAAAAAAACATACGAAGGATCTGGCCTAGTAATAGTGAGATAGATGAGTGTGCCAACCAATCGCCTTTACATCCCAGGATCAGAGGGGAGCTCACCATCATTAAGACTAATTTTGTAAGTAGGATCCATAGGCCTAGTAGTAGGCTTACATCCTAGCATCTCGATTTCGGAAAGAAATCAAGAGCATATTTCCTTTGGCAGAGACAATCCCAGATTTAGACCAAGCAACTTCTATGCCATGAAAGTACCAAAGAGTGCCTAGGTCCTTTATCTCAAATCGAGTCTTGAGAAAAGATTTAAGTTGCACCATCCCCTCAGTATCATCACTAAACAACACGATGTCATCTACATAGACAATCAACACCATGATCCCAGTAGGCCAACAACAAATAAAGAGGAAGTGATCGGCTTGACTGAGAATAAATCCAAAATCCAAGAGCACGACTGAATTTATCAAACCAGGCATGTGAGAACTGCTTGAGGCTGTAAATGGACTTCTTCAGGCAACACACAAGGCGTTTGTTAAAGGCCTTAGAGAAGTCTGGGGGTTGATTCATATAAACCTCATCGGGAGATCGCCATGTAGGTAGGCATTCTTCACATCGAGTTGAAACAGGGGCCGAGATAAATTGACTACCAAGGAGATAACCACATGAACCGAGTTAAGCTTGGCTACAGGAGAGAATGTCTCAAAGTAGTCCATGCCATATGTATAAGTATACCCCTTTGCAACTAGCCAAGCCTTATATCAATCGATAGAACCATCGCGAAGTTACTTGATGATACAGACCTGCTGACAACCGTCTGTTTGCCTTTAGGTAAAGGAACTAACTCCCAAGTCTTTTTCTTTTCCAACGGCTGCATTTCGTCCATCATAGCCTTAGTCCAGTAAGAACTATTCATAGCTTCCTTCAAATTATGCGGAGTAATAATGGAGGATATGGAAGCTGCAGAGGACAAGAATGAAGGTGAAAGATGGTGATATGGAGCAAAATTGTTAATGGGATGCTTAGTGCATGAGCGGGTAGGCTTATGCAAGGCAATAGGACGATCATCATCAAGAGGCAAAGAATGCATACCTAAACCACCAATAGAAGCAAATGAGATGAGGGGCGGCTAAGCAGTGGAGGATTTAGTCTGTCGATGATACACAAGAATGGGCTTTGAGATAGACAAAATGAGAGCATCATCAAGACAAGAGACAAGAAGGGGTATGGAGATAGATTGCACATGCTCCCCCTGACTCAGAAGATGACTATGTAATGATCTCTCTTCATCAGAAAAGTATGGAATGTCTTCAAAGAATGTCACTTCGGCGGATACATCTCTTACTAGGGCTGAAAGTCCGGCGGGTTGGTACTCAACCCTAGCCCAACCCAAGGTTCGTATACCTTAAACCTAACCCAACCCTACCCAACCTCGGTTTGGGAATTCTCAACCCAAGCGGGCTTGGTCGGGTTGGTCGGGTAGATATATGCTAATATTTTCGTTATTACATAAGTCTATTATATATGCTAATTTTATTAATTATATATGTAGTTATTTATCGTAAAGAAGTTCATTTTTTCTAAATAAACAAGCTAAAATATAGGACAACTACTCCTTTAAAAGTCGTATTGTGTATCAAGCAATCTATTTGGGAAGAGAAATTTGGCGTATCTTGTTAGCTTGAGTCATTGGAAATGACGTGGACCAATGAAACCCGACGGCATTGGAATTTCTTGTGCCTTCAACACAGACGATCCGCACTCAGTTATAATTAATTTATAAGGTACTTATATATCGATCGGGTTCGGGTTGGGTCGGGCAACCTGAGACCTCAACCTGAGCCCAATCTAAGTTTTATCGGGTTAGTGTTTGTATGGCCCAAGCCAGAGACCAAACCCAATACATCCTGCCCAAGCCCAACCCAATGTTGGGTTGGTCATGGGTCGGTTTGGGTGAACCTTCCCTACTTTCAGCCCCATCTCTTACCGGTTTGAGGGGTCATAACATTTGTACCCCTTTTATGATCTAGGGTAACCTAACAAGATGCACTTTGTGGCCCGTTGACTCAATTTGTCACTAGTTTCAAAGAGAATTTGAACAAAGCATGTACATCCAAAAACTTTAGTAGGTAAATGAAAGGGTTTATCATGTGGATGCAAATTTTCAAATGAAAATTTGTGAGAAAATATTCGAGATGGAATTCAATTAATTAGAAATACAATAGTAAGCAAAGCATCATCCCAAAAACGTTTATGCATACTCATACCATGTAAGAGGGCACTAGTGACTTCAAGAAGATGACGATTCTTTTGCTCAGCCATAGCATTTTGTTGAGGAGTCCGAGGACATGAAGTGTGAGACAAAATACCATGGTCCTGCAAGAAAGACAGAAATGCATGTAATAGGTACTCGCCCCCATTATCAGAGTGAAGAACTTTGATAGGATATTGAAATTGGGTAATCACCTCATTGTAAAATATTTTGAACATATCAAACACTTCATGTTTAGACTTTAGAAGATACACCTATGTCATTCGAGTACAATCATCAACAAATGTGACAAAATACTTGTATCCAAAAAGAGAGACAACAGGCGCAAGGCCCCAAACATCAGAATGGACAAGCTCAAAAGGTCTAGGTTTCCTGTCAGATGAACTAGGAGGAAAGACAGTCCGGTGATGTTTGGAGAACTCACAAGTCTCACAACATAAGGATTTGGATGCAAATATTGAATGAAATAAGAGCTTTAATGTAGGTAAGGATAGGTGCCCTAAGCGACAATATCACTTAGACGTGGACTCCCTATCTAAGGATAAAGCACTAGTTCTTATGATAGGTGCATCATCCGGGAAATAAATGATGTCACGTTCATGGCCCCCACCAATCATCTACTTCGTTTGGATGTCCTGAAACACACAACGAGAGGGAAAGAATGTTACCGAACAATTCAAAGATTTCGTAAGAGAACTAATAGATATTAGATTGAGAGGAAAACTAGGAACATGTAGATCTAATGACAAATTCAAAGAAGAAGAAAGCTTAATGGTACCAATCTCAGATACATGGGGTTTGGTTTCCATCTGCAACTATGACTAAATGTGACCGAATAGAAGGAAGGTACGAATTAAACAAGAGAAGCTTACCAGTCATGTGAGAGGAGGCTCCAGAGTCAATGACCCAGGACGAAGGAGAAGATGACACGAGGAGAACAATACCTGACTGGGCAACAATAGCTCTGGAAATCTAAGGATTATCACGAATATGGAATCGCATGAAGGCAAATCTCTTGGGAAACAAGAACGCTATCACCTAAAGGAGACTTCCCTCGAGGTTCTCCAACTAGAGGCTGCAAGGCTAGATCAATATTAGAGGGTGCAGTACTAGCCAACAATGCACTCGCCCAAGATGGACGACCCATAAACCCCCCCCCCCCCCCCCCCCACTGCGAGATGTATCATGACGACATCCACGTCCACTTCGACCACGGTAGCCACCACGATTGATAACATGACCCCAACCTTGGTTACTGTAACCAACATCACAACCACACCCCAGGTATTCTAGATGCATGATTAAAAGAAGGTTGGTCACCAACTGCGTACATTGAGTTATCAGATGATGCCTAGGTTGATGTGGTTGAGGTAGCAACACGCTGAGCCATGACAACAATATGCTCACTAACACCTTTAAATTTAGAATTATGGCCGGAAAGGAACTGTATGCTTCTGATCTCTTCCCGTTGTTTATGAACGAGATCATAATCTCTCTTACTCTCAGACGGAAGAGGATGATAGAGATCTAACTCATCCCACATACCTCGAAGGGTGGAAAAGTAATTCCTTTAGAGATCGGGAATCCTGTTGGAACCTGCTAATGTTCGAAATCAACTTGAAGACCCTTGATAAATTCCTTGCTTCTGAATACATGTCATGAAGAGTATCCCATATCCTTTCGGCAAATGATAAAAACGTAATGGAATTACTAACGAACGAATCCATACTGTTAAGTAACTAAGCCATGACTTGGTAGTTCTCCTTGGTCCATATTTTGTAATTTCCATTTGTAGGGTTTGGAACATTATCCAATATGTAGGTGAGCCTATCTCTTCCTCCAAAAATAATTTCACGGACTGAGCCCATTGCAAATAATTTTTACCATCTAACTTGACAGTGGTAATCAGTAGGGATGTGAATCTAAAGGCCCCACACCTGATTCAAAAGATATTTTGTCCATATGGTCCACAGACACGAATCTGTAGTAAGAGGACAGTAGTGGAGGATGGTAGAAAAGAGGAACAATCACAAACGAACACAGGGTAGATTGCCACACAACTAAGGCTACAAATAATGGGCCATAGGTCTAGAAAGGAAGGAAAAACTCAAAAAAACAGCAGGAAGCATCACCAAAAGACTTGCACGGGAACTGCCCATAGCCATAAAGTGAAAGAAGAACATAGCAGGTATACACCATACTTGTGTTGTATGTTGAGGGGCCTTAGGGGGCAAAAAACGGTGGAGCTACACCTCAAAAAAAAAAAAAAAAAAACTCTTGGCAATTTGGGAGAGATCACGAAAAATCGACGAATCGGGGGTTTTCTGCTAAACTTGAAAAATGGCCCAAAAACATCTTAGATCAGCCTCAAAAATCCTGTAAAAATAACCATAATTCTTCTAAAATCAAGCTCTATCAAATCATGCTCTTCCCGATGCAAAACAGTATGTATCGTACGTACACTTGCTAACGTCAGTTGTACGGTTGCTAGCATCAGCAAACCCTTGTAGCTTCAATCAACAAGAGGTCCTGGAGCTCTGAAAGCCGGAGCCGTTAGAGGATGGCATATTAATGTATATCAAGGGACTTTAACATTCCCCCGCACATGCGAGGTGGAACTCCGCACGGGAATATATTGGGCAAGGGTGGAGGGACACTCACAACTCACACCATAAATGGCCCCTCGTGGGAGAATATATTAGGAAAGCATATTTGTTGCTCCCGGGATTCGAACACAAGACTTGTGGCTTTGATACCAAGTAGAGGTGAGGAGAGAGAGAGAGAGAGAGAGAGAGAGAGAGAGAGAGAGAGAGAGAAGGTGGTTCGTGAATTAGGGCTCCCACACCACAACACTTTTATTATGCAACTAAAGTTACAATAGGGTACTTCGCAGGAATACCAAACATCAAACAAGCACAAACGAGAAATAAACAGATAAGAAACATTCTTTATAGGGTCTGGGCCCATGGCCCTCTTGGTTTTAGTTATGGGCCTGTGGTCTACAAGTTTCTTAGTGTTTTTAGTCTTGGGATATGTTGGATATAAAGTTTATCATATAGGGGTATTTTTGGAATATTTGCTTTTTAATTACTTTAATAAAAAAGAAAAGGGGGTGGGGACGTGCAACTCTAATTGAGTCCTTTCTTCCTTCACCTTTTCTTCTCTCCTTTTCTCTTAATTTCTTCTCTCTTTCAATCTCTATGCCAATTTACAAGGATAAATAATCTGCACGGAGAAGTAGTTTTTCAAAGTTGAAAATGGGCATCGCTTTTCGCATCAAGAATAGATGAGTCATATTCTTGTCCAAGATTACTGAGGTCATAACTTTGGAGAGTGGCCCATTTTTGCCCTAAAAGCAGCGATTATTCTTTCTTCCCTAATGGACCACAAAATGGCCACCAAAGAAAGTCTCCAAAGCTTAGAGCCTTCTCTTTTGGATCTGCTTCCATGCTATGCTAGAAAGAGGACCTCAATGCTTCCCAACATCACCCAAGGCATGTTAAACACTCCCAAGAATTCCCAAATGGACCTGGCAAGCAAGCAATGAATAAACAAGTGTTTTACTGATTCCGTGTTACCAAGGCACAAGGAGCACATGTTGGGAATGAACATCACCATCTTTGAAGGTTGTCAATAGTGAGAACTGAGATCCCGATTCCTACACACACCAACCACGCAAAAGCTGCCCTCGTTGGAGGAGCATCATAACTCCAAACAAAAGATGATAGACTCAGCCCCAAAGCCACAATCGTAGAGGTGAGAAGCCTATAGAAAGACTGAACTGAGAATTTGTTTGATTTTTCTAGGCTCCACACCAATGAGTCTTCCAACCTTGGAGAAAAACAAATCCCATGAAGCTTCATGGAAAACCTTAGAAACTCCTTCAACTCATCTTCTGAAAGATTTCTCCTACAAGTGGGGGTTCACATTGTCTCATTTTCAAGGACCAAGAAACAATGCCATAAAAGAGTTCAAATCCGAGGCAATGTCTAACAACCTACGAAATTTGGCTTGAAGAGACCTTTCACTTAACCAAATGTCTTCCCAAAAGAGAACCCTTTCTCCATTGCCTATTTTGAAACTTGCCCCTTTCTTAAAACTCTACCCCACCCCTTTAGTTGCCTTCCACAAAGTAGAAGCTCTATATAAAGAAAATCCCTTTACCCACCATCCCCTCCCTTGACCCCATATTTAGAGGTAATCACTCCTCCCCAAAGGCAATCACTCTCCGAACCAAATCTCCAAAGCCACTTACCTAATAGAGCACTATTGAATTCCTTCAATCTCCTAATCCCTGTACTCCTTCCCATATCGATTTACACACATCGTCCCACTTCAACAAATGGAATTTGTGAGTCTCCAACACCCCTTCCATAAGAAATCACACCTCAACTTATCAAGCTGCTCTATCACATCCTTTAGGCATCTGAACAAAGACATTAAATAGATCGGCATATT
Source organism: Magnolia kwangsiensis (assembly GCA_037074715.1). Lineage (NCBI taxonomy): Eukaryota > Viridiplantae > Streptophyta > Magnoliopsida > Magnoliales > Magnoliaceae > Magnolia > Magnolia kwangsiensis. Next base: position 22,053,896 of record CM073579.1, read on the forward strand.
GTAGAGAGCTGCTTTAATCAATGTTAGCCTTCCACCCAAAGATAAGTATCTACTCTTCCACGGAGAACACTCTTTCGATAACTCTCTCCCAAAGATGCTTAGGTAGTTTATCGATACAGATGGGAAGACCAAGGTAAGTGGTAGGGAAAGACCCAACACTGTGCCTGAAAGCCCTACCAATCGACTTAGCTCCTCCTTGGTGGTCCCAATCCCTAGAATTTCACTTTTCGATACGTTGATGCTCAACGCCAAAACAATTTGAAAACATTTGATAATCATTCTTAAATTGTCCACCTTGTCTTCCTTGGCTTCACCGAAGATGATTGTGTGATCAGTGAATTGAAGATGGGAGATTTGAAACTCTCCCTCCCCACCCCAAAACCCCGATAGGCCAACCTCTTGATGTTTGTGTAACATCCTCCTTAATTTCATCCTCCTTAAGCCACTTATTCTAATCACGCAAGAGTGACTCCCTATTTGCCCTATCATCTTCCGATAACTCCCTCTCTTGTTCTTCAATATCGTACAACTTAATACCCCACAATGCGAATATTTTTCGTCCTCCCTTTTACTGCACACCTCTTTCCTCCGCTCGATGATTTTCCTTTTCAGTAGTCTCATCTTTTGAAAAAGCTTAAAACCCCTGAAACCTTCCGCTTCAAAAGAGTCCCACCATTCTTTAATAAGACCCCAGAACCCTTCCATCTCCAACTACATCAATTCAAACTGAAATGGACGCAGACCCCAGTTTTTGTTTTCTACCTCAAGCATAATCGAATTAGGCAATGATCCGAGACAGGTTTAGGAAGACCCCTCAAAGAGACAGTTGGGAAATCAATCAGAAGGAGAGACCAGAAATCTGTCTAGCTTTGAGCTCACCACCCGATCTTGACCATTCAATCATGTGAGTTTCATGTTGCCCATGAGAAGATCCACCATTTCGTGTCGGTCTGCTCAACCAGAAAATTCCCTCATGCTTTTAGGAATTTTTTCTTTTTCTAACCACGTTGTAATCCCTTCCCACCCACCACGGTCCCATATGGTTACTTCTAGAGGTGTCCAACTCCTAGAATGCCTCGTGCAAGGAAGAGCAATTTGGACTGTGGACTGAAGTTAGAACCTAAGAAAAATCTGAGCCAATCTCTTTCAGTAAAACAGTAAGATGGAATTGCCTCCTCCAACGACCTCCACTCTTCCACAGGTTTCTATACCAAATAACTATAATTAATCTAGAAGAAACCCACCCACCCGTACCCAGAATCCACAATATAGCCTACTCAGCCTTCTGAAGTTTGGTTTCCTGAAGGGTCATGATTTGAGCCTTAAAACGCTTCCTAATTCTCTTAATCTAAAATCTCTTCTGACTGCTCCCCAAACCACGGATGTTCCAGCTAATTCCATCTTTTTTTGATATTATAAATTGGTTGTATGATAAATAAACATCATTGTGGGGCCAGCAATGTTTCAATGGTTGAAATCATTATTCCCACTATTTCCTGTGGTACATTCTACTTCAACTTTGGACATGGTTCAATTTTGGTCTTAACCCCTTAAACGAGCTGGGAAAACCGATGGACGGTGTGGATAAAACACATATATCATGGTGGGGTCCACATAGCACTGACCACTAGCCACCGTTAACTAGCCAAACCGCGTCCAAATTAGCTGGTGTACCACACAGAGGGAAACAGATTGGCTACTCCCCCTGCCACCAGCCATGTGGGCCCCACTATGAAGTATATATTTTATCCATGCCATTCATCCATTTTTATAGATCATTTTAGGGATTGATAACAAAAATGAGACAGATATAAATCTCAGGTAGACCACACAACAGGAAAAGAATAGTGATTGGATATCCACCATTAAAATCCTCCTAAGGCCCAATGTACTGTTCATTTGACATCCAATCTATCGATTAGGTCATACAGACCTAGATAAAGGGAAAAAACTAAGATTAGCTTGATTCAAAACTTATGGATCTTAAAAAGTTTTTAATGGTCGACATTCAATCAACAGTGTTTCTTGTAATGTGGTCCACTTGAGATTGAACCCCAAAAATAGATGGACGGCATGGATGATGCTCAATATTGATTTGAAAGAACTAATGGATGGCCTAGATACTTAATACATACATTAAGGCGGTCCCCACAATAAGCCCACTTTAAGGCGGAAGCGAATTGGCGAGTGTACCACACACCAGCTATATAGCTAGTGTATTGACATCAGCAAGTTCTATGGATCAAATCATGAGGTATGTGTTATATCTAAACCATCCATCCATTTGGCAAGCTCGTCTTAAGGCTTGAGCTAAAAACAAAAACAGATCAACTGGACCACTGTAACGCCCTGAAAATCGGAGGTCGAGCATAACTCAGCTCCCGAGTTCCAAAACATCACTTTTGTAACATTTTCAATGATGGATGAATGTTGACTGTATTAGTGCATAAGACATGAAGTAGATTAAGCCAAATCAACAAACATAAACAAGGGACAGTTAGAATATGCAAGCGGAAGACTAGAATAAATATATATACCAACATAAGTCCCCAAGATATGTATGCTCTACCAGGTCATAATTACATGTATTGTTTCAAAATACAAATATCCAAATGTGACAAACCACTACAAACATAACTTTGAATCCCCGTCACTCAGGACACGGCTCACATGAACCCGCCTGAGAACTGCATGAAGGAGAACGCCTCCTCATCATCCTCATACTCCTGCTCTGCCTCGTGGGTCGCATCATCATCTACAACTAAGACAAAGTCTGGTTGGTGTTTAACACCGTCCCAGAACGTGGGAGTAAGTGATCAACTCAGTGGAGCTATACAGCAAAGGTTAACATATTATCAATTCAATCAAGCAGTAATGATAAAGCAGTACAATCAAACATGTCCTAGATACTCTTGTTAATGCAAGGATGTATGTAAAAATGATGCATGCCCTCACCTCTTCAGTTGATGAACTAACATAAACCTTTATCCCCTCACAACCTTCGCTGTAATTCCAGCGGCTGAAATTGCTGAACCACCATTGCGGACCAATTCTGTGTTCCCCCTTGACAACATCAGTGCCCTACCTTGTTGAATCAGACTAGCCTTTAGAAGTCCTATTTCTTCAACAAATTGAGAAAAGGCAATATAATCTTTGTTGCAATCCCCAAATGTGACCCCGACCAACCTCCCAGCCTACCTTAGGACCTTCTTTATCCAGCGCATGCCTGATGAGTTTGACTAGTACAAAGTGACTGTTTTTTTGTAACCAAGAGTGCACCATGCCAATCTGTAGTTATGTGCCTTCAGCCTGTACCTGTAGGGTTTCTATAGCATCTAATCTTGCAACAGACTTCTAATACATAGGCTATTTTTTAGTTGAATTAAGCTGTAATTTTCTGTGAGTCTGTTTCTTTATTTGAATTTCTTGGAAATTGCTTCTGGCACTAGAAAGTGGAAATATCAATAGCAGAACTCTATTGAAATCATCTGGAGTCCTGTGAACAGTATTTTGATAGTGATTACTAATTTACACTCTGAAGCTAGTGGCAGAAATGATTTGTCCTCTTTCTCGAGGTGCAAGGTAGTTAAGATTGTGCTAGGTTTCTAAGTTTCTTCCTATTGTGGATTTTAATATGCCCATCTATAACAAATTATCATCTCATATAGTAAATTTTTAAATGGAATTTCTCCTTTTACATGCTTCTATATTATATTAAAAAAAAAGTTCTCTTTAAAAAAATAGTTTTATGAGAAATTTTATTGGGAAAGGCAAAGACAATACAAAAGGTCAAGGGGCAAAGAACTTCCAATACAAACCAAATATCCCAAAATCCATCATCTCCCTGTCACTCTTTCTGCCTTTTTTTAAAAAAAAAAAATAAAAATAAATAAATAATCTAAGATGAGGTTCTACTGTACTCCCTTTTCCTGTTTTCATTTCTCACTGCTGTACAAGTAAGATCCAACAGAGAGGATGTAGTATGGGAGAGGGAAATTTTATTTGCATATTAATATGAGAAATGCTCCAGTGCTCTCGGAGCACTATAAGTGCTCCTACTTGCATTTTGTTAAATTGGGACCCTTGGACTATCCAATTCATTGATCCAGACCGTTCAGAAGGTCCAACGCATGTTTTATGGGTAACCATGCAAGCATCACACAAATCTGACAAACATAAACCATTTGATCGATGGTCTAATCAACATTTTGATCCATCTGTTTTTTTTAGATACCATCATTGATTACTTATTATTCTAAAGAATCACTTTTCCTAGGCAACTGTAGCCATCCCATTGATGGCTTGGAAAAAGGATGGTAACATTAGAAATCTGTTCTGAACTTAATGGACAGTTGAGATTGGACTGTCTAACTGAACTGATGCAACTAGGAGCACTATAACATATAGTGTTCTGACAACACTTGAGCATTTCTCTATAAATATTTAGTAACCAATCTGTCATTTACCATCTTAACTATTTGGCCGTTGAGATGCTAATGTGTTTGGATATGACTTTATTCATACATTGTGCATTGGCATGATATGTTGGGTGAGAACATGTTTAACCTATGGTATGTGGATATGGGTATGAGTGTCAAGTACAGTGACCCTCCAAATGAGGAAATGACAGGATACGGGTACAGCAAGGATGTGCTTCCAATATTTAATTGTTTTTTTAAAAAATAATTTTATTATAAATAGGAGATATATTTGAAAATTTGTTATATCAACAAAAATGAGATGTTAGGAGATATCAGGTACCTGCTCCATCAACAGTGGCACCCATGATTTGCATGGTGTCAATTCGATACATGCGCTGCATGTACTGTGGTAGTTTGTGGGTGTATGACTGATCATCCTCTGCCAGTGTAGTAAGTATAGAAAATCCTTTTAAGTGGTGGTGAATTGTCACTGTGATCTAGTCTCATAAAAAAAGGGCGAGGATAAATCCCTACCTGATTCCTTCTCATCCTGCTCTATTTTGATAAGGTTTTATAAAGTATTTGGAGGGTACCATTCTCATATATTGCAAATCTTATTCTGTCGTCTTATGATTGGATGCTATTAAGTGCAATTATATAGTTGTTGTGACCTTTTGTTTTTTCAGGGTTGTACTGCAACGGTTCTTTTGGTTTGGGCTGATCAACAAGATGACTTCTTCGCACAATGTGCAAATGTTGGGGATTCAGCTTGTGTTATAAAGTACGTAACCAATTATTCCCTTTTCCCCCCCTCAGCTAGTTCTCATGTCATAGATACACTCAATTATGTTTGAGGGAAAAATAGATTCAATGATGCCTTTCTCGTGTCAGAAGAACTTGTGAGTGTTCTCTTGTAGCTTTGATCCTTGGGATCTTCTGATGTAAATTCATCTAAGCTGTATTTACGATGCCATTTTCTTGGGTTATTTGGTTGTAGCTGGATAACACTCATCAACTCGTTTTCTTGTAGATCATTATCATCATCTAAGCTTATCCTCACTAATTGTACTCTTTACCACTAACATGCCACTTGTATAGTCCAACCCGCCATAAAGATCACTCATCACAAAATTCAGGCTGGTTGGCTCATCTGATATGCCGCACCATTTGAATCAATTGATGACTCATAGTCTGACTCAATACACAAGTGCGGTCCAACTCGTGAGTGGATCAGACTGATTTTTGAGAAGGGTGATTGACACGGTGGGGCTTCCTGTTTCTTTGGCATGGATGTCCTATGCAAGTAGCATGTTAGCAGGAAAGATCACATGGCACCACGAGTTTTGGTGCTGTTCGCGTGTGGGTGATCAGTTCTCATTCAGCAATTGGATATGGATATCATTTGCATCAAACAACTTGGGGAAAGATAATGAATCTTGTTTATCAATATTTGCTATTTTATCATGAGACTTGTGACAGGAGGATGTCTTGGAGTAGGAGCCATCCAAGGCTTGTCACAGGAATTATGATCCAGGAAACCACGTGAAGCCTACTGTAGTTGGTACTTTAATTGTGGGGCCCATGATAGGAATGATGACTTTTCTCACAAGGCCCTTATTCATTCTTGGAAAAGCAGGAACTCAGGCTTGCCTCGGTATGCCAAAATTTCTTTTGATTTGGCTTAATCGGATTCAGTGACTTGGCCAAATGAGAAATAATTAAATTGCAATTAAAATAAAAGATCAAATACTTCAAGAATGCCATGACTGGATTGCTATGTTTCTATTTTAATAATTTATTCTTGGTTTTTCAGCCTCCCATTTTTCCTTCTTTTGAATACTTTGAGCTGTCTATGATATTATTAATCAAATTTATTAATAACCATTCCATCGCTACTGCTCTCATGGACAAATCTTCTCTTTAAAGGACTGTTTATGTTTTCTCCATGGCAGTATTGGTGAGAAGCCTATTGCTATGACTGAAGACCACAGAATTACTAGTCAATCAGAAAGAAACCGGTTGAGGAAATCTGGGCCTCCATTGAAAGACGGCGAAACACGGCTGTGTGGTGATGCCTTGGCTTCTTTCCCTCAACATCTGAAGCATGCAATAGTTGAATTATTAACCCATTGATATCAAATCCATTCAGGTTTGAATATTGCCCGCATGCTTGGAGACAAGTTTCTGAAAGAGCAAGATGCCCGTTTCAGTTCGGAGCCATATGTTAGTCAAGCTGTGCATATACCCAAAGGAAGCCAGGCCTTTGCTCTCATGGCAAGGTGATTTTTTGTATGATTGCATCTCTTCCCATTTTGCATCTCCTCCTATTTTCTTTTTGTTTACTTCCAACTGAAAATCGTAGTTCTAAAATCACTGGGTCAATTCGACTCAGTGAGATTCTGAGCTGAGTTGCTGGGAAACTCAGTCCAGGTTCTGACCAAATTTTGACACAGGATGAATCGTCAAGATGATTTGATCACTTGGTCAACTTGACTTGACATGACTTGCAGTGATTCGAACTGAGTAACTCAGTGGGTCAATGTGAACATTAATAAAATTTAAGTGGGGAGGGAGGGAACTGAACCCACGACCTCTGCAAAAGGAAACATGAACCTGACGAGCCCACAATTGAGTGATTTGATTATATTACTTTGTTAAGTGTACACTTTTATCCCTTCTTTTCTAAATTTATAACCATTGTATGCTGAGCGAAGTTGGATTGAATCAACCCGACCTGGCTGAACATTTAGTCGAGTCGAGTGTTTGGGTTTTCATGCTACTATGGTGAAAAAAAAAGGGCGTTCACCACCTGATGAGATTTTCTTATTGTTTCTTAAAACTGTAGTGATGGGTTATGGGATGTTATTGGCATCAAGAAAGCTGTGCAGCTCGTTCTTCAGGTATGCCCTTGAACACTTCCCATGAAGAATTTCTTCTAGCTCTGGGTGAGCCATGGGCCTTACTTCCACTGGTCGAGATCTTTCATCTGGTGAGGCCTGCTGTGGATGGTTGATTGACTTGAAATCTCCTTCCACCGAATAATTCCATCCATCTGATTGGTGAACTTGCTCTCATTGCTTATGGAGCATGGCCATGTTTTTTGTTTTTAATCGCCAATTTGTAGATGACGATTGCAGCCACCAAAATTGAGGCCCTCAAGATGAGTGGGCCAAACTGCATGGAATGCTGCGGATAAAGAGAATTCAAGGGGTCATCTTTTCCATTCCATGTAGGTGGGCCAAACTGCATGGAATGCAACTTGAGCAAGACAAATGCCGGTTTGTGCAGAAACATTGTTCAATTTAATCCTTTGTATGCTGACAATCTTTCGTGTGTTGGAATGAACAGACAAAGGAGAGATATGCTGCGGATAAAGAGAATTCAAATTCAGCAGAGAGGATAGCTAATTTTGTGTTGAGCGAAGCAAGAACACTGCGTACAAAGGACAACACCTCGATAATATTCTTAGATTTTGATGCCAACAGAACTGCTGCTTGTAACCTTGATCCGTAAATTTCATTTAGAAAAAAAAAATCATATTTTTTAGGGTTTCAAACCATTGTCTCCATTATATGTTGTTGATTCATTTCCACCCAGGGGCCCACATGCATTGAACTTTTTGGTTTGCTGGGATTGAATGGTGCTGATCTCCCACAGCCCAATCTTAATAGGTGGTGATGAGATCTACCCATAGTGAAGTTTTTCACCCTGGGATGTTTTGTTTTCCTTGTTTATGCACGTTCATCGTCAAGGTGATAATAGTGTCTTGATGTGTCATCCGTACAAGTGGGCCCTACTGTTCGGTGACTGGGGCTGTCTCCAAAGCCCCACATCCACCATGAATGGAAAAGATGACCCCAAGATCTGTCCCAGATTAGAAATTCCTACTCTTCAAAAATATTACATAGAATCCAGACGTGCTACAAGGATTGATAATCCTGCCATTCATGGGTTCACTGCAAAGTGGCCGTGGTAGAAGATCTTTGCAGATAAATTGATCTTTGAACATTGGATTGGCAGCAGTCAGCATTGAATGGAGGATGGTCCAATGAAGTGTTTGGATCACTAGTCTCCAGGAAGACTCAAGCCTAAGCCTGCACAGGCTAGGTTGTGTTGAATACGTTTGAAGTGGGTCCATCCCCCACTGATCGCAGCCCTGATTTATGAGGTCTACAAGTATGCTAGCTACCACTGCCGTTTCTTGTTGACCCATCTGATTTTGCCCATTGAATTTCAAGCCTGATAAGTTTGCTTTCATTCATCATCCATGGCACCATGTGGAAGGTTCAAATCGCTTGTCCGGTGTTTTTTTTTTTCTGGATATTGTGTCCCCTCCATGCTCATCTCTGGGATGGATGAGTCAGTGGCATTTGAAAATTGATGGTCCACCCCTTTAAAAAAAAAACAGAGAGTAAATGATTAAGAGGCCAATAAAAGGGGACTTGCTCGCCTTTGACTGATAGGGACCTGTGAGGGATCCAGGCTCCTTGGGCATGCACGCTGTTGACTAAGTCCAGGAGGGTCTGCTCATCGCATTGGCCGCATGCATGAGAAGAAAATATTCAGTATTCATGGGTGGCCTGCCTGATGTGTGGAGTGACTTTTGGGCCAGGTCATGGTCACCGTAGGACCCAGCCTATGAATGGTGTGGATCTCCTACACGTGCAATGTCCTCCCATCTGCCATAAGTTGACAAGGGCCATTGAACTGATAAGCTCAACCCGGCTTTAGGCGGGCTTGAACCTACATTGTTGGACTGACTTTTGAGACAGGCCGTGGTCACCGTAATGCTCCAAAATCTTCTACATTGGAGGATCCCTGTTTTACTCCAATACAATCAAACAAAACCACTTGTGTGACTGAGGGTCGAGATTGGATACATGTGCCAGTAGGATGTGTAGGTGTGTTAGAATATGCCTGATTTAAGGTTTGATTAAATTGTTGGTGTCCCTTCACCAAGATGGACGGATCAGAGACTAGGATAAAAGATCTAGGGTCCTATTGGCCACCAAAATTGTGCTCCACTCAGGTAATTAGGGAAAGGAAGTGAGGCTAAACCTTTCGAATAAGTTCTTTTTTATCTCGTAGCAATAATAGACGTGAGTCTACGTGATTAAGGACTTGTTTTTTCACAAACACTAAGTTTAAAACAGTTTTCGAATAAAACATAGATAGACATTCAAATTAAATAAAGGTTAAATGCTGTCAATTTCATTAAGTGTTGTAAAATAATATTTATTACAATCGAGAATTTGTCAGACAACCAAATTAATAAACAAAAAAAAAGGTGAAATAGATAAATACCTAATATGGCTATTGGAACAAATGAATTGAGGGGTTTTGACTAACCAAATTGGAACTTGAAAGAATCGCGATATTAACTAACTCTACTCCTAAGGTACTGTAGGGAGAGTGGCTAAGCAATAGCTAAACTAAGCTAAGAATAGAAAAAGAAAAATAAAAGATACACTAATATGTTTGGCATGGAATCTTGATTTCTTTTTTGATTGTTTCTTTTAAAGATTGTTGAACTAGTGATATTCTCGTTAGGGCTTTCTTACTATTGGATCTTTTGTAACACCTTGAAAATCGAGGGTCGTGTATAAACTCAACTCCCGAGTTTCAGACCGTCACTTATGCAACAAAAATGATTATAATTCAATGTTGTCTGAGTTAAAGCATTCGCATGAGTAAAAGTATACCAAACTGCAATTCATACTCCAGATCCAGTGATAAAAGCAAGCGGAAGACTAAAGAATATATATATATATCACTGTATGGAAAACAAAGTAGATCTCGACTGTCACTAAAGTATGAATACATTTCTGAGTTTCATATACATGTAAATAAACAAAATCAAATGTTCAAAAGAGTCCCACTAAGAAGTCCCGTCAACCCAGGCCACCTAAGCAAAGCCGTCGTGGTACTGCATGTATGAGAACTCGTCCTGGTCCTCATCATAGTCCGGCTTTGCCTCCTGGATCTCTGCATCACCTACATCTAAGACAGGGTCTGGCGGGTGTTGCAAATACCATCCCGTAACGTGGGAGTTAGTGATCAACTCAGTGAAATCATAGAGCAAAGATTATCATGTTCTCAAATCAATCATGCGATAATAGTAAAACAGTAAATCAAACAATCCTAATACTGTTGTTAATGCAATATGACATGACATGATGGATGCCCTCACCGACATTCTCCCTCATACGACACCATCTTCGTCCGCGGCATGCTTACGTACCGCTCAGTGCTCCACATCTTCCAAGCACATGCAATGTAATGGTGATATGATTGCCGAGTTGTTATTAGTCCATTCAAACAGCAGGATTGGAAAACTAAGGTACTTCCCTTCTATCAATCCTAAAACAGATCCTGTCTAGGGTCGTCACTCCTAGTAATCTCATACGATATATATTTTGTAAATCGCTGCAAGGGCTGCCAGGGCTGTTGCTCGCACTAGTTGCACCGCTCCCCCATCACCTTATCAATACAGGCCTACTGTACTCTCACTGCTACGGAAGGGTCGTCGCCTCCCGTAAACTCAGAATACGCTCGCGGTCACTACAAAGGACTCGTCGCCTGATCAGTGTAGGCCGACAATAAGAATATAGTGTCCCATACCACTATAATCTGCTCACGAGACATAGGTGCTCACTGGTCACTACGAGGAGGTTTGTGGCCCCAGCGTAGGCCGACAGCTCGACCACGGTGTCCCATACCACCATGCCCGGCTCATGAGCCTTCGTGGATCAAGGTACCATGGTTAACAGGGTTTACAATGGTAAGTTCAGTACCCTAGGTTCAAGCAGTTATGACTCATACAGGGTGAACATACAACGGCCAGTCGGGTTACTTGATGGGCTCGACTAGCACGATCGCATCTTAAGTCGAACGACATGAAGTGTGTAAAACACTTCGCGTGGCCTAACCACTGCCGCCAACTCCAAAACATGGCTCGCGTTCATCGACGCGTCGTTCGTGGCAAAAATAAGCCAACCATGAACTTTCTCGGTTACCGACTGCCTGGACTGGGGATAGTCCCAAACAATTATGAATCCAAATCAACAAATCATGTATGAGTATTGGAAATGAAATACAACCATGTGAGCATGTTAACACATGTTATAACATACAACTTAAGTAAATCATCAAGCACATGTATTTCATACATATAATGAAATCATGCATATAGCTAACATGTAGGAAATCATTTACATCAGCACATTAATTGAGAAATCAATCTCAAACTAATTCATAACACCATTTAATTCAATACATACTAATACAAGCCTTTATACAAACACTTACACTACACACTTAAGTCTACATATAGTATGTCGACTCAAAGTGCGCATTTTGGCGAATCTCTTCGCCAAACTAATTATGCACGCATTCCTAACATTCTAATGCGACAAGAAGCCATGTTAATCACATCAGCAAATTATGAATGAAAACAGTATTTCCTACAAATGACTAAAATGCCCTAAATCTCATATTCTTCGTCTATTTACGAAACAGGAAACGGACAGCATGTTGTACATGTCAAATGGCATTGCTATCAATAATCTACTATTAAACGACATTGAAAGTGTTCGAAACAGTCAATCAAAGCGTCTAAAATCTGCACTTTTTCTCTTATAGGTGTGTGAATTCGAACGGAGCGTATACGCTTCGTCTACGGCGAATAGACAACCTGATTTACAAGATCCATAAGCTAACATGCTATAAAAATGGAGTAACACTAAATCAGCAACTATCTAGGGTATTTTCTTACCTAGAAAGACGGAGAAATCACCGGCAAAGTGATTGAAGTATGTTGCTTAGGCACTTGCAACAGGTAGCACAAGCGGCAAGGAATTCTCTCCCACTCTCTCTCACAAACTCTCACCTTTCTCTCTCCCAATCTAGGGTTTTTCTCAAATTCGGATGAGAGAGAGGAATGAGGGTTTCAACCCCTTTTATAAGCCCAAATGTGCCCGAAATAGGCTCGGGAACAATGTATACTTGAGGTATATCCAAATCAGGGTTGTTTCGGTCCAAAAGAGTATTTCTAGAGGTCCTCTGGCCAAATGCGGTCGGACTTAAGCTCATGCATACTGGATCTAGCACACATCAAGTTTTCAGTCCGGCAGGGTTCGCAGATCGCACGTGGCGGTCCAGTTTCAGTTCAGCGGTCACATACATAGATCAGGTCTAAAAGTCTCATGATATGAAATAGAAATTTTTCCTGATCCGAGGGTGCAATTTGGCTGAATTCTGACGGTCAGAACGCTTAATACTGACACGTCAAGTCGTGTATTAGATTTGAATTTTAAATTCCAAATCTGTCCCTATTCTTACTCTCTTCGGTCCAGGCTCAATGAAATAGCCTGTGAATGTCGGTTGGACTTGATTTTTGAAATGATTGTCAAGTCCAGCTAGGCGGTTCTAACGGTCTAAGATAGTAGGTATCGGACTTTCGACGCGCGGTCTAGATCCAATACAAAGTTTCAAAGAGGTCCAAAGAACAAACCTGCTTAGAGTTTGATCCGAGGTTTTAAAGTATTATAGAGTCGTTGGTTCTACTCGATTTGGGTCTTGTAGAACGTATTTAAAGTGATCAGGGACTATTTCCCAGCTACTCTAGCGTTGCGTTAGCTAACTTACACTTATTTTCTAAAGGAATTAATCCTACGCGATTTCTGGTCGAGTCGGTACTCGAGTCCAAGTACGGATTTTTTTCAGGGCGTTACAATCTACCCCCCTTAACAAATAATTTCATCCTCGAAATTTGTACCTTTTCGTACTCCTCGAGAAGCTGTGGGTAGTTCTTTCTGATCTCGGCTTCTGTCTCCCAGGTAGCCTCTTCCTCAGAGTGATGCGTCCACAATACCTTCATAAGGGGAATCACCTTTCTACGCAGTACCTGCTCCTTCCTGTCTAGGATACGTGTCGGTCGCAGGATATATATAACATCCTCTCCTAACTGCACCTGCTCCCATCTGATGATATAGGAAGGATCAGAAACGTACTTCTTCAGCATAGAAACATGAAATACGTTGTGAACACTCGCGAGAGGCGTGGGTAAAGCCAATCGGTAAGCCACTGCTCCCACATGATCGAGGATCTGGAATGGACCAATGAATCGCGGTGCTAGCTTCCCCTTCTTCCCGAACCGAAGGACTCCCTTCATAGGGAAAACTCGCAAAAATACATGATCCCCAACTGTGAACTCTAGCTGTCGTCGTCTCGTATCGGCATAACTCTTCTGTCTGCTCTGCGCTGTAAGAAGCCGACGTCTAATAATATCAATCTTCTCCGACGTCGCATGCACTAACTCTGGGCCAATCAAGCTATGCTCACCGACCTCTGCCCAGCAATGCGGTACGCGACAAGGTCGCCCATACAGAGCCTCATAAGGTGTCATACCGATACTCGTCTGAAAACTGTTGTTGTACCCGAACTCTGCATATGCAAGACAATCATCCCAACTGTCCTTGAAGTCCAGTGCGCAAGCTCGCAACATATCTTCTAAGATCTGGTTCACCCGCTCTGTCTGTTCGTCTGTCTGTGGGTGAAAAGCAGTACTGAACTTTAACTTCACACCCATAGCCTCCTGAATGCGAGTCCAGAAAATAGAAGTGAACCGCGTGTCTCTGTCCGACATGATCTCCAATGAAACTCTATGCAGACGCACGATCTCTCTGATGTACAGTCTAGCCAGCTCGTCTGCAGAGTTTGTGACTCTGATCGGTAGGAAGTGCGCCGACTTCGTCAGACGGTCGACGATCACCCAAATGGAATCATGTCCCTTCCTCGTCTTCGGCAGCCCTGAAATGAAGTCCATGGAAATGAAATCCCACTTCCACTCTGCGATCGGCATAGGCTGCAAGAGTCCAGGTGGTCGGCGATGCTCTGCCTTCACCTGCTGACAAGTGAGACAATGAGACACGAACTCTGCTATATGGGTCTTCATACCTTCCCACCAATAAGTCCTCTTCACGTCACGATACATCTTCGTACTGCCTGGATGCATCGCGAGTCTGGTACAATGCGCAGCCTCGAGAATCTCTCGTCTCAAGTTAGGGACATCTGGGATGCATAGGCGGCCACGATAACGTAAGCCTCCATCCATGCCAACTCGCCACTCGGCGTCTGCATCATCATTGGCCTGCTCTCGAAGCTCAGTCAGATGCGCATCGTCCCTCTGCGCCTCGATGACCCGGTCATCGATCTGAGATCGCACCTGTACATGTGCGATGAACTCATACGGCTCCACTACAGTGAGTTTCTGTTCAAAGTCTCGCAAAAACTCAACCATATCCCACTCAGCAACCATCAGCGGAGCCGCAAACTCTATCGCCTTCTTGGGCTCAACGCGTCAGCCACAAGATTCGCCTTCCCAAGATGGTAAGAGACTTCGAACTTAAAGTCCTTCAACGTCTTCATCCATCGCCGCTGCCTCATATTTAAGTCTCGCTGCATGAATATGTACTTGAGGCTCTTGTGGTCGTAAAAGAGCTCGAACTCCTCTCTATAGAGATAATGTCTCCAGAGTCTCAGTGCGAATATGACGGCTGCCAACTCTAGGTCGTGTGTAGGGTAATTCTCCTCGTGCTTCCTTAATTGTCTTGAGGCATACGAAATTACTCTGTCCCTCTGCATAAGGATACAACCCAGACCAACGCTAGACGCGTCGGTGTATATAGTGTACCTAACCCCTTGCTCTGGCAATACTAGCACAGGGGAGGACGTAAGTCTGTCCTTCAGCTCCTGAAAAGCTGACTCCACCTTGTCATTCCAGGCGAACTTCACGTCCATCTGTGTCAACTGAGATAAAGGTCTCGCGATCTTCGAGAAATCCTGAATGAAGCGCCGATAGTAGCTAGCGAGACCCAAGAAACTCCTCACCTCAGTGACAGAACCAGGCTGCTCCGTCCTGAACTGCAGCTAGCTTAGACAGGTCAACTGTCATGCCATCCTTAGACACCACGTGTCTCAGGAACTTCACTTCCTGCTTCCAGAAGTCGCACTTCTTGTACTGTGCGAACAACTGATGCTGTCTGAGTGTATCCAGGACCAAGCGCAAGTGCTCCTCATGCTCCTCTCGACTCCTGGAGTATACCAAAATGTCGTCAATGAACACAACGACGAATCGATAGAGGAAAGGCCGAAATATCCGGTTCATCAGATCCATGAACACGGCTGGTGCGTTCGTGAGACTGAACGACATCACAAGGAACTCGTAGTGGCCAAAGCTGGTCCTGAATGTTGTCTTCTGCACGTCCTCATCCCTGACGCGCAACTGATGATATCCTGACTGAAGATCAATCTTCGAGAAGTACTGCGCTCCTCTCAACTGATCAAATAAGTCATCGATCCTGGGCAAAGGGTACTTATTCTTCACCATGATCTGGTTCAGTTTGTGATAATCAATACACAATCGCATGGAACCATCCTTCTTCCTCACGAATAGAACTGGTGCTCCTCAAGGAGACACACTAGGCCATATAAGGCCAAGCTCCAACAGACCATCAATATGCGTCCTCAACTCCTCCATCTCACACGGTATCATGCGATACGTCGGCAGTGAGACGGGCATGGAACCAGGCACCAGATCGATAGTGAAATCAATCTCTCGTCTAGGCGGCAAACCAGGGATATTCCTGAACAGATCCCCAAACTCGCAAACGACTGGCGTATGCTCAAGTATCTGGGCGTCAGCGTCTCGCAGTAAAGTAACGTAACTAAGTATGAGGAAGGGGAGATTTACCCGCACTGAAAACGTGAAGGATGCGCCCTCTGGCTCGTACGCAGTCACTATACGAGTCTCACAGTCAATCTCGGCCCTCGCTGCAGTCAACCAATCCATGCCAAGAATGATGTCGAGATAAACAAGAGAGGGGTCGACGAAGAGATCTATATCCATCGTCTTGCCCCCCATATCCACCAAACAGCCCTCACACATCAGGGTGACATCTGTAAAGGACCCGTGAGCTGTATAAACTCGCACCCCGTCCATCCTAATAGTCGGTAGCCCAATGCGTCTGACTATGGCACGTGATATCAATGAAATCGTGGATCCTGTGTCCACCAACACGAGTATAGGAATACCTCCAATGTGGGCAGTGACCTCAAAGGCCGAATGCTGAGAAGTCTCCGTCGCAGCTGCCTCAGCTATCAATGCATGCACCCGTGCCTGTTATGGTCGATTCGGCCGCTGTACCGTGGGCCGTAGAGGCTGCCTGATCTGAGATACTGGAGGTCTGAAGGAAGGGTGCGCAGGAGCCAACCGTAGAGGTGGTGCTGATATCGCATGTGTGCGTGTACGGTCGATCTTCTACGGCAGCGAGAACCCACTGACCCGCATCCGAGCAAAACAACTCTATGCCGAATGGCCCGATCTCCCACAGTATGTACCTGATAACTCGGGGTGCCGAAACGGTGGTGCTGGCGCTGTAGCCCGAGTAGGAGGGTCGGCGCGAGGCCTCTTGCCCGCAAAGGGCCTGTCTTGCAGCTCTGGTCGTGGCCTAGGAGCAACAGGGCCATGAGATCGGGTAAGTCGATCCACATCCTGCTCTGCCCGCATGGACATGTGAATTAGCTCTGCATAAGAGGGAATGCTCACGCAGCACATCTTCGACCGAATATCCAGTCGCAAACCTTCTAAAAAGCGCCGTATGCGCATCTGCTCATCTGCCAAAATAGTCGGGACGTATCTGCCCAACTCGGTGAACTGATGCTCATACTCAGTGACTGTCATGCCTCCCTGTTTGAGGCGTAGAAACTCATTTTTTCGGTCATGCCTGTACGTCTGAGGATAGTATTTCTCGTGGAAGCAGAACTTGAACGCTGCCCAGGTCCATATATAATCGGCGGCAACGGTTCGCAATACACTGTCCCACCATAAGCTGGCCTCCTGCTCGAACAAAAACGTAGCCAACTCTACCTGCTCAGCCTCTGAATAATGTAGCATCCGCAATATCTTCGACACACGGTCGAGCCAATACTCGGCCTCCTCGGGTCTATGAAAACCCGTAAAAGTGGGAGGCCGTAAGCGCTGGAATCGCTCTAACAAGCCCCGTGTATCTGCGGCATTCTCCGCAGGGTAAGCAGGTGGTACAGGATGAGTCATGCCCTCATCCTGAGCATATGTATCCGCATCCTCAGCTGGATGCGCAAGTGGTGCAGGTGGAGGCACACTCCCACCCTGGGCTAGTGTCCCCACAATCGTAGTCAGGAGCTGCTGCTGCTGCTGCATCATGGCCATCATCTGCTCAAATCTATCTGGAGGTGGAGCAGGTTGTGGCGTGTACTGCGTCGAAGAAGACGCGCGGTACTGCTCTCTGACGGGCGGTGTGAACGGCGGTGGTCCAGCTGCAGGACCAGTAGTAGGCTGAGACGCACGTGTTGTCTCAGGAATCGGGCCCACATCAGGGTCCGCATGTGCATCAGACTGCGAAGGAGCCTGATCCATAGGCTCACTCAATGTAAGCCGAGTTGTGCTCCATGTAACCTTCGGCGGCATTCCCTATATTCAAAATAGGGCGCAACCTTGTCAGTCTCAATAGCACAAACACCGTAATCATTCACATAAGAGTCAAAGGCATTCCATGCATTTCATTTAATCAAAATTGTCACAATACAAGGGATATCTCCTTACAAGCATCATGACAAGAAGTACATGGGAACTAAGACAGTTAAAGTTACAACAGTAACACAAGCAAACTACTAGCCTTAACAGGCTTACACAACTTAAAGCAGGAAACGACAACTACTAACAACAACATCTAAAATCATCGCTAGTCTGAGTCGGGTGACAGAGGAGGAGCACCCTTATCCTGCAAGCAGCACAGGATCGCCTTCAAGGTGTGAGTCATCTGTTCACTCCCCAAGTGCAGGGTTGTGATGTAGTAATAAACTCGGTAAGACCGAGGTCGAATCCCAAGGGACTGAAACTTGTACGTTATCTAAAATTAAATAGACATTGAACTAGAAAAAGATGAATTCTAAATCAAGTATAAATTGAGGAATAATGATGGAATAATTTTCTAAACTTAAGATAAATCAGAGGAAGAGAAACTAGGGATTCAGAGGATCCACTTGTAGAGATCAGGGAGAACTTATGCTTGCATCAAAAATCATGGAAATTACTGAACTGCCGTTGATCTAGTTTTCAAAGAGATGAAAGGAAGATAAATTAGAATGGATTCCATCACCAAACCATGCCCACAGACTATGGCAAACAACAGAATTAAACTAATTACCAACCAATCATATGTATGAAGGTTAAGAAGGGTACCGTCATCCAACCATGCCCAGGAGACTATGGTGAACAACGGGACGTCCTAACGTCATAAACATAAAAGGGATAAGAAAATATTCAAAGCATTGCAGACCCATTGTAATTTCAGTCACAACAGACCATTAAAGACCAAAAATATTTCCATTAAAATCAAACTAAAACCAACTTCAATTCAAAAATTAAAATTAAATTAAAAGCATATAATCTCTCATCTCACTACAAGCTTCACCTCCTAGCCCTAGCTAGGAGGATTTAGCCTGCCATGGATGGGCTCAATCCAAATAAATAAAGAGAAAAAGAAAAGGAAAAGAAAAGGGAAAGAAAAAAACCAAGCTCCTCTCTCTCTCCTCTGCCCACGTTGAAACCCAAGCTCGAGCCCTCTGTTCTTCCTCCCAAGACCTTGAATGAATGCTCCCCATGTCCAAAAATCTCTTTTTATAGCTGCTGGAAGGCTGGAGTTAGTGACAGAGTTGTAGCAGGACACGGAGTGTAATTTTTGCAGCCAAGTTCGGTACCATGAAACACGCCACTTTCCTCGCTCAAATTCTAAAGAAACATCGTCCCTTAGTACTTTCTTGGGTCCTCTACATGATAGACGGTTCAGATCTGCCATATGATCAAAGATGGTGGGCCAAAACTGTCCGAAAAAGTCAGTTTTCGCGGATGTGCGAAACCTTTCGCACCATTTCGCTGTTGTGGTCGGTGGGCCCCACAGAAGCATTTTCTGAAAAATTCACCCCGTCCATTGGATTCAGAACGAAATTTCAGTCAAGAATGGGTGGTTTTGAACGTCCATTGACGTGTCCCAGAGAAGAAATAACTAAAAGATCAGATTTGAACGCTACCGGGTAGCCCTTTTGTGGCCCCTGTATCGCTCACGTGTGTACGCATGGGTACAAAAAGTCAGCATGTTTTTCTAGTATTCGAGCCCCTCTACACGGTGGACGGATCGGATTGGCCATACGAGCAATGAGTGGGGCCCACTACCGTTCGCAAAACGGACGCAGGCCGTCCGTTCGCTGCGCCTTATGCAGAGAGGGAGAGAGACGGGTCAGCGCTTGCGCTGACCCGGTGGTTGCTCCGGTGCGGCTCGCATGCAAACGTGCTGTGTACATGCACGTTGCACGTGGGGTCCACTGTGATGTTTATGTGAAATCCATTCCGTCCATCCTCTTCAAAATCTCATTTTAACCGTGCAGAACACTTATCAAGCATATCCAGCTGGCGGGTGGGCCCCAAATTGAAGATTGATGGGCTGATCTGCCCGTTAGGCCACTTCCGCAATGATCCAATGGATGATTTTTGACGTGTACGGTTAATTTATGGTCCTCAGGCCACGTATGAAGTTTCGAGCCGAACGGATGGTGGGAACCTCGTGATCTTGCATTCTGGACGTCCTTCAGGCCACTTGAGCTTCAATTTCTTACTTTTCTCGGATTTCTGACCGTGTATATTTGTCAATCTTGGTCCCCTGGAGTGTGTCCCTTGCCTGTGGCATCAACAGAGTGTTAAATTCATACTTTTAGCAACTTTTTGCAGTTCATGCTTTCAACTACACCCTGTATCACAAACACGGAAAAACGGGCCATTAAACGGCATTATGTACGTAAATTTAAGTAATAAATGGGGTCTAATATGCAGTATTTGACCCTCAACATCATCTTGCCGAATTTCCTCTTCATAACGGCCTTGGTATCCTCGACTTCAGCTCGAAGTTCCTGAACTTTCCTTCGCAAGGTGACCTGGCTCTCCTCAACTCGGGCAATGCGATCATCGCCAGTAGCCTGAGCAGAAGGAGGAGGGCTCTCATCTGTATCCTGAGCCTCCTCTTTTACCTCTTCCTGGACTTCTTCCTCAACTTCTGCTCCAGGTTCTCCTTCACTTGGATCCTCTTCATCATCAAAGTCGTCCTCGCTATCTTCCTCAAGCTGAGTCTCACGGTACTGAGACCCGATCTTCATCTTGACCATAGTAGACTCATCAATACTGTGAATCGGAACTGGCAATTCCGGCCCAAGTCTGTAAACAAATTCAAGCGCGATCTTGCATATAAGTCGGCCAAAAGGAAGCGACTCGGACGTTCTTCTTGATTTCGCTATGAGGATAATCTGTCGTAAGATGAAAGTGGCCATACACACATTCTCTCCCTGGGCCACCTGATACAAGAAGTCAACCATAAGGCGCGTACACTCAATGCGATTTGTCGACCTGGGATACACGTTAAACGTGCAAATGTGGTGCAGCAGGCACAAATCATCAGACATATGAGACGCCTTGGGCTATTGTTAGGCTGCCATGGAACCAGTTTGCCACATAGAAACCTGGTACGGCGATCTTGCTCACGCCTACTCCTCAAATTCTTCGCACTAGGATGAACATCGCCAAGAGGCACGTTCAGAAGTCGCGCAATCAACCGAACATCGATCGTAGCATCCGGTCTCTACCAAAAGGAATCTTGAACTGCAATGGCTCTAGTGTAGGATTCTGGATACGAGCGTAGAAGGCACGAACGGTGCTCACATTATCACGAGCATGAGCTTCAAAGAGCGGACCCCAGTGCGCAGCTTCAATGCGCTCGAACAACAGGAATTCATCGAAGAGTCGTCCTTCTACGTCCGCCTCAAACAACACCTTACGGTCAGTGTATTCGCCGTGAGGCATCTCTGCTAGAATCACTCGCCCAAGTTGAGTATGGGGATCCAAATCCTGCTTTATATGGAACTCTCGGGCTATGCTTGGACTTGCCGCGGCGCTTGAGCTTGCGGCACCACCCCGCTGTCTTCTTGATTGAGCAAGGCGACTAGGCCCAGCCTCATCCGCTGCGGTCTTTCTCTTTCCCATCAAAGAGAGGATGGTGGAGAGAGACAAAAGACCCAAAATGGCTTCAACAAAAGCCATGAAAAATGGAGAAAATACAAAGAAATGGCTGCCCAAACTGAAAAAGGGAGATCTAGGCGTTGTAGAGGGATGCTTCAAGCTCCTTTAGGATGGATTTTCAGAAAGAAAAGAGAATGAAAAAGGGGAATGGAGCACCTCACGATTTCAGCTCGTTTTGGGGATTGTAAGAGCTCCAAACGACGAGATTTGCAAGAGGGAGGGCTGCAAATCACTATGGAGTGATGGAGTGTGGTCGTTTTCAACCAAGAATGGATTTGGGAGTGATTTGGAATCAAGGTTTTGGGTTAGGGCAGCAAGAAAACGAAAATGGGGCTAGGGAAGGGGACTTTTGTGAAGGAAGTATCCCTTTTTGGGGTTTTCTATGGACGAACCCTACATGGGGGGTGTACACTACCCAAAATAGGGCGTGCGCCCAGTTTTCACATCAAGTGGGCCCCACCGGAAGGCGATGCATCGCCGGCCATCTCCCTAGGTGGCCGGTGGGACCACATGGGTCTGGTCCCCCATGGTCCAAGGACCCCAAAAAACTATGGGCCCCACCTTGGTTCATTGTATATTGACCTATAGAGGCCCAAACATGCGTTCGGGGCTTTCCAGGGCCAGTCTGCAATCCCAAATATAATTCCCTATCATGCAGCATATGATTTTGGGGTAGAAGGAGCTAATACATCCATCTAGTCCATTAGTTGCTAACGATCGCAAACTTAGAATGGCCTAATGGCCAATTTTCATGAAAATTTACTATTCACTGTAAAATTTTGTCAAAGTATGATTTTATATCATTTTCACATTAGGATTAATGCCTAACATGAAAAGAATATGAAAAAATTGAAGAATGGAGTGGTGAGAGGAAGAATTTTGAAGATTTTAGGTAAAACGGGGTTTTTAAGCCCTGACGATTAAATGTAAGGGTTGTGATAATCCCACAGCCCAAGGATTCACATTTACGGGTTTAAAATCGTTCAAAGAACGTCTCAACCCACCTACCTATAACCTATGAGCTACTCAGGTCGCTTCACGCGACCCTAGATACGTTACGGACTCGCGCGACCCTAGATGCGTTACGGACTCGATCGCGCGATCGATATAAGTAGACTTCTCCTATTAGCGAATCTGCGATCCTATAAGTGTTTCTAGACCCTTCTCGTACCCACCTAAGTCAAAGGAAGCGACAGCGTACATCGCGTGACCATAACCCAGGCTCGGTATAATCTTATTCATGCTCTGATACCAACTTGTAACACCCTGAAAATCAGGGATCATGTATAAACTCAACTCCCGAGTTCCAGACCGTCACTTATGCAACAAAAATGATTATGATTAAATGTTGTCTGAGTTAAAGCATTTACATGAGTAAAAGTATACCAAACTGCAATTCATACTCCAGATCCAGTGATAAAAGCAAGCGGAAGACTAAAGAATATATATATATATATATATATATATATATATATATATATATATATATATATATATATCACTGTATGGAAAACAAAGTAGATCTCGACTGTCACTAAAGTATGAATACATCTCTGAGTCTCATATACATGTAAATAAATAAAATTAAACGTTCAAAAGAGTCTCACTAAGAAGTCCCGTCAACCCAGGCCACCTAAGCAGAACCGTCGTGGTACTGCATGTATGAGAACTCGTCCTGGTCCTCATCATAGTTCGGCTCTGCCTCCAGGATCTCTGCATCACCTGCATCTAAGACAGGGTCTGGTGGGTGTTGCAAACACCATCCCGTAACGTGAGAGTGAGTGATCAACTCAGTGGAATCATAGAGTAAAGATTAGCATGTTCTCAAATCAATCATGCGATAATAGTAAAGCAGTAAATCAAACAATCCTAATACTGTTGTTAATGCAATATGACATGATATGATGGATGCCCTCACCGACATTCTCCCTCATACGGCACCATCTTCGTCCGCGGCATGCTTGCTTACCGCTCAGTGCTCCATATCTTACAGGCACATGCAATGTAATGGTGATATGATTGCCGAGTTGTTATTAGTCCATTCAAACAGCAGGATTGGGAAACTAAGGTACTTCCCTTATATCAATCTCAAAACAGATCCTGTCTAGGGTCGTCACTCCTAGTAATCTCATACGATGTATATTTTGTAAGTCACTGCAAGGGCTGCCAGGGCTGTTGCTCGCACTCGTTGCACCGCTCCCCCATCACCTTATCAATATAGGCCTACTGTACTCTCACTGCTACGGAAGGGTCGTCGCCTCCCGTAAACTCAGAATACGTTCGCGGTCACTACAAAGGACTCGTCGCCTGATCAGTGTAGGCCGACAGTAAAAATATAGTGTCCCATACCACCATAATCTGCTCACGAGACATAGGTGCTCACTGGTTACTATGGGGAGGTTTGTGGCTCCAGCGTAGGCCGACAGCTCGACCACGGTGTCCCATACCACCATGCCCGGCTCATGAGTATTTGTGGATTAAGGTACCATGGTTAACAGGGTTTACAATGGTAAGTTCAGTACCCTAGGTTCAAGCAGTTATGACTCATATAGGGTGAACATACAACGGTCAGTCGGGTTACTTGACGGGCTCGACTAGAACGATCGCATCTCAAGTCGAACGACATGAAGTGCGTAAAACACTTCGCGTGGCCTAACCACTGCCGCCAACTCTAAAACACGGCTCGCGTTCATCGACGCGTCGTTCGTAGCAAAAATAAGCCAACCACGAACTTTCTCGGTTACCGACTGCCTGGACTGGGGATAGTCCCAAACAATTATGAATCCACATCAGCAAATCATGTATGAGTATTGAAAATGAAATACAACCATGTGAGCATATTAACACATGTTATAACATACAACTTAAGTAAATCATCAAGCACATGTATTTCATACATATAATGAAATCATGCATATAGCTAACATGTAAGAAATCATTTACATCAGCATATTAATTGAGAAATCAATCTCAAACTAATTCATAACACCATTTAATTCAATACATACTAATACAAGCATTTATACAAACACTTACACTACACACTTAAGTCTACATATAGTATATCGACTCAAAGTGCGTATTTTGGCAAATCTCTTCGCCAAACTAATTATGCACGCATTCCTAACATTCTAATGCGACAAGAAGCCATGTTAATCACATCAGCAAATTATGGATGAAAACAGTATTTCCTACAAATGACTAAAATGCCCTAAATCTCATATTCTTCGTCTATTTACGAAACAGGAAACGGACAGCATGTTGTACATGTCAAACGGCATTGCCGTCAATAATCTACTATTAAACGACATTGAAAGTGTTAGAAACAGTCAATCAAAGCGTCTAAAATTCGCACCTTTTCTCTTATAGGTGTGTGAATTCGAACGGAGCGTATACGCTTCGTCTACGGTGAATAAACAACCTGATTTACAAGATCCATAAGCTAACATGCTATGGAAATGGAGTAACACTAAATCAGCAACTATTTAGGGTATTTTCTTACCTAGAAAGACGGAGAAATCACCGACAAAGTGATTGAAGTATGTTGCTTAGGCACTTGCAACGGGTAGCATAAGCGGCAAGGAATTCTCTCCCACTCTCTTTCACAAACTCTCACCTTTTCTCTCCCCCAATCTAGGATTTTTCTCAAATTCGGATGGGAGAGAGGAATGAGGGTTTCAACCCCTTTTATAAGCCCAAATGTGCCCGAAATAGGCTCGGGAACAATGTATACTTGAGGTATATCCAAATCGGGGCTGTTTCGGTCCAAAAGAGCATTTCTAGAGGTCCCCTGGCCAAATGCGATCGGTCACCGCACGTATATCAAGTTTACAAGTCTCATGATATGAAATAGAAATTTTTCCTGATCCGAGGGTGCAATTTGGCTGAATTCTGATGGTCAGAATACTTAATACTGACACGTCAAGTCGTGTGCCAGATTTGAATTTCAAATTCCAAATCTGTCCCTATTCTTACTCTCTTCGGTCTAGGCTCAATGAAATAGCCTGTGAATGTCGGTTGGACTTGATTTTTGAAATGATTGTCAAGTCTAGCTAGGCGGTTCTAACGGTCTAAGATAGTAGGTATCGGACTTTCGACCCGTGGTCTAGATCCAATACAAAGTTTTAAAGAGGTCCAGAGAACAAACCTGCTTAGAGTTTGATCCAAGGTTTTAAAGTATTATAGAGTCGTTGGTTCTACTCGATTTGGGTCTTGTAAAACGTATTTAAAGTGATCAGGGACTATTTTCCAGCTACTCTAGCGTTGCGCTAGCTAACTTACACTTATTTTCTAAAGGAATTAATCCTACGCGATTTTTGGTCGAGTCGGTATTCGAGTCCAAGTACGGATTTTTTCCAGGGCGTTACATCTTTTGCGCCCATGTCATTAGTTTTCTGGATAAGAAAGTCTCGTTAGTAAGATTTGGAAATTCTTAATCAGGAAGGTCTCTAAAAAGTCAAAGGACATTGGATCTCAAATTTCCACTCCTACACATAGATGCTCTCCCATTGGACTCTTTGGGAGCATCTTTTGCTTAATCATAGCCGTTCTTTTGAGTAACTTAGTTTAGGTTACTTAGTTCCTAACTAGAGGAGTGAGATTTGACACCTAGTATGGGTCTACTCCTGGCAACGGGCTAGATCCATCTGATACTGATATGCTATTTGGCAAATAATATCCTTCTTCGATCTTGTTACCCAATCTTTTGTTGTAGTTAGAGTACAGTTATGGACCCAAGCCAGATGATGAATTTTTTCCTTTTGATTTGGGTTTAAGCTACAGTTGGGTTTGCTTGGATGTTTATCCAATTTTCGGACTTTTCTTAAATGTTACAGTTTTTCTCAACATCTCTGAGAAAATCTTTCATTTTGGAAGGATTGTGAGAGAGCTTCACCAATAGAATCATCATCAAATTTGTGATAAAATCCGATCTCTTAGTGGGTCTCTTGTAGGCATGGTTGGCACGTTGCCTCATTAATGGGCACGATAATCGTGCCACATGGCTTATGCTGATATGCTCTGTTAACGGTAGGGCAAAGGGCCGCACCTCCACAATTATTACAATGTGCATCACCGAAGGAAATGCCAACGGTGATACTTTAATTGGCCTAAATTAGGGCCGGAAATAGGTATAAAGTGTTGGATAATATGTTGAATTAAATAGACTATAAAATCGAGAACCAAAAAGGAAAATAAATTTAGAGAAAGAAAAACTTATTGAATTGAGTCGAGGCGTGACTGAGTCACTCGGCTTGAAATCGAATTTGCTCCCCTTGGACAGCGTCCCAAGTGCAACAGGTTTCCAGAGCAATCGACCTCCAGGATACAACAACTATGACCCGGTCCCAGCGGTGCACTCACTGTACACGGGCTCGAACCACTTGCAGTTTAATCCGAAAGTGCTGAGTTGACTCAGCAATGAACTCAGTAACAATGGTAAAACTGTATCAGAGAGAGTTTTATAAGACAGTATTTTTTCATATTTTGAAACTGGAATCGGAAGTCTTTATATAGACTCTGAAATGGTGCATAAGCACCCTTTACAAAAGGTTATGTCCGTTGGGTTTAAACCCAACAGGGGCGATCATTAGGAAGGGAAGCATCTCTCTGGTTTAAAACGAAAAGGCGCAAGTGCGAGTACACTCTCGCACATACAGTCCTGCGAGTACCCATACACACATACCCACGCGAGTACACTTACACCGTACCCGCACCCGCACCCGCGTCCAGCCCAGCCCGTCCCGTCTCGTCGCGCACGCGGACGCAGACACAGACTCGGACTCGGCTCGGCTCGGCTCGGCACGGCACGGCTCGGCTCGGCGCGTGTGCGCGTGTGGTAAATGGCATAGATTAGAGCTATTGGCATAGCCCCCCCACAGGACCAAATTCACATGTCCCCTGAAAGGGGCTCAAGCCCTAGGCAAAAAGTCTATCATATAAACAAGAGAATTTCTCTTGTCAAATCCGATGTGGGACAAAACCAACACCTCAAAAACACCAAAATTTTAAATGTGGAGGGAAAATATCAAAATTTGAAAATTCAAAAATTTAATATTATTTTAAAATAAATACAACAATCCCCCACATGTTTTAAAATAAAATGCTTTCGGATTAAAGCAAAATAGTTGTGCAATGGTGCCGGTGTCACCATAGACTTGAACCGACATTAGAGTAAGCAAGACAGGTCTACAGGAATCAGGTGACACTATAGTCTTGAACCTGAATCCTTTTAATGTAGATCGCAAGTACATGCCACTCACACAACTCTTCCTCTACAAGTGATTCTGTGGTTTGGTGCGTTTCGGCCACACACCATTACCTAGATTTCATGAGTGCTCTAGAGAATTCGCCTAGATTCTCATAGGAAGCGGCCTCCACCTCCACACCCATATAGGTGAATTTCATCAAGTGTATGCAGCAACTGTATACACCACCAAATATATGGCTATGGATCCATTAAGAGTTCTAAAAACTCATCCTTCTGCGTTGCTGCTCGCACTGTACACCATAGAAGGGGCTCATATAACTCAGTGCAATCGTCTACCTCGTGTCTTGTTGTTTACCCATTGAACCTATCTCATGGGATCTCCACTTGTATAGGTTGGGTTACCGACACTGGCAGCTCATATATTAGGCTCAACCCCATTCCCTTCGATGTATCATTGACTAACTTTTTAGATAGTCCTTTAGTCAGAGGATCTGCTAGATTCTTTTCTGACCTCACAAAGTCAATAGATATGACTCCATCACGCAACATATGTTTCACTATGTTGTGTCTGAGTCTAATATGCCTGCCTTTTCCATTATATATTTTATTTTTTGCTTTCGCTATAGCTGCTTGACAGTCACAATGAATAGACACGGCCGATACAGGCTTTGGCCACAATGATATATCAGCTAAGAGATTTCTAAGCCATTCAGCTTCTGATCCATCCTTTTCTAAGGCAATAAACTCGGATTCCATAGTCGACCGAGCAATACATGTCTGCTTGGTGGACTTCCAAGAGACTGCTCCTCCACCCAAAGTGAAGACATATCCACTAGTGGATTTTGTCTCATCTGAATCACTGATCCAGTTAGCATCACTATATCCTTCTAATACAGTAGGATAACCATTATAATGTAAACCATATGTCATATTACCTTTTAGGTATCGCAAAATCTAGACAATACATTCCAATGTTCTTTTCCAGGGTTATATGTATATCTACCTAGCCTTCCTACTGCAAAAGCTATGTTAGGTCTAGTGCAGTTTGTTAGATACATGAAGCTACCAATTATTTTAGAATATTCCAATTGAGACACACTATTTTCTGCATTCTTCATGAGAGTCACACTATAATCATAAGGAGTACTGACAGGTAAACAGTTAAAATGGTTAAACTTTCTCAATATCTTCTCAATGTAATGAGATTGTGATAATATAATAACACCATTTTTCCTAGTTACTTCAATACCCAAGATTACACTTGCCTCTCCTAAGTCTTTCATGTCAAACTTAGATGACAAGAATTTCTTAGTTGCATTAACTAATTTAATATTAGTTCCAAAAATAAGCATGTCATCAACATAAAGACATATGATAACATAATCATTTCCAGAAATTTTATTATATACACATCTATCTACATCATTTATATGATAACCATTTGATTTTAAAACACCATCGAATTTTTCATGTCATTGTTTATGAGCCTGTTTTAAACCATATAGTGATTTAATTAGTTTACATACTTTATTTTCTTTACCTAATATCTTATAACCCTTAAGTTGCTCCATATATATTTCTTCTTCTAAGTCTCCATTTAGGAAAGCCGTCTTAACATCCATCTGGTGTACCACTAGTTTATATATGGAGGCTATCGCTATTAAGACTCTAATAGTTGTAATCCTAGTTACAGGGAAATATGTATCAAAATAATCTATTCCTTCCTTTTGTTTAAAGCCTTTCGCTACCAACCTAGCCTTAAACTTATCGATAGTTCCATTTGGTTTTAGTTTCTTTCTAAACACCCATTTGCAGCCTATTGGTTTGTTACCAGGTGGTAGATCTACAAGTTCCCAAGTATTATTAGATATAATAGATTCTAACTCATCATTTATTGCTTCCTTCCAAAAGGTTGCATCTGGAGAGTTAATAGCTTCTATATAAGTCGTAAGATCATCTTCTACTAAGAATGTGAAAAAACCATCTCCTAGGTTAGTTTCTCTTCTAACTCTAATACTTTTTCTTGGTTGTATCTCTTTTACTACTTTCTCGTAAGTATTTTTACTAGTAGACGCAATATCTGATTCATTAACTTTTTCTATTCCTATAGATTTAGATTTCATAGGGAATACGTTCTCAAAGAACTCTGTATCCCTAACTTCTATAATTGTATTAGGATCTAGAATATTATCCTTAGTTTTTAAAACTAGAAACCTATAGGCCGCACTGTTTTGTGCATACCCTATAAATACACAATCGGTCGTTTTAGGACCTAATTTTCTTTTTTTAGTTTCAGGCAATCCTACTTTAGCAAGACACCCCCACACTTTAATATATTTATAACTAGGAATATGATTCTTCCAAAGTTCATATGGTGTTTGTTCAGAAGATTTAGATGGAATCCTATTTAGGATATAACAAGCAGACAGAATTGCTTCTCCCCACATATTTGAAGGTAAGCCTGAACTATTTAACATGACATTCATCATTTCTTTTAAAGTTCTGTTCTTACGTTCTGTTATTCCATTTTGTTCTGGTGTATAAAGAGCTGTAGTTTCGTGAATTATTTCATTCTTTTCACATAATTCTCTAAATTGAGAATATTCAAATTCACCTCCTCTATCTGTTCTAAGTCTTTTAATTTTTATATTTAATTGATTTTCAACTTCAATTTTGTATTTATAAAAAGCATATAAAGCTTCATCTTTGTTCCTTAATAGATATACTTTAGTGAACCTAGAGTAGTCAAAAGTTATATAATATCTTTTTCCTCCTCTAGACATGTGATTTTTAAAATCACCTAAATCACTATGTATCAACTCTAATAGAACAGATGATCTTTCTATTTGTTTAAAGGGTTTTCTAATAAATTTTGATTCTACACATGTTTTACATTTTTCAAACTCTTCATTAGATATATTAGGTAATAAACCTAATCTTTTCATTTTCTTTAAAGATGCCACATTCACATGACCTAATCTATTATGTCATAGATAAAAAGGTTCAACCATATAAACAGAACTAGATGTTTTCTTATTATCATTGGATACATTTACAATGAATAAACTATCGCTACAGTACCCCTTACCAACAAAGGTTCCATTTTTAGTCATTACAAGCTTATCTAAATCAAATACTAATTTGACACCAACCTTATTGATGAGCGAACCAGAGACCAAGTTTCTTCTAATGTCAGGCACATGGAGGACATCATTTAACATTAGAGTCTTTCCAGAAGTGAGTTTCAGAAGTACTTTCCCTTTCCCTACAACTGGAGACGTTCTAGCATTTCCCATGAACACGTGTTCATCATCTCCTGATACTTGGTAGGAGGTAAACATGCTACGATCCTTGCACACGTGTCTAGTTGCACCAGTATCTAGCACCCACTCCAAGTTGTTTACAAGGAAGACTTCTGACACCACAGCCACTACTATGTCAGACTCATTACCTGTTTCTGTAAGATTAGCTTGCGGCTTATCTTTATTTTTCTTAAGCCTGTAGGTTTTAACATGATGCCCAAGCTTTCCACAGTTGTAGCAGTTTCCTTTTTTCTTAAATTGATTGTTTGCATTCTTCTTTTTGAGCCTGCATTCATTTACATAATGTCCAGGTTTGCCACAGTTATGACAGTTGCCATTTTTCTTATTATTTGTCCGACTTGATTCCAAAAGATTTGCTTTTGAATCTATCTCATTTTTATTTCCTTTTTGGTCCCTGATTCTATTGGCCTCCTCTATTCGTATGTGTACGATAGTGGTTTCCAAAGAAATACGGTTCTTCTTATGTTTCATTCTATTTTAAAATAAATACAACATAAAGTACAAACACTTGCCATCCATATTAGGCCTTATTTCCGCATCGTCTCCGTATCCATATCTTTTTCTTCTTAACCGTCCATACAGTGGCTACTGATCCAAGGTTTAGGATCTTCCACCCTGAGAGGTTTATGGCGAGGAATGACATGATATTCAACTAGCTTGTTTGCACATACAGAGGTCAGAGTGTTTTCAATTCATACAAGTGGGTCCATTTACCGGTAATCCAGACAATTAATCTGTTTCCTCCGAATGTGGATGTACCATTATCCACAGAAAGCTTACTGATTGAAAGATTCTATCAAACAATCTGTCGCATCTATTTGTAATATTGTATGCCACATATTGAAAGGTCAAGATTCCCCCCCATTGTGGAAATTTGTAGGGCATGGTCCATCCATCAAAAGATGAAACAAAACAACGGTCCGGATTGTGCATTCGTGGCCCCAACAGGCTGAATTGAAAACCCTTGAATCCCATTAATAGGAGTAGCAAGAGGCCAGAGCCAGATGTCTGAGCTGGGCTATGGCGGGCCGGGCCATAAGGAAAAGAGCGAGCGATAGAAGACTGGGAGTAATCGAAATAGAAGAAAAAAAATCTGAGTATCCCCTCCATCCATGACGAGAGCCCATCATATAAACGGTGTTGATTGTAGAAATGTGACCCCAGAGATCCAACAGTGCAAGCATGTTTCGGATCTCTCTCTCTCTCTCTCTCTTTGGGGTGGCTAACGGACCGGGCCCAATCAAAGCCAGCCCGGCCCATTTCACCATCTCTTCTATCTCTTCCCCATATTTAAACCCTACTCTCTCCGATCTCTCTACCAGTCAAAAGAAGTCGTTGGCGCGTTTTAGCTGCAAAAACATCAAAAGGCGAGAATAAATGAAGAGAAAAGCAGAAAATGGAGAGGAGCAGATTGCCGATGCTCAAAACGAAAACCAGCAGCAGCAGCTGAAGGAGAAGAAGAGGAAGAAGAAGAAGAAGAAGAAGCTGAAGAACGAGGCGGAGGAGAATAAACAGATACCGACAGTGAGCATAGCTGTCGCAGGCTCCATCATCGATAATGCTCAATCCCTCGAACTCGCCACTCGTGTATGTAGTCGCGTTTTCTTTATCACTTGCCCCTTTCACATTCGTTTAATCTTCTCACTGTTTCAGTTTCTTCTGATTTTCAGTTGGCTGGTCAGATTGCCCGTGCTGCCACCATTTTCCGCGTCGATGAGGTAAGCTGATTTGATTTCTCTCCCCCTGCGTGCGGATTCGGAAATTTTTTTTTTCTTTATAGAATTGTTTTAGTGCTTTTTGTGGGGGAGAGATTGATTGGAGTTGTGAATTGCTGCACATTCGTGTGAGATCTCTGCCAACGTTGATTGTGAACATGCTTTGGTCTATAAGTCAGCCAACGTTGATTGGAGTTGTGAATTGCTGCACATTTGGATGTTTATCAAGAAATTGAACAAACTTTTTGGGATAGAGTACTATCATGTCGATGAACCCACCTGTTACATGGTGTGGTTCACGTATGTCACTTTCGTACATGCCCAACAGTGGAAAAGGAGAAATGGTTTTCCTTTGATATGACGATTCTGTGTTTTTTGGGTAACGAAGAAAAGGGTGAATTCCACCAAGCAATCATTACACCTCTCTACAATTTGGATGCTTGGCATGAGAAACTGGGTGAGTGTTGTGAGAGGAATGCGAGATTTCTACGTGATACCCAAACAAGAACTTAAAAGTGGAATCCATGTTTCAATAGTTTTTCATGGAAATCTTCCCTGAATAATTGTTGTTTTTTTTTTTTTTTTCCTTTCTTTCTTTTGCATTGGATTCCACATTACAAACATGCCCTAAGAGATTTAGGTTACATTTGAGTTGTGGATGTCTTTTTTGGAGTATAATGGTGGGCTGATCTGGGGTTCATCCAACTTTATTCATTCACTCAGAAAACAGTGGGTGTTATGTTGACAGGTACTTAATTAAAATACTACTTGATCCCCTACCCACTTCATATTTGATAATGTGGACTCGAATTCTTCTCCTTAAGAGCGTGGAGAGTTTTGTATGAAGACGGGTTTCTTAAGATGCACCTTCCATACCATTATTTGGAAGTTTATAGCAGGACATAGAATAGGTTGTGGTAAGCCATTTTCTTCAACAGTGTAATCATTACACCTTTTCCCTACACTTCATTTGCCTTTTAGGGTGTGTTTGGATTGGGGGAAAACAAAGGAGAACTAAGGAAATGAAAGGAAAAGTGAAATGATTATCCAATGATGGATTCAATGGCACTATTGAATAATGGATTCCATTTTTGGTATCTTTTTTGGATAGCAAGTGGAAATCTCATTTTTGTGAGACCATGCTTACCTCATATCTTATGTCAGGGAAATTGACTATAGAAAAGTGTGATAATTGCTAGGCGGAATACTACTATTTTTGCTATTGAAACATAGTGAAACTTCTCATCATGCGAAAATGTTTCCTTTTCCGTTCTTCCCTTTTCCCTCAATCCAAACAAGCACTTAGTGTTAAAAATGGTGAAATTGTCCGTAAGAAAAAACTCCACAAATTGTTAAATTTTTTAATACTATGGTTTGATTGTAAAGATAGAAGAAATGAAGGAAGAGTTGTAATGGTTGCAACTTTGCAATAGATGTTCCTACCACAACAAATCTTGTATCCTTCTACCAAAAACACCTTAAACTTCTATTTGCGATGGTGAGAAATTGGTTGCTCCTTCATGTTTTAGGTTGAGAAAAGATTTCGTGACTAATCATTTCAGATCATTTTGATTCCATCACCCAGTTAAAAAAAATCACCTTAAAAAAGTTCAGGTTGTAGCTGCAGCATCAATATCTAAATGTTGAAAAGAGCATGCTCACAGGGCTTACAAGACTATTCTGGTATTGTAAACAGGTCATTGTATTTGATAACAAAGGTACCTTAGCAGATGATTCTGGTGTAACAGAAGCAGAGGATACAGATGGCAATGAAAGTGGTGCACCATTTCTAATAAGGCTTTTGCAATATCTTGAGACACCACAATACCTACGTCGCAGCTTGTTCCCAAAACATTCCAGCTTAATATCCGTGGTAAGAAGCCATTTTCTGCAAGTTATCTTCCTTCGGTGAATATGGTTCTTCCAATTGCAAATATATAATTCCTTTAACTCGAAGAAGCTCTTTTCCACTCGCACTTGATAGGGAATTTTGCCTCCCCTTGACGCTCCTCACCATCTCCGGAAGCATGAATGGGCTCCATACCGTGAAGGTAAACTATTTATTGATGTCTTTAGTGGTTGTGCACTATACTAATGGGTGAGACACCTCAGGCTTCTACTTTCTTCCAACAATCATTTCATGTGTGAAATTGAATGTGGATAGTTTCTGAGCTTAAATGTTTTCTTTCAGGATCTTGCTTTGGCACTGTCTTCTTGTTCTAATTGTATAAATTGTGCACACCCATGTTTAGTTTCTCATACAGCATCGGGATTGTGATTATGGCAGCTCAAGTATGCGCATTCTTGTTTCAACTCTCAATATATTCCTTTTGTGAAAAGAACACTTGCATATCTTTTGAAATGTTGATTGCTATGTTTGTAAACTGAATTCGGATTACCATCTTGCTACAAAGGACATCATTTTCAAATAGGTGTGCGTGCAACATATTCCGTTTCACTATCCATTTGTGAATGCCTTGATGACTAACTCATAGTGGCATGAATAATGCCTGCTTCTATTTGAACTTATCTGAAGCAACAGAAACACTTTTTGTACAAGCAGTAGTAGAGTTTTAAATGGCATGAGGCAGGCAAAGAGGTGGTTGGCCCTTTGGCAAGGTGAGGCTTAGGCCTAGAGGCATGATGTATAAGCATCATGGATTTTTTTAATTTTTATATGTTGACATGCGGTAGATGATCATATATTTTGCAATTTATAAGAAAACAGTAGAAAAGATTAGACAAATTGGTTTAATTTTGTTGAACTCCCCTCCTTTGAACTTTTGTATTTTTCAGGTTTTATTATATTTTAATGGGAATTTTACAAAAAACTACCTACTTATTATAGAATTCACATTCTGGTACCTTTTAAAAAATGGTTTTCAATAGGCTACCACATCAATTTAAGTGATTATCGTTAGAGTACCTTCCGTTAGATTTCTTAACGTGGTTTATTCTTTGTTAAAATGATGAAAATGCCCTCCTAACAAGAATGCCTTTTGAAAATAAGTGTTCAAATGAACCGTTATAATTGTTTAGCCGATTGCAAATAAGTTTCAAGAAAAAAAACTGTTGTTGGTCCTCTTTCTCACGCTGACACACGTGCATGATGATTTGGGCATGTGTTGTGCACAGGGTTTATACATGTGGGGCCAGTTGGTTTATCCAGGCCATTGATTTGATGGTCCCCATCATGGATGGACCATGTTAGAAAAATCTCCTCTGTTGGTCGCCACATGCAAACACATGTGTAAGACCAAAGATTTGATTGCTAGGATCTTCTAATTTGGGAGATTTGGAGGGAATGGTCCATCCATGATGAGGGCCATCAGACCAATGGCTTGGATAAACCAACCAGGGGGCTCACATGTAGAAACTAGATGCATAACATAAAAGTTTGTTGTTTGTCCCAAACAATCATGAAAATAAGCTGCATGCAATATCTAAGTTATCAAGCACTCAATCTCAGTGCATGTTTACTTGTATGAGATGTGGTATTATAGAGGGTCACATGCCAAAAGATGGTACTGGTTGGATGAGATCCTAACCACCAATTGGGACATTTTTGCTCATTAAAGTTGCATCTCTTTCAACGGTTTATTTGTAATACTAAGAAACCATCTAATTAACAGCTATATCAAATGATGGGTGTCAATTTTATGGTTTCTCCAGATGAACTTTCTATATCTATTCAAGTGTATCCACATATCCATACAGGTCTAATAGTTTGAGTTTGCTACAATGTAAGGGAACAAAGTGGTTAAACACAATGACACATTACTAGTTGGTAATGGTCCTTTACAAGGTAGTAAACTCACCATGGAAGAAGTTGCCATCAAGTGAATGGTCCCACTTCATAAAGCATAGGATTAGTGTATCTGCGCGTGGCCCACCTGTTGAGTAGTCCAGCTCGATTTCCACACTTTCATCTTCACACTGGACTTTGGAGCCACTTCTAAGGATGGCCCACACAGTTGTCGGGATGCAATGTGTGTTGCATGTAATGTCTTGTGTGGGGCCCACAAAAGTGACCATGATTCAATAATCACAGCCATATTGCTCCAATTTTGGCCCATAGAATGAGGGCCTCTAATTGCAGGCCACTAAGTGATGACTGGGATGGTCTGATCCTGATTCTAATGTTCAACCGTGGACTGTGAACCATGTTCATTTCAGATATCCTGTTGTGGACTGTGACCTGTGAACTAAGTTCATTTCTGATTTCTGAGTCAGCTGTTGGCTTTGGGGGCTATGTTCATATCTGATTTCCAAGTCAGCTGTTGGCTATGGGGGCTATGTTCATATCTGATTTCAGATTCAGCTGTGGGCTTTGAACTACAGTGTCAAATCTTGTTCATGGCAATTTCTCGGCCTGGACTTTCTTGGGAGATTTTCAAATTTTGAGGTTTTTATTATCAGAAAATCTGGCCAAAAATAACAATATTTAAAAATATTTAATATAAATTAATGAATAAATTTTAATTTGAAAATATATTTATATAACAAAATCTTCAAGGTTTTCACTTTTTCCTTTTTTTCGAGTTAATATCACAATAATATCAGATGAAAACACGATATTTTGAAAATCTCACAATAATATCACGAAGTATCATTTAGGGCCTGTTTCAATTGCAAATTACATAAAAAAATGTACTGTAAAAGTGCTGTGATTACAAATTCCTTTACCTGTCTCCTGAAAACATTGCATTTGACTGAAAATTCCTGTTTTTGGTTTATCGTGGTAAAATCGCAATGATGACACATTTCCATTACTTCAATGTCAAATCATTAGATCCATAAATTGATGTATGTGTTTGGATTCGAGATTTCACTGCAATGCAGTGTAAAATTGTGATGATGATAAATTCACCCGTCTCTTAAAACATCTGCATTTGATTGCTGATTCGTGTGTTTGGTTCATTGTGGTAAAATCATAATGATGGCACTTTTACAATACATTACTGATGCAATTCGCAATCCAAATAGGCCTTAATGTATATTTCACAAAATTTTTAGGAGAAAATCTGATATTTATCACACTGCTTTACCTGTGAACTAAGTTCACCTGTGATTTCAGTTAACTGTGTGTTATATTGCATTCATTTCAGTCATTTCGAACTGGATTTAAAATAGAACATTTTCATTTATACAGTATAGGACCTGCAAAAATATAGCAGGAGTTCACATCCGTTTCCAGAACTTGTTAAACTACATTAGGAGCTCATATCCCTGCTCATATCCTTGATTTTGGATTTCAAATTCACTCTTAGTATTATGTATACTTGTCTTGTATGTTTTTCCAGGACGATTTCATCCATAAGCAATAATGTGGTCCTTGCCCTTCATCATGGGGGCAAATTTTATTCGGGATTGTTGGAAATTAGTGGCAAGATATGTAGGGGGTTGGGTTTGATTATATTATGATAGATAGGGACATGTATATGGAAATTTTAGATGATGCTATGAGATATACAAAACTAAGAAAAGAGAATATTTTTATAAATTTCAAGTATCTTGGTCTTGCACTGTTTGAAACAATAGACATAGTTTCGAGTGATCGAGCTTTGATGTCCATGCTTGAACTTAATCAAGTTTCCGATGGTAGTAGGGTGGGGTTTGATATATGCGTGTGTGCGTGCACATGCGCGCGTGCATGCAAGGGCGTGTGTGCGCGCGTGCATGGGCGTGTGTGCGTGCTTTACTTATAATGATGAAGTTTCTGTGGATAAGGTGGAAGATGAAGGTGATAGGAATGACATGGAAAGTGGGAATGAGGTGGGTAATGAGGAAGAAGTGGAGGAAAAAGCCAAAAAGGAAGGAGCTGAGGAAGTAAATGAGGAAGAAGTGGAGCTAAAAGCCAAAAAGGAAGAAGTTGAGGAAGTAAATGACGAAGGAAGAAATATACAACAAGAATTTTCAAAATTAAGGAGAAATTATCATGTTATGATGGTATGTCCAGTTATGCACCTTCAAAAGAGTCGTCTAGTGACGACAGTGACTACAAGGCTGTGAAGATCGATGCGAATTTGATCCGCATACATTGTTGTCCAATTCAAAGCTGCATGCTGGATTAGAATTTGATGATATTAATATGTTTTGAAAAGCATTAAGGCACATGCTATTCAAAAATCATTTGACATGCATTTATAAAGAATGAGGGGAAGAGAGTGACGGCACAATGTGCTGCGCTAGGTTTTCTGTGGCACATTCATGCGTCATGCTTACAAGGAGTGACATTTAAGATTAAGGCATTTCAAGAGAAGCACCCATACACGTTGGTGGATGATAAAGGAATCGCATGGCATTCCAAGGTTGGATAGTGTATTAGATTAAAAGCTGGCCTAAATAAAACCCAAATATAAAGTTTAAGATTTGTTGGATTATATGCATGGTGAGTATGGTTTGTTCACTAAAATATCAAAGATTTGATGAGCGAGTGGGGGTTAATCAGATCTGAGGGTCACGTGAGAAGTCCGCTATGCTCCCACTCTTTTGCGATACCCATAATGAAGACCAACCCCAGGGGTGCGGTTTCTACAAATGGAGCCAGTTTTTACTTTTGACAGGTTATTTGCTGACTTTTAGTGCATGTAAGATGGGTTCTTTAACTGGCTGTCATTCATATATTGGATTGGATGGTTATTTTTTGAAGGGAAAGTATAGGGGAGTCTTGTTATCTATAGTTGTACGAGATGACAACAATGGAATCCTTCCACCAGTGGTGGCCTTGGTTTAGTTTGAGTGCAATTAGAGTCGGTTTTGGTTCTTTCAAGTTTTAGATGATGCAATATGCTTCAAAAATTTCATGTCTGATAGATAGAAAGGGTTGGTGGATGCCGTCATGGGCAACTTCCCATAATATGAACATTGTTTTTGCATGAGACACTTGTATGCCAATATGAAGAGGATGGAATTTGGTTCAACTATTTTCAAGAAATACTTTTTGAGCAGCTGCAAGAGCATGCACGATGCATGAATTTGAGGAGAAGATAATGTCGATCAAGGAATTGTTGCCCTAAGCACATGCATGTGTTGACTGGATTGCAGTTCATAGAGGAACTGGTCAAGAGTTTATTTCGAATGGTGGTTGTCATGCGACCAAATAGATAATAACGCAATTGAGTCCTTAAACAATTTCTTTGGTGATGCAAGATATATGCTTGTATATGAAATGATGGATACCATTTGATGGAATCTCATGGCAAAGTTTCAAATGAGACGGGATGGATCAACGAAATGGAAAAGGTCATCCCAAGTGTAGAGAAAGAATTAAATGAAAGTGTTAAGAAGGCATGATACACTGAATTGTTGCACGTAGGAGAAGATAGGTATGAGATTATCAGCCATGATGGTCAACACACTATCTTCTTGAACACAAGAAGATGTACATGCCGTGAATTGCAAATGAATGATGTGCCTTGTAAGCATGATACAAGGCACATCATTCACTATTGCTGCATAGTATGTGACACATGAGCTTATGATACATAGTTTGCCTCAAATGTCAATGTGGGAGAAATAAAATTTAATCAAAGTACTTCCTAAAATGAAGCGTCTGCTAGGACATTTGAAGGGCAATAGGAGGAGCTGCAGACGATGGGCCATCGCAATGCCAATGCCCATCACAAGGTCAAATAGTTTGTTGTGGACTATGTAAGAAGCTAAGACACAACATGAAGCCCTATAGGGAACTTGTTGGTGTCGTCGCATTTGTTTTTGTTGCATCTGCGTCATCCTCTTATCCTCAATATCAAAGAGGCTAGATGCCTACACACAGGGGCAGGAGCAAAGGCCTAGGCAACTGAGGCTCAACTTTAAAGTTGTTGTAGGAAGAGAGAAATGTAAACATTTAAGATAGGAAAATAGGGGGATGTATTAATTGGCCCAACCTCATACCTGTTGTAGGAAGAGAAATGTAAACGTGCAAAATAGGATGCCCAACCTCAAACTTGTTGCAGGAAGAGAGAAATGTAAACGTGCAAGGTAGGTAAGTAGGGGATATATTGCGGGAAGAGAGAATTGATAATGTGCAAGATAGAAAAATAGAGGATGTACCAATTGGTTGTCTAGGCGCCTGCCACTACTCCTATGTACAAGGATTTTGCCTTTTGAGATTGAGGTTGAGAGGATGGACAAGAGGTGATAGAACCATATGCGATAACATCACAAATTCCTTGCAAGTATCTTTGTTATGTCATCGCTGCTTACATAATTCGCAACGAATCGTCTAAACTTATGACAGATGTTGGCCTTGTGATAGCCATAGTTCCAAATATTGGTATCGCATAGGTCGATACAACCGTATCAGATTGGTATTGGCATGATACAATTCATGGTACGGGTCTATATCGAGCTGCCTTGGGAAAAAGGTCCGCTATCGGCATATAGATATTTGGTACACATATCATTCAAGATCGCATATAAAAGTCACAGGCTTGTCTTATTTTCCACTTTTTTCCCTTCTCTTTTCGATTTTCCCTTGCTTAGGGATTCTTCTATGGCCAATTTTGACTAGATCTACGCTTGTTTTAAAGATTAATTAAAAAAGTGTTTTGGGCTCAAATTGAAGGATTGAATGGCCGGTGGCTGATTTCATAGAAATAATAAAAAAAAATGGTAGTAAACCTTTTTTGAATCTTGTTGTGATCAGGTCGAATCAACATGATACCCCAAATCGATAAAATTATGCTTGATTTGTGTTCGATTTGGGATTATTTGCAATTTTCATTGTTTTTTTTAAAAAAAAAAAAAAAAAAATTCAGCAAATTTCTCTCCCTCTCTCTCTCTCTCTCTTTCTTTCTTTTTTTAAATTTTTTTTCAAGTAATTTGAGCAATGATGCATGAAAATAGTGTGACTACTATGGATCTATAGATTCTTCATGCATTACTTAAATAATTTTTTTACAATTTTTTACCTTTTTTTTTTTTTTTTTTTTTTTTTTGTATTTTCTGTCCATTTTAAGGGCATTTTCTGAAATTTGATTTTTTTTTTTTCAAAATAAGTTAAGCGAATGAATTGAAGATAGATCTAGTTAAACTAATGTTTTTTTACATAGATCTACCATTCAGTGTTGGATTTTAATTATTTGTGTATTTTTGGGCCATTTTTTGCCATATTTAGGAACCTTTTCTCTGATTTTTTTGCTCCTTTTTTTTTTTTTTTCTAAAATTTATTTGGGGGAATGATAGGCTGTAAATCTATATTTTATAGGCTGTAATTTTATTTTTAATGTGTTCCCGTCCACTTTTTTGCCATTATCAAAATGTTTTTATTTTCTTAGTTTAAATCAGTTTAAGAAAATGATAATTTTATGTGGTTTGAACATAGATTTTTGTTCTTTGAACATGGATCGACTGTCCTATGTGCTGGATCATTTTAAAATGTATTTTTGGCTATTGTTGTACAATTTTTTATTTTTTATTTTTTTGTAAAAATCAATTTGGGGAATGGAAAATTATTGGTTTCAAGTTTGAACATAAATCTATCATCTATGAGCTATAATTTTTTTATTTTTTATTTATATTTTGTATTTTCGATTATTTTCAAATTTTTTTAATTATTAAAAAAAAATCAATTTGGGAAATGGACATGTGGACCAAATGGTAGATGAATGCATTCATTTTCACTTCTTCTTCTTCTTTTTTTTTTTTTTTTTTTTTGCTTTTTAAGTTTTCTTTTATTGTAGTTGGTTGTTATTATTGTATTTTTTTTTTTTTTTAATTTTTGAAATTTTTTTGTGTGTGCCTCGCTCACATTTTTTGGCATGGTTCCACACACATGAGACACGCAGAAGGTATTGAATTTTAGTTGCTTTGGGAGTTCATGTGTTTAGTTAATTAGTTTATTAAACAAGTCTATAACGTATTTTCACCTTATGTTAAGGTTTTTAGAAAGTGGTTTGTTGATTGCAAATGCATGCTTGTGTACCTGCAGTGGGCTACTGGATTGTGGTGTACTAGTGTGGCGGGCACTTGTTAAGTGGATTTTGGACTTGTTGCTATGTTTGTTGGGTTGGATATTTGGGTTAGTGCTTGGACTTGGCAGTTGATGTTGGGAAAATGGCTGATAATGACAACAGTGATGTAAGATGGCAGAATGGGGGTAAGAATAAGAGGGATTACACAATAAATTATGTATAAATACTGTAGTGGGAGTGTGAGCAGAGGCATAAGTCCGTTAAGACAACACTTGGACCATTACACAATAAATTATGTATAAATACTGTAGTGGGAGTGTGAGCAGAGGCATAAGTCCGTTAAGACAACACTTGGACCATTAAAAGGGTTAAGTTTCTCAGTGTCCAAATGTCCCCAAGGAAGTAAGAGAGCAAAAAATTAAAAAAAAAGAAACTTGGAAGAAATTAAAGGGAAAAAGGCGATAGGGGAGGAGAAGAAGGCTGCTCTTGATGCATGTTGATCAAAGGTCCCCTTGTGTTCCTGAGCAGGACGTTGGTGGTGATGAGGATATTTAGGGGAAAATTCAGGCTGGAAGATTATGATGGCAAAGAGGATGAACAATTAGGGGAAGACATTTTAAAATTGCTCATGAGGATGAACAGTTGGGAGGGTGGTGCCCAACATTGATTTGCACTGGGCCCCACCAAAATTTTGGAATGGCATGATTTTTTAGGTGTGACATCACCCAATGCAAATGTTTTATATAAATGGATTGGTTGGCATATACACAACATGGTGGTCCCTCTACAAGAATCAAGGGCGGGCGTCCCCTCTTTGACTCTTCTTGCTTGTGTGGCCCATATGAGTCATGGATTGTCCCAATTTTTGAGGCCATGGCCAAACGAGGGACGACAGAAAGATGGTCAGACTGGTCATCAACATATCACCGTGAGCCCCACACAACTC
The DNA here is from genome assembly GCA_037074715.1 of Magnolia kwangsiensis. NCBI lineage: Eukaryota > Viridiplantae > Streptophyta > Magnoliopsida > Magnoliales > Magnoliaceae > Magnolia > Magnolia kwangsiensis. The sequence goes on from CM073579.1 coordinate 22,097,587, forward strand.
ATTTGCGCTATAAGATAGTGAAAACGTTTGCACTTGATGATTTTCCATATATATGTGTGTGTGTGTGTGTGTGTGTGTGTGTGTGTGTGTGTGTGGTGTCATCTACGTTCGTACATTCATACAAGTGTGTGTTAGCTTCATCCACAAAGTAAATATGTCACCTCAACTCCATCCTGCAGGAAGCTAACTTTTTGACACTTCATCTATACACTTGTTTGCATTCATCCCCTTGAAGGGGAGCTGAAATTTGCCTCATGGAGATAGGACCTCAGCCTATTGGATGATGGGATAAATTAAGATTTTGTCTTTAAAATTTCCACCCTCCTGATCATAAAACATTTATCTTAACTTCAACTTCCTTTTTTCCTTCCCTCTATCTTGAGGTTATATTTAAGTCTCACTTTAGCTTCTTATACACCAATTACGACTAGCTTCTAACTATCACTAAGGCCATGTTTGGATCACAAGTTGTTTTGCTTCAGTTACCTATGCCTCTAGTAGTCGATCTCGGTTTCTACTGATTTGGTAAACAGCCTTACAGCCAAAAAGAACAAAAAACCCTATTGAAAGAAACCTTATCCATTGTGTAAAAATCCCGATATCAAAGCCCTAACCCTAGAATGAAGAAAGAGAAGTTTCTTATTCAACCTCGTTATTTCAATCTCGTATTTTCTTTCCCCTATTATGCTATTAAAAAGCCCCAAACTGCTGCAATAGCAACCATTCAATCATCCACTTTTTTCGATTGAAACCATCGAAAAAAAGGAAAAACTAACAAACAGAGAGAGAGAGAGAGAGAGAGAGAGAGAGAGAGAGAGAGAGAGAGAGAGAGAGAGAGAGAGAGAGAGAGAGAGAGAGAGAGAGAGAGAGAGAGAGAGAGAGAGAGAGAGAGAGAGAGAGAGAGAGAGAGAGAGAGAGAGAGAGAGAGAGAGAGAGAGAGAGAGAGAGAGAGAGAGAGAGAGAGAGAGAGAGAGAGAGAGAGAGAGAGAGAGCTGTACACAAACCGAGCTAGCTTAGTTAGCTCGCTCGACTCGGTTTGGTTAAGCTTGATTCGGCTCGAATCAAAGCTAGAGCCGAGCCGAGCCGAGCTGTTTTTTTTTTTTTTTTTTGGTGTTCAAAAAAATAAAATCGAGCCAAGTTCGAGCTAGGCCAAGCTCGACTCGACTCAGTTCGAAATTGGCTTCAAAATTATTTTAAATGCAATGTCTTGAATGTTGTTAGATTTCCATTCTCCCAATTTTGGTGAATTTGGTAGGAACCAAAAAAATTCTTAAATCTTTTAGCATTCAACATAAGATGTTTGACACATCTCTAAAATTCTACGCAAAAAAAGATAAAATATTGTTATACTTTTGTGTCTTTATTGATGCCTTGTGGTTTGTCGGTCTTTTCTTTCTTTCTTTCGTTCTTTTGAGGTTGTAAAAGGCCACAAATGTCTATTGACCATTCGGTTTGTCTACTTGCAACTTATTTTTACAAGCACCATTAAGTGATTAAACCATAGCTGAGGTGGTAGGCATCGTTACCTTTAACACCGAGGGAGGGTGGGAACCCATCTTATCTTAAAAAGAAAGAAAAAAGGTAATTTTTGGTTTACTTGTTGAGCATGACAAAAATGAAAGTTTAGGACTTCAAAGTAAGGTCTTTCAATTAGTGCCAGTCAGTGTTCGAATTATCTCCGATATTTTCAAAATATCTCCGATATTATCTTTATCTCCAACTCAACGATACCGATAACGCTAGTAGCGATATCGATAACATTGATAATACCAAAAATTCCAGGTATTAGCAATGTATCGCTAAGTGTCGCCAATGTATCAATATTGCCAATGTAATAGTCAATGTTTTCAACTATGTAAATTCTAGGTGTCGCTTGTATTGTCAATGCATCAATATCGCTAATATTTTCAACTATGTAAAATCTAGGTAATGCTTGTATGATAAGTGTATCGGCGATAATTCAATAATCGCCAACGTACTGATATTATCATAATTTTGTTTATTAGAAAAAAAATTATTTCAAAATTTTTTTTTAATCATGGGCACACGGTTGTCTATAGTGTTCAATTTGTCATTGATAATATTAATAGTATCTCAATATTATCGATATCGCAATACGCGCGATATTGAGACAAAAATCTTTCATTTTCTTTCCAATAGTTGATGATTTCTTGGTGAAATATTATATGTTTTTGATATTTTGCAATATCGATGGATGTTTGGATGGAAGGTGGGATGGTTAAATAGGCTGGTTGAATTGATTTCTTACAACAACACATGCTTTTAAGGCCCCATTAAATGGAAACTTGTTATGTATGCATTCTTTTTGCAATTTTTTTTAATTTTATTATATATATATATATTATATTTCTAAATATGCAAATATGTACATTTTAACATCTCTTGAAGTTTCGCTGAAAATCCCACCATTTTCCCCATGTTTCCCATCACTTCCGGTTATCAGCGATATTATCGGCAATACCGATATTGTTTCTATATCCCTGGTCAGCGAAACTTGTAGCGATACCAATACTTTGAACACTGGAGCCAGTACACAAGTACATATATTATATTTTAAGGATGCTCCCTGAATATTCCCTTGGACTGCCAATAGTTATTTGCCTACTTGTATTCGTAAACCAAGTTTGACAAATTCAGGCTTTCTTCAACTTAATAGTGCTCCAGCTTTCCTCTTGCATCAGGACAAATAATGTGTTCATTATCTGCTTTGGCATATTGGGGTGTGTTAGAGTAACTAGGGTTGTCTTCTTGGATTAGGATTGTCTTCTATATTTGCTAAGATGCGTACCTGTGTTAAGATCTCTAACAAATCTCTTCTATATATTCATGTTATTCTCAGTGAAATAAACAAATCGCAGTTTCCACAATGTAGTCTTCTGTGCTCCGCAGGTGCATACAATAAATGCACTTGTAGCCTTTCTTTCTCTTTCTTTGTTTTGGTGCCCTGCGGATGTAAACTTGATTCGTGTGTTGCAGATTCGTCTTCCCCACACTGGGCCTTTTGACAAGATGTGTTTTTCATTTGTGTTGGGCTTTTGGCCTGGACTTGTTATTTTGTTGGGTTTTTTGTAATGAACCACGTTACTATGTCAACCTTTTTCCTTATTGTTGGAACATCCATTGCCACCGTAAGAGCAACGGTTGAACTCCCAACCACCGGAAGTGTGTATCCATCAGAAAAGCAATAGTTGAAATCCTGGTCATCGGCAGTGTTAGTACATCATTTGCTAGTTGTTTTAAGTTCCAATGATTCACATCTTAGGTCATCAAAAAGTGCTTGCTCGCCTTATGCTATTAGTCGTCTCATCGCGATGTCACCGTTGAATTTCTTTTGCTTTTGAATAAATGTTCACTGTACCTTTCAAACTCAAGTTACTCCTTTTAGAGCACCTTGAGTTTGAGGAGGATGCTACAGTAATTAGGGCAATCTTCCTAAATTAAGATTCTTCTATATTTATTAAGATGTTTACTGTTAATATCTCTGCGGATATCTCATAAATCTCTCCTCTTCTATGCATTCCTGTTTTATCTCACAGATCTCTCTCTTCTTCTATATTATCTTGTTTATCTCTAAAAGAAGTAAAATAAACAAAATCACAATTTCCACAACGTAGTCTCTCGTGCATAACAGGGTGGTTTATGATTATTCTTGTAGGGGGAGCTCTACCATGGTGACTATTTAAGTCGTTTTCGTGACAAGCATGTGCTTTTGTTTTAGGCCCTTTTTCATTAATAATTATTTATTTGCCAATAAAATAATCTGTGCTCTTATGTGCTGGACTTAACACCATGATATTTTTCAATGTTATTGCAATTTGCAGGTATAACACTTAAAGCAAAACCTCCAAATTCCACGGGAACACTTGTTGATGTTGGGTTAAATAAGGTCCGAGTCTTTAATTCTTGCCAATATCTGTTTAGCGGAGTAGATTGCATAAATTTCATGTATTCTTAGTAGATATTAAAAATGTTTCTGAGACTATTTATTTCAACTTTACTATGTTAATAATGAAAGAGAATCAACTTAATGCTCTTTAGGCAATATCCTTTAAACACCTCTTAGCAATTTTTCAATGTTTGAACTTTGTAGTTAGACCTTAGCTGCACAATGCTTCTAACCAGGTGTTGCATCCAGTTTGGATTGCACTTTGAACTCCCATGCCCACTTCCTGGATGTTTATACTTGCTAACATTTTGAAAAATACTCTTTCCTGCTCCCTCATATGAATCTATTGCGACTTCACTTTAGGTTTCATGCAACTATAAGTTATACAGCGTCTTCTATGTATGTATATGTTATTGATCTCTATATTTTTCTTGTGAAACAATGGATTACCTATGTATCATGATACCTCGATCTTTATTGCGTTTCAGCTTAGTGCCCTGGTGGTCAATGCGCAATGAGGTCTTCATGTTGGAGTTATGGGTTTGATCTAGGAGTACCTCCAAAATAATTTTCCGTGTCCTACTTCAAAAGACAACCAAATAGCAACTACCATTCATTATGTCTTGATGCAGCTAATGGTGGTTAGTAATTTCATTAGTTTATGTTTTCTTATCTATCATTGATTTCATTAGTTTTGGTCCCGTGGTGTATGTTGTTTGCCAATTATATGGCGATGGTCAACAAGAATAGAGAGGGTGCCAATGCTAACTCAGAGGTTTAGAGGAAGGCTCCATAATCTAGATCTTCAAAATTAGCAAAACAAAGCCAGAGTATTTCAAATGCAACTTTGGAAGGATAGTCATAGAAGGGAGGCTACAGTAAACTCGTTGGTAGGGAGAACAGTGACAAAGGCAAACTAGTCATGATCCTTTTACCAGAATAGTGACAAAGGCAAACTAGTCATGATCCTTTTACCAGAATAGTGACAAAGGCAAACTAATCATGATCCTTTTACCAGAATAGTGACAAAGGCAAACTAGTCTATCTGCAGTCATCGCAGACGTGCATGAGCATTGGTATGATGTCCACCCTCATCTGCAACCTAAGCTCAAGAAAGCAGCTCATAATGTTGAGGTTGACGGGAAGCAGCTTTCATATAGTGTTTCAGACTTGAGGGAGCAGATAAGTGCCCTCAGCAAGCCCATTACTGACCTACGGCAGGAGCTCGGAGCTATGTTCGTCTCATTTAGCCCGCACTTCGAGTGGACAGCCGGGGATATCTGCTCATTTCGCTCAGTCACATTCTCTTCCTTTCACGTCTTGGACTATTGATTCGGAGCTACGAATCATATGACATTTATGACCAATACCAAAGTTAATATTCTATCGTATTCGGGTTCCTTAAGTCGCATCAAACTTGTTGATGTATTTTTTTCCAGGGCCTCTGGGAAAGGTGCTTATCACCTCTCATCATCCTTAATGTTACCATATGTTCTTAATATGTCTAGGTTTCCCTCCAATTTATTGTCAGTCAGTGCCCTAACTAAACAATTGAACTTTTGCATCAATTTCTCTCCTTATTATTTTATACAGGATCTGTTAGCCAAGAGGAGGGTTGGCGGTGGATGTGAATCTCAAAGCCAGTACTTCTTTGATGTCGAGGGCATTTCTTCTGTTCTTGTCTCTAAGTCGGGTCTCAAAAATAAAGCGCATCCAGCTTTGGCATGCTTGCTTAGGTCACTTGTCTACTAAGTGTCTTAGGATATTATTTCCCAATAAATTTTAGTTAGATGTGGAATTCAAATGTGACGTTTGTTATTGTCAAAACATTGTCATGCAACATTTACTGATAGTACTGATGCAGGACATGAAATTTAAATATGATGTGTGAGATTTCAGGCTTAAGATCACGTTAGTTAAGAAACAATTACACAAATTCCATATCCCACATGAAAGTCCAAACCATTCAATTAAGGGGAATCTATGTGGGTCCAGGCCTACACATGTTAGGGCTGCATCTGTTAAAATTATAAACCAAACGATGCTCAAAGATAAGCAGTAATCATCCACACATGCACAACAATCAGTCCCTAATCCAAGGGATTCACCAATTTCAATTCAAGGAACCCTAGGGTGAGAAAATGGGTAGATAAATTAAGGATAATGTAATCTAGGGTTAGGGTTTATGAAAAACTGGTATGAGAGGGTAAAATAAGAAGAAAACCTGAACCGGAAGACAGTTTCCGCGTGCGGATAATAATAATGGGCCAGATGTACGTGCGTGTTTACGGCCGCACATGTGTGGGGCCCATTATTCAGAAAAAGGCTACCTTGGCCCTGGTCAGTTAGGTATGGACTCCAAAACTCCAAAATCTCAGCTCAATCTGATGCACGGTTTGTGCGTGGTGCTCTCTCGAAGTTTCAGTCTTCCTGTAGGGCTAGATTTTGAAAATCTGTTGTAAAGAGAAAAACTGCTGCAACTATTGATGAATTTGCAGATGGAATGCTTGTAAGAGGAGAAATATGGATGTAAGGTGGGGGTGAATCGGGATAGATGTGGCTTCGCACCACGGTAGTTAGCCCTTCGAAGAAGGGAGGGCTTTGCACCCAATTAGATTTTCATCACTTGGAAAGGAGCAGGAAAATGCAACAATTTTTATTAATCTTCATTAAATGAAAAAAGCTACAAGGGGTGCCTATTTATAAGAAAACCGTATACCCTAAAACTCGCGCTATGTGCTCAACCTATTACTTAGCGATGAATTAAACCAAAATAAAAACTAATTAAAGAAATCTAAAGCGTCCATGATGTTCTAAATAACATTAATAAGCAAAACCTAAAATATGAAATCAATTTGACTAGTAAGCCATGATCATGAGATCCTATGATGGGCTTTTCTTGACTAACGGGCCCACTCTTTTGAATCAAAACTTCGTCTTCTAGTTAGGAGGCCCTCCCTGGACATCGTCATTGATCCAAATTGACGGTGGGACCCTCCTTCTAGCGTACGAGCCTAGGGGGTGGTGTGCGTGCACGTGTGGATGGCATGCGCGGGATGTTCCCATCAAGTACTCATAAAAGTTCAACACTTTTTTTAGTTTTTGATTCACATGGATTTATTTGATGAAATCAAGAAGCGAAGCGTCACCTAATTGTCAAGTTCCTTTTTTTATTTTTGAAGTATATAAAATGGTTATTACTCAATTTGATAAGAAAATAAAGTGCTTCAGTCTGATAATACTAAAGAATGCCTATGTTATGATCGTCAAGACTAGTACGATCATGGCATAGAATTCCAGACATTGGGTTTGTATCTCCTCAACAGAACAGAGATCGTCATCTTCTGGAGGTCACTAGATCCCTCTTAATAGGGATGAATGTTCTATAGATCTACTAGGATGAGGCAGCCCGTACTGCCCCTATTCGATCAATAGGATGCCATCCCCATTTCTTGGAAATAATTATCCTCAAAAATTGTTAAACCTGATCTATAACTATTTTCTATTTCACCAAAAACATTTGATTGTGTGCTTTGTGCAAATCTTAGGGTCCTCTAGGGATAATACTCAAGTTACAAGGGTTAGTGTCCAGATACTAGAAAAAGACACGTCTCTAAGGATGTTACTTTCTTTGATAATGCAGTGATGTGTTTCCTCTCCCAGATGTTGACAACTGTGTGTCTAAATTAAGTAATTCCTTGTGCCAATGGACAAACGTTTTAAGGTGTATACTCACAGAAAGGGCAGAGATGAGCTTTCAGAGATGATTGCCCACTATCCATCCTCCAACTTGGTGCCAAAGACAAACAACCATCAATCTCCTGACATTGGTTCTTTCACACCTTACCTGAGCTACCCATTGCTCTTTAGAAAGCTAAACGCATATCCTGAAAAATACTGATCAAGCACCTCTCATCCCATCAGTAACTTTGTTTCTTATGAGCACATTTCTTATTCCTTTAAAGGTTTTCTCTCATCCATCTTCTCTATTTCTTTTCCACTAAATGTCAAAGATGCCTTGGTTGGCCCTAGTTGGAAAGCTGCAAGGATGGAGGAAGTGGCAGCTCTTGAGAAGTGGGGAACATAGGATCTAGTAGAATGCCCTAATGATAAACACATTGTGGTTTGTATATGCGCCCTTAAGCACAATCCAAATTGTGAAGGTGTGAAGGGGTTGTTGCTAGATGCAAGGCCTGTCTTGTTGCGAAGGGGTTCACACAACAGTTGATGTGTGATTCCAATATGAATTGCGTGAATGTGCTCATATCTGTAGCTGCACACCATTGTTGGTCCCTTCATCAACTTAACGCAAGAAAACCTTCCTTCACAGCAATCTTCACGATGAAGTTTACATCTCTCCCTCCTGCCTTTTGATTGTCAGGCATAAGAGCAAAGACTCTAGGCTGAAGAAAGCTTTGTATGTATCAAACAATCACCAAAGAATGGTTTGAGAAACACAAATGTCATTTCCTATATTGGATTTCGTAGAAGTGCATATGATCACTATGTTTTCGTTAAAGACACGAGTTCCTCGTTCACTGCCCTTGCAATTTACGTGGACAATATTGTTCTCATTGGTGATAGTGAAAGCGATTTTGCTATGCTGAAGCAGTTTCTAGTCAGGTCCTTTGAAATTAAAGATTTGGCCTTGCTCAATTACTGATGCAGGACAATTAACCACTTGCTCTAAAAGCTCAAACTGTTAGAGTATGGCGAATTAGTCTTTTTATCTCATAGTCCAGGCTCCACATCTCATGGGTTAGGACCTCGGCCGAACCCCCCTCGTGGGCCTCAAATCACATGGGTACCGCCTCACATGGGCTGCCCACTCCGAGTGTGTCCCCGTATCCCACAGGCTACCCCACTTGAGCCCTGTGTAAAATGAGCATTAATCACCCTCGACGAGGAGTCTCGAACACGAGACCTCCCCCGTGGGCCTCGCCCACCCCGAGTGTGCTCTTGCAACCCATAGGCGACCCCACTTGAGCCCGGTGTGAAAATGCCCCTGCATTAATCACCCCATGTGAGGAGTCTCTAACATGAGACCTCCTGCTCTGATACCAATTTGATGCAGGACAATTAACCACTTGCTCTAGAAGTTCGAACTGTTAGAGCATGGCGAATTAATCCCTTTATCTCATAGCCCAGGCCCCACATCTCATGGTTTAGGACCTCAGCCCAACCCTGCTCGTGGGTCCAAAATCACATGAGTACCGCCTCACACGGGCCACCCACCTCGAGTGTGTCCCCGCATCCCGCATGCTACCCCACTTGAGCCTGGTGTGAAATGCGCATTAATCACCACCCGGTGAGGAGTCTCAAACACGAGACTCCCCCCCCCACCCGTGGGCCTCGGCCACCCTTACTGTGCCCCTGCATCCCACAGGCGACCCCACTCGAGCTCGGTGTGAAAATGCTCCTGCATTAAATACTTTCTGAGAGCTGAGGTTTTTTGATTGGGCACAGTATATTTATATCTGAGTGAAAATATACTTTTCACCTTCTTCATAAGATTGACATGTTGGGCGCCCATTTGGCATCTACATCAATTGAAATCAATCATCATCTACACAATACAGATTCTGCAGCTATTAGTAACCCAAGCATGTATCAACAATTAGTAGTAGAGCTGGGTAGAAACCAAACCGATCCAACAGATCCGACCCGAACTGAAGGCCAGGATCGAGCTAGATCAAGTTGGCCCAATCAGATCCGACCGTACATCAGATGGAGTTTGGATCAGTGGTCAATCTGGACCAATCCGATCCGATTGGATCCGATCTGGTCGGGTCTATGTAAGTAGTTTTTTTATTTTTTTATTTTTACATTTTACCTACCCAGCAGCAGCTCCCCTCACCCAAACCCTAAATCCCTAATCTTTTCTTTCTCTTTCTCTACCCGAACGAGCGCCGCACTCATCTCCATCTGGCTCGGCCCCTCCTCTCTCACTCCCTGTATCCAATATCTCTCCCTCTTAAAATCCTACGGAACCTCTGTGCTGGAGAGATCTTGAACTAGACCTCGTTCGTTGAATCGGATGGCATCGATGTTGTTGCGGCCACTTTCAAATCTTAGCATTTGGATCTCGATGTGGCTTGATTTGGTTTGCAGCTCTTGGGGAATGTTTCATTAGCAGGAGAAATGCACGGGTCTGCAATTTGGGATCGATTCTTTCCAGAAGGGTTCGAGGAAATTGTGCAAGTCTGAATTCTTTTATTATTATTTTTAAAATTCCAAAAAAAAAAAAACATCAGGACCGATCCAACCCAATCCGATTCGACTCGGTTTCCCTGACCGAGTCGGACTCGGATTGGATCAAGTCAGATGACCTGGACTCGGTCCTGGATCGGATTGAGTTCAAGTCAGGCCATGGAAATTTCGGACCAAGTCAAGTTGGACCCAATCCGGTCCAGCTTGACTCGATGCCTGGCTCTAATTAGCAGGAAAGCTCATTTATTTGATACTCAACCCAACATTGTGTATGCTATCTTTGGTCAGTCAGTTCATGCAAGCTCATCTTCTTAAATCCATATATTGAATTCTTCATTACTTGAAATCCACTTCTCAAAAAGGGCTCTTGTATGTTGATCTTGATCATTTTAATATCCAGGCATATCGTATGCAAATTTCGTTGGATTGTCCAATGATCTAATGATCACCATTCCACTTCTTGTTATTGAATGTTTGTTGGATCCTTGGAGGCAAGCTGGTTTATGGAAAAGTAAGAAATAATCAATGACGGCTCGTTTGTTTGTTGATGCAGAGTATTGCTCTATGGTTCATGCAACATGCGAGGTTATTTGGCTTCAGTCTCTCCTTTGAGTGTAACACCCCAGATTTTTACCCACCTGGAGTTAGACGTCCTTAGGCAATGGGTCAACTATATCACTCTCAAAGATCAATCTCAAGATCTAAAAATCGCTTTTTCACCTATTTCCTTCAAAATCTCACCTTTTACCACCTCATTTTTCAAATTTCTCCAAGTACTTTAATATTAGACATAAATCCTAAAGTTTAAATGGTGAAGAACTATACTTAAACTAAAACTTACTGTAAATGGTATGTACATGCATAAAATGGGATTTCGACTATTTAATATTTATAATTTCATGATGTAGATAGGTTATTTGGATGGATTAGCTTCTTCTACCCCAAAATCATATATTGTACGTCGCGTAACTCATTCCGGTTTGCAAATGAGACTCGATAAATGCCTCGACGGACTTGTGGGCCCAAACGGCTCAATTCGGGGGGACCCGAGGTGGGTCCCACATGTTTCCGGCATCCCCGCGCGGGGGGGGGGGGGGGGGGGGGGACCTCGCCCCTGGGGCGAGCCCTCGCCAAATTGGTCAGTGACCGGCGAGGCCTCGTCCGTACAGCAGTCAGTCAGCCTAGATTCTGCATTTTTCTGCACGTTTCGTATAACTTTAAAAAATCATATCTCATTCGTTATAACTCCGATTTAGGTGATTCAAAAACCAGATTGAAGCTAAATGAGTCTAGTTTTATATAAAAATATGTAAAAAAATATAATAAAATATTTAATATAGTTTTAAGTAGGACGTTGTGATAACTGTCCGAAAATCACTTGTTGGACAGCTGCTGCTTTTGGAATTTTTAGAATTTTTCTACAACTCGAAATCTCATGAAATTTGGTGGAGACGGTAAAATTGATGATGAACCACCAGAAAAATAATTAAAATAATATGATACCTAGAAGTGCCCAAAATGGGGCATAGAATGGCCCTAGGACCGTATTCTGCCATAATTAGGGTAGAATTTGCTTAAGTACCAAACTGAGTACTCAGTAGAATTAACTTGAACCACTTTAAATAGGAACGACAAGACCCAAAATGCGTAGGACCGCTAACGCGATGTTATCTAGAAACCTAGGATCAATCTCTAAACCCAGTTGCTCTCGGGAGCATTCAGAAACTTCGTATCGGACCTGGACCGCACGTTGAATGTCCGATAGCGATGAACTTAGACCATTATGACCGCCTAGTTGGACTTGACTATCACCTCGAAAATCAAGCCCAAATGATGTCTTAGGATTGTTTCCTTGAGTCCAGAGTAAAGAGAGTGAGAAAGCGAAGATTTTTAAAAAATTAAATATAATTTTAAGTAATCTGGATCGTTTCGCTTGCGCGTTATTTCTAAGCGTTCTGACTGTTAGATTTCGACCCAAATTCACCCTCGGATCAGGATAGGTGGCCCATATATGTCATAGCACTTGTGGCTCTGATCAACTTCCGGTGACCACTGAACTGAAACTGGTCCGCCACGGTCGATCTGGAAACCCGACCGAACTGAAAACTTAGCTTGACCTAGATCCGATATTAGAGAGCTTAAGTCCAACCGCATTTAGTAACAGGACCTCCAGAAGTGCTTCGTTGGATCGGAACAAGCCCGATTTGGTTATAACCGAAGTATACCATGGCCCTGGGGCCATTTTCATCAATTTAGAGCCTATATAAGAGGCTTAAACCCCCTCTCTCATATCCCATACGAATTTCCTAAACCTAAGGGAGAGAGAAGAAAGAAAGAGAAGGAAAGAGAGAGAGAAGGTGAGTGAATGTGTGAGAGTTATTCTTGAGAATCGCTTCTGCTATTCTACGTGTTTATTCATCACATCCGTGTCGCTACTACGGCGATTCTGACTTCGTTCTTAGGTAAGAAGACCTAACCCTAATCTGTTCTAGGGTTCCAAATGTTCCAAGTAGTAAAATAGCTAACTCCACACATGCTATAGGTTGACATTTCATCGTTGACGAAGATTTAGAGTCTCTGTCGAGTTCGTTACGATTCTACGGCATAAGGTGCGGACTATAGATGTTTAGGTTATCATTTCTTAAAGCTTTCAATGTCGGCTAATGGTAGATTACTGACGTGGATGCTATTTCATATGTAGAACATGCTATCCGTTTTCCGTTTCGGTTAAATACGAAGAATATGGAATTTTGTATATTCTATGTATTCGTAGAAAATACTGTATACGTATAAAATCTGAAATTGTGTTTGCCATGATTAACTGTCGTATGTATATGCTAGTTATATGTGTGACGACTCCTTGGCGAAAGGGTTTGCCCTAATGCATGTCTTGGTCAACATACGCTATGTATGTTAGTATGTGTAGTCTAAGTGTTTGTGATAATGAACAAATGAGTATAAAAACTGCATTCGTGCTCGCTACGACTAACTGTCGTGGATATATGATTATTGTTTAGGCAACAACCCTTTGACGAAAGGATCTGTCCTAATATGTATGTTACCTGATATATGACTTGTATGATGAATTGTGTAGGCTAAGTGTTGGTAAAAATGTCTGAATGAGTTGTAGTTAGTAAGGTGTGCCTGTATGCGAATTGAGACATGATTCTCAATCTCCTTAGTAATGTGTATGATTTCCTCCATGTATGTCATATGCTGATGACTGTTTGTTTATGAATTGAATATGTGAGAATTCATGTTTACATTGCTTTTTAGAACATGCTCAAATGATAGTATAATTTGAATTATTGCTCCGCTACTGCTTTGAGTATTTCATATGAATATTTGATGTAATGGAATGTGCTTGGGGCTATTGTATAGTCCAGGCAATCGGGAATACGCCTTGAGTTCGTGGCTGAGACCTATTCGCCACGTAGGACGTGTTTAATGAACCCGAGCCGTGCGTTATTTGTCGATTGTGGTTAGGCCACACGAGGTGCTTATGCACTTCATGTCGATCAACTCAACGGGCGCTCGTACTAGTCGAACTCGTCAAGTAACCTGATTACCCCGATGTATGTTAACCATGTATGGACGCTACTACTTGAATCTAAAGTACCAAACTTATCAGTGAAAATCTCGTTAACCATGGTACCTCGATCCGCTAAGACTCATGAGCCGGGTATGGTGGTATGAGACACCGTGGTCGAGCTGTCGGCCTACGCTAGGGTCACGAGCCTCCCCGTAGTGACCAGTAGCGACCCAGACTTGTGAGCCGAATATGGTGGTATGAGACACTGTATTCGAGCTATCGGCCTACATTGATTGGTGATGGGGGAGTGGTGTAACGATTGCGTGTAACAGCCCTGACAGCCCTTGTAGTAACCTCGAGCGTACTCAGAGTCTACGTAGAGGCGACGACCCTTCTGTAGCAACAAGAGTACAAACTAGGCCTGTATTGATTTGGTGATGGGGGAGTGGTGTAACGATTCCGTGTAACAGCCCTGACAGCCCTTGCAGCGACCTAGAACCGTACTTCGTATGAGATATGCTAAGACTGACGACCCTAGACTGGATTATTGTTGGGAAATGATACAAGGGAGGTACTTTAGCTTCCCAATCCTGCTGTATGAAAAGGACTAATAACAACTCGGTAATCATGTTCATATCACACTGCATGTGCCCGAAAGATGTGGAGCACTGAGGGATGAAAGCATGCCGCGAACGTGAGATGGTGTCGCATGAGGGAGTATGTAGGTAAGGGCGTGCATTATGATTGCATCTCATCCTTGCATTAACAGGAGTATCTAGGAATGTTTGATTGTACTGCTTTATCATTACCGCTTGACTGATTTGATGACATGTTAATCTTTACTTTATTGTTCCACTGAGTTAGCTACTCACTCTCATGTTACAGGACGGTGTTGTACACACCAACCAGACCCTGTCTTAGTTTCAGGTGAGGTCGATGCTTGTGAAGCGGAGCCGGACTTTGCTTTTTGATGATGAGTCCTCCTTCATGTAACTCTCTGGCGGGTCTATTTGACCTGGAGTTGCACCGACGGGGCTTCAGTATTTGGGATAGAAGACATTATATTTTTTCCTCATTTGTGCATTTTGTAATCACACTTGTAATTGTTAACCTAGTGACATTCATACTCTGAGGGCTTACTATCACTCTTATCTAGTTTACATACTTATCACAGTCTTCCGCTTGCATAATTTAAATGCCTGTGGAGTATGATATGCTGTTTTTGGTGTAATCCCAATCATGTTCAATGCCCTTCTATAGACAACATTCATTCATCATTATCTATGTTGCATAAGTAATGTTTAGGAATTCGAGAGTTGGGTTTCTGCTCGACCCCCGATTTTCAGGGCGTTACATTGGGACATGCAAATCTCGGTTTCTACTCCAATTTTCTTGTGTTGTAACAGTCAGGCTGCTATTCACATTGCACTAAACCTTGTCTTTCACGAAAGGATAGAGCACATCAAGCTCAAGGTCGCTTTGTTTGCGAGAAGATTTTGTCTGAGCTTCTTCGTGCTCCTCATGTTTGGACAAATGATCAACTGGCATATCTACTTGCAAAGGCTCTTCATCCATTTCATCTTCACACTATAATGGGCAAGCCAAGCATGTCTGTAATTTATGCTCCAGATTGAGGGGGACTGTGAGTGTAGAGCGGCCAGTGTGAGTATACATGTACGTTTTGGATGGGCGTTTTTAATTTACTTTTATACTCCTTCTGGACACCATTTCCTTCATTTGTTTATTAGGGTTAATGTTATGTCACTAGGAGTGGGATCTTAATCGAAAATACTACCCTTTCTCCAAAGAGTCTTTTCTCTTCCTCTTTCTCCCACCATGTGAATGGTTATAGTTCTTAACATTATAGCTAGAGCCGGGTAGATTAAATGGAGGTGTGCCTCTGGAGTAGTGTGTGGTTGTAGGCATGCAACGTGCTGATGAAACTAAAGGAAAAGTTTTATAAGACAACTCTAAGATCGCTATGCAATGTGGGGTAGAGTGTTGGGAAATTTGGTGGTAACATAAACAAATGATAAAAGTTACAAGGATGGGGATCCTGAGGATATGTGGGAAGAAACGTAAGGATATAAAGAAGAAAGAGGTCACTTGGAGCCAGTATTCGAAGTATCGATATCACTTCAAGTTTCACTGGCTAGGGATACAGAAACAATATTGATATCGCCGATAATATCGCCGATAAACGGAAATGCAGGGAAACATAGGAAAAACGGAGGAATTTTTGGCGAAACTTTAGGAGATGTTAAAATGTACATATTTGAATATTTAGAAATTAAAAAAAGAAGAAGAAGAAGAAGAAGAAGAAGAAGAATGCATACACAACAAGTTTCCATTTAATGGGGCTATAGTTGTACACGAGTCGAATTGAGTCCAACTTGGCACAGCTTGGCTCGGCTTGGCCAATAGCTAACCCCAACTCGAACTTAGCTTAGCTCGATCCTCGGGCAAGTTCGTGCCTAGGCATTTTCTCAAACACATGCAACGCATCTTCAACTTTTCACAGAATGCAAAACAGTAACAACAACATACAGGTATTTCATCAAACACTGGGTGGGCAACATCAAAATCATAATTTGAGGGTAATTTATAATGTGAAGTTTGTTTTTTGTAATGATTTGTTTCATATACATTCCTTCCTCGCCAATAGCCGATCCCATGAAGAATGTATGAACATGAAATAGCACTTCATTGAGTCATTTCATCAAACACTTGGCGAGCAACATCAATATCAAAATAACCAAGTCACCGAGTCAATTTGATCCGAGTCGATTCGAGTTGAGGTTTGATTCGAGTCGAGTCGAGCTCGGGCAAGCTCAAACTCGGTTCAAAATTTTTTCGAGCTCAAAAAATCAGCTCGAGTTGGCTCGAACTCAATTTAGAACCAAGTCAAATCGAGCTTTTTCGAGTCGAGTCAAGCGAGCGAGCTAACCGAGCTAAATCAGTTCGTGTACAGCTCTAAATGGGGCCTTAAAAGCATGCGTTGTTGTAAGAAATCAGTCCAACCATCCCCTCCACCCTATTTAACCATCCAACCTTCCATCCAAACATCCATTGATGTTGCAAAATGTCAATAACACATGATATTTCACCAAGAAAGCATCAACAATTGGAAAGGAAACGAAAGATTGTGGTCTCACTGTCTCGTATGTTGTGATATCGATAATATCGAGATATTATCAATATTATCAATGATAAATTGAACACTACATGCAACCATGTGCCCATGAAAAAAAAATTGTTTTTTTCCCTAATAAACAAACTTTTGATGATATCAATACATTGGCGATATTATTGAACTATTTTCAATACACTTATGATACAAGCGTTACCTAGAATTTACATAGTCGAAAATGTCGGCGCTATTGATGCATTGGCAATACAAGCAACACCTACATAGTTGAAAATATTGATGATTACATTAACGATATTGATGCATTGGCAATACAAGCAACACCTAGAATTTACATAGTTGAAAATATTGACGATTATATTAACGATATTGATACATTGGCGATACTTAGCGATACATTTCTAATACCTAGAATTTCTGATGCTACCAGCGTTATTGGTATTGCTTCTAGTGTTATCGATATCACTGAGCTGGATATAAAGATAATATCAGAAATATTTCAATAGTATCGGAGATAATTCGAACACTGCTTGGAGCAATCCAAGGGTGGCCTGTACATGTTATTTATCTCTTTGCTTTTGAACAAGTTTTTATTAAAGCAAGAGAAAATTTACAGCAGAGGAAGAGAATGGCTGAAAATTGGTGACCCTCTTGTGTGGAAATGGAACTATGAGCAGTAAATTCTCAGGAAGGTATTTCTTCAAAGCCTTAACAGGGGAAAGGGGTGATCTTCTTCGTGCTTCAATTTGGGATACTTCAGCCTCTCCTTGGGTTGCAGATTTCACATGGATTGCTGCAGTTATGACATCCTCCCTTTTGACCACCTTAAAAACAGGCAGCATAGCTTCCCAAGTTTACGTTTTATGTTCGAGAAAGATGAGGAAATGGTCCATCTCTTTACCCATTGTAAGGTGGCAAAAGAAATTCGCAACACTTTCTTGACTTTCAGTAATATTCAGTGGGTGTTTCAAGGAAATTTAGAGGCCAGAATTGTATCTTGCTGACCCTACCTGTGATTGCTATTTTTCTTTTTCTTTTCCTTTTTTTTTTTAAAATTTTTAAAATTTTGGTCACTCCCTTTTGAATTTTGATCAGTATTGTTTTTTTTTTTTTTTGAAAGGTGATTGGTAAAATAAAAAATAAAAAATTGAACTCTTGAATTGTGCAGAATGTCGTGGTTGAGGAAGAACTTGAACCTGGACTGCGTGTCACTGTAGCCATGGGAACCAACCGCCATTTAGAAACAGGTAAATAGCTCGGTGTTTCTCCTTCTGTAGGCTTGCAACCTAATTGGTGTGGTCTTTGAACCATGTTTTGAGGTCACTGCCTTCTCGTCTACTTGGGCTTTCTAAACAATTAACTAAGCTATTTTTTTTTTTTAATTTTTAATTTTTAATTTTATTTTTTTTTGTTTTTAATGAATTACAAGGGATATTATTATAGAATAGGGTAAATCAAATGAGGGAGAAAACAATCCCAATGCAAAGGCCAGATTTTGCAAGTTGCAACAACACCTTTAGATGGGGTATTTAAGTATCTATTAAATGACGTCTCTATTCAAACCAGTTTGACCACAAGTTATGCTCCACCCAGTGGATAACTTCAAACCTATTAACTGGATGCGACATCCAATCCGTCCAATAGGTTGGCCTCACCATGAGGATCACCTTTTCTAAAAATCAGCCATATCCACTCATCGTGTGGATCACGCTTGTATTTTTCTATTAATCAATGGCTAGATATTTTTTCTATGGTGTGGCCCACTTAATGAGTATATAGGGCTGATTTTTTCACTTGGTCATCCTCATGGTGGGGCCAACCTATTGGAAGGGTTGGATGTCACATGCACTTCCAACAGGGTGGAAGTTATTCACTGGACTTGAGACCTCCTGTTATTTTCTCAAGTCACTAATGACTTGATCAAGACCTGGAGTTGAGCAGACCAAAGACTGGATACCAAGTTTTTGAACGGTGCCACAAATCATGAGAGATTTGATTTTTTTTCCCCCTTTTCTTTTAATATTATTTTAGTGAGCTGCCTTTTTCACTTGTGTAGATTGTTTGCGAAACGTGGTGCCCTCCTCCAAGCCTAGGGAAGAATTGGGCCAGTATTGGGGGTATAAAGTGCGATACGCATCCAATGTCAGTCATGTGTTCAATGGCTGCCCGTACGAGGTCCTCATTGTTCTTATGCCTTTTGTTGGTCTGTTAATGTTATGCAAATCTTATCTATTACATAGTTCTAAAACTTGCTACTTTGACTCTCAACTCGCTGAGTCAACTTGATTTGGCGAGATTTTGAGCCAAAGTCCTTGGGAAACTTGGAAGTGGGAGTGACTCGGAGAAACTCACCGAGTTGACTCGATGATTCGATCAACTCTACATGACTCGAACCAAGCCGCTCGTCCTATGAAAGCTGGGATTTTATCACAATATGAGGCCAGAGTGATATCTAAACTCCCAACCTCAACCAAGCAAGCCATGCCCAGTCAGGTAAACATGGTCTTGCTGCTTTGAATTGGTTCTATATATATATATATATATATATATATATATATATATATATATATATAAAATCTAACTATTTTAAATACTTACTAGCATTCCTAATTATTGACAACTTATAATAATTAAATATTGAGTCGAGCCGGGTCAAGTCTCCAGGTCCACCCGACCTAGATGAACATCAAGTCAAGTTTCCGGGTTTTTGGACTATGGTTTATTAGCCATTTACAGAACCCAATCATCTTGTTATATTCTAAATTTATTTTATACAGGGTGGGTATGATCATACAATTGGAACTTCAGAGCATGGCTGCATTGTTAATTCATCAGAGCTTGTTATACCTACATTCAGGTACCTTTTTGCATGTGTTGATGGCTGATCATAAGATGATATGGATGTGTTAGTTTGATGATCTCGAGTGTTTTTCATGAATTATACCATACAATGAGATCCCGAAACGTGAATGCTCCATAAGTTCTGGTGAGCATTATCTGGATTGTTCATCTGATTGTCCTACCATCAAGATGCCATATCACATTTTCTTAGTCCAAACGATCACAACCATTCAATCTGACTTCTGCCTATTGTACCCGAAATTTTTTCCTTTCTATAACTGCCCATTTATAGGCTACTAGTCTGATGGTGAGGATCATCAATCCATGCACTTTTTTTAGGCTGTGGCATCTCACTGGGGGCTGCTAGAGGTACAATCCAAATCATCCCACTCCTGGTCGCTGCATCTCTTGTGCATGCTCATGTTTGGTGGATTGGATAGTATCATCCATCTCTTGTATTTGATTTCTACCGGGAAAAAAAGCAGTCATACACTATACTATACAAATTCGATCAATCTGTGAACTGACTCAGTAGAAATGTGCATGATTTGGCAGGCACTTGTTGATTGCTTTTGGGGGACTCAGTGGCCTGGAAGAGAACATTGAAGAGGATAGTAACTTGAAGGTATGTCATTTGAAGGTTTTCCTTCTTTGAGTTAGGACCTAATTCAGTAAGATAGCTTTGCTAAGCCCGCAAGTGTACAGTCAGCTAATGCACACGCCACTCCATATACCAGTCGTGGCGGACAGTTGCAACATCCAAGCCACTCACTATGTAGATTCCCTTTCCTAAGAATCCAGTCAGTCCACCGGTTAGGAGGGCCACAGTAAACTAAAAAAAAATGTATGGTTGTGAAAAAAGCAGCTGAAGTTTTCTAACCCTGTTTACTTATAATATCATGGTTTACATACTGAACAGACCACCTTTATCTTTGGGAAATACATCTACGTGGCCTGATGGATGGCTTGGATATTTCACTGTCTGCCACATTGGCAGATGTGGTGGCATGTGCATGCTGACATGTCCATGTGTGTGGGTTTAGCAAAGCACTCAATTAGACAACGTGGAATGGCTATGACATGTTGCTTTGCATACTAAGATGTCATGCTAAGCAGAGAACAATGTCCACGAATTTTGTCACTGAATGGACAAAACAATATCAAGTTTTTCTTCATTCACACTATCACCACGTGTTCCATTAAGCCAATGTGTACTTCTCCAGATGTAGCTACTTGTGCAAACCTGGAGTGCATGTGAGGCATACAGGCCATGTATCAGGTGGGGCACACCATGTAGATGACGCTACCCAATGATTAGGCTGGTCAACTCATCAGCAAGCTAGACAGGTATGGTATATGTGGACCTTTGGCAAAATTTTCTTAATCCATCCACTGTTTCTGGACGTGTGGCCCACTTTATGAGTTAACTGGCCAAAATTTGGGCCAGGTCCGTAACAAGCCCGCCCGACACATGGCTCAGATGTCCTGCATATGGCCTATTAAATCAGCACCCTGCACATAGAAAATCTTTATCTTTATATTAGTCAGGCAGACCAAATTTTGTGAAGAAGCTGTTGAATATTCTTGGTACTGTTGTTTTGGCAGGGTAAGGACGTTCGCAAGGTCTTCGATTCTTATTTGAATACATGCCCTCATCAAGGGAGTAGAACAATTCGAACTGAGGTATCAACCTCAACCAGTCTGTGTTTCCAATCATCCTTCTATTGACCACTCATCTATTGGGTAGTTCCATATTTATAATATTGAATGGTCGTTTTTCATTGACAGGAAGCCATATTCATATCCCTACAATACTTCCAGGAACCAATTGAGCGGGCCAAGCAGAGATTCAAATAGACATTACAAACCAGAGGCGACGAATTGCCTCATTAAGACCCTACATATGGTAGCCTGTTGCACTCCTCAAGCGCCAATTAGTTTGGATATAACTTTCATGTTCAATCATTCTCTTCAAGACTCTTTCGGGACATTGCTTGATAAAGACGTACATTTGATCCCTCATCTATATTGCCATGCATTGATCCAGCAGGTCCCACGCTAAAGAGATGGGACTCAAATTGATATTGGACGTTGAATTACTACCTACTCTTAGCATCAAGGTTGGGCCTCGGCTTAAAGACTGTTGGGCCTCGGCTTCAGGCCATTTTCTTCTCTGATTGTGCACAAGCTGTCTACGGTGGAAAGCTTCTCCTCATCTCATCCAATGATAAGAGCTGTTCAGCTCTCTGCCTCTGTGCTTCATCCAAATTCAGATCTAGCTGTGCTGATAGAATTGGGTGAACTCAAAAGTGTATCTGCACCCATGGTCCGCCCACCCTGCATATTTGGCTGGTTTAAGCCAAGCTAAATGTAGTGGGTCAGGCTAGGGTTATAATGTAGTCCGTTTAAGCAAATGAATTGGGTTCAGGTTGAAATCTACCCAACTCGATCTGGCCATATAGCTAATGGGTCGCGGGTTGGGTTTTTTGGTCCATTTAGTAAACAGTTTGGGCACTGGGCTGACCTTGATCTGACCCGAACCTGACCCATTGCCACCTCTACTTGTAGGTTTGCACCCGGGCTGAGGGGCTGGGTCTGGCTTGTGTGTACCTATTTTGGCTTGGTTTGGTCTGGTTTGATCCTCATTTGACTATGGGTTGTTCTGGGGCCTGTTTTACTGGTGGGCTGGACCTGACCAAACAGCTCTAAAATGAGGTGGGTTACCCCAAAATGAAAAGTGGATAATTTAAAAGACATGCTGAAGACCCACAACCAGCATGCAGGTGTCTGGTCTGATGAGCTGTGGTTTCTGCAAGCTTTGATAAACGGCGGGTGCCACTCATGCCGGGCTAGGCTAATTCAAGTGCTACAGGTGCATGTGAAGAGAATCCTCATGAGGGAATAGTTGGAGAGCAAGTGCAGATTTTGGCACCATTTCTAGAAGCAAAACCCCATACAAAAAAAAAAAAAAAAGAAAAAAAAAAGAAAAGGCATTGGAATGGTGTCCATGTAAATGTATCCAAACCATTGGTTAAGTGGTCCACCACTTGAATTAAACAACACAACTCCAAACTGAAAGAAGGCTTTCCAATTTATTGAACAATGGTTGAAAAATAATCATGTGTGATTTTGGAAGTCGCCTATTTCAGTCTTAATGATCATGCACCAATTTGGTGGATGGAAATGATAGCTGGTCCATGACGCATACACCCAACCAACAAGCCTGGCCTGCCGTGCTTGTACCTATTACAGATAGGAACATTGACCAGGCCTGATGAATTTTCGGGATGGGCTTGGGCTCAAATCATTTTAGCCGGACCCAACTTTCTACGTGCATGCACCCTCCAGCTATGCCATTCCAATACTCGATTAGGCAGCGCATGCATCTTGAATGCAGACCATTAATTTCATTCCTTGGTGAGCATGGCCCACTTGATCAAGTGAGAGATTAGGAGCATTAAAAGCTGGAAATAGGAATTTTATCAATTTTGGGCGGGACCTAGACATTAAATTCTTGGGTCTCTATGCAAGGCCCATCCTGGGATCAGACCTTGAGCACCAAAACAGCCCATCACCACCGCTATCTGCTATTATTGTTAGCAAATGGAGGCTCTAACGTATAATCAAAAATCATCTCCTTGAGAGCCTTGGTCGCTGCTTAAACACTATCAGGGAAGTCAAAAGAAGGAAGCAGATGCCTTCTTATTTATTCATTTATTTTTCCCTTTAAAATGAATTATATAAGACCCTTGCCCGAGAACAATGAAACCTATTTTGGTTGAAGTGGGAGCACCTGTTTCAGTGATCCAGAGCGTTGATTTGATGGACAACACAATGAATCCCCGACTGAGAGAATCACAATTCTCCAACCAGCAACCTGAAAATACACTAGAAATGGAAAGAAAAACAACAACAGGATGAATTCTTTCAAGAAAGAACCAAAATTCTGAATGGGAAGTGGCAAAGATCTTCCGACCCGGAAGTAATTCGGGGACATGGTCCATCCAAAGTGGGACACATGAAGTCGTGAATTGCCAAAACAAGGGTCCACTGCCACATCTGGGGGCTTCTTCCCATAGATATCATGAATTGATGAAAAGGGTAGGCTGAAGTTCTTTTCAATGTTTATCTTGTTGGAAAGGGAACAGTCAATTGACATTTTGAGTTAAAACCATGTTCCTTTGTGTGTTTGAATGCACTTTTGCATACCCTATCTTATCCCCACTTCACAAAATAGGCATTCAAAAGCCAACTCAAGCATCAAGTCGATGGCAAAAGAAAGCATGAAAAACCCTTCGGTGGAAGTGCGTCCAAATGCCTTAAGACCCAATAGTCATTTTAAACTGGAAACTTCTTAGTGACGCTGCACTGACATTTCATCTTTTCATAAATGGTTGAGATCTGTTTAAACTATGTTCACTGATCTTGATTGATCTTTTCTCAAGCGACAGAAACCACTGAACAAAAAGAAAAGGAAAGAAAAGAAAGAATAATAATAATAATGTGCCCCCATGTCCATGCAGAACCTCTGCAATCAATGCGTCCACCGCCAAAATGCATACACAACAATGATAGTCGTTATCATACCTGCATAGGCAATCCACTTATCGACCCGATGCCGCCTCTCTATAAGCTTCAACACAGAGTTAGAGAGGCCCACTGTGTTCAGGATATCCAATGCTTTCCGTTGCGCTCTCTACACCAGAAAGTAACCATAAGAATAGGGTGACAAATGAAGAATGGCTTGGCAGCCAAGTCCAATGGTCCTGTATCTAGCATAGTTTAAAAACCCAAAAATTCGATTTCACTAGATGTTCAGCTGGGTCAGGTTGAATCAGAGACTAGACCCAACCCAAGGTATTCCCATGGATAGATAAAATAGTTTGATTTATTACGAGTAATATAAAATTCAGATATTTGCATCAAGCCAGTGTTTGATGCATGACTGTTTCTTTCCGTATGTGAGGTTGTGGGTTCGATTCCCACCCATCCCATTTTCATTCAATACTAGAGCTGAATAAGACAGTGACTCGGTTTGAGTCATTGTGAGTCGTGTTGAGTTGACTTGGCAAACCTTCCCAAGTCGGGATTGAGCCAGATCTTCAGTTTCCGAGAGTTGGCAAGATTTCTTGTCAAGTAGACTCAGCCACATTCCAAGACGAGTCGGCAAGCTTTAGAACTAGGTATCTAGCATATCTTGTGAGCACTCAGTATATGTGCCGGTGATGAGTGGAGACAACACCTCACACTCCCACAACTGGCACATCTCATGATGGTGATCGCTACTTCAATATATTTTTGTTAAAGTTCCTAACAAGAACAATCCTTGAAAAATTACAAGAACGCATTTCGTGAGCGCGTGCATGGAACTTTTTAGTGAAACTATAGGAGACTAAAATACACATATTTACATATCTAAGATTTTTTTTTTTTTGTTTTTTTTAAAAATGCAAAATCGAACTATACACAATAAGTTTCCATTTAATAGGAATGTACATGTGATGCAAAAAAAAAATCATTGCAATAGCAACCAAAATAAGTTCAAATTATACAAATGTCTATCTATCCATCCATCCATGCATACATACATACATACACTAATACATCCACCCATTCATCCATGCATATATACATACACTAACACATGCTAACATATCCATCCATCCATGTCTCTCCATCCATACATACATGCATTGATGCATCTATCCATCCATCAGTGCATATATACACTCATACACCCATCCATGCATATGTACATACAAAACTACATCTATCCATCCATGCATACATACATACACTAATAGATCTGTCCATCAATGCATACATACATACATCCAAACACATTTATCCATCCATCCACACATACATGCATCCATGTATACGAACACTAATACATCCATCCAGTCATGCATACAAACGTCTATCCATCCATGCAGATACACACACACACACACGATCCATCCACCCATCTATGCACACATACATACATACATATGCATACATTACATACATACATAAATACATCCATCCATCCATCTATGCACACATGCATGCATTGTGTGATACAATCATGCATCCATGAAAAATATTATTTTTGAAATGAAAAAATAATTTAAAAAACAGATTTGTTATTTATTTATGATATTTTTAGAATTTTTATTTCTTAAGAAATGGACTCCATCCATCATCAACATACAATCATAAATAAAATAGATATAAAAAAATCTAAGAAAAATAGGTTGAAATTATATTTTCCAATGAAAACAGATTTTTTAATTAATTTTCAACATTTTAAAAAATTAAGAAATTTACATGAATGAATTGATCGGCCAACATTCATCAACACACTAAAATTTGGGCCATCAATTAGTTATTTTAGATTTTCCCCAAAATTTCAAATTTCTCCAATTCCCATCCCCAAATCTTTCAATTTTCAACTCAAATAAAATCCATGCAAAAAATTAGGAATGATTCACCCCCCCCCCCCCCCCCCCCCCCCCTTGATGTTCTGACCCACCAGAACTTTGGAGTGTCAGTTTCTCGGAAGTGGATTGCCTGCAGCGCCCAACACAAGGATATCCCTGTGGCATGATGTGGC
Organism: Magnolia kwangsiensis; assembly: GCA_037074715.1. Taxonomy (NCBI): domain Eukaryota; kingdom Viridiplantae; phylum Streptophyta; class Magnoliopsida; order Magnoliales; family Magnoliaceae; genus Magnolia; species Magnolia kwangsiensis. Next base: position 22,123,823 of record CM073579.1, read on the forward strand.
CCAAGCTCTGTGGGGCCTACCGTGATGTATGTGCTTTATCCAGGCCATCCATCTGCTTTGCCAGCTCATTTCAGGCCATGAACCCAAAAATGATGCAAATCCAAAGCTCAAGTGGCCACACCACAGAAAACAGTGGGGATTAAATGCCCATTGTTGAAAACTTCCTAAGGTCCACTTGAGCTTTTGGATTGCCTGCAGCGCCCAACACAAGGATATCCCTGTGGCACAATGTGGCCCAAGCTCTGTGGGGCCTACCGTGATGTATGTGCTTTATCCACGCCGTCCATCTGTTTTGCCAGCTCATTTTAGGCCATGAACCCAAAAATGAAGCTCAAGTGGCCACACCACAGAAAACAGTGGGGATTGAATGCCCATTGTTGAAAACTTCCTAGGGCCACCATGATGTTTTATTTGCCATCTAACCTGTTCATAAGGTCACATAGACCTGGATGAAGGGAAAACAGAAATATAAGCTCAATCCAAAACATTTGTGGCCCCAAGAAGTTTTTGATGGTGGGCATTCAATCCCCACTGTTTTCTGTGATGTGGTCCACTTGAGCTTTGGATTTGCATCATTTTTGGGCACATGCCCTAAAATGAGGGCAAAATGGATGGACAGTGTGGGTAAAACAGATTCATCACAGTAGGCCCCATAGAGCTTGGGCCATGTTGTGCCATAGGGATATCCCTGTGGTGGCTGCCACAGGCAATCCACTCCCCAATTTCTCCCAAATGAGGGATTTGAATAAAAAAAACTGGAAGAGAAGTGGTCAAAAATCCGCCCCCAACCCATATCCCCCATAAAAAAATCTCGAGAAAACTTTTTTTTTTTTTTTTCTATATTTTAGATATTTTCTAAAGTTCTGAGCATTTACGCCCGTACCCTTTTCCCCCTTATTGAGCTGTATTGGTTATAATGTCATCACTATAGTCGATACAAGGGTACTTTTAAAGAGGGCTTCGGGCGGTATTTTGCCGATATTATTGCGTGTCGATACATAGGCGACAAATTGCCGATAAATATTCAGATTCAAGGGAGTTTCTGCATCACTGATATCGTGAACACACACACACAGTCCTAGTCTCCTACAAAAGGTGGGACCCACCATGATGTGTATGTGAAATCCACTAACCATCAAATATGTCACCCAATGTTAGGCTTATGGTCCAAAATTCAGGCCCTTCCACAATTTAAGTAGGCGAAATGACTGGGAATAGTGTATACAAGGGGATGCCCACCCTCCAAATTGTCTCCTTTAGTGTGGCCCACTTGGATCAGGGATGGGCCTAGTTCTTGGGCATTAGGCATGACAAGTAGTGATGCAGCTGATAGTAGGAGTAGAATTCACATAGACATCATAATGGAGCTTGTAAAAAAATCAAGGGCATTCCTCTTCCCAGCTGTTTCCCTTGGTGTGGCCTACCTGAATATTGGATCAGCATGGTTTTTGGGGCCTCGACTTAAAATTTGGTGATGTATCTGATGTTCAGAGTGGACGTCCAATACAATGCACAGCAGAGCCCTACAATCAGTTTCCCTTGGTGTGGCCCACTTGAATCACCAACCAGCCTAGTTTTTGGAACCTGGGCCTAACATGGGTTTTGCACCTGATGGTTAGAGTAGATTTCATGTACACGTCACAGTAAGGCATCATATTGGGGCATGCCACTGGCTCGCACATGAGGTCTCTGTGGGCTCACACACACAGGCAAAAGCCAATGGCTAGAATCTCTTAAAAATGGAATACAGAAGTCAAGAAAAGGATGTTCTTTGTGATTTATGCATTCCACTGGCCTGGCCTGATCCAGACCATAGCTGTCATACTAATTGACAGACCATCTCTTTGAATTAATTAATCGAGACTTGTCCCTAGCCCTTAATAGTGGAATGGTGGAAAAGGATTCACATAGCCAACCCTAATTAGTTGGGATAAGGTTTTGATGATGATGATGATCAAGACTTGTCCTGAAACTCTAATGAAATTGCACTCATAGAACTGTTCCTAGAGGTATACACGAGTCAAACTGAGTCGAGCTTGGCACAACTCGACTCGGCTCAAACTCAGTTTCAAACTGAGTCGAATCGAGCTTTTTCGAGTCGAGTTGAGCGAGCTAACCGAGATATCTCGGTTTGTGTACAGCCCTAACTGTTCCTCCAAAGAAACATATTTGAAAGGGTACCAGCAATTATCTATCAGACAAGTCTCATAATAAAAAGTGAGGCTACGAATGATTGCTGCATATTAAGAGGCTAGCAATTATCTGGACTTTTTATCTATTGGTCCCTATAATGGATAAGTCATACCCCAAAGTTGCACCCAAAATGATGCTAACCATCAAAATGTAAGCTACAAACAGACCATTCTGAATCAATCTTGAGCAATTTCTACATTCAAGAAGCAAGAAAATCTTTAGCAATTTCTACATTCAAGAAGTAAGAATATCTTTAGCAATTTCTACGTTCAAGTAGCAAGAAAATCCTATCTGATAGTTAGGATTAAGACTGCATAGTAGGAGTACCTTAGGGCTATGGGCTATTCATAACCCATGGAAGGGCCCATCAATAAATGGACGAAATCATGGGCCACAAAGTGTGATGATTGTGACTGTGAAAGTACCCTCATATATCAATCTATTTTTTATCTGTCTTTTAGTTTTCTTTTTGGGAAAGAAAATGACAGGAAAAAAGAAGAAGAAGAAGCTTCGAGTCAAGGAAAAAAAAAGGCTTAAATTTCTTTTAAATGATTTGAGTTTTTACAAATAAATAAATAAATATGCCATTTATTATTGTTGTTGTTGTTGTTGTTGGCAATCTATCATATTGTTTGTCACTACTAGAAACTTCAGACAAACTTCAGGAATTTAAGCATATTGTTTGCTGAACATCTCAACAAGGAAATTTTGTAAGCAGCAGCTGCAAATCCAGAGTCTTAGTTACCTTCAAACGATCCCTTTGTTCTGCATATTTTGTGAGAACGGCCACTCCAGTATTATATGCTTCTTCCAGCATTAAGGATGAATTGCGTGCTGACTGCATCGCTTGTGCTTCCTCATCAAAAATTCTTAGAACATGGGCATTGTCCCCATTCTGAAACATACAGCAAATCTTCTATGATCGGAGAAAACTCTTATTGGAAAAATAGTTACTAAACTGTTGCATTTGATATAACACAATCAAACGTCAAAATCATGGATTGCGATTTTCGCTGATCATCAATATCTAAATTCTTAAGACAATGGTATAATCGTTTTGAAATATTTCCATAACAATATCGCAAGATGAATTTACTGCTGAATTGATACTACCTGATTCTAGATAATGAGCTTTGGCTAAGCCACACGTGTGATAAAGGTCATGAACATGCCACATGTGCCAGCATGGCATGATAGGTTTGAGATCCAATCCATCCATTAGAAAAGAACCAGCTGCACCACTATATTGATGCCCTAGCCCAAGAATCGGGTGGATCCACTACTCAGGCAGGCCAGATTTTGACAAAACAAATGGGCAGCTTTGAGAAACTTGGCTGAAGTTTTCTAACCCATCCACCAATTTCCAATATTGGGGCCCACATACTGATTGGACCTGATTTTATTCTTGGGAAAACATGTACAAGGTTGGACAAACCTGATGGATGGGTTAGATTTCACACCTCTATGCCATGCAAGCCATGTGTCACATTTACACGAGCTTTATTGTAATGCATGTGCACTTAACAAAGCTCCTAGATAATTGACTACTCCAGATTTGCAGCCAAACGAGAGACTACTCCAGATTTGCAATAAATATGGATGTCTTGGGAAAGAGGCCCCCTTTTCCTTATCCAAGTATTTGAGTATACTATTTGGGTACCCGTTTTTTAAGGATCCAAGTATTTTCATAGTTGGAGAGCTAGGTCGAAATACTAAGACGGCTGAGTATTTGGTAGAAGTCATTCCAATCACAAGCAATCTATCAAGCATCAAGCACTCCAAGATCTGACATATGGCCTGCATGGTACCCGTGTGAGATGAGATTTGGTGCATTAACTACTGCTATTCCGTTTTGAGTGTTCTGAGTTGGGCAAAGAGGAGTCAAGGAGTTTTTCTTCAATGTTTGGGTGTTGAAAGTTGGGGGAAGAGGAGTTGAGAAACATCCCTTTGGTGGTGCGGAGCCGATTAAATGCAGAAAAGTCAAATGGCACTTGCAAGAAAAGAACTCAGAAGGGCTTTTGGAAACATCCCTATTCCCTTTTTTTCTTGTTCATTTGAACAGTCCCTGCTGGTTATGGATGAGTTAGTGAGGGATTTGCAAGAAAGGATCCAATGGTGTATGTTGTTTGTAAGTGACATAGTTTTGATTGACAAGATGTGGGAGGGCGTATGCATGACTAGATTTATGAAAAAATGCTTGAGAATCTAAAGGATTTAAAATTAGTCAAACTAGAACATATTATATGGAGTGCAAATTTAGTAACAATAGGAGTGAAATTGAGGAATTAGTTAAGATTGATAACCAAGAAGATTCCCAAAATGACCACTTTCAATACCTTGGGTCAATAATTCATAAGAGTGGAGAGATTGAGAAGGATGTTGCCCATAGAATTCAAGATGGGTGGAAAAAATGGAGATGCGCCTCCAGAGTTTTATGTGATTGTCGTGTACCACTCAACTGAAAGGGATGTCTTATACGATAGCTATAAGAGCACCAGTCATGCTTTATGGAGCAACATGTTGGGCAGTAAAGGAACAACATGTTCATAGGATGAGTGTCGCTGAAATGAGTATGTTGAGATGGGATGAGGGGCAAGACGAGGAAGGATAGAGTTCGAAATGAATGCATTTGAGGGAACTTAGAAGTAGCATCAACGGATAATAAAATGTGGGAAAGTAGACTTAGATGGTTTGGTCATGTGCAATGGAGACCAAGAACTATGCTGGTTAGAAGTTGCGAGTTGGTACAATTTGGAGGCTCTAAGAGGAGAAGGGGAAGGCCTAAAAGGATGTGGATGGAGGTCGTAAGAAAAAACTTGATGATATGTGGCCTAACTGAAGGTATGGTCCTTGATAGAGGGGAATGGCAAAACAGGATTCTTGTAGTTGACCCTAATTAATTGGTATAAGGCTTATATGATGTGGCAAAGAAAATTTTGCTACAAAGCAAAAAAGAGAAGATACATCAGACAGCTTGAACAAGTGACCCACTAGTCAATTTAACGAGGCCTCATATCTACACCAACAAGCCATGGAACAAAGGAAAGGCACAAGGCAATACAAAACAAAAGCTTCGAAGGCCCATTAGATGTCACTATTTGGTTCTCCCTGGAAGATAGCCATAACATCTTCAGATGAGCAACCTCTAAAATCTGATTAGCAACTGCCCAGTCCACAATCATCGAGGCAATGCTGTGTTTGACTAAATCCATTTCAATTCTCCATGTTCGCCGTTCCTACACAAGAAGCACATATTTGGTGTTTGCATCATGCATTTTTCCAAGTTGTCAAACTGTTAGAATCTTGTTGGCCTTAGCAAGCCAGGCAAAAGGCTTGCACTCTAGGTGGAACGGGGAGCTTCCAAACATAACCTCTTGGAATCTGCCCGCCACATTCAGAAGAGAATCTTAAACATGGAGTACGTGGGGAATGCTTCTAGATTTCCCGACCCTCGGCAAGAAGGTTGACACTAGCCTTGCATGACAAACTCATGATGTTTTCAAACAAAATAAACTCATCATCAGATAGATTTATGCGTACCTTCCAATATATTGTAGCCAAAGAATGGTTCCTTCCAATATTTTATAGAAGTTGGAAACTCTCCCCTCACTATTCAAAGCAAGGGAAAATAGGCCCAGGTATAAGTCTGTCAAGGGTATCATCAGTCCAGGGGTCAATCCAAAACTGAACTTTCTCTTCGCCAACGATGAACTGCGCCCTGTCTTAGTTTGTCAGGAAACTTTGGCAACGGTATCAACATTTAGATCCCCATTCCCCACTATGCTAACACCTTTCCAGACATCCAACCCTGACCAGGTAGAAGGAATTCAAGGAAACCAACCACCACCAGATTCCCCATATTTCGTTGAGAATACCCCTCTCCAAAGGGCTGAAGGCTCCTCACTGAACCGCCACTTATCGGCCTTTGCACCTCCTTCCAACTCATTAGATGGAATTTAAAGCCAGGTCATCCCCCTTCCAAAGAAAGTTTCTTTGAATCCACTCAACCTTTTACAACAGCCAGCGGCATCTTAACCATCGACAGATGGCCCACTGGATAAATAGATAAAGCCGTTTTTATGAGAGTTATCCTCCCACTCATGAAAGATACTTATCCATTTTGATAATTCCCTTGCTGATCTTTCAACAAGTTGGTCCCAAAATGAGGTTGTTTTTGCATGGCCACCAAGGGGTAGACAAAGGTAAAAGCATGTGAGAGATTCTTTTGCACCCCATCCACTCCACCAAGCTACACACTATCCCCCTTGTTCACACCAGTGGCCTCCAACTCACCCCCTTGATCACACCAGCTCCCTCCAATTCACTTTCACTGACCTTCACTCTAAGGCCTGAGACAGCTTCAAAGCTCCGGACGATGCTTCTCATTTATCCAACTACACTAAAGATGCCCTACAAAAAATGAGCGTACCATCCACAAACTGTAGGTGGGATATCTTTAATTTAGAGTTCCCAATGCTAAGGCCACTAGAAGAAGCCCTTTCCATTATCAGACTCACGCTCCTCTTTTTTTTTTTGGTCAGGCGAAATCAAATTCAAGCTCTGAACCCCAAAAGAAAAAGGTATGGGGGAACAAGTCCACCTGCAGAGTACCTCTAGAGATTGAGAAGTGTTTGGCCGCTGACCCATTGATTATAATAGAGAAAGAAGTCAAGGAAATGCAGTCTTTAATCCACCTTATCCATTTAGTGGTGAAGCCCATTCTTGCAGGCAAATAGAGTAAGAATTCCCAATCTACATGATCATAGTTTTTTCCATATCAATCTTACAAAGGATCCAACCTCATTGCCAGCAGCTCATGAATTGATGCATCCTTTGATAGTAGGATACCATCAAGAATTTGTCTTTTCAATCTTCAAAATTTTTAAAATAAAAATAAAAATTGTCTTTTCTTAATGAACGCCCCTTGGAAGGGGATGTAAGTATGTAAAATATTCCGCCACCTCACAAAGTCTTGCAAAAGAACTTTTGCCAAGATCCGATTCCTATCGGCTCCACTTCCAAGACTCATTGGCCTAAAGTCCTTGATTTCAGACACATGTTCCACTTTGGTCATGTGCAACAGAGACCGAGAATTGCGCTGGTTAGGAGCGAGTAGGTACAAGATGAAGGCTCTAAAAGGGCAACTGTAAGGACTAAAAAGGATGTGGATGGAGGTAGTAAGAAAAGACTTGATGAGCTAGGGTTTAACTGAAGGTATGGCCATTGACAGAGTGGAATGGCGAAACAGGATTCATGTAGCCGACACCAATTAATTGGGATAAGGGTGAGATGATCATGATCATGATCATGATGACGAAAGAATTCATGCATGAACTCCAACAGGTCCTTCAAGATGTCCCAACAAGCTTGGAAGCAAGTCATGGAGAAACCACCAGGTCCTAGTGCTCAGTGCTCTGCCTCTAGCCTTGTTCTCCACAACCCTTTTACTTAAATCTTCTTTGAATACTCTCTGGCACCAATCCTTTCCTCCACAAGTAAGCACGCCATATAGTTTTTGTCCCACAAACTACTTTCTAGTGTATAGATTACAGTAGAAATCAGTAACCAGAGACTTTACATCATCCAGATCTTCCACTAGCGTGCATTGAACACAGACTGTGAATCTGATTCATATCTCGTCTTCCATTGGCAACTTTGTGGTAGAAAGTAGTATTTCTATCCCCTTCACTCAACCACTTAGCCCTAGATTTTTGAAGCCATGTAGACTCTTCCCTTCTTAAGAGGCTGACATAATCCAACTTCAATCTCCCTTTCCTGAAACTTTCCTTCATAAATTGGCCCATCTGCTTCCTCATCAATCTGCTGAATGGTGCTTAATGAAATCCCTACTTTATGTTGTGCAGCAGCCACAAACTTCTCTCTACTCCACTCTTTTAATCTGGTCTTGATGCACTAAAGCTTCTTAATGATTCTAAAACTGGCCCAACCCTCCACTTTCTGTTCACCCCACCACTTTCTCAATCATTTGCACGAAATCTTGATTCTTGAACTTCAAGGCACCAATTTTTGGAATCTGAGTGGAGTTGTCCAATGCAATGTTAGAGGATTCTAAACAAATTGGGTCAAGATCTTTCGTTTTTATGAAATTCTCTCTTCTTCTCCGGAAAATCTGCAATGACGATGAGATTTCAATCTTTTTCCGTAAAAATTCTCTCCAGAAATTTATCTTTTTCTTTTTCAAATCTGAACCCAAATCCTCGTAAATCTCAGCGAAATCAAGTTCTCTTTCAAATCTCTTTCTTCGAAGAAAACAAAAGGGTTTTCTTATCTCGGAAAATTCGAAGCTATCAACAGTTATTGGCCCACTAAATCTAACCGAAAGCAGTGTTCGAAATATCAGTATTGCACTATGTATCGCACCTTGGGATACAGATACGTATCGGTTATCGCACGGGATATATCGTTTGTATCGCATAATTTATCACACTTTTTGGGAAACATGGGGAAACATTGGGGAAATGGTTGAAATTTTTAATGAAACTCTGGGGATTGTTAAAAAAGCCCTTAATCCACACTTTTAAATCATAACATCTCAAAAAAAAATATGCACATAATAAGTTCCTTTGTATAGGGTCCTAAGCTATACGATGTTTAACTAAACTAATGCAATTATATTTAAATTGGATGTATGATATTTATAAATATATCATAGCCACGTATGAAAATACAACCAATTCATTGAAAAGCAAACGAAGAACTGAAGAAGTAAAATTTGGGAAATATACATATCAATGATGGGAACTAGTTGTGGTCTAGACCCACATAGAGTTCCTCCCATTGGTGTGGCCTACCATAGTTTTTTAATTAGGCAGCTTTTGTATGTACGGATCACCGGATGAATAGTGGATTTTACATTTACAGCATGTCAGATGGAAAATAAATGACATGGTGGACCCTGAAGTGATGTCACCAAGTTCTATAAGGCCCACCATGATGTGTGTTGTATCCACACCGTCCATCCATTTGTAGATATCATTTTAGGCCATGAGAAAAAGAATGAGTCAGATCCAAAGCTCGAGTGGGCCCCACCACAGAAAACAGTGGAGAGAGAGACGCCCACCATTAAAAATTTCTAAGGGCCACAAAAGTTTTCAATCAAGCTGAAATTTGTTTTTTCCCTTCTTTCATGTTTGTCTTAACTTATAAACAGGTTAGATCTCAGATAAACATCATAGTGGACCTTAGGAAGGTTTCAACAGTTGGCATCCTTCTCCCCACTGTTTTCTGTGGTGGGGTCCACTCCAGATTTGGATCTGACTCATTCTTTGTCTCATGCCTTAAAATGATGTAGCCAACTGTATGGACGGTGTAGATACAACACATACATAATAGTGGGCCCTACAGAACTTGGTGCGTCACTTCAGTAGCCAATTTGGCTACACAACCTGTCAGTATATTCCGCGTCCAGACGCGGATTGCGTACTACCCCCGTCCGTCCCTAGCTCCGAACGCGCAGTTCTATGGGCGGACCCACCGTGATGTATCTATACATCCAAGCCGTCAATCCCTTTTCTCAAATTATTTTAAGGCATGAACACAAAAATGAGGCAGATCCAATGCTCAAGTGGACCACACCAAATAATAAGCTTAGTTGCATTAAAATGCACAAAGCATTAAATGTCAGTTGCTTTAATGCTGGTGGTCGGTGCTCTGTGGGCTCCACCATAATGTATTTGCTTCATCCATTCCGTTCATCCATTTTTACGGATCATTTTAGGGATTGGTACAAAAAATTATAGGGATGTAAATCGTAGGTGGACCACACGACAGGAAAACAATAATGATTGGATATCCACCATTAAAATCCTCCTAAGGCCCACTGTACTGTTTATTTGACATCATCTGTTGATTGGGTACTAAAGACCCAGATGAAGGGAAGAAATAGATATCAGGTTGATCCAAAGCTTTTATGGCTTCCAAAACGTTTTTAATGGTCAATGCTCATTCAATACTGTTTCCTGTAATGTGGTCCACTTTAGTTGTGGATATGGTTTAATTTTGGGCTCAATACCTAAAATGATCAGTAAAAACGAATGGACGGCGTGGATAAACCACATACAATCACAGTGGGCCCAACAGAGTTTACTCAGTAAGATAAGAGCGTACTACGCTCAGTACGCAATCCCACGCCCGTCATTGACGGGGCACATTATGTCACCAAGTTATGTGGTCCCACCATGATGTATTTTTTGTATCCACACCGTCCATACATTTGAAGAGATCATTTTATGGCATGAGCCAAAAAATGGGTCAGATCCAGAGCTCGAGTGGACCCCACCATAGAAAACAGTGGAGAGAGTGAGGCCACCATCTACCGTTGAAAAGTTCTCGGGCCCACAGAAGTTTTAGATCAAGATGATATTTGTGTTTTCCATTCATCCATGTCAGCGTGATCTTATGAACAGTTTGGATGACAAAAAAACATTACCGGGGGCCTTAGAAATGTTTCAACGGTGGAAATCAATACTTCCACTATTTCCTTTGGTATGGTCTGCTTGAGCTTTTGATATACTTCAGTTTTGGGCTCAACCCCTAAAATGATCTAGAAAAACGTATGGACGGTGTGGATAAACCACATGAATTCGCAGTGGGCCCAACAGAGTTTACTCAATACGATGAGAGTGTACTGAGTAAATACATGTCCCGATTTCATTTTAACCCATCCGCGCGATCCATTTTCACCCATTCGCACCCCTCTCCTTCACGAATGCATGCATTCCAGAGCAACGTTCGCGGTGAGGTTTCCTCAATCCAGCCCGATTTCTCGCCGGAATCTCGAAAAAATTCCCACAGACGCTCTCCAATCAGCGAAGAAAGAGGGAAATTGAAGAAAATTGTGAGAAAAAGAGGGAAAGCGTACTTACTTGTCGAATGGCCCACCTTCGATCACTGATCTTCGCTGCAGCCTACAGGTACTCTCCGATTTTTTATTTTATTTTTAATTCCTCACATATACGCAGCTTTTTATGGTCAGTTGTGGCGATATCGACGATATATCGGCCGATATCTGGATTTTGGGTTTTTTGGTATCTTCCAGGGGTTATCGGGAGGGTTTCGTCTCGCAGGGGTGCGAGCCGATATATCAACCGATAGATCGATATTTCGAACACTGGCCGAAAGCCACTTCCGCAAGTAGATCTTGAGAAAAAAAAAGGTAAGAGAGCTTTTTCCTATATATTTTTTATAATTATTTCAATTTTTTTCCAATAATAGGGAGAACGATAGCTATTTTTTTAATAAAATTGAAAATATCGCCGATATTTCTTCAACATTTGGAAGAGAAACGAAAATTTGGGGTTTCAATATCGCCGGTTCAACAACATCGATATTATCGATTTCTCGTCAACAATGAAAACACTGGGTGTACTCTTGTCCTTTTTTTTTTTGGCAATTCAAGTGTCGAGATCTCATTAACTCGATAACCAGGTTATACGTGTAACTTCTTGCAAAAGATGAAAAAGAAATCAAAGATGTCACAATCTACGGCAAGGGAACAAACTGGTGAATGAATGCACAAAGGAATTCCACAAATTGACATCACGGATGGGGTTTTACAAGTATGAAGACCAAAAGATCTCGAGATATTTTAATGGTTTAAATACGGACGAAAGAAATGAATTAGCTTTAAAAGATGATATTAAAGATACTTGATGAATACACTCTTGCATTAAAAGTCGAGGAGATGATTAATTGGAGAATTGGGAGGGTGCTCTACAAGGATCATCATCAACGATGGGGCAACATGCTAACTTCCCATGTAAGGCAACCACAGGCTTCCCATAGATCGAGGAATGATGAGCCAATGTATAATACTATGGCCGTAACCCAAGGGGAAGGTAGTTGTGGATGAGGGACTAACAGACCAAAGACCAAACAAATCAACACTCCTTCTCATGCTTTAAGTGTGATTAATCATCCACATTCTTTGCAATGTCTTGAACATTAGTCTACAATGATGATGAATTTGGCCAAGGAGAATATGTTGAAGATACTCCTGACAATATGCCAATAAAAGCTTAAGATGACACAGAGCTTAAAGAACATGCATATGATGATGGAGCGCATGTTGGGGGAGATGCAACAATTGCGTACATAGTTAAGGGCGATATGTTGGTTATCCAAAGGACGATGCTACCTACACCTCAGGTGATTGATGAGTAGAGGTGATAGTTGCAACACAACATCATTCGCACCACCTACACTTCCGGTAAGAGGATATGCATAGTTCTAGTAGAAGTAATAAGAACATTGTCTCACAAGAAATGGTGGATGAATTAAAACTATATGTGTGTGTAAAAGAATCATCTGCATCCATACCAAATTTGTTGGTTCAAGAAAGGGGGGGAAGTCTCCGTGTACTCCAAATGCTTAATTTCCTTCACTATTAGATCTAAGTATGATGCGGTTCTCATGGATGCTTGCCACATTTTGTTGAGGAGACCGAGGCTGTAGGACCGAGATATAGTGCATATGACTCGGGCTAACACTAACTCATTTTTCAAGAATAGTGTTAATATCACATTACACTCAAAGAAATAGCTCCCAACACCCAAATAAATATAAGGTCAGAAATATCTCGGTGTAGAAAAGTCTAAGGAAGAAAGGAAATTGACATCATGTATGTCTTAGTTGCTAAAGAAGTAGCAAAATAATCGAAAAGTCAATTCCCATGTAGAAGCTCCATCATGAATATTAAGACTTGGTGCCAGAAGAACTCCCAATTGGACTTCCTCCTATGGGGAACATTCAACACCATATTGACTTAGTGTCAGGTTTAAACATGCTAAATCTTGTGCATTACTGAATAAGTACGGCAAAACAAGTTGAACTCCCACCAATTGATAGGTCCAAAATAAAGACGTTCAAAAGAAGAACAGAAAGAAGAAAATTAAGCAAAAGGAGGATATCAAAGATAGCAACGCCAAGTACCGAGAAGTTGTGAATGAACATCACCACGAGAAGATATATAAAGAAAGTGACTTGATTATGGTTAATCTCTAAAAAGAAAGGTCTTTGGGGGGAACAAGCTCAAGTTTAAGAAGATTACACCATGCCAAGTAAAGAAGTTGCGTGAAAACACCTAAGATCTTGTCGGATGAATTAGATATCTCACCAACTTTCAATGTGACAAATTTCTTCGAGTACAATGGCAAAATAATTGATGTGCAAGACGAAATTATTGCCGATATGGACAAACAACTCCCAAAGAAACAGAAAAACGATTGAATAAATGTTGCGGATGAAGACTATAGGCACTTGGGAAGGGCAATACATACAATACTTGATGAAATAGAAGAACAGGCCCTATTTTAAAAAGCACATGGATCACACACAACAAATTGAAAAGATTGGATCTGAACCTCTTTTGCTTGTATGAAGCATCGAACTCGTTGGAGTTTAATTCTCTCCAACCCAAGGGAAATGGATATAGGCCCAAGACCCACCATAGGTCCAATATATGCTGAATCTTGGATTTTTTGTTGCTAGATCTGGAGCCTAGATGTCAAAGATGCTCATTTACTACTTTTGGAAGATGGCTGATTTGAAGATAGTGTGCTGAATATTTTGAGGATTACTTTCTAAATTTGTTTTACTATTTTTGGACTTGTTCTAATCTTACATATATTAAATGGATTTAAATCAATTAGATTGATTTGAAATCAATCTAATAACTAGGAGGATGTTAGTTAAAGATTTTTATCCTTTAAAAAAAATAGTAAAAGATATGTAGGGATTTTATATTGTATTTTTAGAGTCTATAAAAGGGAGGTTGATGTAAGATGTAAGAATTCCACATTTCTTAGTTTGAGAGTTTTCTTGAGTACTTGTATGAGAAGTTTGAATATTACCAAAGTTTTTCCTATCTCTCTACTCCAATATCTCCTGTGAGTGTACACTTGTTCATTTCTTTGTGATTTGGCTGTTGAGATCTCATTGACTCAATAAAAGGGTTGCACCATGCACTAATGCTAGCTATGTTCTCTATATTTTGCATTTTCTCTTCTTAGCACACATGCTCAAATATCTTGGCTACCTTCACTAAGCACTGGTTTAATGCCTCACTAAATTTCCATAGATTCTTCCTTATTCCTCAATCCCCGTAAGTTCTTTTTTTCATTTTGACATATTTTGATCTCATAAGTTTTTCTTGACCTTTGTTTCTCTTCAAAAAACTAAAAAAGAACTCACTCTAAGTCAGTTTTTAGAAGGGCTGAGTCCGCAATAACTACCTAGTTTATAATCCATGGTCTAGATTTCTTGACTAGGAAATGGTGGCAACCGTAGATAACAAAAACAAGATTTTTGTAACATATCATAAATTCAAGAAGGAAAATGATTGCATACAACTCTTTCCAGTAATTGTGCTCTCTCTTTAGCTTCCTGCATCCTTTTCTGATTGCGTAGTAAATGTTTGTCCAGGCTTTCCTTCAAAGAGTCACACTCTTCTGCTATGTGCTCCACTTTTCTGTACAAGAAAATAGAGCTTACTGTAAGGCAGCATGCGGTTAATTTCACTAATAGATGCCAAACAAGGTTTAAAAAAAATCTCTCCCTATATAACTAAAAAACACATAACACCAACACTTGGGCAATACTCATAAGCACATGGTAAGCATGTTTACACATTCAACTAGAGAATAAAATAAGACGGAGAAAGCCCTGATGCTACTGCAGCACACATTTGACATACTTAGGGGAGGAGAGATCTAGAGTGTCATTGAAATGGGCACAGAACACATTTGACATACTTAGGGGAGGAGAAATCTAGAGTGTCATTGAAATGGGCACAGCACACATTTGACATACTTAGGGGAGGAGAAATCTAGAGTGCCATTGAAATGGGCACCGGGGTTACCCAGGTCACCGGATCAAACTTTGTAGTTTGTAGTTCACATATAGAAGCATGTGCTACAAAGTTGATGGAACTTAGGAGTAGCAACCATAGGAAATAAGATGAGGGAAAGTAGACTTAGATGGTTTGGCCATGTGAACTGCACTGGTTTAGAAGGAGCGAGTCAGTTCAAGTTGAAGGCTCTAAAAGGACAAGGGGAAGCCCAAAAAGATGTAGGTGGAGGTAGTAAAATAAGACTTAACCTACAGTCAACTGAGGATATGGTCCGTCATAGTGAGTTGGCATAACAGGATTCATGTAGCTGAGCCCAATTAGTTGGGATAAGGCTTTGATGATGATGAAGATTATGTAGAAGCATGTGCAAGGATTTATTCGTCCTCGGGTGGGCTTAAAGATCATCTTTTTTCCTGTTCATTTTGCTCACTACTCTTGATCCATTATAATTTATTTCACAGGTTCCAATTCACTTTGGTTTGCTTCCTCTAGTTCACTTGTTGGTGAGGTTTTTTCTTTTGGTTTTAAAAAAATGCCATAGTGCTCTTAGAGTACTACAAGTTACAGTGCTCCTAGTTGCATTGGGAGGCTTAAACAGTCCACTCAACTGATCTAGATTGTCCATTAGGTCCAACACACATTTCATGGGCAAATATCATATTGACCTAAAAATCTTATCCATTAGATCAATGGCCACCAATATGGACGGTCAAGATCATTTACAAAAAAAAGGTCCAATGAATCGATCTGTCTATTTCTTTTGGCCCATAATGAATTGCTTATGATTCTAAAGAATCTCTTCTTTTAGGCCATCATAACCATCCCATTCATGGGTTGGAAAAAGGATGGCTAAGAAAAATAAAGCCAAATCAATGATGGATTATATCATCTGGTCAGTGTGACTTTTGCATGGTAGCACATTACATGTGTTTTGAACTCAATGGACAGTTCAAATCAATCCAAGTGACCAAATGCAACTATGAGCACTGTGAGTCTGTGACTGATAGTGTAATGAAAGCTTGGAGCATTGCTCTAAAAAAATTTGTTTCATTTTGTTAGTGATTCAGTCCCACAATGTGCGCAATCAGCAGTGGATCATGGGGTCCATCCAATGGATCCTCCTTATGATAGTAAGTTCAGGTCTTCTTTTTTTTTAGTATTTTTATTCATTGTGTTAAGGAATCCAGGGTTAGAAGTAGTTATTGGAGTGATTCAGGATGAATTGGGAAGAGTAAAGAAAGATTAAGACAACAGGATGTCAGATTGGGCCCCATACATGTGTCTCAAGGCTAAAGAGGAGTATAGATTTAGACGTGCACACCCACCTATGCAATCACACATGAACATGCACACATCCACACACAAGTTTAGGCACACGCGCACGTCCAAAGAAGACTATCAAATATCAATTGACTCGGGCATTACCCACGCCATCTTTAAGGACCCCAAAAAGTAATCCCACACTCTTCTGGAGAAGGGACAGTGCAAAGATGATTTATTAATTCAATGTCTGCCATACACATTAGGGAGCACGAGGGATCTTCTTGCAAATTGTCAATGGTAAGAATTCTCTTCCAGCCCAGCAGCCAAACAAAAGCTATCACTCGAAGGGGAGCTCCATAGGACCAGGAAAGAAATGGAAAAGGCATGCCTAGATGAGGCGTCAGGCATTGATCAGGTTAAAAAGCAACCTAATGCAGAACCAAGCAGAACTACGAGCAGCCCACACCATTAAATCCCCTTCACCAAGATAGGGGCAAGCCTTTTGAAGAAGACTCAGTAAACTAGCGAATTCGATGACCTCATCCTCAGTCAATTTTCTATGGCAAGAGGGGTTTCAAACTACTGCTCCTCGACAATGAGAACAGCAAGACACCACAGAAATGAGACGATCAAGAGCTAAAGCAATGATTTTGGGAAACATATACTAGAGAGCCATGTCCCCACACCAAGTATTGACCTAAAAACGAATACAATACCGTTTCCAAATGAGAAAACAATCCCTTTACGCACTAAATGTTTTGTATCCGGTATCACCTTCCACATATTAGAAGCCCTGTAAGGGAGGACCTCCTAGTAAACCACTCCCCTGCCTGCATGCCATGCTATGAAGGAACAATCTTCCTCCACAACTTGCCCTCCCCACGCCTGAACCTCCAAACCCATTTGCCAAGCAGAGCTAAATTCATACGGGCCAAATCTCTAATACCAGCTCCTCCCTTGTCAATAGGTTTGCAGACCTCGCCCTAGTTGAAAAGATAAAGCTTCTAGCATCCTCATTGTCTCTCCACAAGAAATCCCTTCTCAACTTTTCAAGCCTTTCCAACATTGATTTGGGACATTTAAAGAGGGACATGAAATAAACGGGTATATTAGAGAAAGCCGCCTTAATGAGGGTAATACAGCCACCCATAGACAGATATCTACACCTCTAGCTAGCCAGCTTCCCTTCTATTCTTTCGACCACCCCATCTCACAGATGTTTTGCCGGCTTCCCAATGACAAAGGCAACCTTGGGTATGTGGAGGGAAAAGACCCTGACTTATAATCGAAAGTGCGTGCAAGGCTGCTTATATCGGCATCATTGAGATGAATACTTAGCATCTCAGTCTCGGAAACATTAATCTTCAGCCCTGACACTACCTCGAAACAAACAAGGATCATTTGAAGATTATCCACCGATCTCTCATTTGCGTCACAAAACAGTATTGTGCTATCCACATATTGGAGAGGGCTGATTTGGATCCCATCCTCCAACGCTCTAAACCTGCTAATCAACCCCTTTTCCTCTCCTTTCTGCAATATCATATTGAGGGCCTCCCCGACAACCACAAACAAATACAAGGAGAGAAGGTCCACTTGCCTAATTTCCTTCGACTCTTTAAAGAAAGCTTTTGGGGAACTGTTAACTAAGATGAAAATCCTAAGTTTTTCACCAATATGATCTACCTAAAATTCTCATCTGATGGAAAAATCTGCATCAAAATTCTCACAAATGTAGTCATGAGTCGCAGAATAATCAGCAGTATATAGAGTCTAATTTCTGTACACTCAAGCTAAGTTGACCTTCACATTGAATTCCAAATTCAAATGCCCTTCAAGGTAAACTAACATCTGAGGTGCTAGTGCTACTCTCTTATACCACTGGTAGTATAAAAATGACCATCTTTAGTTAAGTCTGGAGTCACCTCAGAGTGCCTGAAATGTTTGGGAAAACTTAGGGTAAAACTATCCTCTTTTTGAGGGCTTATTGATGTGTTCTGCTGTAACATTTTCTGTTTTCACAAAGAATCCCATGTTTGTTTGTGAATGAGAAAAAAAGAGTGTCAATTTAGTAATGCCATTAGCTTATAAATTTGGAAGAATAGGAGATAATATGCTTCGTTCTCAGATGCCTTTTGCATTTGGAAGAATTGGAGATAAGAATAGGGCAACTCGGGCGGGTTCAGTCGGGTTGAGGGTCAACTAAAGCCTAAACCGACCTCAAGAGGACCCAACCCGCAACCTAACCCAACCCGAATCCCAACTTGGCCAGACCCGACCCAAATACATGTGATGTTCCCAACCTGACCTAACCCCAAACCAAATTTGCTCAACCCAAACCCAAACTGAATTGAAATCAGGTTAGTGTTTTTCAACAGGAACCCAGCCCAAGGACCTTACCCAACCCGACCCAAACACAGGTTGAGTCAAACGTGTGAGGAGAATATTATAGAGACGGAACTTAATGATCATCCTCTATCAAGAGCCTTTATTTAGAATCATGGCCCTACAATTTCTTGTCTTTTGCGATGAGTAATATTGCAACCCTAATCATTCGACATATATCATCACAAACACATGCATGCATGCATACATGCATACTCGAGTTATTCACATAAAAAGATGCAAAATCCCTGAAAGAACTACATGATTTCACAGAGACCCTAATTCCCTAATAATACCAATTCTCAAATAAAAATTACCATACCCTTATTATTGACCGGAAGTGAATCCAACTGAACTACACCACTCAACATAAAAATCCATCAGATTTCTTATTAATAGTCCAATTTGGTGCAAAATATCATGAAAATTCATGACATTTGGTACAACCAACGCACCTTGGATGATATTTTTCACCAATAGACTGATTAATGATGAAATTTCACAATATTTGGTGCAACCAAACACACCCTGAATGATATTTTTCACCAACAGACTGATTAATGATGAAATTTCATGATATTTGGTGCAACCAAACGCACCCTGAATGATATTTTTCACCAATGGACTGATTAATGATGAAATTTCATGATATTCGGTGCAACCAAACCCACCCTGAATGGTATTCTTCACCAATAGACTGATTAATGATGAAATTTCACGATATACGATACAACCAAACACACCCTGAATGATATTCTTCACCAATAGACTGATTAATTACGATATTTCATGATGTTTGGTGCACCCAAACGCACCCTAAACAAAATGTAAAAAACTCCCAACAGAATTATCCAGTTCTGTAGAAATCCACGGGATTATGCCGTTTCCTCGACAATGGAAACGATCGGACGATCCTAACCGTCTGATCAACCGATCGAAAGTTTGGACAAAAGAGGAGAAGATATAGAAAAGAGATTTTGTTTTTGTTTTTTGTTTTTTTATCATTTAACATTTCAGATTACGGTACCTTTTCCAGAGATCTCTTTGGCCTTTGTTGGCGACGGAGCGCCACATACGGTCCATCTCGACGCAAAGCGATTGAATCTGAAAGATGTCTTTCTTGATAGAGAAGACGAGTTCGGGAGAATCGACGGCGCTCGGGGAGATAGTGGAAGATGAATTGAGGCGTTCGAGCCTCTCCAGTCCATCTCGCGTTCGAAGAAGCAGTCGCATCGAACTCTGGTGGATTTCTGAAAGCGTTCCTCCGCCCTCCATCGCGATTGACAGAGAGATTTGAGATTTCTTCTTCTTTCTTCTCTTCTCCTTTGGCCCGACCCGAAATTTGTATCGGATTATGTACGACCTTTCCGGCAACGTAATCTTACTCCGTCCGATTTACACAGGTGGAATTTCGACCGTAACTTCCCGTTTCGTTGCCACTGGTTGGATGGTTAGAGTCTTCTCATCGGACGCAGATTTCCTGCGAAAGCCTTTTCCAGGAAGCTCCTGCGCGATGGTGGGTGGGGCCCACTGAAATGTATACGAGAAATCCATTCCGTCCATCCGTTTTGAGAGCTCAAGTTAGGACGCGTGACCGAAAATGAGGTGGATACAAAACTTAAGTGGGTCACACGAGAGGCAAAATTAGGAAAAGGAATTCTTACCGTTGAAAATTTCTAGGCTCTACCTTGATGTTTATATGCTATCCAAACCGTTTATAAGGTAAATACTTATGGGATAAAGTGAAAAAATAAAAAATATAGCCTGATACAAAAATTTTATGGCCATAAGAATGATTCGATAGTGCTTACTGAAATCCCACTATTTTCTCTCATGTGGCCTTATTAAGTGTTTGATACACCTGATTTTTGGTCTCACTTCCTAAATTGATCTCTAAAAACGGATGGACGGGGTGGATTTCTCACAACCATCTACGTGGGTCCTACCTAGCATCCTTGTGCAGGAACTTTCGGCGTCCCTTTCCATCAATGTGAGTTGATTTGGACGCGGTTTGGCGGGTGCGCGGTTTGGCCGATGACCCCAACGCCAGCCAGCTAGCACCAGCTGGACGGGACGCCGATTGCGGCCTACACCCGTCCGGGCAGGGATCTGTCAGGCCCACCGTCATGTAACTGTTTTATCCACGTCTTTCACCACTTTTATGAGATCATTTTAAAGTATAATCCTAAAAATGAGGTAAGTCGACAGCTTAGGTCGGCCACACCGTGGAAACCTGTACTGATAATGACACCCACCGTTGAAACCTTTTCTCAGGCCATCGTGATTTATTTTTTAAAAACCATCCAACCTATTCGACGTTGATGAATTGAAAAGACAAATATAAGCTTTATCTGAAACTTTTCCATCTCCAAAGAAATTTTTAACGGTAGAAGTTCAATCTCCACTCTGTCGTCCACTTAAGACTTGTAGCTGCCTAATTTTTATTTATTTTTGTTAATATCTTAAAATGACCTGAGAAAAGTGTTGAACCGCGTTGATAAAACACTTAGATCATGGTGGGCCCCAAATATCTCTGCCGGTTTGGCTAATGACGCTGCCAGCAGCCAGGTGGCTAGTGGTCGGTGCTATGTGGACCCTACCATGATGTATGTGTTTTATCCACGCCGTTCATCCATTTTGAAAGATAATTTTAGAGCTCGGTACAAAAAATGAGGTAGATATAAATCCCGAGTTGACCACACCATGGGAAAACAGTAGTGATTGAATGTCCACCATTAACAACCTCCTAAGGCCCACTGTAATGGTTATTTGACATCTAACCTATTGATTAGGTCATACAGACTTGGATAAATAGAAAAAATATATATCAGCTTGATCCAAAACTTTTGTGTCCCCAAGAAGTTTTTAATGGTGGCCGTTCAATCAATACAGTGCAGTCCACTTGAGATTTGATTCGACCTCATTTTTGGGCTTATATCATAAAATTATATGGACGAATGGGTGAATGGAATGAATGAAACACATACATCATGGTGGGCCCATAGAGCACCGACCAATGGCTGGCTAGTGGCAGGGGGAAGCGGATTGGTTGATGTACCACACACCAACTATATAGTTGTTGTAGGTACGTGTCGTGTGAAGACGAGCACCGACGGTCCTCGGGCTCCAAGTTGTACGAACGGTTTAAAGGAGATCAAACTTACATGGGCCCACAGTGATGTATTTATTATATATACACCATTCATCTATTTTTAAAATTTCAGATAATTATCCAAAAAACGAATCATATATAAAGATGATATGGACCACACCATAAATAGCAGCGGAGATAATGATCTTCACTGTTAAACAATTTGTAGGGCCCACCAAAACGTTTATTTTCCATCCAATTTATCCATAAGGTCACAAAGACCTAAATGAAGAGGAAAAACAAATTTTATATTGTTTCAAAACTTCAGTGACCTTAAAAAGGGTTTCAATGGCAGATGTTCAATTCCCCACTTTTCTTTTCTTTTTTTTTTTTGCGGTGTGGTCCACTTGATAGTTATATCTATCTTGTTTTTCGTCTCAAGCTTTAATACGAGCTCGTAAAATAATGGACAGTTTGGATATAACATCTACCTCGTGATTAGACCCACAAAACTTGCTGACGTTAATAAGCAGCTATATAGCTAGGGCCGTACATGAACCGGGCTAGCCCAGTTGACTCACTCGACTCGGCTTGACCCTGGAACTGAGTTCGGTCAAGGACGAGCCATTTTCTTCAGTTCGAAACTGAGTTCGGGTTGATTCGAACAGGTCCCAGTTCGGCCCGACTGGGGCCGAAACCTGACCCGGCCTGACTCGGCCATATATATATATATATCCTAAATCCTTACCCTAACCATTTAAGATAGAGAAGTGAGAACGCCGCCTAACTCATTAACTTATTGTAAGGTTCGAAACTAGCCCGAACTCGCCCAATTGCTAACCGGGTCGAGTACGGGTTGGACATGTTGGCCCGGTGACCGGGCCGGGCTGGGTTCGGGCTGGGTTTGGTTGGTAACTAGGCGGTGCCAGGTTGAGCCTAGTTTGACTCAATTTGGCCCGATGTACACCCCTATATATAGCTGGTGTGAGGTACACTAGCCAATCCACTTCCGTGGCAGGGTGTGTAGCCGATCCGTTTCCGGACGCGAATTTCCTGTGAAAGCCTTTCACAGGAAGTTCCCGTGCTGGGAACTCAGGTGGGAAATCCTCCCCATCCATCCGTTTTGTTAGTTCATTTTAGGATATGTTGTAAAAAATGAACCGTATCCAAAGCTTTAGTGAGCCATATTAAAGGAAAATGTGGTTAGGAAAATTCCTACCGTTGAAACCTTCCTAGGTTTAAAAGTGATGTTTAGATGCCATCCATACCATTAATAACATCATTCTTGGTGGGATGAACTGATAACAAAAATATTAGCATGAATCGAAACTTCATGGCCCCACAAATATTTCAACTATGGACATTTAATTATCACGTTTTCAGCTCACTTGAGCTTTAGTTACGATTCATTTTTGGTAACATGTCCTAAAATGAACTCATAGAACGGATGGATGGGGAGGATTTCTCACAAACATCACAATGGGCCCCACCTAATTTCCCAACGCAGGAACTTCCGACAAATGGCTTTCGCAGGAAATCCGCATCCTCCGTTTCCGTTTGCCAAGGACACCGATTGGGTACTAAGAGAAATTTCCTACTGTACGACCCATTTATGGCGCACCAACCTTTTTAAGCCCACTTATTTTTAGCTCCCAAGAATAAGCCCTAGCTGTACAGACAGTTTTTCACATGTCGAAAATGCCCTTGCTTTTACCGGACGCACCTTCAAATGCTGCCAGCTGCATATCCTTCTAAAAATTTGGTTTTTTCTTCTTTCATCTCCTTAATCCTTCATCCTACTTGAAGAATCTCATTATATGAATACTTCTCCCCCTCTGTGACTGTCCGCCCTAGCAGTAAAACTTTTCCTTTACTACTTTCTTCTTTCTCCTTTATCTGGTCAAGAATACACACACCACACACATCCTTTTCGACTTTTGCGAACCCAAGATGGGACGAAAATGGTCTCCCCATCTAAGAAGCTTCGAACGGCAGGTATATTTAAATCCCTACTTTCTTTTTGTGGACCCCACTATATATTATACTATTGTAACGTCTCGAAAAAATCCGTACAAAGACCCGAGTACCATCTCAAGCAGAAATCACTGAGGATCGAATCCTTTAGAAATTAGACGAAATTTAATTAAGTACTAAGCTGAATTAGCTTGAATCACTTTCTATATGAACTGCAAGGCCCAAAACCATTAGCATCGCTAACCCAATATTCCTAAAAACTTAGGATTAATCTCAAAACCCAGTTGCTCTTGGAAGCACATTGAAATTCTGTATCGAACCTGGACAGTGCGTCAAAAGTCTGATTACCATAAAACTATACGGTTATGACCGCCTTATTGGGCTTGACGAGCATCGCGGGAATCAAGTCCAAAAGTATCCAGAAACGCACAACTTGAGACCGAAGCGAAGTGTGTGAGAAACGTGAATATCTTTAGAAAATGAACTCAAACTTAAGTGATTTGGGTTGTTTTCTTACAGGCCAAATCTAAGGTTTCAGACCGTCAATTTTTGACCCAACTACACCCTTGGATCAGAGAAATTTTCCTACACATGTCAGTGTACTTGTGGCCCTGATCGAGTGACGATAGTCGTTGAACTGAAACTGGTTCTCCACAGTCGATTCACAAATCCGATCGGACCGAAGTCTTAACTCGACATAGATCCATTGTCAGAAAACTTTCTCCAAACCGTACGTAGGTAATGAGCCTCCGTATGAGTCCCATTGACTCGAAACAACAACTTTTTTGTTATAACCTAAGTATACCATGACCTTGGGGCCATTGACTTCACTTTTGGGCCTATATAAGACCCTAAACCCACCCCTCTCTCATTCCATACGAATTTTCTAAACCCTAGGAGAGATGAGAGAAAAGAGAAGGAGAAAGTGAGGAGAAGTGAGAGAGAGTTGTGGTTTGTTGCTAGGATTCATTCTTGTCACTCCACGTGCTGAATCGTCTCTCCCGTGTCACTACACCAACGAATCCGAATCTACTTTTGGATAAGAAATCCTAACCCTAATCTGTTTTACATATCCAAGTAGAAGAATCGACGAAATAGCTAACTTATTTCATGATTTAGGTTGCCGTTGTGCCGTAGACAAAGGCGTGGAGTTCGAACTGAGTTCGATATGAGTTTACCAATGGAAGGTGCGGACTATATACCTTTAGGTTATAGTTTTCAAGGCTTTCAATGTCAGTAATGGTTTATGACTGACTTGATTGCTACCATATGCCCTTAGACCCGATGCTTTCCATATATTACATGTGT
The DNA here is from genome assembly GCA_037074715.1 of Magnolia kwangsiensis. NCBI lineage: Eukaryota > Viridiplantae > Streptophyta > Magnoliopsida > Magnoliales > Magnoliaceae > Magnolia > Magnolia kwangsiensis. The sequence goes on from CM073579.1 coordinate 22,148,905, forward strand.
ATAAACTATGCATTCCATGTGTATGAATGAATATGAAATTATGATTTGTGTTTGTTATGATTATTAAATGAGAATACATAATTGTTATATGTGTGGTAATTCCTTTGTGAAAGGATTTGCGATAATATAAGTTATAACTAATTTACTATGTGTATGTTGATATGTGTAGTTTAAGTGTTTGATAAAATGTCTGAATGAGAAATTGTTTACTGAATTACTTTTAATGAGGGTGTTGAGATAAAATTCTCAATTACTGTATCTATAGTTACAGTTTTCTTCATGTTACCTATATCGCTACTACGTGTTTTAGGGATGAAATGATTATGCATGATAACATGTGCCCTATGTGTTTGTTAAAATGCTTAAATGAGATTTATATTTGAATTGATTGTCACATGTTGTTTTGAATATCACATATGATTGCCTATTGTGTTTGATTATGATTGAGACTAATACGTAGTCCAGGCAATTGGTAACGGTTTACGATTAGTGGTCAAACAAGTTTCGCCACAGCGGACACGTTCGATGAATTCGAGTCATACGGTGATTATTGACAGCAGTTACGCCACAAGGAGTGCGATGCGTTCCATGTCGATTAATTTAACGTGCGCTCGTACCAATCGAGCTTGTCAAGTAACCCGATTGGCCTAATGTGTGTTTACCATGTATGGACATTATTGCTTGAATCTAAGGTATCACTTACAAATGTAAGCCCGTTTAACCTTGGTACCACGATCCGCTAAGACTCATGAGTCGGGCATGGTGGTGTATGGGACACCGTGGTCGAGCTGTCGGTCTACGCTGGGGTGACAAGCCTCCCCGTAGTGACTAGTAAGTAATACAAACTTGTGAGCCGAATATGGTGGTGTATGGGACACCGTATTCGAGCTGTCGGCCTACGTTAAGGTGACGAGCATTCCCGTAGTGACCTCAAGTATAAAATAGGCCTATGATCAAGTGACGAGTCTCTCATAGTGACCTCGAGTGTGAATTAAGCCTACGTTGAGGTGACGAGCCTCCCGTAGCGACCTCTAGAGTAAACTAGCGAACTTGCCTATCGTATGTTATTAACTAGGATTGACGACCCTATATGGATTATTGTTTGGGTTAATGATATAAAGGGAGGTACCTTAGCTTTCCAAACCTACTGTATGAATAAGTCTAAGTAAGTAAAAAAAAATCTTGGCTAACACGATCATGCACCGCATTGCATGTGCCTTTGGCATGGGTATTGAGCACAGTGGGAGTTTAACATGCACGACCGCGAGATGATGTTGCAGAGGAGTGTAGGCGAGGGCATGCATCATTAATATATACCATTCTTGCATTAACAAGAGTACTTAGGACATGATTGTTGTACTATTTTATCATTACTGTTTGATTGAATTGATAACATATTAACCTTTGCCTTATAGCTCTACTGAGTTGATCACTCACTCCCACTTTGAGACGATGTTTTAAAACACCAACTAGATTTTTTTGTAGCTGTAGGTAATGGTGAGGCTTACGAGATGAAGCCTATGTTCTACGATGACGAGGAGGAATTCTCCTAATTGTAACTCTCTGGCGGGTCTATGTAGACCTGGAGTTGCATCACTGGGGCTATAGGGATATGAACTAGACATTACACTTTATCATTTTGTATATTTTGAAACTATACATGTAATTATTCAGCCTGGTGACATGATCAAGACCCAAAACCAGTAGAATCGCTAACTCTACATTACCTAGAAGCCGAGGAGAAATCTCAAAACCCAGTTGCTCTTGGGAGCACATTGAAATTTCATATTGAACTTAGACCGCACGTCGAAAGTCTGACTACCGTGAAACTATACGGTTATGACCACCTTACTGGGCTTGACAACCATCGTGGGAATCAAGTCCAAATAGTATCCAGGAACGCACAACTTGAGCCTGGAGCGAAGTCTGTGAGAAACACGAATATCTTTAGAAAATGAACTCAAACTTAAGTGACTTGGGTTGTTCCCTTGCAGGCCAAATTTAAGGTTTCAGATCGTCAAATTTTGACCCAACTATACCGTTGGATAATTGAAATGTCCTTACACATGACAGTGTACTTATGACCCTGATCGAGTGACGATGGCCGTTGAACTGAAACTGGTCCTGCATAAATGACTGAATTTTGATCTTCTACTCCATTCCGATCTGCTTCTTTAAATTGGTCCTCCACGGTCGATCCACAAATTCGATCAGATTGTAATCTTAACCTGACATAGATCTATTATTAGGGAACTTTCTCTAGACTGTATGCAAGTAATGGACCTCTAGATGAGCTCCGTTGGCCCAAAATAGCCACTCTTTGCCTATAACCCTAAGTATACCATAGCCTTGGGACCATTTACACCACTTCTGAGCCTATATAAGGGCTTTAACCTACCCCTCTCTCATTCCATACAAATTTTCTCCAAACCCTAGGAGAGAGAAGAGAGAAAAGAAGAGAAAAGTGTGAGGAGAAGAGTGAAGGTTAGGGATATCGAGGCGGTGGTTCTCTCGTACAACTACATGCCCTAGATCGCCTCTTTGTTACATTACTCAACTCGTTTCGACAGTGATTTGGGTAAGGAATCCTAACTCTAATCTCATTTTAGGAATCCAAATAGAAGAATCTTTGAAATAACTAACATATCTCAATGTATAGGTACCCATTATTCCGTATTCGGGAATGTAGGATTCAAAATGAGTTCGATACAAGTATAACGATGAAAGGTGTGGAATATAAATGTTTAGGTTATAGTTTTCAAGGCTTTCAATATTAGTTAATGATTTATGACTGACTTGATTGCTGCCATATGATCTTAGTTACGACGTTTTCGATATATCATGTATGTGTAAATTAAGTGGTATATTAAATGCATTACATGTGTTTATTTAAATTTTTGTATGAACAAGAAATTATGATTTATGTTTGCCATGATTATTAATCTAGTATTCATGTGTGTAGTACGTATGACAACTCTTATTTGAAAGGATTTTCCATAATATATGCTATAACTAATTTATTACATATAGGTTGAAATGTGTAGACTAAGTATTTGATAAAATGTCTGAATGAGAAATTGCTTGTTGAAATGCACTTAACAAGCGTATTGAGATAGGATTCTCAATTACCTTATCTATAGCTACAGTTTCCTTCATGTAACCTGCCTTACTACTACGTAATCTATGAATGAAGTACATATGTATGATAATATGCTTTATGTTTTGTTAAAATGCTCAAATAAGATTTATATTGGTATTGTTTATTAAATGCTGTTATCAATATCACATGTATCCACATGCTATGTTTGAGTTGGTTTAGGATTACTAAGTAGTCCAGCCAATTGGTAATGATTCCCAAATTAGTGGCCGAGGTCGTTTCACTACACAAGAGACATTTGACGAATTCGAGTCGTATGTTGTTTGTCGACAGTAGTTAGGCCACGTGGAGTGCTTAAGCGTTACATGACGATCAATTCAACGTATGCTCATATCAGTCGAACTTGTCAATTAACCTGTTTGGCCTACTGTGTGTTTACCTTGTATGGACGCTACTACTTGAATCTAAGGTACCACTTACCAATGTAAAGCCCATTACAATCTTGGTATCATGATCTGCTAAGACTCATGAGCCGGACATGGTGGTATGAAAAATCGTGGTCGAGCTGTCGGCCTACGCTGGGGTGACGAGCCTCTCCTTAGTGACCAATGAACAACCCAAACTCATGAGCCAAATACGGTGGTATGGGACACTGTATTCGAACTGACGTACTACACTAAGGTGACGAGCCTTTCCCGTAGTGACCTCGAGTGTAAACTAGGCTTACGTCGAGGTGACGAGCCTCCCGTAGTGACCTCGAGTGTAAACTAGGCTTACATCGAGGTGACGAGCCTTCCATAGTGACTTGAACTTAACTGTCCACTGCTTTTAAGTCAGGGGTGACGTTGCCCTATAACTTGTCTATCGTATGTGATTAACTAGGATTGACAACCCTATATGGATCATCGTTTGGATAAATGATATAAAGGGAGGTATCTTAGCTTCCCGAACCCACTGTATGAATAAACCTAATTAAGTATTGGCTAACACGATTATGCACTGTATTGCATGTGCTTTGGTGATGAAGCGCACGTGTCCGGAGTGGTGCATGCCGCGATTGTGAGATGATGTCGCTGAGGGAGTGCAGACGAGAGCATGCATCATTATCGCATACCATCTTTGCATTAACAAGAGTACTTAGGATATGATTGCTGTATTTTCTTATCATTACTGCTTGATTGAATTGATAATATGTTAACCTTTGCCTTATAGCTCTACTGAGTTGATCACTTACTCCCACTCTGCGACGGTGTTTTAAAATACCAACCAGACTCTGTTGTAGTTATAGGTGATGGCGAGGCTTACGATATGGAGTTCTCGTATATGCAACTCTCCGGTAGGTATATGTAGACTTGGAGTTGTGTTGACGGGATTACAGGGATAAAACTAGTTGGACATTACATTTGGTCATTTTGTATATTTTGGAACAAACATGTATATATTCAGCCTGGTGACATGGTCATACTCTGAGGGTTTACAACTACTTATGTGCTTTATATATTTATCACAGTCTTTCACTTGCATAATTTAATTGTCTCTGGAGTATGATATGCTGTTTTAGTATAATCTCACTCATGTTTAATGCACTAATATGGACAACATTTAAACATCATTATCTATATTGTATAAGTGATGTGTTGAAATTCGAGAGTTGAGCTTCTGTTCGACCCTTGATTTTTGGGGCGTTATATATATTTTGTCATAATTTTATAGTAAATAATGTCTTCTTAATAATGATTTCATTATGAATGGTGATTTATTTGTGTATTATATAATTTCATTTACTCCACAGTCAATTTACTTCACTTCGTGGTTAATTCCATGTATTTCACGCGCCATTCCCTTCACGGTCAATTCACTTCACGATCAATTCCATGCATTTCACGGTCAATTTCCTTCACTTTACAGTCAATTCAATGCATTTCACGGTTAATTTCCCTGATTTCACGGTCATTTTCATTTATTTCACGGTCAATTCCATGCATTTCACGGTCAATTCAATGCATTTCACGGTCAATTCCCTTCACTTCACAGTCATTTCCATGCATTTCATGGTCAATTCCCTTCACTTCACGGTCATTTTCTTTCATTTCACGGTCAATTTCGGTAATTCCCCTTCACTTCACGGTCTTTTCTATTCATTTCACAGTCAATTCCCTTCACTTCACGGTCATTTCCATGCATTTCACGGTCAATTCCCTTTACTTTACGGTCAATTCCATGCATTCCACGGTCAATTTGCTTCACTTCACGGTCAATTCCATGCATTCCACGGTCAATTTCCTTCACTTCATGGTCAATTCAATGCATTTCACAGTCAATTCCAATCATTTCACGGTCAATTCCATGCATTTTACGGTCAATTCCCTTTACTTCACGGTCCATTCAATGCCTTTCGCGGTCAAATCCCTTCACTTCATGGTCTATTCCCTTCACTTCACAGTCATTTCCATGCATTTCATGGAATTCGATATGATCTTATAAGTGAAAAAATTGTCCAAACTTTCAGTCGATTATATGGACCTTGAATTCAATATCATCAAATGTCAGTCGATTACATGGCTCTTGATTTTCTTCAAAACAAAACCTACAATTTTGAAGGGCTCTTCGATGTCATCGAAAGCTACTTGATGTTATCGTGAGTGAGTCTCTTCATTAAATAATGAATGTTATCGTAATTAAATCAGTTTCATCCAGCAATTGATACATGGAAAATTCACTAAATTTTACGATATATCGAATCTGCTTCAATATGATATTCTTCAATATATCGAATCACATTCGATATATCGAAAAAGATCCAAAACTATCCAGAGAGTTTTTTTTCATTTAAAATGAATTCTCGATGTTATCGAGCTTAAGTTATCGATAACATTGAAGCCTATTTGATATTATCGTAACTAAACCGCTCATTGAATTTTACAATATATCAACTCCACTTCGATATGATATTCTTTAATATATTGAATGTCATTCAATATATCAAAAAAGACCCAAAACTGTCCACAGACCTTGGGTTCATTTAAATCAAATTTTAGATGATATCGAGTGACTTTCGATATATCGAAGGACAGTTCGATATCACTCGAAGTTTACTCAATTACAAAGACCTTGAATTTATTGATAATGTCAAAGGTAAAATTATCAAGTGCTCTTTGATGTTATCGAAGCCTACTTGATGATATCGAGCTTAAGTTATCGATAACATTGAAGTTTATTCAATGTTATCGTATTAAACCATTCACTGCATTTTACGATATATCGAGGCCTCTTCGATATGATCTTCTTTAATATATCAAATGCTATTTGATATATCAAAAAATATCCAAAACTGTCTAAAGACCTTGTGTTCATTTAAAACGAATTTTCCATGATATCGAGTGACCTTCGATATATTGAAGGATTGTTTGATATCACTCGAAGTTTACTCGATTATAAATACCTTGAAAAACTATCAAATGTTTTTTCCCGACCATTGGACTCCCTTCGATATATCAAAGAAATGCGTGTATTTATAGCACGATGCATCCACTTCACTTCATTCACTCGATTTCCTTCTTTCTCTACAACACATTCACTCCCAGAAGCTGGTGGAGGTGCATTCGAGCCATTTTCCTGAGCTTTTAAGGTTGGTAAATTAATTTTGTTGTTCAATCAATCAAAGCCCTAGAATTTCAGTCGATTACATGTTGTTCAATCGTTTTTGTTGTGCATGAGAAAGGTTGTAGTTTATATATGTTGAAAGAAGATGAAAACAAAGGAATCCCTTTACTTTAAACTCGCAGCATGTACATGAAAGCTCACTAAGCTTGACGGTATCATTGTACTCTCCCATAATATAGTATTCATCTTGAGAAATTGCATGGCAACGAACATCTCGTGCCTTTGGTATGAGATCCTTTAATTGTTTCTCGGCCCACGGTGTCAACGATTCAACGAATAATGATGTTGATTCTCTTCTCTTATAGAACATCTCTTGAATTTTCATTCTGACCTTCTCTATCAGTATAGTCATAGGATATTTTTGTGCTTCTTTGAATAGAGCATTAACAAACTCAGCTTTATTTGTAGTGACTAAATTAAATCTTTTTCTTGGAAAGTGCAATGATGCCCACTTTTCATACTCAATTTCCCTTGGCCATGCATGTATCGAGGGGTTGGCAAGTTCGATATCATGCATTAACTTTTTGAACTCAGCCGTCTTACAAGTCTTTACAGCTTGCCAGTAGTAGATTTCTAATAACTTGTCTTTGAACGTGTCCATCAAGTTTCGGTATATATGGTACACGCAGTAGCCATGGATTGCTGCTTGGAAGACTTTGAAAACTTCTTTCATTAGACCTTTATGCCGATCTGATATGATCACAAGACCAGGTAGATCCCCTAATGAATTACTAAGGTAAGTAAGGAACTAGTTCCAACTACTGTTGTTCTCTGATTCTCCGCTACCAAAAGCGACTAGAAAGATATGATTGTCACCATTCAAAGCCGTAGCAACGAGTAGAACACCCTTATACGTACCTTTTAGATGCATCTCGTCAACGACCAAGACCCTTCGCAGAGATATTTAAAAACTTCTGACGCATTGTCTGAGCATAATAAAACATCTCTCGAACCTCATTGTCTGTTGATTCACAAGCAGGGTAGTCACTATCCCCTGCTTCGCCATCCTCAACTCATGCAAATTCATCAGGAGTTCTTTGTAAGAGTCTCTATAAGATCCCATTACGCGATTAATTACAATTTCTTTAGCACACCATGCCTTCTTATAGCTAATAAGAATATTATACTTCTCTTGCATTGTTAATATAATGTCCTTTGGCCTTAATCCCAGCAGTTGCTCAATGCAATTTATAACCAGTTCACTAGCTAGCTTACTGCTTACTTGCCGATGATCACTCTTCATCCATGACATTCCACATATATGTATGGAGTTTAAGTCTTAATCTTGAAAATCCCTGCATCATTTACCCTAGATGCGCGTACCCTCCAATCACACTTATATTCCATACACGTCATATATTGAAAGTTGCTGCGAATTGTAAATTTACTCAAAACATACTTACATCGACTCTTGTCCTTCAAAGTTTTGCCAATGGCTATATCAATCAGGTCATCAAGTGGATATGAATACAATGACAAGTCAGCATTAGTGAAACCAGCATCCTCGAAAGGCACAATGGGAAGGCTAGTGGTGAAGTCCGATATTCGAACTTGCTCGGGCAATGGAATGTTGCTTCTACTTATGTTTCTGGCATTGGATGTTGAGGGCACATCTACTCTTGTAAATGAAGGTGATGTCATATATTCACTTCTGAGCTTCACGTAAGCCGACGCCCTCACTTGACTTATCATGAAGTTTGATGTCTGAGCTGGCTTGGGTACTGGAGTGTTGCTTAGAGGAACCTGTGAAGGTGATGTCATATATTCATATTTTAAGATATGTTCCTCACCCAAACTTCCTATAGCTGGGGCGTCATGTTCGAAAGCATTATAAGCCACGTCTTCGAGTATTGCCTCATTAATGTGTTGCATTGTCACGATGAATAAAGAGATGTAGTGATCCGAATGCTTCAACTGTGCTGCCAAGAATATTCTCACATCTTCGTCATCTTCAATTATAGTCGAAGGGACTAATTTGTTTGTGCAAGGATACAATGCTTTCAACCTAATATCATAATCCTTAGGTCTACTCTTCACAATCCTGTACATTTTCGATAGAAGCTCATCATATGTAGTGTCAATGCCCACAACAATAGTTTTTGAGTCTCCACCCTTGTACGTGTATCGATTGTTTTCGCTTACTAACTCCCCACCATATGAGCATAGGATCATTATCGAAGTCATTTTTTGAAAACAAATACAATAATATAACTCATTTAGTATTCACATATATAAGGTGGATTTGACCAAGTAGTAGGAAATCGACTGTTGTACTAGCTTGAATATGACCGACTTATCGGTTAAATTTTCTAAGTTCTCAATTGTAGGGATCTATGCTACTCAGTTCGCGATGATTTTCACTTACTTTGCGGTCAATTTCACTCACTTCTAGGGCAGGTTCCCTCACTTTGCGATGAATTTCACTCACTTCTCTGTCCTTAAGTGATTGAAAATGATTGCAAAGTGAGTGAACTTAAGGGAATTGAATTGACCGTGAAGTGAAGGGGAAACTACGGAATTGACCGTGAAGTGTGAAGTGAAGAGGATTAACTGTGAAATGAATTGAATTGATCGTGAAGTGAAGGGAATTAATCGCGAAATGAATTGAATTGACCGTATAGTGAGGGGGAATCGCATGGAATTAACCGTGAAATGCATGAAATTGACTGTGAAGTGAAGGGAATTGATCGTGAAATGCATGGAATTGACCGTGAAATGAATGTCTTATTGAAAATTTGAATCGTAGTAGTAAGAAATTCGCAATTTCAAAGAAAGCAACAAATGTATTCAATATAGAACATTCACAGTCGTATTACAAAAATGCACTACAAATTCATAGTCGTATTACAAAAATGCACTACAATTTGACGGTAAAATGTATGAAATTGACCAAGTAGTGCATGAAGTTGACCGATCAATTCAGTAAATTAAACAGGAACTAAATGAAATTGACAGCAAAACTTCATCAAATTGACCGTGAACTTTTTAAAGTTTATTGGATAACCACGTAAAATTGACTTAGCAATGCATGAAATTGACGACAAACTTTTAGTAATTTCTTAAGAATTTAAACGTCCTTACCTCCTACAGCCGTCGTATCAGTGAAATCCGTGTTCGAGAAAAAGAATAAGAGTGCATTGATGTGAAACACGTTCTTCAAAGAAATGCCTACAAGATTTCACGTTTATCAATGCATCCACGTCCTCTTAGAAAATGAATGCAGGTAACCTTGAGTAGAATGGAACATGGAGATGTAATGTGATAGTAGGATGGAGATGATATGGAGATTTAATGAAGAAAATGGGTGAAAAGAAGGAATAAGGATGACAAAGATGAGTTCGGACGTGTATTTGAGTGTAAGGGAGTGAATGGAGTGAAATTGATAACGCAGGGGCATTTTCGACCTATGAAAAGTTATCCATATAGCTGGGGCTTATTCTCGGGAGCTAAAAAGAAGTGGGCAAAGATGAGTTTGGACGTGTATTTGAGTGTAAGGGAGTGAAATTGATAAAGCAGGGGCATTTTTTACCTGTGAAAAGTTGTCTGTATAGCTGGGGCTTATTCTTGGGAGCTAAAAAGAAGTGGGCTTAAAAAGGTTCATGGGCCATAAATGAGTCGTACAGTAGGAAATTTCTCGGGTACAAATCCCCATTAGGACTTCCCAACCGATGCACAGTTCTGACAGGGGCTTTGTGGGGCCTACCTTGATGTATGTCTTTTATCCAAACCGTTCATCCATTTTGACATATTATTTTAATACATGAGACCCAAAAAGAGGCAAATCTAAGGCTCAAGTGAACCACACTAAGGAAATAGTAAGAATGGATGGAACACCTACAGTTGAAAAACTCATAGGCCACATAAGTTTTGGATCAAGCTAAAATTTATTTTTTAGCTTGATCCAGGTATGTCTGACCTAATTAACAGGTTGGATGACAAATAAAGATCATGATTGGCCTTAGTAAGGGTTCAATGGTGGTTACCATTGTCTCCTCTTCTTCCTATGTGGTGTGGTCCCTTTTTAGGCGAGAAATTGACCACTGAAGAGTCCAAAACTTACTTTCCCAACTTAGACGTTGAACGTACGAACAAGCATTTGAGGACCAAAATACCCCTGCCTTCTTTTCAGAAGCAGATTGGCTGGCGTGCGAAGACATGCGCTGACGGACGTGGATCGCGTCCTACCTCGCTTGGATGGTAAGGGCAGGGCTCTGTGGGGTCCAATGTGATGTAAGTGATTTATCCACGCCGTTCATCATTTTTCTCAGATCATTTTAAGGTATGATTCAAAAAGTGAGGTAGGTATAGGGCTTAAGTGGATCATAAAGTGGGGATTGAACGTCCACAATTAAAAACTTCTTAGGAGCTTGAGAAACTTCAGATCAAGCCAATATTTGTGTTTTTACTTCATCCATGTCTGCATGACCTTATGAATAGGTTGGATGGTAAAAAAACATCATGGTGGCCCTTAGAAAGGTTTCAACAGTAGGTGTCATTATCGTTGTTGCTTCCTTTGGTGTGGTCTACTGGAGTTGTGGACCTACTTCATTTTTAGGATCGTACCTTAAAATGATCTGAGAAAATCAATCAACGGTGTGGATAAAACACTTACATCACGGTGGGCCCCACAGAGCCCTAATCCATTCGGGCCAGCAAACTGATAGGTTGTGTAGCGAGTTGGCTACTGAAGTGATGTCACCAAGTTTTGTGGGCCCCACTATGATGTATGTGCTATATCCACACCATCCATCCATTTTTAGATATCATTTTAGGGTATGAACCAAAGAATGAGGCAAATAAAAATCTGTAGTGGACCCCACTAAAGAAAATAGTGGGGAGAGTGATTCCCACTGTTGAAACTATCCTAAGGCCCATCATAATGTTTATTTGAAATCTAACCTGTTCAAGAGTTAAAAAAGACATGAAATAAGGGAAAACACAAATATCAGCTTGATCTAAAACTTTGTGGCCTTTAGAAGTTTTTAATGGTGGGCGTCACTATCCCACTATTTTTTGTGCTGGGGTCCACTGGAGATTTGGATGTAACTCGTTCTTTGGATATTGCCCTAAAATGATCTCTCCAAATGGATGAAAGGTGTGGATACAAAACATACATCATGGTGGGGCCCATGAGCGTCAGCACTCGTCTTCGCACACCACCCAATCCGCTTCCGAAAAGAAGGCAGGGGTATTTTGGTCCTCAAATGCTTGTCCATACGTTCAACGTCTAAGTTGGGAAGGTAAGTTTTGGACTCTTGTAAGACCCATATCCTAGACTGTACTGTTCTGTCAACTTCCGCGATCCTTCCCGTCAAATTTCAGCAATCCACAACCTGTAGTCGACGTTGTGCACAACCGTAAGTCATATCCTATACCTTTGAGTCGGCTTAATCTGAGACTTGTATCATTGCGACTGCACAGTCGTCGCTGTTCCAATGCCGTGACTCATGTACTGATACCCTGACTAAGAGATGTGGGTCGGCATTTATTTCGAAGAAAACGCCGCGCATTATAATCCTAAGAGAATCTCTACAACATGTCCCATCAATCCCATCAATCAATCCCATCAATCACCTTCATGTCAAGTACAAAGAACCTATGCTTTCTTTCTCTACAAGTTAAGTAAATCCAAAGTTAACCAATCCATTACCTCACCCATCACTCACCTCACATCCATCACTCACATCTCTCCTTACATCTCACCTCTCTCTCTCATTTCTCAACATTTTCCAAGCCAAGCAAAATGCTCCCACGTCCAAGGTTTTCCATGAGAGGAAGTGTGATTTTGGTGGCCCACTTCACATCCCAAAAGCTCTAATCCTAGCCATCCATTTCCCATCTCCACCATCAAAGTGAAGCTCTAGGAGAGTAGCTTTTCAATGGACCAAGAAGATCAAGTGGTGGGTGTTTTCATAGATTACTTTTTCATATTTTTAAGATGGGCTAAGTGAGGCCTACCGATCAATGGTGTGGATCTCACTTTGGACCTTAAGATGTGGCCGATGGCCCATCTTGATCATCAATATCATTCCATGATGGGGCCATTCTCCATGGATCCCATCATGATGTTTACTTTTCTTACATTAAAGAGGTCATCTGGACCGTCCATTTTTAGTGGAGAAAGATCTCCACCGTTGATCTTTGAATTAGTGGGCCCACTTGTATTAGGGCCCACTCGATGTATGATTGAATGCAAAGGAGGGCTCATAGTGGCGGAGCCCTCCATCACGCGTGTCTCACTCTTTTACTCTCTCTCTCTCTCCCTCTCCTTTTTAATTATTTTCTTTGTATGTTGATGTGGCCATGTGGCCCACTTGAATGAGCCCCACCATGAAATATGTATTTTATCCAAGCCGTCCATGAGTGGGGCCCATCTTAGATGTATCATCCATCTTGTGGTGGCCCACCTAAACAGGGCCCACCCTAAATGTGTTTGAAAAGGCCAAAACAAAAAAAAAGGGAGAAAGAAAACGTCCAGCATCTGGACACCGCTGGAAGGAAAACACAAATATGAGCTTGGTTAAAGCAAGCATTGGAGAAGGGCCTCTTGTATAGGACACACCTTGATGTGTGTATTCAATCCAAACCGTCCATCCTTTTTCCCAACTCATTTTAGGCGTTGAGCCAAAAAATGAGGTTGATCCGAATATCTGGTGGGCCATAGTTTTAAAACATTACCATTACCATTGAAACCTTTTCAGATTTTTTTTACATGCTGAATAAGGGTCGATATTGGTCTTGACGGATGGGTTATGGGCCGTAGAATCCAACGGCTGGAGTGGATTCATCAGATGCGGACCCCAAGCATGAAAAACTGTGAGAAATCACAATTTTAAAAAAAATAAAATTATATGCAACAATAAGCTGCTGCTGTGTTAGAGAGCTGGCCGCGCCAACGGCTGGGGAGCGGGTGTACGAGGCAGACCCACATCTCCAGCCATGGGCCCCACCTTGATGTTTATCTGCCATCTAAACCGTCCATATGGTGGACCCCTACCTGAAGCAGGCCTCACCAAAAATTCAGGCCCATCCAAGGCTCAGGTGGCCCACATCAGAGGAAACAGTGGTGACTAAAAGCCTACCATTAAAACCATTTTTGGGCCATGGGAGTTTTGGATCGAACTGAAATTTATATTTTCTCTTCATCCAGGTCTGCGTGACCTTATCAACGGGTTGGATGGCATGTAAATATTATAGTGGGCCCCACGTGGGACCCACAATGATGTATTATTTTTCAACCACTGTCCAGGCGGACAGTGGAGTCCCTTGTGATGTTTGCCACACTGTCCAGCGGACAGTGGGACCCCTCTCCCATGAAATATGTGATTCATGCATGCCAACCATTTAAATGGGGTCCACCATGATGCATGTGTTGCATCCAAACTGTCCATTTATTTTGTAAATTCATGGTTTGAGCTAATAAATGAGTCAGATCTATGATTCAAGTAGGGCCCACCTTGGCATGTGTATAGGGCCCATATTGATTTAACTATGGCCATTTATTAAGGCCTACCTTAGTATATATCTATGGCCCAAATGATTAAGCCTATTTGACATATATAATGCCCATAGGATTAAGCCCATTTGGCATGTATAAGGCCTATGGGATTAAGCCCATTTGGCATATATAAGGCCTATGGGATTAAGCCCATTTGGCATATATAAGGCCCATGGGATTAAGCCCATTTGACATGTATAAGGCCTATGGGATTAGGCCCATTTGATAAGGCCATAAGATTAAACCCATTTGATACATATAAGGCCCAAGTTGTGAGGCCCACTTTGATGTATTTCAAGGTCTATGGGTCACGGACCATTGCAATGTACATAAGGCTCATTGGAGAGGCCCATTAATGTAGCCCATTTGATGAATGTAAAACCCATGTGATTCGGCCCATTTGATGTATCTAAGGCCCATAGGTTGAGGCCCAACGGGATGTCCTTAGGATCCATTGCAATGTGTGATTTCTGATGGTTCGTGTAATGATATTTATGGCGAGCCGTGCCTAGGGAACAATGTTGGTTTGACGTCCACATTGTAAGTACAATGTTGGTTAAATGTCCGCATTGTAACTCTCCTTAAGGCCATTGATAGGCCCATACTCGTTACTATTCATCACTTTATAACTTGCTTAGTATAATCCCATGATTCACACCCACACGCATCATATGTATGCTTGATATGAGTAGTGACTGATCATAGCATACATCATTAGGCAGACCATTTTTGGGACTCGTTATGAGACAGAATGCCCCACATGATCGCGTAGTACGCGCTGGATTGCTTCATGATTTGACGGTGTGATTCATGCATCTCGCATATGTATGACTTGATCACTGCACGCCCTAGCGACATCAGGGTCGTGGCTCTACAGGTACATCGTGGATGGTCGTATCGGATACCAAAAATACTTGGTTCTAGTACTATGGGCACTTAGGATGTCCTTTGATGAAAGTCTCAGAACCTTTTTGGTACAGGAGATGCTCCAACGTCTATACTGAGTGGATACACGAGCACCCGAGTGCCGAATACTAGTAGGCCTCATCTCCACTGTGTCGTGGTCGGTTGGAAGGGGGTGTGGCCTTATCCGCCTGAGAGAGGGGGTTATAAGCTAGGCTGAGTTTGACCAGCTCGTAAATGAGTCCGCTATCGATGAGCCGGGTAGGTATTGGTAGACTACTGGTCAGGTGGATAGTGAGGTCTATTCTGCTTGCTTGACTGTGCAGCTAGGGAGGTGACAGTCACTGTGAAGTGTATTAGACCCCGGTGATATCCAGAGAGGAACCGTACTGATATGTGTACTTGATGAGTACCGACTTGCTTGGATTGTATTTCACATATGACATTAGGCTATGTAGGCCTCGCATTGCATCGGTGTGGCTGATAACATTCATGTCTTGCATTGCATGACCTTGGTATGGCTGATAACATTCATGCCTTATATTACATAGCATTGATATGGTTGGTTTTATCATGGACTTACCGCAGGTTTCCGCATTACTCTGATATTATATACTTGGCACTTGCCTGGCGCACACACTTACACTACCTTCTAAGATTTTGTAAGCTTATGCACGATCGTTGCGTGCAGGTAGCGTTGGACAGCAGCAAGGCTGAGGCAGGAGCGTATCAGACCATTTTGAAGCCTTTTGATCATCTTGTATTTCCCCTTCCGCATTATACTTAAAGTTTTTGATATAGTGGATATATGGTGATGTTGTTTTGTGACTTGGTTATGCTTGTGGTTATGCTCCATTACAAAAAAAATTTATTCTGAAAATCCTCCTTGTAGGATCCCAATATCGGAATCTGGCATATGATTGCTAGGAACCGAGAATGGGTTACTACGGAGGCTATCGGCACCGTGTTCGGTGATCGGGATTCCTGTGAATATGATTTTCGGGCCTGGGACATGACAACTCTCCAGAAAAAGAAATAAGGTAAAAGGTTGCGTCTACAATGGCCAATTTCTCCTTTTTGGGTTCATGTTGGAAAAAGATCTTTCAGAATGGATGGAGGGTGCAGATAAAATGCATACATCATAGTCGTCCCACAAAAACCCTAGCTGGGATTATCAGTCTCTCGCTAGGTCAGGTGGGGGTAGTATGTAATCGGCACCCTATGGAAGGGAAATAGATTGGCTACTCCCCCTGCCACCAACCCATGGCTAAAGGTGTACACGAACCAAGCTAGCTCGGTTAGCTCTCTCGACTCGAAAAAGTTCGATTCGACTAAGTTCGAAGCTGAGTTCGAGCCGAGTCGAGCTGATTTTTTGAGCTCGAAAATGAGTTTGAGCCGAGTTCGATTGGCCCCAACTCGACTCAACTCGGATCGAACCCAGCTCGAATCGAACTCGGATCGAACCAGTTCGGTGAC
This sequence comes from Magnolia kwangsiensis, assembly GCA_037074715.1. Lineage (NCBI taxonomy): Eukaryota > Viridiplantae > Streptophyta > Magnoliopsida > Magnoliales > Magnoliaceae > Magnolia > Magnolia kwangsiensis. Next base: position 22,165,542 of record CM073579.1, read on the forward strand.
TTAGTTACTTTGATATTGATGTTGCTCACCAAGTGTTTGATGAAATGACTCAACAAAATGTGGCTGGTGGAAAGGAAGGTATGTATATGAAACCAATATCCTTTTTTCTTAATTTTTATGTTGCTTAGAAGATGTTTGATAAAATACTTGTAAAACCATTGCTGCTATCTTAAGGGCTTGTTTGATTTTTGGGCTCAATTGTAATCACCATGTAAATGGGTAATGATTATTTACCTAGGTAATTACCACATCTTTCCCAATGCAGATATGACAACTTACTTTTTTGACACTTAAAATGAGAAATTTATAAAATCAAAGCGAGGCCCACCGTGATGTATGTGGCGTATCCACATCACTCATTTGTTATGCTAGCTGAATTCAAGGCATAAGAAAAAAAGGGGCAGATCCCGAGCTCAAGTGGACCACACCATAGGAAACAACGGGAATTGAACATCTACCATTAAAAACTTTTTGGGGCCCTTAAAAGTTTTGGATAAAGCTGATATTTATGTTTTCCCCTTATCCATGTCTTTGTGATCCTATGAATGGATTAGATGATGTAAAAACCTCAATGTGGGCCCAATGAAGGAAATAACCTTCAACAATATACGACTTAAGGCTATTGTTTCCTTTTGTGTGGGACATTTGAGTGTTGGATCTGCCTCATTTTTTGCCTTATACCCTAAAATGTTCTAATAAAATAGATGCATGGTGTGGATATATCACACACATTATAGTGGGGGTCCACATATTTAAGTCAACACTTTTGTATCAATTTTCCAGGTGAAATTACTCTCACCTTTTCAAACGAGGTGAAAAAGTAACAATTACTTATTTACCAGGATTTACATGTATCATGGAAAATTAAACAGGCCCTAAATACAGTGAGATTTTGAAGGTGTAGTCCACGTGTTTGTAAAAATGTTGCACAGACGAACTCGGCTCGATCTTGGCTCGAACTGGCCCAAACTGCTAACCGAGCCGAGCTGGCCAGTCAGGCTTGAGGACCGAGCTGAGGTCAGCTAGTGGACTCGATGTACACCCCAACCCATGGCTGATGGTTGGTGCTCTGTGGCCCCTCCATGATGTATGCGTTTCATCCATGCTGTCCATCTATTTTTCTAGATCATTTTATGGTATAAGACCAAAAATGAAGTATATCCCAATCTCAAGCGGACCACTTTACAGGAAATAGTGTTGAATGAACGTCGACCATTAAAACCTTTTTGGGGGCCATAAAAGTTTTGGATCAAGCTCATCTTTGCTTTTCCCTTCATCTGGGTTTGTATGACCTAATTAACAGATTGGATGTCAAATAAACGGTACATTGGGCCTTAGGAGTATTTTAATGGTGGATATCCAATCACTATTGTTTCCTGTAGTGTGTTCCACCTGAGATTTATATCCCTCTCATTTTTTCATTGAAGCCCTAAAATGCTCTGTAAAAATGGATGAACGGAATGGATGAAATACATACATCATGGTGGGGCCCACAAAGCACCGACCACTAGCCACCGGGCTGGTGGCAGGGGGAGTAGCCAATCCGTTTCCAGAAGGGAGATCACGAAGGCAGGGGTTGGCCCTGCCTACATGGTAGGATTTAATTGGACAAGAAGTCCTATGATTGGGCCCCATTAAGCTTTTTCTGCATGGAATTACATTCAGTGAGGCCGATGAAACACTATGATGTGACATCATTTGATTGGTCCAACAACCATAATGGATGCCTTTTATCCACACCATCCATCCATTTTGCCAGCTCATTTTAGGCCATGAGCATAAAGATAGGTAAATCAAAATTTTTGGTGGACCACGTTATAGAAAACAATGGTGATTAGATACCCACTATTAAAAACTTACTGAACCAAGGAGAAAAAACAAGAAAATAGATATAAGCTTGATCCAAGACTTCTTTAGGTCGGTAAGTTTTTAATGATTTACATTTAATCACCATTATTTCCTATGGCTTAGTTGGCTTGAAATTTGGATCCACCTTATTTTTGGGCTCCTACCCTAAAATGAGGCAGCAAAATAGATGAACAACGTGAATAAAACACATACATCATGGTGAGGCACTTGCAGCTTTTGCATAGTACACTGGAATGGTGTGGTGCTTTGTGCTACACTCGCAATCTGCAGCATGTTCTTGCTGAATTTAGTCTCATGCCTTGAGTGGTCTCATCTTTGATAGTGGCATGTAACCTAATCAAATCTTGCCATGTCAACCTTACCAAACTCAGTGTTTCCCTACCTCATAAGGTGGATTGCTTGCTATGCCAACCACATGAAGTTCTTAATGTACGAAGCTAGGTGAGGCTCATCGTGTTGTTTGTGAGAAATCCACCTCATCCATCTATTTTATACGCCCATGGTAGGATGTGAGACAAAAGAAGTGGATCCAAAACTCAAAGTGAGCCATGCATATGATAGGAAAGACTGAGGATTGAATGCCCATCAGCTACATGTATTGTATCAAGCTAATTTTTTTGTGTTTCCAATTCATCCTCATGGGAATTACCTTATGAATGGTTTGGATAGCAGATAAACATCAAGACATACCTTAAGAAGGTTTCAATGGTAGGTGTATCTCTCCCCACTATTTCCTGTCGCATGGCCCACTTGATTTTTGGATCCACCTTGTTTTTGGGATCATGTCCTAAAACGAGCTGGCATAATGGATGGACAGGGTGGATTTCTCATAAACATCTCTTAGCTTTCAACCGCATAACTTCCTACACATCAATGTCGCAGGCAAACCGTGTCACTGGCTTCATCGAATCAAAGCCTTGTGACCCTATTGTGGACTCTGGATCATGGGCGGTTCGTGCTCTGTTGAGTGTGAAATATTGCATATTTTTCCCTATTTATACCTTAGTTTTATAAACATGATAGTGTTTAATCGATTTAATTATGCATGTTTTCATGTGCGAGGCGATTTCGAGAGCTTAAGGTGAAATTAATGCCAAAAGGAAGATTTATACTCAAAAGATTACTAAATGAAGATTTGGAGATTTGAAAGTCATTAATGAATAATTCTCATACCAAAGATACAAGAAAACCAAGTAGGGAATGAAGAGATCAAAGATTTGAAGTGAAGAAAATGAATATTGAAATTGTCCTAAAAATAAACATATTCATGAAATTGTCCTGAAAAAGCATATTTTGAAATTAGGAATCTATTTTAGATGTGTAGAGTGAAGTATATTATGGGAAACTGCATAAAGTTTAATATAAAAAATTGTGGAGAGCGCATAAATTTGAGGCGGTTTCTAGATTTTTCTAACTAGGTGCGAAAGTTGGAGTTCCACAACTATAAATAGGATTCCCTAGGATGCTCTAAAGCATCTTTTAGGGTTTCAAAAGGTCTCAAGGAGTATAACAAAGGGGTGGAGCAGCCGCCAAAGATTTTTTCTTCTTCCCTAGTTTATTTTTCATACTTTGTTTAAGTGATTTGGTTTCAATCATGTCTATGGTTGGCTAAACCTCTTAGCTAGGGCTAAGAGGTGAAGCTTGTAGTGTGTTGGGATGTTTATTTTTCTTTGATTCTTGTTCTTATTAAACTTCATTGATTTCTAGTTTAATATTAAAGAAATATTTTCAGTTTGCTATGATTTATTATGACTCAAATTACAATAGATGTTGTGATAGCTTTGGATATCTTCTTTTCCTATTTCGAGAAAGTGAGATTGGTAAATTCTATTGTTCACCATCGTCTCCTAGGCATGGTAGGGTGATAGAATCCCTTCCAATCTTCATAATTCTCATCCATTGAGAATTAGGTCAATCAAAAGTTCAGATTTGATTTAAATTGATTTATCTTCCAATTGAATAGGGTAGGACTCTAATTCCAATTGTGTTTATTGAATTAAGCAAGGTAGCATCTTAATATCTACAAGTGGATCCTTGGCATCCTAGTTTGCACCTTTAATTGATAGTTTAAACATTATTCACAATTACTCTCTTTTATTCCAGAATTCAGATTTAGATATTCTTCTAGTTCTAGTTCTAGTTCTTTTCATAATACGTACAAGTTTAGTCCTTGTGGATTTGACCTCGTTCTCACGAGTTATTACTACATTGTGACCCTACACTTGGGGTTGTAAAGAAGTTTTTGGCACATTTGATGGGGACTATGGCTACATTTTTCTGAAATTAATTGGTATTAGAATTAGATTAAGATTAGGGTTAAGTTTTTACTTTGATTTTAGGTTAAGATTTTATTTTTTTCTTTGAAATTATTTTTAGAAACTAACTTTATTTTCTGTTTTATAGGATCCTAACATAACAACTCCAATCTGGTAACCTCTTTCCAATTCTCTCTTTTTTTTTCTTTTTTTTTTATATCTCTTATATGTTTTAATTTTTTTACTTTTCTTTTTAGGTTTAATTGTTTAGTTTAGTTACTTGAGGGTTGTGTGTGTTTCATGCCCAAGTGGGTTCGTGAGAATACTCAATGTCTCTTGAGTGAATGAGGATTAGTCGAAGGGTTGCCTATCCATCAAAGGATTAGACACCACTTGAGATCCTCTCAGTTAATTGAAGTGATAGATGCAAATCAACCTCAACCTCAACCACCAGTTGAGGAAGTTCAAGATGAAAATGAGGTGCCTAATGCACCCCCGCCTCATACTCTACGTGATTATTTACAACTGGCGGGGGTGAGTACACCTTCCTACATGGTCTTTCCACTTAATGTAAGAAATGTGGATATCAAACTTGGAGTGATACAACTCCTTAACTTTCATAGACTAGATTCTGAAAGTCCATATTTGTACATCAAGGAGTTTGATGAGATAGTCGCTGCATTACACTTTCTAAATGTGTCTAAGGACACAGTGTGACTTAAATTATTTCCTTTTTTATTGAAAGAGAAGGCTAAGACATGGATGTACTCCTTAAATCCAAGATCCATCGACACATGGGCTGAGATGACTCGAGAATTTTTCAAAAAATTTTTTCTGTTTCATAAAACTAACACTTTAAGGAAGGCAATCATGAACTTTGCCCAAAAAGAGGAAGAGACCTTCTTCCAATGCTAGGAAATGTTTAAAGATCTCACGAATTCCTGTTCACATCATGGCTACGAAGTATGGCGAACAATAAGCTTTTTCTATAATGGATTGACTTCACCAATGTGCCAGTTCATAGAGATGATATGTAATGGTCAATTCATGAACAAAAAGGCTGAGGATGCGTGGGATTACCTTAATCGATTGGTAGAAAATATGCAATCATGGGAAACCTCTCCAAGACTCACCACTTCTAAGGCTACTCAATCAAAGAAAAGGGAAGGAATTTATGTTCTAAAAGAGGAAGATGATATGAGTGCAAGCGTGGCTAATCTCACAAGAAAAATCAAGGTCACGGAAGAAGGCAGAACCTAACAAATCTAATAAAGTTACAAAAGTTGTTTGTGGCATTTGTGCTTGTAACATACATACAACTGAGAATTACCCAACAGTTCCTGCTTTTTAAGAGATATTGAATGAGTAATTGAATGCCGTGAACAACTACCAAAGACCTTTCAGAGGACTCACCTCAAATACATACAAGTCCAGTTGGAGAATGTAAATGCTATAGTTTCTGCTTCTTTGATTGTCAAATTTTGTAGTGCCAAAATCACAATTTGTGTCTTGTGTAGCACATTGATATATATGTTCAAGACAATACATCACATGTTCAAGTCATGTTAAATGCTTCAAGTCAAGAACAATGATCTACTTCAAATGCAAGATCAAGTACATTGCTTACTTCTTTAAGCTTCAACTGTCAATGTTGTAAAGCGACATCGAAAGACATGTGAATGGTTCAAGACTCAAGGTGAGATTCAAAAGATCTCAAGTACAAGCTTCATCATGTGTCAAGATTACAAGCTTCATGGACTTCAAAGAAAGACTATCGACTAAAAAGAAAAGAAGTTCAATGTTCATACTTCACTAATAAGGTTTGGATGACCTTAAATTGGCCTTAGGGTAGGTCATTTTGACTACATAATTCAATTACTCTTTTTATATGTGTTTGGTCTATTCTTCGACTAATCCTAGACTCTGTTCGACTAGTCTTAGCACTGGCTTGACCAGTCTAAGAAATTCCAAGACCAGTCCTAAGTTTGTTTGAATTTTTCAGAATTTTTTGTTGAGCTACGACCAGTCCTGGAGACTGCTCGATCGGTTGTGTGAACAGTGCACGACTCGTTCACGATCAGTCCTACAGCTACGACTCGAACTCCAACGACTAAATTTGGTTCCTCTCGACTACTCATAGACAGGTCACGACTAGTCATGGAGGTCACACGACTGGTCGTGCAGTGCCTATGACCAGTCGTGGAATGATTTTATCTGATCGCGCTCAAAATTTCAAAAATCAATTCGACCCATGACCAGTTGTAGTATCCACAAGACCAGTCGAAGGTGCGATCTGCTCACCTATAAATAGACTATGAATTTTAGAGTTTGGTAATCCAATTCAAGTAAAATTAAGGCATCCCTTTGAGAGATAAGTTAGTAATTTATTTAAGCTATATTGTGCTCATTTAATATTCTCTTTTTGTAGCTTTCTTTGCATTTGATTTTGAATTACCTTATTCCAATTATATGTGAAAGAGGAATAGACGTATTTTCATTTCTTGGAATTAAAATCAAATCAAGCTATCCAAAGGTACTTTAACTTTAAAATCAATTTAGAACCTAGAATCGTTTCATATGTGAGTATTGGACTTTGAACTTCATCGTTGAACTTCTACTCTGACTTGGTTCTTTCGAGGTGCAACAAAAGGAGAAATCCAAGTATTTTACATTGTTGTAATTTCCATTGTGTTGGTTTCTTTTGATAATGAGCCAGAAAATCCTCATTATTTTGATTATCTGAGGAGAGCTAGAAAACTCAGAGTGTGGGGTATTTTGAATTGTGTAAGCCCACTTGAAAGATACAATTGTGAGGGTTTTTAGGTAAACCTAAAAAACCTATTTGAATAGTGAAAGCTAATATCCACTGTGTGAGGATATTAGGAGTGGAGTAGCTGTGTGACTGTTGTTTAATAGTTGGTGTACACACAGGTGAACCACTATAATTCTTTGTATTTCGATGTGTGGTTTATTTTCTATAACTTTTATCATTCAAGTTTGTGGGATGTACTTATGGATGTGAATGTTGTAATCTTTTACATTTCAAGCATTGTGGTGAATGTTGTAATAACTTAGATTTCCTTTCAGTGCTATTTCTTTTTTTATTTATTCCTCTGTATCAAGTTTGAGTTTTTGATACAAAGACCTTTTTAGAAATCAGGTTGTCCTACCATAAACCTTAGTTTTTGGTGTAAGGTTGTCCTTAGTACAACATTTGTATTAACCTCTCAATACCCATACATTTTAGGTTATTTTTATATTTAGCATTGTGAGATTATCTTTGTTATTTGCATTTAAGTTCTGCTACTATCATTTTCATTTTCTGTAGCCCTATTCACCCTCCCCCCCCCCCCCGCGCTCTAGGACATATAGCTTGGCCTTTTCAAGTGGTATCAAAGCCTAACAGCTCATTTTAATTGTTATATTTTTGAATTTATTTCCTCAGTAATCAATCTAAGCTATTTATAATATGTCAAATTTTAATAGCCTTTCAGTCACTAGGCCTCCACCATTTGATGACACCAATTATGCTTATTAGAAAGCCAAAATAAGAATTTTCCTTAAATCCATGGATGAGAGTATGTGGCTAGCCACTGTTATTGAATGGACCCCTCCTACCATTGAAGTAATTGGAATCGATGGATCTAAATATATGAGAATTACACCTTACTTCTCTTGGACCACACTTCAGAAAAGTGAGAGTAGTGCAAATACAAAAGCACTAAATGCAATCACTTGCGCACTATCACCGGATGAATTCAAAAGAATTATATCCTGTGATTTTGCAAAGCAAGCCTGAGATATTTTAGAAATGACACACGAGGGAACATTAATTGTCAAGAAATCTAAAATTCAAATCCTCACAACTAAATTTGAGGAAATACGTATGGAAGAAAATGAAATGTTCATGGACTTTCTATATAAGATTAAATGACATTGTGAACTCTATGTGGGGTCTTGGTAATAAAATCTCAGAAAGTAAAATTTGTACAAAAATATTACGCTCATTACTTGAACGGTTCAACTCAAAGGTGACGACGATCCAGGAACTTCGTGATACGGATAATATGAGGGTAGAAGAATTAGTTGGTTCTCCACAGACATATGAGTTAACTTTTAAAGCTCCTAAAGGTAAATCTATCACCCTTAAATCTTTTAAAAGTATTTCTCAAGAAAATAGTATTAATTCTGATTTGAAAAACTCTGTAGATGATATGACCCTTTTAGCTAAAAAATTTTACAAAATTTTCAAAAGTAAAAAGAGGGTGAATTTTAAAAATCTAATGATAAGAAGAAATCTAGACCTAAAACTTGAAAATCTTTAAAAGACAGTTAGTGTTACAACTGCCATGAATATGGGTATTTAGCAAACAAGTGTCCTAAAAAGGATAAATCTAAAAAGAAAGGAATGTTAGCTACTTGGGATGAATCCTCTGACTTTGAAGCCTCTTCTGAATTAGAAGATTCTAAAACTGAATTGCACAGTGAAGTTAAAGCCCTTATGACTCTAGCCAAATTCACTTTTTCAGATAATGATGATTCTACTAGTGAAAATGTAACACCCTGAAAATCGGGGGTCGTGTATAAACTCAACTCCCGAGTTCCAGACCGTCACTTATGCAACAAAATGATTATGATTTAATGTTGTCTGAGTTAAAGCATTCACATGAGTAAAAGTATACCAAAACTGCAATTCATACTCTAGATTCAGTGATAAAAGCAAGCGGAAGACTAAAAGAATATATATATCACTGTATGGAAAACAAAGTAGATCTCGACTGTCTCTAAAGTATGAATACATCTCTGAGTTTCATATACATGTAAATAAACAAAATTAAATGTCCAAAAAGAGTCCCATTGAGAAGTCCCGTCAACCCAGGCCACCTAAGTAAAGCCGTCGTGGTATTGCATATATGAGAACTCGTCCTGGTCCTCATTATAGTCCGGCTCTGCCTCCTGGATCGCTGCCTCACCTGCATCTAAGACAGGGTCTTGTGGGTGTTGCAAACACCATCCCGTAATATCAGAATGAGTAGCTAACTCAGTGGAATAATAGAGCAAGGATTAACATGTTCTCAAATCAATCATGCGATAATAGTAAAGCAGTAAATCAAACATTCCTAATACTATTGTTAATGCAATATGACATGACATGATGGATGCCCTCACCGACATTCTCCCTCATACGGCACCATCTTACGCCCGCGGCATGCTTGCATACCGCTCAGTGCTCCACATCTTCCAGGCACATGCAATGTGATGGTGATATGATTCCCGAGTTATTATTAGTCCATTCAAACAACAGGATTGGAAAACTAAGGTACTTCCCTTATATCAATCCCAACACAGACCTGTCTAGGGTCGTCACTCCTAGTAATCTCATACGATATATATTTTGTAGGTCGCTGCAAGGGCTGCCAGGGCTATTGCTCGCACTCGTTGTATCGCTCCCCCATCACCTTATCAATACAGGCCTACTGTACTGTAAGACCCGTATCTTGGTCCGTACCTTTCCATACACTTCCGCAGTCTTACCGGTCGAATTCTGCCAACCTTCGATCCTTAATCGATATCGACGCGCGACCCTGATTCATGTGCCGACAACCCGAGTCGACTCAACCTGAGACCAATACCATAGCCACCGCGCCGTCGTTGCGGTTCCGATGCCGTGACTCGCGCACCGAGGCGATATTCTGGTCAAGAGATGTGGGCCAACGCTCGGTGCGAGAAAACGCCGTGCGTTGCGAAACCCAAGAGAATCTCTACGATGTATCACATCAATCACATCAATCTCATCAATCAATCACCCATCAATCCATCACATGTCAAGTACACCTCACTTTATTCTATTTTCTCAATAAGCCACAAAAGTCTTCACCACCCATACCTCTCTTACACAATAAGCCACAAAAGTCTTCACCACCCATACCTCTCTTACATAAAAGCCTTAAAAGTCAAGTTTTTCTTACACAAACATCACTCACCACATCCATCCATCCATCACTCTCTCTCTCTCTCCCTTTACATCACTCTCTCTCTTTCTCTCTTTCTCATTTCAAAATTCCAAGCAACAAAGTCCATACGTATGGAATTTCTCCAAATTCTCAAGCTCCAAGTGGCCCACCTTCCTACCCCATCATCTCCCATCTCAACCCTCCTTTCTTCATCTTAACCATTGAAGTTGAAGCTAAGGTGCCAAGGAACCTAAGAGCGAGAAGATCGGACGGTGGGTGCCTCTATAGGGTAGATTTACTTGTTTTTATGGTGGACCAAGTGAGGCCCACCGATCAATGGTGTGGATCCCACTTGGGACCCTAATATGTGGCCGATGGACCACATGGATCATCATGATCATTCCATGATGGGGCTATTCTCCATGGACCCCATCATGATGTTTATTTCATTTAGAAAGGTCATCTAGACCGTCCATATCGGTGGGGAATGGATCTCCACCGTTGATTTACATTTTTGGTGATCTCATGTTCAAGGGGATCCATTTATTATACGATTTCATTCAAGGGAGGGCTCATAGTGGCGGAGCCCTCCATCACAAGCCGTGTCTCACTCTCCATGTTTCTCTCTCTCTCTTTTATTACTTTTATTTTATTTTATTTTATTTTATTTTATTTTTTTTATGCTATAGGATTGTGGCCCACTTGAATGGATCTCACCTTGATGTATTTATCTTATTCAAGTGGGGCCCACCTTAGACGTTATTCCCATGCCACTCATCAATGGTTGCCCACTTCATCAGGGCCCACCATTTAAAAAAAATAAAATAATAATATGACCGTCCAGCGTCTGGGACGCTGGACGTTTTCTAAGGAAAGAATAAAAGGGAAAGAAAGAAAGAAGGGCTTTGGTGGCCCACTTGGATAGGCCCCACCCCGATGTATTGCTCTAATCCAAGCCATCCATCCCTTTCACCATCTCATTTTAGGCGTCGAGCCAGAAAATGAGATTGAACGGAGCACCTGGTGTGCCATAGCGTCAAAGATTGCACCTTCACCATTCAAACATCATTTTCGTATTTTATTTCATTTCCGTAGCATTTTAAAATTTAAACTCTGGACTCATTTAGACGGCCTCGAGCCGCTGATCGCAATGGCTGGGGCAGATTTCATTTTTGCGGGCCCCACGTGCGAAAAACCCTTGGAAAATGGGTTTTCTTTTTTTTTAAAAAAATGCATTGGCAGAGGCTTTGCCTCTGCCCTGACAACGGCCAGCGCCTGCGTGCAGGCTTGTCTTGACGGGCGGACGGACGTGGGAGAGGGGGCCCACGGCCCTGCGTGTGGGCCCCACCATAATGTTTATTTGTGATTCAACTTACTCATGAGGTGGGCCACCCCAGTGGTGGGCCCCCCTCCAAAAATGAGACAGATCCAAAACTCAGGTGGCCCACACCAGGTGAAACAGCGTGAATTGAATTTTACCGTTAAAATCTGTTTGGGGCCCACTGAGGTGTTGGATTAAGCTGAAATTTATGTTTTCCCTCCATCCAGGTCCGAGTGACCTTATGAATGGGTTGGATGTCATCTAAACATTACGGGGTGGGCCCCACATGGGACCCACATTGATGTATGTGCCAAGTCCATCGTCCAGCGGACGGTGGCACCCACTACGGTGGCACCCACCTGATGTTGTGTAGCCTCCACCGTCCAGCGGACGGTGGGGCCCTGTGTGATGTATGTGTTATATCCGCACTGTCCATTGGACAGTGGGACCCACCATGATGCTTGTGGTGCATCTAAACTGTCCACCCACCTAGTGAGATCATTTTAAAGCATGGGTCGTTAGTTGGGTGGACCAATCATATATGGGTTAGGCCCATTTGATTTGTAACAAGCCTATGGGCTAGGCCCATTTGAAGTATAAAAGGCCTATGGGTTAGGCCCATTTGATTTATAAAATGCTTATGGGCTGGGCCCATTTGATTCATTTAAGGCCTAAGAATTTGGGCCCACTTGATACGTAAAGCCTATGGGCTTAGGCTCACTTGCTATTTAAGGCCTATGGGCTAGGCCCATTTGTTTTGAAAAAGGCCTATGGGGTTAGGCCCACTTGATATGTTTCAAGTCCATGGGACTAGGCCCATTTGATGTACTTCAAGGCCCAGGTAATTGGACCCTTTTGTTGAAATTTAAAGCCCATGGAGGTAGGCCCACTTTGATATATGCAAGGCCTACGGGTTTAGGCCCATTTAATGTACCATAAGGCCTAGGGGTTTAGGCCCATTTGAACTCATGATTAGGTCTATGGGTTGAGGCCCACTTGATCTACATATAAGGTCCAATTGGTGTGGCCCATTGGTCATATATAAGACCCATGAGACTAAGCTCATTTGATGTAATCCAAGGCCCACGGGTTTTGACCCATTGCAATGCACATAAGACCCATTAGTGTGGCCCATTTATGTGGCCCATCTGATGAATAAAAGGCCCATAGGATATGACCCATTTGATATATATGTAAGGTCCAATGGGGACAACCTACGGTCCATTGCAATGTGTAAATCTATTACAGACTAAGTACTGATGTTTACAAAGATTGTGCGTTGGGAGCAATGTTGGTTTGACGTCCACATTGCGAGTGTAATGTTAGTTGGATGTCCACATTACGACTCTTCTTAGGGCCCATTGTTAGGCCCGTACTTATCGTGTATAGGCCGTCTAGGTCCATCTGCATTGTAAGATAGTTCATTTTATTATAACATGTTTAGTACAGTTCCATGATTCATGATCATACGCATCATATGTATGCTTGACGTGAGAACTGTCTGATCATAGCATTTGCCTTCGGGCAGGTTGTTTATGGGCTCCCGGTTAGGCGGTGTTGTCCTACATGAGCGCACGATATGCACAGGATTGGTTGCATGGCTGGATAGCGTGATTCATGCATTCCGCATTTGTGTGACATGGTTATTGTACGCCCTAGTGACATCAGGGCCGTAGCCTCAACAGACGCATCGTGGTTGGCAGGATTGGACACCGAAAATCATGTTCTACATGGGGTGCTACTGATATCCCTGGGTGAAAGTACCTAAACCCTTATGGTACCAAGAGGTTGCTCCAACGTCTAGACCGAGTGGGTAGATGAGCGCTGAGTGCCGAATACTAGTTGACTGTGCTCTCCACTGTGTCGTGGTCGGTTGGAAGGGGGTGTGGCCTTACCCGCCCGAGTGTAGGGGGCAATCCTAGGCTGAGTCTGAGCAGCTCGAGGAATGGGTCCGCTATCGACGAGTCACGCCCGTTATTGGCAGACGGATAGTGTGGTCTCTTCCACTTACCTTATTACGCGTGATGTGGCGGCGATCTGGTTTAGAGTGTACTAGACCCCGGTGATATTCCATATTTTGAGCTGTATTGATGTATGGACATAGATGAGGATCTGTATGCTTGAGTTGCATTGCACATCGCATGGCCTTGGAGTGGCCGATACCGTTCATGTCTTGCATCGCATAAGCCTTGGTATGGCTCATGATATTATGTTCCCATCTGCATATTCCGCATTGCCCGACATTGCATGTTCATATTACTACCTTGTGCACACACTTTCACCACCCTCTAAGCTTTCTGTAAGCTTATGCATGACCGTTGGGTGCAGGTGACGTTGGTTCACAGCAGCGCTGAGGCAGGAGCACGTTGCTGAGTATTTTGGAGTTTTTGTACTTTACCATTGTATTTCCCTTTATGCTCATTGTACTTGTAAAGTTTTTGATCATAGTGGAAATGTAATGGAGTTCTTAGTTGTTGTTTGTGGGTTATGCTTATTACGAATAAAACTGACATTGAAAATCCTCCTCGTAGCATCCCAAGATCAGAACCTGGCGAATGGGAGCTAGGAGCCGAGAATGGGATTCTACGGAGGCTGTCGGCACCGGATTCGGCGATCGGGAATTTTGTGAGCCCGGTTTCTGAGTTTGGGGCGTGACATGTACTCTCACTGCTACGGAAGGGTCGTCGCCTCCCATAGACTTAGAATACGCTCGCGGTCACAGTAAAGGACTCGTCGCCTGATCAGTGTAGGCCGACAGCAAGAATATAGTGTCCCATACCACCATAATCTGCTCACGAGACATAGGTGCTCACTGGTCACTATAGGGAGATTTGTGGCCCTAGCGTAGGCCGAAAGCTCGACCACGGTGTCCCATACCACCATGCCCGGCTCATGAGTCTTCGTGGATCAAGGTACCATGGTTGACAGGGTTTATAATGGTAAGTTCAGTACCTTAGGTTCAAGCAGTTATGACTCATACAGGGTGAACATACAACGGCCAATCGGGTTACTTGATGGGCTCGACTAGCACGATCGCATCTCAAGTCGAATGACATGAAGTGCGTAAAACACCTCGTGTGGCCTAACCACTGCCGCCAACTCCAAAACACGGCTCGCGTTCATCGACGCGTCGTTCGTGGCAAAGATAAGGCAACCACGGATTCACTCAGTTACCGACTGCCTGGACTAGGTATAGTTCCAAAAAATTATGAATTTACATCAGCAATCATATGAGAGTATTTGAAATGAAATACAACAATGTGAGCATGTTAACACATGTTATAACATACAACTTAAGTAAATCATCAAGCACATGCATTTCATACATATAATGGAATCATGCATATAGCTAACATGTAGGAAATCATTTACATTAGCATATTAATTCAGAAATCAATCTCAAACTAATTCATAACACCATTTAATTCAATACATACTAATACAAGCATTTATACAAACACTTAAGCTACACACTTAAGTCTACATATAGTATGTCGACTCAAAGTACGCATTTAGGCGAATCTCTTCGCCAAACTAATTATGCACGTATTCCTAATATCCTAATGCGACAAGAAGCCATGTCAATCACATCAGCAAAATATGGATGAAAACAGTATTTCCTACAAATGACTAAAATGCCCTAAATCTCATATTCTTCGTCTATTTACGAAACAGGAAACGGACAGCATGTTGTACATGTCAAACGGCGTTGCCGTCGATAATCTACTATTAAACGACATTGAAAGCGTTGGAAACAGTCAATCAAAGCGTCTAAAATCTGCACCTTTTCTCTTATATGTGTATTAATTTGAACGGAGCGTATACGCTTCGTCTACGGCTAACTGTGAACCTAATGCACAAGATCTATTAGCTACTTCGCTATGGAACCTAAGGATCAGCAAATCAACAAGAGTTTAGGGTATTTTCTTAACTAGGAATGTGGAGAAATCACCGGCAAAGTGATTGAGTCGCGTGGCTTAAACACGTGCACCACGTGGCACAAGCAGCAGGAAATTCTCCTCCACTCACTCTCACAATCTCTCACCTTTTCTCTCTCTCAATTTAGGGCTTTTTCCAAATTCGGATGAGAGAGAGGAGTGAGGGTTTCAAGCCCTTTTATAAGCCCAAACATGCCCAAAATAGGCTTCAGGTCAAGGTATACTTAACTGGTGGTCCCCTGGCCGAACGCGATCGGACTTAAGTTCGTACATGTCGGATGTCGCTCATATCCCGTTTTCAGACCATCAGTGTTCGTAAATCGCACGTGGCGGTCCAGTTTCAATTCAGCTGTCACCGCACGTAGATCAGGTCTACAGGTCTCATGATATGAAATAGAAATTTTTCCTGATCCGAGGGTGTAATTTGGCTGAATTCTGACGGTCAGAACGCTTAATAATAACGCGTCAAGTCGTGTGCCAGATTTGAATTTCAAATTCTTAATCTAACCCTATTCTCACTCTCTTCAGTCCATGCTCAATGAAATAGCCTGCGAATGTCGGTTGGACTTGATTTTCGAAATGATTGTCAAGTCCAACAAGGCGGTTCTAACGGTCTAAGATTGTAGGTATCGGACTTTCGACGCGCGGTCTAGATCCAATACAAAGTTTCAAAGAGGTCCAGAGAACAAACCTGCTTAGAGTTTGATCTGAGGTTTTAGAGTATTATAGCGTCATTGGTTCTACTCGATTTGGGTCTTGTAGAACGTATTTAAAGTGATCAGGGACTATTTCCCAGCTACTCTAGCGTTGCGCTAGCTAACTTACACTTATTTTCTAAAGGAATTTATCGTACGCGATTTCTGGCCGAGTCGGTACTCTAGTTCAAGTACGGATTTTTCCAGGGCATTACAATCTACCCCCCTTAACAAATAATTTTATCCTCGAAATTTATACCGTTTTGTACTCCTCGAGAAGCTGTGGGTAATTCTTTCTGATCTCGGCTTCTGTCTCCCAGGTAGCCTCTTCCTCAGAGTGATGCGTCCACAATACTTTCACAAGGGGAATCACCTTGCTATGCAGTACCTGTTCCTTCCTATCTAGGATATGCGTTGGTCGTAGGATATATATAACATCCTCTCCTAATTGCACCTGCTCCCATCTGATGATATGGGAAGGATCAGAAACGTACTTCTTCAGCATAGAAACATGAAATACGTTGTGAACGCTCGCGAGAGGCGTGGGTAAAGCCAAATGGTACGCCACTGCTCCCACACGATCGAGGATCTGGAATGGACCAATGAATCGCGGTGCTAGCTTCTCCTTCTTCCCGAACCGAAGGACTCCCTTCATAGGAAAAACTCATAAAAATATATGATCCCCAACTGTGAACTGTAGCGGCCGTCGTCTCGTATCGGCATAACTCTTTTGTCTGCTCTGCGCTGTGAGAAGCCGACGTCTAATGATATCAATCTTTTCTGACGTTGGCTGCACTAACTCTGGGCCAATCAAGCTATGCTCATCGACCTCTGCCCAGCAATGCGGTGCGCGACAAGGTCGCCCATACAACGCCTCGTAAGGTGCTATACCGATACTCGCCTGAAAGCTGTTGTTGTACGCGAACTGCGTATAAGCAAGACAATCATCCCAACTATCCTTGAAGTCCAATGCGCAAGCTCGCAACATGTCCTCTAAGATCTGATTCACTCGCTCTATTTGTCCGTCTGTCTATGGGTGGAAGGCAGTACTGAACTTCAACTTCACACCCATAGCCTCCTGAATACGAGTCCAGAAAATAGAAGTGAACCGCGTGTCTCTGTCCGACACGATCTCCAACGGAACTCCATACAGACTCACAATCTCTCTGATATACAGTCTAGCCAGCTCGTCTGCAGAGTTCGTGACTCTGATCGGTAGGAAGTGCGCCGACTTCGTCAGACGGTCGACGATCACCCATATGAAATCATGTCCCCTCCTCGTCTTCGGCAGCCCTAAAATGAAGTCCATGGAAATGAAATCTCACTTCCACTCTACGATCGGCATAGGCTGCAAGAGTCCAGGTGGTCGGCGATGCTCTGCCTTCACCTGCTGACAAGTGAGACAACGGGATACGAACTCTGCTATGTGGGTCTTCATACCTTCCCACCAATAGGTCCTCTTCACGTCACGATACATCTTCGTACTGCCTGGATGCATCGCGAGTCTAGTACAATGCGCAGCCTCGAGAATCTCTCGTCTCAAGTCAGGGATATCTGGGACGCATAGGCGGCCACGGTAACGTAAGCTCCCATCCGTGCCAACTCGTCACTAGGCGTCCGTATCATCACTGGCCTGCTCTCGAAGTTCAGTCAGATGGGCATCATCCCTCTGCGCCTCGATGACCCGGTCATCGATCTGAGATCACACCTGTACATGTGCGATGAACTCATACAGCTCCTTTACGGTGAGTTTCTGCTCAAAGTCTCGTAAAAACTCAACCATATCCCACTCAGCCACCATCAGCGGAGCCACAAACTCTATCACCTTCTTGCGGCTCAACGCGTCAGCCACAAGGTTCGCCTTACCAGGATGGTAAGAGACTTCGAACTTGAAGTCCTTTAAAGTCTCCATCCATCGCCGCTACCTCATATTCAAGTCTCGCTGCGTGAATATATACTTGAGGCTCTTGTGGTCGCAAAAGAGCTCGATGTGGTGGCCCACTTCAACAAGGTCCACCATAATGCTTTTATTTAGTTATTTAGACAGAACCGTCCAGGGACGCTGGGCGTCCCTGTTTTTTTTTTTTTTTAAAAGAAAGAAACAAGGAAAAAGAGGAGCTTTGTGATGGGCTACTGGTATAGGCCCCACTTGGATATTTGTATTCAATCCATACCGTCCATCCTATTCCTTAGATGATTTTAAGCGTTGAGCCAAGGAATGAGATCCATCCGTTTATTTGGCGGGCCATACCTCTCAAAACAGTAACTCTCACCATTTAAATCGATTTTTTATTTGCTACAAGTTAAAATGGGTTCAATAGCGGACTCGTTGGACTTATTTCGAGCCAGGGAAGCCAATGGATGGAGTGGATCTAGGCGATGTAGACCCCACCTTCGAAAATCCTCAAATCCAGGATTTTTCAAAAATAAAGGAAGAAGGAGAGATGCAATGTGCTGGTGTGTCAGAGCCGCTGCAGGCGCTGCCTGCAGCGCGTCACGCAGGCGGACGGTGTCCGTGCAGCCACCCACGACTGCCGCCGTGGACCCCACCATGATTTATATGTTTTATCCGTGCTGTTCATATGGTGGCCCACACCCTGAAGTGGCCCCCCTCCAAAAATGAGGCCGATCCGACGCTCGGGTGGCCCACACCATAGGAAACAGTGTGAATGAACAGCTAGCATTAAAAAGACTTCTGTGGGTCCACGAAAGTTTTGGATCACGATGAAATTTATTTTCCCCTTTCTCCCAGGGCTGTGTGACCTTATCAGCGGTTTGGATGGCATATAAACATTGAGGTGGGCCCCACATGGGACCCACAGTGATGTGTGTGTACTATTTCCACCGTCCAAACGGACGGTGGAGCCCACGGTGACACGCGCTTGCCCTGGTCCTTGCCGTCCACCTGTTTTGATGATGGGGCCCACTGTCCCCTAGTAGCAGCAAGTTCTGTGGGTCCCACCATTATATATATATATATTATATTATATGTTATATATTATATGGTCCATATATTATATGTTATATATTATATAGTCTATATTATATATCTTGTAATATTTATATAGTGGTGGGCCCTACGTGGGACCCACCTCTGTTCCCTTTTAAAATGCTTAAAGAACTGCAGCAACCGCTATGTATATATAGATATATGAATTTTATATACATACGTGCCCTTAATGTATAAATTGCTATTGTAGTTATAATATATGTATATTACTATACATATTATATACGTGGGCCCAAGGTTCATATGACCTTTTGAATAGAATGGATTGCAAATAAATATTATAGTGGGCCCTAGGCCATGTGTCCCTATGAATAGTTTGGAAGGAAATAAATATTTTGTAAGGCCCATGGGTCGGGGTCCCTTTGATATTTTTAAAGGCCCATGGGATTGGACCCACTTGACGTATTCCAAGGCCTATGGGTTAGGCCCATTTGATATGTATAAAGCCATGGGATTAGCCCCATTTAAGACACATAGGGCCCATGTGCTTAGGCCCATTTTGATATACCCCAAGGTCCACGGGTTATGACCCATTGCAATGCACACAAGACCCATTGGTGTGGCCCATTTATATGGCCCATCTGATGAATAAAAGGCCCATAAGATATGGCCCATTTGAAATATATGTAAGGCCCAATGGGATGAACCTAAGGTCCATTGCAATGTGTAATCCCAATACAGACTATGTAGCGATGTTTAAGAAGATCGTGCCTGGGGAACAATGTTGGTTTGACGTCCACATTGCGAGTGTAATGTTGGTTGGATGTCCACATTACGACTCTCCTTAGGGCCCATTGCTAGGTCGTACTTATTATGTATCGGCCGTCCAGGCCCATCTGCATTGTAAGAATGGTTCATCACTCATTTACATGTTTAGTATAGTTTCATGACCCATGATCATACGCATCATATGTATGCTTGATATGAGGATTGACTGATCATAGCATATGCCTTCGGGCAGGTTGTTTATGGGCTCCTGGTTGGCAATGTTGCCCTACATGAGCGCACGATATGCGCAGGATTTGTTGCATGACTGGATAACGTGAATCATGTATTTTGTATTTGTGTGACATGGGTATTGTACGCCCTAGCGACATCAGGGCCATAGCCTCCACAGATGCATCGTGGTTGGCAGGATTGGATACCGAAAATCTTGTTCTACATGGGGTACTATAGATATCCCTGGGTGAAAGTCCCTAAACCCTTATGGTACCAAGAGGTTGCTCCAACGTCTAGACCGAGTGGGTAGATGAGCGTTGAGTGCCGATTACCAGACGGTTATGCTCTCCACTGTGTCGTGGTCGGTTGAAAGGGGGTGTGGCCTTACCCGCCCGATAGTAGGGGGCAATGCTAGGATGAGTCTGACCAGCTCGAGGAATGGGTCCGCTATCGACGAGTCGCGCCCGATATTGGCAGAAGGATAGTGTGGTCTCTTCCACTTACCTTATTACGCACGATGTGGCGGTAATCTAGTTTAAAGTGTACTAGACCCCGGTGATATCCCATATTTTGAGCTGTATTGATGTATGGACATAGATGAGGATCTATATGCTTGAGTTGCATTGCACATCGCATGACCTTGGGATGGCCGATACCATTCATGTCTTGCATCGCATACGCCTTGGTACGGCTCATGATATTATAGATCCATCTGCATATTCCGCTTTACTCCGACATTGCATGTTCATATTACTACCTTGCGAACACACTTTCACCACCCTCTAAGCTTTCTGTAAGCTTATGCACGACCGTTGCGTGCAGGTGACGTTGGATCGCAACAGTGCTGAGGCAGGAGCATGTTGCTGATCGTTTTAGAGTTTTTGTTCTTTACCATTGTATTTTCCTTTATGCTCATTGTACTTGTAAAGTTTTTGATCATACTGGAAATGTAATGAAGTTCTTGGTTGTTGTTTGTGGGTTATGCCTTTGGTTATGCTTATTACGAATCAAACTGACATTGAAAATCCTCCTCGTAGCATCCCAGGATCGGAACCTGGCGAATGGGAGCTAGGAGCCGAGAATGGGATTCTACGGAGGCTGTCGGTGCCGGATTCGGTGATCGGGAATTTTGTGAGCCCGATTTTCGAGTTTGGGGCGTGACATTCGAACTCTTCTCCATAGAGGTAATGTCTCCAGAGTCTCAGTGCGAATATGACGGCTGCCAACTCTAGGTCATGTGTAGGGTAATTCTCCTCGTGCTTCCTTAATTGTCTCGAGGCATACGAAATTACCCTGTCCCTCTGCATAAGGACACAACCCAGACCAACGCTAGACGCGTCAGTGTATATAGTGTATCTAACCCCCTGCTCTGGCAATACTAGCACAGGGGCGGACGTAAGCCTGTCCTTCAGCTCCTGAAAAGCTGACTCCGTCTTGTCATTCCAGGAAAACTTCACGTCCTTCCGTGTCAACTGAGATAGAGGTCTCGCGATCTTCGAGAAATCCCGAATGAAGCGTTGATAGTAGCCAGAGAGATCCAAGAAGCTCCTCACCTCAGTGACAGAACTAGGCTGCTCCCAGTCCTAAACTGTAGCTACCTTAGACAGGTCAACTGCCATGCCATCCTTGGACACCACGTGTCCCAGGAACTTCACTTCCTGCTTCCAGAAGTCGCACTTCTTGTACTATGCGAACAACTGATGCCGTCTGAGCATATCCAGGACCAAGCGCAAGTGCTCCTCATGCTCCTCTCGACTCCTGGAGTATACCAAAATGTCGTCAATGAACACAATGACGAATCGATAGAGAAAAGGCCGAAATACCCGGTTCATCAGATCCATGAACACGGCTGGTGCGTTCGTGAGACCGAACGACATCACAAGGAACTCGTAGTGGCCAAAGCTGGTCCTGAATGCTGTCTTCTGCACGTCCTCATCCCTGACGCACAACTGATGATATCCTGACTGAAGATCAATCTTCGAGAAGTACTGCACTCCTCTCAACTGATCAAACAAGTCATCGATCCTGGGTAAAGGGTACTTGTTCTTCACCGTGATCTGGTTCAGTCTGCGATAATCAATACACAATCGCATCGAACCATCCTTCTTCCTTACGAACAGAACTGGTGCTCTCCAAGGAGACACACTAGGCCGTATAAGGCCAAGCTCCAACAGACCATCAATCTGCGTCCTCAACTCCTCCATCTCACACGGTGCCATGCGATACGTCGGCAGTGAGACGGGCGTGGAACCAGGCACCAGATCGATAGTGAAATCAATCTCTCGTCGAGGCGACAAGCCAGGGATCTTCCTGAACAGATCCCCAAACTCGTAAACGACTGGCTTATGCTCAAGTATCTGGGCACCGGCATCCCGTAGTAAAGTAGCGTAACTAAGTATGCGGAAGAGGAGATTTACCCGCACTGGGAATGTGAAGGATACGCCCTCTGGCTCGTAGGCAGTCACTATACGAGTCTCGCAGTCAATCTCGGCCCTCGCTGTAGTCAACCAGTCCATGCCAAGAATGACGTCGAGATAAACAAGAGAGGGGTCGACGACAAGATCAAGAGCCATCGTCTTGCCCCCCATATCCACTAAACAGCCCTCACACATCAGGGTGACATCTGTAAAGGACCCGTGAGCTGTATAAACTCGCACCCCATCCATCATAATAGTCTGTAGCCTAATGCGTCTGACTATGGCATGTGATATCAATGAAATCGTGGACCCTGTGTGCACCATCACAAGAATAGGAATACCTCTATATGGGTAGTGACCTCAAAGGCCAAATGCTGAGAAGTCTCTATCGCGGCTGCCTCAGCTGTCAAGGCATGTACCCGCGCCTGCTGTGGCTGATTCGACCGCTGTGCCGTGGGCCGTAGAGGTGGCCTGATCTGAGATACCGGAGGTCTGAAGGAAGGGTGCGCAAGAGCTAACCGTAAGGGCGGTGCTGATATCGCATGTGAGCGTGTACGGTTGATCTTCTACGGCGGCGAGAACCCACTGCCCCGCATCCGAGCAAAACAACTCTGTACCGAATGGCCCGATCTTCCACAATATGTACATGATAACTTGGGACACCGCAACGGTGGTACTGGCGCTGTAGCCCGAGAAGGAGGGTCGACGTGAGGCCTCTTGCCCGCAAAGGGCCTGTCCTACAACTCTAGTCGTGGCCTAGGAGCAATAGGGCCACGAGATCGGATAAGTCGATCCACATCCTGCTCTGCCCGCATGGACATGTGAATCAGCTCTGCATAAGAGGGAATGCTCACGTAGCACATCTTCCACCGAATATCCGGTCGCAAACCCTCAGAAAAGCGCCGTATGCGCATCTGCTCATCCGCTAAAATAGTCGGGACGTATCTGTCCAACTCAGTGAACCGATGCTCATACTCAGTCATTGTCATGCCTCCCTGTCTGAGGCGTAGAAACTCATTCTCCCGCTCGTGCCTGTACGTCTGGGGAAAGTATTTCTTGTGGAAGCGGAACTCGAACGCTGCCCAGGTCCATATATAATCGGTAGCAACGGTCCGCAACACACTGTCCCACCACAGCTGGCCTCTCGCTCGAACAAGAACATAGCCAACTCGACCTGCTCAGCCTCTGAACAATGTAGCATCCGCAGTATCTTCGACACACGGTCGAGCCAATACTCGGCCTCCTCGGGTCTATGAGAACCAGTAAAAGTGAGAGGCCGTAAGTGCTGAAATCGCTCTAACAAGCCCCGTGTGTCTGCGGCATTCCCCATAGATTAAGCAGGTGGTGTAGGATGAGCCATGCCCTCATCCTGAGCATATGTATTGGCATCCTTAGCTGGATGCGCAGGTGGTGCAGGTGGAGGCACACTCCCACCCTGGGCTAGAGTCCCCACAATCGTAGTCAGGAGCTGCTGCTGCTGCATCATAGCCTTCATCTGCTCAAATCTATCTGGAGGTGGAGCAGGCTGTGGCATGTACTGGGTCGAAGAAGACGCGTGGTACAGCTCTCTGACGGGCGGTGTGAAAGGCGGTGGTCCAACTGCAGGACCAGTAGTAGGCTGAGACGCACGTACTGTCTTAGGAATCGGGCCCACAGTAGGGTCCTCGTGAACATCATACTGCGAAGGAGCCTGATCCATAGGCTCACCCAATGTAAGCCGAGCTGTGCTCCATGTAGCCTTCAGCGGCATTCTCTATATTCAAAATAAAGCGCAACCTTGTCAGTCTCAATAGCACAACTACATGACAATCATTCACATAAAGAGTCAAAAGCATTCCATGCATTTCATTTAATCAAAATTGTCACAATACAAGGGATACCTCCTTACAAGCATCATGACAGGAAGTACATGGGAACTAAGACAGTTAAATTTACAACAGCAACATAAGTAAAGCGCTAGCCTTAACAGGCTTACACAACTTAAAGCAGGAAACAACTAACTACCAACAACAACATCTAAAATCATCGCTAGTCTGAGTCGGGTGATGGAGGAGGAGCACCCTTATCCTGCAAGCAGCACAGGATCACCTTCAAGGTGCGAGTCACCTTGCCGAATTTTCTCTTCATAACGGCCTTGGTATCCTCAACCATAGCCCGAAGTTCCTGAACTTCCCTTCGCAAGGCGACCTGGCTCTCCTCAATTCGGGCAATGCGATCATCACCAGTAGCCTGAGCAGAAGGAGGAGGGCTCTCATCTGTATCCTGAGCCTCCTCTTCTACCTCTTCTTGGACTTCTTCCTCAACTTCTGCTCCAGGTTCTCCCTCACTTGGATCCTCTTCATCATCAAAATCGTCCTCGCTATCCTCATCAAGCTGAGTCTCTCGGTACTGAGACCCAATCTTCATCTTGACCATGGTAGACTCATCAATGCTATGAATCGGAACTGGCAACTCCGGCCCAAGTCTGTAAGCAAACTCAAGCTCGATCTTGCATATAAGTTGGCCAAAAGGAAGCGAATCAGACGTTCTTCTTGATTTCTCTATGAGGATAATCTGTCGCAAGATGAAAGTGGCCATACACACATTTTCTCCCTGGGCCACCTGATACAAGAAATCAACCATAAGGTGCGTACACTCAATGGGATTTGTTGACCTGGGATACACATTGAACGTGCAAATGTGGTGTAGCAGGCGTAAATCATCAGACATATGAGACGCCTTTAGGTTATTGTTAGGCTGCCATGGAACCAGTTTACCGCATAGAAATCTGGTACGGTGATCTCACTCACGCCAACTCCTCAAATTCTTCGCACTGGGATGAACATCACCCAGGGGCACGTTCAGAAGTCGCGCTATCAATCGAACATCGATCGTAGTCATCCGGTCTCTACCAAAAGGAATCTTAAACTGCAGTGGCTCCCGTGTAGGATTCTGGATACGAGCGTAGAAGGCACAAATAGTGCTCACATTAGCACGAGCACGAGCTTCAAAGAGCGGACCCCAATGCGCAGCTTCAAAGTGTTCAAACAACAGGAATTTGCCGAAGAGTCGTCCTTCCACGTCTACCTCAAACAACACCTTACAGTCAGTGTATTCACCGTGAGGTATCTCAGCTAATATCACTCGCCCAAGTTGAGTATAGGGATCCAAATCCCGCTTTGTATGGAACTCTCGGGCTGTGCTTGGACTTGCGGCGGTGCTTGAGATAGCGGCGCCACCCCTCGGTATTCTTGATTGCGCAGGGCGACTAGGCCCAGCCTCATCCGCTGCGGTCTTTCTCTTTCCCATCAAAGAAAGGATGGTGGAGAGAGATAAAAGATTCAAAATGGCTTCAACAAAGGCCATGAAAAATGAGAGAAATGTAGAGAAATGGCTGCCCAAACTGAAAAAGGGAGATCTAGGCGTTGTAGAGGGATGCTTCAAGCTTCCCTAGGATGGATTTTTAGAAAGAAAAGAAAATAAAAAAGGGGAATGGAGCTCCTCACGATTTCAACTCATTTTGGGGGTTGTAGGAGCTCCAACGAATGAGATTTGCAAGAGGGAGAGTTGCAAATAGCAATGGAGTGATGGAGTAGGGTCGTTTTCAACAAAGAATGAGTTTGGGAAGGATTTAGAGCCATAGTTTTAAGATAGGGCAGCAAGAAAATGAAAATGGAGCTAGGGAAGGGGGCTGTTGTGAAGTACCCCATTTAAGGGTTGTCTATGGACGGACCATACATGGGGGGGGGGGGGGGGGGGGGGTGTATTACCCAAAATACCCCCACGCATCGAGTTTCACCTCAAGTGGGCCCCAACGGACGGTGATGCATCACCGGATCGGCATGGCATCGCCGGCCATCCCTCTAGGTGGCCGGTGGGACCACATGGGTCGGGTCCCCCCTGGCCCAGGGACTCCAAAAAACTATGGGGCCCACCTTAGTTCATTCTAGATTGCCCTATGGAGGCCCAAACATGCGTTCGGGGCTTTCCGGGGCCAATCTGCAAATCTGAATGTAATCCCCTATCATGTAGCATATGATTTTGGTGTAAAAGGAGCTAATATATCCATTAAACCTATTAGTTGCTAAAGATCGTAAACTTAGAATGGCCTAATGGCCAGTTTTCATGAAATTTTACTATTCACTGTAAAATTTTATCGAAGTATGATTTTATATGATTTTCACATTAGGATCAATGCCTAACATGAAAAGAATAAGAAATAATTGAAGAATGGAGTGGTGAGAGGAAGAATTTTGAAGAATTTAGGTGAAACGGGGTTTTTAAGCCCTAGCGATTGAATGAAAGGGTTGTGGTTGTCCCACCGTCCAAGGATTCACATTTATGAGTTTAGAATCATTCAAAGAACGTCTCAACCCACCTACCTACAACCTACGAGCTACTCAGGTCGCTTCACGCGACCTTAGATGCGTTACGGACTCGATCGCGCGATCGATACGAATAGACTTCGCCTATCGACGAATCTGCGATCCTATAAGTGTTTCTAGACCCTTCTCGCACCCACCTAAGTAAAAAGAAGCGACAACGTACGACGCGTGACCATAACCCAGGCCCGGTATAATCTCATTCATGCTCTGATACCAACTTGTAACACCCTGAAAATCGGGGGTCGTGTATAAACTCAACTCTCGAGTTCCAGACCATCACTTATGCAACAAAATGATTATGATTCAATGTTGTCAGAGTTAAAGCATTCACATGAGTAAAAGTATACCAAAACTGCAATTCATACTCCAGATTCAGTGATAAAAGCAAGCGGAAGACTAAAAGAATATATATATCACTGTATGGAAAACAAAGTAGATCTCGACTGTCTCTAAAGTATGAATACATCTCTGAGTCTCATATACATGTAAATAAACAAAATCAAATGTCCAAAAAGAGTCCCACTGAGAAGTCCCGTCAACCCAGGCCACCTAAGCAAAGCCGTCGTGGTACTGCATGTATGAGAACTTGTCCTGGTCCTCATCATAGTCCAGCTCTGCCTCCTGGATCGCTGCCTCACCTACATCTAAGACAGGGTCTGGTGGGTGTTGCAAACACCATCCCGTAACGTGGGAATGAGTAGCTAACTCAGTGGAATAATAGATCAAGGATTAACATGTTCTCAAATCAATCATGCGATAATAGTAAAGTAGTAAATCAAACATTCCTAATACTGTTGTTAATGGAATATGACATGACATGATGGATGCCCTCACCGACGTTCTCCCTCATATGACACCATCTTATGCCCGCGGCATGCTTGCGTACCGCTCAGTGCTCCACATCTTTCAGGCACATGCAATGTGATGGTGATATGATTGCCGAGTTATTATTAGTCCATTCAAACAGCAGGATTGGGAAACTAAGATACTTCCCTTATATCAATCCCAACACAGATCCTGTCTAGGGTCGTCACTCTTAGTAATCTCATACGATGTATATTTTGTAATTCGCTGCAAGGGCTGCCAGGGCTGTTGCTCGCACTCGTTGCACCGCTGCCCCATCACCTTATCAATACAGGCCTACTGTACTCTCACTGCTACGAAAGAGTCGTCGCCTCCCGTAGACTCAGAATACGCTCGCAGTTACTACAAAGGACTCGTCGCCTGATCAGTGTAGGCCGACAGCAAGAATATAGTGTCCCATACCACCATAATCTGCTCACGAGACATAGGTGCTCACTAGTCACTACGAGGAGGTTTGTGGCCCCAGCGTAGGCCGAAGCTCGACCACGGTGTCCCATACCACCATGCCCGGCTCATGAGTCTTCGTGGATTAAGGTACCATGGTTGACAGGGTTTACAATGGTAAGTTCAGTACCCTAGGTTCAAGCAGTTATGACTCATACAGGGTGAACATACAACGGCCAATCAGGTTACTTGATGGGCTCGACTAGCACAATTGCATCTCAAGTCGAACGACATGAAGTGTGTAAAAAACCTCGTGTGGCATAACCACTGCCGCCAACTCCAAAACACGGCTCGCATTCATCGACGCGTCGTTCGTGGCAAAGATAAGGCAACCACGAATTTACTCAGTTACCGACTGCCTGGACTAGGTATAGTCCCAAAAAATTATGAATTTACATCAGCAATCATATGAGAGTATTTGAAATGAAATACAACAATGTGAGCATGTTAACACATGTTATAACATACAACTAAAGTAAATCATCAAGCACATGCATTTCATACATATAATGGAATCATGCATATAGCTAACATGTAGAAAATCATTTACATCAGCATATTAATTGAGAAATCAATCTCAAACTAATTCATAACACCATTTAATTCAATACATACTAATACAAGCATTTATACAAACACTTAAGCTACACACTTAAGTCTACATATAGTATGTCGACTCAAAGTACGCATTTAGGCAAATCTCTTCGCCAAACTAATTATGCACGCATTCCTAATATCCTAATGCAATAAGAAGCCATGTCAATCACATCAGCAAAATATGGATGAAAACAGGATTTCCTACAAATGACTAAAATGCCCTAAATCTCATATTCTTCGTCTATTTACGAAACAGGAAACGGACAGCATGTTGTACATGTCAAATGGCGTTGCCGTCAATAATCTACTATTAAACGACATTGAAAGCGTTGGAAACAGTCAATCAAAGCGTATAAAATCTGCACCTTTTCTCTTATAAGTGTATTAATTTGAACGGAGCGTATACGCTTCGTCTACGGCGAACTGTGAACCTAATGCACAAGATCTATCAGCTACTTCGCTATGGAACCCAAGGATCAGCAAATCATCAAGAGTTTAGGGTATTTTCTTACCTAAGAATGCGGAGAAATCACCGGCAAAGTGATTGAGTCGCGTGGCTTAAGCACGTGCACCACGTGGCACAAGCAGCAGGAAATTCTCCTCCACTCACTCTCACAATCTCTCACCTTTTCTCTCTCTCAATCTAGGACTTTTTCTAAATTCGGATGGGAGAGAGGAGTGAGGGTTTCAAGCCCTTTTATAAGCCCAAACATGCCCAAAACAGGCTTTAGGTCAAGGTATACTTAAGGTATATCCAAATCGGGGCTGTTTCGATCCAAAAGGACATTTCTGGTGGTCCCCTGGCCGAACGCAATCGGACTTAAGTTCGTACATGTCGGATGTCACTCGTATCCCGTTTTCAGACCATTAGTGTTCGTATATCGCACGTGGCAGTCCAGTTTCAGTTCAGCGGTCACCGCACGTAGATCAGGTCTACAGGTCTCATGATATGAAATAGAAATTTTTTCTGATCCGAGGGTGTAATTTGGCTGAATTCTGATGGTCAGAACGCTTAATAATAATGCGTCAAGTCGTGTGCCAGATTTGAATTTCAAATTCCTAATCTAACCCTATTCTCACTCTCTTCAGTCCAGGCTCAATGAAATAGCCCGTGAATGTCGGTTGGACTTGATTTTCGAAATGATTGTCAAGTCCAACAAAGCGGTTCTAACGGTCTAAGATTGTAGGTATTGGACTTTCGACGCGCGGTCTAGATCCAATACAAAGTTTCAAAGGGGTCCAGAGAACAAACCTACTTAGAGTTTGATCCGAGGTTTTAGAGTATTATAGCGTCATTGGTTCTACTCGATTTAGGTCTTGTAGAACGTATTTAAAGTGATCAGGGACTATTTCCCAGCTACTCTAGCGTTGCGCTAGCTAACTTATACTTATTTTCTAAAAGAATTAATCCTACGCGATTTCTGGCCGAGTCGATACTCGAGTCCAAGTACAGATTTTTTCAGGGCGTTACAGAAAAAAACTTGAATAGTGATCCTGAAAATGAAGATGATCTTCAAGATGCTTATAATGCCCTTTACAAGGAGAGTTGTAAAATTGCTGTTAAACTTAAACTTCAGAAAGAAAAGTTTTTAAAGCTTAAAGAGAATTTTGACTCTCTTGTTTTAGAAAAATCTCACATTTTAGATTATTTTGAAAAATCAAAAGGTGATTTAGATTTCAAAACCTCCCTTATAGAGAATCTTAAATCTGAAAATGAAAAACTTAAACTTGAAGTCTCTTCGCTTTTGAGTTTAAAGGATACATGGAGGTATGCCCAAGGTGATCCAAAGTTAGACAAACTTTTATCTAGATCAAGAAAATGTGGTAACCAATCCGGTTTGGGGTATGATAAAAATGTTACTCCTAAACAGAAGAATACTCCTCCTAAGTTTGTAAAAGGAGAGTATTCAAACTCAAAAAGGAATAGTTCAAATCAAAATTTTTTTAAAAAGACTAAAAGTTTCCAATCTTTTAAACCTAAAGACAACCATATCAACTATAAAAATCAGAACTGAAACCCTTTAACTGAGAAATAGTTGATTTACTTAAGGAGCTCTTAAAATTTAACTCGGTAGGTCATTCTTACAACAACTACAAATATAAGAAGACCAACATACTCTTAAACCCAAAACAGTTATGAAATGGGCTCCTAAGGTTACTTGCTTGGTTACCCACACCGCTTTCAAAGCTTCAAGCCATTCAAAGTGGTACCTAGATAGTAGATGTTCCAGGAACATGACTGGTGACAAAGGTCTGTTCACCACTCTTAAATACATGACTGATGGATTAGTCACATTTAGTAATGGTAGCAACTACAAGATTATTGGCTAAGGTACAATTTAACTTTCTAACCTCCGTTTATTTGAGAATGTCCTATATGTAGAAGGTCTAAAACATAACTTGTTAAGCATTTCTTAAATATACGATAAAAATCACAGTGTAAAATTTTCTCACCAAGGTTGTGAAATTTTAAACAAAAAGGGTTCTATAATATTAACTGGTCGTAGAACTTCTAAAAATTGCTATATTGTTAGTGATTCTAGCTCATCTAGTCAATTGTGTTACATGGTCCATACCGATGAGACTGAGTTATGGCATAAATGTCATGGACATGTACACCACCGTAATATATATATATATATATATATATATATATATAAGCAAAAGAGAACTGATAAGAGGTCTACCTAAATTACAGAAAGTAGATAAAATATGTGGTGAATGCCAGATTGGCAAGCAAACTAGGAATGCTCACAAAAAGGTGGATTCCAATGCCACATCCAAACCACTCAAACTTCTCCACATAGATCTTATAGGACCAACCAGGACGGAGAGTTGAGGTGGCAAAAAATACATACTGGTAATTGTGGATGATTATACTAGATTTACTTGGGTAGCCTTCTTAAGGAATAAATCAGAAACCCTTGATGAAGTAAAAAGAGTTCTGAAACGGATCCAAACTGAAAATGATTCTCAAGTTTGTAGGATCCGTAGTGATCATGGATCAGAATTTAAGAATAACAGTTTTGAGAAATTCTGTTGCGAGCAGGGAATATCACATGAATTCTCTATGCCCAAAACATCACAACAAAATAGAATTATTGAAAGAAAAATTAGAGTGCTTCAAGAAATGGCAAATGTAATGTTGAATAGTATGAAGCTCTCTAGAAATCTTTGGGCCAAAGCTGTAAATGCTGCATGCTATATAATCAACTGAGTTTATACAAGTAAAACTTATAATAAAATGGCTTATGAAATGTAGTTCGATAAGAAGCCTACTGTCAAATACTTTCGAGTTTTTGGCAGCAAGTGCTATATTTTACATGACCGTGAAAATCTGGAAAAGTTTGACATTAAAAGTGACGAAGGGATCTTTTTAGGGTATTCTTTGAACAGTTAAGCATATCGAGTACTGAATAAGAGGACCAGTGTAATTCAAGAGTCCATCAATGTGGTCATTGGCGATCACTTGAATACACCTGCCTCAAGTTCAGATAATGATGAAGCTCTTCTAATTGACAAACCAGATACTTCATCAAGTTAAAATAACTTTGAACTGAGGACTATTAAAGACCATCTAACCACTCAGATTCTTGGAAACCCTCTCACTGGTGTGTGCACTCGTAGACAACTAGAAGATATATGAATTACGTGTGCTTTACATATCAGATCAAACTGACAAACGTAAAAGAAGCTTTTACTTATGAAAACTGGATAGTTGCGATGCAAGATGAGCTTAATCAATTTATTAGAAATGATGTTTGGTATCTTGTTCCTATACCTAAAGATAAACATATTATCAGAACTAAGTAGTTTTTCAAAAATAAGTCAGATGAACTTGGTAATACAATTCGAAAAAGGCTAGAATGGTTGTATAAGCGTACACTTAAATTGAAGATATTGATTATGATGAAACCTTTGCCCTAGTAACTAGTCTTGAATCAATCAAACTATTTATATCCATTGCTTGCTTTAGAAAATTCAAAATTTATCAAATGGATATAAAGAGTGCTTTCTTAAATGGTGATCTACATGAAGAAGTGTATGTTGAACAACTAACGGGTTTTGAAGACCCTAAATATATTGATCATGTCTATTACTTAAAAAAGGCTCTTTATGGTTTGAAACAAGCTCCCAGGGCATGGTATGAAAAATTGACTAAGTTTTTACTAAGTCATAATTTTCTAATGAAAAGTGTTGATAAGACTCTTTTTGTTAAGAAATATAACGATCATATCTTAATAATTCAGATCTATGTTGATGAGATTATTTATGGATCTACCTGTACTAACATGACTATTGAGTTTGCAGATTTTATGAAATCTAAATTCAAAATGAGCATGATTGGGAAATTGAATTATTTCCTAGGGTTGCAAGTGAAATAACAACCTGATGGTATATTTGTTTCTCAAACCAAATATGCTCTGAACTTAATTAAAAATTTGAGATTTGAAAATGAAAAAAAATTTGACACTCATATGAGTACATCATTAAAACTCTCAAAAGACTCTACAGGTAAATGTGTGGATCCTAAATTATATCGTAGTATAATTGACAGTTTACTTTATTTAACTGCAAGTAGACCTGATATTGCTTTTAGTGTTGGTATTTGTGCTAAATATCAATCTGACCCTAAAGAATCACATTTAACTGTTGTAAAACGGATTATGGGATATGTCTCAAGTTCAGCAAATTTGGGTCTCTGGTATCCTTATGATACTAGTGTTCAATTGGCTGGTTACACAGATGCTGATTAGGCTGGTAATATCGATGATAGGAAATCAACCAACGATGGTTGTTTCTATATTGAAAACTATTTAGTTTCGTGGTTTAGCAAAAAATAAAGTTTCGTATCGCTCTCAACTGCTGAGCCTAAATATATCGCAGCTGGAAATGCATGTACTCATATGGATGAAAAGAATGTTAAGCGATTACGGAATTGCACAGGATTTAATGGTTTTATATTATGATAATTCCAATGCAATAAATATATCTAAAAATCCAATCCAGCATTTACGAACTAAGCACATTGACATTAGATATCACTACATTCGTGAATTAGGTGAAGAAAAGACAATCTCTTTAGATTACATTCCAACCGAGACTCAACTTGCTGTCATTTTCACTAAACCACTTGACAAATGCATTTTAATAAATTGAAATTTGATTTTGGCATGTGCAATTTAAATTGATTATTCATACTTTTCTGTATTATAATTTATATATTTACTGAATTATAAATTTAAATTTTAGAATTATGTGAAAAATGCATGTTTTTGAATGTGCACGACCAGTCGAGAATGTACTCAACCAGTCATGGTACGACCAGTTGAGGACATCCCATGACCAGTCGAGGACATCCCACAACCTTTCTTCCTCATATCCTCTTTTTTCTCCAACGGGCCGTAGCATGACTAGTCGTACCCAACTTCTTGATTCATCATGGTTAGTGTATTATTTCAATTTTTCTTTTAGATTCAAGCTCTATTTACTTCATTTTCTTCCTTGGAGTGCTTGATTTCAAGTTTTCTTAAAGTTTTTGGGGTTTTCTTTTGTAAAATCTGATCTAGCAAAACCCCACTCTACATCCTTTGTAATCTCTTAATTTTTTGTATTCTTAGTTACAAATGGATGCTAGAGGTAGGAAGAAAACTTCTCATGGTGCGACAGCTATCACACGGTGCCACCTTCGGTCACCCAAAGATGATCCCCCCTATGTAAAAGATTTGAGGATGCGCAATGTGATTGTTGAGCGACTTGTAGATGTTGCACATATTGCTCCTTTTGATCTCCTTTCGCTTCTCCAATCTATAGGATGAGACAACATTCTACATTGGGGTGCGCTGGCATACCAGTCTATTGCACAGGCTATGTTCGCATGCATTTCTAATTTCTCTACAGAAAATTTAACTTTTAAAATTGCTATTAGAGAAGGCCCACTTGAAGTTGATCGTCATCTCATATCTAGCCTTATGGACATACCTATCAATGATGAAAGTATTCCTATTAGTTCTCTAGTTGAGAAACCATCTGAATTAGAAAAGCGCATACTTATTAGAGCGTTATGCAATATAGATGTGCAATGGACTCATAAGGTGAATGCGCTTACTTTCAAGTACTTGTTACCTAGATACATGGTCCTTCATAGGATATTTATTTCCAATCTTTATCCTAGGTATGATAACAAAACTGAAATCACTTCCATCATATCTGGAGTCAATATCTGTTTTCCTTCTTTAATTTGTCATTTCATCATTTAATTCCGTCTCCATTTGGGTCACAGTGATATTCCATTTGTATATCTTATGACTGGAGTCAATATCTATTTTCCTTCTTTAATTTGTCATTTCATCATTCAATTCCGTCTCCATCTGGGTCACAGTGATATTCCATTTGCATATCTTATGACTGTGTTAGCTACTCACATGCTACTTGCTATGCCTATTGGAGAGGCACCCATTCATCACCTCATCTTCAACAACAAAAATATAAATAAGATGAGGTTGCAATTGGTTGAGGGCCAAGTGAATGAGGGTGGTGGTGGAGCTGAAGCAGTGATTGAAGAAGAAGGCAATTTACCTGATGATGTTAACATGGATGATATTTTTAATGAACTTGATTCAGATTCTGAGGCTGACCTTGACTATCAGTCATCTGACTTTGATGTGCATTTACGTGCACTTGAGGAGAAGGAAGAGAATATGAATGTTGCCCATGATTTGTAATTTAAATATATGCACAAGTATCTTAGGCGCATTAACAAGGGCCTACATCAAATTGATCCTACTATATCTGCTCCTTCAGGATCTGATTAAGTGTTTTCTCGTTTGGTCTGTAATAAATTTTGTGATATATACTCTTTTCTTTCAGTTTTTTAGACTGCCTTTGGTTGAATTTGGTTTATGCTGGTTAATGATATGTGATCTTTGCATTTACTTATATATTTCATATCTTGACTATGTTTGCTCAATTATTCCTCTTGTCGTTATTTTCCTCTTCCATATCTTTATTTCTTCCTTTGTCATATTGTGACAAAAAGGGGGAGATATTTAAGGCAATGCATCACATGTTCAAGTCATGTCAAGTGCTTCAAGTCAAGAACAATGATCTACTTCAAATGCAAGATCAAGTACATTGTTTACTTCTTTAAGCTTCAACTGTCAATATTGTAAAGTAACATCAAAAGACATGTGAATGGTTCAAGACTCAAGGTGAGATTCAAAAGATCTTAAGTATAAGCTTCATCATGTGTCAAGATTGTAAGCTTCATGGACTTCAAAGAAAGACTATCGACTAAAAGGAAAAGAAGTTCAATGTTCATACTTCACTAACAAGGTTTGGATGACCTTAGATTGACCTCAGGGTAGGTCATTTTGAATACATAATTCAATTACTCTTTTTATAAGTATTTGGTCTATTCTTCGACTAGTCCTGGACTTTGTTCGACTAGTCCTAGCACTGGCTTGACCAGTCCAAGAAATTTTAAGACTAGTCCTAAGTTTGTTTGAATTTTTTAAAATTTTTTTTGAGCCACGACCAGTCCTAGAGACTGCTCGACTGGTCGTGTGAATAGTGCACAACTCGTTCACGACCAGTCCTGCAGCTACGACTCGAACTCCAGCGACTAAATCTGGTTCCTCTCGACCAGTCCTGGATAGGTTACAACTAGTCATGGACGTCACACGACCGGTCGTGCAGTGCTTATGACCAGTCGTGGAACGGTTTTATCCGATCGCGCTCAAAATTTCAAAAATCAGTTCGATCTACGACCAGTTGTAGTTTCCACAGGACCAGTCGAAGGTGCAATCTGCTCACCTATAAATAGATGATGAATTTCAGTGTTTGGTAATCCAATTCAAGTAAAATCAAGGCATCACTCTGAGAGATAAGTTAGTAATTTATTTAAGCTATATTATGCTCATTTAATATTCTTTTTTGTAGCTTTCTTTGCATTTGATTTTGAATTTCCTTATTCCAATTATATGTGAAAGAGGAATAGAGGTATTCTGATTTCGTGGAATCAAAATCAAATCAAGCTAGCCCAAGGTACTTTAACTCTAAAATCAATTTAGAACCTAGAACCATTTCATATGTGAGTATTGAACTTTGAACTTCATTATTGAACTTTTACTCCAATTTGGTTCTTTCGGGCTGCAACAAAAGGAGAAATCCAGGTATTTTACATTGTTGTAATTTTCATTGTGTTGGTTTCTTTTGAGAATGAGCCAGAAAAATCTCATTATTTTGAGTATCTGAGGAGAGCTAGAAAACTCAGAGTGTGGGGTTTTTTGAATTGTGTAAGCCCACTTGAAAGACACAATTGTGAAGGTTTTTAGGTGAACCTAAAAAACCTATTTGAATAGTGAAAGCTAATATCCACTGTGTGAGGATATTACGAGTGGAGTAGCTGTGTGGCTATTGTTTAACAGTTGGTGTACACACAGGTGAACCACTATAATTCTTTGTATTTAGATGTGTGGTTTATTCGAGTTTGTGGGATGTACTTATGGATGTGAATGTTGTAATCTTTTACATTTCAAGCATTGTGGTGAATGTTGTAATAACTTACATTTCCTTTCAGTGCTATTTATTTATTTATTTATTTATTTATTTATTCCTCTATATCAAGTTTGAGTTTTTAATACAAAGACCTTTTTAGAAATCAGGTTGTCCTACCATAAACCTTGGTTTTTGTTGTAAGGTTGTCCTTAGAACAACATTTGTATCAACCTCTCAATACTCATACATTTGAAGTTATTTTTATACTCAGCATTATGAGATTATCTTTGTTATTTGTTTTTAAGTTCTGATGTTATCATTTTAATTTGGCGTAGTCCTATTCCTTCTCCCTCCTTTAGGACATATAGTTTGGCCTTTTCAGAGAAACCATCTAAATTTCAGTTGGAGAAATTGACAAGCGGCTAACTCACAAGAGGCCCTTACTCAATTTTTAAATCAGAAGAAGCCTCAAGAGGATACAGTTAAAAAATTTATGCAAAGCCAAGAGCTATTCAACCCGAATACGGTACAAGCATTCCGGGATATCAAAATAATAATGGGAATGTTTGCATCATCCATTCAAAGGATTGAGTCACACTTAGCGAGTGGGGAGAAAGGGATGCTTCCAACCCAACCTCTCCCCAATCCAAAGCCACAATGTGAAATTAATGACCCAAGTTCAAATCAAATGGAGCAAGCCAAGTCTATCACCACTTTTTGGAGTGGAAAGACAATTGACAAATCTATTTTGGTAAGGGCTGAAAAGCCTAAGGACCTTGAAGAAGATAAGAGTGATAGACATAGCATTACTCCACATGGGTTAAAATCGGAACCTTAAAGTAAGCCAATTGCGTCATTCCCTCAACGGTTGATTGCACTAAAACCTCTATCTAATTCTCAGGATATTCTAGAGGTGCTTAAACAAGTGAAGGTCAACATCCCTTTATTGGATGTCGTTAAACAAATCCCTTCATATGTCAAATTTCCTATGCACTACCAAAAGATAACAAAACATACAAAAGAAAATATTTTTGATAGAAAAAGTGGGTGCCATCCTCAAGAAAGATGTGCCACAAAAATATAAAGATCCCAGTAGCCCAATCATCACTTGTATAATTGGGAATTACCGGATTAAGCATGTCTTTCTTGACTTGGGGGTGAGTGTAAATCTGATTCCTTACTTGGTCTATGAACAAGTAGGTCTTGGTGAATTAAAACCCACCTAGACCACATTATAACTTGCTGATCGATCAGTTCATGTACCGAGAGGGATGATCGAGGATGTATTGGTCCAGATTGATAAATTCTAATACTTAGTAGATTTTATTATTTTGGATACTCAACCCATCATGGATGTGAGCACTCAGATACCCGTCATTCTTGGTCGCCCATTCCTTGTTATATTAAATGCTATCATTAATTGTAGGAATGAGATTATGAATCTATCTTTCGAAAATATAACATTGGAGCTCAACATCTTTTTCAATATGAGTAAACTGTCAAAGGGTGATGATGATACTCATGACATTAACATGATCGATTCTTGCGTGGAAGATAGAAAACTTTTTACTCTATACTTTGACACTCTAAAGATGTGCTTGGCCCACTCCCCTGATTTGGATGATGACATGATTAAGAAGATGGATGTCAAGCTTAATGCTACGCCAGTACTTGAAGTTAACCGATGGAGGCCACAATTTGAAGAGTTATCCCAAACTAATGTAGTGCCTTTACCGTTTAGCCTTAAAGCACCGAAGCTTGACGTAAAACCTTTTCCTTCTAATATTAAATATGTCCATTTAGGTCAAGATGAGACATATCTGATGGTGATTTCTTTCCATCTTGAGCAAGAATAGGAGAGTATGCCTATATCTGCTCTCATTGAGTATAAAGGAGCCTTTGGATGGTCGATTGCAGACCTCAAGTGTAACGCTCCGGATTTCGAGGGTCGAGTAAAACTCTACTCCCGAGATCTAACACATCACTTATCCAATATAGATAATGATGTTCAAATTTTGTCCATATTAATGAGTTAAACATGAGTGGGATTATACCAAAATATCATATCATACTCCAGATATAATTAAATTAAGCAAGCGAAAGACTGAAACATATGTATTTAAGTATGTAAGTGTTTTACAACCTCTTGAGTATGAGTATGTTACCGGACCGAATATATACATGTGTTGTTCCAAAATTGACAAAATATCAAAATGTAAAGTGTCTAACTAATCCACATGTCTCTATAATCCCGTCAAATTAGCACGAGGTCTAGATAGACCCGCCTGAGAGCTGAATGTAGGAGAATT
The DNA here is from genome assembly GCA_037074715.1 of Magnolia kwangsiensis. Classification (NCBI taxonomy): domain Eukaryota; kingdom Viridiplantae; phylum Streptophyta; class Magnoliopsida; order Magnoliales; family Magnoliaceae; genus Magnolia; species Magnolia kwangsiensis. The sequence continues at coordinate 22,205,017 of CM073579.1, forward strand.
CTTCCTCCTCATCGATGAAGTCCAACTCTGCGCATAGGCTTCCCCATCACCTGTATCTAAACCAGAGTCTAGTTGGTGTTTTAAAACACCGTCCCAGGGTGGGAGTGAGTGATCAACTCAGTGGTACTATAAGGCAAAGGTTAACATGTTATCAAGTCAATCAAGCAGTAATGATAAAGCAATACAACAATCACTTCCTAACTACTCTTGTTAATACAGGAATGGGATGTAGTAATGATGCATGCCCTTGCACAAAGTTCCCTCACAAGTGACTCTGACAACTAAGTTTGTGCATGACAACCTCCCTAAAGTGCACCTTCCTCACCAAAGCACATGCAATGCAGTGCATGGTCGTGTTAGCCGAGTACTTAATTAGGCTCATTCATATAGCAGATTTGAAAAGCTAAGGTACCTCCCTTTATATCATTAACCCAAATAAAGGATCCATCTAGGGTCATCAATCTTAGTTAACCACATAAGATAGGAAAGTTGTAGCGTATCACCCCTAATGAAAAATAGTTGATAAGCAAATTCAAAAGTTTATACTTGCGGTTACTACGGAAAGGCTTGTCACCTCAACGTAGGCTGACAGCTCGAAGACGGTGTCCCATACCACCATGCCTGGCTCACGAGTTTGGGTTGCTCACTGGTCACTACGGGGAGGCTTGTCACCCTAGTGTAGGCCGATAACTCGACCACAATGTCCCATACCACCATGCCCAGGTCATGAGTCTTAGCGGATCATGGAACCATAGTTGAAACAGACTTTTACATTGGTAAGTGGTACCTTAGATTCAAGCAGTGATGTCCATACATGGTAAACACACAATAACCTAATCGGTTTGTTTGGCAGATTTGATTGGTACGAGCACACGTTGACTTAATCGATATGGAGCGCATAAGCACCCCTTGTGGCTAACTACTGTCGACAATCGTTGTGTGACCTAGATTCGTCAAGTTACTTAGTGTGACGAGACTAATTTGGCCACCTGTACATGGACCGTTACTGATTGCTTGGGCTACATTATAGCCTTAATTTCACTCAGATGCAGTAGGTAGATACATGTGATAATCATATCAACATTTAATAAACAATCCAAATCAATTCCTCATTTGAGCATTTCATCAAACATATTGATGATGTTACATAACACTTGCATTTTATCCATAAATTTCATAGCAGCAAATATGATTACATGAAAGAAATTATACATATGATTAAGGTAATTGAGAATCCTATCTTAATACTCTTAATTAATAAAAATCATCAGCATTTTCTCATTCAGACAATTTATCAAACACTTAGGCTACACTTCACCAAATATATAGACTATGTTAGTTACAACATATATTTTAGCAAATCCTTGTCCAAAAAGGTCAGCATGCATATGACAATAATGAATCCTAGATTAGTAGGCATAACAAACACAAATCATGTTTACATGTTCATTCAAACATTTCAACAGACACATGGGATGCATCTTTTATTCAACATAGTTCATATATATATGTTATATCGAAAACATCGTATTTAAGACAATATGGTAGCAATCAAGTCAGATATAAATCATTAGCTAACATTGAAAGTATTAAAAATCATAACCTAAATGTTTATAGTCCGCACCTTCCATTAGAATACTCGATTCGGACTCGGTTCGAATTCTACAATCCCAAAAATGGACCGACGGGTATGTAAACTATGAAATAGGTTAGCTAGTTTATCGATTATTCAATCCGGATCTCTAAATCAAGATTAGGGTTAGGTTGTCTTACCCAAATCGTAGCCGAGATTGATCATGTAGCGAAATGGGTAGGTGATTTAAGGTGTAGAGTCGTGGAAAAAAATTACAGCAACGATCTCCCTATTTCTCTCCTCTCCTTACACTTTTTCTTCTTTTTTTTTTCTCTCTTCTCTCTTTAAGGGTTTGGTGAAATTCGTATGGGAGAGAGATGGGGTGGTATAAGGGCTATATATAGGCCCAGAAGTGATACAAATGGCCCCAGGGCCATGTTATACTTAATTTATATCCAAAGGGCACCTATTTTTGACAAACAAAGCACATAGGGAGGCCCATTATTCACTTACGTTGTACGGTAAGTCCCTTGACAATGGATCTATGCCAAGATGTGATTTCAGAGTGATTGGATAGGCCGATCGACTGTGGAGGACCTGTGTCAGATCAACGGTCGTACTTACTCGATCAGGGTTACAAGTATATGGATATGAGCGGGAAAATTTTCTTTTCCCATGGGTGAAGTTTGGTTAGAAACTGATGGTTTGAAATCCTTAGTTTTACGATCATCGGACTTTCAACGTGCGGTCCGGGTTCGATACGGGGTTTCAATGTACTCCCATGAGCGGCAGGCTCTTAGGATTTCTCCTAGGTCTTTATGTAGTGCTAAGTTGGTATTAATGGTTTTAAGTCTCCTCATTTGTGAAAATGGTGACCCAAGCTTAATCTACCACTTTTCAGTTTAGCACTTAAGTAAATTCTGCCTTAATTATGACAGGATACGGTCCTTAGGCATTTTTGGCTGAGGGGGTACTTGGGTCTTTGTACGAATTTTTCTCAGGCGTTACATCAAGGGAATCGACCCTTTAATTTGTACTCACTATATTCATCTTGAGGATAATGCGAAGTCCTCCCAACAACCACAACGCCAATTAAATCCAAACATGAAGGAAGTGGTTAAGGCTAAGGTACTTAAGTTATTTGATGCGGGTATCATATACCCCATATCTAATAGCCAATGGGTGAGTTCAACTTAGGTGGTTCTTAAGAAGTTTGAAATCACCATTGTAGCCAATGCCGACAATGAACTCATGCCAACTAGAGTTACTACTGGTTGGAGAATGTGCATTGACTACAAAAAGTTGAATACCGTCACGAGGAAGGACCACTTTCCTTTGCCCTTCATTGATCAAATCTTGGAAAGGCTAGTTGGTCACTCTTACTATTGCTTCCTTGATGGATATTCGAGATACAATCAGATAGTGATAGCCCTTGAAGATCAAGAAAGGACCACATTCACATGCCCCTTTGACACTTTTGCTTACTAAAGGATGTCATTCGGACTGTGTAATGCCCTGCCACTTTTTAGCGATGCATGTTGAGTATATTTTCTGATATGGTGGAATAATATTTAGAGGTCTTCATGGACAACTTCTCTATCTTTGGTCCATCCTTCAGCGAGTGTTTGGAAAATATGAAAAATATTCTGAAGCGATGAGAGGAAAAGAATTTGGTACTAAATTGGGAGAAGTGTCATTTCATGGTTCATTAGGAAATTGTTCTTGGATATATCATCTCGTCTAAGAGAATTGAGGTAGATAAGGCTGAAATTGATCTTATCTCTAACCTACCTCCACCCAAGAGCATACGAGATGTGCGATCCTTCTTAGGACACACTTGATTTTACAGACGATTCATAAAGGAATTTACTCACCTCTCTCATCCTTTATGCAATCTAGTTCAAAAGGATGTACCAGTGGACTAAGCAATGCTAGGAAGCTTTCACTAAGCTCAAGGGCATGTTGACTACCATACCTATTATGCAGTCACCCGATTGGAGCATTCCTTTTGAGATTATGTGTGATGTGTCTGACTATGTTATCGGGGTGGTGTTAGGCTAAAGAAAAGAAAAGAAGCCCTATGTTATTCACGATGCAAGTAAAATTCTAAATCCTGCCCAAGTGAACTACTCTACTACGAAGAAGGAACTCTTAGCTGTAATGTTTTACTTTGGACAAATTTAGGTCCTACTTGATCAAATCCAAGATAATCATGTACACTAATCATGCGGCATTGAAGTACCTTCTCTTTAAGAATGATGCTAAGCACCGCTTGATAAGATGGATCCTCCTACTATAGGAATTTGATTTAGAAATACGGGACAAAAAGGATAGAGAACGTAATGGCTGACTATCTTTCGAGACTTGATCTCCCTGATTCCCTTAAAATGCCGTCTATAAACGATATGTTCCCTGAAAAATAATTATTTAAACTCTCCCAATTGCCTTGGTTTGCTCACATTGCTAATTATCTTGTCACACACTACCAAAAAAATGGGCAAATGGCCTATGGCTACAATTTTTATTCGTAGCTAGTCTGTGGCACGATCATAGTCGTAGGTGCCGTAACAATAGGTTTGGAACCTATAGCTATGGATTAAATCCATAGCTATATGTTATAATAGCTACGGATATAATCCGTAGCAATTATATCTGTAGCGATAAGCATAAACAGCTACGGATATTATTTGTAGCTAAAAGTCCCTAGTAATGTGCCAAATTCAATAATGGCTACAACTGTCAGATTAACGGCTACGGTCAATATCCTGTAACGACTCGAAAAATTTCGTACCGAGACCCGAGTACCAGTTCGATTAGAAATCACTTAGGATTAATTCTCTTAGAAATTGAACCTAAGTTATCTAGCGCTAAGTTAGACTGGCTGTGAAATTTGCACTGTTCACTTTAAATATGTTCTGCAAGACTTAAAACTTGCAGAATCAATGACGCTATAATACCCTGAAATCTAGAATCTAACTCTAAACCCAGTTGTTCCCGGGAATGCTTTGTATCTTCGTATTGGATCTAGACCGCACGTCGAAAGTCTGATATCTATAATCTCAGACCGTTATGACCGCTTAGTTGGACTTGACCATCCTTTCGAAAATCAAGCCCAACCGATGTCCTGAGACCATTTTATTGAGTCCAGAGCGAAGAGAGTGAGAAAAGGAAAACATTTAGAAAATTAAATACATTTTAAAGAAATCTGGCACGGTTCACTTACGCGTTATTTTTAAGCATTCTGACCATTAGAATTCAACCAAATTTCACCCTCAGATCAGGAAAGTTGGCCCTTTCATGTCATAGAGCTTGTAGCCCTGATTTAGGTTCGGTGACTGTTGAATGGAAACTGGTCCACCACGGACAATCTGGATATCCAATCGGACTGAAAACTTAACTTACTAAAGATCCAATGCTAGTGAGCTTAAGTCTGACTGCATCTGAACAGAGGACCTCCAGAAATGCTCCGTTGGATCAGATAGATCCCAATTTGGGTATAACCTAAGTATACCTTGACTTAAAGTCTGTTTTTGTTATGTTTGGGCTTATAAAAGGGCCTTAAACCCTTAGCTTTCTAACCCATATGAAATTTTCAAACCCTAGAGATTTAAGAGAAAGAAAAGAGAGAGAAAGTGTGAGAGAATCAGGTGAAACTCCGTAGGATTCTTCCTAGTGCATCCATACATTGAACCGGCGTTTCTGAATCATTCTTCCGACGATTCTGATTTCATTTTTGGGTAAGTTAAGCTAACCCTAACCTGGTTTAAAGCTTAGACTAGCTGTTGTAGAGTTCTAGCTAACCTATTTCTTGCCATAGGTAGCGTATCTGCTGTTGACGAAGACATGTCGTCTGAAGCATCTTAAATACGTCTTTTCTGGTTTAAGGTGCGGACTATATACGCTTAGGTTATGGTTTTCAACCCTTTCAATGTTAGATAATGATTTATTCATGTTGTGCTTACTGTTACACATGCCAAATATGCTATCCGTTTTGTCTTCCGCATACGTATACTTTGTTATGTAAATATCATATTTCATGTATATGTTAGAATACATGTATGCGTATGGAATTTGCTGATTTGCTTGCCATGATAAATTGTCATTGTGATATGCCTAATATGTATGCGGTAACTCCTTGACGAATGGACTTGCCCTAATATACAACAGTGTTGACATACGTGATGTATGTTGAATAGTGTAAGCTAAGTGTTTGTTTAAATGTCTAAATGAAATGGTAGTTAGTATTATGTGCACGCTAAGGTGGTTGAGATATGGATTTCAACCATAGTATTTATGTGTATGATTCCCTCCATGAATCATGTAACTTAGGTTATCCATGCTAAATAAGTGTATGATTTCCTCCATGGCTTATGTGTTTAATTGAATCATGTTACATGTGTGTATGAGTTCCTACATGTACTGCTTACATTTAAGTTATACTTCATGATTATACAAATGAATGCAGGATATGAATCATATGCTAGTTATTAGTTTTGTATGTGAATGGGGCTATACTATAGTCCAGGTAATCGAAAAATATTCTATAAATAGTAGTTGAGGTTGCTTTCACCACACAAGATGAGTTTAGCGAATCTGAGTCGTGCTTGGGGTGTTCGGCAGTGGTTAGGCTACACAGAGTGCTTATGCATTCTATGTCGTTCAACTCAACGTGCGCTTGGCCTATTTGAGCTTATTAACTAACCCGATTGACCGATGCTTATTCACCATGTTTGGTCGCCACTGTTTGAATCTAAGGCACTGAACTTACCAGTGAAACTCCCGTTAACCATGGTACCGAGATCTACTAAGACTCATGAGCCGGACATGGTGGTATGGGACACCGTGGTCGTGCTGTTGGCCTACGCTGGGGCCACAAACCTCCCCGTAGTGACCAGTGAGCACCCTACTCTGAGCAGATTATGGTGGTATGGGACACTATATTCTTGTTATCGGCCTACACTGATTGGTGACGAGCCCTCTGTAGTGACCTTGAGTTTATCCTGACACCGCATAGGGGCGACGAGTCCTGATGCAGTCTTGAGGATATAATTAGGCCTGTATTGATAAGGTGATGGGAGAGTGGTGTAACAATTACACGCAACAGCCCTGACAGCCCTTGCAATGACCTAAAACCATAACATCGTATGAGATATCCTAGGATTGACGACCCTAAAAAGGATCAATGTTGGAAAATGATATAAGGGAGGTGTCTTAGCTTTCCAATCTTGCTGTATGAAAAGGACTAATAAGAACTTGGTAATCATATTCATAACACCGCATTGCATGTGCTAATGGTGTTGGTGATAGAGAAATGAGGAAGTGAGTCATGCTGCGATCGTTAGATGATGTCGTAGAGGGGATTGTGGTGAGGGCATGCATCATTCTTCATATCATCCTTGCATTAACAATAGATATAGGACCTATGTGATTGTACTGCTTTATCATTACTGCTTGACTGGATTGATAACATGTTAACTTTTGCTATATAGTACCACTGAGTTGATCACTCACTCCCACGTTCTGGGATGGTGTTTAAACACTAACCAGACTCTGACTTAGCTATAGGAGATGGCGATGCTTGCGAGGTGGAGCCAGACTTCGATGAGGACGAGGAGGCGTTCTCATATATGCAGTTCTTAAGTGGGTTCATATGAGCCTCGTCCTGACTAGCGGTGATTATTTTTGGGATATGTTTTGGATAATTTTGAATAGTTCATGTATGTATTTTGAGACTTAGATGCATGTATATTGCCCTGGGCAGAGCACGCATCATTTGGGAATTTATTTTAAATAATATATGTATTTAAGTCTTCCGCTTGTATTTTCTTTATATCCCTGAATTGTGTCTGCTTATCTGGCTTGATCTATTTCATGTTTTATGCATTAATACAGACAACATACAATCTGCATCAAAAATGTTGCATAAGTGATGTTTTGGAACTCGGGAGCTGAGTTATGCCCGACCCCTGAATTTCAGGGCGTTACAAGTTGGTATCAGAGTATGATTTGTATTAATTTGGACTTGGGTTAGGGTCACACACCGCACGTTGACGCCATTATACCGTAGGAGGATGCGCGAAGAACATAGAAACCTTTATAGGATCCCAGTTTTGCCAATTGGCGAAGTTCACTCAAATCGATTATTTTGATCGAGTCCGTGTGCATCCATGGTCGCATGAAACGACCCCGGGCCACTTCTAGTACGTTTATTAATGAATTTAGACCCTTATGGATCATATCCTAGTTATTAAAGATCGCTAAATGTGAATGTGCACCAGTTAGTATCTGAAACTACCCGAAATGGTTCGAAACAGAGGTAGGGCTCAAATCTAACACATCCAGGGGGACCCAGGGTGGGCCCCACATGTTTTTGGCCATAGGGGGGGTAGGAGGACCTCGCCCCTTTGGCGAGGCCTCGCCAGATTGTCCAAAGAGCGGCGAGGACCTCGCCGGTCAGCGGGCTGATCAGGCCAGGCCGCCCCGGCCAATGCTGTTGGGGGTTAAATGGGACACTTTGGTCTAGGGTTCGGCCACCCATTCATTCAAAATCCCATACTTCCTTCACAAAATGGCCCTCCAAGCTCTCCTTTCCCTCTAAAACTGTTGTTTTCTCTCTCAAACCTCCTTTCCAATCATCCCTTCTTTCATTTTTTATTATTTCCTTCATCCCTCTACCGTTCTCAATCAGATCTAGCAGCTACTTCATCCATTCTCTGCGATTGGAGCTCCCAAGCTCTCATTTGGAGCTCCACAACGTGGTAACCTTCAACCTCTCCTGTCTTTGGCCTTTCTCTTCTTCTATTCCTTCTTTTCTTGGCCCATTGCACCCCTGTAGCTGACCCAAACTCGTGGGAACCCATAGGTCAGCCCTTTCTCACCCCTTTCATCACTTTTCCATGGCCTTTATAGAGGCTATTGTGGCCTTTTTCTCTTTTTCCACCATCCTCTCATTGATGGACAGGAAACGTGCCCCTGCGGACGAGGCTGGGCCTAGTCATCCCGCTCGTTCAAGGTGGCCTAGAGGAGCTATCGCGAGTTCTCCAAGTGTCGGGAGAGAAATACACACGAAGCGGGATTTGCATCGCCACGCTCCCATTGGAAGAATACTTTTGGCGGATTTGGCTCATGGTGCGTATAGGGACCACATGGTTCTTTTTAAAGCACATATGGATGGGCGACTCTTTGGTGAGTATTTGTTATTCGAGCGTATTGAAACTGCCAGGTGGGGTCCTCTCTTTGAAGGCCAGTCTCGTGCTAACGTGAGCATTGTTCGTGCCTTTTATGTTCATATTCAGGACCCTACGCTGGAGCCATTGTAGTTCAAGATTCCCTTTGGCAGAGATCGGGAAGCCACGATCGATGTTCGATTGATAGCTCGACTTCTGAACGTGCCACTTGGCGAGGTACATCCAAGTGCTAAGAATCGGAATAGTGTTCGTGAGTGAGATCGCCGCACCAGGTTTCTATGCGGTCATTTATTTGAGTGGCAGTGTAACAAGATCCTCTTAGCGACCCATATGTCACCTGATTTTCGTCTGCTTCACCATATCTGTATGTTCAATATTTATCCCAGGTGGAGTAATCGCAGTGAATGTACGCTTCTTATGGTAGATTTTCTGTATTAAGTAAGGCTCGGAGAGAACGTGTGCATGCCTACGTTTGTGTTGCGACAGATCATCCTCATAGCGCGATCAAGAAGAACGTCGGAGTCACTTCCCTTTGGCCCGCTCATATGTAAGATTACACTTGAGTTTGGCTATAGACTTGGGGTAGAGCTGCCAGTGCCGATTCATTTCATCAATGAGGCTAGTATGAACCAGATGAAGATAGGGCCTCACCAGCGTGAGGCCCAGCTTGATGATGACAATGAGGGTGAGTATGATTGAGAAGAGGAAGAAAGTGAAGAAGAAGGTGGGGCAGAGATAGAGGAAGAAGTCCAGGAAGAAGAAGAAGAGGAGGATCAGGATACTGATGAGAGTCCTCCTCCTGTGACTCGGGCTACTAGGGATGCTCATATAGCTCGACTTGAGGAGAGTCAGGTTGCTTTGCGACGAGAAGTCCTTGCATTAACAAGAGATATAGGACCTGTGTGATTGTACTGCCTTATCATTACTGCTTGATTGGATTGATAACATGTTAACTTTTGCTATATAATACCATTGAGTTGATCACTCACTCCCACGTTCTGGGACGGTGTTTAAACACCAACCAGACTCTGACTTAGCTGCAGGAGATGGCGATGCTTGCGAGGCGGAGCCAGACTTCGACGAGGACGAGGAGGCGTTCTCATATATGCAGTTCTCAAGCGGGTTCATGTGAGCCTCGTCCTGACCAGCGGAGATTATTTTTGGGATATGTATTGGATCATTTTGAACAGTTCATGTATGTATTTTGAGACACAGATGTATGTATATTGCCTTGGGTAGAGCACGCATCATTTGAGGATTTATTTTGAATAATATATGTATTTAAGTCTTCCGCTTGCATTTCCTTTATATCCCTGAATTGTGTCTGCTTATCTGGCTTGATCTATTTCATGTTTTATGCATTAATACAGACAACATACAATCTGCATCAAAAATGTTGCTTAAGTGATGTTTTGGAACTCGGGAGCTGATTAAGCTCGACCCCTAAATTTCAGGGCATTACATATCCGTAGCTATTTTATAGATTAAAAAAATATATAATCATTTGTTCATTCAATTACCACCTGGATAATCATTCATTCATTCCATTACAATCAATTACAATCCTTCATTCAATCAATTACCATTACAATAATGCTGAAAATACAAATCTTTGGCTTCATTAGAGAAATTTGCTCGACTTTACCCTGAAATTTCAATGATAAAGAATTGAAAAAGAAGATATATTTTTATGGTATGATATTTTTTTCACAAGTAAATAGGCCTTTTTCAGCCATCAGCCCATCACCCACCTGAAGAATCAAAAATCGATTGTTGTCCAAGTCCACTCCTTTTCCTTTCAATTTCTTAGTGACCTCTGTAAAATTACTTCCACGGTCATTTACTTCCTTTCAATTTTCTTTCAACAAATCTCTTTTGAGAATACAACAGCAGATACGCCATTGTGCCCATCAAAGATTTGCCAACCAATTCCAAGTTTAAAGAACTGAAAGGTATATATATGGGGCTAGTGTACAGTGGCCGGCCAAAATGCTAGCATTTTCATTCACTCTAGAAATTTGTACAAGTGAGGTTCCTCTTCTAGTGATCTAGATCATTCACCTAAGGATGGGCAATGGACCAAAAATCTCTTCCTTCAAAGAGTCCTAGCCATCCGGTTGGAGTACATCTTGCCATTGCATTGTGACATTAGCTATATTTTCTTTAAAACTGCCCATGTCCAGGACAATTATTGCACAGCTAAGATTGTACATGCATCTAAAGTTAAAATATCACAAGTCCCATCTCATCGAGGACCATCACAAGAAAACTATAATTCTTTGCCACATCAACCTTCCACGGTGAGTACCATCAGATGAACCAACTGGATCACTGAAAGGCATGTTCAATTTTTAACAAACAGAAAAGTCCCTAATCCAACCTAAGCATTGTGTTTTTCCTCATATACAAGAGTACTCTGGATGATATGAGTAATAAAGAGAAGTGAAGAGATTACTGCAAACACAGAAAATGATCCCGCAGGGTTCCTAGGAATCCTCTGACAATCCAGTTTTATCGAGAAATAATCTTCCCTTTTCTTCACAAGAGCAGCATGTCTGTACCTGACCAGTGGCTTCTTAATCTTCTCATTCGGTAAAGACTCTCTCTCTCTCTCAAATCGCGTTTCTCCTTGCTTCGATTTTTAATCGAATGCAGAAATCATGAGTTTCTACGATCCCATGTGCAGAATCGCCGCAAACAAGAACAGGGGCGGTGGCTGCGGATGAAGGCTGTGGTCACAGGGCTGTGGCTGGTGGATGAGCCGGGGTAGTGACGAAGGTTGGATAAAATGGGTTTCGAAAACCCTAGCACGAAATGTGCTCACAGATCAATGATGAGTTTACAGCGACATGGGGTTTTAAAAACCCTAGCAAGAGAGATAGAGAGGTTGGGAAACAGAGAGAGGGAAAGGGGACTGAGTGACAGAGAGAGGATGAGGAAGTGTGAGAGATCACAAGAGGGTGAGTGCAAGAGAGAGAGAGAGAGAGAGTGGGGGGGGGGGGGGGGGTTGGTTTTGGGAATTTGGGTGTGCTCGGGAGAGGAGCGCGGGTAGCATTGAGTTTTAAGGGTGACAGACATCACCATCTTGATTTAGTTTCAAACTTGTGAGGTCCACCATTGTGTATTTTATCTATCCACTCTGTCCATTCATTTTAATGGCTCCTTTTTAGGGTTTATCTAAAAAATGAGTCAGAACGAAGATGTATATGGACCACACCATATATTAACGATATAAATATATTTTTCATTGTTTCTTATGGTGTGGTCCACTTAAACTTTTAATCTTTCTACTTTTTGGGCCCTTGCACTGAAATAATATTTTAAAATTGATGGACAGCTTAGATAATATAAATATATTGCAATGGGCCCCATGGAGCTCCTTAAGCATCATCAGTCTAATAAAGACCAATGGGGGAGGTATGCTTTAGCTACAGATTAAGTAGGTTTTAGCTATGGATTACATCCGTAGCAATGTAGCTACGGATTAAATCTGTAGCTAAAAACCTACATAGTCCGCAGCGTTTGCTCATTTTTTGGTAGTGACAGGTTTCATGCTGACTCATTAGAATGCACAAGAAAAGAAAAAATTCTTTGTCGAGGTTCGTAAGTTCTTCTAGGATGACCCGTATTTATTTAAATATTGGCCAAATCAAATTATAAGGAGATGTGTGCCAGATAATGAACACCAAAGTGTTATCTCCTTCTGTTATTTGCAGGCCTATGGTGGTAACTTTTCTGCTAAAAAGACCATGGTCAAAATTCTGCAGTGCAGCTTTTACTGGCCCACTATGTTCAAGGACACTCATGACTTTTGCAAAGCTTATGAGCGTTGTCAGAAATTGGGTGCATTGTCCCGTCGAAATATGATGTCTCTGAACCTCATTCATATCATTGAAGCATTTGATTGCTGGGGCATCGATTTCATGAGGTCATTCCCCCAATCCTTTAGGAATTTGTACATTTTATTAATAGTAGACTATGTTACTAAGTAGGTCAAAGTGATCCCGTGCCGGAACAATGACCATCGTACAGTCATTCGATTTTAAAAAGAAAATATCCTTTAATGGTTCGGAACGCCTTAGGCTATTATTAGTGATGGAGGTTTACACTTCTGTAATAGGCCATTTGAAAACTTAAGGAAGAAATATGGCATCTCTTATAAGGTGAACACTCCATACCACCCGTAGACAAGTGGGCAAGTTGATATTTTCAATAGGGAAATTAAACACATTTTGGAGAAAACGGTTAAACCTGACTATAAGGATTGGTCAATCCATTTGACTAATGCTTTATGGGCATATCGTACAACTTTTTAGACTCCCATTGGAATGTCTCCCTTTAGACTCATCTATAGAAAAGCTTGCCACTTGCTTGCAGAGTTGGAACATAGAACCTACTAGGCTATCAAAAATCTGAACTTCAATTTGAATAACGTTAGTTCACTACGCAAACTACAGTTGAATGAACTTGAGGAAATCTGGAACGACGCATACGAGAACCCGAGAATTTACAAGGAAAGGATGAAGGTGTTCCACAACATGAACTTACTTCGAAAATCATTCATAACAAGTCAAAAAGTGATTCTGTACAATTCTCGATTACACCTTTTTTCGGGTAAACTCCGATCTCGATGGAGTGGCCCTTTCACTATTACTAATGTCTATCCACATGGGGCCGTTAAGATGAAGAATCCAATGAATGACCATGTTTTTAAAGTGAACGGACATCGTTTAAAGCCATTTGTTGAGAAATTTGACTCAGAGGACATGTCTATGCCTCTGACTGATCCTGTGTACCAGGATTGATCTCCTAGTTTGATGGAGGTGTAGTTATCTTTATTGCGTTCGTAGGATTTAAGATTAGGATAGTTTGCTTTCAGTTTGTTTGAGTCTTTGTGCTAACCCATATTCACATTGAGAACCTTGAAAAAGCTTCAATCTCCTTTCTTCAGTACTACCTTTTCATCATTTCTCATTTCTTTTCGTTGTCTCATATGCATTGCATGCTTTTTTTTATGTTGAGGATAATGTAGATTTTAGGTTGGGGGTGTGGATTAGGTAAAATAATCAATGTTTTCTTAATTTTGAGCAATTTTTTTTTTTAAATTTTCAATGTTTCAAGTTGAAATCTGTTTGGAAAATGATAAATTATGTATGTAAAGAATGTTTTAAATATGATGATAAGATTGAGATTGAATTTTGAATTCTTGGAGTTTGATCAACTAAGTAATCTATCACCTACAGTTCTTGCATTTAATTGATTAAGAGGAAGTTTGAATATCATGTTAATCTAAGTCATAAGACACGTTCAAGTTACTTTTTGTGAATTATGTTAGAATTTCTAATTGTTAGTATGTGAAGCATTGATAGATGTAACACCTCGTACTTTTAGGTACTCGGGTGCTACTATAGAGATCTAAATCAGCTTGTATGTGTGTGAGAATACACGTGACTCACCTGATGCATCATCATCCAATGGCCCCAATACCATTTTAGGTCAAGTTAGAAGTTATCTGCCCATGGAATGAAGTAAAATCAATTTAATGTTTTTTTTTTCAAAAATCTATAACTTAAAATTATAATGGAGATTTATTCTATGTGGTCTACTAATACATGTAATCCACCTTAATTTGGGACCGAGGCCTAGTATTTATAGGCTTAACGAACGTCTCTGATAGGAAATAAACTAGAATAAAATAAAATAAGATTAGGCCTTAAAAAGAATATAATAATAATATTCATAATTAAATATTAATAATATAAAACCATGAGGTGATGGTCCTAACGACCTATGGAGTGGCCCATTAGGACCTCCTAACCGTTGATGTCCGATTTCGAAACGTTCCGACCGTCAGGTTGTCAGGGATTAGCAAATGAAACCTAGATCCATCTACAGGGCCCACTTGAATATTGGATTAGCCTAATTTTTGGTTTGAGATCCTGATTTGGAACCCATGAAGTGAATGGGTGGGGTGGACACTCAAGCAGTTCCTATGGACCCCACCTAACCACTCGTGTGTACACCAGCGTGTGCACATGATGAGCACCGAGCTGATGGACTTGGTCAGTTGGCACTGGCCTGAAATCTCTCCAAAAAGAGAGATTCTCTCCCTTCTACTGCTCTTGTCAACGGACGGTTGGGCAACCGTTTCTCTTAATCAATGGTCCACCATGATCATCCTCTTGAATGATCCAATCCAACTATCATGTTTAGGGGACGACCCTTACCAAAACCTAAAAAATTGTCTATGCTGAAGCCCACGAGGATGTGCACGATTCCAGCTGAATTGGGCTAGTGTACAAAGGAAGTTGTGCTTCCAGCTGCCCTGAAATCAAACCAGCATGACCAAGGTGGGCCACCTATGACCAATCCAAACCGTCCACCTTGTAGAGCCCTCAAACACGGTCAAAAATGTGCCACTCGTGCTAATTCATGTACACATGCATACACACGATCTAGGCCCAAATAAGGGTGTGTGTGGCTGTTTGCCGAAAATGAAAAAATTCCTTTTTCCTTCCAGCTTGGCGATCCGTGTGCTTACTTCTCTTTGTATCTCCATCGTTCAAAATGGAGAAAGACTAGCCATCTAAAGGCTCTCCATGTGGGAGCGGATTTTCGCCCACAGGAAGCCAAAACCGTGGTCGGTTTCGGCCTTACAAGGCGTATTTCAAAACGGTTTCAAGCTAGGGCGATCCGGGCCACCCATTCTTCATTCAACGGCCTAGGGAACTAGATTTTCCTACAAGAAGAGGAGAAAATGTCTCTTCTCCTATCCTCCTACTAAACACCATAAAAATCGACCATTTTCTTCTCTTTCCAAGCCCACCACCCAAACAGCTCTAGAGCTTCGATCACGAGCTTCCATGAGCTCTTTTAGGCGTATACAAACCGTCCAGAAGCAGTGGTATCAAGAAAGACCCATCGGGCGGTAATCCGTCATTAGAGCACCATTGTCTTCCCCATCAAAATGCAGCAAACGTGTGGCCCCTATTGACCTCTGTTCATCCATCCATTTTTGTCAGTAAGAGAAGAGGAACGAGATGCCTTCAGACCTAGTTAATAGAGGGGAGGATGGATGAGAGAGTCTACCATGTGCGGCAACAGCTCGCCCGAGCCACAAACCTGCGCCAAACCAAGTCCAGGCATTGTGGACTGTCTGACAGCGAGAAGGAGTAGGAGGAGGAAGGTTAAGACTAGGTGAAGAAAGGAAGAAAGAAATAGAGAGAGGGAAGGAAAGGAAAACATAGAGGAAAAGTGCGAGTGGTGCAGTTGCACCATGAAACTACTCAGACCAATTAAGTGGCTGGCTCAATCGAGTCGTCGATTCGAGCTCAACTCAGGTCCGGTCCAGGTGTTGCTGGATGTTCCAGCATTTAGAGAGAAAAAAAAGGAGCAAAGGAAGAAGAAAGAAGAAAAGAAATAAAGAGGGGGAGAGGTGTAGCCGTTGTACCATCTCAGCCCGACCAAACTGTTGGGCCAGATATGGGTCATTGTCGAGTCGGCCAGGTCCGTCCTGAGTCAAGTCAGTCTGGATGTCCATTGTTGGACATCCTAGCATTTGAAAAAGAGGGGAGGGAAAAGAGACAGAGAGAAGAGAGAGAGAGTTTGGGCCTAAGTCATGGGCTAACTTGTTGCCGAGTCAACTAGGTCAAGTTCGGCCCGAGTTGGGCCAATTTCAGTTAGGTCGGGTCTGGTTTATCCCAGTGGTTTGCTGGCATATGGTCTAAGTGAGGAAGAAGGTGAGAGAAAGAAGAGAAGGAAGGAGGAGAAGAAAGAGAGAGGGAGTAGGTGGTTGGTTGAGTCGCCTTGACCCGGTTGAGGCCAAATCTAGCTAGGCCAAGTCGAGCTACTGAGTCGACTAAGGTGAGTCCACATTTTTCCTTCCAAGTCTAAAATTATTTCAATTATAAAAGTTACCATTACTATCATTTCTAGGATTACTAAAGTTAGACACGATTAACCATTAGTAAATTATATATACTAATATTAGTCATTACGGACAAAATTTCAATTATTAGGCGTTTTATTTCTCATATTATCATTGATTCTAGGACGCACTATTTAGTTGCACCACAAAGTTATTTCTATCACATTGACTAATATTAAATATATCGTTAATGTTTATGGCTACTTTGAAATTATTAATATTATTAACAGTTGTACATCGACCAACATTTAAATCCTAACATCTAGCCTAGACATAAACTCTAAGATAAAATTCTAGACCTAAGTAACTTAAACCCTAGGCCGATATTTAAAATGTAAATGGTAAGTTAGGTTGGATCTAATGGTACAATTCCATAATTTATGGTGGGATCAAAGTCTGCTATATAACCTAGTATTGTAAAACAAAACTTCAATTATCAAATGGTGGTATTTTATTAAATGATAGACCATGGTATCTATTATCAAGACTAGATTCATTATTTACAGTTATGATTATTATCATTAGGAAATATTATCATTTTCCTTATGGGATTTGTGTATTTCCTGTAATATGATTATTATCATTAGTTATTTTACTATTAGTAAATATCCTATTTTTATTACCTCTTTTATTTAATGAATTATTAGTCACTATAAGAAAACTTGATAATGTCGGTACATTTAAATATGAACTTAAGAACCATCATTATTAATATGGATGGATTAATACCCCTATCATGAATATTATCTGGCCATTGTACGATAATGATATTAATGATAACTTAATTCAAATCCTAGAATTAAGAGCCTATAACTAAACCCTAGGATGAAACCCAACTCTATACTAAAACCCTAAAAGTAATCCAAACCCTAGGTAGTGTGTAGAGCTTGGATCTAATTGTACAAGTTCCTGATTTATGATAGGGATTAATTATAAGAAAACACGCATTCTCTAGCAACACTGGTAGGCAGGTCAAAGTATAAGGTGATGATTCTTTCCCTTGAGCTTTCCATCTTTTCATTAGCTTAAGTTGTAGTTTGTGCTTTAATTTATAATTGATATCTCTCTCTTATAATTACATGTATTAGCTGATGGAAATTGAATTACTATATTGCTTACTTAATGTTCATCCTGTATATTTGTTCATGAATTATTTATGCATTACTTATGGAACTTAAAATGGTCATCAATGAGAAACCTCCACTTATAAATGTACACCCATACTTAGGATGTAACTCGACTGGTTGTCATTGTAATAGAATTTCGGCGTAGTGGTTATTGAATGATGGTTTAAATTAACCATTGATGTGAGCCTACCATCCAGGGTTGTTGTGTCTAATAGTTTTTAAGGATAGTCTTTATCATATGGTTTTAAAATCGACCTTATGTGACATATTTTGATACTCGCTTTACGTGGTTTTATTTTGATATTTTCCCTATATGGGTTCGATATTTTATACTATGCAATCATGCGATAGTAAGCCCCATATACTATAATATGATTGGCCACTAGTCGATTGATTTTCATTAAACATCTTAAGATGGTAGTCTCATGGGCTAAGGATGGTGGTGATGGGACACTATGCCCGAGCCGTCGGCCTATGTTAGGTCGTGAGCTCCCCGTAGTGACCGTGAGCTTATTTAAATTGGTTAGTTGTAATTGGACTACTAACGGGTTGGCTAATCATACATGCATAGCACAGATCAGCATTTATTGCTGTTCTACATGACATACAGATTCTCATGACATACAGATTCTCCTGACTAGATGTTCTACCATCATTTATTATTATCGTACGTATTTGCCTATCTGGATGTTTTACCCAGGGCACAGACCATCTGGATGTTATACCCAAGTTGATGATTGCATGGGTGACGACCCTAATGTCCGTCTAGATATTTTACCCAGGACAGTGATTGCATTCACGCATCCATGCATCTAATAAGACTTGCATCATGTATTATTTTGTATGTCTTGCTTTATAACTATGCTTACCTAATGCGCCTTGCTTTATAACTATGCTTACTTAATGCGGTGGTGTTTAATCTTGAAGAAAATTTATACTGAGTTGGTCACTCATCCATTAAATATATAACCGTACAGGTAGCACAGGTGGCTTAAGTGATTTTCAGGTTCGGACTGACGAGGAGCCGGGCACAAGTGCCAAGGATGCACGGCTATATTCGTAAGAGGAGCTGCGCGATCTTGCGGCTTACGTTTACATTCTTCTGTTGTTTTTCATGTATTAAATTATGTGAATTCTTGTATGTGTTATATTAAGGCATTGGTTTGTATAAGTCATTATGGGCAACGTCTTGTATATTTTAAATGAAATTTAAAATTTTCCTTTATGCTTACTTGTCCATTCTATGCTCATCTGCTTACTCTGATAGTTGAGAAAAAAAATATACACTTGGCTTTGACCATCCTTTAAGGTTAACACTCAGGTTTTTGGAAAACGAGTCATATACTCGGGTCCTGAAAAGTCGGGGCGTTATAATAGATGCTTGTGAATTAAGTATGGAGAATTTTATCCACCTTAAAAGATAAAAAGAACCAATTAAAAAAATAATGAGATCGACAAAAAGGTTGTATATGATGAAAAGAATGGAAAAGAATGAAAAGACTGTAAAAGAATGAAAAAGAATGGAAAGTTTGAAAAAAATAAAAAATAAAAAGAGACTATCGATATAAAATAAAAAACTAGAAAAAGAAGAAAAATAGGATAAGTTCAAAATCAATACTTGATTATTCAATTAATCTTGAGGTGATGATCATGGGTAATATTATGTAATGATAGTATACGTTTATGGAAAGTAAATTGAAATTCACTAAACACATTGAGAAAACTTGAGATATGAACTTATGCTTTAGATTGATTGATGAAGAATCTATTTGATTGATTGCTCGTTTGATATGACTCTAGGTTTACAAATTTTCACTCTCGCTTCTTTGAATTATACTCATTCATACTTGTTTACACAAATGATTGTTTTCTTGAAGAACTTTAAACATTGAGAATTGAAGATCACTTCATACATGTTTTGCTCGGGACTAGAAAAATATTGTTTAGGGGGTGTATTAAATGTGAAATATTCCATATTTCTCCCTATTTATACCTTGGTTTTATAAATATAATAGTGCTTAATCGATTTAATTATGCATGTTTTTATGTGCAAGGTGATTTCGAGAGCTTACGGTGAAATTGATGTCAAAAGGAAGATTTATGCTAAAAAGATTACTAAATGAAGATTTGAAGATTTAGAAGTCATTAATGAAGAATTCACATACCAAAGATCCAAGAAAACCAAGTGAGGAATGAAGGGAATCAAAGATTTAAAGTAAAGAAAATGAATCTTGAAATTATCCTAAAAATAAATATATTTCTAAAATTTTCTTGAAAAAGCATATTTTGAAACTTGAAGTCTATTTTAGCTGTGCAGAGTGAAGTATATTTTGAAAAACTGTGTAGAGTAAAGTTTAATTTAGCAAACTACGGAGAGTGCATAAATTTGAGGCGATTTCTAATTTTTTTTTCAACTAGGTGTGAAAGTAAGAGTTTTACAACTATAAATATGACTCCCTAGGATGCTCCAAAGCATCTTCTAGTGTTTAAAGGGGCCTTAAGGAGCATAACAAAGGGGTGGAGCAGCTACCAAAGAGTTTTTCTTCTCCCCTACTTTATTTTTCATGCTTTGTTTAAAAGATTTGGTTTTAATCATGTCTATGGTTGATTAAACCTCTTAGCTAGGGCTAAAAGGTGAAGCTTGTAGTGTGTTAGGATGTTTATTTTACTCTGATTCTTATTTTTATTAAATTTTATTGATTTCTAGTTTGATATTAAAGGAATATTTTCAGTTTTCTATAATTTATTGTGACTCAAATTACAATAGATGTTGTGATAGCTTTGGATATCTTCTTTTCCTATTTTAAGATAGTGAGATTGGTAAATCTCAGTATTTACTATCATTTCCTGGACATGGTAAGGTGATGGGATCCCTTCCAATCTTCACAATTCTCCTCCATTAAAAATTAGGTCAATGAAAAGTTCAGACTGATTTAAATTACTTTATCTTCCAACTGGATAGGAAATGACTCCAATTCCAATTGTGTTTATTGAATCAAGTAAGGCAGCATTTTAATAGCTACAAGTAGATCCTTGATACTCTAGTTCCCACTTTTAAATGATATTTTAAACATTATTCACAATTACTTTCTTTTATTCCAGAATTCAAATTTAGATCTTCTTCTAGTTCTAGTTTTAGTTCTTTTCAGAATACGTACAAGTTTAGTCCTTGTGGATTCGACCTTGTTCTCATGAGTTATTACTACATCGTGACCCTACACTTGGGGTTGTGAATATGCTAGTATGTGCCTTTTTTGGATGCATACATGATTTGTTAAAAGTGTAGGGGTATTATGTTTAACCGAAGTTGCCACTAGCTAGTTACTCCACTTTCACAGTCGGCAAGGCCCTATAGAAATGTTAGGGGAGAGGATTCGAAGATTTATTATCATAAAATGACTCCTTGATTTGCACTAAAGATTCAGGATAAGGGATCACAATTAGAAAGAAGGAAGGTGTTACGCAACTTCTATGCTCGTACGAGTGTAGGATCTTTACTTCATAGGATTAAATGAGCTATTAAGGATTAAGATTAGTTCTTATGCATGGGGTTATGCAAAGTGTATGCGTGATGTTGTGCTAGTGGATGATCATTGTCAAGCGGTAGTTCGGGTTAGATAAATCTACCCTGACTCACCTACTTGTTGAAGCAGTAGATAACCAGTCAATCCGAGTTTTTGATGGGCAGGATCTAATGACTAGAAAGTCACAGAGCATACATTCGAATTAATTGGGTGTGGAAATGCTATGAATGAAATACGATGCTAATGAATATGATAAGTAAGGGTTGAGAAGGAAATGGATGTCGCTTAATGCAAATGCATTTTAGATAAAGCTTGATCGAGGTTGGGTGAATGGGCAGACGGTCTTGTCACAAAGATTAGACTGAGTGGCTTAAATTGCGATTTTGAATGCGAGGTGGCTCGAAGTTTGACTAGGTTAGGCTGACCTGGGCGAGGTCCTCTTCTTCTACTCTCAGTTCTCCTCGATGTAGGGATGACTTGGAGAATGAGAAATGTGAAAGGCTTGGGAATTCTTGGATTTACTAGATGATTAGAAATGAGGGAGAGGGGGGCTATTTATAGCCTATTGGCTTGGTTTTTTTGTAATTTTCAAGAAGCTAGGGTTAAAAAAAGGTTAAATGGTCAGGATTTTGATATTGCTATGTGGCATAATATCGACAATTGGATTACTTGGTAAGATTGTAATTTTGGAATGATGAGAGGACAAGGGAGTCATTTCCCCTCTTCACACGCTTATGGCTGGATTCGGGGCAACTACCTGTACTTTTGCACCCTCTCCTGTGAAGGCAAGAGAGCTGCCACGTGGTAGGCACCCCCCACCACGTGGGGTGCTCCTGTCTTCACAAGAAGTCCTTGAAATGGTGAGTATTCCCCGTGTCCTCCATGGTTTTGCTTTGCAATGATCCTAAAGGTTAGTGGCCCCTATTTTGAGCTGATTATGGGTTTGGATCTGGGTCGAAATAGGGTCTAGTTTTGAGCATATCTTAGGTTTAAACTGATTGGGTTTGAGGATGGGATGATTGGTGAGTTAATTGGGTTTGACTAGGTGAGTTAACTGGGTTTGAACTAATTGGGTTTGGCTTGATGAATTGATCGGGTTTGATTGGGTGTGACTGGGTGAGTTGGCTAGGTTTGATTGGATGAGTTGATTGGGATTGACCAAGTGTGACTGGGTGAGTTGGTTGCCTGAGTTGAATGGGTTTGATTCGATTAGCTTAGCATATAAATATGTATCCCTATGATCTATTAGTTTATTTGAGTGGTAAAAACCCCATATGTAATTTGGATAACATGTAAGCATCCTAGTGAGCTCTAGGAAGATTCATTTAGATGGCTATTCCAAAGAAAATCTATAAATAGCAGAAGATTTCAATGAAGAAAAATGTCTCATACCAACCTAATCAAACAAATCAAATCTTTCAATTATCCTTTATGCTCCTTAGCATAATCTATCATTTACATTTCTTAGCGTAACTTGTAACCTAAATTTACATTAAGAGTAGCAGTCATCCAAGTCTACACTCATACACTGGACGATTTCCATTGAAACATAGAGTTCTTTCAGAAAGGTGTTTTGTTGTTACTATCTGCGGTTGACTGGAAGTATTTCCTTTTTGTGGTTTAACTTTTGTGTCTAAAAAATCCTTTCATATGAATGGCAAGGTGCACCCCATTCTTGAAGGATGAACCATACTCTCTGATAATCCTTTAATCATTTTAAACAACATATTACGAGTGGTTGAATAGGTAACCTATATTCTCATATCTCAGTCATATATTGTCAATTATGACGTATCTATCTATCTTAATGCTTAGGGTCAACATTGTTTGGTTGGAATTGAGCTGCATAGTCGGTTCTAACATGCCCACAAATATTGAATGTGACTGAATCTGAAACTGAGAGGCAACAGTTTTGGCATGCTCGATGGGACCCCTGATTTGGTCAACATACTAGTGTGACATAACTGTGATTAATTAATCTAACTTTAAAATATATGAGTTGAATGGTTATCCCAAGCTCCTTTGGGGCTAATGATCCCGTAAAACCTTCTGCACTACCTCCACTTGGAGAGATGCAGGTGCGACCAACATGGGAACTCCTAGGTTCACCATCAAACCCAATGCCCAATCCTCCAGCCTAGGATGAGGCATCCTCATCTTAGAGCGACCTTATGGATACAATATTGGTTGGATCGTGCGATGTGCAACTGGAAATCTAACATATTGTGGAGCAAGGGAGGGCTCAAGTTAAGTAAGCACAAGCATAAGCAAAGCAATCATGAATTCAAGTTGAACCTTTAATAGGTGGATGGCCACCCAAACCGAATGGTGGCTATCTGTGGCGCCTTGAAAACCGGTACCTGAGTACATAGACTCTGATCTCAAGTTCCTAGGTGTTAACTTAATAAAATGTGCATGTGTCTTCATTTAGATTCATATAAAAATAATCAGAGTAACACAAGTTAGTGAATACAAAGCGAGGTAGAGATAGCAAAAAATTCAAAAATATAGGGCTAATAGTAAAAAATACAATTTCAATAATGGTGATCGCCCAAAATAGGGATTATACAAGCCTAATGAACATACAACAAAATTTATACATAAAGCATGCCCGATTGTGGACTCTAACATATACATGTATAAAATAAAAAATAAAAACAAAGTCTTCTAGCTATGCCCAACGCTCTCAAGGCATCATGGCGAAAAGCGTAAGCCATCCAAGCCTACCCGCCGGAGGTCTCGATAAAACCTGCATCAATAATAATGCCTGGTTGGTGTTTTAAATTACTGTCTCGTATGAGAGTGAGTAGCTAACATAGTGGTTCTATTGGTTCTAAGTTACACATGTTATCAACCCAATCAGCGCAGGTAATGATAAAACAAGAAATCAAGCACTTCCTAAATACTCTTATTAAATGCATGAGGGAGATTATGAAATGATACATGCACCTCACAATCCAACGCTCCCTCACAAGTGACTCTAACGCATATTTTATAAATGCCCATACTCCATCATCACGTGACTCCAATGCCAAATCGCCACATCCTGTCTAATGCAATGCGATTGATGCGTATGTTAGCCGATTAATTATTAAGTTTCATTCATCCAGCGTATTTATGAAGCTAGGATACCAAAGTCATATCGTTAGTCCTTATCCGGATCACATGGCTCGTTGCAGCACGTAGCGGCTCCTGACAAGTATCCTTTGATCTAAATTTAGGCATCACCCGTTTATCTCACAAATCAACGATTCCAAAGGTCGGTATGATACCTAAATATATGAGGATCAACTCGGTATGAGTTGTCACCCAATACTAGGTATGATCACTCAGTTTCGAGGTGTGGGCTTATCACATAAAATCAAAACACATAAATGAAAGACTCATCACCCAATTTCATTCACGCCCAAGTCGTTCGAATGGAACTCTGACACAGAACCATCGGTCGAGTAATTTAATGGGGGTTGTTCGAATAATGATCTATCACCTCCATTAGTGCTCACTAGTCACTAAGGGGAGACTCGTTACCCCAGCGTAGGCCAACAACTCGGATATGGTGTCCCATACCACCATGTCGGGCTCATGAGTCTTAGTGGGATCGTATCGCACTAACGGTTATGAATGAACTCATCCATTAGGAACAGGGTATCCTAGATTCGATTTGATCGTGTTATACATTATGAACATAAATGATCAGACGACTAGTGGACTTATTTGGTTGACCAGGGAGAACGTCGATACAACCGGCGTTGGGTATAAGCAACCCATGTAGTTGATTTACTGTCGGTCGTCCGTGTTCAACTCGGGTCGATCAAACAAGCCTAGGGTGGCCACCCTAATTCGAGCCACCCTTTTTGTTCGGTCAGTTAGCCAACTGACCCCACATCATAAGCAATCCTAAATAACACTACGGACTTAGTAATTCGTCATGTCGTCATAACATAGATTCAACGACACAATCACTTTGACATTTTATCAAACATGCGAGCCTCAATAGAATAATTCATTCACTAGAGCATTTAATCAAACATGTGAACATCATCAAATCAACACATTCAATCAAGAATTCAATCAAACATGTGAGGATCAATAGAATAACACTTTTAATTACTTTTAATTACATAAGTATTTTTTTAAACATGTAAGCATCCATAAACAACCAATGACACATAATACAATCAAATATGAAATATGAACATGTTAGCTATTATAACCCATTCAGTACAAGATGTCATTAACTGAGACCCTCAAGGGTCGATAAATGGAAACCTATGCATACTGGTCTGCACCTTAAGAGGAGATTTCCAATCTTTGAGCTCCTAGGATTGAAAATTTGAGTAAAATCATCAATTCCTAATGCAAAGCAAGGAAGTATTGTTAATTACAAGTAACATAGGTATAAGTTGTGAAATCAAATGGTTGAAAGTAAGTCTTACCTCTAGTTGCAAGTGACGGTAGATTCGGCGAAGGATTTGGTAAGTTAAAGGGTTTGATCGATGAGCTACTAACCCCAAGTACCAAGGTCCTTCCCTCTCTCTCGTAATCTCTCTTCCTCTTTCTCTTTTCCTTTTTCTCTTTCTCTCATAAGGTATGAAATTCGTATGGGAGCAAAGGAGGCCCCTAAATGCCATATTTATAGGACCAGATTTGGTGCATATGACCCTAATGACCCTTTATACATTATATTAACCCTTTAGGAGGTTGTTTCTAACATTTGTGGTACATTATGGGGTGTGGGGGCTTATATACACTGTATGATAGTTAACCATAATGATAATCTACATATGGATATGATCGGCACACCATTTGGATGCGTCAATCGATAGGTATGATTAAAAGTCTATTTAACGGTCACTGATGGTCGATTGGGGTTGCGGCTATACGGGTATGTTTGGAAAAATATCTTTAGTCAATACCCCAACTTTGGCCATGAATCGACGGTCTGAAAGTATTGAGACTCAAATATTGTATAATTTTTTCCACTTATATCTTGGTTTTATGAACATGAATCAGCTTAATGTTCTATTTTACTCATGTATACGTTGCAAGGAGAATTTAAGAGCTTGGATTGAAAAAGGGTACTAAAAACATGAATTTGATGCTCAAGAATCACCAAGGCAAGGGATGGAACTTAGGAGACCAAGATTGAAGAATTCACATGCCAAAGATCCAAGAAAACCAAGTGAGAAATGAAGAGAATCGAAGATTTGAAGTAAAGAATCTTGAAATTGTCCTGAAAAAGTGTATTATGAAACTATGAAGTCTATTTGGAAAACTGTGCATGCAGCGTGAAATCTATTTTAACAAACTACACAACGTGAAGTCTATTTTAGAAAAATATGTAAATTTGAGGTGGTTTCTAGAGTTTTCTAACTTTGTACGGAATTTGGAGTTCTCTACTTATAAATGGGGCTTCCCAAGGCATTCCTAAGCATCATTCAAAGTATTCAAGAACAAGATTTATAGTTTTTAGAGGGTTTTCAATTTTATTAAAGTTTTAAAAATTATTTTTTCTGTTAGATATTTTCTATTTGCATTTATTTCTTTCTTGTTATTTTCTTTCTCTATTTTAATTATTTTTTTCTAAGTTCTCTCTAGCCCAAGCTAGAAGGGAAGCACAATAGTTTAATGTTTTCATAGTTATGATGATTGATTATTTTAAAGATAAAAAGATTGGTGTATGCATGTTATCCAATGTTCAGGTTCAGTTTTTTATCCTAATGTGAGATCCATATGTTTTCATCATATGAGATCCACGTTGATGGATAGGCTTACCCTGGATCAATTAGATTTCTTAGATAGGAGAGGTTCTCAACCTGCTACATTTCTTTGATTCATTATCTCATGGATATTGAATGCTTAAAATCACTGGCGCTTGAGAATATATATCAATGGTGCAAATCGATGATTTTTTAATCTTTTATATCATTTATTTAAAATTGTTTAAATTATTTTATTTTTCGATTAGGTCGACCATGGTGCTCGGATCCTAGTTGTGTTATCCAAGTCATCATGATTCTAGAACATTAACTTATGTATGGAACTTTGAAGCTTGGGTGTTGTTTTCAAATTAATTAAATTTCATACATTCAAAACCTGCAAAATCATTTCATTTTTTTAGTTTTCATTACTTAGTTAATTTTGCATTTGATTTTTTCATTCTCATAATTCATCTCCCTGTGGGATCGACCTTGTATTCAAAGGATATTACTTACGAACCTCTGTACTTAGAGGCAGACAATCAAGTTTTTGGTGCCATTGTTGGGGAGAGACTGAGATAGATTAGATCTGTGCAAGATAGCTAAGTTAAGTTCTTTTTTAAGGTAAGTTCTCTTCTAAACCCTTCAAATTTTCTGTGAATTTTTATTTTTCTTTGAAAGTAAATTCAGTTGGGTCTTTTAAGTACTATCTATGACATAAGGTGGCCTTGCTTGAAATTTTATCACCCAAGTGCTATGGTTGTCCTACAGTAGTTGTTTGATCACAAAGATCATCTGCTGAATCTATTTTTCAGATTAGCATAGTTTAATTTCTGCATTAATTTTACTTTTGTTAATTTATTTTTTATTTTTGCTTTGTAGTTTGAACCCTCATGGTCGGCCCTGCCGCCTGGGTTGTTGCTTTATTTTACTTTATAGATTGAACCCTCATGGTATGTAACACCTTGTACTTCCCAGTACTCAGGTGTTACTATGTAATCTAACTAAATTGAATGATATCCTAAACTAGGCTAAAAACCATAGGAATTATCAACAATTATCCTATCACCTAACTTAGTATGAACGCTAACGTAGCTTACTTGAATAGTCACCCTCAATCTATCCATCTTAACCATTTGATGATGACTATGATGACAAGACCTGTAGGAGTTTAGTTCAATTAGCCCTGGATCCCTAATGACCCTTTAACCATATGATTTTGGACTATGACTATCGTAAGATTTGAGATCGATTTGTCCATTTAACCACCTCAACATGATTAACTTGACCCTATACTTAAATAAATAAATAAATAAAGATCCTACTTTAGAATCTAGATCATGAAAATATTTCAAAATACACCTATTTATTACAATTAAATCACATAAAGTAAATTAGGGATCAAAGTCATAAGATCCACCATTCATCAGGTTACAACATCTCATCAGATTATCTATCCATGGGAAACACAAGCCAGATCATCTATCCCCATATTTGACTACCAGATCACACCTAAACGTTTATTAGGATTCCTAAGAAAATTAATAACAAAAGATGAGTCAATTCAACCGTTCAATTACTTGGATCATTAGTGTAAGGCCTGTATCTTAGACTGTACCGCTCCGTAGGCTTTTGCGGCCCTCCTGATCGAATTTCAACAACCCTCAACCTATAATCATCATTTGTGCACAACCCTAAGTCACACACTGTCATCATTTGTGGTTCCGATACCGCATCTCGCGCGCCAAAGCGATAGCCAGGCCAGAAGATGTGGGCCCGCGTTCAGTTCGAAAAAAACGTCTTGTATTATAAAATCTAAGAGAATCTCTATCCTAATGTCATCTCAATCAATTAATCAATACCATCAAGGGTCAAGTACATGTCAAGTACACACATCACTAGTTTTGTGTGTGGTCCACTTCCTAACCCTCTCATATCCCATCTCAACCATTAAAACTTCATCATCTTCTATGAAGATCGAAGCCAAAGAGGCTACCTTTCCATCGGACCAAGAAGATCAACGGTGGGTGAATCTTGGGTTTACACTTTGAGTTTCTTGTGATTTAAGGGCCCACTTGTTGTGGGACCCACTTGATGGATGTATTGTTCAAGGGAGGGCCCAATAGTGGTGGGTTCCCTCCCCTATATGTTCCCTTTCCTCTCTCTCTCTCTCTCTCCCTCTCTTTCATTTTATTTGGTGATGATATAGCCGTGTGGCCCATCCGGATGGACCCTACCATGAAGTATGCATCTTATCCATGTCATCCACCTTCGTGGGAACCACTTGATGGTCGTGTTGGATCTACACCTTTCAGGCCATGTGGGCCCTACCTTATTGGTGCTGGGAAAACACAAATATTAGACTGATCCAAATCAGGTGGGCCGCGTCCACATGGGACCCACCTTGATTCATGCATCCAGGCCGTCCAGTGTACCTGGACACTGGACGTGCCCACCTAGAACGTGAACTAACAGTGGGGTGTTGTAACATCCCGAAAATCGGGGGGTCGAGCAAAAACCCAACTCCCGAGTTCCAAAATGTTATTTATGCAACATAGATATGTATGATTGAATGTTGTCTATGATAATGTATTAAACATGAGTGAGATTAAGCTAAAACAACATATCACGCTCCAGAGACAGTTAAATTTACAAGCGGAAGACTGTGATAGTATGTATAACATATATAATCTGTTGTATGTCTCTAGAGTGTGAATATGTTACCGGGTTATATACATACATGTATACTTCAAAAGTAAACAAAAGAATATACATGAGTGCTCTAAAAATATAAAATGACAAGTGTCAAGGCATCTAATCAACCTCCCTGCAATCCCGTCGATCAGAACACACATAAAGGAGGGATCCTCCTCATCATCATCAAGTCCAGCTCCGCCTCGCAGGCCGCGCCATCATCTGCAATCACAAAAAGGTCTGGTGGGTGTCCAGGAACACCGTCCCGTAACGTGGGAGTGAGTAGCTAACTCAGTGGAATAATAGAGCAAAGATTAACATGTTATCAAATCAATCATGCGATAATAGTAAAGCAGTAATTCAAACATTCCTAATACTGTTGTTAATGCAATTATGACATGACGTGATGTATGCCCTCACCGACGATCACCCTCATGCGGCAATATCTTACGACCGCGGCATGCCACACTCCCTAGAGTGCTCCACATCTTCCAGGCACATGCAATGCTATCGTGATATGAATTCCAAGTTGTTATTAGTCCATTCAAACAGCAGGATTGGGAAACTAAGGTACTTCCCTTGTATCAATCCCAACACAGATCCTGTCTAGGGTCGTCACTCCTAGTAATCTCATACGATGTATATTTCGTAGGTCACTGCAAGGGCTGTCAGGGCTGTTGCTCGCACTCGTTGCACCGCTCCCCCATCACCTTATCAATACAGGCCTACTGTACTCTACTGCTACTGAAGGGTCGTCGCCTCTTGTAGACTCAGAATACGCTCGCGGTCACTACAAAGGGCTCGTCGCCTGATCAGTGTAGGCCGACAGCTAGAATATAGTGTCCCATACCACCATAATCTGCTCACGAGTCTAGGTGCTCACTGGTCACTACGGGGAGGTTTGTGGCCCCAGCGTAGGCCGACAGCTCGACCACGGTGTCCCATACCACCATGCCCGGCTCATGAGTCTTCGTGGATCAAGGTACCATGGTTAACAGGGTTTACAATGGTAAGTTCAGTACCCTAGGTTCAAGCAGTTATGACTCATACAAGGTGAACATACATCGGTCAGTCGGGTTACTTGACGGGCTCGACCAGCGCGATCGCATCTCAAGTCGAACGACATGAAGTGCGTAAAACACTTCGCGTGGCCTAACCACTGCCGCCAACTCTAAACACGAATCACGTTCATCGACGCGTCGCTCGTGGCTATGACCAGTCAGCCATGAATTCGCTCGGTTACTGACTGCCTGGACTAAGTCTAGTCCCACACATCTATGAAATCACATCAGCAAATCAAGTGAGAGTATTGGAAATGAAATACAACCACGTGAGCATGTTAACACATGTTATAACATACAACCAGAGTAAATCATCTTACACATGTCTATCACGCATATAATGAAATTATACATAGCACCAACATATAGGACATCATCTTCATCAGCATATTAATTGAGAATTCGATCTCAACTAGATCATAAGGAAATCATCAAGCACATGTTAAAACATACCACTCAAGTGAAACATCAAGCATATGCATTTCATACCAATAATGAAATCGTACATATGGCCAACTTGTAGGAAATCATTTACATTAGCAATTTAATTGAGAAATCAATCTCAAATTAATTCATAACACCATTTAATTCATTACATACTAATACGAGCATTTATACAAACACTTACACTACACACTTAAGTCTACATATAGTATGTCGACCCGAAGTGCGCATTTAGGCGAATCTCTTCGCCAAACTAATTATGCACGCATTCCTAACATTCTAATGCGACAATAAACCATGTCAATCACATCAGCAAAATGTGTATGAAAACAGTACTTCCTACAAATGACTAAAATGCCCTAAATCTCATATTCTTCGTTGGTTTACGAAACAGGAAACGGACAGCATGTTGTACATGTCAAACGGCGTTGCCATCAAGAATCTACTATTAAACGACATTGAAAGCTTTGGAAACAGTCAATCAAAGTGTCTAATATCCGCACCTTTTTCCTTTTAGGGGTGAGAATTCGAACGGAGCGTATACGCTTCGTCTACGGTGAATAGAGAACCTGATTTACGAGATTTATCAACTAACAAGCTATGTAACTAAAGAAGCATCAAATCAGCAACTTTCTAGGGTTATTTCTTACCTAGAAACGCGGAGAAATCATCGGCAAAGTGATTGGAATACGCCGCTTAAGCATGTGCAGCAGCAGCCGAAAAAGCTCTCCCACCTTCTCTCACAAACTCTCACTTTCTCTCTCACTCTAGCTAGGGTTTCTAGCAAATTCGGATGGGTGAGAGAAGTGAGGGTTTCAACCCCTTTTATAAGCTCAGATGTGCCCAAAACAGGCTTGGGAACAAAGTATACTTGAGGTATATCCAAATCGGGGCTGTTTCAGTCCAAAAGGGCATTTCTGGTGGTCCCCTGGTCGAATGCGATCGGACTTAAGCTCATGCGTACCAGATCTAGCGTGCATTAAGTTTTCAGTCCGACAGGGTTCGCAGATCGCACGTGGCGGACCAGTTTCAGTTCAGCGGTCACCGCACGTAGATCAGGGCTGGAAGTCTCATAATAATAAATAGAAATTTTTTCTGATCCGAGGGTGTAATCTGGATGAATTCTAACGGTCAGAACGCTTAATACTGACGTGTCAAGTCGTGTGCCAGATTTGAATTTGAAATTCCAATTCTGTCCCTATTCGCGGTCTCTTCAGTCCGGGCTCAATGAAATAGTCCGTGATTATCGGTTTGACTTGATTTTCGAAATGATTGTCAAGTCCAGCTGGGCGGTTCTAACGGTCTAAGATAGGAGGTATCGGACCTTCGATGCACGGTCTAAATCCAATACAAAAATTCAATGTGGTCCAGAGAATAGACCTGCTTAGAGTTTGATCCGAGGTTATAGAGTATTATAGGGTCATTGGTTCTACTTGATTTGGGTCTTGTAGAACGTATTTAAAGTGATCAGGGACTGTTTCCCAGCCACTCCAACGTTGCGCTAGCTATCTTATGCTTAGTTTCTAAAGAAATTAATCCTAAGTGGTTTCTTTGGCTATGGAATTGGGTTCTGAACGATTTTTCAGGTGTTTTAATTGACCCATTGCCTAAGGACGTCAAATCCCAGATTGGCCAAAATTCAGGGTGTTACAATCTACCCCCCTTAAAACACAATGTCGTCCCCGACATTGGCGAAGGGCAAGGAGTACTTTCTCTAAGGAAGGTTCAAATCTTATTTAATAACCTAATCGTACATATAACCTAAATCAAATGTTTCGATCCTGGGCCAGTGGGAAAGAGGCCAACCACTCTTCCGCTGCGCCACTCTGATCAAACGGTAGCGTTGACTAACCTAACTGGATTGGACTCAATACGTTCTACCCCCCTTAAAACTTAGTTTTACTTAAGGTTGAAGAATATTTGCATCGATCCGCATATCGGAACGAGGCGCAACTTAGGGGCTATCCTTAACCTAAAATGGAAACAGCCTTTCTCTATATGGTCTTCCTTGCTAATGATGCGTTCTATGGCATTGGTACTTATTATCATAGAGATGAGCCTAATCTCTATTGTGGTTAAGTTCAGGGGCAGGTATGAGTTGGTGGCAAGATGTCGAATTCTCTACTGGCTTTAAGTCCTTAACATTTATCAAGGGCAAAGCAATAACTTGTGGTTGTAGGTGGTCGAGCCAACACGGAAGAAAAGTTGTGTAGTGGGTCTGAGCCGGATACATAGACTTTCTGTCTAGCTAAAACAGAAGATTTATTGTATCAATTCTTAATCCGAGTCGATGCCGATCTTCTGCTTGATCAGAGCATTGGATCTATTGGTAACCACTAGGATTAGGAAGTCGATTCAAACCGCGAATACATCGCTCACATGTAGTTCCTTTATTCCGCATTCCCGAATGCAATAAGCCCTTGGGGAAGGCAATTCTAAGGGGCGTGCTAGTACATTCTAAGTTCAATCTGAGGGAGTTATAAATGTTCCCTGAGAGTGTATGGTTCCTTCCTATGGGCAACAATAGAAGTCTATAAGCCATAAAGGGATCTACCGAAGGAAGGGAGTCCCATTCCAACCAAATCTAACCTACTATCCCTTAGCATATTTAGGCCTTACACTGCCTAAGACAACTAGTAGCCTAGTCTGTAACTCAGTAGTTATAATCCAAAGCCTAAGTTTATACGTTAAATGGTTTCATACCATTTCTACTACAGGGAGTTGTTCTATCGCTTAGGGTCAAGATTGTCTAAATGAAATTGGATTTCTTATGTCGTCAGACCCTTCAAATCTAGGAGTTCTAACACTAGATCCAAAATGCCCAAAGGCCTATATGGCCAGTAGCATTAAGTTGTATTAAATGGAACCGCATTCCTAGTCCCATAGCGGGATCGGAAGAGGCATGCTTGGTAGGAGGGTGGGTTGGGATAAAAATTAATTTGCAGGCTGAATCCTGAGAGTTACAATACTCCCAATCTAGGGACAATACCTTACCGCGAAATGAAACGGCATGCATTCCATTCCACAAATTTCGGCTACATTAAGCCCAAACCACAACACAAACATTCACATAACAAGTCGAAAAGCATCATGCATTTCATTAAACTAAACTTGTCATAATACAAGGGATATCTCCCTACAAGTATCATGACAAGAAGTACATGGGAGCTATGTCGGTCAGCTACTACAGCAACATAGGTAAACTACTAGCCTTATCAGGCTTACAAAACACAACTTAAAACAGGAAATGACTGACTACAACCCGCGATACCTGGATCTAGATTACTAGTCCGAGTCGAGCGATGGAGGAGGAAATGTAAAGAAATCGTTGTCCAAATGGACAGAACGAAATCTAGGCATTGTAGAGGGATACTTCAAGCTCCCCTAGGATGCATTTTCAGAGAGAAATGGAAAAGAAAAAGGGGAATGGAGCACCTCACGAATTCAGCTCGATTTGGGGGTTTTTAAAGCTCCAAATGACGAAATCTCCAAGAGGAAGGGCTGCAAACTCCAAAGAAGTGATGGATGATGGTCGGTTTTGGCCAAGGATGGGTCTAGGGTGGTTTGGAATCACGGATTTTTGGAGATAGTTGCTGAAAAATGAAAATGGGGCTAGGGAAGGGGCTGTTTGTGAAGGAAGTACCCCTATTTGGGGTTTTCTATGGACGGGACCTACATGAGAGGGGTACACTACCCAAAATAGGGCGTGCACCCAACTTTCGTGCCAAATGGGCCCCACCGGTCGGCGATGCATCGCCCGACCGGCGATGGCATCGCCGGCCAACTTCCAAGTTGGCCGGTGGGACCACATGAGTCTGGTCCCCCATGATCCCAGGGGTCCAAAAATATATGGCCCACCCCTTGGTTCATTGTACTTTGATCTGTATGGGCCCAAATATGTGTTCGGGGCTCTCCGGGTCCACATCGCAATCCCGAATACCAAACCATATGATGCAGCATATGAATTTGGGGTAGAAGGAGCCAGTACATCTATCTAGATCCTTAGTTACTAAATAAAATGAAGTTAGAATGGCCTTATATCCATTTTTCATGAAATTTTACTATTCACTGTAAAATTTTGTGAAAGTACTAATTTGTGTTATTTTCACATTAGGTTTGATGCCTAATATGAAATGGATAAGAAAGAAATGAAGATTGGAGTGTTTAGAGGAGGAATTTTTTGAAGATTTTTGGTGAAACGGGGTTTTTAAGCCCTGGCAATTGATTACAGGAGTCGTGGTCATCCCACGGCCCAAGGATTTACTTTTACGGTTTAAAATCATTCAAAAGATGTCTCAACCCGACTTCCTACGGCTTAGAAGCTATTCGAGTTGCTTTACGCGACCCGAGATGCGTTACGGACTCGATCACGCGATCGAAATGAATAGACTTCGCCTATTGGTGAATCTGGGATCCTATGAGTGTTTCTAGACCCTTCTCGCACCCACCTAAGTCAAAGGAAGCGACAGCGTACGTCGCGTGACCATAACCCAGGCCCGGTTTAATCCAAATCATGCTCTGATACCATCTGTAACATCCCGAAAATCGGGAGGTCGAGCAAAAACCCAACTCCCGAGTTCCAAAATGTTATTTATGCAACATAGATATGTATGATTGAATGTTGTCTATGATAATGTATTAAACATGAGTGAGATTAAGCTAAAACAGCATATCACGCTCCAGAGACAGTTAAATTTACAAGCGGAAGACTGTGATAGTATGTATAACATATATAATCTGTTGTATGTCTCTAGAGTGTGAATATGTTACCGGGTTATATACATACATGTATACTTCAAAAGTAAACAAAAGAATATACATGAGTGCTCTAAAAATATAAAATGACAAGTGTCAAGGCATCTAATCAACCTCCCTGCAATCCCGTCGATCAGAACACACATAAAGGAGGGATCCTCCTCATCATCATCAAGTCCAGCTCCGCCTCGCAGGCCGCGCCATCATCTGCAATCACAAAAAGGTCTGGTGGGTGTCCAGGAACACCGTCCCGTAACGTGGGAGTGAGTAGCTAACTCAGTGGAATAATAGAGCAAAGATTAACATGTTATCAAATCAATCATGCGATAATAGTAAAGCAGTAATTCAAACATTCCTAATACTGTTGTTAATGCAATTATGACATGACGTGATGTATGCCCTCACCGACGATCACCCTCATGCGGCAACATCTTACGACCGCGGCATGCCACACTCCCTAGAGTGCTCCACATCTTCCAGGCACATGCAATGCTATCGTGATATGAATTCCAAGTTGTTATTAGTCCATTCAAACAGCAGGATTGGGAAACTAAGGTACTTCCCTTGTATCAATCCCAACACAGATCCTGTCTAGGGTCGTCACTCCTAGTAATCTCATACGATGTATATTTCGTAGGTCACTGCAAGGGCTGTCAGGGCTGTTGCTCGCACTCGTTGCACCGCTCCCCCATCACCTTATCAATACAGGCCTACTGTACTCTACTGCTACTGAAGGGTCGTCGCCTCTTGTAGACTCAGAATACGCTCGCGGTCACTATAAAGGGCTCGTCGCCTGATCAGTGTAGGCCGACAGCTAGAATATAGTGTCCCATACCACCATAATCTGCTCACGAGTCTAGGTGCTCACTGGTCACTACGGGGAGGTTTGTAGCCCCAGCGTAGGCCGACAGCTCGACCACGGTGTCCCATACCACCATGCCCGGCTCATGAGTCTTCGTGGATCAAGGTACCATGGTTAACAGGGTTTACAATGGTAAGTTCAGTACCCTAGGTTCAAGCAGTTATGACTC
This sequence comes from Magnolia kwangsiensis, assembly GCA_037074715.1. NCBI lineage: Eukaryota > Viridiplantae > Streptophyta > Magnoliopsida > Magnoliales > Magnoliaceae > Magnolia > Magnolia kwangsiensis. The sequence goes on from CM073579.1 coordinate 22,242,039, forward strand.
ATACAAGGTGAACATACATCGGCCAGTCGGGTTACTTGACGGGCTCGACCAGCGCGATCGCATCTCAAGTCGAACGACATGAAGTGCGTAAAACACTTCGCGTGGCCTAACCACTGCCGCCAACTCTAAACACGAATCACGTTCATCGACGCGTCGCTCGTGGCTATGACCAGTCAGCCATGAATTCGCTCGGTTACCGACTGCCTGGACTAAGTCTAGTCCCACACATCTATGAAATCACATCAGCAAATCAAGTGAGAGTATTGAAAATGAAATACAACCACGTGAGCATGTTAACACATGTTATAACATACAACCAGAGTAAATCATCTTACACATGTCTATCACGCATATAATGAAATTATACATAGCACCAACATATAGGACATCATCTCCATCAGCATATTAATTGAGAATTCGATCTCAACTAGATCATAAGGAAATCATCAAGCACATGTTAAAACATACCACTCAAGTGAAACATCAAGCATATGCATTTCATACCAATAATGAAATCGTACATATGGCCAACTTGTAGGAAATCATTTACATTAGCAATTTAATTGAGAAATCAATATCAAATTAATTCGTAACACCATTTAATTCAATACATACTAATACGAGCATTTATACAAACACTTACACTACACACTTAAGTCTACATATAGTATGTCGACCCGAAGTGCGCATTTAGGCGAATCTCTTCGCCAAACTAATTATGCACGCATTCCTAACATTCTAATGCGACAATAAACCATGTCAATCACATCAGCAAAATGTGCATGAAAACAGTACTTCCTACAAATGACTAAAATGCCCTAAATCTCATATTCTTCGTTGGTTTACGAAACAGAAAACGGACAGCATGTTGTACATGTCAAACGGCGTTGCCGTCAAGAATCTACTATTAAACGACATTGAAAGCTTTGGAAACAGTCAATCAAAGCGTCTAATATCCGCACCTTTTTCCTTTTAGGGGTGAGAATTCGAACGGAGCGTATACGCTTCGTCTATGGCGAATAGAGAACCTGATTTACGAGATTTATCAACTAACAAGCTATGTAACTAAAGAAGCATCAAATCAGTAACTTTCTAGGGTTATTTCTTACCTAGAAACGCGGAGAAATCATCGGCAAAGTGATTGGAATACGCCGCTTAAGCATGTGCAGCAGCAGCAGGAAAGCTCTCCCATCTTCTCTCACAAACTCTCACTTTCTCTCTCACTCTAGCTAGGGTTTCTAGCAAATTCGGATGGGTGAGAGAAGTGAGGGTTTCAACCCCCTTTATAAGCTCAGATGTGCCCAAAACAGGCTTGGGAACAAAGTATACTTGAGGTATATCCAAATCGGGGCTGTTTCGGTCCAAAAGGGCATTTCTAGTGGTCCCCTGGTCGAATGCGATCGGACTTAAGCTCATGCGTACCAGATCTAGCGCGCATTAAGTTTGCAGTCCGACAGGGTTCGCAGATCGCACGTGGCGGACCAGTTTCAGTTCAGCGGTCACCGCACGTAGATCAGGGCTGGAAGTCTCATAATAATAAATAGAAATTTTTTCTGATCCGAGGGTGTAATCTGGATGAATTCTGACGGTCAGAACGCTTAATACTGACGTGTCAAGTCGTGTGCCAGATTTGAATTTGAAATTCCAATTCTGTCCCTATTCGCGGTCTCTTCAGTCCGGGCTCAATGAAATAGTCCGTGATTATCGGTTTGACTTGATTTTCGAAATGATTGTCAAGTCCATCTGGGCGGTTCTAACGGTCTAAGATAGGAGGTATCGGACCTTCGATGCGCGGTCTAAATCCAATACAAAAATTCAATGTGGTCCAGAGAATAGACCTGCTTAGAGTTTGATCCGAGGTTATAGAGTATTATAGGGTCATTGGTTCTACTCGATTTGGGTCTTGTAGAACGTATTTAAAGTGATCAGGGACTGTTTCCCAGCCACTCCAACGTTGCGCTAGCTATCTTATGCTTAGTTTCTAAAGAAATTAATCCTAAGTGGTTTCTTTGGCTATGGAATTGGGTTCTGAACGATTTTTCAGGTGTTTTAATTGACCCATTACCTAAGGACGTCAAATCCCAGATTGGCCAAAATTCAGGGTGTTACAGGTGTACTAACGAGCTATAAAAAAACATATAATATTATTATAATATATAATATAATATTACTATTTTATGAGGAGGGTGGCCCATCACGTGGGACCCACCTCATGTATTTTATCCACACCATCCTTGGACAGTGGGACTCACCCCACGTGTGGAGCTACACCTTGATGTATGCGTCTGTCCAAGCCGTCCAGGGCCTAGACGTTGTTATTATATTAAATATTATATATATTATTTATGATAAATGTTGTGGTGGGCCCTTTGTGGGACCCACCTACGCTACGTGAAGCAGCAACAGCTGCATCATACGTAGCTGCCTAGCTGTTGTACTAACGGCAGCATGTTCTGTGGGTTCCACCTGTTCCATCCACGCCGTTTATCTATGGGACCCACCATGATGCATGTGTTTTATCCAACTGTCCAACCATTTGAGATATCATTTTATGGTAAGAGTAAAAGAATGGGTCAGATTTAAAGTTCAAGTGGACCCCCACCATCGAAAATTAATGGGGACAGTGACATCCACCATTCAAACTTCTTAGGAGCCATAGTAGTTTCCACTCAAGCTGATATTTGGTTTTCACTTCATTTATCTCTATGTTAACTTATGAATAGGTCGGATCTCAAAAATACATAAGGGTGGGCCAGACTTGATGTGTTTGAGGCCCATTGGTGCGGCCCGTGGATACGGTCCACTTGATATGTATAAGGCCCATATGATGCGGCCTACTCGTTATATATGAGGCCCAATGTCGAGGCCCCTAGATGAGGCCAATGTGATGTTTGAGGCCCATGGGCATGGCCCATTGTGACGTATTCGAGGCCCATGGACGTGGCCCATTGTGATACGTTTGAGGCCCTTATGGGAAGCCCAAAGCTATATATGAGAGTCCTATGAATGAGGTCTAATGTGATGTATGTGTGGCCGTTACGTTGTGTATGAATCTCTTATGTGGGCCACTCCTTAGGAGAAATATTGGTTAAATGTTCACATTGATAGGCAATGATGGTTAGATGTTCTCATTGTGACATTCCCTTAGGCCTTGTTAGGTCCATTTGCACCATTCTCTAAGTGGGTTGACCCTACTTATTGGGCCCCATTTGCATGATCCATCTATTCTTATTAGGCTATCCCAAAACATTGGGTCCCCCATTGGTTATTAGTGAGATTACTTCTTTTATTTTTTTGGAGTCCATCTAAGACTCATTTGGGCCCCCCTAGGACATCTAGTGGGCCATGCAATAGTATGGTGAAGGAATCCTTTCTGTATCCTTAGGTTTATGGGTGGGCCGCTTAAGCCCAACCATATTGTAAGGGGGGGATACATGATCATCACAATATGCTTAGTATAGCTCCATGATCCATGCCCATACGCATCATATGTATGCTGAATTGAGGAGCGATTGATCATAACACATGCTATTAGGCAGATTATTATGGTACTCCCTGATAGGGGGAGTTGTCCACTCAAGCGCGCGATGCGCGAAGGATTGTTGCATGACTGGATAATGTGATTTATGCATTTCACATTGTGTGACATGATTACTGTACGCCCTAGCGACATCAGGGTCGTACCCTCCTTAGGCGTACCGTGGTTGGCATGATTGGACACCGAAAATCTTGTTCTACATGGGGTGCTATAGATATCCCTAGGTGAAATTTTCTAAACCCTTATGGTACCAGGAGGTTGCTCCAACGTCTAGACCAAGTGGATGCATGAGCGCCAACTGCAGATTACCAGAAGGTCGCGCTACCCACTTGTCATGATTGGTTGAAAGGGGGTGCAACCTTACCCGCTTGAGAGGCAAGGAAAAAGCTAGGCTGAGTTTGACCAGCTCAAGAAATGGGTCCACTATCAACGAGCTGAGCCTGATATTGGCAGGCAGATAGTGAGGTCTCTTTCACTCACCATATTACGCTATGGGGTAGAAATCTGGCTTAGAGTGTACTAGACTACGGTGATATTCTAGAGTTGAGCTGTATTGATATGTGGACTTAGATGAGGATTGGTTTGCTTGAATTGCATCTCACATCGCATGGCCTTGGTATGGCCGACATTATTCATGCTTGCATCGCATGGTCTTGGTACGGCCAATAGTATTCACGTATTCATCAACATATTCCGCATTACTCTAATATTGCATAATTCTATTACTACATTACGCATATACTTTCACCACCCTCTAAGCTTTCCATAAGCTTATGCATGACCATTGCGTGTAGGTGAAGTTGGATCACAATAGCGCCGAGGCTTGAGTACGTGGCAGATCATCTTGGAACTTTTGTCTATCATTATTTTATTTCTCTTTATACACATTGTACCTATAAGTTTTTTTATCATAGTGGAAATGTGATGGAGTTTTTGGTTATTATTTATGGGTTATGCCTTTGGTTATGTTTATTATGAATCAAACTGATGTTAAAAATCCTCCTTGTAAGATTTCAGGATCGGAACCTGGAAAATAGGTACCAAGAGCCGAGAATGGGGTACTGCGGAGGCTGTCAGTGCCAAATTCAGTGATTGAAAATTTTATGAGCCCAGTTTCTAAGTTTGGGGCATGATAAAAGTTGGTATCAGAAAATAACTTGGGAATAACTAAGAATAACATTACGTGTCTGTTGTGAATGATTAAGTCCCGAGTTTAGATAGCTTAGCGATCTTTTGTTACAGACCCTTAACGTGCGTGTCTTTAAGAATTTTCAAAGTTGATAGGCACCTTTGCCCTTTCCTTTAGGACATGTCACCCAGGAGAGTGACCCAATTGACTCCCGCTCCACCACCTAAGATTCCTGCTCCACCACCTGTAACTCTTGCTCTACCACCTACGATCCCCACTCCACCACTAGAGATTCCTACCCCTAGCATGAGGATGTCATTCCTCCGCCAAAGACCGATGTGTGGATCCGACCGTACCCGTGAGTACGTCCCAGTTACAGCAGATGTTGCAAGCTGTGACGGTCGCCCTTTAGGGGCAGGGCAAGCTCCCTATTGTTTCGCCAGCTCTTGCAGAGCATAAGTGCGCGAGCGCCCTTCTTCGAGAGTTCCGGTGGCTCGATCCCCCATGTTTCTAGGGCGAGCCAGACCCCATAGTAGCTGATAGATGGTGCTCCGATGTGGAGAAGATTTTTGATATGATGGGATGTATGACCCAGTGGTGAGTCCGGTTAGCTGATTTCTTCTCCAGGGAGACAGTGAGCACTAGTGGGCATCAGTCTCCCGAGCAGCAGGTGCTAATTTTGAGTGCACCTGGGAGGATTTTGTGGATCGGTTTGACCGACAGTATTTTTTTAATCACATTAGATGACAACGAGTGTTGGAATTTAATGCCCTGGTGTAGGGACATATGATGGTGGCTCAGTATGTGGCTCATTTTGTAGCGCTGTCCAGATTTACGCTGTACTTGGTAGATGATAAGAAGTGAAGAGCTCATCGCTTCCAGGACGGCTTGTGTTATGGTCTACAAGGCTGTGTTATTAGACATGTGCTCCTGACTTTTGAGGCGGTGGTATAGAAGGCCCAGATTTTTTAGGCTGAGTGAGCCGGTTCTCAGAGTGATTGCAGTTAGAGGAGAGATCGGAAGAGGCATGCTCCTTCCGGTGACTCCAGCCGACCACAGCAGAGGAGCATAGGTCACCTAGCCTTCAAAGCGCTAGCAGCACCTTCAGCACCACCTCTGAGGCAGTTCATCGGCACCTGTTTTAGGTGCGGTGTGACAGGCACCGTATCTGGGAGTGTCCCCGCCCCCAGTATCAGTAGCAGTCGAGAGGTTCATGGTAGCCTTCACCGCAGTAGCAGCAGAGACCCCCACAGCAGTAGCTACAGTAACCCTACCACCGAGGCCCCCTCAGCAGCAGCATCAGCTCCAGCCTCCGAAGCTGCAGCAGTAGAGGCAGCAGTTTCGATCGCCTCAGCAACAACAGTAGCAGCAGCATGCTCAGAGGGGACAGACACCTCCCCAGCCGGCTCAGGATAGGTTCTACGTGGCTTAGCAGGATCTGCAGTTATCTGGAGGGGTCCTCGAGGGTATACTTTTAGTCTTTGCATGCATTACACGTGTGTTGTTTAATTCTGGTGCATCGCATTCCTTTGTGACCGAGAGTTTCTGCCGATCGACTGGTTTACCATTGGAGTCTGCTCATGAGGGCCTGTCAGTATCGACTCCCTTAGGGAAGACTGCAATGTTGGGCCAATTTTGCTCATCTTGTCCAGTTCTGGTTGGGGATATCTTTTTGTCTGCCAATCTGTTTGCATTGCCGATATTCGAGTTCGATGTCATCCCGGGCATGAATTGACTTGTCAAATACCATGCCATATTGGACTGTTCCACGAGAATAGTCATGTTCTGTATACTCGGCTTGTAACAGTTCAAGTTCATTGCCAAGCCCAGAGGAGAGTTGTTGTCTTGTATGATGTTTTGTGCCATAGAGGAGCCCATAGTAGTGTGCATCGATCAGTTATCTATGGTTTGTGATTTTTTTGATGTGTTTCAGGAGATTTCGAGATTACCACTTCACCGGTACACTGAGTTTCAGATTAATCTCGTGCCCAGTACCTCGCCTATTTCGAAGGCCCCGTATCGTATGGCACCGCTAGAGTTGTGGGAACTGCAGAAGTAGTTAGACGAGTTGCGTGAGTTAGGATTTATTCGTCCGAGCATTTCACTATGGGGAGCATTGATACTCTTCATGAAGAAGAAGGATAGCTCGTTGAGGCTCTGCGTATACTACCGCGAGCTCAACAAGGTCACGATCAAGAACAGGTACCCACTCCCAAGGATTGATGATTTATTTGATCAGTTGTAGAGTGCACAGTTCTTTTCAAAGATTGACCTGCATTTCAGTTATCATCAGATTCGAGTCCATGAGAAGGACATTCCGAAGATGACTTTCAGGATGCGTTATGGTCATTTTGAGTTTCAGGTTAAGTCCTTCGGACTGACCAATGCGCCCGCGGTATTCATGCAGTTGATGAACGAGGTCTTCCATCCGTATCTTGATCAGTTTATTATAGTCTTCATCGATAATATTTTAATCTATTCGAGGACCCGTGAGGAGCATGAGCAACACCTAGAGATTGCCTTGCAGACCCTCCGCACACATTAGCTCTATGTGAAGCTGGAGAAGTGCGAGTTTTGGCAGGAGGAGGTGAAGTTCCTCAGTCATGCGGTGACGAGGGAGGGCGTTGCAGTGGACCCCTTAAAGGTTGAGGCAGTGCGCTAGTGGAGGCAGTCCATGAACGCGTCCGAGATCCTCAGTTTCCTTAGTTTGGTGGGCTATTACTAGCGTTTCATTGAGGGCTTCTCCTGTATTGTAACTCCATTGACTAGGTTGACTCAGAAGGGCACAAAGTTTATTTGGGGTGACATATGTGAGTAGGCATTCGCAGAGCTGAAGGACCGTCTGATGTCCACACCTATCCTCACTCTTCCCTTCGGAAGTGATGAATTTATTGTATTTACTAATGCTTCACATATTGGTTTGGGTGCTATCCTGATGCAGTACGGGAGACCAGTGGCCTTCCCATCTCGTCAGCTCAAGGTCCGTGAGCTGAACTACCCCACGCATGATTTGGAGCTAGCAGCAGTCGTCTTCGCACTGAACATGTGGAGGCACTATCTTTATGGGGTTAGGTTTGAGCTCTTTTCTGACCACAAGAGCTTGAAGTACCTCTTCTCGCAGTCTGAGTTAAACATGAGGCAGAGGCGCTAGATCGAGCTCCTGAAGGACTATGATTTCGTTCTTTAGTACCACCTAGGCAAGGCGAACGTAATGGCGGACGCCCTCAAGCATCAGCCACAAGGCCTGGTGGTGCATATGATGATTTAGGAGTGGAGCATGCTCGAGGATATAGCAGAGTATGATTTTGAGTTCGGTCTGCAGTCTTCTATCATGCAGTTACCGAGCCTGTCGATTTAACCCTCTTGTCGCAAGGGTGATCGAGGCACAACAGGTTGATGAGTTATTGCAGATTTATAGGGCTGAGGCATCATCTAAGAGTCAGTCAAATTGACAGATTGGTACAGACGATGGACTTCGCTTCAAAGGCCGATTATGTGTCCTGAATATTCTTGAGTTGCGCAGAGATCTAATGACCTAGGAATTCGATCGCAGTTTTCTATCCACCATGGTTCAACGAAGATGTATCGTGACATAAGGCGACAGTACTTTTGGACGAGAATGAAGCACCAGATCGCCAGTTTCGTGGTCAAGTGTGACACATGTCAGCTTGTCAAGGCCGATTATCAGAGACTCCCTGATCTATTGCAGCCGTTGAGCATCCCAACGTGGAAGTAGGAGCACGTGTTGACAGATTTCATTATGGGTTTACTGAGGACTCGGTGCAGTTATGATGTCATCTAGGTTATTGTGGAACGCCTGACGAAGTTGACACATTTTCTTGCGATGCATTCGATTTGGTCTATGGACCGGCTTGCGAGGTTATTCATCGAGGAGATTGTAAGACTGCATGACATTCCAGTCTCGATCGTTTCTGACTAAGACTCGATGTTCACGTTTCAGTTTTGGGAGAGCTTCAAGAGAGCGATGGGGACTGATTTGCAGCTTAACACCACGTATCATCCGCAGACCGATAGCCAGACCAAAAGGGTCAACTAGATCCTTAAGGATATGCTTCGAGCCTACGCGATTGATTTCGGGGGTAGCTGAGATGAGCATCTATGATTGGATGAGTTCGCATACAATAACAGCTATTAGGAGACCATTGGTATGGTTCCTTTTGAGGCACTATATGGCAGATCGTGCGATCATCGAATTGTTGGACCGAGGTTGAAGAGCGTCATCTCCTAGGTCCCTAGCTTGTGCAGCAGACGTCAGAGGTTTTCGATATCATCAAGCAGAAGATGAGCATAGCTCAGAGCCAGTAGAAGAGCTTTGCTAATTGCTTGCGTCGTCCCTTGGAGTTTTCTATGGGGGACCATGTGTATCTCAAGGTCTCGCCCATGAAGGGTGTGGTTCGATTTGGAGCGAAGGGCAAGCCTGCCCCGAGGTTCATAGGGCCTTTTGAGATCATTGGGCACGTTGGCACCCTGGCCTATCAGCTTGCCTTGTCATCTCAGTTTTCTGGCATCCATAATATTTTTTATATCTCTATGTTGAGGAAGTGTGGGTTAGACATCATTCCTGTTATTGATTGGCAGCTGTTAGAGGTTCGTGAGGACGCTTCCTATAATACCCTGGATTTTTATCAACCTCGAGTTAGACGTCCTTAGGTACTGGGTCAATCCTAAAACCTTATTAACTTCTCAAAACTCAATCCCAAATTCTAAAGTTCCTCTTTAACCTATTTTCAACAAAATCTCACCTTTCACCACCTTATTCTTCAAATTTTTCTAAGTACTTTCATATTAAACACAAATCCTAAAGTTTCGTTGATGAAGAATAATACTTAAACTAAAAATTACTATAAATAGTAAATAAATAAATAAAATGAGTTTTTAACCATTAACCTTTTGGAATGTCATGAAATAAGTAGGCCATTTGGATAGATCTACTTCTCTTACCCAAAAGCATATATTGCATGTCAAATAACTCATTCCAGTTTGTAAAATACACTGTCACACCCCAAACTCAGAAACCGGGCTCACAAAATTCTCGATCGCCGAATCCGACACCGACAGCCTCCGTAGAACCCCATCTCGGCTCCTAGTGCCCATTCGCCAGGTTCCAATCCTGGGATGATACGAGGAGGATTTTCAACGCAGTTTGATTCGTAATAAGCATAACCAAAGGCATAACCCACAAACAACAATCAAGAACTCCATTACATTTTCACTATGATAAAAAACTTTACAAGTACAATGAGCATAAAGGGAAAATACAATGGTAAAGAACAAAACTCCAAAATAATCTACAAAGCTCTTCTGCCTCAGCGCTGTTGCGCCCCAACGTCACCTGCACGCAACGGTCGTGCATAAGTTTATAAAAATCTTAGAGGGCGGTGAAAGTGTGTGCGCAAGGTGGTAATGTGAACATGCAATATGAGAGTAATGCAGAATATGAGATGGATCCATGAAAAACCATTAGCCGTACCAAAGCTATGCGATGCAAGACATGAATGATAACGGCCATCCCAAGGCCATGCGATGTGAAATGCAACTCAAGCATACAAATCCTCATCTATATCCACACATCAATACAGCTCAAATTTGAAATATCACTGGGGTCTAGTACACTCTAAACCAAATTGCCGCCTCATCGCGCCTAATAAGGTAAGTAGAAGAGACCTCACTATCCGTCTGCCAATATCGAGCTCGACTCATCGATAGCGGACCCATTCTTCGAGCTGGTCAAACTCAGCCTAGCTTTGCCCCCTACTCTAGGACGGGTAAGGTTACACCCCCTTCCAACCGACCACGACACAGTGGAGAGCGCGACCATCTGGTAATCGGCACTCAACGCTCATCTACCCACTCGGTCTAGACATTGGAGCAACCTCTTGGTACCATAAGAGTTTAGAGACTTTCACCCAGGGATATCTATAACACCCCATGTAGAACAAAATTTTCGGTATCCAATCCTGCCAACCACGATCTGTCTGTGGAGGCTACGGCCCCGATGTCGCTAAGGCGTATAGCAACCATTTCACGTAATGTGAAATGTATGAATCACACTATCCAATCATGCAGCAAATTCTGTACATATCATGGCTCATGCAGGGCAACACCGCCTAATTGGGGTCCCATAAACAATCTGCCCGAAGGTATATGCTATGATCAGTCACTTCTCATATCAAGCATACATATGATGCGTATGATCATGAGTCATGGAACTATACTAAACATGTTATAATGAAATGAACTATCCTTATAATGCAGATGGGCCTAGACGGCCTATACACAATAAGTACGGGCCTAATAATGGGCCCTAAGGAGAGTCATAATGTGGACATCCAACCAGCATTACACTCGCAATGTATACGTCAAACCAACATTGCTCCCAAGGCACGATCGTCGTAAACATCGTTACATAATCTGTGTTGGGATCACACATTGCAATGGACCTTAGGTACATCCCATTGGGCCTTAAATACATCAAATGGGCCATGTCATATGGGCCTTTTATTCATCAAATGGGCCACATAAATGGACCGAACCAATTGGCCTTATGTGCATTGCAATGGGTCATAACCCGTGGGCCTTAGATTGCATCAAATGGGCCTAATCTTATGGGTCTTATATGTAACAAATGGGCCACACCAATTAGGCCCCATATGTACATCAAATGGGCCACACCAATTAGGCCCCATATGTACATTAAATGGGCCTCAACCCATAGGCCCTAGTAGATATCAATGGGCCTTAACCCATGGGCCCCTAAAACATCAAATGAGCATAATCCCATGGGCCTTAGAATACATCAAAGTGGGTCCAATCCATGGGTCATAAGTGGGTCTCAAAGAATTACACAAATACATTAAGATGGACCTCGGAACATGCCAAGGTGGGGTCTACTTAGACTATGGATCTGGCTCATTCCTTAGCTCATGTCGTAAATGAGCTATCAAAGTGGATAGACGGCTTAGATGTGGCATATACCTTGTGCATGCGACCCACATGGCCTGGGAGGCCTGAGCACGTCAACAAAGTAGCCATTATGCTGTTATGTACGTGCACCAACCAATCCATTTACAAGTGGGTCCCACATGGGCCCACCACAATATTTATTTGTCGTCCAACCTGTTTACAAGGGCACACGGTCAAGGCAGGGGACCCACCGTGATATTTATTTGCCGTCCAACCTGTTTACAAGGCCACATGGCCAAGGCAGGGGACCCACCGTGATATTTATTTGTCGTCCAACTTGTTTACAAGGCCACGTGGACCTAGGGGTGGGGGTGGGGCCCACTATAATGTTTATTTCTCATCCAAACTGTTCAAGAGGTCACGTGGACCTGAAAGAAGGGAAAACATAAATTTTATCTAGATTCAGAACCTCTATGGCCCATAAAAGAGAGTTTTAATGGCAGAAGTTCAATCCCATTGTTTCCTGCAGCGTGGGCCACCTGAGTTACGGATGAAGCTGGAAGTTGGAGGGGGCCCACTTTAGGAGGGGACCTACCAAATGAGTGGGTTGGATGAAAAATAAACATCATGGGGCCCACATGTGGGGCCGTGGCCCCCTGGCATCCGCCCGCTATACGTCAGCGCTGGCAGCAGCAGCAGCAGCTTTTGCATATATATATATATATATATATATATATATATATATATATATATATATATATATATATATTGAAAACTAATGATTTTGAGGTTTTTCGAGTGTGGGGCCCGCTCCAAGTGAATCCGCTCCAACCATGGGATTCTATGCCTCATAACGGGCAAAATGAGTCCAAAGTTCAAGATTTTTGGATGATTAAAAACACCAGGAAATTCTTTTAACGGTAACCACCAAAGTTTCTTATGTTATGGCCCACCAGATGCCTAGTTAGACTTCATCCTTTGACTCAACGGATAAAATGACCCGGAGAATAGAATGAATGGTGTGGATTAACAACATGCATCAAGGTGGGGCCTGCATGAGCAGCCCACCCAAATAGCCTTGAACCAAGGCAGATATTTGTATTTTCCTTTCAACGTCCAGCGTCCAGGGACGCTAGACAGCTGCGTATTTCAGGTGGTCTGCACACGTGGGCCACCAAATGATGGGTGGTGTGAATATAACTCTTATAAAGTGGGCCCCACTTGAAGGTAGCTTGGATAAAACATATACTTCATGGTGGGGTCCATCCGAGTGGGCCACACAAGTAGATCATCATCCCATAAAAAAAATATGAAAAAGAGAGGGGGAGAGCGGGACACGCGTGTGATGAAAGGCTCCGCCACTATGAGCCCTCCCTTAAAAAAAATCATACAATCAAATGGATCCCTTTACACATGGGACCACCGAAATTGAAAATCAACGGTGGGGATCCTTTTCCCACCAATATGGACGGTCTAGATGACCTTTCTAATGAAATAAAATAAACATCATGATGGGGTCCATGGAGAATGGCCCCATCATGGATGATCATGATGATCAAAGTGGGCCATCAGCCACAACTTAGGGTCCCAAGTGAGATCCAAACCATTGATCGGTTGGCCTCACTTGGGCCACCTTAAAAACATGAAAAACTAATATTATAAAGCACTCACCGTTCGATCTTCTTGCTCCTATGGGTTCCTTAGCACCTTAGCTTCAATCCTAATGGAGGAGATGAGGTTTGGATGGTTGAGATGGGAGATGATGGGGTAGGAAAGTGGGCCACATTTGTTGCTTAGGAAGGCTTGGAGAGCTCATACGTATGGGGTTTCTCTCCTTTGCTTGGAATGGGTTTGAAAATGAGAGAGAGAGAGAGACTTGTAAAAGGGAGAGAGAGAGTGAGGGATGATGAAGTGATGGATGTGGTGAGTGATGGGTGTAAGAGATCCTTTTTTTGACTTTGGTGGCATTTGTGTAAGAAAAGCATGGCTTGTGTAAGGATTTCTTGACTTTCGAGGCATTTTGTGTAAGAAAAGTATGGGCATGGAAGAACTTTTGGACTTTTGTGGTTGCTTGGGTATGGGTGAAAGGTGATGTGTACTTGACATGTAATGTGATAAGATTTGATTGATTGATGGAATTGATGTGACATCTCGTAGAGATTCTCTTGGGTTTCGCAACACACGGCGTTTTCCTCGCACCGAACGTTGGCTCACATCTCTTGACCAGGGTATCGCCTTGGCGAGCAAGTCATGGCATCGAAACCGCAGTGATGGCGCGGTCACTATGGTAATGGTCTTGGGTTGAGTCGACTTAAGCTGATGGCATACAAATCAGGGTCGCGTATAAATATCGGTTAATGGTCGAAGGTTATCGAAATTCGACCAGTAAGACCACGGAAGTCTACAGAACGATACGGACCAAGATACGGGTCTTACAGACACCCGTTTCCAATATCGGGTGGTGAAACCACCACTAGACAGGACAGTGACCGGCCATGGCATCACCGGATCGAGGATGCATTGCCGGCCAGCAGGCCGACAGGGCCACGTACAGCAGGCCGGGTGGCCCATTTTTTACAATTTTTATCTGACTTCAAAAAGTCATATCTCCCTTGTTATAGCTCCAATTTAGGTGATTCAAAAACTATATTAAAGCTTGATAAGTCTAGTTTTATATAAAAATAAGTAAAAAATATAATAAAAAATTTAATATAGTTAAATATAGGTCATTGTGACAACTTTTGAAAAATTATTAATTTGGATAACTGCTGCTTTTATAATTTTTAGAATTTTTTTACAATAATGAAGTAGACTTGATCATTTTTTACAACCTGATAGAGATGAAGTAGACTTGATCAAGTCTACTTCATCTCTATCAGAAAGGGGCATAGAACTACCCTAGGACCTTATTCTGTCGTAATTAGGGCATAATTTAGTTAAGTACTAAACTGAATAATCAGTAGAATTAGGTTGAACCACTTTCTATACAAATTTTAAGACCCAAAACCTTTAAAATTACTAACTCAACATTACCTAAAAATTTAGGAGCAATCTCAAAATTTAGTTGCTCTCGGGAGCACATTGAAACTCCGTATCAGACCTAGACCACGCGTCGAAAGTCTGATTACCACGAAACTATACAGTTATGACTACCTTATTGGGCTTGACAACCATCTCAGAAATTGAGTCCAAATATATCCCAAACCGTACAACTTGAGCTCGAAGCGATGTGTGTGAGAAATGCGAATATCTTTAGGAAATGAACTTAACCTTAAGTGATTTGAGCCGTTCGCTTGTAAGCCAAATTTAAGGTTTCAGAATGTCAGATTCTAACCCAACTACACCCTCGGTCGAGGAAAATTTCCAGCACATGTCAGTGTACTTGTGGCCCTAATCGAGTAACGATGACCGTTAAACTAAAACAGGACCTCTACGGTCGATCCACTGATCCGATCGGACCGAAATCTTAACCTGACCTAGATTCGATGTCAAGAAAATTTCTCCAGACTGTATGTAGGAAATGGGCCTCCAGATGATCCCTGTTGGCCCGAAACAGCCGACTTTTGGCTATAAGCTAAGTATACCATGACCCTGGGGCCATTACGATTAGTTCTGGGCCTATATAAGGGCCTAAACCCATCCCATTTCTATTCCATACAATTTTTCTGACCCTAGGAGAGAGAAGAGAGAAAAGAGGAGGAGAAAGTGAGAAGAAGTGAGAGAGACCTAGAGTTAGTTATCGGGATTCGTTCCCACCGCTCCATGTATCGAATCATCTCTTCCATGTCGCTACACCGTCGCTTTTGATTCCATTTTTGGGTAAGAAATCCTAACCCTAATCTATTTTAGGTATCCAAATAGGTAGATCAGTGAAATAACTAACCTATTTCGTGATTCAGGTTCCCGTTGTACCATAGACAAAGACATATGTTCAAACTGAGATCGGTATGGGTTTATCGGTGAAAGGTGCGGACTATAAACATTTAGGTTATGGTTTTCAAGGCTTTCAATGTCAGTTAATGATTTATGACTGACTTGATTGTTATCACGTATGCTTAGATACAATGTTTTCCGTATATTACACATATATGTAACTATGTTGATTTTAATGCATTCCAAGTGTTTGTTGAAATGTTTGAATGAATATCGAATTATGATTTGTGCTTACCATTATTATTTGGTTGAGAATACATGATCGTTGTACGTGTGGCAACTCCCTTATGAAAGGATTTGCTATAATATACATTATAACTAATATATTATATGAATGTTGGTACGTGTAGTCTAAGTGTTTGATAAAATGCGTGAACGAGAAAATGCTTATTTTAAGATAGGATTCTTAATCTCCTTATTTATAGTTATAGTTTTCTTTATGTAACCTGTCTTACTACTATGTGATTTAGGGATGAAATGCTTGTGTATGATAGTATGTGTACTATTTATTTGTTGAAATGCTCAATTGAGATTTATATTTTAAATTGGTTGTCACATGCCATCTTTGACTATCATATGTGAATGCTATTGTTTGGAGTGTGATTGGTGAAAGTGAACCTACTAAGTGCCCTGGTTTGTCAATTATGTTGTGAGTTGAGTCAGTCAGACAACAATGCCTAATAGGAAGATCAAGTCAAGTGTCTGCCTCAACTGGATGTGTGGAAGTTCACCATAGGTAAATCATAGCCTCACATCTTTTGTCCCAAAACACCAGGTAATTAAAACCCTTAAAAATAAGTAGAATATCTTAGGATTTTTCTGTAAAAAAATATTTTATCAAAAAGGAAAATCTTTAAGTTTTTCTTACACTGTCGATTATATCGATTCCCTTTTCGATATGATCGACCAGCTCGGTTGATGTCCTCGGCATCTCAATTGATACAATCAAGTGAGGATAAAAAGTGTCCAGTAATCAAACAATCATCTGGACGATTTATCGATATATCGACTGGTGAGTCGATATCATCGATATTCGAATATCGATCCTATCGGAAGTCAGTCGATCATATCGATTGTGGGTGCATGTTTTCTCCAGCATAAATTTCAGGTTATTTTTAATGTTGATCGGGGTGCCAGTTGATAAATTGATATTCATATATCGATCATATCGAGACCTGGTCGATTGGATCGAGTCCGGACACAGATCGTCCAGCAAGCTTATAGGTAAATCTATACGATTTATCGATCCCATCAACACGGTCTCTGATATCATCGATATATAAATTTTGATGACATCAACTGTTCCCCGATCATATCTGTAGAACTTAAAATTCTTCAAGGCTTCTCTCTCTTATTTTCACCTGTCGATAGATCGATCCATCTCTTGATGGAATCGGAGTTCGAAATCTGATAACATTGATGTGTGTCTCGATCCCATCGAGCAGTTGGTGAAAGATTTCCAAAAGCGAAATGACAATTGAGTTTGTATCATCGAGAGGTCTGTCGATACAATCGAGAGTATACGCTCGATCATATCGACGATTGCTCGATGATATCGAACTCTGTCATAAATATGACCATTTATATCCGTTGGAACCTTTTGCCTATATATAGAGAGATTAGTCTTTATTGCTGTGAGAGAAAGAAGAGAGTACTTTTAAGTGTTTTAAACTTCATATCCTTTATCCTAAGCCCTTTCTCTCAGGAAGTTCATCCTCCAATCTACCCTCATCATTGATATTTCATAGAGTGAATTGGGGAATGAACTTCTGCATTCAAGGATCCTCCAGCTACTATCTTAATGGAAAATCATTAAGCTGGGATGCCTTGAATGCATAGATGATTGGAACCACTCTATCTTCCTTATAGGAAAATCTTTAGAGAGTGGTATTCCATCATAACCTTGACCCAACCTAAAAGCCTAGTAAAGGTACATTTTTGTGTTGCAGATCAAGGAAGCTGAACACTCTTCATCGACAAGAAGGAGATCTTCATCATTGCGCTTAAAGGGACTCATCAACTTATCTGTAAGTACTCAGAGTCCAGAGGACATTTATGATCATTCCTTTTTAGGATTGGGTCGTAGGTATTGCTCACCATTTGAAGTCCTTAAAGGAGGCCTCCGACGGGAGTGTATGTGCGTGGGTGCGTTGTGTGGACCCTTGCTCTGTGGAGAGCATAAATATCTGGGTGTGTTGTGTTGACTCTTGCTCTGTGTGGGCATAAACATATGGGTGAGTTGTGTGGACATAAACATCTTGTTAGGAGTGCACCAGTAAAACTTCAGGATTTGAGGTGAACCGAGTAGAAACCTCTATAAAGGTTAAAGGTGAACCTGATTTAAAACCTTAGGTTTGAGGTGAACCATGAGAAACCTCCTTAGTGACATTTGGTCACTTAAGGGTTGAGTGTGGAAGCCGGTAGTGGAGTAGACAAGTAGTCGAACCACTATAAAATGATTGTGTTTGAGATTGATATTGTTTTTCATTTATGTGATTGTTTTATATGCCTTTATATATGATTATCTGAAATCACATCTTGAGCACACACAGTCATATCCATCACAATCTAATTCATAAAGTTATTTATCTTACAAGTAGTTTGTGATTGGATCCTCTATCAGGCTTGGAAGCCAGTAGAGTTAATTTTTGAGGAATTCTAATCTGTACTCTGTGATAAGATTAGTGTGATAGGATTGAAATATAACTTATAAATATTTAAAAATTCCTATTCACCCCCCCTCTAGGACATATTGACATATTCCTACTTCAACTTAAGCGGTCTTCACCGCTATTTCAATTGGGACTACAATGTAGTCCAGGCAATCAAAAATGGTTTACGATCGGTGGCTGAACTGTTTAGCCGCGACGGATACGTTTGAGGAATCTGAGTCATACGGTGATTATCGATAGTGGCTAGGCCACGAAGAGTGCGTACGCGCTCCATGTCAAATAATTCAACGTACGCTCATACTAGTCAAGCATGTCAAGTAACCCGATTATCCCAATGTATGTTCACCATGTATGGATGCTACTGCTTGAATCTAAGGTACCAAACTTACCAGTGAAAAGTCAGTTTAACCTTAGTACCTCGATCTGCTAAGACTCGTGAGCCGGGCATGGTAGTATGGGACACCGTGGTCAAGCTGTCGGCCTACGTTGGGGTAGCGAGCCTCCCCATAGTGACCAGTAAGCAACCAAACTTGTGATCCGAATACTGTGGTATGAGACACTGTATTCCAGCTATCGACCTATGCTAAGGTGACGAGTCTTTCCCGTAGTGACCTCAAGTATACACTAGGACTACGCTAAGGTGACGAGCCTTACCGTAGTGACCTTAAGTATAAATATGCCTACCCTTACGCAGCGTAGTTGTGGTCCCCAGTCGGGTTGGTAATGAACCTTCAAAAATAGACTGTCAATTGATAGGGCATTGGTGGTGTGACCTCAAGTATGAATTAAGCCTATGCTGAGGTGACGAGCCTCCTGTAGCAACCACTAAGATAAACTTACGAACTTGCCTATTGTATTTGACTAACTAGGATTAACGACCCTAGATGGATCATTGTTTGGGTAGTGATATAAAGGGAGGTGTCTTAGCTTCCTAAACCTGTTGTATGAATAGACCTAATTAAGAACTTGGCTAACACGACCATGCATCGCATTACATGGTGCTTTGGCGAGGAAGTGCATGTGTTCGAAGTGGTGCATGTTGCGATTGTGAGATAATGTCACTGAGAGAGTGTAGGCGAGGGCATGCATCATTATAACATATCATTCCTACATTAACAAGAATACTTAGGACTTGATTGTTGTACTATTGTATCATTATTGCTGGACTAAATTGATAACATGCTAACTTTTGTTTTATAGTTCTACTGAATTAGCTACTCATTCTCACCTGGGACAGTGTTTTAAAACACCACACAGACTCTAGTTTAGATGCAGGTGATGGCAAGGTCTATACAGCAGAGTTGGACTTCATAAACGAGTTGGAAGGATTCTTCTATGTTCAGCTATCGGGCAGATCTATGTAGATCTTATACTGATGCACAAGGACTATTGGAATACTTATTTAGTTGAACACATTTACTTCCCGTATTTTTAAATGATTAGAAACAACACATGTATATATTTAACCCGGTTTCATACTCATACTTCAAACTTTGTGAAATATTTTCATAATTAAATGCATATATTTCAGTCTTCCGCTTGCCAAATAACTTTAACTCTGGAGTATGATATGTTGTTTTAGTATAATCTCACTCATGTTCAAATGCACTCATAATAATCATCATAATCTTTATTGCATAAGTAATGTGTTGGAACTTGGGAGTTGAGCTTTGCTCGACCTTCGATTTTCATAGCGTTACACTTCCTATATTGAGCAGTTGGTTCGCATCCTTGATCGGAAGGAGCAGGTCCTCCGGACTAAGGTCATTCCGTTGGTGAAGGTTCAGTAGGGTCACCATTCTGTTGAGGAGGCTTGTTGGGAGCGCGAGGCAGAGATTTGAGAGCGCTATCCCCATCTTTTTTATGATTGATTATGTGTTGTATTTCGTATGTTGTTTTTGATTTTATATAATGATGTTATGTTTCTTTTTCCTCTTGAGTTATGTCTAGTTACGATGATTGTGTCAATTTTGAGGATGAAATTTTTGTTTAGAGAGGAGAGTTGTAAGGCTCATATTTTAGACCGTACTGCTCTGTAGGCTTCCGCGGTCATTCCGATCGAATTCCGACAACCCTCGACCTATAACCGACATTTGGCGAGACCCTGAGTCACACGCTATCAACCCGAGTCTACTTAACTCGAGACTCGTACCATAACTACCGTGTCGTCGCTACAGTTTCGATATCGCGTCTAGCGCGCCAAGGTGATACCCAAGCCAGGAGATGTGAGCCTGCGTTCAGTTTGAGGAAAACGTCGCGCGTTGTAAAACCCAAGAGAATCTCTACCCTAATATCACCTCAATCAATCAATCAATCCCATCAATGGTCAAGTACATGTCAAGTACACACATCACTCAACCCATCACAATTCATACCTCTTTTACACAAGCTACCCCAAAAGTCAACAAACTCTTACACTACCCATCCCTCTCTCCCATCCATCACCCATCTCTCTCTCTCTCTCTCTCTCTCTCTCTCTCTCTCTCTCTCTCTCTCTCTCTCTCTCTCTCCTTACAACTACTCTCTCATTTCTCAAACTCATTTTTCCAAGCAACCAAAACATCCCACGTCCAAGCTCTTCAAGTCTCCATGAGAGAGTTTTGTGTGTGGCCCACTTCCTAACCCTCTCATCTCCCATCTCAACCATCAAAACTTCATCATCTTCCATTAAGATCGAAGCTAATGAGGATACCTTTCCATCGGACCAAGAAGATCAATGGTGGATGACTCTTGGGTTTACACTTTAAGTTTTTTTGTGATTTAAGGGCCCACTTGATGGATGTATTGTTCAAGGGAGAACCCAATAGTGGTGGGGTCCCTCTCCTACATGTTCCCTTCTCTCTCTCTCTCTCTGTCTCTCTCTCTCTCTCTCTCTCTCTCTCTCTCTCTCTCCCCCCCCCCCCTCTCTTTCATTGTGTTTGGTGATGATATGGTCATGTGGTCCACCTGGATGGACCTCACCATGAAGTATGCATCTTATCCATGTCGTCCACCTTCGGGGGACCCACTTGATGGTTGTGTTGGATCTGCACCATCCAAGCCATGTGGGCCCTACCTTGTTGGTGATGGGCAAACACAAATATTAGACTGATCCGAATCAGGTGGGCCACATCCACGTGAGACCCACCTCAATTCTTACATCCAGGCTGTTTGGTGTACCTGGACGCTAAACGTGCCCACCTGGAAGGTGAACTGACAGTGGGGTGTACTAACCAGCTACAAAAAAACATATAATATTATTATAATATATAATATAATATTACTATTTTATAGGGAGGGTGGCCTATCACGTGGGACCCACCTCATGTATTTTATCCACACCATCCTTGGACGGTGGGACCCACCCCACGTGTGGGGCTACACCTTGATGTATGCGTCTGTCCGGGTCATTCAGGGCCTGGACGTTGTTATTATATTAAATATAATATTATATATATTATTTATGATAAATGTTGTGGTGGGCCCTACGTGGAACCCACCTATGCTACGTGAAGCAGCAGCAACTGCATCATACGTAGCTGCCTAGCTGCTATACTAACGGCAGCATTTTCTATGGGTCCCACTTGTTCCATTCACGATGTCTATCTATGGGACCCACTATGATGCATGTGTTGTATCCAACCATCCAACCATTTGAGATATCATTTTATGGCATGAGTAAAAGAATGGGTCAGATCTAAAGTTCAAGCAGACCCCCACCATTGAAAATTAATGGGGACAGTGACATTTACTATTCAAACTTCTTAGGAGCCATAGTAGTTTCCACCCAAGCTGATATTTGGTTTTCACTTCATTTATCTCTATGTTAACTTATGAATAGGTCGGATCTCAAAAATACATAAGGGTGGGCTCGACTTGATGTGTTTGAGGCCCATTGGTGCGGCCAGTGGACGTGGTCCACTTGATATGTATGAGGCCCATATGATGCGGCCTACTTGTTATATATACGGCCCAGTGTCGAGGCCCCTAGACGAGGCCAATGTGATGTGTTTAAGGCCCATGGGCATGGCCCATTGTGACGTATTCGAGGCCCATGGGCATGGCCCATTGTGATACATTTGAGGCCCTTGTGGGAAGCCTAACGTGATATATGAGAGGCCCATGAATGAGGTCCAATGTGATGTATGTGTGGCCGTTACGTTGTGTATGAATCCCTTATGTGGGCCACTCCTTGGGAGCAATGTTGGTTAGATGTCCACATTGATGGGCAATGATAGTTAGATGTCCTCATTGTAACCTTTCCTTAAGTCTTGTTAGGCCCATTCGTACCATTCTCTAAGTGGGTTGACCCTAATTATTGGGCCCCATTTGGATGATCCATCTATTCTCATTAGGTTATCCCAAGATATTGGGTCCCCCATTGGTTGTTAGTGGGATTACTTCTTTTATTTTTTTTAGAGTCCATCTAGGACTCATTTGGGGCCCCTAACGCATCTAGTGGGCCATGCAATAGTAGGGTGAAGGAACCCTTTTCGAATCCTTAGGTTTGTGGGTGGGCCACTTAGGTCCAACCTTGTTGTAAGGGGAGGGATATAGGATCATCACAATATGCTTAATATAGCTCCATGATCCATGCCCATACGCATCATATGTATGCTTGAATTAAGGAGCGATTGATCATAGCACATGCCAATGGGCAGATTATTATGGTACTCCCTGACAGGGGGAGTTGCCCACACGAGCGCGTGATATGCACAGGATTGCTGCATGACTGGATAGTGTGATTCATGTATTTCACATTGTGTGACATTATTACTATACGACCTAGCGACATCAGGGCCGTAGCCTCTACAGGCGTATCGTGGTTGGCAAGATTGGATATCAAAAATTCTGTTCTACATGGGGTGCTATAAATATCCCTGAGTGAAATTTTCTAAACCCTTATGGTACCAGAAGGTTGCTCCAACGTCTAGATCGAGTGGATGCATGAGCACCGAGTGCCGATTACCAAAAGGACACGCTTCCCACTGTGTCATGGTAGATTAGAAGGGGGTGCGACCTTACCCATTCAAGAGGAGAGGGCAAAGATAGGCTGAGTTTGACTAGCTCAAGGAATGGGTCCTCTATTGATGAGTTGAGCCCGATATTAGCAGGTGGATAGTGAGGTCTCTTCCACTCACCTTATTGCATGCGATGAGGAGGCAATCTTTCTTAGAGTGTACTGGACTGCAGTGATATTTCAGAGTTGAGCTATATTGATATGTGGACTTAGATAAGGATTGGTGTGATTAAATTACATCTCGCATCGCATGGCCTTGGTGTGGCTGACATCATTCATGCCTTGCATCACATGGTCTTGGTACGGCCAATAGTATTCATGTATTCATCAGCATATTCCGTATTACTCTGATATTGCATAATTCTATTACTACATTGCGCACATACTTTCACCACCTTCTAAGCTTTCCATAAGCTTATGCATGATCGTTGTGTACAGGTAACATTAGATCGTAGCAGTGCTGAGGCTTGAGCACGTGGTAGATCATCTTGGAGCTTTTGTCTATCATCATTGTATTTCCCTTTATACGCATTGTACCTATAAGTTTTTTACTATAGTGAAAATGTGATGGAGTTTTTGGCTGTTGTTTGTGGGTTATGCCTTTGGTTATACTTATTATGAATTAAACTGACATTGAAAATCCTCCTTGTAGGATCCCAAGATCGGAACCTGGAAAATGGTACCAGGGGCCAATAATGGGGTACTCCAAAGGCTGTTGATGTTGGATTCGGTGATCAAAAATTTTGTGAGCCCGATTTTTGAGTTTGGGGCGTGACAATTAGGGTGTTGGGAGTTGATAAGCGGACATCACTTGGTGTGGCTCACTTAACTGTTAGAATTAGTCGAAGGATGAGGTACATAACTTGAGGTGATCTACTTGGAGGAATACTTCTGACTAGAGGAAGACCCTGTAATTTTTATTTTAAAAAATAATGATAATAATAATAATAATAAATGTTAAAAATTATTCTAATAATAATATTTAATATTCTAAATTCATAGAACAGGTGGTCCCAGTCATCTAAATAAATTCTTAGGGCCCTTTTAACCGTTGACGATCGATTTTGGGATGACCTGATCGTCCGATCGAAATGAATCCATGAATATGACCCAAATCAAGTTGTGGGGCCCCCCTAAACTTTAGGTCTGCCTAATCTTCAATCAAAGGCCCCGCTTAAGGCCTCCAAGGGGAATGGGCGGAGTGGATTTGTAACACCCTGAATTTTTGTCAACTTGGAGTTAGACGTCCTTAGGCAATGGGTCAACCATAACACTCTCAAAGCTCAATCCCAAAGCCAAAGAAATCACTTTTCAACCCATTTCCTTCAAACCCTAACCTTTCACCACCTCATTCTTCAAACTTCTCCTAGTACTTTCATATTAGACACGAATCCTCAAGTTTAAATAGTGAAGAACTATACTTAAACTAAAACTCACTGTAAACGGTCGCCGAGATCGAGTCCGTGCACATTCCTGATCACACCCAACGACCCCAAATCACCTCTAGACTGTCAATTGAAAGGTTTAGGCCATGTTTCATTCCATTCCAAACCTAGAAATGAATGTCCTTAGGTGGTAGGTCAACCACAACCCTTACACTCAGTCTCAAGGCCCGAAACTCCTTTTTTATCCAATTTCTTCAGAATCTCTCCTTTCACTATCCCATTCTTCAACCTTTTCTAAATCCTTTCACACTAGACATAAATCCTAGTGTGTAAATAATGGAGAATCATGCTTAAGTAAGAATTTACTACAAATAGTAAATATATGTATAAATTGGACTTCTGATCATTCCAATCATGGAATCTCATGGAATAAATGGTGTAGTTGGATGGATTAGCCTCTCCTACCCCAAAATAATATGCTACACGATGCATAAAATAATTTTGATTTATAAAATGATCCGAAATAGGGCGAAGCAGAGTCGCGGGCCTACCTACGCTAATCCACAATGATCTAAGGTGGTCCCCACATACATTTGGGACTTAGGGGACGGGGGGACCACACCCAGATGGCCGGGCATCACTGGTTTGCAAGTTGACCGGCGAGGGCCTCACCGGTTCGTCGAGGCCTCGCCGTACAGTGGGCCCCAATCGGTCGGGACTTCGGGCCGGAGGTGTTTGGGGGTTAGGGTAGCCCCCTGAGGTGTGGGTTGTCCCTTAAAACCTCCCCTATCAGGTACTTCCTTCACAAAGTGACCCCCCAAGCTCTCCTTTCTCTCCCAAACATTCAATTTTTGGCAAAAACCACCCCTCCAAACTCTTTCTTCTTCCGTTTCCAAGCACCCTCACTCCACCCTTCAAATCTCATCTCAAACAAAAATCAATAAAGGCTACTTCCTTTAGAAATCTAACGAGAATTAACTAGCGTTGCACTAGGTGGCCTATGAAATTCTCACCAATCACTTTCAATACGATCTGCAAGAGTCAAAACATATAGGATAGGTGACGCTAGAATACCATAAAATTTAGGATCAAACTCTATTCTCGATTGCTCTCGGGAGCATCTTGAAACTTTGTATCAGCTCTGGACTGCACGTCGGAAGTCCGATTACCCCGAACTTAGACAATCCTGACAGCCTAGTTGGACTTGACAATCACCTCAAAAATCAAGTCCAGATGATGTCCCACGATGATTTCCTTGAGTCCAGAGTGAAGAGTATGAGAAATGTTAGAAATTAATATAATTTATGAAATCTGGCACGTGTCGCTTGCGCGATATTTTCTAAGCGTTCTGACCGTTAGAATTCGATCAAATTTTACCCTCGGATCAGGATAGGTGGCCCTTACATGTCAACGCACTTGTGGCCCTGATCGAGTATCGGTAGTCGTCAAACTAAAACTGATCCGCCACGGTCGATTTGGAAATCCGATCGGACTGAAAACTCTACCAGACCTAGATCCAATGTCAGAGAGCTTAAGTCCGACCGCACTTAGTAACAGGACCTCCAGAAATGCTTCGTTGGATCAGAACAAGCCCACTTTGGTTATAAAATAAGTATACCTTGGCCCCAAGTCTATTTTCGTCACTTTTGAATTTATAAAAAGGGCTTAAACCCTTGCTCTTTCATTCCATATGAATTTGGAGAGAAAAGAGAGAAAAGAGAGGGAAAGTGAGGGAGAAGTTGGGGCTTTCTCCTGAGATTCTTCCCTGCTGCCATACGTGCCAAAGCCACCTACCTGCATCGTTATTCCGACGATTCTGGTTTTATTATAGGTAAGAAAACCCTAACCCTAATCTGATTTGAAGCTTAGACTAGCTGTAGAA
This sequence comes from Magnolia kwangsiensis, assembly GCA_037074715.1. NCBI lineage: Eukaryota > Viridiplantae > Streptophyta > Magnoliopsida > Magnoliales > Magnoliaceae > Magnolia > Magnolia kwangsiensis. The sequence continues at coordinate 22,268,501 of CM073579.1, forward strand.
GAGTTTTAGCTAACCTCTTTCTTGCCATAGGTGGCGTATCTATCGTTGGCGAAGACACATCGTCTGAGTCCTAACGAATATGCATTTCTGGTTTAAGGTGCGAATCTTAGATGCTTAGATTACCTGTTTTCAAAGCTTTCAATGTCGTTTAATGGTAGATTGCTGATAAGGATGTTGTTTGACATGTAGAACATGCTGTCCGTTTTTCATTTCGAATACGTACGAAGAATATGAGATTTAGGGTATTTTAGGTATTTATAGGAAATACCGTATACGTACATATTTCGTCGATATGATTGCCATGAGTATTTGTCGTGTACCTATACTAGTTATGCATGTATGATCTTTTTGGCAAAGAGATTCACCCTAATGCACATATTGGCCGACGTATGCTATGTAGACTAATGTGTGTAGACTAAGTGTTTGTGGAAATGCCTAAATCAATATGATTTATGCTTGCCATATGTTTTGAATGTAAGAACATGATTGTTGCGTATTAGACACCTCCTTGATATAAGGATCTGTCATATTATATGTGGAAATCAACATACGTCAAGTATGTTGGAGTTGTGTAGTCAAAGTGTTTGTATAAATGTTTGTATAAGTATTGAGTAAATAAGGGTGTAGATAAGCATTGAGATAGGATTCTCAACTCTTTTGGTGATGTATATAATTTCCTCCATGTTTGTTTATTTGAATTGATTACCTTATATATACGAAATGCTCGTGTATGGATTAAATTGCATATGTTGTATCTTATAACATGTTGCTAACATGCTTGGATTACTTGTTATTCAATTCTGTCTTTCTCATGTGAGTACTGATTCACATTTCATGTGCTTGGGGCTATACTCTAGTCCAGGCAGTCGGTAACAGTTAGAATTCATGGGTGAATTCTATTCGCCACGAAGGATGTTGTATGACGAACCCAAGTCATACTAGAGTTGTCGGCAGTGGTTAGGCCACACGAAGTGCTTGTGCACTTCATGTCGGTCGATTCAACGTGCGCTCGTGCTAGTCGGACTCGTCAAGTAACTCGACTGACCATTGTATGTTCACCTCATGTTTCACCTCATGGACATACAACTCATAAAGCATGTGTTGCACCAAACTCGGCCCAACCGAGTCGCTGGTGCAATAACTCGAGTTGATGGGCTGAGCCGAGTTTGGACCGAGTCAGGCTAAGCATGGCAGCCATTGCTAGATGCCTCCAGAAGCAAGGAAAGATGGAGAGGATGGAAGGAGAAGAAGAAGACCGGCCCGCTACCACTCACTTTCCAGCAGTAGTTCATTTCTCTTCTTCTCTATTTCCTTGCCAAACACAAACGCCTCCCTATAAAAATCCCCTTCTTCTACAGACAGCAGGAGTTTGATGCTGTTTGGTGAGACATTATGCCGTTTGGCTTGGTTTTGGCATGGAACAAATGACGAAGAAGCAAATCGCATGACCTGAATGAACCATGGACACATAAGCCAGCAGAAGATTGGCAACTTGAGGATCACAACCAACCATTGAAAAGACGACATGGGTTCTCAGTTTTCACACTCAAGGAAATGGAGGAAGCAACATGCTCATTTAGTGAGAATAACTTGCTCGAGAAAAGAGGATTTGATTATGTATATAGAGGAGTCCTATGGTCAGGGGAGGTTGTTTGTAACGTCTCAAAAAAATTCGTACAAAGACTCGAGTACCACCTCAGACAGAAATCACTAACGAACAAATCCTTTAGAAATTGGATGAAGATTAATTAAGTATTAAACTAAATCATCTGTCGAATTAGCTTGAAAGCTTTCTATACGAACTGCAAGGCCCAAAACTAGTAGAATCGCTAACGCTACATTACCTAAAAACTTAGGATCTATCTCAAAACCCAGTTGCTCTTGAGAGCATCACGGAACTCTGTATCAGACCTGGACCACGTGTCGAAAGTCCGATTACCATGAAACTATACGGTCATGACCACCTTATTGGGCTTGACAACCATCTCAAAAATCAAGACCTAATAGTATTCTGAAATGCACAACTTGAGCCCGGAGCAAATTGTGTGAGAAACGCGAATATCTTTAGAAAATGAACTGAAACTTAAGTGAATTGAGTCATTCGCTTCAAGGCCAATTGTAAGGTTTCAGACCATCAGATTCTGACCTAACTACAACCTCGGATTAGGGAAATTTCTCAAGACAGGCCAATGTACATGTGGCCCTAATCGAGTGACGGTGACTGTTGAACTGAAACTGATCCTCCGCAGTTGATCCATGAACCTGATCGGACTGAAAACTTAACCTGATGTAGATCCATCGTCAGGAGACTTACACCGAACTGGGTGCAGAAAAGGGCCTCCATATGGGCTCCGTTGGCCCGAAACAGCCGACTTTTGGCTATAACCTAAGTATACCATGACCCTAGGGCTAATCTCAGTAGTTATGGGCCTATATAAGGGCCTTAACCCACCCCTCTCTCATTCCATACGAATTTATAAACCCTAGGAGAGAGAAGAGAGTAAAGAGATAAGAAAAGAGAGAGAAAGTGAGAGATAGTTCCCGAGATTCGATCCCATCGCTCCACGTGCAGAATCAGCCTTCCTGTATCGCTATTTCAGTGATTCTGACTCCGTTCTTGGGTAAGAAATATTAATCCTAATCTGTCTTAGGGATTCAAATAGAGTGAAGGATAAAATAGCTAACCTATTTCGTGCTATAGGTTGTCGTCGTGTCGTAGACAAAGATAGATTTCAAACTGAGCTCGTTACGAGTCTACCGACGAAAGGTGCAGACTATAAATGTTTAGGTTATGGTTTTTAAAGATTTCAATGTTAGTAATGATTTATGACTGACTTGATTGCTATCAATGTGCCTAGTTGTGATGTTTCCTGAATATTACATATAACCGTGAACTATGTCGAATATAATGCATTCCATGTGTTTGTTGAAATGTTTGAATGAATATGGAATTATGATTTATGCTTTCTATGTTTATTTGACTGATAATACATGATTTTTGTATGTGTGGTAACTCCTCGTGAAGAGATTTGCTACAAAATATGTTATAATTAAATCATTACACGTATGTTTATATGTGTAGTCTAAGTGTTTGATAAAATGCTTATTGAAATGTATTTAATTAGGGTGTTGAGATATGATTCTCAATCACCTTATCTATAATTATAGTTACCTTCCTACAACCTAGCTTATTACTACGTGCTATATGGATGACTTGCTTATGTTCGACAACATGTGTTGTATGTGTTTGTAAAATGCTCAAATGTGAATTATATTTAAATCGTTTGTCACATGCTATTTGACTATCGAAAATGAATGCCTATTATGTTTTAGTGTGGTTGGGACTACTGAAGAGTCCAGGCAATCGATAATGATTCTCGAGTTAGTGGTCGGGGTCGTTTCGCCACTCAAGGCATGTGCGAGCAATCCGAATCGTACACTGATTATCGACAGTGGTTAGGCCACAGGGGGTGCGTAATGCTTCATGTCAATCAATTCAACGTACACCCATACTAGTCGAGCTTGTCAAGAAAATCGATTGGCCTAATGTATGTTTACCATGTATGGACGCTACTGCTTGAATCTAAGGTACCGACTTACCAGTGAAAATTCTGTTAAACCTTAGTACCACGATCCGCTAAGACTCATGAACCGGACGTGGTGGTTTATGGGACATCGTGATCGAACTGTTGGCCTACGCTGGGGTGACGAGCCTCCCCCTAGTGACCAGTGAGCAACCATAACTCATGAGCTGAATACGGTGGTGTATAGGACACTGTATTCGAGCTGTCAGCCTATGATCAGGTAACGAGACCGTAGTGACCTCGAGTATACACTAGGACTACGTTAAAGTGACGAGCCTTTACGTAGTGACTTCAAGTATAAACTAAGCATGCGTTGAGGTGACGAGCCTCTCCTTAGCATCCTAGAACCGCTATCGTATGTGACTACTAAGATTGATGACCCTAGATGGATCAATGTTTGGGTTAATGATATAAAGGGAGGTACCTTGGCTTCCCAATACTATTGTATGAAGAAGTATAATTAAGAACTTAGTTAATCACACACATGCACTGCATTGCATGTGCCTTTGGCATTGGAGTTGAACACAACGAGAGTGGTGCATGCCACGATCATGAGATGATATCACAAAAGAAGTGCAGGCGAGGGCATACATCATTATTGCATTTCATCCTTGTATTAACAAGAGTACTTAGGACTTGATTGTTGTACTACTTTATTATTACTGCTTGACTGAATTGATAACATGTTAATCTTTGCCTTATATCTCCACTGAGTTGATCACTCACTCCCACTCTAAGATGGTGTTTTAAAACACCAACCTGACGTTGTTGTAGTTGCAGATGATGATGCGGCTTACGAGGAGCTGGACTTTAATGATGATGAGGAGTTCTCCTATCTGCAACTCTCTGGCGGATCTATATAGACCTGGAGTTGCACCACCGGGGCTACAGGGATATGATTAGATGACACTACATTCTACCATTTTATATATTTTGGAATTTTACATGTAAACATTTAACCTGGTGACGTTTATACTCTAGGGACTTACAATCACTCATATGCTTTATATATTTATCACAGTCTTCCACTTGCATAATTTAATTGTCTCTAGAGTATGATATGCTAATTTAGTGTAATCTCATTCATGTTTAATGTGCTAATACAGAAAATATTTAATCATCATTATCTATGTTGCATAAGTGATGCATTAGAGCTCGAGAATTGATCTCTTTCTCAACCCCCGATTTTCAGAGCGTTACATTGTGGTAATCAAGAAAATGGAGCTACCACCATTTAAAGCAGCTAAAGGTGAACCTAAGTTCCGGGTGAAAGTCGACATCTTGAGTAGACTCGACCATCCAAATCTGGTTGCCTTGATTGGTTATTGTGTTGATGGAAAGCATCGGTTTTTTTTAGTATACGAGTTTATGCATAATGGGAACCTACTAAATCACTTAAATGGTATTAATGAATCAAAGATGGACTGGCCTCTTAGACTGAAAGTAGCACTTGGAACAGTGAGGGGTCTTGCATATCTACACTCGAATTTAACACTTGGCATCCCTATTATTCATAGAGATCTTAAATCTACCAACATTCTTCTAAGTGAAAATTTTAATGCAAAGATCTCTGGTTTTAGTCTTGCTAAGTTTGGTTCAAGTTGAGATTGAATCTGGCTTTTGGTCGAACCGAGTCAATAAAGGTGAGAATTTTCATTTCTTTTCATCAATCAAATTCGTCATTAGTTACTTTTGTTAGTAATAGTATCGTTATTATTTCTATTTATTGTAACGATTAATGTTATTTTAATGTTATTGACTAGAAATTATAATTAATATTGCAATGTATTAATTAGGGTTGTTATTATCATTATCATCAATTATAATCCTATTATTAATCATCATCATAATGATTATTATTAATATGTTAGCTAATATAAGGTATAACACTAACGCTAATAATTATCTTATTATTATTAAGTTTAAATTATAACTAATACACCAACTAGAGTTCAAATCCTAAAATCTAAGTTTAGGACTAAACCCTATAATGAAAATCCTAATTTTGCATTAAAACCCTAAGATAAATAATTCAAACCCTGGGCTATGATCTTAAACCTAGGAAGTGCATAGAACTTGGATCTAATTATGCAAGTTTATGTTTGTGGTAGGATTCAATTCTAAGGGCGCAAACACTTAGTGATACTAGAAGGTGATTTGGTTCATCAAGCGATGACTTTTCCCCTTAAGCTTTCCATTTCTAAATTAGTTTAAGTAATAATCTTCAATTGAATCACAGATGTTATCTCATAGCATGCAATCTTGTATCAATTCTTAATGTATGGCTTATACTTGAATTATATTGATAGTTGTGAACCATGATTTCATACAATAACTTCTTACATGATGGTTTTCATTTGAATTCCAATTGATAGTTCTTATCATGACTTATTGTGATTTTTATAAATCAACTCATGCCTGACGTGTCATAACTATATGCTTTCTCATGGATTGTTGTGAGTCACTTATGGATCTCTATTTACTACACTTTCTTATGGGTAATCCCTCTTGTGTATGTGAACCCATACTTAGGATGTAACAAGATGGGTTGCGGTAAAAAATGGGCCATCGATTTAAAGGTTATTTGGGATATGGAACATTAATGCGGGATTTACCATCTATAGGGCATACGGATTGAGTGGCTTATAAATGATCTCTTTTAATCGCTCTGATTTAGCCTTACTTGACCCTTTTTGCCAATTGATTTAATGTTCCGTGTACCCTTTTTGCCGCTGCGATTTGACAGTTGTCTCATGTTTTAAGGTTTGCCTGACGTGGTTTTGATGGCCTATACCATGCGATGGTAATCTCTACTTATTGAATTTGAATGGCCACTAGTCGACGGGCATCCATTAAACATCTTAAGATGGGAGAAATCTCATGGGCCAGGGATGGTGGTCATGGGACAATATGCCCGAGCTGTTAGCCTACGCTGGGTGACGACCCCCCTAGTGACTATTGAGTTATTTAAATTGACTAATTGTAATTGGAATAATAATGGTTTGGCTAATCATGCATTCATAGCATATTGACGATGACGGATGGCTAATTCTAGATGTTGTAGCACGTGCCCTTAGGCTTAGTGGGGTATCGTTTCACTAGCTCCCAGACCATCGAACTATTTTGATGACTTGGCACCATGTTGTATGAGATATGCTACGCCGGTGACCAGTCTTATGCATGGGTGACGAGCCCAAGTCCGACTGGATGAACATTCCCAGGTCGATGTTTGCATGGGTGACGAGCCCAAGTCCGACTGAATGAGCATCTCTAGGTTGATGTGCATTCACGCATCCATGCATTTAAAAAGACCTCATCATGTATTGTTTTGGTTGTCTTGTTGTTTTTAACTATGCTTAGTTAAGGTGGCGGTGTGTAATCTTGAGAGGAATTCACACTGAGTTGGTCACTCATCCATCAAAAAAATAACCACACAGGTAGCACAAGTGACTTAAGTGACATTCAGGTTCAAACTTGATGAGGAGCAGGTACAATCATCAGGGATGCATGACTGTATTTGCCAAGAAGATCTGCGTGATCTTGCAGCTCAAATTATATGCATTTTATTACTTCTCTTGTATAAATTGTGAAATTCTTATATTTGTTAATATCGAGACATTGGTTTGTATAAGCCATTATAGACAGCCTCTTGTACATTCTAAATGTAAATGCAAATTTTCCTTTATGTTAATTTATCCAATCTACGCATAACTGCTTACTCTGAAAGAAATGAAAAAAATATATATATGGAATTTGGCTCTCTATAGGTTAATGCACGGGTTTTTGGGAATCGAGTTGTATACTCAGGTCCTGAAAACTAGGGGCGTTACATAGTCGGCCTTGCCGCCTAGGTTGTTGATTTATTTTTCTTTGTGGATTGAACCCTCATGGTCGACCCTACCGCCTAGGTTATTGGTTAAGTTTTTATTTTTATTTTAAGTATCATATTTACTATTTGAATTAGTGATGTTTGTTGTATGGTGTGGATGGTTTATGCCCTATTAAGGTAGGGATCAAAACAATCGACTCTCCTCCAAAGGCGAACTAGTTCCAGGCCTTGATCATTCACTTAGAAGAGGTACTCAACATCACTTGGATTCCATAGTAGACCCAATTGATTATCCAAATCAAAATCTGTCATATCCAACTATAAATCAAAACAGAGAAAATCAGAATGAAAATGAAGTTCATAGGAATGTGTTAAACCAACCACAGACTTTACATGAACGTCTACACCCTGAGAGATCAACTTTACCATCTTACATAGTGTTCCCTGCTCACACAGGGATCATTGATTTTAAACCAGGTGTGACTCAATTGATTCCTAAATTTCATGGCTTGGATTTTGAAAGCCCCTACTTGCACCTTAAGGACTTTGAGGAAGTAATTGCAACAATACAAGTAAATAATGAAAATAGGGATGCACTTAAGCTTAGATTATTCTCATTTTCTATAAAGGATTGGGCCAAAGCATGACTCAATTATCTGAGGCTTAATACCATCACTATATGACAAGCCTTAAGTAGAGAGTTTTTGAAAAAGTTCTTTTTCGAGCACAAAATAAATGCACTAAAACAAGAAATCATGTCATTCTCCCAAAAGGAGAATAAACTATATTTTCCAAGCTTGGGAGCGCTTCAAAGACCATCTACTTACTTGTCCACATCATCTTTATGAACCATGGCACGTGATTGATGCGTTCCAAAATGGGCTCACCATGGATACCCGTCAGTTCATAGAGATGATGTGTGGTGGAACCTTTCTTGACAAAGATCATAATGAGGCTTGGAATTTTCTAAATATGTTAGCAGAGAATACACAAACATGGGATGTCTCTGCTAAACTAGACCAAACTAGACTCATTCCTAGAGAGAAAGGGGGGATGTATGTCCTAAGAGAGGAAGACAACATTAATGCAAAATTCATTGCATTAGCTAGAAAGGTCGAAGCCTTAAAAATTAGAAAAGTTGTTATAGTTAAAGCAAACACTTCTTTAGGTAATTTTTATAGCATTTATGGTGGTGCAGACTATGACACAAAGAATTGTCTAATCCTAGTTGTACAAAATATCACCCATGAGCATGAGTAAACAAATGCTATAAATAACTACCAAAGGTCAGTTATGCAACCAATGGAAAACATGTACAATCCAAATTGGCGGAACCATCCTAATCTTAGTTGGAAGAATGGACCATAAATTAATGTGCCCAATGCACCTCAAATGTCTCCACAAAATAACTTCTTTGGAGTATCTAACAATGCACCATATGTGTCCCCGCTAAAGCGATCATCTGTGGAGGATGCATTGACCGCATCATGAACTCTCAAGCTCAAATGAATTAGTCTCTAATCCAATCAAATTAGGAATTAAAGACGGCCATGACTAGGATTGAGACTCAACTAAATGCTAGGAAAAAAGGCACCCTTCCTTCTCAACCTGTGCCAAACCTTAGAAACACACATTTCATTGGAGACTCAAATCCAAGTGAGTTACATCATGAACAAGTTAAGACCATTACGACCATTACCTTGAGAAATCGAAAAGAGGTCGATAACAAGATAATGCAACCGGTATAAATACCGGAGGATGAGCCACCATCTCAAGAGAATGATGAACCAACTATGGTTTAAGAGCCGCAAAAATAAAAAGATAAAGAGACTAAGTCACATGAGCCTCCAGTCCCATTCCCATCCAGACTTCAGAACCCGACTGTCCCCATGAAATATCAAGAAGTGTTGAATGTGCTCCAAAAGGTTACTATCAATATTCCTCTACTTGATACCATTAGACAAATTCCATCATATGCTAAATATCTCAAAGACTTATGCACTGTAAAGAGGAAATTAAATGTAGACAAAAAGGCCTTCCTTACTGAGAAAGTGAGCATTATCATTTAACAAATGGTCGTACCCAAATACAAAGACCTGGGAAGTCCCACCATTCCTTGTATTATTGAAAATTTCTAAATTGAGTATGCTTTGTTAGATTTGGATACAAGTGTCAAATTAGTAGCTTATTCGGTTTACAAACAAATGAGGTTAGGCGAGCTTAAACCAACCACGATTACCCTCCAACTCACCGATCTCTCCATTAAGGTACCAAGGGAAATTTTATAGGACGTGCTAGTCTAAGTGGAGAAATTCTACTTCCCCGTGGATTTTATTCTACTAGACATTGAACTATGTGTAAATGCTAGCACTAAATTTTTCATCATTTTAGGCCGCCCATTCCTAACAACTTCAAATGCAATCATAAATAGCAAGAATAAAATGATAAACTTATCTTTTGGTAACATGACTCTAGAACTAAATATTTTCAATCTATGTAAGCAGCCCATTGATAATAATGAGATCCATGAGTTGAATTTCATACACTGCTTGATAGAAGAAGAGGAATTGGAACCTAGTCTGACTAAGGAATTGATTCAAGTCTTTGAGGACTTAAAAATTTATTTAGAAAAAATGCTTACTGAAATTTGTCATGATAATGAGAGCACTACCACCTAGGACATTGGTATGTACTAATAGAGACCACGTACTCAAATCATATCTATCGAGGACTCGCGACCTCTGTCATCACCAACCAATGTTCCAAAGCTTAATTTAAAACTACTACCAAATGAGTTTAAGTATATATATTTAGGTGAAAATAAAACTTATCCTATGGTGATCTCTTCATTTTTAGACAATGATCGAGAGATTAAATTGTTGAACGTTCTAAGGGACCACAAAGGAGCCTTTGGCTGGACCATTTCTTATATAAAAGGTATAAGCTCTTCCATATGCACCCATCGGATCCACCTCGATGAGGACGCCAAACCAATTAGACAACCTCAAAGGCATCTCAATCCAAACATGATGGAAGTTGTAAAAAATGAGGTGATCAAATTATTAAATGTGGAAATCTTTTACCCAATATTCGATAGTTTTGAGTGAGTCCAATTCAAGTAGTCCTAAAGAAATCTGGAATAACTATCGTGCAAAATTCTAATAATGAACTCATACCAACACATGTCACCACTGGTTGGTGTGTTTGCATTGACTATAAAAAATTGAACCAGGTCACAAAGAAGGACCATATCCTTCTACTATTCATTGATCAGGTTTTAGAAAGGGTAGCAGGTCATTCCTTCTATAGTTTTCTTGATGGATATTGCGGATATAACCAAATAGAGATATCCCAAGAAGTCCAAGAGAAAATCATGTTTGCTTGTCCATTTGACACATTTTCTTTCAAACAGATGTCATTTGGATTGTGTAACGCCCCAGCAACTTTCCAACGGTGTATGTTAAGTTTTTTTTCAAATATGGTTGGGAAGTTTCTTGAAGTTTTCATGGACGACTTAGTTTTGAAGAATACCTTAACAATTTATCTCGTCTTATCTAGATGTGAAGAGAAGCACCTTATCTTAAATTGGAAGAAATGTCATTTCATGGTTCAAAAGAGAATTATTTTGGGCTATGTTATCTCCAAAAATGGAATCGATCTAGATCACTCAAAACTGGACATTATAATTAATCTACCTATCCCCCGAACTGTTAGAGATATTAGATCACTTGTAAGGCACATAAGTTTGTATAGAATATTCGTAAAGGACTTTAGTGTCATTACTAGACCCTTGACTAATCTTCTTCAAAAGGATGTCCCATTTAAGTGGACAGATGAGTGTGCAAGTGCCTTAAATAAAATTAAATCATCCCTTACCACTGCACCTATCATACGTCCACCAAATTGGACACTTCCTTTTAAACTAATGTGCGATGCAACTGATTATGCCATAGGGGCTATTTTGGGCTAAAAAAAAGATAAACGGCCATACGTTATTCACTAGCAAGTAGAACTTTAAAATCGGCCCAAGTGAACTACTCAACAACTGAAAAAGAGTTACTTGTAGTAGTTTTTACTTTGGATAAGTTTATGTCTTACTTGTTGGGATCTAAAGTGATCATTTTCATGGACCACTCGACTTTGAAATATTTATTATCTAAGAAAGATGCAAAGCTGAGACTTTTGAGATGGATTCTCCTACTCTAAGAATTTGACATAGAGATAAAAGATAAGAAAGGAGTAGAAAACGTAGTGGCCAATAACCTTTCCAGATTAGTTTTAGATGATTTCACTAAAGAGATGCATATCTAGGACGCTTTCCTCGATGAACAATTATTTGTGATCTCTAAATTGCATTGGTATGCGGATATAGTGAACTTTCTTGTAACGGAAAAATGTCATATCATTGGAAGTCACAAGATAGGAAGCGTTTTGAAATCGAGATTAGAAACTTCTTTTAAGATGACTCATATTTATATAAATATGGGACTGATCAGATTTTTAGACATTGTGTTCAAGAGGATGAAGTTCAGAGTATTATTTCCTTTTGTCACATGGAAGCATGTGGTGGCCATTTTTCTGTTAAGAAAATCACTGTAAAAATCGTGCAGTGTGGTTTTTACTAGCACACCATGTTTAAAGACACCCATGTTTTCTGTGTTGCTTATGATAAATGTTAAAGGTTGGGAAGAGTCCTGGCATAACATGATGCCTTTATCCATAATTTTACCATTGAAAATATTTGATTGCTAGGGTATTGATTTTATGGGCCCATTTTCATCTTCTTTTGGATTTCTTTATATATTAGTTGTTGTAAACTATGTTTCAAAGTGGATTGAGGCAGTTCCATGTAAGACCAATGACAACAAAGTAGTCATACGATTCCTCAAGGAAAATATTTTTTCTAGATTTGGAACTCCAAAGGCCATCATTAGTGATGGTGGGTCTCACTTTTGTAATAGGACATTTGAGGCTTTCATAAAGAAATATGACATCAAGCATAAAGTGAGTGCCCCATACCACCCACAAATGAGTGGGCAAGCTGAGATTTCTAATCAGGAAATTAAACACATTTTAGAGAAAACTATAAGGCCAGATAGGAAGGATTGGTCCCTCAGACTATCCGATGCTTTATAGGCTTATATGACTGCTTATAAGACCCTGATTGGAATATCTTCATACAGATTGGTGTATGAGAAGACTTGCCACTTGCCTGTAGAATTGGAACATAAAGCCTACTAGGTAATAAAAAAATTAAACTTTGACATGGACCAAGTAAGTGGACAAAGGAAATTAGAGTTGAATGAATTAGAGGAGCTGAGGAGAGACTTTATGAAAATTCTAAAATCTATAAAAAGAGGACCAAAGTTTTTTTTGACAAAAACATCCTGAGGAAGAATTTTAAACTTCAGCAAAAGGTCCTATTGTATAATTTCTGTATACAGTTCTTTTCAGGAAAATTAAGATTAAGATGGATAGGCCCCTTCATTGTGAAGAATGTTTATACTCATGGGGCTGTTGAAATTGAGAATCTAATTAATGGCAATGTGTATAAGGTTAATGGTTAAAGATTGAAGCCTTATGTGAAAAACTTTCATTTGGAAGAGGAGTCCATCTCTCTTCATGAGCCAGAATATTCAGATTAATGCTCCTATTCTAGCAGAGCATTTATTTAAGATTTTTATCATATTTAATTTTTTTTAGTGTCACCTAACAGGTGAGTTCTTCATGTTAGGTATTATCCACCCTTTCTTTTATTTTTATTGTTCTCTATATTACATTATCATTACATTGGGGATAATGTAGATTTTAGGTTGGGGGTGTGGATAGTCATCCATGAGAGTTTTTTTTTTTTTTTTAGGTTTCAGTTTATTTTTTTATTTTTTTATTTTTTTAAGGTTTCAGTTTATTTTTTAGGTTTATAGGGAAAAAAATTTCAACATTTTCAAAATAATATGCTTATATACAAGAATGTGAACATGATATTATGCGAATTCCAAAGGCAAAGTTAATACTTAGTCTAGGTTGATAATAGTTAGAATTCGGATAACTAAAAATTATAGACTTGAGTTCAATTATCTAATCACTAGCTTAAAGTGAGTTGTAATTTTATGTACTGAATTCACAATACACCCTAGCTAACTAAGTGAGGAATGTGATATGTGAACTAGAATAATAAATTTTGATTCAAACAAAGTTGAATGAACTAATACCATTGATATATGCTTAAAAGAGAGAATATTAAAGAAAAAAAGTTATGAAAAAATAAAATTTTATTATAGAGCATGAATACAATTATCATAACAATCATGTCAGTAATCCGGAGTAAGGATACCTAAGTATCCATTACTGTTACCATTACAAGTACGATACCTTAGGTTATGAAGCAAATTTGGTGAGAATCTTCATCTAAGGGTGGTCTATAATAATAAGGATATGATGATAAAAGAAAAAATGACATGAAAGAAATGAGATAAGTAGAGATTTCATATTCTTGGGATGATTGAAAGGAGTTAGGATAGGGAACATGCATATTTCTCAAAGTTAGACTAGAATCACAGAGCACCTAAGTATATTAAATCATAACTATTCTAAATTTTGATTAGGTCTTTGAACTCAAGGATGTAATGGATTAGGAAATTGAGATTCTAACTAACTTCAGACTTAGGGTAAGTATTGTTTTATTTTGAAATTCATATGATGAATGCAGGCATAATTGTATAAATTTCTGAGTGTTGAACTATTTTTCATGTTTTCAATATTTGTGGGTAACATTTCTGAAAACCTTCACGAGACTATAACTCGTCCACTAGGGGAAACCTAGACATTTAAAGGCTTATTGCATATGCTAAATGCAATCGACATTACCTGCGAAAGTGGTGTACTTAGAATTTTTTCGTTTTAATTTTGTTTCTAGAATTAATTTTAATTTTAATTTTTCTTCGCTTATTTTGTTCAGGACTAGCAAAATGCTTGTTGGGGGTGTGTTGAGACTCAAATATTGTATAATTTTCTCCATTTATATCTTGGTTTTATGAACATAAATCAACTTAATGTTCTATTTTACTCATGTATGTATTACAAGGTAAATTTAAGAGCTTGGATTGAAAAAGAGTGTTAAAAGCATGGATTTGATATTCGAGAATCACCTAGTCAAGGAATAGATCTTAGAAAACCAAGATTGAAGAATTCACATGCCAAAGATCCAAGAAAACCAAGTGATGAATGAAAAGAATCGAAGATTTGAAGTGAAGAATTCTGAAATCATCATGAAAAAGTGTATTATGAAACTCTGAAGTCTATTTTGAAAAACTGCGCAGCGTAAAATCTATTTTAACAAACTGCACTGCATGAAGTATATTTTAACAAACTGCGTAGCATGAAGTCTATTATAGGAAACTGCATAAATATGAGGCGGTTTCTAGAGTTTTCCAACTTTGTATAAAAGTTGGAGTTCTCCACTTATAAATAGGGCTTCCCAGGGCATTCTTAAGCATCATTCAAAGCATTTAAGAGCAATATTTAGGGTTTTTAGAGGATTTTTAATTTTATTAAAGTTTTATAAATTATTTTTTTCTTTTAGATCATTTCTATTTGCATTTATTTCTTTCTTGTTGCTTTCTTTCTTTATTCTAATTATGTTTATTTAAACTCCCTCTAGCCCAAGCTAGAAGGGAAGCATATTGGTTTAATGTTTTCATAGTTATGATGATTGATTATTTTAATGATGAGAAGATTGGTATATACATGTTATCTATTGTTTAAGTTTAATTTTTTATCCTAATGTGAGATCCATATGTTTCCATCATATGAGATCCACATTGATGGATAGGCTTACCTTGGATCAATTAGATTTTCTAGATAGGAGAGGTTCTCAACCTACTACATTTCTTTAATTCATTATCTCATGGATATTGAATGTTTATAATCACTGACGCTTGAGAATATATATCAATAGTGCAAATCTATGATTTTCTAATCTTTTATATCATTTATTTAAAATGTTTAAATTATTTTATTTTTCGATTAAGCCCGTTGAGGCATAAAAAATATTCCACTTTCAGGGGTATTTCGGTAATTCCACTTCTGGAGGTATTTCGGTAATTTTCACTTCCGGGGGTATTTTGGTAAAAATTCAGCTCCAGGGGTAGTTTAGGTATTTTGGTAAAAATCCAGCTCCAGGGATAGTTTAGGTATTTTGTAAAAATCCATGTCCGGGGGTATTTTGGTAAAATTCCATGTCCAGGGGTAGTTTAGGTATTTCAGCAAAAGGCATTGAAAATGGTAGTTTGGTAAAAAGAAAGGGGTGCATAGGTGTCATTTTTAAGGGAAAGAGGTTGTACACCACCATTTAAGAAAAGATGTCCACATATGAAGAGATAAGTGGTGGTGATCACCACTTTGTACGAGTAGTGGGGCCTATAAATACCCATCCTCTACTTCATTTGAGGGGTTGGATCGGTTGGTCAGTTGATTGGTTAGAAGACAAGGAGGAAAGAAGTAAGAGAGAGAGCAGAAGGAAGTTCCACAGACTCGTGTAGGCAATTCCATTGACCCGCGAAGGTAATTCCACCGACCCGCGAAGGTAGTTCCACCAACCCGCAAAGGCAGTTCCACCGACCTGCGAAGGCAGTTCCACCAAC
Organism: Magnolia kwangsiensis; assembly: GCA_037074715.1. Lineage (NCBI taxonomy): Eukaryota > Viridiplantae > Streptophyta > Magnoliopsida > Magnoliales > Magnoliaceae > Magnolia > Magnolia kwangsiensis. The sequence goes on from CM073579.1 coordinate 22,284,556, forward strand.
CTGCGAAGGCAGTTCCACCGACCCGCGAAGGCAGTTCCACCAACTCACGAAGGTAGTTCCACCGACCCGCGAAGGCAGTTCCACCGACGTGCGAAGGCAGTTCCACCAACCCCTGAAGGCAGTTCCACTGACCCGCACAACGGAAGAAGTCGTTCCAGCAACCTGCGCAATGGTTGTGCAACCCTCACAACTGAAGAAAAGTGTTGTGCGACCCTCACAACTGAAGAAAAGTCTTGTGCGATGCGCATAACTGAAGGAAAGTGTTGTGCGACCCGCACAACCCCATCTCCTTGAAGACTGGTTGATCAAATCAACATTCCTCCTAAGTACTTAGGAGATGATCGAAATAGCGCCAGAATGCTGCTGAAATTTCTATCTCCTTGGAGATTGGTTAATCGATTCAGCAATTCCTCCTAAGTATCTAGGAGATGACCGAAATAGCATCGGAATGCTGCCGAAGTTTCCATCGAGCTATCTTTTCTTTCATTACATTGCATTAATTGTACTTTATTTTCAGAATCAAGGGAATCAAAGGATGTAAATGAACTCAGATAAATGTGATCAATGTTCTCTCATTAAATTCTTTGTTATCATTGAATAAATTTTCAAAAATAGAACGCATTTGTTTTCTTATCGAAACAAGGCCGACCATAGAGCTCGGATCCTAATTATGTTATCCAAGTCATCATGATTTTGGAACATTAACCTATGTGTGGAACTTTGAAGCTTGGGTGTTATTTTCAAATTAATTAAATTTCATACATTCAAAACCTTCAAAATCATTTCATTTGTTTAGTTTCCATTACTTAGTAAATTTTACATTTAATTTTCTCATTCTCATAATTCATCTCCATGTGAGATCGACCCTGTATTCACAGGATATTACTTACGAACCTCTGCACTTGAAGGCAAGTAATCAGAAAGCTACAACTTTATGAAAGAATAAAGTGGCAGGTTCACTTAAGTTCCAGATTTTCATCTAAGACATTTGCACAATTCAAGCGCTCGCTTGCAAGTCCAAGTTAAACAATTCGAGATGTGATCTTTGCTTGGTGTCCCATGATGGACATTAAGCCCACTAAGACAAACATATTTCTATATCATTGGGTTTAGTGGCCCACTAACGGGTGGTTCAGAGCTCATTCAGATAATCAGGGCATTTCTAAAATGAATTGGGTAACGAGATTTCTTGTGTGAAATGATTAGGGTTTAGATTAGCTAAGTTCACAGTATGGCCTATTCGCAACTAGGGAAAATGATGATTCAATCATAATCACCCTACCATTAGTTTTTAGGCTAAAAGGATAACCGATTCAGTTTAGTTTTTTAATAAAGATCTGACCACTAGTTATCTCAGATTTTAGTAGGTCTTTATTTAGTTGTGATTATCTTGATTAGTTAGCGATAGGTCGAATAGATTTAGGCTCTATGAGAGCAAATCATGTGGCTAAACTTGGTGTTTAAGTGATCGGACAGATTCATTGGCTTCCTACAGTTGATTTATCGGATTCGTGCAGTTTATTACCAGTAGCACCCGTGTATAGGCTCACATCAAGCATTAAGGGTTAGTCAATGACGACGTAGGCTGGTTATATTTAAAAATTTTGAGGATTTTTGAAAATCCAAAATAGTAAAAATCTGGGATGTTACACTATCCTTGTTGAAAGGGTGCCTAATGTACCTCAACCAAATGTTGAGGGCAACTCTATTGAAAATTTGGCACCAATACCATCGGTACATCCCCCACCATGAAACACGCATCCTGCTTTAACACAAGGAGTATGGACTGTGCCTCCACCCACTTATTTCAAGTGACTTGAGCAAGAGGTCAGGAACTTCATTCCCAAAGTTAGAAATCAAGAAATGTTAGGTGGGCATCCTTTTCTTAGTAATTTTCCTCAGCACGGGAGACAATATCCAATAGGTCTAGATTCACCACCAGTGGTCGGACCTTAACACATGAATCGTGATCAGGTTATGCAACTGGTCTAAGAAGTGATAGTTCAAGTTCTAAATCACATTACTACCCCAGTGTACCACAAGCCTTATCCTGAATGGATTGACCGACAATACCCAGGAACTATCGGCAAGACTTTATGCCTTTCACTGGCGACACTGGACAATCGACTATAGAGCATACAAGTCGATTTACCATGTAACGTGGTGATTTAGTTAATAATGATTATCATAAATTACAACTATTTGACCATTCCTTAACTGAAGTAGCAATTACTTGGTATTCTTATTTTTTGCCAAATTATATCCTATAATGCCCTGAAAATTGACACCTGACTACATAGACTCCGATCCCGAGTTCCCGGGTGTTAACCAAATAAAAATGCACGTGTGACCTCGTTCAGATTTAAATTTATTTCACACAAGAGCAATCAGAGTAGCGTAATTCAATTTAGCGGATCTAAAATGAGGTAGAGAACAAAAATTCGAAATATAGGGCTAGCGGTAAAAAAAATATAACTCCAATAATGGTGATCGCCTAAAATGGAGATTATACAAGCCACAATGAACATATGATAAAATCAACATACGAAGCACATCGAGTTAAAACTCTAACATATACAAGCATAAGATTAAATAAGTGCATGCTATTCCAGTTTCACCTGATGCTCATAAGGCATCATGACGAAAGTGTAAGCCGATCTAAGCCTACCCTCCTGAGATCTCGATAGTACCTGCATCGATAATATCGCCTGGTTGGTGTTTTAAAACACTATCCCAGGTGGGAGTGAGTAACTAACTCAGTGGTTCCATTAGTTCTAAATTACACATGTTATCAACCAAATCGACGCAGGTAATGATAAAACAAGAAATCAAACAATTCCTAAATACTCTTGTTAAATGTGCATATGAAAATATGACATAATGCATGCTCTTTCTAAACAACACTCCCTCCCAAGTGGCTTCAACGCCTATTTCGCATATGCCAACACTTCCTCACATACGGCCCAACACCAAATCACAAGTCCTATTTAATACAATGCGGTGAATGCACATGTTAGTTAAGTAGTTATTTAAGTTCAATTCATCTAGTGTATTAGGAAAGATAGGGTACCCTCATTTTATCATGGTCTCAACTGAATCAGTAGGTTCGGAGAGGTTGAAACGGCTCCTTACCTATATCCCTTGATCCGTATTTAGGTTTACCACCGAGACGACAACTCCCCAATCAATGTGGGGCTAACACTGGCTCGACCAATCACTAAGGACCCAGATGACACAACCATGATGCGCAGAGTTAGGTGGCCCATCGATGGGTGGAGGGCGCCCACAAATGATATAAGAGACATCACCCGAAACAAATGTGGAGCGGTCATAGCATCATTATAGTTTGACATACTAGGCTCATAGCCTTCTAATTGCTCATTAGTCACTACAGGAAGGCTCATAACCCTAATGTAGGCCGATAGATCGGACAAGGTGTCCCATACCACCATGTCAGGCTTATGAGTCTAGTGGATCATACCACTAATAGTTATAAGTATACTCATCCAATGGAAATAGGAGTATCTTAGATTCAATTTAGTGTTATCACGCATCATAATTCCAAGCAATCGGTTAACTTTTAGACTGGTTCGGTCGACTTGGGGCACTTCGGCTCGACCGGCATTGGGTGCAAGCGTCTTGCGTAGTCCAGCTACTATTGGTCGTCCGTGTTCGACCCAGTTTAACCGAACAAGTCAAGAATGGTCAACCTAACTCGGGCCTCCCCTTAGTTTGGGTGGTTAGTTGACCGATCCAACATCATGGGAAATTCTAATATCACTATGAACCTAGCAACTCACCATGCAATCATTGCGAGGTTTCATAAGAATCATAGATTCAACAACACAAACACTTAGGCATTTCATCAAACATGTGAGCCTCGATAGAGTAATACGTTCACTAGAGCATTTTATCAAACATGTGAACATAAACAAATCAGCACATTTAATCGAGCATTCAATCAAACATGTGAGCATCATTAGAATAACACTTTTAATCACCTAAGCATTTTATCAAACATGTAGGCATCCATAAATAACACATTCAATCACTTATACATTTTATCAAACATGTGAGCATCCACATCCAACAAATAACATATATTATATAAAAATTAAAATTTTAACATATTAACATATAGAAATTCATCTATAAGCATCTAATCATTAACTGAGACCCTTAAGGATTGATAAAGATAATGGTCCGCACCTTGTGACAATTCACCCAACTCACGGTGCTCGTACAGTTAGGTTGTTAGGAAAAGATCATCGAGAACCTAAGTAAGCATCCAAACTTGTAAGAATTGGAATGAATTAGATATAAGACCTAAACCCACAAACATGACTCAACACTTACCTTCAATCGTCGCCGAATCGACACCAATGAAGGACAATGTTACTATATAAGAGATGAGAGGCTGACGGTGTATAAATCCTCACACTTCCAATCTCTCTCTCTCTCTCTCTCTCTCTCTCTCTCTCTCTCTCTCTCTCTCTCCCTCTCTCTCTCCTTTCTCCTCTTTCTCTTCTCTCTTCAAAGCTAGGCTCAAAATTCGTATGGGGAGAGGGGCCATGAAATGAATGGGTATTTGTAATACCAGAAGTGATGCAAATGGCCCTAATGGCCCTTTAATGGGACCAATAAAAGGCATATGGGTCAATCTAAGCCATGGGATAGGTGTCCCACAAGGAGATCTACGTTTGGACACAACCATCCAATGATTGGACATGTCAATTAATTGAAAAGGCCCAACCCAATCGACGGTCACCAAGCGTCAATCGCGTCTATAACTATATGGATATGTGTGGGGAAATTTTTTTAGTCGGTACCCCGATTTTGGCCATGAATTGACAGTCTGAAAGTTACAACTTCACGAAAGAGTAAAAAGGCTAGTTTCACTTAAGTTTTAAATTTTCATATAAGGTATTCGCACAACCCAAGAACTCATCTTGTGAATCTAAGTTGAACGATTCGAGACGTGATCTCGGCTCGATGTCCCACGATGGACGTCAAGCCCACTAAGAAGAATGTATTTCTATAGCTTCGAATTTAGTGGCCCACTAAAAAGTGGCATAAAGCTCGTTCAAATAATTAGAGCATTTCTAAAATGAATTGGGTAGCGAGATTTCTTGTGCGCAATGATTAGGGTTTAGATTAGCTAAGTTTATAGTGTGGCTTATTCACAACTAATTGAAATGACGATTCGGTTATAATCACCCTAAGTCGTTAGTTTTTAGGCTAAAAGGATAAATGGGTCATTTTAGTTTATTAATTAAGATTCAACCCTTACTTGTCTTAGCTTTTGGTAGGTCTTTATTTAGATGCGGTTGTCTTAATTAGTCAGTGATATGTTGGCTAGATCTAGGCCCTATGTGAACAAATCACGAGGCTAAGCCCAATGTTTAAGTGATTGAGTGGATATATTGGCTTCCGACGATTGATTAATCGGATTTGTGCAGTTCTTTAATAGTACCGCCCACGTATAGGCTCACCTCGAGCATGAAGGGTCAGCTAGTGACAACATAAGTTAATTATATTGAAAATTTTTAAGGATTTTTTAAAAATAAAAATAGTAAAAATTTAGGACATTACACGTCCAAAAGTGGCAAGAGATGGATGAGAAATTTCACACCCAGTTCTTCTACAAGGACAAGGAGATTTATATAGTCGATCTTGCTTATTTTAAGCAATTACCTGGTGAATTGGTCAAAAACTCTATTGTCTGGTTCAATAGAGCAAAGAGGCAATACAAGATAGTCATGATTGAGGCCAAGTTCATGTAAATCACTCAGGATGGATTGGAATATAAAGTACAAAAAAAGTTTATCAGGATAGAGTTTGTGAATTTATATGATTTGATAAGGAAAGTTTTTTGATATGAAGCCATTTTTCAGGAATGAGCAATACAAAAGAATTCATTAGCTGTGATATATTATTATGATCCTAACTACAAGGTGCTTGTGGCAGTGACTAAGAAGCCGTTTGTGTGTTTGACACTAGTAAGAATTGAAGCCACTACACCGACCACTACAGAAAACTCATAAAGTATATGCATTCAACATTACTCGGGCTGACAAAATCTTTGATATAATGTTGGTCAGAATGTTCATTAGAATTGTCATTAACCATAAAATACCCACAGTTGAAGAATTAAAAAAGTATAAATAATGTTAGTGGCATGAAAGTCGTCCCCACTTCATCAACACTTACGTGGTTTTCAGGAATATCACCCACGACAACATCAACCACGAATTATTTAAATTTTATGAGAAGAAAGGAAGCAATGTTGATCGATACTAAGCCATTTCCACCAAATCTAAAAATCAACATGGTCATGGTCAATCCTCATAAGCTGGCTCGACCACAACAGAATGTTAACCTTAATCATTGTGATAGCCAGGCTGTGGCACGATAATCCAGTAAGAGACGATACACGTCTTAGCATATGAACACAAGTGTAGAGGCGTGGCCGAGAATAGACATGTGCATTTACAGCGAACCACACATGTGTAATCGATGCATAAGAGTGATCTAGCCGACCAAGTTATTACCCAGATCAACTATTAAGATCAACCCTGGTTTTCGCATAGGTTCAAAGGATCAAGCTCCAATCAGCTGTGAAGAACATACCAGCCTCATATTGACCAGTCTCGACTAGCTCCAGCACTGAGATGAAGGACAGTCAAACCTCGCCCTACTTAGGAGGAGGTTTGGAGAAGGGTAATGCACCCTAAACTCTCAGTCGTGCCTAAAGGGATGACTCATACTCAGAAGCGGCATTAACAAAGACAACAAGCTACCAAGTGAAGAGAATTTCCCTACGCAAAGAATGAGCTTCAGCTGGAATCCATGTGAGTATGCTAAACAATGATAATTACCCAGCTAAGAGATGAGTAGTTGGATGTGAACACAATTGATTTGGTCATGAAGCTTGTCCTGGATGATTTGGTTGGGGAAAGCCAACAAAGTAATAAGGAAGATGGGACAGACACTAAAAATCTTGAGGGCTCAGCCAAGTATCTCAACGATGAGTGCTCCTAGAATGAAGAGCTCCTAGCAATAAAAAAGTTGTTGGAGGAAACCCAACCTGGTCCTAAAGAGGTAAGGGCGGATCTAATGATGAATTGCTCAAGTACTGTACCTACTGTCAAGAGTGTTAAAGAGTAACACATTTTGGAAATGCATGGGGGGCATGTCCAAATTCTCTAATAAGGTTTAGTTCACTACTACCAGTCGTGGTGAACTGCAACATAGTGCTTGCACGCTTATTAAGTTTGCAAGCCAAGTTGTCTAAGCCTAACGAGATGGTAGGAGATGTGAAGGAGATTGGTCCTCTGGTGATAATATAACACGGTTCCTTCTACCCAAAAGAGAGAGCCAGAAATATATCGATTGTTACTGTCGAGCCAAGTATGTCTTCTAAGAAAGTGGTCATAGAAAGACCCTCCATTACTATGACTCAACACCTGAAGTTTTATATCTCACTCCATTTAGAAGGTTGTCCAGTCACTAGAGTTGGTCAACAATGGGGCAACTGTGAATATTCTCCCTGCCAAAATGATGGAAAAGTTAAGAAAAGTTGAGTCTAACCTAATTATAACCAAGGTCTCAATGAGTAATTTTGTTGGGAGAATAACAAAGACACATGGCGTCTTTCCTATCGAGTTGATGGTGGGAACCACGAAAGTATTAGGCACTTTCTTCATGGTTGACATTTCATCCAATTACACTAGCTTTTTAGGCAGGGATTGGATACACTCTTTCTCATGTATCCCATCATCTTCGCACCAATTTGTAATTTTTTGAAACTAAGACAATGTTGAATTGGTGCTAGCATATAATATGTCATTCTTGGCTACATCTAATGTGGTCGAGGCATACCTTTATGGAGATGAAGTTCGGCCGATACGTTTCACTGGAAGAAGCAAATATGGGTGCCCGATTGGAATATCTACTATAATTAATCCAGACAACATAATGTAATATGTTGCTACCGTGATACACCTAAATAATGAATTATCAAAAGTTATTGTACCTTATCAGGTATTTCCACGTTGCACTAAAAAAGAAATCCCATGACAAGTTCTCCATCAATTGATGGGAGGACAGCCAAGTTCATGACCAGAATAAAGAAGCTCGATGAGAGCTTGAGGGGATATTACAGTGACTGCTTTGTCAACCTGGCCTAAGCTATACTATTACCCGATGAGGTGGACGAAGATGGAATAGATCTTAAGGATTTGAAAAAGGCTCCAGAAAAGTTACAACATTCTCATACCCAAGTCCAAGATCCCTTGGTTGAAGTAAATTTGGGAATAGAGGAAAATCCCAAGCTAACTTTTATTAGCGGTTTGCTGAAACCACAAGTCCAGGCTGAGCTTGCCAATTTACTTAAAGAGTTTTTGGATTGTTTCACGTGGGATTACCACAAAATGTCCTGTTTCGACCGAAACCTGGTCGAACATAGGTTATCAATCAAAGAAGGGATCGATCGGACAAATGGTAGCCTAGGTGAATGACAACAAAGGTTACCTGAAAAATAAAAGAGGAGATCGAACAACTGTTGAAGGTAGGATTCGTTGAGCCCATCAAATATGTTGAGTGGATATCTAATGTGGTTTCATTCATCACGAAAAATGGTAAGCTCCGAGTATGCGTCAACTTTAGAAATTTAAATCAAGTTACGCCTAAAGATGAATATCCAATGCCAATGGCCGATTAATTAATCAATCGAGCAGTTGGGCATCAGATGGTTTCCTTTATAGATGACCATTTAGGGTATAACAAAATAAGCATAGCACCTGATGATGTGTCAAAAATGGCATTCAGATGCCTGAGACCTTTAGGGACTTTTAATTGGGTGGTTATGCTATTTAGGCTAAAAAATGTAGGGGCTACTTATCAAAGGGCAATGAATATTATCTTTCATGATATAATTGACAATTTCATTGAAGTATACATTGATGATGTGGTTATGCCATCAAATTGACCAATTTTGCCGAGCATTTCACCCATTGTGCAAATCATTTGAGTGAATCAGGATGAATAGGGAAAAACGAACTCCCTTAAGTATGCTTTTGGGGTTTTAGCCGGTAACTTCCTAAGATTCCTTGTGCATCAGCGAGAGATCGAGGTATATCAAAACAAGGTATGATCTATTGTAAATGCTCAACCGCCAATGAATAAAACTGAGTTGCAACATTTTCTTAGCTAAGTTAACTTTATGCGCAGATTCATTTCTAACTATGTAGAAAAGACTAATGTATTTTTTCCGTTGGTAAAGTTAAAACAAGGAGATGAGTTTAAATGAGAAACAGGACATCAACTGACTTTAGTTGGACATTGTCGCGATAGGAGAGGTCTCTGCAAATCGGGTAACTCTCATAAGCGTGGTCTCTTTGCTTGATTCTATCGGGATCGGCTTGTTCAAAGTCTTCAGCAAACTAAGTTGGGCCGAGTTCTTTATTTAGGAATCGACAACAATAATGGTTGGACATGCCGAAGCAAATTGAAAAGAAGAAACTCATACATTCTGCAAATGTATGAATGATCCGGTGGTAAAAGATATTGTGTTGACCAAAGGAAGTATAAAGAGTAAAGGTAGGAGACTTACAGGTGAAGGAGTGAAAATATTCATAAATCTACATTTGGAGAAGCTATAAAGATCCTCTGTTGTGGTAAAAACCTTTTGTTGTTGTTTTATATATGTAGCAATACAGATGGCCGAGCACAAACGGAGCGAGAGCTAGTCATCGTCCTTGAGTTAGTGCCTCGGCTAGAGGAACATACTCTTTTGTGATTTAAACGGCATTCACATAAAGTAGATGATGGATGTAAGACCCGCATCCTAGCCCGTACCATTTCATAGGCCTTCGTGGTCCTCTCGGTCGAATTCTGGTGACCTGCGATCTGTTATCGGCGTTAGCGCGTGATCTTGAGTCGTGTCTCGCATTCCAGATTAGGCTCAACCCGAGACTTGTGCCCTTGCAACCACGCCGTCGGCGCAGTTCTGACACCGCGTCTCGCTCGTCGAGGTGATACCCGTGCTAAGATATGTGGACCCGCATTCAGTTCGAGGAAAACACCGCGCGTCGTAACTCCCAAGAGAATCTCTACCCTAGACATCACATCAATCCATTAATGAGAGTCAAGTACACAACCTTACCTATCCATTCCTTTTTCACCAACAAGGAATGTCACCCATTACTCTTTTCACCCAAAAGTCAACAAAAACCATCACCCATCACACTCATTCCTCTCCTTTACAACCCCTCTCTCTCTCTCCTCTCTACCCACTTTTTCAAGCACCAAAGAGCCTTTGGACGTCCAAGCTTGGGGACCTCACACCCCATCAAAACAGCCCCTTTCCTTGCAAGATCCTACTCAATCCAACCCTTAAATCACCATCTCCACCATTGAAGGAACCGCATTGGAGCTTTGGAGCGCTAGGGAAGAAGGAAAGTGGGTGCACCTCTCTCTCTCTCTCTCTCTCTCTCTCTCTCTCTCTCTCTCTCTCTCTCTCTCTCTCTCTCTCTCTCCCTCCTTTCTTTATTTTCTCTTTATAAAATGATAATATGTGTGTATGGCCCACCTGATCGAAAATCTGGATTGTCCAAATTTTTTGGACGTCCAGCGAATGGGGCCTGCCTTGCTGCCCGTTTTGGGCCAACTATGATGGAAGAAAATAATAGATGCCTGCTCGGTCCATGTGGACCCCACCATGATTAATATATTTCATCCATGAAGTGTGCGGTGGCCACGATCATGTGGGACCCACCGTAGCGAACATTCACACCATTCACCGTTCCTGAACGCTAAACGCGTTCAATGCGCGTGAACCGGCAGTGGGGTGTACTAACGGTGGCAAAAAAAGGGGGGGGTTTGGGTGGGCCACTCACATAGGCCCCACCTTGATGTACGTATTTAATCCACACCGTCAACCCTATTTTTCAGCTAAGTTTAGGCGTTGAGTTGAAGAATGAAGCTGATCCAAAACTCTGGTAGGCCACACCATCTAGAACATTATTTTAATAGTTAAAATTTATTAGGATCTGCTGTGATGTTCTGTGCGTTGAAAAATATTCAATATTAGACTCATTGGGTGTACCATGAGCCATAGAATCCAATAAATAGAGTGGATTGTCCTGATATGGGCCCTACATATGAAAAACTATAAGAAAACTAAATAAAAATAAACTTTATATAGGCAGGGAGCTGACGCCCATGGCTGCTGACATCCAGCGTCTAGGACGCTGTAGCTCCTACTGCGTTTGACGCTGAAGGCAGGGACTGTGGGTCCCGATCGTGGACCCCACCATGATGTGTGAGAGAATCAACACCATGCATTTTGTGGGCCACTTCTAGTTGTGGGGCCACTCCAAAAATCAGCTGTGCAAGAAACTCAAGTGGCCCACACTACAAGGAACAGTGGTGTTGAATGTCTACCATTCAAACTTTTGTGGATTTTCATAAGTTTTGGATTAATATGAAATTAATTAACAGATTTATTTATTTATTTATTTGGGTCAGTGTGTGACCTTATCAACAGAAGGGATGGAAAATAAACGTTATGGTGTTCCCCACGTGGGACCCACCTATTTTTTAAAAACAGATTGGCCGATGTATTCTACACCAGCTATATAGTTGTAAGTTAACGTCAGCAGGTCGTGGGACCCCTGACCATGATGCAAGTGCCTTCCATTCACACCGTCCATTGTTCTGGATTGTGGGGACCACCGAGATGTATGTGCTTTCATCCACTTGTCCTTCCGTGCTGGCAATGGACGGACAGTACCATGGACCACCTTGCGGTATGTTTTATTTGCAGTTGTCCATCCATTGTTGGACAGTGGGACCCATCTGCACGTGTGGGGTCTCCACCGTCCAGACATGGTGTTTGGGCCCCACCTTAATGTATTATTTTGTATCCCAGCCGTCCAGCAGGTATGGACTTGGGTACCCACCATTTGATGTATGTGTTATATCTTAATCGTCCATTTAACATTGTGTGGACCGCACTGTAGTGTATGTGTCTTATGCACACCATCCATGTGGGACCCTCTCTAATGTATGTATCATGTATCTACGCTGTCCATCTGGACAGGGCATGTGTAGCCCACCTGAATGTAGTGTTGTATCCACTCTGTGCATCCATAGTGCCATGTGGGGCCTACCATGATATATATATTTTATTTCAAGCCGTCCATCCAATTCTCTTTCTTTTGGATGTGGTCCACCATGATCTGGACAGTGGGCCCTATCATGATGCATACGTTCATCCATATAGTCCACCATCCAGGTATGGATGGTGGCCCATGTAATATATGTGTTTCTCCAAACCGCCCAAATCATGGGGCCTACCTTGATATATGTGTGACCCTTGTTTGAGGTCCAATTTGATGCATTAGCGACCCATTTGATGAGGCTCATTGCGATGTATTAGGGCCCATGAGTTGAGGCCCATTGTGATGTATTTGGAGTCCATGGGTTAAGGCCCATTGTGATGTATTAGGGCACATAGGTTGAGGCCCATGGTGATGTATTTAGAGTCCATGGGTTAAGGCCCATTGTGATGTATTTAGAGCCCTGGGTTAAGGCCCGTTGTGATGTATTAGGGCCCATGGGTTCAGGCCCATTGTGATGTGTTTCTGGCTCATATGTTGTGTCCCATTGTGATATATTTTCAACCCATGTGATGAGGCCCATCTATGATGTATATTTGAGGCCCACTTGTAATTTATATTTGAGGCCACCTTGATATTTATAAGGCCCATTTGTCGGGACCACTTTAATGTATTTGTGGCCCGTTGTGGAGGCCCACTTTGATATATAGGAGGCCCACGTGATTAGGCCCATCTTTATGTATTTGTGACCCGTTGTTGAGGCCCGCTTTGATATATATATGAGGCCCATGTTATGAGGCCCACCTTGGTATTTGAGGCCCATGGGTCGAGGCCCAACGGGATGTACATAAGGCACATTTCAATGTGTGATCCAACCATGATAAGTGTATTGTATATCCACGCCATTTAGCCGCTGAATGGTGGGACTCACCCCAATGTATGTATTTTATATTCGCACTATCTACCCGTCTTGATGGCACAGGGCCCACTTCCTGCATGTGCTGGGCTCACCTACATTATATAGGCCCACCATGTTGTGCATGTTTCACCCATACCGTCCACTTGTTCGGCCCACTCATTGTATTTAAGAGGCCCAATAAGTTGTATTTATGGCCTATGGGCAAAACCCATTATGATATGTACTAGGCCCATGATGTGTAGCCACTTGACGTATTCAAGACCCAGATATGTGACCCAGTTGATGTATTTAAGACCCATGTGTAGGGCCCACATGTTGTATGTTTGAGGCCCATGTGCAGGGCCCACCTGTCATGTATATGAGACCCATTAATGCAGTCCACTTGATGTATATTGAGGTTTATGGGTCATAGCCCATTATGATGTATCGGAGGACCATGGATCGTGGCTCATGGTGATGTATATTAGGCCCATGTATTCGGCCCATGGCGATGTATATCAAACCCTTGTATGAGGTCGTGGGCCCACTATATGTTTGGCCCTACATGGGCAACTCTTTGGGAACAATGTTGGTTGAATGTCCTCATTGATAGGCAATTACGGTTAGATGTCCTCATTGTGACCTTCCCTTAGGCCTTGTTAGGCCCATTCTCTTCGTGGGTTAATCCAAATAAGTGGGCCCCATTCGTCATGGACGGATGACTCCGTGCTATTAGATTTGATATAACCACGGTCGAAAGCCGATCTTTACATTATAGTTGAATGGTTTTCCATCTATCTTTACATTATAGTTGAATGGTTTTCCATCTATGTACCCCGCCTTGCCTATATATATTGGTTGTCATGGCTAATTATCGATGCTTATCGTCGGTGCTAATTACTGATACTGATTATCTAGGCCGATTGCCGATTATCGATCAAGGCCGATTACCGATTCTGATTTGTCGTAGTCGATTCCCGATTTTGATTGTCGAGGTCCAATGTGATGTATGTGGCTTGTATTTATGGCCCTTTGTGATGTGTATTTAGCCCGTGTCTAAGGCCTATGTGATGAGACCCATTGTGATGCATTCGAGGGCCAGGAGATGGAGCCCATTGTGATGTATGTTGGCCGTCGATTGTCGATGTCAGTTATTAGTATCAATTATGAGTATGTAACAACATGACATCATGATTCATGCTTATATGCATCATCTGCACATTTTTTATGAGATATGGTTGATCATTGCATATGTCATTGAACATGTTGATATGAAGCTCCCTGATAGGCGGAGGTTATCTCACATGAGCATACGGCATGCGCATGATTGATGCATGACTGGATTGTATAACTCATGCATTTTGCATTGTGTGTTATATGCCCTAGCAATATCAGGATTATAGCCTCCACAGGCATATCGTGGATGGCCAGAAGGGACACCAAAAATATTTGGTTCTAGCATATGGGCGCCATAGATGTCCCTGGATGAAAATTTCTAAACCTCCGTGATCAGGAGATGACTCCAATGTCGAGACTGAGTGGATATATGAGCGCACGAGGGCCGTATACTAGTAGGCCGCGTCTCCCACTGTGTCGTGGTCGGTTGAAAAGGAGTGTGACCTTACTCGCCTGAGCAAGGGAGCAACTTCTAGGTTAAGTTTGACCAGCTTGAGGAATCGGTCCGCTATCGACGAGCCGGGCCCGATATTAGCAGGTGGATAGTGAGGTCTCTTCTACTCTCCCAGTTGTGCATTCGGATAGGGACGGCAAGCTGGCGTAGAGTGTACTAGACCCCGATGATGATCCCAGAGATGAATTATACTAATATATGGATTTAGTGAGTAGGGGTTGCATATTCATTCATTCATTCATTCACTATCCACTCGGGTTAGTGGTGCGCAACTATTTGTCATGTGTGTCTTTGCAATGGCCATGATTTCGGTTAGGGCACGTGACTAACCTGAGATCAGGAGTTTATCACATTGAGTCTAACTATCCAAAGTTTGGTAGGGGACTAGTTTGGATAGAAGTCCCTTGTGATGGACCTCATAACCTGTGATACTATGTACTATCATCCCGACTTCACACTCCAACATGACCATTCCATTCGCACCACATATTGCATGACATTCGCGGCATACGACATTTTAGGTTATTGTGTTTCTGCATTTATATGATCTAGGTACGACTGACGCTATTTGTGATACTCATCAGGAATATATATTGCATTGCATCCTTTGCATCTAATATTTGACTATCTATGATTCCTCATTTGCATAGTTGACTTGTCTTGTGTATTCTAATATTGTATGACTCATGGACTTGTCAGTATTTTCTCTTACTCTGTTATCGTATGATTTATGATCTTGTCAGTATTTCTATTTACCCTGATAATTCCTGATCTTGCCAGTATTTCTACTTATTCCGATACTGTACGATTTATGGATTACCAGTACTTCCGGTATTGTACGATTATGGCATTGTATTGAAGACTTGGTAATTACCTTGTGCACACACTTACACCACCCTCTAAGCTTTCTATAAGCTTATGCACGATAGATGCATGCAGGTGATGTTAGGTTGCAATAGTGTTGAGCTCGGAGTGTACAGCGGTCTTCTGGAGCTTGATTTTTTATTTATGTATTTCCTTCCAGTATTGTACTCAACTGATTCTACTAGTGGATATGTGATGATGATGTTTCCTTTGTGAATTGGGTAATCTTGTGGTTATGCTTATTGCGAGTTATATGTAAAAAAATAAATAAATAAATAAAAATCCTCCTTATAGGATCCTAGGATCAGAATCTGGCGTATGGACGCTAGGAGCTGAGAATAAGGTACTATGGAGGCTGTCAGCACCAGATTCAGTGATTGGGATTCCTATGAATCTGGTTTCCGGGTTTGAGGCGTGACAATGGTAAATGTACATCAGCAGAAATGTTTTATGTTCCCGATCACTAAATTTTGTACTTATCTTACACTGATTGAACATAAAATTGGAATATGCTCTTCCATTCCTATTTGAAAAGATAAAATAGTGATTGTTGTCTTGAGCGAAATTTAAAAAAATGACTTCACTAAAATGAAGAAGATAGGTGAGCGAACAAACATCCATAATTGGTGGACTCATGAGGCCACATCCAAAATGGAAAGTGTTGGTCGAGGAACTCCAAAAAGTCGAAGTTGCAGTAAGAAGGGGAGTATAGGTTGTGTATTAAAAAAGAGAGAACTTAATGCATTCAGAGATATCGGCTCATCTCCATGTATCACCATGTTGCTGGAGTACGTGATTGTACCAGTTTGCCCATCCTTTCATTGGTTTTGGCTAGGATCATGAAGCTTTGAAGGTATTCACGGGATCCGGGAACTTATATTACAGTAATAGTTTGTCCCTAGGACATTGAGGTAAAAACTAGTCCACCGATGAGATTTCTTGATGGGTAACTTTTGAATCGAACACCAATCAAAGGGAAAGGAATGCTTTATCTTGGCCAATGGGAAATCAAAGAGGATATTGTTTATGATTGAGGAGAAAGAGTGTCTAGTTCTCTGATGGAATCTTCCTGATGAAAGGTTATAGGACTAGAAGACAAGTAAGTAACCATGGTGGTAATAAAAATTTTAGAAGAAGAAGAAAAGATATGAGAAAGAAAAAAAGCATAGAAAATCAAAATCATTTCAAAATGCGTATGTGTGTGTATATCAGTTAGGAACGTGCACATTAATGATAAGATCATTATGACTTATTGTAAATTCGATTATTGTCTACGTCTCAAAATAGCAGCTGTGAAAAAAGAAAAATAATCATTTAGGTTTTTGTCTCGACTGAACAGAGTCAATAGGGAGTTAAGACATGAAAGGAAGAACTAATAATATTTATTGCATTCAACAATGAACTACTATTACTTTTACCTTTTGCCCAAAAGGCAAAGTGACCGGGAGGGGGGGGGGGGGGGGGGGGGGGGGGGGGAATGTTCTACCCTTTTTTTTTACCATTCCTAGAAGAACTAATTAGGAAAGGACATGTGTCATTATGAGAAGTATAAAGCAAGTCTAAGATCTTTAAGGATATTTCGAGCACGTGTTGTACAATTACAAGTAGCACTAATCGAGGTCTTACACGTCATTTATAAATGGAGCATGGCCGAGAAACTTGAAAGTAGGATGTAGTTGAGAAAAAAGCGGTGTTGAAGCGGTTACCAGAACAGGTGTCGAAGAAAAAATAAAAAACAAAGTGGTGCCAAAATGATTGTTATAACCATTAGTTGTGGGAAGAAGCATCTAAATAGTTATCCCAAAGAAAATCTAAAAATAACATAAGATTTCAACGAAGAAAAACATCTCATACTAATCCAATCAAATAAATCAAATCTTTCAATTATCTTTTATGTTCCTTAACATAATCTATCATTTATGTTTCTTAGCATAGCTAGTAGTATAATCTTACATTAGGAGTAATAGTAATCGAGTAGCTGTAATCCAAGTCTACGCTCATACGCTGAACGATTTTTATCAAAACATAGAGTTCTTCTTTCATAAAAGTGCTTTGTAGTTACCATTTATAATTGATTGTAAATATTTTCTTTTTTGTGGTTTAACTTTTGTATCAAAAAGTCCTTTCGTACGGCATGCAATGTGTAACCCATTCTTGGAGTACAAATCCTATCTTCTAATAATCACCTTGATCATTTTAAATAACATCTTGCGTGTGGCTAAATGGACCACTCGTTCATATATAGTGAACTCTATCGTGTCTATATATCTTGGTGCTTGGACTCAAAGTTGTTCGGTTGGAATTGAGCCATATAATTAGTTTTCACACGTCCTTAAATATTATACATGACCGAATATGAAACCTAAAGGCAACAGTATCCACAAATTTCTCAACGGTAGGTGTTCAATGACCACTATTTCCTATGGTGTGGTTTAATTGGGACTTGAATCTACGTCATTTTTTTATCATGCCCTGAATGAGCTGAAAAAGTTGATGGACAAAGTAGATATATAATACATATATTAAAGTGCCCCACAGATACTCGCCCACTGAGTTGTACCCCATGCTCACCTAATCTGCACCTCCGGTGACAGGAGAGCGATTCGTACATTTGCCGCTCCAAACATCTCCATCCTCGCTTTTGCTCGTGAGCTGTAGAAGTTCATGATCCCGGATCAAGTCATGTGGTGGACGCGGATTTCCCTTTAGCAGGAATCCTGCACTTGGAGTCTAGGTGGACCCACCATGATGTTTATGAGAAATTCACCTCGTCCATCCATTTTAGAACTAATTTAAAGACATGCGACCAAAAATAAGCTGAATCGAAGACCCAAGTGGGCCACACGGGAGGAAACAGTGCTTCATCGTTCAAACATTTGCATGGCCACAAAAGTTTCTTTTATCAAACTAAGGTTTTTTTTAAAAAAAATATTATTATTTAATTTTCTGTTCAACCCAATGAGAATGACCTTATAAACGATTTGGATGGCATCTAAACATCAAGCTGGATCCCAGGAAGGTTTCAACAGTAGGCTTTTTTTTTACAGTTTTCCCTCTTGTGTGGTCCCCTTGAGTGTGGCTCCAGCTTATTTTTGGCCTTTTAAACTCAAATAATATCAGGAAATAGCTAGACAGGGTGGATTTCTCACGAACATCACGATGGGGCCCAACTTAGATTCCCATCCGCCTGTGGACCTGACCAACTTCGGTCAGGTTGGACCATGGGTCCACCTAGATGTATGTGTTGTATATTCATACTTTTCATTCGTTTTTTCAAATCAGTTTTAGACGTAGAACCAAAACTAGAGCTGTACACGAGTAGACTAATCTCGGGTACTTGTTCGACTCGACTCAAAATACTCGACTCGTGTAAGTTTGAGCCAAGTACGAGCGAGTTTCTAAGACTCGTTTAGATTACAAGTAGAGTACGAGTTGAAAAGTACTCGACTTTGTACTCGACTCAGTACTCGACTCATGTACCCGTATATATAATAACCCGCCCCCAAAAAAAAAACCCTAGTCCGGTCGTTTTCAAACAGCGCCCGTTCAAAAATGCCCTTTCCTTCTTCCCTCCCAGCGTCCGTTCAAAAAAATCTCCCACCCCCTCTCTCTCTCCTCCCTCTCCCAGCGCCCGTCCAATCGTCCCTCTTCTTCCCTCTCTCTGTCCCCTATCCGGCGGTGCTAGACCCTACCGCTCATCCTTGCGGCCTGTTCGATACCCCTGTCCGTTGCCGGAGCTCATCCCTGCAATTGGTCCGGTGCAGCAGCTCGTCCCTGTAACTCGTCCAGTGCCGTAACTCGTCCCTGTCACTCGTCCGGTGCCGCAGCTCGTCCTTGCCACTCGTCCGTCATCCCTGCCCTGCACGCACATGTGAGTCCGGAGTCCCTATACATACTTTCTTTTATTTTTCTTTTTATTATTATATGCGTAATGCGTTGGTTATTCTAAAATTTTCTTTTTTTCCTTTTTTTGCAAGTGGAACCCTTGATTTGTAATTCATTTTTTTAGAAATTGGCATCAAATCTATCTAATTTTTTGCCATGAGAGGGGGCCCACAATCTGTCCATTTTGGACAGCATGGATGAAGTCTAAATTAGTAAATCTATCCATTTTGAACAGCCACTTTGGACCATAAATTCATCCCAAATCCCACCTTTAAATGGGCCCAAAAGCCACCCCAAATATGAACCGTTTGATGGCCTAGAAAACTGTTCAAACCAGGACCATTGGATGGTCCATGAATCTATCCTTTTCTAGAACTTTAAATGGCTCAAGTATCTATCCAATTCTGGACCACTAAATGACCCACTAACCAGTCCATTTTTGGACTGTTAGACGGCCGACAAATTTGTCCAAAATATGGACCTTGGATGGCCTTAAATCTGGCCAATTCTGGACCATCGGACAGTCCAAAAATCTGTCCCAATATGAACCTCTGGACGGTCCAGAAAACTGGCCAAATTTAGACCTTTGGATGGTCCATAAATCTGTCCAAATCTGGACTCTTGAACAGCCATATATATGTCCATTAATGAGCCATAAAAATTGTCCAAAATTGGGCCACATGATAACCTTTAAATCTGTCCTAATTAGACTGTAAATAGGGCATAACAATCTGCCCAAATCAAGACCCTAAAAACATATTAGCTATATATGTTAATATAGCTAATAGATGTTAATATAGAAATTGTTAATATAGAAATATGTTACTATAGAAATATGTTAATATAGAAATTATTAATATGTTAATTATTGTCCTCTACTATTCAAGTCTCATGCCTTAATAGTTATGTTTTCCATGTGTCTTAATTTACTTTATAAATGACGATTTACTTGTTACTTTGTTAGTATTGAATCTTAAATGCTACTACTTTAAGATGTCTTTGGTTTTTTATTTTACATTTTGTTATTAGTTAGCTAGATGATGAATGTCAATTTCAGCATGCTTCTTTATTTACATAGATATGAATTATTTGTATTGTTATAGTTGTAGACTTGTAGTATAGGATAATCAGTTACCCATTTAAGGATTTCTATGTTGTCAGACATAGATTCAGTATGTTCTTTGATGCATAGAAATTCTCAAATTGTCCCTTTTTGGACAGTTCAGGGTTAGATAGATTGTAATGTCTTCATTTATTCTAATTTAAATGCATATGTTTGTTTTGGTTTCGTCTCTCCTTTTTCTCTCTGGATATATTTCATGTATTTATTTCCGTCGTCAAATGTCCACACTTTGTGTTGATGATTGACATAGGAATCAAATACAAGATTAATATATTCTGGAGAGATAATGGGAGATGCTGCCAGAATTTCGGCATAGCATTTAAATGGAAAAATAAAGGCATTACAATCTATCCAACCTTGAATGGGTGACTGATTTATACAGTTAACTAAGTATGTCCGTCTAGCGGTCTAGCCGTCTAGGTATAGCCATATAACATATTGAGAACTTTATTTTATAGATGGCTAGTCAAGACGAAAGCCCAAATACCCCTGTAATGGGTGCATCAGCTACATCTCCTATAATCGTAGAAGGAGACAGACACGTCAACTGCATACAAAGGGAAGAAGAATAAATCAGTAGTGTGAGATGATTTTGAAGATATGACAGTTAACGGTATACAGAAGATAAAGTGTAATCACTGAAAAGGTTATTCAGTAAAATTTCAGGAGAATTTACGACACATCTAATTAGACATTTTAAGACATGTCCTAAGAAAACAAGATTTCTCCTCCCGGCCAACATTCGTTGTCATTTACGAAGTCAGAAGAGAACGACTCTCAAGGAGTAGTGTTTACTCATAAGTTTGACAAAGAGAAGCTAAATGAGTGGTATGCTAAATTAATGATTTTGAAAGAAAAATCTTTCAGAATGATAAAAAGTAAAGGGTTTAGAGCTTTCTATCAATTTCTTAACCCTCGGGCCTAGAATGTCTCCCACGTCACAGTGCAGAGAGAATGCATGAAGATGTACGCAAAGGAGAAGATGAAACTGAAAGCAGTTTTGGCTTCAGTGTCCGGAATAGCTTTGACTTCTGATTTATGGACGGCGTCTAATCAAAGAAAAGGATACATTTCATTAATCTCTCACTATGTCGATAAGGATTGAAAACTATGTAAAAGAATCTTAAACTTCCACAACCTTCCTCCTCCACATACTGATTTACTTATTTCATATTACATCTACAGTTGTCTAGAAGGCTGGGACATTGAGAAGAAAATTTCAGCAATAACTTTAGACAATGCTTTAACAAATAACAGTATCATTTCATGCTTACATAACCAGTTTAGGGTTACAGGAAATTTATTTTTTGAAGGAAAAATATTACAGGTCATATGTTGTGCCCGTATTGTAAATTTGATTGTACAAGAAGGGCTGAAAGCAATCGACAACATTATAGAGAACATAAGAGAAAGTGTGAAATATATAAGGAGGTCGCCATCGAGATTGAGTGTATGAAATGACATCATCCAACGTTTGAATGTGTCATCTAAAAAAACGTTGAATGTGGATGTCTGTACACGTTGGAACTTGACCTATAAAATATTAGATGCGGCAATGGAATTACAGCTTGCATTTTCTGAATACGCGGCGCGTATCAAAAAGTATTCTTGGTTGCCGAGCATAGATAATTAGGCCAAAGCACAACAAGTTCACACATTTCTCAAAATTTTCTACGATTGCACGAAGATTTTTTCTAGGAATCAGTATCTAATTGTGAATCTGTTTCTTTTGTCTCTTTGGAAGATTAAGGATGCTCTATAGAAAAATGTCAGTACGAGTCCAGATTTCATACACCAGATGACAGTTGGTATGAAGACAAAGTTCAATAAATACTAGGACAAATGTCATCTGTTGATGTCCTTGGCAGTTGTTCTTGATCCTTGTTATAATATGGGATTGGTTAGCTTTATTTTTATGAAGCTTTATCCTACTGAAAGAGCAACAGCAGAGACGTCTAAGGTTTGTCAAGCCCTTGAAGATTTATACAAATCGTATATTAATATTTTACCTGCAGTGGGTGTTGAAGAAAGTAGAAATGTGAATATTTTTGTACCTGGTAATCCGGATGTGCTAAATGAATACATATCATACTTGACACAAGCACGAATAAGAATTGATACTAACGAATCATAGTTACAAATGTACCTCAAGGAATTAATCGCAGTGCGATCCGAATTTGATGTGTTGGAATGGTGGAAGACGAGGGTTAGTAAATCAAAATATTCTACATTATCTGTGATGGCATGGGACATATTATCAATACCAATTTCAACAGTGAAATCAGAATCTGCATTCAACACAAGGAGTAGGGTTGTGAGCAAGTACCGAAACTCACTTTCGTCAAATACAGTTGAAGCGTTGATTTGTGTGCAAGATTGGTTACGCCCGATATGGGGAGGAGATATGAATGATGATGATGAAGAAGAGGAGAATGAGATTTGTGATGAGTCTCTACCTACAGATCAGTAATTATTTTCGATTTTTCAATTATTTTTGGTTGAATGTTAAATGATCTTTAATATTATTTCACTGCAACTGCAAACATAAAAGTGTTGGTCCTTTTGGAATGTGGTTTGGAAGACTTTGAATCTTTGATATTTATTTACATATACTTATTCATTTATTTTTATTTTTGAATTTTGATACATTTATATTGTTTTCTTTTGTTCTTATATCAAGTTCAAATTATTTATCAATATTCTGATTTTTTTTATTAAAAATTGAGTGTAGATATGTCGTCATCGGACCCATCGACAAATATTTGAGACTATGCTTCCCTAGTTGAATCACCACTAAGGTTTAAAAAACAAAGATTAAGTGTGGTTGAGGTGGTGATGCAAAACTAATCGCTTTCACTTACACTTGTTATGTTGAGGTGGTGATGCAAAACCATGCCCCGATGCTCCTAAGGATGTTCAATTATTTTTTTAAGCCATGTTAGTTTCAAATAGAAAACCTTTCACTCCATCCAAACCTTTTGTTTTTATATCTAGTACAAGAATGATATCCACAAAAGATGCAGAGGAAAAAGCCAGATTAAAAGCTTTGGAGGAAGAACAATTCCAACTCGCCTTAAAACGCAATATAGAAGATGTTTCTAGACTTCAGCAATATTTCAGTCAAAGACAACACGATGTTGAAGGATGGTCGAGTTACTTGAGTACGACAAATAAGAAGAAGAAAAAGAGTAACAAATTCAAATTCCTGACTCGTCTCGGTGAATTTTATAAGGCATGAAGAAAATATCTCTTCACCTTCTGACTCAAAGGAAGTGAACCAATTTGTATATGAAAAAATAGATAGCAATTCTGACGGATCAGATGACAATACAAGAAGGCACTCCTCTTATGGAGGTTATTAATTATAAATTGTCATTTTGAACAATATAATGTAAATATGTTAATGTAATTATCGAAGTTTTTAAATCATAAATTATGTGTATTTTATATATTTATTTCGTTCAACTCCGAATTTCAATTGACAATCGAATTGAAATTCAAATTAATCTTAATTTATAACTCGAACTCTGCTCAAAGCTCGAACTCATTGTTCGAAAACCCTGTTCGAATTGGGCTCAAATTTAACTCAGACTCGAACTCGCCTCGAAAACTCGGACTCGACTCGACTCGTTTTTTACTCGTACTCGGGCGAATAGAGCACAAGCAAGGTATTCATGCTCGATGGCCAAGTAAAGCCGAGTACGAGCAGGACTCGGGCATTAAGAGCCAAGTACGAGTAGGGCGATACTCGATTCAGCTCGGCTCATGTACAGCTCTAACCAAAATTGAAGCAGATCCAAGTTTCAGGTGGATCACACCATAGGAAATAGTGGTGATTGACCATTAAAAATTTCTTTTGGGTATAACAGTTTTGGATAAGGCTGATATTTGTATTCTCTGTTCATATAGGTCTGTTTGACGTTATCAACCGCTTGGATGGCAAATAAATATTACGGTGGCCCTAAAAGATTCTAACAGCATGCGATCAATCACCAAGATTTGGATTTGCTTCCGTTATGAGCCCATGTCTTAAAATTAGCTGAAAATATGGATGTACGAGAGGATATACAACACATTCATCGAGGTGGCCCACAGACAGGCCGTGACCGAACTGACTGAATCCACTCTGGAAGTTCATTTCCCTACTAATCTATCGAGCTGGGCACAAGCTGGGCCAGTCGAAAGTTCAGCCCCAGCCCATATCAAAAAAGTCTAATTTGGCCCAGTTCGAAGTGGAATTTGAGTTAGCAAAGAGCCACCCTAACGCGGTCCATTTAATGAACAAGCTGAACCCAAACCGTTCAACGCTAGCTCAGCCCAGCTTGATTTGGACCAGCCCAATCCGGTCCCGTCGGTAGAATACTAGTTATAATAATAATAATAATAAATTCTATACTCTTCCTGCCGCACCAAGTCCCCAGATCTCTCTCAATTTTCTTCCGCCGCACCTTAGTATCCAAATCTCTCCCCATCTTTCCCAAACTCTCTTTCTCTCTCAGATCGCAACCCATTGCCTAACAACGTCACCCACTCGCCCTAGTATGCTTGCCATGCCGTTTTGCCAACACTGTCCACTATCTAGCATCTCTTGTTTGGCCACTCCTGATTCACGTGAAAACCCCCAAAGATAACAGTGATAATTATTTTAAAGTTACACTCATCCCTTAGAGGATGTTTAAACATCATGCAGTAAATACTTTTGTATTTTTTTGTGTTATTTCTAATTTTTAAAATTCTTTTCTATTAAAAAAAAAAAAATCACTACCTTTTCAACCTCGGCCTTACTTGGTTCAAAATTTTCAACCAAACTAATCCTAACCAAAACCAAATTTTTTTAAGCAAACCAAACTCAGGCGCATGATTTGGCTGGATACCTAAATTGCATCAATCCACGAGCTCGGGTGGCACAAGAATAAGCCAAACCAAATTAGGGCTAGCTTGGGCGGCGCCGATCATTGCCCTCTCTACTGACCCAACCCCACCCAGCGAGGCGACGGAAAAGCTCTATTGGCCTGCTATAATGTATGTGTTTTAACCATGCCGTCCATTCATTTTTCCAAGTCATTTGATGGCATGGCCCATAAATGAGTAAGATCTAGTGCTAAAGTAGACCATACAATAGGAAATAGTGGGATTGGGCTTTGCAATATTTATTTTCCATCCACTGTTCATAAACTCAAGGAAAGCTGGATGAAAGAAAACACAAATATCAGATTCATCCAAAACTTCCTCTTCCTCGAGAGGTTTTCAATGGTAGGCTTTCACTCCCCACCGTTTCCCGTAGTGTTGTGGTCAACTTGAGCTTTGGATCTATCTCATTTTTGAGTTTACAACCCTAAAATGATCTGTAAAAATGAATGAACGGCGTGGATATGGATAAAACACATCCATCATGGTGGGCCCTCGGAGCTTTTCCACCACCTAGGTGGTGCTGGGTCTCTACCCAATCCGAGTCCTAAGCCGTCACGGTTACTTGCCACTCACAATACACGTGATTTACGTTCGGTGAGTCAGGACCGTCGACAAGGTGGGCCCTATTTTGATTAGACTACGGTGAAACAACTATTAGGATTGATGAACAGAAGGATCGGATGAGAACACCTTTTTATTCGAATCTTAACCTTTGAAACTCCTCTTTACACCGTCCAGTTGACCACAAGATGCACAGTTATAAATGCATACTGTTTTTTACCGTGGATCATTCGCATTAGGTCCCACATATGGACGGTTCAGAATCTCCATCTCTATAATTACGTGTACCCTGGAGCGTCGACGCACCAAGAACAGTTCATTGCGCAACGGATTGGATCAGAACTTGTTTCTAATGAGGATGATATTCTCAGAGGCGATATCTTCAAGCGCAAAACATCAACGCACTATGCATACAGACTTCGTGTTCTTGTGCATGATCCCTAACATCCATTAGGTGTTTCCATGCTGAATATTCCCTAATACATTCATTGATTACATTACAAAGAAATAGACGGTGGTAATATTTTTAGCCCACTGTATGTATTAGGTGACGCTCTACTGATGAGTAGTACTTTATATATTTTAATATAGGACACATGCATTGATGGTTTAATCTGATGGACGCTGATGATTCTGTGTACGTGTGAAAAGTAGGCATGTGTGCTGCGTTTTTCTTTAGCGCTTGAAGGTTGCGTCAGGAAATGAAAATGCTCGTTTTGAAGACCGAGGGATTTGAACGTTGCGAAAAGTAGGACCCGCTCACCCTTTAAAAACTCAACTAGCTTATTCAATACTAGCCGTTACTCTCTCTCTCTCTCTCTCTCTCTCTCTAGATCTTCTCATGGCCGTTGCATTGAACAGCTCTTCTCCTTCCCATCTCAGCAAGGTCTCTCTATCTCTGTATCTGTCTCTGTCTCTGTCTCTGTCTCAATTCTGAAATTTTATAACTTCCTTCAAATTCTTATTACAGGGCTGGAAAATCTCCATGGGTTCTTCTCCTCGTCTCAGCCCAAGCTCAGATAAACGCTTCTGGAGCTCCCTACGCAGCCGTGTAGATACCATTCTCGAGAATCGAAAGCGCAAAAGCACTTCCACGGTACTAATTTCCCACTACAATTTAAAAAATCCTCAATTTTTCAATTTCTATGATTCTCACAAAAGGTGGGTTTTCTTGTTTGGATATTTGTAGGGAATAGGAGAATCCGAACGCGAGGAACGTTTCAAAGAAGATACCTTTATTTTGCTCCAAGGCTTTGATTCAATCGCTTCTTCTCTGTCTCAGCTTACAGACAATTTAGATGCAGCAGCACAGGTAAGGTTCTCCATTTTTTGTTGTCTTCTTTTTAATTTGGGAATTTTGCATGTTGTAGATTGTGGAGGAAAGGACATTTTTCTTTGGATGAGATAATGAATGGAATTGCAATCTAACTACTAATAAAGTTGAAATAGCCAAATTGTGATATCCTGAGTATTCATATGTTGAATTGCAATGTAGATGCTAAAAACATGGAAATAGCCAAATTGTGTTTTCCTTAATATTGAATTGCGGAGCAAATGACATTTTTGTTTGGATGCACTAACAAATTGAATTTCAATCTAGAAACTAAGAAAGTTGAAATAGCCAAATTGTGATTTCTTGAGAACTTGCCCTTTAAATTCAATTTATGGTACTTTTAATTCAGTCTTAAAAGAAACGCTCTGCTTTCTTACTATGATTGCTTGGAAGCATCAGTAGTTTTTGTCATTTAATCATGATTAAAGTGAATGTTTGCAATCCAATAAGTTGGCCATCCAAACACACCCTTGTTAATCCTTTTAGTTCTTTGGTAAAATGAAAAACCTACATTCTTGGCAGGAAAATAGATCTCTTCTTCACGTATTTGTTTTCGATGAAATGGAGGTTCCTTGTATTAAATTCTCTCCGATCACAAGGTAAATAGCTACTTCAGAGGATTTTTCAATGAATGGGGGTTTCAGAATTGATGGAAAGATAATGATTTTCTTGATGTCTTAGGATTTCTCTAGCAATTAGTTTTTTTTGTTCATGTGTGCTAAAAATCTTTGTGGGATCGTATGTGGGAAATTCACAAATGGGTTCTTTTGGTAATTGTTGTGGGATTTAAGTCACGATCACTCACATCAAATTTCCATCATGATTAATGTTTTAGAATAATGTTGATCCTGAGGAGAATGGCAACTAGGATTTGATGGAAAGATAATAATTTTCTCAACGTGATAGGATTTCTAGCAAATGGGTTATTGTGTCCATGTCTGCTAAAAAATCTGTGGATTGTGATTGCGAAACCATGATGTATATACTCCTTTTGTCAATGACTTTGTGCCCTCTAAATGGATTTTTATTGGCAATTCTTATGGGGTTTATGCCACTATTTATCGTGTGAAGTTTCCATCATGATTAATGTTTAAGATTAACGCTGGATCCTGAGGAGAATCACAACTAGCATTTGATGGAGAGATTGTAATTTTCTTGATGTGTTAGGATTTCTAGCAATTGGGTTTTTGTGTCCATGTCTGCTAAAAAATCTGTGGATTGTGCATGCAAAACCATGATGTATACTCCTTTCAATGACTTTGGGCCCTCTAAATGGATTTTTGTGTGTGTGTGTGTGTGTGTGTGTGTGGCAATTCTTATGGGGTTTGTATCACTATCTATTGCATGAAGTTTCCATCATGATTAATGCTCTAGAGTAATATCAGGTCATGACGAAGATGGCAATTTCAAAGTAATTTCCGTTGAATGTCTTGAATCTATGCAGAATAAGTATTTTTTTCCCCTCAAAATATCAAGATTTCTAGAAGCAAATGGATTTCGGGTGTTCTTTTTCACCACGATGTATCATATGAAAATAAGGCATCTAAGTTTTCTAAAAAAATGGCCTTATGGTAATTGTTTTGCCTTTTTCACCACGATGCATCATATGGAAATTTTGCAATAAATGACTTAAGGAGTGAAAAGTTGTACTGTTCTATAACCGAAGGAGAAAGGATGGATGTATTTATGAGTGAGTGGGTGTAAATGGTGGTTCCCTTCAACCACAGTTTATTTATCAAAACTATGGGCCTGTTTGGATGTGCCACACAATGATTCTTCAGCTTGATTTTTCTACATCAACTCATCTTCTATTTGTTGTCTGTTGTTCAACCAGGGAGCTAGCGATCTAGCTCAACCCTCGTTGACAGAATTGCTGCAGAGAGAGCCTAAAAAATCAGAGGATGAAGAAGGAATACGACCGAGAGTGAAGAGGCAATGCCCTTCTCATGAATCGTCAGAAGATGATGAGGCTACCGTTCGAAATGAAAACAAACAAAGCCCAACCAATGTTGCAAAGAACGAGCAAATGAAGAAGGCTCGAAATGTTCGGTTTTCTCTTTTCCTACTTTTTAGTATTATTTTGGAGAATGGTAGGTTCTTGCATTCAGTTCTGACTGTTTCTTGTTCCTCGACAGCTTGCGGTTTCCATGGCAACTAAAGCAGCTTCCCTTGCACGGGAACTAAAATCGATTAAATCAGACCTGTGTTTCATGCAAGACCGATGTTCTCTTCTTGAGGAGGAAAACAGGAGGCTCCGAGATGGATTTTCAAAAGGCGAGAGACCGGATGAAGATGATTTGGTACTCCTTATTTCCATATATTCAGATTCTTCCTCAATCACATTCCATCACCTCTTAAGATCTTATGTCCACATATTCAACTTCTTCCGAAATCACATTCCACAACATTCTTCGTTCTAGTCAAAATATAATCAAAATGCATTTAGATGTGCTTTACCCTGAATCCATGCTAATATTGTATCACGCTTCAGATTTGGATCGGATATCTTGGGCGTTTGGAGCATTTTGCAGCAGTCTCAAACACCAAGTGAACAAGTCTATCTTTTCTTTCCAACTGTGATATGGTGGACATTCTAACTGCCACAGAAAAAAAAAAAAAAAGTCTTTTGACATAGTTATGGATACTAAAAAAAGTAAAAAACTGAAGAATTTCAAGTTGAGCACACTCTCTTGGACATTTTGAGCGTTTGGAGCATTTTGCAGCAGTCTCAAACACCAAGTGAACAAGTCCATCTTTTCTTTCCAACTGTGATATGGTGGACATCCTAACTGCCACAGAAAAAAAAAAAAAGTCTTTTGACATAGTTATGAATACTAAAAAAAGTTAAAAACTGAAGAATTTCAAGTTGAGCACACTCTCTTGGACATTTTGAGCAGTTCCTAACAACTAGTGAGACAAAAGTCCATAGATATTGTTCAACTATGATTTGGTACTCTGCCATGAAAAAGTTGTTTTGCGACAGTTATGTAATGAAGAATTTCAAGTTGGAACTTGGACATCTTAATATAACTTTTGTGAATTAGTTGCATCATCTTGTGCCTCAAGAGTTATGGAATTTCCAATGAAAGAGAGAAGAATTACAATGTTTTCAGCAAATTCCTTTTTGAATTTTAGTTAAAGTTGCATCTTGTATTCTAGATGCAAGTAAAACGAACAATTCATATTTATTTTGGATATTAATTCCATTTTTATTGATAGTTAGAAACACCATTCATCCCAATATTTCAAGAACACCTCTGGTGATGTTCTTCCAATTGATTTTGCTAGCCAATCCCTTTCTGGGATCTAGTTAAAAGGAGAGTTTATAATCAGCTTTGGTGGAGAGAGAGCGAATACATGCACTCACAAGTTTGTATGTGTGGCTGGAACGTAACTCAAATTAAATAAACCATCCAAATTTAGTTAAAAGGGGAGTTATGCATGCACTGGAGTTTGTACGCATGGCAGGAATGTAAATCAAATGAAATAAAATAAACCATCCACATCTTAGGACGCAATGTAGACAAATCATAACTCCACATCAGATTGTTGGACAATCACCACCTTTGATTTATTTGATTATTGAATTTGGATCACATATTAAATTTTATCTTAATTGACCAAAGCATGCTATGAACCATCGTGCTCATTGTCTAGAGCGTATGCATATGATCGCATCCAAGAGTATCATTCCTCATGTTGAAATCAGATTGCTTAGACAATTTTAATTAGGTGTTAACTTGGTTTCTTGTGGCCAATGCAAAATTGTAAACTGAGAGAGAGAGAGAGAGAGAGGTGTTCTTTAACACTCCACATCAAACACTCCTATAACACATGCACACACTCCTATAGCATCTTTAACACTCCACATCAAACTGGAGCATATGAATCATACATGCCCAGCTTGCACAAAATCTGTCAAAGATAGGTAGAATGAAATGCCTTGCAAGAATATTAGCAACCTAATCTCTAGACTGGACATGAACATAGAAAACACCATCCTATTTTCAATCTTCTTGCATTGCTATTTTAATTTCCATTTTCCATTTCAATTAAATCTAGCTAACAAAATTCAATATTTTAGCAATTGTAATATCCAATATTATTACTTAACACTTCTTTTCTAAGTGCAAAGTTCTAAGTAATGTTGTGGATTACTTGATAGGTGAGACTCCAACTGGAGGCACTACTTACTGAGAAGTCCAGATTAGCAAATGAGAATGCAAATTTAACTAGAGAGAATCAGTGTCTTCACCAGCTTGTTGAGTATCACCAGTTGACAACGCAAGATCTGTCGGCATCATATGAGCAAGCAATACGTGGGATATGCTTGGATTTTTCATCGCCGATCAGGGAATATGACAATGAAAATGATGATTATGATGATGGTTATGGTGATGGTGTAGAAATTCCTCATATTGCTGGAGCAGATAGTTTTGAGTTCTCATCTTCCCTGGACAAGCACTCCGAAGAACAAAACTAGTGGCCTTTTTTCTGACATTTTTATGTTATTTTCCCATATTCAATTTTACTAAGTAATGTTTCATTAAATTTCTGGTTGGGCCATGTAATTCTAATACTAGCAATGTGTGCCAATGTTTTGGCTTATCATATGATATTAACCTAGTGACCTTTTTTCTCACATTTTTATGTCATTTTCCCATATTCAATTTTACCAAGTAATGTTTCATTAAATTTCTGGTTGGGCATGTAAATTCTACTACTAGCAATGTGTGCCAATGTTTTGGCTTATCATATGATATTAACCTAGTGGCTTTTTTTCTGACATTTTTATGTCATTTTCCCATATTCAATTTTACCAAGTATTGTTTCATTAAATTTCTGGTTGGGCATGCAATTCTACTACTTGCAATGTGTGACATATGATATTAACCTTTGAAATGCTACCTGTAACCATCTTGCTGATTTCCTACACCTGTGACATTAGCTTAGCCATATGCAATTGGCCCAATACAGTATCCATAAGGGATTCAATGGTTGCCATCAAACCATACCCGTGCTTTGAAATACAACCTTTATGTTGAGTAGCAAGTACTCTTTTCTCTCTCATCATGATCATGTTGCAATTATCATAAGCTATGATGGTTTAAGTTGCGAATTGGATTTCAAGAACACAATTTATGTCCAAAACCCTAGACTAAGGTTGATTAGTCCTTAGTGACCACTACCATCGATCAATCTACATTATGATGGTAATTAGACTATTAATGGGGCACGGATTGGATATAAAGGCAAAGGTGGGCACGATCCAACTCGATTCGACCAACTCAACTCGTCTGACTTGTTCAGATCCGACTCAACCTGTACCAAATGGGTGAGTCGGTCCAAACCAAGTCGGCTTCACCCAATCCGAACTCAAACCGAGTTGAGTTCGAGTTACCCAATAATTCGACCCGACTTGACCCGAAACTCGATCTGGTTAGACTTGACTTGATCCGAAACCCAACTCGACATGACTCTCTAACCCTACCCGCCACACCCTACCCCGACCCGATCCCAAACTCTCTCTCTCCCTCCCTTCCTCATCCTCCTCTTCCAAGCCCAGCAACCACCCACCACTATCACCCTCCTCAATTCGACCAACTCTCCACTCCCTCCCTCCCTCATCCTCCTCCTCTTCCAAGCCCAATAACCACCCACCACCATCACTCTCCTCCTCCTCCTCCTCTCTCTCTCTCTCCTCTTCTCTCCCTCCCTCCCTCATCCTCCTCTTCCAAGCCCAACGACTACCCACCACCATCATCCCCATCCTCCTCCTCCTCCCTCGTCTCTCCCTCCCTCCCTCCCTCCCTCATCCTCCTCTTCCAAGCCCAACGACTACCCACCACCATCATCCTCATCCTCCTCCTCCTCTCTCTCGTCTCCACTCCCTCCCTCATCTCTCAATCTGACTCGGTGTCAACTCGACCCGACTTGGTACTTCTGATCGGATCGGACTCTGTCCGGATCAGTCCAGGCGAGACCAAACTCGGATCGAGTCAGGCATGCTAGACTTGGTCTCGAGTCGGATTGAGTTCGGGTCAGGCCTATTTTAAAGCTGAATCGAGTCGAGTCTGCACTAACTTAGTCTGACTCGACTCGATGTCCAGCTCTATATAAAGGACATATAATTTATGTCCAGAACCCTAGACTAAGATGGATTGATTAGTCCTTAGTGACCATTGTCATCGATCAAAATACATTGTGATGGTGAATTAGCCTATTAGCATTAATCATGAACACATGTACAATTGATTCACATCACATAATCATGAACAAAGTTTATGAATCACACACCTCATGAAGATTAATCATGGACTTACATGGACCATTACTAAATAGGAATTTCATATTGTAAGCCGACCTTAGAGCTGACAATATCAAATATGTCTATGATTCACGACCAGATAAAACAATAACCAAGGTGATGCCACCAAGAGTCCTACTGGATTTGGATAGGTATGCATCCCTTACCTTAAACACCATGCATTTGCAATTTGCAATTGTAATAATCATAAAATAATCATATACATATAAAGTTATCTACATTGTGTCGTGACGATCAAAGCATTATTAGGTGAATAAAGCGCATTTTCATCATTTCATTCATTATTGCAAAGAAGGAGAGAGGAATGCTCACCTACCCACCAGTTCCGACGAGAACTTTTTAAGAACTCATATGCCATGATATATGAGCGTAAGATCTAAATTGTCCACGTGATGCAGCATCCCATTAAACCCCTGGGACCAACTTTTACCTTGAATAAAAAATGGTGGCCATGAAAAAACAAAAATGTTTCCTCACTTGATTTGCCTCTCTTTTGCCATGGCCCACCAAAATTTTGGATCATGGTAAAAGTTAGGCCCTAGGTTTTCATGGGGTACCGCATCACGTAGACGGTTCGAATCTTGCACTCATATAATGGGAGATGAGTTCTCAAAAAGTTCTTATGAGTTCTCGTGAGAATTGGTGTGCGGGTGAGCATTCATCTGTGCGTGCGTCTCTCTTTCTTCATCCCCTCTCTGGACCTAAATCCCGTTCTCTCTCGCCCTCCATTTTTCTTCTAGCTCTATCTCTTCCTCAATCCTGTTTACGAAATAATAAGCTCTTAATCAATTTCTCATGTTGTAAAAGTGACATTGAGGTATGACTTATGAGCTTGTTTACAGAGTGTTGTCTGTTATTTGGATGATACAAATTAACAAACCATATATTAACCTTGATAAACGGTCCAACGTTGTTTACTTGCATGGCATCTGGCTCATGTATGAAGGCAGTTTGGCTAGTGTCAATGCAATAGCAAGACACACCACAGGAAAACAGTAGTGATTGAATTAGAGAAGCACACAAATTGAGTTAGCTCAATTAGCTCGCTCGACTTGACTCAAAATAGCTCGATTCAACTTGGTTCGAAACCGAGTTCGAGCCGAGTCGAGCTAATTTTTTGAGCTTGAAAAAATTCAAGCCGCAATCAAGCTTGCCCAAGCTCGACTCGACTCGACTCGGATCAAACCCCAACTCAAATCAAACTCAAATCGAACTAGTTTAGTGACTTGGTTATTTTGATATTGATGTAGCTCAACAAGTGTTTGATGAAATGACTCAACAAAGTGTCGGCTAGTGGCGAGGAATGTATGGATACGAAATAAATACCCTTATATCTTGATTTTTATGTTGCCCACTGAGTGTTTGATGAAATACCTGTAAAATAATGTTGTTGCTTTACATTCCATGAGAAATTGAAGGTGCACTCCATGTGTTCAAGAAAATGCCGTAAAGGCTTGATCTTGGCTCAAACTTGATTCGAATTGGCCCGAGTGGTTGATCGAACTGAGCCGAGTTGACCAGTTAGGCTCGAGGACCGAGCTGAGCCGAGTTCGAGCTGGGTCAGCTAGTGCCCAAGTTGGCTAGTTAGGCTCGAGGATTGAGCCGAGCCGAGTTCAAGCTGGGTCATCTAGTGGCCGAGCCAAGTCGAGTTGTTTACACCTCTAGATTAAATGTCCACAGTTAAAATCCTCTTAAGGTCCACGGTACTATTTATTTGACATCAAATCTGTTGATTTGGTCTTAAAGATCTAGATGAAGGGGCAAAACAAAGATCATTTTGATCCAAAACTTTTATGGCCACTAAGAAGTCTTTAATCGTGGTCGTTCAATCAACATTGTTTTATGTGATATGGTTCACTTGAGATTGGGATATACCTCATTTTTGCCTAAAATGATTTATAAAAATAGATGGAGAGCATGAATGAAACACATATATCATGGTGGGACCCACAGAGCACCCACCACTAGCCATTGGCTAGAATGGCTAGTGGCAGGATCACTAGCCAATCCGCTCTCCTCATGTACCCATTGGGGTCCATACACAGTTTAGTTAGTGAATTGGATGGTTTAGATTGACTCGCAACAATGTCATGTGCACACTTAAAACCAAGTGACCCACAATCCATAGTTGAGTCGCCCACATGGATGGTCTGGATTCCATAGGACTCTACCGTGTGTATGGTTGAAACCAAGCGGCACATCATCTATAGCTGAGTCAACGATTTGATGGTTTGGATTGCCTTGCGACAATATCATGTTTACATCTGAAACCAAGTGGCCCACAACACGTGGTTGAGTCAGCAACATGCACCGTCTGGATTCCGTGATACTTAACCATGATTACGGTCAGCAATTTGGATGGTTTGGATTGCCATACGGTTGTGCCATGTGCACGGTTAGAACCACGTAGCCCACGTCGATAACAGAGAAAACAATTTGAACGGTCCTGATTGCTATACGATTATGCCACGTGTACAGGCGGGTCCCACAGGGCTCGGGTGTTTTAAGCGCTGGTTTAAACAGGTGTTCTACACGATTCTGTAGCGGCCTATCCTGCGGTAGCCGGCACAAAATCCAAATATTCCATTAGGTGGGTCCGATGGACGCGGATTGCCTGGAGACCAGGTCAACATCGATATAGCTGGTGACCCAACTATGGGTCCCACCGTGATGTATATTTTTCATCCACTCTGTCCATTTGTTTTGCCGGTTAAATTTAGGGCATGAGCCCAAAAATGAAGCAGACCCAATGCTTAGGTGGACCACACAACAGTAATCAGTGGGCATAATGATGCATAGTGTAGAAACTTTCCTAGGCCCCACCGTGATATATATATATATATGTTGGCAATATTCATAAGGTCACATAATTTATTTGAGCGAACATGTGGGGCCACCTTGGTGTCCGTGTTTTATCCACGTTAACAATTCATTTTTCCGGTAAAATTCACTTTGGTGTCTGTGTTTTATCCACGTTATCAATTCATTTTGCCAGCTCATTTTACTGCGTGAGTCTAAGAACGAGAAACTTACGACTGTGCGATCCATTTATGACCCATTTACAAGACTAAGCCCACTTTATTTTGCCTTGCAAGAATAAGTTCCGTTTGTACGGACACCTTCCCAAGGGTCGAAAATGCCCCTACTTTTTCCTACAAGCGGATCTGCCGCTGCTCGAAGACGAGCATCGAGCGCCGACGCTCCTTGAACTCCGAGTTGTACGAACGGTTCAAAAGAGATCAATGTTACATGGGCCCCACAGTTATGTATTTATTATATCCATAACGTTCATCCATATTTCGAGATCATTTCCCAGCATTATCCAAAAAAAAAATCATATCCAAAGATCAAGTGGACCACACCACAAAGAGTAGCAGAAAATTGATTTTCACCGTTGAAACTTTTGTAGGGCCCACTATAACATTTATTTCCCATCCAATCTATTCGCAAGGTCACAAAGACCTGGATGAAAAGGAAAAACGAATTTCGAAATGATTTAAAACTTCCGTGACTCCTAAAAGGGTTTCAACGGTAGACGTTCAATCCTCCACTGCCTTTTACAGTATGGTCCACTTGATAGCTAAATCTGTCTTATTTTTCTTCTCAATACTTATTATGAGTTCGCCAAATAGATGGACGGTTTGGATATAACACATACCTCATAAAAGGACCCACAAAGGTGGTGGGAATTACGACAGGGAAAAAAAAGCCTAGAATCTATGGCTACGGATTATAACCGTAGCCATAACTGCAGCCTATGCTTTTTCAATATTCTTTTGCTATGTAATAAAGGTCTTTCAATATATACTTCGATATATCAAAGGTCATTTGATTAATCAAAAAAGATTTGGAACTGCCTAGCGACTTTGCATAAAAATCCTGTAATTTTCAATACATATCGAAGTGTATTCGATATTATCGAAGATATAGCTACGGATTATAGCTGTAGCTATAACTACAGTCTATACAAGTCTATGCAATTTTTTTTTATTTTTTTTATTTTTTATTTTTTACATAGAGAACTTTATTCTACCTACAATTTTCTCTAATACATATTTATATAAATATGCATATATAAGCATATATAAAAAAATTCTCTCTTTTTTTTTTTTCATTTCTTTCTTTATTCATTTAACAAGAATATCTTCTAAACCAAAATTAGTTACTTGATGTACCCTATATGATTTTGGGGTAGGAGAAGCTACTTTAGCCAACTAACCTAGTTATTTTCTAAGATTCCATCAGGTCGATGGTCGAAAATCCATTCGCGGTCAATTTCATTCATTTCATTTACTTCACGGTCATTTTCATGCATTTCACGGTCAATTTCGACGATTCCGTTTTGATTCATGGTCATTTCCATGCATTTCACGGTCAATTCCCTTCACTTCACGGTCATTTCCATGCATTTCAAGGTCAATTCGCTTCACTTCACGGTCGTTTCCATGCATTTCATGGTCAATCCCGACAATTCCGTTTTGATTCACGGTCATTTTCATGCATTTCACGGTCAATTCCCTTCACTTCACAGTCATTTTCATGCATTTGACGGTCAATTTCCTTCACTTCACGATCATTTTCATGCATTTCATGATCAATCCTGGCAATTCCGTTTTGATTCACGGTCATTTCCATGCATTTCACGATCAATTCCCTTCACTTCACGATCATTTCCATGCATTTCACGGTCAATTCGCTTCACTTCACGGTCATTTTCATGCATTTCACGGTCAATCCCAACAATTCCGTTTTAATTCACGGTCATTTCCATGTATTTCACGGTCATTTCCCTTCACTTCACGGTCATTTCTATGCATTTCACGGTCAATTCGCTTCACTTCATGGTCATTTTCATGCATTTCATGGTCATTCTCGCCTATTTCGTGTTGATTCACGGTCATTTCGACCAATTTCAAGGTGAAGTGTAGCGATTGGATCGTGAAATGCGCGGAAATGACCGTGAAGTGAAGGGGCAGGACCGTAAAATGCACCGAAATGATCGTGAATCAACACGGAATAGGCGGGAATGACCGTGATATGCATGGAAATGATCGTGAAGCGAGGCGATTGGACCGTAAAATGCGCGAAAATGACCGTGAAGTGAAGGGGCGTGACCATGAAATGCGCCGAAATGATCGTGAATCAACACGGAATAGGCGGGAATGACCGTGATTTCCATGCGTATCATGGTCATTCCCGCCTATTCTGTGTTGATTCACGGTCATTTCGACGTATTTCACGATCATGCCCCTTCACTTCACGGTCATTTCCGCACATTTCACGGTCCAATCGCTACACTTCACGGTCATTTTCATGCATATCACGGTCATTCCTGCCTATTCCGTGTTGATTCACGGTCATTTCGACGCATTTCATAGTAAAGTGTAGCGATTGGACCGTGAAATGCGCGGAAATGACCATGAAGTGAAGGGGCATGACCGTGAAATACGCCGAAATGACCGTGAATCAACACGGAATAGCCGGGAATGACCGTGATATGCATGGAAATGACCGTGAAGTATAGCGATTGGACCGTGAAATGTGTGGAAATGACTGTGAAGTGAAGAGGCATGACCGTGAAATGCGTCAAAATGACTGTGAATCAACACGGAATAGGTGGGAATGACCGTGATATGCATGGAAATCACGGTCATTCCCACCTATTCCGTGTTGATTCACGGTCATTTCGACTCATTTCATGATCATGCCCCTTCACTTCACGGTCATTTCCACGTATTTCACGATCCAATCATGTAACGTCTCGAAAAAATCCGTACAAAGACCCGAGTACCACCTCAGGCAGAAATTACCAAAGATCAAATCCTTTAAAAATTAAATGAGAATCAACTAGCCCTAAACTAGATTACTTATGAAATTAGTACTAATCACTTTAAATACGATCTGCAAGACCCAAAACTTATGAACTCATTAACGCTACGTTACCCTAAAACCTAGGAGTAATCTCTAAACCCAGTTGCTCTTGAGAGCATCTGAAAATGCCATATTGGACCTGGACTACCCGTCGAAAGTCTGATAGCCACGAAACTATACGATTATGACCGCCTAGTTGGACTTGACAACCACCTCAGAAATCAAGTCCTGATTGTGTTTAGAAACGCTTAACTTGCTGTCACGCCCCAAACTCGGAAACCGGGATCACAAAATTCTCGATCGCTGAATTCGGCACCGACAGCCTCCGTAGAACCCCATTCTCGGCTCCTATCTCCCATTCGCCAGGTTCCGATCCTGGGATGCTACGAGGAGGATTTTCAACATCAGTTTGATTCGTAATAAGCATAACCAAAGGCATAACTCACAAACAACAACCAAGAACTCCATTACATTTCCAATATGATCAAAAACTTTACAAGTACAATGAGCATAAAGGGAAATACAATTGCAAAGCACAAAAACTCCAAAATGCTCAGCAACGTGCTCCTGCCTCAACGCTGCTGCGATTCAACGTCACCTGCACGCAACGGTCATGCATAAGCTTACAGAAAGCTTAGAGGGTGTGAAAGTGTGTGCGCAAGGTAGTAATATGTACATGCAATGTCAGAGTGATGCGGAATATGCAAATGGAACCATGATATCATGAGCCGTACCAAGGCTATACAATGCCATACATGAATGTATCGGCCACCCCAAGGCCATGCGATGTATAATGCAACTCAAGCAAACAGGTCCTCATCTATGTCCACACATCAATACGGCTCAATATATTGAATATCACCGGGGTCTAGTACACTCTGAACCAGATTGCCGCCACATCGCGCACAATAAGGTAAGTGGAAGAGACCACACTATCCGTCTGCCAATATCGGGCGCGACTCGTCGATAGCGGACCCATTCCTCGAGCTGGTCAAACTCAGCCTAGCATTGCCCCCTACGCTCGGGCGGGTAAGGCCGCACCCCCTTCCAACCGACTATGACACAGTGGAGAGCGTAACCGTCTGGTATTCGGCACTCAACGCTCATCTACCCACTCGGTCTAGACGTTGGAGCAACCTCTTGGTACTATAAGGATTTAGGGACTTTCACCCAGGGATATCTATAGTACCCCATGTAGAACAAGATTTTTCGGTATCCAACCCTGCCAACCACGATGCGTCTGTGGAGGCTACGGCCCTGATGTCGTTAGGGCGTACAATAACCATGTCACACAAATGCGGAATACATGAATCACGCTATCCAGTCATGCAACTAATCCTGCGCATACCGTGCGCTCATGTAGGGCAACGCCGCCTAACCGGGAGCCCATAAACAACCTGTCTGAAGGCAAATGCTATGATCAGACAATTCTCGCGTCAAGCATACATATGATGCGTATGATCATGAGTCATGAAATGTACTAAACATGTTATAACAAAATGAACTATCTTACAATGCAGATGGACCTGGACGGCCTATATATGATAAGTACGGCCCAGTAATGGGCCCTAAGGAGAGTCGTAATGTGGACATCCAACCAACATTACACTCGCAATGTGGACGTCAAACCAACATTGCTCCCCAGGCACGATCTTCTTAAACTTCGGTACGTAATCGGTATGGGATTACACATTGCAATGGGCCTTAGGTTCACCCCATTGGGCTTTTCATATATATATATCAAGTGGCCATATCCTATGGGCCTTTTATTCATCAGATGGGCCACATAAATGGGCCATACCAATGGGTCATATGTGCATTGCAATGGGTCAAACCCGTGGGCCTAGGATTGCATCAAATGAGCTTAGTCTCATGCGTCTAACATGTGACCAATGGGCTACACCAATTGGGCCCCCACATGTACGTAAAAAGGGACTCAACCCATAGGCCTAACATGAGTCAAATGGGCCTAAACCCTTAGGCCTTTATTAAATAAAATGAGCCTAACTCATGGTTCCCAAATAAGTCCAGTGGGCCTAATCCCATGGACCCTTTTATAATCAAATGGGTTTAGTCCCATGGGCCTTACAATATATCAAATGGCCTACTTCTATGGGCTTTAAAATTTCAACAAAAAGGAGCCCAATTACATGGGCCTTGAAGTACATCAAATGGGCCTAGTCCCATGGACTTGCAACACATCAAATGGGCCTAAGCTCTAGGCCTAAAATGAATCCAATGGGCCTAGCCCATAAGCATTTTATAATTCAATAGGCCTAACCCATAGCCCTTTTACAGTCCAAATGGGCTTAACCCAAAGGCCTTAAACAGTTCAAATGGATGGACGGTTCGGATGCATCACATGCATCATAGTGGGTCCCACTATCCAGTGGACAGTGCGAATAGGGCACATACATCACGAGGGGGCCCCACAGTCCACGGCCGTGGACGGTTTAATAAAACACATACATTAATGGTGGGATCCACGGATGTGGCCCACCCTGATACCCAAATGCCATCTGAGCCATTCATAATGCCCCTCGGACCTAGATGGAGGGAAAATAAAAATTTCAGCTTGATCCAACGCTTCTTTGGGCCCCAAGAAAGATTTCAATGGTAGGATCTTAATCCCACTGTTTCAAGTGGTGTGGGCCACCTGAATTTTGGATCGGTCCAAGATTTGAAGGGGGCCCACCTGATGATGGGAGGATTAGAGGATAAATAAGCATCACGGTGGGGCCCACACGCAGGGCCGTGGGCCCCTGCGTACGTCCGCCCGACTGGCCGTGCAGGCGCTACCAGCGCCTGACGCAAGCAGCAAGGCTGCCTCACTCATCCTCTCTCTCTCCTTATTTTCATTGTTTTGTCGAAAATCGTACATGAGGCCCGCTACCTGAAAATCCACTCCAGCCATTGCGATCAACGACTCGAGGCCGTCCAAATGAGTCCAGAGTTTGAATTTTTTTGATGCTTGGAAGTGAAATAAAATAAGAATTTAGTGTTTGAATGGTGGAAATAAAATATTTGGCGCTACGGCCCACCAGGTGATTGGATCAGCTCCAAACTTCTGCCCAACGGCTAAAATGCTGTGGTTAAGAGGATGGACGGCTTGGATCAAACGCAAACATCAGGGTGGAGCCTATGCAAGGGGACCACCCAAGTCCCTTTCCTTTTTCTTTCTTTTTCTTCTTTCTCCTTTGAAACGTCTAGCGTCCCAGACGCTGGACGGTCTTGGTCCAAAAAAAAAAAAAATGCAATGTGGTGGGCCCTGATGGAGTGGGCGACCACGGATGAATGATATGGGTACGATGTATATGGTGGGCCCCACTTGAATACAT
Source organism: Magnolia kwangsiensis (assembly GCA_037074715.1). Classification (NCBI taxonomy): domain Eukaryota; kingdom Viridiplantae; phylum Streptophyta; class Magnoliopsida; order Magnoliales; family Magnoliaceae; genus Magnolia; species Magnolia kwangsiensis. The sequence continues at coordinate 22,327,420 of CM073579.1, forward strand.
CTAAAAAAAATAATATCAAGGTGGGATCCATTCAAGTGGGCCACACAATCATATAGCATACAAATAAACTAAAATAAAATAAAATAAAATAAGAGAAATAAAAGAGAGAGAGAGAGAGAGAGTGGGACACGGCTTATGATGGAGGGACCCCGACATTATGGGCCCTCCTTTACATGAAATCATACATCAACAGACCCCTTTGAACAAGGGACCATCAAAAATGTAAATCAACGGTGGAGATCCATTCCCCACCGATATGGACGGTCTAAATGACCTTTTCTAAATGAAATAAACATCATGGTGGGGTCCATGGAGAATGGCCCCATCATGGAATGATCATGATGATCCAAGTGGTCCATTGGCCACAAATAAGGGTCCCAAGTGAGATCCACACCATTGATCGGTGGGCCTCACTTGGTCCACCATAAAAACAAGTAAATCTACTCTATAGAGGCACCCACCGTCCGATCTTCTTGCTCCTAGGGGTTCCTTGGCACCTTAGCTTCAACTTCAATGGTTAAGATGAAGAATGGAGGGTTGAGATGGGAGATTTTGGGTAGGAAGGTGGGCCACTTGAAGCTTAGGAGCTCTTACAAAATTCCATACGTATGGAGCTCCTTAGCTTGGAGTTTTGCAAATGAGAAAGAGAGAAAGAGAGAGAGTGATGTAAAGGGAGAGAGAGAGTGATGGATGGATGGGTGAGTGATGGTTGTGTAAGAAAAGCTTGACTTTTGAGGCTTTTGTGTAAGAGAGGTATGGGTGGTGAAGACTTTTGTGGCTTTTTATGTAAGAGAGGTATGGGTTTGGGAGACTTTTGTGGTTGCTTGGAAAAAGAGATGGAAGTGATGTGTACTTGACATGTGATGGATTGATGGGTGATTGATTGATGGGATTGATGTGATTGATGTGACACATCGTAGAGATTCTCTTAATTTTCGCAACGCGCGGCGTTTTCTCGCACCGAACATTGGCCCATATCTCTTAACCAGGGTATCGTCTCGGCGCACGAGTCGCGGTATCGGAACCGCAACAACGGCGCGGTCGCTATGGTATTGGTCGCGGGTTGAGTCGACTCGGGTTGTCGGCACATGAATCAGGGTCACGCGTCGATATCGTTTAAGGGTCGAAGGTTGTCAAAATTCGACCGGTAAGACCGCGAAAGTGTACGGAAAGGTACGGACCAAGATACGGGTCTTACACTTGCGCCCGGAGTGAAGTGTTTGAGAAACATGAATAGTTTTAGAAATAAAATTCAAACTTAAGTAATCTGAGTCGTGTCGCTTGCGGGTCAAATATAAGGATTCAAACCGTCAGAATCTGACTCAATTATACTCTCGGATCAAGGAAAATGTCTCACACATGTCAGTGCACTTGTGGCCCTGATCAAATACCTGTGACTGTCGAACTGAAACTGGTCCGCCACGGGCGATCTGTAAATCCAATCGGACTAAAAACTTAGCTTGACCTGGATCCAATGTCAAGGAGCTTAAGTCTAACCGCATTCGGCAAAGGGGCCTCCGGAAGTGCTCTGTTGGGTCGAAACAGACCCGATTTGGCTATAACCTAAGTATATCTTGGCCCTGGGGCCATTCCCATCAATTTTGGGCCTATATAAGGGTCTTAAATCCTCTCTCTCTCTTGCCATATGATTTTGCTAAAAACCCTAGGAGAGAGAAGAGAAGAAAGAGAAGGAAAGAGAAAAAAAAGTGTGAGAAAGTGTTGGAGTATTCCTGGGATTATTCTCTGCTGCTCCACATGCCTAATCCATTCATCTGTATCGCCATTCTGGCATTTTCAACAACATACTTGGGTAAGAAAACCTAACCCTAATCTGTTTTAGGGTTTTAAATGGTGTACGTTATGAAATAGCTAACTAAATCATGCTATAGGTTACCAATCCATCGTTGACAAAGATTAAACGTCGAAAACTAATCCATTACGCGTTTACCGGCGTAAGGTGTGGACTATATACGTATAGGTTATGGTTTTCAAAGCTTTCAATATTGGTTAATGATTTATTACTGACGTGGGTGCTATTTCACATGCCAAATGCGATGGTTATTTCGCATTTCAGATATATATGAACTATGTTGAGTTTAGCGTATTCCATGTATTTGTAGAAAGGATCGTATACGTATAAAATTTGAAAGTGTGTTTGCCATGATTCATTGCCATGTGTTTATACTAGTTGTGTGTGTGACAACTCCTCGGTGAAAGGATTTGCCCTAATACATAATATAACCAACATTCGTCATGTATGTTGGAATATGTAGTCTAAGTATTTGTATCAATGTCTAAATGAGTAAGTAGTTAGTAAATTGTAAGTTATAAGGGAGTTGAGATATGATTCCCAACTACCTTAACTGTGTGTATGATTTCCTCCATTGCCTATATATATTATAGTGTCTGTTTATTTCCGTTTAACTGTGTGTATGGTTTCCTCCATGTATGGTATATTCATAATTAAGTTATATTCCATAGTATGCTCAAATGATTGTAGGATTTGACTTATTTATTCATTACTGTTTTGATTATCTCATATGCTCACTTGTTGTAATTGCATATGGTTGGGACTCTATTATGGTCCAGGTAATTGGTAATAGGCTCTACTTTGGTGGCTGAGGTTGTTTTTCGCCACGTAAGACATGTTCGATGAATCCGAGCCGTACTTGGGATGTCGGCAATGGTTAGGCCACATGGAGTGCATACGCACTTCATGTCAATCACCTCAACGTGTGCTCTTGCTAGTTGAGTTCATCAATTAACCCGGTTGACCCAGTGTATATTCACCATGTTTGGACGCTACTGCTTGAATCTAAGGTACTAAACTCACCAGTGGAAACCCTATTAACCTTGGTACCTTGATCCGCTAAGACTCATGAGTCGGACATGGTGGTATGAGACACCGTGGTCAAACTGTCATCTTATGCTCGGGTGACGAGCCTTCCCGTATTGACTAGTAAGCAACCTAGACTCGTGAGCCGAATATGGTGGTATGGGACACTGTATTCGAGCTGTCAGCCTACATTGATCAGGTGACGAGCCCTTTGTAGTGACCTCGAGCATACCCTGAGTCTGCGTTGAGGCGACGAGTCTTTTTGTAGTAACTAAGGTATAAACTAGGCCTGCATTAATCAGGTGACGAGCCCTTTGCAGCGACCTAGAACCATAATATCATATGAGATTTACTAGGACTGATGACCCTAGAATGGATCGTTGTTTGGGGATTGATATAAGGGAGGTACCTTAGCTTCCCAATCCTGTTGTATGAATACATCTAAGTAAGAACCTAGCTAAGCATGTGCATGCACCGCATTGCAAGTGCTTTGGTGAGGAAGAGCACTTTCGAGAGGATGTCATGCGCGCCGTGAGATGAAGACGCCGAGGGAGTGTTATAACGACTCGAAAAATTCTGTACCAAGACCCGAGTACCACCTTGAGCAGAAATCACTTAGGATTAATTCCCTTGGAAATTAAACGTAAGTTATCTAGCGCTAAGTTAGACTAGCTGTGAAATTAGCAATGTTCGCTTTAAATACATTCTACAGGTATTGGCGAGGCGCGGGAAGCTGTGCCTGACTATTATGATGATCAGGACGAGTTCTCATATATGCAGTTCTCTGATGGTTTCGCCTAGGCCATTCAGATTGATGGGGCTACAGGGTTCACCATACTAGTGGAACTATTCTTTTAACATTTTGATTTTTGTACTATGACATGTATATGGTAGCTCAGTGATGTATTCATACTCTGGAGACCGAACATGATCTTTGACTTTTATATGTTATATTCTCCTAACAGTTTTATAAATTAATCTGGAGTATGAGTTACTGTTTTGGTATAATCCCACTCATGATTAATGCACTAACACAGAAAATATTCAATCATAAGCATTTATGTTGCATAAGTGATGTTTTGAAACTCAGGTGTTGAGTTGCTACTCGACCCCCGATTTTCAGGGCGTTACAAGTGTACCGAGGGCATGCATCATTATCGCATATCATTCTTGCATTAACAAGAGTACTTAGGACCTTATTGATTGTTCTGCTTTATTATTACTGCTTGATTGAATTGATAACATGTTAACCTTTGTTATATAGCTCTGCTGAGTTGATCACTCACTCACACGTTCTGGGACGGTGTTTTAAACACCAACCAGACTTTGTCTTAGTTACAGATGACGATGCGACTCACGAGGCAAAGCCGGATTTTAAGGATGATGAGGAGGCGTTCTCCTATATGCAGTATTCAAGTGGGTTCATGTGAGCCGTGTCCTGATCGACGGGGCTTCAGGGTTACACTTGTAGTAGACGAGCACATTCTTTTGACATTTTATATTTTGACACAATACTTGTAATTATTGACCTAGCAACACATACATACTTTGGGGATCTATATTGGTTTATACAGTTATACATATTCGTTTCAGTCTTCCACTTGCATAGTACAATTATCTCTAGATTATGTTTTGCTGATTTGGCTTAATCCCATTCATGTTTTATATACTAATACAAATAACATAAAATCATCATTAAATATGTTGCATAAGTGATGTTTTGGAACTCGAGAGCTGAGCTTTGCTCGACCCCCGATTTTCAGGGCATTACAAATCGTCTCACTTCACGGTCATTCCCGCCTATTCCGTGTTGATTCACGGTCATTTCGACGCATTTCATGGTCACGCCCCTTCACTTCACGGTCATTTCCACGCATTTCACGGTTCAATCGCTACACTTCACCATGAAATGCATCGAAGTGACCGTGAATCAACACGGAATAGGCGGGAATGACCGTGAAATGCATGGAAATTACCATGAAGTGAAGCGAATTAACTGTGAAATGCATGGAAATGACCGTGAAGTGAAGGGAATTGACCGTGAAATGCATGGAAATGACTATGAATCAAAATGAAATCGCCAGGATTGCCCGTGAAATGCAAGGAATTGATCGCGAAGTAAATGAAATAAGCGAAATTGACCGCGAACTGATTGAAATTGACCGTGAAGTGAATGAAATGGATTTTTGACCATCGACCTGATGGAATATTGAAAAATAACCAGGTTGGTTAGCTAAAGTAGCTTCTCCTACCCCAAAATCATATAGGATACGTCAAGTAACTAATTTTGGTTTAGAAGATATTCTTGTTAAATGAATAAAGAAAGAAATGAAAAAAAAGAGAGAATTTTTTTTTTATATGCTTATATATACATATTTATATAAATATGTATTAGAGAAAATTGTAGGTAGAATGAAGTTCTCCATGTAAAAATAAGAAATAAAAAAAAATAAAAAAATCATAGACTGACACAGACTACAGTTATGGCTATGGTAGCTAAAGGTAAAATACTTTCGATACATATCGAATACATTTCGATATGTATCGAAAATTGTAGGATTTTTGAGACAAATTCGCTGGACAGTTCTGGACCTTTTTCGATTAATCGAAAGACCTTTGATACATATCTAACGACATATCGAAAGACCTTCGATACATATAAAAGGACATATCGAATGGGAGGGGCTAGGGCTATGGCTATGATTATTATCCGTAGCTATAGAAAACCCCCTAGCCATAAGTTCTTGGTTTTTATTTATTTATTTATTTTTATTTTTTTATTTTTTGCTATTGTAATCCCCATCGCTTTTTGTGAGTCCTATTATGAGGTATGTGTTATATCCAAATCGTCCATATTTTTGGCGAACTCGTATTGAGGCTTGAGATGAAAAGTAAGATAGATCTAGCTATCAAGTGGACCACACTGTTAAAGGCTGTGGAGGATTGAACGCCTACCATTGAAACCCTTTTAGGGGTCACAGAAGTTTTGGATCATTATGAAACTTGTTTTTCCTCTTCATCCTGGTCTCTGTGACCTTATGAATAGATTGGATGAAAATAAATGTTATGGTGGGCCCTACAAAATTCTTAACGGTGAAAATCAATTTTCCCGCTGCTCTTTGTGGTGTGGTCCAGTTGATCTTTGAATATGATTTTTTTTTTTTTTTTGATAATGCTCCGAAATGATCTCGAAATACGGATGAACGTTGTGGATATAATAAATACGTAGCTGTGAGGCCCATGTAACTTTGATATCTTTTGAACCGTTTGTACAACTCGGAGTTCGAGGAGCATCAGCGCTTGTCATCGAGCACCACCGATCCGCTTTAAGGAAAAATTAGGGGCATTTTCGACCTTTGGCATGTCGTCTGTACAGCTGGGGCTTATTCTTGTGAGGTAAAATGAGGTGGGCTTCATCTCGTAAATGGGCCATAAATGGGTCGTACAGTTGTAAATTTCTCGTCTAAAAATGAAGTAATTCAAGGCTAAGTAAAACATAACGTAGGAAGCCAGGGTGACCGAGCGAACCATTAAAATCTTCTCCCGGGTCTCAAGAGTTTTAGATCAAGCTGATATTTGTGTTTGCCTTCCCTGTACAAGTTTTACATACTTTAAACAGGTTTGGCTTCCAATGACCAAAAAGCTTAGGATGGTTTCAACAGTCAACATCATTATCTTTATTGTTTCATGTGCTACAGTCTATTGGATCCTCACAGCTTCTTTATTTTTAGGTTCTCGCCTTAATTTAAGTTCATGCCCTAAAATGTGGAGGCAAAGTGGATGGATGAAGAAAAACATAAATCTTGGTGGGCTCCATGGAGTTTGGTCACCAAGCTAATCCAAAGGAATGCACATTTTTTTGTAAATTGTGGCTAACTTATTAACTTATTATAAGTTAACAAGTTAAGTACTAGTGGGATCGGTAGGCCCACATGATGGACAATGTAACATTGATGGTGTGCCCCACATAATACGTCCTGTATCAAGGTGAGCCCACATGAAGGCAATTCACATTGAAGGTCCGCCCTCGGAGATGAATGAGCACATGTAAGGTGGGCCTCGTGTGATGGATAAACCATTTTGAAGTTAGGCCTTTCCTGACGGATGGTCAATTTAAAAGTAAGCCGATACAATGGATGGTCTATATTCAAGGTGGGTCCAACATTATGAATGATAGATATGGAAGATGGATGTGAAGAGTGGATGAAACAAACTTGAAAATTAAGTACTTATGTGATGTTGGAAGCTAAAAATATATGAGAAATTTCCAACTGTACGACCAGTACATGGCCCATTTCCGAGACGAAGCCCACCCCATTTTACTTTCCACAAATACTCCCCAGGTGTACGGACGCCTTCCCAAAGGTTGAAAATGCCCCTACTTTTTCCTTCAAGCGGATCGGGCGCTGCTCGAAGACGAGCGCTGACGCTCATCGAACTCCGAGTTATACAAACGGTTCAAAAGAGATCAACGTTACATGGGCCCTACAGTTATGTATTTATTCTATCCACAACGTTCATCCATATTTCGAGATCATTTCGGAGCATTATCCCCAAAAAAAATCATATCCAAAGATCAACTGGACCACACCACAAAGAGGAGCAGAAAATTGATTTTCACTGTTGAAACTTTTGTAGGGCCCACCATAACATTTATTTTCCATCCAATCTATTCATGAGGTCACAAAGATATGGATGAATAGGAAAAATAAATTTCGTGATGATCCAAAACTTTCGTGACCCTGAAAGGGTTTCAACGGTAGACGTTCAAAGCAGAATGATAATGACATTTGCTAGGTCAGACCTATGGCTATGGATTAAAACTGTAGCCGTAGATACCATAATCCGAAGCAAAAGATTCCACCCTAGGTGGGCACACTGAACTATCGCCCCCCGCGCCACTTGTTGGCTTGTCCGGCGCGGCCATGCCAATCTGGCGGGGCCAAGCCCATAGGGTGGTCCCTATGGCTACGGATATTAACCGTAGCTAAAATCCGTAGCAATAGGTTTATTTTTTTTATTTTTTTTTATTTTTGTACATGGAGAGCTTTTTTCTACCTATAATTTTCTCTAACACATACTTATATAAATATGTATATATAAGCAAATAAAATTTTTTTCTCATTTTTTTCATTTCTTTCTTTATTCATTTAACAAGAATATCATCTAAACTAAAATTAATTACTTGATGTACCCTATATGATTTTGGGGTAGGAGAAGCTACTTTAACCAACCAATCTGGTTATTTTTCAAGATTTTATCAGCTCGATGATCGAAAATCCATTTCATTTACTTGGCGGTCAATTTTGTTCATTTCATTTACATGTATTTCACGGTCATTTCGCTTCAATTCATGATCACTTCCATGCATTTCACGGTCATCCGAAACATTTTTGTGTTGATTCACGGTCATTTCGAGGCATTTCGCGGTCAATTCCCTTCACTTCACAGTCATTTACAAGCATTTCACGGTCAATTCGCTTTAAACCATGATCATTCCCATGCACTTCACGGTCGTCCGAAACAATTCCTTGTTGATTCATGGTCATTTCGAGGCATTTCACAGTCAAACTCCTTCACTTGACGGTCATTTGCATGCATTTCGCGGTCAATTCGCTTTAAACCATGATCATTCCCATGCATTTCACGGTCGTCCGAAACAATTCTGTCTTGATTCACAGTCATTTCGAGGCATTTCACAGTCAAACACCTTCACTTCACGGTCATTTGCATGCATTTTGTGGTCAATTCGCTTCAAACCATGATCATTCTCATGCATTTCACCGTCATCCGAAACAATTTCGTGTTGATTCACGGTCATTTCGAGGCATTTCACAGTCAAACTCCTTCACCTTACGGTCATTTGGATGCATTTTGTGGTCAATTCGCTTCAAACCATGATCATTCTCATGCATTTCACGGTCGTCCAAAATAATTTCGTGTTGATTCACAGTCATTTCGAGGCATTTCACAGTCAAACTCCTTCACTTCACAATCATTTGCATGTAGTTCACGGTCAATTCACTTCAAACCATGATCATTCCCATGCATTTCACGGTCGTCCGAAACAATTTCGTGTTGATTCACGGTCATTTCAAGGCATTTCACAGTCAAACTCCTTCACTTCACAGTCATTTGCATGCATTTCGTGGTCAATTCGCTTCAAACCATGATCATTCTCATGCATTTCATGGTCGTCCGAAACAATTCCATGTTGATTCACGGTCATTTCGAGGCATTTCACAGTCAAACTCCTTCACTTCACGGTCATTTGCATGCATTTCGCGGTCAATTTGCTTCAAACCATGATCATTCTCATGCATTTCATGGTCGTCCGAAACAATTCGGTGTTGATTCACGGTCATTTCGAGGCATTTCACAGGCAAACTCCTTCACTTCACGGTCATTTGCATGCATTTCGCGATCAATTCGCTTCTAACCATGATCATTCCCATGCATTTCACAGTCGTCCAAAACAATTCCGTGTTAATCCACGGTCATTTTGAGGCATTTCACAGTCAAACTCCTTCACTTTAAGGTCATTTGCATGCATTTCGTGGTCAATTCGCTTCAAACCATGATCATTCCCATGCATTTCACGGTCGTCCGAAATAATTCCGTGTTGATTCACGGTCATTTCAAGGCATTTCACAGTCAAAATCCTTCACTTCAGGGTCATTTGCATGCATTTCATGGTCAATTCACTTCAAACCATGATCATTCTCATGCATTTCACGGTTGTCCGAAACAATTCTGTGTTGATTCACGGTCATTTCAAGGCATTTCACAGTCAAACTCCTTCACTTCACGGTCATTTGCATGCATTTCGCGATCAATTCGCTTCAAACCATGATCATTCCCATGCATTTCACCGTCCGAAACAATTCCGTGTTGATTCACGGTCATTTCGAGGCATTTCACAGTCAAACTCCTTCACGGTTTAGGTTTTAGGTTTTGGGATTTGATAATGGATTCGGGTTTAGGTTATAGGTTTAGGTTAAGGTTTAGGTTTAGGGTTTTCAGATTTGAGAATGGGTTCAGGATTAAGTTATATGTTTTGGTTTTGGTTTAGGTTATAGGTTATAGGTTTAAGTTAAGGTTTTGGTTCAGGTTTAGGTTAAAGGTTTTAGGATTTGAGAATGGGTTCGGGTTTAAGTTATAGGTTTTGGTTCTGGTCTAGGTTAAAGGTTTTGGTTTAGGTTAAGGTTTAAGTTTAGGTTATAGGTTTTGGGATTTGAGAATAGGTTTGGGTTTAGGCTATAGGTTTTGGTTTTGAGAATGGGTTCGGGTTTAGGCTATAGGTTTTGGTTTTAGTTTAGGTTATAGGTTTTGAGATTTGAGAATGGGTTCGGGTTTAGGTTATAGGTTATAGGTTATAGGTTTAGGTTTAGGGTTTTGGGATTTGAGAATGGGTTCAGGTTTAAGTTATAGGTTTTAGTTTTGGTTTAGGTTTAGGTTATAGGTTTTGGGATTTGAGAATGGGTTCGGGTTTAGGCTATAGGTTTTGGTTTTAGTTTAGGTTATAGGTTTTGGTTTAGGTTATATGTTTTGGGATTTGAGAATAGGTTCAGGTTTAGGTTATAGGTTTTGGTTTTGAGAATGGGTTCGGGTTTAGGCTATAGGCTTTAGTTTTAGTTTAGGTTATAGGTTTTGGGATTTGAGAATGGGTTCAGGTTTAGGCTATAGGTTTTGGTTTTAGTTTAGGTTATAGGTTTTGGGATTTAAGAATGGGTTCGGGTTTAGGCTATAAGTTTTGGTTTTAGTTTAGGTTATAGGTTTTGGGATTTGAGAATGGGTTCGGGTTTAAGCTATAGGTTTTGGTTTAGGTTAAGGTTTAAGTTTAGGTTATAGGTGTTGGTTTAGGTTATAGGTTATAGGTTTAGGTTAAGGTTTTGGTTTTGGTTTAGGTTATAGGTTTTAGGATTTGAGAATGGGTTCGGGTTTAGATTATAGGTTTTGGTTCTGGTTTAGGTTAAAGGTTTTGGTTTAGGTTAAGGTTTAAGTTTAGGTTATAGGTTTTAGGATTTGAGAATGGGTTCGGGTTTAGGTTATAGGTTTTGGTTTTGGTTTAGGTTATAGGTTATAGGTTTAGGTTAAGGTTTTGGTTTTGGTTTAGGTTATATTCGCTTCAAACCATAACATACTAAACAGGCCCTTAGAGGGCAATTAAAATGTATTTATCTTCCATCCAATATATTCATAAAGTCACAAGGACCTGGATGAATGTGAAATACAAATTTCGCTATGAAAGGGTCATCTACTCATGTTGCCTTGAACCAATGTCTACCCCACATAGTATAGCTTGTCAAATAACAGTCTAATGAAATTTCGCTTGGACTTGATTGGCATACACTCAAAAGCATATTCCTACTTATTCATTGAGCTCTTTCATTCACCCAGCTCTAATGCCCTTTGAGACGCTCTCATGATCAGTCCATCCTTCCAATAAAAGATGCCTCGAAATGAGGAATTTCATGTCTAATTCTAACCAAAGTCTTGTCTTTATAATATTCGTAATGAACTTGCACCAAATACTCTTCACTTGGTTCTCATTTTAAAACTCTAGATTCTAGGGCCTTCAATTTAGCATTCTTACCCTCTCTAGTCTAGTCAACCAGAACCTCGTAACTGCAAACAACATACCCCAAGAAACTTATTGCTAAACACTTGCAATCAACTCAATTATAATCAAAGCTTTCGAGGCATTTTCTTAATACTACACCTGGATGAAAATGCACTCCTACAAGGAACTCATCTTACACAAGTTGTTCTTGCTCTTACAACAATACCCTGCTACTCATCTTAATGCTAAGGTGTTATTGCTAGAAGCCAAACAAACTGTAAGAAGATGCAGTTGTTGCATTTTTTCAATAGATGTCCCTCCAAAAGATATTTTGTATACTATTACCAAACAGGCCCATAGGAATGAGACAATATCAAAGCTTAGAAAGCAATCAAGTCAGCTTGTTTTAGGACTAGAGTGAAGCCAGTTGTAAAAGATAGATGGAGGGAATGAAAGAGGAACTCAAGTCCTTCTGTAGATCTTCATCAACAATGACTACACGCGGAACATAAAGATTTCTGATCTCCGACAACTTAGACTTCTTATTGCATTGTGGACACTGAAAAATAACAGATATAGGTGTGAATAAAGAAGCAAAAATTAGTGTATTTTGCAAAAAATAAAGAACCTGAAAAACCCAACTTAGAAACAGGAATCAAGTATAACAGCCCGCCGAATTTCACAACCCAACAGACCCGAATACACTAAAAGGAAGCAGTGTTTCTAGTCCTCCTCACGAGCACATGCAATCAAGAACAAGTTCAGATATAAATCCCTGAAAAGAGACTTTCTTATTCTAAATTACAGCCACACAATAGCAATTTCCTACAGTTTCACAACCCAGCACATAGAAATATCTTCAAAAGGAAATTCTTTCCTTTCATGAAGAGATATTCAAGTTTAAATATAGATCACCCACAAAAGAAGGGAAAAAATAAAATCTTTCCCCGATTTAGAAGAATAATTCAAAAGCAATCCAAACCCAAACAAATGACTGTGAAGTGAAGGGAATTGATAGCGAAATGCCTCGAAATGACCGTGAATCAATGCAGAAATGTTTTGGATGATCGTGAAATGCATGGAAGTGATCATGAATTGAAGCAAAATGACCGTGAAATGTATGCTAATGAAATGAACGAAATTGACCGCTAAGTGAATGAAATGGAATTTCGATCATCGAGCTGATGAAATCTTGGAAAATAACTAGATTGGTTGGTTAAAGTAGCTTCTCCTACCCCAAAATCATGTAGGGTACATCAAGTAACTAATTTTAGTTTAGAAGATATTCTTGTTAAATGAATAAAGAAAGAAATGGAAAAAAAGAGAAAAAAAATTTATATGCTTATATATACATATTTATATAAATATGTGTTAGAGAAAATTATAGGTAGAATGAAGTTCTCCATGTACAAAAAAATATATATATGCAAAAAAACATATTGCTACGGATTCTAGCTACAGTTATAATCCGTAGCCATAGGAACCACACTATGGGCGGGGGCGCGCCAGATCGATGTGGCCGCGCCGGACAGTCCAGAGAGTGGCGTGGGGGGGTCGCTAGTTCAATGAGCCCACCCCAGATGCACCTTATTGCTACGAGTTATTCTATCTATGACTACGATTATTACCCGTAGCTACATGTCTGACCGTAGCAAATGACTTTGTCATTCTTCTTTGAACGTATACCGTTGAAATCCTTTCAAGGGTCATGAAAGTTTTGGATCATTAGTCAATTTGTTTTTCCTATTCATCTAGGTCTTTGTGACCTCATGAATAGATTGGATGGAGAATAAATGTTATGGTAGGCCCTACAAAAGTTTCAACAGTGAAAATCAATTTTCTGCTACTCTTTGTGGTGTGGTCCAGTTGATCTTTGGATATGATTTTTTTTTTTTTGTGATAATGCTCCGAAATGATCTCAAAATATGGATGAACGTTGTGGATATAATAAATACATAACTGTGGAGCCCATGTAATGTTGATCTCTTTTGAACCGTTCGTATAACTTGGAGTTCGAGGAGCGTTAGCGCTTGTCTTCGAACAGCAGCCAATCCGCTTGACGGAAAAAGTAGGGGCATTTTCGACCTTTGGGAAGGCATCCGTACACCTGGGGAGTATTCTTGGAAAGTAAAATGGGGTGGGCTTCGTCTCAGGAATGGTCTATATACTGGTTGTACAAATGGAAATTTCTCTTTTTTCTCTCGGGTTTATATAAATATGTATATATAAGCATATAAATTTTCTCTCTTTTTTTCCATTTCTTTCTTTATTCATTTAACAAGAATATCTTCTAAACTAAAATTAGTTACTTGATGCACCCTATATGATTTTGGGGTAGGAGAAGCTACTTTAACCAACCAATCTGGTTATTTTCTAAGATTTCATCAGCTCGATGATCAAAAATCCATTTCATTCACTTAGTGGTCAATTTTGTTCATTTCATTTGCATGCATTTCACGGTCATTTTTCTTCAATTCATGATCACTTCTATGCATTTCGCGGTCATCCAAAACAATTTCGTGTTGATTCACCATCATTTCGAGGCATTTTGCGGTCAATTCCGTTCACTTCACGGTCATTTGCATGCACTTCGCGGTCAATGTGCTTCAAACCATGATCATTCCCATGCATTTCACGGTCGTTTGAAATAATTTCGTGTTGATTCACGGTCATTTCGTGGCATTTCACAGTCAAACTCCTTCACTTCACGGTCATTTGCATGCATTTCGCGGTCAATTCGCTTCAAACCATGATCATTCTCATGCATTTCACCGTCGTCTGAAATAATTTTGTGTTGATTCACGGTCATTTTGAGGCATTTCACAGTCAAACTCCTTCACTTCATGGTCATTTGCATGCACTTCGTGGTCAATTCGCTTCAAACCATGATCATTCTCATGCATTTCACCGTCGTCCGAAACAATTCCATGTTGATTCACGGTCATTTCGAGGCATTTCACAGTCAAACTTCTTCACTTCATGGTCATTTGCATGCACTTCGCGGTCAATTCGCTTCAAACCAAGATCATCCCCATGCATTTTAAGGTTGTCTGAAACAATTCTGTGTAGATTCACGGTCATTTTGAGGCATTTCACAGTCAAACTCCTTCACTTCACAGTCAATTCCTTTCACTTCGCGGCCATTTGCATGCATTTGACGGTCAATTTGCTTCAATTCATGATCAAGAGAAAACCTATAACCTAAACCCGAACCCATTATCAAATCTCAAAACCTATAACCTAAACCTAAACCAAAACCTTAACCTAAACCTATAACCTATAACCTATAACCTAAACTAAAACCAAAACCTATAGCCTAAACCTGAACCATTCTCAAAACCAAAACCTATAACCTAAACCCGAACCTATTCTCAAATCCCAAAACCTATAACCTAAACCGAAACCAAAACCTATAACCTAAACCCGAACCCATTCTCAAATCCCAAAACTTATAACCTAAACCGAAACCAAAACCTATAACCTAAACCCGAACCCATTATCAAATCCCAAAACTTATAACCTAAATCGAAACCAAAACCTATAACCGAAACTGGAACCCATTATCAAATCCTAAAACCTAAAACCTAAACCGAACCCATTATCAAATCTCAAAACCTATAACCTAAACATAAACCAAAACCTTAACTTAAACCTATAACCTATAACCTAAACCAAAACCTATAACCTAAACTCGAACCCATTCTCAAATCCCAAAACCTATAACGTAAACCAAAACCTATAAGCTAAACTAAAACCAAAACCTATAGCCTAAACCCGAACCCATTCTCAAAACCAAAACCTATAACCTAAACCCGAACCTATTCTCAAATCCCAAAACCTATAACCTAAACCAAAACCTATAACCTAAACCGCAACCAAAACCTATAACCTAAACCCGAACCCATTATCAAATCCCATAACCTATAACCTAAATCGGAACCAAAACCTATAACCTAAATCCGAACCCATTCTGAAATCCCAAAACCTATAACCTAAACTGAAACCAAAACCTATAACCGAAACCGAAACCAAAAACTATAACCTAAACCAAAACCAAAACCTATAACCTAAACCCGAACCCATTATCAAATCTCAAAACCTATAACCTAAACCTAAACCAAAACCTTAACTTAAACCTATAACCTAAACCAAAACCTATAACCTAAACCCAAACCCGTTCTCAAATCCCAAAACCTATAACCTAAACTAAAACCAAAACCTATAGTCTAAACCCGAACCCATTCTCAAAACCAAAACCTATAACCTAAACCCGAACCTATTCTGAAATCCTAAAACCTATAACCTAAACCAAAACCTATAACCTAAACCGTAACCAAAACCTATAACATAAACCCGAACCCATTATCAAATCCCAAAACCTATAACCTAAACCGAAACCAAAACCTATAACCTAAACCCGAACCCATTATCGAATCCCAAAACTTATCACCTAAATCGAAACCAAAACCTATAACCTAAACCTGAACCCATTATCAAATCTCAAAACCTGTAACCTAAACCTAAACCAAAACCTTAACTTAAACCTATAACCTATAACCTAAACCAAAACCTATAACCTAAACCCGAATCCATTCTCAAATCCCAAAACCTATAACCTAAACCAAAACCTATAACCTAAACTAAAACCAAAACCTATAGCCTAAACCCGAACCCATAATCAAATTCAAAAACCTATAACCTTAACCTAAACCCGAACCCATTATCAAATCCTAAAACCTATAATCTAAACTAAAACTAAAACCAATAACCTGAACCCGAACCCATTATCAAATCCCAAAACCTATAACCTAAACCGAAACCAAAACCTATAACCTAAACTCGAACCCATTATCAAATCCCAAAACCTATAACCTAAACCGAAACCAAAACCTATAACCTAAACCGAACTCATTATCAAATCTCAAAACCTATAACCTAAACCTAAACCAAAACCTTAACTTAAACCTATAACCTATAACCTAAACCAAAACCTATAACCTAAACCCGAACCCATTCTCAAATCCCAAAACCTATAACCTGAACCAAAACCTATAACCTAAACTAAAACCAAAACCTATAGCCTAAACCCAAACCCATTCTCAAAACCAAAACCTATAACCTAAACCAAAACCTATAACCTAAACCAAAACCTATAACCTAAACCGCAACCAAAACCTATAACCTAAACCCGAACCCATTATCAAATCCCAAAACCTATAACCTAAACCGAAACCAAAACCTATAACCTAAACCCGAACCCATTATCAAATCCCAAAACCTATAACCTAAACCGAAACCAAAACATATAACCTAAATCCGAACCCATTAACAAATCTCAAAGCCTATAACCTAAACCAAAACCTTAACTTAAACCTATAACCTATAACCTAAACCGAAACCTATAACCTAAACCCGAACCCATTCTCAAATCCCAAAACCTATAACCTAAACTAAAACCAAAACCTATAGCCTAAACCCGAACCCATTCTCAAAACCAAAACCTATAACCTAAACCCGGACCTATTCTCAAATCCCAAAACCTATAACCTAAACCAAAACCTATAACCTAAACCGCAACCAAAACCTATAACCTAAACCCGAACCCATTATCAAATCCCAAAACCTATAACCTAAACCGAAACCAAAACCCACAACCTAAACTCAAACCCATTATCAAATCCCAAAACCTATCACCTAAACCGAAACCAAAACCTATAACCTAAATCCGAACTCATTATCAAATCTCAAAACATATAACCTAAACTAAAACCAAAACATTAACTTAAACCTATAACCTAAACCTAAACCAAAACCTATAACCTAAACCCGAACCCATTCTCAAATCCCAAAACCTATAACCTAAACCAAAACCTATAACCTAAACTAAAACCAAAACCTATAGCCTAAACCCGAACCCATTATCAAATCCCAAAACCTATAACCTAAACCTAAACCAAAACCTTAACTTAAATGACTTCGAATCTTCGCCATCGTCAAAAAAGAGGAATGAAAAGTTAATTGTAACATTCCACTTGCTACAATATATGGGGAAACGACAATGAAGCTTAGATAAATGATAGTTTCTTAATTGGTCAAATTGGATTTCTTGATTGAACCTATGGTTCTTGATGAAAGTATCAATAGATTTCATGCAAATTGCTTTGTGTTCGTAGAACTCATTCATATGAATGGTATACCCAACTTTTGTCTTTCTAAATAAGCATATTTGATAGAAGATTTATGCCATTTCAGAAGACGTCGTTGCAGCCAAAAATAAAATTTCAACCAGAGAACAATAAATTCAATAGAAAAGGTGATCCACTAGGAAACTGACTGAAATCATCGCTTCAGAATTAGGTTCCATAGCGAAACAAGCCCAAAGTGCCTCCTTCCTAATCTGCATGCAGAAGGAACTCTAAATTAGATTGAAGAAATGAAAAATAGGGAATGACATGCCCACATACCAAATTTACTATCATAAAGCTCTCAATGCAGATTGATACCACCCCACAAAATCCAAAATATAATAATGATAACAAAACAAGCATTTCCTCTCAAGATGAATTACAGATTCCCACTGCAATAAGATGCAATTCTCCTGATGATCCCAATCTGTACATGATCCAAACTATTGGTAAGAAAAGCTCCATCATGAATGGGGGATGTCCCAAAATTCTCCGAGGCCAGAAGATCCTAATTATACCTATAAATAAACGGTTAAGAAAAAAAATGAAACAATGGTCTGACACGGCCACTGTGATCACCCACACCAACATTCTCCAGATGGAAAATCTAAATCTCTCAGAATGTTTCCAATAAAGAAACAGTAGGGTTAGAGTCCCAAACAAAAGACAGCCCACTGTTCAACATTGAGGACTTGACTTTTCAAACCATAGTCACCAACAAATAAATAAATAAATAAACATTAAGAAAAACAACAATGGTTCCCATTCAACCAGCAACAGACCAAATATTCTCTAGCTAAAATCTTCCAATCTGGGGGATTGTTGGAACATGGTCCAACCACAGTTAGTCCCATCATATTAAAGTGATCAAAGTATGACTTAGTGTTGACTTTCTATTACAGCCCATGGTACCCAGAAACATAAATAAGATATGATTAAAGTATGACTTCTATATTAAAGGTCACAGTATAAAATTATGATACACATCTTTTTGAAGTACCGACACAAATAAATAACAGGAAAATAAGTTCTCTCTGCAATCTTAGTGTTGACTACTAAAGTCAGTCTGCAAGATTTATTTAGATGTTCAAGCAACACATGATTTTATTGGTATCCAAGAAATGTGCAACATTTTCCACAACAAACCGAATCTTGGAAAAGGAAAAATTTTTGAAACCCTGACTTGAGAGTTAAAGCATCCAAAATCAGTTCAAACCCAATTAAGAGGATCCAATGATGCATCTCCATATCAAACTAATGTTTCTCAATGAATGAGTCAGGGTTATGAAACAAAGGATGCATGTTGTACCAATAGTTAGTCAGGGCAGGGCTGCATACATGTTAGGATTTGCATTCTGTGTTTCATCACTTGTGAAATGATCCCAATTAGTTGTGGAATTGGTTGATTCGTTTGGTTCTCTACTCTGGTTAATTTATTTGCTTCATGCTGCCAATACTGTACAGTGCAATTTGCAAGTTATAATCATATCCAACCATCTTCTTAACCACACCACCTCACCTCAATTTGCAAGGTTCCAAGAAATAATCAATATTTTAATCAAATTGATCAACCACCCAGAAGTTCTTCTCTACACCTCTTAAGATTTGTTATTCCAATCCCTCCAAAGACCCCAACGAATTATAAGAAATTACCTCCATATCAAGAAATTATAAGGGGCAGATCAATCAAAATTCAAATGTCTCCAATCCTTGCATGTAAAAATGATGCAGTGCCAAACAATTGACAACAAGTCCCAAACCAACATGCAAATGCACAGTGAACAAGGAGATGGTCTTCCATTGCTACTTGAATGACACCTGAAGCATATATTGAGGAGATAAATACCATGATGCTAAAGGTGGATAGGATAATTTACATAAGCCTATAGTAGTTAGATATAAGTATCAACTGCCATTTTCATTCCACCAGCATGAAACAAGCAACTTGAATACCACAATGCTAAAAATGGTAAAATCATTCATGTGCAATGAGAGCAACATCAAGAAGCTTTAATCTGAAGCAGATGGCTCTCAGAAGGACGTATGCTATTAACACTTTATTTTTAAATATATCTAACCAGATTTCAAATGGGGACATTGTGCTTCAACAAATGATTACATGCATCAGACCACCAAATACTCTTCCCAAGTCCAGTTTGACATGTGCTCCATTGGGCAGTAAAATACAGGTTCCGAGAAGCCAGGATGTGAACCTTAGATGACACAAGCTAAATCCAGTTGCCAACCAAGTTTGGTTGCTAACAAAATCAAACCATATCCATTTCAGTTTACTTCGGTCTG
This sequence comes from Magnolia kwangsiensis, assembly GCA_037074715.1. NCBI lineage: Eukaryota > Viridiplantae > Streptophyta > Magnoliopsida > Magnoliales > Magnoliaceae > Magnolia > Magnolia kwangsiensis. The sequence goes on from CM073579.1 coordinate 22,347,305, forward strand.
AAAGGAACCAGTTATGAAGCACATAAACTTCGTTGTGCCTATTATTAAAGTACTGAAAATTTAAAACTCATTATTTAACCCATTACACAAGGAAAACAACATGAGGAAATATATCCCTTAGTACATAAAAAGGCTTGTTGTTTAGCACCACCAGAGCAGTTATAATTTATAAAACCTATGGCAACAATTGAATTTTCTAAAAGAGAAACTCAAAACATGGACGGTCCATAGTTGTCCTTTTTCATGAATAGCATTTAAGTGCTCAAAATTAAGTGAAACAAAATTGATTTCTCAGTTTGGCATTTTCATCAGAATAAATTGAATAGGCAAGTTCCAACTACTAGGTTCAAAATTGTTGATTGGGAGCTCCAACGCTTGAATTTGATAAAAGTTCACAATTCAGAGGTTGCAGAACTCATGAGACAGATGATGAATTGGGCTTCAGAAGAATTAGATGGATGAAATCTAACAAGATTAAGATGTTTTCTTAACACAACCCAGATTCGCAAAGTGACCAAATGAAGATCACAAACTTGTAAAACTGTGACAAAATTCATAGCAGCTGATAACCAAACCTGGTGAATTGGATTCACTAGGCACACTATGAATCATGAATTGCAAGCCAAGCTGGAACCAAACTGCAAACCGGTAACTATGTCACGGTCTGTCAATTCCAGCAAAGGTTATCTAAAATAATTACCATTTGCAATATTCACCCTAGTTGAAGAGAAAATGATCATATCCTTCACTGAACCATGGTAGTAAAGAAGCAGTATAATCTATTGCAAAGGAGGATACTTGGAGCAGTTTTATATTAGTACAGAAACTCCTTCTTTTGTAACAAATTTAGCATTTTGTTTGTTTTCTTTTCTGCTTAGTATTAAAAGAAAAAAGAATGAGATACACTTCCACTCCATAAGAGAATATATTGTAGATAAAAGCTTTATTACAACTGTGTGGTTAAATTCTTGGAAGCAAAACTAAACTATAACATGAGAATGGAACAAAAAGGGAACTTATGCTTTCAAATTTCCCTTTGATTAAAACAAAAATCTAAAGTAAATTCTTCCAAACAAAAAAAGTCTAACAATAGGTTTAAACCATTCTACCTTCCACAGTTCCTTTTTAGCCTCAGCATCTTTCACAAAAACAAAGTTAGATACATTATGCTCACAAACAATCTTCTGAACAAGCAATGTCTGTTCACATGAATATGCCTCTGAAAAATTGCACATGGAAAAGGAAAATAAAGTCCATGGTTATGACACGATATCAAGGACCATTAGTGTTGTCCGCTACATGTGATATATTTGATCATTTTGTCATAAAATAAAACAAATGGTATTGGCAGTTCTCAATGCAATGCACTTGATATAATAAACTCTAGATACAATAACTTCGAATCTTCCCTTTTTGACGATGGCGAAATGCATGCAAATGACCGTGAAGTGAAGGAGTTTGACTGTGAAATGCCTCGAAATGACCGTGAATCAACATGGAATTGTTTCGGACGACCGTGAAATGCATGGGAATGATCATGGTTTGAAGCGAATCGACCGTGAAGTGCATGCAAATGACCGTGAAGTGAAGGAGTTTGACTGTGAAATGCCTCGAAAGGACCGTGAATCAACACGGAATTGTTTCGGATGACCGTGAAATGCATGGGAATGATCATGGTTTGAAGCGAATTGACCGCGAAATGCATGCAAATGACCGTGAAGTGGAGTTTGACAGTGAAATGCCTCGAAATGACCGTAAATCAACACGGAATTGTTTCGGACGACCGTGAAATGCATGGGAATGATCATAGTTTGAAGCGAATTGACCGCGAAGTACATGCAAATGACCGTGAAGTGAAGGAGTTTGACTGTGAAATGCCTCGAAATGACCGTGAATCAACACGGAATTGTTTCGGGCGACCGTGAAATGCATGGGAATGATCATGGTTTGAAACGAATTGACCGCGAAATGCATGCAAATGACCGTGAAGTGAAGGAGTTTGACTGTGAAATGCCTCGAAATGACCGTGAATCAACACGAAATTGTTTTGGACGACCGTGAAATGCATGGGAATGATCATGGTTTGAAGCGAATTGACCGCGAAATGCATGCAAATGACCGTGAAGTGAAGGAGTTCGACTGTGAAATGCCTCGAAATGACCGTAAATCAACACGAAATTGTTTCGAACGACCGTGAAATGCATGGGAATGATCATGGTTTGAAGCGAATTGACCGCGAAGTGCATGCAAATGATTGTGAAGTGAAGGAGTTTAACTGTGAAATGCCTCGAAATGACCGTGAATCAACACGGAATTGTTTCGGACGACCGTGAAATGCATGGGAATGATCATGGTTTGAAGCGAATTGACCGCGAAATGCATGCAAATGACCATAAAGTGAAGGAGTTTGACTGTGAAATGCCTCAAAATGACCGTGAATCAACACGGAATTGTTTCGGACGACCGTGAAATGCATGGGAATGATCATGGTTTGAAGCGAATTGACCGTGAAATGCATGCAAATGACCGTGAAGTGAAGGAGTTTAATTGTGAAATGCCTCGAAATGACCGTGAATCAACACGGAATTGTTTCGGACGACCATGAAATGCATGGGAATGATCATGGTTTGAAGCGAATTGATCGCGAAATGCATGAAAATGACCGTGAAGTGAAGGAGTTTGACCGTGAAATGCCTCAAAATGACCATGAATCAACACGAAATTGTTTCGGATGACCGTGAAATGCATGGGAATGATCATGGTTTGAAGCGAATTGACCGCGAAATGCATGCAAATGACCGTGAAGTGAAGGAGTTTGACTGTGAAATGCCTCAAAATGACCGTGAATCAACATAGAATTGTATCGAATAACCGTGAAATGCATGAGAATGATCATGGTTTGAAGCGAATTGACCTCGAAATACATGCAAATGACCGTGAAGTGAAGGAGTTCGACTGTGAAATGCCTCGAAATGACCGTGAATCAACACGGAATTGTTTCAGACGACCGTGAAATGCATGGGAATGATCATGGTTTGAAGCGAATTGACCGCGAAATGCATGCAAATGACCGTGAAGTGAAGGGAATTGACCGTGAAATTTCTCGAAATGACCGTGAATCAACAGGAAAATGTTTCGGATGACCATGAAATGCATAGAAGTGATCATGAATTGAAGCAAAATGACCGTGAAATGCATGCAAATGAAATGAACGAAATTGACCCCCAAGTGAATGAAATGGATTTTCGATCATCGAGCTGATGAAATCTTGGAAAATAACCAGATTGGTTGGTTAAAGTAGCTTCTCCTACCCCAAAATCATATAGGGTGCATCAAGTAACTAATGTTAGTTTAGAAGATATTCTTGTTAAATGAATAAAGAAAGAAATGAAAAAAAAGAGAAAAATTTTTTATATGCTCATATATACATATTTATATAAATATGTGTTAGAGAAAATTATAGGTAGAATGAAGTTCTTCATGTACAAAAAAAAAATAAAAATAAAAAAATAAAAAAATAAAAAAATAAATTAAAAAAACCTATTGTTACGAATTATAGCTACGGTTATTAACCGTAGCCATAGGAACCACACTATGGGCGGGGGCACGCCAGATCAGCGTGGCCGTGCCGGATAGTCCAGAGAGTGGCGCGGGGGGGCCGTTAGTTCGGCGCGCCCACCCCGGATGCACCTTATTGCTACGAATTGTTCTATCTATGGCCACAGTTATTATCCGTAGCTAGTTGTCTGACTGTATCAAATGAATAGATTGGATGGAAAATGACCACAAATTTCTAAATAATTTATTAAAAATTTAAACGTCCTTACCTCGTGCCACTGCCGTATCAGTAAAATCCTATTTGAGAATAATAATAAGAGTACCTTGGTGTGAAACACGTTCTTTGGAGACAAGTCTTCAAGATCTCAAATTTATCAAATTTATCAATGCATTCACGTCCTCTTAGAAAAAGAAAACCGTTCCACTTGAGTAATGGATGATAGAAGATGTAATGTGATGGTCAGATGGGGATTCTATGGAGATTTTATGGAGATTTCACGAAGAAAATGGGTGAAAATATGGATTAGGGATGGCGGGGAGAGCTCAGACGTGTATTTGCGTGTAAGGGCGTACATGGAGTCATATTTTTAGAGTAAGGGCATTTTCGTCATGTACAGAGGCATCCGTACAGCAGGGACTTATTTTTGAAAGCTTAAAAAGCAGTGGGCTTCAAAAGGCTGGTGGGACATATATGGGTCGTACAGTTGGAAATTTATCAAAATATATTTTTTATATTAGAGAAATTTCCAACTGTACGACCACTATATGGCCCATTCCTGAGACGAAGCCCACCCCATTTTACTTTTCAATAATACTCCCCGGGTGTACGGACACCCTGCAAAAGGTCAAAAATGCCCCTGCTTTTTCCTTCAAGCGTTGACGCTCGTCAAATTCCCAGTTGTACGAACGGTTCAAAGGAGATCAACGTTACATGGGCCCATCAGTTATGTATTTATTATATCCACAACGTTCATCCATATTTTGAGATCATTTCGGAGCATTATCAACAAAAAAAAAAAACATATCCAAAGATCAACTGGACCACACCACAAAGAGTAGCAGAAAATTGATTTTCACTGTTGAAACTTTTGTAGGGCCCACCATAACATTTATTTTCCATCCAATCTATTCATAAGGTCACAAAGACCTGGATGAATAGGAAAAACAAATTTAGTAATGATCCAAAACTTCCGTGACCCCTGAAAGGGTTTCAACGGTAGACATTCAAAGCAGAATGGAGTTACCATTTGTTACGGTTAGACCTATGGCTATAGATTATAACCGTAGTCATAGATACCATAATCCGTAGCAATAGGGTCCGTCTAGGGTGGGCGCGCCGAACTAGCGGCCCCCCGCGCCACTTGCTGGCCTATCCGGTGCAGCCAAGCCGATCTGGCGAGGCCGCGCCCATAGGGTGGGTCCTATGGCTACGGATAATAACCGTAGCTAAAGTCCGTAGCAACAAGTTTTTTTTGATTTTTTTGTATTTTTTTTTTTAATTTTTTTTTTTTATTATTTTTTTTAATGGAAAACTTTATTCTACCTATAATTTTTTCTAACACATATTTATATAAATATGTATATATAAGCATATAAAATTTTTTTTCTCTTTTTTTTCATTTCTTTCTTTATTCATTTAACAAGAATATCTTCTAAACTAAAATTAGTTACTTGATGTACCCTATATGATTTTGGGGTAGGAGAAGCTACTTTAACCAACCAACTTGGTTATTTTCCAAGATTTCATCAGCTCGATGATTGAAAATCCATTTCATTCACTTAGCGGTCAATTTCGTTCATTTCATTTACATGCATTTTACGGTCATTTCACTTCAATTCATCATCACTTCCATGCATTTCATGGTCATCCAAAACATTTTCGTGTTGATTCGCGGTCATTTCGAGGCATTTCATGGTCAAACTCCTTCACTTCGCGGTCATTTGCATGCATTTCACGGTCATTTCGCTTCAATCCATGATCACTTCCATGCATTTCACGATCGTCCGAAACAATTCCGTGTTGATTCACGGTCATTTCGAGGCATTTCACGGTCAAACTCCTTCACTTCACGGTCATTTGCATGCATTTCACGGTCATTTCGCTTCAATTCATCATCACTTCCATGCATTTCACAGTCGTCCGAAACAATTCCGTGTTGATTCACGGTCATTTCGAGGCATTTCACGGTCAAACTCCTTCACTTCACGGTCATTTGCATGCATTTCAGGGTCATTTCGCTTCAATTCATCATCACTTCCATGCATTTTACGGTCATCCGAAACAGTTCCGTGTTGATTCACGGTCATTTCGAGGCATTTCACGGTTAAACTCCTTCACTTCACGGTCATTTGCATGCATTTCACGGTCATTTCGCTTCAATTCATCATCACTTCCATGCATTTCACGGTCATCCGAAACTATTCCGTGTTGATTCACGGTCATTTCGAGGCATTTCACGGTCAAACTCCTTCACTTCATGGTCATTTGCATGCATTTCACGGTCATTTCGCTTCAATTCATCATCACTTCCATGCATTTCACGGTCATCCGAAACAGTTCCGTGTTGATTCGCGGTCATTTCGAGGCATTTCACGGTCAAACTCCTTCACTTCACGGTCATTTGCATGCATTTCACAGTTATTTCGCTTCAATTCATCGTCACTTCCATGCATTTCACGGTCATCCGAAATAATTCCGTGTTGATTCATGGTCATTTTGAGGCATTTCACGGTTAAACTCCTTCACTTCACCGTCATTTGCATGCATTTCACGGTCATTTCGTTTCAATTCATCATCACTTCCATGCATTTTACGGTCATCCGAAACAGTTCCGTGTTGATTCACGGTCATTTCGAGGCATTTCACGGTTAAACTCCTTCACTTCACGGTCATTTGCATGCATTTCACGGTCATTTCGCTTCAATTCATCATCACTTCCATGCATTTCACGGTCATCCGAAACTATTCCGTGTTGATTCACGGTCATTTCGAGGCATTTCACGGTTAAACTCCTTCACTTCACGGTCATTTGCATGCATTTCACGGTCATTTCGCTTCAATTCATCATCACTTCCATGCATTTCACGGCCATCCGAAACAATTCCGTGTTGATTCACAGTCATTTTGAGGCATTTCACGGTCAAACTCCTTCACTTCACGGTCATTTGCATGCATTTCACGGTCATCCGAAACAATTCCGTGTTGATTCACGGTCATTTCGAGGCATTTCACGGTCAAACTCCTTCACTTCACGGTCATTTGCATGCATTTCACGGTCATTTCGCTTCAATTCATCATCACTTCCATGCATTTCACGGTCATCCGAAACAGTTCCGTGTTGATTCACGGTCATTGCGAGGCATTTCACGGTCAAACTCCTTCACTTCACGGTCATTTGCATGCATTTCACGGTCATTTCGCTTCAATTCATCATCACTTCCATGCATTTCACGGTCATCCGAAACAATTTCGTGTTAATTCACAGTCATTTTGAGGCATTTCACGGTCAAACTCCTTCACTTCACGGTCATTTGCATGCATTTCATGGTCATTTCCATGCATTTCGCGGTCCAATCGCTTCACTGCAAGGTCATTTCCATGCATTTCACGATCATTCCCTGCAATTCGTGTTGATTCATGGTCATTTCCCTAAACATTAACATATACCCTAACCTAAACCTATACTTATAACCTAAAGCTATTCTCAAATCCCAAAACCTATAACTTAAACCTAAACCTAAACCTTAACGCAAACCTATAACCTATAGAAAATGACCTTAACTTACACCCTAACCTTAACCTATAACCTATAACCTAAACCTATTCTCAAACCCCAATGGTTATAGGTTTTGGTTTAGGTTATAGGTTATAGGTTTAGGTTTAGGTTTTGGGATTTGAGAATGGGTTCGGGTTTAGGTTATAAGTTTTGGTTTCGGTTTAGGTTATAGGTTAACGGTTTAGGTTAAGGTTTAGGTTTAGGTTATAGGTTTTTGGATTTGAGAATGGGTTCAGGTTTAGGCTATAGGTTTTGGTTTTAGTTTAGGTTATAGGTTTTGGTTTTGGTTATAGGTTTTGGGATTTTAGGCTATAGGTTTTGGTTTTGGTTTAAGTTATAGGTTTTGGTTTAGGTTATAGCTTTTGGGATTTGGGAATGGGTTCGAGATTAGGTTATAGGTTTTGGTTTTGGTTTAGGTTATAGGTTATAGGTTTATGTTAAGGTTTAGGTTATAGGTTTTGGGATTTGAGAATGGTTTTGGTTTAGGTTATAGGTTTTGGTTTTGGTTTAGGTTAAGGTTTTGGTTTAGGTTAGAGGTTTTGGGATTTGAGAATGGGTTCGGGTTTTGGTTATAGGTTTTGGTTTAAGTTTAAGTTATAGGTTTTGGGATTTGAGAATGGGTTCGGGTTTTGGTTTAGGTTTAGGTTTAAGTTATAGGTTTTGGGATTTAAGACCAAAACCTATAAATCCAAAACCTAAACCTATAACCTATAACCTATAACCTAAACCCGAACCCATTCTCAAATCCCAAAACCTATAACCTAAACTAAAACCAAAACCTATAGCCTAAACCCGAACCCATTCTCAAAACCAAAACCTATAACCTAAACCCGAACCCATTCTCAAATCCCAAAACCTATAACCTAAACCTATAACCTAAACCTAAACTAAAACCTTAACCTAAACCTATAACATATAACCTAAACCAAAACCTATAACATAAACCTAAACCAAAACCTATAACCTAAACCCAAACCCATTCTCAAATCCCAAAACCTATAACCTAAACCAAAACCTATAACCTAAACTAAAACCAAAACCTATACCCTAAACCCGAACCCATTCTCAAATCCAAAAACCTATAACCTAAACCTAAACCTTAACCCAAACCCATTCTCAAATCCCAAAACCTATAACCTAAACTAAAACCAAAACCTATAGCCTAAACCCGAACCCATTCTCAAATCCAAAAACCTATAAACTAAACCTAAACCTTAACGTAAACCGTTAACCTATAACCTAAACCGAAACCAAAACTTATAACCTAAACCCGAATCCATTCTCAAATCTTAAAACCTAAACCTAAACCTTAACCTAAACCTATAACTTATAACCTAAATCAAAACCAAAACCTATAACATAAACCCAAACCCATTCTTAAATCCCAAAACCTATAACCTAAACCAAAACCTATAACCTAAACCCGAACCCATTCTCAAATCCAAAAACCTATAACCTAAACCTAAACCGTTAACCTATAACCTAAACCGAAACTAAAACCTATAACCTAAACTTGAACCCATTCTCAAATCCCAAAACCTAAACCGTGAAATGAACACGGAATCGCTAGGAATGACCGTGAAATGCATGGAAATGACGGTGAAGTGAAGTGAAATGACCACGAAGTGCATGAAAATGGCCGTGAAGTGAAGTGAATTGACCGTGAAGTGCGTCAAATTAACCATGAATGAACACGGAATCGCAGGGAATGACCGTGAAATGCATAAAAATGATGGTGAAGTTAAGTGAATTGACTGCGAAGTGCTTGAAAATGGCCGTGAAGTGAAGTGAATTGACCGTGAAGTGCGTCAAATTGATCGTGAATGAACACGGAATTGCCGGGAATGACCGTGAAATGCATGGAAATGACGGTGAAGTGAAGTGAAATGACCGCGAAGTGCGTGGAAATGGCCGTGAAGTGAAGTGAAGTGAATTGACCGTGAATGAACACGGAATCGCTAGGAATGACCGTGAAATGCATGGAAATGACGGTGAAGTGAAGGAGTTTGACCGTGAAATGCCTCGAAATAACCGCGAATCAACACGGAATTGTTTCGGATGACCGTGAAATGCATGGAAGTGATGATGAATTGAAGCGAAATGATCATGAAATGCATGCAAATGACCGTGAAGTGAAGGAGTTTGACCGTGAAATGCCTCGAAATGACCGTGAATCAACACGGAATTATTTTAGATGACCGTGAAATGCATGGAAGTGATGATGAATTGAAGCGAAATGACCGTAAAATGCATGCAAATGACCGTGAAGTGAAGGAGTTTGACCGTGAAATGCCTCGAAATGACCGTGAATCAACACGGAACTGTTTCGGATGACCGTGAAATGTATGGAAGTGATGATGAATTGAAGTGAAATAACCGTGAAATGCATGCGAAATAACTGTGAAGTGAAGGAGTTTGACCGTGAAATGCCTCGAAATGACCGTGAATCAACACGGAATTGTTTCGGATGACCATGAAATGCATGGAAGTGATGATGAATTGAAGCGAAATGACCGTGAAATGCATGCAAATGACCGTGAAGTGAAGGAGTTTGACCATGAAATGCCTCGAAATGACCGTGAATCAACACGGAACTGTTTCGGATGACCGTAAAATGCATGGAAGTGATGATGAATTGAAACGAAATGATCGTGAAATGCATGCAAATGACTGTGAAGTGAAGGAGTTTGACCGTGAAATGCCTCGAAATGATCGTGAATCAACACGGAATTGTTTCGGATGACTGTGAAATGCATGGAAGTGATGATGAATTGAAGCGAAATGACCGTGAAATGCATGCAAATGACCGTGAAGTGAAGGAGTTTGACCGTGAAATGCCTCGAAATGACCGTGAATCAACACGGAACTGTTTCGGATGACCATAAAATGCATGAAAGTTACGATGAATTGAAGCGAAATGACCGTGAAGTGAAGGAGTTTAATCGTGAAATGCCTCGAAATGACCGTGAATAACCACGGAATTATTTCGGATGACCGTGAAATGCATGGAAGTGACGATGAATTGAAGCGAAATGACCGTGAAATGCATGCAAATGACCGTGAAGTGAAGGAGTTTGACCGTGAAATGCCTCGAAATGACCGTGAATCAACACGGAATTGTTTCGGATGACCGTGAAATGCATGCAAATGACTGTGAAGTGAAGGAGTTTGGCCGTGAAATGCCTCGAAATAACCGTGAATTAACACGGAATTGTTTCGGACGACCGCGAAATGCATGAAAGTGATCATGAATTGAAGCGAAATGACCGTGAAATGCATGCAAATGACCGTGAAGTGAAGGAGTTTGACCGTGAAATACCTCGAAATGACCGTGAATCAACACGAAAATGTTTTGGATGACCGTGAAATGCATGGAAGTGATGATGAATTAAAGTGAAATGACCGTGAAATGCATGTAAATGAAATGAACGAAATTGACCGCTAAGTGAATGAAATGGATTTTCGATCATCGAGCTGTTGAAATCTTGGAAAATAACTAAGTTGGTTGGTTAAAGTAGCTTCTCCTACCCCAAAATCATATAGGGTACATCAAGTAACTAATTTTAGTTTAGAAGATATTCTTGTTAAATGAATAAAGAAAGAAATGGAAAAAAAGAGAAAAATTTTTTTATATGCTTATATATACATATGTGTTAGAAAAAATTATAGGTAGAATAAAGTTCTCCATTAAAAAAAAAATTAAAAAAAAAATTACTAAAAAACTAAAAAAACTTGTTGCTACGGACTTTAGCTATGGTTATTATCCGTAGCCATAGGGCCCACCCTATGGGCGCGGCCTCGACAGATCGGCGTGGCCGCGCCGGACAGGCCAGCAAGTGGCGCGGGGGGTCACTAGTTCGGTGCGCCCATCCCGACGGACCCTATTGCTACGGATTATGATATGTATGCCTACAGTTATAATCTGTAGTTATAGGTCTGACCATAGCAAATGGTAACACCATTCTGCTTTAAACATCTACCGTTGAAACCCTTTCAGGGGTCACGAAAGTTTTGGATCATTATGATTTTTTTTTCCTATTCATCTAGGTCCTTGTGACCTCATGAATAGATTACATGGAAGATAAATGTAATGGTGGGCCCAACAAAAGTTTCAACGTTGAAAATCAATTTTCTGCTGCTCTTTGTGGTGTGGTCCATTTGATCTTTGGATATGAATTTTTTTTTTCAGGATAATGCTCCGAAATGATCTCGAAATTTGGATGAACGTTGTGGATATAATAAATACATAACTGTGGGGCACATGTAATGTTGATCTCTTTTGAACCGTTCGTATAACTCGGAGTTCGACGAGCGTCGGTGCTCGTCTTGCCGCAGCGGCCGATCCGCTTGAAGGAAAAAGTAGGGCCATTTTCGACCTTTGGGAAGGCGTCCGTACACCAGGGGAGTATTCTTGGGATGTGAAATGGGGTGGGCTTCGTCTCGGGAATGGGCCATGTAATGGTCGTACAGTTAGAAATTTCTCTTTATATTATTTACCAAAACATACATTATAGACCGTTTGCATCCAAGATAGGCCCGACATAATGAATGATCTACATAAAAGATCGGCCCCCACGACATAAGAGTGCACTGAACAAACTTGAGGCACAAGCAGCTTATGCAAAGTAACTTACATCCAAACACTCCCATGGTGGATTCATCTGATTCTTTGGCCGGCGCATGCACACAATGGTACTCTACGATGGATGGTTTGGATCTCGACCTATGTTCCAACTGGCATGTTTGTAGCGTGTCCATGAGCTGCTTATGTCCACTCGTTCGGGAAAGCTCCCTGTAGATGATATGGCCCACTACATGTTGGGAGGCGAAAAAGTTACGGTGTATGATACGTTGAGTAGAGTCGATCCTACTGAAGCATTTCCCTCCATCGAAAAAAGTTGATACTCTGACAGAGTGTCATGGATGATACGCATGTACCTAGAAATTGCACATAAAACATAAAATTAGTATAATTAAACCGTCCAATTTATGGTAACCTTCTTATATGTACTGAAAAATAAAAATTAAATATTTTAGAACATCTATATATTGGATTGGTGGACATATATTGGACGGTTTTAAATGAAAAATCCCACTGTCTTATTTCCAAAAACAAATGTCCACGAATCGGATCGGTGAGAATTATTCAGGAAATCTGATCCTGGGACTTGGATTTGGTGATAGTTGGCTGCACAATATAATCGGTTTTATTTGATTTAATATATGCCACGTGTACAATTTCTGAGGGCATGCGTATCAAGAGTCATTCGCAGCCTGAGTATCATGTAGTGTAAGTCCACTTCCCTCAACGGTTTATCTCCTTCTTTCGTAGCTGCTGGCTCTCGTCTTACGAACGATCCGATCGAAATCCTCTCTCTCTCTCTCTCTCTCTCTCTCTCAATGGCAATGGCTTCTGCTTCTCTCTCTTCCCATCTTCTCTTCTCTACCTCATCCTGCAATCTCCCTTCTTCTTCTTCTTCATCTCTCCCTTCTCTTCCCCAATTCTCTTTCTCACCCACTGTCTCCCTCTCTTCCCTCTCTTCCCTCTCTTCTTCTTCTATCTTCTCTCCCATTCACAAACGCTCCTCTTCCTTCTCTTCTTCTTCTTCTTCTTCTTCGTCTTTTTCGTTCAGAGTAACGGCAAGTGCGAAGAAGAAGGTCCTAATTGTAAATACAAACAGCGGTGGCCACGCCATCATCGGCTTCCATTTCGCTAAAGAGCTTCTGGGTTCCGGCCATGATGTTACGGTGCTCACTGTCGGTGATGAGACTTCGGATAAGATGAAAAATCCCCCTTTCAGCAGATTCTCTGTAAATCACTTCTCTCTCTATCTATGTCTTTCTGTTGCTGCTGTTGTCATCCCTGCTGTTCTTTTTGGTAATTTTTGGATGGGAATTGGAATCATTTCGTTGTTTTCTAAGTTGGTTTTAATCAGTTGGTGTTTGTAAACTTTCAAATTGTAGTCTGGTAGGTTTGAAATTTTAGATTGGCTTTGTTTGTTTGTTGCTCTATGGGTTCTTAGGGGATGTTTGGATGCCTGTAAAGTTTTAACACTTTAGCTGAAACTCTTTTCAGGTGTAAAGTATTTATATTCGACCCTGTTTAGCTTTAAGGGGTAAAGTGTTTACAGGTAAACGCTTGTCTATGTTTGGATAACCTATAAGTGTTTATAGCATGCAATGGGGGTATTCACCCTGAACAGAGCTTGGATCAGTTAATATCTATAAAATTTTCAAATGATATATAAGGAATTCGTTTAAGATGGATCATTGGGTTGAGCCCATCTCAATAAAGCTTGGGGCCGATCCTTATGCTAAACCAAGCATTTGGATGGATAATCTAGATCGATATTCTGAACTGAACATGTGGGGAATGGTGAAAGCTAAGTGCATGTGAGCAAGTGCTACTCAGCAATGACCAGCTCGTCATAAGGCAATCTTCACCATGTAGATGCCTCACCAAAAAAATAAACAGATATGATCAACAATAGCACCGCAATTGCACGCATGGTGGATCATTGGTCATTTGTCGCCCCCCTTGACAATCATATTAATTGGATTTTTAGATAATGCATTTACACAGTCAAATCACACAATGAGTGGCGCTGATATTGAAAATATTTGATCATCAGGTATCTGATCATCATTTGGGCCACAATCCATCTGATGATTGGAACAGCAACAGATTCTCATCAAGAAGCTATACAGTAAAAGAGCTAAAATTTCAAAATATTGATGTTCCATCAGATATAGGGAGAGGGATCACATACAGGAACTTTCACATCCATCCAATTTTTTCTCGCCAACACATCAGAAGTGTAGAATATCTGATCTATGCAATAGGTGGGACCCATCATGACGATTCCTTGTATGGCCCATCTATTCATTGGGGGGCCACACTAGTATGCCCATCGACTTTCATGTGGCATCCTATTTGATGAGTGGATCGGATTGTAGCACTGATTGTTATGGTGAGGCCCATTCTTTTACTGAACAAGATGTCCTGTGCATTGACACATCGTCAAGGAAAGAAATGGTTTCATGTGAGGTTCACATGCAATTGCTGTATGTGACAGTCAAAAAATAAACCTCTGGTGAAGAAGAGAGAGGAGTCAAGTCGCCCATCCAAGTATCCCTTTAAATTGAGCAAATATACAATGTTTTATTACCCAAGTTGCTTCATCGAACATGGTTTTGGTGGCTGAAAGTTCATATGATCGGCTTGATTGGAGGATGGGAGGTAAATGAGGAATCATCCCTGTTGAATGATCCCAAACCAACTAAATGGGCCCATGTTTTTCCTTGTTCAATGTGGACCAGTGGTTTTAGTTCCCTGTTTGCAGATCATTGATTGGATGGCTAGGATCATCTAATGGGGGAGACAGTGTAGCGTAGTGGGTGAGTAGTAGAAAGGGGAGGAAAATATCAGTCTTCTTCCTCTAAGATAATCCTTGAATCCACAAGGTTTATTATTATTTTTTTTTAAAATCCTCTAAAAAGAGAAAATTTTGATAATAATGGTAATGTCACTTTCCAATGCACTTCATATGACTTATATATGCCCTATACCCCTTAAACTTTCTAAAATTAGTAAAAAGTCTAATCCTACCCAAACTCTCCTAGTAGATTCAAAGAAAAGATTTTGAGTGATTATGAGACTCTTAAAACCCTAAAAAAAACTAAAGTAGAAAAAAAATTGTAACTTACTAAAAATAGTAAAATTTGACTTAAAATTCAGATTTGAACCCTAAAACAATTGAATTTTGTGAAATCATTCAGGGGCAAGTACCAAATTATGGCCTTTGACATTGGACTGGATGTAGAGTGCACCAATAGCTTTCGAATTGACATATTATATGTGCAAATGGGATTATTGGTCGCAAAGTTATGGTTGTTGGATGCTATAGTGTGCACTAGACCCTTCGCTCGAACTTTTTGGCCTAATTTCTTTCGATCCTGGCTTTCCATGCGATTTTCCTTGATTTTGTTGTACATCATGTAGCCCTTATTATATGTGCAAATGGGATTATTGGTTGCAAAGTTATGGTTTTTGGATGCTATAGTGTGCACTAGACCCTTCGCTCGAACTTTTTGGCCTAATTTCTTTCGATCTTGGCATTCCTTGCGATTTTCCTTGATTTTGTTGTACATCATGTAGCCCTTCATGTGATGATGCCTGCCCGATAAACAACTAGAATACCAAAAGGTGGGGCCAATGTTTGATGTTTTGGGCGTTGGACAAAAATGCCATTTTCTTTTGGTAGAGCATCATATAATGCTTTAGATGAGATGGTATACAATGCTCAGCCAGAATCACCAAGGTTCTCCTTCAGGCCAGCATTTGTACTGGTATAGTCTTTAGTGATCTGGTTGATTTGATTCATCTTGTAGGTCACAATATGGATCGGGAATGAACTCAAGGGCTCCTCCATTGAACTATACCAACCATCTGATCATTGTACCTGCCTCCCATTGCATATTACGTGTTGAGCATGTTGGTCATATTTCCATTTTAACTGTACATTTGTAGGAAAATTATTGGATGGCTAGGTTTGTTTGATTGAGTTTACTTTCATTCCATTGCATATCCACATCAGGCCACACCTGCTGAACATGCTGGATCTCTTGAAAGACCCACCTGATGGAATGGTGTTCATGAAACATCTGTTTCCTTTTCTTAATATGCTTGTTCCTGTCCGTTAGTTTTGTTATTGTTGTCGTTGATAATTGCTGCATGAATGAAAAAAATTCCTTTGTATCCTATGTTGGTTTTGATCAGTAGATTGTTGTTTGGTTAACATTATTTGCAAGTCTGACTTTGCAGTATTCTTTTTTCTTCGTTGCTAAGCGGGTTCTCTAAATTTGGTAGTTTATGCAGTTGGTTTTGGTTTTTGTTGTATGAAAATTGGAAGCATGTCTGTTAATAGGTTTTAAGTCCATCCATCTTCGGGTTGATATGTAGGATGAGTTTGGCTTTCTATTATTGGAATTTAATAAGTCATTTTTTTTCATGGGTTAATAATTTATAAAGTTTTTGTGTTTGCAAATCAGATGTTTGAAATTTGGTGGTTTTACATTGTGAAGTTCCTTTTATTTATGTTTTTGTCTCTCTTTTTCATGGAGATTGGTTGATTTTCAGGAAGGTTTTGCTTTCCTTTGAATTTTTATTACATCAAATGTTGTTTTTCAATTGTTCTTTCTGATATTGATGTGTTCATATTATGGGGATACTCCTATTCCTGTTTGGTTTGAATCTTCAGTGAGGTTTTCTTAGTTTCCACATGTCATTGTGGTTGCAGGAGAAACTGTATTTCCCTTTCTGTTGGCTTTGATTTTTCAGAAGGCATTAATTTTTCTTTATGGCCTTATGTAGTATGGTTTGTGCCGCCAAGAATGATGGATTTGGATTTAAGTTACTGTTTTATTCCTTTGGGCTTGATTTTTCAGGAGCTCGTGAGTGCAGGTGGTCAGACAATCTGGGGTGACCCGGCTGAAGTGGGAAAAGTTGTTCAGGGGGCAGCATTTGACGTTGTGTTGGACAACAATGGCAAGGATTTGGACACTGTGAGGTCTGTTGCTTTCTACTTTCTTTTGGTCTTTGAAAGCAGTTCACCCCTTAGAAAGTAATGTCACATGATTGTATTTTCTGATTACATTTAGTGAGCTCACTGATGCTCAACTATGAGGCATTGAGGTCTTTCTTTCTGGTCAATGCAATTATCTTCATTTATTTATTTATTTTTTACTTTTATTTTTGTAAATACTTGTTGTGGAGTAGTTTTTCAATCCCATAGAGAAAGGCATGCATGATTGCATGATGTGCTTACTCTTTAAATTATGAAAGAGGCGGTGGTAGTCCTTTCCAGCTGGAAATGGCATAAAGAACTTGCTCCTGACATCTGAATTCTGAATAATGGGTATAGAGTCTCTAGAGAGAATCATAGAAACTGCAATTGGTCTGTAGGACTCTGAAGTTGCTTTCAGCCTTTTCTGAGTTGAATGTGAGACATCTTGCAATATGAAGGCCCATACAGTTCTAATGGCACTGCATATAACTTTTGTTACTTACTAGTGCACATATGGAAGATTCCAGTTCTCAAGGTCAACACAGTTCGTCATTCTCAAAATGCAAGAGAGATTTGTTCTGCAATGTTCTTTCATTTTCACTAAGTGAAACTTCACCCAAAGTGCTATTCTTTCATGCAATGTTCCTGCCGTGTTCCTAATATCAATCTTCAAACATAGGCCCGTTGCTGACTGGGCGAAGAGTGCGGGTGCTGAACAATTTCTGTACATCAGCAGTGCTGGAATTTATAAACCAGCCGATGAACTTCCTCATGTTGAAGGGGTATGTTCTACGAATTGTTTTCACTTTCATCGAATAGAACGTGTATGCTTGCATGCCCTTCTGCGTGCAAATGTGTTGCTTGTGGGCATGCTGGTGGATGAGTACATGCATATGCAGAATATAAGAAGTATCATGAAAGCATTCATGCATCGACAGATGATCACTAAAGCATGTGTATGCGTATCCAACATCGAAAGCATGAAAAATCCTCTCATACATTGAACATGATCACTAAAGCATTCATACATCAATATATGATCATTGTCTTTCTCTAGGTGTTTTATGCTATGCAGTTGGGAAGTCTAGAAATTGCAGGAACTTTTTCATATTAGTTATCTGTTCACCTTGTATTTAAAGATTGTTTAACTAATTGAATACATCAACACAATCCTGATGGCTGGTATTCTGGTATTTTTCATACATGCTTGCATGTATGTGAATGTATTTGTGTGCATGCGATTTAGGAAATATACACAGAACTGCATACATAAAACTAAATTGCTAGATGTGGGTGATAAATGATGTAATTTCGCTTCTTAAAATCCATGTACCTGATCTCACATAGTCCGTAGGAAATACCTGCTCTTAATTCTCTTATGTAATCAAATACAAGCTGTTCGGACTTAGAATGAAGTAACTGGGAGAACAAAAAATCTAGCAGGGAATGTTGCTGTTTTTCATTGATTTTATTCTCACAGCATATTACATATGAGTTCCTTGTTGAAAATCGTGAATTTTTTGTGTCGACCTATGTTGCTTTATTCACTAGAAGCCACCATGCCAATATAAGATTATTAGCAAACTCGTTATTTGGTCTCTACTCATCCCATCTAAAAATGGTGCCCTGGGAAATGTTGGGTTGATGCTGTGGGGATGTTTTAGCTGTTCTCCAGCACAATTCTATTTAAGAGATGCGGCAATGTCATAT
Organism: Magnolia kwangsiensis; assembly: GCA_037074715.1. NCBI lineage: Eukaryota > Viridiplantae > Streptophyta > Magnoliopsida > Magnoliales > Magnoliaceae > Magnolia > Magnolia kwangsiensis. The sequence goes on from CM073579.1 coordinate 22,365,915, forward strand.
GGGCACCTTCTTGCTGAAGAGGTTTGTCGGATGTGGAATTGGGTGAGTATCTAAGTCTCTTGGAGACAGTTCATATATCAGATTCGACAGAAGACTCGGTGGTGTGGACGGCTCATAACTTGGGGAAATTCTCTCTCTTTTTTCTATAGCTTCTTGTCTTGTTCGACCAACACTGTTGGGCATAATCATCAGTTTTGGAAGTATGGAGCTCCGTCCAAGGTTGCTTCTTTTGTTTGGTTGGCAGGCAGGAACATGATTTTGACAGTAATACAATCTTCGCAAAAGGGATTTAATGTTCACTAACATATGCATCCTATGCTTGAAGGATGCAGAGTCAGTGGACCATTTGTTCTTGCATTGCCTGTACGCAAGGAAGATTTGGGATAGCTTTCTTGCCACTCTTGACATCTCTTGGGTTACGCCTAGCTTGCTTCCCTCCTTTTTGGCATCTAGGAATGGTGGCGGTTTTTTCAAAGAAGGTAAGGTGGTTTTGCGGCTCGCGGGGATGGCGGTCTAGTGGGCATTATGGGGAGAGAGAAACAGGCGCTGTTTTGAAAACAAATAGGAAATGGCAGATTGGATTTACCGCAAGGCAGTGCATTGGGTCGCGGATTGGACGATCGGGGTCAAGGACCTAGACATATGTGTCGTTGTAGGCCTTGCTTGGGCTGTAGCTTTTCCTTTCTTTTGCTTTTTGTATTCTTTCCTGCCCTTGGGCATTTTCTTAATATATTCAGTCACCTTTAAAAAAATAATAATAATCTCACCATGGTCTCTCTCTTTGTACAATTGCACTCGATCAACCATATGGCTCAGATACCATTTTTGTTAGGTTTTTCATCCCATGTTCACACGCCCATACGTGTGAAGGATTGGATGCAATCAATACAATTAAGGAGTTGGATGAAGAACGCATCATGGATTTTAATGCATTAACAAGAGATTTCTAATTCAAACTATACCTTTTCTGAAGAAGATTTTCCAGGCTTCTCTCTTTTCCAAATCTTCAAGCTTCGACTCTTTTGTGAAAGAGTTCTAGCCTTGGCCTCCAAGGATAAATCACCACTAGTTCGTAAGGACTCACAAGCCTCTAGGAGATGAACCCTATGGTCGCTCCTGTTCATACATCTAGGGGAAAGAGAGAGAGGGGGGACGTCGGGGAGAAAGAGGAGAGACAGATGTCCAAGCCTAGTGGGGGATTCTTGGGGTCTCCTCACTTGGGCTTTAGGCTTCATAGGCCTCTTCTCTTAGCGCATGTGGGCCATCACCAACTACATATATATATATATATATATATATATATATATATATATATATATATATATATATAAGGTCTTCATGCACATCAATCCTAACTCCTGGCACTTGCACTATTCTACATCCTTTCACGTCATCATCGCCCTTCCATCATGTGGTCCCAAGCTCCAAACATGGACTCCACTTGATGAACATGAAGATCCATTGTTGGATTTTTTTACAAGTCACGTATAAAGAAAACACATGTTTAGACCATAAAGGCATTGTTTTCTTTTGGAAAAACCATTTAAATCAACATCCCTATGACACAAAAGGACTGCATGAGCTTATGACTGACAAAGCTTTTCAATCCAAATGATCTTCCCTGAAACAGTCCATACAACAGGCCTGCCTTTTATTTGATTCCTTGTTGGATTATCATAGAGCACAAATGTTTCCAAGTGACCCAACTACATGCTTATGTCATCCTGGGTCACAGGATTCATAATAGGTATCATAGCCACTCATTATGGATAACGAAGTCTCCACAAATAATCCTCAAGTCTAAGGAAGTTTAGATGTGGTGCTTATGAGTGTCTGCTCCTTATATGGGACCTTGGAGCAGTACTCACATGATCCACCATTCAATTTGTCAACTCATGTGTTTTTCACACTCTTACTGATGTGAGTTCTCAAATCAAATTGCCTGAGATAAAAGCAACGCTGCTAATACGATCATCGAGTCAAATGACAACTGCACACATGTGCCGGCCAAGCACGTGATGGTTGTGAATGCTCATTTTCATGGATAAGGTCCCTTGGGCCACATCTCTCCCATGTCATTAGCTTAACCACATGAACTAGGCCTAATTCAATGTCCATGAGGGACTTCATGGTTTTGATCAAACCACAGCATGAAATTAAGCACTACCTTAAAGTAAGCATACATGCTCTCTCATCATAATCATGTTGCAATTATTATAATTACAAGCAATGTCCATGATTGCCTAAGTGGGGCATGGATTGGGTTCCAAGGGTACAAAACCCAACATCACTTCCCAGTTCATACCTATTTATACTTGTTATTTTTTGAAAGAGACTCTTCCTCACTCCCGCACTTTGTTGCTGCTTTGCTTCATGCTTTGTGCAACTATTGTACCGATATAAATTTGTTACCATGGAGAACTCAGGCAATCGGAATCATTGTGTAATTAAAAAAGTACAAACTTTCTTCTGTGTGTTCCATTCAATGTGCATATTTACGGTGATAAGAGCTAGGAAAAATCAGGCTGAGTTTGTTACTGGAATTACGATGAATCTTCACTTCTATGGATTGATTTTCGTGCAACGTTTTTTGCATAGTTGATAATGAGCTTAGCTGATGAGTTTGCAATTCAAGTTATGGATATTACAAGCATTGACTATCATGAAAAATAGCAAGTTGTAGGCTTAACTACTAAAAAGAAGAAAAGGTCATGCTATAATTTGAACTTCCCAACTGATCTCTGTGCTCTTTAGTTAGCCATATGAATCTTAAATCATTTAGCTTTTCTTTACTCTGTCCACCCTTTGAAATGAACCATCCAACATTGTAGGATGTTGTTAAGGCAGATGCCAGTCATGTCGGAGTGGAGAAATACATTGAGGAGCTTTCCTTCAGTAGCTGGGCAGTATTTCGTCCGCAGTACATGATAGGGTCTGGGAACAACAAAGATTGTGAAGAGTGGTTCTTTGATCGTATGAAACTCCCTTACTTTTCTAGTCTAGTTCTTCTTCCACTTCTTCTTCTTCTTCTTCTTTTTTTTTCCTTTCCTGCAGATGATGTGTTCCTATGTGTTATCGGACTTGGATACCATGACGGATATCTTTAGCTGGTTATTAGTATGAAAGGTTTGCTCAAATACATCCCGATGTATTGCAATGTGATTCATCAGGACTTTAGCCTTCGAATCTGGATCATCTTCCAATGATCCTAGCCAGTTAGACTATACATCACACCTTGTATGGTTGGATGTACGACAAGTAAAATCTCTCAGTTCTTTGGAAAGGTCAGTTACCATGACATTCGAATAATCGAAAGGTTGAAATATTCGATCTTAGAGGTTTTTTGTGCCAACATCAATGGGAATCCCTATCACATAAACAGTTTGGGTCATTGAAAAAAGCCCAATTCCAATGGTTGAAGTCTCAACATATTGCAGTAGCCCGGGATGTATTCAAGCAAGCCTTTTAGCATAAACATATGATGCACATCATTAGAAGAATAAATGTGGAGAAAAGAAAAGAAAAACAGAGGTTCTGATGTATCCTTTACATTCTATGTAGAAAAATCCCTTGAAATTTACGTTGCATCTCTTGATATGGAGCCATTAATCCCTTGAAATTTATGTTGCATCTCTTGATATGGAGCCATTCATTAATGAAGATAAAGAGGAACTCCTGATATTATTTATACGGTTACTTTGCATTGGCATGTATGCTTGTTGTAGATGAATAGCAGCAGATTCTTTACATTGTGACAATCTAAAAGGCGACGGATTTTTTGTATATAAACAACTATTGTCAGCTCTGATACTTTTTGTTAGAATGACCAAAAGCATTGCAGTACGAATGTCAAAGGGTGATTTAACCAAAATTTGTAGAATGAATAAAAAAATCAATAATAAAAATCTCTCTCTCTCTCTCCCTCTCTCTCTCTTATCTTCTAGAGCATTGATGTTGCATGTATGGTGTACCAACTATCAGATTAGGAAATAAAGTATTTCTACTCAAAATCAGCCACATTCTAGTAATTATTCGAGCATTCATCAGAACCATCGTTGAATGATTTTTTTTATTTTTTATTTTTTTGACCAATGCCATTGGCAAAATCAAATATTTCTACTCAAAGTCAGCCACGTTCGAGCAATTATTCAAGAAGGGCTCTTCCCGATTCTGGAACCACTGTTTACCTGAGAATGTATGATCTTTAGTATTTGAGTTTATATTAGTTTATTTTTTATTATTCTTATCCAACCTACGACATGTTTCTGTTTATATTTCATGATAATTATCAACATATGAATGCCATATCACCATATTGATGTGTAATTCCTAAGATGTTTCCATTCTTTGCTGCCATACAATTCGCAGGAATTGTCAGAGACAGGCCAGTTCCCATCCCTGGTTCAGGAATGCAACTCACTAACATTTCACACGCTAGGGACTTGTCCAGTATGCTGGCCCTAGCTGTTGAGAAGCCTGGTGATGCTAGTGGCAATATCTTCAACTGTGTTAGTGATCGTGCTGTGACTTTGGATGGATTTGCCAAGCTCTGTGCTCAAGCTGCAGGTCGCCCAGTCAAAATCATCCATTATGACCCAAAGGCTGTTGGGATTGATGCAAAGAAAGCATTTCCTTTTCGCATTATGGTAAATTTTTTTCCATCTGATTGGCATAGGATATGGCATTTCTAAACTTCTAAAGCTGTTAAAAGGGGCGGCAATGGGCTGGTTTGGGACTAGAGCTGGGCATCGAGTTGAGTCGGACCAAGTTAGGGCTGACCCGACTCAATCCGGTTTTGAAATAGGCCTGACCCAAACTTGATCCGACTCGGTACTGAGTCCAGCATGCTTGACCCGATCCGAGTCCGGGTCTGAGAGGGGGGAGAGGAGGAGGAGGGTGGTGGTGGTGGTGGGTGGCTGCCGGGCTTAGAAGAGGAGGAGAATGAGGGAGGGAGAGAAAGACTTTGGGATTGGGTCGGGGTCGGGTGTGGGTGCGGCGGGTAGGGTTAGTGATAGAAATTAGTTTTTTTAATATATATATATATATATATATATATATATATATATATATATATATATATATATATATATATATATACCCGAACCCGAGTTGAGTAAGTCTCACTGGATCGAGTTTTGGGTCGAGTTGGGTCGAGTCACTGGGTAACTTGGACTTGACTCGGTTTGAGTTCGGATTGGACGAAGCCTACTCAATTTGGACCGACTCACCCATTTGGTTCGGATCGAGTAGGGTTTGAATGAGTCGACCGAGTCGAGTCATCCCGTGCCCAGCTCTATTTGGGACATTCCGTGGGCAGTCTGATTATTACTTGGACCCGAATGGCAGGCCGAGGATCACCTCTTATTAACCGGGCCTGAATTCAGATGGGATTGCCCTGCAGCAGTCACAAATGGGCCTGGACCAGGGATCAATCCTGGCTTCAATAGAAAAAGTTGCAAGCCTAGGTTTGGGCCATTTTTTATAAGAATTTTAGGCTTGGACCCACCAGGCAGGACCAAAATTCATGCCCTAGCGTGGCCTACAAAGGGTTGGCGCATTGCAAACCATGTTGAACAAGAAATAAATTGCATGATTTTTGTTTCCTCAGCACTTCTATGCAGAACCAAGAGCTGCCAAGGAAATACTGGGGTGGAGTAGCACTACTAACCTTCCTATGGATTTGAAGGAGAGGTTTGATGAGTATGTGAAGATTGGTAGAGACAAGAAGCCAATGAAGTTTGATGTTGATGATAAGATACTCGAGTCTCTTAAAGTTCCAGTTGCTGTGTAATAGGCATTCTTGGATGGTAACCAAGTATCACTTCTAGTTTTTTCAGGTCATGTACCCCATGCATGATGGGCTTTCATGTTTCCTTCTTGTATCTGAATCATCTTGCTTATGTTAAGTTCAATGTATCCATTTTTGTTCATTCAAAAAAAGAAAAAGAAAAAGAGAGAGAGAGAGTGAATAGTATGCTAGCTATTCCGGTAATAAAACATGCATTTGCTCCATTAATTATAGCTAATTTTAGGTGGATCTCTTATTGACTACAAAATTCCTTGAGGGCCTGTTTGGATTGTGGAAAAAAAAAAAAGACATGAAAATGATGCACTCTTCCCATGCTTGTATAAAGATGGGACAATTCTATATATGTTTGGATAGTTAAGAATAAATTGGATTCCAGTTAGCAATCATTATCCTTTTCTAGAGTCAATTTTTGTAGCACGGTAGTACTAGGTACGAGGTGTCTATTGTCTGAAAAAAGAAGAAGAGATTTTCACTTGCTATGATTCCCATGAACACTGTTCGTGGAAATCATCATCGGATAATCATTAGATCTTTCTTTTCTTTTCTTTCTTACTATCCAAACCGGCCTTAAATGAATGATGCTAGCACCTTTTGGAGCCTTTTATTAATATTTTCTATTATTATTATTTAATTTTTTTTATCAACTTCTCTCATCTCTACTTTCTTCTTTTACTGTGGCTCAATTTGTTGAAGCTGCACATGGAAGGGTAGGGCGATGTCTTTTGACCTCTCGTGCATCCAATCTTGAATTATTGTTTAGGTTTTAAAGCGGAAAATGGAGCACCTAACATTGGCTTTTAATAATGAGAATTGATCACCTAAAAGCCTCTTCACTTGTAAGGCTATACCATATTTCCCACCAACATGCCACTTTTACAGGATGCCTGTAACATGAAAATGGTAGGCCTCACCAAGAAGACATGTAACGACCCGAAAAATTTCGTACCAAGATCCAAGTACCACCTCGATCAAAAATCACTTAGGATTAATTCTCTTAGAAATTTAACCTAAGTTACCTAGCGCTATGTTAGACTGGCTGTGAAATTAGTGCTGTTCGCTTTAAATACGTTCTGCAAGACTTAAAACTTGTAGAATCAATGATGCTATAATATCCCGAAATCTAGGAACCAACTCTAAACTCAGTTGTTATAGGGAATGTTTGGTAACTTTGTATTGGACCTAAACCGTGCGTCGAAAGTCCGATATGTACAATCTCAGACCATTATGACCGCTTAGTTGGACTTGACAATCATTTCGATAATCAAGCCCAACTGATGTCCTGACACTATTTTACTGAGTTCGGAATGAAGAGATTGAGAAAAGGAAAAGGATTAGAAAATTAATTCCATTTTTATGAAATCTGGCACGTGTCATTTGCGCGTTATTTTTAAGCGTTCTGACCGTCAGAATTCAACCAAATTTTACCCTTGGATCAGAAAAATTGGCCCTTTCATGTCATGGAACTTGTAGCCCTGATTTAGGTTCGGTAACCGTCGAATTGAAACTGGTCCGCCACGGACAATCTGGAAACCCGATCGGACTGAAAACTTCGCTGATTAAAGATCCGATGTTAGTGAGCTTAAGTCCGACCGCAATTGATAAGAGGACCTCCAGAAGTGCTCCGTTGGATCGGAACAGACCCGATTTGGTTATAACATAAGTATACCTTGGCCCTGGGTCTAATTTGGTGAGTTTTTAGCCTATATAAGGACCTTATAACCTCTCTCTCATACACCATACGAATTTTAAAACCCTAGCTAAGGAAGAGAAGAAAAGAGAGAAAGTGAGAGAGAAGTGGGAGCTACTTTTGGGATTCGATTCTCGTTACTCCTTGTGCTTACACATCGTTATCGAATCACTATTCCAGTGATTTCAAAGATACTATTGGGTAAGAAAACCTAACCCTAATCAGTTCTAGGATTTGAATTAGTTAAAGTGATGTAATAGCTAACCTATTTCATATAATAGGTTGCCGTTGGGCCGTAGACGAAGCGTGAGTGAACAAACTGAGTTCGTTACGCGTTTACCGGTGTAAGGTGCGGACTATATGCGCTTAGGTTATGGTTTTCAACCCTTTCAATGATAGTTAATGATTTATTCATGCTATGGATGCAATTATACATGCCAAATGTGTTGTCTGTTTTGTCTTCCGTATACGTATGCCGTATATTGTAAATATCGTATTTCAGGTATATGTTAGAATACAAGTATATGTATGAAATTTGCTAAATTGATTGCCATAATAAATTGTCGTTGTTATATGCTTATTATGTATACGGCAACTCCTTGGCGAAAGGACTTGTCCTACTTTGCAGCGGTGTCAACATATGTGATGTATGTTGAATAGTGTAACCTAAGTATTTGAATAAATGCCTAAGTGAGTTAGTAGTTAGCAAAGTGTGATTGTTAAGATGGTTGGGATATGGATTTCAACCATAGAATTTGTGTGTATGATTCCCTCCATGAATCATGTAACTTTGGTTGTCCGTGTTAAATGAGTGTATGACTTCCTCTATGGATTGTGTACTTAGTTAAATCATGATAAATGTGTGTATCAATTCATGCATGTACTATTTACATTTCAAGCTATACTTCATTTCTTGTTCATGTGAATGCAGAATATGACTCATATGCTAGTTATTATCTTTGTATGTGAATGGGGCTGTATTACAGTCCAGGCAATTGGAAACCATTCTGGAAGTAGTGGCTGAGGTTGCTTTCGCCACACAAGATGAGTCTAGCGAATCTGAGTCGTGCTTGGGGAGTTCGGCAATGGTTAGGCCACATGGAGTGCTTATGCATTCCATGTCGTTCAACTCAACGTGCGCTTGGCCTAGTTGAGCTTATCAACTAACCCGATTGACCGATGCTTGTTCACCATATTGGTCGCCACTGTTTGAATCTAAGACACTGAGCTTACCAGTGTAACTCCCGTTAACCATGGTACCAAGATCCCCTAAGACTCATGAGCCGGGTATGGTGGTATGGGACACCGTGGTCGTGCTGTCGGCCTACGCTGGGGCCACAAACCTCCCCGTAGTGACCAGTGAGCACCCTACTCTGAGCAGATTATGGTGGTATGGGACACTATATTCTTGCTGTCGGTCTACACTGATTGGTGACGAGCCCTCTGTAGTGACCTTGAGTTTATCCTGACACCGCATGGGGGCGACGAGTCCTGATGCAGTCTTAAGGATATAAATAGGCCTGTATTGATAAGGTGATGGGGGAGTGGAGCAACGATTGCGCGCAACAGCCCTTACAGCCCTTGCAGCGACCTAGAACTATACTATCATATGAGATATCCTAGGACTGACGACCCTAGAAAGGATCAATGTTGGGAAATGATACAAGGGAGGTGTCTTAGCTTCCCAATACTGCTGTATGAAAAGGACTAATAAGAACTGGGTAATCACATTCATGACATCGCACTGCATGTGCCATTGGCGTTGGTGTGAGAGCACAGTGGTAGTGATTCATGCCATGATCGTTAGATGATGTCGCATGAGGGAGATTGTGGTGAGGGCATGCATCATTCTTCATATCATTCTTGTATTAACAAGAGATCTAGGACTTGTGTGATTGTACTGCCTTATCATTACTGCTTGATTGGATTGATAACATGTTAACTTTTGCTATATAGTACTACTGAGTTGATCACTCACTCCCACATTCTGGGACAGTGTTTAAACACCAACCAGACTCTGCTTTAGATGCAGGTGATGGCGATTCTGGCGAGGCAGGGCCAGACTTTGATGAGGACGAGGAGGCGTTCTCATACATGCAGTTCTCAGGCAGATTTGACTGAGCCTTGTCCTGACCAGCGGGGATTATTTTGGGATATGTATTGTATTATTTTTGAACGGTTCATGTATGTATTTTGAGACACAGATATATGTATATTTCTCTGGGCAGAGCACGCATCATTTGGAGATTTATTTTGTATCATGTATATACTTAAGTCTTCCGCTTGCTTTACCTTTATATCCCTGAATTATGTCTGTTAATCTAGCTTGATCTATATCATGTTTTATGCATTAATACAGACAACATACAATCATCATCGAATATGTTGCATAAGTGATGTTTTGAAACTCGGGAGCTGAGTTATACTCGACCCCCGAATTTCAGGGTGTTACAAGACACCTGGCACAAAAATCAGGTTGGTTCCCGGATCAGATAGGCCACACTATTGGAATCAATGGACAACTTGATGATCTGACTTAACAATATTAGTGTAGCCCACCTAGAGAATGTATCAACCTGATTTTTGGGCTTGATGATATGGTGCCTCCTACATTTTTCATGGTTAGGATGTTGATGAGGACATCACTTCACGTACACCTTTGCATACGTATTAGAGGAGGAGACGAGCCGCATCGATTTTCCTATGGCTAGGTAAGTACTCATGATCGTGTTGAAGACCCCATGTGTATGTGCAAGTATATGGAAAACCCCATACTAGGAAGATGCGCATTGACTGTTTTATGGAGAGGGACGTGGCGATCGGACCATTAGATCACATGATCGAGCCGTTAGATCGTGAATCGTCCACATTAGTTTTTATTAGACTTTATCAGCTTATAAGATTTAGTTTTGTTTATATTATGTTCGGACACCATTATGAGTATTTTTAGTTGATTTTATTTAGACTATGGCTATTTTCATTAAAATTCATAAGACATGCTAATTATTGTAATTATTGAAACTTTTAAAAAGATGGTGGGCGTGTGAAATTTGTGGGAAAAAAAAAAAAAAAACTAAGAAGCTTTTGCTCATTTTCTTCTTCTTCTTCTTCCATCTTCATGAGATTTGAAAATACTTCCATATGATTTGGAAGGGAGATTGGTGTGAGACTAATTTTCATCAACGAATGTGTGAGGTCTCTATATATCCACACATCTCATCCTTTTATCAACCATCGAGGTATTCTTCCACATTCTCCAATTTCCGTTCTCCTTCATCCTAAGTCATCAACATCCTCTGATCTTTGTCCCTTATACATCTAAACCATCCTGCTGAAGATGTTGGTTCATGATTTGCGACATCACCCCATGCATCCTCATAGCTTCATCCATAGTTGGAGTTCTAGCCATGGCAGGTGCTCCACTTACGTTTCCCTAAATTGGTGCCTCAGGCTAGTTGGTTGATATCTCTCTTGGTTATCGGTGCCACAGATGTTGCCGAGGTCGCCCCAATCTTTCTAGATTTCAGTCCAGCCATAGATCTACAACAACTACAAGGATATTCAAGTTCAAAATCCAATTTCTTCATGCCTACTACTAGAGGGAAAGTCTCTTCCTAACTTTCCTAAGTAGTTTATGTTTCACCCTAGGTTCATCTCAACCTGACTGATACCAACCTGTCACACCCCAACCCCAATTTTTGAGCGGCCTTTGCCCATCCACCGAGATTCCCCGGTGCAGCTATGAGGAAAATAAATATTTTCATTAATGGCACACATTCATAAGCACACAACCCAAAAGAAATTATAATATTAAATCTATAAATAAACTTAACAAAGTTTAATCTGTCACCAACTTATTCCCATCATCCAAACAAATCAAAACTATCCTAAACTATCAAATAAATCTCTACTGTTGGCTTAGATGTGACTACACTGAGACTTTTTTTTTTTTTTTTTAGTTAGCTTGTTAGTACACACCCATGTCAGTACACATACTCCATGTTAGCCACCCTCGCTAGGGATCCATACTAAGACCTCAAGTGTTGAAACGAGGTATCTCTACTCAGTCTGCCAGTTGAGCAATGGATTTAGGTGTGACTACACTGAGACCTGAAGTCATCATTCTCTGCACTAAGCCATCCGTAGTGGTCTCCATAATCTGGTGCTAGCATCCTATGGGTATATTCTAGAGACGTGGGCCTGCAAGTGGCCTCCTTTATCACCTTAACCTTCTTGATCTGGACATTATCTAGCTCAGATTGGTGTGTCGTCTTGTGGAGTGCATTTATTTCACTATTACCGTACTGTCAAACGATCCACTTAGAGGGTGGGGCCTCCCTCCATGAAGACGGGGAGGTCGAACTCACATCGGAACCCTGAATTGTTAGGGTTGTAACAATCCACATTAGTGGACGCTCAGCAAGTAATACTGTAGCATAGATTATTTAACAATTAGAATAATGCAAATACCACATCTGATCACATATCTCATATTGGAGAAATATCATTCAATTTCATGTTCTTAATGAAACCACTCTTACATCCTTTGTAAACTTCCAGGGCTTACTCGATTTGCATGGGTTAGGCCTAGCAACACCCACCCACACAACATGCAGGTCTACTGTCTTATTGACTTTGCAGTAGGCAACACCGCCCGGCCTTCGTAGTGAGTGACCTGCTTGAGTTGGTTAATCCTCTTCCCTGAACAGCTAATACGAGGCCCGAGCTAGCGGTTCTAACTAGTACCATTTAGAATGGGGAATCAGTACCCCTTGTAATTTCTTGGAATTTCTTATCTCAACTAGTTTAAGGGCATTATCAACCCTGAGTTGTCTGTAGTCTATTCTCGATAGCATATTCTCATTTCAACATGCATCATTTAGCAGTTTTCATGAAATATATCATAAGGAAAGAACGAGCATGTCACTGTAATATTTGCAGTTAACTACTGAATAAATAATCATGCTTGGAAAACTAACCATTCTTAAATGATTTACTTACCGAACTGTATATGTGATGAATTTCACATATCAGAGCTATGTTTACAGTCTTCCGTATTTCCCTTGACATCTCGGCTTCCTGGACTTTCTTATGTTGCACTCACGTCTTTACCATGGTCGACTTTACAACATAAGATTCAATTTATAAGAGTCTATTCTATGGTTATCATCTCTAAATTAAGTTGCATGATCTATCTCGATTAAACCCTAGATCTAACTATGGATTCGCCTTATTAGGAGTAGTCCCCGATCTATCCAAGTCTGTTGCTCGAATTAAGGTTTTAATCATTGGATTTCAGTTTTACAGTGATTGGACCATTATATGGAAGTATTTTGATGATCTGGCCGTTGGATCTTAGTTTTCTTACGTTCAAATCGTTGGATGCAGCTATTCCCATGATATGACCATTCATCTTAGTGTTAACGTCCAGATCAGGTAGTTTACAGATATCCTGATCACTAAATCCATTTATCCGATGCAGTTAATCAATTTCCCGGTTACATTTATGGTTGGTTCTACTCTCATCTTATTGTTTATTTAGATCTCGTCTATCTAGATGAAATAGAGTGGGCTAATTCTAAGGTAGTTGCCTTAGTTACAATTTTGGTTTTCCAATTGCCCTCTAAGATTCAAATTAGCGTTTGAGGTGAATCTATGCGCCACAAGAATTAGTTACGGGTTATAAGTTTCTAGTCATGGTATAGGTTAAGGGTTTTCCATAAAACCCAAGTTAATAGGGCTATTGATCTAGGATGTACATATACGGCCATCATATTTTTTTTTAGAATTCTTGCTCGTATACCTACTCATCAACTTATATGAATGTGTCATTGCATGGACGTAGTCGTCTAAGTTTAACAAATATATGTTCATATGATTTAAGGTATCTATCTAATGATAGTTTCATAAATATGCGCACAAACTCATGTAAAAAAAAAGATAAATTTCACGTGTAACGTTTCGTGTATGCCTTCATGTTAGACAATTTATATATCATGATTGTGCAATTCAATGGATCTAACCATGCATCCATGCATGCAGGCATATATTGTTTAAATCAAATGGTTACACGTACTTACATAATGAGGTTTTTGGAACAATATATTCTAAATCAACTCTCTAAATCTTAATAGGGTTTCCTACACCATAATCCTAGGTTCTTAGATTAGATACAAATGGTCTTCAATTCAAACATTAAAAGCAGACCGAAATTAGAACCATTCAACAAAGTGGGGCTTACTTGAGCCAACATGGGCCCCACTAAGCACATTGGGCCAACAGCGTGGCCCATCATGCAGTCGCACGGTCAGCATGGTGTGGCCCATCTTGCTGCCATGTGGACAACAAAGTGTGACCCACCTCGTAGTGGTTTCGATTCCCCCTCTTGATCATATGTTTGTGGCCCACCTTGATGTTTGGGTTCCATCTACTTATCTAAAAACGAATAGGATGTGGAGAAGAGAGTTGAGATGCATTACCTGAAGGGGTTTGGATGAGAAGATTAAAAGGTGAATAGCCCACAATGGGGATGGCCTGCCAACGAGCTCTGCCAACGAGCTCTCTCTCTCTCTCTCTCTCTCTCTCTCTCTCTCTCTCTCTCTCTCTCTCTCTCTCTCTCTCTCTCTCTCTCTCTCTCTCTGCAACATTCATTTGGCTAATCTCTCAAACAACATCGGTCTTGTTATCAAGAATTTTATCGGATCAGCTCGCAAGATCAAAGTTACTTCGTGAGAAAGATAGTAATGTCACAACTTTTGCACTGTGAACACCAAAACCAGGCACACCTTCTCAATGGGAGAGTAATTATGCTATGTACCTATCAAGGTTCGGCTCAAATAATAGAGGGTATTCTCTTTTCCTTGTTCATTAGATTAAGCTAGCAAAGCCCCCAAAGAATTTTCAGATGCAGAGATATACAGAATTAGAGGTTTACCTTTTACAAGAGCTGCTAATATCGGAGGTTGCTTCAGTAACTCTTTGATAGATCTGAACACATTTCGACATGCTTGGTCCCATATAAATTTCGCTCCCTTCTTCATCAAATGAGCAAATGGTTGGCATCTACCAGCCAAATTAGAAATAAAACATCAAATATAAGCCAACTTTCCTTGCAAACTTTTGAGTTCTTTCACTATTCTTGGAGGTGGCATATCTTAAATAGCCCTGATCTTTCCTGGATCAACCTCAATTCCTCGATGCCTAATGACAAAGCCAAGGAATTTACTTGATGATACATCGAAAACACATTTTACCGGGTTCTTTTTTAATTGTTTCTTCCTAAGCCGACGGAAAACCAAAGATAAATGTTCGCTATGCTCTTCGTGATCATTCAACCTGACTACTAAATCATTGACATAACATTCTATATGTTTATGTATCATGTCTTGAAAAATATTCTACATTACTCTTTGAAACATGGTGCCAACGTTCTTGAGACTGAAAGGCATGACTTTATAGCAATAAATTTCGAGAGAAGCTCTGAATGTTGTTGCTTCTTCATCTTCAGGTGCCTTACATATCTGATTATATCCAGTATATTCATCCATAAAGGAAATGACTACATAATTTGCCGTGCTGTTGATTAGCAATTTCATTATAGTCAATGGAAAATCATCTTTTGGGCATGCTTCACTTAAGTCCCTAAAGTCGACTCATACTCTAATTTGTCTACTTTTATTTTTCACTGGGACAATATTGGAATCCATTTGGGATATTTAACTTCTCTTATGAAACCAACTTTGATTAATTTATTTACCTCTTCTTCTATCAAAGGTATCAAATTCGGATGAAATCGCCTTTGTGCTTGCTTAACCAGTCTTCTATCTTTAGAAATATTAAGTCGGTGCATCGCCACTGATGGTTATAAACCAGACATCTTTGCGTATGTCCAAGCAAACACACTTTATTATCTTTCAACAACTTGATATATCGATCGACCTCCTGTTCAGACAAACCAACATTTACGTATGTATGCTGCAGTTCTTCTTCTGTTTCCAAATTTATTTCTCGTAAAGTGTCGACTGTTAGTTGCCCCCCATCCTCTATCTATTTTGGAGCTATTTCAGGGTGCTTGATCACTTCAAGATCTGTCTCTTGGCTGGCTATTAGGTCGGTATTGATCATGTTTACTTATGCGCATGAAGATGATGCTCCCAGTCCGCGAGATTTCTCTTTTTCCTTTTCATTCACACCAATCGGGACTTGGGTACCTTTGCCATTGTTCAACCCTATCAGCTCTTCACAGTTAAAACCCATATTTCACATAATCTTCCTGCTAACTGGACTATATCTCTTTAAATCTTCTGATGTCAACTTGTCGCGGATCACATTGTCATTAATTCCATCTTCTGTTCCTTTCTCTGATGGAGCATAGAATTCAATTGGCTCATGATTCTTTGAATTGGGCTTGACACGGAACCATTTTGGCATGATAGGGAACTATTTACTTCTTTTGATACGTGGCGTCGACACTATAAAATTTAACTTCAAAATCTCCATCTGTTCCGGTGATAACAACATTAGAGGGGGATGGCCAACTACCTTAAATGCTTTGAGACAAAATAGATTTTCTTTTTCTTGTCTGTCTTCTCAGACAATTCCATTTTTGCGACTTTATTTTCTATTGTTAGCACTTTGTTGTCTCTTAATTTCGTACTTTCTGTACTTCCTTTTTTACTATTTTCTTATGTGAACTCACTGTAGTAGCTTGCATTTGCAAAGAAAGATTCTGCTTTCATGTATGGTTTTGTATCAGCCATTCCCTTGTACTGAATTCTGTTTCTATAATACTTGAAACATTGATGCAAGGTAGATGGTACGATGCTATATTGATGCATCCACGGTCTTCCTAAGAAGAGGTTATATGTTGTCACCGCATTGATCACATGACATATAACATTTATGGTTAATTTTCATATCTCTAATGTTAATGTGATCTTTTCCAGTGTGAGCTGGCCGTCTTGATTGAAGCCTTGAATCATCATCCCACTAGGACATAAATGCTATCGACGATATCTTAGCTTACTTAGCATATTCAACGGTAATAGATTCACTATGGAACCATTATCCAACATTATTCGCTTAACTTGTTTATTGTGAATGTGTCCGATAATCATCAATGGCTGTTATGTTCTTTGTCACTGATTAAATCTTTGTAAAAAAAAAAAAGTAATAACAGACATGGAGTCGTTTGTTTCTGTTATTTTTAGTGTATCAAGTTGTGCAAGACGATCTTCTATAGCTGATTTTGTGTTTTCCATTTCAACTTGCAATGCTTTCCTAACGCTATCATCCGATAAAGCTTGGATTAGCGTCTGGCAAAAGTCCTTTGATAGTCGTAATGCATTATATATGCTCATACGGGTGGGGATACCTTTCAGATGACTCACAACATCGTGGGTCACTTTTTCAATTTTATTCCTTTAATCTTTTTCATTATTCAGTAGCATTTTGGGCATCTTGCTTCGCATGACTTTAGATTTTCATTTTTTAGAAGAACTCACTATTTTCTTTCTTGAACGCAATGTGACTACGGCCGCTTCACGTGTATCTATCGGTGATAGGTCAATAGGTTCATCAGAAGATTTGGTAATAATCACATTGCAACTTACTCTTCTCTTCCTTTTGTCATACTCGTGCGGTTGTTGTTCCTGCTCAGTTTTTCCACACTTTGTTTCTTCGTGTTTTAAATTTCGTGAAGACAATGTATTCGCAACTGCTTTCCTGTTCCTTTCTTTTTCTTTCTCGACTATGATCTCACCCCTATTTATCATCCTTTGCAGTATGTTCTTTAATGTGAAGCAATTTTCTGTCGGATGTCCTAATAGGTGATGGTAATAGCAGTAATTCTTTTCTTTCCTTAGAGATTATGGGTTCGATCCCCAATAGAGTCATCATTTTTTTTTGTCATTTCATCTTTTTTGGGAAGCTTGGATTGAGGCAATTCGATTGTTCCAACAGTTAATAATTGTTTCATTGTAGGGACGGCGTCTTCTTTTTCAAACATGCATTCTTCATAAGAATCATATAGTCTAGGTCGCTCGTTATTTACTCGGCTTTTATAAAGATCTGTTTCTTCCTTTCTTTCTATTCTTCGTCTATTACGGGGGTCTTCTCTCTTCTTCTCTCGGTCGATAACATTCGCTATTAATTGGCTCGGTCCCCTTCGGTATGTCTCATTATGAAAGACTGGCATTCTTTTACTCATTATCTCAAGCGCATGGGCTTTCGTGGCAAGGTCGTGAAAAGTCCTTATATCGGCGCTTGTCAAGCTGAATGCAATTCATGTCTCCATTGAATTCAAATACATTTTCACCTGTTCTTTTTCTTTAGGCATTTGCCTACATGATGCCCCCAAGGTCTTCCACCAGTTAATGACATTTCTACCGGTTTGTTTTCTCTTTGCCGTATGGAAGCTAGTTTGGCGATACTGACATCTTGATCAGATAAGAAGAAATTTTCCATGAAAGCATCTTGCATTTGCTCCCAAGTACGTATACACTATGATGTTAAGATGGAGTACCATCGGAATGCTTTCCTCGTTAGGGATGACCCATCCCACAAGTGCAAATGAAGTGAGAAGGGACAGCTACCCTCCCCCTTTATATATCCAAAGAAGCCCCCCTCCTCTCTCCTTTTCAAATTTCAAAAATTTCATTCTTAATCCTAACTTCCTCATCCATTAGTTAGATTAGGATAATAATGATAGGTTTTCTCTCTTGGGTGTTATGTGATGCACAAGTTGAAAGTAAACAGGCATGGGTACCCTATCTGGGTCATTTGATGGGTTGGTCACACACCAGAGGTTACATTAGTATAGCTTTAGTGATCTAGATCTTTCTTAGATGGTAGCCCACCAGATCAAGGGTCATAATAAAATAAAATAAAAATTTCCATTTTTTCTACAGTTAATACACAATTGGACTTGTGTAAGATTGACATATACATGCATGCACCTAGGATTTTCAAAAAATTGCTACATTCTTTTAATTCCATTGATTGTTATATGATGTTTGGAATTAAAATAAATTTAAAATTTACCATGTGGACTTATATCAAGAACCTATATTAAACTTCATGTTACAGGATGTGAAACACCCGAATAATTTTGCATAGTGTTGACATATACCCGAAACACTTCATCATTGTATAAATATGGAGTTCTTTTAAAGGTCTTTTACATAAATGTTTCAAAATTCCAACAAGGTGTTTATTAATGTATTTTGGTACACTTTTAGTTTAATGGGTACTATGTCTTTATCATTTAAAGAGTATGCTACTTTATTCCTTAATTGATTTTCGTTAGTTTCTTACGAATTATGGTTATTGTGTTCATGTGGTTTCAAAAGTATGCTACATTATTCATTAATGCATCTATATTAAGTTTTTACGGATTTAAGATTATTACATTCAAATGGTTTAAAGAGCATGTGTTTGCATGGTATTGTGGAAGCATGTACTAGGAAAAGTATATTTGAAGGTCAAATTGTGGAAAATTTTCATATGTGAATTATGTGTGACCTGAGTGGAATTCATGCATTAAGCATTTTGGAACACTTGTTATCATATCGGGCCAGTCTCTAAGTGAAAGTCTCTAAAGCTATCATGACGGGCTTTATCCCTAGGTTGAAGTCCCTAAAGCTAAGATGGTATTGTATTGTGACTTAAATTCATCCTTGTATGCATTAGACATTGTTTGGAAAGTTATATATATGGGAAAAGGTACTAAGCGCTCGAGCTCACGGCTCCATCCCATGCGGTCGAGCTGTGTCACGCCCCAAACTCGGAAACCGGGCTCGCAAAATTTTCGATCGCCGAATCCGGCGCCGACAGCCTCCGTAGAATCCCATTCTCGGCTCCTAGCGCCCATTCGCCAGGTTCTGATCCTGGGATGCTACGAGGAGAATTGTCAACATCAGTTTGATTCGTAATAAGCATAACCAATGGCATAACCCACAAACAACAACCAAGAAATTCATTACATTTTCACTATGATCAAAAACTTTACAAGTACAATGAGCATAAAGGAAAATACAATAATAAAGAACAAAAAACTCTAAAATGCTCTGCAACGTGCTCCTGCCTCAGCGCTGCTGCGAATCAACGTCACCTGCACGCAACGGTCGTACATAAGCTTATAGAAAGCTTAGAGGGTGGTGAAATTGTGTGCGCAAGGTAGTAATATGATTAGGAAATGTCAGAATAATGCGGAATATGCAGATGGAACCATAAGATCATGAGCCGTACCAAGGCTATGCAATGCAAGACATGAATGGTATCGGCCATCCCAAGGCCATGCGATGTGCAATGCAACTCAAGCATACAGATCCTCATCTATGTCCACACATCAATACAGCTCAAATATGGGATTTCACCGGGGTCTAGTACACTCTAAACCAGATTGCCACCACATCGCGCACAATAAGGTAAGTGAAAGAGACCACACTATCCGTCTGCCAATATCGGGCACGACTCGTCGATAGCGGACCCATTCCTCGAGCTGGTCAGACTCAGCGTAACATTGCCCCCTACTCACGGGCGGGTAGGGTCGCACCCTCTTCCAACCAACCACGACACAGTGAAGAGCGTAACCGTCTAAAAATCGGCACTCAACGCTCATCTACCCACTCGGTCTAGACGTTGGAGCAACCTCTTGGTACCGTAAGGGTTTAGGAACTTTTATCCAGGGATATCTATAGTACCCCATGTAGAACAAGATTTTCGGTATCCAATCCTGCCAACCACGATGCGTCTGAAGGCTACGACCCTGATGTTGCTAGGGCGTACAATAACCATGTCACACAAATGCGAAATGCATAATTCACGCTATCCAGTCATGCAACAATTCATGCACATATCGTGCGCTCATGTAGGGCAATACTGCCTAACCAGGAGCCCATAAACAACCTGCCCGAAGGCATATGCTATGATCAGTCAATCCTCATATCAAGCATACATATGATGCGTATGATCATGAGTCATGAAACTATACTAAACATGTTATAATGAAATGAACTATTTTACAATGCAGATGGACGTGGACGGCCTATACACAATAAGTACGGGCCTAACAATGGGCCCTAAGGAGAGTCGTAATGTGGACATCCAACCAGCATTACACTCGCAATGTGGACGTCAAACCAACATTGCTTCCGAGGCACGATCTGCTTAAACATCGCTACAGAATCGGTATTGGGATTACACATTGCAATGGACCTTAGGTTCATCCCATTGGGCTTTTCATATATATATCAAATGGGCCATATCCTATGGGTCTTTTATTCATCAGATGGGCCACATAAATGGGCCACACTAATGGGTCTTATGTGCATTGCAATGGGTTAAAACCCGTGGGCCTTGGATTGCATCAAATGAGCTTAGTCTCATGAGTCTAATATGTGACCAATGGGCCACACCAATTGGGTCCCACATGTAGATCAAGTGGGCCCCACATGTAGATCAAGTGGGCCTCAACCCATAGACCTAACATGAGTCAAATGGGCCTAAACCCCTAGGCCTTAATCAAATAAAATGGGCCTAACTCATGGGTCTCAAATAAATCCAATGGGCCTAATCCCATGGACCCTTTTTATAATTAAATGGGTTTAGTCCCATGGGCCTTACAATATATCAAATGGCATAGTCTCACGGCCTTAGAACATATCAATTGGGCCTAAACCCATAGGCCTTAAATATCAAGTGAGCCTAAGCCCATAGGCTTTACATATCAAGTGGGTCCAAGTTCTTAGGCCTTAAATGAATCAAATGGGCCTAGCCGATAAGCATTTCATAAATCAAATGGGCCTAGCCCATAGACTTTTTATAATTGAAATGGGCCTAGCCCATAGGCCTGTTACAAATCAAATGGGCCTAACCCATATGTGAGTGGCCCACCCAACTAATAACTCATGCTTTAAAATGATCTCACCAAGTGGATGGACGGTCTGAATGCATCACGGCGGGTCCCACTGTCCAGTGGACAGTGTGGATAGAACACATACATCACAAAGGACCCCACCGTCCGCTGGACGGTGGAGGCCACACATACACAAGGTGGGCTTAACACATACATCATAACGTTTATGTTACATCTAAACGGTTCACAGGGTCACACGGACCCTGATAAATAGGAAAAACAAATTTCACTGTGATCCAAAACTTCTATGGCTCATAAAAGGGTATCAATGGAAGACGTTCATTCACACTATTTCCCATGAAGTGGGCCACCTGAGCGTTGGATCAGGCTGTACTTTGGAGGGGGCCCACCTCATGAACGGCGTAGATGAGACATATACATCATGGTGGGGCCCACGGCAGCAGCCGTGGGTGGCCGCTTGACCGCCCACTGCACGCTGACGCTGCTGCTGTAGCTCTTGTCAGAAGCAATGAGGCAAGGCCTCTTGTAATTTTTGGAAAAAAATGATTTTTCGGGAGTTTTTCGAGTGTGGGGTCCGCTTTACAGAAATCCACCCCGGCCATTGCATTCCGTGGCTCGCAACAGGCGAAACGAGTCCAGAGTTCAAATTTTTTTATGATCAGAAAATGAAATAAAATCAGAAAGGGATCCTTGAATGGTAATGATGCGTTTTTCGATGCTATGACCCACTAGGTCTTCCAATCAGCCCCAAACTTCTACCCAACGGCTAAAATACCGTAGGTGAGAGGATGGATGGCTTGGATTGTCTAAATACATCACGGTGGGGCCTAAGCAAGTGGGCCACCCAAATGCCACTTTTCTTCTTTCCCTTTTCTTCTTTCTTTTGAAACGTCCAGCGTCCCAAACGCTGGACGGTTTTATTTTTATTTTTTTTATAGATAGTGGTGGGCCCTGATGAAGTGGGCTACCACTGATGGGTGACATGGGTACAACGTCTAAGGTGGGCCCCACTTGAATAAAAATTTGAACAAAATAAATCTCAAGGTGGGATCCATTCAAGTGGGCCACACAATCCTATTGCATAAAAATAAAATAAAATAAAATAAAATAAAATAAAAGAAATAAAAGAGAGAGAGAGACATGGAGAGTGGGACACGCCTTGTGATGGAGGGCTCCGCCACTATGAGCCCTCCCTTGAATGAAATCATACAATAAATGGATCCTTTTGAACATGAGACCATAAAAAATATAAATCAACGGTGGAGATCCATTCCCCACCGATATGGACGGTCTAGATGACCTTTCTAAATGAAATAAACATCATGATGGGGTCCATGGAGAATGGCCTCATCATGGAATGATCATGATGATCCAAGTGGTCCAACGGCCACAACTTAGGGTCCCAAGCGAGATCCACACCATTGATCGGTGGGTCTCACTTGGCCCATCATAAGAACAAGAAAGAAACTATCCTAAAGAGGCACCCACCGTCCGATCTTCTTGCTCCTATGAGTTCCTTGGCACCTTAGCTTGGATTTCAATGGTTAAGATGAGGAATGGAGGGTTGAGATGGGAGATGATGGGGTAGGAAAGTGGACCACACTTGGAGCTTGGGAATTTTGGAGAAATCCTCGTACGTATGGAGCTTGGAAGTTTTTTTGTTGCTTGGAGATTTGAAATGAGAAAGAGAGGAGTTGTAAAGGGAGAGAGAAAGAGAGTGATGGATGGATGTGGTGATGGGGTGTAAGAAAGTATTGACTTTTGAGGCTTTTGTGTAAGAGAGGTATGGGTGGTGAAGACTTTTGTGGTTTTTTTGTGTAAGAGAGATATGGGTTTGGGAGACTTTTGTGGTTGCTTGGGAAAAGGGATGAAAGTAATGTGTACTTGACATGTGATGGCTTGATGGATTGATTGATTGATGGGATTGATGGGATTGATGTGACACATCGTAGAGATTCCCTTGAATTTAGTAACGCGCGGAGTTTTTTCGCACTGAACGTTGGCCCACATCTCTTGACCAGGGTATCGCCTCGGTGCGCGAGTCGCGGTATCGGAACCGCAACGACGGCGCGATCGCTATGGTATTGGTCTCGGGTTGAGTCGACTCGGATTGTCGGCATATGAATCAGGGTCGCGCGTCGATATCGGTTAAGGGTCGAAGGTTGCCGGGATTCGACCGGTAAGACCGCGGAAGTCTACGGAAAGGTACGGACCAAGATACGGGTCTTACAAGCTGTGTGGGCCCCACCGTGATGCGTTTCAAACATCTACCCCATCAATCAGATGCACCATTCCATCGTGGACCTAGATCTCAAAAATCAAGTCAATCCGTGACTTGTGTGGGCCACACCACATACAGAAGTGGAGAGGGGCCGTGCACCATTAAAACATTCATAATCATTTTTTGGGTCCCACCGAGATGTGGTTTGCAAATCCAGCCCATCCATAATGTGTGTCCCACTAGGATTGGGGGTCATACCAAGTTTCAGCAGCATTCAAAACTCAGGTGGGCCCCACCAAGTGCTTTTATATGTTTTAACGGTGTCTTCACATGATTTTAGATGGTATGGCCCACCTGAGTTCCGTTTACGGCTGATTTTTGGGATATCCCATAATTTAAAGGGGACCCATTAAATGCACGGTGTTGATGGTCGACATGCATCATTGTCACACCCCAAACTCAGAAAATGGGCTCATAAAATTTTCGATCGCCGAATTCGGCACCGACAACCTCCATAGTACCCCATTCTCGGATCCCAGCACTCACATGCCAAATTCCGATCCTAGGATCCTATAAGGAGGATTTTCAGTATAAATTTTTATTTTTATTTTTTGTAATGGATCATAACCAAGTCACAAAACAACATCATCACATATCCACTATATCAAAAACTTTAAGTACAATACGGGAAGGGAAATATAAGATGATCAAGAGGCTCCAAAATAGACTGATGAACACTCCTGCCTCAGTTTTGCTGCTGTCCAACGCTACCTGCACACAACTGTCGTGCATAAGCTTACAAAAGCTTAGAGGGTGGTGTAAGTGTGTGCGCAAGGCAAGTGCCAAGAATATAATATCAGAGCAATGCGGAAATATGCGGTAAGTCCATGAATACAACCAGTCATACTAAGGCTATGTGATGCAAGACATGAATACTATCGGCCATACCAAGGCCATGCAATGCGAGACATGAATACTATCGGCCATACCGATGCAATGCGAGGCCTACGTAGCTGAATGTCATATGCGAGATGCAATTCAAGAAAGTCGGTACTCATCAAGTACACATATCAGTACAGTTTCTCTCTGGATATCACCAGGGTCTAGTACACTCCACATTGACTGCCGCCTCCCTAGCCGCGCAGCCCAGCGAGAGGAATAGACCTCACTATCCGCCTGACCAGTAGTCTGCCAATATCTACTAGACTCGTCGATAGTGGACTCATTTGTGAGCTGGTCAAACTCAGCCTAGCTTATAGCCCCCTCACTCGGGCGGATAGGCCACACTCCCTTCCAACCGACCACGACATAGTGGGAGATGCAACCTACAGGTATTCGCTCAGGAGCTCGTGTATCCACTCGGTCTAGACGTTGGAGCAACTCCTGATTCTAAAAAGGTTATGGGACTTTCATCCAAGGACATCCTAAGTGCCCACAATGCTAGAACCAAGCATTTTCGGTATCCGATACGGCCATCCACAATGTGCCTGTGGAGCCACAGCCCTGATGTCGCTAGGGCGTACAATGATCAAGTCACTCATATGTGAGATGCATGAATCATACCGTACAGTCATGCAACAATCCTACGCGTACCATGCGCTCATGTGGGGCACTACGTCTCATAAGGAGTCCCATAATGTCTCAGCCCAACGGCTTATGCTATGATCAAACATTCCTCATATCAAGCATACATATGATGCGTATGGGCATGAATCATATAGTTATACTAAGCATGTTATAAAGTGATGAATTATTAACAAGTATGGGCCTATCAATGGGCCCTAAGGAGAGTTACAATGCGGACATTTAACTAATATTGTACTTACAATGTGGACGTCAAACCAACATTGCTCCCAAGGCATGGTCCGCCATAAGACATCATTACATAAACCATGGGAGAATCATTCATTGCAATGGACCCTAAGGACATCCTGTTGGGCCTCGACCCATGGCCTTAGATACATCAAATGGGCCGCATCATATAGGCCATATATAAATCAATTGGGTCACATCAATGGGCCTTATGTATATTGCAATGGGCCATAACCCCTGGGCCTTTGAATACATCACAATGGGCCTAATCACATGGGCCTTATGTGTATCAAATGGGCCACACCAATTGGGCCCCATGCATATCTAATGGGCCATATACAAGATAAGTGGTGATAATGATTTTCACCATTTAAAATTCCTAAGGCCCACCATAAAATATGTTTCCCATCCAACCCATTCATAAATTAACATAGTCATAGATGAAGTGGGAATCAACTTAATGGGAAACTACTATGGCCCTTAGGGATTTTTGAACGGTGGGCGTCATTGACCACTACTTAAAATGGTGGGGTCCACTTGAACTTTAGATCTGCCCCATTCTTTGGCTCATGCCATAAAAATGAGCTTTTAAAATGGACGGACGGTTTGGATGTAGCTCATGCATCATGGTGGGTCCCATAGGGATGGACAGCTCCACCGTCCGCCTGGATGGTGGGAATAAAACACATATATCATTATGGGTCCCACGTAGGGCCACCGTAATGTTTATCTGCCATCCAATCTGTCCATAAGGTCACGCAGACCTAGACACTGAGGAAAAACAAATTTCATACTGATCCAAAACTTCTGTGAACCCAACAACCTGGGTTTCAATGGCAGCCATACAATCTCTATTATTTCCTATGATGTGGGCCACCTGAGCCTTAGATGTGGCTGATCTTTGGAGGGGCCCACTTCAGGAAGGGACCCACCTAAAGAACGGATTGGATGATGAGCAAACATCATGGTGGGGCCCATGGCTGGGGCCGTGGGTCCCTTCCCGTTTCACGCTGACGCCAGCAGCGTCCTACTGCATAGCAGCAACAGGCACTGCACCCTTATAATTTTTTTTTTAAAATCGCAGTATTTTTGTGGTTTTTCACGTGTGGGGCCCACATCAAGTGAATCCGATACAATCATTGGTCACCAGGGCTCAAGACAAGCCAAATGAGCCCAATATCCAATATATTTTGGTGTGTGGACACATCATGTGAATTTTTAATGGTGAAAACCACCGTTTTCTATGCTATGGCTCACTAGAAGGTCGGATTGGCCTCATTTTTCGGCTCAACACTTAAAATGCTCTGAGGAAAAGGATGGACAGCGTGGATTGAATACATACATCAAGGTGGGGCCTATATGAATGGGCCACCCCATAAGCTTGGAAACAAGCTAATATTTGTGTTTTCTCAGTTCACGTCCAGCGTCCTGGACGGTTGGGCATCAGACATGCATTAAGGTGGGCCCTGGTCAGGTGGGCCACCAAATGATTGATAGTGTGGGTACAACACATATAAGGTGGACCCCACTTATAGATTGCTTGGATAAAATATATACTTCATGGTGGGGTCCATCCGAGTGGGCCACACAACTACATCATCATCACATGAAAAGAAAATGAAAAAGAGAGAGAGAGAGAGAGAGACGCATGATGGAGGGACCCCGACACTATGGGTCCTCCCTTGCAATCAATCAAACATCAAGTGGGTCCCGATGCATATAGGCCCATTAAATCAAAATCCAATGGTAGAGATTTCTTCTCCACTAAAATAGACGGTATAGATGACCTCTATTCAAACTAGGAAAGTAAACATCATGATGGGGTCCATGGAGAATGGCTCCATCATGAAATGATATTGATAATCAAGGTAGGCCATCGGTCACATCTTAAGGTCCGAAGTGAGATCCATACCATCGATCGGTAGGCCTCACTTGGCCCATCATAAAAGCATAAAAAACTAGCCTATAGAAGCACCCACCGTCGATCTTCTTGGTCCGTTGGAAAGTCGATCTCCTTGTGCTTCACTTTGATGGAGAGAGATGAGGTTTGAATGGCTAGGATGAAGGTAAAAGGGATGGGAAAATGGGCCACCAAAAATCACTTTTCTCTCACATAGAAGAGCTTGGACGTATGCACCTCTCTTGCTTGGGATTTATTGCTTGGGAAATGAGGGAGAGAGAGAGGGTTGTAAGGAGATGTGAGAGATGGGTGTGATGGGTGAAAGGGTGAGTGATGTGTGATGTGTACTTGACATGTATGGGTGTGTAAGAGAGAAGGTGAGAAAGGGTTGACTTGGTGGTTGCTTGGGGATGGGATGAAAGGTGATGTGTACTTGACATAAAGTGATTGATTGATTAATTGATGGGACATGTCGTAGAGATTCTCTTAAGATTGTAAATGCATGGCATTTTCTTCGAAATAAACGTCGGCTCACATCTCTCTACCAGGGTATCGGATCGGTGCGCGAGTCACAGTGTTGAAACCGCGGCAACGATGTGGTTGCAATTGTACAAGTCTTGGATTAAGTCGACTCAAATCTACATGATACGACTTAGGGTCGTGTGCAAACGTCGATTATACGGCGTGGATTGCCGAAATTCGACGGGAAGGATCGCGGCAGTCGACGGAACAGTATGGACTAGGATACGGGTCTTACAATCACGATGGGTCCCACACAGCTCGACCTCACGATAAGCTTATCGTGAGCTCGAGCACGTAGTACCTTTTCCCTATATATATATATATATATATATATATATATATATATATATATATATATATATATATAAGTTGTTGTTATGGAAGGCAAAATATAGAAAGGTACTTAAGAAGAGTACACTTTAGATTATGGAATGGTACTTCAAAAAAGTACACTTTGGAATAGTTCTTGCATAGAAATTTTATTTATGAAAAACTTGATTTTAGAAAGTATTTTGGAATATTATTTTTGAAAAAGTTTATTTGTGGAGAACTTAAACATAGATTCCTGAGACACAGGCAAATAGTGGGGCGATATACTGCCCCTTGAGTTGAAAGACCTTTAAAGCAAAATAAGTGGGACTCCGCAAGCCTTGCATTGAAACTCCTTAAATTCCAATTGGATCCTCTTGGCCTACCTTGGCTTGGGTGTACTGTGCAAGTGTCGCTTACACAGGAACGACATATAGTTTTTGTCTGACTGAGTTGATTGTGTCCCTCACTGTGAGTCCACGTGGATGAGCATGAAGAGAAATGCAAAAGGACACGGGTTGGACGTGTTTTATTGGCAAAGGGTCATGGGCTACTGGTGATAAAAAGGCCCCGGTGTTACAAATGACTTGTACATGTGAGTGATGGCACACCCCTTGTACATTGCATTCATGCATTGTTTATATTGGCTTCATGATTCATATTCATATGTTTGTATCATAGACACTAAATATGAGGAAGCCTTATAGGCATAGAGAAAGATTGCAAAAACTTGCAATCTTATTAGAGATATACCAGCAGCTTCTTAAGCAGCATGGTTCAGAGAAAATGTTTGAAAATACATCTTCAAACTCAGAACCTATATACAAAGAAATACATTCCCGATATCTAGAGAAGGCGATTAAGCCTACTGAGGACTTACAACAGTCCTTAGAATCACAGTATTCTGAGTGGAGTTCTTTACAGAACTATACTCAGAGTTCTCTAGAGAAACTAAGAAATGTTTCCTAATGAGCAACATACACTTCTCCAGCCTTTTAGGAACATAGATGTTTGAGTTTGAAGAATCATTTCAACGTACTCATTCAGAGCATTATGAGTTCTTCTGTCAATATAGAAATATTGTAGTACAAGAACACGATGCTAGAAGTAGTATGTTATGAACTCAATACCTTGGGTATACTATCAGCATTTATAGAGAACATGTTTCACACCTTATCAAATATGGCAGAATAAGGTAGAGGCTTTGTATAATTTTTGACCTAAATATGAATTAGCCATACATGAAGGAATTATCATCATAGTAAAAGAGTCTAAAGAAGTAGATCAAAAGGAATAATCCTTAAATCTAATCTCTTTAGATTAATTGAACAATGGATGTTATTATTCTCAAGCAAAGAATACCAGAGTTTGATTTCTTTCATGAATACAGAAATCAATATCCTAGAGAATTTATGATCTTTGAAAAGTACATTAAATTGATCATATAAAAATGCTTCTTGTTCCTTCTACACCATAGCTATGTAGCAGATACTCCTCCTACTACCTATATGTCTTGGTATATAGAAGAATACCAAAGAAAATTCGGTTTGTCCCTTAATACAGACATTGAGAAGAAACGAATAGAGATTACCAAATATAAGTCCATATTCGAACAAGCCAGAAACTCTATAATTATTCATGAAGTAATCAGAGAAATAAAGACAATAATTAATCATGTCAATAAGACCATGATTAATACCAAGGTTGTATACCTGTCTTTGGAAATGGTGTATATCAACCTATTCACGAAAATGAGAGGCCTACACAAGAGTGTTGGCATCGTGACTGTGGTCGAAATCATATCAACCACATTCACCAGAGTGAAACGTCTCTTAAAAGTATAGCTGCATTAGGCAATACTTTAGCAAATCAACAGAGATGGATAATAGAGTTCTTAGGAAAAAATTCTAACCAGAATAGGGAATTATTCTCCAGAGTCTATCATGAAATACAAATAGTCAAAGATACTTTAAACTCAGCTATGTCAATGATAGAACAAAAACTAGAGAAAATAGGGAAAATGGTTTATTACTTTGACCAACAAATTCCTACCAAGCTTGCTCAAGGAATTGAAAGATTACTTGAAGACCAGAATGCAGATACAGCAGTATGCTCGAAGACCAGAATGCAGATACAGCAGTATGCTCCAAAGAATTATCAGAAAGGATAAGCTCTATCAAGAACTTCTTACAACATCGAACAGACGATTTTACAGACATACATAAGGGAAGTAAAATCGAAGAGAAAATCCTTGAATTAGCATCATAGCTAAAAAGGATATCGGAGATCCTTTAAAGAAATGTTACAACTATCAAAGAAGCCACCAGAGCCCTAGAGCAAAACGTTTAGATCATGGAATCAAATGATCACATAATGCATATTGTATCATATGAAATGCCAGAGCCCTTATGAGTATTACCTCCCATAAGACCAGATGAGTTCTTAAATGAAATCCAGAATTACATCAAGAAAGGATCTGAGTACATCATCAAGAATGCTCAGATAGAGCAACGGAACACAAAAGATTTGCTTCAACAGATTAGTAAATGAGCTAACTTTGTAGTCTCTTCCCTAATCAGGCTTAGAGAATAACTTGCAATCTTTGAAACTAAGGTTTTTGAATATTCCAAAATCAAGAGAGAAGGAATTGATAAGTTTTATCAAACCTTTTTAGAATATCAAGGAAATCTAAGCAAAGCCTTAAAACAGCTTGCCATGGAAATCCATGAAAACGGAGAAATATCATCTAAAAAGCTACAAGATAGCATACAAGATGAGAAGAGTTTTGTTCTAAGTCAACTTAAGAACCTTAGGATAGAAGAAAAGAATGACCAAGTAGAATCAATCCGACGATTATAAAAAATCAGTGATTAAATCAATACTGTTCACAGACATACAGAGAGTCTTGACTCAATAGTCAAGAGTGCTATCAACGATCTATACAATGGCGCAAAAAGGAACGTTGTAATACTGGGCAATGCTCTTAGAGAAATCGAAACGATGGTATAACCATTGTTTAGAAACATTCACGAAATAAAAGAAACTTTAGCGCAACAACTAGAAGCTGAAAGTAAATACATCCAGAGAAAAATCTTAGAAGTTCTGACAAAGAGTAAACAACACAAAGATGCTATTCAAACTAGACTCCTGGTCATGGGAAAAACACCACCTGACCATAGAAGGACTCTCAATGAGATTAGAACCAATGTCAAAATTAATAGCTCTTCAATTGAAACTATTAATAGACGATTGAACTCCTTTGAAAAGGAATTTAAAGAAATTAAGCAAATGCTTACAAGACCATATTCAAGCATTAACCCACAATCTAATGAAGATCTTTCCAAACAGAGAATTCTTAATAATGGTTTAGATCAAACTTTACCGGTCCAATCATCAAATCCACCTATAGGATAGAGACAAGCTAAAATCTTTATGATTAAAGCTACTAAGTGACTTGGTGCAAATATCCCCATCAACTTCCAAGAGCAATACCTGAAACCTGAAACCTGAAAGGTTTAACTAGTCTAAATTTACTGCCTTCGAATGGAAAGCAGTTGAAGAAGCACTCAATAAATCAAAACTCCCAGAAGTGAGATATGTTGATATCTTTATTCATGGGGTAACTCCCAAAACAGAAAAGTATGAGCTAACTAAACACTTAAAGACAATTACTATTGTTGACTCAGTTCAACAATTCCAAGTGTTCAAACCATAGTTGACTCAACAAAGAGGATATAACTAAGGTTTCAGTTTCCTAACCTTTGGATTATTCCAAATGTCGAATCCAAACTCTACAACTTCCTTCAACAAAGGTAAAAATTTGTTGTTGCCTCGTAGACACCAGAGAGAGAAATTTTAGAGCATTCATAATTGGTATAGGCCAGTTAGACTTTAACGACAACATCACATACTTCAATGTGTTGCCAGGATATACAATGAACTTTGCCACTAACCAATCAGTCAAATTGCTCATATCTACTATCGGATATGAGACATTTGACCAAAGTATTGGTACATTAGCCATTGACTATCAGTGTTGCATAATGTATCATCAGAGCCCAGAAGAAAGGATTACACCCTTCAATCCATAGCGGAAAATTGAATCAAGAAATTCTTGTTAGATCCAAGACCATTGATAACAACCATACCTGGAGTCGTCACAATACTTCTGAAATGCTCAATTGCAATTTCAAGATGTGGCATTTTCCACAGTTGGTACCGAAAGAAAAAAAAAAGGATCCAGAAAGATCTTGCCTTCTTTCACCAAATCGAGGCCGGTGATGTTTTGTTGCAATTTGGCAAACCAAAATGGGTTTCCACCCGCAACAATGGCGAAAGCCTTCTTTGAATGCCCTGATCGGTTTTATCAAAATATGACAACTGAGCATGGTGAACCTAGTAATGAAGTTAGCATTCAGATACCAGCAAGAGCTAACACTAGTAGGTACTGTTATATTTGAGGCGAAAAATTAGAAAATAAATCACTTAAAGATAGGCTTAAGGCACGTTACGATGTTGCTATCTTTAAGGCAATATTCGCACCCTATTGGTGATTAAACCAATTTGCAAGAGGGTTACAACAAATCCTCCTTCAGGATACAATAAGCCTCTTCTCCAAAACCGGAGAAATGTGGGTTTCAGCCTGCAAAACTGAAAAATTGCACCCCGAACACACTTTTACAGCACACAACCCTGACTTCTATGCTGTTATAATTTACCCCCTAAAAACTGTTTGTAATTTACTGCCTGAAAAAATATTTGCAGTTTAGCGCCTGAAAACTGTATTTTTCAAAGGAACATCTAAAAACGAAAATTGAGAAGAAGAAGAAGAAGAAGATGGAGAAGAGATTGTTGAAAATTGTATATTCGGATTGACACAGAGATGGATTTATATAGAATCATAAGAGATGTTTAAGGCCTTTTCCATGAAAAAACATCTTCTTCCATGTGTCTTTTTACCAATGGTGGTGTCTTTCCAACAATGGCATCTCTCCATTTCAAATTCAAAAGATGCACCATTTACTAAGAGGCATCACTATTCACACCAACAATCACCAAAGTCGCAACCCTTTTTTTTCAATTTTCTTTTCTTATTATTTTGAAAAAACCCAACAATCCTCCACTATTTTTCAAAATACAGAGGTCAGGGTATGTAAGAAAAATATATGCATAGGAAAAGGTGTCTTATGGACTTGAACCTTCACTTAGTGTAAATAAATCAAAGTTGAATCAGAATCCTTAGTGACCATGGTCTTAATCTAAGTATTCTGTATGACACAACCGGACATATTACACACACATATATTTCAATTGTCATGTGTTCTAAAATTATAGCACATTAACAGCCTTGTGCTCTGTCCTGGATTCATGAGTTCATGAGAGTAGCCAAAACCTCTCGAACATCAGGAAGTGGGCCCACTTCCAATACTCATATAGGTGAGTCCTTATGAATGCCCCTGTAACTATAACACCCTTGAAAGAATTCATTAAGAGCAGCAGCTCATACTCCTTTTTATCATTACAGGTACCCAGCGCTATACATACATCCATGAATGAGACAGATAGAAAACATACAGTTCTGCTTCAACCGCTTCATGTGAGGTACTTTGCCCATTGAACCTATTAACTTAAGTTAGGTTTTCCTCATCCGGTGTCTGTGAAATTGGCTTAAGTCCCATTCCTCTTGATGTTCTACTAACAACATCCCTTGCCAGTCCCTTAGTGAACGGATCCGCTAGATTCTGGATAGATCGTACATATTATATTGTTATAACACCGTCACCAAGTAGTTGCCGCACAAAAATGTGTCTTAGACTAATATGTCTGGATTTTTCATTATAAGTCTTGTTATATGCCTTTGATAGTGTCGTTTCACTATCACAGTAAATAGAGACTGGTGGTAAAGGCCTTACCAATAATGGTATTTCTAATAATAAGTTTCTTAACCATTCTACCTCTTTACTACTAGCTGCCAAAGCTATGAATTCAGATTTCCTGGTAGAGTGAGATATGCAAGTTTACTTCTTGAATCCCAAAAAAACGGCAGCTCCTCTAAGTGTAAAAATTCATCCACTGGTAGATTTGGATTCATTAGAATCAGTGACCCAACTTGCATCACTATACCCTTCAAGTACACTAGGGTAACCAGAAAAATGTAAACCATAGTTAATGGTTTTTCTCAAGTATCTGAGTACTCTAGAAACAGCATTCCAATGATCTAAACTTGGATTACTTGTAAACCTACTCAATTTACCTAATGCAAAAGCAATATCAGGTCGAGTAGAAATCATGGCATACATAAGACTGCCAATCACCTTGGACTACTCTAACTGAGATACACTACAACCTTCATTTTTAATTAACTTGATATTAGAATCAAAAGGAGTAGAAACTGGGTTCTTATCATAGTGATCAAACTTTTTGAGTATCTTTTCAATATAAAGTGATTGAGATAGAGTTATACCATCATTGTTTCTTAATAGCTTGATACCTAAAATCACATGAGCTTCACCCATATCTTTTATGTCAAAACGAGATGATAAGAATCTTTCAGTATTATTTATAACTTCTAAACATGTACCAAAGATTAGCATATCATCTACATAGAGACATATAATTATTCCTTTATTACAAGAGAATTTTAAATATACACACTTATCTGATTTTATTAATTTTAAAGCCATATGAGGTGACTACTTTATCGAATTTTCATGCCATTACTTAGGTGCCTGTTTAAGTCCATATAGTGACTTGATCAATTTACACACTTTATTTTCCTGTCGTGGAATTATAAAACCTTCTGGTTGCTCCATGTAAACCTCTTCATCGAGGTCACCATTTAAAAAAGCTGTCTTTACATCCATCTGATGAATTTCTAACTTATGAATGGATGCTAGAGCAACTAAAACTCGGATAGTAGATATCCTTACTACTGGAGCATAGGTATCGAAAAAATCAATACCTTCTTTTTGTGTAAATCCTTTAGCCACTAATTTGGCCTTAAACCTTTCTGTAGTTCCATCTGGTCTTAATTTTTTTTAAAAAATCCATTTACAGCTTATTGATTTTGATCCTGGGGGCAGATCCACAAGTTTCCATGTTCCATTTTGCAATATAGAATCCATCTCATTGTTTATAACTTCCTTCCAAAAAGAAGCATCCTGAGATCTAAGGGCATCATCTATTATTACCGGATCATTTTTCATGTTATATATCAACATGGTTTCATCTATTATATTATCTTTATCTCCTTCTATTAGCAGAAGGTAGAAGTCGGGTCCGAAAGATGTACCTTTTCTGATTCTCTTGGTCCTTCTAGGTTCTATGTCCTCTTTATCGAGACTGCTAATATCTTGATCAGGTATTTGAGAACTACTGTTTGTACTAGGATCTTGAGGTCTTATCTCTTTTCTAGTTATACAAGAGAATAAGTTTTCATAAAATTCGGCATCTCTAGATTCTATTATAGTGTTTATCGGGATCGTATGATTAGATTCTACAACTAGAAACCTAAGCCTTACTATTTTGTGCATATCCTATGAAAATACACTCAAGAGATCTCAACCCTATCTTGGGCCTTTTAGGATCAGTAAACCTAACTAAGGCTCTACAGCCCCATACCTTGAAGTATGAGATGTTAGGAATCCTATTCTTCCATAGTTCGTATGGAGTCTTACAAGTCTTAGAATGAGGTATCCTATTAAAGATATAACAGGCAGTCAATAGAGCTTCTTCCCAAAATCCTGAACTTAAACTCGCATTATTGAGCATAGAGTTTACCATGTCTATGAGAGACCTATTTTTCCGTTCTACTATCCCATTTTATTGGGGTAAATAGGGAGTTATAATTTGGTGAATTATACCATGAGTTTTACAAAACTCTGAGAATTCTAAGGATAAAAACTCTCCTCCCCTGTCTGACCTTAAAATTTTAATCTTTCGGTCTAATTGGTTCTCAACTTCTGCCTTGTATATCTTGAATTTTTGTAGTGCCTCATCTTTATTCTTCAATAGGTATACTAAGGTATAACGGGAGAAATCATTTATAAAGGTTATGAAGTACCTCTTTCCCCCTATTGTTATTAAAGCACTCATTTCACATATGTCACTATGAACTAGGTCTAAGAGTTGTGATTCTCGTTCCACCCTTGAAAACGGTTTTTTAGTTATTTTGGATTGTACACAAATACTACATTTGTTATTAGGTTTTGTATACTTAGGAATTAGATTAAGATTAGACATATTATCCATTCTACGATAACTAATATGTCCTAATTTAGCATGCCAAACATCATATGAATCAAGCATATAAACTGAAGAAGAATTTTCATTTATGAGGTTCAATTTGAACATTTCATTGGATACATAGCCCTTTCCTACATATACCCCATTTTTAGACACAATCAATTTATTGGATTCAAATAAGAGTCTGAATCCAAACTTAGTCAGGAGACTAGTTGATATAAGATTCCTCCTAATATCCGGTACATGCAGCACATCGTTCAAAGTAAGGACTTTTTCAGAAGTTAGATTAAGACATACCTTCTCTTTTCCTACAACCTTGTATGTGGAGGCATTCCCCATATATAGTTCTTGATTATCCCCCACTAATTTGTAGGAATTGAACATATTGTAATTTCTATAAACATGCCTGGTAGCGCCAGAATCTACCCACCATTCAACATCCTCATTCAACATATTAACTTCAGAGACGACAGCTGCCAGATTCATGTCTTCCGTCATATTGATTTGTCATTTCTTTTCTTGCATTTTCTTTTTGTATTTTCGGCAGTCTTTCTTAAAGTGACTAGAGATTTTGCAAAAGAAACATGGACCCTTCTTGGAAGTATTCTTTTTGAACCCTTGGTTATTAGTTTTGAGCCTATCATCTTTCTTGAAAGGTAGCTTCTCTAATTCCCGATTCACACTATTCTCGACTATATTAGCGTTACTTAGGGCCTCCTGTTGTTCTTCATTTTTATCACGGAGCCTATATTCTTCTTCTATTCGAAGAAACATTAGGAGGTCCTCCAAGGACATTTTCTCTTTTTTCTGTTTCAATGATTTTCTAGTATCCTTCCATTTGGGTTGAAGTTTAGCAATAATGGTGGATACTAGAAAAGATTCGTCGAGATTAGTGCCATCAGCAATAATTTGTTGGATGATGACCTGTAACTTGTGTACTTGATAAAGGACAGGTTTTTCATCCAACATTTTGAATTCTAAAAACTGGCTTATTAGGAATTTTTTGTTGCCTTCATCCTCTGATGTGTATTTGGTGAGCAGCGCTTGCCATAAATTCTTAACAGTCTTCTTTTGACGGTAAACAACGTATAATGAATCGGAAAGAGAGTTGAAGATGTGACCTTTACATAGGTAGTCGTTACGCTCCCAATTTTGTCTCTTTTGAATATGTTATAACATATCATCGTCAGATGGTGGTGAAGGAGGATCTTGAGTGAGCACATGATCCAACTTGAGTGATGTGAGGAAGAGATGGACCCTCGATTGCCATCGAAGAAAATTTGAGCTGTCAAATGGTGTAATTCGAACAAAGTCAGGATGACCCATAGAAGAGGCCATAATATCGCCTTAAAATTGTTATATTTGAGGCGAAAAATTAGAAAATAAATCACTTAAAGATAGGCTTAAGGCGCGTTACGATGTTGCTATCTTTAAGGCGATATTCGCACCCTATTGGTGATTAAACCAATTTGCAAGAGGGTTACAGCAAATCCGCCTCCAGGATACAATAAGCCTCTTCTCCAAAATCGGAGAAATATGGATTTCGGCCTGCAAAACTGAAAAACCACACCTCGAACACACTTTTACAGCACACAACCCTGACTTCTGTGCTGTTATAATTTACCCCCTAAAAACTGTTTGTAATTTACTGCCTGAAAAACTATTTGCAGTTTAGCGCCTGAAAACTGTATTTTTCAAAGGAACATCTGAAAATGAAAATTGAGAAGAAGAAGAAGATGGAGAAGAGATTGTTGGAAATTGTAAATTCGGATTGACACAGAGATGAGTTTATATAGAATCATAAGAGATATTTAAAGCCTTTTCCATGAAAAGACATCTTCTTCCATGGTGTCTTTTCACCAATGGTGGTGTCTTTCCAACAATGGCATCTCTCCATTTCAAATTCAAAAGATGCTCCCTTTACTAAGAGGTATCACCATTCACACCAACAATCACCAAAGTCACAACCCTTCTTTTTCAATTTTCTTTTCTTATTATTTTGAAAAAACCCAACAGGTACAAAGAAGAAGATGAAGCATCTTTAAAAAGATCTTATAAATCTTTCTCCAAGTTTGCCAGTGCACGATTCTACATGATTAGAATAAGAGAGGCAAAGAGTTTTGATGAACTTATACAAGTAGTCAAAGAAACGGAAAGGTTTTCCAAACCTCTTCTAGAAGAATGCACGCTTAAAACTAGATACAAATCCAAGTTCAAAGCAAAATGCAACATGGTAGCAGGAGACCAAGTTGGCCCAAGAGAAGTCGATGATGTAGGAACATCACAACAAAATCTAGAGTAAAATAGAGATACTAGAAGCACATGCTTCAGTATACCTATTTACGAAAGCATAGAAAAACCTAAACATACATTTGTTAAAGGTTTACCTAGTCATTTAGACAAAGGATGATGGCTGAGATTCCAATCAATCCCACTGGAATTTATCTCGACCTAGATAATGTTCGAGACAAAGCCTCCGACATAAAATCTTGGTAGCAGAGAATAGAGCAGTGCTTTGCACTCAATCTGGCATGTGGTGCACAGTCGTGTCATGTTCCAAATCTGAAAATCGGATTCACAGGAATCTCGATCGCCAAATCCTGTGCCCACAGCCTCCATAGTACCCCATTCTCGGCTCCTAGCATTCATATGCCAGATTTCGATCTTGAGATCCTACAAGGAGGATTTTTTTTTCTTTTTTTTATTTTATTTTCAATGTACATTTAACTCGTAATAAGCATAACCACAAGATTACCCAATTCACAAAGGCAACATCGTCATCACATATCCACTAATATAATCATTTGAGTACAATACTGAAAGAAAAATACATAAATAGAAAATCAATCTCCAGAAGGCCACCGCACGCTCCAAGCTCAACACTGCTATAACCTAATATCACTTGCATGCATCTATCGTGCATAAGCTTATAGAAAACTTAGAGGGTGGTGTAAGTGTGTGCATAAGGTAAGCGTCAAGTATTCAATACAATGCCATAATCATACAATACCAAAAATACTGGTAATCTATAAATCGTCCAATGTCGGAATAAGAAGAAATACTGATAAGATCATGAATTATCAGAGTAAACAGAAATACTGACAAGATCAAGAATTATCAAAGTAAACAGAAGTACTGACAAAGTCATAAATCACACGATAACAGAGTAAGCGAAAATACTGACAAGTGCATGAGTTATACAATATTAAAATACGCAATAGAAATCAACTATGTAAATGAGGAGTCATAGAGAGCCAAATATCAGATGCAGAGGATATAGTGCAATATACATTCCTGATGAGTAACACAAACAACGTCAGTCGTACCACATGCCGCGGATGTAATGCAACATGCAGTGCGAATGGAATGACCATGCTGGAGTGTGAAGTCGGGATGATAATACGTAGTATCGCAGGCTACGGGGTCTATCACAGAGGGCTTCTATCCAAACCAGTCCCATACCTAAATTTGGATAGTCAGACTCAATGTGATAAACTCCTGATCTCAGGTTAGTCACGCGCCCCAACCGAAATCCTGGCCATTACGAAGGTACGCATAACAAATAATTACCCACCACCAGCCCGAGTGGATAGTGAGTGAATGAATAAATGAGTATACAACTCCTGCTCAATAAGTCCACATATCAGTACAGTTCATCTCTGGGATCATCACCGGGGTTTAGTACACTCCAAATGGTACTGCCCCTCTCCCAGTAGCATAGTCCAAGTGAGCGTAAGAAACCTCACTATCTGCCTAGCTAATAGTCTGCCAATACCTATCCGGCATGTCGATAGCGAACACATTCATGAGATGGTCAACCTCAGCCTAGCTATGCCCCCTACACTGAGGCGGGTAAGGCCACACCCCCTCACAACCGACCATGACACAGTGGGAGACACGACCTCCTAGTATTCGGCACTCAGGCGCTCATGTATCCACTCGATCTCGACGTTGGGGCGTCTCCTGGGCATGAAGGTTTAGGAATTTTCATCCAGGGACATCTATGGCGCCTGTATGTTATAACCAAACATTTTCGGTATCCCATCTGGCCATCCACGATATGCTTGTGGAGGCTACGACCCTCATGTTGTCAGGACATACATTAATCATAATGCAGGATGTGTAAATCATAAAATCTAGTCATGCATCAATCTTGCACATACTGTGTGCTCATGTGAGATAACCTCCACCTATCAGGGAGTCTCATAATAACATGCTCAATGACATATGCAATGATCAACCATATCTCATAGCAAACATGCAGATGATGCGTATGGGCATGTATCATGATGTTATGCTGTCACATACTCATAATCGGTATCAATAACTGACATCGACAATCAGCCTTGACAATGTGGTCATTTAACCAGCATTGCCCCCAAGGAATGGCTCACGTAAAGCTTAATATATAGTGGACCCATGGCCTCACATGAGGGCCAAATATACGACACCATGAGCCCCACTCAAGAGCTTAATACACACTATAATGGGTCTTTCACATGTACATTACAATGGGCCTCATCACATAGGCCTCATATACATCACATTGGGCCTTAAACACGGGCTGAATACACATTACAACAGGCCTCAAATACGGGCTGCATATACATCACATTGGGCCCCGACAATCGAAATCGACAATCGGCCACGATAATCGGCCTCGATCGATAATCAGCTACGATCGATAATCGGCAATCGACCACGATATATCGGAATCGGTAATCGGCCTCGACCGATAATCGGCAATCGGCCATGACAAATCAGAATCGGTAATTGGTAATCTACGCAAGGCGGGGTCTATAAATGGACGGCCGATGATGGTCCAAGCAATATCAATGGGGCCCATTTTGGGTTAACCCACTAGAGAATGATGAGAATGGGCCTAACCAGGCTTAAGGGAAGGTCACAATGTGGACATCCAACCATCATTGCCCATCAATGTGGACATTTAACCAATATTGCTCCCAAAGAGTAGTCCACATAGAACCAAACACATAGTGGGCCCACGGCCTCGCACAAGGGCCTAATATACATCAAATGGGCCACACCAACGGGTTGCACCATATGGACCTCGAACACATCACAATGGCCTCACTTATGGTCCTCATATACACCATAGGCGGGCCCTACACATGAGCCTCAAATACATAACATGTGGGCCCTACATATGAACCTCAATTACATAACATGTGGGCTCTACACATGGGTCCATTATGCATCAAATGGGCCACGCATCTGAGCCTTTAATACATCAGGTGTGCTGCATCATATGGACCTAGAATACAACTCAATGGGTCACGCCAAAAAGGGCCACAAATACATAATAGGTTGGCCCTGCACATGGGCCCAATATACTAACAGGTGGGCTCTGCACATGGGCCTCGTCATATCAAGTTAGGTCGTATTAAGTTGGGTAGTGTTAATGGGCCGCACCAATGGGCCTCATGTACAACAACTAGGCCGCATCATTGGGCCATACTAATGAGGCCCATAAATATATCAAGGTAGGCCTCACAGATAGGCCACAAGTATATCAAGGTGGGTACCTCGAATGGACCACAAAATACATCAAAGGAGGCCCAACAAATGGGCCACAAAATACATCAAAGTGGGCCCGACAAATGGACCACAAAATACATCAAAGTGGGCCTGACAAATGGGCCACAAAATATATCAAAGTGGGCCAGACAAATGGGCCACAAAATAGATCAAAGTGGGCCTGAAAAATGGGCCACAAAATACATCAAAGTGGGCCTGACAAATGGGCCACAAAATACATCAAAGTGGGCCAGACAAATGGGCCACAAAATAGATCAAAGTGGGCCTGACAAATGGGCCACAAAATACCTCAAAGTGGGCCCGACCATATGGCCTTATACATATATGAATCGTATCAAAGGGTCAACTGGACCACACTCCAAATAGCAGTGGCGACAATGATTTTTACCATTAAAAAATCATATAGGGCGCACCGTTAGGTATTGCTTTGGAATCTGACCTATTCATGAATTTACATGGAGATAGATGAAGTGAAAGCGAAAACATCAGCTTGATTGGAACTATAGTGGCCCTTAAGAAGTTTTGAACAGTGAATGTCACTGACCCCTCTATTTTTAAATGGTGGGGTCTACTTGAATTATAGATCTATCTCATTTTTAGTCTTAAGCCTTAAGACAAGCTTTCGAAATGTTTGAACAGTTTGGATGCAACGCATGCATCATGGTGGGTCCTGTAGATGGAAAGCGTGGACGAAATAGGTGGGGCCCACATAGCTTGGTGATGTCACATACACCAGCTGTCACGCCCCAAACTCGAAAATCGGATTCACAGGAACCCCGATCACCGAATCCGGTGCCGACAGCCTCCGTAGTACCCCATTCTCAGCTTCCAGCATTCATATGCCAGGTTCCGATCCTGGGATCCTACAAGGAAGATTTTTTTTTTTTGTTGTACATTTAACCAGTAATAAGCATAACTACAAGATTACCCAATTCACAAAGGTAACATCATCATCACATATCCACTAATATAATCATTTGAGTACAACACTGAAAGGGAAATACATAAATAAAAATCAAGCTCCAGAGGGCCACTGCACGCTCCAAACTCAACACCGCTGCAATCCTAACATCACCTGCACGCATCTATCGTGCATAAGCTTATAGAAAGCTTAGAGGGTGGTGTAAGTGTGTGCACATGGTAAGTGTCAAGTATTCAATACAGTGACATAATCATAAGATACCGGAAAGCTTGAAATCCGTAAACCATACAATGTCTGAATAAGAAAAAGAAACACTAATAAGATCATGAATTATCAGAGTAAGCAGAAGTATAGACAAATTCATAAGTCCATCAATATCAAAATACACAATATAATAAGGAGTCATAAGGAACCAAATATCAAATGCCAAAGATGCAATGCAACATGCAAATCGAATGAAATGACCTAGGCCATATAAGTGCGAAAATGTAGTAACCCAAAATGTCACATGCCTACGGATGTAATGCAATATGCGATGCGAATGAAATGATCATGCTTGGAGTGTAAGGTCGGGATGATAGTACGTAGTATCGCAGGCTACGGGGTCCGCCACATTGGACTTCTATCCAAACTAGTCCCATACCTAAATTTGGATAGTCAGACTCAACGTGGTAAACTCCTGATCTCAGGTTGGTCGCGCGCCCAACCGAAATCTTTGCCATAACGAAGGTACATAACAATTAGTTGCACACCACCAACCCGAGTGGATAGTGAATGAATGAATGAATGAATGAACATACATCTCCTACTCGATAAGTCCACATATCAGTACGGTTCCTCTCTGGGAAATCACCGGGGTCTATTACACTCCAAACCAGATTGTCGCCCCATCGCGCACAACAAGGTGAGTGGAAGAGACCTCACTATCCGCC
Source organism: Magnolia kwangsiensis (assembly GCA_037074715.1). Classification (NCBI taxonomy): domain Eukaryota; kingdom Viridiplantae; phylum Streptophyta; class Magnoliopsida; order Magnoliales; family Magnoliaceae; genus Magnolia; species Magnolia kwangsiensis. The sequence goes on from CM073579.1 coordinate 22,409,708, forward strand.
TGCCAATATCGGGCCCGGCTCGTCAATAGCGGACCCATTCCTCGAGCTGGTCAGACTCAGCCTAGCATTGCCCCCTCCTCTCGGGCAGGTAAGGCCGCACCCCCTTCCAACCGACCACGATACAGTGGAGAGCGCAGCCATTTGGTAATCGGCACTCGACGCTCATCTACCCACTCGGTCTAGACGTTGGAGCAACCTCTGGAACCAAGAGGGTTCTGGGACTTTCACCCAAGGATATCTATAGCACCCCATGTAGAACAGATTTCCGGTGTCCCATCTAGCCATCCACAATATGCCTGTGGAGGCTATGGCCCTGATGTCGCTAGGGCATACAGTAATCACAACACACCATGCAAGATGCATGAGTCATACAATCCAGTCATGCATCCATCCTATGTAAACCGTGCACTCATGTAAGACAATCTCCCCCTATCAGGGAGTCTCATAACAACCAGCACTATGGCATATGCAATGGTCAAGCATATCTCGTAACAGACATACAGATGATGCGTATGGGCATGGATCATGATGCTATGTAGTCACATACTCATAATCGGTATCAATAACCGTCATCAACAATCGGCCTCGACAATGTGGACATCTAACCAACATTGCCCCAAGGAGTGACCCTCACAGACCCAAACATATAATGGGCCCACGACCTCACACAAGGGCCTAATATATAACACAATGGGCCCTACTCAAGGATTACACATACACGACAGGTGACCCCACTCATGGGCCTAACATTCATCACAATGGGCTCCTTTGCCTGACCCTTGAATGAATCACAATGGGCCTCATCACCTAGGTCTCATATACATCACATTGGGCCTTAAACACGGGCTGGATACACATCGCAACGGGCCGCATATACATCACATTGGGCCTCGACAATCAGAATCGGCGATCAGCCACGACAATCGGAATCGTCAATCGACCATGATAATTGGCCTTGATCAGTAATCGGTCACGATAATCGATCACGATCGGTAATCAGTCTCGATAATCGGCCTCGATCGGTAATCGATCAATCGGCCACGACACGCAAAGTCGGCAATCAGCCACGTCAATCAATAATCGGCCACGATCTGTAATCGGTCACGATAATCGGCCACGATCGGTATTCGGTCAAGATAGTTGGCCTCGATCGGTAATCGGTCAATCGACCACGACGCGCAGAGTCGGCAATCGGCCACGTCAATCAATAATCGGCCACGATCGGTATTCGGTCACGATAATCGGCCTCGATCGGTAATCGGTCAATCGACCACGACGCGCAGAGTCGGCAATCGGCCACGTCAATCAATAATCGGCCACGATCGGTATTCGGTCAAGATAATCGGCCTCGATCAGTAATCGGTCAATCGACCACGACGCGCAGAGTCGGCAATCGGCCACGTCAATCAATAATCGGCCACGATCGGTATTCGGTCACGATAATCGGCCTCGATCGGTAATCGGTCAATCGACCACGACGCGCAGAGTCGGCAATCGGCCACGTCAATCAATAATCGGCCACGATCGGTATTCGGTCAAGATAATCGGCCTCGATCGGTAATCGGTCAATCGACCACGACGCGCAGAGTCGGCAATCGGCCACGTCAATCAATAATCGGCCACGATCGGTATTCGGTCACGATAATCGGCCTCGATCGGTAATCGGTCAATCGACCACGACGCGCAGAGTCGGCAATCGGCCACGTCAATCAATAATCGGCCACGATCGGTATTCGGTCACGATAATCGGCCTCGATCGGTAATCGGTCAATCGACCACGACGCGCAGAGTCGGCAATCGGCCACGTCAATCAATAATCGGCCACGATCGGTATTCGGTCACGATAATCGGCCTCGATCGGTAATCGGTCAATCGACCACGGCGCGCGGAGTCGGCAATCGGCCACGTCAATCAATAATCGGCCACGATCGGTATTCGGTCACGATAATCGGCCTCGATCGGTAATCGGTCAATCGACCACGACGCGCAGAGTTGGCAATCGGCCACGTCAATCAATAATCGGCCACGATCGGTATTCGGTCACGATAATCGGCCTCGATCGGTAATCGGTCAATCGACCACGGCGCACGGAGTCGGCAATCGGCCACGTCAATCAATAATCGGCCACGATCGGTATTCGGTCACGATAATCGGCCTCGATCGGTAATCGGTCAATCGACCACGACGCGCAGAGTCGGCAATCGGCCACGTCAATCAATAATCGGCCACGATCGGTATTTGGTCACGATAATTGGCCTTATTCATGGGCCTCACATACGTCGCATTGGGCTTCATACAAGGGCTCAAGTGTACCATAATGGGTCACACCATGGGCCTCAAATACATCACAATGGGCCTTAACCCATGAGCCTCAGATACCTAATAGGTGGGCCCTACTCATGGGCCCTCAAATACACCACCTAGACGGCCATAAATATATCAAGATGGGCCTCATGGACGGCCATAAATATATCCGGGTGGGCCTCTTTATATGGGCCACACCAAAAATCATTTCAATAGTTATAGGTGTAACAGGTGTATCACTGCACACATGGCCCACATATGATGATCAGCACTACCTAAACATTGTGGACGGTGTGGATATGGAACATACATCAAAGTGTGGTCCACAGCACCGTCCGAGCATGATCCAGCACTGTCCAGCAATATCTGAACGGTGTGGATTAAACTATACATCATGGTGTAGCCACGTCAAAATGAGTGGGCGATGGATATACAAAACACGTATGAAGATGGGCCCCACCTCCACACTCGTTGACGTAAAATCATCAGCTATACAGCTGAGTGCAGTACACGAACCAACCTATTTATAACCGGTGGATTCCATGTGGGTGTGGCCCACAAAATATAATATTATTATAATATATATTATTTATATAATATTATTTAGAAATATATCCGACGTCCATTGCCCAGAGATGGATGGACGGCCAGGACGTAGAATACATACACGCAAGGTGGGCTCCACGTGAATGGACAGTCTGAATCGTTAGACCCCCGCTGGAGTGAGGGTCGCTGGTCCACCGTCCAGGTGACAAACAGTATGGATATAACACGCATCATGATGGACCCCTCCTACTGCCAGGTGGACGGCCAAATATACATCCAGGTGAGTTCACGCCATATATTACGGTGGAGTCCACACGTATGTGTGGATCCACACTGCTGGGCAGAAGGATAAAACACATATAGACCACCAGATACCATGTATGATATAATTCATAATATATTATATATAATACACAATACATATAGTATAATGATATATATTGTATATAATATATATTACATATAATACATGCCAATGCCATCCAGGCCCTAGACAGCCTAGATGCAATGCATACTCCAGGTGGGACCCACCGTCCATTAGACAGATATCCTGGATAGTAAACAGATGAATAGTGCGGATGGGATTTATACATTAGGTGGGCCCACGTGGATGGGCTGCCACAGATGAATGGGGTTGATAAAGCACTACATCAAGATGCTCCAACAGCACCGTCCTTTGCTGGAGAGTATGAGAGCAACCCATATAATAAATAGGTGGGCTGTACTTGTAAAACACATGACCAAGGATGGGCCCCACCGTCCTACGCAAGATGGACAGTAAGAATGCAACGCGGCATTATGGTGGGGCCGTACTTAGCATAGCAGGCGTACTAGGATATTGATTTTTTTTTTTCTTTATAATGTATAAAAATATATTAAATTATATTATAATATATATCATGTAAGGGGGTGTCAGCGCTGTCAGCGCCCAACGTCCAAAGACGCACGACGGCTAATGGTGGGCCCCACATGTATGAACAGTTGGGATGAAATACAAGAATCATGGTGGGTCCCATGAGAATGGACGGTGAGGAGAGGGCACGTACATCAATAAGGGGTCCCACCGTCCTGTGGACAGGATCCCACCGTCCATTACTGTGGACGGTATGAATGAAACACCTGCATCATTGTGGGTCCCAAGTGGGGCCCACCGTAACGTTTGTATACCATCCAATCTGTTGATAAGGTCACGTAGACCCAAATGAAGAGGAAAACAAATTTTATAATGATCCAGAGCTTCTGTGTTAACCCAAAAGGGGTTTCAAGGGCACCCGTTCAATCCCACTGTTTCACGCGATGTGGGCCACCTGAAAGTCAGATCGGCCTGATATTTTGAGAGGGCCCACCTCATGAGGTGTCCTAACGAATGAACGGTGCAGATACATAGCATACATCATGGTGGGGCCCACGGCTGGGACCGTGAGTCCCAGCTTATCCGCTCGTCCGCCAGCGCAGGACGCTGGGACGTCCTTTGGTTTGGTGACGGCAACAGCAGCACCTGCTGCTGTTGTTGATTTTATTTTATTTTTTTAAAAAAAATGATTTTCTGTGGATTTTCATAAACGGGGCCCGCATCAAGTGAATCCACTCCACCCATTGAATTCCTGAGCCCGAGACGGACCAAACAAGTCCACTATCTAATATTTGTTTTGATGTATAGAACATCAGAAGTGTATTTCAACAGTAACAATGGTGTTTGCTATGTTATGGCCCACCCAAAAATTGGATTAACCCCATATTTTGGCTCAACGCCTAAAATAAGGTGGAAAATGGAATGGACGGTGTGGATCCGATTCACGCATCAAGGTATGGCCTACAAGAGTAACCCACTCAAAAGTTTTTAAAAATCAAGTTTATTTATTTATTTATTTTATTATATTCTTCTCTACTACTGCAGTTGGCCTCGTCCAGCGTCCAGGGACGCTGGACGGTCCCCATATAAAACGTATTAAGGTGGGCCCCACCTACTAGATGGCTTGGGAAAAATGTTTACTTCATGGTGGGGTCCATTTAGGTGGGACACCTAGTTATATCATCACCTAAAAATGAGAAAGAAAGGGAAAGAGAGAAGCACCCACCTAGATCTTGAACTTCCTCTTCTACCAATGTGATCTGGAGCTCCAAGTGAACAAGATTCCATGGTTGGGATTTATTTTGGAGGGTTAGATTTAAGGGTGGAGAGCTTACAAATGGTTGGAAATGGAGAGCTCTCATGGACGTTGGGAGCTCTCTCTCTCTCTTGCTAGGAAGTAAGAAAAAAAAAGAGGGAGGGAAAGAGAGAGGTGGTAGATCCTAGGCAATTAATAAATTTGACTAATGGGGGAAAAAGGGAATGGGTGGTTGCTTGAAAGGAGTTATGGCTAGGATAGGGTAAGGTGGGGTAGGGTGATGTCATCCCTAGGGTGACATCATAGCAATTATGGCTTTCTAGGAAAATACATCAACAGGTATAGGTGGGTCCCGCGATCAAGCGATCGATGGTCGGGATAATGCACGGGCCGAATCTCATAATCTGAGTGTCGCATTGACGCACGAGACGTGGCGTCGGATTCGCGACGACGACGCGGTTGAAATGACACAGGTCTCAAGTTGAGTCGGCTCGAGTTTACAGGCGTGATTCAACAACACGTGCAAATGCTATTTACACGTCGTGGGTCGCCAGAATTTGACTGGAAGGACCGTGGGATCTTATGGAACAGTACCTGCTAGGATATGGGTCTTACACCAGCTATAAGCTGGTGTACGGCACGCTAGCCATTCCGCTTCATAAGGTGGGTCCACATGTGTGGCCCACCATAACATTTATTTTCCATCCAACGTGTTGGTAAGGTCATATGGACCCGGGTCCACTGTAATGTTTACTTCTCACCCAACCTGTTGGTACGGTCACATAGACCTGGGGCCCACCAAAATGTTTATTTGCAATCCAACCCGTTAACAGGGTCACACGGACTGACAAGGAGAAATAAATTTCATATTAATCCAAAACTTCTATCCCAAACAGGTTTTAATGGCTGACGTTCAATCCTCACTGCTTTTGCTGTGTGGCCCACCTGGCCAACAAGTGGATTGCATGGATAGAACACGTACATCACGGTGGGTCCCATCGTCCAAACAGTGAACGGTGAGGACATAACTCATACTCCATGGTGGGCCTGCCTCTAGCACACACTGTTGCGTGCGTCAGCAGCAGCAGGCGTTGCTGCCTTCTTCTTTTTTTTCTTTTTGAAATCAGGATATTTCTGTGGTTTTTCATAGATGGGCCCCGCGTCAGGCAAATCCAACTCAGCCATTGGTTTCAGCAGCTCAAGACAGACCCATCAAGCCTAATATTCAATGTATTTCGGTGCATAAAATCATCAGAGTGGGTTTTCAACGGTCGATAACACTGTTTGTTATGCTATGGCCCACCAGAAATTCGGATCAGCATCATTTTTTGGCTCAACGCCCAAAATGATCTGAGGAACGGAATGGACTGCTTGGATTAACAACATGCATCAAGGTGGGGCCTATATAAGTGGCCCACCTAAAACCAAGCTAAAGTATATATATATATATATAAAAAATCTTTTTGGTTGCTGCTTCACCCACTGTCCATATTTCCGTGAAGATGTCCAGTGTCAGGGACGCTGGACGAACTGCCTACCTTTATCAATCAAGGTGGGTCCCACATGGGCGTGGCCCACATTTCATCAAGGTGGGTCCCACATGAACGTGGCCCACCTGATTTGAATCAATCTGATACTTGTGTTTTTCCACCACCATAAGGTAGGGTCCACATGACTTGGACGGTTGGATAAGACATACATCAAGGTGGGATCTATCTAAGTGGGCCACACATCATACAAAAATGAAAAAAATAAGAGAGAGAGAAGAACCCACCTCAAGATCTCTTCGTCCTTCTTCCGCCAACATGATCTGGAGTTCCAAGGGGACGATTTCAACGGTCGAGATGTTCTTAGGATGGTGGAGATTGGAGGTGGGAAGTGGGCCACACATGGCTTCTCATGGGGAGGCTTGGACGATTCTTGCTCGGAGAATGAGAGAGAGAGAGAGAGGGAAGTGATGGGAGAGAGATGGGTGAAAGGTAATGAGTGTACTTGTTGTAAGGGAAAGTTGACTTTGGAGAAGGGTGGTTGTACTTGGGGATGGTTGCTTGTACTTAACTTGATTTGATTGATTGATGTGACATTTCATAGAGATTCTCTTGGAATTGCAACGCGCGGTGTTTTTCTTGAACTGAATGCGGGCCCACATCTCTTGGCCCGGGTATCTCCTCGGCGCGCGAGACGTGACATCGGAACTGCGTCGACGGCGCGGTTATAAGGGTACAGGTTTCGGGTCAAGCCGACTCTGGAAAATGGGATATGTCTCAGGGTCACACGCAACTGCCAATTACAGATTGCGAGTCACCGAAATTCTACCGAGAAGACCGCGGAAGCCTCCGGAACAGCACGGTCTAGGATACGGGCCTCACAGCTCTCCCCTCCTAATAAAAATTTCATCCTCGAAATTTACAGAACAGATAAGGGAAGAGGGAACATCAACTTATATATATACTGATCAACACCATACAAAGCATAATTCATCTATAAACAAATGGAAATAACATTCTCTAATCTCAGCCTTACGCTCCCAAGACGCCTCCTTAACAGAATGGTGACGCTTACTGAACCATAGATCCTGGGTCAGAAACGATCAAAACGGGAATACTATGTGGCCTTATAATCTCAACAAAAGGGAGTTATGTTAGAAAATCTATAAGTTATTCGAACTCGGGAATCTAATCATTTTAAGTTATCAACGATCACAGAGTGCAAGGTAGCTATCAGCAGATATATGATGTTATACTCAGGTATTCCCAAGTTATGCTCTGATACCAATTTCTGTCATGTCCTAAATCCAGAAATAGGATTTACAGGAATCCCAATCGTTGATCCGGTGCCGACAGCCTCCATAGTACCCCATTGTCGACTCCTAGCATTCATATGCCAGATTCCGATCCTGGGATCCTATAAGGAGGATTTTTTTTCTTGTTTTTATTTCCAATGTACATTTAACTCGTAATAAGCATAACCACAAGATTACCCAATTCACAAAGGCAACATCATCATCACATATCCACTAATATAATCATTTGAGTACAATACTGAAAGGAAAATACATAAATAGAAAATCAAGCTCCAGAAGGCCACCGCACACTCTAAGCTCAACACTATTGCAACCTAACATCACCTGTATGCATCTATCGTGCATAAGCTTATAAAAAGCTTAGAGGGTTCTGTAAGTGTGTGCACAAGTTAAGTGCCAAGTATTCAATACAATGTCATAATCATACAATACCAGAAATACTGGTAATCCATAAATTGTCCAATGTCGGAATAAGCAGAAATACTGATAAGATCATGAATTATCAGAGTAAACAGAAATACTGATAAGATCAGGAATTATCAGAGTAAACAGCAGTACTGACAAAGTCATAAATCACATGATAACAAAGTAAGCGCAAATACCGACAAGTGCATGAGTCATACAATATTAAAATATGTAATAGAAATCAACTATGCAAATGAGGAGTCATAGAGAGACAAATATCAGATGCAGAGGATACAATGCAATATACATTCCTGATGAGTAACACAAATAGCGTCAGCTGTACCACATGCCGCGGATGTAATGCAACATGCAGTGCGAATGGAATGACTATGTTGGAGTGTGAAGTCGGGATGATAGTATTTAGTATCGCAGTCTACGGGGTCTATCACAGAGGGCTTCTATCTAAACCAGTCCCATACCTAAATTTGGATAGTCAGACTCAATGTGGTAAACTCCTGATCTCAGGTTAGTCGCGCGCCCCAACCAAAATCCTGGCCGTTGCAAAGGTACACGTAACAAATAATTACGCACCACCAGTCCGAGTGGATAGTGAGTGAATGAATGAATGAGTATGCAACTCCTGCTCAATAAGTCCACGTATCAGTATGGTTCATCTCTAGGATCATCACTGGAGTTTAATACACTCCAAATGACATTGCTCCTCTCCTAGCAGCATAGTTCAAGTGAGCGTAAGAAACCTCACTATCCGCCTAACCAATAGTTTGCCAATACCTATTCGGCATGTCGATAGTGGACCCATTCAAGAGCTGGTCAAACTCAGCCTAGCTACGCCCCCTACCCTGGGGCGGGTAAGGCCACACCCCCTCCCAACCGACTACGACATAGTGAGAGACGGCCTCCTGGTATTCGACACTTGGGCGCTCATGTATCCACTCGGTCTGGACGTTGGGGCGTCTCCTGGCCACAGAGGTTTAGGGATTTTCACCCAGGGACATCTATGATGCCCGTATGCTAGAACCAAATATTTTCGGTGTCCCATCTGGCCATCCACGATATGTCTGTGGAGGCTACAACCCTGATGTTGTCAGGGCATATAGTAATCATAATGCAGGATGCATGAGTCATACAATCCAGTCATACATCAATCTTGCACATACCGTGCGCTCATGTGAGATAACCTAAGCCTATCAGGGAGTCTCATAACAACATGCTCAATGACATATGCAATGATCAACCACATCTCATAACAAACATGCAAATGATGCGTATGGGCATGTATCATGATGCTATGTTGTCACATACTCATAATCAGTATCAATAATTGACATCGACAATTGGCCTTAACAATGTGGTCATTTAACCAGCATTGCCCCCAAGGAATGGTCCACATAGAGCCTAATATATAGTAGACCCATGGCCTCACACGAGAGCCAAATATACGACACCATGGTTCCCACTCAAGAGCTTAATACACACTACGATGGGTCTTTCACATGTACTTTACAATGGGCCTCATCACATAGGCCTCATATACATCACATTGGGCCTTAAACACGAGCTGAATACACATCACAGCGGGCCTCAAATATGGGCGGCATATACATCACATTAGGCCTTAAACACGAGCTAAATACACATCATAGCGGGCCTCAAATACAGGCCGCATATACATCATATTGGGCCTCGACAATCGAAATCGACAATCAGCCACGATAATCGGCCTCGATCGATAATCAGCTACGATCGATAATCGGCAATCGACCACGACAAATCGGAATCGGTAATCGGCCTCGATCAATAATCAGCAATCGGCCATGACAAATCAGAATTGGTAATCGGTAATCGACGTAAGGCGGGGTCTATAGATGGACGGCCGATGATGGTCCAAGCAATATTAATGGGGCCCATTCATTTGGGTTAACCCACTAGAGAATGATGAGAATGGGCCTAACGAGGCTTAAGGGAAGGTCACAATGTGGACATCCAACCATCATTGCCCATCAATGTGGACATTTAACCAACATTGCTCCTAAGGAGTAGTCCACATAGAACTAAACACATAGTGGGCCCACGGCCTCGCACAAGGGCCTAATATACATCAAAGGGCCACACCAACAGGCTACACCACATGGACCTCGAACACATCACAATGGCCTCACTTATGGTCCTCATATACACCACAAGTGGGCCCTACACATCAGCCTCAAATACATAACATGTGGGCCCTACACATGAACCTCAAATACATAACATGTGGGCTCTACACATGGGTCCATTATGCATCAAATGGGCCACACATCTGAGCCTTTAATACATCAGGTGTGCTGCATCATATGGACCTAAAATACAACTCAATGGGCCACGCCAAAACGGGCCATAAATACATAACAGGCGGGCCTTGCACATGGGCCCAATATACGTAACAGGTGGGCTCTGCACATGGGCCTCGTCATATCAAGTTGGGCCATATTAAGTTGGGTCGTGTTAATGGGCCACACCATTGGGCCTCATGTACAACAACTAGGCCGCATCATTGGGCCGTACTAATGAACCCCATAAATATATCAAGGTAGGCCTCATAAGTCGTGTCAAGCTTATGCAGAGAACTCCTTAAAGGGGAGTGTCAGAACTTATATTGACTAATCAAAGAAGCTTCTGAATCAGAGACTCAGCAAACCGTTCAAATGTTCATCGAACAATATGCTAACCAAAGATCTGTTAATGGATATATCTCCCTCATCAAAAGAGAATTCATAGGGCAGTCAAGCCATTTGAACCCTCAGCATGAGCGAGAAGCTGCAAGATTCAAGCTAACTCAGCTAGCAATCTGCAACATCAGCAAAATAGAGGAATATAGTAGTAACTATATTACACTCTATCAGAAAGTTAATGATCGGTCAGGAAAGCTTAAGGATGACCATTTCCTTAAAATACTGAAAATTGGAGACGTCCTCCTCTCTAGATATATAGAATGGAATGGAGTCAACGGAGATGATACAATAGGCGAACAAATCAACTTTTCCACAGATTATCTCCTCCAAGAGAAAAAGAGAATCAAGGAGCAAAAAATAGTCAAAAAACCATTCGAAGCAATACCAAACTTTAAAGATGAAAGATATCCTTATCCTCCAATCCAATGGGGATGTGGAGAAAAGAGAAATTCCAAGAAAAGAGAAACTTGGAAGAAGAAGAAGCGAAGGAAACATAGAGATTCTAATTTCTACAAAAGAAAGAGATATAGGTTTAGAAAGTCAACTACTTTCAAAAATCCCGAAGAACGACATCGCAAATTCAAATCAAGACGATATTGGAAGAAAAACTCTTCACAGAGAAAAAGGGTTCCAAACTATAGGAAACCATCTAAGCAAACCAGAGATAAGTCTAAACAAGAGTGTTGGACTTGTGGACAGAAAGGTCATTATGCCCCTTCATGTCCAAAAAGAGACAATAAAGAGCAACGCATTAACATGGTTCAACGCATGCTAAACCAATGCTAAGAAATATGACTTAGATATCTTATATAAGTCAGAAATTCTAGAATTTCTTGACGATTGTAGTTCTGTATACAGTGCAGAAACAATCTCACTATAGAAGAATCTTCAATAGAAAAAGAGAGCAGTGAGCAAAGCTCGGAAGAACAACTATTCAAACAGAATAACCGCCTTAAATGCAATATGATCAGAGCATCTAAACTAGAGAAGGAAGTTTATTAAAACTTCGAAGAACAAGTCCATGAATACATGGACTTGGAAACAGAGCGAATACCTATACAGAGACTCAATACCACCAAATGTTCGACTTAAATTTGAAATAAAGTGGTCCAGAGAAACATTCCTATGTGAACATTGTCGATATCTAACCACGGGAGGAAATATGGAAAATGTCTGCAACACTCCTATGTTAGTTTTGCATCATTTAGAACATGGTGGTGACTGATAGCTCATGTCTACAACACTCCATGTTACTCTGCAACCATGGGAGGAAATATGGAAAATGTCTGCAACACTCCTATGTTACTTGATTTGGGATTATTGTCAACTTCGTATGAAATTTGGAAACATCACTGGAAAATGTCTGCAACACTCCTATGTTAGTTGAACATGGTGGTGACTCTTCACCGATTGCAACACAAAATGTCCCAACCTGGAGAAGCAATTCCACTCTGCTTACTTCCAGCCTCCTTGAGCTGAAAACCACCAAAATAAAAATCTTCATAGGTCAAAATACTATTGACATCTACAATGACATGATGAACATTTGAATTGCCTGATTTGTCGACCACATAAATTTTTAGAAAGCTACTTCAATCATGCATAGGTGCAACATGCCTTTTGTGTTTGTTTGCAAACTATTACAATAATCCCAAATCATGTGCGTGTGATCATGTAGATGCTAGATGATAAAAAATCAGATCACAGTAATAAATGAACCTTTTTTGTACGTGTAAGACCCGTATCTTGGTCCGTACCTTTCCGTACACTTCCGCGGTCGTACCGGTCGAATCCCGGCAACTTTCGACCCTTAACCGATATCGACGCGCGACCTGGATTCATGTGCCGACAACCTGAGTCGACTCAACTCGAGACCTATACCATAGCGACCGCGCCGCCGTTGCGGTTCCGATACCGCGACTCGCGCGCCAAGGCGATACCCTGATCAAGAGATATGGGCCAACGTTCGGTGCGAGAAAACGCCGCGCGTTGCGAAAACCAAGGGAATCTCAACGATGTGTCACATCAATCACATCAATCCCATCAATCAATCACCCATCAACCCATCACATGTCAAGTACACATCACTCTCACCCATTTTCCCAAGCAACCACAAAAGTCTTCACATCCCATACCTCTCTTACACAAAAAGCCTCAAAAGTCTTCACAACCCATACCTCTCTTACACCAAAGCCTCAAAAGTCAAGCTTTTCTTACACAACCATCACTCACCCATCCATCCATCACTCTCTCTCTCTCCCTTTACATCACTCTCTCTCTTTCTCTCTTTCTCATTTCAAAAAAATCCAAGCAACTAAAATTTGCAAGGGGCTCCCACGTATGGAATTCCCCAAGTCCCTCTAAGCTTCAAGTGGCCCACCTTCCTACCCCAAAATCCCCCATCTCAACCCTCCATTCTTCATCCTAACCGTTGAAGTTGAAGCCAAGGTGCCAAGGAACCCCTAGGAGCGAGAAGATCGGACGGTGGGTGCTTCCATAGGGTAGTTTTATTATTTTTATGGTGGACCAAGTGAGTCCCACCGATCAATGGTGTGGATCTCACTTGGGACCCCAAAATGTGGCCGATGGACCACTTGGATCATCATGATCGTTCCATGATGGGGTCATTCTCCATGGACCCCATCATGATGGTTATTTTCATTGCAAAAAAGGTCATCTAGACCGTCCATAACGGTGGAGAATGGATCTCCACCGTTGATTTATAATTTTGATGGTCCCATGATCAAAGGGGTCCATTTATTGTATGTTTCATTGCAAGGGAGGGCCCATAATGTCGGGGTCCCTCCATCACAAGCCGTGTCCCACTCTCCATGACTCTCTCTCTCTTTTATTTATTTTATTTTATTTATTTTATTTTATTTTATTTTTGTGCAAAAGGATTGTGTGGCCCACTTGAATGGATCCCACCTTGGCATTTTATACTTTTGATCTATTCAAGTGGGGCCCACCATATGCGTTGTACACCTGTCCGTGGTGGCCCACTTCATCAAGGCCCACTACACAAAAAAAAAAAAGAGAGAAGAAAAGAAAAAAAAAAAAAAAAAAAACACCGTCCAGCGTCAGAGACGCTGGACGTTTCAACCAAACAAAAGAAAAAAAAAAAAAAAAAAAAAAACAAAAAAGGGGGAAACTTTTTGGTGGCCCACTTGCATAGGCCCCACCCTGATGTTTAAGTCCGATCCAAGCTGTCCATCCTCTTCCCCATATAGTTTTAACCGTCAAATAAAAGAATGGGACTGATCTGAATATCTTGTGGGCCATAGCAAGAGAAACATTGGCGGTTACCATTGAATAATTTTCTGGTATTTCTATGCGTCCAAAATTTTCGAACTCTAGACTCGTTTCGATTGTTACGGGCCGCTGAATGAAATGGCTGGAGTGGATTCCCAGATTGCGGGCCCCACGTATGCTTTTTGGCAACAAAATAAAATTCAGGAGAGAGAGAAAGGGAGGCAGCCTTGCTTGTGTCAGGCGCTGGCAGCGCCTGCACGGCCAGCGGGCGGCCGTCCAGCAGGGGCCCACGGCCCTGCGTGTGGGCCCCACGGTAATGTTCATTTGTAATCCAATCTATTCATGAGGTGGGCCCCCTTCTCAGGTGGGTCCCCTCCAAGTTTCGGCTCCATCCGAGGTTCAGGTGGCCCACACCACGTGAAACAGCGTGGATGAAATTCTACCATTGGAAAGTTTCTGGGGCCCATAGAAGTTTTGGATCAAGATGAAAATTTTGTATTCCCTTCATCCAGGCCGGAGTGACCCCGTGAACTGGTTGGATTTCAAATAGGCATTTCAGTGGGCCCCACATGGAACCCACAGAGATGTATGCATTTTAAGGTGACGCCGTGGAGCCCATTTGGGCGTGAGTCCGTGCATGCGTGTGAGCGTGCACGGGTGTGTACATGCAGCATGAGTGTGTGTGTGCACATGCCGCCTGAGTGCATGCAGCGTGTGCGTAAATCTATATATATATATATATATATTACTATATATAATGATTATTTATAATGTTATTATATACATAATATTGTATAAATTATATATTTGTATATATAACATTAGTAGATTCATGTTACATACATGATGGTGGGTCGTCATGCGGGCCCCACCATTGATTCAGGTGCTACCTCTACTCTGGCCGTCCACTTTAAAGATCATTTTTATGGAATGAGTCGAAGTATGAGCTAGATCCACGGTCCAAGTGGACCCCATCTTAGCATGAATTGAGGCTCATTTTAAATGTAGTTGTGACATTTATTGGGGTCCACTTTGATGTGGATGTACGACCCATGGGACTGGACCATTTGGTATGTTCCAAGGCCCTTGGGTCCAGGCCCATTTAAATTGTATAAAGCCCATGAATACAAACCTATTTGATATATATAAGGCCTAGGGGATTTAGGCCCACTTTGATATGCATACAAGGCCTACGGGTTTAGGCCCATTTGATTCGTTTACGGCTTAGGGAGTTGGGCCCATTTGACTCATATAAGGTCTATGGGTTGAGGCCCAATTGATACACATGTGGGGACCCGATTGGTGTGGCCCATTGGTCATATTTTAGACTCATGTGACTACGCTCATTTGATACAATCCAAGGCCACGGGTTTGACCCATTGCAATGCACATCAGACCCATTGGTGTGGCCCATTTATGTGGCCTATCTGATGAATAAAAGGCTCATAGGACATGGCCCATTTGATATATATGTGAGGTCCAATGGGGACATCCTACAGTCCATTGCAATGTGTAAACCCAATACCGATTATGTAGCGGTGTTTTAAGAAGATTGTACCTGGAATGCAATGATGGTTTGACGTCCACATTGCGAGTGTAATGTTGGTTGGATGTCCACATTACGACTCTCCTTAGGGCCCATTACTAGTCGTACTTGCCTTGTATAGGCCGTCCAGGCCCATCTGCATCGTAAGATAATTCATTTTATTATAACCCGTTTAGTACAGTTCATGACCCATGATCATATGCATCATACGTATGCTTGTTATGAGGATTGACTGATCATAGCATTTGCCTTCGGGCAGGTTGTTTATGGGCTCCCGATTAGGCGGTGCTGCCCTACATGAGCGCACGGTATGCGCAGGATTGGTTGCATGACTGGATGGCGTGATTCATGCATTCCGCATTAGTGTGACATGGTTGTTGTACGCCCTAGCGACATCAGGGTCGTAGCCTCCACAGACGCATCGTGGTTGGCAGGATTGGATACCGGAAATCTTGACTTACATGGGGTACTATAGATATCCCTGGGTGAAAGTCCCTAAACCCTTATGGTACCAAGAGGTTGCTCCAACGTCTAGACCGAGTGGGTAGATGAGTACTGAGTGCCGAATACCAGTTGGTTGTACTCTCCACTGTGTCGTGGTCGGTTGGAAGGGGGTGCGGCCTTACCCGCCCGAGTGTAGGGGGCAATGCTAGGCTGAGTCTGACCAGCTCGAGGAATGGGTCCGCTATCGACGAGTCGCGCCCGATATTGGCAGACGGATAGTGAGGTCTCTTCCACTTACCTTATTGCGCGCGATGTGGCGGCAATCCGGTTTAGAGTGTACTAGACCCCGGTGATATTCCATTACTATGAGCTGTATTGGCGTGTGGACATTGATGAGTATCTGTATGCTTGAGTTGCATTGTACATTGCATGGCCTTGGGATGGCCGATACCATTCATGTCTTGTATTGCATAGCCTTGGTACGGCTCATGACGTTTTGGTTCCATCTGCATATTCCGCATTACTCTGACATTGCATTCATATTACTACCTTGTGCACACACTTTCACCACCCTCTAAGCTTTCTGTAAGCTTATGCACGACCGTTGCGTGCAGGTGACGTTGGACTGCAGCAGCGTTGAGGCAGGAGCGCGTTGCTGATCATTTTGGAGTTTTCTGTTATTTACCATTGTATTTCCCTTTATGCTCATTGTACTTGTAAAATTTTTGATCATAGTGGAAATGTAATGGAGTGCTTGGTTGTTGTTTGTGGGTTATGCCTTTGGTTATGCTTATTACATATCAGACTAATGTTAAAAATCCTCCTCGTAGCATCCCAGGATCGGAACCTGGCGAATGGGAGCTAGGAGCCGAGAATGGGGTTCTACGGAGGCTGTCGGCGCCGGATTCGGCGATCGGGAATTTTGTGAGCCCGGTTTCCGAGTTTGGGGCGTGACAGAAGTTGGTATCAGAGCATAACTTGGGAATAACCGAGAACAACATTACATGTTTGCTATGAGTGAAGAATGGCTAAGTTCTGAAGTTCGGATAACTTTACGACCTTCCGAATCAGACCATTAACATGCGTACATTCGAGAGTTCTGGAAGTTGATAGGCGCTTTCGCTCTTTCCTGTAGGGTATGGCGCCTGTTACTCGATCGACTCCCGCACCACCACCTGAGGATTCTACCTCACCATCGGAGACTCCAGCTCTACCACCTGCGTCTCCCATCCCACCCTCAGAGATTCCTGCTTCTTCCCATGAGGATGACATTCCTCCACCTGAGACTGATGAGGAGCCGACTGTGACCGTGAGTGCCTCTCAGTTACAGCAGATGTTACTGGCTGTGACCGCCGCACTCCAGGGTCAGGGTAGACGCCCAGCTGTTTCACCAGCTCAGGCGGAGCAGGAGCGCGCGAGCGCCGTACTTCGTGAGTTTAGACGGCATGATCCCCCTCGTTTTCAGGGCGAGCCGGATCCGACTGCAGCCGAGAGATGGCGCTCCGATGTGGAGAAGATATTCGATACCATGTTGTGTACGACCGAGCAGCGCGTCCGGTTAGCAGTATTTCTCTTCCACGGTGAGGCCGAGCATTGGTGGACCTCTGTCGCCCGTGTCGCCGGACCTGACTATGTATGGACATGGGAGGACTTTGTGGAGCGATTCGAGGAGCAGTACTTCCCTGACCACATCCGTCGTCAGCGAGCCTTAGAGTTCGAGACTCTGGTGCAGGGAGATATGACCGTGGCACAGTACGCGGCCCGTTTCATGGCACTGTCGAGATTCGCACCATATATGGTTGATGATGAGGGGCGGAAGGCCCGCCGTTTCGAGCACGGCTTACGTTACGGCCTTCGAGGTCGTGTCATTGGGCATGAGCTCCCTACCTTCCAGGCAGTAGTGCGGAAGGCTCAGATATATGAGACGGAGTGGACTGGTTCTCAGTCTGATCGTGGTCAGAGGGGAGACCGGAAGAGGCAGGCTTCTTCCAGTCATTCCCAGCAGGGTCGACCACAGCAGCAGAGGCGCACTGGTCGCCCAGCTTTCCGTGCACCATCAGCACCATCAGCACCTCCACCACCACCTCAGAGACAGTTCACCGGCACTTGCTTCAGGTGCGGTGCGACGGGACACCGTTCATGGGAGTGTCCCAGTCCCCAGCAGCAGCAGAGAGGTCCACAGCAGCAGAGACCTCCACCACAGCAGCAGAGACCCCCACAGCAGCAGCGACAGCAGCAGCGACAGCAGCCTCTACCACCGAGGCCACCTCAGCAGCAGCATCAGCATCAGCACCAGCCTCAGAGGCCGCAGCAGCAGAGGCAGCAGTTTCGACCGCCTCAGCGACCTCAGCAGCAGCAGCAGCACGTTCAGAGGGGACAGGCACCTCCCCAGCCAGCTCAGGCTAGATTTTATGCGGCTCAGCAGGATCCACAGTCATCCGGAGGAGTCGTTGAGGGTATATTGCCAGTTTCTGCATGCATTGCACGTGTATTGTTTGACTCTGGTGCATCGCATTCTTTTGTGGCCGAGAGCTTTTGTCGATCGGCTGGCTTACCGTTGGAGTCTGCTGGTGAGAGCCTATCAGTATCTACTCCCTTGGGGAGGACTGCAGCGTTAGGACGATTCTGTTCGTCTTGTCCCATTCTAGTTGGGGATACCTTCCTGCCTGCTGATTTGTTTGTTTTGTCGATGTTCGAGTTCGACGTTATCTTGGGCATGGATTGGCTCGCCGAGTACTATGCCATTTTGGACTGCGCCGCGAGGACCGTCACGTTCTGTATACCCGGCATGCCACAGTTCCAGTTCGTTGCAGAGGCCAGAGGAGAGCAGTTGTCTTGTTTGATGTCGTGCGCCATAGAGGAGCATGTCGCCGTTTGCATCGACCATTTGCCGATTGTATGCGATTTTCCCGATGTGTTCCAGGAGATTCCGGGATTACCGCCTCGTCGACTCACCGAGTTTCAGATCGATCTCGTGCCTGGTACCGCGCCTATTTCAAAGGCCCCGTATCGTATGGCACCGTTGGAGTTACGGGAACTGCAGAAGCAGTTGGACGAGTTGCGTGAGTTGGGTTTTATTCGTCCGAGCAGTTCGCCGTGGGGAGCGCCGGTACTCTTCGTGAAGAAGAAGGATGGCTCGTTGAGGCTCTGCGTTGACTATCGCGAGCTCAACAAAGTCACGATCAAGAACAAGTACCCGCTCCCTAGGATTGATGATTTGTTCGACCAGCTGCAGGGTGCACAGTTCTTTTCGAAGATTGACCTGCGTTCTGGTTATCATCAGATTCGGGTCCGAGATGAGGACATTCCGAAGACAGCATTCAGGACGCGTTACGGTCATTTTGAGTTTCAGGTCATGTCCTTCGGACTGACCAATGCACCCGCGGTCTTCATGCAGTTGATGAACGAGGTTTTCCGCCCATATCTAGATCAGTTTGTTGTAGTCTTCATCGACGACATTCTGATCTACTCGAGGACCCGTGAGGAGCATGAGCAGCACTTGGAGATCACTTTACAGACCCTCCGTGCACACCAGCTGTATGCGAAGCTGGAGAAGTGCGAG
Source organism: Magnolia kwangsiensis (assembly GCA_037074715.1). Taxonomy (NCBI): domain Eukaryota; kingdom Viridiplantae; phylum Streptophyta; class Magnoliopsida; order Magnoliales; family Magnoliaceae; genus Magnolia; species Magnolia kwangsiensis. Next base: position 22,429,410 of record CM073579.1, read on the forward strand.
TTCTGGCAGGAGGAGGTGAAGTTCCTCGGTCACGTGGTGACGAGGGAGGGTGTCGCAGTGGACCCCTCGAAGGTCGAGGCAGTGCGTCAGTGGGGCCAGCCCACGACTGCGACAGAGATCCGTAGTTTCCTTGGTTTGGCGGGCTACTACCGGCGTTTCATCGAGGGTTTTTCTCGTATTGCAGCCCCGCTGACCAGGTTGACTCGGAAGGGGGCAGAGTTTATTTGGAGTGACGCCTGCGAGCGAGCATTTACGGAGTTGAAGGACCGTCTGACGTCCGCTCCTGTCCTCACTCTTCCCTCTGGGAGTGATGGCTTTATTGTATTCACCGATGCCTCGCATATCGGTTTGGGTGCTGTCCTGATGCAGCACGGGAGACCAGTGGCCTTTGCGTCTCGTCAGCTCAAAGTCCATGAGCTGAACTATCCTACACATGATCTGGAGTTGGCTGCCGTTGTCTTCGCACTGAAGGTGTGGAGGCACTACCTTTACGGGATTAGGTTCGAGCTCTTCTCTGATCACAAGAGCTTGAAGTACCTCTTCTCGCAGTCTGAGTTAAATATGAGACAGAGGCGCTGGATGGAGCTCCTGAAGGACTATGATTTCGACCTTCAGTACCACCCGGGCAAGGCGAACGTGGTGGCAGATGCCCTCAGCCGTCAGCCACGAGGCCTAGTGGCGCACATGATGATTCAGGAGTGGCGGATGCTTGAGGATATTGCTGCGTATGACTTTGAGTTCGGCCTGCAGTCTTCTATAGTACAGTTATCGAGCTTGTCGATTCAACCCTCTCTTGTTGCTAGGGTGATCGAGGCTCAGCAGGCTGATGAGTCGTTGCAGAGTTATATGGCTGAGGCGGCATCTGAGGGTCAGGCTGATTGGCAGATCGGTACAGACGGTGGACTTCGCTTCAGAGGCCGATTATGTGTCCCGGATATCCCAGAGTTACGCAGAGATCTTATGACCGAGGCACATCGATCGCGATTTTCTATCCACCCGGGCTCGACGAAGATGTACCGTGACATGAGGCGACAGTATTTTTGGGCGGGGATGAAGCGCCAGATCGCCAGTTTTGTGGCCGAGTGTGACACGTGCCAGCGTGTCAAGGCCGATCATCAGAGACCTCCTGGGTTATTGCAGCCGTTGAGCATCCCGATGTGGAAGTGGGAGCACGTGTCGACTGATTTCATCATGGGTTTGCCGAGGACTCAGCGCGGTCATGACTCCATTTGGGTTGTTGTGGATCGTCTGACGAAGTCGGCACATTTTCTTGCGATGCGTGCGACTTGGTCTATGGACCGGCTTGCGAGACTGTTTATCGAGGAGATTGTGAGACTGCATGGTGTTCCAGTCTCGATCGTTTCTGACCGAGACTCGAGGTTCACGTCTCAGTTTTGGGGGAGCTTCCAGCGTGCGATGGGGACTGATTTGCAGCTCAGCACCGCGTACCATCCGCAGACCGATGGCCAGACCGAGAGGGTCAATCAGATACTTGAGGACATGCTTCGGGCCTGCGCGATTGACTTCAGGGGTAGCTGGGATGAGCATCTGCGATTGGCTGAGTTTGCGTACAATAACAGCTATCAGGCGACCATCGGCATGGCTCCTTTTGAGGCACTGTATGGCAGACCATGCAGATCACCGAGTTGTTGGACCGAGGTTGGAGAGCGTCGTCTCCTAGGTCCCGAGCTTGTGCAGGAGACTTCAGAGGCTATTGACATCATCAGGCAGAGGATGCGCACAGCTCAGAGCCGACAGAAGAGTTCTGCTGATCGTCGGCGTCGTCCCTTGGAGTTTGATGTAGGGGACCATGTGTATCTCAAGGTCTCGCCTATGAAGGGCGTAGTTCGATTTGGAGCGAAGGGCAAGCTTGCCCCGAGATTCATAGGACCTTTTGAGATCACTGGGCGCGTTGGCGCCGTGGCCTATCGGCTTGCCTTACCATCTCAGTTGTCTGGCGTCCACAACGTGTTTCACGTCTCCATGTTGAGGAAGTGTGGGTCAGACATAGTTCCCGTTATTGATTGGCAGCCGTTGGAGGTTCGTGAGGACGCTTCTTACATTGAGCAGCCAGTCCGTATCCTTGATCGGAAGGAGCAGGTCCTCAGAACCAAGGTCATTCCGTTGGTGAAGGTGCAGTGGGGTCACCATTCTGTTGAGGAGGCTTCTTGGGAGCGTGAGGCTGAGATTCGAGAGCGATATCCTCATCTCTTTGATGATTGATGATCGTGTATTGTATTTTGTACGTTGTCCCTGATTCTATATGATGACATTATATTTATTATCTTTCGCGAGTTATGCTTAGTTGCGATGCTTGTGTAAATTTCGAGGACGAAATTTTTATAAGGAGGGAAGAGCTGTAAGACCCGTATCTTGGTCCGTACCTTTCCGTACACTTCCGCGGTCGTACCGGTCGAATCCCGGCAACTTTCGACCCTTAACCGATATCGACGCGCAACCTGGATTCATGTGCCGACAACCTGAGTCGACTCAACTCGAGACCTATACCATAGCGACCGCGCCGCCGTTGCGGTTCCGATACCGCGACTCGCGCGCCAAGGCGATACCCTGATCAAGAGATATGGGCCAACGTTCGGTGCGAGAAAACGCCGCGCGTTGCGAAAACCAAGGGAATCTCAACGATGTGTCACATCAATCACATCAATCCCATCAATCAATCACCCATCAACCCATCACATGTCAAGTACACATCACTCTCACCCATTTTCCCAAGCAACCACAAAAGTCTTCACATCCCATACCTCTCTTACACAAAAAGCCTCAAAAGTCTTCACAACCCATACCTCTCTTACACCAAAGCCTCAAAAGTCAAGCTTTTCTTACACAACCATCACTCACCCATCCATCCATCACTCTCTCTCTCTCCCTTTACATCACTCTCTCTCTTTCTCTCTTTCTCATTTCAAAAAAATCCAAGCAACTAAAATTTGCAAGGGGCTCCCACGTATGGAATTCCCCAAGTCCCTCTAAGCTTCAAGTGGCCCACCTTCCTACCCCAAAATCCCCCATCTCAACCCTCCATTCTTCATCCTAACCGTTGAAGTTGAAGCCAAGGTGCCAAGGAACCCCTAGGAGCGAGAAGATCGGACGGTGGGTGCTTCCATAGGGTAGTTTTATTATTTTTATGGTGGACCAAGTGAGTCCCACCGATCAATGGTGTGGATCTCACTTGGGACCCAAAATGTGGCCGATGGACCACTTGGATCATCATGATCGTTCCATGATGGGGTCATTCTCCATGGACCCCATCATGATGGTTATTTTCATTGCAAAAAAGGTCATCTAGACCGTCCATAACGGTGGAGAATGGATCTCCACCGTTGATTTATAATTTTGATGGTCCCATGATCAAAGGGGTCCATTTATTGTATGTTTCATTGCAAGGGAGGGCCCATAATGTCGGGGTCCCTCCATCACAAGCCGTGTCCCACTCTCCATGACTCTCTCTCTCTTTTATTTATTTTATTTATTTTATTTTATTTTATTTTATTTTTGTGCAAAAGGATTGTGTGGCCCACTTGAATGGATCCCACCTTGGCATTTTATACTTTTGATCTATTCAAGTGGGGCCCACCATATGCGTTGTACACCTGTCCGTGGTGGCCCACTTCATCAAGGCCCACTACACAAAAAAAAAAAAAAAAGAGAGAAGAAAAGAAAAAAAAAAAACACCGTCCAGCGTCAGAGACGCTGGACGTTTCAACCAAACAAAAGAAAAAAAAAAAAAAAAAAAAAAAAACAAAAAAGGGGGAAACTTTTTGGTGGCCCACTTGCATAGGCCCCACCCTGATGTTTAAGTCCGATCCAAGCTGTCCATCCTCTTCCCCATATAGTTTTAACCGTCAAATAAAAGAATGGGACTGATCTGAATATCTTGTGGGCCATAGCAAGAGAAACATTGGCGGTTACCATTGAATAATTTTCTGGTATTTCTATGCGTCCAAAATTTTCGAACTCTAGACTCGTTTCGATTGTTACGGGCCGCTGAATGAAATGGCTGGAGTGGATTCCCAGATTGCGGGCCCCACGTATGCTTTTTGGCAACAAAATAAAATTCAGGAGAGAGAGAAAGGGAGGCAGCCTTGCTTGTGTCAGGCGCTGGCAGCGCCTGCACGGCCAGCGGGCGGCCGTCCAGCAGGGGCCCACGGCCCTGCGTGTGGGCCCCACGGTAATGTTCATTTGTAATCCAATCTATTCATGAGGTGGGCCCCCTTCTCAGGTGGGTCCCCTCCAAGTTTCGGCTCCATCCGAGGTTCAGGTGGCCCACACCACGTGAAACAGCGTGGATGAAATTCTACCATTGGAAAGTTTCTGGGGCCCATAGAAGTTTTGGATCAAGATGAAAATTTTGTATTCCCTTCATCCAGGCCGGAGTGACCCCGTGAACTGGTTGGATTTCAAATAGGCATTTCAGTGGGCCCCACATGGAACCCACAGAGATGTATGCATTTTAAGGTGACGCCGTGGAGCCCATTTGGGCGTGAGTCCGTGCATGCGTGTGAGCGTGCACGGGTGTGTACATGCAGCATGAGTGTGTGTGTGCACATGCCGCCTGAGTGCATGCAGCGTGTGCGTAAATCTATATATATATATATATATATATTACTATATATAATGATTATTTATAATGTTATTATATACATAATATTGTATAAATTATATATTTGTATATATAACATTAGTAGATTCATGTTACATACATGATGGTGGGTCGTCATGCGGGCCCCACCATTGATTCAGGTGCTACCTCTACTCTGGCCGTCCACTTTAAAGATCATTTTTATGGAATGAGTCGAAGTATGAGCCAGATCCACGGTCCAAGTGGACCCCATCTTAGCATGAATTGAGGCTCATTTTAAATGTAGTTGTGACATTTATTGGGGTCCACTTTGATGTGGATGTACGACCCATGGGACTGGACCATTTGGTATGTTCCAAGGCCCTTGGGTCCAGGCCCATTTAAATTGTATAAAGCCCATGAATACAAACCTATTTGATATATATAAGGCCTAGGGGATTTAGGCCCACTTTGATATGCATACAAGGCCTACGGGTTTAGGCCCATTTGATTCGTTTACGGCTTAGGGAGTTGGGCCCATTTGACTCATATAAGGTCTATGGGTTGAGGCCCAATTGATACACATGTGGGGACCCGATTGGTGTGGCCCATTGGTCATATTTTAGACTCATGTGACTACGCTCATTTGATACAATCCAAGGCCACGGGTTTGACCCATTGCAATGCACATCAGACCCATTGGTGTGGCCCATTTATGTGGCCTATCTGATGAATAAAAGGCTCATAGGACATGGCCCATTTGATATATATGTGAGGTCCAATGGGGACATCTTACAGTCCATTGCAATGTGTAAACCCAATACCGATTATGTAGCGGTGTTTTAAGAAGATTGTACCTGGAATGCAATGATGGTTTGACGTCCACATTGCGAGTGTAATGTTGGTTGGATGTCCACATTACGACTCTCCTTAGGGCCCATTACTAGTCGTACTTGCCTTGTATAGGCCGTCCAGGCCCATCTGCATCGTAAGATAATTCATTTTATTATAACCCGTTTAGTACAGTTCATGACCCATGATCATATGCATCATACGTATGCTTGTTATGAGGATTGACTGATCATAGCATTTGCCTTCGGGCAGGTTGTTTATGGGCTCCCGATTAGGCGGTGCTGCCCTACATGAGCGCACGGTATGCGCAGGATTGGTTGCATGACTGGATGGCGTGATTCATGCATTCCGCATTAGTGTGACATGGTTGTTGTACGCCCTAGCGACATCAGGGTCGTAGCCTCCACAGACGCATCGTGGTTGGCAGGATTGGATACCGGAAATCTTGACTTACATGGGGTACTATAGATATCCCTGGGTGAAAGTCCCTAAACCCTTATGGTACCAAGAGGTTGCTCCAACGTCTAGACCGAGTGGGTAGATGAGTACTGAGTGCCGAATACCAGTTGGTTGTACTCTCCACTGTGTCGTGGTCGGTTGGAAGGGGGTGCGGCCTTACCCGCCCGAGTGTAGGGGGCAATGCTAGGCTGAGTCTGACCAGCTCGAGGAATGGGTCCGCTATCGACGAGTCGCGCCCGATATTGGCAGACGGATAGTGAGGTCTCTTCCACTTACCTTATTGCGCGCGATGTGGCGGCAATCCGGTTTAGAGTGTACTAGACCCCGGTGATATTCCATTACTATGAGCTGTATTGGCGTGTGGACATTGATGAGTATCTGTATGCTTGAGTTGCATTGTACATTGCATGGCCTTGGGATGGCCGATACCATTCATGTCTTGTATTGCATAGCCTTGGTACGGCTCATGACGTTTTGGTTCCATCTGCATATTCCGCATTACTCTGACATTGCATTCATATTACTACCTTGTGCACACACTTTCACCACCCTCTAAGCTTTCTGTAAGCTTATGCACGACCGTTGCGTGCAGGTGACGTTGGACTGCAGCAGCGTTGAGGCAGGAGCGCGTTGCTGATCATTTTGGAGTTTTCTGTTATTTACCATTGTATTTCCCTTTATGCTCATTGTACTTGTAAAATTTTTGATCATAGTGGAAATGTAATGGAGTGCTTGGTTGTTGTTTGTGGGTTATGCCTTTGGTTATGCTTATTACATATCAGACTAATGTTAAAAATCCTCCTCGTAGCATCCCAGGATCGGAACCTGGCGAATGGGAGCTAGGAGCCGAGAATGGGGTTCTACGGAGGCTGTCGGCGCCGGATTCGGCGATCGGGAATTTTGTGAGCCCGGTTTCCGAGTTTGGGGCGTGACAGCACGTATCATGCTATGAGACAGCACTACCAAAAAGTAAAGTCACATCGAACCCCTTAGCTATTGAACTGATCGAGGTGCTCATGTGTGTTTATGTATATGTGAAAGTTCACATGCAGCCCCATCTTTCTCACCAATTGTGTCACATGTGTTGGATATCTGACCCATGCAAAAGGTCAAACATAGATCACCTGATGAAAAAATAACGTTGGGCAACTCACTAGGCAGGCCACACCGGAAAAATCAATGAAAACCAATGATTTGACTCAATGCACAGGTCTGACAAAGTTCCCATTGACATTTCCATTGAGTTACTTTTCAAAAAGCATAAACAAAAATGTAACAATGGAAATGTCAATGGGAACTTCAAAAACTCACTTGAAAATCTCTGGTTTCTCATGCAAAATTGTTAATGCAACAATCCCTTTGGCCACTCTTTAAATATATGGGACTATTTAGCACCAGAGCTGTACATTTGGTCATTGAGTTAAAAATCCACCCATCAGGCGAGTCACCGCGTATGAGAACAACAGGCAGTTCAATATGACCATTGAGTTACATCCCATTTGGTTAACAGATGGTCGATTAAAAAAGCACAACTGTCTATATTCAACTAATTTAGGACCTCTTTTATATTCATGGATCTAGGACCTCACAACCTAAAATGATTTTTGATAATGATCCATCCACAGTGGTATAGTTCAGACCAATGGCATGGATTAGTCACCATTTGATATAAAGGTCTACGCAGGCAAAAGGATCATATGCCCAATGACCAAACAGTCCTCACATTAACAACAAAGCATAAGAATGAATGATCCCTATGATAGGTAAATCACAAAGATAAGTAGCAACCTAACACAAAATCCAGCAGCAACATACTCCACCTATAGCAAAAATGACAACAAAAGAAAAGCAAAATGCAGGTTATAAAAAAGAAACATCCAAAAATCCCATCTTCAAAAGATTACTCCTGGAGGGCCAGGCAGCATAGTGCTATCACAGCAGCATATGATGACAACATTGAAGCATAAAGTAGCAGATGAACATCATTATCTCCCCCAAATGACTCATAGGGGGGGGGTGGAATCATAGATTCAGCAGAAAACTGCTACACAGCAGAACAAAATATTTATTAACTTTAAGACCAAACAGACCCTAAGAGCTCTACCAGACCTTTTTTTATCTAGAAAAAGATATCCCCCCATCAATTCTTGGGGAAGTAACACCACGAAAATTCTAAGTGATGTCTAGCAGCTACTAAATTTCAAGTTTTCAATTCAATACAGGCTTAGAGCAAGGCAATGTGCCTGTAAGAATGAATATCATGTCAGAACAATGAGATATGCACTTGGTCAAAAAAAAAAGGCTGAAAGCCTGCCACCATAATGCATTAGAAAACAGTTGCACACAACGTTAGCCAACAATTGGACACTGCTAAAATGGTTGTGTGATAGTGTTCCCCAGTGGAGGTCAACGGAAAACATCTTAGGAATTAAGGAACCATACATAACTGAATGTCTAATAGCTTCCATGTATGAGAGTAAGATTGCCATGCGGATACACTGGATGCCAACCCAACCTGCCCTGAATATATAGCTCTCAATTTATTGAGAAAACTAACAAAATGGCTTTCCACATGGAAATACAGAGTTGACAACAGCAGATTCAACAATGCCAACAGTCAAGTAGCTAAAAGGTAGCAACAAAGTGACATGCACATGCCAAAATGTCAAAGCCCAGAGACCTAGATATTCAAAGATAAATGACCATTTGATATAAAGTAAGGTCTAAACAAGAAGAAAAAGAGAAAAAGAGAAAAAAAGAAAAAGAAAAGAAGATCTAACAACTGATATGGACAATATTTGTCTGTTTACAAGGTGAGAGTGTTTGGCCTACTATTTTTATGGTTTTATGAGAAATGGATGGATCCTCGAGCTCTTGTACGAATATTAATAAACATGCCTAGGCAACAAAATAAAACTAATGGTTTTCTCTACTGCTCTGTCTAAAGCTGTAACTTCACATTGCGATCATTTGCTACCTTAAGTCAAGAGTGTAGCTATTAAAGGGCTATCACTCAGCTGCTTCTCATATTATAATGCATTACTGCCTAATGGTTTTCTTTACTGCTCTTTGTCTAAAGTTGTAACTTCACTTTATGATCATTTGCTGCCTCAAGTCAAGTTTATAGCTACCAAGGGCTATCGCTCAGCTACTTCTCATATTATAACGCATTATTTCCTGAAGGGAAGCAGCAACATTGTCGACCTAGTTGCGGTTGCTAGATTGAGATGTTCAAGGTGTGGGGACATTGACAGTATTGTAAGAATTTATTTATTTTTATTCAGGAGAAATTTTGTAAGCTAAACAGGTGGTAGACAGCACAGAATAAAACAGAGGTTGTTTCCATTTTATCTGAGATACACCTTTCTATTGGGAAAAATGATAGTAATAAATAGCAGCGGTGTTTGTGTCACAGTAGTAATAGATAGCATATTCAATGAAGGGAAAAGACCCAATCCACCTACATATATTTGGCACATGTATTGATAATCTGAGCCATTCATTCATCTTAAGGTCCACCAATCGACCATTTACCAATCATCATCCTGATCAGATAATCCTAGCCACTAACTACAGTTTAGTGATTTTATACACTACTTTTTCACATGGTTAGAATTGTGTGGTCAGTGTAATTTTCAGCCTATGATCCATTCCCGTTTGTCCACAATAAACCAACAGTTCGGTTCATCAAACACATGCCATATATGCAGTAAAATGAAAGGAATGGACTGGATCTTCTTAAAAAATCAAGTAAAAAACAGACCCAAAAAACAAAATGCCAAGAACTCATTTCTCAAGACAGAAAATTCAAAGGACCCATCAAATAAATAAATAAATAAAAGAAGAAGAAATCCTATCTATATATTCTAAAGCATAGATACGAATCAAATGGTGGAAAAAAAAAAAAGAAAAAGAGAGCAAAGTACCGGTATCGTTGACAGCTCCAATGGTTGAGACAGCAACAGCTATGGCTTCTCGAGCTATAGCTTCCGTATTATGCACCTAACAAGCACATAATGTACATGAACTAAGACAGACCCCACAAAAAAAAAAAACCTCACATATCGTATAATGCACATATATAATACAAAATATACATTTGATATAAACATATAAAAAATATAGCTATTCTGAGTTCTCGAAACATGCCAAAATCTGAGCATCCTTCGACTTGAACGATGATCCTTGGCACAATTGAATTATCCTCTCGAGGCACATAACGACGAAGTTGTTGTTACTTGAACTTCTTATCTGCGCAAGCCCATCCACAACTGAATTGCCCTCCTATAACATATAATTCAAAATGAAGTTTACCTTCATAAAGATCTCGTTTATAACAATAAATCAACCCAAACTTAAAGCAATCCCCGCAAAAAATAAAAATAAAAAATGAAAGAAAGCAACTCATATTTAAATTTAATTACACATTTAATCCACATTTTGTATATTTTGGTTATGTACTTAGCGGTGTATATATTTACATTATACATGAGAATGTGAAGAGGTTCGAAGACTAAGAGATGATAGAGTTTAAAGATAACGTGATTAGATTGCACTTAAAGATATGATATGTATTTTAAGAAAGTGTGATGCAATTACATTTAAGAGTGTAATGAAAATGAATGTGTGTGTGAGTTGGTTGCACTTAAGAATGTGATGCGGTTAAAGTATATATCTAAGTTAGAGTAATTGAAACCATGAATAAATAAGAAAAGATACTTACTCTCATAGATTCTAAAATGATATATGCCAATTGAAATTTACCTATGTAATTGCATGCAAACAAGTGCCACACACACCATGCTGAGTCTTAGTTCAACGTTGGTCAGATGTTCAGGTCAATATCTCAACATGGTGTTATAATTCAATTGTACCACTTTCGTTATTTACTTTATTGCATTGTATTGTTATAATTCAATTGAACATCCAAATATGGCATTTTATTCACTAAGTGATATGACCCTACATTTAATTAAAATTTGTCACTTGAATCTATTTAGGTAGCTGCTACTTTTTCTTTAGGACTTAAGAAATTTTTTTCTTTTCTTTTCAATTATTTCTTTTGAGAGATTTAAATGAATAAATATTAAAAATTGGATATATAAAAATAAACTATAATCTTTGTCAAAATAAACAATTCTGTTACATTCTCAACAGAAACCACATCATAGTACCACACAAGTATATCACATCCTCGACTGTAACCTCATTAAATAGTCCATGAATCGTATCACATTCTCAAGTGGAACAGCCACATCACACTATCACACAATTATATCACATCCTCAAGTGCAACATTATCGCATAGTTCATCAACCATATCATATTCTTAAGTGGATATAATTCATCACACTATCACACAATCATATCATATCTTCAAGTACAACCTCATCACTTAATTCATAAACTGTATTATATTTTTAAGTGAATATACTCATACTAGCACACAACTATATCATATCCTTAAGTACAACCTCATCATATAATCCATATATGATATCATATTCTCAAGTGTAACTACATCACACTATCACCCAACCATATCATATCCTCAAGTGTAACCTCTTCATATAGTTCATCAACCGTATAACATTCTGAAGTGGAGTAACATCATTTTCACACAACCATATCATAAATCCTCAAGTACAATCTCATTACATAGACCATCAACTGTGTCACATTCTCAAGTGGAACTACTTTACATTGTCATACAATCATATCATATCCTCAAGTTTAACATTATCATATAGTCCTTCAATCATATGACATTATTCAATTTGGAACCACTTCACACTGCCGCACAACCATATCATATCATAAAGTGCAACCTAATCACATTCATCAACCATATCATATTCTCAAGTGTAACCATATCGTATTATTACACAACCATATTATATCCTCAAGTGCAACTTCGTCACATAGTTCATCAACTATATCACATTCTCAAGTGGAACCACTTCACACTGTCACACAACCATATTATATCTTCAAGTGTAACTTAATAACATAGTTCATCAACCGTATCAAATTCTCAAGTGTAACCTCATTACACTATCATACTACCATATCACATCCTCAAGTGCGACTTCATCACTTATTCCAACCATATCACATTCTCAAGTACAACTACTCCGCACTATCATATAACCAATCATATCCTCAAGTGTAACTTCATCATATGGTCTATCAGCTATATCACATTCTTAAGTGTAACCTCATCACACTGTCACACTCATATCATATTTTCAAATGTAATCTCATCATATAGTCTATCAATTGTTTCACATTCTTAAGTGTAACCTCATCACATTACACACTACCATATCACATGCTCAAGTACAATCCCATCACATAGCACTACAAGAAAAATGACCTTCACTGCATGCACCAATCAGCCTGCCATACCATCCGCTCCACCAATCCTTGCATTGAATGCACTAAAGCACCCAAAGCCCAAACAGACCATGAAGTAGAGGACCACTCTCAGAAGACTCCACTCAAATGAGATACCTGCCTTGCAAAGTGCTGAATAGTCGAAGAGATGAAACCAATTTTCCCAAAAATAAACAGAAACTGAGATGACAGCCTAGCGAAGGAACCGCCACCCTCACATCCTAAACCAATGCCCGAAGGCTATGCACCACGGGTGCCCAAACCCCTCAACTAACCAAAACCTGCATTAAATTGAAAAGCTATTACAATTTATCAACCCTATTGAAGTGCAGTTATCAGTTCATTAAACTGCTTTTGGAATGTCATCATTGATTTATCAAGAAACTCCATTAAGTATCTAAGGGCTACTTGCTCATTACAATATAAGAAACTCTACAAATAGAATATTTCCTCTTGATTGAAACTATCAGGTTCCATTGCGCATCCAAATTGAAATGATCATTAACACTGCTAGCTGATGACATGTAGAGAATACAAATGAAATAGTAACTAGCTCAAGGTTCCAAAAATTTACGAACTAAGGGAGAATTTCAAACTCCAATATGTTAAATGTTTTTAAAATGTAGTTCAACCGTTCAGTTGCATTAAAAAGCATCTCTTCACAAAACTTTATCAAAATCATACTTGAAAGGCAGCCCACCCATAGTGGTGCACCAACACATGGACTATTTGAATAACCTAACAAGAGAGAGAGAGAGAGAGAGAGAGAGAGAGAGAGAGAGAGAGAGAGAGAGAGAGAGAGAGAGAGAGTTCTACACAGTTTTGTTCACACATCAAAACTGTCAAATCACTAGTTACATTTGTGTATGAGATATCACAGACTGTTTTCAAAATTACCTCAAATTAGGCTTAGACCTTACAAAAGAAAAAAGAAAAAATTCCTTTTTACATGGCCTTCTTTTTCTTCTTCTGCAGCTTCCTCCACTTGAGATATATCTGATATGAAAGCCCGCTAATGATTCCATAATATGTTTGAATAGTTATGGCTATGACATACATAATCCAAAACAAAACCATCCCAATACTAATACTCTCCAAATTTTTAGAACGCAAATATTAAAATTAAACTAAATCCAGTAGAGTTTCTAAATCGCTTGAAGTCATTCACGTAAAAATTCATCTATTTTCCATTTACTGTAGGGTGTCATATATGAACAAAAAATAAAAAATAAATAAAAATAATAAAATCAATCTTTTAAAAAAAAAGGCTAATAAAAAACCTGTTTAAAAATTCGATAAACATAACCATCCAAGGGTCCTATTCCAAATATAAAAATGCCCTACCATGGATTTGAAAAATCCTTTACTATGAATTTTTGATTTTTAATATAAAAATGATAATTAGGAATTAAAAATTTGAAGAATCTCAAATCAGATTAGGGATTTGAAAAATCCCTTACGAATTTTCAATTTCAAACTCTCGTCCCTAATCTCTCATAAAATTACCAATGGAAGGGAGTAAAATCTGTAATCCCTAATCAACATCACCATGTAAAGAGAAAAGAGAAAGAAAAGCATACCCCTTAGCTGTTATAAGTCACTATCACCGCTGCTGCCTTCACGTGCCACTATTATTAAGGGAGCTAGAAAGTGAGATGAGAAATGGGTCGATGCAAATCTGAGAGAGAGGGAGGTCAATCTTGAGAGGAGACAGAGAGGTCTACAGGAGAGAGACTGAGGCCATTTTTTTATTTTTTTTATTTTTATTTATTCTTCTTCTTCTTCTTCTTTGTCGGAGAGGAAGTGGATTGCATACTTGGTAACTCACTATGCTTAATGTGCAAAGTAAATTCTATGACGTTCATCATAATTCATGTATCTTATCAACTCCGTTCATCTATTTTACTATATAATTTAAATGCTTAAGACCAAAAATTAATCATATATAAAGTTCAAATGGACCACACCACAGGAAACAGTGTGAATTGAATGATTACTATTGTAAAATTTTTTGGGCCACGGAAGTTTTGGATAAATTTATTTTTATATTTTCCCTTCATCCATGTCTTTATGATATTATAAACCGGTTGGATGAAAAATAAAAATCACTGTAGGGCCCGGCCTAACAAGGTTTCAACTGTGGAAATCATTAATCATAATGTTTCCAATGGTATGATTCACTTGATCTTTGTATATGCTTAAATTTTGAACTCAACACCTTAAATTTGCTATAAAAACGAATGGACGGTGTGGATAGATCACATACATTCAAGGTGGGCCCAACTATGTTTACACAATATGATGCACTGCACAATCTGATTTCCACTGGAGAGAGATGAGCATTTACGATTCTATTTCTTTTTATGGAAGAGAGAGAAAGAGAGAGAAAGAGGGTAAGGGCACTTCTCTTGCCATTTGGAGGAGGGCTCAGGCCCCACATTTTATAGTCAATAGGCTTTTTCTACGTCAACTCGATACCCCTTAAGGTAATGAGTAACTCAGTACACAATCCAATTCCCGAAGCGAAATAGGATTGCTACTGAGTTACTCAGTACGCTTTTATCATACTAAGAAAACTCAGTTGGGCCTACTATGAATGTATGTGAGTTATCCACGCCATTCATCCATTTTTTGAGGTCATTTTAGTGGTTTAGTCTAAAATAGAAGTATTCTCAAAGCTCAAGTGGACCACACTATAAGAAACAATGCAAATAATGACTTCCAACGTTAAAACCTTGCTAGGGCCCATAGTGATTTTTATTTGTCATCCAACCTGTTCAAAAGATTACGTAGACATGGATGAAGGTAAAAAACAAATATCAACTTGATCCAAAACTTTTGTGGGCCCCTATAAATTTTCAACGTTAGAATTTGAATTCACACTATTTCCCGTGGTGAGGTCCACTTGAGTTTTGGATATATCTCATTTTTGTGATCAAGCGATAAAATTATCTATTAAAATAGATGGATGGAGTAGATAAAATATACAAATCACGGTGGACCCCATAGAGTTTACTCGGTACCCAATCCGCTTCAAGCCGAAGCTCCTCCAGCTTCGAGTTATGCTACACGGTTCAGAGGATATCAAAGTTACATGGCCCCACAGTGATGTATTTATTATATCTACACCATTCATCCATTTTTTGAGATCAATTTAGAACATTAGAAAAGAAACGAATTATATTCAAAGCTCAGATGGACCACACCAAAAATAACAGTGATGATAATGATTTTCATCGTTAAAAAATTCGTAGCGCCCACCATAATGTTTATTTTTCATACAATCTGTTGGTAAGGTAAAAATGCATAAATGAAGAGGAAAAACAAATTTCATATTGTTGTGACCTCCAAAAGGGTTTCAATGGTAGACGTTCAATCCCCTCCTTTTTAAAGTGTGGTCGAGTCGATCTTTAAACTGTATTATTTTTTGGGTCAAGCTTAAGACCAGCTCCAAAAATGGATAGAGGGTTTGGATAACACATACCTAATGATGGGACCTACAGAACTTGACGACGTCGATACACCAGTTATATCGCTGATGTTTGGTACACCAGCCAATCCGCTTTCGATTGGCCGCGGATTATATACCGACGGGTTGATTAGCTAGACTCACCACCGATGTGATCTCATCAAGTTCCGTGGGACTCGCTATGATGTATGTGTAGTATCTAAACCATCCATTCATTTGCAAAGATCATTTTAAGGCATGAGACAAAGAATGAATAAGATCTAAATCTGGAGTGGACACCACCACAAAAAACAGTGGGAAGAGTGATGCCCGCCGCTGAAACTTTCCTAAGGTCCATTATGATTTTTATCCATGATCCAGACAAGAAAGAAGGGAAAACACAAATTTCAGCTTGATCGAAAACTTTTAGTGGCCCTTGAAAATTTTTAATGGTCAGTGTTTCTCTCTCCACTGTTTTCTATGGTGGGGTCCATTAGAGCTTTGTATATTACTCATTCTTTGGATCATGTCCTAAATTTATATCTCCAAATGAATGGATGGTGTGGATACAACTAATACATCATGGTGGGTCGCATGGAACTTGTTACATAACTTGTGAGTCTCCCCCTCGACCAGTCACTAGCGAATCGGCGTCCGATCGAAAAGGCACTCTTTGAACGTCTATTAGCTACCGACAAGTTTAGCAGCAAGGCTTGCAGCTGGAGCGATGTCACTAAGTTTTGTGGGACCCACCATGATGTATGTGTTGTATCCACACCTTCTATACATTTGGAGATATCATTTTAGGTGTTGAGTGAAAGAAGAGGCAGATCCAAAGTCATCGTGGATCCCACCACATAAAACAGTGGGGAGAGTGATGCCCACTGTAAACTTTCCTACAGCCCGCCATGATGCTTATTTGAAATCCATCCGTTCAGCAAGTTAAAAAATACATTAAAGAAGGGGAAACATAAATATAAGCTCGATCCAAAGCTTTTGTGAACTTTAGAAGTTTTTAACCGTGGGTGTCACTCTCCTCACTATTTTCTATGGTGGGGTTCATTGGAGCTTCGGATTTGACTCATTTTTTGCCTCTTTGTCTTAAAATGATCTCTCCAAATGGATGGCCGGCGTGGATACAAAACATCTATCATGATGGGTCCCACAGAACTTTGTGACATCACTCCATTAAGTTGCTAATGTGCATCCGGGAGGCAGATTGCGTCCTACCCCCGGATGGCAGGGCTCTGCAGAGACTACCTTGATGTAAGTGTTTTATCCAAGCCGTTTATCTTTTTCCTCAAATCATTTTAAGGCATGATCCAAAAAACTAGGTAGGGACAAGACTTAAATAGACTACAAATTGGGGATTGAATGTCTACCATTAAAAGCGTCTTGGGTGCTAGAGAAGTTTCGGATGAAGCTGATATTTGGTTTTTCACTTCATCCATGTCTACGTGCCCTTATGAATAGGTTGCATGGTAAAAACAAATCCGGGTGGCCCTTAGAAAGGTTTCAATGTTAAGTGTTATTATCACTACAGCTTCCTTTGGTGTGGTCCATTGGACCTGTGAAACTATTTAATGTTTTGAACCACACCTTAAAATGAAATTATAAAAATGATTAACGGCATGGATAAAACATTCACATCACGGTGGCCCCCACAATGCCCTGCCCGGACGGATTACTGTCTGGGCGGGGGTAAGACGCAATCCGCGTCTTGTGCATCCGGAGCTTTTTCAAAACCTTAGGGCCCGTTTTGCTGGGTGGATTGGAAGGGATTGAATGGTAGAAGGGTGGATGGCGTGGATTTCTAAGTAATAATATGTTGTCAGTGGATTGTCTTCTGATCCATGGGATTGCTGTATCCTTGGATTGTGATATCCAAGCCGTTTGGCACGCCCGGCTAATCCGGGGATTAAACCTTCCCATCCCTTTCAATCCCACGAACTAAACACGTCCTGGGCAACTTTGAACGGATTAGGGTGGAGGGGATGGGATTTAAAGGTAATGATGGTATTGTCAGTGGATTGTCTTGAGATCCATGGCATTGGGATCCAATCACCGACTCTGTTTTGGTCGCACGGTCATTCCCGGGATTCAACTTCCAATCCCTTCCAGTACCATACAATGCCTTCCAATCCGACCGGCCAAATGGGCCCTTAGCGGACGGGATGCGGATTTCCCATGAAAGCCTTCCGCAGAAGGAACGTTCCTGCACAATGATGGTAGGTGGGGCCCATCATATCCAAAACTAAAGTGGACCACACGGGAGATAAAATTGGGGAAAGAAATACCTACCGTTGGAACTTTTCTGAGCTCCACCTTAATGTTTATATGCCATCCAAATAATTTTTAAGGCCATTAACATAGGGATAAAGTGAAACTACAAAAAATTTAGCTTGAAACAGAGCTTTTATGGTCATAGGAATGTCTCAACGGTTCTCACTGAATCCCTGCTGATTCCTTTCGTGTGGCCCACTTGAGTCCTGGATCCACCTAATTTTGTCCTAAATTTAGCTTGCAAAACGGATGAACGGACTATATTTCCAAAAACCATGGTGGTGGGCCCACTCTGCAGTCCTGCACGGGATCTTCATGCGAAAGGCTTTCGCTGGAAATCCGCGTCCTAGTGGACGCAAACACCTGTCCGCCCAGATACTTTAGTTCGATTCTTTCGATACACCAAGGCGAAATTCCGGCTGATCAGTCGTTCCCGGAAAGAAGGTTAATTTGCTGCTGTATTTTCAAGATCATTGGAGGTCAAACGAAGGAGAAAATCGAATTTCCCCTTTTCACATTCGTGCGGCTTTGAGGCTAAAAAATAGTGTTTTTTTTTTTTTAAATTATTGAATCTTTCTCAAGCTTGATAAAGGTATGTTCTTCTTCTTCTTTTTGGATGAAGTTTATTGATTCTTTTGAGGATTTTATATATATATATATATATATATATATATATATATATATATATATATATATATATATATATATATATATCATTTTAGGATGCCCGTTTCTATGCAATGTTGTAGTACAGGGGCTGCTATGCAATTTTGTATTTTGTACTTTATGCTCTTAAACTGTTGGATTTTTATCTCTTTTCATATTTGTGACTTGTCGTTTCATGTATAAACTATTAATTAAAAGTGGTTGGCTTAGAAAGTTGTAGATGTGATAATGATTTGGTTTGGGTTGTGGATGTGGTAGATTGGTTTTTGATAAATGATCATTAATAGCTGTTTTGAACATGCATATAATTGAAAAAAAAAAAAAGAATGAATAATTTTCATCTTTAAAAAAGAATAAATTTTTAGGCATATTTTCATTTTATTTTTTTTGGGTTTTTTCTTCTTATTATTTAATCCTATTTTAAAAATTAAAATTTTGAAGTATCGTGTAACTTATGTCATAGCATGCTATTGCTATTTAAAACACAGCTTCCAGCAAAGAGCTAAGGGAAGTATCCTCCACTTGAGCCTTTCATTAGATGTAAAAAGATCCTTGTTCCAACTAAGGAATGTTTCCCTGAGGCCAGCCCTCATTATCCACTTGTCGTTGATCAACTAATTAAAAAATTTACTCCACAGGGCTGAGTAATGTGGAGCTACAATTTATAAATTAAATGGATGATTTCTTTGATCCCATGAGCTACAATGCCCTTTTTGGTATGTTGGATGATTGCATTGATCCTGTGAGCTAAAATTTATAAATGAAATGGATGGAAAAGAAAATTGCAGAAATTATTCTGACATTGTGACCAATTTGAATGGGCTTGGCTTACTTCTTTTGAAGTAGTATCTACATGTTGGGCTCAACCTAATGGATAGTTTGGATCCCACACGTGTTTGGGTGCATATGTGCTTTCTTGTACATGCATGTGGGTTTATCAATCCTCATATTATTGAGTTAAATTTCTATGATACTTAGCCAACATTTAAAAAAAATTGGTGCTTTCTTTAACTGTACACATGTCATAGTTACACATAAATTTTGATGACTAAATTGCTGAGCAAATTATTGATGACCAAATTAGAAATTTTCATTTTGAGTGTTTATCACGCGTTTTCGAGTAACCAAAGTTTTTCCAGCAGACTTGCCTCAACAAACTTTCGAGTTTCTAAACTATGTTTCCACCATTCTACCTTTGGCTAAATAGTGAGCAAGTCAATCTATGAACAAAAATACTCTTGGGTTGAAATATTAGAACCATTACCAAATATGTGCATGGCAGTTTCTGACCGTCAATGCAAATATATGGCTACATGTTATGAAAATAAACTATAATTTGGGATACTTTTGGGGCACAACCTGTCTGCACTTGATTCCAACAGATCAACAACTGGCATCATTGAATCATGATGTACCCTACTTGAAATAACAAAAATGCCAGGATATAATATTATAATGTTATTCCCTCAGGATTCAGGAGTTAGTATATTAAGTGCTACTGCTTGCATTATAGTGATGGGTGCGAGTTGTGAAGGCTAGAATACTTCCTAAATTTCTGTAGGATACTTCAAAACCTTAGTTCTTCGGTCAAGATCCTTTTCAATGACTCATATGGTACAAAATTCAAACTTCAGTAATCTGCCACTGCTTTGCTGCCGTTGTTGTCATCGTCTTCTCCAAATAGAAAGAAATATATCTAGAAACAAAACCATCAGCCTCCCATGGCTGACTCTAAAATGATTGATGAAGAAGGCTAAAATAGAATTGCACTCTTAGTCTCCCTTCCTCCTTAAAAAGCATCTCTCTTTCAGCCTTGTGCGCTCTCCAGATGGCTGAGATAATACTGCCTGACATTTCCCATAGACCACAACAGTTTGCAAATGGCTGAAAACAGTTTTAATATTAAACTTGTTAGAGGATTAAACATATCGTTATCATTTGAGAAAACAAACAACTATAACATTGAACCTGCTAGGCGATTAAACATATTGATATCATTTGAGAATATCTTTGAGAGGAGAGAAAACGAATGGAACATTGAAACCCTCATAACACTTTGAAACCTTAGAATGGGCAGCCAAGCTATTAGAATCAATGGACAGCAAACAATCTAACTCAACATACAGGCGTGCTATGTGAACTGTTGGGTCAAGGATAATTTGGGAATGATTGAAATCATTTGTATTATGGGCTTGAATGTGAATACAGAATATCCTCAAAATTCAAGATTGTAACATCCTTTCAATGGCTTAGAAAACGATGGTTAAAGGGGATGGTTTGCATTCAAATGCAGAGAGCCAAAGACTAAAGGATAGATGGTTTAAGGAAGGTGATGGTAACATTGCATATTTTCATAGGATAATGATGTAGAGCAGGTCACGGACAATTTCATGGCCAAGATGGATCAGAAAAGGCACGGTCGACAACATAAGTGATCCGGACCGTTGGACCTTAGATGGGCCGTATCTTGCAATCCGGAATGCGTTATCTGACGTAAAATATATGAATTTGGGGTAAAACGAGCTACTTTAGCCAACCAACCCACTACGTCGGGTTGTGCAGCCCGGATTTGCGAGAAACCCCTTGATCGACGGTCGTTTTTCCGTTTTAATTTTGTTTTTACTATAAATAGTAAGTTTTATTTTGCTTATAGCTCTTCATCTGTTGGGCTTTAGGAATTGTGTCCAACATGAAAAGTGCTTAGAATAATTAGGAGAACAGTTTGGTGAAGCCAAATAGGACACTTACTATTTTTGGCTGAAAACCTTGCGCACTAGTAGACATCACGACCGTCTATAAATAGTAAGTTTACTATTTATAGTAAGTCGCGGATTCTAGGAGTTTTAGTTGTTGTTTGAGTCTTATTTCTTTCTTATTGCTTGGTTCCTTTATTTCAAGGGGTGGAAACTCATTTTTATTCATTCATCAATTAATTTTGAATTTGTTAGAATTTATTTATATTTTCTTGCTTTCTTTCCTCGTGGATTCGAGAAGTCTCTGTGAGGAGTCCAGAGAAGCTCCGTGGATTCGGAGTAGTTATCCTTGAGGAAGACGGTGATCGACCTCATCACGTTCATCCATGCATTAATTTGGTATCAGAACGAGGTTTTCCCTCGGGCCGATGACAAACAACGAAGGTATGAATCAAAATCCTGTGAACGGTGATCCAGGGATTCGTTATCTTTCGGAAAGAATGGAAGCTTTCCATCGGGAGAGTTAGTTGACCATGCAAGGGCTGTAGGCAACCCTCGACTGTCTTGTGGATGCGCTACTTCCGCCCCGAGCCCTAGGCGGTGCTCCACCACCTATGGTATCTCCACCACCCGTGGTTGCTGTACGACGTGACATCAATTATCGCAGAGCACTACCAGTGGTAAATCATAGGGCTACACCAGATGATTCTAGTTCCAGCGACGAGGACATTAATGAGGGTTTTGACCGACAACTAATCCATGGAGGCGATCGTCTAGATCGTGCTGAAAGAGACTATCGAGGTAAGGCTGAACTTCCTAATTTTAACAGTTTATTATGTATCGAAGATTTTCTCGATTGGCTAGCTGAAGTAGAGAGATATTTCGATTATATGGATGTGCTAGATCATAAAAGGGTGAAATTGGTAGCGTTTAAATTAAAATCTGGTGCTTGTATATGGTGAGAACAATTACAACTCTCACGAGGTCGCCAAAACAAGGCGCCCATCACATCATGACCTCGGATGAGACATCTTCTTCGATCACGATTTCTTCACAGTGATTATGAGCAGATCTTATTCCAGCAATACCAGAATTGCCGACAAGGAAATTGAACTGTTACAGATTACACTGAAGAATTCCAGCGGTTGGCTACATGAAACGATCTGTCAGAATTCGAGTCACAGAAGGTGGCACGATTTATAGGTGGATTGTGACTGGCAATTTAGGACCGAGTTCAGATGTACCCAGTTAGGACCGTAGATGAAGCAGTTCAATTGGCAGGAAGGGCAAAAACATAACTTGCAAGAACTCCTGCTCGTCCCTATCCTTCAAATCGACCCCCATGACTGGTCCCACACAGGATCCAGTGCTGGTCGAGGAAAAGATTCGGTAGGAGAACGTCCTCAACCTCCTCCACCCGTAAACCATGATACGGGAAGCAGACCATCTAGACCTTAACGGGCAGCACTCACAATAGCAGTCCCGAGTAGGATTCTGAATCCTTATGCTCGGTCAAGGCCGAACAATTGTTACCGTTGTGGCCAACCAGGTCACTTATCAAACACTTGTCCTCAACGTCCGGCAACACACTTAACTATAAACGAAGGGGGCACTGAAGATGAGGCCGCAGAAGAAGATCATTGCTTTGATGAATATGAACAAACCATTGAAGAAATAGCAGGTGGCGATGAAGTGACAGGCGAGGATCATGGCGAATCTCTCGTTGTGAGGCGACTACTGTATACCCCACGAAAGAAATTACATCCACAGCGGCACAATATATTTCGTACTCGGTGCACTGTCAGCAGAAAGGTCTGTGATGTGATCATAGACAGTGGTAGCAGCGAGAACATAGTCTCAAGAGTGATGGTGGATAAGTTGTAGCTACCAACGACGAGACATCCTTCCCCGTACTCAATTGGCTGGATAAAAAAGGTGAATGAGACCAAGGTAACTGAACAATGCACTATCTCATTTTCGATTGGTAAACATTATAAGGATCAGATACTTTGTGACATTATTGACATGGAAGCGTGCCATATGCTACTCGGTCGACCCTGACAGTTGGACCATGATGCGACCCATCAGGGACGAGACACTGTCTACATATTCATCAAGGATAGTCGAAAAATAATCCTTGCCCCTATGGCACTAGAGAATCACCCTGAAGCCTCTAAAGTAAAGGAGAGTTCTCTCTTAACCATTCGAGATTTTATGGAGGAGTCCAAGAAAACCGGCGAGGTATACGCCGTAGTGGTGAAGGGCGAGGTAGAGGAACCCTCAAACATCCCTCCAAGCTTAAGACTGTTGCTAAACGAATTCAAAGAAGTCTAGCCTGAAGATTTACCTGATGGATTATCCTCCATGAGGGACATCCAACATCACATAGACCTCGTCCCTGGGGCTAGTCTGCCCAATCGCCCTCATTATCGGATGAGTCCGAAGGAGTGTGAGATACTTCAGGGGCAAGTGGAGGAATTGATCCGTAAGGATCTATTAAGAGACAGCATGAGCCCATGTGTTGTACCAACATTATTGACGCCAAAAAAAGATGGAAGCTGGTGCATGTGTGTCGACAGCAGAGCAATCAACAAAATTACCATCAAATATCGGTTCCCAATACCACGGTTGGACGACATACTCGATATGTTGGGAGGGGTCAAGGTGTTCTCTAAACTAGATCTAAAGAGCGGGTACCATCAGATTCATATCCGACTCGGTGATGAGTGGAAAACGGGATTCAAGATAAAAGAAGGGTTGTATGAGTGGCTGGTCATGCCCTTCGGCCTATCAAATGCACCAAGTACTTTCATGCATTTGATGAATCAAGTTCTAAAACCGTTCACTGGCCGATTTGTGGTAGTATATTTTGATGACATATTAATATATAGCCAGGATGAGGCGGAGCACAAGAAACATCTCAGGCAAGTGTTGCAAGTCCTACAAGATAACAAGTTGTACCTCAACTTGAAAAAGTATAGCTTTCTAACTGACAATCTGTTGTTTATAGGATTTGTTGTAACATTCACAGGCATTCGAGTGGACGATGAAAATGTGCGAGCTATTAGGGAATGGCCAATCCCAACAAACATTCATGAGGTGAGGAGTTTTTATGGATTGGCAACTTTTTATCGTCGATTTATGCGAAACTTTAACACCATAATCGATCCTATAACAGATTGCATGAAAAAGAGACCGTTCCAGTGGACTGATAAAGCTGACAAGAGCTTTCACGAGATCAAGCATCGTTTGTCTACAACACCAGTCTTGGTGCTTCATAATTTCGATAAATTGTTTGAGGTTGAGTGTGACGCTTCATAGGTCGGAATTGGGGGAGTATTATCACAGGAAGGCAGGCCGGTAGCTTTCTACAGCGAGAAGCTCAGCGAAGACTGAAAGAAGTGGTAACTTATGAGCTTGAGTTGTACGCAGTTGTTCAGGCACTGCGATATTGGCGGCATTATCTGATTCAAAGGGAGTTTGTTCTGTACACTGACCATCAAGCATTAAAGTTTATTAATAGTCAGACTAACGTGAATCGTGTGCATGCTAGATGGGTTACGTTTTTACAGGAATTCTGTAAGACCCGTATCCTAGACCATACTGTTCCATAGACTCCGCGGTCTTACCGGTCGAATTTCGGTAACCTTCGACCCTTAACCAATATTTACGCGTGACCCTAATTCATATGCCATCAACCCGTATCGACTCAACCCAAGGTCTTTACCATAGCGACCGTGCCGTCGCTGCGGTTCCGATGCCGTGACTTGCGCGCCAAGGCGATACCCTGGTCAAGAGATGTGGGCCAACGTTCGGTGCGAGAAAAACGCCGCGCGTTGTGAAACTCAAGAGAATCTCTAAGAGATGTCACATCAATCCCATCAATCAGTTAATCTCATCACATCACATGTCAAGTACACGTCACCTTTCACCCTTTCCCAAATAAGCCACAAAAGTCAAAAGGTCTTACAAGCCCATGCCTTTCTTACACAAAAGGCTACCAAAGTCAATAAAGCCTTACACACCCATCTCTCTCCCATCCATCACTCCATCACACCATCACCTCACATCTCCTTACAACTCTCTCTCTTTCTCATTTCTCATCTCATTTTCTCAAGCAACCAAAACCCATATGTATGAGAAATTCTCCAAGCCTTCCAAGCTTCAAGTGTGGCCCACCTTTCTTACCCCTCCATCTCCCATCTCAACCATCCATTCCTCATCTCTTCCATTGGAATCAAAGCTAAGGTGCTAAGGAACCCTTAGGAGCAAGAAGATCGAACGGTGGGTGCTTTGATAGAGTAGTTTTCATATTTTTTTTTAGATGGACCAAGTGAGGCCAACCGATTAATGGTTTGGATCTCACTTGGGACCCTTAGGTGTGGCCGATGGCCCACCTTGATTCTCATAATCACTCCATGATGGGGCCATTTTTCATGGACCCCATCATGATGTTTATCTTTCTTGCACAAATAGGGTCATCTAGACCTTGCACTTCAGTGGAGAAAGGATCTCCACCGTTGATTTTGATTGGTGGGCCCACCTGTAATGAGACCCACTTGATGTATGTTGTAGATAATGAAAGGGAGGGACCATAGTGCCGAGGTCCCTTCATCACTCGGTTTTCCTTCCTCTCTTTCTCTCCCTCTCTCTTCTTTTCTTTTTATTTGTGTGTGATGGTGTGGCCGTGTGGCCCACTTGGATGGACCCCATTTGATGTATGTATTTTCCATGCCCTCCAACCGCTTCCTTGGTGGCCCACATCCATAGGTGGGGCCCACCTCAGTCCATGCATTATGTCCAGACCATCGAGCGTCCAGGGACGCTGGACGTTTGAATGGAAAACACAAATATGAGCTTAGTTAATGCCCTTTGGGGTGGGCCACTTGCATAGGCCCCACCTTGATGTATATATTCAATCTACGCCATCTATCCTATTTACCAACTCATTTTAGGCGTTGAGTCAAAAAATGAGATTGATCGAAGTATATGGTGGGCCATAGTGTTGAAAACAGTGTCATTACCATTGAAATCTACCCATAATTTCTTTCACACGCGGAAACAGGCCCAATATTGGGCTTGATGGGTCTGTCTCAGGCCATGGAATGCAATGGCAGGGTTGGATTTCCCTGATGTGGGCCCTACATATCAAAAACCCCAGAAAATTAATTTTTTTAGAAAAGACTAAAAATAAAATAAAATATATAAGGCAGCCCCTGCTACTACTGACACAGCAGTAGGACGGCTGCTGCGTTTTTGACGGGCGGCCAGCAAGGAGCCGTGGGCCCCACCATAATGTTCATTTGTCATCTAACCGGCTCATAAGGTGGGCCCCTTCCTGCAGTGGGTCCCTTCCAAAAATGAGCCACATCTAAAGCTCAGGTGGCCCACACCGTAGGAAACAGTGGGATTGGCCGTATACCATTGAAACCCTTTGCTGGGCCACAGAAGTTTTGGATTCAATATGAAATTTGTTATTACTCTTCATCCAGGTCTACGTGACCTTATCAACGGTTTGGATGGCAGAAAAACCTAATGGTGGGCCACACACGTGGATCTCACCATTTATGTATGTGTTTTACTACACCGTCCACAGCCGTGAACGGTGGACTCCCACTATGATACGTGTTTTACTCGCACCGTCTAGCGGACGGTGGAGCCCACAGTGATGCATGTGTTTTATTCTTACTATACAAAGACAGTGGGACCCACTATGATGCGTGTGCTGCATCCCTACTGTCCATCCATTTGGTGACCGGCCCCACCATGATGCACGTGCTGCATCCCTACTGTCCATCCATTTGGTGACCGGCTCCATCATGATGCATGTGTTGCATCCAAACCGTCCATCCACCTGGAAAGGCCATTTTAAGGCTTAAGACTAAGAATGAGTCCGATCCATAGGATAGTAGGCCCACCCTTGATGTCTTGTGTTATATTCAAACCATCCATTTTATTGGTGGGCCAATTGGTGTGGACCCCATCATGATGCATGTGTCACATCCAATCTGTCCAACCGTTTTGAGGGTTTATTCTAGGGCTTGAGACCAAACTTAAGACAGATCTAGGATTAGGTAGACCACATTATAGAAAGTAGTGGGTTTGAATGTCCACCCTTAAAACTCTTGGGCCACCCATTTTGGACAATTATGATATTGGCTTTTCCTCTAAATCCAGGTCCTGGTGACCTTATGAATAGATTGGATAAGAAATAAATGCCAGGGTGAGCCTTGAGAATTTTAATGGTGGGAGACATGGGTGTGGCCCATTTGATATATATGGGGTTAATTGGCGTGGCCCATCTGATATACATAAGGCCCATTGGTGCGGCCCATTGATGTGGCCCACTGGGTATAAGGCCCAAGGAATAGGCCCATCTCGTCATATTTATGGCCCATTGTTGAGGCTCACCTTGATGTGTACGAGGCCGTTGTTGAGGCCCACTTTGATGTGAATCTTAGGCCCATGGAATTAGGCCATTAATGTATTCTAAGGCCCATTTGATGTTTTAAGGACCCATGGGTTAAGACCCATTTAGATGCACTAGGGCCTATGGGTTGAGGCCCATTCGATGTAAATATGGGGCCCAATTGGTGTGGCCCATTTGTTACATATAAGACCCATGAGATTAGGCCCATTTGATGCAAATCTAAGGCTCACAGGTTATGACCCATTGCAATGCACGTAAGGCCCATTGGTACGGCCCATTGACGTGGCCCACTTGATGAATAAAAGG
Source organism: Magnolia kwangsiensis (assembly GCA_037074715.1). Classification (NCBI taxonomy): domain Eukaryota; kingdom Viridiplantae; phylum Streptophyta; class Magnoliopsida; order Magnoliales; family Magnoliaceae; genus Magnolia; species Magnolia kwangsiensis. The sequence goes on from CM073579.1 coordinate 22,457,522, forward strand.
CCTATATGATATGACTCATTTGATGTATTTAAGGCCCAATGGGATGTACCTAAGGTCCATTACAATGTGTGATCCCAACCTGGTTTATGTAAGGATATTCACTACGGACTACGCCTTGGGAGAAATCTTGGTTTGACGTCCACATTGCGAGTGTAATGTTGGTTGGATGTCCACATTACGGCTCTCCCTAGGGCCCATTGGTAGGCTCATACTTGTTGATAGTTCATTACTTTATAACATGCTTAGTATAATTCCATGACACACAGCCCATTGGTATCGGTCTATTTGATCGGCCTGCTTGTATCGGCCCATTTGATTGATTTAGCCCATATGATTGATTAGGCCCATCTTGATGTATTTGTGGCCTGTTTCTGAGGCCATATATGAGGCCCATGTTATGAGGCCTACTCTGATATTTGTAGATAGGTATGTTATGAGTAGGTCCACTTGCTGCTTATGCAGGGCCCGCCTGTCGTGTATATGAGACCCATTAATGCAGTCCACTTGATGTATATTGAGGTCCATGGATCGTAACCCATTATGATGTATATTGAGATCCATGGGTCATAGCCCATTATGATGTATCTGAGGACCGCGGGTCGTGGCCCATGGTGATGTATATTAGACCCATGTATTCGGCCCATTGCGATGTATATTTAGCTCTTATATGAAGTCATGGGCCCACGGTATGTTCGGCCCTATGTGGGACACTCCTTAGAGCAATGTTGGTTGATTGTCTACATTGATAGACAATGATGGTTAAATATCTACCTTGTGAACTTTCCTTAGGGATTGTTAGGCCGTTTATCGTGATCGATTGTAGATTTCGATTGTACAGGACGATTCTGATTGTTGAGGCCGCGTATCGAGGCCGATTCCGATGGTCGAGGCCGAGGCCGATTGTCGAAACCTATAGGATGTATGCGCGACCCGTAGTTAGATCCCATTATGATGTAATCTTGGTCTATGAGCAAGGCCATTGTGACAGGTATTAGGGCCATGATGCATGACTCATTTGATGTATTCGAGACCCATGTGTAGGGCCCACATGTCATGTATTTGGGGCCCATGGGTAAGGCCCATTGTGATGTATTCACGACCCATGGGTAAGGGCCATTATGATGCACTCATGGCCTATGGTCAAGGCCCATTGTGATCTATGTTAGGCCCATGTGAAAGGCCCATTATGATGTGTATTAAACCCTTGAGTAAGGCCCATCGTGTTGTATATTAGACCTTTGTATGAGGCCGTGGGCCCATTATGTGTTTGGCTCTATGTGGGTCATCCCTTGGGGCAATGTTGGTTAGATGTCCACATTGTCAGGCCAATTGTGATACCGATTATGAGTATGTGATTGCACAGCATCATGGTACATGCCCATACGCATCATCTGCATGTTTGTTATGAGATGTGATTGATCATTGTATATGTCATTGGGCAGGATGATATGAGACTCCCTGATAGGCGGAGGTTCTCCCACATGAGCGCACGGCATGCGCAGGATTGATGCATGATTGGATTGTATGACTCATGCATCTTGCATTGTGTTGTGATTACTGTACGCCCTAGTGACATCAGGGTCGTAGCCTCCACAGGCATATTGTGGATGGCCAGATGGGACACCGAAAATCTGTTTGAGCATCGGGCTGCTATAGATGGCCCTGGGTGAAAATCCCTAAATACCCTCTTGGTACCAGAGGATGCTCCAACGTCTAGACCGAGTGGGTAAATGAGCGGTGAGTGTCAATTTTCAGACGGTTGCGCTCTCCACTGTGTCGTGGTCGGTTGGAAGGGGGTGCGGCCTTACACGCCCTAGCGCAGGGGGCAAAGCTAAGCTGAGTTTGACCAGCTCGTGGAATGGGTCCGCTATCGACGTGCCAGATAGGTATTGACAGACTATTGGTCAGGCGGATGGTGAGGTTTCTTACGCTCACTCGGACTGGGCGGCTAGGGAGAGCGGCAGTTCCATTTAGAGTGTCATAGACCCCGGTGATTTCTCAGAGAGTAACCATACTGATATGTGGACTTATTGAGTAGAAATTGCATACTCATGCATTCATTCATTCACTATCCACTCGGGCTGATTGTGCGCATCTATTTGTTATGTGTACCTTCGCATGACCAAGATTTCGGTTGGGAGCGCGACTAACCTGAGATCAGGGGTTTACCACATTGAGACTGACTATCCAAATTTAGGTATGGGACTGGTTTGGATAGAAGTCCCTTGTGGTGGACCCCGTGGTCTGCGATATTACGTACTATCATCCCGACTTTACACTTCATCTTGGTCATTTCATTTACATCGTATATCGCATTACATCCGCACGCATATGATATTTTGGTTTACTATGCTTCTGCATTTATACGGCCTAGATACGACTGATGGTATTTATGGGTGTATCAGCATGTTTTCATATTACTCTGATTTCGTATGACTTATGATCTTTCTAATGTTTCTGATATTGTATGATTATGGGTTTACCAGTATTTTCGCTTACTCTGATTACTCTGTTATTTCTTACTTGGCACTTACCTCGTGCACACACTTACACCACCCTCTAAGCTTTCTATAAGCTCATGCACAATAGATGCGTGTAGGTGATGTTAGGTTGCAGCAGCATTGAGCTTGGAGCGTGCAGCTATTTTCTGGAGCTTTGATTTTGACATATGTATTTCCCTTTCAGCATGGTATTCAAATGATTATATTAGTAGATATGTGATGATGATGTTGCCTTTATGATTTGGGTAAACTTGTGGTTATGCTTCTTACGAGATAACTGCACATTGAAAAATCCTCCTTGTAGGATCCCAGGATCAGAATTTGGCGTATGGGCGCTGGGAGCCGAGAATGGGGTACTACGGAGGCTGTCGGCACCAGATTCAGTGATCGGAATTCGTGTGAATCCGATTTTCATGTTTGGGGTGTGACAAATTCACATTCGTTCTGAAGCACAAGTCAGGACAGCAGAACAAGGTGGTTGATGCACTTAGCCGTCGTGCATCACTACTTGTTACGATGAGCAACGAGATGGTCGGCTTCGACTGTCTCAAGGAGCTGTATGCCGAGGATGAGGATTTCAAAGATTCTTGGATAAAGTGTCAAGAAGGTTACCCCAGTGACCTTCATATACAGGATGGTTTTCTCTTCAAAGGGAATCGATTATGCATCCCCCAAAGTTCTCTAAGGGATCAGATTATTCAGGAGCTACATGGAGGTGGCCTCGATGGATACCTTGGGTGAGACAAGACGCGAGCTCTTATGAAAGAACGGTATTACTGGCCACAATTAGTACGAGACTTGGGAAGAGCCATACAACGTTGTCATATTTGTCAGACCTCTAAGGGGCAATCTCAGAATACGGGCCTCTACACCCCGTTACCTGTGTCTGACGGCCTTTGGAAGGATTTATCAATGGACTTCGTGCTTGGTCTCTCACGAATACAACGCGGCATGGATTCGGTGTTCGTGGCGGTCGATCGTTTCTTCAAGATAGCGCACTTTATCTCATGCAAGAAGACCCTCGATGCAACACATGTGGTTAATCTATTCTTTAGGGAGGTCGGACGGCTACATGGGGTCCCTAAGACCATTACTTCTGATTGTGACACGAAGTTCATTAGCCACTTTTGGCAGACTTTGTGAACTCGATTCGATACGCGACTTCAATTCAGTAGTGCTTACCACCCACAGACTGATGGGCAGACCGAAGTTGTGAATTGCACATTGGGAAACCTCCTTTGCAGTATTGCAGGAGAAAAGTCGAAGCAGTGGGACTTAGCCTTGTCTCAAGCAGAGTTTGTATTCAACAACATGGTGAACCGCTCGACAGAAAAATCGCCGTTCCAAATTATCTACTGACGAGTGCCTCGCCACACACTTGACTTGGTCCCTTTGCCCAAGCACACAGGCACGAGCGTTGCAGTCGAACATATGGCAGATAAGATCATGGGCGTCCATGCAGACGTGCAGGCCAAGCTACATGCCTCGAACGAGAAGTACAAGGAACAAGCGGATAAGCACCTGCGACAAAAAGTGTTCGAGGTGGGCGATCGCGTTATGGTCCATCTGCGTAAAGAGATATTTCCAACCAGGATGTACAACAAGTTGAAAAATAAGAAGATTGGACCGGTACCGATCATCCAAAAGATCAATGACAAAACTTATGTTGTTGATCTTCCAGATGACCTGGCGATCTCACGGACTTTCAACATCGCGGACCTGACCGAGTATCATGAACCAGCACAGGAGGAGAACTCGAGGACGAGTTCTTTTCAAGTGGAGGGGACTGATGTAGAGCGGGTCGCGGACAATTTCATGGCCAAGATGGATCAAAAAAGGCACGGTCGACAACATAAGTGATCCGAACCGTTGGACCTTAGATTGGGCGTATCTTGCAATCCAGAATGCGTTATCTGACGTAAAATATATGAATTTGGGGTAGATCGAGCTACTTTAACCAACCAACCCACTACGTAGGGTTGCACCACCCGGATTTGTGAGAAACCCCCTGATCGACGGTCATTTCCCCATTTTAATTTTATTTTTACTATAAATAGTAAGTTTTAGTTTGCTTATAGCTCTTCATCTGTTGGGCTTTAGGAGTTGTGTCCAACATGAAAAGTTCTTAGAATAATTAGGAGAACGGTTTGGTGAAGCCAAATAGGACACTTACTATTTTTGGCCAAAAACTTTGCGCACTAGTAGACATCACGACCGTCTATAAATAGTAAGTTTACTATTTATAGTAAGTCGCAGATTCTAGGAGTTTTAGTTGTAGTTTGAGTCTGATTTCTTTCCTATTGCTTGGTTCCCTTATTTAAAGGGGTGTAAACTCATTTTTATTCATTCATCAATTAATTTTGAATTTTTTAGAATTTATTTCTATTTTCCTACTTTCTTTCCTCATGGATTCGAGAAGTCTCTGTGAGGAGTCCAGAGAAGCTCCGTGGATTCGGAGTAGTTATCCTTGAGGAAGACGGTGATCGACCTCATCACGTTCATCCCTACGTCAATTTGGTAGCAGAGCGAGGTTTTCCCTCGGGCCGATGGCAAACAACGAAGGTATGAATCAAAATCATGTGGACGGTGACCCAGGGATTCGTTATCTTTCGAAAAGAATGGAAGCTTTCCATCGGGAGAGTCAGTTGACCATGCAAGGGCTGCAGGCAACCCTCGACCGTCTTGCGGATGCACTACTTTCGCCCCGAGCCCTAGGCGGTGCTCCACCACCTATGGTCTCTCCACCACCTGTGGTTGCTGTACGACGTGACCCCGATTATCGCAGAGCACTACTAGTGGCAAACCGTAGGGCTACAGCAGATGATTCTAGTTCCAGCGACGAGGACATTAATGAGGGTTTTGACCGATGTCCAATCCATGGAGGCGATCGTCTAGATCGTGCTGAAAGAGACTATCGAGGTAAGGCTAAACTTCCTAGTTTTAATGGTTTATTACGTATTGAAGATTTCCTCGATTGGCTAGCTGAAGTAGAGAGATATTTCGATTATATGTATGTGTCAAATCATAAAAAGGTGAAATTGGTAGCGTTTAACTTAAAATCTGGTGCTTCTGCATGGTGGGAACAATTACAACTCTCACGAGCCTGTAAAACAAGGCGCCCATCGCATCATGGCTTCGGATGAGATGTCTTCTTTGATCATGATTTCTCCCCTATGATTATGAGCAGATCTTATTCCAGTAATACCAGAATTGTTGATAAAGAAATCAAACTGTTACAGATTACACTGAAGAATTCCACCGGTTGGCTACATGAAACGATCTGACAGAATCTGAGTCACAGAAGGTAACACAATTTATAGGTGGGTTGAACCGGTAATTTAGGATCGAGTTCAGATGTACCCAGTCGAGACCGTAGATGAAGCAGTTCAATTGGCAGGAATGACAGAAACACAATTTGTAAGAGCTCCTGCTCGTCCCTATTTTTTAAATCGACCCCCTATGATAGGTCCCACACAGGATCCAGTGCTGGCTCGAGAAAAAGATCTTGTAGGAGAACATCCTCAACCTCCTCCACCCGCAAACCCTGGAGTGTGTGCCCTGACATGGGTGTGTACTAACAAGCTAACCCAAAAAAAAGGCAAGGGAACCTAGAAATTTAATGAGGCAACGTAGGATTTTAGCGAGGGAAGCTAGAATTTGAGTGAGGGAACCTAGAAATTCAGTGAGGCAACCTAGGATTTGAGTGAGGGAAGCTACAAATTGTGCAAGGCAACCTAGAAATTCAGTGAGGCAACCTAAGATTTGAGCGAGGCAACCTAGGAATTGAGCAAGGAACCTAGGAAATGAGCGAGGCAACGTAGAAATCTAACGAGAAATTTTAGGAATTGAGCAAGGGAAGCTAGAAATTAAGCGAGACAAATTAGGATTTAAGTGAGGGAAGCTAGAAATTGAGCAATGCAAGGTAGAAATTCAGCGAGGAAACTTAGGATTTGAGCAAGGCAACCTAGGAGTTGAGCGAGGGAAGTTAGAAATTCAGCGAGAGAAGCTAGAATTTGAGCAACGGAACCTAGAAATTCAATGAGGCAACCTAGGTTTGAGTGAGGCAACGTAAGAATTCAGCGAGGCAACCGAGGGAACCTAGGAATTGAGTGAGGAAAGCTACGAATTGAGCGAGGGAACCTAGAAATTGAGTGAGACAACCTATCAATTGAACGAGGCAACCTAGGAATTGAGCGAGGGAAGCTAGAAATTGAGCGATGTAACGTATGAATTGAGGGAGGGAACCTAGGAATTGAGCAAGGGAACCTAGAAATTGAGCGAGGCAATGTAGAAATTGAGCGAGGGAACCTAGAAATGCAGTGAGGAAACCTAGGATTCGAGCGAGGCAACCTAGGAATTGAGCGAGGGAAGCTAGATATTAAGCGAGGGAAGTTAGAAATTGAGTGAGGGAGACTAGAATTTGATCGAGAGAACCTAGAAATTGAGCGAGGCAGCCTATAAATTGAGAAAGGTAACCTAGGAATTGAGCGAGGCAATGTGGAAATTCAGCGAGAAAACCTAGGAATTGAGCTAGGGAAGCTAGAAATTAAGCGAAGGAAACTAGAAATTGAGAGAGGGAACCTAGAAATTTAGTGAGGCAACCTATAAATTGAACGAGACAACCTAGGACTTGATCGAGGGAAGCTAAAAATAAAGGAGAACATGACCACTGTAGACAAAACCTTTTATCTAGTGGTTTTTATGAAGGAATACAAACTTAAGTTTTTGACTCGTTAAATTTCTAGCTTCCCTGGGGGAAATTGATTTTCATTGTTTAAAATTTTATAGGGCCCACCATAACATTTATTTTCTATCCAATCTATTTATAAGGTCACAAAGGCCTGAATGAAGAGGAAAAATAAATTTCATAATGATCCAAAACTTCCGTAGCCCCTAAAAGGGTTTCAATGGTAGACACTCAATTCCCCATTGCCTTTTATAGTGTAGTCCACTTGATAGTTAGATCTGTCTTATTTTTCATCTCAAGCCTTAATATGAGCTCGCCAAATAGATGGACGGTTTGGATATAACATAAACCTCATGATGGGACCCACAAAAGCACACACAGAGCAAAAAAAAAAAAACAAAAGAAAAGAAAAGGGGAGGCACTATCGCGGGAGCCTGGCAGATTTTATTTTTTATTATTTTTTTTACAAGGAGAAATTTTTTCCCCTTACATTTTTCTCAATACATAATTATGTAAATATGTATATACAAGTATATAAAAATATTTTACTATCTTTTAATTCATTTCTTTATCTATTTATTTAACAAGCATATCTCCTAAACTAAAATTAATTACTTAACGTACAACATATGATTTTGGGGTAGGTGATGCTAATTTAGTCAACCAACCTAGTTATTTTCCAAGATTCCATCGGGTAGATGGTTGAAAATTCATTTCATTCACTTCGCGGTCAAACTAGAAATTGAGCGGGGCAAACATGAAACTGAGCGGGCAAACTGAAAATTGAGCGGGGAAAGGTAGGAATTGAGCGAGGGAACGTAGAAATTGACTGAGACAAGGTAGGAATTCAGTGAGGGAAGGTAAGAATTCAGCGAGGGAAGCTAGAAATTGAGCGAGGGAAGCTAGAAATTAATCTAGGCAACCTATGAATTGAGCGAGGGAACCTAGAAATTGAGCAAGGCAACCTAGAAATTGAGTGAGACAATGTAGAAATTGAGCGAAGGAACCTACAAATTCAGCGAGGAAACCTAGGATTTGAACAAGGTAACCTAGGAATTGAGCGAGGGAAGTTAGAAATTGAGTGAGATGTTTCGACAAAGAAACAAATGCATTTGATTTAGGAGATTGTCTTATTCAAACATAACAGAGAAAGAGTACTTAGGAACATTCATCACATTTATTGATACTGAGTTCATTTACATCCTCTTTACATCCCTTGATTCTAAGATAGATCATTTAGAAATAAAGGACTTGTGTTTTAAGTATCAAAAGTTCATTTCGATAGCCTTCCGGTGCCTGATTCGATCATCTTCTAGGACTTAGGAGGAATGATGAGTCTTTGATGAAATAAAGATTTCAACAGCATATATAATAGCGCCTGTTTCAACCATCCTCCGGGACTTAGGAGGAATGTCGATTCAATCGACTGATCTTTCTCCTTTGAACCCATGAATAGGAGAAAGCCTGGAGAAAGGAAGCCTGACCCACGGATTTCGGTAGCATGACGGCCTTTGGACTTCATAGACTGAAGGGCAGCCTGGTCTTGCGTAACTGTCAGGAGACTCTCTTCTACCTTCTGTCTTCTGTTTCGCTCCGCTCCTTTTGAAAATCTTCAATTACCCTTAATGAAGGAGGGAAAGGGGTATTTATAAACCCTTGCACGTGTGAAAATCCTGATCTTAGCGATGTGGGACTATTTTTCAGTACTTTAGATCATTCTGAACGAAGCCCTTTGTGCAGTACATTTCGAGGTCCCGCGTAACTGATATTTCCTTTGTGCGGACCTGCGCAACTGAGATTGATTACGCAGAACCACGTAACTTATAGTAGTTGCGCGGACCTGCGCACTCTCATGAAAGCTATCTCTATCTTCTTCTTTCTGAAAGTTCTTCCTATCTCTTTACCTTTCCTTGCTCGATTCTTTTGCCATTTTTTATGCCTCAACAGATGCCCCCTTGATCCTTTCTTTGTTTCCTCAAGAAACAAAAAAGGATTAAAACTCCTACTTTTCATTTGGCTTGCATGGACCGGCGCAACCAGCCGTGTACATACTCGACTGCGGTGGCCTATAAATACCGCACCCCTCCTTCACATCCTGCATTTCTCATTCTGTGGCGAAACTTTTCTTCTCTAGCAATTTTTCCCACAACCGACATCGTCTACGCTGACCCTCGCAACGGATCTTCCGTCCACGCAAGTTTACTAAGTGTTGCGACACTCCGTGCAACTGCTTTCCATTGCGAGCACCCGCGCAACTTGGACTTAGTCTCTTTTTCCAGTCTTCAAACTTTTCCCTGTAATCTTCTTTAGGTTTTTTGAACCTTCTTTCTTTCATGGCCCGCATCAAGAGGACCCTTCGTCCTGTAGACCCTCCAACTAACCTTCCTTCTCAACCCGAAGCACCCGATACATCTTCTCATCGCCCGTCTCCTTCCGCTGATCAACCACCGACTAAGCATACCAAAACCACTACTCAAACTCCCACATATTTCAAAGAGTCAGTACTTCCAACTTTTGATTTTACCGACCGCATTGAATCTCTTTCCTCTCCCATTCACCGGGCTATAATCATGGGGAATATAGAACTGCCTCCAAAGCACGATCGTGAATATGATTGGGAAGAATGGTTGAAGATAACCGCCCATATCCGCACGGATAGTGATAGACCCCCTGCCAGAGAAGATACCCCGCCTGCTTCTCGCTCCAAGAAAACTCATCGAAATAAGGCAAAGGAGTTTGAAGAAAAGATAAAGGAGCATAATAAGAAGAAGCTCTAAAACTCTTGGGAATCCGTTCGAGTAATCGAGGGCGTCATGAAATTCGAAAACCCTCATTCAAAAGGCATGACAATAATTCTCATCAACATTCATCGTCACCAGTCCATCCTTGAATATGAACCCATAGATTACGTGGATGGAGAAAAACTGATGTATACTGAATCGTGGGTGACGCGAGAACCTCGGATTCTCGAAGGAAAAATGCAGACACAAACTGCGACAGATCATCGGAGAAGCCCACTCCATGATCTTCCTCACTCCCTTTTATAGTCCGCACATTCTCTTTCCAACATATTTCTACGAGACTATCAGACAGCGGTATAAGGATTGTTATCCTCTCTGGGGATCGGAAGATTTTTGAATAAGGGGTCTGTTGACTTCTCGTCGCTATTATTCTGATTGGGCAGAGGCAATCCTGAAGAAACACGTGAGTACTCTTGCTAAAGTAGGCCTTTATGATGCGATAGAGGTCACATCCAAATACTTTTACAAGGAACCCTCCGTGCTGAAAGGATTCCTCGAATATTGGTCTCCCACCACCAATTCCCTTCACTTGCCATTTGGGGAAATGAGCATAACGCTATGGGATCTACATCGCATAGCAGGTCTCCTGCTTACAGGAAGATTTTACGACGAGTTTATCCCGACGAATGCAGAATTGCCATTTATATCCTTTCCTGACCGCAGACTTTCTATCTCCGAAACCACCGTCGAACTTTTCAGAGAGATGAAAAGTTTTCAAATTTTCACAAACTATCCCCTCTGCAATGGCTGACTCATTTTTCTAGAATGCTCAGGTATTCAGACCCAGAGATTAGCATTTTCCTTTTCATCACATACTCCTGCATATTAACTCCTTTTTCGTTTTGCAGATTCCACGACAGTCGCTGTAAGGAACTAACGACTCTTCGTGACAATATGAAGGAACGACCAGATTATAGTTCCTTTGGAGAACTTGCAGCCTTCCTAGCTTACTGGCTAAGCATAGTTGCTCTTCCTAGTTCCAAGTGGGCAGATGCTATTCGCCCCACCACCTTCGTTGTCGTCGGAGCTTTAGCGGAAGGTCAGAAATATTCCATTGCGCCCCCTGTGCTATGTTCCATTTATCGGGCCTTTGGAGAAATCTCTACATACGTCAAAAATCCTACCCTGGGATCTTCATCAGCATATACTGCCTGGCACTACTTCACTGGATGGTTAGGAGTCTATTTCCCCTGGACTTTTGAAGCACCAGAGAAGGCTTATGTCAATCCTTCTCATCTTCCTCTCTGATTTTTTCAACAAAGGGCCATGGCCAGAAGATCGTATGAATGGGTGATCAACAAGATCCAGAATTTTGATCAAGTGGACTTCTTCCAGTTTCGCCTTCATTGCTACATTCAAGATACAGATATGGTGGATCAGGGGGCACTGACTGTAGTGAAAAAGGCCTTTTTTCTTTCTATTCATTCTTGCGGTTTGCCTCTTAGGGAAGGAACAGAATTTTGGAGAGAACCCTACTATCCCAGCCATTTTGCTCGCCAATTCGCCTATGACCAAGCCATGCTAGAAGATTGTGGGCTGGTTACTAAGAGAATGCGCTGCTATGGAACAGGTCCTTTAACCTGGGCCATGATATGGAAGCAACTATTAGGCGGACGTGTCAACTCTTCTTTCATCATCCATAGCTGCAACCCGATAGTCTATACTTCTTATAGCTGGATGAGGTGGTGGGACCATTAATCATTTCTGATCAACAAACGCCTACCAGTGGACTCTCTTCTCTTTCTCCATCTACCTCGACTTAGGGGCAGAAAAATTGAGAATGGAATTGCTTCATTCCAGAGAAAAGTCGCGCTCCTCATCATGGTGAAATTTGCAGAAAGATTTCGACGGAAGAGTCAATCCGTGAGAGAAAACTAATTAATACTTTAGATGGTTGGTTTGCTCATGGAGTCCTGGAAGAATTTGAACATGTCCCCCAGGACCTTGGTGGCCGAGCTTCAGAGGATGTTGCAAGAGCATCCTCCCCTATTCCTGAAGAGATTATTACAGCTGAGGAGGGTCCGTCTTGAAATGAACCTGCCCCTTCTTCACAACCTCTTCTCCCTAGCTCATCGTCTCCGATGACTAGATCACGAGCATGTCTGCAAACGTCATCACCTACTCCTCAGGAAGAGGCAAGACAGGTCTCTTCATCTCCCTCGATTCCAGTTGGCAGGAGATCTCCAAGAGAAAGTAACCAGCCTGTCTCCTACAAAGGAAAACAAGTCGTGGTTGTAGAAGTAGATGAGGAAGATCTGGCAAGCGAAAGTTCATATTCTGTATCAGGAGATTCCACTCCCCTGGGATCTGGAGATGATGATAACAATGATGATGATGGAAATGATGGAGCTCAGGACGACGACTATGAAGAAGGGGAGGTCAACATAGATGATGAGGAAAATATGGCCACCGAAAATGTAGAGGAAGAACATCTCCCCACGGCTCCTAAAATTTCTCCTGCCACTTCTGTTCCCGGCAAGCCACATGCGATAACCGAAGAGGATGAAGAACTCTTGGACTACGAGGAATATGGATATTCACCTGGTAAGGGAATCCAAATTCCTTAGACACTCACGTGCTTATCTAGTGATCATTATCTTATCATCACTGTCATTTCCTTTTCAGGTACGCATGTGGCTAATATCGAGACGAGTGCTGCCCCTTCTGTAGATCCTCACCCTGCTGCACCAATGGCTTCACCATGGATTTCTTTGGCTCCTCTGGTGGCACCGAAAAGTGTGGCCCGTGAAATTGTATTCCCTGTCGAGGCTACTAACCTACCGACTCCTACTACCAGAGATTCGAGCATAGAAGTGGGGGCTCCTTCTCTTGCTGATATGTTGGAAGATAGTACTTCTGCAGCCCCAGAAGTTCCCTCACTTGTTGGTCACACCTCTGCGGCAAGTATATATATATTAATTTGAAGAGTCGTCAATCCTTCATCTTACGTTGTTTACCCTAACTTTATCTCTCATTCATGTTATAGGAATTCTTCTCTATTGGGGGGGGGGGGAGGGGGGGGGGGGGGGGGGGGGGCAGCTCTGAATCTGTGGCCACTGTCTCTGAGCTACCATTTTTCTCAAAGATTTCTGCTCATAAAATGCTTCTGATGAAGAATTCTTTGTCAATAATAATCCACATCTTCAAAGATCATGAGTAGTGGTCAGACCTAGACATTGCCATCGAGATTCTGGAGAGCTCTTTAAAGATGGCAAAGATTAACATTTCTATTTTGCGTGACTCCCTCCTCAGATTCCATGACTCGATAGCTTCTTTGGCATCAGTGGAAAATATCACGATCGCTACAGAAGTTCTGGAATACGGGAAGAAATTAACTTTGTCTAAGGAGAGAGCTTCACTTATTGCTTCCACCATATCTAAATTAGACCAGGAGCAGTTATCTTTGCAAGAACAGCTGAAGACCCTTACTGATGACAAGGTACTCATTCAAGATCATATTGCGGCTTTAAGAGAAGAGATTTTGCGGCTAAAACTGCAAGGTCATGAGAAAGAACTGTCTATACAAGAGGTTAAAGAGAAACTTGATGTCAATATTCGGTCTGCTAACGCTGAAAAGTTTGAATTATTCAGGAGCAAGGAAATGATCCCATCTTTAGAAGACAAATTAGCTGGCCTTCCTAATAAACAAAGATTATTCTTGAAGAGAATCAAAGCATGATGCAGCTCAGCTTCAATTAAAGGAAAACTTGTGACAATATATGAATATAATAGGCATTACAGAGGAATTATAAGCATGTAATCCCTTTTTTTTGTATACATACTTTTGCTTCTTCCTTTCTTCTTCTTCTCTTTATATATATATATATATATATATATATATATATATATATATATATATATATATATATATATATATATATTTGAGTGCATGTTCTCTTTTGACTTTCAATAGTAAATTTCAGTAACTTTTCCATGCACTTCTACATTATGCATTATTCCAGACATATTGTCTATGTCATAACTTCAACATGAATTTGCTGCATTTTGAACATTGCACATAGTTTATCATGACATTCTATGAAACTAATCATAAAGCACCAATATTTTATGCTTGTCAGTATGAGATTTCCTACATGACTTCATTCGTTTATATTTTATTGGCGATGCTAACTTTCAATTCAGTCAGCTGCACACAGTTTAGGCTCTTGAGTAGTGGAGCGAATTTACTTGGACTCTAGTTAGAGTCGGGTCTTACGTGATGGTCTCTGTAACTCTCTAGAGTTTGCTGGACTTCTCACTGCCTAAGGAGTTCACAAACCGTGATCCATCAGAGGGGCCCAGTGAAGCTGCCGGGGCCGTGAACTCAGTTGATTTTACACACAGGGTTGGTCACGGTAACTCTCTAGAGTTCACAGAGCTCGCAAGGCTACCTTTGGGGGTACCAAATTGTAACACCCTGAAAATCGGGGGTCGTGTATAAACTCAACTCCCGAGTTCCAGACCGTCACTTATGCAACAAAAATGGTTATGATTTAATGTTGTCTGATTTAAAGCATTCACATGAGTAAAAGTATACCAAAACTGCAATTCATACTTCAGATCCAGTGATAAAAGCAAGCGGAAGACTAAACAATGTATATATCACTGTATGGAAAAATAAAGTAATCTCATCTGTCTCCAAAGTATGACTACATCTCTGAGTCTCATATACATATACATAAACAAAAGAATAATGTTCAAAAAAAGTCCCACTGATGTCCCCTCGATCCAGGTCGCCTACGGGAAGCCGTCATGATACTGCATATACGAGAACTCATCCTGGTCCTCGTCGATCTCCGACTCCACCTCCTGGATCTCGACCTCACCTGCATCTACAACAGGGTCTGGTGGGTGTTGCAAACACCATCCCGTAACGTGGGAATGAGTGATCAACTCAGTGGAATCATAGAGCAAAGATTAGCATGTTCACAATTCAATCACGCGATAATAGTAAAGCAGTAAATCAGACAATCCTAATACTGTTATTAATGCAAGATGATATGACGTGATGTATGCCCTCACCGACGGTCACCCTCATGCGGCAACATCTTACGACCGCGGCATGCCACACTCCCTAGAGTGCTCCACATCTTTCATGCACATGCAATGCTATGGTGATATGATTTTCAAGTTGTTATTAGTTCATTCAAACAGCAGGATTGGGAAACTAAGGTACTTCCCTTGTATCAATCCCAACACAGATCCTGTCTAGGGTCGTCACTCCTAGTAATCTCATACGATGTATATTTCGTAGGTCACTGCAAGGGCTGCCAGGGCTGTTACTCGCACTCGTTGCACCGCTCCCCCATCACCTTATCAATACAGGCCTACCGTACTCTACTGCAACGGAAGGGTCGTCGCCTCCCGTGGACTCAGAATACGCTCGCGGTCACTACAAAGGGCTCGTCGCCTGATCAGTGTAGGCCGACAGCTAGAATATAGTGTCCCATACCACCATAATCTGCTCACGAGTCAAGGTGCTCACTGGTCACTACGGGGAGGTTTGTGGCCCCAGTGTAGGCCGACAGCTCGACCACGGTGTCCCATACCACCATGCCCGGCTCATGAGTCTTCGTGGATCAAGGTACCACGGTTAACAGGGTTTACAATGGTAAGTTCAGTACCCTAGGTTCAAACAGTTATGACTCATACAAGGTGAACATACATCGGCCAGTCAGGTTACTTGACGAGCTCGACTAGCGCGATCGCATCTCAAGTCGAACGACATGAAGTGCGTAAAACACTTCGCGTGGCCTAACCACTGCCGCCAACTCTAAACACGAATCACGTTCATCGACGCGTCGTTCGTGGCTATGACCAGTCAGCCACGAATGCGCTCGGTTACCGACTGCCTGGACTAAGTCTAGTCCCACACACAATAGCATTACATGTAAAAGTATTGGAATTTAAATACAAGCATGTGAGCATGTTAACACATGTTATAACATTCAACTTAAGCATTCAAGGCATACTTTCTATGCATGTAATGCAATCATGCATAAGGTCAACATGTAGGAAATCATTTAGGTCAGCATATTAATCAAGAAATCAATCTCAAACTACTACATAACATCATTTAATTCAATACATACTAATACAAGCATTTATACAAACACATACACTACACACTTAAGTCTACATATAGTATGCCGACCCAAAGTGCGCAACTAGGCTAATCTCTTCGCCAAACTGATTATGCAAGCATTCCTAACTCCCTAATATGGCGACAAACCATGTCAATCACGTCAGCAAAATATGCATGTAGACCGTACTTCATACAAATGACTAAAATGCCCTAAATCTCATATTCTTCGTTAATTTACGAAACAGGAAACGGAGAGCATGTTGTACATGTCAAACGGCGATGCCGTCGATAATCTACTATTAAACGACATTGAAAGCGTTGTAAACCGTCAATCAAAGCGTCTAAAATCCTCACCTAGTCTCTTACGGTTGCGGGATTTTGAACGGAGCGTGTACGCTTCGTTTACGGCAATAGGAGAACCTGATTTATAGAATACGTTAGCTAACATGCCATGAATCTAAGTAAACCCTAAATCAGCAAGTTTTGGGATTATTTTATACCTGAAAAAGGGGAGAAATCACCAGCCAGGTGATTGGGAAGAAGTGCTGAAGTACTAGCAGTCGGCGGCTCGGAAGCGGGAAAATTCCCTTCCTCTCTTTCTCTCAAACTCTCTCTCCTTTCCTCTAGGGTTTGGGATTTTCGGATGGAAGGGAGAAATGAGGGTTTTAACCCCTTTTATAAGCTTAAAATCGCCGAAAATAGGCTCCGGGACGAAGTTTACTTGGTGCCTATCCATTTCGAGGCTGTTTCGGTCCAAAAACTGCTTTCTGGTGGTCCCCTGGTCGATTGCGGTCGGACTTAAGCTCATGTGTACCAGATGTAGCTCGTATTAAGTTTTTAGTCTGGCAGGGTTCGCAGATCGCACGTGGCGGACCAGTTTCAGTTCAACGGTCACCGCACATAGATCAGGGCCGAAAGTCTCATGATAATAAATAGAAATTTTTCCTGATCCGAGGGTGTACTCTGGATGAATTCTGACGGTCAGAACGCTTAATACTGACGTGTCAAGTCGTGTGCCAGATTTGAATTTGAAATTCCAAATTCGTCCCTATTCGCGGTCGCTTCAGTCCGGGTTCAACGAAATCGTCTGTGATTATCGGTTTGACTTGATTTTCGAGATGATTGTCAAGTCCAGCTGGGCGGTTCTAACGGTCTAAGATAGGAGGTATCGGACCTTCGACGTGCGGTCTAAATCCAATACAAAATTTCAATATGGTCCAGAGAACAAACCCGCTTAGAGTTTGATCCGAGGTTATAGAGTATTGTAGAGTTGTTTGTTCTACTCGATTTGGGTCTTGCAGAACGTATTTAAAGTGATCAGGGACTATTTTCCAGCTACTCTAGCGTTGCGCTAGCTAACTTACGCTTAATTTCCAAAGGAATTAGTCCTACGTGATTTCTTTGGCTATGGAATTGGGTTCTAAGCGATTTTTCAGGTGTTTTAGTTGACCCATTGCCTAAGGATGTCTAATCCCAGATTAGCCAAAATCTGGGATGTTACACAAATTCATGGTTATCGATCCATCAATGAGTAGGTTTAAGCCCTTCCTCATGAGTTAGTACCGAAATCGAACCACAAATCTGGGGGGTCTTATGCATGGTTGGCATATCTAAAGCGCACACTGCAGCCCTCATTTTCTTTACCTGCATGGTCGAGCCCATTCACGAGAAGGCATTGTCCTCCATTCCCCGTGACGCTGTCGGAAAGCTATACAGACGGTACAGGAGTTACGCTGACTGGTCATTTGAGGACTTTTAGCACTTTGGCTTTTAGTTGACTCTTGGCCTTTGACTTTTGGTCTTTTGGTTGACTTTTGGCTCTTTTGACTTTTGGTCATTTGAAGACTTTTAGCTCTTTTGGCCTTTGGTCATTTGAAGACTTTGAGCTCTTTTTTTTTGGCTTTTGGTCAACTCTTTGACATTTTGGCTTTTGTTCATTGACTCCGTCAGCTGCCCGCATAGGTATGCGTACGATGGCCTTCACGGACTTTTTAGGGCAACTGGCTTCTCGCCGCTGCCCGAATGACGATCTTCATAGGTCTCATGCACAGCGAGTCATTGGCTTGACTGGGCTGCCTTTTTATAATCATAGGTCTTATGCGTAGCCGGTCCCTTTCAAGATTTAATCATTTTAGGATTTGGCCTTTTTAGGTCTTGGAAACTTGGTCCTTTTAGGACTTGGCCCTATTTTTTTTTTTTTTTTTCGGGACTTGTGGCTAGACCTCCTTTTTATGATCAGCAGTCATCATTGTCGCCAATTTTATATAGTTGGTTGTATGATTCATCATATGTTTAAACAATAATTGACATTTCGCTGCTGCTGACAATGTCATAAGGACTTTTGTATCATGTTTAAAGCAATGTATCAGCTTAGCGATGATGGTAATTTTGATGAGCGATTGATCGGCAACAGTGATAGTTGTTCTCTTTTATTTTTATGATCATCGATACCTAATGATTCTAATTTCGATGGAGATTTTCTATCGGCGATGAGCGTCAATGCTTGATAGCGATCATCGACACTTTTTGTTTGGTGATGACTTAATATACTATCTTCAAATGTCTTGGAAGACTGAAGACTTTTGGCGATGATCTAGAATGTTGTCTTGGAAGACGATGATGGGTCTTTTCGCCTGAAATTGCTTACCTATATCGTTTGTCAGTATTGTTTATAATATACCAGCTTGATGGTGATATCAATTTCAGGCAAAATTTTGTAGAACTCTCTTGATGGCGCTCATCTTCTTCGTCTTTCTTTATTTGCTATCATATGATCTTGATATGCCTTGTCATATGATTTTGATATGCTTGCGAACTTCTTCCTTATTCATCCTATTCATCTTGCCCCCTTTTGATACAGAATTATTATCTTGATAATGTTCTGTATCAAAATCAGTAGCGCCTTTGGAAGCAATTTCCTTTTTGCCAACGCGAGTATAGGCCAACATAGGCTTTTATTGAGCACACTTTATCTCATTTGGCTTTGAACTTACCCCCTGGATATGATTGTGACTGTTATTGGAGATATATTTTTTCGTTCTTGGAGATATTGAGGCAGTATATTTCTGCGGGAGGCTACATGATTGTAGTCGTATTCATTGACTAGCTTACCCCCAACCCTTGAAATTTTCTATGCTTCTCCTGATCGACCCCAATGGGGACTTGAATTCCCTTCCCATGATTTAAGCCAACGGGTTCTTCATAATCAAAGTCCATATTTTTTCATAATTTTCTTACTTGCCGAACTATACTTTTGGAGGTCTTGCGGAGTTAGCCTACCATGGTAGTCATTATTTTGAGTTCCTCCTCCTGTCCTTACTGCTTCTGAAGCATAGAACCGAATTGGCTCAGGATATTTTTCACTCGCCTTAACTTGAAATCTTGTTGGAGCGGCCGATAACGGCTTATTTCTTTCAGTATACGGCAGTGGCACCGTATAATTTGACTGTAAAATTTTCAGTTGTTCAGATGACAGCAGGGTTAACGGCGGTTGTCCCGGTTGCCTTAAATGTTTTGGCACAAAATAGAACTTCTTGCTTATTTCCACGGTTTCGGATGGCACTACTTTTTCTGCTATCTCCGAAATTGCACTTTTCCGATCATTCTTTAGGACACCACCTTCATCCTTATTCATTTTTTCGATAGTGAATTCTTTATAATAGCTAGCATCTGCAAAGAAGGACTCAGCTTCTGCATACGGTCTTGCATCGGCCATCACTTTATGTTGTACTCCGTCTTTACAGTATTTGAAACACTGATGCAAAGTAGAGGGTATGATATTGTACTGATGTATCCATGGCCTTCCTAGGAGAAGGTTGTATGTCGTTATTGCACTTATGACGTGACAAACAACGTCAGTAGTCAATTCTCCTATTTCCAACGTTATCGTAATCTTGCCAAGTGCGCGTTGCCTATCTTGATTAAAACCTTATATCATCATTCCGCTGGGGCGTAGTTCTGAGCGATGGTAGTTTAATTCATTTAACATTGAGAGTGGCAAAAGATTTACTGCAGACCCATTATCTATCATAGTCCGTTTGACTTTCTTCCCACGAATATGGCCTTCTATCATTAGTGGTCTGTTATGGTCTTCCTCGCAGATCAGATCATTATCAGAAAAAGAAATGACCGGAAAATAGTCCTCATGTTCATCGAGTTCTTCATGTTCTAACTCTGCTAGTAAGGTTTCCCTGACGTCATGATCAGATAAGGCCTAGATCAAACTTTGTCGAAATTCTTCTGATAGCTTCAGTGCATCATAAACGCTTAATCGGGCCGGTATTTCTTTTAGATGATTTACCACGTCATAAGTCACTCTCGCCATCTCATTCTTCTCCTTTGTCTTATCGCTATTACTCTCTTTTGCAATCGTTTCTTTCCTAGTGACTTCTGATTTCTGTTTTGTAGGGCTTACCACCTTCTTACCTGACCGTAGTGTGATCACCGTAACTTTCTTTAAAGCTTTACCACTTCTTGCGTTATTCGCATCTTGGTCCTTCTTTCGGGCTGTAAACATGTTTATGATTGTCATGGAGCCCCTCTCTCTTTCTTTCCCCAATACTATCTCGCCCCTATTGATCAGTCGTTGTATTATACATTTCAATGTATAGCAGTTCTCTGTTGGATGCCCCACTAGACGATGATAATGACAGAAATCCTTTTGTCTGGTTCTTGTTACATCTTCTGGGCGCTTAGGCTCTGGTAATACTATCGTGCCAGCTTTTAATAACTATTCCATCATAGGGGCGACATCTTTTTTTTCAAATGCGAACCCCTCATGAGAATTCAGCATTCTAGGCCTCTTCCCATTGTACCTATTTCTTAACTTATCACCTTCTTCGCATCGGTCCGGTCTTCTTTCTCTCGAGTCATTTGTGTCTTTTCCTCTTCTGTCATGATCGACAGCGTTCACAGTTGTCCTGCCAGACAATCTCCTAGTTGTATCATGGTGAAATGCTGAGATCTTGCGAGTCATCAGCTCCAACGCGTAGACTTTAGTAGCCAAATCACGAAAAGTTTTAATATCGGCGCTAGTCAATTCGAATGCAATTCTTGTCCCCATAAAATTTAGACACATTTTAACTTATTCTTTTTCCTCCGGTAGTTGTCTACATGAAGCCCTTAATATTTTCCACCTGTCTATAAACTTCTCTACCGGCTCTCCTTCTCTCTGCCGAATAGAGGCCAGCTCCGTAATACTGACGTCACATTTCGAGGAGAAGAAGTTTGACAGGAAAGCCTCCTGCATTTATTCCCAGGTACGTATTAATCCAGGTACCAAACTAGAATACCATCGAAATGCTTTGTGTGTTAGTGATGAACCAAACAACCACAAGCAGTACTGTGGTATCGTAGAAAAATTTCCCATGCTAGTGATGAAGTGCATTAAATGTTCCTCCAGGGATCCTTCTCCATTGAACTTTTGAAAATCTGGATGCTTGAAATTGGCCGGAAAAGGGATGTCTTCTACTTCCCTTGGATACGGCGTTTGATACCTAAAACGTCCGATATTTTCACGTTCTCTTTCTGCTCTAACCGCCTCTTCGACCACTTGCCTTACTTCTTTTTGTGTCACAGTTCTCACTGCAGGGATAGACCCTAGTGACCCTGCCCCCTGTGGTGGGAGGACATCAGGTTGATTTTCTTGCCCTTTCGTTGCATTCTGGGGGATTGTCATTCGAGCTACGTTGTGTGCGAGGGTTGTCAGTGCTTCTCTGAGATTTCTGCATTCTTCCATTAATGCATTTTGGGCTTCTGTCATTGCATTGAAATGATCCTCTGTAGTTGTTCTATAATCTGGATTTGTTCCAGCTATGAATACTGCAGCTTCTCCACTTTTCGACGAAGCAGTAGTCGAAGGAGAACAAGAGAATGCTGATGTGACAGGGCTTGCAGAAAAGGGATGGGACAGAGTTTCATCGGGCCTTTTCGTACTCTCTGTGGCATCAATTGATTGAGATGAAGCCGATACTGGTGAATCTTTTCGGGATAGCATTGGCGATCTAATGACCAATGCTTTTTCCTTTTGTTCTCTTGTTCGTTCAGCCATTGAAGCATTTAAAGCCGGGAAGTCGCGTGCTGTCAACTGGGGAACTGTTTGCGCTGTTTGCACTATCTGCGCTAGATAAATTGCCGAAGGAGCAAGTTCAGGATTTCTTTTAACTGTGCTTTGCATTACAGGCCCTCTAATTCTTAATGAAGGCTGATTCATTCTCGAATTTCTGAAGTTTCGTGTTCTTGCCTTACGAGTGGTCATGACAGTCCAGTCTGCATTATCTTCTGATGACTGGGGCGAAGCAGAAATGACCCCAGCTATTACTTGAGCCCTACTACTTTTACGCACATGACTCGGTGCGTATTTTATCACGAACCCTGTCGGGGTGAATCGGTAGTTCACTTTTCTTACGGGGATCGCCATGGGTAATGAGTTGTAATCGGATTTTCAAAACCTTCAATCATGAAACATAGTTATAATTAGTAATTGAACGATTAGAGTGATCTATCTTAGAGATGAAGGGGAGGACTTCCCACTGAGAGTCACCATTTTGGTGTCCATAGGACGTCAAACCGTGACGAATGTTCGTAACAACTTCACTGTTAATATTTTAAATAAGACAATAAGATAGGATTCCCCAGCAGAGTCTCCATTTTGTTTCGACAAAGAAACAAATGCATTTGATTTGGGAGATTGTCTTATTCAAACATAACAGAGAAAGAGTACTTAGCAACATTCATCACATTTATTGATACTGAGTTCATTTACATCCTCTTTACATTCCTTGATTCTAAGATAGATCATTTAGAAATAAAGGACTTGTGCTTTAAGTATCAAAAGTTCATTTTGACAGCCTTCCGGCGCCTGATTCGATCATCTCCTATGACTTAGGAGGAATGATGAGTCTTTGATGAAATAAAGATTTCAGCAGCATAATAGCGTCTGTTTCAACCATCCTCTGTGACTTAGGAGGAATGTCGATTCGATCAACTGATCTTTCTCCTTTGAACCCATGAATAGGAGAAAGCCCGGAGAAAGGAAGCCTGGCCCACAGATTTCGGCAGCATGACGGCCTTTGGACTTCACAGACTGGAGGGTAGCCTGGTTGCATGGACCCGCGCAACCGATACCGGTTGCGCGGTCCTGTGCAACTGCCAGGAGACTCTCTTCTACCTTCTGTCTTTTGTTCCACTCCGCTCATCTTAAAAATCTTCAATTACCCTTAATGAAGGAGGGGAAGGGGTATTTATAGACCCTCGCACGTGTGAAAATCCTGATCTTAGCGATGTGGGACTATTTTTTAATACTTTAGATCATTCTGAACGAAGCCCTTTGTGTAGTACATTTCGAGGTTCCGCGCAACTGATATTTCCTTTGTGCGGACCTGCGCAACTGAGATTGATTGCGCAGAACCATGCAACTTATAGTGGTTGCACGGACCTGCGCACTCTCATGAAAGCTATCTCTATCTTCTTCTTTCCGAAAGTTCTTCCAATCTCTTTACCTTTCCTTGCTCAATTCTTTCGCCATTTTTTATGCCTCAACACGAGATAAGCTAGAATTTGAGTGAGGAAACCTAGAAATTGAGCGAGACAACCTACGATTTGAGTGAGGGAAGCTACAAATTGTGCGAGGGAACCTAGAAATTGAGCGAGACAACCTAGGATTTGAGCGATGCAACCTAGGAATTGAGCGAGGGAACCTAGGAAATGAGCGAGGCAATGTAGAAATTCAACAAGGAATCCTAGGAATTGAGCAAAGGAAGCTAGAAATTAAGCGAGGGAACTTAGAAATTCAGCGAGGCAACCTATGATTTGAGCAAGGTAAACTAGAAATTGAGCGAGGGAACCTAGAAATTGAGTGAGGCAAGGTAGAAATTTAGCGAGAAAACTTAGGATTTGAGTGAGGCAACATATGATTTGAGCGAGGAAAGTTAGAAATTTAGCAAGGGAAGCTAGAATTTGAGCGAGGGAACCTAGAAATTCAATGAGGCAACTTAGGATTTGAGCGAGGGAAGCTACAAATTGTGTGAGGGAAGCTAGAAATTCAGTGAGGCAATATATAAATTGAGCGAAGGAACCTAGGAATTGAGCGAGGCAACGTAGAAATTCAGTGAGGCAACCTACGAATTGAGCAAGGGAAGCTAGAAATTGGGCGAGGGAAGCTAGAAATTCAGCGAGGGAACCTATGAATTGAGCGAGACAGCCTAAGAATTGAGCGAGGGAAGCTAGAAATTCAGCGAGCTAACCTAAAAGTTGAGCGAGAAAACCTAGGAGTTGAGCGAGGGAACCTAGGAATTGAGTAAGGGAAGCTAGAAATTAAGCAAGGCAACCTAGCAATTGAGCGAGGGAAGCTATAAATTCAGTGAAGGAACCTAAAAATTGAGAGAGGCAACCTAGCAATTGAGCGAGGCAACGTAGAAATTCAGCGAGCCAACCTATGAATTGAGCGAGACAACCTAGGAATTGAGCAAGGGAAACTGAAATTGAGCAAGGAAACATATAAATTGAGTGAGGGAACCTAACAATTGAGCGAGGTAACGTAAATATTCAGCGAAGCAACCTATGAATTGAGCGAGGCAACTTAGGAATAGAGCGAGGGAAGACCTAGAAATTGAGCGAGCGAAGCTAGAAATTCAGTGAGGCAACGTATAAATTGAGCGAGGGAAGCTAAGAATTGAGCGAGGCAACGTATGATTTGTAACGGAGCAATTCATAAATTTGATGGAGATATCATAAAAATATGATGGGGAGCTTCCATGGATTCATGTAATGTAACGAAAATTTTTATGAACCGCTTAATCAATTTCATTAATTGCTCGGTCAAATTCATCGAAGAGAATTTCATGTAAAGCTCGGTCAATTTCATTAACTGCTTGGTCAAATTCACCAAAGAGTAAATTGTTAGGCTAGGTCAATTGCATTTAAAGTTCATTCCAATTCATGTTAGCCTCACCCAATTTCAAGCTTGCCTCACTCAAATTTATGTTTCTCTTTCTCAATTTCTAGGTTGCCTCGCTCAATTTCTAACTTCCCTCACTCAATTCAAAAGACTTTTTTTTTACTGCATAAATCATATCTTCCAGAACCCCAGCCGAGGAATGAGGATAATCTCATTTGGCAGCTCAATCCTCGCGGCCTAATAATTCTATTTACAATTCTCTTCAGGCGATTAAGAGGGCCCCCTTTTCCAGTAGATGAGATTAGGATGAAAGGTATTATCTCAACGCTTCTTTTCTCTGTCTTGTTCTTAAAAATCGTTGAATCCAAAGCCCTCGGAGAAGAAAGATCTCTCTCCTGATAAAAATGAGAGGGATCTCTCTTTTATATTATATCTATGAGGAAAGATATAAAGATCTTCTCTGTTCTATCTATTCCTCTATCTATGAGAGGATAGATAGTCTCTCAAAAAAAGTTGTTCTCATCTTTGTTGATGATTTAACTAGCGCTCAATCTGTTGGTTGCCTCACTGAATTTCTATATTGCCTCGCTGAATTTCAAGGTTCCCTCTCTCAATTTCTAGCTTTCCTCGCTCAATTCTTAGGTTTCCTCACTGAAGTTCTACATTGCTTCGCTCAATTCCTAGGTTCCCTCGCTCAATTTTTAGGTTGCCTCGCTGAATTTCTAGCTTCCCTCGCTTAATTCTTAGGTTGCCTCGTTCAATTTATAGGTTGCCTCGCTGAATTTCTAGGTTCCCTCTCTCATTTTCTAGCTTTCCTCGCTTAATTTCTATCTTCCTCTAGCTTCCCTAGCTCAATTCCTAGGTTTTCTCGCTGAATTTCCACATTACCATGCTCAATTCTTAAGTTGCCTCGCTCAATTTTTAGGTTGTCTCGCTAAATTTCTAGGTTCTCTTGCTTAAATTCTAGTTTCCCTCGCTCAATTCCTAGGTTGCCTCACTCAATTTCTAGGTTCCCTCGCTTAATTTATGTTGCCTCGCTGAATTCCTAGGTTCCCTTGCTCAATTCATAGGTTGCCTCGCTCAATTTCTAGCTTCCCTCGCTTAATTCATATGTTGCCTCGTTCAATTGATAGGTTGTCTCGCTCAATTTCTAGGTTCCCTTGCTCAATTTGTAGCTTTCCTCGTTCAATTCCTAGGTTCTCTCGGTTGCCTCGCTCAAATCCTACATTGCCTCGCTGAATTCCTATGTTGCCTTGCTCAAATCCTAGGTTGTCTAGCTGAATTTCTAGGTTCCCTCGCTCAATTTCTAGCTTCCCTTGCTGAATTTCTAACTTCCCTCGCTCAATTCCTAGGTTGCCTCGCTCAAACCCTAGGTTTCCTCGTTGAATTTCTACCTTGCCTCGCTCAATTTTTAAGTTCCCTCACTCAATTTCTAGCTTCCCTCGCTCAAATCCTAGGTTGTCTTATTGAATTTCTACGTTCCCTCGCTTAATTTCTAGCTTCCCTCGCTCAATTCCTAGGATTCCTTGCTGAATTTCTACGTTGCCTCGATCATTTCCTAGGTTCCCTCGCTCAATTCTTACGTTGCCTCGCTCAAATCCTAGGTTGCCTCGCTCAATTTCTAGGTTCCCTTACACAATTTATAGCTTCCCTCGCTCAAATCCTAGGCTGCCTCGTTGAATTTCTAGGTTCCCTCGCTCAAATTCTAGCTTCTCTCGCTCAATTTCTAACTTCCCTTGCTCAATTCCTAGGTTGCCTAGTTCAAATCATAGGTTCTCTCGCTCAATTTCTACGTTCACTCGTTCATTTTCTATGTTGCCTCGCTCAATTCTAGGTTGCCTCGCTCAATTTCTAACTTCCCTCGCTCAATTTCTAGATTCCCTTGTTGAACTCATACCTTGCCTCGCTCAATTTCTAGGTTCCCTCACTCAATTCCTACCTTGCCCCGCTCAATTTTCAATTTGCCCACTTAATTTCATGTTTACCCCGTTTAATTTCTAGTTTGATCGCAAGGTGATTAAAATTGACCGCGAAGTGAATGAAATATATTTTCAGTCATCGACCTGATAGAATCTTAGAAAATAACTAGGTTGGTTGGCTAAAGTAACTTCTCCTACCCCAAAAGCATATGTGATACGTCCGGTAACTGATTTTAGTTTATAATATATTTTTGTTAAATGAATAAAGAAAGAATTTTCTTTTTTAAAAAGAAAGAATTTATATATATATATATATATATATATATATATATATATATATATATATATATATATATGTATTAGAGAAAAATATAGGTAGAATAAAGTTCTCCATGTAAAAAATAAAAATAAAAAGAGTAAATGATGTATAACATTACATGCTGCGGTTACTATGCTACGGTTATAATCTGTAGCCATAGGCCAGCTCTAACCTAATCAACCGGGTCACAACCCAGTCGACCCCAACACGCTAGCTTCTGAGTTTTTTTTTTTTCCCTTATGTAATCCCCATCGATTTTTGTAGGTCCCATTATGAGATATGTGTTATATCCAAACCGTCCATCAATTTGGAGAACTCATATTAAGGCTTGAGATGAAAAATAAGATAGATCTAGCTATCAAGTGGACTACACTGTAAAAGGTAGTGGGAAATTGAATGTCTACCATTGAAACCCTTTTAGGGGTTACAGAAGTTTTAGATCATTATGAAATTTGTTTTTCCTCTTCATCCAGGCCTTTGTGACCTTATGAATATATTGGATGGAAAGTAAATGTTATGGTGGGCCCTACAAATTTTTAACGTTGAAAATCAATTTCCCCGCTGCTCTTTGTGGCGTGGTCCAGTTGATCTTTGGATATGATTTTTTCTTTTGGATAATGCTCCGAAACGATCTCGAAATATGGATGAACGTTGTGGGTATAATAAATACATAGCTGTGGGGCCATGTCACTTTGATCTCTTTTAAGCGGTTCGTACAACTCTCAGGTGGAGGAGCGTGGGTAGTTTTGTCCTCAAAGTTGCTGTTTGCAGGTGCTAGTCTAAGTTGGTAACTTAAGTTTGTATTCCTTTATAAAAACCGTTGGACAAAAGGTTTTATCTACAGTGGTCATTATATATATATATATATATATGGGAAAAGGTACTATGTGCTCGACCTCACGGTAAGCTCCCGTGAGGTCGAGTTGTGTGGGTCCCACCGTGATGCATGTCGACCATCAACACCGTGCATTTGATGGTTCCCCTTTAAATTATGGGATATCCCAAAATTCAACCGTATACAGAACTCAGGTGGGCCATACCTTTTAAAATCATGTGAAGACATCGTTAAAACATAAAAAAGCACTTGGAGGGTCCCACTTGAAATTTTTAATGCGTCTGAAACTTGGTATGAACCCTCATCCAAGTGGGACACACATAATGGATGGGCTGGATTTGCAAAGCATATCTTGGTGGGCCCAAAAAATGATTATGAATGTTTTAATGGTGTACGGCCCCTCTCCACTTTTGTATGTGGTGTGGCCCACACTAGTCACAGATTGACTTGATTTTTGAGACCTAGGCCCATGATGATGCATCTGACTGATGGGGTAGATGTTCGAAACGCATCACGGTGGGGCCCACCCAGCTCGACCTCATGGGACGGACTCGTGAGGTCGAGCGCATAGTACCTTTTCCCTATATATATATATATATATATATATATATAGAGAGAGAGAGAGAGAGATGTTCAGGTGGGCGTCACAAGAAGATTAAGGCCTCACCCATATTATAACACCACTAACCAACCGATCAACAGAAACATGACGAAAGCTAAACACAAACCACACCACAGCTGCATTGTTGCCCTGTTTCAGTTGTTGCTGGGGTCAGGGTTTTCTTTTTTTCTACTTGTGGCCCACCTTGTTGCATGTCGCCTGTAGATCGGTTCATCTTCTGTTGTGCGTGTTGGTTCCCTCTGCCCTGCTGCCAGTGAGTCTCTCGCCTCGCCTGTCCCAGGCTATGGTAGTTGTTTGTTTGTTGGATTCAGCTTGGTGGATCGTTGCATCTTGGAAGTATCGTTGTGGAGGCAGGTGTTTGGTCTGTGCTGTCTGTGGTTATGGTGGGATGACAGTAGTACTAAAATTCTCTGTTTTAGGAGATTCTCGCTACTGTGACGTCAAAGCAACCTCGTCTAGTTCTTGTTCTCCATTTCTTTTCATTCCACATCCTTCTCGTCGTCCTTCGTCTTCTTCTTCTTCTTTAAAAAGAAGTTGAAGGAGTGTTTTGTGTTGGGATCATCCCACTCCAATGCATCCCACCACTCTTTCCTTCCTGCTATCTCTCTAACCATAATAGATGTTGAGTTACCCAAGTAAAGAGGGATCTTCTTCAACTGACAACAACCCACTATAGAAATCTCAATCAGGGAAGGGCAAATGATTACCCACTTATAAATACTTTTCAATTTCCCTACATTTATCAAATTCAACTCCCTCAAGTTAGGGAGTAGGATGGTATTGTTATTGGTGGTTTATCACCTTCTTCAACCATAGCTTCTTCTCCTCCTAGCACCTCCTCAATCTCACTACATTCGGCAATCTCGATTTGTTCAAGGCGTTGGAGGTGCTGAAACAATTTAAGTGACATTATATTCTCCAACACATGGTATCCATGGACAGTCAGGTCCTTGAGGTATGCAAATCAAAAAGGTGGCAAGCCTCCCTTACACAGGCCCCTGAACCTCAGAAGCTCTCTTTAGACACAGAAACTGGATTGAGGGTAAAGACGCTATGATGCTGTTGTTTCCTATCAGCAACAATCACTCCATGTAGAAGATGCCACATTCCTGTAAGCTTGACAGTTGGCATCCATACATATCCAATGCTTCAATACTATCGGGAAGCATGAAGGAGTTCTCTTCCCCAATGAAATTACAATTAACAAAATATTGATTTTATATAAATATATATTTTTAAAATAAAAATAATATAATATATAAAAAGGTTCGAAAAATACCTTTTTTGTGGGTTTTTAAGAATAGTCTTGTATGGGAAAGGGAAGAGAAGTTTTTGTGGTTTAAATGAAAACATTAGAGTATTATAATATTTGCTTACCTAGTCCAAGGACTATGAACCTTGTGTGTTCATGTCCCACTCGGGCTTGGTGCGAGGGCGTGAGCATGTGAGGCAGTGCAGCTGTAGAGGCGCTAGTAGCGTACTTCGCACGTCCGCATCGTATCGCTCCTTCGCGACCTTGAGCAAACCGAAGCAAGATGTGTGCGAGTCGCTGTACGACTAAGTAGCTAAGGCAGATGGCTAGCTGAAGGGGAGACTAGAGGACTGAATGAGAGTCCTCCAATATATATAGAAAGCTGAAAATAGAGCTGTTGCAGCAGATCTATAACAGTTGCGTCATAAGTGTAGGGTCCAGCAGTAATTGCACCTAGCTAACTCAACAACTAGAAAACGGCTAGCTGCTGTCTTAAAACAGTCAGCATGCAACCAACTTAATGGCGTCCATGCACAACAGTCAGAAAACGGCCATAAAACGGCTAGTTTCCTCCAACAACTAGAAAACGGTCATGAGATTTAATTCCCTGGACCATAAACCCCAGCCACTATAGCCTATAAAAGGAGGCCTGGATGGGTTTCCAAACCATCTCTCAACTCACTCCAGCAAACTCATACGAACTAAGAACAGCCTATCACTTATCTCTCATACTCTAGTGATTCCAGCAAGACATCAAGGATTGAACTTTTGCTAAAAGAACAGACCAACGGTGTGATTTACAATGGTTCAAGTGAACCAATGGCTGAAGAACTAGCCAGTGCGGTGGTCTAAATCACATATTTCTTTTCTTTTTCTCTTTTGAAATTTTTCTTTATTGTAATTCTGCCAGATAGTGTGTAATAGAGTTCCATTTGACGAGCCTTCGTGTTTGTTGAACGTAGACCCACACCAGGTTCGTCGTATCCTAGAAGCGGTTTGCCTGTAACCTATTAGCATACTAAATTCACTTGAGTAGGGGCAAATAACGCTTTAACGACAGCGTTTCAGATGTGCTTCAGCCTGTCCTTAGTTTTGATCATCGTGTTTTTTCGATTTCCATATTTTACAAAAATATTTTATTCTGTATATTTTCAAACACAAAATCCGTCCTATATTTCTCAAAGGTGGAACTACAAGATTCTGAGTTGAGATGGAAACTTTTCAAGCATTTCCAATGTCCAGATCTGACATACCTATCAAAATCAACCCACACTTTAGAATGAATATAAACCTCTTTGAGGTTAACCAAACATTCCATCCCATCTGGCAGCTCTTTGATTCCAGTATAAGAGAGGTTCAAAAGCCTTAGATGTTTTAACTTTGCTAAGGACTATACGTCCCTTAACCTATTACAACTATTTAGGGCCTGTTTGTTGACATTTAATTTTTTCACTTAATGGAGAATTCGAAAAGTGTTCGAAGTTTAGTAGTGTTTGTTAAAGCAAAACAAGGAAAGCACTTCCTCATTTTTAGCTAAAAAATTTTGGGCAAAATGGATCTAGCTTAATGGTGAATAAAAAATGCACTCCGTGATTATTATTTTTCAAGCCAAAATTGCTCTTTTGATGAAGATTTTCTCCTTATGTAATACACAATCTAACTTTTAATGTGTGACACTTCTCTGGACTCACCATGATTTGTGTTATATTCACACTGTCCATCAACTTTTATCTATCATTATAAGATATAATACGAAAATAGATGCACATCCAAAGCTCGCATTACAGGATGAAACAGTGGGGAAAGGAATGGTCAAGTTAAAAGCTTCCTAGGCTCTACCTTGATGTTTATATTCCATCCAAACCATTTATAAGGCCATTTTTACTGAGATGAAATGAAAACACCATAAACTTAAAATCGATATAAAACTTTTGTAGCCATATAAATGTTTCAACGGGGTAGAGTGGCTTTCTCACAAATATTACAGTGGTCCCCACACAAAATCCTTACTGTTAAAGGCTTTCACAGAAAATCTCCAACGGTCACTGGTCAACCGGACGCGGATTAGATACTGACAGATGGAGTAGGGAGACTCTGCTGAAGTGACATCACCAACTTCTGTGGGCCCTACCATAATGTATGTTCTATATCCACACCGTCCATCCATTTGGAGAGATCATATTAGGGTATAATCCAAAGAATGAGCCAGATCCAAAGCTCGAATGGACCCCACTACAAAAACATTAGGGAGAGTGATGCCTACCATAAAAAAGTTCTTAGGCCCATAAAAGTTTTTGATCAAGCTGATATTTGTGTTTTCCCTTCTTTCATGTCTGCTTTAACACATAAACACATCACGGTGGACCTTCAGAAGGTTTCATCGGTGAGCGTCACTCTCTCCACTGTTTTCTATGGTGGGATCCACTCGCGCCTTGGATCTGCCTCATTCTTTGTATCATGCCCTAAAATGTCAAATTCTTATATAAGCGAAAGGAGGCAGATGAGGCAGATGCAAACAACCCTTTTTTAATAAGGACCGTCAATATATTGTCTATCTCAACCGTTTATTTGTTGGTTCACCAAATGAAGATTTAGCAATCTCCCATCGAAGATTCTTTCAGTGGATATGCAATCAAGAGTGAGGCCAATCGCATCAACAGTTCAGATCCCACTGTTGACTCCAGACTATTCAAATCATGGCTCCATCATGGATGGAAAATAGGCCAAATCCCATGCTGCTTGCATGATTCTAGCCATCCGATCACTGGGTATCAAATGGACGGTTAGAAAAGATTTTAAGTAGTTCCAGCATACTGAATCTTATGGTCAGCAGAAATTTCTTCAGGGTTCATCCATTGCGGGACCCAGGACGAACAGTTCGATCTGAACACACTTTGGTGATCCCACGGACTATCAATCACGGGGGCATTTTACCCCCATGGACTGGGCTGATAGGGCTGTCAATGGGCAAGGCTCATGCTGGGCCGAGGTATGCCCAAGTCTTCCTGCAAAGCAAAACCTACTCCAAGCCCAGTCCGAGCCCAAGCCTGCCCATGCACCTTTGTGCAAGATCTGGACCGTTCATCAAGTGTGCCCCAATGAAAGTTGAAATCCTAAAAAGACTGGGCTAGGCCAGGGAAAGGGGCTCTCTAAACACATTATGATCCCAGTTCATTTAATAAATGGGCTTTAATTTTAGGCCCAGATATGTCAATCCAGCCTAATAGTTCGGTCCGAACCAGACCAAAGTGGGTCAGGCCTAAAAATTCAAGCTCCGGACAGGCTAAGCCGAGGGGCCATCGTGATGTACAACTTTTATCCACACCGTTCATCCATTTTTTCATCTTTTTATGTTACAAGCCTAAAAATGTGAGGTAAATCCAGGGCTTAAGTGGACCACACCACATTTAAGCAGTGGTTTGACTAACGCCCACCATTGAGACCTTCCTAAGGCCCACCTTGATATTTATTTGCCATCCAACCAGTTCATAAGATATAGACATGAATGAGGGAAAAACAAAATATCAGCTTGATCCAGAACTTCTGTGGCCCCCATTAAGTTTTCAAAAGTAGGAATTTAATCCCACCATGCCATCCACTTAATGCCTCCTTTTTTATTTTTTGTTTTTGGCTTGTACCATAAAATGGATTAAAATGGATAAAAATGCCATACATCATGGTGGTCCTTCCAAGCCCCAGCCTGTGCGAGGTAGGTGGTTCTCTGATTGTGGGTCCATCTTGATGTATTTGTCTTAAATCCATGCCGTTCATCATCCATTTCTGTATATCATTTTAGGGCAAGAATTCAAAAATGAAGCAGATACAAATTTAAAGGTTGACCACACCAATATAGGAAATAGTAATGATTGCTATTGGAGTTGGATGGAAGATAAAGATTACAATGGCTCCGACGCAGTTTTTAGCGGTGGGCATCTGAAATTCGGAGTGGATTTCACGTACTTTGTCTCTGGGCTATGATTCGTTCAACAGGAGTACTATAAATTGAATGGTATTAATTTGATATAAAGTATGCCAAATAATGCATCGATATGCACAAAATAGTAAAAAAGTAGATTACCATTTTAAAATACATGCCATTCTTCCCAGCAATACATTTCTCAACTATACTTGTTTGAAATTTAAAATACCAAAATTATCAAAAAAAACACACACACACACACACAAAACACAAAAAAAGGTCCATACTAATGAAGAAATATGGAAGAGTTTTTCCTCCCATGGTTGCAGAGTAACATGGAGTGTTGCAGACATTTTCCATATTTCCTCCCGTAGTTTTGCATCATTTAGAACATGGTGGTGACATTTTCCATGTCTGTAACATAGGAAAATGTCTGCAACACTCCATGTTTCCAAATTTCATATGAAATTGACAATAATCTCAAATTTTTCACTAATAAGGGCTCTCCTCTTGCTATATATGGGCGCAACAGTGATTGGGCTGCTATAGAAGCCCGCTTGACTGAGATAGAAGAAAATCAAGTCACCTTGAAACAGGAGATCACAGAAACCCGGGCCTTCATGAAACAGAAATTTAAAAAGGTGTCTCGTACCCTGAGAGTCATCCTGTGCTATGTGCAAGATAATGGTGCTTTTCCTCCATCACCAGATTCGGACGACTAGTCATATGTTGTAGTCATCTTTGAATTTTCTTTGCTTTACAGTTTTCTATATTATAGCCTTGATGGGCTTAGTAGTAGAGTAGAGTTGTGGTGTGTTTGGGTGTTTAAAGCTTTAGTAGGTTAGCTCACATGCATCTTCTGTCATAATTCAAGTAAACTTATAACTCATGTGACAATTTTGGTTAAACGAAATGCATGTAGCTCCTTTTGTTGTGAAATGTGTAGAATTGTTGAGGAATTGAGTGTTGTATACTAAATCTCACATGTGTTGCACCCTATTTTGTATATAGGGAATGCCACTTAAGGCCACGCGTAGTGCGGCACGTCTCACACTTGACGACTCGATTGACGGGGCACTCATGAGACTATGCCGGATTCACAGCCGGCCACTAGCCCTACTAATGGGCCTGCACCATTTGCACCACTAGTTCCTGAGCAGAACCGCGTGTCTACCTTAACACCACACGTGCCTCAGTTGGCTCCTCCTCCTGATAGGTTAGAGTAGATGATGCTCTTGATGCAGCAGCAGCAAACAGTTTTTGGCCACCATTGCGGGGGCCATTGCTCATAACGTACACATGGTCTCGCTTGCACCACCAGTGCAGCTTGCTAGAAATATGAGTGCCAGCGACTTATACGAGCGATTCTAGTACTTCCAACCTCTTACTTTTATGGGTACTCACAGACCCGAGGAGGCCGAGTATTGGCTTAACCGCATCTCTAGATGCTAAAGTTGCTGCACTGCACTGAGGCAGAGCAGGTAGAGTTGGTTACCTATATTTTTGAAAAGGAGGCTAGTTTATGGTGGGACAGCATCCTAGGAACAGTTCCCACAGGACACGTGTGGACCTAGGATGCATTTGAGACACGCTTACATGAGAAGTATTTTCCTCTCACATATCATAATGAGGAGGGTGAATTTCTTCACCTCCATCAGGGAGGGATGACAGTGACAGAGTACGAGAACAAATTTATGGAGCTAGCCAGATACGCTCCTTTGATCTTAGCAGATAAGCTGATGAAAATACAGTATTTTTTAGATGGTCTGTGGCCTGAAATCTGCACTAAGATGTATTACGCTAGCATTTCCAACTATGCTGAGCTAGTCAACATGTCTTTACAAGCCGAACAAGATGGAGACAAAAATTCTCGGACACGTATATCAATAGGCCCGAGGCCTCAGCTCGAATTACAGTACCGGTCAATCCTAGGTAAGAGGCCACATGTAAACTCGCCTCCTAGACTCATGACTCCGCCGACCTAACAGATACGAACGGGTCATTAGTGTACATATTGCAACAAAGGCGGACACACTGACCCCTTCTATTTTACCGAGATAAAAGACAGCGGTGTCACGCCACCTCAGAAGATTGACCGTCAGCCACCACGTGATATAGCGACTCCACCTTTATGATCTGCACCACCAGCACAGCCATTTTTCTGACCACCTGTACCTCGGGATAAGCCACCTCAACGACCTATGGCAATGCAATCAAATCATCCTCAGCAAGCTCGTGTGCATGCACTTGCAGCTGAAACACCTGAGTCAGCAACTGCAGCGCCTTTGACCTTTGAGGTCACTGCCCACATTCAAGGTACACATGTATTCCTATTGGTAAACACTAGGTCTATTAAACCAATTCATATGAAAGAATGAGCCTAACAATGGTTTACTATAAATTTATAAAAATAATATGGTAACTAAAGGTGGCAAATTGTTATAAATAATAAAAGGTCGAAACAGAAAATTTCTACAACTTCGAGTTGCCAATAGACTAGTCATATCTTTTCATATTAAAGTTTAGTACGTAGTGTCTACTTAGGAATTATTTATAATCATATTAAGAATCATCCTGTGATTAAATTTAATTATACATATATATATATATATATATATATATATATTAATTATTTTTGTACAACTAAATTAGGACCCTCGAGTAGGATTGAGTTTCATAATTTAATACACCGTAAGCTCATGTTAGAGGCGGACTATAGTAAAATGTTATAAGTTCTTATTTCCTTGTAAATTCAAGGTTCATACCGCATCGAGGAGATGTCTCTCTTCTTTTCTTTCCCGCGGCCTTATATTGCTAATACCCCAAATTTCTGAAATATTTTAGAACTCTTGACTCTACCTTCTCTTCCAAAGTTAATGTAACCGAAGTGCAAATTGCCTATAACCCCCTAGCTGTATGATCGAATGGTGACATACAAATATAATTTTAGGATATCGAAAACCCTTCTAGTATAGTTCTTTGGCGATGAGTGTAAAACCCGTAACCTAAATCGTACCATTCCCTAGGCTTCTGCAATCTTTCCAGTCGACTTCCGGCAACCTGCGACCTTTATCCGACATTTGCGTGTGATCCTAAGCCGAGTCTTGCGAACCCGAGTCAACTCAACCCGAGACTTGTACCCTTACGACGGCGCCGTCGCCGCAGTTCCACTGCCGCGTCTCACACGCCGAGGCGATACTCAGGCCGTGTGATGTGGGCACGTGTTCAGCTCGAGGAAAACTCAAGAGAATCTCTACCGAAAGTCACATCCATCAATCAATTAATCTCATCAAGGGTCAAGTACATGTCAAGTACACATCACCTCACACCCATCCGTAAGCAACCCTAAAAGTCAAAAAATTCTTACACACCCCATACCCTTCTTACACCATCTACCCCTAAAGTCAAAAAGTTCTTACACACCGATCACTCATCACATCCATCACTCCACCACCCATCTCTTTCTCTCTCTCTTTACAACCCTCTCTCTCTCATTCTCAAACTACTTTCCAAGTAACCCAAAAGCATCACACGTCCAAGCTCTCCCAAACCTCCAAGAGAGCTTTGTGTGCGACCCACTTCCTACCCTTTCATCTCTCATCCCAACCATCAAAATTTCATCCCTTTTGTTAAGATCGAAGCTAAGGAGCAAAGGAAGTCAAGGGAACAATAAGAAGTGGACGGTGGGTAATCTTGGACCCACATTTCTATCCTTTTGTAATTGCTTTTTTTAGATCTAAGGGTCCACATATAATGGGACCCACCTTGATGTATGCTTGTATCCATGAAGGGCCCATAGTGGTGGGGCCCCTCCGTTATCTCCAATCTCTCTCTCTCTCTCTCTCTCTCTCTCTCTCTCTCTCTCTCTCTCTCTCTCTCTCTCTCTCTCTCTCCCTCTTTCTATGATCATGGCCCACCTATGATGTGTGTATTTTACTCATGCCATCCAACCAGTGGGCTAACTTAATCCCTAGTTGGGGCCCGCATGACCGGACGGTCACACAGGCCCGGATTAAAGGGAAACACAAATATCATATTGATCCAAATATGGTGGGCCATGTCCAAGTGAAACCCACCATGATGCCTGTGTTATATCTACGGTCCAGCGTCCAGGGACGCTAGACGTGCACCATAGTGAAGTGTGGACTGACAGTGGGTGTACTAACAGAAAGTGTGTGCTGACAATGGGGTCCATGAGACCCATCCACGTCCTTCACCCATCCAAATGGGCCACACCATAGTGTATGTGTTGTATCCAAACCATCCACCACCCCTGGACGGTGGGACCCACGTCCGTGTGGGGCCCTCCTTGACAGGGTTATCCACACCCAAATCCATAGCTCCAATGGTAGAATGAGTAAAAGATACCTTGTTTCTATGTGGGACCCAGACCTATAGCCCCAGTGGTAGGCTGAGTGAAAGATACCTCCTTTCCACGCTAAGGTCTTGGCATCGATTGCCTATGTGGGCTAGCAGGGAGGTGTGTGCTGACGGTGGGGTCCATGGGACCCACCCAGGTCATCCATCCATTTTGGTGGGCCACACTACAGTGTGTGTTTGATCCAAACCGTCCAACGCTTTTGGACGGTGGGATCCACCCCACGTGTGGGCTACCATGATGTATGTGTATGTCCAGGCCGTCCAAGGCCTGGACTTTATGATATATTAAATATAATATTAATATATTATATTATATTATATTATATTAATATATAATATGATATATTATATATCATTATATATATATATATATATATATATATATATATATATATATATATATATGTTAAATATATTCATAAGGGTGGGCCTACGTGGAACCCACCTCTGGCCCCTTTATTGCATAAAAGTTGCACAGCAGCAAATATATTTGTAATATATATTATATATTGTATATATATTCATACGGGTGGGCCCTACGTGGGACCCACCTCTGTTGTTCTTTTAGCAGCATATGTTGAATGTACAGCAGCATTAGTTGCCCTGTGGTGTGTGGACCTACTGCTGTACACGGCCGCAAGTTCTGTGGGTCCCACTTATTCCATCTATGTCGTCTATCTATGGGACCCACCATGATGCATGTGTTGTATCCAAACCGTCCAACCATTTGAGATATCATTTCATGGCATGGGGTAAATGAGTGAGATCCAAAGTTCAAGTGGACCCCACCATTTGCAATAATAATGGGGTATAGTGACATCCACCGTTTAAAACTTCTTAGGAGCCACAGTAGTTCCCGCCCAAGCTGATATTTGGTTTTCCCTTCATCTAGCTCTATGCTAACTTATGAATAGGTTGGATCTCAATATGCATAAGAGTCGACCCATTGGTGCGGCCCGATTATGTCACGCCCCAAACTCGAAAACCGGGCTCACAAAATTCCCGGTCGCCAAATCTAGTGCCGACAGCCTCCGTAGAACCCCATTCTCGGTTCCCAGCT
Source organism: Magnolia kwangsiensis (assembly GCA_037074715.1). Taxonomy (NCBI): domain Eukaryota; kingdom Viridiplantae; phylum Streptophyta; class Magnoliopsida; order Magnoliales; family Magnoliaceae; genus Magnolia; species Magnolia kwangsiensis. The sequence continues at coordinate 22,496,798 of CM073579.1, forward strand.
CCCATTCTCCAGGTTCCGATCCTGGGATGCTACGAGGATTTTTAACGTCAGTTTGATTCGTAATAAGCATAACCAAAGGCATGACCCATAAACAACAACCAAGAACTCCATTATATTTTCACTATGATCAAAAATTTTACAAGTACAATGAGCATAAAGGGAAATACAATGATGAAGAACAAAAACTCCAAAATGATCTGCAAAGCGCTCCTGCCTCAGTGCTGTTGCGCCCCAACGTCACCTGCACGCAACGGTCATGCATAAGCTTATAGAAAGCTTAGAGGGTCGTGAAAGTGTGTGCGCAAGGTAGTAATATGATCATGCAGTATCAGAGTAATGCAGAATATGCAGATGGATCCATAAATATCATGAGCCGTACCAAGGCTATGCGATGCAAGATGCAAGTCAAGCATATAATCCTCATCTAAGTCCACATGTCAATACAGCTTAACTCTGGGATATCACCGGGGTCTAGTACACTCTAAACCAGATCGCCGTCTCATCGCGCGTAATAAGGTAAGTGGAAGAGACCTCATTATCCGTCTGCCAATATCAGGCTCGACTCGTCAATAGCGGACCCATTCCTCGAGCTGGTCAGACTCAGCCTAACATTGCTCCCTACACTCGGGCGGATAAGGCCACACCCCTTTCCAACCGACCACGACACAGTGGAGAGCGCAACTGTCTTGTAATCGGCACTCAATGCTCATCTACCAACTCAGTCTAGACGTTGGAGCAACCTCTTGGTACCATAAGGGTTTAGGGACTTTCACCCAGTGATATCTATAGCACCCCATGTAGAACGAGATTTCTGGTATCTAATCCTGTCAACCACGATCTGTCTGTGGAGGCTACGGCCCCGATGTCGCTAAGGCGTACAGTAACCATGTCACACCATGCGAAATGCATGAATCACACTATCCAATCATGCAGTAAATCTTGCGTGTATCGTATGCTCATACAGGGTAACACCGCCTAATCGGGGTCCCATAAACAATCTGCCCGAAGGCATATGCTATGATCAGTCACTTCTCATATCAAGCATACATATGATGCGTATGATCATGAGTCATGGAACTATACTAAACATGTTATAATGAAATGAACTATCCTTACAATGCAGATGGGCCTGGACGGCCTATACACAATAAGTACTGCCTATCAATGGGCTCTAGGGAGAGTCGTAATGTGGACATCTAACCAACATTATACTTGCAATGTGGACGACAAACCAACATTGCTCCCAAGGCACGATCGCCGTAAACATCGTTACATAATCCTTATTGGGATCACACATTGTAATGGACTTTAGGTACGTCCCATTGGGCCTTAAATGCATCAAATGGGCAATATCATATGGGCCTTTTATTCATCAAATGGGCTACATAAATGGACCACACCAATGGGCCTTATGTGCATTACAATGGGTTATAACCCGTGGGCCTTAAAATACATCAAATGGTTCTCGACCCAAGGGCCTTATACATATCAAATGGGCCTACTCCCATGGGCTTTATCATACATCAAATGGGTCCAATCCCATGGACCTTAAATTACATTAAATGGGCCTAATCCCATGGGCCTTGGAATACATCAAATGGGTCCAATCTCATGGGCCTAGAGGACCACTGAAATGTTTAATTGCCATTTAAACTGGTTGGCAAGGGGCCCACTATAATGTTTATATTTTTATCCAAAATGGCAAAGGGCCCATTGAAATAATTATTTTCCATTGGACCTTGGGCCCAACATAGTGTTTATTTTCTATTCAAACTGTTCATAGGGCTCACTGCAATAGTTATTTGCAATCCAAACCATCCATAGGGTCACGGTCAGGGGTAGGTCCCACCGTTTAGTATGAATGGTGCGGATATAACACATAAAACATGGCGGGGCCCACCGTCCAGGGGTGGACGGCGCTGGCAGAACACATACACGACAGTGGGTTCCACCGTCCACGACTCTGGACGGTGTGAATGAAGCCCATATATCATGGTAGGTCCCACCGTCCAGGGATGGACAGTGGATAAAATACATTCATCACTGTGGGTCCCACGTATGTGGCCCACCATAATATTTAAACGCCATCCAAACCGTTCATAAGGTCGCACGGACCTGGGTGAGGAGGAAAAATAAATTTCATCTTGATCTGAAACTTTTGTGGCCCATGAGAGGGGTTCTAATGGTAGAGGTTCAATCCCACTATTTCCTGTAGTGTGGGCCACCCAAGCCATGGATGGGGCTGAAATTTGGAGCGGGCCTACTACTAGGGGTGGCCCACCTTGTGAACCGGTCGGATGACAAATGAACATCATGGTGGAGCCGTGGGTCCCCTGTTGGGATGCCGCCCGCCTGCTGCATGCAGCAGCATGTTGCTGCTGCAGCTCGTCAAAGACAGAGGCTCTGCCTCTTTGCTATTTAAAAAAAATATATTGAAAACTCATTTTTTTGGGGTTTTTCGCATCTGGGGCCTGCATCACATAAATCCACCCCGTTCACTAGCTTCCCTGGCTCAAGACAAGCCCAATGAGTCCGCTATTGAACATATTTAGACCTGTAGAAAATTTTAAAATTAATTTAAATGGTGAGAGTCACTGTTTTGAGAGTTATGGCCCGCCTAATGAATGGATTAACTTCATTCTTTGGCTCAACGCCTAAAATGATATGGAAAAAAGGGTGGACGGCCTGGATCGTACTCATACATCAAGGTGGGGCCTATACAAGTGGCCCACCCCCAATGCCTTAAAAAGTTAATATATGTGTTTTCCTTTATACAGGGACGTCCAGCGTCCCAAACGCTGGACGGTTTGGTCGTTGCAAAAAGGTGCATTGAGGTGGGCCCTGATTAGGTGGGCCATCACATGACTACCCATACACATACAACGTGGGCCCCATCTATAAATGGATTGGATCAAATACATGCATCCTAGTGGTGTCCATCCAAGTAGGCCACACAACCATATTATAATCTCATAAAATAAAGAAAAAATGAAATAAAAGGGAGAGAGAGAGATGGAGAGTGGGACAGTGTTATGGAAGGCTCCGCCACTATGAGCCCTCCCTTATAAGAAATCATACAATCAAATGGATCCCTATACACATGGGACCACCGAAATCGTAAATCAACGGTGGAGATCCGTTCCCCACCGGTATGGATGGTCTAGATGACCTTTATAATACAAGAAAATAAACATCATGATGGGATCCATGGAGAATGGCCACATCATGGAATGATCATGATGATCAAGGTGGGCCATCGGACACAACTTAGGGTCCCAAGTGAGATCCAAACCATTGATCGGTTGGCCTCACTTGGCCCATCTCAAAAACATGAAAAACTAACATTATCAAGCACCCACCGTTCAATCTTCTTGCTCCTATAGGTTCCTTAGCACCTTAGCTTCGCCTTCAATGGAGGAGATGAGAAATGGATGGCTAGGATGGGAGATCTTGGGATGGAGAGGTGGGCCACACTTAGAGTTTTGGAAAGCTTAGAGAATTTCTCATACGTGGGATTTTTGTTGCTTGAGAAAATGAGATGAGAAAGAGAGAGAGTTGTAAGGAGATGTGAGGTGATGGGGTGATGGAGTGATGGATGGGAGAGAGATGGGTGTGTAAGAAAATCTTGACTTTTGAGGCATTTTGTATAAGAAAAGTATGGGCATGGAAGAACTTTTAAACTTTTGTGGTTATTTGGGTATGGGTGAAAGGTGATGTGTACTTGACATGTGATGTGATGAGATTGATTGATTGATGGGATTGATGTGACACCTCGTAGAGATTTTCTTGAGTTTCGCAACGTGCGGCATTTTTCTTGCACCGATCGTTGGCCCACATCTCTTGACCAGGGTATCGCCTCGGCGCACAAGTCGTGGCATCGAAACCGCAGCGATGACGCGGTCGCTATGGTAATGGTCTTGGGTTGATTCGATACGGGTTGACAGTATATGAATTAGGGTCGCACGTAAGTATCGGTTAAGGGTCGAAGGTTGCCAAAATTTGACTGGTAAGACCACGGAAGTCTACGAAACGGTACGGACTAAGATACGGGTCTTACAGATTATATATACATAAGGCCCATTTGAGTTAGCTATTTGATCTGCTGATTTGATCGGCCCATTTGATCGGCCCGATGCGATGTATGTGAGGCCCATGAGCGAGGCCCAATGTGATGCATGTGTAGCCGCTACATTATGTATGAATTTCTTTTGTAGGCCACTCCTTGGGAGTGATGTTGGTTAGATGTCTACATTGATGGGCAATGATGGTTAGGTGTTCTCATTGTGACCTTCCCTTAGGCCTTGTTAGGCTCATTCTCTGCATGGGTTATCCCAAATAAGTGGGCCCCATTCACCGTATGTGATTGATTGATTACGATTTTCGATTCTGATTTTTGATCCCGATTATCGATTCCGATTATGAGTATGTGACAATATAACATCATGATACATGTTCATACGCATCATCTACATGCTTGTGATAAGCTAAGTGATTAATCATAGCACCACCATTGGGCAAATTGTTATAGGACTCCCAAGTAAAGGGAGTTGCCAAGATGAGCGCGCGATACGTGCAGGATTGCTACATGACTGAATAGTATGATTTATGCATTCCGCATTGTGTGACATGGTTACTGTATGCCCTAACGATATCAGGGTCATAGCCTCCACAAGCATCTCGTGGTTGGTAAGATTCGATCCCAAAAATCTTGTTCTACATGGGATGCTATAAATATCCCTGGGTGAAAGTCTCTAAACCCTCATGGTATTAGGAGGTTGCTCCAACGTCAAGACCGAGTGGGTGCATGAGCCCCGAGTGCCGATTACCAAAAGGTCACACTTTTCATTGTATCATGGTCGGTTGAAAGGGGGTGCTGCTTTATCCGCCCGAGATGAGGGGACAAAGCTAGGCTGAGTCTGACCAGCTTAAGGAATAGGTCCGCTATCGACGAGCCAAGCTTGATATTGACAGGTGGATAATGAGGTCTTTTTCACTCACCTTGTTCCGCGCGATGGGGCGACAATCTGGTTGGAGTGTACTAGACCCCGGTTATATTCCAGAGTTGAACTATATTGATATGTGGACTTAAATGAGAATTTGTATGCTTGAGTTGCATCTCGCATCGCATGGCCTTGGTACAGCCGACATCATTCATGTTTTGCATCGCATAGCCTCGGTACGGCTAATGGTATTCATGGATTCATCAGCATGTTCCACATTACTTTGATATTGTATAATTGTACTACTAGCTTATGCACACACTTTCACCACCCTCTAAGCTTTTCATAAGCTTATGCATGAGCGTTGCGTGTAAGTGATGTTGGATCGTAGTAACATTGAGGCTAGAGCGAGTGGCAGATCATCTTGAAGCTTATCTTTTATCATTGTATTTCTCCTTTTGCGCTTTATACTTGTAAATTTTGATCATAGTGGAAATGTGATAGAGTTTTTGGTTGTTGTTTGTGGGTTGTGCCTTTGGTTAAACTTATTACGAATCAAATTAATGTTGAAAATCCTCCTGTAGCATCCCAAGATCGGAACCTGGCGAATGGGCGTTAGGAGTCGAGAATGTGGTACTATGGAGGCTGTCGACGCCGGATTCGGCGATCGAGAATTTTGTGAGCCCGATTTTCAAATTTGGGGCGTGACAAAAATTGGTATCAGAGCATAACTTGGGAATAACTAAGAACAACATTACATGTCTGCTATGAATGATTAAGTCCTAAGTTTGGATAGCTTAGTGATCTTTTATTATTGACCTTTAACGCGCGTGCCTTCGAGAGTTTTCAAATTGATAGGCACCTTCGCTCTTTCCTTTAGGACATGCCGACCATGAGAGTGACCCGATCGACTCCCACTCCACCACCTGAGACTCCTAATCCACTACCTAAGTCTCCCACACTACCACCTACAATCCTCGCTCCACCACTAGAGATTCCTACTGCCTAGCCTGAGGATGTTGCTACTCTACCAGAGACCGGTACGGATCTGACCGTACCTGTGAATGCCTCCCAGTTACAGCAGATGTTGCAGGCTGTAACGGACGCACTTCAAGGGCAGGGCAGGCTCCTCGTCGTTTCGTCAGCCTAGGCAGAGCAGGAGCACGTGAGTATCCTCCTTCGAGAGTTTCGATGGCTCGATCCCTCGCGTTTCCAGGGAGAGTCAGACCCGACAGCAACTGAAAGATGGCGCTCCGATGTGGAGAAGATATTTGATACGATGGGATGTACGACCCAACAGTAAGTCCGATTAGCAGTATTTCTTCTCCATGGTGAGGCTTAACACTGATGGACATCAGTCTCTTGAGCAGTAAGGGCCAATTTTATGTAGACCTAGGAGGATTTCGTGGATCGGTTTAACTGACAGTATTTTTCTGATCACATCCGACGACAGCGAGCATTGGAGTTTGAGGCCTTGGTGCAGGGTGATATGACAGTGGCTCAGTATGCGGCTCGTTTTGTAACGTTGTCCAGAGTTGCACCATATCTGGTATTTGATGAGGAGTGGAGAGCCCGTCGCTTCAAAGATGGCTTGCATTATAGCCTTCGAGGTCATGTTATTGGGCATGAGCTCTTGACTTTCGAGGGGGTGGTATGGAAGGCCTAGATTTTTTAGGCTGAGTGGGTCGGTTCTTAGTTTGATCGCGGTCAGAGGAGAGACAGAAAGAGGCAAGCTCCTTTCGGAGACTCCCAGCAGCGTCAACCATAGCAGAGGCGCACAGGTTTACATAAAATAGGTACATAGGTACGGGTCTACTCCTTTCAGTCTGAGAAAAACGTCGCGAGTTGCAAAACCCAAGAGAATCTCTACCAAATGTCACATGCATCAATCAATCAATCCCATCAAGGGTCAAGTACATGTCAAGTACACATTACCTCACACCCATCCTTAAGCAACCCCAAAAGTTAAAAAGTTCTTACACACCCCATACTCATTTTACACAATCTACCCCTAAAATCAAAAGGTTCTTACTCACCCATCACTCACTACATCCATCACCCATCTCTCTCTCTCTTTACAACCCTCTCTCTCTCATTCTCAAACCACTTTTCAAGCAACCCAAAAGCATCACATGTCCAAGCTCTCCCAAACTTCCAAGACAGCTTTGTGTGTGGCCTACTTCCTACCCTTTCATCTCCCATCTCAACTATCGAACTTCCATCCCTTCCGTTAGGATCGAAGCTAAGGAGCAAAGGAAGCTAAGGGAGCAAGAAGAAGTGGATGATGGGTGATCTCGGACCCACATTTCTTTCCTTTTATAATTGTTTTTTTAGATCTAAGGGTCCACATATGGTAGGACCCACCTTGATGTATGCTTGTATCTATGAGGGGCCCATAGTGGCGGGACCCCTCCGTTATCTCCGATCTTTCTCTCTCTCTCCCTCTTTCTATGATCATGGCCTACCTATGATGTGTGTATTTTACCCATGCCATCCAACCAGTGGGCCACCTTAATCCCTAGTTGGGGCCTGCATGACTGGACGGTCACACAGGCCCGGATCAAAGGGAAACACAAATATCAAATTGATCCAAATATGGTGGGCCACATCCAAGTGGGACCCACCATGATTCCGATTTTATATCCATGGTCTAGCGTCCAAGGACGCTGGATGTGCACCACAGTGAAGTGTGGACTGACAGTGGGTGTACTAACAGAAAGTGTGTGTTAACAATGGGGTCCATGGGACCCATCCGCGTCCTCCACCCATCCAAATGGACCACACCATAGTGTATGTGTTGTATCCAAACCATCCATCACCCCTAGACGGTGGGACCCACATCTGTGTGGGGCCCTCCTTGATAGGGTTATCCACACCCAAATCCATAGCTCCAGTGGTAGGCTGAGTAAAAGATACCTCGTTTCTACGTGGGACCAAAACCTATAGCCCCAGTGGTAGGCTGAGTGAAAGATACCTCCTTTCCATGCTGAGGTCTTGGCATTAATTGCCTGTACATGGGCTAGTAGGAAGGTGTGTGCTGACGGTGGGGTCCATGGGACCCACCCACGTCGTCCATCCAATTTGGTGGGCCACACGACAGTGTATGTGTTTGATCTAAACTGTCCACCGCCTTTGGACAATGGGATCCACCCCACGTGTGGGCTACCATGATGTATGTGTATGTCCAGGCCGTCTAGGGCCTGGACTTTGCGATATATTAAATATAATATTAATATATTATATTCTATTATATTAATATATAATATGATATATTATATATTATAATATATATATGTTAAATATATTCATAAGGGTGGGCCTATGTGGAACCCACCTCTGGCCCCTTTATTGCATAAAAGTTGCACAGCAGCAGATATATTTGTAATATATGTTATATATTGTATATATATTCATATGGGTGGGCCCTATGTGGGACCCACCTCTGCTGTTCTTTTAGTAGCATATGTTGCATGTACAGCAGCATTAGCTACCCTATAGCGTGTGGACCTGCTGCTGTACATGGCTGCAAGTTCCGTGGGTCCCACCTATTCCATCCATGTCGTTGATCTATGGGACCCACCATGATGCATGCGTTGTATCCAAACCGTCCAACCATTTGAGATATCATTTCATGGCATGGGGTAAATGAGTGAGATCCAAAGTTCAAGTGAACCCCACCATTTGTAATAATAATAGGGCATAGTGACATCCACCGTTTCAAACTTCTTAGGAGCCACAATGGTTCCCGCCCAAGCTGATATTTGGTTTTCACTTCATCTATCTCTATGCTAACTTATGAATAGGTTGGATCTCAATATGCATAAGAGTCAGCCCATTGGTGCGACCCGATTTGATATAGATAAGGCTCATTTGAATCGGCCCATTTGATCGGCTTATTTGATTGGCCCATTTAATCGGCCCATTCGATCGGCTTGATGCGATGTATGTGAGGCCCATGAGCGAGGCCCAATGTGATGTATGTGTGGCTGCTACATTGTGTATGAATTCCTTATGTAGGCCACTCCTTGGGAGCGTTGTTGGTTAGATATCCACATTGATGGGCAATGATTGTTAGATGTTCTCATTGTGACCTTCCCTTAGGCTTTGTTAGGCCCATTCTCTGTATGGGTTAATCCAAATAAGTGGGCCCCATTCGCCGTATGTGATTGATCGATTCCAATTTTCTATTTTATCAATTCTGATTATGAGTATGTGACAACATAACATCATGATACATGTTCATATGCATCATCTGTATGCTTGTTATGAGCTAAGTGATTAATCATAGCACCGCCATTGGGCAAATTATTATAGGACTCACTAGTAAAGGGAGTTGACTACATGATTATGCGATACGCACAGGATTATTGCATGACTGAATAGTATGATTCATGCATTTCGCATTGTGTGACATGGTTATTGTACGCCCTAGCCACATCAGGGTCATAGCCTCCATAGGCATCTCGTGGTTGACAGGATTCGATACTGGAAATTTTGTTCTAAATGGGGTGCTATAGATATCCCTGGGTAAAAGTCTCTAAGCCCTTATGGTACCAGGAGATTGCTTCAATATCTAGACCGAGTGAGTGCATGAGCACCGAGTGCCGATTCTCAGAATGTCACTCTTTCCACTGTGTCGTGGTCGGTTGGAAGGGGGTACTGCCTTATCCATCCAAGAGGAGGGGGCAAAGCTAGGTTGAGTCTGACCAGCTCAAGGAATGGGTCCGCTATCGATGAGCTAAGCCCGATATTGGTAGGCAAATAGTGAGCTCTTTTCCACTCACCTTGTTGTGCATGATGGGACAGCAATCTGGTTAGAGTGTACTAGACTCCGGTAATATTCTGGAGTTGAACTATATTGATATGTGGAGTTAGATGAGGATTTATATGCTTGAGTTGCATCTCGCATCGCATGGCCTTGGTATGGCCAACATCATTAATGCTTTGCATCGCATAGCCTCAGTACGGCTAATCGTATTTATGGATTCATCAGCATGTTCTGCATTACTCTGATATTGTATAATTGTATTACTAGCTTACACACACACTTTCACCACCCTCTAAGCTTTTCATAAGCTTATGCACAATCGTTTCATGTAGGTAATGTTGGATCGCAGTAGCGTTGAAGCTAGAGGGCGTGACAGATCATCTTAAAGCTTTTATCTATCATCATTGTATTTCTCTTTTTGCACTTTGTACTTATAAATTTTGATCATAGTGGAAATGTGATAGAGTTTTTGGTTGTTATTTGTAGTTATGTCTTTGGTTATGCTTATTACGAATCAAACTGATGTTGAAAATCCTCCTTATAGCATCCCAGGATCGGAACCTGGCGAATAGGCTCTAGGAGCCGTGAATGTGGTACTACGGAGGCTGTTGGTGCTGGATTTGGTGATCGAGAATTTTGTGAGCCCGATTTTCGAGTTTGGGCCTTGACAATGAGCACCATGGAAGAACTTATTATCCACCAAGTTAAACATAGGGTAAACAAGAACTCTCGTTGAACAAGATCCAAATGACAACTTATAGACATGAGGCTTGAACCTCCTAATGAATTATAATACTCCTTAAATACTTAGGATGATCAGGTTTTAAAATTTCATAACCATATCCCTACGAGGCATTCGTGGCTTAACTTAATTCTTAATCCTGAGTGATTACCAAAGGACTCACTGCTTTTACCGAGTAGAAGACTAGGATCTATCAGGATTAGGAAGGGATACAACGAGTTATCTACCCTGGTCAGGCGGGCAGTCGACATATCGGATTTGAGCCTACCACAACTGTCTTTCCGTATAAGCTCAATCATAAAGAGTAAATTATACCACCCTTAGGTAAACTTTATCATCAAATACTTAGCACGATAATAATGATTTGGACATTTGTTTTCAAACCTCAAAGGTAGAAACTTTTAAGAGGGGTAGACCAACATGAGCCAAGTTGATGTAGTTATTATGTACCCTAACATGTAAATAAACCTGAAATCAACAAAACTAAGTAAATAAAATAATAAAACATTTACTTATTACTCTTAGGTAATTTTAGGGATGAAATTTTTCTTTAAGGGGGTAGATTGTAACGTCCCGAAAAAATCCGTACAAAGACCTAAGTATCATCTCAGGCAGAGATCATTAAGGACCGAATCCTTTATAAATTAGATGAAAATTATTAAGTGTTAAACTAAATAATCAATGGAATTCGATTGAACTACTTTCAATATGAACTGCAAGGCCCAAAACTAGTAGGATCGCTAACGCTACATTACCTAGAAACTTTGGATCAATTTCAAAACCCAATTGCTCTTAAGAACGCATTGAAACTTTGCATCGAACCTGAACCGCGCTTCGAAAGTCTGATTATAGTGAAACTATATGGTTATGACTGCCTTACTGGACTTAACAACCATCTCAAAAATCAAGTCCAAATGGTATCCCGAAACGCACAACTAGAGCCTAGAGCAAAGTGTGTGAGAAACGCAAATATCTTTAGAAAATGAAGCCAGATTTAAGTGATTTGGGTCATTCGCTTGCAAGCCAAATTTAAGGTTCCAGACTGTCAGATTCTGACCCAATTACACCCTTGGATCAAGGAAATTTCCCTACACAGGTCGGTATACTTGTGGCCATGATCGAGTAACGATGACCGTTGAACTGAAATTGGTCCTCCACGATCGATCCGTAAATCCGATCGGACCGAAAACTTAACCTGACCTAGATCCAATGTCAGGAAACTTTTTCCTGACCGTATGCCGAAAAGGGGCCTCCAGATGTGCTCCGTTGGATTGAAACAGCTACTCTTTGGATATAACCTAAATATACCATGGCCCTTGGGCCATTGAGATCAGTTCTGGGCCTATATAAGGGCCTTAAACCACCCTCTCTCATTCCATACGATTTCCCTAAGCCTAAGAGAGAGAAGAGAGAAAAGAGGAGGAGAAAGTGAGGAGAAGTGAGAGAGATCTGGAGTTAGTAGCCGAGATTCATTCCCACCGCTTCACGTATCAAATCGTATCTTCCGTATCACTACACCGTCATTTTTAACTGCATTTTTAGATAAGAAATCCTGACCCTACTCTGATTGAGAAATCTAAATAGTAGAATCGGTGAAATAGTTAACCTATTTCGTGATTCATGTAGTCGTTATGCTGTAAGCGAAGACTTAGTGTACAAGCTGAGTACGATACGAGTATGTCGATGAAAGGTGAGGACTATAAACATTTAGGTTATAGTTTTCAAGGCTTTTGATGTTAGTAATGATTTATGTTTGACTTGATTGCTACCATATGACCCTAGTTACGATGTATTCGGTGAAATATATGTGTGTGGACTATTTAAATATGAAATGCATTCTATATGTTTGTTGAAATGTTTGAATGAATGAAAAATCTTGATTTGTACTTATTATGATTTTTAATCTTAGATGCACGTATATTATATACTTTATGATCGATGTGGTGGAACGAATTGTCATAATTCATGTCGTACTAAGTCTAGCCTATATACTTGGAAATGTGTAGTTTAAGTGTTTATTAAAATGTGTAAATGGGATTTTGTTGGTGGATTGTGCTTATTAAGTGTATTAGGACAAGATTCTTACATTCCTTAGTCATATAAATAGTTTCCTTCATATAATGTAAATTATTATTATGTGATATATGTATAAAATGCCTATGTATAATAACATGTGCAATGTGTGGGATAAAATGCTCAAATGATTATTGTATTTAAATTGTTTGTAACATGCTATTATGATTAACGTACGTGATTCTTTATTTCATCTGAGTATGTTTGGGACTACCATCTAGTCTAAGCAATTGGTAATAGATCCTGATTGAGTGGATGAACTAATCAGAACCCTTTAACCTTAGTACCACGATTCGATAAGACTCATGAGCCGGGCATGGTAGTATAGGACACCGTAGTCAAGCTGTCAGCCTACGCTGGGATGACAAGCCTCCCCGTAGTGTTCAATGAGCAAACCAAACTCGTGAACCGAATACGATGGTATGAGACACTATATTTGAGTTATCGGCCTACGCTAAGGTGACGAGCCTTTCCCGTAGTGACCTCGAGTACAAAATAGGCCTACCCCGGCATAGCCTGACTGTGGTCCCCAGTTGGATTGGTGATGAGCCTTCGAAAATAGACTGATAGTTAGTAGTGTGTTGGTGAAGGGACCTCGAGTAACAAATATGCCTACGATCAGGTGACGAGCCTCTCGTAGTGACCTCGAGTGTAAATTAAGCCTACGCTAAGGTAACAAGCCTTCCGTAGCAGCTTATGGTGTAAACTCTCGAACTTGCCTATCGTATGTGATTAACTAGGATTGACGACCCTAGATAAATCAGTGTTTGGGTAAGTGACGAAAATGAAGGTACCTTAGCTTTCTGAATATGCTGTTTAAATAAATCTAATTAAGAATTGGGCTAATACGATCATACATACATTGCATGTGCTTTGGCGAGGAAGTGCACGTGTCTAGAGTGGTGCATGTCGCGATCGTGAGATGATGTCGCTGATGGAGTGTAGGTGAGGGCATACATCATAATCACATATCATTCTTACATTAACAAGAGTACTTAGGATATAATTATTGTACTACTTTATCATTACTACTTGATTGAATTGATAACATGTTAACCTTTACCTTATAGCTCTACTGAGTTAATCATTCACTCCCGCTCTGGGACGGTGTTTTAAAATACCAACCAGACCCTATTTTAGTTTCAGATGACGGCGATGCTTATGGGGCGGAGCCTGACCTTTATGATGATGAAGAGTTCTCCTACATACAACTCTCTGGCGGGTCTATGTAGACCTGGAGTTGTGTCACCAGGGCTACAGGGACATGGATTAGAGGACATTACACTTCATCATTTTATTTATTTTGAAACTATACATGCAATTATTTAACCTGGTGACATGTTGATACTCTGGGGACTTACCACTTATATGCTTTATATATTTATCACAGTCTTCCGCTTGCGTAATCTAATTGTCTCTGAAGTATGATATACTGATTTAGTGTAATCTCATTCATGTTTAATGTGCTAATACAGACAACATTTAATCATCATTATCTATGTTGTATAAGTGATGTGTTGGAACTCAGGAGTTGGGCTCCTGCTCGACCCCTTATTTTCAGGGCATTGCAATATTCCACACAATCAATTACAATAGCACGCATTTAATTTAATCATAACCAAAACATAAATCTCACATAAATCTCTCCCCCTTTTTGTCACAACTTGATAAAGGAAGACAAAATGACAATTATAAATGAAAGACAATAGAGAAAATATGATTAAGAGTAAATCATATGATTGAGAGTAGGAATAAAACATAGAAAGCACAAAAAAAGTATCATCCAAGAGTGTGAGTTAAGACATACAAACCAAGCAGAAATGAAATTTATACAATCCAAGAGAAATGAAATCAAAGCGAAGCTAGTCAGAACCAGAGGAAGAAGGGGGTGGGATAAACGGGTAAATCTGATGAAGTCCTTTAGTAATGTGATGAAAATATTTGCGCATATACTTCATTGACAACTTTTGACTTTCCATCAGATTGTCCTATAAAATCTTTAATTCACCCACCTTCTCCTCTAAAAAACGAAGGCGATCATCAAATTTACAGTTGAAAGTCAAGATCCGCCTCGTCATCATTTTGTAGCTTATCAAAGATGTCATCCATATTAGTGTCTGCAGGCAGAGTATCTTCTTCTTCTTTCACATCTTCCTCATCTCGCTGGCCTGGCAAAAACTCCAAGTTTATCTTGTTGATGTTGGAGTTATTGAATGGGAGGAGTGCTATCGGTGCTTCAGTAGGAGGAATGACCATATTGCAATGAATTTCAAGGGTAGTCATAATATAGGCAAAAGGAATAGATCTGTGGCCAAGATAGAGATGAAATTGTATAATACTATAACAAATCAGAGAAGGAAGACGTATAAGAATGTCAAACACAACAGAGTGAAGAATACGACACATAAGGGGAGTAAGTTCAGCCTTATTCCCAGACCTAGGATAGACATTAGAGATAAAAATGCGGTGAAGAACTCTATACTTAGACAACATTTAATTGGCACGGAGGGCATTTCTCGAACTCCTTTTGACATTAAACCAACATAATTTGTAGGTAATTACACACCGTTCAGACTTAATTATTCTCTCAACTATTGTAGGTATTGGAACACCTTCGTCATTAACATTTATATCCAACAAACCTGAGATAAGATGTCTATCTGCAGGGAATCTCCTTTCTCTAAAATTGATAGAGAATGTCAGATCATCGAGGGATGCTTCACCTATAGACACATACATTGCTTATGTAATCAAATGGTATGTCAGTTCACCCCAATTTAAAATGTTTTCCCAACTAACAGAGGTAAGGAGAGGAAGAAGTTGAAATGGAGCTAAATGATTGACATTAACCGTCCTTTCTATTATGACTTCTCTATTGCGAATATCCCGAACATGCTCTAGGTCTTCCTCGGGAGCCCGTAGGGTTCTAACCCTAAGAGGAGTTACCCTAGAGGATGAGCCACGAGATACTTTTCTTTTAGTTCAATGTTCCATAATATGATTGCAATAGAGAAAATCAAAAATAAAAGATAGGTTTTATAAGAATCAGATTTTATATTAAAAACCCTCTAAGAAAGGAATGAAAATTTCAAATTGACAACAAAATAAAGCTTGTGAAGCATAAAAGAACCCAAATCTAAAAGAAAATTGAAAATGATGCACTTACAATGACTCTATGGAGATGGGTTCGACAAGTCGAGAGAGGGCTTATTGAGGAAGAGGGAGAAAAATGAAGAAAAAGTGATTTTTTCCCCTTTTTAGAGAAGTCCACCCCCACTCCTCGACTGATCGAGTACGTGCTCAACCCATCAAGGCTCAACTGGTTGAGTGCATGCTCGACCGGTCATGCTGCACTAAAATTTAAAATTTATTCAAATTTTTTCTAAATTTTTTGCACAAGAAATACGTATATATATAATGCAAAAATAACATGATTTAATTAATTTAAAATACGCATACCAATATCATGTTTTAATTTAGAAAATCTATTCCTGTCAAGTGGTTTAGTCATAATGTCGACAAGCTGATTTTTTATCTAAATATATTCTAATTAAAGAAATGCTTTTATCTTCAACCAATTCTCAAATATAGTGATAACGAATGTCTATATGTTTCGTATGAGAATGTTGGATGGGATTTTCTAAAATATTAATTGTGCTAGAGTTATCACAATACAAGATCAATGTATCTTGTGCAATTCCGCAATCGGATAGTATTCTTTTCATCCAAACCAGCTGAGTACATGCATTACCAGTTACAATGTATTCAACCTCAGCTATAGATAAAGATATCGAACTCTGTTTCTTACTATGCCAAGAAACTAAACAATTTCCAACATAAAAACATCCACCACTGGTAGATTTTCTATCATCGATGTTCTCTGCCCAGTCAACATCTGTATATCCAGCTAGTTGAACATCTGTATCATGTAGATACCAAAGGCTGAAGTTAGCAGTACTTACGACATATCTAATTATGCGCTTGACAGCAATAAGATGTGATTCTTTCAGATCAGATTGATATCTAGCATAGATTTCAACACTGAAAGCTATATCTGGTCTACTAGCAGTTAAGTATAAGAGACTACCAATCATGATTCGATATAAGCAAGAGTCTATACTTTTACCTATTTCATCTTTTAATAGTTTGAGAGTCGTAATCATAGGAGTATCAAATTTCTTACTGTTCTCGAATCTAAACTTCTTAACTAGATTTATGGCATATTTGGTTTGAGAAATGAAGATACCATCTTCTTGTTGTTTAACTTGTAAGCCTAGAAAGTAATTTAATTCTCCAACCATACTTATTTTGAACTTGAATTTCATCAGCTCTACAAACTCAACAAACATGTTAGTGCTTGTAGAATCACAGATAATATCAATATAGATCTGTACTATTAGTATGTGTTCATTGTACTTTTTAACAAATAAAGTCTTATCAATACTTCTCACAATAAAATTATGACTAAGTAAAAACTTAATTAGCTTCTCATATCATGCCTCGGGAGCTTGTTTTAGACCGTAAAGTGCCTTTTTAAGACGATATACATGATTTGAGTGTTTACGGTCCTCAAAGCCCTTAGGTTGCAACATAAATCTCTTCATGTAAATCACTGTTTAAGAATGCACTTTTAACATTCACTTGATATACCTTAAATTTTTTGAAGCAAGCAATGAATATAAATAATCTGATGGATTCAAGGTGAGTTACTGGCACAAAGGTTTCATTATAATCGTTTCCTTCTATTTGAGTGTACCCTTGTATAACCAGTCTAACCTTGTTTCTAATTATATTTTTCAGTTCATCAGTTTTATTTTTGAAAATCCATTTAGTTCCAATTATATGTTTATCAGATGGTCTTAGAACCAAATATCAAACATCATTCATAACAAATCGATTTAACTCTTCTTGCATGGCTACAATCCAATTTTCATCGATAAGTGCTTCTTTTACGCTAGCTAGTTCAATTAGAGAAATAGAGCAAACATAATTGCAAATATTCACTAATTATTTTCTAGTCCACACACCAGTGAGAGGATTACCTCATATCAAATCAGTAGGATGGTCTTTGACTGATCTTAGTTCAGTATTAACTGGACTAGATGAAGAGTTATGTTTTTCAATTAAATTGACTTCATCATCTTCTATACTAGGTCTGGGTGTGATCAGGTGATCATCAATTACAACATTAATGGATTCCTAGATCACTCATATTCTCTTATTTAGAACACGATATGCTCAACTATTCAGAGCATAATCCAAGAATATCCTTTCATCACTCTTAGCTTCAAACTTTCCTAAGTTTTCACTGTAACGTAATATAAAACACTTACTTACAAAAATTCAAAAGTACTTAACGGTTGGTTTCTTATTGAATCATAACTCATTGGTTGTTTTATCTTTTGATTTTCTTATATACACACAGTTTATAATATAGCATGCAATATTTATAGCTTCAGCCCACATGTTTTTTTAGTAAGTTCAAGCTATTTAGCATAACATTGACCATCTCTTGTAGCACTCTATTCTTCCTTTCAACAACTCCATTCTGTTGATGTGTTTTAGGAACAAAAAACTCATACGATATGCCATGATCAATGCAGTATTTTTCAAATTTTCTATTTTCAAATTCAGTATCATGATCACTTCGGATCTTAATAACATTCATTTCTTTTTCAGTCTGAATTCGTTTTAGTATTCTTTTGACTTCATCGAGAGTCTCACATTTTTCTCTTATGAATGCTACCCAAGTAAATCCAGTAAAGTCAACAAAAATAATTAGAAAGTACTTCTTTCCACCTCTACTCTCCATTCTGGTATGTCCAACTAAATTCATATGGAGAAGTTCAAGAGGTTTGATAGTGGCTAAGGAGTTCACTTTCTTATGACTACTCCTAGTTTGTTTGTCAATTTGGCATGCGCCAAATATTTTATCAATCTTTTTAAATTTGGGTAAACCTCGAATGAGATCAATTTTGCTCAGTCTATAGAAGTTTTAGTAGTTAATATGTCCAAGACGTTTATGCCATAATTCTGTTTTACCTATTTGGACCATGTAACATCAAAATTTAGAAGAACAAGACTCATTGATAATATAACAATTTTCAGAAGTCCTACGACCATTTAATCTCACACAACCTTTCTCATTTGATATGTCGCATCCATGATTTGTAAATTTTATACTACGTTTGTTATCGCAGATTTGAGATATACTTAGAAAATTATGTTTAAGAACTTCAACATATAAGACGTTTTCAAAAGGAGGAAGGTTAGAGAGTTGAACAATACCTTGGCCGATAATCTTGTAGTTGCTTCCATCACTAAAAGTAACTGAACCATCAGTCATTTCTTTGTAGTTGGTGAATATATCCTTGTCACCTGTCATATGTCTTGAACATCCACTGTTTAGATACCATTTTGAATGGGTAGAAGCTTTAAAGGAGGTGTGCAAGTAACTTTAGGAACCCATTTTATTATAGTTCTGGGTTTAAGAGTACCATTAGTGTTCCTTGGCATACAGAGTTGGAATTTCTCTGTCTATCAACTCTGATAACATTAGAGTTAGATTTGAGAAGCTCTTTGAGTAAGTCCACTATTTTTTTCAGCTAAGGGGTTATATCTTTGATTTCTAAAACTGATGTTTTTATTATTAACTCTAGAAGCTTGAAAAGGTTTTGAGTTTTTGAAATTGTTTTGACTATTATTTTTTAAGTTCTTACCATTTGAGTTTGAGAATTTTCCTTTTACAAATATATGAGATGCATTCTTATTTTTCAGTGGAGTATCTTTGATATAGCTTAGATCCGTTTTATCACTACACTTTCTGGATGTAGTTAGTAATTTTTCTAGCTTAAGGTCTCCATGGGCGTATTTTCAAGTATCCTTTAAACTCAGTAGAGAAGAAAATTCAAGTTTCAAATTCTCATTTTCTATTATGAGTTTTTCAAATTCAGAAGTTTTAAAACTTAAATCAAGTTTTGATTTTTCATAACAATCAGAAAGATGAGCCAAAATAATATTTTCAAGTTCTTTTCTTAGTTTAAGAAAATTTTCTTTTTGAAACTTTAAGTTGACAACTATCTTGCAACTTTCCCTGTATAGGGCATTATAGGCATCCTAAAGATCATCTTCATTTTCATTTTCAAGGTCATTCATAAGATTCTCATAATCAGATAGTTCACAAATATATAAGGAGATTACTCTAGCATAGTCATTAGGGTCTTCACTTCATTTAAAGTTTTTTGTTCTGATTCATCTGACTCAGAAGAACTTTCAGAGTCGGATGATTCATCCTAAGTAGCTAACATGCCCTTTATTTTTGATTTATCTCTTTTGGGACACTTATGTTCCAAATGCTCGTATTCATGATAGTTAAAACATTAACTGTCTTTTAAAGATTTTCAAGTTTTCGATTTCTTCTTTCTCTTATCAGAAGGTTTTTGAAAGTCAACTCTTTTCTTACTTTTGAAAATCTTATAAAACGTTTTAGCAAGTAAAGCCATATCATCCTCTGTATTTTCAATATCAGAATTAACATTTTTATCTTTTAAAATATATTTGGATGACTTAAGGGCAATGGACTTACCTTTGAGAGCTTTAAAATATAACTTGTAAGTTTGAAGAGAGCCAACTAACTCCTCAACCTCTATTTGATTAGTGTCTCTTAGTTCCTAAATGACAGTTGCTTTAGAATTAAACCTTTTAGGAAGAGATCACAGTATTTTAGCACAAACTTTGCTTTCTCGAATTCCATCTCCTAAACCCCACATAGAATTAACTATGTCATTTAATTTCGTATAGAAGTCTATAAAAGTTTCACTTTCTTCCATAATTTCCTCAAACCTTGTAGTCAGGGTTTGAACTTTTGATTTCGTGATAATAGTTGTTTCTTCTTGTGTCATTTCAAGAATATCTCAGGCTTGTTTAGCTGTATCACATGAAATAATTCTCTTAAATTTATCAGGTGATAGAGCACATGTAATTGCATTTAAAGCCTTAGCATTTGTATTGCTTTCATTTTTCTGAGGTAAATAAAAAGGAGTTTCTTTAATGGACTTGGTTCCATCACTGCCTAGAACCTCAAGACATAGGTGATTTCCATTTGGTCACCGTGGCTTGCCACATGCTTTTATTAATGAATTTTAAAAAAATCTCCATTCTGGCTTTCCGATAAGCATAATTTAAGCTATTAAATGGTGGTGGCTTAGTAATAGACAGGTTATCGAAATTTGACATAACGAAAGCTCTAGATCTTAGAACTCAAGGAACTTAATCTAAATAGATGAGCAACTTAGCTTTGATGCCACTTGAAAAGGACGAGCTCTAAGTCCTAGAGAGAGAGGGGGTGGGTTCACGTTCCAAACTTGGAAACCGGGCTCACAAAATTCTCAATCGCCAAATCCAGCGCCGACAGCCTCCGTAGTACCCCATTCTCGGCTCCTGGTACCCATTTACCAGGTTCTGATCTAGGGATCCTACAGAGAGGATTTTTAACATTAGTTTGATTCATAATAAGCATAACCAAGGGTATAACCCACAAACAACAACCAAAAACTCCATCACATTTTCACTATGATAAAAAACTTATAGGTACAATGCATATAAAGAGATACAATGATGACAGACAGAAGCTCCAAGATGATCTACCATGTGCTCAAGTCTCAGTGCTGCTACGATCCAATGTCACCTGCACGCAACAGTCGTGCATAAGCTTATGAAAAGCTAGAGGGTGATGAAAGTGTGTGCGCAATGCGATAATACAATTATGCAATATCAGACTAATGCGGAACATGCAGATGAACGCATGAATACTATTGGCCGTACCAGGGCCATGTAATGCAAGGCATGAGTGATGTCGGCCATACCAAGGCCAAGCGATGTGAGATACAACTCAAGCATACCAATCATCATCTGAGTCCACATGTCAATACAGCTCAACTCTGGAATATCATCGGGGTCTAGTACACTCTAAACCATATTGTTACCCCATCGTGCAGAAAAAGGTGAGTGGAAGATATCTCACTATCCGCCTATCAATATCGGGCCCGACTCGTCGATAGCGGACCCATTTCTTGAGCTAGTCAAACTCAGCCTAGCTTTGCCCCCTCCACTCGGGCGAGTAAGGCCGCACCCCCTTCTAACCTACCACGGTACTGTGGAAAGTGCGGTTTTCTAGTATTCAGCACTTGGCGCTTATGCATCTACTCGGTCTAAATGTTAGAGCAACCTCCTAGTACCACAAGGATTTAGAAAATTTTACCCAGGGACATCTATAACACCCCATATAGAATAAGATTTTTGGTGTCCAATCCTGCCGACCACGATATGCCTGTGGAGGCCCCAACCCTCATGTCGCTAGGGCATAGGGTATACATGTCATATAATGCAAGATGCATGAATCATGCAATCAAGTCATACAGCAAACATGCATGTACCGCGCGCTCATGTAGATAACTCCCCTTACCAAGGAGTCCCATAATGATCTGTCAATGACATATGCTATGATTAATCACTCCTCATATCAAGTATACAGATGGTGCATATGGGCATGTATCATGATGTTATGTTGTCATATACTCAAAATTAGTATCGATAACCGGCACCGATAATTGACATCTGCCTCGATAATCGACACTAATAATCAGCATCGATAATCAGCACGGATAATCGGCCTCGATAATCGATACCAATAATCAACATTGATAATCGATACCGATAATCGGCTTATAAGCAAGGCGGGGTCCATATATGAACAGCTAATCGAATCGAAATATAAAGATCGGCCCTCGGCCGCTGTTATATCCAATTCGATAGCACGGAGCCATCAGTCTATGGCGAATGGGGCCCACTTATTTGGGTTAACCACGAAGAGAATGGGCCTAACAAGGCCTAAGGGAAGGTCACAATGAGAACATCTAACCGTCATTGCCCATCTACGTAAACATCTAACCAACATTGCTCCCAAGGAGTGGCATACATAAGAGATTCATACACAATATAACGGCCACACATATATCACATCGGTCCTCGCTCATAGGCTTCACATACATCGCATTGGGCTTCATACAAGGGCCTCTGATGTACCAAAATGGACCACGCCCATGGGCTCGAATACATCACAATGGGCCTCAAATATACCATAATGGGCCACGCCCAAGGGCCTCATATGTCAAGTGGGCCACATCACATGGGCTGCATTATATGGGACGCACCAACGGGCTTCATGTATATCAAATAGGTTGCACCAATGAGCCTCAAGTATATCAAATCAGGCCCACCCTTATGCATTTTGAGATCCGACCTATTCATAAGTTAACATAGAGATAGATGAAGTGAAAAGAAAATATCAACTTGAGTGGGAACCACTGTGGCTCCTAAGAAGTTTAAACGGTGGATGTCAATGTGCCCCACTATTATTGTAAATGGTGGGGTCCATTTGAACTTTGGATCTGACTCACTCATTTACCCCGTGCCATAAAATGATCTCATAAATGGTTGGACGGTTTGGATACAACACACGCATCATGGTGGGTCCCATAGATAGACGGCGTGGATGAAACAGGTGGGACCCACGGGACTTGCTGCTGTCAGTACAGCAGCTAGACAGCTGCATATGATGCAGCTGCTGCTGCTTCACGTAGCATAGGTGGGTCCCACATAGGACCCACCATAACATTTATTTATAAATATAATATAATATTAATATCATAACAACGTCCAGGCCCTGGACGGCCTGAACAGATGCATTTATTAAGGTGCAGCCCCACACGTGGGGTGGGTCCCACCGTCCAAGGATGGTGGACGGTGTGGGTAAAACACATACACTATGGTGGGTCCCCCCTCGTACATTACGGTGGATCCTCACATGTGTGGGGCCCACACTGCCAGGCAGCAGATATAAAACACATATATCACGGTGGGTCCCACGTAAGGCCCACCATTATATATATGATAATATAATATATATATATATATATATATATATATATATATATAATAACATTATATTTATTATTTTCTCTTCTTTTTTTATTGCTAGCAGGTTAGTACACCACACTATCAGTTCACACTTCCCTGAATGGTCACGTCCAGCATCCCTGGACGTTGGACGATATGGATACATTTCATCAAGGTGGGTCCCACGTGGACGTGGCCCACCTGATTGGATCAATCTAATATTTGTGTTTTCCTATCACCAATAAGGTAGGGCCCGCATGGCCTGGACAATGTAGATCCAACATGACCATCAAGTGGGTCCCACGAAGGTGGACGACATGGATAAGATGCATACTTCATGGTGGGGCTATCTGGTGGGCCACACGGCTATATCATCACCAAACAAAATGAAAGAAAGGGGGAGAGAGAGAGAAAGAGAGAGAGAGAGAGAGAGAGAGAGAGAGAGAGAGAGAGAGAGGAGTGATGGAAGGACCCCGGAACTATGGGCCCTCCCTTCCATGCTTTACAACATACATCAAATGGGTCCAATTACATGTGGACCCATTGATCAAAATCAACGGTGGAGATCCTTTCTTCACAAAATGTAAGGTTTAGATGACCCTATCATACAAGGAAAATAAACATCATGATGGGGTCTATGGAGAATAGCCCCACATGGAATGATCATGAGAATCATGGTGGGTCATCGACCACATATAGGGTCCAAAGTGGGATCCATACCATCAATCGATAAGCCCCACTTAGCCCCTCATCAAAATATAAAAAATCTAAGCCTATAAAACACCCACCGTTGATCTTCTTGATCCGATGGAAAGGTAGTCTCCTTCGCTTTGATCTCAACGGAAGATGATGAAGAATGTAAGGTTGAGATGGGAGATGAGAGGGTAAGAAGTGGGCCACACACAAAACTCTCTCATGAAGATTTAGGAGAGCTTGGATGTGGGATTCTTGGTTGCTTGGAAATGGGTTTGAGAAATGAGAGAGAGAGAGAGATGGGTGATGGAGTGATGGATGGGAGAGAGGGATGGGTTGTGTAAGAAATTGTTGACTTTTGGGGTAGTTTGTTTAAGAGGGGTATGAGTTGTGTAAGGGATTGTTGACTTATGGGGTTGCTTGGGGATGATGTGTGAGGTGATGTGTACTTGACCCTTTATGGAATTGATTGATTGATAGAGGTGACATTTAGGTAGAGATTCTCTTGGATTTTGTAACGCGTGATGCTTTTCTTGAACTGAATGTGGGCCCACATTTCTTGGCCAAGGTATCGCCTCAGCGGCGAGACATAGCATCAGAACCGCAATGACGGTGTGGTCGCAAGGGTATAAGTCTCGGGTTGAGTTGACTCAGGTTAACAGCATGTGACTCAGGATCGTGCGCGTATGATGGTTATAGGTCGCAGGTTACCGAAATTCGACAAGGAGGATCACGAGAATCTACGGAATGGTACGAACTAAGATACAGGTCTTACAGGGGGTGAATAAGAATATGCTAATTTAAAAATTAAATAATTGAAAGATTAAATAAATCAGAACTAATCAGAGACCTCAATTGTAATAGTATTGAGAAATTGATTCAAACTTTGTTCAAAAGACAACCTTACACAAAAAAAAAGATGTTTTAGGTATGACAACCTAATTTCTTGAACGTAGTAAGGATCAAGATCACAAAATAAAATAAGAGGCAAAGGAAAAAGGATATCTATTACAAGTATTCATCACATGTACATGAAAAGATTATAACCATTTAACACATATACATCACATATATCATTTATCACAAAACACCTAGAGTTATAATGGTTTGGTGTGTACACCAACTGTTCTCAAACAACCATACCTACTCCACTCCCAATAATCACAACTCACATGATATTGACATTCACTAATAATTAAGGTTTTCTCAGGTTCACCTTAAAACTTATATAGTTGTGTTTTCAAATGGACTATCACAATCAAAACCACATGCTGAGATTTTCTGGCTATCTCAGTCAAAACCATTATAGAGATTTTCGGGATATCTCAAAAAACCAAAAACAAAATAAAGAATACTTATCTTCTTCTGAAGATGCTCTTTGATGTAGCTCGAAGAACCACTTCTCTTGATGTAGAAATGTTCAATGTCCAATAACACAATCCATGGTATTAGGTTCTAAATTGATTTTAAATAAACTTAAACCTTAAGCTACTTGTTTGAATTCCTTAGATCTCACAAAGAAGAGTATGAACTCCCTTTAAAACATAAGATTCATAAAAGAGAGATCAAAGAATTACAAAAAAAAAAAAAAGCTATTTAAAATATCTAAAATTACTGAGCTATAGCTTGAAGATAATGGGGGCTTTTCTCTCTCAAGGTGTAGGCTTTTTGTGATTTTAATGAATGAATTAGAATGAGAAAAGACTTTTATTTATAGGTTGAAAATCGGTTGCTTCGATTGGTAGAAGGTCTCCTTCGACTTGTCTAAGATCCAACAAAATTTTAATTTTTGGCATAATTGGATAAAACCGTCCTTCGACTGGTCGAGTGGCCTGCTCGACTGGTCGAAAATACCTTCAACTGGTTGAGGAAATGCAAATTCAGTTGCTGGAGTTTGAGTCGAGCTCCCTTCGACTGGTAGAAGGTGTGCCCACGACTGATCGAGCACAAAGCTCGACTGGTAGAGGAACTACAAAAAAATAAAAAAATCCAGTTTTTGAGTTTGAATCCTGGATTGGTCGAAGTATTTCTTAGACTGGTTAAACCAGAGCCTGGACTAGTCGAACTTAGGCGTAGATTAGTCGAACCAAAGCCTAACCAAAGTATAAAAACCTGTGAATGTTTAACATATAAAAGGACCTAAGTCTAGGGTCTTTCTAGAATTAATTATACCTGACATTATTAGACATTAAAGTATATACCTTGAACTTTCTATTAGAATCTTCAGTAGCGTTCAGTGGATCATCTACTTAAAGTAAACTTCCAGTGAAGTAAAACTTGAACTGTTGTAGTTTGATCATGAACTTGAAGTGAAGTAGAACTTGAACTTGATAACCATCTTCATGTTGTGCACTTTCCAACTTCATGTGTAGATCTTGAAGGAGAGCTTTTCATCTTGATTCACTTGAAGGTGAACTTTCCATCACATAAATGAGACACATTATAAGTTGTTTTGTCCCATCGAAATTTGACAAATTAGGGTGCTTTATACATCACAACACTCACACATTCACTATCCACTCAGGCTGATGGTGCATAATTAAATAATTATGTGCGCCTTTGCAATGGCCATGATTTTGGTTAGGTACGTGACTAACCTAAGATCAGGATTTTACCACATTGAGTCTAACTATCCAAATCAGGTATGAGACTGGTTTGGATAGAAGTCCTTTGTGATGAACCTCATAGTTTGCGATACCATATACTATCATCCTGACTACACACACCAGCTTCGTCATTCCTTTTGTATCACATAGCCTGAATAAGTCTAATGGTATTTATGGACTTGTCAAGATTTGCATACTACATTGTATCCTCAACATATGACATTTGGCCCAGTATGTCTTTGCATCGCATAGCCTGGATATGGCTGATGGTATTTGTGACTTGCCAATTTGGCCTCCATCTTGCCGCTTACTCCGATATTTGTATACTTGACACATGCATTGAGCACACATGCACACACTCTCTAAGCTTCGTAGTAAGCTTATGTACGTTCGTTACGTGCAAGTTATGCTAGACCGTAACAGCATTGAGGCAAGAGCATGTGCCCAATCTTTTGGAGTTTTGTTATATCATATATTTTTCTTTCAACACTGTACTCAGAGATTATATTAGTGGATATATGGTGATGATGTTTTGTGACTTAGGTATACTTGTGGTTATGATCTTTTAATGATAAAAAAATCACTCTGAAAATTCTCCTTATAGGATGCCAGGATCGGAACCTAGCGTATGGGAGCTAGGAGTCGAGAATGGGGTATTACGGAGGCTGTCAGCATCGGATTAGACGACCGAAAATTTCGTGAGTCCGGTTCTCGAGTTTGGGGCATAACATTAGATCTTACATTAACAACCTTACAAGAAATAATGATTGAGCCTTTTCTAGTGATGATGATCATGGCCATTAATGATAAATTCTTAACCGGTGAGTCTTTCTTTATCTTGTCATTAGAGGTGGGCACTGAGTCAAGTCAGACTGGATTGGGTCTAACTCGACTTGATCCGAATTTTCAAGTAACTGACCCGAACTTAATCCGATCCGAGACCGAATCTGAGTCAGCTAACTCAATCTGACCCCAACCAACTCTGACTCAGTCAAAGAAACCGAGTTGGATCGGGTTAGGTATGGTTCAGATCGGGTTAACGGTGAAAATCACTATTCTCGATGCTATTTTCAGTGTGGTCCATTTGAACTTTAATATGATTCAGGTTTTTTTTTTTTTTTGGTTTTTTTTTTTTTTAATGCTCTAAAATGATCACAAAAAAATGGATAAACGGTATGGATATAATAAATACATCATTGTGGGGCCTATGTAACTTCGATATCATTTGAGCCGTTCATACAACTTAGAGCTCGAGGCGCGTCTACACTCGTCTTCACACGACATGTATCTGCACTAGCTGGTGTCGTGTGAAACATAACATCAGACTGCATGTTACTCGGTACAGGCGCAGATTAGATACACTGAAATGACGTTACCAAGCTCCGTGGACCCCACCATGATGCATGTGTTGTATCCATACCGTCTATGCATTTGGAGAGATTGTTTTATGGCATGAGAAAAAAGAATGAGATAGATCTAAAGTTCAAGTGGACCCCACCATAGAAAACAGTGGGGATAGTGACATCCACTGTTCAAAATTTCTTAGGGGCCACAAAAGCTTCCTATCAAGCTCATATTTTTGTTTTCACTTCATCTATCTCTATGTTAACTTATGGATACACTGGATCTAAAAAATACATGATAGTGGGCCCTATAAATGTTTCAATGGTGGGTGTGACTGATCCCACGGTTTTCTTTGTTGGGTTCGCTTGAACTTTAGATCTATTTCATTCTTTTTCTCATGCCATAAAACGATCTCCACAAATGGTTGGACGGTATGGATACAACACATGCATCATGGTGAGGTCCACATGGCTTGGTGACGTAACTTTAGTAGCGATTTGGCTGCTGACGTGTTTCCTTCTCGCTTCGAACTTCTGTCCAAATCCTCTCCTATTTTCCTTCTGCTACTGACGAAATAGATACTTTCTTCTAAAACCAAAGCCTCTCCCATTTTCCTTCTGTTACTGACGTTGTTAGTGTTTCATGCTCTATGCAGCTTAGGAATACATTTTTATACGAAAGCTTCTATTGTCGGCTCCGGATTGAGTTGGATCAGGTCCATTCGGATTGGGCTTCAGATCGAATCGATCTGAATTGTCCATGATCTGAACTCGATCCGAAAAACTGTCGGATCTAAATGACTCTACTTGATCCGCATTGATCCAGACCATTGATTCGGTTCGGATTGGGTCGAATCTGATCGGATTAGGTCAGACATGCCCAATTCTACTTGTCACTTATGGATGATCTAAATTTATTGTAAGAAGCTTGTGGTGTTGATAAATTAAAGCTCCGTGAAGGTTTTTTTAGTGGATTACTCAGGAGGAAGTTTCCTCTTTTTGTTGCAAAATCTCCTCTCAAACAAAAGAGAGCAATGTTCTAGGTGATTACAGCCTCCCCGTAATATTACTGGGATCATGGGATTAGTCGTTCGCAGCTTTGGAAGAACGTGATGCAAAAACAATGTCCAATTCTCTCAACATTACTCGATGTTTTTTTAGTGCTGAAATCTTCTTCCGGGATCTCTATTGGAATAGAGGATGAATGCCTAAGATTGGACTAGCAAATCTTTAAGTCGGACGGTCCGGATCTATTAATGATATACTCCAATCGGGGAGTTGGCTATTGAAACAAAAGAAGCTGGGAAGTGTTTTTGGGTGTTGGTGTCAACAATGCCCTTCGATTGCACGCACGCACATACTTATACTGTGCTAGCATGTGTTGATCTCATTCAAACGGGTGAATCCTCCAGGGGTTTGGTTGAAGGTCAATCTCAGGTCATGGTATCCAATGGCCCACTCGTCGAACATTTCGGATCATCAATTGATGACTTCAATAATTTACTTTTAATCGTGTGATTGAATTTGTAATTAATGGTCAAATATTCTTTAAAATCACAATACAGGGGTTTTTGGAGTTCCTTTAGGGTGTCTAAGTATAGATGATTGATCGAAATCCACAGTTAGATCTTGATATTTTTTGTGAGGGTGTATGGTATAAGGTATACAAATACAAACCACTGCTGAATACTTTCGAATTTTGAAAAGTGTCTAAGAATGCATGGGATTCTTCTTAGATGATTGGGATCTTTTGAACTTGGCCAGACATGGCCCAATGTGAAAGGTAATTTGGGGATAGACGGATCATCCAATGGATATGATAAGAATTTCGATGGACTGTTAATCATATGAATTTAACACTAAGATTTAAGATGTGTGGTTCAAATAGGTTGAATAAGCATTTAGTAAAATTTCATCATGTTTGGACCTGTACAAATAGTTTTTCTAAATAATGGTATTGCTTAAGAACATGTACACCATATAAAGCTTTTAAACAATCAATGGTGTAATCGTAGCTGCTAGATTTAGATTTGAATGGTGTAAAACGTTTAATAATGTATCAGGGTTGAGATGCGAGGTTTAACTATATAAAGGTCCATATTGGAATTGGATAGTTAAATAACTTAATATGTTCATAGAGAGTCTTCTCAATAGTAGAATAAGATGGATAATCAAGTATATTAAGATATATAAGCTCAAGTATGTACAAGTGTATGTGTACACATATATACAAACACATAGGTATCCATGATTAAGGTTCTTAGATTATAATTTCAATAGTAAGTTAGGCATATACATATGTGATAACTAAGATGAATGAAGCAAAATATCAAATGGATATATGTATGGACAAATATGATAATCTTATAATTAGTTTACTATGTTCGATTAATTCAAAAGCCAAGTGGATAATCAAATAGTCTTATATGGTGATGAATAGTTATTTCAACGTTTGATTTAATGAATGGTCAAGCATATGAAAGTATATAAGAGCTTGATGTTATTATAAAGTTTACATGTTTATAAGTACCCATGTACTTATTCATGGGTGAAAGTTTTTAGATTATTATAACATGATTATTACTACATTGACCTAATCAAAGTGAAAAATTTGCTAAACTTAACCCAGCCTTAGGATCTCGACGAGCATCCAAGGTCCAAGACCGATGGGCACCTATCGGTACCGGAGCGGGTCTGGCATCCCATTAACGTACCCGGCGGGACTCGACCCAACACAACCATGTGTTCACGTGTGGGTACGCCGGGCCGACGCGTTGACCACGGTGGATGTGCTGGCGGCGTAAGACTTTACATCTTCATGTACCCAAATGACTACGCGTGCAATTATCTGGGCCCGCTGTGATGTATGTGACTACATCCACGCCGTCCATCTGTATCAAAAGACCATTTCAGGGCCTGATCCAAAAAATGAAGCAGTTACAAAGCCCAGATGAGCCTTAGTACAAGAAACAGTGGTGATTGACCATTAAAAACTTCTTGTGGGCCACAAAAGCTTTGGATAAAAATGATATTTGTATGGTCTCTTCATCTAGTTGTTTGTGAGCTTATCAACAGATTGAATGTCAAATAAACATTCTGGTGGAATCTGCGAAGTTTTTAATGGCGGAGATTCAATCTCAACTGTTTCCTGTGGTGTGCTCCACCTACGATTTGAGTCAGCTTCTTTTTTGGGATAATTTCCTATAATTATCTTTAAAAATGGTTAGACGGTGTGGATTTAATAAATATTCATCACTGTGGGCTCCACAGTCAGGGGTTCCACCCACCTTGGTGGATCCGGGGTCTCACCTAATCCGCTCCCTACCATTTGCAAGCTACCCATTTGATACTCTTGCAGACGCATGGACAGACTTCAATCCACACCATCCAAATCCGGCACCCGTTTAGATAAATCATAGGCATTGGTCAAGATCGATTGAATGATCCCAATATCTGAATGAGCTGCATCTGTTACTTGAAATCGTACCAATGAATATGTTTCCTTTCGACCTTCCATTTTGTGGCCAATGATTGCCCAGTTAGGAGAATCCATCCATTGAAATTTCTGGGACATGCCTCATCAAGAAACAGGTCCTGCAATTTCTACGGTTTGGATTGAGGTAACTATACGCCACATGTGTAGTTGGGACGTGCACGCATGTGGATAATCATCCTGGTAACGTATCACATTTTAGGGTCGGGAATCCTCCAGAAGTTTGTAGGTCCACCATGTTGTATATGTAAAATCAACTCCTTCTATCAGGTTCTATTCTCTACTTTATTTCTTAAGGCCAAAAATCGGCTAGATTCACAGCTTAGATGGGCCACACCAAATGGAACATTGGGATGGGATACCAACCATAGGTGTAGTGTGTCACGCCATAATGGTGGGTATTTTTCACCAGACCCGTTAATCAGGTGTAAATCATCGGGACGAAGAAAGAAGAACTCATCCAGGTCACACCTTGCGAACTTAAACGGTTTTAGTGGCAATTTTCCAGTAGTGTGGCCCGTATGAGTTTATAATCGAGCTTCTCTTCATTATAAGAAGGCCAAATAACGTTTTCTACCTGATGAACGGAGTGGATTTAGTACAACATGGTGGACCCCACAGACCTTGGGTGTTCTACGCTCTAAGTAAAACAGGTGTCGCGGACGAGTCCAGTCCGGGCGCGGATTCCCTGAGAAAGCCACTGGGAAGCTAGGTGGGGCCCACTGTGATGTTTGCGAGGAATCTACCCCGTCCATCTGTTTTGAGATCTCATTTTTGGAAATGGAACAAAAAATGAGTAGGATAAAAGACTAAAGTGGGCCGCACGAGAGGAAACATAGTGGATTGAACGACTACTGTTGAAACATTTATATCGCCATAAGAGTTATGTATCATCCCAGGGGTAATGACCTTATAAACGGTTTGGATGGCTCATAAACATCAAGGTTGAGTTAGGAAGGTTTCAACGGTAGACATTTCTTTCCCTAGTTTTCCCTCTGGTGTGGCCGACTTGAGTATTGGATATTGCTCATTTTATGTTCTGTTTTCTTAAATGAACTTGACAAAATGGATGGACGGAATGGATTTCTCACAATCATAACATTGGGCCCCATCTAGCTTCTCTGTGCAGGAACTTCCTGCCAAAGCCATCCGCGTCCGGTCCAAAATCCTGTACAATTTTTAGGCGGCTCACCGATGACCGATCCAAGTGGGGCAGATTAAATGGACCGTCCAAATAAAACAGAGCCCGCGGACTACCATACCCCGCGGGCCACCTGAAATTGCCCTTTGTTTTAAGAAAGACGCGAGAATTATATATAGAGAGAGAGAGAGGGTTTGGCGAAGTGAGAGATGGGAGAAGGCGAGCGAGAGTAAGAGGCCGTTTAAGCGCGAGAAGGGAAAAAAAGGCCGTTATTCTTATTTTCTGTTGAGTTTCAAATAGCCGTTAGAATCCGTTGGCCTTCCCCGCCATGGCAGCTCAGCTGGAGAATCCTCCTCCCCTTCCGAATCCTCCTCCCTCAACTTCCGTGGACCACATACAGAAGACCAAGGCTCTGATTTGCGCTCTCAATCTCATCTCCAGAAACCTCCCTCTTCCTCCCGAGATCTTTGATACCATATCTTCCATCTACCATGCCGATGATGATCATGCTGACGGCGATGGTGGGGGTGATGGCGGTGATGGAGATCGACTTCTGGAGGATCCGGTCCGTGTTTTCTCGGTACCCTTTCCAGCTTTCTTTGATTCGGTTCTTGGGTTTCGTTGATTTTTGGTTTGTTTTTGTTAGAGTGATTATGGATGATTTTGGGTCGGTGGAGGTAGAATAGTTTTCGGGTTTTGGATTTCTGTTACTATCAGATGCAATTTGATCCTTGTTTTTGGTAATTTTGGATTTGAAGGGTTCGATGGGCAACGAACAATCAATGAATTAGTTCTTGCTTCTTCTTTTTTTCTTTGTTGTTTTTTCAGATTCATGGTTTTTCCCTTTGATTTCTTCTAATTTCATTTCGTGTGCATGGTTGGAATTTCTTTTGGAGTTTGGGAAGGTTAATGGTACCCTTGGATGTTTCCCCCAAACATGTTTTGGGTGGATTCATCACACTTTTATTTTTTTCTTTTGGAAAAACTTCAGAGTTGGTGGTTCCTGGCAATGGAAGGGGATGCCTTGAAGCTGGTGATTGTGGATAAGGGTCAGATGTTGCTCGAACACGGGTGTTGGTGTATTTTTGTGTGCCACTAGTAGATTCATAGTGTCTAGTCATATGGGTCAATGCAACCACCCATTGTTTGGATTTCCCAAATCCTGAATCCCATATCTCTGGCTCCTAAGGTGAGTTGGTAGAGACACTTCTCCATGAGGGAAGATCCCGGCTTTGAGTTCCACTGACTGCGTTGGAGGTTCCAAGGCTTTAAAAAAATACAGTTATTAGTAAACATTAGACTACTATAGCAGGCATCGTAGAAAAAAATTGTGAGGTTTTCCAGGGAGACCCTCTCATAACAACCAGGCCAAGGGCCTAATGGGCGTGTGCCAACATCTTTAGATTGGAATTTGTAAAATTGGAAGGTTATTGAAATTTTACATCCTAATTTTTGAGGTAAAGCATGGTTAATGTTTAGATCCATTAACTATTTGCTCAGAAAATAATATAGAGACATCTGTTCCATGCTCTTACATAGCTTATGCACTTTCTATTAATTAATATTTAAGTTTTAAATATTTCATGGCAGAGATGCGTAGAGTCTACCTTGTGATGGTCATAGTTTAGGGCGGGAATCATAAACTTGTCAGGATAAACATTGGATCTTAAAATTCAATGCACATGTAAATGTTAGTTGTGATCAATCTACCTAAAATGGGGGAAACTCAACTTGCTGATTACTGAGTATTTGTGAGGCCAATTTCAATTTTGTTAGACTACCAAGGATAAGCATTGCATGAGGAGACTGTATATTAACCTGAAAAAAAAATAATTATTCCTCGAAAACGAATAGAGATTTCAAACTGGAGAGAATAGCTCTATCTGGCTTCCCCTCTGATTTTTTAGTGCTGCTCAAATGTGTCTGATATGTTTCAGCCAATGAAAAGCCAATCAAGGGTTTGGACTCTGTTGGGGCGAATGCTTTTAGGGAGCAATCTTGAGTTGTGCCTATCTTCATATCAGTAAATTTCTTATATGATCTCTTTCCTTCTTCTCTGATTTTCAACTCAGTGATCTATTATATGTATCAAAATAATTTACCATGCTCGTATCTTATGATACCCTAATCATTGTCCTTGTACGTGTGGACTAAAATTTTGACAAATTTATTTATATTGTTTCTTTTTTCAATGAAATATCTGTTCGATTTGACTCACGTTAGGTGGTTAATGCACTGTTTAAGCTGTGACCACTCATCAAGCTGAAAGAAGACATATCGGACCTCTTTCATATGCCTATGTAAAGGGGCTGTACACCCCTGTGGAATTGGTAATTTGGAAAATTCTGATCTTGAGGGGCTTTAGGGAAAAGAGAAATCATTGTACTTTTGAAGATAAAGGGGATTCAATTGAAGTGTTAAAGCATAAGATCCTCTCCGTGGTCTTGTGTTGGCTATGCCTCCTGAATTTAGGGGGATCTCTTTCTCTGATCTTATGAGGAACTGGAGTTCTATATTCCGAAAACCAACTTAGCTGTCAGCATTTTGTGGTCATTCTCTTTTGGAATTGTAGATTTGGTAGCTTTTCGTCCTTTATTTGTGTTCATAGGGGCTGACCTCTTGTCACCCTTCTGCTGTTTGTACTTCTATAAATTCTTTGGTAATTGCTAATAAATTTGTAAGGCCATTCAAAAAAAAAACCTCATCAAGCTGAACTAGATTTGGTTCGCAAATGAGATGTAAGCATGCAGCTTTACATCACTCATACTGTCACTTAAGTATGAAGCTAGAAGGGTCTTACTAGGGGCACTCTAGTAAGGGGTTGAAAATGGATTGAGGTTTTGGGAAGATGGCATTGGTGTGGGAAAGCTTTGCTTATTAATTGTTTGTATAATTGTATTTTCCTTGCTTAGCTCCTGATTTGAAAGTGAGAGGTTGCTTTGAGGAGAGTAGTGAAGGTGGTTGGGTGTTCCCTTCTTAGGAGGAATCAATTAGTTGAGGAGATTGGGCTATTATCTGAGGTACTGCATAGACTAGAAGAGGTTGATATAACTTATAATGTGCCAGGCAGGTGAATATGGAGGACTGAGAAGTGAGGAACTGATGCATAATGCATCCTTAGGGAATCGAGTTGCCTGATGCATGATGCATCCTTAGTCAATTGACTCAATTCCTTCTATGGTAGATGCTACATTGATGCATGTCGCAGTTGGATTCAGGTCTTCCTGCCCTCCTAGAGTCCGATGTTCTCTTGGATTTCAAATTTGAGCTATGATCCTTACATGTGTTCTGTTGCCAAGGAAACTGTTAAACTCCGTTACTATGTTTTTGCTGGAGAGTTTTGAACCTTCTTTCTATACCTTGTCACTGTGACATAGATGCTGATGGTTCTAAGATGTTATATCTCCTGGTAATAGGTTGTATCCCAGTATGTGATTCTAGACATTTTTCCTTTTCTGTTCTCTCTATCATGTTAGTTGTAAGCAAATGGACGTTGTAGGCAAATGGAAATGCACAGCTGGGAATCTCATGGCCCCCTTTTGATTAGTGGGGTTCCATTCTCCTGTTAACAGCTTAAACTTGTATATATAAATATTTGTAAGTTAGATTGCTTACTCTATATATGGACACACATGAGATTAAAGTTTCTGTTATAGAAATTGCCTGAACCTTACAGAAATTGACTGACATATGTAGTAACCAATTACCGTCACCAGAATTCCCTTGATATAATTGATGCCTGTAACAAC
Organism: Magnolia kwangsiensis; assembly: GCA_037074715.1. NCBI lineage: Eukaryota > Viridiplantae > Streptophyta > Magnoliopsida > Magnoliales > Magnoliaceae > Magnolia > Magnolia kwangsiensis. The sequence continues at coordinate 22,533,302 of CM073579.1, forward strand.
AACGTTGTGTGCCTGTGATACATTGAGTCTGTTGCATAGAAAAGTATTGTACACAGGTACAACAAACATTTTCAAGTGTTTTGGAGACGCGGTTTCATAGCATTTTGTTGGCTTTAGTCTTAAGATATGTTATATATAATATACTTGATGCCAAGACGTACTGTCACCAAAATTCCCTTCACAAAATTCATGTCTGTAACAAGGATTTTCTGTGCCTTTGATACTTTGACTCTGTTGCATAAAAAAGTATTGTACACAGGTCTGACAACCATTTTCAAGTGTTTCAGAAACATTGATTTCATTGCATTTGGTTGGTTTTAGTTTTAAGATATGTTATATACTTGACGCCAAGAAAACATTTTGAACTTGAGTTCCTTAGGATTTTTGTATTCTAGAATGTGGCTTGTGGCTTTATGTCTATAATGAGTAGCTTCTTGTTGATTGTGAATTACTTAGGAGCTTGCTCGTTGCAGGTTGAACTGAAATCATCGAGTCCATGCACGAGTATGAAAATGTTCTGGATCTTGCTTGCTTTCTTGAGTTATTGTTTGTTTTAAAATTCATGATTTTCCTTGCTTAAAAGTTAATGAACTAAATTTCCTATGGAGGAAGTATGGAATCCTGATGCATGAGAATGTGGAAAGTGTCTTGATGCACACATTTAGTACAATTGGGTCCCATGGTTCATGTATACAGACCATTGATCCTATGGGAACCACTTTAGAGGGAGGATGGCCCAAAACTCTCCAAGATTGGAAGATCCTAGAGATCATATATTTGTCCCTTTTTCTTGACTGTGGCTGTATTTTTATGTCAACTGTCTTTTTAGGGACAGAGATCAAAGAATTGGTAAGGTCTAATCTAGAAGATTCTTTGAGAATTTCCATCCACAGTAGGGCCCATAAGATCAATGCTCTCGATCACAAAAACCATGGGCCCTGTTTGTATAGACTAGTGCATCAACACTATTAACATTTTGATGAGTCAGGACTTTATAATTCCTCTTTCTTATGATGTTGATATCTGCCTAGCCACTGTGGAACGAGCTGGGTACTTGAGTTTTAACATGTTTCCTTGCGTTCTTAATTACTTTGGTGGTGTTATGATGGCAGTGGTACTGCATATATTGTTTTCTTTAATCATTTGTTTTTTCAACTGTTCTACATTTTAATATGTTAGGGATCCTTTAAAGTGCTCTTTTAAGGATTTTTGTTTTTAACTGTTTCGACGTTTTGATTTGTTATATGCCTTCTTGTGCAGAGCTGTAATGGGGTTTTGGCTAATGGGGGTTTGATAACAGACCTCGAGGATGCGCTGGCAAAACAACGAACTAGCTGCATGTCAAGTTTGGCATTGAAAGAATCAGAGGAAAGTCGTCTGCAAAGCCACATTCAACATCGTCTAACTGAGCTCGAAGGTTACTGTTTGCTGTTAATAACATTAGCCTTATATTTCTTTTTTCTTATTTATCGAGTAGGTTACATGGAAGTATGGAACAATTTCTCTTGGCTTTTGATGGGGAATCTTGTCTTTCGTATTGTTTCCCATTTTGAACTCACATTTGACTTTTTGGATAATAAAATGAGTTTTCCATCTTGATATTAAGCTATTTTATATCGAGTGGATTATTAGAGGAACATTAACTTTCCATGCCAACTAGCTATAGACTGTCCAATTAAAATTTTTTGTGCTATTTCAAAAGCTCCTTCTTGTAAAAATCTCTCTCTCTCTCTCTCTCTCTCTCTCTCTCTCATGCATAGAAAGTTACCATGCAATGGTTGCAGGTGAGTGTTCCTTGGGTTATTATGGCACAATTCAAGTAACCCTAACTAGTGGTTGTGAATAAATGGCCTAAAGTCGATGCATCTGGTGATGTGGTTGTTTCACCTATTTCTTTGAACCTAAGACTGTTTCCTTAAATTTGACATGTTCCACAATAGACATTGGAAGCAATCTTAACTGGACATGCAACATGTGTGCCACATGTCAAAGTTTCCTAAAGTGTCCAGCATAGAACGCTCTAAAAATCAGGCACATAGACACTTGACACAAATAAATAAGTTTTTAAAATACGTAAATCAATAAATAAAAGAAAAATAAGAGAAAACAAACTGATTAAAGGAATTAGAAAAAAGCATTCACATAGTTCTAGCCAAAATCAATAGTAGTTCGACATAGAGTGCTGTACACGAGTCGAACTGAGTCGAGCTTGGCACAGCTCGGCTCGGCCAACAGCCAACCCCAGCTCCAACTTGGCTCGGCTCGGTCCTTGATCTTGACTGGCCAGTTCAACTCGGTTTGGTCAGCAACTCGAGCTAAGTTCAAGCCTATGCGGCATTTTCTCAAACACATAAATTACATATTCAATCTCCCACACTTCGAATGCAAATCAGTAAGAGTGCTTTGCAAGCATTTCATCAATCACTTGGTGAGAAGCATCGAGATCAAGATATGAGGGCAGTCCTACAGTGTAAATTTATTATTATTATTATTATTATTTTTTTGTTTGGGAATTTGTTTATTCAATCTTCCCTCGAATACTCATTTCGAGAATACCCTGATATGATGGTAGTCTAAGAAACAACATTTCGTTTAGGCATTTCATCAAACGCTCAACGAGCAGCATGAAGATCAAAATGACCGAGTCACTGAGCTAATTCGATCCGTGTGCATTCAAGTCGGGGTTCGAGCTGAGTCGAGTTGAGCTCAAGCAAGCTCAAACTTGGCTCGAAATTTTTTCGAGCTCCAAAAACCAGCTCAACTTGGTCCATGTCTAGTTTTGAGCCAGGGCGTAATCATCGTTGTGCACCAAGACACACACCTTGACCTCCTTACAAGAAAGAGCCCAGCTAATGATTGACCCTCTAGTATGTACCGATAGAGAAGAACCCTACCTTCTGAAACACTTATTGTATAGATGTTTCCCTGTCATTGAAGATCTGCCTATTTCTCTCCTTCCATATGAAAAGTAGCTTCCAGACAAGGTTTCCCTTTTTTCCAAAAGGGCCACTACATTCTTTAAACATCTTTGCACCAAGCCTTGAAGAACTCATTCACTCCCAATTTTTTTTTTTTTTTAATGAGTCTCACCAAACAAATCTAACTGCCTTATAGTCTAGGAAAGATGATTAACTGCTTCCTCGACTCACTTGGACATGAAATACACACTAGGTAGAGATGATGACAGCAACGCTGAAAATGATTGATAGTCAAGATATTGTCCATGGCAGCAGTCAACAAAACGCAACATGAAGCCCTTGAAAAAAAAAAAAAAACCGTTAGTTAGGTGTAGTTGGGCGACCATGTTTTTTTATAGCTAATGGTTGTTTGCACTCTCTTCTAAATTCTTTTGCACGTGGTCCATTTTTATTTGGTGATTGTTCATTCAATCTAGGTGCTGGGTTTATGCTGCAAGTACCCATCTTAGTTATCTCGGTAATATGCTACTAGAGACAAATTTATTTCATTTTATGGGAACAAGACTTGTGACTTGTGCATTTCATTCTAAGGTGGTCATCCCTCCAGGTTTTTGTGAGTATATTGTTGAATTTTTCATCACCAACTGCTACAATCCCCCAGAATTGCAATGAATTCCTTTGCATCTGCAAGTACGATTCATGAATACTTGCAACGGCGCCAAAAACTTGTTCACTCCCCAAGTGCAGGGTTGTGATGTAGTAATAACTCGGTAAGACCGAGGTCGAATCCCAAGGGACTGAAACCTGTACGTTATCTAAAACTAACCAGAACTAGAACTAGAATGAGATGAAATCTAAATTGAGTTGTAATTTGAAGAATGATTATGAAATATTAATCTAAAACTTAGGAGAAATCAGAGGTGAGAAATTAGAGATTCAGAGGATCCACTTGTAGAGATCAGAGAGATCTTATGCCTGCTTCAAGAATCATGGAATTTACTGAAATGTCGTTGATCTAGTTTTCAAAGAGATGAAAGGTATATGAATTAGAATGGATTCCATCACCAAACTATGCCCAAGAGACTATGGCAAACAACAAAATTAAACTAATTACCAACCAATCACATGTATGAAGGCTAAGAAGGGTACTTGTTTTGATAGGGACCAGCACCAGATATGTGCATTGTGTTCTTGCTTAGACACAACACATCTTTGTATACTGATAATCTTGTATTTTCATGCAATTGACTTTAGTGCATGTGAATAAATGCAAAGAGAAATAATATCCTTGTGTGATCCTCTCTACAAGTTTCAGTTAAAGAAGAGTTTTTGTTAAATAAAAAGCAAACCACTACACAATATTGATCTGCAAGCTTTTCACAAAGCAGTTACAGGTAGAGGTTTGGTAAATGGTTCTAACTTAAATAAGATTGATAAATTTTGATATGTTGCAGTAATTGTCCTCCCATCTGCAGTTACTTTTTTACTTGTAACAGGAGAGAGTACCTTGTTTATGGTGATTTCTTGGGTGTACCTGAAGCAACAAGGCTGGGGTTGCAGCACTCAGTATGGCTTTGGTTTCATTGCCGTAACTCTGTTGAAGCCCATCACAATCCATTCTGATTTTTTCGTTGTTACCAAATTGATGGTGCATGAGCATGTTTCCCGTAGAGTGGTTTCATCATTGATCTTCGAAGACATCAATGCCCTTCTATGGATGAGACTTTCCATTTTCAGTACTGTAGCTGTGCATTTGGCTTGAACACAAAAACTAGGCTTCTCATATCCATGACAGGAAAGGAGCTTATATATTGGTTGTAGCTCCTTTATGTTTGAGCTGAAATCCCATGTTGTGGTCATTACACTGCTTTGGACCCTTGGTGAGCTTTCACATTCTAATGTTCCTTTTTCCCCTTCTTCCAATGAGATGGCAAAGAAACGAGTATGGACACTTGTATGGATCCAACACATGTTGATGAAGTAGCATGTCTAATGTACATGTACCAGACACCCAGTCTGTTCAGTTTTCGTGGTTATTCTTTTTTGTAATGGCGCCTTTACTGGTAGCTCTATAGGAACATTTTCACCTAAGCTGTCTTTCTGACGCAATAGGCTAATTTCTGTTCTACTTTCTAAGTTGGATGTTTATCTATGAATATTTTTTAAGTGCCAATCATCCCATTTGTGATAGTTAAATCTTCCATTCATTGCAACCATGTTCATATCAAGTCATCTTAGACAGGGAATTAATTAGGATGTTTGGAAAAAAAATAATGATGCTTGATACATAAAAAACTTAGTCTTGCCATTCTAACCTTTAGCATCTGGTTCTTGTTCGAATATTGTTTTCCATGCCTGACTTTTACATAAATACTGAATCAGGGTTGCCTACAAGTAAAGGTGAGGACTTGCAGATGAAGTGCTTGCTTGAGCTATATGGCCTAAAGGTGACCTTCTAGTTAAATAATTCAAAAGTTAATTGCATACATTTAACTCGCTGATTGTGATCAACCATTGTGATAGTGCTTGATTGTAATCAACCTGTGTAATAGTCTTTAACATTGCGCCTGTGGGAGTTTAATGCTTCATTGCTGGTCCCAAGCCTAGAAAAGGAGGGTTGTGTCAGGTTGGCAGCTGGCATCAAACTTATGCCAAAACCCGAACAATATGACATTCCAAACTCATGCTAGGGCATTGCCAGCTCCAGTTAGTTGAGATAAGGCTATGATGATGATGATGAATTCTCTTCATCATGCGAACAAACTCCGTACTTTCTAGCTGCAATTTACTGTTCCGGTTTCTGGGTATGCATTCCATGTGCATCATTCTTTTACCACTAACCTTTTATTTTGACCTTATAAGCTGGTTAATTAAGAAGTGAAAGCTCCACGTTCATTTATCCACAGTGCCGAGGTTCAGAAGTTATATTTATAATATGCCAATTGAACTTTCAAAATAATACATCTTATAAATCGAACTAAAAAGTTTCAAGGATCACCCGCTCTACATCCTTGCAGCCTAGCATCCTTCTCCCCCCCCCGTTTTGAGGCATGAAGGCTACTTCTGAGTCCACTGTTGCTGCACATGCCAATGTGGCAAATATGAGAGATCTGGCCTCACAATTCTTGTACCATGGGGCCATGGCCCGAAAACCTGTCCAGGCCAGTCATTGGGTGGGACTATGAAAAAAATGGACAGTTAGAAAATATGACCAATCGCTCACATTTGACTTGCGCATGCAGCCGGATGATGACTGGACTGGCCTATTTTTTGTCCACGGCACAGACAATGGGGCCCACCTGGCAAATAGCCCGGATCTCTCACACACATTGGCACATGTGGCGAGAGTAGGATCCAAAATCCTTCTTGTCACCTTAGTCGATATATATCAACAGAGCAAGCAGAGGAGTTTTCTGCAGACCATTTCTTTAATCTTAAAGATACGAATAAAATGACCTCAACCATGGTGATTGGTACAACAATTAACATAATCTTATATAGGAATACTGTATTAAGATTTTGACATGGTCCTTGGCCCCTTTATAGACTTAAAAGGTACCCGACAATGGAAGGTATTTTCTCCTCATTGAACTCTGTCTCCAGGAACCTGTAACTCTATCTGAACCAGTGGTTCTTCTCCATTATTTATGGCAAGTATCTAGACTTTTTTGAAAGCAATAATGTTGATGCAACTGAATCAAAAGAGAAGAGTTCAAATTAGTTACATAGCGACAAAAAATCTCCAAAAGATTGATAAATTGAGCCCAAAATTAAGTTAAATAACACATGCTAGGGTAAAAGTAAGCCCCCCTAATGCTTATATTGGAGCAACACATGCTACAGGACGACAATTGCTATGCAGAGACAGTAGTGGTGTGTGTGCAGAATCTTTGCATGGAGATGGTTGGGCTTGAACTAGAGGCTGAGTAATGACACGATAGCAGGAAGAAATTGCTAGGTCCAGAAAGAATGGACAGGTGAAAGGTAGGAAACAGTTTTAAAAAGGGAGAGGTTTCATGAAGTCGAACCCAGAGTTCCTAAGATTATTTGTGGTGGGCTTCCCGGTTGGATGGCTGCCAATTAACTTCGAGAGGGTGTTCTGAAAGGCTGATAAGGTGATGGATATGGTAATCCTTAAAGATGGTGATTTGTCGGCGTGTCGAGGCTTTGCATTTGTGAGAATGGAGTTGGAGGAGGGGGTGGATAGAGCTGTGAATTTACTGGATGGTGAAATTTTTGGAGGCATGAAGTTGGGTGTGCAGAGAGCACAATATGGACCGGAGAGGAAAAACATGGAAGAGGCACGTCGGGACTCGGGAGGGCAAAAACAACAATAACATTGTTGATAAAAATCGTTGGTGCGTCAGAAAGAAGGGAATCTCAGGTCCAACTTTGATACTTGCAAAGGGAACCAAGGGAAGGGGCTGGAAATTCGAAAGTCATATAAAGAGGCAGTCGCTGAAAGTGACAGTACCGGTTTGTAGAGGGAAGATGTTGCGAGGGATTTTTCCTCGCAGTCTAAGATAGGCCTGTGGAGAGTGGAGACTGAGCACAGTCTGGAATTGAAGATTCACAAGAAGGTGCTAGAGGAATCTCTAAAATCTTTTGAATTTTGCCTCGTTGCTATGGTGAGACCCAGCTGTTCAGAGGAAGAAATTGAGAAATGGCTTAGTCTCACGTGCAGAGGAGATCTAGAAGATATGGTGGTGAAACTGCTGAGAGATGACTAATTTTATGTATCTCTTTGTTCACAACGCAAAGTTGATAGTTTCGTGGTATCCTATAAGATGCATTTGGACAAGACGATTCTTAATATCCAACGTTGGGAGGAATGGTCCATTTTTGGGTGGGAGGAATCTTGGTATCAAATCTGGGAACTCCCTTTAGAATTCTAGATGAATGAGATCTTTCATGGAGATTGGTGGATACATGGGTATGCTATTGTTGATTGATCCACGAACGTTGGATTGTGTAATGTTGCGATATACTAGAATTCTGATTAAGAAAAAAAGGTGTGTTGAGGCACTGAAAAATATTCTTATTAGGGTTGGAAAAGAGAAGATTTGTGTCGGATTGAGGCGGGAAGGACCCGTCCACAATCAGAGTTTCGAACAAGCATCATCAGCCATGGCGATTCCGATCGCAGAGGAAGATGGAGTATTTACTCAGTGCTCCAGCAGACATGGAAGGTCTTAAGAAGGGTCTATCTATCCTATTGGCCAGCAAGGGGGCAGTGTGGTAGAAATCAAGCAGAAATTGACATGTTGAAGGAAAATCGATTTTCTAGATACAGCTCCAGAAGGAATTAATTGTGCCACAGAGAAAGACGGCGAAAGGCTGTTGCTAGGAACAACACGTGGCAGTGAATTGAATGCAGCAGATTTGGTTTCAGCAGAGAGAATATGGATTGAATCCTTGACGTGTGGCAAGAGGAGCAGGTGATCTTTATGACAGGGGAGCAACATGGGCAGCCAGAAGATTATGGTTTACAGACGGACGATTTACAATCTGCCAGAGATGGGGATCCGTGGAAAACGTGAAAGTCATCCATCCAGCTGTCACAAAATCGTTGGAGGATGGTGACGTCACGCCTATTCTCATGTTGCCAAACAGGTATGATGAAGATGAGAACAGGTGTCAATTTCTGCAGCTCGTGTGAGTTAAGGAAAGCAGAATGCCATCAAGTGCATCAATGGTACGTGTGCATCACACCCATGGGTTGCTACGTACGAACGAAGTTATGCATAATTGGTTTACATATCTCCCTCCAGAACTCGACTATTTTAGGCATGAGGGGACTCATTTTTATAAAACCGCTGCCACTTGTTCAAGAAAATCAGCAAGTTGCTGTTATCGAACCCTGCCCCCAACAGAAATCTCAGATGGTATTAGTAGAGCCAATGCTCCAGTTTCGCAAATTCGCAAGCTCAGATGATTCAAATTATGAATTTAGAGGATTCTCTTGAAACAACTGTCATCATTACTTTGATCCAAATGGTAAGGCAGTGATGGTAGGTGAAAATTAGTACTCTCCGGTGGTAGCTGGGAAAGAAGGAATGGACCACATTTCAATATCTTAAGGAATGAGATGGACTCAGGAGGCTTTGGGGAAAATTGGGAGAATCCTGGGTGTCATGTTTGGGGATTGCGAGAAGGATTATGTGGCGATTTTTCATACGATTCGAGAAAGGGTGGCTTAGAAAGAAAAGGAAACTCAGCTAGCTGCAGCTATGGCCTCTCCCAGAGGCCATAGGGAGCTGAAGGGATTAGAGTGCTCGGTTAATTATGATATTGTATTAGGACCACTAGTAGGTCAAACAAGGGAAACGGGTAAAAGGGTAGATCCATGAAGATTTTATCTTGGAAATGTAAGGGGTATGGGCTGCCCCGAAAAGCGAGCTCAAATCCAGGCCATTTGCAGAAAGTTTAAGGCGCGGGTAATGGAGATCCAAGAAACTAAAATCCTTGTAATGGATCAAAGGGTAGTAAAGATGTGTGGAGAGGTCCAGTGAAAGAATGGATAGTGAAAGATTCGGAAGGCTCAGTAGGAGGCATTTTAATCATTTGGAACTCGGCGCATTGGTCTATGGAAGATAATTGGACTGGTGAGATCTCCTTAAGCCTAATTTTGCGTGATATATCTTCTGGTTTCTGTTGGGTCTTTTTGGCGGTATATGGTCTGAATGTTCCATCATTGAGGGGGCAATTTTGGGCAGAGTTGGACTTGGTTGGGTCTAAATGGGGCCTTTCGTGGTGCATCAGAGGAGACTTTAACATTACGAGATTTATGAAAAATTGTCAAGGGGGAATCCCACTCAAAGTATGCAGGATTTTTTCGGATTGGATTTGTCGAAATGGACTGGTTGATATGCCAATGGGAGGGGTCAGATTTATGTGGTCTAACGGCCAAACCAATCCAATTCAATCAAAACTTGACCACTTCCTGGTATTGGCTGAATGGATAGATCACCATCCTTTGTCTTCTCAAAGAGGCTTACCCAAGCCCATATTCGATCACTGCCCGATAATGTTAGAAATGGAGTTGGAAAGCTGGGGGTGCAAGACCATTTAGGTTCGAAAGTATGAGATTTATGAGGGGGAATCCCACTCAAAGTATGCAGGATTTTTTCCGATTGGATTTGCCGAAATGGACTGGTTGATATGCCAATGGGAGGGGTCAGATTTATATGGTCTAACGGCCAAACCAATCCAATTCAATCAAAACTCGACCACTTCCTGGTATTGGCTGAATGGATAGATCACCATCCTTTGTCTTCTCAAAGAGGCTTACCCAAGCCCATATTCGATCACTGCCCGATAATGTTAGAAATGGAGTTGGAAAGCTGGGGGTGCAAGACCATTTAGGTTTGAAATTGCTTGGCTTCAAGTAGAAGGTTTCAAAGAGTTGGTGATTAGCTGGTGGGAATCCTTTCAAATATCAGGTCAGCCAGGTTTTGTGTTATTCCAAAAACTGCGTCTCCTTAAAGGTAAAATTGCTTGCTGGAAGGAGGAATTCTTTCGAAATAGGGAATCAACGACGGACAATCTACTAGAAGAAATTCAAGCCTTGGACTTGAAAGAGGAAGGTGTTGTTTTACCTGACATGGAAAGAGATTGAAGGGAAGCCATTCGGAAATATTACAACAACTTTTTAAAGGAAGAAGAAATAAAGTGAAACAGCGATCGCGAGCCACTTAGCTTAAAGGGAAGCCACTGAGGGGAATAATAACACTTTGTTTTTCCACGGTCATGCCATTTTTAGAGCTCATTCGAACATGATTGAGTCGGTAGTGGAAGATGGGATCCGGATTGAAGGTAAAGCACAAGTTTGTGGAGTTATTGTGTCCTATTACAGATCTACTATAAGATCCAAGTTTGCAAAGGCCAAAACTAGATAAGCTCCAGCTTCCAACTATGTCCATTGATGAGGCATAATTTCTGGAAAAGGAAATCTTGAAGGAGGAGGTCATTTGTTGTGAGTTCAGCGTGAACGGTAAGCTTGCTTCGGAGATGGGTGCAACATTTATAACACTCATCCCCAAGAAGGAAAGGGCAGAATGCATCAAGGATTTTCGGCCGATTAGCCTTATTTCGTCTCCTTACAAGATTCTTGCAAAGATCTTGGCTATAGGATTTATATCTGTGTTGGGAGGCTTGATATCTAAAGAGAAATGAGCTTTTGTGGAAGGGAGACATATTTTGGAAAGCTCCCTACTAGCTAATGAAATTATTGTGACACAAGGAAGGCGGTAGGGGAGTAGTGTGCAAGCTAGACTTGGAGAAAGCTTATGACCATGTGGAATGGGCATTTATAGACTGCCTGTTGTGTCGTATGGGTCGTGGAGTGAAGTGGAGGAGCTGGATAAAGGAATGTATGGGCTCAACTAAATTCTCAATACTTATCAATGGTTCTCCTTATGGCCCTTTCAAGTCCTCTAGAGGTCTGAGGCAAGGAGATCCGCTCTCTCCTTTCCTTTTTGTTGTTGTGGCTGAAGCACTAAGCAGGATATTATTGATTTAATTATACATTGTCCTTTTTCCAGGGAATTCTAGTGTATTGGATCACTTTGCAGTCAGTTGGGTGCTGTCAGAATCGATAACTGACTCGTTCGTCCAATGGCATGAGGGAGGTTTGATGGCTACTTCGAGATGGAGACTGTTCCTCTTGGCCAGTCTTTGGGCTATTTGGGCCGAGAGGAACATCGGATGTTGCTGAGACAAATGTGGTTCTCCCCGGGGTGTTTTTTTCTAAAGCTCTTATTGATGCAGTAGATTGGGTTGGGCTGCTACCTTTGTAATATCTTTTCAGTTTTTCATTGCTTTTCTTTGTTTTTTGTTTTTTTGTTTTTTTTTTTTGTTTATTTATTCTTTCGGCATGGCCACTTTCTAATAAAGTTGTCATCCTTCAAAATAAAAATAAAAATCCATACATATGGCTTAATCATGAGTACATAAGTGGAATTAAATGCTTAAAAAATAAAGGAAAAATCCCACTGGTTAAATAACTAGTGATGAAACCTAAAGTGAATCCTATTGGTTGCAGAAAAAAAATTCCTCCCTTTTCTAAGGAAACAACTAAAGCTAGAGGTTTAAAGCGTCCAACTATATACTAACTCTAGGCATTTCATGCGTATAATCACCAAAATAATACCATATGGCATTATATGCTTGTATGTTTGGCATGGAAGGACCTTAAATGATTCTAAAGAGTCCAATTCTATCAACCTTCCTATATCCCAGCCATAGGGTAGGAACCCAGCTGCATGGCTTATTTTTGCTGTACTGCTTTGTAGACGCATTTAAACATTGCACGTGGATGAAACATAGGAGTACTTAATATGGTCAGTGACTCCAATATCAACTATGTATCCTTGTTCACCATGCATATCAACTCGTGTATTCAACCATAAGTCCATATTGTACCATATGGTTGGTACATAGTTTTTAACCAATCACATGCTACGGAAGGCTTTGGACCCCATCTGATGGGACTTGTGGACCCACAGCCCATCGAATTCCATCAAAGGCAATCTATCACATGCATATGGTGATGGGACCATCACATGTTATGTATGGTCTTGATGCTTCCATGCTCCTGATTTTATCAAATGATGTTCATTCTATTTCAACTATGGTTGAGGGATAACATGAGTCTGTCCTGTTGGACAAGGATTTTCTTCTACCAGCTATCGGAATTACAGAGGAAAGTGCGCTTGGATGTGAATTCAGAATATTGGCTACGTGAAAAATGTGCATATCCTGATAAACAGTTGTTCGACTGGGGGTTGATGCGGCTGCGACGTCCCTTTATCCTGTATGGTCTGGATGCTTTTGCCATGGAAGCTGATGATCGACAGCGCAAGAAGAGAGATGCAGAGGTTTAAATTGAATTTGTGAAATTTAATATTTCCCTAATTTCTTCAATTAAGTCAGACATGGCACCCATCCATTTATTTGATGTCTGTGATGCTGCTGATTCCTTGCTACAGAGGCTGTCAAGGTTTGAAGAGGAGGAAAAGAACCGTATGGAAACTAGAAAGAGGAAATTTTTTGCTGAACTCCTTAATGCAGCTCGTGAGTTTCAATTGCAAGGACAAGCTTCTCTGAAACGCCGGAAACAGAGGAATGATGGTATCCAGGTTCGACTTTTGAGTCTTTTGCTTTCTGATTATATCTATATAAGTGCTCCAGTGCTCTCATGGTACTTTAACTAGGTGCTATGAGTTGCATTTGGATATGTGGATAGCCCAATCAATTTAGCTGGACCATTCATCTGGTCCAGCCCGCTATATATGGGTCACTGTGAAAAGTTATGGGCATGTTTGGTCCATGGGATTAAATGGTATGGAATTGCATTAGATGGAATTAACACCACCATTGCACAATGATTGCATGTCTGGAAATACCATGGTATTGTGGTCATCCAATCCCCACGTTTGGGATCAAATTCTTCCTCTAGAAAAAACACTGCATGAAGTGAAACCCATGTTTGGTGAACCATGGAAATGTAATCAACGGACCAGATTCACAGCTGATGTCGGTCACTTGTACACATATATAACTCGAATGTCATGTGTTAAGGGCGCATTTGGATGGACGGTGTGGTGTGGATAAAACACATGCATCAATGTAGGGCCCACATATATATTGGATTAAAAATCCACCAGAAATCCCACATGGGACCAAATGTAATTCTATCCCACATAATCCCAATCCTTCTCGTCGTCTCCAAACACTAGATGGAATATGCATGGGACCAAATGCAATTCCATACCACCTTATCCCACCTAAGCCCATGTACCAAACAGGCTTATAGTGATTGGAGTGTCATATCCATCTGAGTGTTTCTTTTTGTTAGAATCATCTGTTCTCCCAGCAACGATGGGATGGCTGGATCATCTGATCGAAGTGATTCTTGGAAACCCTTTAAATGCTATAACCTTAAGCACCATCTCCTTCATTTTACTGTTTCTGCTTGCTGGTCAGGATTATTTGATAATCTTTGACATTGTGTATGGTTTTCTTTTTTATCCCAAGTTGTGGTGCAAGCTATTGTCTTTTTCTAATATTTTCTTGATATGCATGTTGTGTTTCTAATAATGAAAGGCCTTTATGAAATTGGGTTTAAAAAAACAAAGGTTTTATGAAATTTCTAATATCCTACAGGCATGGCATGGACGGCAAAGGCAACGTGCTACCCGAGCTGAAAAACTGAGGTTCCAAGCCTTGAAAGCAGATGACCAAGAAGCTTACATGCGGATGGTAGAAGAGAGCAAGAACGAACGCTTAACTATGCTTCTTGGGAAAACCAATGACCTTCTTGTTTGTCTCGGAGCAGCTGTTCAAAGGCAAAAAGATGCAGAACACACTGATGGAATTGAAACTTTGAAAGACCCTAATGGCATTGAAGCTTTGAAAGACCTAGAAGTGGATGATCCATCACAATTATCTCTTTCCAAGAGTGATACCCCAGCAGATTTACCTCCAGACGAAGATGTGGATGTGCTTGATTCGAGTTCTGCTGATCGTGTTAAGACAAAAGATTTACTTGAAGGCCAGAGGCAGTATAATTCTGTTATTCATTCAATTGAGGAAAAGGTAACCAAAAAAAGAAGAAGAAGCAAGCCCTTAATAAGTTGCCTCTCATAATTTTTCTGGCTCTTTAACCTCTTGTGATAGTACAGGTTACTGTGTTTGTGTGGTGCATGTCTGATTGAGTAGGGCAAACATCTCAATAGGCAACCATTTTAGTGAGAATTTTTTGGATTCCATGAAACCATGGTGAGATTGTCTAATTGATAACGTTATTCCTGTAACCTCTTGCTAGAGTTAAGGAAGCATGTTGGTTAACCACCAAATCATGGTCAGCACTGTTTTCCTGGCCAGCTTAATGCGCTTGCAACTGTTGGAATCTAGCAGATGATAAAAGGGTGAAAGTAAAATGGTTTTCTCCATACCAGTGGTTGGCAAGGCATTCCGTAACGGTAACAGTGGCCGTTACGGCTACCACTGTTACCTTTACGATATGGGCCATAGCGACCATTACGGTCTCTCTTTTTTATTTGAAAAAAAAAAAAAAACCCGAAAAACCTGTATCGGCCCCGTAATGGACCATTTGGGGCCGTTATGGCCTTTACGGGGGACATAATGGGCTTTTATAGGGGTTGTAACAGCCTTTACGGGTTATTTTTTCTATAACAGCCGTTACAGCCTTTACGATCCCGTAACATGTAACAGTTGCCACTGTTACCTTTACGTAATGGCCTTTACGGCACGCCATGCTGATTGGTGAATTCTAGTGATGCTGAATATGAAGTTCTCAAGGAAAGTTTGAGGATTGTCTCGAACTTCTTTCACGGAGGTTATCGAGTGTGATTTTAGTCGTAAACCACCCCAATCTCTGGCTGATGGCATTTATCTCTTTTCATGCATAATGTAGCTTCTAGCATTAGCCAAAGGTGTTGGAAGGGCAAATCCTTGTTTAGAGAAGTCTTCACTGCTTTCTTGATATATCCTTGTTCCTCTGTGTAAAATTTTCATTACTCATCCAAAAAAAAGAAAAAAGAAAGAAAGAAAGAAAGTGGGATTTAGGTGTGTTGTTGCGTTCTTTTCCATATCAATTCCATCTCTAGTAACCCGTGCTCAGTATAAAAGTCAGCTGCTTGTGTCATGCTAGTATATGTGGCCGTGTCAGTTTCTTTTCTTTCCTCCAGCCTGTTCAGTTTGCATTTCTGCAGTGATATTGCTTGTCCTTCCATATGTGGTTTGTATTGCAAAAAACTTATTCTTCCGCTCAACTTCAGGGATTTAATGTGTTTAACTGTATCTATAGAGCCTGATGATTTCTGTATATCCTTCTATCTTTAATATGGAAATTATACAGTCCCTAACTAAACGTGATAGTTTGGACAGAAATATACAGGTGTGCCACCATCCTGTGATCGGGTCATGCCCCAAGAATGCCTACCCTTCAGGAAACCCTACTCATACAGTAATCTTGCTGAATGTGGGCCATTGGCTTGCATCATTTCCAGGCCAGCAGTCCAGTTAAGATCATCTGATGCAGTATATTTTTGTGGCCTGAACCAAATGCTGCTTTTGGTTCAGTCGAGCATTGCATCATACCTCCTTTACATACAGGAATCATTTTCATTTCTTTTCCTGTTCTTTTGGTAGTTCTTTGAGGATTTAACATCTTGGTTAAGAAATCATGTTTATACTATGAGTAGAACTATTAACTTTTGGCTTACACAGGTAATGGAGCAACCATCCATGCTTCAAGGCGGGGAATTGCGAACTTACCAGTTGGAAGGACTTCAATGGATGCTTTCTTTGTTCAACAACAATCTAAATGGTATTCTAGCTGATGAGATGGGGTTGGGGAAGACAATTCAAACCATAGCATTGATTGCATATCTGCTGGAGAACAAGGGTGTGAGTGGACCCCACTTGATTGTGGCTCCAAAGGCTGTATTGCCAAATTGGGCTCATGAATTCTCAACCTGGGCTCCAAGGTATATTCAGGTCTTTCAAATCCACATTTTTTATGCATTTTTCATCACCATCACCATCACCATCACCATCTTCTTCTTCTTCTTCTTCTTCATGTTAGCCTTTCTCCAACAATTTGGGTTTGGCTTTTGAATGGTACATAAGCAAAATTTTAATGATTGGCTGCCCACCAAACATCAACCTTCCTCTTTTAGCCAGGCTCATGGGATTGGCCATGGAATAAGCCCACATTGACACCACTCATATGTCAGCATGGTCCTACCCAGTATTGATCCACATCCTAGTTATTACTGATGGGTCATGGAGGTGTAGTTGTAGGAAAACTACTAAGTACAAAGTTTTTATACACTTCTTATGAAGAAAATTAAAATTTTCGATCAGGCAATTGTTCAGTCAACATTTTTTATGTGGGGCCATGTTTTTGGTACCAACCATTCATATGGTGGGTGCCATGGTGGATGTGAGAGGAAAAAAATGTGATAATCCTAGCAATTTGATTGGGCCATTGTTAGATGTGTATCATCAGTTGTAAATTTTTTATCAGATGGCTAGGTCATCAAGTGTGAGGACATTCATGCATGACCCATCCCTTGATGGTGCCTATCAGGTAAATGGCCAAGATCAGTGAAAGGTGGACCCCACCTTGAGAATGCTAAGTTGAAAAAGATAACATAGTTAGTCTCTTGTTCTAACATCATTTGATATATATCTCACATTTAACCTGCTTCCATCTAACTTCAAATGTCATTCTCATGATCCAGCATTGTTGCTGTTCTATATGATGGGCGTCTAGATGAAAGAAAAAGCATGAGGGAAGAGTATTCTGGGGAGGGCAAATTCAATGTGATGATTACACACTATGACCTTATTATGCGTGACAAAGCTTTTTTAAAGAAAATTCATTGGTACTATATGGTTGTTGATGAAGGGCATCGATTAAAAAATCATGAGTCTGTTCTTGCACGTACCCTTGTGTCAGGGTATGTTTCATGCACACTTTCTGATCATTTATCTCGTCTTAATTAGTATTTTCAAGACCCTGCAATGGTACGCAACTGACAGGTAGCCATGCCTTCTCTTCAAATGAGAATTGCTTATACACACTACATTGCTATTGATTAATCTTCTTCTGCAAAATGTTCTTTAAGTTGTCTTAATGCAATATGAAGCTAGAATTAAGCCTGGTTTTAGGAACTAAACAAGTAGGATTGCATGTACCAGATTTTGGAATACTTTCTAGCTTTCCAAATGCAATTAGTCATACACATGAATCAAAGAAAACAAAAGATAGAGAATATGCAACAAGATGATAGATGTAGTAGCATCCAACCATTAGTTTGATGGAGCATAACATTCCTAATCTAACCCATTGTCAGTTAGAATTTTATTTATTTATTGAGAGCAATTTTTTTTATTAGAAAGGCAAGTGCAAGGTGGGAAAAGAAAACAACCCGAGACTAATCAAAAAAAAAAAAAGAAAAGAAAAGAAAAGTAAAAAAGGAAAAGATGGATACAGAGCTTGCCACTGCTATATTGGAGGCACAACTCCTAATATTGAATTTAACCTTCCTAGCAACCTCCATAGATGCACTCCTATTTAGAAACAACACCCATTCCTTTCCCCCCAAAATTCCCCACATTACTGCTACTATGACAAGCTTCCATAATGTCTTATCATCTTTCCTCGGACCCTCCCCATGCCAAGCCTATAAAAGACCATCCACCAACTTCGGCATTGCCCATGCTACATTGAGGATATTAAAAAATAGAGACCTCTTTGAGAGATTATCAATCATTGGCACCCTTTTCCTTCTCAACAACCAAACAAAAGACACCACTTGGGGAGGGGGGTGCTCCGTAGAACCAATGTTGGAAGGGATAGCAAGAGTTGGGTGGCTGAGACAGTCCTAAAGCATTATGTAGAAGGTCCGAATGGAGAAGCAACCTAAATTATGCATATGCCACACTAAAGAGTCCTCTTCGCTGACCACAGGGGAGAATAGCATGAGATGATCCAACAATGATGCCAGCTCCATGTTCTCCTCATCAGTCATATTTCTTCTGCACAGAGGCAACCACACACTAGAATTGCCAGAAATGGAATATCACTGATCCACAAAGATTTCCCTCTCAGTAGCTAAACTAGCCACTCTAGGAAAGGCGTCAAGGAGTCTCTTGTGCCCACACCACACATCTTTTCAGAATCGAATCCAGCTATCATCTCCCAAGGAAAAAGCGACCTCCCTGATTGAAAATGGCTGCTTCTGACTCCATGACTTTCTAAATACTAGATGCATGGTAGAGTGAGGAACCCTTGACCTTCCAGCCCCCTTGTTGAGTGCCATACTCGCATGCAACTAGCTCTCTTCAGAGCTTACCCTCTTCGGTTTCAAACCTCCACAACTACTTACCTAGTAAAGCTAAACTCACAGATTCCAAGTCCTTGATACCCGTTCTACCCTCTTTAATCGGCTTGCACACCTCGTCCTACGCGAGAATATGAGATTTGTTCTTGTTTTTGCCCCCCCCAACAAAAAATCTCTTCTAGGTTTTTCCAGCTTTCCCAAAACTGACTTCGAGCATTTGAAGAGGGACAAAGTACAAACAACATGTTAGAGAAGGCTGCTTTGATAAGGGTGAGTCGTCCTCCCAATGACAAATGACGACACTTCCAACTTGAAAGCTTTCTTTCAATTCTTTCAACGACATACGCAGATTCAGTACTATCCCTGCCTGTCTCGAGCTTAGAACAGGTTGGGGCTCTAAAGGGCTCACCATGATGATGGTTTATCCACACCATCCATCCATTTTTCCATATCATTTTAGGGTATAAGCCCAAAAATAAGGCAGATTAAAGGCTCAAGTGGACCACACCACAGGAAACAATGGTGACAATGACACCCATTGTTGAAACCTTGTTAGGGCCCACCTTGATGTTTATTTGCTATACAACTTGTTCATAAGATCAGATAGACCTAGATTAAGAGAAAACACAAATATCAGCTTGATCCAAAACTTTTGTGGCCCCCACAGTTTTCAATGGTAGGCATCTAATCCCATCGTGCGGTCCATTTGAGCATTGGATTTGCCTCATTTTTGGGCGTATTTCCTAAAATGACATGGAACAATGGATGGTGCGGATAAACCTATATATCACGGTGGGCCCCTTAGAGCCCCAGCACGTTCGAAGCTTTGGATAGGTGGGGGTAGTACTCAATCCGCATTCCTTAACAACCTTGTCCAAAGATGTTTAGGTGGCTTCCCTATGCATAATGTTAAACCCAGGTACCTTAAGGGGGATGAACTTGCTTTGCAGCCAAACATAGAGGCCAATCTGGACACCTCACTACTTAGTCAAATCCCTAGGAGCTCACTTTTTGTTATATTGATCTGCAACCTCAACACCAACTCGAAGCAAGTCATTATCTTTCAGAGGTTATCAAGCTTCTCCTTGTCCACATCACAAAGAAGTAAAGTATCATCCACATATTGAAGATGGTTTACCCTAATTCCCGCGTTAGCAACTTTGAAGCCATAAATTTAGCCAACCTCCTCACTGATGCATGACGAATCGCCTAAACCGGTAGGAATGCATAGAGATCATCAAACAAGTTAACTAAAGTAAGAACACAAAATCAGGCTTTTCTTCCACAATTTAAGAAAATTCAGATTTACAACTAGCATGAAATTCAGACCATAAACACATTCCCACAGAGATAATCATAAAATAAAGAGGAAAATGGCCCTATGGGAGATGGAACTCCCATCTAGCGTAGGCAATAATTGATTGATGCGTAAAGCTTGTATGTGAATTAAAATCCCATGATAATAGGGCTGTTTTGAATGGAAGGAATGGTTCAGGTTTTAATAAATTCAAAACTTGGGTTAGGATGTTTGGAATTGAAGGGAATTGAGGTTTGGGTAAGATAAAATTGGGGAATTAGGCATTTAGGGTTAGGGTTTGAAATTAGGGTTGGGAAATTTAGGGGTTTTGATGTAGGATGGGGGAATTAGGGTTTTGGATAGCTAAGGGTTACAAATTTGGAAGATGAGAAATTAGGGATTTGGACGAATTTGGGGAAAATTGGAAACCTAGGTTTAGAGTTTTTTAAGAAAGGGGGTTTAGGGGTTTAATGAGTTAGGTTTGGGGAAGGAATGAGGAAAGAAACAAGAGAAAGGGGCCCCACACGTGGCTGGCCATACAGACGTCTGAACGGACTTGCGTGCGTGCATGGGTGGAGAGAGAGGGATGGGTTGGCTTTAGCTATTGATGGGAGAAGAAAGAAGAAAAAGAAAAAAAAACATGTGAAGAGGAAAGAAGAAGAGATGAGAGAGAGAGAGAGAGAGAGATGTCTACCTTAAATCAAAGAGAATGAAAGAAAGATACTTGTCGAATCACTCCACATGAGTCTCACACCCTCTCCCATCCCTAAAGATGTAAGGAGGCTTTCTCACAAAGCCATGGAAGAGTTTTCTCTCTTTTATTTTGTTCTCAAATTAGTGTAATAGAGCTTAGATGCCCCCCACCTCTCTTGCTTTTATACTTTCAATTTCAAATTTTACAAAAATGCCACTCCAGTTCCAGTGGTCCACTCAAAATTAAGCTGGCTAAAACACTAATAACTAATCTAAAGTGTTCATCATGTCCAAAATAAATAATAAACTAGATAATAAAAAAGGGGAGGAGTCCAAAATCTAGTGGTCTAAGAGGCCTAATGGCCTGATTGCCATGATCTGACGGTCCGATGGTTAGCGGATGAAATCCAACGATCAAAATCTCCAATAAAAGTAACTCACATGCGTCTTCCCAGTATGGGGTCTTCCAGATGCACGAATCATGCATGTGGGGTCTTCAGTGCAGCCCGTTGGGCCTCACATAGTAATCGTCTAGCCATACAGAGACTAGGGCCTCAATCGGGGTCTTTCTCCTCCGCTAGTAGACATGATAGGATGATGCTTTGATGTCCTCATCACTCACCTTTATGAAGTTTCTTGCTAAGAGCCTTCACTACAATAAAAAAGAGGTAAGGTGATAACGGATCTCCCTAACTAACTCCCATTGAAGATTTAAAGAAGCATTCTAACGATCTGTTGATCAATACAGAGAAAACAACTGAATCGGCCCATGCCCGAGTCCAGCCTCTCCATTTTTGCCCACGACCTATTCTGCCCACCATATAATTTAAGAAGTCCCAATCCACATGATCGTACGCCCTTTCAATGTCTAGCTTGCACACTGTCCTTGCCTTCTCTCTGTCTAGAATCAATGCACTCGTGAGCAATAAGAATTCGTCTCCCCTCAATGGAGATTCCCTGATTTTCAAAAATGATACTCAATAACACTCCTCGAAATCTCAAGGTTAGAATCATGGCAAGGATTTTGTAAGGACCCCCAATAAACGCTAAAAGTCTTTAGACACTCCCTAAAATCCTTTAGACACTCTGCCCCTCTCATAGAACTTCGCAATAAACACTAAATCTTTTTTAATCATGTGCCAAAATTTCTGGAAGAATGTCATAGGGAAGCCATCTGGACCTAACGCCTTATCCCTGCCCAAAGAATCAACCGCCGCTTTAACTTCCTTCAAAATTGGCATTTCAAGGGTCTCGGCTTCCAAAGTATAGAGCTGAGAGAAGTCCAAATTATCCAATCCCGGTCTTAAGCAAATGTCGCAAGATAGGTAAAAAGTGAGAAAATTAAGAAAAAATAAGAAGAAGAGATTATGCCATTGCATATTGAGTGTGCGATGACATAATCGCAATAGCCCCAATGGTCCAAAATCCGCATATGCTACTATGGCATATGCAGTCGCATAATTGCTTATGCGAGCACGTATGACAATAGAGGTGGAGATGGGCTAGAACCCAATTGTTGAGTTTTTCTTCAAAAATTTTAGCCTTTTAATTAAAGGTGTGTGTCTTTTTTTTTTTTTAATATATATATATATATATATATTATTTTTTTAATGGTTTAAATGGTTCACCAAGATGAAGTTGGTGGGACATGCTAAATTGTTTTGGACCAATCTTGAGTGCAAATTAGAAAGGTTTGGACATGATCCGATTGTAAATTGAGTCGAGATGAAGGAAGCGCTGAGGGAAAAATATCTTCCTCTTCCTTATTGCTAGAAATTATTGGATCAATGGCAATCGCTTCGCCAGGGAACAATGCTCATGAAGGATTACATTACCAATTTTGAAGAGTACATGATGAGATGTAATGTCGAGGACTCAATAGCGACTCTTTTGCATTTTAGGATGGGCCTTCACTCTGATATTCAGCGCGAGCTGCTCTCTCACGATGTTTGCACCCTTGAGCATGCCTATCATTTAGTGCAAGAACTTGAGCAATAGTTAAAACCGCAATTTGGGAGATGGTTTGACTCTTGTGAGTCCAATGTTAAGACTACTCCCTAGAGAGCTAAGTCTAACTTTGGGAGTCAACCCAAACCCTTTGTTAGCACTCAAAGTAGCCCCAATGACTTCAAGGGTAAATGAGTCACTACTAACGGTTCGTGAGGAGGCGATCTCAGGCAGTGTTATAATTGTTAAGGATATGGCCATTTCGCTTATGAGTGTGACCTAAGGCTCTCGTGATTGAAGAGCATGAGGAAGAGAAAGATGAAGATGACCAGGGTGATTGTGAAGAAGAAGAATATCACCATGTAATTGATGCTAGTGATGAAGAAGAAGAGACCGTACCACTTGTAATTGTCAGGTGCGCCTTAGCTTAGGCTAAGGGAATTGATGATTGGCGAAGGAATACCATTTTCTATACTTACGACAAATGTAGTGAGAAAAATTGCATGGTGATCGCCGATAGTCACAATTGTACAAATGTGGTCTCCGAAAGCACCATTTCTCATTTGGGCCTGAAGCCTAGTCCTCACCTTCATACCCTATAGAGTTTCATGGGTTGGTGCGTCCTCTCTGCCAATCTCTTAGGGGGTGTTTGGCGCACGATATTGGGAAGGATTAGGTGGGATGAGATTCAAAAAACATAATTATTACATATGGTAGGGATTGTCTCCTGTTACCATGGGATAAGCTTAATTCCATGCTATGTTTGTAATACGGTGGTACATTGAATGGATATACCCACCATAATTTGAAACTATTTGAGAATAACATGTGTTATAGCCAAACCGTTCATCTGTTTTGTAACCTCATTTTATGGCATGGGCCTAAAAATGAGGCAAATCCAAAACTTATGTGGGCCCAAAGAAGTTTTCAACGGTAGGTATTCAATCCCCACTGCTTTCTATGGTGGGGTCCACTTGAGCTTTAGATCTACCTGATTTTTTGGCCCATGCTCTAAGATGATCTCGAAAAATGGGTGGGCGGTGTGGATATAGCCCACACATCATAGTGGGACCTACACAACTTGCTAACATTGAGTGGAATTGGCATGGGACCCAATGCAATTCCATCTAATCTAATTCCAAGCTTTTCCGGCCTTCCCAAACATTGAGTGGAATTGGCACGGGACCAAATGCAATTCCATCCCACCTAATCCCATCTAATACCATGCGCCAAACGCCCCCTTATTGTTGTCTTATTCCCATCCAGTTCGCATCTTATAAAGGCTCGTTGTGGTGTGATGTTTTTCCTATGGATGTAAGCTACATCATCTTGGGTAGACCTTGGCTCTTTGATCGTGATGTAACAATATTCGGTCATTTGAATGTTTGTTCCTTTATGCATGAGGGTAAGAAATCCCCTTCTGCCCAAGAGCACCAAGGAGGACATTAAAAAGGTTAGACAGAAGGATGTGAGGAAATCGCAAGCCAAGTCTCTCCACATATTAAACGCTAAAGAGTTTGAACGAGAGACTAATGCGGATTTGATGGTGTATGCCCTCGTGGCTCTTTAATCGTGATGTAACAATATTCGGTCATTTGAATGTTTGTTCCTTTATGCATGAGGGTAAGAAATCCCCTTTTGCCCAAGAGCACCAAGGAGGACATTAAAAAGGTTAGACAGAAGGATGTGAGGAAATCGCAAGCCAAGTCTCTCCACATATTAAACGCTAAAGAGTTTGAACGAGAGACTAATGCGGATTTGATGGTGTATGCCCTCGTGGCTCTTTAATCGTGATGTAACAATATTCGGTCATTTGAATGTTTGTTCCTTTATGCATGAGGGTAAGAAATCCCCTTCTGCCCAAGAGCACCAAGGAGGACCTTAAAAAGGTTAGACAAAAGGATGTGAGGAAATCGCAAGCCAAGTCTCTCCACACATTAAACACTAAAGAGTTTGAACGAGAGACTAATGCGGATTTGATGGTGTATGCCCTCGTGGCTAGAGAGGCTACACCCCGAGGTTAGAGTAGAGTTATTACCCGAGGTGAGTCCGGTACTGGAGGAGTCAAGTGATGTTTTTCCTGAGGATTTACCGGATGAGCTTCCACCCATGAGGGACATTTAGCATGACATTAATTTCGCCCCTGGGTAGACTCTACCAAACCTTTCTCCTTATTGAATGAACCTTACAGAGCATGTGGAGTTGAAGAAGTAGGTAGATGAGCTCCTTAAGAAGGGTTTCATTTATGAGAGTTTGAGTCCATGTATCGTGCGAGTGCTTCTCACGCCTAAGAAAGATGGCACTTGGGCGCATGTGTGTGGACAGTCGGGCCATCAACAAAATCATGCTCACGTATCAGTTTCCCATACCATGAATTGATGATATGTTGGACATGATGGCAGGTGCCACGATTTTCTCAAAGATAAACCTCAAGAGTGGATATCACCAGATATGTATTCACCTAGGGGATGAATAGAAAACAGCCTTTAAAACGAAGGATGGGTTGTACGAGTGGTTGGTCATGCCTTTTGGTTTGACTAATGCTCCGAGTACGTTCATGCGTGTGATGACCCAGGTATTGAGGCCCTTTATAGAGAAATTCCTGGTGGTGAACTTCGACGATATCCTCATAGTACCTTCAAAGAACTACACATCGATCATCTGAGGCAAGTTTGCAGGATCTTTAGGGAAGAGAAGTTTTATGCAAACCTCAAGACGTGTTCGTTCATGTCAGATAGAGCTATCTTCTTAGGTTTCATAGTTTCATCAGAAGGCATGTCCGTGGATCCCGAGAAAATCAAGGCCATTGTGACTTGGCCTGAACCGCGAAACATTCATGAGGTATGTGGCTTTTCACGGCTTAGCTACCTTTTATAGGTAGTTCCTTAGTGATGCAGACATCAGTGATGTGCACCCTTTAGAGTGTACTAGGGGAGGTGTCGCCGACAGAGTACTGGAGCGGAGGAGTTGATGTGGATGGATGTTAGGTCTATTGGACCCATTTTCTGACGCGCTACAAGTGCAGGAGCGGCATGACCGCACTCTGACCATAGATCCATGGGTTGGATTTCACACCTTACCACATGAGTGTTTTAGTTTTAATCGTTTTTGTTCTTTTTTCTTGTTTCAAGGGCTTTACTGCACTTTCTTTATTTTTCCATCTTTTTATTATTTTTCTTGTTTTCAGGGGTTTTAGTACACTTTTACATTTTCCATAGCTTATATATACGCTGTGAGAAATCCTATTTTCATTATTATTAAATGAATAAAAATTCATATATTTTCTTCCTCTTTATTCAAGAGATTAAGGTTTCAGGATTGACCCTTTGGTGTGGAGGATTCCACCCCTATTTCAGGTTTCTTTCTTTCTAGATCTTCGAGGTGCAGGAAAATGTAAGAATCATCCTCATTCTTTTCTTTCGATGACAAAGGACTTATACTTTCTTCATCTCGAACCCTTCATTTTTCACCCCTTTCATTCCTCTCTGGACATCTCCTTTCTAGTTTGAAAGGAAAAAAGGTATGGTTAGTCAGTAGAATCAGATCCAAACTTGACTGTGGACTGACTTATGATAGATCTAGGTTATCTTCATATTCCTAGGTCCTCCCTTTTTACCGTTTATGTGATTTTATGCTAAGAAATATAATCCTAATAGGACCTTATCTTTGTGTTGAGATTTACCTAATCTCTTGATATATTTATTTGAACATTCTTTAACCCGATTATACATGCATCTAGGGTTAGGTCATCACATATCCTTGCATCAATTAGAGGCTTTAGTTCCATTATGACCTCCATCATAGATTGCATAAAGAAAGGGGAGTTCAAATGGATTAACGTCATGTCAAAAGCATTTAAGGAGATCAAGGGCAATATGAAAGATGCTCCTGTCACGCACCTCTTGACTTTTCTAAAGTCTTCGAGGTTGCATATGATGCCTCCGGGGTAGGTATAGGTAGAGTACTTAGCTGGAAGGGACACCCCGTTGCTTTCTTTTGTGAGAAGTTAAATGAAGCAAAGCAACGATACTTATGACAAGGAATTCCACACAATAGTCTTATACTTACATTCAATGTTGTCGAATCGCATATGCGATCATGTGTAATCGCATATGTGGCTGCGTATTTTTATTTTTATTTTTTGAAAATTTTATATATATATATAAAATAAGGAAATTTTCAAAAAAAATGTAAAAAAATATAAGAAAATAAGAAAAAATTTTCTAAGTTAATAGATAACTAATTCTACATATTAAAAATACATTTGAGAGAGAGAAAATCAATTAAACAATGAATTAAACATCAAGTTATTGACATTTAACAGTATAGTTAACAAGAAGTAACAACAAAATCAACAAGCTATTTATTTATTATTGTAGAAAATTAACAAGCTATCTTCATTGAAACTTGAAAGTGCTTGAATCTTGATCTTCCAACTTTCAAGATAGAGGGAATGTAGGAGAGAGAGATTAAGATCACTTGGAAGTAAGAAATACAAGAGAGAGAGAGAGAGAGAGAGAGAGAGAGAGAGAGATTAAGACCACTTGTAATTAAGAAATGTAAGAGAAAAAGAGAGTAAGAGAGTTTTGGAGTGAGAATATTGCAAATGGAGGAGATTTGGAAGCCTTTTTATAGGCAAAATGTTGTTTTTTTTTGTAAAAAAAATAAAAATAAAAAATTCAATGCGCCATGGCCAATACACGATCGCGTATGTTGTATGCGATCCCATATTTTCGCATATGCCACATATGCCACATATGCGATCGCATATGTGCCATGATCACATATGCTTTGCATATGGATATGCGCATATGCGGTCGCACATGATAACACTACTTACATCATTGGCAACATTATTTACCACTGCAAGAGTTCGTCTTGTTTTCAGACCTTGAGACCTTATGTTATTTTAACTCCCGAAAGAAATTAAACCCGAGGTATGCCAAGTGGGTTGAGTTTTTTCAAGAGTATTTGTTTGTTTTGAAACATAAGACCGGGGTCAAGACCAAACCTACTTATGCCCGTAGCCATAAAGTGATGTTACTACAATCTATAAGCATTGAAATCACTGGATTCGAGAGTTTGAAGGACGAATATCCCATGTGTCCTAACTTCGGGAAAGTATATACATCACTGTTGGATGGTCAGAGGAATGATAGTGGGTTTGTCCTGATTGATAGTTTTCTATTCAAATGAGACGGACACTACATTCCCCGCACATTCCTACGGGATTTCCTTGTTTGGGAGCTTTATGACAGTGGAGTAGTCGGTCATTTTGGTCATGACAAGACTATTTTCCTTGTCGAGGACAAGTTTTATTGGTTAAGTCTCAAGCGAGATGTAGTCAAAATTATAAGGCAATGTAGAACATATCAACTGGGAAAGCAGAATAAGTATAATATGGGTTTATACACACCTTTGCCAGTGCCACACACTCCATGGCAAGGCCTCGGTATGGACTTCGTGTTTGGGCTGGAAGTGGATTGTGTGCCGAGTAACTTAGTACCCTAAGCATATTGAGTAAACATGTGGGGTCCACCATGATTTATTTATTTTATCCAATCCGTCTATCCATTTTACTAGATAATTTTAGGGTTTTAGCCCAAAAATGAAGCATATACAAAGCTCCAATGGACCACACCACACAGAACAATGTGAATTGAATGTCTACCATTGGAAAACTCTTGGGAGCACAGAAGTTTTGGATCAAGCTTATATATATATTTTTTCCTTCATCCATGTTTTTGTGATCGTATGAACATGTTAGATGACAAATAAACATCATTGTGGGGCCTAGCAAGGTTTCAATGGTGGAAATCATTATTTCTATTGTTTCTTGTGGTATGGTCCACTTGAGCTTTGGATAAGCTTCAATTTTGGGCTCAAGCCCTAGAATGAGCTGGAAAAACAGATGGACGGTGTGGGTAAACCACATACATTCATGGTGTGCCGAATAGAGTTTACTCAGTACAATAAGAGCGTACTAAGTAACTCAATATGCAATCCGATTTCGCTTAGGCTTCCCAAGACAATCAAGAAGCACGATTCCATTTTTGTTGTAGTGGACCCCTTTTTTTCTTTTTTCTAAAATGACCCATTTCCTACCATGCTCTAAGTTGTTCGATGCCTCCAACATCACGAAGCTATTCTTTGCAGAGATTGTTCATTTACATGGTTTGTTGAAAACCATCGTGTCTGACAAGGATGTTAGGTTTACGAGTTATTTTTGGAAGACACTTTGGTACATGATGTGCACGAGATTATAATTTTCATCGACATACCATCCTTAGACTGACGGTCAGACAAAAGTGGTCAATAAGAGTTTAGGGAACCTATTACGATGTTTGGTGAGTGACCATACCAGGACTTGGGACGCAATATTACATATAGCTAAGTTTGTATATAACAGTTCAATCAATGGGTCAATAGGCATGAGTCCCTTTGAAGTTGTGTTTGGTTATAAGCCTAGAAAACCTATAGACTTTATTTCTATGACAGTCTCCCATAGGCCATCAGAGACTGCAGAAGCATTTGCACGCCACATTCATGACTTGCATATGGAGATTAGAAAATGGATTAACGCAAGTAATGAAAAATATAAGAAACTTGCTGAATCTCACTGTAGATTCAAAGAATCTCAGGTAGGCGATAAAGTGATGATAAGAATAAGGCCTAAACAATTTCCACAAGGAACTTTCAAAAAATTACAAGCTCGCAGTGCTGTGCCATATAAGATTTTGAAACGTTTAGGTCCTAATGCGTACTTGGTAGATCTTCTACCTATTATGGGCAATGTTTTAAGTATCGTTATCGCGTAATATATTGCACCCTTGGGATATGAATACATATTGGTTATCGCATGGGATATATCGGTTGTATCATGTAATGTATTGTTGTTGTTGGGAAACATGGGAACATTTGGAAATTGGTCGAATTTTTCAAGGAAACTTCAAGAATTGTTGAAAAAGACATCAATACACACTTGGAAATCAAAACATTATAGAAAAGGTGCACATAATAGGGGTTTCCTTTGAGTGGGGTCCTAAAACATGTATTGTCCAACTGAACTGATGCAAGTATATTTAAAGTCTATTCATATAATTTATAAACATAAGAAGACATGTATGCAAACACAAGCAATTCTTTTAAAAGCAAAAGAAGAATCACTGGGTTACATATTTGATTTTGTGTTTGGATACAAAGATTGCAACTGATTTGCGAGAAATTGAGAAATTTCGATTTTTCACAAATTTCCGCAACCTGGCCCATCTCCCCCAAATCTCGAAATCGAAGCTCTGAATCTATGATTTTTCATGGAAAACATGAAGAATCATATATTTCTAACAATTTGACATTGATTTAACATGATTTACAACCCCAAAAAAAAGGATAAAAAATTGAAAATGCTCATCAGATCGAATAGGTAGGATATATCGATACTACCTATGCATTTCGTATCGCACAAGTGGGATACAAGATATATCGTGGGATATATCGGCTAATATCGTCGATACTTAAAACACTGAGTATGGGTATTAGTGCTACATTCAATGTGGATGATCTTGTGCCTTTCTAGGACCCCTCTCCTGACCTAGATAATGACACACCCGAGTTGTCCCATCTCCCACGGACCTTACATAACCCTTCTTCTCAACCCCTACCACCTTTACCATCCATACCTGCGAGCAGAGAGGAGATAAAATATATTTTGGACGAGCATATGGTTTCCACTTGACATGGGGGCTTTCAGAAATATTTAGTCAAGTGGAAACATCGACCAATTTCCGATTGCACATGGATCACAAATGCGGATCTTTAGCGACTTGACTGGGATATTCTAGAGCGGCATCACAACTTTATTTCACCAGAGGTGAAATCTTTTAAGTCGGAGAGAGTTGATGAGGACATCTGACCATTTAGAGTGTACCAGAGGAGGAGATTAGCCCGACCTTCACTTTGGCTCGATGACTTGTAAATGGGCCCAGGTGGGCAGCATTGAGGCCTTGAAGACCCCACATGCTTTATCATGCATGTTTGAAAACTCTATACTAGGAAGATGCATGTGGGCTGCTTAGTTAAGGAGTCTTGACCGTTGGATCTTGAGGACTAGATGATGGGATCGTGTAGATCCTTCGGTCGAATGGTTGGATCATTGTGATCCTTGATCAATTTGATCATGAGCATTGGATTATCATAGTTTATGTTTTTGTTAATTATATATAGTTTAGGATTAGCAAGTTTATGTTTTATGGTGTCATAGGACATTTTAGATACTAGGGTTTTTTTTTTTTAAAGAAATCTTTATTGAGAGCTTTTTTTTGTAAAAAGACTTTGCGACTATTTAAGGCCTGGATGTCCAGCCCTACTGCCCTAGCCTTATGGCAAGCATATGAAATAAAAATAAAAATCTCTCTTTTCTTACCTTGTGATGAAGTAAAAACATCCCGTGAATGGGTGGATTGATTTGGTGTGAAGCCAAGGAGTGAATCCAAACTATCTTTCTCCTCATTTTCTTCCATCAAATGTATCTCTCTCTCTTTTCTCGCTCTTTTTCATTCTCTCTAGCTCTCTCTTCTTCCTTCACCAACAATAGACAATTCCCATTCCCATCTTTGTTTTTCTTTCTTCCGAACCTTATACCGGCGACCTAACCCATCCCATAATATCCTGTTGAAACCCTCCCTCTGACCGTACAACCGTATGTTCATACTCGACAATACCCCACTATCCGTATGATCGTATGGACTCACTCGTACAACTATCCATACGGTCAACATTCCCAATCCCATTCACCTTTTGCTTCCCCATTGAAACCCTAACCCTAAATCCCCAAATCCCTAATCCTAAATCCCTAACCCTAAATCTCCAAACCTTATTTCCCCAAATTTGAAAACCTAAACTTATTTCGCCAATTTCCTAACTCTTGAATTGCACCAAATTTGCCCATTGAACCTGAACCGGTGTTTGAAGTATCAGCATCGTTACAAGTTTCGTTGTTCGAGGATACAGAAATAATATCAATATTGTCGATAATATTACCGATAATTGAAAATGCAGGGAAACATGGGAAAATGGTGAAAATTTTCAGTGAAACTTCAAAAGATGCTAAAATACACAAATTTGCATATTGAGGAATTAAAAAATGCAAAAGGAATGCATATAAAATAAGTTTCCATTTAATGGGGGGCTTAAAAGCATGTGTTGTTGTAAAAAACTAGTCCAACCATCCCATCAATCCCATTTATCCATCCAACCATCCTACCTTCCATGCAAACATCCATCGGTATTTCAGAATATCGACAACACGATATTTCGTTGAGAAATCATCGACAATTGAAAAGGAAACAAAAGAATGTAGTCTTGATATCGCCCATCGCCCATAAAAAAAAATTGAAATGGATTTTTTTAATAAATAAATTTTTGGCGACATCGATACATTGGCGATATTATTGAAATATCACTAATACACTGGCGATACTAGCTACACCTAGAATTTACATAGTAAAAAATATTGGTGATACATTGGAGACATCGATATATTGGTAATACAAGCGACGCTTGGTACTTACACCTGAAAATATTGGTGATACATTGGCGATACTTAGCTATACAATGCCGATAGTTGGAATTTTTTATAGTACCGGTATCGCTACCAGTGCTATCGGTATCGCTGAGCTAGAGATAGAGATAATATCAGGGATACTTCAAACAATGACTTGAACTATGCCTATGCTAAGTGTGAGAGTTCCAATCTCTCATGGGACCTAAGGTTTTCATGTTTACATGATTCATGCTTGTGTGGGATTGTGATTTTAATATAAGTCTGAATTTTATTGCTTCTTTGGTACCCTTATTATCTTGGTAGTATAGCATGTTATGTTATTTGATTTACCTCGATTAATCTGTTAATAATCCCCACATCCAAATAGTTAAATCGCACGTCCTGCATCATTTGTTTATTAATGGCTTTGATTTTGTGATTATTGTTTTCCTTTTGGTGTTGTACCGGTGATTTAGATATCGATAGTATCGGCCAAATACTATCGATATTGCACAACCACAGGGGTGTAATAAGGGTATAGATGTATTTTTACTTTTTGCCTTTTGAATGTATTGGTTGTCTTCATACTTTGTCTTGTATGATTTATAAATGATATGAATGCATTTTGGATATAACTGCATCACTTCTTATGTCAGACAATGTATAGTTTAGGACCATATACAGAGGAAACTCATTACATGTACTGGTTTTTTGTGATCTTTTGAGTTCTAAGTGTGTAAGAATGTCTTTCTTAACTTTCCCTGAAGTTTCATTAAAAATTTCAATCAACTTCCCAATGTTTCCCAAAAACAGCAATACATTCTGTGATACATGCAATATTTCCGATGCGATACTGATATGTTTCCGTATCCCAAGGGTGCATTACATGCATTGATACCTGTATTTAAATCATTGGCCACAACAAGTAGTTCCAAAGGTAAGTTCAAGGTCAGCCATCTGATAAGCTCATTGATTCCATTGAATGCACATAGAATATACAATATAATGCAAAAAAGAAATAGGAAGTATTCAATAATTTTGGTGGAGGGAATCCCAAAACCAGAAGCAGCTTCAGAGTAACTCTGGTTTTATGATATTAGGTAGAAAGAAATTGAAAGCCCTAGGAAGGATTAAGAATGTCCCTTAGACTTTCAAATTCTTCCGTCGCTCAGTCCGTTTGTGCATTTTTTGGGGATAAAATGACCACTGTGAAGTTTTTGGGAAATATCAAAAGGATCTTGCAATCAACAGGTGAAAGCAAATTGAGGAGTCCAATTTTCAGCTTCCAAGACAGGAAACGCCCAAACCTCTTTGCTGGGGCGAGGATTAGGTGTTACCTGGGTAACAGCTTAATGGGTGTTACCCTTACCGTAGGGCCCACCTTGATGATATATTGTATATCCACACCGTCCATCCGTTTTTCTAGCTCATTTTAGGATACAGTCCCAAACATTAAACATCCAAATCTCAGGTGGACCACACCACAAGAAACAGTGATGATTGAACGCTGACCATTAAAAACTTCTCAAGGCCCACTGTAAGAAGATCCGTAATGTTTATTTTCCATCCAACCGGTTGATAAGGTCAAACAAAACTGGATGAAGGGAAAATAAAAAGATTAAATTGAAACAAAACTTTTGTGGCCTACAAAAAGCTTTTAATGGTCATTCACCACTTCTTCCAGTGGTGTGGTCCACCAGAGATTTGGACCTGCTTAAGTTTTGGTATAATGTCCTTAAATGAGATGCAAAAACAAATGGACAACATGAATATGAAACGAATTCATCAAGGTGGGCCCCACATGGTAAGGGTAACACCCACTAAGCTGTAACTCGGGTAACAGCTAATCCGCTGCCCTTTTCTGAAGTTGAATGGAAATCAACAAATTCTTTGAGAAATCAAGAAGTATCAGATAGTGGCAACCTCTCCTAAAACTGATAATTCCAGACCTCCTGGATGTATGGCCTTATGACATCAGCATTAGGGCAGTAGAATGTTGTAGGATATGTTACTCAAGCATCAGTCCACATATTGGAGTCATCTGATCCCCAAATCTAAGGTCATAGGGGTAGTACTCTGAATGTTAATATTCTAGTACTTTTTTGTTAAAACATTTATTGGCAACTGATGATTTGTGTGTGTGTGTGTAACTGCTTTAATATTTATTTATAATTTTCAATTATGTTTTATGCAAAGTGTCCCGATACTTTGTAATCGTACCCAATGTGGATACCATTTCCATATCCATGTTGTGTCATATCGGACAAGGGTACTCTGGAATTTGAATGATGTAAGTACTGCAGGTTGTAGGTCTTGTATTGCCCTACATCCCTTTTAATTTGACCTTTGTCATCATCATTTTGATTAACTAATTTTATCTTTCAAGATTCATTTTTGACATTACCTCATGAAAATGAAGTGCATCTCAAATAGATTGTTCCTTTCTGTGCAGGTACCGTATTCGACGTAGACTTCTATTAACTGGCACACCTATACAGAATAGTTTGCAGGAGTTGTGGGCCTTGCTTAATTTTCTTCTACCTAGCATTTTTAATTCGGTGCAGAACTTTGAGGAGTGGTTTAATGCACCTTTTGCAGATCGTTGTGATGTTTCTCTTACAGATGAGGAGGAACTACTAATTATTCGTCGTTTGCATCATGTGAGTTCTGACACCTACTTTATCATTTTCTTCCATTCATTCCTTGAATTTTTATTTTGACACTTTTAAGGTGCATTGTTGGATGTGCAATTAATTTTATTATGATAATTATGTTGCAAAAGAGTGAAATTTTAAAGTGGCTTCAGTCCCACTAAGAGCAAATAATGAGTCACAAACTGATTACATTCATTTTGAATTGGGACATGGAAAAAATTGCAATGACATCAAGAGGACTAATATCTCAAATTTGGAAACAGTCATCATTCAGTTGCAACTTATTATACTCTCAAGTCAATGTCACAAACAAACACCACCTTTAATATGTTTCTTGGGTTGTCAGGTTATAAGGCCATTTATACTTAGGAGGAAGAAGGATGAGGTGGAGAAGTTCCTTCCTGGGAAAATACAAGTCGTGCTAAAATGTGATATGTCAGCTTGGCAGAAAGTATATTATCAGCAGGTCACGGACTTGGGAAGAGTCGGGCTGGACTCCGGTATGCTTCTGTTTTTTTTTTTTTTTTTTTCCAATAATCTATGTTTCGAATTTGTTGTTCAAAAGACGAAGAAAAAAGTGTGCCATTTGTCTTTAGAGCCACTCTCTTAAGTGTGTCCACAAATGTTTCTCGTTTTCCAATTGGGTTATCTTGTTTCAGTACAAAGTCATGCAAGGTTTTTTTTTTTTTTTTAATAATTATTTGGTTATATTGTCTGAATAAATTTTCTCCCACTTGAGGCCTCCATTCCATCTCCCATGTGGATTTAAGCTTCCATCCATGACTTGGTTTGAATTAGCTACACCATAAAGTTCTTTAGATAAATAGTCTGGCCCTCATGTACTTAGAGGAATGAAAGGACATCCAAACTTTTTGTCTATGGATTTAGATAGTGTGATTTTGGCCCATGGACTGAGCACTGACACCTTCAGTTTATTATTTACGGAGTCTTGTTCCATCACAATCGTGTGGATTAGAGTGTACACGAGTTGAGTTAGCTTGGTCAGCTCGCTCGACTTGACTCAGAAAAACTTGACTCGCCTCGCCTCGAAACTGGATTCAGACCAAGTCAAGCTGGTTTTTGGAGCTCAAAAAAATTCGAGTTGAGTTCGAGCTTGCCAGAGCTCAACTCGACTTGGCTCAAAACTCAGCTCGAATTTACTCAGATCGAATCAGCTTGGTGACTCTGTCATTTTGATCTTGATGCCGCTCGCCGAGTGTTTGATGAAATGCCTCAACGAAGTGTTGTTTCTTGTACGGCTGCATATCAGGGTATTCTCGAAATAGGTATTCAAGGGAAGATTGAAGAAATAAATCCCCACACAAAAAAAAAACTTTTGTAGAACTGCTCTCATGTTGATCTTGATACTGCTCGCCAAGTGTTTGATGAAATGCCTGCAAAGCACTCTTGCTGATTTGCATTCAAAGTATGGTAGATTGAAGATGCAATTTATGTGTTTGATGAAATGCCTGCAAAGCACTCTTACTGATTTGCATTCAAAGTATGGTAGATTGAAGATGCAATCTATGTGTTTGAGAAAATGTTACATAGGCTCAAACTATGCTCGAGCTGGCCTGAGCTGTTGACCGAACCAAGCCGAGCTGGCCAGTCGTGTTCGAGCTGGGGTTAGCTGCTGGCCGAGCCAAGCCGAGCCGAGCTGTGCCAAGCTCGACTCGGTTCAACTTGTGTACAGCTCTAGTCTGGATGCACTTTCTTTTTTCTAAAATATAAGAGAGCGCAGTGCCCCGTTTACAGCTAGAATAACAGTAGGCTCATTAATGCCCCACTCCCTCTGAGCAAACAAAGTTTTTAGCTCAGATGACAAGGGACTACTCTCCCTATAATAATCATCTGCAGCCTTGGAATAATTCCTCCTCATTAGCCCATTTTGGTGCAATCCAATTCTTCTTTACAATTTTGATTTTGAGGTGCCTAAAATGATCTTGAATGATTCTAAGAATGTCTCCACACCAGCAATGAAGACATAGTTAAGCAGACAACTTGAACCAGACCTGAGAAAGCCGCCGTAGATCTGCCTTGGGGATCCTGGAGAATTCCAGCCTTTCCTTTTTCTTTTGGCCATGGATCTAAACTCCCACTCTCTTTCACCTTGCAATGCTTCTGTTTAGGCAGAATAATATCTGTTCACTTGCTGATTAGTTGGACCATTGAGACCTCTTTAAATTTCTTGTGATTAGTGGTCCGTAGTAGAAGATTACTTCCAACCCTCCATACAATCACATGTTCCGGCCTTTCTTTCCCTTCGAAAATGCGTCTGTTTCTTTCGAGCCAAAGCTCTCAACAAATTGCTACTACATACTGCATGAAGAATTCTGATTTGAATGGCGACCCTGAACTTTTACAAGTTTGGAATGCAAAGATTTGGATACCTAGTAATGATGGGGATCAGGCTTGGTGGATCCTCAAAACCCCAGATTCTTAGCATATGGGTAGAATAGGGATTGTTAGAAGTCAAAACTGTCGTGTTAAAATATTTTGAATGATACTATTCATGAACCCGGCCTTTTCACAGTAGTGTTAAAATGTTTCACATGATACTATTCATGGACCGGGCCTTTTCACAGAAGTCATAAGCATCGTATTAAAACATTTCGCATGATACTATTCATGAACCTGGCCTTTTAACATAATGCTTAAATTCTAAATTACTTGCACCCAAGTTATGTAGTCCATTTTTCTTAACTATCCAAATATCATAGAAGAAATGTTGAAGGTCATTTTGAAAAAATGAGAAGAATTAAGGGGAACCGGTTTTTGTATGTCCAATGCTCATGGATCCAAAGAGCAAGAAAGGCGTGATGATGATGATGATAAGGAAGAAAAAAACAAAAGAGATGATGATGATCAAGAATGAAAGAAAGAAAAAACAAAAGAGATCCAGAATGAGAGAGAGAAAACAAAAGATAAGGAAACAGATCCATGCCATGTGATGATCAAATGTTAATAGGAGAAAAGTAATTGCAATGATGGTTAACATAATTGAAGGAACAATTTGCAAGGGAGGAGGTTGTGGCCCTCATATAAGGTAGGTGAGCTATAAGGACTTGCAGATGATGCCAATTGACTGTTGGAATGAACAAATAGAGATCTGGATCTAACCCACCTGGTTCTAGGAAAACATGTGTTAAGGTCTACTAAGGCGTGTTGAGACAACAACTTCCCTCCCTCCATCCCTCGGGCCTCAACCTCGACCTCTCTTGACGCTCTCATCACTATAAGAATAGGGCCCACCAAAGGCCAATAAACAAAGCCTGAGAGTGAACACAACTATAGGCTTCCCCC
Organism: Magnolia kwangsiensis; assembly: GCA_037074715.1. NCBI lineage: Eukaryota > Viridiplantae > Streptophyta > Magnoliopsida > Magnoliales > Magnoliaceae > Magnolia > Magnolia kwangsiensis. The sequence goes on from CM073579.1 coordinate 22,571,533, forward strand.
AATTGACGCTCTCATCAATATAAGAATAGGGCCCACCAAAGGCCAATACATTTAGAACAAAGCCTCAGAGCAAACATCGCTTCCCCAATTTCCTAACAGAGCCTGCTTTGGGCAGCCTCTAAATTTCTCATTAGCTATAGCCCAGTTGATAATCATATGTCGGATCCTCCTATGGGTTCCTTCCACCAATGAGATCTTCGTCTCAAAGATTCTAGCATTCCTTTCATTCCACACACCACAAGATCCCAAAGAGGCACATCTTCGACAAGATTCCTTTCCGATCTTTAAACGGCATCCCAGGCCATTCCACCACCATGCATCCTATTGAGATGTTAAATGTTCAATCCGCCCCAAATAGGGAGAGAAAGGAGCCCCAAACCTCCCTGTTGGATGAACAATGGAAAACCAAAGATTGAGCAACTTTTCATCCTTCCTACACATAATCCACATGTTTGGGAATGCCATTGTCCTCTTCTCTAGATTATCTAGGTTTAGGATCTTGTTCGCTGTAGCCACCCATGCAAAGGCTTTGACCCAGGGCTTTGCCTATCGATGGCACTAAGAAGGATGATTTTACTGAGAATTCATCATTTGCGGACCACCTCCATAATTTCCTATCTTCCACAGACTGGTCTGCATGCACTTCTCTCAGCTTGTGTAGAAGACTAGTATAATGGTCTGATTCCTCGTCTAATATCCCAAACAACCTATTCCTCTACCTCTACATATTACTCCTGAAACTTCACCTCCTTATCTATGATTGACAAACTTAAAACAAGTAGTTTCCCAGATCTTGCTCTCCAGGAGGTCATAAGGACAATCCACAATCAGTTTTGAGATGCCCAGATTTGAGTGGAAGGGGTGTCTTTAGTGTCATCACATGGACTAGATTATTTTCCAGGAAATTAGAGCCGTGGCTGCGGGGCTAAACATTTCCTTTGCTCTGGCAGCTGTAGGTGCTGATCCCTTGGCTATTTAGCAAGGCACAGGCATTGTGCTATTTCCTTTGTTTTGGGAACTGTAATTCCCCTTTAATTATAATAATATATCCTGTTACCTTCTTAGAAAAGAAGGTTTCCATTGATGCATAAAATGCTTGTTTGGAATATACTTTTTGGTGCCTGTCCTGAATCTGTTATTCGGTGTGTGTGGGTGTGTATGTTCTCACTAACTCACATGGTATTGTTTGATCATGGATGCAGTTTTCTCATTTTGAACAATTAAGATCCGTCCTCATATATCTAATTAATGGTTCAGGATCCCTAACTTTCAAATTTTGGAAAAAAGAAAAAAATAAATAAAATCAGTTGGTACTGATTGCTTCCATTCTTGATTCTAGAAGGCTCATAAAATCAAATTTAATGCTGGTTGATAGAAACAGCTTCTATGTTATGAGGGAGTCTTCATGGTTCTTCATTTCCTACAAAGCTTGTATGTTGTGCAAACTGCATTTTCTTTCCATCTTTTCATAGTTAATTCTCATTGTCCTCTCCATCCTTCAAATATCCATTGCTCTTGTTTCGATTGATTACATTTATTATTGGTGTTATTCTTACTTTCCGAACTGTATTTACGCTCATTTCCAATACTCATGTTAGTAGCATTGCTTTAGCTAATGCGGTTATATGCAGGAACTGGAAAGTCCAAGAGTCTCCAGAACTTGTCAATGCAACTCAGAAAGTGTTGCAATCATCCATACCTGTTTGTGGGTGAATATAACATATGGCGTAAGGAGGAGATCATCAGATCATCAGGAAAGTTTGAGCTACTCGATCGCTTACTCCCAAAGCTGCAAAGATCTGGTCACCGAGTTTTGCTGTTCTCCCAGATGACTCGCCTCATCGACATTCTAGAAATCTATCTACAGTTGCATGATTTCAAGTATCTTAGGTTGGATGGCTCCACTAAGACAGAGGAACGAGGGACTTTACTCAAGCAATTCAATGCACCGGACTCCCCCTACTTCATGTTTCTTTTGAGCACTCGAGCTGGCGGCCTTGGTCTTAATTTACAAACTGCGGATACTGTGATAATCTTTGACAGCGATTGGAACCCCCAAATGGACCAGCAGGCAGAGGACCGTGCCCATCGCATTGGACAAAAGAAGGAAGTTCGTGTTTTTGTGTTGGTTAGCGTGGGGTCAATTGAAGAGGAAATATTGGAGCGCGCAAAGCAGAAGATGGGCATCGATGCCAAGGTCATCCAGGCGGGGCTTTTCAATACAACTTCCACAGGTTTGTTGTTGTCCAGGAGGGCAATTTCACCAGCAAAACTCATATTTTTGAAAGTCTCTTTTAGAAAATAAAAAGGAAAGAAGTGTCCATATCCTTGTCTGATCATGGTTGTGATCACCCAGCTACTTTCCTGATGGAAGAATCATAGGGTCATTGTGCATCAGGACATGTAGAATCTCCTGACGTACCCGGTTGATCCAGTAGGGTACACAGTTCAACTATCCAGGCAGTTGATCTGATGGGCCTTGCCATGGAAGAAGTGATCCCCAAAAGATATTCTAGGTTGAAAGATCCGATCTCTTGCCCAATTCCTTGACCATTGTTACATTTTTTCTGAACTGTTTACTTTTAGGCCACAGATTGAAGGGTTGGGATCTCACAAGCTGAGAGTATTCGGAGCATCCCCCCACCAGTGTCGCCCATTAGATCAATGGTCTGGATCACCGGTATGTAGCCCCCGCTTTTATGCTTTAGGAGCATCAAGACACTGCATATCCTGATGCATGAGGACCCTCTAGTTCCCCAACTTGATAAACTGAGGATCATCTTCTGTAGTTAACTAGTAATAAACTCAGTAGTCAAATGAAAAGTTGGTTGATTGGTTTCTGCAGCTCAGGACAGGAGAGAGATGTTGCAGGCGATCATGCGCAGAGGAACGAACTCGCTGGGGACAGATGTGCCAAGTGAGAGAGAAATAAACCGCCTTGCGGCCCGGACAGAGGATGAATACTGGCTGTTTGAGAAGATGGACGAAGAGAGACGGCAGAGGGAGAACTACAGATCAAGGCTGATGGAAGAACACGAGGTGCCCGATTGGGCGTATTCCGTCCCTGACAAGGGAGAGAAAAACAAAGGGAAGAACTCAGATCACTGGGCCAGTCACACCACGGGGAAGAGGCGCCGGAAGGAAGTGGTCTATGCCGATCTACTAAGTGACGTACAGTGGATGAAGGCTGTGGAAGAGGGAGAAGATTTGTCAAAGATCACCGCTAAAAGCAAGCGGAGAGAACACTTTTCTGAGGCCGTCGAATCAACGAGTGAGAATGTGGAACAGCCAAGAATGCCCGAGTTGAAGAATGAGCTTGAATTGAAGAATGAAAATGAGTCCGTTGCAAGTGAGGACTTTGGTGAGGAGTTCTTGGGACGAACTCCAGAAAGGCACCAGTCCAGGCCGTTGCAGTCCATTGATGGACCAGCGGGAGGTGTTGAGGTCCATAGTTGGCATGGCGACCTCCTGACATGGAAGACCCACAAGAGGAAGAGATCATCAAGCCATGTGGGACATGCAAGTTCATCATCTGATTTAAGAGGACACTCTTCTAGCAGGGGAAATGGTGGATGGGCTTGAGCGGGACCCTTCAGACAATGCTAGCCCCAAAAAGCATGGGACATATGCATGCTGTCCGCCCATAGTTGTAACCATAGTTACTGATATCTTGTCTAGCTACTACTTAGGGATCCTGATCATCAATCCCGCAATTCTGTGGACCTTAAGATGGCGTATTTCCTAATTTTGGCCGCTGATGTGATTCAATTATTAAGTTACAAATCTGCCATCGTTCATGCTAACTTGCAATTTATGAAGCAAATAAGATAAAAAGACAGCTCAAGTCTATTCTTTTGAGAGGTAGCCTTCTGTTGATTGATTGAATGGGTTGTGTGGCTATTGGAATCATCTCCAACAACCCTTGATTTTCCTTCAAGCTGCAATGTGTTCCCCATTTTCATGGTATGAAGATGGCAGGTGATCATTTCCAACTGGTTGGACAATGAATTACTTTCTAACTTCTCATGTGTCTAACATCCAACTTGTCCAATAAAATGACCCTACCATGAGAATCACCTGATGCAGAAATCAACCTGATCCACTGATCAGGTGGGTGATACCATACAAAACAATGGATAAGCATTGATGTAACTAAAAATTATAGGTATGGCCCACCTGATGAATCTAATGCCCATTTCTGTAACTATTCCTACTAAATTGCATTCCAAACACATAGTTCTGCTAATTTTTAGGCCTCTAGACTAAAGAGCCTTCATCCAAATCTACAATTTAGCATTTTCTCCCTCTCTAATCTTGTCAACCAGTTGTTGGGTACCCAGTGGACTCGACTTGATTTTAATGGGTCCGGGTCCCATTTAAAAAATGGGTCTAGTCAGGTTCAGGTTGGGTTCAATTAGTTTTTAATAGTTAAATGACACATTATGCTTGCAAAAGAAATGAGGTTTTCTAAGCCACACACATGTAAGAGAGACCATGTACATATGTCATACACATGTCAAAGTGGCACATGTGGGTGCAATCTAATATGCCATTGCCCGGGAAAGATGGAAGATGACATGAACCTGGAGCATCAGAGCTTTTAAATGGAACTGAGCACATGGACTGGGCAAAGAATATCAGCTATGGGTCAAGCAAATGAAGATGCAACAAGGGAGAAGCTAGAGCAGAAACAAGTAACAGAGCACCAGTGGGAGCAAAAGTGCAAAACCCTGAATATCACAAACAAGGAAAGGAACCCATCACTGAATTTCAATACATTATATATATATATATATATATATATATATATATATATATATATATATATATATATATATATATATATATATATATATATAATATATATATATATATATATATATTATATATATATATATATATATATATATATATAGCAATCTGTAAAGGTGAAAAGGAAAATTTCTGCTAAAAGAGAAGTGTTAGAACCACATATTTCTCATTGGAGAAATGGTCTGATAGGAAAATTAAGTCTTCTGAAAGAGAGACTCAAGTTAATGTAAAAGATGAAAGAATTGAGTTTTCTGTTATCTAGCTCGTAAATGAGTCTCCTCTTCTACTTCATGGTGGAGGATGACCTCATGCATGTCTATCTTGAATTTAGGAAGCCTGTGTGGAAGTAGCCATTGGTAAACCCCTGGCACAAGTTGTGAAAATCCGTTCCCCGTCGGGAACTCTTTGGCAGAGATTTGAATGTGAATGTCTCTCAGACGCTTTTTCGTGCAGTACAATCATCATATCCAAGATAATTGCACCGATACTCATCCAAGCATGACAATGGAGCTGGACATTGGTCTCTGTTTGAATGATTCCGAAGAACCAGCCCTATATGGGAATTGGATGCATGCACCATGATGGGTCTCAAAGAATCCTAACAGGGTAAAAGAGAAGCTTGAAACAGACGATGAAGCAAAGAGGCGCATGGTCGGAAACAATGGCATTTGGCTGGAGATGGAAAACACCGTGACAACCCAAACTCAGAAAACCACCCACTCCCTGAAAACCTGCCCATCATCAATCAAGATGCCAGAATACCATCCACCATGCTCCTCTCAGTTTCATGAACTTCAAACAGCCCTATAAAAATTCAGTAAACTCCAAGTCCGGAGAAGACAACATACAAGTAGCAGCTGATGGGAAGGATATCATGGTGTATGTAGGTTACAGCAGTGGCTAAATCAAGAATCAAACCAAAGAGGAAACAATTCCCCCAGCCCTCTCAATCATCATCCCCAAAGGGGATCTTTTGAAAGTATTGCGAGATAATAATCAAGAATCTGCAACTGTAACGCCCTAAAAATCGGGGGTTGAGTAGAAACCCAACTCCCAAGTTCCAACACATCACTTATGCAACATATTTAATGATGATTGTATGTTGTCTATATTAGTGCATAAAACATGAATGAGATTAAGCCAAATCAGCAAAACATAATCCAGAGACAATTGTAATACGCAAGCGGAAGACTGAAATGAATATGTATAACTTTATAAACCAGTATAGGTCTCCAAAGTATGTATGCGTTGCCAGTCAATAATTACAAGTATTGTTTCAAAATACAAAATGTCAAAAAAAAATGTGATAGTTCACTACAAGTATAACCCTGAAGCCCCATCGACCAAGACACGACTCACATGAACCTGCCCGAATATTGCATATATGAGAATGCCTCCTCATCATCCTCAAAGTCTGGCTCTGCCTCGCAGACCGCGCCATCATCTGAAACTACAACAGGGTTTGGTTGGTGTTTAAAACACCGTCCCAGAACGTGGGAGTGAGTGATCAACTCAGTAGAACAATAAAGCAAAGGTTAACATGTTATCAATTCAGTCAAACAGTAATGATAAAACAATACAATCAAACATTCCTAAGTACTCTGATTAATGCAGGAATGGTATGTATAAATTATGCATGCCTTCATCTGCACTCCCTTTACGATATTCATCTAACGGTCGCGCATGTTAGTCACTTCCTCAGTGCTCTCTACTCAACGCCAAACGACATATGCAGTGCGGTGCATGAACGTGATTACCAAGTTCTTATTAGTTCTTTTCATATAGCAGGATTGGAAAACTAATGTACCTCCCTTATATCAATACTCAAACAATGATCCATTATAGGGTCGTCAATCCTAGTAAATCTCATACGAAGTTACGGTTCTAGGTCACTGCAAAGGGCTCGTCACCTGATCAGTACAGGCCTAGTTTATACTCTAGTTACTACGGAAAGGCTCGTCGCCTCAATGCAGTCTCAAAGTATGCTCGAGGTCACTACAAAGAACTCGTTACCTAATCATACACATACACCTAATCATAACTTACACTATCTGAAACCTTAAAACAGATTAGGGTTTGGTTTTCTTACCCAAGTACGTTGTCGGAAACGTCGGATTTGTGATACAGATGGGGTGGCTAAATGCGTGGAGCAACGAGATCAAATCCCAGGATGAATCTCCAACTCTCTCTCTTTCTCTCTCTTCGCTTTCCTTTTCCTCTCCTCTCTTTCTTAGGGTTTAAAATTCGTATGGAATATGAGAGAGAGGGGTTTAAAGCCCTTATATAGGCCTGGAACTGATGGGAATGGCCCTAGGGCCATGGTATACTTAGGTTATGTCCAAAGATCAGCTGTTCTGATCCAACAGAGCACTTCTGGAGGCCCCTTTGCTCAATGCGGTCGGACTTAAGCTCCCTGACATTGGATACAAGTCAAGCTAAGTTTTCAGTCTAATCGGATTTACAAATCGCCTGTGGCAGACCAGTTTCAGTTTGACGGTCACGGGTATTCGATCAGGGCCACAAGTGCACTGACATGTGTGAAAAAATTTTCCTGATCCAAGGGTGTAATTAGGTCAGATTCTGACGGTCTGAATCCTTATATTTGGCCCGCAAGCGACATAACTCAGTTTACTTAAATTTGAATTTTATTTCTAAAGATATTCACGTTTCTCGCACACTTTGCTCTGGGCGTAAGTTAAACGTTTATAAATATAATTAGGACTTGATTTCCGAGATGGTTGTCAAGTCCAACTAGGCGGTCATACTCGTATAGTTTCGTAGCTATCGGGGACCTTCGACGTGCGGTCCAGGTCCGATACGGAGTTTCAATGTGCTCCCGAGAGCAACCGGGTTTAGAGATGGATTCTAGATTTCAGGATAATGTAGCGTTAATAATTCTACAAGTTTTGGGTCTTGCAGATCGTATTTAAAGCGATTGGTGCTAATTTCACAGGTAAACTAGTTTAGCGCTAGTTAATTCTCATTTAATTTCTAAAGGATTTGGTCCTTAGTGATTTCTGCCTGAGGTGGTACTTGGGTCTTTATACAGATTTCTCCGGGACGTTACAGCAACCATTGGTGATCATTAAACCAGATTTTTACTTGCCAGATCTCAACACCACTTTCGTTTTTGCTCCCACTACTATGGAGATGGTCAATCAAGATGAAGGAACAACACAATAAAGGATAGGCTGGATCGAGTGGAGCGAGTCCAAAGAAAACATGGCACAGATCTTCCCAAAAAAAAAAAAAGGAAAGAAATCTGGAAGCAACTGTTGCGAGACGCTTGGAGAGTCTATTCAGACGAGCAAGCCAGAGCAAAGAAGGTACTCTGATAATATCTTCTTTTATTAATGAAGATCATTGCCTGGAATTGCCAAGGGGTTCTCTAAAGCCTCTCATGAGAGCTTTAAATGATATATTAAAAGATTTAGAAAAAAAAAAAACCCAGACATTTTAGATCTTGCAGAAATATGAATGGAGCACAATCCCACTGATTAAACATCACAAAAGCTGTCAACTCAAAGGTTGTGGAGCACTGGTTCATTCCGGCAACTGGTTTTTCTGGAGGAATTTGGTTGGCTCTTTAATTTCAATCAATACATAAAAATAGAGAAAACAAACAATACAAACCAAAGAATTCATGTTATAGTAATTGACAATCCAAACAATCCTCTTTAATTTCAATCAATACATAAAACTAGAGACAACAAACAATACAAACCAATGAATTCATGCTATATAGTAATTGAGAATCCCAACAATCCATGACTTTTATCAATCATATACTTTAGTCCTCAATACTGCTGTTGCCAATGTGTATGGGAGGAACTTCGACATCTGGCATCTTTCCTTCGATTGGCTGAAGACTATTATTGTAGACTTCAATGTGATTGTGTACAAGTGGGAAAAATATCCAAATAATGATAAGGGCAACTGAAATATGATAAACTTCCGAAGTATCAGAGATGATTGTGGTTTAATGGATGATATCGAGTTTGAGGGAAAGCCCTTTACATGGGATAATTGTCGTCTTAGTAGAGCAAACATTAAGAGCCAGACCTGATAGATGTTTAGTTAATCACCAATGGTGCTCCGTTTCCCAAAAGCACATCTTATACATCTCCTGCGTACGGCGCCAGATCGATTTCTGACCAAGGCCATTCCAATTTGAGGTGTTTTGGATGGATCACCTAGATTTTTCAACCTTAATTCAAGATAATTGGAAGTGCAATTGCAGAGATCCCGCATACAATATTAGAGGAGTAAGATCAGCCCTAATGTCATGGAATAAAGAGAAGTTTGGCCAGATCAAAAAGAAACTCCAAGACTTTGAACACTGATTAAATGATCTTCAAACCGGAGCGCAAAGGAATCATATTAACAACCAGATTGAAGAAAGATGAATCATGACTGAATATCACCTCCTTCGATACCAAGAGATTAAATGGTTTAAAATATCCTGATGTAATTGGGCTCAGATTGGGGGACAGCAACACAATTCTTTCACTTATCAACAATTTCTAGGAATAAAACAGAATCGTTTACCTTTAAGATCCAACATTACCAAACTAACAAGAAACTCTGATGAAATTCAAAACAAAATGATCAATCATTTAAAAAACATCTATGGGAGTTTGTCTCAGGAAGATATTGATAAAACTGTAACTTAACTAACATAATTGAAAATGCATCATGGAAGAAGAAAAAACGGCCCTAACAAAACAGGTCTGAGAAGAAGAAATATATGAAGTTTTAAAAAACATCAGACCTTTGAAGACGTTGGTTTCCAGACTTCTCTTTTCCCCCAAAGGAATTGGAGCATAATTGGTGAGGAATTGCTAGATGGTAAAAGCTTCTTCTTCTTCTTCTTCTTCTTCTTCTTTTTGAGAAGGAACACATGCTTAAGAACTGAACCAAACAAACATTGTGTTGATCCCGAAAAAGGAGGTAACCCAGTGGAGATATCAGATCATCAACCAATCAGCTTATGTCATGTGGGATATAAAATCATATCAAAAATCCTAACAAACAGAATGAAACCAATCCTGGAAAAAATCATAGCCTCATACCATGCAGCCTTTGTTCCATCTGAGAAATTTTCACTCAATTGAAAAGGAAATCTGGCCGATCTAGTCTCCCTTTTTGGAAGATTGAGTTGGAAAATGCCTACAACCAAATTGAATGGAAATTCTTAAGAGAGGTCTTATACAAATTGCCATTCCATGAAAACTGGATTGGGAATGCATGATCACTGGCAATGTCCTTTGGATAGCAAGCAAGTCCAATAGGAAGTTTGTGTGCTTCAGGGCCTTAGCTTGTCACATTAGTCTGAATTTCATCCTTCTGCATGTGGGAAAAAGTAGAAATATCTCCATATACCATGTGTTCGATAATGAGACCTCGTCTTCAGACTTGTAGCCTTTCCATGACATAAAAGCTACCATTACATTTTTTCAAGTCAGCAACAAAAATCTTTATCGGCATCACTGGAAATGTTCTTTGGATTAGTAAGCACATCCAAAGGAAGTTTATGGGCTCATATGAATTTGAATTTCATATTTCCGGATGAGAGAAAGAAGTATAAATATCTTCATATCCTAATTAGTACCATGTCTTCAGAATTGTAGCCTTCCGTGGCATGTAAGCTACTGATACGTTTTCCTCAAAGCAAGTTCACCACCTACTGTAGCCACACTGTTCACAAAGATTTCTCTTTTTTTATGTTTTTCACCCACAGAACCTAAGGTTTCCGATGCATACAAGTATTTTGTTGGAATGTTGATACATAACCAATGGAATGAGTACTGAGTAATTGGTTGGGTATACATTGTCTGCCTTAATCGCCAAGATCATATAATAGAGAAGTCAAATCAGGGACATAACCAGCCATCCTCGCTCTCGAAGCTACTAAATCCAACATCGTATATATTTCGTTGCCCTGTGGATGCGATCTATCGCCGGACACAAAAGCAGTAACACTGTCCTTGACCTTGATCCAAGACCAACCAGGCTCCTTCTTCACCCCCTTTGATTTCATCAGCTTCCTCACATCAGCTGCATCTCTCCACCTCCCCGTAGCAGCGTATATATTTGACAGGGTGATGTGGGTGCCGGCGCAATTCGGCTCCAATTTCAGAATGTGTTCTGCCATGCGTTTTCCACAGTCCACGTTACCATGAACTCTACACGCTCTTAGCAGTGTTGACCAAACAACATCGTCAGGCTTAAATGGCATGCTCATGATCATGAGTTCCGCATCAGTTAGCCGCCCAGCTCGGCCAAGGAGATCAACCATGCAGCCGTAGTGCTCTTTCCCAGGATTGATATGGTGTTGTTTGCTCATCAATTCAAAATAGTGGAAACCAAGATCGAAAAGACCGGCATGGCTACAAGCGGTAAGAACACCGATGAATGTCACGTAATCTGGTCTCAAACCGACCGTGGGCATTTTCTCAAATAGATTGATGGCTTCATTGCTATACCCATGCTCTGCATAACCATTTATCATAGCTGTCCACGACACTATATCTACAGTAATCATAGTATAAAAAATTCGATTAGCTTCTTCTATACTCCCACATTTAGAGTACATGGTGATCAAAGAACTCTTTACCATCGCATCATGTTCGAGTCCAACGGAAAGGATGTGAGCATGGATTTGCTTCCCTTGGTCGAGAATTGCCATATAGGCACAAACACTAAGCAAGCTCGCAAGAGTGAATTCATTTGGTTTTGGCCCTTCCCTCCTCATCTGTGAGAGAAGCTTGAAAGCTTCTTCACCATGCCCTTCTTGGGAATATCCAGCAATTATTGCACTCCATGAAACAAGGTCCTTTTTCACCATATCATGAAACACCATTGAAGCAGATGTTAAGCATCCGCATTTTGCATACATGGTCATGATAGCATTGGCAACCGACATCGAACACACGAACCCAAGACAGAGAACATGGGCATGTAACTGCTTGCCCCACTCGATTTTTGCAAGGCCAGCACAACCAGAGACAACTGCAGCGAAAGTGAATTCGTTGGGACTAACGCCTGAATCTCGCATCTGAAGAAACGCTTGAATTGCGTTCTCCTCGCAGCCCATCTGGACATATGATGCGATGACTGTCGTCCACGAGACAACATCTTGAATCGACATCCTTCTAAACAAAAGCAACCCATAATCTAACTTCCCGCACTTGTTATACATAGTAGCGAGAGTGTTTGCAACAAATGAACTTGAATCAAAGCCTAACTTCATTGTTCGTGCATGAATTTCCTTGCCGCGATTCAAATCACTGAGATCAGCGCAAGCCTTGGATGCAATTGCAAATGTATATGAATCGCATTCGACACCCGAGACCCACATTCTAGAGAAGTAATCAAGTGCCTCCTTGTTGCAACTGGCACGAACAAGCGCTGTTATCATAGCAGTCCAAGAGACGACATTTCTCGTTGGCATCTCATCAAAGATTCTACGAGCCATCAAAATGTTGTTGCCAGCCTTCGCATACATGTCCAAAATGGCGCTTCCAACAAAAACAGAATTCACGAAGCCCGTTTTCACAGAGTACCCATGCATTGATTCCCCATGTTTCAATTCAGAAATGGACCCGCAAGCCTTGAGAGCAAGACTAAGACTGAATTGGTCCACTCGAATCACTTCATCGGTCCACATACGCGAGAATAAAACCAATGCTTCGAAACCATCGGACGCTTTAACATAACCCCCGATCATTGACGTCCACGTGATTTCGTCTCTTACAGGAATTTCCTCAAACAGGTGGCGGGCATCATTCAAATGCCCATTACTAATTAACCCTTTGATAAGACTGTTAGCTTCAAAAGGATCTGGGTTAGCACCCAACTGGATTTTCTCAGTCAGATACCTACTTCTCTTCAAAAGATCCTTGTAGTTGGTGGAAGCGGCCTCTGATCCGGTAAATAACATCCTAATACATGGCCGAACTGATAAAACCATGTTCGTGTTGATCGAGCTTATTCTCATACACTAAAAAAAAAATCACACTGCTTTCATCTCTAGAGAGAGAGGCCTGATTCAATGGCCGCTGCAAACTGAATTCTCCTAAGATTTCCGTTGAGATCCACCCCGTCCATCAGGCAGGCCACCGAGTGTTTGGATGGGGGCCCACAAATCATGCCGATCCACAACTCAGGTGGGCTCCACCAAGAAAAACAGTTAAGAAAGTTCCAGCATTAAAATATTTCAAATTGTTTGTGGGTCCACCGCGGCGCGTGTATGCCGTCCAATCGAAATTGGATTGCGTACTGAGTAACTGAGTACGTTTTTATCGTACCGAGTAAACTTTGTTGGGCCCACCGTGAATGTTATTTTTAAATTGAAATTTATCGGTGAAAAATAAAATTACTAAATTATTAGGCCCATCCAGTGATTGAACCTTTAAACATTTTTAGACAATATAATCAGCTCAGATTGAAGAGTAAATAACTTCAGATATTTAAATCAAATTTCACTGATATTGTTGATCAATCTTATATACCCAATATCTTTCTCATATGTAGCCTGATTGAGATGAGTAACTAGTCAAATTGAGAGTATTGATCAGTAAAATAGACTGAATGGACCAGACATGTAAAATGAGCCAAATATTCTAGTTAAAATTATAACCCAACTTATTGAACTCATGAGAACATAAGAACTGATGTTAGTAAGTTTTGTGGGCCCCATCATAATGTGTGTCAAACATCAATACCGTGGATTTGATGTGTCCCCTTTAGGTTATGAGATATTTCAAAAATCATCTGTAAACGAAACTCAAGTGGGCCATACCATCTAAAACTATGTGAAGACATCCTAAAAAATATAAAAACACTTGGTGGGGCCCACATGAGTTTTGAATGCGGTTGAAACTTGGTCTAAACCCTCATCCAAGTGGGACACACGCAATGAGTGGGTTGGGTATGTGAATCACATTTAGACAGACCCAATATATGATTATGAATGTTTTAAGGAAATCCTTCTCCATTACATTTAGGTGAGTTACTCGTTACCCTTATCAAAGTAAACTTCGTGGGGTCCACTATTATTTATTTATTTTATCCACTCCATTCATCCATGTTAACAGATAATTTGAGGTCTAAAGAACAAAAAGGAAGCATATCCAAAGCTCAAGTGGACCACACCACAAGAAATAATGTGATTGAACCTTTACCATTTAAAATTTCTTGGAGGCCATAAAAGTTTTGGATCAAGCTGATGTTTGTGTTTTCTATTCATTCATATATTTTTGATATTATGAACAACCTTTAATCGTTTTTGGACAATCCGATCAGTCCAGATTGAAGAGTAAATAACTTTAGATGTTTAAATTAAAATTCACTCAAATTGTTGATCAATCTTGTTTGCCCAATATCTTTCTCATATGTAGCATGATCGGGGCGAGTAACTAGTCAAATTAAGGATAATGATCAGTAAAATAGAGTGAATGGACTATGTTGATGCAAAAAACTGGATCCGCCTCTTCCCGACTTTGCTTTTCTGAAACACAAAGAATAAAGAACCCTGGCTAAAGCCGGGGAACCTCCGATGCTTAAGTCAATAAGAGTTTAGGAAGAGGAGTTTCCAGGGTTTTTTCTTATGTACTTTTGTTTCCTGGAGAACCTTCTTTATATAAGCATGAGAAGTCCCGGCGTACGGAGATTCTTTCCCATATTTTCGGGATATTTGATTTAGTTTCCGATTGTTTAGGGATATTTTCTGATCCTGAGTTTTTCTGATCCCGACTTGAGATTTGGATATGCTTCAATTTTATGCTCAATTTTTTCAGCTCATATTTAGTTTATCCACGCCGTCAATTTTAGGCTCAACCTAAAATTGAAGCATATCCAAATCTCAAGTGGACCACACCACAGGAAAAAGTGAGAATAATGATTTGTACTGTTGAAACCTTCGTATGGCCCACAGACGGCCTACAGTGATTTTTATTTGCCATCCGACGTGTTCATCGGATCACACGGACATGGATGAAGGGAAAACACAAATATCGGCTTGATTCAAAACTTCCATGGCCCTCAAAAGAAATTTTAATGGTAGACGTTCAATTCACAACGATAGATATGTAAAAAGCGACTCCGATTAAGCCTGTTCCTAATCCTAAACGCTGTGGTCCACTTGAGATTTGGATATACTGCATTTTCTGGGACAACCCTAAAATTATATGGTAAAATGGAAGGATGTAGTGGATAAAATACATAAATCATAATGGCCCCGCAGTTTACCAACACTGAGGCGTCAATATGAAATCTTAAATCCTGACTGCCTGAATTTGAAATCAGAAGCCTTAAAAAATAAAATTAAAAAATTAAAAAACAAAAACCTATTTGATAATTTTTGTTTGAAACGATCTATTTGTTAACAAACATCTAAAATGTTTGAAATCTGTTAATCTAATGCATTTGCCCATCTCCTCTTTGGAAATATTTACATTATGAAGAAATTATTTTTTATTAAATGAAATTAAAATCATTCTATTTAATTCAAATAAACTAAAGTGCTTAGTAGAAAATTATAATATCATTATTCAAAAAAAAAAAAAAAAAAAGGTTGCACATTTTTTTTGTTTGGGGGCTAGCATGTGACTAAACACACTAACGAGGTATATCCACTTAGTCTGCCAGTTGAGCTATAGATCTAGATGTAAAAAAAAAAAAAAAAAAAGGTTGCACTTAGTGCTTAATAGAAAATTAAAATATCAATGACTTGCATGTATAAGTATGGCAGCAATTTCTTCTGGCATAGTGCAAAGATTTCAAATACTCTCACTTCAGGAATATCATTCTATGTAAAAGAACATTTTCAGCATTGTAGTATTAGAAGAGTGGATCAGAGGTTGTGTAATGTCATGCATATAATAACACCTGATTCAAAACTTATATGGCCCCACGAATATTTCAAATGTGGACGTTCAATCCTCATGTTTTCGGCCTACTTGAGTATTGGATCCAGTTCATTTTTGGTCCCCAAGTCCTAAAATAAACTCACAAAACGGATGGGCGAGGTGGATTTCTCACAAACATTAAGGTGGGCCCCACCTACATTTCCAATGCAAGAACTTAATGTATCTTGTTTAGTGCGTTGCCACACTGAGGTGGCTATTAAACAATGTTGTGTGGCCCCACCATAATGTACATGTTTTATTTTATTTATACAATCCATCCATTTTTTCATATCATTTTAGGTAATGATACAAAAAAAATGAGGAAGATCCAAACAAAGCTAGGCTCGTCGATTTCACCTTTGAAAAAATGCCTCAATCTGAACTCCGAGCACTAAACACGTGCTGAAGGATTCGAGACTAGATACAAGTCTTGATCTCATTCTATAAAGTCAAGGCTTTAGCGTGCAACAGCTTTGAAGCTGGTCTAGCCGAAAAGTTTCAACAATAGTTATTCAATTTTCGTTGGTTCTTAATGTTGTGGTCCACTTGAGTTTTATATATGCCTCATCTTTGAGCTCATGCTCTAGAATAATCTGAAAATTTTTATGGACGGTGTGGATCTAACACATAAATTATGATGAGGCCTAAAAAAGTTCCACATGTTAAAAGTTGGGTTATGTATTACGCAAGCTATTTAGAAGAGAAAAAATCTTCGCAGTAACTTTAGGATGGGTAATTTTGGAAGAATTTTTTTTTAATGTACAAGAATTCATGGAGCGCATTTTGTATTCACCATTAAGCCAAACTCTTATCACGGAAAAAATTCAATGAAAAATCCCGTAGCGCTTTCTGAATTCAGCGTTAACAAATGACACTTAACACAGATCATTTTCTTAATTCCACATTAAGTAATATTTTTCAGAGTTAACAAATAGGCAATTAGTATACTGTTTTACTTGTTAAGTTACTTTTTCACTTTAATAAGTTTGTTAAGCTTTATTGTAAAAATAACTAATATCCTAAAAATTACTTATATAAAGAAGTGTTTTTTTATTATTTTAAAAAATAGCTTTTTAATTAATTGATTTTTTACTTCTCTCTTTCTCTTTCTTGATGTAGAGCAAGTCGCGGACAATTTCATGGCTAAGATGGATCAGAAAAGGTCCGATCGACGACAAATGTGATCTAGACCGTCGGACATTAGATCGGACGTATTTTGCAATCCGGAATGAGTTATCGGGCATAAAATATATGATTTTGGGGTTGAACGGGCTACTTTAGTCAACTAACTCTGCTATGCAAGGTTGCACAAGCCAGATTTGTGAAATACCCCTGTATCGAAGGTCGTTTCCCTAATTTAAGTTCATTTTGTTATAAATAGTAAGTTTTAGTTTGATTATAACTCTTCATCTGTTGGGCTTTAGGAGTTGCGCCCAATGTGAAAAGAGCTTAGAATAACTAGGAGAACGGTTTGGTGAAGCCAAATAGGACACTTACTATTTTTGGACGAAAACCTTGTGCACTAGTAGACATCACGACTGTCTATAAATAGTAAGTTTACTATTTATAGTAAGTTGCGAATTCTATGAGATTTAGTTGTAGTTTGTTTTTAATTTCTCTCTCATTGCTTTGTATCCCTATTTAAAGGGTTGTGAACTCGTTTATTTCATTCATTAATCAATTTCAAATTTATAGAATTTATTTTCTATTTTGTTTGCTTTCTTTCTCATGGATTCGAGAAGGCTCTGTGAGGAGTCCAGAGAAATTCCATGGATTTGGAATAGTTATTCTCTTATGAAAGACGGTTCTCGACCTCATCAAGTTTATCCCTACGTTAATTGGTATCAAAGTGAAAATTTCCCTCGGGCCGATGACAAACAATGAAGGTATGAGCTAAAATCTTATGGACGGTGATTCAGGAATTCGTGATCTTGTAGAAAGAATGGAAGCTTTCCATCGGGAGAGTCAATTGACTATGCAAGGGCTGCAGGCAACCCTCGACCATCTTACGGATGCGTTACTTCCGTCCCGAGCCCTAAGCGGTGCTCTACCGCCTATAGTTGCTCCACCGCCCATGGTTGCTATACGACACAATCCCGATTTTCATAGAGCACCACCAGTGGCAAACTGTAGAGCTATACCAAATGATTCAAGTTCTAGCGACGATGACCTTAATGAAGATTTTGCCCGACGACCAATCTATGGAGGCAATTATCTAGATCGTGCTGAAAGAGACTATCGAGGTAAGGCTAAACTTTCTAGTTTTAATGGTTTATTACGTATAGAAGATTTCCTCGATTAACTAACCAAAGAAGAGAGATATTTTGATTATATGGACGTGTCAAATCATAAAAAGGTAAAATTGATAACGTTTAAATTAAAATCTAGTGCTTCTGCATGGTGGGAGCAATTACAACTCTCACGAGCTCGCTAGAACAAGGCGCCCATCTCATCATGGCCACAGATGAGACGTCTTCTTTGTTACAATTTCTCCCTAGTGATTATGAGTAGATATTATTCCAGCAATACCAGAATTGTCGACAAAAGAATCGAACCGTCACAAAATAAACTAAAGAATTCCATCTGTTCGCAACACGAAACGATCTATCAGAATCTGAGTCACAGAAGTTGGCACGATTTATATAAGAGTTACAATCGAAAATTCAGGATCGAGTTCAGATGCACCCAGTCGGGACCATGGATGAGGTGGTTCAATTGGCAAGTAAGGCAAAAATGCAGCTTGCAAGAGTTTTGAATCAGCCTTATCCTTCAACTCGACCCCCCATAACGGGTCTCGCGCGGGATCCAGTGCTAGTACGAGAAAAAGAACTAGTAGGAGAATGTCCTCAACATCCTGTAACCGCAAACTGTGATATGGGGAGCGGCTCATCTAAGCCTCAACGTATAGCACCCACAACAGTGGGCCCGAGTAGAATGCCAAATCCTTACATTCAACCAAGGTTGAATCTTGTTATCGATGTGGCTAACCAGGTCACTTTTCAAACACTTGTCTTCAACCCGCAGCACACTTAAAAATAAATGAAGGAGGCACTGAATGTGAGGCCACAAAAAAAGACCCTGACTTTGATGAACATGAATAAGCCACTGAGGAAATAGTGGATGACGATGAATTAACAGGCAAAAATCGTGACGAATCTCTACTTGTGAGGCGATTACTGTATACCCCATGGAAGGAATTACATACACACCAACACAATATATTCCATATGCAGTGCACTCTCAATAGAAAGGTCTGAGATGTGATCATAAACAGTGATAGTAGCGAGAACATCGTTTCGAGAGTGATGGTGGACAAGTTATAGTTACCAACGACAAAATATCCTTCACCATACTCAATTGGCTAGATAAAAAAGGTGAATGAGACCAAAGTAACTGAACAATGTACTATTTCATTTTCAATTGACAAAAATTATAAGGATCAAATACTTTGTGACGTGGTCGACATGGAAGCATCCATATATTACTCGGTCGACCCTGTCAGTCGGCTGTAATGCGACCTATTTAGGACAAAACAATGTCTACATATTCGTCAAGGATAGTAAAAAAATAATCATTACTCCTATGACACTAGAGAAACACCCTGAAGCCTTTAAAATGGAGGGAAGTTCTCTCTTGACCATTCGAAATTTCATGGAGGAATCCAAGGATATTGGCGAGGTATACGTCGTAGGGGTGAAAGACGAGGAATCGAAACCCTCAAACTTCCTCCAAGTTTAAGACTATTGCTAAATGAATTCAAAGAAATCTGGCCTGAAGATTTACCTGATGAATTGCTCCCACGAAGAACATCCAACATCACATAGACCTCATCCCTAGGGCTAGTCTGCCCAACCGCCCTCATTATCGAATGAGTCTGAAGGAGTATGAGATACTTCAAGGGCAAATGAAGGAATTGATATGTAAGGATCTCTTAAGAGAGAGCATGAGCTCATGTGTCGTACCAGCATTATTAACGCAAAAAAAAAAATGAAAGTTAGCGCATGTTTATCGATAGCCGAGCAATCAACAAAATTACCATCAAATATCAGTTCTCAATACCATAGGTGGACGACATGCTCGATATGCTAGAAGGAGCCAAGGTGTTCTCTAAACTAGACCTAAGGAGCAAGTACCATCAGATTCATATTCGACCCGGTGATGAGTGAAAAACGGCATTCAAGACCAAGGAAGGGTTGTATGAGTGACTAGTCATGCCCTTCGACCCATCGAACGCACCAAGTACTTTTATGCTTTTGATGAATCAAGTTTCAAAATAATTCACTGGCCAATTTTTGATAGTATATTTTGATGATATACTGATATATAGCCAGGATGAGACGAAGCACAAGAAATATCTCAAGCAGGTGCTGCAAGTCCTACAAATTAATAAGTTGTACCTCAACTTGAAGAAGTGTAGTTTTTTAACAGACAATCTGTTGTTTCTAGGATTTGTTGTAACATCTACATGCATCCATGTGGACGATAAAAAGGTCCGAGCCATTAGGGAATGGTCAATCCCGACAAACATTCATGAGGTGAGGAGTTTTCACGGGTTGACGACCTTCTATCGTCGATTCGTGTAAAATTTTAGCACAATAATTGCTTATTACAGATTTCATGAAAAAATGACCGTTTCAGTGGACCGATGAAGCTGACAAGAGCTTTCATGAGATCAAACATCATTTGTCCACAACACCAATCTTGGTGCTTCCTAATTTTGACGAGCTATTTGAAGTTGAGTGTGACGCTTCATATGTTGAAATTAGAGGAGTATTATCATAGGAAGGCAGGCCGGTAGACTTTTACAGCGAGAAGCTCAGCGAAGCTCGAAAGAAGTGGTCGACTTATGAACTTGAGTTGTACGCAGTTGTTCAGGCACTGCGACATTGACGACATTATCTTATTCAAAAAGAGTTTGTTCTGTATACTGACCATCAAACATTAAAGTTTATTAATAGTCAGACTAACGTGAATCATATGCATGATAGATGGGTTACTTTTTTACACGAATTCGCATTCGTTCTAAAGTAAAAGTCAGAGTAGCAGAACAAGGTGGCTGGTGCACATAGCCATCGTATATCACTACTTGTTACGATAAGTAATGAAGTGGTCGGCTTCGACTGTCTCAAAGAGTTGTATGCCGAGGTGAGCACTTCAAAGATTCTTAGATAAAGTGCTAAGAAGGTCACCCCAGTGGCCTTCATATATAGGACAGTTTTCTCTTCAAAGGGAATCGATTGTGCATCCCCCAAAGTTCACTGAGAGAGCAGATTATTCAGGAGCTACATGGAGGTGGCCTCAGTGAATATCTTGGGCGAGACAAGATGCGAGCTCTTGTGAAAGAGTCGTATTACTGGCCACAATTGGTACGTGATGTGGAAAAAGCTTACAATGTTGTCATGTTTATCAGACCTCCAAAGGGTAATCTCAAAATACTAGCCTCTACACCCCGTTACCTGTGCCTGACAGTCCTTGGGAGGATTTATCTATGGACTTCGAGCTTGGTCTCCCACGAACACAATGCGGCATGGAATCGATGTTCGTGGTGGTAGATCATTTCTCCAAGATCGCACACTTTATCCCATGCAAGAAGACCCTCGATGCAACACACGTGGCGAATTTATTCTTCAGGGAAGTTATACGGCTACACAAGGTCCCCAAGACCATTACTTCTAATCGTGACACGAAGTTCATTAGCCACTTTTGGCGGACTTTGTGGACTCGATTTGATACATGACTTCAATTAAGTACCGCCTACCACCCACAAACTGATGGGTAGATCGAGGTTATGAATCGCATGTTAGGAAACCTCCTTCGCTGTATTTAAAGAGAAAAACCAAAGTAGTGGGATTTAGCCTTATTTCAAGTAGAGTTTGCATTCAACATGGTGAACTGCTCGACAGGGAAATCACCATTCTAGATTATCTACGGACGAGTGTCTCACCACACACTTGACTTGGTCCCTCTGCTCAAGCTCTCAAGCACGAGCATTGCAGTAAAACATATGGCAGATAGGATCATGGGCATCCATGTGAAAATGCAAACCAAGTTACATGCCTCAAACGAGAAGTATAAGGAATAAGCGAACAAGCATCGACGACAAAAAGTGTTCGAGGTGGGCGACCGCGTTATGATCCATCTGCGCAAAGAGAGATTTCCGATCGGGACGTATAACAAGTTGAAGAATAAGAAGATTGGACCCGTCCCAATCATCTGAAAGATCAATGACAATGCTTATGTTGTTGATCTTCTAGAAGACATGGCGATTTCACGGACTTTCAACGTCACGGACCCGACCGAGTATCATGGATCAGAGAAGAACGAGAACTCGAGGACGAGTTCTTTTGAAGTGGAGGGGACTAATGTAGAGCGGGTCGCGTACAATTTCATGGCCAAGATGGATCAGAAAAGGCCCGGTCGGTGACAAAAGTGATCCGGACCGTCGAACCTTAGATCAGGCGTATCTCACAATCCGAAATGAGTTATCGAGCGTAAAATATATGATTTGTTGGGATATGGAGTTACATCTGGACAAGGCTACTCGACCGGTCGAGTGGCCTGCTCGACCATTCGAGGGGTGGCTCGACTTAAAGTCCAAAAAGTATTAGTTTTTTGATTCCGAGATGCTCGACCAGTCGAGGCCCGTGCTCGACCGGTCGAGGTTATGCAGATTCATTTTGCGGATTTGATACGGACTACGGAAATCTGAGTCGGTTTGGCAAGGGTGCGAAAGGGAAGTTACCTAAACTATAAATAGGGGTCCTCGGGGCTTTTCTAAGGTTAATAGGAGTTATTCTAAAGTGTGGGAAAAGGGTTTTCTCTATACATCTAAAGGAAAAATGTTAGTATATTGCTTGTAATCTCATTTTTCTTCATAATGGAAGTTTGCACCCGTGATTTTTTACCCTTGTTTGGGATTTTTTCACGTATATTTTGTCTTATGATTTGTGTGGAATGCTTTGATTCTTCTTCTAGATTATATTTCTTCTTGTTTATCGTTTGTGGGTGAGACTGGAGATTAGATCTCAGTTCACTGGCGTTATTGGCGTGTTGTGCAACAACTGGTATCAAAGCTATTGGTTTAGTTCAAGTGGGAGCGATGACGGAAGAAGGGAAGACTAGAATTGAGAAGTTTAATGGTTCAAACTTTGCATTCTCGAAGATGCAGATGGATGATTATCGGTATCAGAAGGACCTCTATATTCCTCTAGGAGGAAAAGAGAAGAAACCAGAAAAGATGACAGATGATGAATGGTCTTTATTGCATCGAAAAGATTTAAGAACGATCCGACTCTCTTTATCTAAAAGCGCCACCTTCAATATATCCAAGTTAAAAACCACAAAAGAATTAATGGAAGCCCTAGCTACGATGTATAAAAAACCCTCAGTGTCCAACAAGGTTTATCTTTTGAAACAACTATTCAACGTGAAGATGTCAGATAGTGGGAGCGAGGCTGAATATTTAAACGATTTTAATACAGTTACAAGCCAGTTGGAATTCGTTGACATTATTTTTGATGACGAGGTCAGGGTGTTATTGATTTTGTTCAGTTTGCTAGACAGTTGGGATAGTTTGGTGATTGCTGTGAGCAATTCTTCAGAGTCGACGAAGCTGAAATTTGATGATGTGGTCGGTCTAATTCTCAACGAAGAATCTAGAAGAAAGGCATCAGGAGTTTAAGAGAATTCAGGGAATGCTCTAAATGTTGAAGGAAGAGGAAGATCATTGAACAAAGGAGGCAATAAACATGGACATTCTAAGTTAAGGAAGAAGTCCAAGGGACCGAAAGATAGAGACGGGTGTTGACATTACGGCAAGAAGGGGCACATGAAATGTGACTACAGAGCGCTTAAGAAACAAGAAGAAGCTCTCAAGGTGGGAAAGATTCAGTGAATCTATCTGGGGAGAGTGACACAGAGGCGTTGATCTTGTCTCTTGATGCGAGGAATATGTCTTGGGTCATAGACTCGGGTGCTTCGTTTCATGCCACTTTGTGTAAGGAAGTTCTGCGTGATTATGTGTCAGGTGACTTCGGGAGAGTTTACCTGGGTGATGATGAGTCATGCAATATTATTAGAAAGGGAGACGTTCATATAAATCAGAAAGATGAAACGACTTTAAAATTGAAGGATGTTAGATATGTGCCGAGTTTGAAACGAAATTTAACCTTATTGGGGTAGTTGGACGATATTGGATATGTGACGACATTTACTAGTGATTCCTGAAAGATCACAAAAGGTGTCTTGGTGATATATCGAGGTAAGAAGGAAGATACTTTGTACCTGACTTCATGATCGTATAGTTCACTCACAGTCGCATCAATTGGAGTGAACGGGCAATTATGGCATCAGAGGTTGGGACTATGAGTGAGAAATGGATGAAAGTACTATTATCAAAAGGGAAGCTACCAGGGCTGAAGTCTATTGACTTAGAATTCTACGAGGACTACGTGTATGACAAGTAGAAGAGGGTAAGTTTCAAGAAAATAGTACGTGCTCCAAAGACACATCTATTGGAGCTTGTACACACTAATGTGTAGGGACCGGCACAGGTATCATTTATTGGTGGCTCACTTTATTTTGTTTCTTTTATTGATGATGCTAGTAGGAAACTATGAGTTTATTTCTTAAAGTATAAATCTGATATATTTGATGTATTTAAGAAGTGAAAAGTAATGGTAGAAAACGAGATAAGTAAAACAGTAAAATGTCTTAGATTAGATAATGGGGTAGAGTACTGTGATAAAAGGTTTGAGGAGTATTGTGCGGCAAATGGAATCAAACTTTAGAAAATCATTCCAAGGACACTACAGCAGAACGGTGTGGCTGAGAGCATTAACAGGACCATCTTTGAGTGCGCCAGGAGCATGAGGTTACATGCAGGGTTGTCCAAGATGTTTTGAGCAGATGCTGTAAATACTGCCGCACATCTCATCAATAAAAGTTTCTCAACACCATTGGATGGTGGGCTACCAGAAGAAAAGTGGACTGGGAAAGAAGTGAACCTTGCACATCTCAGAGTGTTTAGTTGCACTTCATATGTTCACATTGATGCAGAGCACAGAAACAAGCTGGATATGAAGTCTAAGAGGTGCACGTTTATAGGCTACGAACAACATGATTTTGGTCACAGGTTTTGAGATAAAGAAAACAGAAAAATCATCAAAAGCAAAAATGTAATCTTCGATGAAAAAGTGATGTATAAGGACAGTGTGCAGCAAAATAAGGCCGATGAGAAATAATTCGTAGAGTTGGAAGAGTTACCGGACACAGGTGTTACAGCCCCACAGGATGATCATGCACAAGAGCATTATGAGGCAGTCCCAGACACTAGTTGCGAGGAGGTCTACTCGAGAGAGGATACCCACTGTCTGATACTCACCCTCCTTATATTATCTACTACTGACAGATAATGGTGAACCAAAGTGTTTTGAAGAGGCATTACAATCAGATACACGGGTTAAGTGAGAGCAGGCCATGGATGATGAGATGGACTCTTTTGAGTCTAATCATATATGGGAGCTAGTCACTTTACCCAAGGGTAAGAAAGTTTTTCATAACAAGTGGGTTTACAGACTAAAAGAGGAGTATGCTAGTTCGAAATGGTACAAGGCTAGATTGGTTGTTAAAGGGTCCAATAAAAGGCAGGTATCGACTTCACTGAAATATTTTCTCTTGTGGTGAAAATGTCTACGAATCGCATGTCTTGAGTATAGTGGCTATAGAGGACTTACATCTAGAGTAGCTAGATATTAAGATAGTCTTTCTTCATGAGGACCTTGAAGAAGATATATATATATATATATATATATATATATATATATATATATATATATATATATATATATATATATATATATATATATATATATATGCATCAACCGACAGAATACATGGCACCAGAAAAGGAGAACAAGGTGTGTAGACAGAAGAAGAGTCTATATGGCCCGAAGCATACTCCGAGGTAGTGGTACAAGAAGTTCAACAGTTGCATGTTGAGAAACGATTTTAGGAGATGCCAAACTGACCACTATTGCTATTTGAAGAAGTTTGATACGTCATACATTATTCTTCTTCTGTACGCTGATGATATGCTTCTCGCCGGATCAAGCATTAAGGATATCTCAGATCTCAAAAGATAACTGTCTATAGAATTTGTCATGAAGGATTTAGGAGCTACAAAATAAATCTTAAGCATGAAGATAAAGCGTGACAGGAAAAATAAGAAACTAGTTCTGTCACAGGCAGAGTACATAGTCAAGGTACTTGATCGATTCAGTTTGGGAGATGCTCAGCCGATTAGCACTCCATTAGCCAACCACTTCAAGCTTTCTAAGGAGTAGGGTGCGAAGACACAGGAGGAAAGGGACTACATGACTAAAGTCTCATACATGTCAGCCATTAGGAGTCTTATGTATATTATGGTGAGTATGAGGCCAGATATTGCTTAAGAAGTGGGAGTTGTTAGCAGGTTCATGAACAACCTCAGGAAAGAACATTGGAAAGCTATGAAGTGGATCCTTAGATATCTGGTAGATACTAAAGATGTAGGACTGTGTTATGGAGGATCAAAAATTAAGCTACAAGACTGTAAATTCAGATTTGGCAGGAGATATCGACAGCAGAAGAAGCACTACAGGTTATGTCTTTACTCTGGGTAGTGCTACAGTCAGTTGGGTCTCTCAGTTATAGAAGATAGTATCTATTAGTACAACAGAAGCAGAATATGTTACAGCTACAGAAGCGTACAAGGAGATGGTGTGGATGTAAGGCTTCATGGAAGAGTTGGGTAAGAAGCAAGCAGATTGCAAACGTACAGTGACAGTCAAAGTGCAATACACTTAGCTAAGAATTCATCCTTTCATTCAAGGACCAAGCATATTAACATCAAATATCACTTCATATGTTCGTTACTGAAAGATTGATCGATTGCTCTAGAGAAGATTCATATAAGTGATAATCCTGTAGATATGCTGACCAATACAGTCACATGGGAGAAGTTGAAGCTCTATTCAGTTTTGATTGGTTTTCAAGCTTGAAGACGGAGAGGTGGTGCACTCCGGATGTAGAAGATGTAGGTTTATGGTGATGTGTCTCTAAGTGGAGATTGTTGGGATGTGAAGTCACCTCTGGACGGGGCTGCTCGACCAGTCGAGTGCCCTGCTTGACCAGTCGAGCGGCCCACTCGACCAGTCGAGGGCTGGCTCAACTCAAAGTCCAGCGAGCATTAGTTTTTTGGTTCCGAGGTGCTCGATCGATCGAGGCCCATACTCGACCAGTCGAGGTTACGTAGATTCGTTTTGTGGATTTGATACGAATTGCGAAAATTTGAATCGGTTTCGAAAGGGTGCGAAAGGGAAGTTGCCTAAACTATAAATACGGGTCCCTAAGGCTTTTCTAGGATTAATGAGAGTTATTCTAAAGTGTGGGCAAATGGTTTTCTCTATACATCTAAAGGAAAAATGTTAGTATTTGCTTGTAATCTCATTTTTCTTCATAGTAGAAGTTTGCACCCGTGGTTTTTTACCTTCATTTGGAATTTTTTCATGTATATTTTGTCTTATGGTTTGTATGGAATGCTTTGATTCTTCTCCTAGATTATATTTCTTCTTGTTTATCGTTTGTGGGTGAGATCGGAGATTGGATCTCTATTCACTAGCGTTGTTGGCGTGCTGCGCAATATGATTTTAAGATAGAATGAGCTACTTTAGCCAACTAACCCCGCTATGCCTAGTTGCGCAAGCCGGATTTATGAAATACCCCTAGATTGACAGTTGTTTCCCTAGTTTAATTCCATTCTTACTATAAATAGTAAGTTTTAGTTTGATTATAACTCTTCATCCATCGGGCTTTAGGAGTTGCGCCTAACGTGAAAAGAGCTTAGAATAATTAGGAGAACGGTTTGGTGAAGCCAAATTGGACACTTACCATTTTTGGCCGAAAACCTTATGCACTAGTAGACATCATGACCGTATATAAATAGTAAGTTTACTATTTATAGTAAATTGCAAATTCTAGGAGTTTTAGTTGTAGTTTGTTTCTAATTTCTCTCTCATTGCTTGGTATCCCTATTTAAAGGGTTGTGAACTTGTTTATTTCATTCATTAATCAATTTTAAATTTTATAAAATTTATTTTCTATTTTTCTTGCTTTCTTTCTCGTGGATTCGAGAAGGCTCTGTGAGGAGTTCAGAGAAATTCCGTGGATTCGGAATAGTTATCCCCTTGAGGAAGATGGTGCTCGACCTCATCACATTCATCCCTACGTCATTTCTTGTGGTCCATGTCAAAGGAGGCACCACATGATGGACTATCTAGGTTGAAGGTGAGGCTTATACAATGGATGGCTCCGTATTAATGTGGACTCATATAATGGATGGTCCACATCAAAGATTGGCCATAATAATAAATAGCTCACATCTAAAGTAGGTTGGTATAATGGATGACCCACTTCAAAGTTAGGGCCTACATGATGGACAATTCACATCAAAGTTGGGCTCCACATTATGGGTTGTCGAGATTGAAGCAGTGCCCCACATGATGGACAACACATATTGAGGTGGCCCCACATGATGATTGGGTTTGCCCCTAATGATGAATGGCCCACATCCAAGGCGAGCCCCATTGATGGTGGGGCCCACATGATGGACAGTCCACATCAAAGGTGGACTCCACATGATGTGCAAATGATAATGGTGGGCCCAACATGATGGATGATACACATCAAGGTGGGCTCCACATGATTGATGGTCCACATCAAAGGCTAGTGCTAATGATGAGTGACCCATATCCAAGGCAACCCTCATGATAGATGACCCACATCAAAGCTGGGTCCACATCAAAGGTGGGCTCCACATGATGGGCAGTGGATATCGAAGGTGGGCCCCACATGATGGACAATAACATTGATGGTGGGTCCCACATGATGGGTGACCAACATCAAAGGTGGGCCCTACATAATGAACAGTGCACATTAAAAGTCAGCCCCAAATGATTAATGGCTTACATCTAAGGTGGGCCCGGCATGATGGACTGCCCACATCAAAGGTTGGCCCCACATGATAGATGTTGGAGATGTGAGGGGGACCAAACAGACTGAGAGATAATTACTTGTGATGTCGAAAGCCAAACATGCTTTTAAGTATGTTGTTTACCAAAGGTACTCATCTACTTAACAAGTAAAAACCAAGATAAACTACTCATGGCATAAATATTTTATCTAAAGTAATTTGTGATCCAAACGTCCCCTTACCAACCTTACTTTCTTGGCTAAAAGGAAAACAATAGGGGCACAATCGATGGATGGAGTGAATAGTATCTTC
Source organism: Magnolia kwangsiensis (assembly GCA_037074715.1). Taxonomy (NCBI): domain Eukaryota; kingdom Viridiplantae; phylum Streptophyta; class Magnoliopsida; order Magnoliales; family Magnoliaceae; genus Magnolia; species Magnolia kwangsiensis. Next base: position 22,600,576 of record CM073579.1, read on the forward strand.
TCAGCCATTACAAGTAGCAACTCTCTAATTTTTATGGGATATCCCAAAAAATCCTTGTAGAGGATTCACAGCTCTTCTAAAAATCTATATACATGGAGATTTATCCAATATGCTTGAATTTCGGGTTCAAATGAGTGAGGTGCATAGTTCAAAATAAGTTCAAAACTTATTCTTGGATATATTCTCATTTAATATAACTTTGTATTTATACAAGAGGAATAGCTTAAAAAAGAATATTATAATTAATTACAACCTAATGAAATCTTTATTAAAAGAAAAACAATAAATATATCCTTCTAATAACTCGATGTGTAGCTGAGTCAAGTCTACTTGAAGACTTGATGGGGTCTTTAATCATATGCTTTAACAATTGAATTTTTATTATTTAAAGCATTTCAAACTATTGAAAGCCCTTTAAAAAAATGAGTACCTAATATTTTACAATTGTATATTGTAGTGCAATGGTAGAATGTTGCTGATGATGTTGCCTTTTTTTCTTAACTAGGCCAGTGACTCGGTCGAGTCATGTCGAGTCAGATCGAGTTGGTTGAGTTTTCAATCTGATTTTACTGATCTTGCTAAGAACCAACCAACCCACACCCCTCGGTGAGTTTATATGAGACTCGACTCGAAATCCTGTCAAGCTGAGTTCAGCAGTGTTTTGAGTCGCACCAAGTTTTTGAACTATGGTAGGGCCCAAAAATTTAGAACATTTTCTTGTTCCAAGCACCAGGGTTAATTTTCCAATTGAATGTGGAACCTTACTATATTTGACTCATAACTGTTAATTTGCATAACACGAATATAAAAGGTTGTGATTGTTTGATTAAGGAGAGTTATTAGGAATAGCCCACCAATGGTGGGGCCCAGTAGACCAATGGTCAGGATGTAAAAATGGCACAACCTCTCACAACCGAAAGCTCAAGTTTTTGTAAAGATAAAGGATCCTACAATTCTTCCTGAAGTTATATTAGGCTTTCTCTTGGCCAGACCTAAGGTAGTTTATTTACACACCACACATGTGCCAGCAATGGTAGATCCAATCCCTTCATCAGATAGAAACTGTCGAATCAGGTACGTCCACTAGCTAAGTGGGCCACAGTTTATGAAGAAGTTTTTCCTAATGATAGAAACTAGCAAGTTGGGTGGTCCTTATTACCTATTTAGGTGGCCCCGGGTACTGAATTAGGCATCCCAAGGGTCTCCATTGATATAAACCGAAGCATATTGCATGGTGTGCCGCACACAACAGACCTCCATGGTGGGTTGACGTCACCAAGTTCTGTGGGACCCACCATGATGTATGTGATATATCCAAACTGTTTTGCGAGATCGTTTTAGGGCTTGAGCCCAAAAATGAGATAGATCCAAAGCTCAAGTGGACCCCATGACCGAAAGCAGTAGGGATTGAACGTCTACCACTAAAAAATCTGGGGGGTCACAAAAGTTTTGGTCAATCTTATATTTGTTGTATATGACCTTATGAACAGGTTGGATAGCAAATAAACATCATGGTTCCCTAAGAATGTTTCAATGGTGGGAATCATCATCCGTGTTGTCTTTTGTGGTGTTGTCCATGTTGGTGACGCAAAAAGTCTTACATGACGTGTCTGGTGCAGAAACAATCTTAAACAGAATCACAGAATGTAATAGCTAGGAAAAGAAAATTCAAGCAATCACAGAGAAGACACGAATTTTACGTGGAAAAATCATTGCAGAAAAAAACCACACCACCAAACGACAAACAATTCACTATGAATGGAAAGTTACAAGAGATTAAATAATTTACAGATCTGAAACCCCAATTTCTCCCTTTAAAACCCTTGGCTCACGTTTTTCTCTCTCACATTAACCCTAATCCCATATTAACAAGGCTATTTATAACCCCACGTATAGAATTAGAAATAAAACTACACACTTATGCAGAAGTTGCACAAACCATTGATTGAATTGTCGATCAAATCGACTCCAATTGATACCCATTGATCAAATTGACACCCATGTTTGATTGAATCGAACATGCCCAAAAGTGTTTAGAGAGTAAACTAATATTTCAGATTTTTTTTATCAAATCCACCAGGCTGTTGATTGAATCGAAATCCCTATTTTAATATCAAATTGAAGGCATTCAATCAACAATCTCAACCGTGGCTTCAATTTTGCATCTCCACTATTCCAATATGCTATCACCATCTCTAAATTTCTTCATAGTAGAATCACCATCGTCGCTTCTTGTGCATACTCCGTCTTTATTAATTATTTGCTAAGCCTAGAGAAGTCGAGTAAAACTTAAACTTCTCCAAGGAAACCACCTTTGTAAGCATGTCCACCAGATTTTCACTATGTGAATCTTTTCAAGAGTAACGTCTTCCTCTAACATCTGTAAGATAAAATGATGATACACATCAATGTGTTTAGTTCGAGAATGGTACACTGGGTTTTTTACCAAATGGATCATGCTTTCGCTGTTACAATGCACAATTATGGTTTCCTGTTGAAGCCCTAAGTCATTCATCATTCCTTTCAACAAAACATGTTGGTTGAATACTTCTGTTGCTTCTGTCATTACCGTATATTCAACTTCGGCTATGTAAAGAGAAATCACAAACTGAAGCTTTAACATCCAACTGATCACTCCACCTACTAACATAAATGAATAGCCAGAAGTCAACCTTCTATTGTCCACATTACCAACATAATCTAAATCTGCATACCTTACACTTTCTCCTTAGAATTTATGAATGCAAAAACGTAGTCTATCGTACTTCGTACGTAATGAAGTTACCATTTAACTGTCTCCCAATATTGTTTACCAGGATTTGACATGTATCTTCTCACAACACCAACCACATGTGAAATATCTAGTCTAATACAAACCATGCCATATATAAGACTGTCAACTACGCTCGAGTAGGGCACACGAGACATATACTATTTTTATTCATCTGACGCAAGACATTGTTTCGAAGAAAGCCAAAAGTGAGCAGTATGGGGTATATTAATCGGTTTAGTCTTTTCAAGTCTGAACTTTACCAAGACCTTCTCAAGATACTCTTCTTGAGACAATCATAGCCTGATCCTTTCCCTGTTTCTGTGTAAGTCGATGTTGAAAATCCTTTTTATAACACCCAGATCTTTCATCTTAAATCTTCTAAATAAATTAGCCTTCAATATGTTGATTTCAGACATGTTATGGTCAACAATAAGCATATCATCAATATACAATACTAGAATAATGAATTCATTATCACTTAGTTATCTAAAGTAGACACAATGATCGAACTCACTTCTGATAAACTAATGACTCATCATGAAATAATCAAACTGTTTTGTACCACTGCTTAGGTGACTATTTCAGGACATACAATAGCATCTTTAACCTACAAACATTATTCTCTGCTCCATGTACCTCGAACCCTCTAGGTTGCTTTATGTAAATCTGTTCTTTTAGTTCCCCGTGTAGAAATGTGGTCTTCACATCTAACCGTTACAATTCTATATTATATTGGGCAATCAATGCCAATATGAATCTGATAGATACTTACTTGACTGCAGGCACAAATATTTCACGGAAGTCGACAGCTTTTTTCTGATCATAGCCTTTTGTAACCAATCTCACCTTGTACCTATCTAGTTTCTTATGAAAAATTCACTTGCACTCGATCACTTTTCATCCAACGAGTATCTCTACCAGATCTCACGTTTCGTTTTTGTTCAGAGAGTCCGTTTCATCATGCATCGCTTTCATCCACTTCTCAACATCTATGTCATTTAATGCTTCATAAAATGTAGATAAATTTCCTTCATCCATATATCTTAACGATAGTTTGTGATTACTCTGTGGATTTCTCTTGACAGGTGATGCAGTCACCTCTTCCTACGACTTAGCTTCTACAAGTATTTCAATGTCAATCATTGATTTATTTTTTTTTCCTTTTTCTTATGCTTATCATTCTAAAACAAAGAACCTTCATCAAACTTGACGTCTCGCCTAAATATGATCTTGCATGAAACCTGGTCATACAGTTTAAATCTTTTCACACCATTATCATATCCGACAAAAGTATACTTTTTTCCCTTTGATGTAGCTTATCTCTCTCAATTGACAGTACATGGGAGTAAGCGTCACAACCAAATATTCGCAACCCCAAGTAATCAACATCATAACCGTTCTATACTTCTTATGGAATTTTACAATCAATTGATATAGACAGAGATTGATTCACTAAATAACTAATGTAGAGCAGGTCGCAGACAGTTTCATGGCCAAGATGGATCAGAAAAGGCCCGGTCGACGACATAAGTGATCTGGACTGTCGGACCTTAGATCGGGCATATCTCACAATCTGGAATGAGTTATGGGACATAAAATATATGATTTTAGGGTAGAACGAGCTACTTTAGCTAACCAACCCCGCTATGTCAGGTTACTCAAGCCAAATTTACGAAATACCCCCAGATCGACAGTCATTTCCCTATTTTAATTCCATTTTTACTATAAATAGTAAGTTCTAGTTTGATTATAACTCTTCATCCATCGAGCTTTAGGAGTTGCGCCCAACGTGAAAAGAGCTTAGAATAATTAGGAGAACAGTTTGGTGAAGTCAAATAGGACACTTACTATTTTTGGTCGAAAACCTTGCGCACTAGTAGACATCACGACCGTCTATAAATAGTAAGTTAGTAAGTTGCGAATTCTAGGAGTTTTAGTTATAGTTTGCTTCTGATTTCTCTCTCATTGCTTGGTATCCCTATTTAGAGGGTTGTGAACTCGTTTATTTCATTCGTTAGTTAATTTTAAATTTTATAGAATTTATTTTCTATTTTGCTTGCTTTCTTTCTCATGGATTCGAGAAGCTTCTTTGAGGAATCCAGAGAAATTCCATGGATTCAGAATAGTTATTCTCCTGAGGAAGACAATGCTTGACCTGGTGATGAGTAAAAAATGACATTTAAGACTAAGGAAGGGTTATATGAGTGGTTGGTCATGCCCTTCAGTCTATCAAATGCTCAAAGTACTTTTATGCGTTTCATGAATCAAGTTCTAAAACCGTTCACCAGCCAATTTGTGGTAGTCTATTTTTGATGGCATACTGATATATAGCCAGGATGAGACAAAGCACAGGAAATATCTCAGGCAAGTGTCGCAGGTCTTACAAATTAACAAGTTGTACCTCAACTTGAAGAAGTGTAGTTTTTTACCAGATAGCTTGTTGTTTCTAGGATTTGTTGTAACGTCCACAGGCATCCGTGTGGACGATGAAAATGTACGAGCCATTAGGGAATGACCGATCCTGACAAACATTCATGAGGTGAGGAGTTTTCACAGGTTGGCGACCTTCTATCATCGATTTGTGTAAAATTTTAGCACAATAATCGCGCTTATTATATATTGCATGAAAAAATGACCGTTTCAGTGGACCGATGGAGCTGACAAGAGCTTTCATGAGATCAAGCATTGTTTATCCACAACACCGTTCTTGGTGCTTCCTAATTTCAATAAGCTATTTGAGATTGAGTGTGACGCTTCATACGTTGAAATTGGAGGAGTATTATTACAGGAAGGCAGGTCAGTAGCCTTCTATAATAAGAAGCTCAGCGAAGCCTAAAAGAAGTGGTCGACTTATGAGCTTGAGTTGTACACAGTTTTTCAGGCACTGCAACATTGGCAGCATTATCTGATTCAAAGAGAGTTTGTTCTGTATACTAACCATCAAGTATTAAAGTTTATTAATAGTCAGACTAACATGAATTATATGCATGCTAGATAGGTTACATTTTTACAAGAATTTTCGTTCATTCTAAAGTACAAGTCAGGGCAGCAGAACAAGGTTACTGATGCACTTAGCCGTCATGCATCACTACTTGTTATGATGAGCAATGAGGTGGTCGGCTTTAACTGTCTTAAGAAGCCATATGCTAAGAATGAGGACTTCAAAGATTCTTAGATGAAGTGCTAAGAAGGTTACCCCAGTGGCCTTCATATACAGGACGATTTTCTCTTTAAAGGGAATTAATTGTGCATCCCCCAAAGTTCACTACGATAGCAAATTATTCAAGAGCTACATGGAGGTGACCTCAATGGACACCTTGGACGAGACAAGACGCGAGGTCTTGTAGAAGAGCGATATTACTGGCCGCAATTGGTATGTGATGTGAGAAAAGTCATACAACATTGTAATGTTTGTTAGACCTCCAAGGGGCAATCTCAGACTACGAGCCTCTACACCCTGTTACTTGTACTTGATGGTCCTTGAGAGGATTTATTTATGGACTTTGTGCTTGGTCTCCCACGAACACAACGCAGGATGGATTCGGTGTTCGTGGTGGTAAATCATTTATCCAAGATGGCGCACTTTATCCCATGCAAAAAGACCCTCGATGCAATACACGTGGTGAATCTATTTTTCAGGAAAGTCGTATGGCTACACAGGGTCCCCAAGACTATTATTTCTGATTGTGACATGAAATTCATTAGCCACTTTTGGCAGACTCTGTGGACTCGATTCGATACACGTAGGGCTGTTCACGAGTCCAGCTAGCTCGAAAAACTCGCTCGACTCAGCTCGACTCAGCTCAGATTGACTTGGCTTGAATGACCGATTCAAGCCGAGCCAAGCTAATTATTTGAAACTCGAGTTGAGTTCAAGCCAAGTTCGACCAGGAGGCATTTCAACTCGACTCGAACTCGAACTCGACTCGACTCAAATCTTGAACTCAAGCTCGACTTGGCTCAATTAATAAATATATTATATATTATATATTGTATATATTATATTAATATAAGTTTTAACTTTCAACTTAAAAAAAAAAACCAAAACAGAACAAATAAACTCTAGAATCTCTACCCGACCGCACGCACCCCCTTTCCCTTTCCCTTTCTTCTCTTTCTCTACCCACTACCAGCTGCATGCCCGCCCAGACTGCCACCACTAGGTTTTCTCATCTGATTCAAAGCTTTGTTTGGTTTTTTCTTTGGGTTTTGCTTTGATTCTCTTAAGATTTTTGAATTTTTCATCAATGGAAGAGGATTAAGAACAAAATCCATTATTCTCTCACCCAGCAAGTTCGAGCTCGACTCGAGGTAAACTTGACTCGACTCGAACCACTAGCTCGACTCGAACTCGACTCGACAGCTTTGACAAACAAGCCAAGCTTTAATATTGAGCTCGAGGCCAAGCTCGAGCTCGAACTCGAGTACATCATAGACAAGCCGAGCCAAACTTGGCCTACCTCGACTCGACTTGGCTCAATGCCCACCTCTAGGTACACAACTTCAATTAAGTAACATTTACCACTCACAGACTAATAGGTAGACCGAGGTTGTGAATCGCGCGTTAGAAAACCTCCCTCACTGTATTTCAAGAGAAAAATTGAAGCAGTGGGATTTGTCCTTGTCTCAAGAAGATTTTGCATTGAACAACATGGTGAACCGCTCGACTGGGAAATCACTGTTCCAGATTATCTATGGATGAGTGCCTCGCTACACACTTAACTTGGTCCCTCTACCCAAGCTCCCAGGCACGAGCATTGCAGCAAAATATTTGGCAGATAAGATCATATGCATCCATGCTGAAGTGCAAACCAAGTTACATGCCTTGAACGAGAAGTACAAGGAACGAGCAGACAAGCATCGGCGACAAAAAGTGTTCGATGTGGGCGACCGCGTTATGGTCCATCTACGTAAAAAGAGATTTTCAGCCAAGGCGTACAATAAGTTAAAGAATAAGAATATTGGACTTGTCCCAATCATCCAAAAGATCAATGACAATGCTTGTTGTTGATCTTCCAGATGACATGGTGATCTCACGAACTTTCAACGTCACGGACCTGACCGAGTATCATGAACCGGAGTAGGACAAGTTCTTTTAAAGTGGGGGGGACTAATGTAGAGCAGGTCGCGGACAGCTTCATGGCCAAGATGGATTAGAAAAAGCCCGGTCAACAACAGAAGTGATCTGGACCATCAGACCTTAGATCAGGCGTATCTCACAATTTGGAATGAATTATCGGGCGTAAAATATATGATTTTGGGGTAGAACGAGCTACTTTAGCCATCTAATGCTGTTACGTCAGGTTGCGCAAACAGGATTTGTGAAATACCCCCGGATCGACAGTCGTTTCCTTATTCTAATTTCATTTTTACTATAAATAGTAAGTTTTAGTTTGATTATAACTCTTCATCCGTCGGGCTTTAGGAGTTCCGCCCAATGTGAAAAGAGCTTAGAATAATTATGAGAACGGTTTGGTGAAGCCAAATAGGACACTTACTATTTTTGGCCAAAAACCTTGCACACTAGTAGACATCACGACCGTCTATAAATAGTAAGTTACGAATTCTAGGAGTTTTAGTTGTAGTTTGCTTTTGATTTCTCTCCCATTGCTTGGTATCCCTATTTAAAGGGTTGTGAACTCGTTTATTTCATTCATTAATCAATTTTGAATTTTATATAATTTATTTTTTATTTTTCTTGCTTTCTTTCTCGTGGATTCGAGAAACCTTTGTGAGAAATGCAAAGAAATTCCGTAGATTTGGAATAATTATTCTCTTGAGAAAGATGGTGCTCGACCTCATCACGTTCATCCCTACGTTAATAACAAGCCATGTTAACGGCCTCAGCCCATAGTTTATTGTCTAACCCATCATTACTCAACATACTTCGAACTCTTTTCAAAAGAGTACAATTTATATGTTTGACCACACCATTATTGGATTTATATTTCATGAAATAAACCTACACTTCCTAGAGAAGTCATCAATGACTATAATAAAGAATGATAATCATCCTCCATAAACAATGGGCGAAGGCCCCCACACATTTGAATGCACATAAACTAGTTGTGTTTTACTAAGATGTTTCTCAGTTGTTTAAACATAACATTGATTGTTTCTTGTATATGAAATACTCACATATATCTAAATCTCTAAGCACGATTGAGAAATACCTCCATATGTGCTCGATCACGTGGCCTAAGCGTGCATATCACACACTTGCTTATGTGGATTTCGCTACAGACATTGTAGCTCGACCCAATACAGTGCTCCCGATCAACTTGTAAAGGTTTTCACTCATATGCCCCTTCATAACAGTGAGTTTCATTTTTGAAACTTTCAGGGCACTTTCATAGCTGATGAATTTACATCCGAGTGCCCTAAGAACCCCCAAAAATATCAAATTCTTCTTTAAGTCCGGAACATGTTTCACATAGGTTAGAGTATGCTCCACCCTGTCATGCATTCTGATGCGTATTAAACCAATTACAATCATCTTACAGGCATGATCATTGATCATAATAATCAGGCCACCATCATACTCATTATAAGTGGTGAACCAACTTCGATGAGGACACATGTGATACGATTTCCCCGTATCCAAAATTCATTTATTATACAAGTGTCCAACCTCGAACACAGATAATACTTCACAACCACTTGTCCCCTCACTGGATTCCACTGAATTTGCCTCCTTCAGCGAATCATCCGATTTATCCTTCTGGGTTTTAGAATTTGTATAGTCCTTCATAGTCATGTCCTTCCACAATTCCAACATTTCAACTTCCCTTTGCCCTTCGATTTGAACCCCGATCGCTACTTCTCCTTCTCTCGCTCAGATGATCTCTCCCCTGACAACCAGTGCTCTGCAAAAATACATTTTCCATCGTCATTCCTTCTTTGTTGCTTCTACTGAATGACCAAGATAATGGTATAAAGGTCCAAGGTATCCCTAACATGGCACAGAATATCCACCAGATTCTCATAGGAATCTAAAAGAGACGTCAACAAAATTACAACTTTATCTTATTCATCAATCTTCACATCCACACTTGTCAGTTTGCAAATTAGTTTGTTGAAGGCATTGATATGGTCAGAAAGATCCAACCCCTCTAATTAGGAATCCTTTTTATGACCCAAATGGGCCCACCTAAGTTCATCGTGTGATTGCCATGAGTAATAAGTGGTGGACCCATCTATCCAATTAAGTGGGCCAAAATTCTAACTCTGACCGCCATCCATACATGTAACCAGGCACATGTGCTCATTCCATGTCCCCGAAGCATTGTACATTGAACATAGACCATTTGTGATTTTCTTTAGCCTCCACTCTCCTCCTGCAAGTGCAGCTAACCTGATGAGATGTTCATGGATGGGATTGGCTCAAATCTCACATGTGCTTGTGCAAGATCCAAACTGTCCAGTACGGGGGCTATGTGGTGACCGAGAATCAGCAGTTCACAACTTTGGGGGCGTTTGGATGGAAAGTTACTTTACTTGAGCTATGTATGACTCGGTAGCTTATCTGGGTTCTTCTTATTTAGCAGATAAGTAAACAATGATATTTATTAGTCAAAAAGTAGAAAAGTATATTTGGGTTCCAAAATGACGTGAATAAGTCCCCGTCAAGTTTGTTCAATTCATCCTTAATATCCACCGTCTATCATGTGGGCCAACTTTTGATGTGAACCATTCATTATGTTAGGCCCAACTTAACCCTATCTTCAATGTGAACAGTCTATCATGTGGGGCCAACCTTCAATGTGGACCATCCATCTTGCAAGGCCCAGCTTCAATGTAAGCACGAGGTCCAACTTGGTGTGGGCCGTCCATCATGCAGGCCCACCTTTAACGTGGATTGTCCATCATGCAGTACCTAACTTCAATGGGGGCTGTACATCAAAGAGGCCCGCCTAGGATGGGACCTACCATCAATATTATTGTCTATCATGCGGGGCCCACCATTAATATCGACTGTCAATGTGGAGTCCTTTGATGTGGACTGTCCATCATGTGGGCACCACCTTCAATGTGGGCCATCCATCATGCAGTGCCGCCTTGGATATGGGCCATTAATCATCGATACCTTTGGTGTGGAGTGTTCATAATGTGGAGCCCACCATCAAAATAAATTCTCCATCATGTAGGGTCCACCTTCAATGTCCACCACCCATCATGTGGAGCCCACCATCAAAATAAATTCTCCATCATGTAGGGCCCACCTTCAATGTCCACCACCCATTATGTGGAGCCCACCTTTGATGTGGATGGTCCATCGTATGGGCCCCACCTTTGATGTAGGTTGTCCATCATACTGGATCTGCCTTGGATGTGGGCTATTCATCATAGGGGCCAACCTTTGATGTGGACCGTTCATGATGTGGGAGCCACCTTCAATGGTATCGTCCATCATGTGGGGCCTACCTTGGATGTGCATCATCCATCATTAGGGGCCAACCTTGGATGTGGATAGTCAATTATAAGGGGGCCACCTTCAATGGTATTGTCCATCATGTGAGGCCACCTTCAATATCCATTGCCCCTCATGCGGAGCCTACCTTTGATATGGATGGTCCATCATGTGGGCCCCACCTTCAATGCGGTTCGTCCATCATGCAAGGCCCACTCTGGATGTGGGCCATTTATCATTAGTGGCATATCTTTAACACGGACAATTCATTTTTATGGACTCACCTTGCTGTCGGTCATCTATAATGTACGGCCCACCTTTAACCTGGATAGTTCATTGTGTAGGCCCCACCTATGATGGGGATTGCTCAACATGTAGGGCCTCCTTTGATATGGACCATCCATATCATGCAGAGAGAAGTAGAAAAGCTAAAAGTTGAAAGGAAAAAAAATAAAACTCACTGAGATAAAAAGTAACTTTCATCACATAAGTTGCTTTTAAAATATTTCTTACCAAACTAAGTTAAAAAGGTAACCTATTAATTTACATTAGTTAAAAAAGTTACTTATTGGGCAGTATCGAAACGGGCCCTTAAAGATGTCTGCTTGGTAGGCTTCTGAAAACTAAGTTCATCTCCTCTTAGTTAATCATCTCTAAGTATATAAAACGCTTTTACTATGGACATTTTTGCCATTACACACTTATAGCCTTCACAACATTGCTTAAGAGGATAAATTCCTTATAAAAATGTAGCTGCTTAACAAGGAACAGTTAAGATTTTGCCCGCCTAAAAACTCGCATGGGACACGCTTTATGTGGCCCAACTAAGTTTTTTACAGGCTGATTTTCATTTCTCTTCATCTTGTTCCGTTAAACCTAATTAACAGGTTTGATTAAAGATACACTATATGATGGTTCAGATACAAATCCACGGCAGGCATCCCATTCCCACTGCTCCATGTGATATGGGCTATCTGAGTTGTGTATCTAGCTGATTTTTTTTTACATCAAGAGTAGAACGTGGGCCCCACAGGCAGGTTTTTTACACTGAAGAAGTGTTGTAGAGGACCGACTGCGGCCGCTCTCTGCCTCTATATTTCCCCCTCTCCAAATCTCACCCTTCTCTCTTTATTGCCTCAAGATACCACTAGCGATTTATGTATTAGAGATCATGGTCTCTAACACATGATACATTTTCAGTAACTACTAATAAATGTATTTTAGAAAATAATCAATATCTATTAGAAATTATGGTTAACTAAAATGAGATGGACCCATTTTCAGGTGTCCACCAAAAAGGCCCTAAGAACCCAACACCCTTTAAAAAGGGCTTTGCAAGCCCACAGGTGTGTGGCTGACCTAACCCAGGATTCAGATCAGTTGCATGTGTATGAAAAGCAATGAATGGTTCAAAAAGGAATTGGCAATTGTCCACATTCATTATGTATAGCCCACCTAATGAGAAATCAGTCTGATTATTAGCCGAAATGACTGTGATGGGGCCACCTGATATATAGCTGGAGTGTCCCACAAGCATTTGTCGACATAGAGAGGTGCCTGTGGCCGACCAAATGCCCTATGGAAGGACCAAGAGCCGGATTGATTCAAGAAAAGAAAGAAAGAAGAAATAAAAGTTAAATTTTTCAAAGGAAGAAGAAGAAAATCTAGTGCACATTTCAAAGAAAAGAGAATCCAGTGCAGAGCACAACACAATCACCAATGCAAGCATGTCATGAACAAATGCTAAAACAAGTAAACTACTGATAAATCCAGCCTATCGTAAAACCCTAAGCTACAACAAGCACACCATCCTATCTGTTTCTACTTAAAGCTACAGCCGTTAGTGTTGCAAGGGTCAAATACCTAGTCAAATGCAGGTCCATCAAATAACTAATCATGTTTCTCGAGATGCCCTAACCTAGAATAGTTAGACAACCAAAAAGAAAATGACTAAACCAGCTCATGTCATAATGGCGAGAAAAGACCAGATGGAGCCTTCTACTCCTGGGCCACTTTGAGATCCTGAATCTTCGACTCCAATTCATTCTCTTCAGCGCCCTCCTCATCCACTTCGGATTTTGCATCCTCGTCTTCCCCTTCGGGATCATTATCATCCAACGGCCCGAGGACATCAACCGATTTCTTACTAGCTTTTAGTATATCCTTCACTTCATCGATTCCTTCATCAGATATGTAGTTCCCATTGATGTTCACCAAAACAAAATCTGGCTTACCTGCAACAGCCTGAACCAAGACCCTAGCACCCACCCTTCTAATGGAGTTCGTGCTGAAATCAACTTCCTTCAAATGGGCATGTCCCTCTTGCAATGCCTGGCTGATCACAATTGAACCCTGATCCTTCAGTTCGTTCTCGGACAAGTTCAACTTGGTGAGGAACTGCTTCGCTGCAATACACTCTGCTAATGCAGTTGCAGCTTCAACAGTGATCTCGTTCCCAGCCATCTCCAAGACTTCAAGCCTCGGAGCAGATTCCTTGAGGGCATTGGCAAGTGCTATTGTGCCCTCATCTTCCAAATTCAAGTAGCTGAGGTAAGCTTCGGTAAGACCCACAGGTCCCGAAAGAGCTTTACTCAGAGCTAAGCCCGCATCAACACCAAACATGTTGTCACGCAGGTCAAGCTTCTTCAAATTTGTGCAAGAACCCAATGCATTGGCTAACGCAACACCTCCATCAGAGCCTACTCTTGTAGAAGAGCATCTGAAATCCTCCAAAGCTGGGGACCGTCCCACAACCTCGGAAATAGCAATGGCGCCTTCATCTCCCGTCATGTTATTGTGGAAATGAAGGACCTGAAGCTTCTCAGTAGATGGCACAAGCTCACAGACAGCCCGTGCAGCTTCCTCAGATATGCCATCATTGATCAGGTACAGTCTTTCCAAGCTTGTCTGAGACTTCAGGAGTGCACCAAATGCCCGGATACCCTTCTCACCCAAGGCATTGTTTGACAGGTCGAGAGATTTCAATATGCAGCCTTCCAGGGCCAATGAGAATATGGTCATGACTTCGAGAGCCTCTGCCTCCGGTCTTCCAGCAATGAAATCAGAAAGGTCTACCTCTGCTAGCTGATCCCTAATGGATGCCAAGATAGGTTCTGCAACACGAGCGGCATTGATGCCAAAGCTTTTATTGCTGAAGCATATCTTAGTGTATGAGTTACCTGTTTCTGTTAGTGGCTTCAGCAGCTCCTTGGCCTCTTCTGCCTCAATAAAGCCCCTACTGCGCCCAGATATATCGAAAACATTTGTCTGGGGTACAGGAGCTTTACCAAACACTGGCACTTCTCCATCTTCCTTGAGTCTTGGGCCTCTTTTAAGCACTTCCAGCATGAGCTTGCTGGATTCCTTGGCGTACAGCTGCACTGCAGAACTTCCATCGCCATCAGGCTCATTCTCATGGTGCTCGTTTGCAGCAGCAAAAGCAACATCTTCTATCTGTTTGGCATTCTCCTCAGCTTCTTCTTTGCTCAGGAGACCATACTTCCTGGAAAAAAGCGAAGGAGAGGAAAGGTTCTTCGTCATTCGCTCCACAAGCATCAGCCGTGTACTCTGGCTAGGAGGCCACAGCTTGATTGAAAAGGCCCGGTTCTGAAAAGTCTGGGTTGAGCTCTCCATGTCAGATAAAAACCTAGAAGACCACAGCAGGTGGCAAAAGTTAAAAGGGAAACATTATATCGTTACAACATTATCTCTGCTAAAATCTCAAACATATGAGAAATTAATAACATCAATGAAATTAAAGAAACAAGTAGAAATGAACAGAAGTCCTCTCTGAGAAATGAACAGACGCTCTCAGGTCAGGTTCAAGTCGGGTCCTATAGTACCCATGTCTATAGGACCTGGATCCGACTGATTTTAACCAGTCTCCTGGAACCAAACTACACCTGAATTTAAATCGTTAAAACAGTAAATGCAGTTTACTATCAGAACTATATTGTAACTTCCAAATTGACATTCAAGATATACTAGCTTAGCAGTGTTTAGACGCACAAGTCAATCGAATTGCAGACATTCAGTTCAATCAAGAAAAAATGAAAAAAGGTAGTTATGTTTCCTAGTATCACAATGAGGAAGTGGTCGTTTAAATGCAGTTGTGCTTCTTCCAACATCAAACTTGAAAATGACATAATTTCAATTTGTTGGCACCAGACTGTCCATAAGAATGCTAAGGAAACTATGATTTGGTTATTTCTGTTTTATCAGATTAGTAACTGAAATGCAATTCAAACACCATCCAAGCCCATACTAAAAATGAAAACTTAAAGTGAAAGCAACAATGAGGCTGATTAACTGATGCAGGGATAAACATGATGAGGTCAATCACCGTCTTCCTCAGGGGGGATAACTACTTTGAATCCACGAAGCTTCTCTGGAGTCCTCACAGAGATTTCTCGAATCCATGAGGAAAAATAAAAACTAGAAATAATTCTAGCAAGTCGAAATAAATTTGTTGAATATTGATTGCTGAAATAAATGAGTCTACAACCCTTTAAATAGGGATACCAAGACTTGGAATAAGTTTAGGAATTAAATTATAACAAAAACTCCCTAAAATTCGTAACTTACTATAAATAGTAAATTTTCTATTTAAAGTGTCCTATGTGACTTAACCACGTTATTCTCCTAATTTTTCTAAACGCTTTTAATGTTGGGCGCAACTCCTAAAGCCCAAGGGATGAAGAGTTATAATCAAACTAAAACTTACTGTTTATAGTAAAAACAGAATTAAACATGGAATTTGACCGTCGACATGATGGAATCTCGCAAATTTGGCGTGGGCAACAAGGCATAGCCGGGTAGGTAGGCAAAAATAGCTCGTCGTACTCCGAAATCATATATGGTACGTCGAGTAACTCGTTCCGGTTTGCGAGATATGCCTGTTTTAAGGTTCTGACGGTCTTGACGACTTCTGCCTCCAATCGGGCCTTCTCTGATCCATCTTGGACATGAAAGTGTCCGCGACCCGCTCTACATCATAAACCGATCAATTAAATCTTCATTTATATCTTTTCAACATTTAAATTGCCATCAAGCAAATCAGAAATTTTCAACATTAGAAATATCTAGTGTTGAAATTTTCTGATTTGCAGCTGTTGTGGTTGTGATCTCTCTCTCTCTCTCATCAAGTGTTTTAAATAGCATGTAGTGTAGCATTCGGCTCACTATAGCGTGTAGCATAATCTACACGATACTTTTATTTTTTTAATTAAAATAATATAAAAATATGATAAATAATATAAATAAATATTAAAAAAGAAAAAATATTAAAGAAAAAGGCATATGATGTTAAATAAATCACTAACAAAAGTACAAAAAGAAAAAAGAGATTATACAATCTCAAGTCCCAAGTAACATGACGAATAACATCCAACAAATATACATGCAACTAATAGTGGCTGTACAGATTCTACAAAATGTAACAACTAACAAGTAACAACTACTAATTGAATGGTCAGTTGGTCTGAAACAAGTAACACTAACTAAAAAGTACGGGCTAAAAAGCCAACTTTAGAAGTTAGGTAGAAAACCAAACACATAAGAGCTTAGTCAGTCAGTCCTGAAACTTTCCAGTGAAACAAAAAATTGTAAAAAAGGGGCAACAAAACAGGAAGAAAATTCAAAAAAAAAAAAAAAAAAAGGGCAACCAAACAGTTAAAAATGAAATATATATATATCAAAATCTAAGAGATATCAATCATTTTATAATTAATGGGCAACAAAATAGGGGAGAAATTGGGGCGGTTGCCAAACAGGTAAAAAATTAAGGAAAAAAATCGAAATATAAGATCTATCAATCATTTTATCATTGAATTTAAAATAAATATAAATAATTGAGGTTAATAGTTGTAAACATACCTTTTGTAAGTGCTATAATGTTTAAAGCACATTTTATAACTTGTTTGTCAAATTTCGTCTCGTCAAAACATCTTAGCAAATGATTTTCAAGTTGGTTCAAGATCAAGGTTCAAGCCTAGCTCAAGTTGAAGATCAAGCTCAAACTCAAGTTGAAAATCAAACTCGATCTACTAAAGTTATAGTAGAAGATCAAGCTCTTTTGAGAAGTTCAAGTCTCTAATATACTTCAATTCTATGAAGTTCAGTCCATATAGGTATTATAAACCCTAGAAAGACCTTAGGTCTAAGCACTTTCAAAATATATTTAAAATTGGGTTTTTATGCTTGTATTAGGTTGGGTTTCGACCAACCTAAGAATTTCTTGACTAGTCCTAGTTCTATCCGAAGTGAAACAGAAATTTTGTTACTCCTTTTGACCAGTCGAGTGGTCTCCTCAACTAGTCGAAGGTATCACTCTTTGACCAATTGAGCGTTTCTCGACTCAAAGTCCAGCAACTAAACCGTTCAGATTTTGGCATACTCGACCAGTTGAAGAGTACCGTCGACCAATCGAAGATCTGTTAAATCTTATTCCGCTCAAATCTGAAAATCCGTTGGAATAAAATCTGGTGCTTAGACGAGTCGAAGCAACAACTTCTTTGCCTATAAATTGAGGTTCTTTCTCAATCCGAAAATGCATTCAAGTCTACCAAAATCTTTATGCAAGAGAGAGAGGAGCCTCAGTTATTGTCAAACTATTGACCGCTAATTATAAATCATTTTTATAGCTTCTTTTGTTTAATTCCTTAATATCTAATTCTATCATTCTAATTCTAAAAAGAGACGGAATACTCTTCTTTTTGAGATTTAAAGGAATTTATACAAGTAGCCTTTGGTTTAAATTTAATTAAAATCAATAGAAGAACATTAAACATTCGTCATTCAAGAAAAGCGGTTCTATTGCTACAAGCTTCTTCTACGGTGAAGATAAGTATACGTTTATATTTTGTATTTGATTTTTCTGAGATAGCCAGAAAATCTCAATGTTGATTTTTCTGAGATAAGCCAGAAAATCTCAGTCAAGGTTTGCGTTTGTGATAGCCCAGTAAAATCACAACTATATCAAGTTTTAAGGTAACCCTGTGAAAACTTTATTCATAGTGAAAGCCAAAATTGCGTGGTTAGTAATTTTGAGAGTGGAGTAGGTGTGACTGTTTGAAAACAGTTGTTGACACACCAAACCATTATAATTCTTGGTGTTGTGGTGAATAGTTATAATTTCTTTTATGCTAAAGTAGTGAATGTTTGTAACAGATAGTTTTATTTACTCTTGCTCAGTTTGGAATTTTAATTCTTATCACATTCGTGAAATAAGGTTGTCCTGCATAAACTTGTTTGGGTGAAGATTGTCTTACGAATCAGTTTGAGTCAACATTTCAATACTAGTGCAATGTGGACCCTTTTTGTTCCGATGTATCACCCCATAAAAACTGCCCATGAATATTTACAATTCTAGTTGCCACCTAGCCCACCTCTACTGGGATTTTGAACAAAGGAAGGAAGTATAAGGGTTATCCTCCAAAAAGGACAAGTAATCAACCTGATCCGTTTGTTCCCTATACATGTGAGGTTTACTTCTTTTTGCCTTTTTTTTTCTTTTTTACTATTAAACTGACCAAAAGTAGTTTGGTCATCTCATGTCTCATTGTAATACTTTTTATAGGGGCATCAAGTCCTATTGAAGAATACAAAATTTAATCCCTTTCATCTTAGAATCTTCCTCTGGTCTCTTCTTCTTTTTTTCATTACAAATGTAAGCAACCAACTAGACCACTAGAATGAACCCAAGGTGGATAGATTACCTAGCCCGACAAAGTCTAGGCCACATTAGTGTCACTCGAACCCAACCCATTTACTAATTGGGATTGGAATTAACTCCAAAGCCCAACTCATTTAGTTATTGGGCCTGCAATTGAGTCCAGACCCTGCAAATAACATTAACAAACGAACTCAAACCAAAGTCAACCCTAGCCCCAATAGAAAATGTTGATAAACCTTGATCCTAGCCATTACCCTAACCCTAGCTGCGCCCATTTACTAATCAACTCTAAAATTCAGACCTAGGCCCAACCATGGCCTTAAGCTCAGTCCCAAGCATTAATCAAGCTTGAACCCTATCAAATTGGGCCCCAAAGCCTAGCAAGCTATTTTCAACCATACCACGGGAAGCTTGGTAACTCAAAGAGGAACAGCCAACACTTTTTGAAGGGCAACTGCAAATCCTATTATCTAGTCTTGAAATTTTAATTTTCAATATTGATCCCACATTGATGGAACAGCCAACACTTTTTCAAGGGCTACTGCAAATCCTATAATCTGGCCTTGAAATTTTAATTTTCAATATTGATCCCACATAGATGATAACCATTCAATCAACATTGACCCACATAACAAGTCCATTTTCATATACTCTAGTAAAGTGCCTCAATGACAAGGGAAGGTGCTTGCATTATTCTCACCCTGCACAAAGAGCATTGTCTTTACTCGTCTTAGAAATATTAGAACTCATTTGATGGTAGCTCCCTTGGAAACTCGAGGCCTTCGCATGCGTGCGTGTGTGTGTGAATTGGGAGAGAAATGATGTGGGGAACTTTTCAAGTAGATAGCTGAAAGGAAATACATCTGATGACAAAAGAAGAATGAAGAAGATCTGCAACACTAGGGTCCTTAGCGCAACTCTAATCCAAGCTCTGCCGCTACGACGCTAACCTAGGATCTCCTACACGCATCAATCGTACATAAGCTTAGAGGGTGGTGGAAGTGTATGATCAATGACACAGGATCAATGACAATATCACTAGCCTTACTGAGGCTTGTCATGAATACAATGCAATGGGTACTGGGTGTCATACCAAGGCGAAGCATAAAGGGGGCTTATGTAGCCGATGCAAATGCGATGTGAAGTGATGTCAATCCTCATATCTAATCCACAAGTCAATACAGTTCCATCATAAGGAATCTACCAGGGTCTAGTACACTACAAGATGACTGCCGCTTTACAGACCCGCACAGTCAAACGAGTGTAGGATACCTCACTACTCGCTCGTGGATAGCCAATCACCAGCGAGGCTTGACGGTATAGGACCCATTCACAAGCTGGTTTAAACTCAGCCTAGCAATGCCCTCCCTCACAGGCGGATAAGGCCACACCCCATCCCAACCGATTATACGACAGTGAGAGTCGCGGCCTAACGGTCTAAGCCCTCGTACGCCCATAGTTTCCACTCGGTCACGGCGTTGGGGCAAATCCTTAGTACCATGGAAGTTCTAAAAATTTCATTCATAGGCATCCTATGCACCCAATATGCTCAAGTAACATTTCTGGTGTCCGCATACGGTCATCCACGAATACTCCTGTGGAGGCAGGGCCCTGATGAAGCAAGGGCAACAATATCCATGAGATGCGATGCCAGATGTACGAGTCACGCATACCAATCATGCACTAGCTCCAAACACATAATGTGCACAAGAAGGGGAACTCCATCCCTCTATCATGTCAACCTAATGACCACACACACAAATGCATTCCAATCACTCAATAATGCATGCGGGTCATAAAAGTGTAAGGGCATTACTCAGTAATGATGACGTAGAACATACTCCTTCCCAAAGAGGTACTTAGTCTAAATACATAGACAGGTACTCTAAGGAGCCATCCTTAAGTGGGGACCCAATACTTTGGGGTAGCCCACAAGCTAAGATGGTCATAAAAGCCTAAGGAAGAAGCAGTCCTAACAAGGGTCCAAGGTGGGCCTTCAACCACCTATAACAACCCTATAGGCCTACCTTAAGGCCACTAAGGAGGACATCCAACCTCAACTGGGTCCCAAAAGGTAGCCCGCTACTACTCAAGCAAATCGAGGCCCAAGGCCTAAAACAATCCATGGGCCTAGGAGGCAATACACATGGCCCAATTTAGTAGGCAACATAGTGGGCCCCAAGCAAGGGTCGGGCCCAACCATAAAGATTACAAACCCATACATTGTGGTGGGCCTAATGGGCAGCCCGGTATTCCAACCATATAGGCAAATTTTTATTGAAACAAGTGAGTTGGGCCTCACATCTTGGCCCAAGTATAGGGTTACTTTAGTGGGCAACCAAGGGCCCAACTACTTGAGTATTTTGGGCCCATAAACTCGTCACAATAGCATGGTAAATATGGGCCTATCTAGAAAGTTCCAACCCAAAAAGGGCTAAATAGTCTAACAATTAGCTAAAAATATGAACCCAATAAAACCCAACTAGAGTGAGCCTCAAATATGCACTAATTAAGCCCAGAGCATGATAGAGAATAGGGCAAGATGTGTGTAAACGACCCCAAATCTGGTGGGCCATGCTGCCCTAAAACAAATACTTAAGGGCAGCAAGTTTGGGCCTGTTGCTGAAATTCCAGCCCACCCACTTTCTGGGCCTGCTGGAATCCAGCAATAATTTATTTTAAGTGAAATTCTTGTTGCATGGTGACCCATACATGTCACAATGGGTCCCACCAGAGGAAGGAAGTGGATACAACACATATATCAAGTGGGCATGCTGCTGGATTGGAGGTCCAGCAGCAGCCGAATGGGCTGGGCATCCTTGGGTGGATGGTCATGGGGGCCCATGGACGGCTACCTCAAAAGACATCAAGGTGGGGTTGGATTGTGAGGTATGAACCAAATCTATCTGAAACTCAATCTGCCAACGCGGTCCTACCAATTGAATACCGGCAACACGCAACCCTCGGATAGTGTTTGCAATCATCCTTGAGTTCGGTTACATTGACCCAACTCGGATCGGTCCGAAACCTATGCCATCTTGTTCGCATCGTTGTTGCAGTTCCGATGACGCCACCTCACAATCCAACCCCACCTTGTTACCCTTAAATATTTGTTTTGGGGCAACATGGCCCACCAGATTTGGGATCGTTTACACACATATCTTGCCCTATTTCCTATCACGCTCTGTGCTTAATTAGTGCGTATTTGAGGTCCACCCCAGTTGGGTTTTATTGGATCCATATTTCTAGCTAATTGTTGGACTATTTAGCCCTTTTTTTGGGCTGGAACTTTCTAGATATGCCCATTGGACCTTTAGGCCCATATTTACCATGTTATTGTGACGAGTTTATGGGCCAAAATACTCGAGTAGTTGGGCCCTTGGTTGCTCACCAAATTAACCTCATACTTGGGCCAAGATGTGAGGCCCAACTCACTTGTTTCAAATATAAAAATTTGCCCATATGGTTGGAATACCGGGCTGCCCATTAGGCCCACCACAATGTATGCGTCTGTAATCTTTATGGTTTGGCCTGACCCTTGCTTAAGGGCCCATTATGTTGCCTATTAAATTGGGCCATGTGTATTGCCCCTAGGCCCATGGATTGTTTTAGGCCTTGGGCCTCAATTTGCTTTAGTAGTAGTGGCTACCTTTTGGGACCCAGTTGAGGTTGGATGTCCTCCTTGGTGGCCCTAAAGTGTGCTCATAGAATTGTTATAGGTGGTTGAAGGCCCACCTTGGACCCTTATTAGGACTGCTTCTTCCTTGGACTTTTATGGCCATCTTAGCTTGTGGGTTACCCCAAAGTATTGGGTCCCCACTAGAGAATTGCTCCTTAGAGTACCTGTCTATATATCTAGACTTAGTCCCTCGTTGGGAAGAAGAAATATGTTTCACGTCATCATCGCCGAGTGGCGCACTTACACCTTTATAACCCGCATGCATTATTGAGTGATTGGAATGCATTTGTGTGTGTGGTCATTAGGTTGACATGATAGAGGGATGAAGTTTCTCCTCTTGTACACATTGTGTGCTTGGAGCTAGTGCATGATTGGTATGCGTAACTCATACATCTAGCATCGCATCTCATGGATATTATTGCCCTTGCTTCATCAGGGTTCTGCCTCCACAGGAGTATTCGTGGATGGCCATATGTGGACACCGGAAATGTTACTTGAGCATATTGGGTGCATATGATGCCCATGAGTGAAATTCTCAAAACTTCCATGGTATCAAGGATCTGCCCCAACGTCGTGACCGAGTGAAAACAATGAGCGCACGAGAGCCTTACACCGTTAGGCTGCGACTCTCACTGTCGTGTAGTCGGGATGGGGTGTGGCCTTGTCCTCCTGTGAGGGAAGGCATTGCTAGGCTGAGTTTGACCAGCTCGTGAATGTGTCCGCTACTGTCAAGCCTCGCTGGTGATTGGCTATCCACGGGCGGATAGTGAGGTCTCCTACGCTCGTTTGACTGTGCGGGTCTGTAAAGCGACAGTCATCCTGTAGTGTACTAGACTCTGATAGATTCCTTATGAAGGAACTGTACAAACTTGTGGATTAGATTTGAGGACTAACATCACTTCACATCGCATTTGCATCGGCTACATAAGCCCCCTTAATGCATCACCTTGGTATGGTGCCCAGTACTCATTGCATTGTATTCATGACAAGCCTCAGTAAGGCTAGTGATATTGTTATTAATCATATTTCCCTTCTTGTATCTCATATTATTCTTCTGTGCACCATTATCACACTTCTACCACCCTCTAAGCTTTTATAAACTTATGCACGATTGATGCATGCAGGAGATCCTAGGTCAGCGTCGTAGTTGCAGAGCTTGAATTAGAGTTGAGCCGAGGACCCCAGTGTTGTGTTGCAGATCTTCTTCCTTCTTCTTTCATCATCAGATGTATTTCCTTTCAGCTATGTACTTGAAAAGTTCAAATTTATAGTGGATTTTGTAATATGTCGCTTTGTTATTTTTGAAATTTACTTGTTGTGATCTTGGGTTTATGAAAAAAATTCTCCTTGTAGGATCCCAGGATCGGAACCTGCCTTAGGAACCGAGATTGGGGTACTATGGAGGCTGTTGCGGCCAGAACCGGCTATCGGGTTCCTTATGAGTCCGGTTACCGAGTTTGGAGAGTGATAAATGATGAGAGCTCTCTGTGGGGGTATTCAAGACCTTTAAGATCAAAGACTCCATTGAAGCTAAAGTAATGGCACTTCACATAGGCTTGCAACTTTTTTCTTCTTTTGCCAAGGCCATTGATTGTAGAAGGATATTTATCATTTGACCAGACTACATGTCTTAAAGGGGAGATTCGGTGACTCGATTCCCTTCTAGCAGTAGAAAGATCTGAAGCATCATTTGTATTCATGTAGACACCCTACTTCGTGGGGGCAGTCTATAGCATTTGTTTTAGCCCTACATCCAGTGATCTAGTGGTTGATCTTGTATTTGCTTGGATTTCTTCAAGAATTGAGCTTAGGAGCCCCTCACCTTGGACCCAACTTCCTATAGACCCCATAGAACCCTCAAAAGCCTACCGAATAAGTGTTAAGTGGTTCAAATCCAACCTTACCTAGGTCTAGGTCGCACACCCTTCTAATTTTTGGCTTCACTAGGGCACAAAAATCCAATTTACACACCCTGGTGAGCTCGGCTTTTTTCTATATACATGGTTTCGAGAAGCAAAAATCCCATTTATGCGACTTCGATAAACCCTGTTTCCTAAACTCTAGACCTTCAAACTCCAATTGCTCCAACTCCCCCAACCTAATTCTTAAAATTCCCCATAACATTGCGAAATCCATCTAGTGATCCATACATCAAGCCCAAAATCAGCCCAATCTAATCTCTAAACTTCGACATACAACTGAATTACCAAAAGGAGTGGGGAAGACCAACTAGACTGAGATCTCAAAAAATTGCTTACCTCAAACCAAAACCACTAGTTTATCAAGTTTCCTTCCAACATGCCAAAGATCCCCAAAAACCAACAACTGAGTGCCAAGATCTTATCAAAATACTAACAAGTGGGTCTTCATATTGAGGACAATTCAAAAATGACATTAATGTCCTTGCATGAAAATCCAAAAACCCAAATTCCTTTTTCTTTGACCCAATCTCAACAAAATTGCATGTAGGCACCTTAATCAGAACAAACCTAACGTTTTTTATACTAATAATAATAACACTAACTAATCCCTTATTTATGACATGACTAATCCCACCCTTAAGAAACCATAGGATTTTAACATTTCAACAAATCCCATCCTTTCAAACCTGAACCTTTAGGAGATCTCCCAAAAGCTTCCTCTCATATTAATTATCCTTCCTAGCACCTCAATTTATCCTCCGACACTTTGGAAGGTTGCCTCCACCCTTTGTATTTTCAGAACACCTTCCTCTAGAGGGAGAATTCTCTTGATGTCTTGTCCTATCTAAGGCGCCTAGCACATTCCAAGAAGATTTTGGACAAAAAAACCCTCGACACAAACAAGGCAAGCATATTGTGCATGTGTAACACATCCTGATAAATTCTCATATACAAGAAAATCATGAATTCCCCACATTAATATAGCTTTCAAATTAAAATTTGTCTTTGAATAAGAATCATACGTTGACACTCCATTAAGCAACAAATCCTTTAACTAGTCAATCAACGGTTGTAGGTAAACATTAATGTCCAGTCATTTCATACTTGTTATCAATACTGTTAACATTGAAAATTCTCTTTTCATACACATCAAAGGGGGAGATTATAAGACACTATAATGATATGCCAACAATTATAGATACTGTTGACATGTCCAAATGGGTTAAATCCATCAGTCACAAACACTAAACGCACATTGCGACATTCATCAACAAAACTTGGCCACTTGGTATTTATTACCATCCAACTCGATGAATCAAATGGATGCCGCATAACACCACTATATTCTTTCAGTTGAAAATACCGAGTCATTTGTTTCGCTATCCATGGTACACTATAAAATAAAGTTTACAAAAATATGATTACTTATTAATTTTCTTAGCAAAAGATACATAGGATAATATTAAAATTATATTTAACATTAATGTTAACATGTATAGCCTCTGTAGCCTTGGTGCTAGAGGAAAATATCTCAAAACCTTCAATGGAACTCCACCTTTTTTTGCCAAAGAATTTTACCTTCATATCAATGTATGACATAGTGGACAATTTTGTCTATATTTGTACTATTTCCAATAAAGAATACAATCATTTGAACATGGATGTATAGTCTCATAAGTCATTCCCAATGAGTTGATCATCTTTTTAGCTTGATATGTGCTCCCTGACAACATGTTTCCTACTGTAACAACTTCTTAACCATTTAAAGAAAATCATTAAAACTATTATTCGACCAACCATTACAAGCCTTTAAACTATACGATAATTTTGTGAGTTCTCTAGTGCAAGAAGAGTACAAAGACTATCTTTGCATCATTGAATAAAACCTTATATCTTTATACATCAAGGTCTTCATAATAATCTTCATTACTTCTAAGATCATTCATAAGAATATGAGCATGTTCTCCAATTTTTCTAAATGCATCATTAACAAGTTCATCCATTCTAGGATACGCATCATTGAATTGATCATCAAACATCATTATGATGGTTTCTAGTTACTTTTCGCAAGACTTTCTCGGTGAAAAATCCAATGTGTGTATGACTTATCAATACCGTTAATGAGCAAATGCTCATGAACCTCTCTGAAAGTGAACATCCCACTCCAATTTCACACACGTACACGAATAATGATCAAATCTACTACCATTGTTCTTTGTAAACTCAATAAAATGCACAAGTCCATCCAAATATTCTGGACTTAACCTATGTTTGTTCATCCATGCTTTGTTACTTAATGACGACATTCTGCAACAAATGAGATAATCAAGTCAATTCATGATTAAAAATGCATTTAATCATTTCCATGAGTAATATCAAAGTCAATTTTGTGAGTTCTCTCAATCGCAAGTACCATTCATCATCCAACTAACTATTAACAGCATTTATAAAAATAAAAGATATCTAAGCAACTTTATATAACAATTTGCAACTTAACCTACTGGGAACCATCATGCACCGTAATATCTTACGGCAGAGTGGGTTCTGTGGAGTTACAAGCTGGAATTCTACGAAAGAATATAAATGAAGCAATAGAAACATAAATTAAGCAAGATTGTAGGTAGGCACACAATTATTCCCGGTGGTCGGTTTGAGAGGAGAGAAACAACAGGTGCTTCAACGATAAATCAGGCGTTGTTCCAGAAGTCTGGAAAAGGGCAAAATACTTAATTTTTGAATGGGCAGGAATTGTTAATGGAGTGAACAAAGATGATCTGTTGTTCCTTGGGTTCTAGGCTCTCTGCTACCTCATCAGGGTCCTTTTTTTCCCTTTTTCCTTTTTGTTTCGCTTTTTCTTTCTTCAATAAAGCTTCAGTTATCCTTTAAAAAAAAAAAAAAAAATTATACCTGATTCAGCAGGTTGTTATCTGCAATAGGAGAAGTGGACTTCTAACAAATAGGATTATATTCCTGAAACAAAACAAGCACCATCTTTCAATTCAAGCCATATCGAAACAAAACAAGTATGCGGTTCATTTGATTAAAGATGCATTTAGCATTCTAAAGAAGCATTTGACGAACCACATAATTCATTGCATTATCAAAATCCATGTTGTATACTTGAAACAAGTTAACCGCTTTGCTGATGAACTTTTTGTCCCACATTGTTCTGATGACCCTCTCCTTGGATGGACCATTCCCCAAAAGGCTCCATGGTTGGAGATTCTAGCCATCAAATCTTTGGCTTCTCTCCCATTGAACATGGATTGCTAGTCCACTTTTCTTATCTTTCTCTTTGTAGGACAACTGTCTTGATAGTGTCATCTTTCCATTTTGGGAGGATTGTTGGGTTATGGTCCATCCACGTTTGGGGCCATGGACGGGGTTGTCCATGGATGCTACTATTTTGCATTTGGATGAAGGGGCCCACCTAATAATTGGATCAGCCTAATTTTTTGTTTGTCTAGTCATCATGGTGGGTTGCACCCATAAGAATTGATGGATGTCCTACACACTGCATGAACCCTAGAATGCTCAACTCCACCATTATTTAGAAAGAAAAGGCAGACATGGGCATTTTGATTCGGCCACCATAAGGCATGTTCTAATACCTTTTACAAAGTTTGAGCAAATAGGGAAATATCCCTATTTGCATAGCAAGAAAGGGGTAGAATAAATATATCTCAACAAGAACCACATAGACAAATCAACATAAAGAACAAAAATAGATTTTTTAAAAAAGTTGTTGATTTACTACAGTTCAATGAAGCAAGGACATTGAATTGAAAATCTCTAAAAGAAAATACACTCAAAGATTCATCCTGCAACCATCTTCCATAAAAAGAGATGAGATTACGGACCATATCTCATATTCACAGCTTTCTATGTTTGTTGTCGATTGTAATCATTCTGGCTCCAAATTCAACGCCAATGGTTAAGTCATGCACTGGTTGGAACCACTTGTCAGTGAATTGTAGTAGAAGTCATGATTTTCCCAGTCTTATGAAATAGAAAATGAAACGCAACAGTGTCAAGCCAAATGGTAAAACTTAGACGTAACTTTCCTCTTGCACAAGCTTAATTGCATAAAGGGAAAAAAAAAAGTTCAACCCCATAAAATCAAGAGAAATATAATTACAAAAGAGATAACCATGACAAAACAGAATAGAATCATCTGATCATATCATATTTTGCAAATGTGTTCGAAAAGTGCAATAATAGGTGGATAAAAAAGAAAGCAAGAAACAAGACTATAATAATGAGCCGAGTATCTTTGCTTGTTCAATTGGAAAGAAGGAAATAATAAACTTATCAACAAGCAAGCACTGGAAGAAACTAAAAAAAAAAAAAAAAGCGATTTGTCTTAAGACTCGAGCACATGGGTTAAAGTGAGAACTGAACACAAGGAGTCAAGAAAGCTTTGGCATTAATAAAACCAGGGATAATAATTGGTGGAAAACGATTCATATCACTTGCCCCAAATACCTAGCTTAATAGAAGTCCTAATTAAACAAGGGGCAAAATTCTAGAAACGATACCAGCAACAAACTATTCAGTCAAAAAAATTGCATTTTTTTTGTAAAAGGTAAAAAGAATTGGAGAACAAAAGTTCTTGTATTTAAAAAAGAGCAGGAATAAAAAAAAAACAAAATATATGGAATTCTCTATGTATTTTGTTGACATTCTCCAGCCCTAAAGATTCCATTGGATCTTTAACCAATTTAAATTGCACAGTAATTACAAACTTGGAAAACCTACCAAGGCTTTCATAGGGGTTGGAAAACACCTGTTTAGATCCCAACATTGCCTTAAAATTCGACACATATACAATGCAAACTTCAATATACTTAATGCAAGAAAAAAAAAAAAAAACCATAAAACCCATCATGGCCTTGAAGTAAGATATCATGCTTAGATCTCATAGCTATGCCAATTCAATAAATATCCAATAAAATTTCTCATTCAGATAAAAAAAAATAAAAAAAAAACAGAGAAAAACCCACTAATGTTTCCACACTAAAAACACGCCTACATTCATAAACTTCCTTCAAATTCCAAGATTGCAGCAAATTCAACGAATAATACCAAGAAAATTCTCCCCAAAATTTAAATATAAAAAAATTTTAAAAAAAACCTTGAATTAAAAACAATGCCAGATTCATAACATTGCCAAAAATTAAAATCCCATCAACATAGACTGGTCATTTATTACATGAAAAGCCATCCAATCCCATCAATTAGAAAACCCACAAAAAACCCATCAATTATCTTCATGATAAAAACCCAATCCCAAATGCATATACCGCAACTCCATCCAATTCAATGAATGAGAACAATGCAGAAAACAATATTCAAAAATAATAATAATAATACCGATTAAAAAAAAATTGACCAGTATCTCCGATGATTATATACTTGAAAAGGTAGGCGTAAGATTCAGACCTCCTATAATAGAGAGATCGAAAGAGATTTGCAGATATGAAAAAACAGAGCTTTTTCGAAAGGAAGAAAACAGGAGAACGGAAAGGGTTTGATTATTATATATTAGAGAGAGGGGGGGTTACGGTGCCGGAATCACGGTGATGGGAGAAGGGATCTCGACAGCGCGGGCTGTGAAACAGGGGCGGCGGGGGAAGGGCGGGAAAAGTTGCAATCACCGGCGACCGTGACAGTGAGACAGAGAGACGTTCGCACACGAGAGGAGCGGCTGCTGAGATGGAGAGTAAGAGATGAGGCCCCGCGGCGGTTAGGGTTCTTTTTGTGTTTTACAGTGTAGTGGTGGATGCTCCTGTATTGTACTTTGGTTTAGTATATCCAGTAATGTGCCAACCGATTAGGGTTTCCGACTCAAGTGGGTCCCACCATTGTGTCCATATTAAATCCACTCCGACCACAAGATGTTTCAACTCATTTCAGACCTAGGTCCCCAAACATTACTCCCATCCGTGTTTCAGGTTTATCACACGATTGAAAAAACAGTATATAGGACAATGCTTAGCCTCCGAAATGTTTTCCTTTGTGTGACCCACCTGAATAATGTATAGGACTGATGTTTGGCACTCAGGCTAAGTTTTGGTTTTCTATCGAATAGTTGGAGTGGATTTTATATAATAATAACGGCTTATAAATATAAAGCTTGGACATGTCTCTCTCAAATATTTTCCTCTTGGTGGCCCACCTAAATCACTGGTTAGCTTGATAGTTTTTCCACAAGCACAATGTAGTAGTATACATCTAATGATCAGAGTGGATTTTACTTGTATCATTATAATGGGTCTCATATAAATCAATGATGGACGTCCCTCTTCCTTTAGAGAGCTTTAGGGAAAAACATGAAGGTGCGGTCTTGATTTTTATAGGACAAAATATGATGTGTGTGAGATCTATTCTTATCATTACACATGAAATCCTACCTTAAGCCAAGGTTAAAAAATCAGGCTGACTTGTAATTCACACGGGCAATATAAAAGGAAACAATTGGGAGAGATGTCCACCGTTGATTCTTACATGGACCGCAACGATGATTCTATAAAATCCACTTTATCCAATGGATGTCACACAAAGATTTAGGTAAATGGACAAAAAATCAGGCCCATTTATGATTCAGGTGGGACATACCAAGAGAAATGGTTAAGAGAGTAAGGTCGTGTTTGTTAACGCTGAATTTATGCACTTAATGCGGAACGAGGAAAATTTTTCGTATTTAGTGGTGTTTGTTAATGCGTTGTTAACGCAGAAGATGGAAAGCGCTAAGTGGCTTTTTACTGAATTTTTTTCGTGATAGAAGTCTAGCTTAATGGTGAACGCGGAATGCGCTCCGTGATTTTTCATAAAATATTTTTTTTTTCTTCCAAAAGTACCCCTTTTCAAGTTACTACGGAAATTTTTTCTTTCCATTTATTTGCGCAATACAAAATCAACTTTTAACCTGTGAAACTTCTTTATGCCCCACTATGATTTATGTGTTTGATCCACACCGTCCATCAACATTTTTAGATAATTTAAGATATGATCCAATAAAAGAAGCAGGTCCAATAATTAATTAGACCATAAGGTGGGGATTGAATGTCCACCGTTAAAAACTTCTTGAGAGCTGGAGAAGTTTCAGATCAAGCTGATATTTGTGTTTTCACTTCATCCACGTCTATGTGACCTAATGAATAGGTTGGATGGTAAAAAAAAATTACAATGGGCCATGTAACTTTGTTTTTTTTGAATTGTTCGTACAAGGGACGCGGATTGCGTAATACCCCCGCCCGTCCCTATCTCGGACCCGGATTGCGTCCTACTAATCCGTTCGGGCAGAGCTCCGTGGGGTCCACCGTTGTGTAATTATTTTATCCACACCGTTAATCGTTTTTATATGATCATCTTAAGGTATAAACCAAAAATTGAAGTAGATACACAGCTCAAGTGGACCACATCAAAGGAAGCTGCAATGATAATGACACCCACCATTGAAACCTTTCTAAGGGCCACCGTGATGTGTTTTTACCACCCAACCTATTAATAAGGTCATTCAGACTTGGATGAAGTGAAAACACAAATTTTAGCTTGATCTGGCACTTCTCCGGCTCCCAAGAAGTTTTTAACGGTGGAAGTTCAATCCCTACTTTGTGGTCCACTTAAGCCCTGGAACTACCTCAATTTTTAGCTTGTATTTTAAAATGATCATATAAAAATGATTAACGGTGTGGATAAAATACTTACATCACGATAGGCCCCACAGAGCTCTACCCGAACGGATTTCTGTCCGGGTGGGGGTAGGACGCAATCCGCGTCCCCCTAGCTCCGAACGGGCAATTCTGTGGGCGGGCCCACCGTGATGTATCTATACATCCAAACCCTTTATTCCTTTTCTCATATTATTTTAAGGCACCAAAATAAAAATGAGGCAAATCCAACGATCAAATGGACCACATGACATATGACTCTTGCATTTAATGCAACTGGTTCATTTTAATGCAACCAAGATTATTATTTGGTGTGGTCCACTTGAGCGTTGGATCTGCCTCAATTTTGTGTTCATGCCTTAAAATAATATGAGAAAAGGAATTTATTGTTTGGATGTACATGTACATCACAGTGGGCTCGGCTACAGAACTGCCCGTTCGGAGCCAGGACGAGCGGGGGTAGTACGCAGTCCGTGTTGAACACGACACCCGACGAGTGGCAGACGGAAATGGATTAGGTACTCCCCCTGCCACCAGCTCCGTGGCCGGTGGTTGGTGCTATGTGGGTCTTACCATGATGTTTTGTTTCATCCATTCCATTAATCCATTTTTAAAGATATTTTTAGACTATATGAAAAAAATTATATGTATATAAATCTTAGGTGGTCCACACCACATGAAAACAATAGTGATTGGATATCTACCATTAAAATCCTCCTAAGGTTCACTCTACTGTTTATTTTACATCCAATCTGTTGATTTGGTCATACAGGCCCAGATGAAGGGAAAAAACAAAAATTAGCTTAATCCAAAACTTTTATGGCCACCAAAATTTTTTTAATGGTCGACGCTCATTCAACACTGTTTCTTGTAATGTGGTCTGGTTGAGATTGGGATATATCTCATTTTTGGTCTCATATTGTAAAATTTTCTGTAAAAATAGATGGACGACATGGATAAAACACATACATCATGGTGGGGCCCACGGAGCACCGACCACCAGCCATTGGCTTGTGTCAAGGGGAGTAGCCAATCCGTTCCCGTGGCAAATGAGGATTACCTGTGAAAGTCTTTGGTATGAAGTTCCTACGCTAGATGCATGGTGGGGGACCCTGTGATGTTTTTGAGAAATCTAACCTGTCCATCTACTTTTTAAGCTCATTTTAATACATGCAACTAAAAATGAGGAGGATACAAGACTTAAGTGGGCCATACTAAATGAAACAGTGGGGAAAAGAATGCCTACCATTGAAACCTTCCTAAGCTCTACCTTGATGTTTATATTCCATCCAAGCCATTTACAAAGTCATTTTCACTAGGATGAAGTGAAAATACCAAAAATTAGACTGATACAAAACCTTTGTGGCCATATAAATGTTTCAACGGCAGTCACTACATCTTTATTGTTTCCTCTCGTGTGGCTCATTCGAGTTTTGAATACACCTTATTTTTTACCACATATCCTGAAATGATCTCTAAAAACAGATGGACGGTGTGGCTTTCTCACAAACATCACAGTGCGCCCCACCCAGATTCCTTTCGTAGGAAAATTCGTGTCCGCCAGTGGCCACTCCCTCTGCCACCGAGGTGGCTGCAGTCGGTGCTCTGTGGGCCCTACCATGATGTATGTGTTTCATCCATGCCATCCATCTATTTTTTCAAATCATTTCATGGTTTGGGACAAAAAATTAGGTATATCAAAATCTCAAGTGGGCCACATTCAAGGAACAGTGTTGAATGAGTGTCAACCATTAAAAACCTTTTGGGGGCCATCGAAATTTTGGATCAAGCTGATCTTTGTTTTTTCCCTTCATCTAGGCCTATATGACCTAATAAAAAGATTGGATTTCAAATAAACAGTACGGTGGGCCTTAGGAGGATTTTAATGATGCATATCCAATCATTATTGTTTTCCTATGGTGTGATCCACCTGAGATTTATATCCCTCTAATTTTTAGCATGAATCACTAGAATGATTTGTAAAAATGGATGAAACACATACATCATGAAGAGGCTAATAGAGCACCAACCACGGTGGCTAGGGGAGTAGCTAATCCGTTTCCATCCAGTCTAGGACGCGGATCCGCTGCGAAAGCCTTCCGTGGGAAGTTCCTGCGCTGGGAACGTAGGTGGGGCCACTGGGATGTTTGTGAGAAATCCTCACCCTCCATCCGTTTTGTGAGTTCATTTTAGGACATGAGGCCAAAGATGAACTGTATCCAATGCTCAGGTAGGCCGAAAATGTGATAACTAAACGTCCACATTTGAAATATTCGTGGGGCCATTGAAGTTTTGAATTATGCTAATAGTTGTGTTTTCAGTTCATTCCAATAGGAATGACGTTATGAATGGTATGGATGACATGTAACTGATTAATTTCCCTATTGGGTATCATGTTCATTGGATCTCCATCAATTTCCCTGTTGGGTATGGACCGTTGATTAATTTGTTTTGTAACTGACTGGTTGATGCCCTCTAATTGAAGTGTTAGGATTTTCAAACGTGGGCTTTTGTTGGCTTTGATGCCAACAACAAGCCCAATTTGAATGAAATGATAGAAATAGGAGTAGACCAACGCATGCTAGGTTTCTAATTCAGAACTATAAAACCTTGAAATTGGTGTAGTTCTTCATCTATGGCTCACTAGAGAGGTTCTGTCTTGATTTGGTGATTCAAGTCTGTAACAGAGTGCACCGGTTGAGTACTTGTTGTACTAGGTCAGGGCATGGTTCAAGTCCAGCCCATGAGCTTAGGACTCAAGTCCACACGAAGGAATCAATCGATTTTCCGTGTGGTCCACTGGGCGCGGATTGGATGGACGTGGATTTCTTGATAAAGTCATTCGCGGGAAGTTCCAGCTCAAAGATGCTAGGTGGGGCCCACCACCATGTTTTTAGAAAATATACTCCGTTAATTTATTTTGCAAGCTAATTTTAGTACAAGCGACAAAAAAGAGGTGGATCCAAGACTCGAGTGGGCTACACGAGAGGAAACAGCAGCTATATAACGCTGATGATCATGGAGCTCTAAGTTGTACGAACGGTTTAAAGGAAATCAAAGTTAGCTGGAAATCTGCATCAGGTGTAAAACATTTTCAAACTGAAGATAGGGGCAAATGTGTCAAATTAACATATTTCATAAATTTCAGATGTTTGTTGACAAATAGATTGTTTTAAATTCGGTACTTAATTTTCAGACTTTAACCATAATTATCAAACAAGTTTTTTGAATTAAGATTTTAGATTCATGCTTCAGATTTCAGATTCAGCTTCAGATTTCAGATTCAGGCTTTAGACTTCAGATTTAACAAACAGGGCCTAAGTAGTTTTCTCACGTATTGTTTCCAATTTTGTAGCCCACTTGAATTAAGAATGGAGATGATTTCTAGCCTAGCCAATGGTAAATGACATTATGCCTAGTCGGTTCGTAACAACTCCAAAACATTCAAATACTCTAGTCACATTGGAAAGGTATTGCAAAGCCAAAGAAATCAAGCAAAGTCAAACAAATTATAAACATGTCATACCGTAACCAATGAGCATGTGAAAACGCCCCTACATCGATTCCTCTCTTCCTCACCTTCAGGATTCAAGCACGGAAAGGCCCGGTCCAAGTAAGCCACAAGGGGCAACAATCACATTGCAATTCTCTTATAGGTATTTTTATGATAAAAAACATGAAAGATGAACTATTAGAGAAGAAAAATTTTATCTGCATGGAATCAAATTTAATTAAGGCACTGAAAAAATCGTGTTAAATTAATTCAGGCGTCATGACTCATGTTTGTAATTCCATGCATAAATTCATTAGGAGTCATCATCCAATAGATGAAGAACACTTTTTTCTCATGGCCAGTGGTACTTGTTGGGGGCCTTGCACAAAATCTTAGGATCTAGCCTCCCGAACAAACCAGAATTATGGGATAATAATAGCAATGAAATAAATCAAAGCAACAATCACACACCAGATTTTTACGTGAAAAACCCTCAAAGAGGTAAAAACCACGAGACCTCGTCCAGATCAACAATCCACTATGAAATAGAACGTTACAATCTTCGTCACTCACGCAGGAGTGGATAAACAATAAGAGAATAAAGAAAAAACAGAGAGATCTCACCGATCATGAGGACGTAGAAGCACTGAGACGACGACTCTCTTCCACAAGCTTCCTCTCTCTCTTTTCTCTCTCTCTCACCCTTGATAACCCTCTTGTGTTTTTCTCATGCCCTAGAAAAACCCTAGAGAACCCTTTTTATAGTTTTAGGAAACTCCTTTCTACATCCTTGTTGCGAGAGGACTCAAATCCGCAGTTTCGCATAAAATCGCAGAACAAACTGCGTAACCTTCGACTAGTCCTGGAAATTCTAGGACTGGTCTTAGCCTCCTTCGACTGGTTGAAGACCACGGAGAAAAACAGCAAAAACTCGCTGGACTTTGAGTCGTGTTAGGGCTTGAACCTACGACTAGTCAAGTGCATCCCACGACTGGTCGAAGACCACCTACGACCGGTCGAGCAGTACGATAAAACCCTCCGAAATTTTAACCACTGCACCGTCTCTCCTCTGAACTGAGAAGGAAAACCCCATCAAATCTCTCTCTTTCCGACGCAGGGGAATTTACCTTCTTCAAGCCAGCCTGGTTTCTGCAAACCTCAAACTTGCCCTTGAGCAAAGCCTTGGTCTGACCCATTATCATCCGTGTGGACTTTTTCAAGCTATAACACTTTCTGTTCCAAAGTATCCCTGATCCAGTGATACTGAATCTCTATGTGCTTCGACTTGGAATGCTGACTTGGATTCTTGCTCAAGTGTGTAGCACTCTGACTATCGTAATAGACCACGTGCTCCTCCTACTTCAGTCTAAGTTCCTGTAGGAACCTCTGCATTTAAAGCATCTCTTTACATGCCTTGGTGACTGCAATGTACTCGGCCTCTGTCGTCGATAATGCTACGACCTTCTGTAGTTTGCTCTCCTAAGAAACCGCACCCCCTACAAACGTAAACATGAACCCCGATGTAGACTTCCTGGAGTCTATATCGCCTGCCATATCTGCATCTGTGTAGCCCTCTATCACAGGTTTATCATCACCATAGCATAGGCTCAACCTGGATGAGCCTCTTAGATACTGTAGTATCCACTTCACCACTGCTCAATGTTCTTTGCCAGGATTGACAAGATACCGGCTGACAACACCAACCGCATATGCTATGTCTGGGCGTGTACACACCATAACATACATCAAACTTTCTACAACTGACGCGTAGGGTATCTTCTGCATCTCTTCCACCTCTGCCTTCGTCTTGGGACACTTTCTGAAGCTCATTCTGAAGTGACCATTCAGTGGAGTACTGACCGGTTTCGCTGCATTCATATTGAAGTACTCTATGACTTTCTCAATATACCACTCTTGTGACAGTCAAAGCTTTCTCCTGCTTCTATCACGGGTTATCTCCATTTCTAGGATCTGTTTAGTCGGCCCCAAGTCTTTCATCGCAAAAGACTTGCCCAACTCCTATTTCAGCCTGTCGATCTTCTTGATGTCCTTTCCTATGATGAGCATGTCATCAACATATAACATCAGAACTATGAAATCACCATCTGAGAACTTGCGCGTGAACACACAATGGTCTGACTTCGTTTTGTCATACCCATGTTGTAACATGAACGAATCAAACTTCTTGTACCATTGTCGTGGAGCTTGTTTCAGCCCATACAAGCTCTTCCTCAGCCTACACACCATATGCTCCTTACCCTTGACTTCGAACTCCTCTGGTTGGTGCATGTAGATCTCTTCTTCCAGGTCACCATGGAGAAAAGCAGTTTTAACGTCCAACTGCTCTATCTCCAGATCCATGCTAGCCACCAACCCAAGCAACACTCGTATGGATGTTATCTTCACCACTGGTGAGAATATCTCTTCGAAGTCTATGCCTTTTCTCTGATCGAACCCTTTTACCACAAGTCTGGCCTTAAACCTCATCTGTGAATTCTTCTGCTCAACCTTCTTTCTAAACACCCATTTGTTGCTCAGAGCTTTCTTGCCCTTAGGCAGTTTCACCATGTCATAGGTGTGGTTCTTATACAAGGATTTCATCTCCTCTTGCATAGCTTTCAACCACTTCTCCTTATGCTCATCGGCTAGGGCCTCAGAATAATCTTTTGGCTCTTCCCCATCAGTTAGCATAATGTACTCATGCGGTGAGTACCTCTTGGACGACTGTCTGTCCCTAGCTGACCTCCTCACCTGTGGCTCAACAGGTGAATCAAGTGGAGGCTGCTCCCCCGATCCATCTTCTGAAGGAACTCCCTCGTCCTCTGCACCTCGCTGTACTCCCCTATCATCAGGCACCATGGGAGGAATAACCGGATCCATGTCCTCTATCTCACCTGAACTAGGCTGATTCTTTTCTGGCTTACCAATGTCTTCACTATATTGATCTTCAAAGAAAACCACATCTCTGCTCCCGACAAGCTTCTTCTCGGTCGGATCTCAAAATCTGTACTCGAACTTTTTATCACCGTACCCTAAGAACACACACTGCCTGATCTTCATATCGAGTTTAGACCTCTCGTCCTTCGGTACGTGAACGGATGCCCTGTATCCAAACACCCTGAGATGACTGTATGATAGATTCTGTCCAGTCCATACCTTCTCAGGTACTTCTCCATTCAATGGGGCTGATAGAGACCTGTTTATCAGATACACCGCTATGTGCATTGCTTCTCCCCAGAATGTCTTGGACAACTTCGCATGGGATAACATGTATCTGATTCTCTTAACAATGGTGCGATTCATTCGCTTAGCTACACCATTATGCTGGGGGGTCTTGGGAACCGTCTGTTCATGCAGTATACCGAGGGACTTGCAGTACTCATGAAAGTCGCCAATGTATTCACCACCATTGTCAGTGCAGATGCACTTCAATGATCTACCTGTCTCTCTCTCGACCATAGCATGAAAGAACTTAAACACACCAAAGACCTCGTCCTTGAGTTTCAAAGCATAAGCCCAAACCCTTCTAGATGCATCATCTAAAAAAGTAACAAAATGCAATGCCCCACCCAAGATTTTTGTCCTCATAGGACCACACACATCAGAATAAACCAAATCTAATGCATGCACTTTATTAACATGAGAAGCATTTTTAACAAATGAAACTCTATACTGTTTTCCTGATAAAAAATCAAGACAAGTTTTGATAGGTATACCTGTCACGTTTGGAAGGAGCTGCTTCCTCGCTAGTAGCTGAAGCCCCTTTTTCACTCATGTGGCCTAGACGCCTGTACCACATGTCAATAGCTGAATCTTCCGATGCGTTCAACCCACCCTTACATACACTGACACTTGCCTTGTACAGGGTGCAACACTTATTTCCTCTGACTGCGATCAACGAACCCTTAATGAGCTTTCAGCACCCACCAACAAATTGGCTTTCACAGCCATCATCATCCAATTTTCCCGTCGACATCAAGTTGAGGCGAAGGTCTGGGATATGCCTCACATCCCTAAGAACCAATGTGCGCCCACATCGGTCTTCACACAAATATCACCGACCCCTACGATCTTCGATATGGCAGAATTTCTCATCTTCACGGTCCCATAGTCACCTGACTTGTAGCTTGTGAAGAAATCCCTGCGTGGAGTCGCATGAAAAGAAGATCTTGAGTCAATCACCCAGTCGGTGTCCCGACTCGTAACCGTGAGACATACATCGTGATCTGTTGAAAGAATAATAACAATGTCGCCATCTGAAGCGACCGTAGTAGAATCAGATTCATCTTCCTTCTCCTTTCCTTTTCCTTTCTTGTCGTTTTTAGCCTTACGACATTCATGTTTATAGTGACCCTTCTTACCACAATTCCAGCATTCAACATCTTTTCTATTACTCAACTTGCTTCTTGATTTATCTTGGGCCTTCCCGCTCTTTCTATTCTTTCCTCTCCCCCGTTCCTATGTTACAAGTGTCTCTTGCTGAGTAGACCCCTGAGACTTCCTCCTTATCTCTTCATTGAAGAAACAGCTAGTAACCTGTTCCATGGATATCGCGCGAAGTTACTTAAAGAAACCACCAATGTCTTCCAACTGTCAGGCAACGAACTAAGCAATAGTAAAGCCTGCAATTCATCATCCAGGATCATCTTTATAGAAGAGAGTTAGTTCACTATATTGCTAACCTCATTCATGTGCTTGGCCATAGAACCACCATCCTTGAACTTGAGATTCACAAGTCGCCTTATCAGAAAATTTTTATTACCGGCTGTCTTCCTCTCATACAGCCCTTGTAGTTTCAGCCATAGGCTAGCGGCTGAGGTTTCCGTAGGCACATGGTGGAATACAGAATCATCCAACCATTGTCTAATAAACCCCACGGCCTTCCGGTCTAACTTTTTCCAATCTTCATCAATCATATCCTTGAATTTTGCTGATATGCCTAAAATTGAAAAATATAGATCCTTGCAATAAAGTAAGTCCTCCATCATAGCCTTCCATATGGTTCAGTTAGAATCATTTAGGCTGATCATCCTTGATGAGCCACCTTCCATAATTTCAAATCGATCTTACCCATTCAATGAACTTAGCCCTCTGATACCACTTTGTTGGGGGCCTTGCACAAAACCTTAGGATCTAGCCTCCCGAACAAACTAGAATTATGGGATAATAATAGCAATGAAATAAATCAAAGCAACAATTACACACCACATAAGAGATTTTTACGTGGAAAACCCTCAAAGAGGTAAAAATCATGGGACTTCGTCCAAATCAACAATCCACTATGAAGTAGAACGTTTCAATCTTCGTCACTCGTGTAGGAGTGGATAAACAATAAGAGAATAAAGGTAAAACAGAGAGATCTCACCGATCATGAGGATGTAAAAGCGCTGAGACAACGGCTCCCTTCCGCAAGCTTCCACTCTCTCTTTTTTTTTTTTCTCTCTCACCCTTGATAACCCTCTTGTGTTTTTCTCATGCTCTAGAAAAATCCTAGAGAACCCTTTTTATAGGTTTAGGAAACTCCTTTCCACATCCTTGTTGCGAAAGGACTCAAATCCGCAGTTTTGCGCAAAATCGCGGAACAAACTGCGTAACCTTCGACTAGTCCTGAAAATTCTAGGACTGGTCTTAGCCTCCTTCGACTGGTCGAAGCCCACCTTCGATTGGTCGAAGACCATGGAGAAAAGTAGCAAAAACTCGCTGGACTTTGAGTCATGCTAGGGCTCGAACCTATGACCGATCGAGCGCCTCCCACGACCGGTTGAAGACCACCTACGACCGGTCGAGCAGTGTGATGAAACCCTCTGAAATTTCAACCACTGCACCGTCTCTCCTTTGAACTGAGGAGGAAAACCCCATCAGTACTCAAGTAGAGGTTAAGGTTGCAGGGGTCTATAGGTTGAGATCGCAGTTAGGGCATTAGTTGGACCTGGACAACATTTTTTATATGTTGTCCATACGGTGCAGTCTGATTTCCATATTGCGTCTTGATGCTACTTGATATATATTCTTATTTGGGAATAGAAAGTTTATGTTATCACGTGGTTCAGATATCATTGGCCTTGGCTCATTAGTAAATAACATGTACCAGTTACACCTCGACAATTCAAACCTTCAATCAAGGCTTGTGCACGTGAATGGGAAAATGAATGTTGGCATAAGAAAAGAAAATTAATTAAAGAGAGTTCCTCCGTGTTATGGCACAAGCAACTCGATTGCATTTTTTTCGAGAGAATTAAGAGGCTTATTAAAAAAAAAATAATAATTTATAAGTGCATTGGACTTCACAAACTTTACAGTTTGTGTAAATTGCATAAAGAAAAAAGCAGACAAGAATAAAAGAGTTGGATGCCATTGGGAGTATTGGAATCTTGGAAGTGATACATATAGATATATGTGATCTATTCCCTATGACTTCTTATAACAGACAAAAGTATTTTATAACATTTATAAATGACTATTCTCATTATAGGTACCTATACTTAATATATGATAAATTAGATGCATTGCATATGTTTAAAATCTTTAAAGCCGAGGTTGAGAATCAATTTCACAAATGGATTAAAGTCATCAAATTTGACCGTGGTGGTGAATATCCTGACAATCATGACGAATCAAGACAAAATCCAGGGGCATTCACTAGATTTTAAAAAGAACATGGCATCATCGCTTAATATACCATGCATTGAATGTCAGAACATAATGGTGTACCTGAGAGACAAAACAGGACCCTAAAGGACATACGTTGTTAGGTCCATAATTAATAATTTAACTCTTCAAGAGTCACTATGGGGTGGTGCCTTCAAGACAGTGGTTTGCATCTCTAATCGTGTTCCGACTAAAGCTATTAGTAAACACTATTTAAATTGTGGACGAAAAGAAAACTAAGTATTAATCACCTCTTTGTGTGGGGTTGCTGTAAAGCCCTAGAACTTGACACCCGAGTACGATGACTTGGATATTGTGTCTAAGGGGTTTAACACTAAAACAGTTGAGTGTATTGGCACTTACATTGACAATGCCCCGGTTTTCGATGTTGGAGTTTGATGCTCTAGGTGCATAAATCGGAATGTCATCTAGGAATGCCACACGTGGGGAAAACCTCCCACACGTGTACTCAATCAAATTAATATTCATCCCGTCATTCAAAACAAATCGGAGTAGCGTGTAGTTAATAGCATAATTAGAGATAAGTAAAGATAATCATGACATTGTCACCAAAAGCAATTTTCGCAAGGTAAATGTAACATTCACAAGGGTCCCAAAGTAGGGAATCATAAACCCACATTAGTCAAATTCATAAGATATAAATGGAAAGAGAAAACTGGAAGGTTAAAGAGGAGCTTCCAAGACTTGGCCACTAAAGCATGGGCTCCTCCATTGTTAGCTCCTCCTCAATCTACCCTTGCACTACCTAGTTGGTGTAATGTATAATATTGATGGCGAGTGGCCAACTCAATGATAAATACCATCAATATTACCTGGTCGACATATTATTCAAGTATAGTTTCGAAGGAAAAATACAAAATAGTCAGGTTTATAATATATCTCATTTAATTGCATGGATGCAAGCACATATTCTTCACTATGGGGATGCACATCCAGCCAGACCAATAATGGACCTTTCAAATAGTTAGCCCATTCAATGCAAGAGAATGATTATTTCAAATAGTCGACCCATTATATAAATATAAAAGATGGAATCTTTTAAACAATTGACCCAGCTTGAGGGTCATTTGAACAATACACTAGTCTTTCAAACAGTCAACCAGACACTAGATAATGCGCAAGTGACATAAATGCATGATTAATCTAATATTTATTAGTCTGATTTGCAAATAACCATTTAATAAGACTTGACAACTAGTGGCTAACCTTGATTCAACATGTAGATCATATTATCGCAATATATGCACATCCAATAAAAAGGGTTCTTCCCAACAAAGCTAGCAAGACAAGCCAAAAAGGTATGATCA
Organism: Magnolia kwangsiensis; assembly: GCA_037074715.1. Taxonomy (NCBI): domain Eukaryota; kingdom Viridiplantae; phylum Streptophyta; class Magnoliopsida; order Magnoliales; family Magnoliaceae; genus Magnolia; species Magnolia kwangsiensis. Next base: position 22,644,174 of record CM073579.1, read on the forward strand.
TTTACGACGATGATAAGTCTACAACCAATTTTATTTAATCCAAATGCATGAAGGCCAATAGTTCAAGGTACAATCTCATATGTGTTCAAACATATAAATCACAAAAGGGGCAGTCCGAGTTACGAGGGTTAATCCACAATTGCCATAATTCCTCTAGACTTCACCAAAGTATTCCAATTGCCGACTTCATAATTCCAAACATTCTAACATACAACCCATATAACATGTATTTTCAACATGCTAGGCATGTTGAAAATTCACAATCACATAAATCCTATGGAGTAAGTTATATCAAAATGATTTGAGCATGATAAAAAGTGTGTGTGTGTGGATTAACCTATATAAATGATTAAACATGCTATGTGTCTATACATGGATTTCTAAAATTAAGGATTCTAGTAATAAATGTTAAAATTAATGCAAGTATACAAGCTATCACATGATTCATACCCAACAATCCTAGGATTAACACATGTAGCATAAATCACAAGGGTTATCACATAATTCAGTGTTTAATAAGCATGATTATACAAATATAAAGACTTTTGTAAGACAAAAAATATCAACGAAAAGCTTGAAGGTCGTTTCATCACATTGGAGTTGGGATTCCTCGACTCGAGCACGACCCTAGCATTGAAATTTTGAGAAAATGTTCCAACCCTAAATTAAAGTGCAAGCCTATGGTTAATGACTTGAATATGACCATAATTAAACGTAAATCAAGGGATTAAATGTTTACCTACCTTAATTAGGATAAATCACAATCTGATACGATGGATTGGGGCCTGAATTTGGCACACAACCAACACCAAAATAAAATCGCACCCAAACACCACTCCTATGAAATAAGAGACTGCCATGAATCGACTATCAAAGCCCTAAACTCTAACACGAGTAAACCCTAAAGTTAGGGTTCCAAGAAACAAAGGAATACACAAAGTTTTCTAACCCTAATATCTTTAAGATATTAAAACATTAGAGAAAATCCTACAAACAAGGTTAAAGGCCTCTTACCTAACAAAAGGAGATGAAATTTGGCTTAGGATTGACGTCATAAAGCTCGTAGGGCCTTGATCTAGTGAAGGAGGATAGGGAGAGGTAAGATGCCCTCCCCCCATCACCATCTTAAAAACCCTAAATTCGAGTAGGGTTGCTCAAATGAGAGAAATGAGGAAAGAATATGTATTTATATCCTCATAAAATTTCTCCCAAATTGGTCACTTTCGCGGCCCGTCGGTCAAACTGATGATGTTGTCAGTTAGAACAACAGTTTGGTTGATCAAACAAACAAAATGCTAACTTTTTGTTGAACGCACTCTCGACCGGACTGACAGGGTATTAGTCGAACCGATAACACTTGCGCTAATTTTTTCCTGCTTCCTAAGCTCCTCCCATCGGTCGAACCGATAGGGACCGACAGAGCATTGGTTTCTTCCTGTTTTCTGGCTACTCGAATTACAAACCATAAATCAACCATAACTTTCAATTTGGGATGAGTTATGGGACCTATGAATTTTGATTGGAACAGGCCGTCTGGGGCTAATCAATTCCCATTAGTAGGTTTTGTTGCTTCATTTCATAAGAAAATGACTCATTCCCCTTCAAAATTGGGGTTTTATAAGAAACTTTCTATTTTTAGTATATTTCAAGTTGGACGTACCTCCTTCACCTTATAATTTTAATATATAATGTCTTATTAGGATCTGCTTCTTATCATGTTGGGAATGATTTGACAAAGTTAAAATAAGATTTATTATTTTTAGTAAATTTTACTATTTCGGGTAAGTTTGAATTAGTTGAGTAAGGACTCATAATTAAGATTTTCAAAATTAGAGTCTCACTTACTATTTTTAAATCTTTAAGCTTCGAAATACGTGGGTGCACGTGCAATTGCTAACTTATTCGAAAAGCGTTATAGGTAACTGATATAGTCCAGGGATTGCACAACCCCAAGTGTATGGCTGTGGAGTAATATATTCTCGGTAAGACCGAAGTTGAACCATAAGGAGTGTGAAACACAACTAAAACTAGTCTAAAGCTAAATGACTTGTCCGAGTTTTTAATCCAACAAATAGGTTAAGGGTAAAAAACAACACAAATAAAGCAATAAGGATCTAGGGATTCACTTATAGCAATAAAAACAACGTTAGATCATTGATTCATCTTCTATAACTCAACTAGAACCAAATTTCAATTTATTCTAATAGGAAAATAAAACAATAAAATAATCTCAACTTTCAACAATGTATGATTTTAATTAAACGACTCTCTCGTGAAGCACTTGGACAAAGTGAACTTTAGGAAATCAACCCCTATGTTAATTTATGTTTATAGTGGGGGATCGGGCTGATTTGGATTGGTGATGCAGTAGACTTGGAGTCACCACTAGCCACTTAACTCAAAATCCTACAGTCGGCTAGAACCTACTGAATATGTAAAGCTAGAGAATCCGAGGACTCTCTTGCCTTTAAGTTGACTCCTGATCTGTGATTTTAGAGATTCTGAGTAAGGGACCTCGGTTACAAAGAGGGAAGGTGTTAAACACCCTCTCTGTCTGTACACATGTACGGTCTCTACTTTGTGTGATAAAGTAATCTTAAGAGACAAATTATGTAGTCGAAGTGGGACTAGGCACGCTGAGATTTTTGATGTAGTAAGATCTGGGATTCTGACAAGCTATAGAGCATACGTCCAAGGAATGTTTAGAAAAGCGGATGCGATGATGCTAATATAGTAAAAAAATGGATTAGATTACCATAAGTTTCTGATGTAACGGGATCCGATATTCTGTAAGTCACAAAGCATACATTTAATGGAAAACTAGAGAAGCAAGGGGGTTGAGAAGGGAAATAATGATGCAATTTGATAAAATATGAATGCTAGTGATGATTCAATGATCTTTGACTTGCACTTGAGATGACTTGGATGTTTGAGTGCACCATGGTTGGGAATGATTGACTTGAGTAGGACTGGAAGGCTAGAGGGGGGCTAAAAGATGGGAGCTTGAGAACTCAAGTACTGCCTCTCACTCTCACTCACTTGCTCTCTACCTTTCTCCCTCTCTTGGATTTTTTTTGGTGTGTGAAATGAAGAGAGGTGAAGACTATTTATAGCCTTTTGAGATGACATTTTGGTACTTCCAGGGTTTTTGGAGGGTAAATGCTGATGTGACAGTTTGTGATTGGTTGAGGGAAGGGTCATGCCACATGACATTCTTTTATAGGCTCTTGGGCTTTGGTAGGATGGTAAATAGGGTGAAAGCTTGAGAGTAATTCTGTACGAGAGTTAACTTTTGGAGGGAAAACAACTCTATGCTTAGAGGAGACACCTGTCGAGAGAGGGCAGTAATCGGATTACCACTTGTGGTAGTCCGACTACTGCCCATGACTATTTTATTCTGAAACTCAGTTGGCTGGCTCCGTGCATGTTTTTTGAGAGCAGGTGGTAGTCTGATTATCGCCCATGGTAGTTAGACTATCGCCCGGGTATAGTTTCTCCCACAGTTTGACCGGTGGGCCTATTTTGGGCTCAAAGAGTGGCCCGAAGCCCCTTTTTAGATATTTGGTTCAAAATGGCTCGAAATTGGCTCGACTATGACCCGAGAAATGTCACGAGAAATGGATAGATTTTGGGCATGCTCTGGCTTGGGTGATGACTCGAGTTAAGTTAGGGTTTGGGGTAATGGGATGGTTCAGGTTTAGCCAGGGTTTGGATCAGGTTTAGGAAAAAGCTGCGGTTTTAGGTAGTGTGTGGGGTTCAGGTTCAGTTCCTAAGGATCATCCATGCATTGTCAAGTTGCTAGCCCGGATGGGGTGTTTACAGACATCAATTGCAATGAATTTTAAGCATCTATTATACTCATAGTCTACATTAGACTAATGAATTTTATAGATTATTTCATTCTCTAGTCAAGCTAAGCAATTGCACTTCCAAGCATCCAATGTAACTGGAGTCGACAATGAATCAAATGTGAAACAACACAAAAGCTTTGATGCAGGGATGGATGTGATGAGGTCGATCATTATATTCCTCAAGGGGATAATTACTCCGAATCCATGAAGCTTCTCTGGACTCCTCACAAAAATTCCTCGAATCCACAAGGAAAAATAGAAATAAATTCAAATAAATTTGAAAATAAATTGATTCATAATTTCCCCCCATGTACGTGTTCCTATTACATTATTATTATAAAAATGTATTACTAAAAATAGTAAAATTCTGACTTTAATAAAAATCCTAATTCTAATAAAACTCTTCTAAAGCTTAATTTCTAAAAATAAAATTTATAAAAAAACTTTTACCAGAAGAATCCTAGAATGATTATAAATTATTTCTAAAAAAATAAGAAAAATCTAAAAGTTTAAAAATAATAAATTATTAAAAAAATAAAATGTAACGTCGTGAAAAATTCCGTACAAAGACCCAAGTACCACCTCAAATAGAAATCACTTAGGACTAAACCCTTTAGAAATTAAATAAGAATTAACTAGCGCTAAACTCGATTAGCTATGAAATTAACACCAATCACTTTAAATACGATCTGCAAAATCCAAAACTTTTAGAATTGTTAACGCTACGTTACCCTGAAATCTAGGATCAAACTCTAAACCCAGTTGCTCTCGGGAGCATTCAGAAACTCCGTATCGGACCTGGACCGTACGTCGAAAGTCCTATAGCGATGAACTTAGATAATTATGACCGCCTAGTTGGTGTTCACTCCCTAAGTGCAGGGTTATGATGTAGTAATAATTCGGTAAGACCGAGGTCGAATCCCAAGGGACTGAAACCTGTACGTATTCTAAAACTATCTAGAACTAGAACTAGGCTAAGATGAAATCTAATCTGATTGAATTTGAAGGAATACTGGTGAAATAATTATCTAAACTTAAGAGAAATCAGGAGAAGGGAACTAGGGATTCAGAGGATCCACTTGTAGAGATCAGGGAGTTCTTATGCTTGCTTTAAAAATCATGGAAATTAATTGAACTGTCATTGATCTAGTTTTCAAAAGATAAAAGGTATATGAATTAGAATGGATTCCATCACCAAACCATGGCCAGGAGACTATGGCAAACAACAGAATTAAACTAATTACCAACCAATCAACATGCTATGAAAGTTAGGAAGGGTGCCGACATCCAACCATGCCCAGGAGACGATGGTGAACAACAGGTCTTCCTGACGTCATAAACATAAAGGAAAGGAAGATGCTCAAAGCCATTGCAGACCTATTGTAATTTCAGTCACAAAAGACCATTAAAGATTAAAAACATTCCCATAATAAAATTAAATCGAAATTAGTTCATAAGCATAAATCCAAGCTGTAAAAATCACCCCGTCATGCTACAAGCTTCACCCCTTAGCCCTAGCTTAGGGGTTTAGCCTAACATGATTGGCTAACTCCTTAAACAAAATAAAAATTAAAAAGAAAAAGAAACTAAAAGAAAGAAAACTCTTTCTCTGCTCCTTCCTGTGCTTCACGTCCAGCCTCCGATGGGTGGTTTCGGCTGCCTCTAGATCCTCTCTCTTTATAGGTAAGGAAGTCGGTCGCTGCACCATGTATAAGAGTTATGCAGAAAAACGCAACTTACTTGCGTTTAGAATAGGATTTTCGGACGTTGATTGCTTGGTGGAGTCCATGATCAAGATCAGACGGTAAATCCACTCCGTCCATTGAATTTAACATAAAAAACCGGTTGCATATGGATGGTTTTGGATCACCCTTGATGTGGCCTACGTAATCTGGAAAGTCACCGTCTATCTTCCGTTTCAAAGGCTGAATTTCACTCCTCGTGATCTTTTGGAGTTCTGACACCTAGGTAATGTTAAGAAGCTCCATAGGGAGCTGATGGACGGTCCGGATTGGACCTCTAATCAGTGTTTGGTGGCTAATCAAGATCATCCGCAGGTCGGTTTGCGAAACAGAGCATGCACCGCCTCGCACTGTGAAAATCGGTGGGCCCCGTCTTGATGTTTATGGAGAAATCCATTTCGTCCATTGGATTCCTGACGAAAAACCAGTCAGGAAGAGGTGATTTGGTCAGATTCTAGTGCGGCCCACTGTATCTGTACTCCCACCGTTCATCTACCGTTTTAAAGGTTGAAATCAGTTATATGTTGTATTCCGGGATTTCGCCACCAAGTGATGGTTACGCCTATGCTATAGAGTGAATGAATGGTTCGGATTATCTAAATAGGTGATGGGTGGACCCCACAACTCAAAAACGGCGGACGTGTTTCCTTGTAAGAGATGGCACGGGTCAGCAACGCTGACCGATTTGGTTTCTTATGGTGCACCGCGAGTGTGTGTGCACTTTGTGCACACACAACCTGTGTGGGGTCCACCTTGATGCTTTCACTGAATCCACTCCATCCATCCATTTTGGCATATCATTTTAACCGTTGGTACTAAAATTGAGGCAGTTCCAGATATCAGGTGGGCCCCAAATTGAAGATTAATGGGCTGATCTACCCGTTGGCCCACTTCTGTAGGGATTCAAGAGTTGAAATTTGACGTGTACGGCTCATTTGTGGTCCTCAGGCGATGTATGAAATTTCGAGACGAACTGATGGTGGGAACCCTGTGATCTTGTGTTATAGACCAATTTCAGGCCATTTGAACGTCAGTTTCTCGATTTTCTCGGGTTTCTGACGTGTAAATCTGTCGATCCTGCTCTCCTTGGGTCCGTCCCTTGCCTTGGTGATCATCAGAGCGTTAAATCCAAGCTTTTAGCCTCATTTTCCAACTTAAGTTCCTAAATTCAACCTGCAGCATAAACACGATTAAATCGGCCTTTAAACAGTATCTTATGTGTAAATCTAGGCAATAAATGAGGTCTAATATGCAATATTTGACCCTCAACACAACCCCCAACCAGCATTTTGCTAGTCCCGAGCAAAATATGCGAAAAATAAGTTGAGACTTATATGAAAATTTCTGTAAAGCCGAATGATTTTTGAGAAATCATCCAGGTACTAGAATTTTGAGATTCATGACTGCTGGGTTTTACTTTCTTATGGACTCAAGCGCACGATAAATTTCTTAGTCAGGCTCAAAATATTAATCCACCAATTAGAAAAATCTTAAACATTGAGGTCCATGGTTGTATAGTCTAATCTCAACTTACCATCATTAACATTCACTTCTCTATTTCAGGATGTCATTGGTAACCAACAAGAGAATTTATGAAAATAAAAATTTGCCTCACAGATCTTCTTGTCATTCTTTCAACTTTTTATTTTTTCATTAATAGTCATGCTAAGAAGAGGAATCAAATTCTTACCAATAGGGAGCAAACCTATGGTAAAGACCGTACTCCTAAACCTTTTCATATATCATTCATGGAGAATTAAATCTACACCTATAGGGAGCAAACCTACGGTGAGGATTATTCGCCTAAATGTTTTCAAAGGTTTTTTTTTTTTTTTTTAATTGATCATGATGGGTAATTTTCAAACGGGTTCCTTACATGCTTAGTAATTACCAAATTAACCCTTCAATGTCAAACTGAACACTTAATGTGGAAGCGAGATGTGACATGTGAAATCATGACTCAATCAATGTTTACAGCTTCTAACGATGGATTAATAACTCGAACTTAACTGTAAAATCTAACAAGTACTAAATCCAAGAGTCATAAAATACCAACATCACGTGTCTTGAAAGTCTAAATTAGGGATATCTGTCAAAATCACTTCGACTTCACAGGAATTTTTAGAAAAATTTTCAAAATTTTCACAATTTATGCTCAAGACCAAGAAAAAGGTTACCTAATCCCCCGCTCCCAACCAAAAATCTACATTGTCCTCAATGTAAAAGATATAAGCATGCAATGCACATGGGGCAATGAGAGTAAAAAAGAAGTGATGGGAGGATAATACCTAAATGACTAATCAAGAGAGATTTTTCAAGCAATCGCTGGGAGAGAGTAGGTTAGTACGAGTAAAATAAAAATAATAAAAATAAAATCCTACCTATACCACTTTCGCAGGTGCTCTCGATTACATTTAGCGTATGCAACAAGCCTTTAAACCCCTAGGTTACCCCTAGAGGACGAGTTGTAGTCTCGTGAGGGTTTGCAGTAATGTTACCCACAAACATTGAACTAACAACTAAAAATCTGAGTTGCCTCCCAGGAGTGCTAAGTTTACCATCTTCAGCCAGACAAATAAAGCAATAATCCTAGTCCTATGAAAGCGATAAACCTACCTATACCTCCATCAGACTAGGAGATCAATCCTGATAAACAGGAGCAATCAGAAGCATGGACATGTCCTCTGAATCAAATGCCTCGACAAATGGCTTTAATCGATGTCCATTTACTTTAAACTCCTTACCATTGTCGGGATCTCTTATCTCGATGGCCCCATGAGGATAAACAGTGACAACAATATAAGGGCCGGTCCAACTAGATCAAAGCTTATCCGGAAAGAGATGTAGTCGAGAATCGTACAAAAGGACTTTCTGGCCTGGTGTGAATGATTTTCGTAGAATATGTTGATCATGAAACGCCTTCATCCTGTCCATGTAAATTCTTAAGTTCTCGTATGCATCGTTCCGAATTTCTTCAAGTTCATTTAATTGAAGTTTACGTAGCGAGCCAGCGTTGTCCAAATTGAAATTTAGATTTTTGATCACCCAGTATGCTTTATGTTCCAATTCCACAGGCAAGTGACAAGCTTTTCCATAGACAAGTCTAAAGGGAGATGTTCTAATGGGAGTTTTAAAAGCAGTACGGTACGCCTATAAAGCATCGGTCAATCGGATTGACCAATCCTTACGGTTAGGGTTAACCGTTTTCTCTAAGATATGTTTGATCTCCCTATTAGAAATCTCAGCTTGCCCACTTGTCTGTGGATGGTATGAGGTGCTCTCCTTATGAGAGATACCATATTTCTTTATTAAACTCTCAAATGGTATATTGCAAAAGTGTGAGCCCCCGTCACTAATGATGGCTCGAGGCGTTCCGAACCGTGACAGGATATTTTCTTTTAAGAATTTAATGACCGTGCGATGGTCATTGTTGCGGCACGGAATTGCTTCGACCCATTTAGTGACATAATCTACGGTGAACAAAATATATAAATTTTCAAAGGATTGGGGAAAAGGTCCCATGAAATCAATGCCCCAACAATCAAATACTTCTATAATAAGGATGGGATTCAAGGGCATCATATTTCGACGGGACAATGCTCCTAATTTTTGACAACGCTCACAAGCCTTGCAAAACTCATTAGTGTCCCTAAACATAGTGGGCCAGTAAAAGCCACACTGTAGAATCTTGGCCGTGGTATTTTTAGTAGAAAAGTAACCACCACAGGCCTGTGAGTGACAGAAGAAGATGACACTCTGATGCTCATCGTCTGGCACACATCTCCTTAGGATTTGGTCTGGGCAATATTTAAACAGATATGGGTCATCCCAGAAAAAGTTACGCACCTTGGTAAAGAATTTCTTCTTATCTTGCGACGTCCAGTGTGTCGGTATGTAACCTATAGCAAGATAATTAGCAATATCAGCAAACCAAGGTGAATGGGAGACTCTAAACAGTTGTTCATCAGGGAATATGTCATTAATATGAGTCGTCTCAAGGGAATCAGAGGTATTAAGGTGAGAGAGATGATCGGCCACTACGTTCTCTACTCCCTTTTTATCTTTAATTTCTAAATCAAATTCTTGGAGTAGAAAGATCCATTGTATCAAGCGGGGCTTAGAATCTTTCTTAGAAAGAAGATACCCGAGTGCTGAGTGATCTGTGTAGATGATGATTTTGGATCCAATCAGGTAGGACCTAAATTTGTCCAACGCGAACACTACGGCTAAGAGTTCCTTTTCCTTAGTTAAATAGTTCACTTGGGCAGGATTTAGAGTCCTACTTGCGTAGTGAATGATGTAAGGCCGCTTATCTTTTCTTTGGCCTAGAACTGCTCCAAGAGCATAATCAGAGGCATCGCACATAAGTTCAAAAGGCAGACTCCAGTCGGGTGGCTGCATGATAGGTGCAGTAGTTAACATGCCCTTAAGCTTAATGAAAGCTTCTTGGCATTGCTCAGTCCATTCATATGGTGTATCCTTTTGAAGAAGATTACATAAAGGACGAGAGAGGAGACTAAAGTCCTTTATGAATTGTCTGTAAAAGCCTATGTGTCCTAAGAAGGATCGCACGTCTCTGATATTCTTGGGTGGAGGCAGGTTAGAGATAAGATCAATTTTTGCCTTATCTACCTCGATTCCTTTGGACGAGATGATATGCCCAAGGACAATTCCCTTTTGAACCATAAAATGATACTTCTCCCAGTTAAGTACCAAATTTTTTTCTTCACATCTTTTCAGCACACATTTAAGACTTGCTAAGCATTTGCTGAAAGATGAACCAAAAATAGAGAAATCGTCCATGAAGACCTCTAGATATTTCCCCACCATGTTAGAAAAGATACTCATCATGCATCGCTGAAAGGTGGTAGGGGCATTACATAACCCGAATGACATCCTTCTGTAAGCAAAGGTGCCATAGGGACATGTAAATGTGGTCTTTTCCTGATCCTCAGTGGCGATTTCAATCTGATTATAACTTGAATACCCGTCAAGAAAATAATAATAGGAATGACCAGCTAGCCTTTCTAGGATTTGATCAATGAAGGGAAAAGGAAAGTGGTCTTTCCTTGTGACAGTATTCAGCTTTCTGTAGTCAATGCACATTCTCCAACCAGTAGTAACTCTGGTTGGCACGAGTTCATTATTGGCATTGACTACGATGGTGATCCCGGACTTCTTAGGAACCACCTGAGTTGGACTCACCCATTGACTATCGGATATGGGGTATATGATCCCCACTTCTAATAGTTTGAGAACCTCGGCCTTAATCACTTCCTTCATGTTTGGATTCAGTTTACGTTCTGATTGCCGAACAGCCTTTACATTGTCCTCAAGATATATGCGGTGAGTACAAATCGATGGGTTAATTCCTTTGAGGTCCGCTATCGTCCATCCAAGAGCTCCCTTATGCTCAATGAGAGTAGATATCAGTATACTCTCCTGTTCTTTCTCCAGGTGGGCAGAGATCACCACTGGGTACGTCTCATCTTGACCTAAATAGACATATTTTAAATCAGAGGGCAAAGGTTTTAGGTCAAGCTTCGGTGGCTTGAGGTTAGACGGTAGAGGCACTACATCGGTTTGGGGCAACTCTTCAATTTGTGGCCTCCACTGGTTAACTTCAAGTACCGGTGCAGTATCCAGCATGGCACACGTCTCCCTAATTATATCATCATTAAGATCATGGGGGTGGGCTAGGAACATCTCTAGAAGATCAGAGGATAAGGTGAGAGGCGTTCTATCTTCCACAAAGAATCAATCATGTTAACATCGTGAAAATCGTCATCATCCTCTGAGTTGCTGCCGTTATTGAAAAAGATATTCGATTCTAATGTCAAATTTCTAAAAGACATTGTCATGACGCCATTCCTGTAATTGATAATTGCATTTGAAGTGGACAGGAATGGGCGACCAAGAATGACGGGAATTTGAGTGCTCGTGTCATTGATGGGTTCAGTGTCCAAGATGATAAAATCTACAGGGTAGTAAAATCTATCAACCTGGACCAACACATCCTTGATTATCCCTCTTGGTATACGAATAGAACGATCAGCAAGTTGTAGTATGGTTCGGGTGGATTTTAATTCACCCAAACCTAACTGTTGGTATACCGAGTAGGGAATCAAATTGACGCTCGCTCCTAAGTCAAAAAGTGCGTGATTGATTTGATAGTTTCCGATTACACATGATATGGTTGGGCAACCGGGGTCTTTGAATTTTTGTGACACATCTTGTTTTAGGATGACACTCACTTTCTCAGTCAAGGAGATCTTCTTTTAAACACTTTTCCAGCGTTTGGTAGTGCATAGGTCTTTCAGGAATTTGGCATATGAAGGTATTTGTTTTACGACATCAAGTAGAGGAATGTTAACTTTCACTTATTTCAACACCTCTAGGATATCCTGAGAGTTAGAGAGACGTTTTGGTTCAACTAACCGTTGGGGAAATGGAGCAACTGACTTTTCTAGAGGTTCTGGTTCAAATTTTTGTGGGGCGTCACTAGATCCATCGTTGTTGTCCTCTTTTGGTTCTTAAGGCTTTTCAGGCCTAACCGGAAGGGTTTTATCAATAACCTTCCCACTCCTAAGAGTGGTGATGGATTTAGCATGCCCCATTTGATTTGAAGAGCTGGGATCACCTGTCTCGTATTGCGGTTTAGGATTAGGGAGTGATTGTGCATGGAGCATCCCTTTTTCCATAGTTGTCATACGTGAATCTATTTTTTGCATAAAATCTAAAATTCCTTACATTGTCTGAGCCAGCTCTTGTATGGAAATTTGAACCGATTCTTCTTGAGGTTTCCCCTGATTTGGATTTTGATTGAAGAAACCTTGAGGGGTAGCAGTTTGTCCATTCCTCCAACTAAAATTAGGATGATTTTTTCAGCCAGGATTGTACGTATTAGAGGGTGGTCTATTGAAAGGTCTTTGATAGTTATTTACGGCATTGGATTGTTCATTCAATACTTCTCGAAAGGCAAGTATTGTAGGACAATTTTCAGTAGTATGAATGTTGCAATCACAGATGCCACAAACACTTTCATTAACGTTTTCCTTCTTTCCTTCCATGGCCTCAAATTTTCTAGTGAAATTAGCCACCTTAGTGTTAAGATCATCATCCTCTTTCAGGAGATATATTCCGCCCTTTTCCTTTGAATGAGTCGGCCTAGACGTAGTGTTCGGATTTGGGTAATAGTCCCATGATTGTGTTTTTTCAGCAAGACTATCAAGATAATCCCATACCTCGTCAACATTTTTATTAATGAATTCTCTATTACACATTGTCTCGACCATTTGGCGCATGGAAGATGTCAGTCCATCGTAGAAAAAATTTGTAATGCGCCACGTTTCAAAGCCGTGTTGTGGGCATGAACTGACCAAATCCTTGAACCTTTCCTAACATTAGAAGAATGTTTCATCTTCCTTTTGGGCAAAGTTCATGATTGCTTTTCTGAGGGTAATTGTTTTATTATGTGGAAAAAATTTCTTCATAAATTTCCTCTGCATATCATTCCATGTGCCAATGGATCTAGGATGCAGTGAGTGAAACCACGTCTTGGCCTTCTCTTTCAAGGAAAATGGAAAGAGTTTCAGCCTAATAGTATCCTCAGATACATTAGGAAAGTATAAGGTGGTTATAATCTCGTTGAACTCTTTCAGATGTAGATACGGTTCTTTAGACTCAAGGTCATGGAACTTAGGAAGGAGTTGGATGGCTTGATATCCATCTGTCCTGTATTTTCAGGAAAAATCATACATGAGGGCGTACTCACCCCCGCCAGTTGTAAATAATCTCGTAAAGTACGAGGTGGGGGTACTTGATGCACCTCATTTTCAGCTTGTACTTCCTTAACCCTGGGTTGTGGAAGTGCTTGAGGTTGATTTTCAGCCATAACCTCAATTTCAATTCTAAACTTAGACCTAAAAAAGAAATAAAAATTTAGAAAGAAAAAGAGGATTTGGAAAGAAGTTACCAGATAGGAGGTCCTAAGTTAAAAACCTGCAAAACAAACCAAAACAAGCTAGTTTTTAAGAATAGAAAGTCTAAAATTATAAAATTCCTAATTAAAAGTGAACTAATTTCTAAAGAAAAGAAGAAATTCTAAAGAAAGAGGAAATTAGAAAGAGCGTACTAAATTAGAAGTTTCCTACAAAACAAATAAGTTAGTTCCTAAACAAGAACTTATAGAAAAATTCTAAAACAAGAAACAAGGTTAGGAATCTTAAAAGAATTAGAGTTAGAAACTTACTAAAAAGAAGAAATAAATTCTAATTTAGAATAGAGAGGAAGAATTTAAGACAGAATTTGTCAATTTAGAAACTATCTTAGAAGCCTACAAAATAAGAAAGACAAGTTAGCTTCTAAAAATCAAGAAAGTCAAAACCTAATCTTAAACTAATCCTAAATCTAATTAATTTCAGAAAAACGTAGCCGACAGTCCCTGGCAACGGCGCCAAAAACTTGTTCACTCCCCAAGTGCAGGGTTGTGATGAAGTAATAACTCGGTAAGACCGAGGTCGAATCCCAAGGGACTGAAACCTGTACGTATTCTAAAACTATCTAGAGCTAGAACTAGGCTAAGATGAAATCTAATCTAATTGAATTTGAAGGAATACTGGTGAAATAATTGTCTAAACTTGAGAGAAATCAGGAGAAGGGAACTAGGGATTTAGAGGATCCACTTGTAGAGATCAGAGAGTTCTTATGCTTGCTTTAAAAATCATGAAAATGAATTGAACTGTCATTGATCTAGTTTTCAAAAGATGAAAGGTATATGAATTAGAATGGATTCCATCACCAAACCATGCCCAGGAGACTATGGCAAATAACAGAATTAAACTAATTACCAACCAATCAATATGCTATGAAAGTTAGGAAGGGTGCCGACATCCAACCATGCCCAGGAGACGATGGTGAACAACAGGGCTTCCTGACGTCATAAACATAAAGGAAAGGAAGACGCTCAAAGGCATTGCAGACCCATTGTAATTTCAGTCACAAAAGACCATTAAAGACTAAAAACATTCCCATAATAAAATTAAATCGAAATTAGTTCATAAGCATAAATCCAAGCTGTAAAAATCACCCCGTCACGCTACAAGCTTCACCCCTTAGCCCTAGCTAAGAGGTTTAGCCTAACATGATTGGCTAACTCCTTAAACAAAATAAAAATTAAAAAGAAAAAGAAACTAAAAGAAAGAAAACTCTTTCTCTGCTCCTTCCTGTGCTTCATGTCCAGCCTCTGATGGGTGGTTTCGGCTGCCTCCAGATCCTCTCTCTTTATAGGTAAGGAAGTCAGTCGCCGCACCATGCGTAAGAGTTATGCAGAAAAACGCAACTTACTTGCGTTTAGAATAGGATTTTCGGACGCTGATTGCTCGGTGGAGTCCATGATCAAGATCGGACGGTAAATCCACTCTGTCCATTGAATTTAACATAAAAACCGGTTGCATATGGATGGTTTTGGATCGCCCTTGATGTGGCCCACGTAATCTGGAAAGTCACCGTCTATCTTCCGTTTTAAAGGCTGAATTTCACTCCTCGTGATCTTTTGGAGTTCTGACACCTAGGTAATGTTAAGAAGCTCCATAGGGAGCTGATGGACGGTCCAGATTGGACCTCTAATCAGTGTTTGGTGGCCCATCAAGATCGTCCGCAAGTCGGTTTGCGAAACAGAGCATGCACCGCCTCGCACTGTGAAAATCGGTGGGCCCCGTCTTGATGTTTATGGAGAAATCCATTTCGTCCATTGGATTCCTGACGAAAAACCAGTCAGGAAGAGGTGATTTGGTCAGATTCTAGTGCGGCCCACTGTATCTGTACTCCCACCGTTCGTCTACCGTTTTAAAGGTTGAAATCAGTTATATGTTGTATTCCGGGATTTTGCCACCTAGGTGATGGTTACGCCTATGCTATAGAGTGAATGAATGGTTCGGATTATCTAAATAGGTGATGGGTGGACCCCACAACTCAAAAACGGCGGACGCTGTGCGTCCACTGTTTCCTTGTAAGAGATGGCACAGGTCAGTAACGCTGACCAATTTGGTTTCTTATGGTGCACCGCGAGTGTGTGTGCACTTTGTGTACACACAACCCGTGTGGGATCCACCTTGATGCTTTCACTGAATCCACTCCATCCATCCATTTTGGCATATCATTTTAACCATTGGTACTAAAATTGAGGCAGTTCCAGATATCAGGTGGGCCCCAAATTGAAGATTAATGGGCTGATCTACCCATTGGTCCACTTCTGTAGGGATTCAAGAGCTAAAATTTGACGTGTATGGCTCATTTGTGGTCCTCAGGCGATGTATGAAATTTCGAGACGAACTGATGGTGGGAACCCTGTGATCTTGTGTTCTAGACCAATTTCAGGCCATTTGAACGTCAGTTTCTCAATTTTCTCGAGTTTCTGACATGTAAATCTGTCGATCCTGCTCCCCTTGGGTCCGTCCCTTGCCTTGGTGATCATCAGAGCGTTAAATCCAAGCTTTTAGCATCATTTTCCAACTTAAGTTCATAAATTCAACCTGCGGCATAAACACGATTAAATCGGCCTTTAAACAGTATCTTATGTGTAAATCTAGGCAATAAATGAGGTCTAATATGAAATATTTGACCCTCAACAGTTGGTCTTAACAATTACCTCAAAAATCAAGTCCAGATAAGGTCCTGTGATGATTTGCTCGAGTTCGGAGCGAAGTGTGTGAGAAAAGTGAATCTATTTAGAAATTAAATATAAATTTAAGTAATTAGTGTTGTGTCGCTTGTGCACCGATTATAAGCATTCTGATCGTTGGATTCTGACCCAAATTCACCCTCGGATCCGGAAAGATGGCCCACATATGTCAATATACTTATGGCCCTGACCGAGTTTTGGTGACCGCTGAACTGAAATTGGTTTGCCACGGTCAATCTGGAAACTAAATCGGACTGAAAACTTAACTTGCTCAAGATCCAATATTAGTGAGATTAAGTCCGACCGCATTTAATAAAAGGACTTCCGAAAATGCTCCGTTGGATCGGAATAAGCCCGAATTGGTTATAACCTAAGTATACCATGGCCCTGGGACTGTTTCTATCAGTTCTGAGCCTATATAAGGGCCTTAAACCCTCTCTCATATACTCTATACTAATTTCCTAAAAAACCTAAGGAAGAGAAGAGGAGAAAGAGAAGGAAAGAGAGAGAAGAGTTGGAGTTATTCTTGGGATTCAATCCCCGTTACTGCACGTGCTTATCCACTGCTACCGGATCGTTATTCTGGTGATTCTAATCCCAAAATTAGGTAAGAAAAACTAACCCTAATCTGTTCTAGGATTTCAAATAGTCTAAGTAATGAAATGACTAACCTATTGAGTGCTATAGGTGGCCCTCGTGTTGTGGACAACGACTTGACATACAAACTGAGTTCGATACGCGTTTATCGGCGTAAGGTGCGGACTATATGCGTCTAGATTATGGTTTTCAAGGCTTTCAATGTCAGATAATGGTTTATTACTGATGTGGGTGCCATTACACATGCCAAATGCATTGTTTGTTTTACTTTACGTATACGTATACACTACGTTGTATTTAGGCTATTCCATGTATTTATAGTAATAATCGTATACGTATAAAATGTGAAACTATCTTTGCCATGATTTATTGCCGTATATATATGTTAAGTGTATGTGTAACAAGTCCTTGACGAAAGGATTTGCCCTAATATGTATTCTAACTAACATATGTTATGTGTGTTGGAATATGTAAACTAAGTGTTTGTAAAAATGGCTGAATGACTAAGTAATTAGTAATTTGTAATAAATTTAAGTGTTGAGATATGATTTTCAATAACTTTAATGATATGTATGATTTCCTCCATGTACGTTGTCTTGTAGTGTTTATGTGTCTATAGGATACTTATGTATGAAATTAATGTTTCAGTTGTATTTCCTAAACTGCTTAAATGATTATAGGAGTTGAACTGTTTATTTGCTACTTCTTTCATAATCTCATGTGATTACCTATTATAAATGAATGTGTTTGGGGCTAATATATAGTCTAGGCAATCGGTAACAGGCCATGAACTAGTGGATAAGGTTTTTATCGCCACATAGGATGTGTCGATGAATCCGAGTCGTACTACGGTTGTCGATAGTGGTTAGGCCACACAGAGTGTTTATGCGCTTCATGTCAATCAATTCGACGTACGCTCGTGCTAGTTGAGCTCGTCAAATAAATCGATTGACTCGATGTATGTTCACCATGTTTGGACGTTACTGTTTGAATCTAGGGTACCAAACTTACCAGTGAAATTCCGTTAACCTTAGTACCACGATCCTCTAAGACTCATGAGCCAGACATGGTGGTATGGGACACCGTGGTCGAGCTGTCGGCTTACGCTGGGGCGACGAGCCTCCCCTTAGTGACCAGTGAGTAAACCGAATTCGTGAGCTGAATATGGTGGTATGAGACATTGTATTCGAGCTGTCGGCCTACAACTTGGAGACGAGCCATTGGTAATGACTCAAGAATATTTTAAGTCTGCATTGAGGCGACGAGTCTTTCCGTATTATTAGAGTATAACTAGGCCTACACTGATCAGATGTCGCATCCTGTGCGTGTGATGTGTTTCCCGTAGGAGCAACACTAATTTGGTGACGAGCCCTTTTGTGGTGAGCTAGAACCGCAACTTCGTATGAGAATTACTAGGAATGACGACCCTATCTAGATCATTGTTGGAAATTGATATAAGGAAGGTACCTTAGATTCCCAATCTTACTGAATGAATAAACCTAAGTAAGAACTTGGCTAATCATGTTGCATGCACCGCATTACATGTGCGTTTGACGTAGCAGGTCAAGCACTGAGGGAGTGTTGCATGCCACGATCGTAAGATGAAGTCGCTGAGGGAGCGTAGGCGAGGGCATGCATCATTACATCCATGCTATTTGTGCATTAATAAGAGTACTTAGGACCTGAGTGTTGTATTGCTTTATCATTACTGCTTGATTGAATTGATAACATGTTAACCTTTGCCTTATGGTTCTACTGAGTTGATCACTCACTCCCACGTTCTGGGACGGTGTTCGCAACACCAACGAGACTCTGTCTTAGATGCAGATGATGGCGTGACTGATGAGGCGGAGCCAGACTTCGCAGACGATGAGGGTGCCTTCTCTTATATGTAGTATTCAGGCGGGTTCATGTGAGTCGTGTCCTGATCGATGGAGATTTCTGGGATGTTGACTAGTTGATATTAGCTATACCACTTTACATTTCTTTGACACTCATGTATATTATTTTGGATCTCTTTTGGGGAGTACACATGTACAGGTGTATCCTAGTAGCAGTATCACACTCTGGAGACGTACTTTCGTTATGGTTTTATCTACACATATCACAGTCTTCCGCTTGCGTTAATCAACTGTCTCTGGAGTATGATATGTTGTTCTGGTATAATCTCACTCATGTTTAAGATACTAACACAGATAAAATTTAATCAGTATTATCTTGCATAAGTGATGCGTTGGAACTCGGGAGTTGGGTATATGCTTGACCTCCGATTTTCAGGGCGTTACATAAAATGACTAAAAATAATATTTTTTTTCCTATAAATTTTATTTTTGAGCTAAAAGCACGCATTTTCTAGCAAAACGGACAGATGGGTCGGTTCACCTCAGATGGCCCATTACAATAATGATTGGTAGGTTGTTGTAACGCCTTGAATTTTTATTGCCTGAGACATACTTGTGCCCAAGAATTCTGAGTGTTAATAATGTAAAAATTGGATGCTTCAAAATCACACCTTATATATATAAAATCATATCCAGTTACATTCATAAGAGTAAAATCAACTGCATTTATCATTCCATTAGAGTAAAAAGAATTCAACAAAATATCAAATGTCCTCTCAATGGTAGATTATTACATTATTAAAGTTTTCATGAAAAATAAATAAAACTAATCATAAAGCTATCTCTTCATTTGTTCAGAATAATCTCCTGTGGGGGGATTGTCATCCGTGTATTTAATCTACACATCACTTGCATCATCTGTACGGTTGGAGAGGGTTAATGCCCTACTCATAATGATGGTTACCTTTTAAGATTAATAATAATTCAAGAGATTTATAAGAGTAATGTAAGGGTTTTGATACGTCCTGTACTCCACCACTATGAGTGGTATCAGTATGCGCAGCCAATATATATAAATGCATGTCTAGTAAAGTGTGTGTGGCTCATCATACCTAGTGATTATCATAATGTGGAATATAATTCATTAAAAACCTGGCTCGCCCCACATCCCATAAATATGGAGATTCGTCGGCATGTCCAATGCTACCATGGATTTATATGAACACCTTGAGCTGACACAACACATGAATTAGATGAATTACGTGACATGATTTATTCATGAAGCAACTATTTGCGATATCCAATCTCGGAAGTGATGTAATACGCATTGCGGATTACTTACATCGATTTGTGCACCACTATCCAAAATCCATGCAATTACACGTCGACCAAGAGGGTCACTATCTAGAGCGGATTACGTCCATGATAAAATATATAAATCACTAGATGTGAGACCTATAATACATCACTTGCACCAAAGAAAAAATAAATTGAACAATGTGATTTTTAGAATTCCAAGACACCTGCCCAAGCCATGAAGGGAGGTAGCACAAGGCTAACTTAATAAAGGAAAAAAAATAGCATTAAGCTATCTCAATAAAAGGGAAGAGTAACAAATATGCTAACTTAATAATAATAAGGAGAGAAAAGCAAAAGGCCAAATCAATACAAAGTTGAAGTCGCTCTCAAAATTGGCAAAGGGCAAGGCTTGTATGTATCACCCCACATAAATTCATAAAAATTACGCATAATTAAAATCGTACCTTAACTATATTTCTCAAAAGAATAAATAATTAATAATGATAAATTAATCAATTGTATAAAAAATCATAGGAATATAAAAATATGTAAAAACATAATAAATCATATCAACTCAAATTAGTGTAAGCTTTAAATGAATCCCTCACCTTAGCTTAGATCTAAACCCTAAATCTTTATGTAAGAAAGCTTTTACATGAACCACGACATCGCTAGAGCAAGAGGGAGACACCACATGTGTGGAGAAGGAAGATGATGATGGGCTTCTAATCTTCTCCTTCTCCTTTTATTTCTCTTTCCTTCTATTTCTCTCTCTCTCTCTCCTCCTTGGACCTTGGAAGTATTGGCATGTGAGTGGAGAAGGGCACGCATTCCTCCTTCTATAAAGGAGTGGGCGTGTGAGAGGGGATGTGAAGGGATGTGTTTCATATCCCACTTGGATTGAGTTTCTCCAATTTGACCTTTTTTTTAGTGATCTCTCTTTAAATCCAATTCGTCCAGTATGTTGAGGTCGTTGAATAGGGCCAAAGTATATGATTTGCTTGGTAATCCGAAATTTAGATTGACCTATCTTAAAAATTCTCTTAACGAGTGGCAAAATGAATTTGATCTCAATTAATGGTCCACACCTAATTATTAGGGCCTAATTTGGGAAGAAATGTATAGTCAGGATAGGAAAATGGTTAGACAAAATTTAGTGGTTGATCGATGGTGGAAAAAGTCCAAATCTAAAATTTTACCTTTTGTACCAAAATGAAGGAACTGGTTTCAACATTTAACGATATAGGATTATAGATCATGACTTAAATTTTATATAACCTCATAATCATATGAGACTAAAGTGTGATCCAAATTTGAGTTGCGATGGACGGTATAAAGTATTTAAATCGGAAGATCCAGATTTATAAGGAGTTGGTAAACCTCAAAAGGATAACTTTGCACAGAAAAGCCTACTAATGTGTGGTCTTCATATTTCACACTTGGTTCAAATTATGGTCAATTCAAGTCATTCATATGAAGGGAAATATCCTACTACGACTACCTACGAGGTTTCTTTACTCAATGGACACCAAAATTACGGTTAAGGGGCATATTTGTCAATTGGGTCACTTTTACAATGATCTAAGGGCTAAAATTTGACATGTATGATTAATTTATGATACATAAGTATGATATAAAATTTCACATCAAACGGATTGTGAGAACCATGTGATCTAAAAATTCAAGGGTCTGAGTTAATGACATTTTTGTAATTATTGTTGATATGAGAGTTTTAAAAAATTTAATGGCTCTACATGATTATAGGCACGTTTCTAAGTAATTCTTATAAAAAAACTTATATCTAAATAATTATGAATAAAGAATCATTCGACAAATTAATTAAAGAAGTATGCATATATCAACCAACATAATGGATGGTCAGATGACATGTTAAAAATAGAAAAACTTAATGGTTAGTACTCTGATCATGTATGTAAGTGGGTGTATAGTCAGTTTTATAAACGGATGATCACAAGTGAGTATTTGAAGCGATCAAGAAGCAGAACATGTATATTGTTAGATTCAAGTGACTTGTTCACGCGTGTAAGTTTCTCAGATTGTAGTTTTGATTGTGGGTTAAGCACATTCATAGGTGGTGAACAAGATGAACGGATCAGAATCTCAATTTGATATGTGTATAAGGGGATGCAAATGTCAGGTAGTTAGTTTACTATGATCGGGTGGTCCAAATTTAAAGTAGAGGTCATATATTTTTACCTATCGACGATAATTGGCTGAATGGTTGATTACGATGAAGAAGTGGGAATACTTGGACATATGATGATATTGTCTTAAAATCAACGGTCAAATGACTTGATTTATGGGTAAAGATCATTCTCAATGGTCATATTCATGTTGGAAAATAGATGTAAGGTTAGGATAACTAGATTAGTATCGTACACATGTTCATATTAAGTTAAATTTCATGGTAACACTCGAGAACTTTTAATATTCGGGTATTGAAAAGTTCCGACTGTTACAGCTGTGCACTCTGTAATGATGCCCGGATCAAAAGTTATGGCTAATTTACAATTCACCTTCTTTTGCTCCAACCATATTAGGAATGTATCTGTGCCACGTCCTACATTAGATCCCTCCACCTGAAAAAAAACTCGCCTCGAGTTACTCAAGAGACTTCGCTCATGATATTCAAATAATTTCTAGTGCCGATGTTTATTAGTCTTTTCCTTGTACTTTGCATTAATCTCTTGAGCTAACATAATACATGTACTCATACTCTCATTGACTTAACTAGTATGGATTATTTCCTTCACTTGTGCATTTGTTTTGTTTAGCTCCTTGATCCATCTAATTGTGTATGGAGATGGGTGCTTTTCTATTTTTAGTTACAGATTTTTCGTTTTTAGTTGCATCTTTTCCACCATTGTTTTTGACATGATATTCTCACTGCTTTTGATATTAATGTCCTCGTCGCTAGAGTTCGATTCATCTAGGTAGCCCTATGATTTCATCCGGAAGTGCTCTACGAAAATTAGGGTTATGCCATATAACAACCATGAGCGGCTGAGCATCGCTTTTGGTTCGGGGTGGAATTGGCGTATCCACAAGACGGTCGAGGGTTGTTTGCAACACTTGCATGGTCAATTGACTCTCTCGGTAGAAAGCTTTCATTTCTTTCCAAAATATAATGAATCCTCGGAACATCGTCCATCGGATTTTGGTCCATGCTGTCATTAGATGCCATCAACCCAAGGGGAGTCCTCGTTCTGATACCAATTGATCCAAGGATGAACGTGATGAGGTCGATCATCGTCTTCCCCAAGGGGATAATTACTCCAAATCCACATAGCTTCTCTAGACTCCTCACAGAGATTCCTCAAATCCACGAAGGAAAATAGAAATAAATTCTAATAAATTTAAAAATAAAATGATTCATATATGTCTCCCCTTTATGTGTCCCTATTACATCATTAATAAAGAAAAAAAAATCAAATATTGTAATTACCAAAAATAGTAAAATTCTAACACTAATTAAAATCCTAAATTTAGTTTTACTAAAGCCTAATTTCTAAAAATAAAAATTTCAAATAAAATTTTACCAAAAGATTCCTAGCATGGTTACAAGTTATTTTAAAAAAATAAGAAAATGTAAAAGTCTAAAAATAAAAAATTATTAAAAAATTAAAATTACTATAAATAGTAAATTTTTACTTAAAATTTCATTTTTGAGCCACCCATTATGTGGGTTGGTTCACCTCAGATGGCCCATTATAGTAAAGACTGATAGGTTGTGTGCCCCGTAACGATACTCGGATAAAAAGTTATGCCCAATTTACGATTCAGCCTCTTTTGTTCCAACCATTATAGGAATGTATATGTGCCACATCCT
Organism: Magnolia kwangsiensis; assembly: GCA_037074715.1. Taxonomy (NCBI): domain Eukaryota; kingdom Viridiplantae; phylum Streptophyta; class Magnoliopsida; order Magnoliales; family Magnoliaceae; genus Magnolia; species Magnolia kwangsiensis. The sequence continues at coordinate 22,668,035 of CM073579.1, forward strand.
ACATCAAGCTTTAAAGTAAAATTCAATTCTACTTCAATTAACTAATTATTATTTAAATCTAAAAGTATGAATTGATAAACTAGAACATCATAATAAACTTGAAGCTTCACCCCTTAAACTTCGCTAGGAGATAAGGTACCCATAACTATCTCTAAAACAAAAGAAAAAACTAAAAGATCTATTAGAACCTATGAAGAAATCAAATCAAAAGGGCGATGTTGGCACTTCACCCAAGCTTTCTCTCTCCCCAAACCCTCAAAGATACTTAGGAGTGTGAAAAACATCTCCTTAAATAGATAGGAACTCCAATCTTTTGCACCCTTCTGGAAAAATCACAAACTGACTTTGATTTATGCAGTTGTGCACGCCATTGATCGATTAAACCCATCGATCGATGATGAATTAAATGTCCAGCAATGAACTTTTAAATTTCTAAATTTCTACTGATCGATCGGACTTAGTTAGTGATCAATCGATCGTTCCAAAAATTGTCTAGAGAGTTCAACATTAAATTTGAATTTTCACCAATCACTCGAGCGGATTGCTCGATACAGCTCCATACATCCTTGATCAATTAAACCCTTAAACTCTACTGGTTTCTTCTGTTTGAATGCATATGATCTTTGGTCACTTTCTTCACTTTTGTACTTTATTTTCTCAAGTCTTTTAGTCTTCAAATCATCAATTTTGCATCCCAAATATTCAATTCTTCACTTAATTCTTTCGAGCCTTATTTCATCATTTTAAGCATGTAATTGACTTATCCTCTGAAATCTTCTCTTAGAATGAAAACATATTCAGTTAGGCCATTTTATCATGATTTTACATGGAAAAATTGATGTAATATAGAGGAAAAATATGTAATATTTGAGCATTAACTTCTAGAGTTGGGTAGGGCCTTAGCTAGTCAGAAATCTTCAAAGTCTTCAGAGAAGAGAGATTGTACGGACATCACTCTCTCCACTCTCTTTGTATCTCTCCCTATCTCTTTCTACCACTAACCCCCTAAGTTGAGTGCTTGGGGCTGAATTTATAGGAGAAAACTGTCAGTTAACGGTTGGCTGATGGTGGACACTTGGTGAAAATTTGCCATGCAAGATTTGTCATAAGGCATATAAACCTTCAGCCGGTGCAAAGGGGGTGTTAGATGTTTGTCGGTCGATGATTGGCTGATGGTCCACGTGTCACTATGAAATGGGTCTCTTAACACTTGTAAGGGCAAAAAATGGGGGCGGGGATGATAACATCACCCTTAACGCTTCAAGAGCCTACAATTTTATTTTTTCAATCTGATTGGTTAATCTTGTCTGCGAGGTGTCGGGAACCCTTAATGTGCGACATTTTTGGATTTGTGATATTTTATAAGTCGGATAAAGACAAATTTAATGTGATGATAAGTGTTTCCAGAGCACCGGGGTGATTGTTCACAACCCTAAGTGTAGGGTCACGATGTAGTAATAATCTCGGTGAGACCGAGATCGAATCCACAGGGACTAATCTCGTGTGTATTCTAAAAGTAACTAGAACTAGAATTAGAAGAAGATGTGAATCTAAATCTAAATTAATTGAGAGAGTAATTGTGATTAAAGTGATTAAAACTAACAATTTAAAGGTGATAACTAAGGTTTTCAAGGATCTACTTGTAGAGATCAGGGAGATCTATGCTTGATTCAAGGACACAACTGGAATCAGTGTCCCATCTTATCCAATTGAAAGATATCTTAGTAAAACCAAATCTGAACTTCTTTTGACCTAATTCTCAATAGATGAGAGGTGTGAGAACTGGAAGTGATTCCATTATAAAACCATGCCCAGGAGATAATGGCTTACAATAGGTTATACCAATCTCATAACCAAACATAAGAGAATCATGAAGATTAGAAGGGATTCTGTCACCCAACCATGCCCAATTAACGATGGTGAACAATAGGATTTCTTAATTTCACAATCTTAATATATGAAAAAATATACTCAAAGCTATCGAAGATCTATTGTAATTTGAGTCACAACGAACCATTAAAAACTGAAAGTATTTCTTAAATATCAAACTAGAATCAAAGATAGTTTAACTTAAACATGAATAAAAGAAATATAAAACATGCCATCACACTACAAGATTTACCTCTTAGCCCTAGCTAAGAAGTTTAGCCAACTATAGATATGATTAGAACTAAAACCTTAGAAGAAAGCTTGAAAAATGATTAAGGAAGAGGAAGAAAAACTCTTGGCGACGGCTTCGCCAAACTTTTTCTCCACTTCTAAAACCCTAGAAGATGCATAGGGATACCTTAGGCACTCCTATTTATAGTTGTACATCACCTCCTTTCGCATCGACTTGGAAAAATTCAAAAATTACCTCAACTTTACGCAGTCCGCACAAAACTTGCGTAACCTTTTACTGGTAGAGGGTCTTCTTCAATTGGTAGAGGGTCAACTTAGACTGGTCGAAGGTCTTCTTTGACTGGTCAAGGATGACGAGATTTAGAGAATTTTGATAACTGGAGTTCGAGTCGAAGTTCCTTCAACTAGTCGAGCAGGAGCCTTCGACTAGTCAAGGGAGGGCTTAGACTAGTCGACGCAGACGTTTTTTTAGGGTTCACTTTCTTCACTTTGATTTTTCAATTCTCTTCATTCCTTACTTGATTTTCTTAGATCTTTGGCATGTGAATTCTTCATTCTTGGTCTCATAAGATCCATCCTTGACCTTGGTGATTCTTAAGCGTTAAATTCATGCTTTTAACATCCTTTACAATCCAAGCCCTAAAATTCACTTTGTAACACAAACATGATTAAAATAAAACATTAAGCATAATTGAAATGGCCAAGCTATATGTCTTAGAGGGGGGGGGGGGGGGGGGGAGGGTGAATAGGACTATGTCAAATTAAAATTAAATACAGCGGTATAAAATAAAGAAATAGCCTTACAATAATAAATCAATTCACAATGCTGAAATTAAATCAATCTCAATAAACAATCATTGAGAGGTTGATACAAATTCAGTTCTAAGGACAACCTTACACCATAATAAACAAGGGCTTATGGTAGGACAACTTTTTTTTTATAATGTCTTTTGAATCAAGAACTCAATCTGAATAGAAATAAATAAATAGTAAGGAATTGAAATAAATTACAGAAATTTAAATCTAATTTATTACAACATTCCCACACTTGCTTGAAATGTAATTTTTTACAATATTCTCATCCACACATACATTCCACAAATCTGAATGATAAAAGATATAAAAATTAAGCAAGCATTCAATCCACAAGATAGAGTTATAATGGTTTGCTTTTGTGTACACCAACTGTTTCACAACAGCCACACAGCATGTTACTCCACTCTTAATATCCTCACACAGGGATATTAGTGTTCACTATCAAAATAGGTTTCACAGGTTCACCTAAAACCTTCACAATTGTGTCTTTTTAAATTAGGCTTATACAATCCAAAAACCCACACTATTCTGAGTTTTCTGGCTCTCCTCAGATAACCATACAAATGAAATTTTTCTGACGAATCCCAAACAAAAACCAAAAGAATGAAAATTTTACAGAATTGTAAAATACCTAAATTTCTCCTTTCGTAGTAGCCCGAAAGAACCAATTGAAGTAGATGTTCAAATATGAAAGTTCAATGTCCAATACTCACTTTATAATGATTTTAAGTTTTAATTAATTTTAAATTAAATCAAATTGGGCTAGCTCTATTTGATTTTAATTCCAAGAAGGAGAAAAATAATAATTCCTCTTTTCAAATCAGATTGGAATATAGAATAAAATAAAATAGTAAAAAGCTAACAAAAGGAAACAGAATTATACACAATATAACTTACAATCAAACACAAACTTATCTCAGAGTGGAGCTTCGAATTTACTCAATTTTCGATGAAAAACTCTGAAATTCGTGTGCTATTTATAGTTGCAGAAATTCATCTTCAACTGGTCTTAGGGTCATCACAACTGGTCGAAGAAGAAACAGATTTTTGAATTTTTGAGCGCGATTGGATCAAACCGTTGTACAACCGGTTGTGAGCAGTCCATGACTGGTCGAAGTCAGTCCATGACTGGTCGAGCCCCTTACACGACTGGTCGTGCGACACTTGATTTAGTCGCTGGAGTTTGAGTCAAAGCTATAGGATTGGTTGAAGGTCGAGTCGAGACCACCCCACGACCGGTCGAACTGACAATAGGACTGGTCATAGTCGAACTGAAAAAATTTGATAATTTACAACAAATCTAGGACAGGTCCTGAATTTCTTGGACTGGTCAAACCAGTGCTTGGACTAGTTGAACAAGGTCCAGGACTAGTCTTACAACAGACCAAAATCACTTGTAAAAGATATATGAATTATGTATCCAAAGTGACCTACTCTAAAGGTCGACCTAAGGTCAATCAAACCTCAATAAGTAAGGACATTGAACCTTCATTTACTTAGACTTTGAACTTTACGAAGCTTGAGTTCTTCTTAATGTAGCTTGAACACTTCACAAGCTTTGAAGTCAAGTCAATTTGAGTTGCGCTCAGTTCCCTAACTATGCTTGAGTCTTGATCTTGAATATATGTGAACTTTGAGTCTTGAACTTGAACTCTTCTTTAATATCGTCAATATTGTACCTTGAACTAGCTTGAGGAGTTCTTCTTGTCTCGAAGTGTTGACGTGGTGTCTCGAACATATTTAACAAGATACAAACACAAGACACATATAGAGGTTTTGACACACAAAATTTGACAACCAAAGAGGATTCAAAACATAGCACTTACAATCTCCACCTTTGTGAAATTTGTGATAAAACACAATCCTATAGTTCAATACACAAAATACAATAAGAGAAGCAGAGCACAAGCATCAATAAAGAATCATGCACCAGTTGTCATGAGATAACCAATCATAATACATCCTGTAAGTTTACCAACTTCCCTTGATTAGTACACCTACCAATCATCATATGTGTACCAATTATAATCAATCCCACAATTCTCTCCCTTTTTGTCAAAAATATGACAAATGAAGAATAAAAAATAGGATAATTAATAAAGGAGTCAGAATACATATCATATCATAAAATGTTATCAAGTTAAGTCAAAGAAACTCAGTCACACAAACAGAGATAAAGCAAAGTCTTATATTTATTACAAACCAAAGAGTAAAATCCTCAATCTGATCCAGAAGAAGGAGCAGGTATGGTAGGATCAATTTGATGAAGGCCTTTTTGTAAGCGCCTAAAATACTTGCACATATTTTTAAACTGCAGATTATGTCTCCACCTTCTCATCTAATGCACTCAGACGTGCGCCAAAATCAGATGACTCATAGTCAGGATCATTCCCAGAGTCAGAATCAATTTCATTAAAAATATCGTCCATATTGATATCATCTGGAGGAAGAGCATCACCCTCCTCATCATTCCCAGCTTCAGTAGAAGCTCCACCTTCTCCAACATCGACTTGTCCATCAGCCAATTTCAACTTCATTTTGTTTAGGTTGGAGTTGTCGAATATGAGGTGTTTGATAAGAGCCTCTCCAATGGGCATAACGACTAGCATGTTAGAGGCTAACACATTCATCAGATACCCAAATGGAATATCACTATGACCAGGATGAATACGGAATTAAATGATAGAGTAACAAATCAAAGAGGGCAAACAGATATTAGCACCAGTAATGATTGAGTACAAAATACGAACCATAAGCAGTGTCAACTCAGTCTTATTTCCAGAGCGGGGATACAGATTAGAGATAAAGATACGATGTAAGACTCTATATCTGGACAACAAATATCTGGTTGCGAGGGCATTTCCAGTTCCATTCCATGGTGCATCCATGTCACATAATGCTCTAGTATAAATGCATTTTTCAGATTCTGGCACTTTCTCAGCAAGTGTGCTAGGATGAATACCATCATCATTTACTGATATATCCATAAGGCTTGAAATTAAATGTCGATCAATAGGAAAAGGCACTTCTCTAGTAGCAATAGAGAAAGTCAGTTGCTCAGTAGAAAATTCAGTAATGCACGCAACCATAGCCTGTGCTATGGACTGGTATGCCGGCCCGCCCCAACGTAAAATGTTTTCCCATCCTACAGATTGAAGGAGAGGAAGGAGACCAAAAGGAACGATATGGTCTAAATTAATGGCTTTTTCAATAATCACATTGCGCATACACAGATCACGTACATAGGGTGGGTCATCTTCAGGAGTCGTAAGATGGCGTCTAATGATAACATTTGATCTAGAAGAAGAAGCACCTTTAGAATTTTTCTTTTTACCTCTAGAGTCCATTTTCTTGAAGAAATACAAGAGATATCAAGAAAATAGAGATGAGTTTCTCTAGAATCAGCAAATGAGGAAGAAAACCCAAAAAACTTGAAGAAAGAGTTAAAATAGACAACAACAATCAAGAAATTGAAGAGAAAAGACTATGATTCTTCAAGAAAGCTAGGAAAAATACTCTAACCTGAAGGAATCGAACACAAGGGTTCGACTAGTTGTAGCTCGGCTCGTTGGTGAGGAGGGTTAGAATGAAGAGGAAGAAGTTTTTCCTAAAATAAAGGCAATCACGCGCTACACGACTGGTCGGTGGACGTCCTCGACCGGTCGTGTCACGAATGGTCGAGCATGTCCTCGACTGGTCGTGTACTAAAAAAATTATGTATTTTTCATCAAATTTTGAAATATAAATCATTAATATATTAATATATATACTATGCTACAAAGATGTATAATCAATCATTTTAATTTGCACATACCAAGATCAAATTTCAATTTATTAAACCTACTTTTGTCAAGCGGTTTAGTGAATATGTCAGAAAGTTGAGTCTCACCAGGAATATATTCTAAGGATATTACTTTTTCTTCCACTAATTCACAAATATAATGAAATCTAATGTCAATGTACTTAGTACGTGAATGTTGGATTAAGTTTTTAAAAATATTTATCGCACTGGAATTATTACAGTATAAAACCATTGAATCCTGTGCGATCCCATAATCACTCAACATACTTTTCATCCAAACCAACTGAGTACATGCATTTCTAGCTACAATGTATTTAGCCTCAGCAGTTGAGAGTGATACGGAGCTTTTCTTCTTGCTAAACCATGAAACGAAGCAGTTTTCAATGTAAAAACAACCACCACTGATTGATTTTCTGTCATCGATATTACCAGCTCAATCAGCATCTGAATACCCAGCCAATTGAACACTAGTATCAAAAGGATACCAAAGACCCAAATTAACTGAACTTGCGACATATCTAATAATTCGCTTAACAACAGTTAAGTGAGATACTTTAGGATTAGACTGATATCTAGCACAAATTCCAACACTTAAAGCAATATCAAGTCTACTAGCAATTAAGTAAAGCAAACTACCTATCATGCTACGATACAATTTAGGATCTACATCTTTACCTGTAGAGTCTTTTGAAAGTCTTAGAGTTGTACTTATAGGTGTATTAAAATTCTTGCCATTCTCAAATCCGAATCTCTTAATCAAGTTCAAAACATATTTAGTTTGTGAAATAAAAATTTCATCAGGTTGTTATTTTACTTGCAACCCTAGGAAATAATTTAATTCACCAATCATGCTCATTTCAAATTCAGATTTCATTAGATCTGCAAACTCAACAGTCATGTTAGTACAAGTTGATCCATAAATTATATCATCAACATAGATTTGAACCATTAGAATATCATTGTTATGTTTCTTAACAAAGAGCGTCTTATTGACACTGCCCATTTAAAAATTGTGACTTAGTAAAAACTTTATCAATTTTTCATACCATGCCCTGGGAGCTTGTTTCAAACCATAGAGAGCTTTTTTAAGGAGATATACATGATTAGTAAGCTTAGGATCTTCAAACCCTGTAGGTTGTTCAACATATGATCTTCATATAAATCGCTATTTAAAAAGGCACTCTTTACATCCATTTAAAAAATTTTAAACTTCCTAAAACATGCGATGGATATAAAAAGTCTAATTGATTCAAGGCGAGCAACTGGGGCAAACGTTTCATCGTAATCGATGCCTTCAATTTGAGTGTACCCTTGTACAACCAGTCTTGCCTTGTTTCGAATTATATTTTCCAGTTCATCAGACTTATTTTTGAAAATCCACTTTGTTCCAATAATGTGTTTATCTTTAGGTCTAGGAACAAGATACCAGACATCATTACGAATAAATTGATTAAGTTCTTCCTGCATCACAACTATCCAATTTTTATCAGAAAGTGTTTCTTTTACGTTTACCGGTTCAATCTGGGATGTAAAGTATATGTAATTATATATGTCTTCTAATTGTCTACGAGTGCGCACACCAGTGAGAGGGTTTTCAAGAATTTGAGTAGTTGAATGATCTTTAATAGTCCTTAATTCAGAATTAATTTTACTTGATGAAGTATTTGGTTTTTCAATTACATAAACTTCATCATTGTCTGAACTAGGGGTAGGTGTATTCAAGTGATCATCAATGACCACATTAATTGACTCTTGAATCACACCGGTCCTGTTGTTCAATACACAATAAACATGACTGTTTGAAGAATATCCTAAAAAGGTCCCTTCATTACTTTTAGTGTCGAACTTTCTCAAGTTTTCATAGTCACGCAAAATGTAGCACTTGCTGCCAAAAACATGAAAGTATTTGACAGTAGGCTTTTTGTCAAACCACATTTCATAAGCCATTTTATTATTAGATTTACAAGTATAAAAACGGTTAATAATGTAGCAGGCAGTATTCACTGCTTCAACCCATAGATTTCTAGGGAGCTTCATGCTATTCAACATAACATTTCCCATTTCTTGGAGCACTCTATTTTTCCTTTCCACAATACCATTTTGTTGTGGTGTTTTGGGAGTAGAGAATTCATGTGATATTCCCTAATCGCTACAGAATTTCTCAAAACTGTAATTTTCAAACTCGGATCCATGATCACTTCGGATCTTACTGACTTGAGGACATTTTTCAGTTTGGATCCGTTTGATAACTTTTTTTACTTCATCAAGGGTTTTTGATTTATCCCTTAAAAATGAAATCTAAGTCAATCTTGTGAAATCATCTACAATAACCAAGATGTATTTTTTACCACCTCGACTTTCCGTTCTCGTTGGTCCTATAAGATCCATGTGGAGAAGCTCGAGTGGTCTTAATGTGGTATTGGAGTTCACTTTTTTGTGAGAGCTCCTAGTTTGTTTATCATACTGGCATTCACTACATATTTTGTCTACTTTTTGTAACTTAGGTAGACCTCTAATTAGTTTTCCTTTGCTCAATCTGTATAAATTTCGGTAGTGCACATGTCCAAGGCGTTTATGTCATAATTCTGTCTCATCGGTATGGACCATGTAACACGTTTGATTAGATGAGCTGCCATCACTTACAATATAACAGTTTTCAGAAGTTCTACGGCCAGTTAATATTACTGAACCCTGTTTGCTAATTATTTCACAACCTCGATTGGAAAATTTAACACTATGGTTGTTATCGCATATTTGAGATATGCTTAATAGGTTGTATTTTAATCCCTTAACATATAAAACATTATTAAATAAAGGGAGGTTATAGAGTTTGACCGTACCTTTGCCAATAATCTTGCAATTGCTACCATCACCAAATGTGACTGACCCATCAGTTATTTCTTTAAAATTGGTGAATAAAGCCTTATCACCTGTCATATGCCTGGAGCATCCACTATCTAAGTACCAATTTGAATGACTTGTTGCTTTGAAAGCGGTGTGAGCAACCAAGCAAGCAACTTTAGGAACCCATTTCAGAGCTGTTTTGGGTTTAGGAGTATAGTTGGTCTTCTTTTGATTATAGTTGTAAGAATGACCTACCGAGTTAGATTTTAAGAGCTCCTTGAGTAAATCAACTATCTTTTCAGCTAGAGGGTTTCTGTTCTGATTTTTGAAATTGACATAGCTGCTTTTAGGTTTTTGAAAAGTTTTTGTATTTTTAGAAAAACCTCAATAAGTACTTTTCTCTTTTGAGTTTGAGGCTTCTCCTTTCACAAATTTGAGAGGAGTATCCTTCTGTTTAGGAGGTATATTCTTATCATAGCCCAACCTGGATCGATCGCCACATTTTCTTGATCCAGATAATAATTTTTTTAACTTTGGATTATCTTGAGCAGATCTCCATGTGTCCTTGAAACTCAGAAGAGAAGATACTTCATTTTTAAGTTTCTCATTTTCAGATTTCAAATCTTTAATCAGGGAGGTTTTGAATTCTAAATCACATTTTGATTTTTCAAAGTAATCTGAAATTTAGGATTTTTCTAAAACAAGAGTCTCAAAACATTCTTTGAGTTTAGAAAACTTTTCTTTTTGAAGTTTAAGTTTGACAACAATTTTACAACTTTCCTTATATAAGGCATTATAAGCATCTTGAAGATCTTCTTCATTTTCATGATCACTATGTAAATTTTCTTCACTAGTTAAATTGTCATGATCTGAAAATGTGAACTTGGCTAGAGTCATAAGAGCTTTTACTTCATTGCCTGACTCGGTTTCAGAATCTTCTGATTCAGAAGAAGCTTCAAAATCAGATGATTCGTCCCAAGTAGCTAACATACCCTTCTTCTTGGGTTTGTCCTTTTTAAGACATTTGTTTGCTAAATGCCCATATTCTTGGCAGTTTTAATTTTGACTATCTTTCAAAGACTTTCAAGTTTTAGACTTAGGTTTAGATCGTTTATTTTCGTTTGTCTTTTGGAAATCGACCCTTTTTGTAAAAGTTTTTAGCTAAAAGCGCCATATCATCTTCTGAATTTTCTAAATCCGAGTTATCTTAAGAAATACCATTAGAAGATTTTAATGCGATAGATTTACCTTTAGGAGCTTTAAAATTTAATTCATAGGTTTGTAAAAAACCAACTAGTTCTTTTACCCTTATGCTATCCGTTTCACGAAGTTCCTGTATCGCGGTTACTTTAGAGTTGAATCGTTCAGGAAGAGAGCGTAGTATCTTTGCACACACTTTACTTTCTGAAATTTTATCGCCAAGACCCCACATTGAGTTTATAATGTCATTCAGTCTAGTGTAAAAGTCCATAAACATGTCATTTTCCTCCATATGAATTTCTTCAAATTTAGTTGTGAGGAGTTGGACTTTAGATTTCTTGACAATTGATGTACCTTCATGTGTCATTTCTAATATATCCCAGGCTTGCTTTGCAGTATCACAGGATATGATTCTTTTGAACTCATCCAGTGATAGCATTTAGTGCTTTAGCATTGGCACTACTCTCACTTTTCTGAAGTGTAGTCCATGAGAAATAAGGAGATACTCTCATTATTTTTGAACCGTCGGTTCCAGTCACTTCAGTGGTGGGGGGTTTCCATTCGGTCACTGTGGCTTACCACACACTCTCATCCATTGATTTGAGGAAGATCCTCATTCTGGCTTTCCAATAGGTATATTTGGAGCCATCAAATGGTGGAGGCCTAGTGACTGAAAGGCTATCGAAATTTGACATCTTTTTATATAGCTTAGATCGTTAGCTCAGGAAATAAATCCAAATAAAAAGCAATAAGAGAGATCTATTAGGCTCTGATACCACTTGAAATGGCCAAGCTATATGTCCTAGAGAGAGGGGGGGGGGGGGGGGGGGGGGGAAGGGGGGTGAATAGGACTATGCCAAATTAAAATTAAATATAACGGTATAAAATAAAGAAGTAGCCTTACAATAATAAATCAATTCACAATGCTGAAATTAAACCAATCTCAATAAACAAGCATTGAGAGGTTGATATAAATTCAGTTCTAAGGACAACCTTACACCATAATAAACAATGGCTTATGGTAGGACAACCTTATTTTTAGAACGTCTTTTGAATCAAGAACTCAATCTGAATAGAAATAAATAAATAGCAAGGAATTGAAATAAATTGTAAAAATTTAAATCTAATTTATTACAACATTCCCACACTTGCTTGAAATGTAATCCTTTACAATGTTCTCATCCACACATACATTCCACAAATCTGAATGATAAAAGATATAAAAATTAAGCAAGCATTCAATCCATAAGACAGAATTATAGTGGTTCGCTTGTGTGTACACCAACTATTTCACAGCAGCCACACAGAATGTTACTCCACTCTTAATATCCTCACACAGGGATATTAGCGTTCACTATCAAAATAAGTTTCACAGGTTCACCTAAAACCTTCACAATTGTGTCTTTTTAACCTGGGCTTACACAATCAAAAAACCCACATTATTCTAAGTTTTCTGGCTCTCCTCAGATAACCATACAAATGGAATTTTTCTGGTGTATCCCAAACAAAAACCAAAAGAATGAAAATTTTACAGAATTGTAAAATACCTGAATTTCTCCTTTCGTAGCAGCCCAGAAGAACCAATTGAAGTAGATGTTCGAATATGAAAGTTCAATGTCCAATACTCACTTTATAATGATTTTAAAATTTAATTGATTTTAAATTAAATCAAATTGGGCTAGCTCTATTTGATTTTAATTCCAAGAAGGAGGAAAACAATAATTCCTCTTTTCAAATCAGATTAGAATATAGAATAAAATCAAATAGTAAAAAGCTAACAAAAGGAAATAGAATTATGCACAATATAGCTTAAAATCAAACACAAACTTATCTCAGATTGGAGCTTCGAATTTACTCAATTTTTGATGAAAAACTCTGAAATTTGTGTGCTATTTATAGCTGCAGAAATTTATCTTCAACTGGTCCTAGGGTCATCATAACTGGTTGAAGAAGAAACAGATTTTTAAATTTTTGAGCGCGATCGGATCAAACCGTTGTATGACCGGTTGTGAGCAGTCCACGACTGGTCGAAGTTAGTCCATGACTGGTCGAGCCCCTTACACGACTAGTCATGCGACACTTGATTTAGTCGCTGGAGTTTGAGTCGAAGCTGTACGACTGGTCGAAGGTCGAGTCGAGACCATCCCACGATCGGTCGAGCTGACTCCAGGACTGGTCATAGCCGAATTGAAAAAATTTGATAATTTGCTACAAATCTAGGACAGGTCCTAAATTTCTTGGACTGGTCGAACCAGTGCTTGGACTAGTCGAACAAGATCCAGGATTAGTCTTAGAACAAAACCAAATCACTTGTAAAAGATATATGAATTATGTATCCAAAGTGACCTACTCTAAAGGTCAACCTAAGGTCAATCAAACCTCAATAAGTAAGGACATTGAACCTTCATTTTCTTAGACATTGAAATTTACGAAGCTTGAATTCTTCTGATTTAGCTTGAACACTTCACAAGCTTTGAAGTCAATGTCAATTTAAGTTGCCCTCAGTTCCCTAACTATGCTTGAGTCTTGATCTTGAATATATGTGAACTTTGAGTCTTGAACTTGAACTCTTCTTTAATATCGTCAATATTGTACCTTGAACTAGCTTGAGGAGTTCATCTTCTTGTCTCGAAGTGTTGACGTGGTGTCTCGAACATATTTAACAAGATACAAACACAAGACACATATAGAGGTTTTGACACACAAAATTTGACAACCAAAGAGGATTCAAAATATAGCACTTACAATCTCCACCTTTGTGAAATTTGTGATAAAACACAATCCTATGGTTCAATGCACAAAATACAATAAGAGAAGCAGAGCACAAGCATCAATAAAGAATCATGCACCAGTTGTCATGAGATAACCAATCATAATACATCCTGTAAGTTTACCAACTTCCCTTGATTAGTACACCTACCAATCATCATGTGTACCAATTATAATCAATTCCACAATTCTCTACCTTTTTGTCAAAAATATGACAAAGGAAGAATAAAAAATAGGATAATTAATAAAGGAGTCAGAATACATATCATATCATAAAATGTTATCAAGTCAAGTCAAAGAAACTCAGTCACACAAACAGAGATAAAGCAAAGTCTTATATTTATTACAAACCAAAGAGTAAAATCCTCAATCTGATCCAGAAGAAGGAGCAGGTATGGTAGGATCAATTTGATGAAGGCCTTTTTGTAAGCGCCTAAAATACTTGCACATATTTTTAAACTGCAGATTATGTCTCCACCTTCTCCTCTAATGCACTCAGACGTGCGCCAAAATCAGATGGCTCATAGTCAGGATCATTCCCAGAGTCAGAATCAATTTCATTAAAAATATCGTCCATATTGATATCATCTGGAGGAAGAGCATCACCCTCTTCATCATTCCCGGCTTCAGTAGCAGCTCCACCTCCAACATCGACTTGGCCATCGGCCAATTTTAACTTCATTTTGTTTAGGTTTGAGTTGTCGAATATGAGGTGTTTGATAAGAGCCTCTCCAACGGGCATAACGACTAGCATGTTAGAGGCTAACACATTCATCAGATACTCAAATGGAATATCACTATGACCAGGATGAATACGGAATTAAATGATAGAGTAACAAATCAAAGAGGGCAAATAGATATTAGCACCAGTAATGATTGAGTACAAAATACGAACTATAAGCAGAGTCAACTCAGTCTTATTTCCAGAGCGGGGATACAGATTAGAGATAAAGATACGATGTAAGACTCTATATCTGTACAACAAATATTTGGTTGCGAGGGCATTCCCAGTTCTATTCCATGGTGCATCCATGTTACACAATGCTCCAGTATAAACACGTTTTTCGGATTCTGACACTTTCTCAGCAAGTGTGCTAGGATGAATACAATCATCATTTACTGATATGTCCATAAGGCCTAAAATTAAATGTCGATCAATAGGAAAAAGCCCTTCTCTAGTAGTAATAGAGAAAGTCAGTTACTCAGTAAAAAATTCAGTAATGCATGCAACTATGGCCTGTGCTATGGACTGATATGCCGGCCCGCCCCAACGTAAAATGTTTTTCCATCCTACAGATTGAAGGAGAGGAAGGAGACCAAAAGGAGCGATATGGTCTAAATTAATGGCTTTTTCAATAATCACATTGCGCATACGCAGATCACGTACATAGGGTGGGTCATCTTCAGGAGCCCTAAGATGTTGTCTAATGATAACATTTGATCTAGAAGAAGAAGCACTTCTAGAATTTTTCTTTTTACCTCTAGAGTCCATTTTCTTGAAGAAATATAAGAAATATCAAGAAAATAAAGATGGTTTTTTCTAGAATCAGCAAATGAGGAAGAAAACCTAAAAAACTTGAAGAAAGAGTTGAAATAGACAACAACAATCAAGAAATTGAAGAGAAAAGACTATGATTCTTCAAGAAAGCAAGGAAAAATATTCTAACCTGAAGGAATCGAACACAAGGGTTCGATTAGTCTTAGCTCGGCTCATTGGTGAGGAGGGTTAGAATGAAGAGGAAGAAGTTTTTTCCAAAATAAAGGCAATCACGTGCTACACGACTAGTCGGCGAACGTCCTCGACCGGTCGTGTCACGACTGGTCGAGCACGTCCTTGACTGGTCGTGTACCAAAAAAATATGTATTTTTTATCAAATTTTGAAATATAAATCATTAATATATTAATATATATATACTATGCTCCAGAGATGCATAATCAATCATTTTAAATTGCACATACCAAAATTAAATTTTAATTTATTAAACCTGCTTTTGTCGAGCGGTTTAGTGAATATGTCAGCAAGTTGAGTCTCAGTAGGAATATATTCTAAGAATATTACTTTTTTTTTTTCCACTAATTCATGAATATAATGAAATCTAATGTCAATGTACTTAGTACGTGAATGCTGGATTGGGTTTTTCGAAATATTTATCGCACTGGAATTATCACAGTATAAAACCATTGAATCCTGTATGATACCATAATCACTCAACATACGTTTCATCCAAACCAGCTGAGTACATGCATTTCTAGCTGCAATGTATTAAGCCTCAGCAGTTGAGAGTGATATGGAGCTTTGCTTCTTACTAAACTAAGAAACCAAGCAGTTTTCAATGTAAAAACAGCCACCACTGGTTGATTTTCTGTTATCGATATTACCAGCTCAATCAGCATCTGAATACCCAGCCAATTGAATACTAGTATCAAAAGGATACCAAAGACCCAAATTAACTGAACTTGCAACATATCTAATAATTCTCTTAACAATAGTTAAGTGATATTCTTTAGGATTAGACTGATATCTAGCACAAATTCCAACACTTAAAGCAATATCAGGTCTACTAGCAGTTAAGTAAAGCAAACTACCTATCATGCTACGATACAATTTAGGATCTAAATCTTTACCTGTAGAGTCTTTTGAAAGTCTTAGAGTTGTACTCATAGGTGTATCAAAATTTTTACCATTCTCAAATCCGAACCTCTAAATCAAGTTCAAAGCATATTTAGTTTGTGAAATAAAATTTCCATCAGGTTGTTGTTTTACTTGCAACCCTAGAAAATAATTAATTCACCAACCATGCTCATTTCAAATTCAGATTTCATTAGTTCTGCAAACTTAACAGTCATGTTAGTACAAGTTGATCCATAAACATTAACATAGATTTGAACCATTAAAATATCATCGTTATGTTTCTTAACAAAGAGCGTCTTATCGACACTGCCCATTTGAAAATCGTGACTTTATAAAAACTTTGTCAATTTTTTGTACCATGCCCTGGGAGCTTGTTTCAAACCATAGAGAGCTTTTTTAAGGCGGTATACATGATTAGTAAGCTTATGATCTTCAAATCCTGTAAGTTGTTCAACATATACCTCTTCATGTAAATCGCCATTTAAAAAGGCACTCTTTACATTCATTTGAAAAAAATTTAAACTTCCTAAAACGTGCAATGGATATAAAAAGTCTAATTGATTCAAGGCGAGTAACTGGGGCAAACGTTTCATTATAATTGATGCTTTCAATTTGAGTGTACCCTTGTACAACCAGTCTTGCCTTATTTCGAATTATATTTCCTAGTTCATCAGACTTATTTTTGAAAATTCACTTTGTTCCAATAATGTGTTTATCTTTAGGTCTAGGAACAAGATACCAGACATCATTACGAACAAATTGATTAAGTTCTTCCTGCATCGCAACTATCCAATTTTTATCAGAAAGTGCTTCTTTTACGTTTACCGGTTCAATCTGGGATGTAAAGTATACGTAATTATATATGTCTTCTAATTGTCTACGAGTGCGCACACCAGTGAGAGGGTTTCCAAGAATTTGAGTAGTTGGATGATCTTTAATAGTCCTTAATTCAGAATTAATTTCACTTGATGAAGTATTTGGTTTTTCAATTACATAAACTTCATCATTGTCTGAACTAGGGGTAGGTGTATTCAAGTGATCATCAATGACCACATTAATTGACTCTTGAATCACACCGGTCCTGTTGTTCAATACACGATAAACATGACTATTTAAAGAATATCCTAAAAAGGTCCCTTCATTACTTTTAGTGTCGAACTTTCCCAAGTTTTCATAGTCACGCAAAATGTAGCACTTGCTGCCAAAAACATGAAAGTATTTGACAGTAGGCTTTTTGTCAAACCACATTTCATAAGCTTTTTTATTATTAGATTTACAAGTATAAACACGGTTAATAATGTAGTAGGCAGTATTCACTGCTTCAGCCCATCATTTCCTTGAGTCCAGAATGAAGAGAGTGAGAAAGAGAAGATTTTTAGAAAATTAAATATGATTTTAAGTAATTTGAGACATGTTGCTTGCGCGTTATTTTTAAACATTCTGACCATTAGATTTCAACCCAAATTCACCCTCGGATCAGGATAAGTGGCCCATACTTGTCATAATACTTGTGGCCCTGATCGTATATCGGTGGCCGTTGGATTGAAACTAGTCCGCCACGGACGATCTGAAAACCCGATTGGACTGAAAACTTAACTTGCTTAAGATCCAATATTAGTGAGCTTAAGTCCGACCGCATTTGATAAGAGGACCTCCATAAGTGCTCTGTTAGATCAGAAAGAGCCCGATTTGGTTATAACCTAAGTATACCTTAGCCCTAAGGCTATTTCCGTCGACTTTAGGCTTATAAAAAGGCCTTAAACCCTCATTCCCAAATCCCATACGAATTTCCTAAACCCTAGCTAAGTGAAGAGAGAAAAGAGAGAGAAAGTAAGAGAGAACCTGTTATTTTTTCGTGGGATTCTTCCTAGTTCTTCTACGTATCGATCCTGCATATTTGAATCATTTTTTTGGTGATTCTGATTCCGTTATTAGGTAAGTTAATCAAACTCTAACCTGTTTTGAAGCTTAGAATAGCTGTAGTGAAGTTATAGCTAACCTGTTTCTTGCCTTAGGTAGCGTATTCGCTGTTGACAAAGACTTATCGTCTGAATTATCTCTTTTTCGAATTTTCTGGTTTAAGGTGTGGACTATATACGTTTAGGTTATGGTTTTCAAGTCTTTCAATGTTAGATAATGATTTATTCATGATGTGAATGCTATTACACATGCCAAATGCTATATCTATTTCGATTTACGTATATGTATAAGCTATGTTATAAATAGAGTATTTCATATATATGTTAGAATACCCGTATACGTATGGAATTTACTGTTATGATTGCCATGATTCTTTGTCGTTGATTCAAGAACGTTATATATGCAACGACTCCTTAATGAAAGGAATTGCCTTATTATGCTATATGGTCGACATGCATGATGTATGTTGGATAGTGTAGTCTAAGTGTTTGTATAAATGTTTGATTGAGTTAGTTGTTAGTAAAGTATGATTTTTAAAGTTATTAAGATATGAATCTCAATCACTTTACCTGTGTGTATGATTTCTTCCATGTATTGTTTAGCCTAAATTATTCATGTAAATTGTGTGTATGATTTCCTCCATATACTGTATTTATGTTCAAGTTATATTTCATAAATGTTCATATGAATATAGGATATGAATCATATGCCTGTTATTGAGCTTGTACGTGATTGGGGCTGTCTTACAGTCCAGGTAATCGGTAACCGTTCTTCAAATGGTGGTCGAGGTCAATTTCGCCACTTAGGATGAGTTTAATGAATTTGATTCGCGCTTGGGATGTTCGACAGTGGTTAGGCCACATGGAGTGCTTATGCATTCCAAGTCGTTCAACTTAACGTGCGCTTGGCCTAGTTAAGCTTATCAACTAACCCAATTGATTAATGTTTGTTCACCATGTTTAGTCGTTACTGTTTGAATCTAAGGCACTAAACTCACTAGTGAAACTCCCGTTAACCTTGGTACAGTGATCCCCTAAGACTCATGAGCCAGACATGGTGGTATGGGACACCGTGGTCAAGCTGTCGGCCTACACTAGGGCAACGAGCCTCCCCGTAGTGACCAGTGAGCACCCTACTCTCGTGAGCCGATTATGGTGGTATGCGACACTATATTCGTGCTATCGACCTACATTGATTGGTGACGAGCCCTCTGTAGTGACCTCAAGTATGTCCTAACACTGCATAAGGGCGACGAGTCTTGTTGCAGTATTTAGGATATAACTAGATCTGTATTGATTGGTGACGAGCCCTTTATAGCGATCTAGAATCGTAACATCGTATGAGATTTTCTAGGACTGACGATCCTAGAATGGATCAATGTTTAGGAATTGATATAAGGGAGGTGTCTTAGCTTCTCAATCCTGCTGTATGAAAAGGACTAATAAGAACTAGATAATCATGCTCATATCATCGCACTGCATGTGCTGTCGGTGTTGGTGTAAGAGCACTAAGGAAGTGACTGACATGTGCGACCGTAAGATGAAGATCGCAGAGGGAGATTGTGGTGAGGGCATGCATCATTCCCTCATATCATTCTTGCATTAACAAGAGTATTTAGGACATGTTTGATTGTATTACTTTATCATTACTGCTTGATTGAATTGATAACATGTTAACCTTTACTGTATAGTTCCACTGAGTTGATCACTCACTCCCACGTTACGGGACGGTGTTTGCAACACCAACCAGTCCCTGTTTTAGTTTCAGATGGTGGCGATGCTTGCGAGGCAGAGTCAGTCTTTTATGACGATGAGGAGGATTTCTCCTGTATGTAGCTATCAGACGGGTCTTTGTAAACCATGTTCTGATCGACGGGGTTACAGGGTTACTAATTAGATACTAATACACTTGGTATTTTACATTCTATTTAAACACTCATGTACATTCATTTCGTTCATTTTGGAGTATACATGCATATAGTTAACCTGATAATATGTTCACACTCCGGAGACTTATAATAAATTATACATTTTATATATTTATCACAATCTTCCGCTTGCAAATTTAACTGTCTCTGGAGTATGATATGCTGTTTTGATCTAATCCCACTCATGTTTACTGCACTAATATGAACAACATTCAATCATCATTATCTATGTTGCATAAGTGATGCGTTGGAACTCGGGAGTTGAGCTTCTGCTCGACCCCCGATTTTCAGGGCGTTACAGTTTTCATGATGGCCCATGGAGTTATTTCATATAAGTTTGCAAAACATATACTTACATCTTCATCCACCATACAAGAAAAATTTATTACATGTTACCAAGACATGTGTCAGGTGATTTGGTTACAGAACTTTATCCCAGTGCTTTAAGCTATGCATTCGGTTCTAATGCCTATGAGAATCTACTATGATAAATTGGTATTCTTCTAAAAAAATAATAAAAGTTCTATAAGTTGACGTGCATAGACTTAAAGTTTCTGATTGTGAATGAGAGAATTAAGGATCATCTAGTTTTTTAGAACACATTAACACAAAGCTGGTGATTGCAGACCCACTAACTAAAGACTTACCTCTCAGTGCATTCAATGAGTTAGTGAATAATATGTGATTGGTTAGCATTAAAGATATATTTAATTCGTGAGAGATACAGATACTCCAATTATTTGATATTTTAATATTATTTAGTACAATAGGCAATTAAGTTATTTTTATGACATTATGGTTTTTGTTCCTTAAAGTAAATTTTCCATACACATGATTAAATAAGTGACAAAAATGCTTTAAAGTTTTAAGGTTGTAGGACGGTTTGAAAATATGTATGGAAGTTCACACTAGATATGAGATTTTCATACCATGCTCCCTGGCTTCCAGAATCCATGTCATTGGGAATGTTGTTGTGTATAATCATGCCTAGTCTCGATGTGATAAATGCAGTGATGACTAGTTCCATAACAGTAGTGTCAATGGACTTGATTAGGGTACTCTTGATTTATAATAAATATCTTGTAAAATTTGAGCTCATATATTTGCACTAAATATACCAGTTTTTTGCATATATAAGCTAATACCATTAGTGGACCAAGTGGGAGAATGTTAAAATTTGTAGCCCATGAAAGGCACTGGTTGTTGGAGTACTGGAATGGACGATTTGGATCACCGTAATGAGTTTCAGATGGGGCCCACAAGTGTGGCACATAGTCTCTCAATGCCCCATTAAAGTACCATACTTGAGAGGTTTTTTAGTTAAGCCAAGGCTTCTCTTCCATTTATGGAAGTGAGTTGTGGTGTAATAGGATGCAGTGGCAAGTCTAGTGATGGGTAAGACTCAACGTCGACTTTAATAATTATAAAAATGAGTTGCTCGATCCGCCACTCTCCTCATGTTAAGTTGCATATTTTCATTAATCTGAGAGGTGAAAGAGAGGAGGAAGAACTAGAGCACTATCATTTTCTCCAGTGGGCTTTCTCACTGGTGTTAATGGCTATCAAACTGCATGAATAAGGTAAGCTTCAAAACCCATTCTAATGGATGCACATCGAGTTTTACAACAATGGCTAAAGTACTAACGTATTACTATTCTTCATGTTTGTAGGGATTGTTAGTACACTTTTTTGTCAATCACGTGAGTTAGTGTGTCAATGAGTCGATTGAGCCCTTGTAAGCTGAAGACCAAAGACACATGAAGACATGAAGCATCGAAAAGTAAAGAAACATGTAAATTGAGGTGCCTTGGTGATCCTAACCTTAAACCACTTTAGGTCCAAAACAACCTTAACCTCTATATAATCTATTCTCCAATAGATAAACCTTTGTTTGATTATCTCATAGCCTTAAGACCTTAATTTGATCATGCTAAGATAGGCGTTAGAGGTTCATAACTGTTGTAAATCAAAAGCCTAAATCAGCATAACTCTTGGCATTTTTTAATGAATCTCAATCATATCAATAGGTTGTCAATAAGACTCAATAACATTGAAGATACCCCTCGATTTGATCGAAGATGGCTAGAATGTCTAGCATAAAACTGCCTAAATCGTAAATTATTTGATCATATCAAAGGATCGTTCAATCCTGTTGAATGAGTTGTTATTTGCCCATTTTATAGCCATTGCGAATCATTTTTTTTTATATAAAAGGGCATTCGGTTCTTAGAATGATGGATTTTTAGTGTGTTAGAAGCCTTTATGCTTGCAACTCTTTTTCAATCATTTTAGGCTCTAAACTTAAGAGATCTAAGTTACCTTCTTTATGCATGATTTATCATTCTAATGAGGATTTGAACCTCATTTATGAAGATGCATTTGGTCGCTTCCATTTTCTAGATATTAGACACTAATCCTATAGAAAAATCATTGTCTACTTTCTCTAAAATACCCATATGGGTGAATCCCTACTTTGAACCAACTCACACCATTAATTGTCGGAGATTCAACCATACTCCCATTACATTAGCATCTCAATAGGAAGATTATTACTTAAATGATTGGTGACATTAACATCTCAATAGGAAGATTATTACTTAAATGATTGGTGGAGCACAAGAGAAGTGGATTCAAAAAGAAAAGACGCATTTTAAGAAGGCACAATCAGCAGTGTTCAATTCAACCAATGATGGTTAATTAGAATTCATTATATACTCATTCCTTATGTAGCATTGAGTATAGAGTTTGTAACCTAAACTCGAAAAAGGTTCTTATGTAAGGCCTTCACCAACACAGATGTATACGTGTTCCACCAATGTGAGTACGTACATGTAGGTTATTTTGTAAGACCACCACTAGAAACGGGTGTGTATGTGTTAGTCTCTATGGGAATCTTTGGTGGGAGTGTGGGTAAGTCATTAGATTAGGACTGTAGGGGTTATTGGTGAAATGATAGAAAACTAATTAAATCTATACGGGAGCCACTGACAGGGGTAAACATGTGGTCCACCGACACGGGTGTGTATGTGTTCTACCAATATGGGTTCCTATATGTAGGTTCTTGTGTAAAGCTGAAGGTTTGTAGTGAACATATTTAAAACTATTGCAAAGGTTAGTGGTAAACTTGTTTGAAACCATTGAGATAGTGAAATTTGGTACACTCAAGGGGCGTACGTTCATCGGGAGTGGAGTATGTATTTAATTGAACCGCTATATATTTCTGTGTTTGCGATTGTAATTTGCGCACATTTCTAGTTATGCTTATGAGATTTGATTATTGTATATGAATGCATATTTAGATTGTATGCTAGGCGCTTAATTGATTATACATGCACACACAAGATATCTATCTCTCACATAGACTAATCGCACACTTTGTTGAATCTCTTATAGTCTGTGATATTGGACCTTTGTGCCTCATTTGTTTAAATTGGTAATTTTTTAAGTAGGCAATGACTTTTAAGTGGTCTATTCACCCCCCTTTAAGACTTAGCCATAATTCTAAGTTATGTAAACTTCCGCGTAGCGTGGTGTCATATTAGACAACCGACGCAATTTCAATTGTTATGAAAGTGGATTGCTTTTCAAGGACTTAACCATCTAGAGTAAGATGCATAAGAGCTTTAGAATTATGTCTACTAATTAGGAGAGCATTGTCTCATGACCACCTTACTTTGATGGGTCTAACTATACCTATTGGAAGGCCAGGATTATGGTATTATTGAGATCCATTGATCCTATGATTTGGGCTTTTGTTGAATAGGGTTGGCATTTGCCCATAGAACTAGTCGTGATAAATGGTATATCCATCTCTATTACCAAAGATAAATCTGAATGGAGTGTGAATGAGAGAGCTAGATATGGCCATGATACTAAAGCTCTTAATGCAATTTAGTATGCCATTTCCCTCAATGAATTTAAATGCATTTATACATGTGAAATGAGAAAGGAAGCGTGATACATTTTAAAGCATTCTAAACTTCAGCTCTTGACCACCCAATTTGAAAATATAAAGATAAAAGAGTCTAAAGCTTTCATGAAGTTTTATAGTAAATTAAATGATATTTGCAACTCCATGTGGGGTTTGGGAGAAAGAATTTCATATGACTATATATGTAGGAAAATACTTACATCCCTCCTGAATATGTTCACTCCCAATATAACCTCTATAAAAGAGTATAAGACATAGATTGGATAAAAGTAAAAGAATTTATAGGTTCTTTACAAACATATGAACTATAGTTTAAAACACCCTCTACCAAAAAGAAGCTCACTGCTCTTAAATATTCACACAAGAACTCACATAAGTAAAAATAAAATAAAAAAAATTGAATATGAAAATGTCAATGATGATGACGAAAATAAAGAAATGTCCTTAATTACTAGAAAATTCTTGAGGTTCCTCGAGAAGGATAGATGAGAGAATTATGACAAAAAGAAAAAATCTCTTGAACCTAAGCTTATAGGTAATTCTTTCAAGAAATCCAATGTCACAACTATGAGAGTTATGGATATGTTGCTTCCAAATGCACTAACAAAATAAGATCAAAATGTAAGGCTATGGCAACAACATTGGATAATACTGAGGAGTCCAATTCAGATTGTAAGGATTCCCACAATAATGAAGACCTTAGATCTCTTAGAATTCTAATCGCATCCACCACTACTCATCTCCATAAGGACTTGGGTGGAGAACCCGACCATAACACCTCGAAAGAAGAAGAAGAGCCATTATCCTCAAAATAAGAATAAGTAGATGATAATTTATAAGAAACTTATGACTAGCCATACACTATAAGTTTGAAATTTATTAAGAAGTTAGGTCGAGTTAAGATAGAAAAGAGTCAAATGGCTAACCAATTAGACAAAGTAAAATCTGAAATCCTCTCTCCTTCCCCCCCCCCCCCCCCCCCCCCAAAAAAAAAAAAAAAAAGAAAAATTCATGAAAAGAAAAAAAAATAATCTTGAATCCAATCTTAATTAGACTCCAAGGAGATGTTCAAGTCTTGAATTAGAACTCGATATACTAAAATATGAAAATCAATACATGAAATTTCAAGTCAGGCAACTTAAATCTCTTCTTGTCAATATTAAGGCCAAGGTTGTTAAAGAAAACTAAGTAGGTAAATCTTTAAGTATAGGTAAGCCTTCTAGGGATACGAGAGGTTTTTGACTTAAAATGAAAACTAATGCTACAACCTTTACCCATTCAGTAATCCAAAATGACAAATCTACTTCAGGAAGTAGATAGCGAGCCTCTCTTGTGTGCTGCAATTGTGGAGATGTTGGCCATATGCAATTTGAATGCTTAACACCTAAAAGGCCACAATACACCTCAATCTTGAATCGAATGGGTAAATATATCATGATTGAGAAATCGATGTACAACAGAAAGGCCCCTTAGAGGATTGTAGGAAAAGAAGAAGTTTCAAACCCCTAAAAAAATAAACAACTATATGAAGGAATTGTTAAAATAAGTTGTCATTCTCAATGAGAAAAAAAATGTTAAGTTAGGATAATAACAACTAGGGTAGGAACCAAATAGAAAAATCTCATACCGAATATCAATCACCGAATAAGATCTCACCTAAGAGTTGAGTTTAAGAAAGAAATACTCGCTCCTGATAAGAATCCGGGTCCTAAAAGTTTCACACTTATGTGGGTTGTGAAGAGGGATAAGTGACCTTAAATGGTCTATGTATGCTTATAGGTAAATCTGAGAATTTTAGCTTCATTATCTTTTTTTTTTTTTATTGTTTATCATAAGTTACTTCATTCTTATCTTTAATTTGCTAAACTTTCATAGTCATGTTGCTTAATAGGTATATCTTTTAAATGATCATATTATGCATGCTCTGTGAGTATAATGTACATGCTCCCTAATTACATTCTCTTGTCAGTTTAAGCCTATTGGTATATATATATTTTTTAATTATTAATGGAGTCTTCAATATTTCTGTCCTCCTTGGTATATGCATGGAATTGACTCTTTGTAAAATATTGACAAAAACGGGGAGAACAAGTCTCACAAAAACATGTGAATTCTATTGTATGAGTCTTATAATTGAATTTATAAACAGTTGTAATATTGGACATGTAATTTTTAGTTGTTTTGATTTTTCATTGGTCTTCACCATGAGAAGCTCTAGCTTAGGTTTTGTCATGTAATTGACAAATAGAGATGTTATTAGTGAACTTATTTATCACTTATGTGAGTCAATGTGTTAGTGAGTTGTTTGAGCCCTTAAAAGCTAAAGACCAGAGATACATGAAGACATGAATCATCAATGAGTAAAGAAACATGTAAATTGAGGTGCTCTAAAATCTGACAAAGGAAGAGATTGTTAGTACACTTATTTGTTAATTATGTGAGTCAATGTGTCAGTGAGTCATTGAGCCCTAAGAAATTGAAGACCGAAGAAACATGACGACATGAATTCTATTGTACATGTTTTCTTTATTGCAGGGATTTGATGCAGTTAGGGGGAGCATTACAAGTCTTTACATGCTGAGTCCTATAAAAATCATTGTAATATTCGACATGTAATTTTCAGTTGTTTTAGTTTTTCATGAGTGTTCACCATGACAAAGTCTAGGTTTATAACACCTCGATTTTTGAAACCCAAGCATACTACTCGTTTTTCAAAAACCTAAGTGTTAGCCTTTAAAATTCAGTTTAAATTTAAACCATCTTATCATTAAGAAGAGTTAACAGCAAAAATAAACCATGCATTGTATAAAAATATTCCAACCACGATAAAATTCTGAATGTAGTGCCTATGCATAACCTATACAATCTCAAATAACAAAGTTCATTAAAGAAAAACATAAATCTATCATCTAGTGATGGAGCTCAATATGGGTCGCAGGGACCCCGTTTAGCTCCTTAGCAACCCGATTTACTCTAATAACCCAGTGAACAACATCGGCTTGTATACACCTGTATCAAATTATATGGTTTGATAGCGTCAATGACTATCAAAGTGAGGAGTACCCTTGAAGATTAGATACTCATCATTCATAATCTAGTATAAATTGCAAGATATGAGAAGAGACATATCAAACAACGTAATTTAAAAGCATGATCATATATTCAGGAATAAGCTAATAAACATAATTTTAACATTAAGAAAATGTAAGAATAATTGCAATGCAAGTGAACGTGTCCAGATAGTCAAATAATCAATTATACAACTTTCTATTGCATCCAAAAATTATATTGT
This sequence comes from Magnolia kwangsiensis, assembly GCA_037074715.1. NCBI lineage: Eukaryota > Viridiplantae > Streptophyta > Magnoliopsida > Magnoliales > Magnoliaceae > Magnolia > Magnolia kwangsiensis. The sequence continues at coordinate 22,695,290 of CM073579.1, forward strand.
ATGTGAACTCTACAAGATGATTAGATAATCAATAAACGAACTCCCGCTCCACCCGTAAATCTTAATACAAGTAAACTTCGTTAGGTGAATAAAAAATCAATCTTTAAACCTCTACTTTAACCGAAAATCATATCGTACGTGAACTCCGCAAGATGGCTAGAAAATTGATAAGCAAGCTTCAGCTCCACCTGGAAATTATAATGCAACTGAACTCCGCAAGATGAAGAGAAATCAATATGGGCACACCAACATTATCTGAAAATCGTATGAACTCCACTAGATAGCTAAAAAATTGATAAAGGAACTTCAACTCCACCTAGAAATCATAATGAACTCCGCATAATGGAAATCAATATTTAAACCTCTCCTTCACCTGGAAATCACATCGTATGTGAACTTCGCAAGATGGCTAGAAATCGATAAATAAACTTCAACTCCACCCTAAAATGACGATATGACTGAACTCCGCGAGATGAAGAGAAAAACAACATTCGTACCTCTACTTCACCCGGAAATCATATTGTATGTAAACACTGTAAGATGGCTAGAAAATCGATAAGCGAATTTCAGTTTCACCCACAAATCATCACACAAATGAACACTGCAAGATGAAGAGAGAATCAATATAAGAACTCCGTCGTCATCTAAAAATTGTATGAACTTCACAAGATGGCTAGAAAATTGATAAACCAACTTTAGCTCCACCCGAAAATCATATCGAACTTCGCATAATAACTCAAAAATCAACAAGATATGTGAATATAGCAAAAAACCATAAAAGGGCACCAATATCCATTAAAGCCAAAAATGACAAATATGCGGTTCCAACCGCGTATGTTAAATATACAATCCAAGCCATGTAAGGAAATGTACGATTAAAGCCGCGTAAGTCAAATATGCGGTCCAGGCCCTGTAAGGAAAATGTGTGATCCAAGTCACGTAAGTCAAATATATTGTCCAAGCCGTGTAGGTCAAATGTGCAATCAAAGTCGTGTAGGCCAAATATGGACTGCAAGATGGTAAGTTCACAATGATTTCTATTCAATCCATCAAGTAATCGTAAGTGGCGATGTATAATAAATTTTATATTTGGAGATAACATGCGATAATCAAATCATTCGTGCTTACTAAAATTAAAGAGACACTAATTATACTCTACATGAGTCAGTTGTGCAACAGATTGACATATTCACATTATGAGATAAGTAAACTATGAGATAACTTAGGAGCTGCTAACTATAAGAAATTACAGTACAATTTATGTTTAGATTGATGAATTTAAGTGGGAAGCTCAAAGGGTGAGTCCTCACCTTAGGATGTGAGTTCACATAAACTCCAATGACGATGGAAGCTTAATGCAACCTCATTGAGTCGACTCAGGTAGCTGAGTCAACTTGATCAACTCGACATGCCCTAACACTCTTCGATTTTCTTCTTCATTCTTTCCTCTTTCCCTTCCTTTCTCTTCTCCTTACCTCTCTCTCTCTCTCTCTCTCTCTCTCTCTCTCTCTCCCCTTATTCTTTCTCCAGCCACACCTAATAACGGGCCTTGATAGATCAGACCCAAGCTTAGACTTGGTGGGTCGAGTTCGCTTCACCCGACAGCAACCCTGACCCACCAAGCTTCCTTTCTCTCTCCCAACCTGTCTCTCTCTACCTTCCCCTTCTTCCTTCTTTTTCCTAGGACCTGCACATCGTCCAAACAGCTTGGGATGTGTTGGCTCGACTCGACTAGGTCAAGTTGGGGCAGCATCCACTGACCCAACTCTCCCTCTCCTCTATTTTCTTCTTCCTTTCGTTTCTTATCTCTCTTTTCTTTTCTTTTTCCTTCCTAACCCAGCAAACCAACCCACGACGACTAGCCACTTGCAATGTTACAATAAATGAGTCAGTCAGCGAGTCGACTCGACTCGACTCAATAATAGCCATACCCGACCTCCCTTTCTCCTTCCTCCTTTCTTTCTTCTGCTTCCTTCTACTTCCCTACTTTTCTCCTCTTCCTCTACTACTTCCAGCATCGTCTGGATCCCACTTGAGCTGGTGCGGCAGCGACAACACTCACAACTCTCTCTCTCTCTCCTCTCTTTCTTATTCCTTTTCTTTCTCTCTCTCTCTCTCTCCCTCTCCCTCTCTCTTTTTCTTTTGAGATGGTTTTCCCTAACATGCATCCTTTATAGGCCCTCAGAAAGCCTGAAAGCATTAACTACTAATCCCCGGATTACCCGCAGCCTTGTGACTTTAACTCGAGCAGGAGATTACATCCGCCACTGACTGATTCTAAACTTGGTTGCATGGATGCAATCTGATGTTAACAACATGCTTTTAGCATCATGATCCATTAAGTGATCAACTTAGATCATAATGGTGGTGGGTTCTTTCAGCCAACGGAGAAGATGACTCAGCCATTAATGGTGGGTCATTGTTGGATTGTTGATCTGATGATCAGAGGCAAATGGATGGTGTGGATAGGTCTTATGATCATTGTGGGTGGCCACCAAATGAGTGGTCATTAACACTCTGCTAACAGTTTCGGTTTTTAACACGTGGCGGCGACATGAGAGCAAGCCACAACTTCATGAAAGTCCTAACATGGAGGGCTAAGATCTGCTGAGATAGAGGGTGGAGATATCAGGAGGCCACCCCACTTGGACTGCCAGTGTGGAAAGGAGAAAGAAAAGGAATCTTTCTGTTTTCAGAAAGCTAGTTGCACATAGCGCCATTCATGTTGGAATTTGTGTGCATGCACACATGCTCCTACGAGTGAAAGTGGGTAGGGTTTGGTCATATCATCGGTACGATCATGATGTAGGGTTCAGATTGGTTGGTTGATCCCACAATCGATGATAAAGGATGCCGTCTATTTAAAACTTCTTGGGTGGGAGAAAGCTCTCGACTCTTTACCATTTTCATCGGGTTGAACCCAATTAACTGGATTTTCCAGACCAGTGCACACACTCCTTATGCACATGCACTTGAGAGTGAGCCCACAATCATTTAACACCCTGAAAATTGACACTTAAGTATAGAGACTCCGATCTCGAGTTCTCGGGTGTTAACCTAACAAAAATGCCTGTGTGTCCTCATTTAGATTTACATTCATTTAATACACAAATAATCAGAGTAACACATTTTAACTTTGCATAAGCAAATCGAGGTAGAGATAGTTAAATTTAAAAATATAGGGTACCACCTAAAAATTACAGTTCCAAAAGTAGTGACCACCCATATGATAATTATATAAACTACAATAATTGTAATAGGAATAGAAAAAAAACTACCAAGTGATAAGAAGCTAGATATCTATTAGGAGGCCTGAATGCACCAACAAATGGTCCTATTCCTGAGTTATCTGCATTTGTCAAATAAGAGATGCCAAACGCCAACATATTAAAAAAATATCTCAAAGATTGTTAGTTGAAATATTTTAGTGATTAGCAAGTTCACAACAAATACATATTCATACACTCAAGCACGTTATCTTTAACGCATAGCCACTAAACAAGTTACACATGTTATCAACACAATCAAACACAAGTAACAATGACATAACAAACAAACAGTTTTCTAATCTATGTTGTAAATATATTAATGCTATGATAAAATGATGCATGCTCCTTATAATCCAACACTCCCTCATAAGCAACCTTCACGTCTATTTTACAAATGCCAATACTTCCTCACAAACGACTCCAACACTAAATCGTAACCTACCCTAGGATATGCATGATTAGTCAAGTTATTATTAGTTTTAATTCATACAATAGGTTGGCGATGCCAAAATACCGCCATTATGTCACGAGTCATTATCTTGATCATATGGCTCGTTGCGACACGTGTTGGCTCCTCATCAGTGTCCCCTGATCCAGATTAAGGCATCAACAAGGTACGAGTCGTTACTGAGTATGAACCATCAATTCAGAGGTGCGGGCTGGTCACTCAAAACTAAATTAATACAAAGAAAAGGGTTCATTATCCAATTCCATTCATGCATGGATGTTCGAACAGTACTTTGGCACGGAACCATCAGTCGGATAATTGATGGAGGCCATTTGAACAATATTCTATCACTTTTATCAGTGCTCAATGGTCACTATGGGGATGCTTATCACCCTAAAATAGGCCGACAACTCGAACACGGTGTCCTATACCACCATGCTTGACTCATGAGTCTTTGGGGATCGTAGTGCATTAATGGTTATGAGTAGACTAAGTCAATGGTAACGGTGATATCCTAGATTCTATTAAATATTATACAATCACCAAGCACAAGAATGATCAAGCTTCCATTAAACTGATGCGATTGACCACAGAGGACCTCGGGCAAACTGGCATTGGGTACAAAGCATCCCGTGTAACTCCAACTGCTGTCAATCATCTGTATTCAACTCCGGTTAGCCTTATAAGCCTAGGATACCCACCCTAAAGTGGACTATCCGTATATTTAAATAATTTGTGGAGCTCGATCCATCACAACAATAATTCAATCATATTAGCATTTCATGTCATTCAAGCATTTCATCGAGCATGTTATAAGCCAAATAAAAAACATACACATTTATTTTTTTAAAATACCAAGTAGAAGCTTGATGGTAGATCTTTACCTTAGAATCAAAATCCTCAACTCAGATGTGGCCCTAACGTCATAAATTGAGGGGAAAACACTCCGAACCTAAATTACAGTATAAGACTATCATTAATTATGTGGATTTAGTCCTAATCAAATGTTAAACAATGAATTATGGCTCGACTAACATGATTGGAATGATCCCTCAACTCGGTTGGGCGAATGAGTCCTGGAATCGGTGCACAGCCGAAACCCTAATAGAGTCGAGCCCAATTACGACTCCCACAAGAGTATGGACCGCTCTAATCGATAATTAGAACTCAAAGCCTTAACCTTAGGGTTTGAGATAATTGACGGAAATAAAATAATTTTTCTAACCCTAATGGTTAAAAATGTAGGAAATGAAAGAAATAGATGGAAAGATAAGTAAAAAACGTCTTACATAAAAAGGGGGTGAAGAATCTATTCCGAATCATTGGATTTCGGTCATAAAAAATGTGAAACCATGCGTATGTTAAGGGTCAAATATTACATATTAGACCCTATTTATTACTTGGTTTTATTTACTTGATAATGCTTAACGTCCTACTTTAATCATGTTTGTGTTACAAGGTGAATTTAAGAGCTTAGACTGAAAAGGGTATTAAAAGCATGCATTTGATGCTCAAGAATCACCAAAGCAAGGGATGAATCTTAGGAGGCCGAGATTGAAGAATTTACACGCCAATAATCTGAGAAAATCAAGTGATTAAAGTTAAAGAGGCCTGAAAATCGTCCTAAATGCAAAATCACAGGGTTCCCACCATCTATTTGGCTTGAAACTTTATATTTGGCCTGAAGATCATAAAGTAACCGTACATGTAAAATTTTAGCCATTGGATCTTTGTGAAAGTGGTCCAAACGGAAAGAACATTCATAAATCACTAGTTTGGGGCTCACCTGATATCTAGATATGCTTCAATTTTGGTCTCAACCCCTTAAATTAGATGAGAAAGTGGATAGATGGAATGGATTTCTTTACATGGTGTGCATGTGCACAACACACGTGCACTGGAGGTGCACCGAATCATGGAAGTCGGTTAGCGTGCGCTGACCTGACTCCAAGCGTTCCTTTTACACAGAAACAAACGCTAATCAGTTGTGAGATGTAGTGGGCCACCACCATTGTCTCGATGGATGATCTGAACCGTCCATTTGAACTAGGAGGTGGGGCCGACTATAGCCAATGGAGTCCTACATCCATGCAAGCGATTGCATAAAGATCACTATCAAATATAGGATGAACGGTAGGAAGATTTGATCACTTCGGCCGCACCAGACTCAAGTAAAAGCATCCATTCCTGACTGAAATTTCACCACGAATCTAATGGACGGGGTAAATTTCTCTGAAAACATCACTGTAGGGCTCACCGAACATTCCAGCGTAGGTCCATGCACAGGTACGTGCGTAATCACGTTCGGCCCTCCATGGGCCGCTGTATGAACATGAACAGGTCAGATCTCTGATCCGGACCATCCAATGTGTCCAGAGGGTGGCCATGACCCCAACCATGGAGCTAGAATTAGGTTTTGGGATGGTTAGCCATCCCAAACTTAATCCAAACGTGACTCGGTGCGTTTCTCGCGGTTGTTGCTGTGTAAAGAGCTTGCGCACGTTCCCACCGACTTCACACCACCCTAGCTAATTTTCAGCCTTTATAAAAGGGAGAGAGAAAGAGAGAGAGCATCCTGAGACGTGGAGAAGTAAGGAGCGAGAGAGAGAGAGAGAGAGAGAGAGAGAGAGAGAGAGAGAGAGAGAGAGAGAGAGAGAGAGAGAGAGTGAGTGAAGAGTGGACAGTTGCCAAAGTGCTCTCCTTCTTCTTCTTTAGTTTTTCGTTTCTCCTTTAATTTCCTTAAGAGATTTTATTTTGGTCATGTCTATGATCGGCTAAACCTCTTAGCTAGGGCTAAGAGGTGAAGCTTGTAGCATGATGGGATGCTTTCTATGGTTTTGATTCATGTTTAAGTTGAACTATCTTTGCTTATAGTTTGATTATAAGAAATTCTTTTAGTTTTTAATGGTTTGTTGTGACTTAAATTACAATGGTTCTATGATAGCTTTGAGCATGTTGTTTGTATTATTGTAATTATGAAATTAGGAACCCTGTTGTTCACCATTGCCCCTTAGACATGGTTGGATGATGAAATCCTTCTAATCTTCATAATTATCTCAGAGTGTTTGTGGATTGGTAAATTCTATTGTTTGCTTTGTCTCATGGATATGGTTTTGTAATGGAATCAATGTTAGTTCTCATACCTCTCATCTATTGAGGACTAGATCAAAGAAGTTCAGAATTAATTTTTAATGAAATATCTTCCAATTGGATGAAAAGGAGACTCTAATTCCAGTTGTGTTCTTGAATTAAGCATAGATCTCTCTGATCTCTACAAGTGGATCCTTGGAAACCCTAGTTTTTCACCTTTGAATTTTACAAGTTTTAGTTTAATAATTCACCATTATTCCCTTATATTCTTCAGATTTAGATTGCATCTTCTTCTGGTTCTAGTTACTTTAAGAATATGTACAAGGTTCAGTCCCTGTAGATTCTACCCCGGTCTTACTGAGATTATTACTACATAGCGACCGTATACTTGGGGTTATGAATAGCGTAGAAGAGAGACCTTACAAGATCCGACTATCACGATGATCGGACTGCGAGATCTAGCACTGTGCTCCACCATTTCTCTCTTCCCTTCTCTTCTTCTCTTCCTCTCTCTCTCTTTCTCTCCTTTGCTAGAGAAAATTCATATGGGGAGAGGGAGAGTGAAACAAAATGGGTATTTATTTCTAGATGTGATGTAAATGGCCCTAAAGCCTATGGTTTCATTTTATTAGCCGTATAGGGAGTTATTTCTAATATTTTGAATCCATTATTGGGTATAAGGGTCAACATACATCGCAGGATAGTTGACCCTAATGATGATCTACGCATGGGTATGATCGGCCCACCATTTGGATACGTTGATCGACGAGCATGATTAAAAGTCAGTTTGACGGTCACTGATGGTCGATCGAGGCCGCAGCTATACGGATATGTGTAAGATATTAATTTAGATTGTTACCCTAAATTTGGTCATTATCTAACGGTCTGAAGCCACAACTTGGGCAAAGACCGAACGGATATGAGTTAATTAAGTTCTTGGTTAATTTTAGAAATATTCACACAATTTATGCACTGACAAACAACTGACATAGCCACAACTAAATCTAAGCCACTAGCCTTGGTCGCACAACTAGTGCCATGGAGAAAAATTTTGGTCACACGGACAGAACCCAAGTGACCAGGTCATGCAACTAGAGCTCAAGAGACCAGCCTTGTCATTCAACCCAGGTTGGGCCTGCAGGGTCTAATTGTGCCGCTTGACCCCATGATTGCTATTTGGAGGTTGGTTTCCAATGGTTGCAACCACCAAGACCATGGGATTGTGCAATCTCCCCTTCCGCTTGCTAACACACCGGTTAGAGGGCAATAAACATTCCCTTTTTCAAACAAACAAAAAAAAAAAAAAAAAAAAAAAAAGAAGAAGAAGAAAAAGAAGGAGAAAAAATTGCAATACTTTTGCTTGATTGACAATCTTCGACACACCACAAATTGCGAATTCTTCAAATCATGACCACTCACCTTGTCTTTTAAATCTCTTGTCAATCACACTGTAAAAATGTTATAAATTGCTTAGGAAGAATAAAAGACGAGAATCATACTTCTAATCTTCATTGGATTGAAGAATCACTTGTTCGAGATTAGGAACCCACTTTCTTAGAAAGCAGTTTTCTTTATTCAATGAAATCCTTTGTTTTTTTACCCCTTGTAAGATCTTAACTTTGATAAGTTTTCAAACCCCAAAATTCCTGATTAGAAACAAGTCTGTACAATCGAATATACACGCGCACATAGTTTGCATATAAAGTGAATGGAACATAGATGATATTTAGAGGCTCAATCGACCAAAATTCTAGTTTCAATTGCTTTCTTATGGGTGGAAAAATGTAATTGAAGACATGTGCGATGGAACATGTGCCAATGTGCCAGACTCATGTGCACAAGATGCAAACCATATACTAAGCTAGTTCTAAAATATGAGCATGCTCTCTTAAAGTGGGTTCTATGTGAACATGCTCTCTTTCGAAACTAGAGCCATGTACTGTTGGGTTGCATTTTTTTGTAGTATAGCATTTAGAGGGAATTTGAAGGAGAGATCCCTTTTAGGCGGATTCCTTTGTCTGTGAAAGCTCTAATCCCAAGCTTGAGTTGGAAGCCTCAGTATTCAATTTTTAGAGAAAACCCATGTCAACCATGATTTTCTTCGTACCCAAACATGCCTGTAGGCAGCCAAACCCTGGAATCCTTTGTTATTTGTGAGCGATGTTTTCCATCCATTCAAACAACTCATGTTGTATGTTCTGATCATCGGACAAAATTCAATGGTACACATCCAGACACCTGTGTCTATCAAAATCACAGTCATGATTTAGTTACCACTCTATCATTGCCTTTCGCTTGTGACTTGATTGTTAAACTTTAGCCGGAGGCTCCTATGTCACCTGAGATGCAGTTTCATTTACTCAATACTCAAATCCTAATTCCTTTGCTACTTGAGGTGACTTAGAGAAGTTTACCATAGGCTCTTGAAGCATAAGAATATAAGCCTTACGATTTCTCACCAAAAAACACAGGTACAAAATCGTTGGTGCATTCCCCATGCCCCTCGCATTCTAGGATATCATTTTAATCATCAGATACCCATCCTGATTGTACAACCTGAAGCCTATGCATGCACTGTCCAATTCCCAATTTTTGCCTCATCACCACCCTTTTATCTTCTTTTCTAGTATTCCTTGTCAGCCCTAATTCGTCCTTTTTTTCATAGTAGAATTGAAGAGGATATGCTCCAAGGAATCCCCATCATTTGAAAAGCTCAGAATTTTTTTTTTGAGAGATAAACGTCACTTTCATCAAAATTAGAAAAAAGAAAACAAAAGAGAGAGAATCTGCTGAGATAGCGAGGCATTACTCTCCCTCAGAGAACAGATTACACGCTGAGGAATGATTAAAAACAGCCCATTCAGTGATGTAATTTGCCCAACTGCAACTTAAATTTGAATGCTACTACAGCCATGCAAGCAGGAAACTCAAATAATGTGCCGTTTCTACACATCCACAAAAAAATAAAATAAAAATAAAAATAAAAATGCAGGGGACAGGGGATGTAACCAAGGGCATTCCATCTATTTAATGGATCCAAGCAGGTTCTTATGACCCATAAGTCTATGGGCTCCAAGTCAGGAGTTCAAGTCAATGGCCATAAACAAATGAAAACATAACAGGCAACAAACTTATTAGGTGATAACCAGTTATCTTCATTCTCTTAGGTAATGAAATGCTTACTGAGCTTATCCATGGCCCCATGAACCAATATCTCCCTCTGTACCCAACAACTTGTACTTAATGAGCGACTAGTGATTTCCAAAATAAAAGGTCCGGAATAGCATAATCCAAATAAAGGGCTAGTACCTGCAAATCTGAATCTGCCAGCATTTCATAAAATGCTTTTAGTCCCATAGTTGGGACAAATGAATTTCAGAGTCTTTTAAATAGATGTTATTGTGCTTGTTGTCACCAAAATCATAAGTTAATGTTTGGAATTGTAATATTGCACTTGCAGTTCCAAATAGTTCCTGTGCTTTAGCTATTACAATTTGTGGTAATCCTAACCTTTCAACAATATTTATGGGGGTTCCTCATAAGAAATGACCTTTCGACTTTTTAATCTTATGGTTAATAAAGAATAGAATAAGGGGCCATAGTAAGAGAAAATATATGATGGTTGGAATCTCATAATCTGTAAGATATTTTTTTGCTTATCCCCGTTCCACTCTGCATTGAATAACATCGATGGTCTAGATCAATGAAATATTGGACCTGCTTATATGAAATGTGTGATCAGGATGCGATTCCCATTGTGATTTATTACAGTCTATGGTGTTGTTTGGATTTGGGCAAACTTGTGCTACAACAAGCAGTTAGAATAACCATACATGTTCATGATTTGTCTAACTCCTTTGTGTGCGGGAAGTGCTGCATTTTTGGGAGTCAGAAGAAGAGAACTATTGGATTGTATGTAAATCCCCTGATTCGTACCCACTGGTAGTATGACTCTCTCTCTCCCCTTTGATTCCGCTTCATTTATGATCCATTAAAACCATGGAAATATTTTATTATTGATTTATTTATTTTTGCAGGTGATCCCAAAGCCAGTTTTTATGCTACTTAGCCTTATGTCCCCTTGCATCTTCTGATTTAGGAGCTGACACTCCCGAAAACGAGTTTATAATGAACTACCTACATCTCTCACAGGTTCATTGTCTGCTTCTTTACTAGACGTGTCATGCTAGCAGTTGATGTGCATCTGTAGACTCCAAAGAAATTAGCGCACATGCTGACATGTCACAACTGCATGAGATTCAAGCCATTCGTTGGGATGGCATGCCTTGTCTCAATGATAGGCTGGTCAACTCATCAGGTGGGCGATGTGAACAAATTACGGTCAGTTACAGACTGGATAACAGATGGTCTACATTCAATGTGCATGTGCTGTTCACATGGGTGCATTCACTGCAGGGTCTACCTGATGAATGGCTTGGAGTTATATACATGTCATGTGTGGTACTTGTTTAGCATTGGGAGATGCATGTGTGCGTGTAGCAAAGCTCTAGTTACATTATTAATCTGTTGGGTATTCAAACCACCTCGCAGACTCAGAGAAAGATTGAAGACAGAAGTAGACACCATGGTACTAGATGACGAGGTTTTCGACATGGAAGCATCGCTTGACAGATACATCTTAAGGTTTATCCCAGCTTCTGCAATGGTAAGAATTTAAAGATTAAAAATTTCACAATGGAAAATGAACGATCTTTCTGGGCTCATGATATGAAAGCTGTTCTTGACTGGATGAGTTGTTATTTCAGGTGCTAAAGGGCTATGGAACTCGCCGGACTACTGTCACAAGTACCTGAAGCTTCCGATTTCAGCAGAGTGGTTAAATGGAATACTAGAGGTAGGCATGGCCTTTACTTGCTCATCAGCTTCCGATTTCAGCAGAGTGGTTAAATGGAATACTAGAGGTAGGCATGGCCTTTACTTGCTCATCAGTTCGTTATGGAGTAAACCATGACTGATTCTAGCTGCACATTATTATTTCATCTCCATTATATGGAAGGAATGTGATGTCTACCCCCTGGAGTAGGATTTGGATTCCACACTGCATATGTTCCAGTACTGGAATGTTTGACGTCCATGCCATTCATCTGGTGGGGTTCTGTTGTCAGGTGGTCACCTGAAGAAATGGATGGCTAATCAGGATGGACCCAATCATGTTTGACGAATGGGTGTTCCCCATGCTGACTAGACCAGCCTAGCACATGTTGGAATTAAATAGACTATTAAAAATCCACAACCAAAAAATAAATTAAAATTTGAGAAAGAAGACTTATTGAATTGAGTCGAGGCGTGACGTGAGTCACTCAGCTTGAAATCGAATTTGCTCCCCTTGGACAGGGTCCCACGTGCAATAGGTTTCCAGAGCAATTAACCTCCATGATACAACGACTATGACCCAGTTCCAACGGTACACCCACTATACATGGGTTCGAACCACTTGTAGTTTAACCCTAAAGTGCTGAGTTGACTCAGCAACAAACTCAGCAAATATTCTTAAACCGAAAGAACAGAGAGTTTTATAAGAGGAGAGGAGAAAAGATTTTTTTTGTGCTTTATAAACTGGAACGAAAGTCCTTATATAGACTCCAAAGTGGTGCATTAAGCACTCTTTTAAAAGGGTTAAGTTCGTTGGGTTTAAACCCAACAAGTGCGACCAACCTCGAACGAACACATCTCTCTGGTTTAAAACGTGCGAGTACACTCTCGTAAAACTCTCATAAATAAAGTCCCGCAAGTACCCATACACACACATGCGCGAGTCACCCGTACCCATGCCCACACACACGCCCAGCCCAGCCTGTCACGTCACGTTGTGTCGCGCACAAGCACACGGACACAGACACGGACTTGGACTTAACTCGGCACGGCCCGACACAGCGCGCCGTGTATGCGCGTGTGGTTAATGACATAGATTATAGCTATTGGCCTAGCCTGCCCCCCCCCCCCCCCCCCCCCCAAAGGACCAAATTCATGCCCCTTAAATGGGGCTTAAGCTCTAAGGTAAAAAACCTATCTTATATATTAGAAGATTTTCTTTGAAAAATCCGATTTAGGACAAAACTCACAACTCAAAACATTAAAAATTTCAAATGTGGAAGAAAACTTAAATATTTAAAATTTTGATTTTAATATTAATTTTGAAACAAAATACAACAATCCCCCACATGTTTCAAAATAAAAAATATTCGAGTTAAAGTGTAATAATTGTGCAATGGTGCTGATGTCATCATAGACTTAAACTGACATTGGAGTAAGCAAGACATGTCTATAGGAATTAGGTGACACCATAGCCTTAAACCTGAATTATTTTAATATAAATCGCAAGTACATGTTACTCACACGACTCTTCCTCTGTAAGTGATTCTGCGGTTCGGTGCTTTTCGGTCATACACCATTACCTGGATTTCATGAGTGCACTAGAGAATTCACCTAGATTCTCATAGGAAGTGGCCTCCACCTCCACACCCATATAGGTGAATTTCATCAAGTGTATACAGTAACTGTATACATCACCAAATATATGACTACAGATTCATTAAAAGTCCTAAAAAACTCATTCTTATACATTGTTGCTCGCATTGTACACTATACAAGGGGCTTATATATCTCAGTGCAATCATCTACCTCTTATTTTGTTGATTACTCATTGAACTTATCTCATAGGATCTCCACTTGTATATGTTTGGTTACTGACACTGGTGGCTCATATATTAGGCTTAGCCTCATTTCCTTCGATGTATTATTGACTAATCTTTTAGATAGTCTTTTGGTCAGATGATTTGTCAAATTCTTTTCTGGCCTCACAAAGTCAATAGATATGACTCCATTACGCAACATGTATTTCATTATGTTGTATCTGAGTCTAATGTGTCTGCTTTTTACATTATATATTTTACTCTTTGCTTTTGTTATAGTTGCTTGACAATCACAATGAATAGACATGACCGATACAGGCTTTAGCCATAATGGTATATTAGCTAAGAAATTTCTAAGCTACTCGGCTTCTAATCCAACATTTTCTAAGACAATAAACTCGAATTCTATAGTTGACCGAGAGACATATGTCTGCTTGGCAGACTTCCAAGAGACTGCTCCTCCACTCAAAGTGAAGAAATAACCGCTAGTGAATTTTGTCTCATCTGAATCAGTGATCCAATTAGCATCACTGTATCCTTCTAATACAGTAGGATAACCATTATAATGTAAACCATAAGTTATATTGTCTTTTAGGTATCTCAAAATCATAGACAAGACATTTCAATGCTCTTTTTCAGAGTTATGTGTATGTTTACTTAACCTTCATACTATAAATGATATGTTTGGTCTAGTGCAGTTTGTTAGATACATAAGTCTACCAATTATTATAGAATACTCCAATTGAGACACACCACTACCTGTTGACTCGACTCGAAACCTGTACCCTAGCGACCGCGTCATTGTCGTGGTTCTAATGCTGCGTCTTGCGCACAAATGCGATACCCAGGCTAGGAGTTATGGGTTTGCGTATATCTCGAGGAAATGTCGCGCGTTGCAAATTTTGAGAGATTTCAGAGAATCTCTACCCACATTTCACATCAACTAGTCAAGTACACAACCCATTACTATCATTTCAAACACATGCTTTCTTTCTCCTCAAGACAAGCAACCTACCCCCATAGTCAACCCTCATGTCACTCCACCCATAACTCTTACATAAGTAACCCATCCCATCTCATTCTCTCTCATTTTTTCTACCCATCCCAAGCAACCAAGAGAGGTGAGAATGTCCAAGCATTCCACGGAGAGAACCTCCACGGAGAACCCAAGTGTGTAGCCCACTTCCCACCCCTAATCTCTCATCCCAACCCTTCAATATCCATCTTGCTCCATCAAAGAAGAAGCCTAGGAGCTAAGCATCCCAAAGAATCAAGAAGAAGATCCAACGGTGGGTGTACCTTAGGTTTAAATGTGGATTGTGTTCATGAGATAAGTGGGGCCTACCGATTGATGGTAGGGACCCCATTTTGGGCCTTAAGTGTGGCCAATGGCCCACCATAATGCATATATGAATTCCATGATGGGGCCATCCTCCATGAACCCCATCATGATGTTTAGTTTAGTTATAAGAAGGTCATCTAGATCTTGCAATTTGATTAGTGGGAAAGGGACATCCACCATTGATTTTGATGATTTGAGGGCCCACATGTAGTGGGACCCATTTGATGTATATGTTGTGAGCTCTAGGGGAGCTCATAGTGGTGGAGCTCCCCCACCACACGTTTCTCTCTCTCTCTCTCTCTCTCTCTCTCTCTCTCTCTCTCTCCCATATTTCGTGGCCCACCTGATGATTGTGAGAGGGATCCAGACTGTCCAGCAGCAAGGATGCCCTTGCTGTCCAAGTTGCTGGACGTCCAGCGATCACACAAGCCCTGATGAAGGGAAAACACACATATTAGATTGGTCTCGTGGCCGTGTGGGTATTTGATCCCAATCGTCCAATCCTTGACCATCCAAAACGTGGGCCAGATGGGCCGTAATCGGTTGAACGGACTGCTATCCAGCAGCAGGTCCCGGTGTTGAGGGAACCACAAATATCAGTTTGTTTCTTAACTGGTGGGCCATTGATGTGGACCCCATCTTGACGTACGTGCTTTATATCTACACCGTTCATCACCTGCCCACCCAGAAATTGGGACGGGTGGGCCATCTTCAGCCGGACCAACTGCTGTCCAGCAGCTGGCGCTGATGGAGAGGAAAACGCTGATGCCAGCTCGAATTACAACTGGTGGGCCACACTCACGTGGACCCCACCTTAATGCATGTGATCTATATCCACCGTCCACGTGGAGGTGAGATTTCAGGGTGTTCCACGGTCTGGACAAACCCAGTAGCTGAGCATCGCCCAGACCATCCAGCAGGTCTGTCCGGTGGGGAATACCTAGCATCTGCTGGATTTGGATCAGTGTGGCCCACTCACGTGGACCCCACCTTGATCTCTACATGTTATATACAGACCGTCCATCCAGCTTTCCAGATCATTAGGGTCATGGCCCCATCAGCAGTGATCAGAACCCAGGCCTAATCAGGCCATGCTGTAGGCATCTGTGGGACAGACGCTGCTATGAGCGTCTTCTCAGGCCCACTTTGATGTTTGTGGGAGGCCCAGCGGCCAGCCCACCTTTCTAGGTGGCCCACGTGCCAGTGGGACCCATGATGAGGATGTGTTTCATCCAGATCATCCATCTATAGGCCGTCCAGTCAAGCCCAATGCTGGGACAGGGTTGACCATCCAACACCTTGCTGGAATTACTGTGATGTTCATGTTTTATCCTTGCCATCCATCCGTTTTGAGGCCTACCTAGATAGGGCCCACCTTCTGGTGACCCAGGTCCAGATGGGACCCGATATGTACGTGCTTTCATCCAGTCTGTCTAAGTACTGGACGTCCAGTAGGCCCTGATGGGTTGGACGTCTAGCCGGTTGAGCCCATCGGTTGTATGTGTTACCAATACACGCTGCCCATCTATGTTTTGGAGTGTGTGGCTGCCTTGTAAGGCCCACCATGACATATGTGTTGTATGCATGCTGTCCATCCACTTTTTTCAAGCCATGGGCTACACACATTATCCACCCATTCTTCCTAGGCTATGGGCTGCCTTGTGAGGCCCACCATGATGTGTGTGTTGTACACGCACTATCCATCCATCCTCTAGATAATATAAGAGCCATGGGCCCCATTATTAGTCAAACCCAAGTCCCAAATGGGCCGTACCTTAGGAGCAATAGTGGTTAAAGGCCCACCATTACAAATCTCCCTAGGGCCCATTGTAAGCCCACTCCCCATCTTCCTTATTGGGGTGTCCCAAACCGTTGGGCCCCCATTGATGATTGTATTACCTACCTTCCTTTATTAGGCTATCACAATCCATTGGGTCCCCATTGATGATACCCATCTCACCCTACCGAGCTAACCCAAATCCATTGGGCCCCCATTTGTGTTAGCGATACCCGTCTTTCCTTGTTGGGCTAACCTAAATCGTTGGGCTAACCCAAATCATTGGGCCCCCATTGGTATTAGCAATACTCGTCCTACCTTTATTGGGCTAACCCAAACCATTGGACCCCCCATTGATGTAGTGATAAACCTCCCTAAGGCCCATTGTTAAGCTTATACCTTGTTGGGTTAACCCAAACCGTTGGGTCCCCATTGATGTCGTTGCTTTCCACTACCCAACCTTGAAGCCCACCTTGTGTACCTATCGAGCCCTATAGGGAAGCCCAGTTTATCGTATGATAGAGAGGGTGAGGAAGCCCACTTATTGTACTTAGGCTCGTACTCTTAACTTACCTTGTTGTATACCCGCTTGACTCATTCCATGAGATATGTCCTACCTTTGTAATCAGTTGTTAGGACCTCGATGTTATGTATGCATCATCCACACTGTCCATTTGCCTTTTTAGACGAGTGTGAGGTCTCTCCTTAACCTTAGTGTGTCACCTAAGTCATCCATTGTTTATAGGAGAATACATCACCATCCCTTGCTGTAGATGGAAGAATATGTGGTATCAAATTTGGTATATTCACTGTTGTAGTTTATCTTGATTAATGGGATATATCCACCGTCCTTTCAGTGGACCCTTAAGATACACGATACATTAGTACCTTGAGTAGGTTAGGATAGTCTAACATGAGCTGTACCATATAGACTGTTTCATGCTTAGTGGGGCGTATTGTTTCGCCCCTACTCTTTATATGTGATATACCGGTTAAGACCGGTTATTGTCTGTTTACATTTGATAATCATGCTAGTATACTTAGCCTAGTAGGACGCACTGAGAACATGCTTAGTATTACATCATAATACATGCCCATCGCATCATTTATATGCCTGTTACGAGGAATGACTGATCATAGCATATGCCACAGGGCTGAGATGTTCAAGGGACTCCTTGTGAGACAAAGTTGCCTCACATGATCGTGCAGTACTCGCAGGTTTGATGCATGACTGGAGGGTATGACTCATGCATTCCGCATTTTGTGGGGCATGATCACTTTGCGCCCTAGTGACATCAGGGCTGTGGCTTCCACAGGCATATCGCAGATGGCCAGATGGGATATCAAAAATATTTGAGACTCAGCATATGGGCACGTTCGATGTCCGTGGGTGAAAGCCTCTAAACCCCCGTGGCTAGGGGATGTTCCAACGTCTTTACCAGGTGGATACATGAGTGCCCAAGTGCTGAATAGCATTAGACGGTGTCTCCCACT
This sequence comes from Magnolia kwangsiensis, assembly GCA_037074715.1. NCBI lineage: Eukaryota > Viridiplantae > Streptophyta > Magnoliopsida > Magnoliales > Magnoliaceae > Magnolia > Magnolia kwangsiensis. Next base: position 22,713,363 of record CM073579.1, read on the forward strand.
GTATCGTGGTCGGTTGTGAAGGGGGTGTGACCTTACCTGCCGAGGTGAAGGGGGCTCAGCTAGGTTGAGTTTGACCAGCTTGTAAATGGGTCTGCTATCGATGAGTTGGGTAGGTATTGACAGACCGCTGGCAAGGCGGGTAGTGAGGTATTTTTCACTCACCTAGTTGCATGTGATGGGGCAACAATCTGGTGTCGAGTGTACTAGACCTCAGTAATATCTCATAGATGTATGGTACTGACATGTGGATTACTGAGTAGGAGTTACATACTCAGTACTTTACTCATTCATTCATTCATTCACTATCCACTCGAGCTGGTGGTGCGCAACTAAATCATTATGTGTACCTTCACAATGGCCACGATTTCGGTTGGGTACGTGACCAACCTAAGATTAAGAGTTTACCACATTGAGTCTAATTATTCAAATTTAGATATGAGACTAGTTTGGATAGAAAACCATTGTGATGAACTACATAGCTTGCGACACCACATACTATCATCTCGACTACACACTCCAGCTTTGTCATTGCTTGCATATTGCATCCTTAGCATATGAAATCAGGCTTATTATGCCTTTGTATTGTAACGTCCTGAATTTTCACTGTCTTGGATTTTCAAAAATCCATAAAAAAATTTTTATTAATTAATTTATAATATCACTTAATGACAATTAGCACTCAATGTTAGTTTATACAGGGGTGGTACTAGTAAAGAACCATACCAGTCAGATTAATCAACCGTAGGAAGCCAACGAATCTGCCCGATCACTTAAACATCAGGTGTAGCCCCATGATTTACTCACATAGGATACAAATCTAATCGACCCATCGCAAACTAATCAAGATAATCATGACTAAATTAAATATCTAACCGGGGTCGAGTCAGATAAGGCCCGAATCTTGACCAAATCAACCTCGTTACTCTTATAGTCTAAAATTGACAATTTAGAGTAATCATGACCAAATCTCCACTTTCACTAGTTATAAATAGGTCATCCTATAGACATAGTTAATCCAAACCGTAATCAACGCCCACGAGAAATCTTAATACCTAATTCATTTTAAAAATGCCCTGAATTTCCAAACAAGCTCTAGACTGATCGTTGGAGGGCCACTAGTTTCAAAACTATAGAGAAATGTCCGTCTTACTGGGCTCAACGTCCATCGTGGGAGTCAGACCTTGGAACGGTCTAGAACCGCTCAACTTGAGCCAAAGGACGAGTGCATGAGAAGTGCAAATACCCCTAAAGGAAGAAGTTGAAAATTAAGTGAATTGGGTCGTCCGCTTAGTTTACGACCAAACTTTACACAGAGTAAGGATATTTCCCTGCTCATATACGTATAGTCACGGCCCCAATCGACCATCGATGACTGTTGAACAGATTTTTAATCATATTTGCCGATCGGCGCATCCAAATGGTGAGCGGATCATGTCCATACGTAGATCATCATTAGGGCTATCATACGGTGTATATCACTATGTACACCACATAGTGGGCCCTAGAGGCTAGAAAATCCCTCTCATAGGGCTAGTATAGTTAAAACCCAATACTTGGGGCCATTTGTACCAAATCTGGCATTATAAAAGAGGCTTCTTTTGGGCACCCCTCTCTCCATACGAATTCGTCCTAGAGAAAGGAAAGAGAGAAGAGAGAAAAGGGAGAAAGAAGAAAAGAAGGGAGAATGAAGAAGGGAGAGAAAGTGGGTCATAATTAAAGTGGGGCCCAAGGGAGCTCAATTTTGCAACTCCCTCCCTCTTCTTCAAGAAAACCCTCCACCACAACTGCAAGAACCGCTTCCGTTGATTGCACAGGTAAATCCCTCATTCCTTTTTCTTGAAACCCTTGTGTGTGAGAGGATTTGCATGAGATTCTAACATGTAAGTACATTGTCTTAGGATTTCGGCCGATCGACACTGAGTTCGGTGCTTCTAGGTCGTTTCCCAAGACCTCAACAATCCATAAGTGTGGATTATTATTCTTAGGTGGCCTAGCACCAATTTTAATATGAGTCTAATGATTTTGCTTGTTGAGTGATGTATTTGTATAATCTATAAAATCTAGACAAGACCTTACACCTTAGATCCCCCCAAATAAATATGGAATGATTATGGAATGTCTGATGTTTCTCAACATGATTGGGTATGCATTTGATGATTTTTTATACATTCCTTGTTCAATTTCTTGTATGATGTTTCCTCATAACATGTTTGATACACTAACCCGTGTGTATTTTTGTACTATGAGTTATATAAAATGCTTAACTTCCTCACTAACCCACACAACACAATGCACATTTATTTCGTAGTGTTGTTAATAGTTACATTTATAGAAAATTCTGAATTTATATGTTTAATACATGATTACACGACATTACTAGTATAAGATGATAATTCTGACTTGTTGAAGCATTATTGGATATCACTAAACCCCTGAGTTGGTGTAAGGCCCTGAAAATCGGGAGTCGAGCAGAAGTTTAACTCCTGAGTTCCAACGCATCACTTATACAATATAGATAATGATGATTAAATGTTGTTCGTGTTAGCGCACTAAACATGAGTGGGATTATACCAAATCAGTATATCATACCCCAAAGACAGTTAAATTACGCAAGCGGAAGACCATGCTAGGTGTGTATAAAACATATAAGTGGTGGTGCGTCTTCAGAGTATAATCATGTTCCAGGTTAAACAATTACATGTATCATTTCAAAATATAAAATATCAAAATGTGTAGGTCCGTCTACATCATGAAATCCCTATAGCCCCGATGATCAGAATGTGGCTTACATGAACCCGCCAGAATACTGCATATACGAGAACTCCTCCTTGTCGTCATAAAAATCAGGCTCCACTTCATAAGGTGCATCATTATCTGCAACTAAGACAGAGTTTGGTTGGTGTTTTAAAATACCGTCCTAGAGTGGGAGTGAGTGATCAACTCAATGGAACTATAAGGTAAAGGTTAACATGTTATCAATTCAGTCAAGCAATAATGATAAAGCAGTACAACAATCATGTCCTAGGTTACTCTTGTTAATGCAGGAATGATATGCTATAATGATACATGCCCTCGCCTACACTCCCTTAACAACTTTATCCCACATTCGCGCATGACATCCTCTCGAAACGTGCGCTTTCTCGCCAAAGCACATGTAATGCGATGCATGATCGTGTTAGCCAATACTTAAATAGGTTTATTCATACAGTAGGTTCGGGAAACTAAGGTACCTCCCTTTGTATCATTGACCCAACATTGATCCATCTAGGGTCGTCAATCCTAGTAGTCACATACGATAGGCAGTTCCAAGGCACTATGGAGAGGCTCGTCACCGTCTGTGTAGGCCTGGTTTATACTCTAATTTACTACGGAAAGACTTGTCATCTCAATATAGACCTAGAGTATTCTCGAGATCACTACAGGCTCGTCACCTGATCGTAGGCTGACAACTCGAATACAGTGTCTCAAACCATCAGCTCACGAGTTTGTGTTGCACATTGGACACTATGGGGAGGCTCGTCGCCCCAGCGTAGGCCGACAGCATGACCACAGTGTCCCATACCACCATGCCTGGCTCATGAGTCTTAGCGGATTGAGGTACCAAGGTTAAATGGATTTTCAACGGTAAGTGGTACCTTAGATTCAAGCAGTTGTGTCCATACATGGAAAACGTACAATGGACAAATCGGGTTACTTGACAAGCTCGATTGGTACGAGCGTACATTGAATTGGTCTAGTGACACGGAAGTGGTAGTTATGTATGTGGAGTAATGGGATTGAATCCCAGGAACTATCTCACACTCGCTCTCTCACTTCTCCACTTCCTCCTTCACTCTCTCTCTTTTCTCCCTTAGGGTTTAGAATTCGTATGGAATAAGAGAGGGGTGGGTAAAGGCCCTTATATAGGCCCAGAACTGATGGGAATGGCCCTAGGTTCATGGCATACTTAGGTTATAGCCAAAGAGTGCCTGTTTTGGTCTAACGGAGCACCTCTGGAGGTCCCTTTTCTGCATATGATCTGGAGAAAGTTTCCTGACATTGGATCTAGGTCAGGTTAAGTTTTTGGTCCGATCGAATTTACGGAACAACCGTAGAGGACGAGTTTCAGTTCAACGGTCATCGTCACTCAATTAGGGCCACAAGTACACTGACCTGCGTATGAAATTTTTCCTGATCCGAGGGTGTATTTGGGTCAAATTCTGACGGTCTAAAACCTTAGAATTGGCCCGCAAGTGAACGACCCAGTTTACTTAAATCTGAGTACATTTTCTAGAGATATTCGTGTTTCTCACACACTTCTTTCCGGCCTAAAGTTGTGCGTTTTTGGATACTATCTGGACTTGATTTTCGAGATGGCCGTCAAGCCCAGTAAGGCGGTCATATTAGTATAGTCTCGCAGTAATCAGACTTTCGACGTGCGGTACAGGTCCGATACGGAGTTTTAGTGTGCTCCCGAGAGTAACCGAGTGTGCTCTCGCAGTATTTTACACATTTTGGGTCTTGCAGTTCGTATTTAAAGTGTTTCAAACTAATTTCACAGATAATTTAGTTTAGCACTTGATTAATTTTCATCTAATTTCTAAAGGATTTGGTCCTGAGAGATTTCTGTCGGAGGTGAAACTCAGGTCTTTGTACGGATTTTTCCTAGACGTTACAATCTACCCCTCTTAAAGAAAACTGTCGTCCTCGAAATTAGTACCTTTTCGTACTCCTCGAGAATCTGAGGGTAGTTCTTACGGACCTCGGCTTCTATCTCCTAAGTAGCCTCTTCATCAGTGTGATGCGTCCATAACACCTTCACCAACGGGATAACCTTACTACGCAACACCTGCTCCTTCTTGTCTAGGATACACATCGGCCGCAGTACAAAAGTAGCATCTTCACTCAACTGTACCTACTCCCATTTGATGATGTGGGAAAGATTAGGAAAGTATTTCTTCAGTATAGATACATGAAATACATTGTGCACGCCTCCGAGTGGTGTGGGTAAAGCAAGGTGATACGCGACCACACCCACTTAGTCTAGTATCTAGAATGGACCCATAAATCTCAGTGTGAGCTTCCCTTTCTTGCCAAACTGAAGGACTCCCTTCATGGGAGAAACCCTAAGAAATATATGGTCTCCAACCTCAAACTCTAGCAGTCACCGTCTCTATTGGCGTAACTCTTCCGTCTACTCTGTGCTGCAAGAAGTCAATGCCTGATAATGCTGATCTTCTCTGAGGTCACCTGTACTAACTCGGATTCAATCAAACTTCTCTCGCCAACTTCCACCTAGTAATGCGGTGCTCTAGATAGGTGCCCATACAGTGCTTCGTAGGGAGTCATGCCAATACTTGCCTGAAAGCTGTTGTTGTAAGTGAACTTGGCATAAGGAAGACAGTCATCCCAACTATCCTTGAAATCAAGCAAGCAAGCTCACAACATGTCCTTTAACACATAGTTTACCCGTTTCGTCTGCCCATCCGTCTATGGGTGGAATGAGGTACAGAACTTCAACTTCACACCCATTGCTTCCTGGATACGAGTCCAGAAGATAGATATGAATCACGTGTCGAGGGTCGAGCATAAACTCCACTCTCGAGTTCATGTAACATCCCAAAAATTGAGGGTCGATCATAAACTCCACTCTCGAGTTCCAGAACATCACTTATACAATATTTTCGATGATGGATGAATGTTGGCTGTATGAGTGCATAAAATATGAAGTGGATTAAGCCAAAACAGCATATCATACTCCAGAAACAGTTAAATTATGCGAGTGGAAGACTGTGATAGTATATATAACATATATAGACTGTTGTAAGTCTCCAGAGGGTGAACATGCTACCAGGTTAAATATATACATATATACTCAAAAAATGAACAAAAATAATATACATGGGTGTTTAAGTAAAAGGCAAAATACCAAGTGTATTGACATCTAATCAATAACCATGTAAACCCCGTCTATCAGAACCTACATATAGGAGAAATCCTCCTCAACATCATCAAGTCCGGTTCTTCTTCGCAAGCATCGCCATCATATGAAACTAAAATAGGGACTGGTTGGTGTGGCCAACACCGTCCCTTAACGTGAGAGTGAGTGATCAACTCAGTGGAAGCTATATACGGTAAAGGTTATCATGTTATCAATTTCATTAAGCAGTAATGATAAAGCAAGCAAACCAAACATTCCTAAATACTGTGATTAATGCAAGGATGGGATGCGATAATGATGCATGCCCTTACAGACATACTCCCTCATGCGACACCATCTTATGTCCGCGGCATGCTTTCTTCCCTCAATGCTCTACATCTTCCAGGCACATGCAGTGCGTTATGAACATGATTACCGAGTTATTAGTAGTCCTTTTCATACAGCAAGATTGGAAAGCTAAGGTACCTCCCTTGTATCATTACCCAAACGGTGATCCATTCTCGGGTCGTCAGTTCGAGATAATTTCTTACGATGATATATTTCTAGGTCGCTGCAAGGGCTGTCAGGGCTGTTGCACGCACTCGTTGCTCTTCTCCCCCATCACCTTATCAATACAGGCCTAGTTATATCCCACATACTGCAACAAGACTCGTCGTCCTTATGCACTATCGGGATATACTCGAGGTCACTACAGGGAGCTCGTCACCAATCAATGTAAGTCGACAGCAAGAATACAGTGTCTCATACCACCATAATTTGCTCATGAGTATAGGTGCTCACTGGTCATTACAAAAGGCTCGTCACCAATCAATGTAGGCCGACAACACGAATATAGTGTCCCATACCACCATAATCGGCTCATGAGTCTTAATGGATCGAGGTACGAAGGTTAGAGGAGCTTTTCACTGGTAAGTTTGGTACCTTAGGTTCAAGCAGTAGTGACCAAACATGGTGAACAAACATCGGTCAATCGGATTAATTGATAAGCTCAACTAGGCCAAGCGCACGTTGAGTTGAATGACATGGAATGCATAAGCACTCCGTGTGGCCTAACCACTGCCGAACATCCCAAGCATGACTCAAATTCGCTAAACTCATCCTGTGTGGTGAAAATAACCTCAATCACTGTTTACAGAACAGTTTTCGATTGCCTGGACTGTAGTACAGCCCCATTCACATACAAATCTAACAACTAGCATATGATTCATATCCTGCATCCATATGAACAATTATGAAGTATAACTTGAATGTAAACAGTACATGCAGGGATTCATACACACATTTAACATGCTTCAACTAAGTACACAATCCATGGAGGAAATCATACACTCATTTAGCATGGATAACGTAAGTTACATGATTCATAGAGGAAATCATAAAGTCAAGTATTGTGATGGAGATCCATATCTCAACCACCATAGCAATCACACTTTACTAACTACTAACTTACTTAGGCATTTATTCAAACACTTAGGTTACACTATTTAACATACATCACGTATGTCGTCTCTATTGCACATTAGGACAAGTCCTTTCGTTAAAGGATTTTCGCCTACACAACAATCACACAGCTACGATGGTTATTCATAGCGTACACTAACATAAGGTTTATACTCATTTAGTCATTTTTACAAACACTTAGGCTACGCATTGTAACATACGACGTATGTTAATATAACATGTATTAGACAAATCCATTCACCCAAAAGTTGATACACATGCATCTAGTATACCTAGACAGTAATTAATTATGGCAAACATAAATTCATATTTCATACGTATACGGTATTTTTTACAAATACGAGGAATACAATATATTCAACATAATTAAAGTATAACTGAAATTCGAAACGGACAACACTTTGTACATGTGAAATAGCATCCTAGGCAAGAATAAATCATTACTTAACATTGAAAGTCTTGAAAACCATAACCTAAACGTATATAGTCCGCACCTTATACCAGAAAATGTGAAATGGGTATGATTCAGACGATAAGTCGTCGTCAACGGCGGATTGACAACCTAAAACACGAAATAGATTAGCTACAACTTCATTTATACTATTCTAGGCTCCAAAACAGGTTAGGGTTAGGGTTTCTTACCTAAGAACAGAGTTGAAATTGCTAGAATAGTGATGCAGAAGGGTGAATGAGGCACGTAGAGAGACTGGGAAGAATCCCATGATGCAACACCAACTTCTCCCTCACTTTCTCTCTCTTTTCTCTCTTCTCTCTCCTAGGGTTTCTCTTGAATTCGTATGGAGCAAATGAGAGAGGATTTAAGGCCTTTTTATATGTCCAAAAGTGACAAAAATAGACTTGGGGCCAAGGTATACTTAGGTTATAACCAAATCAGGTCTGTTCTGATCCAATGAAGCACTTCTGGAGGTCCTGTTACTAAATGCGGTCGGACTTAAGCTCTCTAACATCGAATTTAGGTCAAGCTATGTTTTTGTTCCGGTCGGGTTTCCAGATCGACCGTGGCAGACCAGTTTCAGTTCAGTGGTTACGGGAACTCGATCAGAGCTACAAGTACTATGACAGGTAAGGGCCACCTATCTGGATCCGAGGGTGAAATTTGGTCAAATTCTAATGGTCAGAACGCTTAAAAATAACGCACAAGTGAACCGTGCCAGATTTCATAAAAATATAATTAATTTTCTAAAAATCTTCATTTTCCTACCTTCTTTACTCCGGGCTCAATAAAATGGTCTTAGGACATCGTTTGGGCTTGATCTTCTAGGTGATTGACAAGTTCAACTAGACGGTCGTAATGATCTAAGTTCATAGCTATCGGACTCTCGATGTGCGGTCTAGAACCAATACAAAGTTACAAAGCATTCCCGAGAGCAACTGGGTTTAGAGTTGGATCCTAGATTTCAGGGTAATATAGCGTCAACTATTCTATAGATTTTGGGTCTTACAGATCGTATTTAAAGTGGTTGGTGCTAATTTTGCAAAAAATCTAGTGTAGCACTAGCTAATACACGTTAAATTTCTAAAGAATTAGGTTCTAAATGATTTCTTTGGCTTTGGAATTGGGTTCTGAGAGGTTACCAAGGTGTTATGGTTGACCCATTGCCTAAGGACGTCCAACTCCAGATTGGCAAAAATCCAGGGTGTTACAATCTACCCCCCTTAAAAATAATTTCATCCCCGAAATTGGCTAAGGGTAATAAGTACAGGTTATATTATTCCTTTTGCCTAAAAACTTGTTCAATGGTCGACCAATACGGAGAGATATTTATAGTGGGCTTGATCTTGATACGTCGAATGTTCGCCTGACCAGGGTTGACAACGCTGTATCCTTTCCTAATCCTGTTGGATCCTAGTCTTCTGCTCGGTCAAGCAGTGAGTCCATTTGTAGTCTGCCAGGATTGAGAATTGGGTCAAGCCACGAATGTTTCGCATTTGTACATTTTAGTAACTCCGTAATCCGATCACTCTAAAAACTTAGGGAAACCCAATCACTAAAAGGTTCAAAAGTCCTATTAATAGGGTTGAGCTTTGGGTCTTGATCATCCTATCTAGGAGAGTCCTCATCTGAATCTATGTCCAAGGTAGGGATTAATAAACATTCTAATAGAGTATCCTAAGGGGCTTCTAATTGTACAGAATCGACCAAGGCTTCTATTATGCTCGTAGTTAATGAGTAGGTTTATGGATACACTGAGCTTCGCCCGCCCCCACTGCTAGGCCTATGATTTAATATGAATGGGTTCAACACTTAAGCCCTAATTGTTTCCCTGAATTTCCTTCGATCCTGGGTCAGTGGCGAAAGGGCCAACCACGCTTCCGCTGCGCAACTCTGATTGGGCTCATAATGTTCTACCCCCCTTAAAAAATTTATATCTACTCTCAAGGTTCTAAAATCTATGTCCTAATCCGTATGTCGGAATGAGGTGTAATTTAGGACCTATCCTTGACATGGGGTAGGAAATAATCTCTCAATGCATTGGTCTTCCTTTGCTAATAATACGTTCTATGGCATTGGTACCTATGGTTGTAGAAATTAGCCTAATCTCTATTATGGTTGAGTTCAAGGGCAGGTGTGAGCTTGCAGAAAGATGTTTAATCTCTATTGGCTATATGTCCTCAACATTTCTTAAAGGCAAAATAATAACTTTTGGTTGTAGATAGTCGGGCCAACACGGAAGGAAGTTGTGTAGTGGGTCTGAGCCGGATACATAGATTTTTTGTCTAGCTAGGATAGAAAATTTATCGTATCAGTCCTTAATCCTAGTTGATGCCGATCTTCTGCTTGATCAGAGCATTGGATCCATTGGTAACTACTAGGATTAAGAAGTCGATTCAAACCGCGAACACTTCGCTTGTATACAGTTCCTTTACTCCATGTTCCCAATCGTACTAAGTCCTTGGGAGGGCAATTTCAAAAGGGCGTGCTGGTTTGACTATGCATGAATAGTCTCTAAATTGAAACAGCTTCCTAAGAGTGACTAAAAATGCCTCTAAGTATTATGGGGATCTATCGAAAGAATGAAGTTCGACTCCAACCAAATCTAACCTACTATTCCTTAACATATACAGACTTTACACTGCTTAATACAACTAGTAGCCTAGTCTGTAACTCACTAGCTATAATCCAAAGTATAAGCTTATACGCTAGATGGTTTCATACCATTTCTACTACAGGGGATTATTCTATCACTTAGGGTCAAGATTGTCTAATTGGAATTGGATTCCCTATTGGATCTTTCGAAATCTAGAAGTACTAACCCAGGTCCAAAACTCTAGATGTCCTAGCATTAGTTGGTCACTGTTTTATGGACTAAGCTACTGTGTTTGGTCTCGCCCGACGGTAATACATAAAGACCGAGAAGATGACTATAACTAGCTCATAAAGAGTCATGGAAAATGAAGAAAATGAAGGGAAGGGCTGAGATCAGTGGGTCTCCATGGATCTAGATCCGAAAGAGGAATGAAATAGGCTCAAAAGACAGGGATTGAAGAAGGAAAAAGGAAGAAATGAGATGAGTTGAGAGCTTACACTATTTTGAGCCTAAAAGGAAGAATGTAAAGCCCAAACGAGAGAGAATGGAGAGGGTGAGGAGTGAGTATAGTTGTAAATGATGGAGGGGTGTAGGTTATAGCAGAAAATGACGAAATGAGTGATTGGAGGGGCATTTTGAGAGAGAAAATAGAAATTGTGAAGGAAAGGGAGAGCTTGGGGGGTCACTTTGTGAAGGAAATGGTACAATGAGGATGAAATAGGGGTCAAACCCTATACCATAAGGTCCCACTAGACCCCAAACACAATCGGCCCGAACGGCCCGCCCGGCCGAGCCCATTGACCGACGAGGCCCTCGCTGACCACTAGACAAAATGGTAAGGGCTCTCCATTTGGGCGAAGACCTCCTGCCCCCCAGGCCCCAGAAAAGTCTGGGTCCCACCCTGGGTCCCCCTGTACGTGCTCCGTTTGGCCCCCGACTCCATTTGAGACATTTTCGGAGTAAAATTACAAACTGGAATGAGTTTATATGATGTGTAACATATAATTTTGAGGTAAGAGATGCTAATCTATCCAACTAACCCATTTATTCCACGAGATTCCCTAATTTAAATGGTCAAAAGTTCAATTTATACATATATTTACTATTTATAGTAACTTTTTATTTAAGTATTATTCTCCATCATTTATATGTTAGGATTTATGTCTAGTATGAAAGGATTTAGAAAAAGTTGAAGAATGAGGTGGCGAAAGGAGAGATTTTGAAGAAAATGGATTAGACTTTAGGATTGAGTCCTAAGAAGTTATTTTTCAATACCTTGGTTGATACTTCATGAGAGTGGTGAGATTGATGAGGGATGTTGAGATGGATATGTGTCAAGATGGACTAGAATCTTAGGCTGTCAACCGACGACATGTTCCCTCGAATGAATGCATTCGAGGGAACTTTGGGGTATCATTCATCGGTAAAATAGGCATTGATGCTTGGTCATATGAGATGGAGACCAAGAACAACACTGGTTGGGGGTGAGTTGGCTTTAAGTTGAAGGTTCTAAAAGTGTAAAGAGAAGGCCCAAAAGGATATGCTTGGAGGCAAAAAGAAATGATTTGATGATCTATGGTTTAGCTGATGATGGTCCCGGATAAAGTGTAATGGTGGAACATATGAACTTAAACATTTTCTTTCCTTTGTGGTCCTATATTTTATTATTGTTGCGATCCTTTGTGTGGCCTACTGAATTACTTAGTAACAATAGAGATCCGGTCTGTGGTGGTGGTGAGATTGGGGTGTAACTGGGTATATGAATCTCAACAAAACAAATTAGAAGGATTGTGGACTAAATTACAATATTCAGTCTCGCCTGTCGGTAAAACTTGAGATTCTAATATGCTTTCTAAGTTTCCATCGCCCCCTTCCTAAGTCAAAGTGTGTCAGTATGTGTTGTGTTACCATAACTCAGGTCCATTTTAATCCAAATCATGCTCTGATACCATTTGTAACATCCCGAAAATCGGGGGTCGAGCATAAACTCCACTCCCGAGTTTCAAAACATCACTTATGCAACATTTTCGATGATGGATGAATGTTGGCTATATGAGTGCATAAAACATGAAGTGGATTAAGCCAAAACAGCATATCATACTCCAGAGACAGTTAAATTATGCGAGCGGAAGACTGTGATAGTATATATAACATATATAGACTGTTGTAAGTCTCCAGAGGGTGAACATGCTACCGGGTTAAATATATACATGTATACTCAAAAAATGAACAAAAATAATATACATGGGTATTTAAATAAAAGGCGAAATACCAAGTGTATTGGCATCTAATTAATAACCATGTAAACTCCATCGATCAGAACCTGCATATGGGAGAAATCTTCCTCAACATCATTAAGTCTGGCTCTGCTTCGCAAGCATCGCCATCATCTGAAACTAAAATAGGGACTGGTTGGTGTGGCCAACACTGTCCCGTAACGTGGGAGTGAGTGATCAACTCAGTGGAAGCTATATACTGCAAAGGTTATCATGTTATCAATTCCATCAAGCAGTAATGATAAAGCAAGCAAACCAAACATTCCTAAATACTGTGATTAATGCAAGGATGAGATGCGATACTGATGCATGCCCTCACCGACATACTCCCCCATGCGACACCATCTTACGTCCGCAGCATGCTTTCTTCCCTCAGTGCTTTACATTTTCTAGGCACATGCAGTGTGTTATGAATATGATTACCGAGTTGTTATTAGTCCTTTTCATATAGCAAGATTGGGAAGCTAAGGTACCTCCCTTGTATCATTACCTAAATGGTGATCTATTCTCGGGTCGTCAGTCCTAGATAATCTCATGCGATGATATATTTCTAGGTCACTGCAAGGGCTGTCAGGGCTGTTGCAAGCACTCGTTGCTCCTCTCCCCCATCACCTTATCAATACAGGCCTAGTTATATCCCACATACTGCAACAAGACTCGTCGTCCTTATGCACTATCGGGATATACTCGAGGTCACTACAGGGAACTCTCACCAATCAATGTAGGCCGACAACAAGAATATAGTGTCCCATACCACCATGATCTGCACACGAGTATAGGAGCTCACTGGTCACTACAAAGGGCTCGTCACCAATCAATGTAGGCCAACAACACGAATATAGTGTCCCATACCACCATAATCGGCTCATGAGTCTTAGCGGATCGAGGTACCAAGGTTAGAGGGATTTTTCACTAGTAAGTTTGGTACCTTAGGTTCAAGCAGTAGTGACCAAACATGGTGAACAAACATCGGTCAATCGGGTTAGTTGATAAGCTCAACTAGGCCAAACGCACGTTGAGTTGAATGACATGGAATGCATAAGCACTCCGTGTGGCCTAACCACTGCCGAACATCCTAAGCACGACTCAGATTCGCTAAACTCATCCTGTGTGGCGAAAACAACCTCAACCACTGTTTATAGAACGGTTTCTGATTGCCTGGACTGTAGTACAGCCCCATTCACATACAAATCTAACAACTAGCATATGTTTCATATCCTGCATCCATATGAACAATCATGAAGTATAACTTGAATGTAAACAGTACATGCAGGGATTCATACACACATTTAACATGCTTCAACTAAGTACACAATCCATGGAGGAAATCATACACTCATTTAGCATGGATAACCTAAGTTACATGATTCATGGAGGAAATCATAGACTCAAGTATTGTGATGGAGATCCATATCTCAACCACCATAGCAATCACACTTTACTAACTACTTACTTAGGCATTTATTCAAACACTTAGGTTATACTATTCAACATACATCACGTATGTCGTCTCTATTGCATATTAGGACAAGTCCTTTCGTTAAAGGATTATTGCCTACACAACAATCAAACAACTACGATGGTTATTCATAGCGTACACTAACACAAGGTTTATACTCATTTAGTCATTTTTACAAAAACTTAGGCTACGCATTGTAACATACGACGTATGTTAATATAACATGTATTAGACAAATCCATTCACCCAGAAGTTGATACACATGCATCAGTATACCTAGACAGTAATTAATCATGGCAAACACAAATTCATATTTCATATGTATACGGTATTTTTTACAAATACGAGGAATACAGTATATTCAACATAATTAAAGTATAACTGAAATTCGAAACGGACAACACTTTGTACATGTGAAATAGTATCCTAGGCAAGAATAAATCATTACTTAACATTGAAAGTCTTGAAAACCATAACCTAAACGTATATAGTCCGCACCTTATACCAGAAAATGCGAAATGGGTATGATTTAGACGATAAGTCATCGTCAACGGCGGATTGACAACTTAGAACACGAAATAGATTAGGTACAACTTCATTTATACTATTCTAGGCTCCAAAACAGGTTAGGGTTAGGGTTTCTTACCTAAGAATGGAGTTGAAATTGCCAGAATAATGATGCAGAAGGGTGAATGAGGCACGTAGAGAGACTGAGAAGAATCCCAGGAAGCAGCACCAACTTCTCCCTCACTTTCTCTCTCTTTTCTCTCTTATCTCTCCTAGGGTTTCTCTTGAATTCGTATGGAGCAAATGAGAGAGGATTTAAGGCCTTTTTATAAGCCCAAAAGTGATGGAAATAGACTTGGGGCCAAGGTATACTTAAGTTATAACCAAATCAGGTCTGTTCTGATCTAACGGAGCACTTCTAGAGGTCTTGTTACTAAATGCGGTCGAACTTAAGCTCTCTAACATCGGATCTAGGTCAAGCTAAGTTTTTGTTCCGGTCGGGTTTCCAGATCGACCGTGGCGGACTAGTTTCAGTTCAGCGATTACAGGAACTCGATCAGAGCTACAAGTACTATGACATGTAAGGGCCACCTATCCTGATCCGAGGGTGAAATTTGGTCAAATTCTAATGGTAAGAGTGCTTAAAAATAACGCGCAAGTAAACCGTGCCAGATTTCATAAAAATATAATTAATTTTTTAAAAATCTTCATTTTCTTACCCTCTTTACTCCGGGTTTAATAAAATAGTCTTAGGACATCGTTTGAGCTTGATCTTCTACGTGATTGACAAGTCCAACTAGGCGGTCGTAATGGTCTAAGTTCATAGCTATCGGACTCTCGATGCGCGGTCTAGAACCAATACAAAGTTACAAAGTATTTCCGGAAGCAACTGGGTTTAGAGTTGGATCTTAGATTTCAAGATAATATAGCCTTAACTATTCTATAGATTTTGGGTCTTAAAGATCATATTTAAAGTGGTTGGTGCTAATTTTACAGGAAATCTAGTGTAGCGCTAGCTAATACACGTTAAATTTCTAAAGAATTAGGTTCTAAATAATTTCTTTGGCTTTAGAATTGGGTTCTGAGAGGTTACCAAGGTGTTATAGTTGACCCATTGCCTAAGGACGTCGAACTCCACATTGGCAAAAATTCAGGGTGTTACAGTCCACAATCACCCAAATGGAGTCATGGCCCTTCCTCATCTTCGGTAACCCCGAAATGAAATCCATAAAGATGAAGTCCCACTTCCATTCAGCTATAGGCATAGGCTGAAGTAGACCAGGAGGTCAGCGATGCTTGGTTTTGACCTGCTGGCACATGAGACAACGGGATACGAAGTCAGCTATGTGGGCCTTCATGTTGTCCCACCAGTACGAGCGCTTCATGTCTCGATACATCTTCGTACTACCCGGATGCATCACCATCTTTGAATTGTGAGCGACTTTCAGAACCTCTCTCCTTAAGTCATGGAGATTCGAGACGCACAGGCGGCCATGATATCGCAAACCTCCATCTAAACCAACCCTCCATTCCGAGTCATCACTGTCGCTCACCAGCTCTCTCATCTTGGCCAATCGCTCATCCTCTTTTTGAGCCACTATGCGTCTTCTTGTGGCTCAACGTGTCTGCCACAAGGTTGACCTTACTAGGATGGTAAGAGACCTTAAACTTGAAGTCCTTTAAGGTTTTCATCCATCGGCGCTGCCTCATATTCAAGTCTCTCTGGGTGAATATATAGCGAAGGCTCTTATGGTCGCAAAAGAGCTCGAACGCCTCTTTGTGGAGGTAATGTCTCCAGAGCTTCAATGCAAAGATGACAGCCATTAACTCCAAGTCGTGCGTAAGGTAATTCTCTTGATGTTTCCTCAACTGTCACGATGCATAGGTAATCACCCTGTCCTTCTGCATAAGGACGTAACCTAAACTAACATGAGACGCGTCAGTATATATAATATATCTGACCCCTTACCCTGAAAATACTAGTACAAGGGCAGACGTCAGCTTGTCCTTCAGCTCCTGAAAAGTTACTTCTACCTTCTCATTTTAGAAAAACTTAAGATCCTTCCAAGTCAGCTGTGATAACGGCCTGACAATCTTGGAAAAGTCCCTAATGAATCGACGGTAGTAACCTGCCATATCAAGAAAGCTCCTTACTTCAGTAACTGAACTGGGCTGCTCTCAGTCCTGAACTGCGGTTACCTTAGCAAGGTCCACAGTTATCCCTTCCTTGGACACCACATGTCCCAGGAACTTGACTTCCTGCTTCCAGAAGTCACACTTCTTGTATTGAGCGAACAACTGATTCTTTCTGAGCGTATCAAAGACTGCTCGCAGATGTTTCCCATGATCTTTCTGACTCTTGGAGTATATTAGGATGTCAACTATAAACATGATGACGAATCGGAATAGATACGACCAAAACACTTGGTTCATCAAGTCCGTGAACACGGCCAGGGCGTTTGTGAGTCCAAACAACATCACAAGAAACTCGTAGTCCCCAAAGCTGGTTCTAAACGTTGTCTTTTACACGTCCTCATCCCTAATGCGTAACTGGTGATACCCCGACTGTAAGTCAATCTTCGAGAAATATTGTGTCCCCTTCAACTAATCAAACAGATCATTTATCCTGGGTAAGGGATACTTGTTCTTCACCGTTGCTTGGTTCAGCCTGCGATAATCGATACACAGTTGCAGAGATCCATCTTTCTTCTTCACAAACAACACAGGTGCTCCCCAAGGAGATACACTTGGCCATATGAAACCTGAATCCAACAGTTCATCAATCTGTCTCCTCAATTCCTCCATCTCACATGGAGGCATGCAATACGTAGGCAATGAAATGGGTGTCGCATCAGGCATATGGTCAATAGTAAAATCGATCTCACGCCAAGGAAATAATCCTAGTATCATCCTAAACACATCTGTAAAATCCTGGACTACTAGCGTGTCCCCCAACGTCGGCCCATCAACATCTCTAGTAAGGTAGTGTAGCAATTGATGTGGTAGTACCAACTGACCTGCACTGGAAATGTAAAGGTCGTGCCCTCCAGTCCATGGGCAGTCACCAATCGAGTATCGCAATCGATCTCTGCCCTCATCTCGGTGAGCCAATCCATGCCGAGGATCACATCATAATGACATAGTGGGGCAACCATCAGGTCGACGAGTACTGTTCTGCTCCCTAGGTCTATCAAGCAACCCTCACACATCTTAGTGGAGTCTAAGAAGGTCCCTGCGGTGATAAGGAGTCTCATCTCAATTATAGGACTAGCTTCTAACCCTAGTCACTTAACTACTGCGCATGATACTATAGAGATGGTGGACCTGGTATCCACCAATAAGAAAACTAGAGTACCTTGAACATGTGCCGTGACTTCGAAAGCCATCGGTGTAATAACTGTTGTCTCGAATGCCTCAGCTACAAGTGAGTGCACACGAGCCTATTGCAGACGGTTCGACTGTGGTACCATAGGCCGTTGAGGCAGCCTAAATCGAGGTGAAGGTGGCCAAAAAGATGAAGGCACAGGTGTTGACCTAGAGGTGGAATTGTAATAGTCTGAGGAAGCTGGCAGTTAATTCTCTTAGGCAGCGAGAAGCCGCTATCCCTCATCCTACTAAAACAATATCTATCCATGTGGCCCGTCCTCCTGCAGTAGTCGCAACGCAAGTCTGCTCGCCTTAGCTGATTCGGTGATGCCGCAAGCCTAGGAGGTGAATCCGCACATGGCCTCTTGCCTAGGAATGGCCTGGTCGAAAAATCAGGGCGGGGCCGAGGACCCACGGGTGCACGAGTATGGGATAGACTATCCTTATCCTGCTCAGCTCACAGAGACATGCTCACCAGCTCAACATAACTGGGTATGCTAGCACAACACATCTTTGAGCGTAACTCAGGTCGCAGACCCTTAGAAAATCGTCGCATACGCATCGGCTTATCAGCCAATATCAACGAAGCAAACCTAGCCAACTCCGTGAGCTTGTTCTCATACTTAGCCACTGACATCCCTCCCTATCGGAGGTGAAGAAACTCTCCCTCTTTCTCATTATGGTAGGTGAGAGGAAAATACTTCTCGTTGAAACGCGTCTTCAATGTGTCCCACGTCCACACATAACTAGCAGCCACAGTCCTAAGGACGTTGTCCCACCAGAGACTGACCTCCTTCTCAAACATGAAGGTGACCAACTCCACCTGCTCCGGCTCAGTGCAGTGCAGCGGCTTTAGCATCTTATAGATGCTGTCAAGCTAATACTCGGCTTCCTTGGGTCGGTGAGTACCCGCAAAGGTAGGAGGTCGTAAGTGCTGGAAGCGCTCGAATGCACTGCTGGAACTCGTGTTCCCAGTAGGGTGCACAGGTGGTGTAGGAGGAGTCACGTGTATATTCTGGACAAAAGCCCCTGCCATGGCGGTTAAAAACTACTGTTGCTGTTGTTGGTGCTGCAACTACTGTTGCTGCATTAGTAGCATCATCTACTCCAACTTATCTGGAGGAGGAGCCGACTGTGGCATGTGAGGTGTCGAGGTAGATGCACGGTTCTACTCACGGACTGGGGGTGTATAAGTGGCGGCCCAGTAGTGGGGCCTGTGGCAGGCAGTGAGTCCGGCATTGTGTCCTTGTCGGGGCCCAAGCTGGGGTTCGTGCGACTATCGCTCAGGGGAGGTACCCCTTGAAGCAATCTATAGAGTGCTAAACGTATAGTGTTCCGAGTAGTCCTTGGAGGTATGCCCTATACACAATACAGGGTGCAATATGTGTTAGATTTAGCATAACAACACCCAATTACTGAAGTGGTTTACACATCCCATAACAAAAGAACTTCATGCATTTCATTTAACCAAAATTGTCACCATACATGAGATGCCTTACATGGATCATGATAGAAGATGCATGAGAGCTAATCTAAACAACTTTAAACACTAGAACACACAACCTACTCTACCACACAACCAAACCTAGTAAGACCATACTTTTTTTTACACACATGCACACACCCCCACACACTCATGCCACATGCACACACACCCCGCACACGCACGCCACCGTGGGTACTCGAACCCTTGACCCGGTGTTGAAACTCCAAGGAGTCTACCACCCGGGCAAGAGTAAGGACCCTAGTAAGACCATACCTAGAAACAAAAGAGACCAGTAACAAGGTATACTAAAAGACAACTACATATATGACTAGTTGTCAGAATCTGACGATGGTGGGGGTGCACTCTTGTCCTGCACAGAGCACAAGATAGTCCCCAGGGTGTCGTAGGTGTATGGGGTCCACTTTAGTTCCACCCACATTGCTTTGTTTGGGCCCCCGAGTCCATTTGAGTTGTTTTGGGTCCCATTTCGTGTATTTTTATGGTTTTCGGGTTGTTTGGATGTGAAATGGGTAGAATTTTGGTATAAACCTATCGATTGATGGTCTAGAAAAGATCTAGGGTCCCTACGCATGATCATAAATGTGTACGGGCCCCAATTTCAACGGTCAGTTTCACCTTGCGATGAAACTGGGAATCTTATGATCATTTCTACATTTTCCCCCCTCCTAAGTCAAAACACATCAGTGTGTGTCGTGTGAACATAGCTCAGGTCTAGTTTAATCCAAATCATGCTCTGATACTAACTTGTAATACCCTAAAAATCGGGAGTCGAGTAGAAGTTCAACTCTTGAGTTCTAACGCATCACCTATGCAACATGGATAATGATGATTAAATGTAGTCCGTGTTAGCGTACTAAACGTGAGTGAGATTATACCAAATCAGCATATCATACCCCAGAGATAGTTAAATTACGCAAGCGGAAGACCATGTTAGGTATGTATAAAATATATAAGTGGTAGTGCGTCTCCAGAGTATAATCATGTTCCATGTTAAATAATTAAATGTATCGTTTCAAAATACAAAATATCAAAATGTGTAGGTCCTTCTACATCATGAAATCTCTATAGCCCTGACGATCAGAATGCGGCCTATATGAACCAACCAGAATACTGCATATACGAGAACTCCTCCTCATAGTCATAAAAATCATCCTCCGCTTTATAAGCTGCGCCATCATTTGCAACTAAGATAGAGTCTGATTGGTGTTTTAAAACACAGTCCCAGGGTGGGAGTGAGTGATCAACTCAGTGGAACTATAAGGTAATGGTTAACATGTTATCAATTCAGTAATGATAAAGCAGTACAACAATCATATCCTAAGTTACTCTTATTAATGCAAGAATGGTATACGATAATGATGCATTCCCTCACCTACACTCCCTCAGCGACTTCATCTCACGTTCGCACATGACATCCACCCAAAACGTCCGCTTCCTCACCAAAGCACATGCAGTGCAGTGCATGATCGTGTTAGCCAATACTTAATTAGGTTTATTCATATAGCAGGTTCGGAAAACTAAGGTACTCCCTTTGTATCATTGACCCAACATTGATCCATCTAGGGTTGTCAATCCTAGTAGTCACATACGATAGGCAGTTCTAGGGTGTTACAGAGAGGCTCATCACCATCAGCGTAGGCCTGGTTTATACTCTAGTTTACTATGGAAAGGCTTGTCACCTCAACATAGGCCTAGTGTATTCTCGAGCTCACTACGGGCTCGTCACCTGATCGTAGACCAACAGCTCTAATACAGTGTCTCATACCACCGTATTCAGCTCACGAGTCTGGGTTGCTCATTAGACACTACGGGGAGGCTCGTCGCCCTAGTGTAGGCTGAAAGCACGACCATGGTGTCCCATACCACCATGCCTGACTCATGAGTCTTAGCGGATCGAGGTACCAAGGTTAAAAGAATTTTCAACGGTAAGTGATACCTTAGATTTAAACAGTTGTGTCCATATATGGTAAACATATAATGGGCAGATCGGGTTACTTGATAAGCTCAATTGGTACAAGCGTACGTTGAATTGGTCAACATAGAGCGCGTAAGCACTCTGTGTGGCCCAGCCCCTACCGACAATCTTCGTACGACTCAAATTCCTCAAACTTATCTGTGGTGGCGAAATTAACTCAGCCACTCGATCGGGAGTTGTTACTGATAGCCTAGACTATGTAGTAGTCCCAAACATACTTAAACATAACAGGAAAACATATGTGATAGGCATATCAGCAATAAACAATTAATTCAAACAAGAGAACCACTTGAGCATTTTTATGAAGTACAAATAATCATGCATTCACACCTATACATTTCATATGTAAATCACATAAAATAATCTAAGTTACATGAATGGATTTATACACATAGCTAAGGTAGTTGAGAATCTTATCTCAATACCCATATAAAGTACAATTTACCAAATATTTACTCATTTAGACATCCTACAAATACTTAGACTACACACTTCAACATACATTACGTATGTTGGTCATAACATGTATTAGGAAAAATCCTTTTACCAAGGAGTTATTATATATACAACAATCATATATCCATGACGGATAATCATGGCAAGCACGAATCCAAATTTCATACCCATTCAAACATTTTTACAAACACTTAGACTACACACTTCAACATACATGACGTATGTTGGTCATAACATGTATTAGGGCAAATCCTTTTACCAAGGAGTTGTCACCTATACAACAATCATATATCCACAACGGATAATCATGGTAAGCATGAATCCAAATTCCACACCCATTCAAACATTTTAACAAACATATGAATTATACTATATTCAACATAGTTCATATATGTTGAGGCATAAAAAAATATATTCCATGTTCAGGGGTATTTTAGTAATTTTCATGTCCGGGGATATTTTGGTAATTTTCATGTCCGGGGGATATTTCGGTAATTTTCATGTCCGGGGGTATTTCGGTAATTTTCATGTTCGGGGGTATTTTGGTAATTTTCATGTCCGGGGGTATTTCGGTAATTTCCATTTTTGGGGTATTTCGGTAATTTCCATTTTCGGGGTATTTCGGTAATTTCCATTTTTGGGGTATTTCGATAATTTTCATGTTCGGGGGTATTTCGGTAAAATTTCATGTCCAGGGGTAGTTTAGGTTTCGGTAAAATTCCATGTGCAGGGGTAGTTTATGTATTTTGGTAAAATTTCATGTCCAGGGGTAGTTTAGGTATTTCAGTAACAAAGCATTGAAAAGGGTAGTTTGGTAAAAAGGGTGCATAAGTGTCATTTTGAGGGAGAAAGGTTGTACACCGCCATTTAGAGAGAGCTTGGTGGACATCGTTGATTAAGGAAGAAAGATGATCATTATGTGAAGGGATAAGTGGTGGTGGTTACCACTTTGTAAGAGTGGTGGGGCCTATAAATACCCCACTCCCGCCTCATTTGAGGGGATTGGATTGGATTAGGTAGTGGGCCATGAAATAAGAGAGAAGGAGACAAGAGAGGGAGAGCGTTGTGTGCTCCATATTGTGCGCTAGGAGTGTTGTGCGGCGCACAACACATCCTCCGCACAACAACATCTTCAAAGCAGCTCCGCACAAAGAAGCATTCGCATAAAAGGATCTTCAAAGTCTCTCCGCACAACAACCTCTTCAAAGCCTCTCCGCACAACAACATCTCCGCACGAAGCATTCTAGAGAAACTCTTTTGGTCTTACGTAAACAGAGGAAGAAGGTCATTTTCCTTTCACTATGTTGCTGTTGGGGCCCATTATAGGTGTCTCTTGAGAGATCTACACCATCCACCGTCTTCCTCTCGTAATTTTGATCGTGAATGGCTGATCTGGATCATCTGATGATGTGGCCCACCAAGATAATTAGACTGCAGTGGCATTTGAACAGTCCATTTACTATCGCCATAATGATCATATAGATGAACATGGTCATCATAGCTTAACATGGTTTCAATTGGTTTTTCTCCCTCTACCTGATGGACTACTCGGATCAGTCATTCGCTGCATGATGAAGGCCCACAACAAAAGGACAGATGCTCCGTTTTGAGACTGAGTCGATGTACGTCGACTCTGCGAATTTCGATGGCCCATTTATTGAAAATGCATGGAAAATCCACTCCGTCCATTGAATTTAGGACGAAAAACCATCCGGTATGGACTGATTTGGAGTGGAATTGGAGTGGACAACATGATCCTTTATTCCGCCGTCCATCTTGTGTTTAATGGCTAGAATCTTACAATCACTTGCTTGGGATCAAAATTTCAACTAGGCGAGGGTAATATCTATCCTCTGGAGTGAGTGAACGGTTCAGATCATTCAATGGAGTAGTGAGTGGGCCCTACTACACAAAAAATGTCCAGCGTGGTGAGGACGCTGTAGCATTTCTTGAAATGGAGAAGAAGATATCGGTTAGCGGGCGCTGACCGATTTTTGGAAATCCCGTGCACGGCTCGTGCACTTGTACTCCATGTACATGCGATGTACATGTGGGTTCCAGCATGATGTTTGTAAGAAATCTGCTCCGTCCATCTGCATTAGCAGCTCATTTGACACATTGGGAATGAATTTGAAGTGTATCCAGATATTAGGCGGGCCCCAAATCATAATTTTAGGGGCTGATTTGTTAGTTTGGTCATTTTTGCAAGGTTTCGGGAGTTGAAATTTGATGTGTACGGTTAATTTGTGATTCTAAGGCTGCATATAAAGTTTCGAGGTGAATGGACGGTGGAAACCGCATGATCTTACATTCTAGGAGACTTTTTAGGCCCATTTGATGTGAGTGGCCTAATTTCCTTGTGGCCTGACCACATTTAAATGGACTGTTTCATATTTCAAGAGAAGAATGACTAGAAGGATGGTCCATATTTTAAGTAAGGATAACTGGAATGATGCTCAGAACTGATCTCGATGGTCAGATCAGAGGAAGCTTCCATAAACCTCATTTCTTGGAAGACTGGTTGATCAGATCAACATTCCTCCTCAGTCCTAGGAGATGATTGAAACAAGTGTTGGAATACTGCCCAAATTTCTATCTAATTGTCTTCCCTTTCATTCATTACATTACATTAATTGTACTTTATTTTCAGAATCAAGGGAATCAAAGGATGTAAATGAACTCAAAATAAATGTGATGAATGATCTCTCATTGAATTCTTTATTATCATTGAAAAAATTCTCCAAATCGAAACGCATTTGTTTTCTTGTCAAAACAATATATATCTGTAAAGCGAGAGAAACATCATATCTAGCATGAGAAATGGCAACCAGGTCAGTTATAAATCATTAACCGACATTGACAGCCTTGAAAACCATAACATAAATGTTTATAGTCCACACCTTTTGCTGGTAAACTCATAATGGATTCAGTTTGAACTCTCTTGCCTTATAAACTAGATTTTGGATACCTAATAAACAAAATTGGTTAGCTATTTTACCGATCTATGTATTTAGATTCTTAAAACAGGTTAGGGTTAGGGGTTTCTTACTAAAGAATGGAATCAGAATCTCCGATATAGCGACATAGAAGCGGTAGTTACGTACGTGGGGTAGTGGGATCGAATCCCAGGAACTATCTCACACTCGCTCTCTCACTTCTCCACTTTCTCCTTCACTTTCTCTCTCTTTTCTCCCTTAGGGTTTAGAATTCATATGGAATGAGAGAGGAGTGAGTAAAGGCCCTTACATAGGCCCAGAATTGATGGGAATGTCCCCAGGGCCATGGTATACTTAGGTTATAGCCAAAGAGTAGCTGTTTCGGTCCAACGGAGCACATCTGGAGGCCCCTTTTCTGCATACGATCTGAGAAAAGTTCCCTGACATTGGATCTAGGTCAGGTTAAGTTTTTGGTCCGATCGGATTTACGGAACGATTGCAGAGGACCAGTTTCAGTTCAACGGTCATCACCATTCGATCAGGGCCACAAGTATACTCACCTGCGTTTGAAATTCTCCCTGATCTAAGGATGTATTTAGGTCAGATTCTGATGGTCTGAAACCTTAGAATTGGCCCGCAAGCAAACGACCCAGTTTACTTAAATCTGAGTACATTTTCTAAAGATATTCGTGTTTCTCACACACCTCGTTCCAGGCTAAAGTTGTGCATTTTTGAATACTATCTGAACTTGATTTCAGAGATGGTCGTCAAGCCCAGTAAGGCGGTCATATTCGTATAGTCTCACGGTAATCGGACTTTCGACGTGCAGTACAGGTTCGATACGAAATTTTAGTGTGATCCCGAGAGCAACCGAGTTTTGAAATTAATTCTAAGTTTCAGGATAATGTAACGTCCACGATTCTACATGTTTTGGGTCTTACAGTTCATATTTAAAGTGGTTCAAGCTAATTTCACAGATAATTTAGTTTAGCACTTGATTAATTTTCGTCTAATTTTTAAAGGATTTGGTCCTGAGCGATTTCTGCCTAAGGTGGAACTCAGGTCTTTGTATGGATTTTTCTGAAACATTATAGTTGGTCAGGAAATTAAGGTGAGAGAAGGTAGTCCAGCTGGTAGGACTATCTTGTAGCTAAACCAGCAGGTTTGGACCGATGCAAATGGACGACAGTAATTGGACTAGGTGGGTCACTTGTACCTAATGCCGTCCGTCACGTACTCGCCTGGACTCGCACGGTCTAGCCCAATTACTGACCAACTATAATTATTAACCATGTCTGCTCAAGCCTGAATGGAACCTGAAACACCCTTCGCCCACTGAAGCACACTAATAACCACTTGAAATTGATTCACTGTCTCGAGAGCCAGGCATGGTGGAATGGGATACTGTATCCGAGCTGTCGGCCTACGCTGGGGTGATGAGCCTCCCAGTAGTGATCGCGAGCGATCCCTTTCCCAGCACTTCTCATGTGATTGAAGTCAGGGATGGAGAACCTGATAGGATCAAGGATCGCGGAGTCTTGGTCTCACGCGTTGATGGGCCTTGGCCTTGCAACTAGTTAAGGGCAGTGATATCGTGGGGTGTACTAGTTTCCCCAACCTGCTGGATGAACGAAATTAACTAATTACTCGATTAACATTATTCATGCATTGCATTAGCTAGGATTTGGTGACTTGGCAATTGAGGTCGCAATGAGGGAGTGCTGGTCATATGCGGTCGTTAGACGGAGTCGGTCGAGGGAGTGTTGTGGTGAGGTCATGCATCATATCATTTATCATGCATATGCATGAACACGACTAGTTTAGGATTTATGAATGTTTGACTTTCATTAAATTCATAATATAATTGATACCCGATGTTACTTAAGATTAATAGCACCCACTGAGTTGATCACTCGCTCCCACTCTGGGACGGTGTTTTAAAACACCAACCAGACTCTTTAGTAGTTGCAGGTGACACTGAGTACGAGGAGCCTTTCGGTGCAAGCTTGGATGAGGAGAACGAGCTGTCCTATTTTCAGTTGATGGGTGGTTCACCGTAGATCGTAGGCAGACTGAGTCGCTGATTAGTGGACTCAACACACTATTCCTTTGGACATATTATTCCTTTGTATTTTTGTTAGGCGACGCCTTGTGCGTCCCATTGATATTTTTGGACATTGTAAATATTTAGCCATTTCCCTTCCAGTGGACTAGTCGTGAATTGTGATTCACGTTTTTAGTAATTTCATGCTGTTCATTAAATCGGATTAAATGTAAACAATAAAAAATTAGTTTTAAGTGATAACCAGGA
This sequence comes from Magnolia kwangsiensis, assembly GCA_037074715.1. NCBI lineage: Eukaryota > Viridiplantae > Streptophyta > Magnoliopsida > Magnoliales > Magnoliaceae > Magnolia > Magnolia kwangsiensis. The sequence goes on from CM073579.1 coordinate 22,740,587, forward strand.
ACTTGGGAGTTGAGTGTATACACGACCTCCAAATTTCAGGGTATTATAAGATGGTATCAGAGCAATAGTTATCAATTGGGCCATGGGTCATGAACTCACTAACCCGCCTTCTGACTTGAGAGGATACGTAATAGAAAACGTGAAATGCTAGGAACCACCCCAGTCCCTGAACCGCCAGTCTTAGATAGAAGGTGAGACCTCCAAGGTATTAGGGTCTGGTAACGAGAGGGAATAGTAATGATAGAGAAGGGGATCCGAGAGTCTTACAGTGCCTCGGCCCATTTTCGGACAAGAAATTAGAAACTTGACGGCAAGACTCGATTTGATTAACTAAGAAATTTAGCTAGTCTACTCCACCTAATTCCTAGGGCCCGTTGGGCCAACTGAAATAAGTGGGATTAGGGTGAAATGAATTGTAAGAGTAATAATAAATGCATGTGTAAGGTATTATCCCTGGAATGAGTGTATCCCATGTTTTACGATACCCTTTTGCAATGTATTCAAATAAAGGTAATCTCAGGGATATCCTTTCAGATTATACTTAGAAATTCATCATCATGGGATTTGAAAATCCCATATTACATCTTCCAACACAAGGCTCACTTTGCAAAGCCTATGAAATTAATTTTAAATCCCATCCCACGCTCATTCTAGACGTGTCATTCCCAATCTTGAGTTAGGATTAGCATTGCAATCCCATTTAGTACCGCTTAATGCCACTAGCCAAACGGGCTTAAGTCTAAATTTCTTCTCTCCCATCTATGTCATTAGAATATTCACCCGCCATCACTCTGTTCCGTAATTCCCCTAGTACGTTGTTAGGAACGAGCCAAAAATCAAAACATTGGGTAGATGAACCCATCATCCTAGACCAAATGGGCTAATACCAGGCCAAACTTGATAGTTCCGACTCATTCGAGGATAATTACGTAGGAGCGGATGAAATTCTATCGAAAATAGAGAAAATATAGAAAAATTAAAATTTGACAACTAACTGGGGGGAATCTCACAAAATAGATAATACCATTCCATAGATCAGTTTCTTCTGCCCCAAATTCATATATGGTACTTTCCCGGGGGCCTTACCGGAGCCCAGGAAATCGCAAAACAAATGGGCCCTATCTAGAAAATGCCCGTCGAGCGTGACCACGTCCGGCCACCACGACCGACCGGTGTGACCACGCCCAAAAGGGCGCAGCCCATGCCCAACTGTACAAAGTGTCATCGTGACCACGCCTAAACCTCCAAAGGGCCAGCGTACCTCCGCCGAAATTTCCTGATATTTTAGGTTAACTTCAAAAATTCATACCTCCCTCGATATAGTTTTATATAAAAATAAAATAAAAATTATAATATAGTTATATTTTGAAATGAATTGACAATTGTCCAAAAATTGCCAGTTTTAGACGGTGGTTACTTCTAGAATTTTTATAATTTATTTACAACTCCAAACGATATGAAATTTGGTAGGATGACTCAAAACTTGATGGAAAATTATTAAAAAAATTTTAAAAATAATTCAGTTACTAAAGTACAAGAAACGTTACAAGAATTAGATATGTTTTAATATCTTATAGAAAATCGTTAGTTACGAATAACTTATTCTTCTGAATATATATATATAAAATTTGTATGGAACTTGAAATAGATTGAAATTTTGTATAAAAAGGGTCAACTTAATGACGAATTATCATAAAAATTATAAAAATTATCCAGTAATTAAAAGTGATAAATACTTTATGAACAAAAGATGTATTGAAACCGAAGATTTGTACAACTAAAAGTTACCGATGGACCAGATGTATCTCTTTCATCGTAGAGTTTTAGGATTCGAAGTCAAATTAGGAATTTCTTTTAAAGATCCTAAGAATCATCCTGGGTGATTAAATTAAATTCTTATTTTAGTATATTTTACTATTTCAAATAATCTATAACTTGACGAATTAGACTTCTTAAGTAGGGTTCATTTCATTGCTTAAGAATTTGTGAGTTCGTATTCGAAGTGGACTTTACATAAATATTTTGAGTTCTTATTCTCTTATAGATTTAAAGTTCATACCACTTTGAGGAGAAAATGTTATTCCTTTTTTCTTTTTTTACGGCATTCCTTGCGTCACCATCACTCCAAATTTTCAGAATACCTTAAAACTTTTGATTCTTCCTTCCATGTTAAAATTTATGAAACCAAAGTGAGATTTGCCCATAACTCACTAACCATAGGATCAAAATAGTAATGTCGAGAAGAACCTTAAATTTCTAAAAACCTTTTTATGATAGTCATTTGATCATAGGCACCGTGGGAGACTCACCACCCACTAAAATATTATAAATAAGAAACTTGAACTTTTTAATAAATTTTGATATCTTCCAAATGTTAAGAATAATCGGACTACGAAATTACGGAACAATATATTTATGAAGTATTCGCGGCATAGCCTAATCTTGATCCTAGGTGAATACCAATGGACTCACTGCTTTGACCAAGCAGAAGACCAGGATCTACCAGGACTAGGAAGGGATACAACGATCTTTTTGCCCTGGTCAGGTAGAGGATCGACGTATGGGATCAAAGCCTACCAAAATTGTCTTTCCGTATTAGCCCAGTTATAAAAGAGTAAAATTATCGCCCTTAGGTAAACTTTACTATCAAACACTTAGCACGATAATGATGATTTTAACATTTTTTTTCAAACCTCAAAGGAGAAAATTTTAAGGGGGGTAGATCACAATGAGCTAAGCTAGTGTATTTATTATATACCCTAAAACGTATATAAACCCAAAAATAGTAAAACTTAAGCAAATGAAATGATAATATCTTTACTTATTACCCTTAGGTAATTTCAGGGACGAAATTATTTTTAAGGGGGGTAGATTGTAATGTCCTGAATTTTCACTGTCTTGGATTTTCAAAAATCCTTGAAATTATTATTATTATTATTATTATTAATTAACTTATAAATCACTTAATGACCATTAGCATTCAATGTTAGTTTATACAAGGGTGGTACCAGTAAAGAACCGCACTAGTCCGATTAATCAACCGTAGGAAGCCAACGAATCTGCCCGATCACTTAAACATCAGGTGTAGCCCCATGATTTACTCACATAGGACCTAAATATAACCGATCCAACGCTAACTAATCAAGATAATCATAACTAAATTAAAGATCTAACTGGGGCCGAGTCAGATAAGGCCCGGATCTTAACTAATAGACCAAATCAACCCCGTTACTTTTTTAGCTAAAACTAATGGTTTAGAGTAATCATGACCAAATCTCTACTTTCACTAGTTATAAATAAGTCATTCTATAGACATTGTTAATCCAAACCCTAATCATCACCCACGATAAATCTCAATACCTAATTCATTCCAGAAATACCCCGAATTTCCAAACAAGCTCTAGACTGCTCGTTGGAGGGCCACTAGTTCCAAAACTTTAGAGAAATGACCGTCTTACTGGGCTCAATGTCCATCACGAGAGTCAGACCTGGGAACAGTTCTGAATTGCTCAACTTGAGTCAAAGGACGAGTGCATTAGAAGTGTAAATACCCTAAAAGAAGAAGCTGAAACTTAAGTGAATTGGGTTGTCCGCTCTTATGTAAAGTTGAGAATTTTGGACCGTCGGTTTACGACCAAACTTCACCCGTAAAGTAAAGATATTTTCTTACCCATATTCGTATACCTACAACTCCGATCGACCATCAATGACCGTTGAACAGATTTCTAATCATATCTGTCGATCGGCGCATCCAAATGGCGAGCCGATCATGTTCATATATAGATCATCATTATGGCTAATTATCTTACGGTGTATATCAATATGTACACCTCATAGTAGGCCCTAGAAACTAGAAAAACTCTCCCATAGGGCTAATATAGTAAAAACCCAACACTTGGGGCCATTTGCACCAAATCTGACATTATAAAAGGAGATTCTTTTGGGCACCCCTCTCCCCATACGAATTTGCCCTAGAGAAAGAAAAGAGAGAAATGAGAGAAAAGAGAGAAAGAAGAAAGGAAGAAGAGAGGAAGGGAGAGTGAAGGAGGGAGAGAAAGTGGGTCATAGTTAAAGTGGGGCTCAAGGGAGCTCAATCTTGTAACTCCCTCCCTCTTCTTCAAGAAAACCCTCTACCACAACCGCAAGAACCACTTCCGTTGATTGTATAGGTAAATCTTTCATCCCTTTTTCTTGAAACCCTTGTGTGAGAGAGGATTTGCATGAGATTCTAATATGCAAGTACATTATCTTAAGATTCCGGCCAATCGACACCGAGTTCGGCGCTTCTAGGTCATTTTCCAAGACCTCAATGATCCATAGGTGCAAAATATTGTTCTCAGGTAGCCTAGTACCAATTTTAATATGAGTCTAATGATTTTTCTTGTTGAGTGATGTATTTGTATAATCTAGAAAATCTAAACAAGACCTTACACCTTAGATCCCCTCAAACCAATATGGAATGATTATGGAATGTCTAATGTTTCTCAACATGATTGGTATGCATTTGATGATTGCTTATACATTCCTTGTTCAATTTCTTGTATGATGTTTCTTCATAACATGTTTGATGCACTAACCCTTGTGTATTTTTGTACTATGAGTTATATGAAATTCTTGGCTTCATCACTAACCCACACAATACACATGCACATTTATTTTCTAATGTTGTTAGTAGTTACATTTATAGAAAATTCTAAATTTATATGTTTAATACACGATTACACGACATTACTTGTATAAAATGATAATTCTTACTTGTTAAAGCATTATTGGACATCACCAAACCCCTGGGTTAGTCAGGACCATCTTGCAGCTAAACCAGCGGATTTGGATGGATGCAAATGGACGACAGTAGTTGGACTACGTGGGTCGCTTGTACCTGATGTCGTCCGTCATGTACTCGCCTGGACATGCATGGTCTAGCCCAATTACTGACCAACTATGATTGTTAATCATGTCTGCTCACGCCTGAATGGAACCTGGAACACCCTTCACCCACTAAAGCCCACTGATAACCACTTGAAACTGATCCACCGTCTCAAGATCCACGCATGGTGAAATGGGATACTGTGTCTGAGTTGTAGACCTACACTGGGGTGTCGAGCCTTCCCGTAGTGACCACATGCGATCCCTTTCCTAGCATTCCCCATGTGCTTGAAATCGGGGATGGGGAACCTGATGGGATCAAGGATCGCGGAGTGTTGGTATCGTGCATTGATGGGCCTTAGCCTCGCAACTAGTTAAGGGCATTGACATCGTGGGGTGTACTAGTTTTTCTAACCTGCTGAATGCATGAAATTAACTAATTACTTGGTTAACATTATTCATGCATTGCATTAGCTAGGATTTAGCGACTTGGCAGTTGAAGTCACAATGAGGGAGTGTTGGTTATGCGCAATCGTTAGATAGAGTCGCTCAAGGGAGTATTATGGCGAGGTCATGCATCATATCATTTATCATACATATGTATTAACAAGATTAGTTAAGGATTTATGAATGTTTGTCTTTCATTAAATTCATAATATGATTGATGCCTGATGTAACTTAAGATTAATAGCACCCACTGAGTTGATCACTCACTCCCACTCTGGGACGGTGTTTTAAAACACCAACCAGACTCTTTAGTAGTTGAATGTGACACTGAGTACGAGGAGCCTTTCGGTGCGAGCCTGGATGAGGAGGACGACCTATCCTATTTCTAGTTGATAGGCGGTTCGCCGTAGATCGCAAGCGGACTGAGTTGTTGAGTAGTGGACTCAGTACACTATTCCTTTGGACGTATTATTCCTTTGTATTTTTGTTAGGCGACGCCTTGTCCGTCCCATCAATATTTTTAGAAATTGTATATATTTAGCCATATCCCTTCTAGTAGACTAGTCGTGAACTGTGATTCATGTTTTCAGTAATTCTATGCTACTCATTAAATCGGATTAAACGCAAAACAGTAAAAAATTAGTTTTAAGTGATACCCGGGAACTTAGGAGTCAAGTGTATACATGACCCCCAAATTCTAGGTTGTTACAATCGCATAGTCTGGATAAGGCTAACGATATCTATAGACTTACTAGTATTTTCGCTTAGTCTGATATTGTATGATTTATGAATTGCTAGTATTTTCGCTTACTCAATTATTGTACGATTTATGGATCGACAGTATTTTCACTTATTCTGATATTGTACGATTCATGGATTGACAGTATTTCTACTTTCTTTGGTATTGTACAATTTATGAATCGACAATATTTTCGCTTACTCTGATATTGTATGCTTGGCACATGCATTGTGCACACACGCACCACCCTCTGAGCTTCTTAGTAAGCTTATGCATGATCGCTGCATGTGGGTGACGTTAGGTAACAGCAGTATTAAGGCAGGAGCTAATGACAAATCACTTTGAGATTTTGTTATTTATGTATTTCTCTTTCAGTACTGTAATCTAATGTTTATATTAGTGGATATGTGGTAATGATATTGTTCTTGTGCTTTGGGTACACTTGTGGTTATATTTCTTTACAAAAAAAAAAACATACTAAAAATCCTCCTTATATGATTCCAAGATTAGAATCTAGCGTATGGGCGTTGGGAGCCGAGAATGAGGTACTACGGAGGCTGTCAACACCGGATTCGGCAATCGAAAAATTTGTGAGCCCGGTTCCCGAGTTTGGGGCATGACAAATTGCACATATTGTTGAATCTCTTGTAGCATATGATATTGGACTATTGTGCCTTATTTGTTTAAATTAATAAGTTGTTTAATTAGGCAAAGAATTTTTTAAAGTGGTCCTATTCACCCTCCTTTTAGGTCTTAGGCATAATTCGAAGTTATGCAAGCTTATGCATAGTGTGGTGTCGTGTTGGACAATCCACACAATTTTGTGGATAACCATACTTTATAAAATATTATTGTTTAATTATTATCCTAAACCTTTTCCACTGCCAAAATAGTCAATGGAATCCATGCTACTAACAACCCATTAGTGCAATCTTAGAGGATGGATCATCTGGAAGGTGGCCCATTAATTAAACAATATGGATCTATTGTCAGGTGCACTAATAAACAATTTGTAGGATTGGTGCAGGTTTATTGGTGTAAGATGGTGCTGCATGTGAACTCAATACCTCCACCTGTTGGCATCCACCAACATTCACTACAAGCGGGAGCATAATTTTAGTGATATGTGAAAATGAAAGTACTGTAAAATATGTCAAAACACGCATAGATATAAATGAAAACTAACTGGAGATTTTGATTATTAACTAAAAGAGTGAAGAAAATACTATACACACCACGAGATCTCCAGATATGGTGTAGGATTTTTAGGTGAGGAGAGATTTCTCTAAGATTAGGGCTTAAGGGGAAAGAGAAGTGTCTTAAACCAAAACCTTACACCTAAGTAATACAAAATACTCAATTTACACCCATTACTAAGGTAGTTTTAATGTGAGACATTTAATAATAATAATACTCCTTGGGGATGACATCAAACCAAATCCATAAGTAGTTTTAGTCTCAATCTTCAACCGCTTGTCTTGGATCATTGATCTGTTTACACTTGATTAGGTACGTTTGATTCCACATATATGTGTGTGTGTGTGTGTGGAAAAATTCCAATGTTTCAATTGCACTGATCTACTTGTATATTAAATATATTTTATCTTTGCAAACTTGATCGATCAAAACCCATTAAAAATTTAATATAATTGTAACGTCCTAGATTTTCACTGTTTTAGATTTTCAAAAACCTTTGAAATTTTTTTATTATAATTAACTTATATTATCACTTATTGACCATTAACATTCAGTGTTAGTTTATACACGGGTGGTACTGGTAAAGAACTGCACAAATCCAATTAACCAACCATAGGAAGCCAACGAATTTGGCCGATCACTTGAACACCGAGTTTAACCACATGATTTGCTCACACAGATCCTAAATCTAGTCGACCTATCGTTAATTAGTCAAGACAATTACAACTAAATAAAGACCTATTAAAATTCGAGATTACTAGTGGTCAGATCTTAATTAACAAACCAAACTGACCCCGTATCCTTTTAGCCTAAGAACAGACAGTTTATGGTGATTATAATCGAATTGTTATTTTTGCTAGTTGTGAATAGGTCACACTATGAACTTAGCTAATCCAAACCCTTATGATTGTGCATGAGAAATCTTACTACTCAATTCATACAAGAAATGTCCTAATTATTCAAACAAGATCTATATGACTTGTTAGCGGGCCACTAAACCCGAGGTTATAGAAATATGTTCATTTAATGGGTTTAACGTCTATCGCGGGACATCGAGCTAAGATCATGTCTCGAATCGTTCAACTTGGACTCGTAAGTCGAGTGCTTAGGTTGTGTGAATACCTTATATGAAAATATATAAATTAAATGAAATAAGTCCATTTGTTATTTCAAAAAGTTGTAACTTTTAGACCGTCGATTCATGACCAAAGTTAGAGTACCAACTAAAGATATTTTTCCAAACATATCCATATAGCCGCAGCCCCGATTGACTATCGGTGACCGATGAACAGACTTACTAATCATATCTGTCGATCGACGCATTCAAATAACAGACCGATCATATACATACGTAAATCATCATTAGGGCTAACTATCCTACTGTGTATATTGATATGTACACCCCATAGTAGGCCCTAGAGGTTAAAAAAATTCTCTCATAGGGCTAGTATAATGAAAACCTAACCCTTAGGGCCATTTGCATAACTTGTGGAACTATATAAGGCCTCCATTTGGGCACCCCATCTCTCCATACGAATTTTACCCAAGAAGGAAAGAAAGAAAGAGAGAAAGAGAGAAGAAGGGAGATCTTAGGGGTGTTCTTGATGGATTCCCTTCGATCAAGCCCTAGCTTCGACCGTTCTTCTGCATCGAATCCATCCCACTAACGATCAGGAGGTAAGAACCAAACCCTACTTTCCAACCTAGGCTTGTCTACATTAAATTGCATAAATCTCACCTAGTTGCTTTGAAATTGGTGAAAGAATTGTCTTTCCCCAAATTCCTAACCCTAGAAGCTCAAAATTAGAGAGTTCTTCTTAAAGGTGCGGACCATTATGTCCAGGTTTTCATTCATCAACCCTTGAGGGTCGTAGTTAATGATTTCTGTGGTGAATGATTTGTGAATAGCTAGCATGTTCATATTTTGTGTTTGATTATAATGTGTGATTATTTGTCTATGCATGCTCACATATTTGATAAAATGCCTAAATGATTAAATGTGTTGTTCTAATAATGCTCACATGTTTGATTGAATGCTAGATTAAATGTGTTGATTTGTTAATGCTCACGCATTTGATAAAATGCTCCAGTGAATGTATTACTCTATTAAGGCTCACATGTTTGATGAAATGCCCAAGTGTTTACATTGTTGAATATATATATATATATATATATATATATATATATATATATATATATATATATATATATATATATATAATATTCTTATGAAACCTCGCAATGATCGCATGATGAGTTGTTAGGTCCATAGTGATATTAAAATTGCCTACGATGTTGGGTCAGTCGGCTAACCACTAATTTAAGGGGAGGCCCGAGTTAAGTCGACCACCCTAGACTTATTCAGTTGACTCGGGTCGAACATGGACAATCGGCAGTAGCTGGACTACACAGAATACTCGCACCCAATACCGATTGTGCCGAAGTTCTCCAAGTCAATCGAATTAGCCTAATAGTCGACTGATCATGTGTGTTCACAATATATGACAACAAAAAATAGAATCTATGATACCCACATTCTCATTGAATGAGTGTACTTATAACCATTAGTGGTATGATCTACAAGACTCATAGGTCGGGCATGGTAGTATGGGACATCATCTCCGAACTGTCGGCCTACACCGGAGTGACGAGTCTCCTTATAGTGACCAATGAGCAATCAAGAAGGATATGAACCTAATACATCAAACTATAATGATGTCACGACTGCTCCGCATTTGTATTTGGGTGACGACTCTTATATCATTTATGGGCGCCCTCCACCTGTCAATGGGTTGCCTAACCATGTGCGTCCAGACTGTGTCACCCCGATCCTTGATGTGGGATCAGTTGGGCAAGTTGGTTGGGCCAGTGTTAGCCTCACATTGATTGGGGAGTTGTCGTCTAGGTAGTTTACCCACCCGTCGATGGGCCGCCTAACCTTGTGCGTCTGAACTGTGTCCGGGTCCTTGATGTGGGATCGGTCAGGCCAGTTGGTTAGGCCATTGTTAGCCTCACATTGATTGAGAAGTTGTTGTCTGTGTGGTAAACCCGAATATGGATTAAGGGACAAAGGTGAGGAGCCGCTTCGGCTGCCCTGAACCTAGTGATTTAGTTGAGACCATGAATAAAATAAGGGTATCCTAACTTTCCCAATATGCTGGATAAATTAAACTTAATAATTATTTGGCTAACATAAATATCCATCGCATTATTTTAGGTTGGCGACTCGACAGTCGAGGTCACATTGAGGGAGTGTTGGTCATATGCAAACGTATAGATGGAGTCGCTTGAGGGAGTGTTGTTTGAAAAGAGCATGCATCATGTTATATTTTTATATGCACATTTAACAAGAGTATTTAGAAAATTCTTATTTGGTTGTTTAGCATTAATTGCGCTGATTGAGTTGATAACATGTGTAACTTAGAACTAATGGAACCACTGAGTTAGCTACTCACTCCCACCTGAGACGGTGTTTTAAAACACCAACCAAAGGTATCATTGTTTTGAAAAATTAGACATAAACTGAAAGCTTTTTACACTTTAATTGTCTTGGGTATGTATATTGTAGATTGTGGCTTGTATAATCCCATTTTGGGCGATCATTAATATTGGAATTGTATTTTTGACTCTTAGCCATATATTTTTAAATCTTTCGTTATCTCTACCTCGCTTTGGATTTGCTAAGTGAATTGTGTTACTATGATTATCTGTGTGCGGAATGAATGTAAATCTGAATGAGGTCACATATGCATTCTCATTAGGTTAACACCCGGGAACTCGGGATCAGAGTCTTTGTACTCGGGTGCCAATTTATGAGGCATTACAATAATAATGCATAAATATATTTTTTAAAGAAAATAGTTAATAATAAAATCATATCGTCCATTCGATCCAATGCTTTGGGTAAGTCTCACGTGTATCATCACTACCGTATGATTGTTTATGATTTTCCTATAACCCATTTTTAATGATCTGATTTTAATTTAGTTACTTTATCAAACATGCTTCTAGCCTATCTGAATCTATGCATATGGCCTTGATTATGTACACAAAGTGGCATCATCTTATCTCAACCTTATCACACAACATAAGCTAATAAGGACACAATAACCATCTATGGTACTAGCATACTTACACAATGATTAGACTAAAACCAAGTTATTGCTTAGGTAATTGGCCTCACATTACGTGTGGCTCAATTCACACGTCATATATGATCAAATGCTACATCACCTGCGATTCATTTGATCTACCAATTATCCATCCTCGATAGCAATATATATGCTTATTAGGATTGAAAGTTGGGCGGGTTCAGCCTGACTGACGTATGACCGACCCGACATTGGGTTGGGCTTAGGCAGGATGTATCGGGTTTGGTCTCGAGCTTGGGCCATACAAACATCAACCCGCTTGGGTTGGGCTCGAGTTGAGGTCTCGGGTTGCCCAACCCAATCTAAACCCGATCAGTATATAAGTTCCTTATAAATTAATTATAATTGTGCGGATTTTCTGCATTAAAGGCACATGAAATTCCAAAGTTGTTGGGTTTCAATGGTCCACGTCATTTTCCAATGACTCAAGCTAACAAGATACATAATAATTCTCTCTCTCAAATAAATTACTTGATACACAATACGACTTTTAAAGGAGTAGTTGTCTTATATTTTAACTTGTTTATTTAGAAAAAAATAAACTTTTTTACAATAAATAACTATATATATAATTAATAAAATTATAAATACAAAAAATAAAACATGTATTGAAAATATAATAGACTAATGTAATAATGAAAATATTAGACCGAGACTGATTGGGTTGGACTTGAGTTGAGAATTTTCAACCTCAAGTTGGGTTGGGTTAGGATTAGGGTTAGGATTAAGGTATAGGAACTTCGGGTTGAGCTAGGGTTAAGCACCAACCCAACCCAACCCAACCCGCCGGACTTTCAGCCCTGATCGCAAGCCGTCCATTTTATCCGCTGATCAAGGCCATCTATCCATTCGATTATATGCGGTTGGATTGAAGGGGATCACTCCATCTAAGCCAATCAACAGGATGAACGGTTCCAATTGATACACAAACAAACAATCATGCTTCCATAAGGTACACCCAAAATCCTCAGCGTTCAAAAGATCCTCACCCTTCAATCTGAGGCCTAAAAAGGACAGTAAATAATAAAAAAAATAAAAATAAAAATAGGCCAAAGATCAAACGATATGGATTTTCTAGGCTGTCAGATTTTGAGGGCTAACACGTCCCTGGTCGGGTACAACAGATAGACGGTCAGAATCACTACATCACTGTCCACCGTGCACACCTTCAATGCTGATCCAGACCGTCTAATTTCATGGTCCCACACATATGCTTTCAGATTTCATGATCAATGAAGTTGTCTTGGATCATTCACCTTGATCTTCCAATGCCTACCGTCCAAATTAGCAATGTGGGCCCTCTCTCTCATCCTCTTCAGCCACCAATCCATGCCCCGCGAGAGCGCACAGAATCGGTGCAACCGCGTTGGCATGGAGTCATAAACCTGCCACCATCTCTGGTGGGCCAAATCACTGGCGAAGATCTGATGATCCTTCTTATCCCAATTACAATCATAGTCCCTGTAGCACAACCACGGCTTAAAACCCAAGTAATGAATTGCATATGCATTGGGCAAATCACGACCGTTCCGATTGTGGGCCTGCTTAAAAACCTTCAGACGATTTAATCTCCCTGGCAATCGATGCCACCATATGAACACTTGATTTAGGTACCCTTGATCACCACCGTTGTATGACACAAGTTGGTCCATCTTATTCATCAGCATCTCGAAAATGCAATTGGACGGTTCGATCAGCATGATTCCAGAATTGAATAACACACCGTCGTTTCCAGCAGCGGATAACTGGGGCATCGTGAAGAAACGGTCGAGATTCTCTAGCACGATCAGGTCCGAATCAATGAACATGATCTTATCATACTCAGTGAGTTGCCATATTCGAAGCTTGCTATAGTTCCACTCATTGTAGGCATTTTTCTTGGCCTGTGGGCTTCTGATCCGTTCGATCATCTTGATCTTCCATCCAGCGGCTTTCAGGGCCCACCTGCTTTTCTTGGTTATTGATCTATCGGCTAGAAGGACCAGATCTTTGGTGGAGTTGGTCTGGATTATGCTTTGGGCTAGTGCTATGGCCCCACAGACATACCTCTCTGATGAATGGAGAACTGTTGCGTACGCAACTCTTGGGTGCTCCTGCGGGTACTGGATTTTTGAGAAATCATATTGGATATTTCCTTGGCCTGCATTGCAATTATCAAACCAAAAAGGATTAATATTTAATAGACAGGCGTAACGTTAATATTTAATAGACAGGCGTAACAAAACATAAAAAGATAAAGGCATTAATGTTATGGAAGAGTATGATCTTCCATACTCATGCACACAACCAGTGGACACATGACATGCACTTAACCAAATCTGAACCGTTCAAATCATGGGTACCAATGTAGATGCTTCAAAAATAATAATAATAAAAAATTGCATGCATGGAAGGACGATAATAGTTGTCTGATTGGTAGCCGTAGATTGGACCAATAAAATAGCAAATTCAATGATTTGATTTCAACGAATAAACGTCCACTAATAAATGGAATCTGGGTATGCCGGGAGCAGATTAGGTGTTACCCGGGTAATACTTTAGTGAACATGCTTTCCGTGGGGCCCACCTTGATGATTTGTTGTATATCCATGCTGTCCATCCGTTTCTGTAGCCCATTTTACTGAGTAATCAAAGAAATTAAGCAGATCCAAATCTCAGGTGGACCTCACCACAGGAAACGGTGGTAATTGAGTGCCTCACCATTAAAAATATCAAAGGGCCTATCATAAGGGTTTCGTAATGTTTATTTCCCATCCAACCTGTTGTTAATGTCAAGAAGACCCGGATGAAAGGAAAAATACTAAGATCAGCTTGATCCAAAACTTTGGTGTCCCACAAAAAGTTTTTAACTGTCATTCATCACTGTTTCTAGTAGTGTGGTCCACCTAAGATTGGATCTTCTTAAGGTTTGTAATATCATCCTAAAATGAATTGGAAAAACAGATGGACGGTGTGGATATACAACAAATACATCAAGGTGGGCCTCACACGGCTGGCGTAACACCCACTAAGGTGTCACCAGGGTAACAGTTAATCCTCTCCTGGGTCATGCCTCATCTACGGGGCCCACAATTTGGGAAATTTAGATTCATGTCCTGTATGTGATGTGTATCATGTTGCGGTCTATGTGTACGGATGGCTAGGAGAGGGTAAATTCGTAATAAAAGTGTGGACCATTTGAATTGTTATTATTATTATATATATTTTTTAATATGGTAAGTTAGACTTGCTTAATCGGTTTGGTGAAAGATACACAACATGGTGGGCCCACACATAAACCAATGGTCGGGATCCGATTACCCACTATCCTATGTGGTTTGGCACATCTAAGCCATGGATACTATCCTATGTGGTGTGGCACATCTGAGCCATGGATCTATAGTGGCTCATTGGGACTAGGGCAATATATACCATCCACGTTGTTAGGTCCTTACTCTTGGGAGTTTTAACACCTGATTCAGGTTCGAGTACCCATGGGTGGTGAAATTTTACTACGGCGTGAGTGCGTAAGGACCGAAAGAAAGAAAAAAGTAAAAAATAAAAAATTTCTATCCACATCATTGGTGACATATTATCTCACCCATCTTCCCTCATAAACTACTTTTCTTCAACGAGCGTCACGTGCTTAAGCTAACTTTGAAAAATAATACTAGAGAAGCTTACCTACTTTAGTAAAATATAAATAACTGGATAAAGACCGTTTTATAATATTTACAATATTGTTGTTGTTCTTATGAGAATTAATCACCTGCAATTGGAAGTAGGCTGGACTGTTTAACATTTTTTCCAAACTTATAATCTTTAATCATCTTGGGCTTTCAAAGACACTGTACTTTTAAGAGTGTTTTTTTTGTCATTTTGCGTGTGTACTTAATGAAATTCTGTGTACATGCCACACATGTGCCAATATGATGCATACACGTGAGAACCAATCATCCATCATATTAGTAGAGGCGTACACGAACCGAGCTAGCTTGGTTAGCTCGATTGACTCGACTCGAAAAAGCTTGATTCGACTCGGTTCGAAGTTGAGTTCGAGCCAAGTTGAGCTGATTTTGAGCTCGAAAACGAGTTCGAGCCGAGTTCAAGCTGTCCCAACTTGATTCGACTTTGATCGAACCCAGCTTGAATCCAACTTGGATCGAACTAGTGCAGTGACTCGGTTACTTTGATATTGATGTTGCTCACCAAGTGTTTGATGAAATGACTCAATGATGTGTGGCTAGTGGCAAGGAAGGTATTAGAAAATTCTACCCATGGTAGCTTACATAGTTAATCCATCTGTAAGCTATCTTCTCTTGCACTATATTATACAACTAGTTGAGAAGCAACGAATGGATATTCTACACATATTTTTCGATCCAAACAATCAAGTCAGTAAATCAATCTTGCAATTCTCTATCATAGAAATTAGCCATATTCACTGTTAGCAACAACAAAACTTCATCTACTCCCTTTTTTAGCTTTTATGTTGCTTAGAAAATGTTTAATGAAATACATGTAAAACCATTACTGCTATTTTAAAAACAGTGAGATTTTGAACGTGTAGATCAAGTGTTTGTGAAAATGCTGTAAAAATGAACTTGGCTTGAGCTGGCCCGAGCTACTAACCGAACCGAGCCGAGTTGGCCATTCAAGATCAGATCTCAAATATATCATGCCTTGATAGCACATATGTGGTGTGTATATAAGCTTTATTGTACACGTGTGTAGCTTAGCAAAGCTTTTCATTGAAGGAAAATAATTGTAAATATGGGATTTTAAGTGAACTAAGGTAGGTTAGGTCCATGCTCTTGCTCCGATGGTAGACTCTCAGGAGTTTCAACACCGGGTCAAGGGTTCAAGTACCCATAGGCGGTGAAATTCCACTAGCGTGAGCGTGTGGGAGTGTGTGTGTATGTTATAAAAAAAAGTGAACCATAGTCTTCTCGTCCGGTTTTTAAGTCGGCTTAGCCGAGGGTGACACACGTGCTAGCATGATACATACGTGTGAGATCTAATCCATCCATCAGGTTGGTCCATCCTTTTACATGCTTTCCCAAAAATAAATCTAGTTCACTCAACATGTGGCCCCAATATTAGTAACAAAAAATGCGTTAGAAAATTTAAGCTTTTTCAGACGGTACATTTGTTTTGTAAATTGTGGGCCCCATTAGATCTAGGACATATCCTTCTATGCTGGCACATGTTTGGCATGTACATAAGGTGTATTGTACACGTGTGGGCTTTGCAAAGCTTTCTAATGGAAGCTTCTTAAATATATAAAAGGAAAAGAAGTTTTCTTGGTAATCAGTGAGAAGGTTTGGTCATTGGCTTCTATAATCAAAAAGGGATTGTTTTTATGATCTTTTAGAGTATGACGATTGATACGCAGGATTGGTTGGGCAATCCTAATCTCTAATTTTTGGATACTTTTATTTCTGCCGTCCAAGAAATGCACACCATAATCAAATAATCAGATAATAAAATATTCTTAATTTTTGGCTCATGATATCTATATCTAAAGTGGACACAGAATTTGTACAGCTTAGGTTTTTTTGGCCACATATATAATTTTTAAGTGCTTGCGTATCATTCATTACTGTCTGCTAAAGTACCAAAGTTTTTATTTTTTCTTTCCTACTATTGATACCAGGAAAGTCCACGCCTGAAGGGGACGCGAATTGCATTCTGTGTGGCCAAGCGTGATGTATTGGTTTCATCTGTGCCGTCCATCCATTTTTTAGATTATTATAGGGTATGAGCCTAAAAAATGAGACAGGTCAGAGTTTCAAGTGGACCACACTGCCGCGGTGTTAATGACGCCTACTGTTGAAACCTTCTTATGGCCCACCATGATGTTTATTTTACATGCAACCTGTTCATAAGGTCAGATAGACCTGGATGAAGGGATAAAAACAAATATCATCTTGATCAAAACTTTTGTAGATCTTAGAAAGTTTTTAGGTGTTCAATCCTCTGTGTGGTCCACTTGAGCCTCGTATTTACCTCATTTTTTCTGCACCGTACAATAAAATAATCTGAAAATTTGATGGACGGAGTGGATAAAAAACATACGTCAATGTGGGCCACACAGAGCCCCTGCCTGGACCAAGTCTGTCCAGTCCAAGCGGGGACTCGGTCCTGGCGAACGCGGATTTCCTGCCAAAGTCTGGTGCGGAAACTTCCTGCACAAGGATGCTGGGTGGGGCCGAATGCAATGTATGTTAAAAATCCATTCCGTCCATACGTTTTTATAGATTATTTTATTTTTTATTTTACAAAAAATGAAGTGTATCTAACACTCAATTCGGCCACACGAGAGGAAACAGTAGTAATTCAGTGAGCACCGTTGAAGCATTCTTATGCCCATAAATGTTTTGTCAAGCTATATTTCTAGTGTTTTCACTTCATCCCATTGTTAATGATCTTATAAACGGTTTAGATATCATATAAACTTCAATGTAGAGCCCAGGAAGGCTTCAACGGTAGAAATTTCTTTCCCCAATTTTCTCTCTCGTGTAAACAACTGTAGTTTTTTATCACCTAATTTTTGCTATGAAGTCCTAAAATTAGATCTAAAACACATGGACGGAATGGATTTCTCACATACATTTCAGTGGGCCCTACCCAGCATCTTTGTGCAGTAACCTACGAAAGGCTTTCACGAAATCCGCGTCCGGTCCAGGCAAGGGCAGGACGCAATCGGCTTTTGCCTTAGGCGGCTGAGGAATTGTATGATCCTCGACCGAGGATATGCATAGTATACTTGCGTTTCAGTAGTGCAAGTGGGACCCATGGTTTAGCAATCCAGTCCATTGTTCTGCTAGGGCCAATCAAGATGGACCGCCTATGTGAAATCTCAACTACAGGACCATTTTAACCACTAATCAACCGTCCATTTCTAGAGCATCAAATTGAAAGGTTAAGATAGTCCCATCAAAGATATGTTTGGAGGATGGCCTATCCATATTGCTTGGAAATAACAGATCAATGGCTTGGATGACCGATCTATGGGCTTGAATTACACAAATTAATGGCATGAACGGTTAGAATAGTCCCATCAAAGAACATTGGCTCATCTACTCTCCAAAGGACAGTAAGTTTCTTCAAAATAGGAGTTTGCAAGTCCAAGTCTCAGCCTAACGTGTTGTCATCATTTTCATTTTACTGATTTTGGATGGTTTGTGATAATGCATAAGAGCGATTTACTAAGTCCTCACGGTTGTATATCCCTAACCATCTACAAGCAAGCACATCTAACGAGTGCAAATGAGTTGGGTGTACATGAGCAGTTAAAAAGTTAAGACCTATGAATCCATCAATTAGAGCTCTGGATTTAAAATTCAAGCTTTATGGTTTTGAGTTTAAAAGTTTGAACTATGCCTACATTTTAAGGCTTTATTAAGTGAGCCACGCATGATCATTAATTTAAATTAGAATTTTGAATTATTCAGATTAAACGATTTAATGGATCCTACTATAATTGTGATAATTGTAAATATATTTAGAGTGAGACACTTGAACTGCGGTCTCTATATATGGTTATTAATCTAGATATACAAAATTATTGTGTGAAAAATCCTATTTAAATGAGGTATGATGAGTAAACTTTTCTATTATTATTATTGTTATTTTAATAAATAGATGTCTTGATTTCCTCGTTCACATAAGAAAGAAAATCATAGCTTCAGTGAAGGATTTTCTTAAAGTTTAAGGTACAGAAAATCAAAATTTTTGTTGGCTATATCAAGGAATCAAAATATCTTCCCAACTGAGTACACTTTAAGGTTTTGGCATTGAATTTTTATTATTAATGTATAAATGATCGTCAATTTCACAATTAAGGGATATCATAAGCTCCTTCAAAATCAACATTACTTGATCCCATCGGAACTTAAGACTTAGAACCACACCCAAACTTAGCTCAAAACAAAAAAGAAAAAAAGAAAAAAAAGAGAGTAGTTAATTAAGTACATAAATTTTAATATACAATAAACCGTGTTAATTGATTTGCCATAATAATTTAAGTTTACTTATCGACCATGTAACTAAAATAACGTTTATCAAGCAATCATGACCTTTCAATTTGTTTCTATCAAATACGTACGGTTAAAAAGTAAAGTAGACAGATTATAAGGGCAAAATTAGATTGATGTAAAATTTTGAGTTATGCTCCATCTACAATTTGGTCAGTCATTTGGATGGTTTGGATTGATGTACACCTTTTGTGCGGCTTGGATGTCCTGCGCATGTAACCCGTTGCTAGAAAGTTGGTGTAGCATGGTAAGCTTAGTTCTACGGTTGTATGTGATTATTCCTTGTACGCATACATATTCATATATGTATTAGATATCAGGTGGCTGTGTTACTTCAGAAAATTATAAAATAACTAGTGTCATGTTACATGCATTTAGTACGGTCATGATCCGTACAACAGAGGAACACCGGGAGATAACCATCCATCAAATATCTGTCCTTTTCCATGGACGGTTGGTGTGGTTTTCTGTTAACTGTCTATTTGAAGGACATTGATCAAAGGAATTAGAAGCTCGAAGGTCCAGATCACCCGATCATGGGTCCCTATTGCACAGACATGTGCATGAGACACGATTCGCACTGCGATGCATGAGGACTTGGGATAGGTGAACCTGCCACTAGCCAATGGCTAGTGGTCGGTGCTATGTGGGCCCCAACATGATGTATGTGTTTCATCCATGTCATCCAACCATTTTTTTCAGATCATTTTATGATATGAGCCCAAAAATGATTTAGATCCAAATCTCAAATGGACCACACAGTGTTCATTTAACGGACACCATTAAAAACTTCCTGTGGGCCACGAAAGTTTTGGATCAAGCTGATTTTTCTTTTCCCCCTTCATCCAGGTCTGTAAGACCTAATCAA
Organism: Magnolia kwangsiensis; assembly: GCA_037074715.1. NCBI lineage: Eukaryota > Viridiplantae > Streptophyta > Magnoliopsida > Magnoliales > Magnoliaceae > Magnolia > Magnolia kwangsiensis. Next base: position 22,760,873 of record CM073579.1, read on the forward strand.
CAGGTTGGATGTCAAATAAACATTAAATCGAGCCCTAGGAGGTTTTTAACGGTGGACGTTCAATCACTACTATTTTCAGGTGGTGTAGTCCCCCTGAGTTTTATATCTCCCTCATTTTTTGGGATCAAGCACTAAAATATCTGAAAAACTGGATGGACGGCGTGGACAAAACACATACATCATGGTGGGGCTCACAGAGCACAGACCACTTGCCACTTGGCCAGTGGCAGCGTCACTAGCCAAACGCGTCCGCACGATATGGCAAGCATGAGTCTTAAATGGTATGGAATTGGAGAGGAAAAATGAACGGTGTGGGTCAGCTGACTTTGGAATTATCCGTGGTCCACACATGATCAGAGGCTTACCGGTCATTTGTGGGCCCTAATTAGACAGATGTGGGTCCCACTGTTTCTACCAATGGAATGTAACCCCCAATGTAAATGCTACTCCTATTCATGCTAGTGTGGGGTAAAATCATGGTTCTAGGATGCGGATTGCGTCCTTCACCTGCCGGACGGACTCAGTCCAGGCAGGGCTATGTGGGGCCCATCATTATGTATGAGTTTTATCCACACTGTTCATTCATTCTGACAGATTATTTTAGGGTATTAGACCAAAAATGAGGCAGATCCAAGGCTTAAGTATACCACACCATAAGTAGCGGTGATAATGACAATGACAGTTGAAATCCAACCAACATGTTCATAAACTTCCGCGGCTTGCAGGAAGTTTTGAACGGTGGTTGTTCAATTCCCACCGTGTGGTCCACTTGAGCCTTGGATCTATCTCGTTTTTGCTGTTATACCCTAAAATAACCCGGCAAAACGGAAGGACAGTGTCGATAAAACCCAAAAATCATGGTGGACCCCACAGAGCCCCTGCCTGTACCGAGTCCATCCAGGCAGGGCCAGCACGCAATCAGCGTACGTTTTAAGCAATCAAATCTACTTGGATGAGTCGCGTGGGACCCGCCAAGTCTTGAAACCTTCGACAGACAAAATCCAAGTATAAATGCAACCTACCATATAAAAATACATGTATTAATACCGTGGAGAGCATATAATAGCCGTGTTTAAAACCTGGACCATCAGATGACCCGAACCGCCAAAACGAGTGGACCCACTAAAGAAACAGATCCAACCAGAGGGTCCCACTCGTTCACCATCTAGGCCAGCAGTTGTTTCAGTCAGACCAACTAGGCCAACCTTGGTATAATTCATTTTATTAATGGAAAATTCTAACATGCAGGTAGCTTCAAGGAAGGTCCTGCGCTGCGCTGGGATGCTACGTGGGACCCACCATAATCTTTTTGAAAAATCTACCCGGTCAATCCGTTTTTTCAGATGCTTTTGCTACGAGAGGCCAAAAATCAACTGGAACCAAGAGTCAAGGAGGCCATGCAAGAAGGAAAACTGGAGAAAGAGTTTTTCACCGCTGAAACCTTACTAGGTTCCATCTTGATGTTTATATGCCATCCAAACTGTTTATAAGTTCATTTTCAGTGGGATGAAGTGAAAACACAAAAATATTAAGCTTATAGTAAACTTTGACGGCCCTACAAATGTTTAAACGGTGGTCACTGAAACTCCACTGTTTCCTCTCGTGCGGCCCACTTGAATTTTGGATCCATCTGATTTTTGGTATGACGTCCTAAAATGATCTGAAAAAACGGATGGACGGGGTAGATTTTTCAGAAACGTCATGATGGTTCCCACGTAGCATCCCAATGCAGGAACTTTCTTGGAAAAGCTTTGGCAGGAAATCCGCGTCCAAAGAAGTTCCATGCACTTCCCTGTTAACCGCACACGTGGCAACATATTACTGGTCAATAAAACCGTTGTTCTGACGGGCCATTACGTGGATAGGCCATATTCAAAAAATCGAAGCAATTGGACAGCGTGCCTATTCTATCAGACGCTCAATGTGGTGATAGTTGTCCAATCACTTCAACTTTTGGCCTATCGCCCATCGACACCGTGGCCCACTAAATCAACAGTCCTGATCAGCAGAAATATTGCCGGATGTACTCTTAATTAACTGTTTGGACGAACCAGCAACACGAAATTCGGGTCGGATCCGGGTTCGGGTTTTAAAACGTTCATGTATGTTAGATAGAATGAGAAGCCCAACTCACCGAGTTTAACGACGGGCACTGCCAACTGACAAGATCCGACGGGCATGAGAAGCTTTTGTTTCAGTCGCCTCAAATCGGGTCTATAAACCCATAAATCTCCCTCACGTTTAATAAGATCGTCACACCTAAAGATCTCCCACATGGGCCCACATGATCCCACAAGCACGACGGTCACAGACCGTCCATCTCTTCGGCCACTTCTCACTGCTAGATTAGCCACCACCAAATGGACCTGTAGCCTGAACACATCCCTGGCCCCCTTATTCGGGTCCCTACCACATGGGACACGGGCGATCACGGCATCGAACGCGCCATACTCTTCGAACCGTGGCATCGGTATGATCGGGCATTTGGGTGCATTGAATTTATGGTCCTCATCAATCCATTCAGGATAAAAGTCCTCCCACCTGAGATCTTTGGTCACTCGATCAAAACGTACGGTGGTTGTATTGCCTAGAGCTTGCCACTTGATCCAACCGTTCCCTTCCTCTTCTTCTTCCATGTTCACTAAGCCGATATGGGTTTCAGTCCCATCAGATTCTTTTGCGAGGAAATTGAACGGCTCGGATTGTTCGGTGGCCTCGCTTTTTGTTGAATGGCGCAATCTCTGATGTTGTTCGAGCAGGGAGGTATAGGTTATAACCACGAACAAGACAGATAGAGAGAAGATAGAAATATGAGAGAGCTTCAGCTTTAGGAATGAGGTCTTTGAAACAACCATTTCAGCCTTGCATCTACTTTTCTTCTATTTGGTAGACAACTAAGAATATTTATATATGCTGAGGTAGGGTGTGCATGGCGCACGTTAAGAAGGTGGGCCCCACATGAGGAGGTGGGGCTTGGAATAGGTAAGCGCAGCCACCATAAAAAAGGTAGATTCCTGTGTGCGTCTCCGCAAATTCTTAAACGGTAGTGACTCATGTGGGGCCACCATATGGTTGGAAAATACAAGTGTGGTCCATTCAATGAGTCCATATCGATGTTTTTTACACAAGGTGATCCTTGTAGTGGGGCCAACCTATTGGACGGTTTGGATGTCTCATGAAAGGTTGAAAGTTATCCATTCGGTGGACCATAACTATTGTACCAGATGGTTAAGATCATTTAATCAGCCCATCCACGATAGGGTCTGTAATTCAGACGGTACAGATTGATGTACACGCGCATGATGAGGTTGGTGGACCAGTCACCATCATTTAAGAAATGGTGGAATACCCACAATAGCATAGGTGGGACATGCACGCATGGAGCGTTTTCATACGAAAATAAGCTAGGAAGGTCCAGATACACAGTAATAAAAGCACAGTACAGGATGCCCGCACTCCCTAAACTAGGTAAGGAGAAGGGGACCATTTCAACCGTATCTTGTTACAGGGTAGGATGGTGGCAGTCCCAGATGACCCACTTAAGGAACCCTCCTCAACCACTTCGGATCGTGACCCTCCAACCCTGGCCCACCAAACATAGGGCTTGATGTTGGTCATGTTAGATTATGTGCCGTCCATCAGATTAAAATAAATATATATGTTTATATGTACGGATGTGATTATTTTATATATGTGATGATATCGAAAATCATTTATGATTGAAATGGACGGTTAATAAATAAGAAATGTTCAACGTGAAGCAAAATAAAAGCAGGGAAGTTCTATTTCTTGGCCCCATCAATGATGGGCCCACCTAGATGCAAGGTCAGATGATTATGTTCTTTTCATCTATTTGATCCAACCATTGATGGATGGTTGTACAAAAATCTCACAAATGGGAATTCCTATCTGATCAATATCTAGTAGATGGTCAGGATCATCGCATTCTGCCAGGTGGGTCCATCACGGTTTTTAGGTTTACATAAGATACATGATAATGATACAAAAATATATTGGTCATCTTACACGGTAACTTCACCATGACCTGACCCTCAGCAGCACTAGTTGGACACAACGGGTAAAACACCTGAGCTCTATGGGACCATCGTGCTATGCATATGACATCTACTCTGTCCATCACGTACGCTGCCTCGCATGCACCGTTCATCGTAACAATCAGATGGACCCACAACTCAGGTGGGCCATACCACGAAGAACAATGTAAAATCATGGCTAAAACCTCTATGATCAGGTGGTGTGGTTGTTATCAGTTTTGAATCATGTTGTTTTTCAAATTGGCCGTTTATCTTGGTGAGGGACACCTGATGAATGGGTTGGATGGAATACACACACTGTTTTGGACCACACACAAAAAGCTATCGTTGGTTCCTCATCCAAATTGTTCCCCATGGTGTGGCCCACCTGAGATGATTTCTGATCACAGGGCCCGATTTCGAGGGACTCACATGATGGACGTAGTGGATGTCACACATACAACATGCTGGATCCAAAGATCTCTGTCGTTGTAGAATATCCCCGTCCATCTCACCGTATATAAATTGCAATGCAATGCACGCCAGAGTTTTAAAATCAAATTATTAAATCGGAAGAATCCGATGCTGAATGCAAATATCTACGTTAGTGATCCTGCACTTTACTTCGATCTACATGGATATGTATGTGTACAACATTTGGACCGTCCAACGGACAGTTCCTACGGTGGATGGGCCATATATCGACATGCACATTGGTTAATGATCCTAGCCATTGATTGGAAGGTCTTTTCGCATTGAACGTTGATCCTCAAAAGTCATGCAATTATTGGCTCCGATCACCAGGTCCGTAAGATTCCTAGAACGAATAAACAGCTGGGAATTTGTAGAAGGGTCCCACGTGTATGTATATCAAGAACTTTCACTGAGATATTTGCCCTGACCGTTCGATCCTTTCCCAAGCTTTTGAACGTATGGTATTTAACCATGCGTTCGAGCTTTACCAGGCCCCACCAGTAATGTTTACGTGGAATGCAACCCGTGCATTGAGTTACAACGATCATCCTTTTCGTATACCACAGAGAAATGCATAATCATGCTATTTGTGGCATTAGGAAATTCCAGAGCTTATTTGATTAGCTGTTAATACCTTACATGGGTTTTCAAGTAAGTAATGATTACTTACTTTGGTATTTCCGTGCTGACCTGTACTGATTTTCAAATAAGATAGGTTACGTGGCACAACTCTATGGCACCACCATGAAGTATGTGTTTCATCTACACTGTCCATTTAATTTGGTGGATCACTGAGGAAATGAACTTGAAAACGAGGTTTGGAATACATCATAGGAAATAGTTGGAACCCTTCAACGCCATCACGGTTTTTATTTTACATCCAACATGTTCATAGGTAGAGGTGGGCACCGGACGATCCAATCTAGCCAACTCAACTCGTCCAACTCGGTCTGATCCAACTCGACCCGAATCGAATGGGTGAGTCGATCCAAACCGAGTAAGCTTTGTCCAATCCGAACTCAAATAGAGTCAAGTTCTGAGTTACCAAGTAACTCGATTTGTCTCGACCTGAAACTCGATTTGGTTAGACTCTACTCGATCCGAAACCCGGCTAGACTAGACTCTTTATATCTACCCCGACTCAATCGTAGCCTCTCTCTCTCTCTCTCTCTCTCTCTCTCTCTCTCTCTCTCTCTCTCTCCCTCCTTTGTCCTCCTCTTCTAAGCCTGACAACCACCTCTCTCTCCCTTGTCCTCCTCCTCTTCTAAGCTTGGCAACCACCCACCACCATCACCCTCCTCCTCCTCCTCCTCGTCCTCTCTCTCCCCTTTACTCCCTCCCTCCCTCTTCCAAACCCGACAACCACCTCCTCCTCTTCCAAGCCGAGCAACCACCCACCACTATCGCTTTCCTCCTTTTCCTCTCTGTCCTCTCTACTCCCTCCCTCCCTCATCTCTCAATCCGACTCGGTGCCAACTCGACCTGACTCAGTACTTCTGACTGGATCAGACTCGGTCCCAATCAATCCAGGACAAACTGAACTCGGATTGAGTTAGGCATGCTGGACTCGGTATCGAGTCAGATCAAGTTTAGGTCAGGCCTATTTCAAAACCGGATCAAGTCGAGTCAACTCTAAGTTGGTATGACTCGACTCGATGTCCAACTCTATTCATAGGTGGCCCACACATGGATGAAGATAAAAAACATATATTAGCTTGATCCAAAACTCTCGTTGCCCATGAGAAGTTTTTAATGGCAAGCATTCAACCTCTACTATTTTCTATGGTGTGGTCCACATGAGCTTCAAATCTTATAGTTTTTGGGCTCAAGCTCTAAAAGGACATGAAAAAAAATAAAGGACGCATGGATATGAAACAAAAATCATGGTGGGCTCCCCTTAGTTTTGGCTTTATAAAGGTTGGATTTCGTTTGATTTTTAAGGTGAAATTCTGCCTCTAAGTAGTGTCTGCATCTCATTATTGTGATTTATCACCATTTATCAATATTTATATTTAAGTAAGTACCCGTTAGTTTAAGTATGTCCCTTCATCCTAGTGGGGCTCATATCATAAAGGGGTTGGATTTAACATAACTAACTGTAACGCATTGGAAATCGGGGGTCGTGCATACGCTCGACTCCCGAGTTCCCGAGTGTCACTTATCATCAATTTTATGGTTTTATGATTAATCAAGTTTAAACGCGCATCGTGAAATTACTTGGAGCATGAAATGAAACCACAACTAGTCTACTGAAATAAAAGATATATATATATATATATATATATATATATATATATATATATATATATATATATATATATATATATATATATACAAGTCCAAAAGAATATAAAGGGGTTGCCCAAGGCGTTGCCCAACAAAATTCACAAGAGAATCATGTGTCTAAAAGAATGGTGTGCTGAGCCCACGACTTAACACCCCAGAATACCGTCTCCTAAGCAGATGAAAAACCGCCCATCAACTAGAAGTAGGAGAACTCATCCACCTCCTCTAGGTTCATGTCACCAGTGCCCTCGCACCCTACGTCACCTGCGATTACTAAAGAGTCTGGTTGGTGTTTTAAAACACCGTCCCAGAGTGGGAGTAAGTGATCAACTCAGTGAGTGCTATTAGTCTTAAATTTTAACATGCATCAATTATAATATGAACTTAATAAAAAACAGATAATCAACAATACCTAACAACTCTTATTTAAAATGCATGCATGTAGAATGATATGATGCATGCCTTCGCCACAACATTCTCTCGAGCGACTCCATCTAACGATCACATATGTCAACACTCCCTCAGAGCGACCTTGACTTCCAAGTCGCCATCCTAACTAATGCGACGCAATGCGATTGTGTTAGCTGAGTTATTAATTTAAGTTCATTCATCCAGCAAGTTGGGGAATCTGATACACCCCACGTATCAATGCCCTAAGCCGGTTGCGAGGTCAAGACCCCCCGATGCGTGAGGCCGAGACCTCGCGCTCCGTGATCCCGTTGGGTTCCTCATCCCGAACTTCAAGCACATGAGGAGTGCGGAGAGAAAGGGATCGCTCGCGGTCACTAGGGGGAGGCGCGACATCCCAGCGTAGGCTGACAGCTCATACATAGAGTCTCATTCCATCATGCCCGGCTCACGAGACTGTAGACCAGTTTACAAGTGGGTTATTGATGGGCTACAATGGTTGTAGAGAGTTTTAGGTTCCATATATATGTGAGCAACCAGGGTTAACAAACAAGATTTGTCAGACAATAGGCTAGACTGCCAGAGTCAGACGAGCATGAGACGAGTGACATCGGGCACCGAGGACCCATGTAGTCAAACTACAGCCACCCGAACACACCCGCCCAAACCCACGGGTCTAGCCCTAGCATAATCCTACCGACGGGACTAGCGCCTCTCTTCATGTTCCCGACCAACCCGAGGGTTCACTATTGATTCATAACATGCCAACCATTAAGATTATCAACAAGCACAACAATGTCATATTCACATACATCGCAACCTACGATTTAAATATTCCTAGCAAGCATACTTCATTATTATGAACAAGGTGCGTGTGAGTGTGTAGGTTAGTGAGAAAGTTGAGTACTTCTAACACCTCAAGAAATCAAACACACAAGAGTCAAGATTCATAAGTACTATGAAGCAACACATATGGGTAAACCATTCAAACAAACATGAGCATGTATTCATTCTTATGCTAAATCATGTGAGAGACAAAATCAACATCAAATGTAAATTAATCATGCAAAACCATGCAATTCTAACAACACACTATTCCTCATTTTCTCTAATTTCCTCAATACAACAACTCAACAAACAAAATCATTAAACTCCTGCTATAATTGGTGCTAGGCCACCTAAGGATAATAGTCCGCACCTTCGGATCGTTGGAGGCTTAATAGACGACCTAGAAATGAGGGTTTTGGGGGTTGGCCGGCCGGAATCCCTAAAGCAAGCTCTTGCATGTGAGAAATCCAAGCCAAACCGTTCTCAATACATGGGTTTCAAGAAAAAGGATGAAGGATCTTGCCTAGATGCTTCATGGAATGATTATTGTGGTGGTGGTGTAGGATTTTCTTTGGAGAAAGGAGTAGGGAGTTGCAATGCTTGATCTCCTCGGCCCCACCACGATCTAGGGTCCACCTTGGATCTCTTCTTCACTCTCTCTTTCACTCTTTCTTCCTCTCTTTCTCTTTCTCTCTTTCTCTCTCTTTTTCTTTCTTTCTTTCTTTCCCTAGGGCAAAAATCGTATGGGGAGAGGGGTGCCCAAGAGAAGGTCTTTTTATAATGTCAAAGTTGGTGTAAATGGCCCTAAGGGCTAAGTTTTTACTATACTAGACTTATGAGAGGGTCTTTCTAAGATCTAGGGCCCACTATGGGGTGTACATATCGATATACACCATAGGATAAGTGCTCCATGGCCCGATGAAGGGCCATGCCAAACTTGGGATCAAACGGATAAGCGAATGTGAGATTTGACCATATGGTCTCGATCCTTAAGTGGCCCTATGGAGTCTATTCCTTTAAGACCCTTTTCTTGGTCCGTACCTTTCCGTAGACTTCCGCGGTCTTACCGGTCGAATTCCGGCGACCTTCGACCCTTAACCGATGTCGACGCGCGACCCTGATTTATATGCCGACAACCCAAGTCGACTCAACCCGAGACCAATACCATAGCGACCGCGCCGTTGCCGCGATTCCGATGCCGCGACTCGCGCGCCGAGACGATGCCCTGGTCAAGAGATGTGGGCCAACGTTCGGTGCGAGAAAACGCCGCGCGTTGCGAAACCCAAGAGAATCTCTACGATGTATCACATCAATCACATCAATCCCATCAATCAATCACTCATCAATCCATCACACGTCAAGTACACATCACTTCCATCCCTTTTCCCAAGCAACCACAAAAGTCTCCCAAACCCATACCTCTCTTACACAAAAAGCCACCAAAGTCTTCACCACCCATACCTCTCTTACACAAAAGCCTCAAAAGTCAAAGATTTCTTACACCCCCCATCATTCATCCATCCATCCATCTCTCTCTACATCACTCTCTCTCTTTCTCTCTTTCTCATTTCAAAAATCCCAAGCAACAAAGAGCCCCACGTTTGGAATTTTGCAAGAATTTCTAAGCTCCAAGTGGCCTACCTTTCTACCCCAAAATCTCTCATCTCAACCCTCCATTCTTCATCTTAACCATTGAAGTTGAAGCTAAGGTGCCAAGGAACCCTTAAGAGCGAGAAGATCGGATGGTGGATGCCTCTATAGGGTAGTTTTTTTTATTTTTATGGTGGACCAAGTGAGGCCCACTGATCAATGGTGTGGATCTCACTTGGGACCCTAAAATGTGGCCGATGGACCACTTGAATCATCATGATCATTCCATGATGGGGCCATTCTCCATGGACCCCATCATGATGTTTATTTTCTCTTCAAAGGTCATCTAGACCGTCCATGTTGGTGGGGAAAGGATCCCCACCGTTGATTTTAAATTTCGGTGGTCCCACATGCTTTAAGGCCCACTTGATGTATGATTTCATGTAAGGGAGGGCCCATAATGTCGGGGTCCCTCCATCACAAGGCGTGTCCCACTCTCCATGTCTCTCTCTCTCTCTCTCTCTCTCTCTCTCTCTCTCTCTCTCTTTTATTTCTTTTTATTTTGTATTATTTTTATGGCATGTGATAAGGTTGTGTGGCCCACTTGAATGGATCCCACCTTGATGCATTTATTTTTATTCAAGTGGGGCCCACCTTAGACGTTATTCCCATGCCACCCATCATTGGTAGCCCACTTTATCAGGGCCCACCATTTTCAAAAAAAAAAAATAATAATAATAAACCGTCCAGCGTCTAGGACGCTGGACGTTGTAAAGGAAAGAAGAAAAAGAAAGAAGGAAAGAAGTTTTTGGGGTGGTACCCTCGTATAGGCCCCACCCTGACGTTTATGTTCGATCCAAGCCGTCCATCCTCTTACCCACGGTATTTTAGCTGTTGGGTAGAAGTTTGGAGCTGATCCAATCACCTGGTGGGCCATAGCGCCAAATATTGCGTCCTCACCATTCAAACACTAATTTCTTATTTTATTTCACTTCCAAGCATCAAAAAAATTCAAACTCTGGACTCATTTCGACTGTTGCGGGCCACTGAACACAATGGCCGGGGTGGATTACTGTGAAGCGGGCCCCATGTGTGAAAAACTCCAAAAAAATGGATTTTTTCCCTTTTTCTAAAATCTCATAAGCCTCTACCTACTCGTCAACGGGTAGCGCCTGCACGCAGGCGCGTGCAGCCCTTTCTAACGGACGGACGTAGGGGGGGCCCACGGCCCTGCATGTGGGCCCCACCATAATGTTTATTTGTCATCCAACTTGCTCATGAGGTGGGCCCCTCCAAAAATGAAACAAATCCAAAACTCAGGTGGCCCACACCACGCGAAACAGTGTGAATTGAATTTTACCATTGAAAAGTTTTTGGGGCCCACAGAAGTTTTGGATCAAGCTGAAATTTATGTTTCCCCTTCATCTAGGTCCGAGCGACCTTATGAACGGGTCAGATGGCTTTTAAACATTACTGAGTGGGCCCCACATGGGACCCACGTTGTTGTATGTGTGGTAGTCCACCGTCCAGGCGGACGGTGGCACTCACCCTCCTTGCACACGTGCTGCCTCCACTCTCCACGGACGGTGGGGCCCTGCGTGATGTATGTGCCTTACCTGCACTGTCCACTAGACAGTGGGACCCACCATGATGCGTATTATGCATCCAGACCATCCATCCACTTGTATAGACCATTTTAAGGCCTATGGGAAAGGCCCATTTGATTTGTAAAGGCTTATGGGTTAGGCCCCATTTGGACTGTAAATGGCCTATGGGCTAGGCCCATTTGATTTATGAAACGCTTATGAGCTAGGCCCATTTGATTCATTTAAGGCCTAAGAACTTGGACCCACTTGATATGTAAAGCCCATGGGCTTAGGCTCACTTGATATTTAATGCCTATGGGTTTAGGCCCACTTGATATGTTTCAAGTCCATGGGACTAGGCCCATTTGATATGCTTTAAGGCCCATGCAATTGGACCCATTTGTTGCATTCTTAAAACCCATGGAAGTGGACCCATTTGATATATTGTGAGGCCCATGGGACTAAACCCATATGATGATAAAAGGGGTCCATGGAATTAGCCCCATTGGATTTATTTGAGACCCATGAGTTAGGCCCATTTTATTTGATTAAGGCCTAGGGGTTTAGGCCCATTTGACTCATGTTAGGTCTATGGGTTGAGGCCCACTTGATCTACATGTGAGATCCCAATTGGTGTGGCCCATTGGTCACATACTAGACTCATGAGACTATGCTCATTTGATGCAATCCAAGGCCCACGGGTTTTGACCCATTGCAATGCACATAAGACCCATTGGTGTGGCCCATTTATGTGGCCCATCTGATGAATAAAAGGCCCATAGGATATGGCCCATTTGATATATATAGGAAAAGCCCAATGGGGTGAACCTAAGGTCCATTGCAATGTGTAATCCCATACCGATTACGTAGCGATGTTTAAGAAGATCGTGCCTTGGGAGCAATGTTGGTTTGACGTCCACATTGCGAGTGTAATGTTGGTTGGATGTCCACATTACGACTCTCCTTAGGGCCCATTTCTAGGCCGTACTTATTGTGTATAGGCCGTCCAGGTCCATCTGCATTGTAAGATAGTTCATTTTATTATAACATGTTTAGTACAGTTTCATGACTCATGATCATACGCATCATATGTATGCTTGACGTGATAATTGTCTGATCATAGCATTTGCCTTCGGGCAGGTTGTTTATGGGCTCCCGGTTAGGCGGTGTTGCCCTACATGAGCGCACGATATGCGCAGGATTGGTTGCATGACTGGATAGCGTGATTCATGCATTCCGCATTTGTGTGACATGGTTATTGTACGCCCTAGCGACATCAGGACCGTAGCCTCCACAGACGCATCGTGGTTGGCAGGATTGGATACCGAAAATCATGTTCTACATCGGGTGCTATTGATATCCCTGGGTGAAAGTCCCTAAACCCTTATGGTACCAAGAGGTTGCTCCAACGTCTAGACCGAGTGGGTAGATGAGCGTTGGGTGCCGATTACCAGACGGTTACGCTCTCCACTGTGTCGTGGTCGGTTGGAAGGGGGTTCGGCCTTACCCGCCTGAGAGTAGGGGGCAATGCTAGGCTGAGTTTGACCAGCTCGAGGAATGGGTCCGCTATCGACGAGTCGCGCCCGATATTGGCAGACGGATAGTGTGGTCTCTTCCACTTACCTTATTGCGCACGATGTGGCAGCAATCTGGTTTAGAGGGTACTAGACCCCGGTGATATTCCATATTTTGATTTGTATTGATGTATGAACATAGATGAGGACCTGTATGCTTGAGTTGCATTGCACATAGCATGGCCTTTGGATGGCCGATACCATTCATATCTTGCATCGCATAGCCTTGGTACGGCTCATGATATTATGGATCCATCTGCATATTCCGCTTTACTCAGACATTGCATGTTCATATTACTACCTTGCGCACACACTTTCACCACCCTCTAAGCTTTCTGTAAGCTTATGCACGACCGTTGCGTGCAGGTGACGTTGATTTGTAGCAGCACTGAGGCAGGAGCACGTTGCAGAGAATTTTGGAGTTTTTGTTCTTTACCATTATATTTTCCTTTATGCTCATTGTACTTGTAAAGTTTTTGATCATAGTGAAAATGTAATGGAGTTCTTGGTTGTTGTTTGTGGGTTATGCCTTTGGTTATGCTTATTACGAATCAAACTGATATTTAAAATCCTCCTCGTAGCATCCCAGGATCGGAACTTGACGAATGGGAGCTAGGAGCCGAGAATGGGGTTCTACGGAGGCTGTCGGCGCTGGATTCGGCGATCGAAAATTTTGTGAGCCCAGTTTTCGAGTTTGGGACGTGACAATTCCAGTGATTGGAGAGGTTCTGGTGGTCCCTGACTACTAAACTTATAGGGTAAGTGGTCCATGGCCTGATGAAGGGCCATGCAAATTTTGAAAATGATCGGATATGGGGTTTGGTCGTACGGGTTCGGTTTACGATCAACGGTCATCGTGTCACGATCGGGTCCCAGGTTTTGTGGACAAGCGAAGGACAATACATTAGACCTTCACCAAAAATTTAGAAGAAATTCGATGGCTGAAAATCCCGGAGTCTTAGTTTCATTATCCCGTGCCAGATTTCAACTTTGGCCTTGGGTGGGTTGACATGTGTTGTAGTAACGGCTCGAATAATCAACCTTTAGGTGTCCAATGAGTCTGTGGTCCGCGATAGACCACAAGCCCAGTGAGATATATGTTTCCTTAAATTTTTATAATTTTCTGACCTTTCTGCGCTGCGATATATCTTGTACGGGTTGATGCTAAGTGTAAACGGTCGTTTGGCTTGGCGGACCACACTAAGCCCTATCATGATCTGTTTGGTTTACTTTAATGGGCTAATCCTAAGTTAATTAACTTGTAGTACCCCACCACGAGTGGCTTAAACGAATGGTCATACAGCAAATCCTATGTAGACACCCCAGGAAACTGTGCTGGTTAGATGGGACGTTATAAGGGTTGATTTGGTTTATTATTAAGATCCAAGCCTTATCTGAGTCGGCTTCGGTTAGGTCTTTAATTTATTTATACTCGTCTTGATTAATTGGAGACAGGTCGGTTAGATTTGGTTCCTATGTGAGTAAATTATGGGGCTACACCTGATGTTCAAGTGATCGGGCGGATTTGGTGGTTTTCTACGGTTCATTAATCGGATTCGTGAGGTTCTTTACTGGTACCACCCCTGTATAGACTAACATTGAGTACTAATGGTCATTTAAGTGATATTATAAGTTAATTTATAAAAAAAAATTTCAAGAATTTTTGAAAATCTAAAACAGTGAAAATCTAGGATGTTACACTAACAGTGGACCTACATCTTATTCCAAAGTTCCTATGGTGTGGAATGGCATGAACAATTCAATAGGGAAAAGTAGCTTCAGTGGTCATATCATTCCCATATAATTAAATAAGCAAAGTAAGATAATAATGAAAGAAGATTGACATGTCTTATTTCATTTGGTGTAAATTACCTAAGTTTTACTTAGGCCTGTTTTGGCAACTATAGTTGTTATTAACTTCGGCCTATTGTTACGGATCTTGTTTTAATTTTAGCTACAAATATTATCGGTAAGTATATGTACATTTCGTTATATAAAATATGGTTATGGATCAGATCCGTAGCTATTGGCTAAATAGCTACAAATTAAATCCGTAGCACTATTTCAAAGCAACGTCTACAAATTTGCTACGGATTATAACCAAAGCTTTTGATCATGTTTTTATTGGTGCATCATAGAAACTGATTTTTTATATTTATAACACTTAGATCAACTTCACGAACTGGTTAGACAACACTCACATATCACAACAAGTTCCACATGTTCAAATGTACGGTAATTCCAATACATTCATGTTGTGTTTTTTAGAATAAAAAAATAAATTTCAAAAATAAAAGTTATTTTTAGAAAGTAAATAAATATATTAATTATTTAAACTTTCCATAAATAGTAATGTATATCCAGTCGGTAAGAGAGGGGGTTTTTGCTTTTGCAACCAAGGTTCAAATATCTTCGCACCGTCCGCGCATGCACGTGTGTGGCATGGGCTGTAGGGCTGCTTGGGCGCTTTTTGGCGCTTTATTAGGCGCACTTGCACTTCGAGCAAAAAGAGCTTTAGTCTTTTTGACACATGGTTCAATTATTTTTTTTTGGCCATTGTACTGCTGGAATTGAACCAGGGTTTATCCTGATGGTTTATTACGTTTTATTGATTAAGAGTAATTGTGACATGATTGTACATGTGGCACCTGTGCCATGTGTCGCTTACGTGGATACGGTTTTTCCTGTTGGATAACTGCTTTTGTCTGAATGGGTTTAGAAATAACTGCTATAAGACAAATAGTCATGTCCTTTCATATAAGGTAATTATTTGCTGTGAATGGGTGTGGATTTCTTGAAGAGGCTCTATAGCACCTCTTCAGGAAGAAATCAATAACCCTTCAATTGATATAAATCATGAATTCTACAATCCAGATGTAGAAACTCTTATCCTTCAGATTATATCATCTTCTGTGTAATTACTCTCGATCTAATCTCTTGCTGAATTTTTTCTGAACGTCTTACAACATAGCGGTGTCAAAACTAGAGATCTGTTCAACACTTAAATGTGTAAATTTTTGTGTTGAAAATCGGATTGAGAGTTCATTGTATCCTGAAGATAATTTACAAATTTCCTTCATTTGCACTTGCTGAAAATTTTAGAAAAAGGGCAGCAAATCTGTCTTGAGAAATTGATTTTTCAAGTCAAGCCTTGAACCCGATAATTCTGATTGTTTCATTATTATTTTCTTCTATCCTCCATTGTGTATATATACTACAATTACTAACATTCAAGACAAATCTATTACCTTTTCACAATGGAGGCAATTCATTCCATTCAAGTTATGAACTAAGACTTTCAATGGTCAATTCTTCTCAAGATGACAGCAAAAGATGTTTTTCTTTCTGACTACTCTCAAGTTATCGTACATTCTAGATGATGATCTGTCTTCTCTACCTACGCCAAAGGAAGACGACTCAGATCAAGTGAAGGAAGAACGAAAGAAAATGAAGGAGGATGATTTTCTATGCAAAGGTCATATCCTAAACGCCCTCTCTAATTCAATCTATAATTTGTACCGTAAAATATCCCCTGCTAAAGATCTGTGGATAAAATTGAATCAAAAATATAAAACTGAAGAGATCAGTACTTAAAAATTTCTGATCGACAATTATGTCCACTTTAAGTTTAAAAATGATCAGCCAATTCTCTCCCAAGTAACCGAACTACAGAACTTGGTTGATGAATTGAAGATTGGTGGGATAGATCTTCCTGAAGAATTCTTGGTCGGTGTAGTAATTGCAAAATTACCCTCATCATGGTTTGATTATAAAAAGAAACTGAAACATGATGAAAAGAAGTACACTCTTAAAGGGCTTCAAAGACATCTTCGTATAGAAGAAGAGTCTAGAAACCGATACAAGAAAGAAAATGCTTCGAAAAATCATTCTAAAGTAAACATAGTAGAAGATGACAAGTCAAAATTCTAAAACTCCAAATCTATTCCCCCAAAGAAAGATACAGAGTTTAAGAAAAAGAGAAAGAAAAAGGGCAAGTGTCACTTCTGCAATAAGCCTGAACACTACATAAAAGAATGTCAACACAGGAAGAAACAACTGAAAGCTTAGGCTAACATGACAGAAGACCAACTTGTAGCAATGGTTACCGAAGCTAACATAGTAATATCCGATGGTGGATGGTGGTTAGATATTGGTGCAACCATTCATATATCGAAGGACCGAAACATCTTCAAAACCTATGAAGGTATAACAACTGGACAAGAAGTGAAGATTGATAATAACGTTCGTGCGAACGTTGTTGGAAAAGGTACAGTAGAGCTTCAGTTTACATCAGGCAAAAGACTGACACTAATAAATGTATTGCATGTACCTGACATGTCTTAAAATCTAGAGTCAGGTGATCTTCTCAATAAGAGAGGATTCAAAATAGTGATTGAGTTTGATAAGTTGGTTATCACTAAGAATGGTGTGTTTGTAGGCAAATGATATTCATGTAATGGTATGATTAAACTTAATAATAATAATAATAATAATGTTTCTGTTTATATAGTGGATTCTGTATCTTTATGGCATGCTAGACTAGGTCATGTTAATTATCATTTAATGAAAAGAATGATGATCTTAGGCCTTATACTAAATCATGAAATTCAAGAGAAATGTGATGTGTGTGCCTATTCTAAAATAACCAGAAAACCATTGGGACTGACATAAGAAAATCACAACCCTTGGAGTTAATTCATTCCGATATCTGTGATTTAAATAATACCTTAACTCGTGGAGGAAAAAGGTATTTTATCACATTTATCGATGACTTCACTAGATTTTCCTATGTATACTAGATAAAATCTAAAGATGAAGCCTTTGAAAAGTTTAAGCTTTATAAGGCCGAAGTGAAAAATCAATTAAATGTAAAAATTAAATCCCTCAGAAGTGATAGAAGGGGTGAGTACTCTTCTAATGAATTCAACGACTTCTGTGAATCAAATGGTATAATCCATGAATTTACGGCACCTTGCATACCTCAACAAAATGGCCTAGCGAAACGTAAAAATAGGACATTAGTTGAGATGATCAACTGTATGATATTAAATTCTGGATTACCTCTGAATTTGTGGGGGGAAGCATTGTTAACAGCAAACTATATTCTAAATGCTATCCCACACAAAAAATTGGATATCTCCCCATATGAATTATGGAAAAAGAAAAAACTGTATCTTCATTACTTCAAAGTGTGGGGAAGTATAGCAGAAGTCAGGATCATTGATTCTAAGATAGTAAAGTTAGGTCCTAGAGGAATCAGGTGTGCTTTTGTGGATTATGGGAATCATAGTCCCGTATATAGATTCTTGGTTTTAGAACAAACTTCTTTTACTGACAAAAACATGATTATAGAGTCTAGGGATGCTATATTTTTTGAAAATAAAGTATACAAAGACTATATGAATAATCATAAAAAGAGGCAAGTTGACGAAAATATAATAGAACCAATGAATGAAGAGCCTAACAACTTTCATGATAAATCTAACACTCATGCAGAAGGAAATGAACCAAGGAGATCGAAAAGGGCAAGAAAAGAAATATCTTTTGGCCCAGATTTCTATATGTTCCTTATAGAAGGGGATTTAAATGAAATAAGAAAGGAGATTACTCTACCACTAAGTATTGAAAGTGATCCATCAACACTTAGTGAAGCTCTCTCATCTCCTAATGTACAGTTTTGGAGGGAAGCCATCGACGATGAAATAGATTCCATAGTCTCCAATAACACATGGTGTTTGGTCGATCTTCTACCAGGTTCAAAGCCTATAGGATGTAAGTGAATTTTTAAAAGAAAGTTCAATCCTGATGCAACCATAAATAAGTTTAAAGCTCGATTGGTAGCCAAAGGATTTAGACAAAAGGAAGGTATCGATTTTTTCGATACATATGCTCCTGTTGCTCGAATATCTACCATTAGGACTTTAATTGCTCTTGCAGCAATTCACTACTTAGTAATCCATCAAATAGATGTCAAAATGACATTCTTCAATGGTGATTTAAATGAGAAAGTCTATATGGAACAACCTGAAGGGTTTGTTCAACTCGAGCAAGAGAAGAAAGTGTGTAAACTGGTTAAATCTCTCTATGGACTCAAGCAAGCTCCTAAACAATGGCATGAGAAGTTTGATCAAGTAGTACAATCTAATGGTTTTAGAGTAACCCAATCAGATAAGTGCATATATATTAAAGGTCAAATCATTGTCTGCCTATACGTAGATGATATGCTAATATTTGGACCAAATGAGGACTGTGTGAAAGAAACTAAAAAGTTTGAGTACCAACTTCGACACGAAGGATATGGGCAAAGCCGATGTAATATTATGTATTAAGATTTATAATCTTAATGATGGAATAACCTTAACACAATCTCATTACCTAGAGAAAGTGTTAAAGAAGTTTAATCATTATGATAGTAAACCGGTTTCAACCCCATTTGATCCAAGTATTAAATTAGTTAAAAATACTGGTATATGAAAAGCACAACAAGAATACGCGAGTGCTATTGGGAGTTTAATGTATGCAATGAATTGCACTAGACCTGATATAGCATTCATTGTAGGAATGCTAAGCAGGTATACCAGTAATTCAGGACAAATACACTGGAATGCGATTTCGAGAGTTTTAAATTATCTAAAAGGAACTATAGACTATGGACTGCATTATAAATCATATCCTGCTGTACTTGAAGGGTACAGTGATGCAAACTGGAATGCAGATAACACAGAATCTAAATCTACAAGTGGCTGGATATTCACTCTTGGAGGAAGAGCAATATCATGGGCATTTAAAAAATAAACATGTATATCTCACTCTACAATGGAAAGTGAGTTTATTGCACTTGGTGCTGCTTGTAAAGAAGGTGAATGACTAAGATACCTACTGTTGGAAATCCCGTATTGGCCAAAACCTACTTTTGTCATATCTATCTTTTGCGATAGTCAGGCTACTCTTTGTCGTGCAATGAGTAAGACTTATAATAGTAAGTCTAGAAATGTAGGTATAAGCCATAACTTTGTTAAAAGATTGCTCAGAGATAGAGTAATCACAGTGGAATATGTTAAATCCAACCTGAACTTAGCAGATCCCTTGACAAAAGGTTTATCAAGAGATCAAATAAAAAAAACAACTAAAGGAATGAGACTAAGATCCATAAAGATGTAACTTTCACTCTTGATGGCAACCCTACGTATGTTTTGAAATATAAGCTAGGTTCAAAGGGACAAACAAGTCAAGTATGTGACTGAAACATACACTAGAAAAAGAAAATCAGAGTTTCATTCGTAAGAGTCTAGTGTTTGGTTTCTGCATTTCATAAGAGGCTGAGTACTAACTCTTAATATATCTATAAGCAGACTTTGCTAAGATGAAGCAGAATCATCTTTGATAGATCTACCTATATGAGTAGAGAAGTGAGACCGCTTTTGAAGAGATTGGGATCGTCTCTAGAATACTCATGAAATAGGGATACGCATAAGGCCAGAAATGTGTGAACTTTTACATCTCCAGTTATATATGAATAGATGTGTGTTATGTATCCGGTGAGTCAAATAAGGTCCTTAGTTTAAGACTAATGGGTCACTAAGTACCTGACATAACTTTGATACGTATACATTAAAGTAAAGGTTCAAATCCAAAAGATACCTTTACTTATACACCTATGTGTACTGATATGTCATTCGTTTCAGAATCTGATTTTATTTTTAAAATTGTGGGGGATTGTTATGTTTTTTAGAATAAAAAAATAAATTTCAAAAATAAAAGTTATTTTTAGAAAGTAAATAAATATATTAATTATTTAAACTTTCCATAAATAGTAATGTATAGCCAGTCGGTAAGAGAGGGAGTTTTTGCTTCTGCAACCAGGGTTCAAATCTCGCATGTGCGCGCGTGGCATGGGCTGCTTGGGCGCTTTTTGGTGCTTTATTAGGCGCACTTAGCACTTCGAGCAAAAAGAGCTTTAGTCTTTTTGGCACATGGTTCAATTATTTTTTTTTGGCCATTGTACTGCTGGAATTGAACTAGGGTTTATCCTAAAGGTTTATTACCTTTTGTTGATTAAGAGTAATTGTGACATGATTGTACATGTGACACCTATGCTATGTGTCGCTTATGTGGATACAGTTTTTTCTATTGGATAACTGCTTCTGTCTGAATGGATAAAGAAATAACTGTCCTAGGACAAATAGTCATGTCCTTTCATGGAAGGCAATTATTTGCTTTGAATGGGTGTGGATTTCTTGAAGAGTCTCTATAACACCTATTCAGGAATAAATCCATAACCCTTCAATTGATATAAATCCTGGATTCTATAATCCAGATGTAGAAACTCTTATCCTTCAGATTATATCATATTCTGTGCAATTACTCTCGATCTAATCTCTTGCTGAATTTTTTCTGAACGTCTTACGGCATATTGGTGTCAAAACTAGAGATCTATTCAACACTTAAATGTGCAAATTTTCATGTTGAAAATCGGATTGAGAGTTCATTGTATCCTGAAGACAATTTGCAGATTTCATTCATTTGCACTTGCTGAAAATTTCAGAAAAAGGGCAGCAAATCTGTCTTGAGAAATTGATTATTCAAGTCAAGCCTTGAACCCGATAATTCTGACCGTTTCATTATTATTTTCTTCTATCCTCCGTTGTGTACAAATACTGCAATTACTAACAATTCATGCATACATGCCTATTATTGAAGTGAAATTAGTCTTAAATTTTGTCAATTACCATTATTACCAATTATTCTCACCTCTTAGGGCCAATTATGAAAATAACAGGTAAAGAAAATTTATGGATTTTAAATTGATTTGTATAATTACAAGAGAGATCAAAGTTCTAAGTTTTATGAGCCCCACCATGATGTATTTTATTCATATCATCCACTCAGTTTTTCAAATCATTTAAGTACATGGGCCCAAAATTGAAGTATATCCAACTTAAAGTAGACCACACCACATAAAGCAGTGAGGATTAAATGCCTACCATTGAAAACTTCTTGGGGGCCACCAAAGTTTCCGATCAAGTTGATATTTGTGATTTTCCTTCGTCTAAGTCTATGTAACCTTATGTATAGTTTGGATGACAAATAAACATCATGGTAAAGCTTAGGAAGGCCTAAAGATGGACATCATAGTTCCAATTCTTTATATGATGTGGTTCACTTGAGCTTTAGATCTACCTTATTTTTGGGCCATGCCTCAGAATAATCTTGAAAAGTGAATGGACACTGTGGACATAACATATACATCATGGTGGGGCCAATAAAACATAGTGATGTAAACACACCATGGAAGCCTATAGCCACATACCACACAATCTGCCTCCAAGCAAGACTTAGTAGAAAACATTGTACTTCTATTGACTCTGTCAAACGAGCTCACCGGATAATTCTCTATTGTGGTCAAGTACATGGATAAAAAACCCATTTAGATAGGTGAACCATATTCAGACAATCACAGCCATACAATTAAAGGCATCCTAAATGACATGGTTATTATCATTTTCATCATAGTGATATTAGAGGCAGGTGCGGTCCATGATGGATCCTACTATTCAATGTCCCACCTCTGATCATAGTGGGCCCCACCTGGGTCGAAATAAAAATTCATACTATAATAAGGATAGGCATAGGATAGACATATGAAAATTCCCAAGTAATAAATACTTCACTATATTAAGGATAAACATAGGCGTCACATCTTAAATATACCCAAGTAATAATTATAATCCAGATATGATTCTGGAAGCGGATTGCATGCTACCGGCCGTTTGATTCATGTTCCTGCCTCTAGGCTGCATACCACACATTTCCATATATGTGCATATTGATCCGAACCAGTCATCCTAGGGTTTGGTCCATTGATTGGCCATCAAGCAATTTTTGCTGTGATTAGACCATCTTAACCGTCTAATAAATGGGACTCACATCACTTAATGGGATTCATTGATGATTAAAAATAAATAAATCTATTAGTATTTAGAGGATGCGGATTGTGTAGTGAGGAGCTCAACACCCTGTATGGTGTGTGGATTCTCTGTGGGGCTCAATGTAATTATATGTTTTATCCACACCGTCCATCTGTTTTTTCAGCCTTATTTTAGGGCATGAGCTAAAATTGAAGCATATCCAAAGCACATGTGGCCCAGACCACAGGAAACAGTGGGAACTGAGTGTTTACCATTGAAAACTTCTCGGGGATACAAAAGTTTTCTAATAAGCTGATACTTGTGTTTTACCTGCATCTTGGTCTGTCTGACGATGATTATTAATAACCATCGCTGTGGGACCTACGAAGGTTTCAAACCGTAGAAATCATTATATAGACTTTTTTCTACGATGGACCATGGATATGCTCCAATTTTGAGCTCATGCCATAGATTGAGCTGGAAAATGGATGTACGGTCTGGATAAAACACACACATCGTGGTTGGCCCCACAGTGAATCCACACCATTCTATAGTGTGTATTTAGTTCTCAGCAATCAATTAAAGGGCTGAAATGGTCCATTATTTTTGACAATGGTCCATTTATCGCAGGAAATGCTAAATCAACAAGTAAGATATAATCCAATTTTGCCATGTGTTTATAGTGACACGGAGGCATATGCCCAAAGGGAGCGGATTAGGAGAGACCCGGATCCACCTAGGTGAGTGGGACCCCTGACTGTGGGGTCCACAGTGGTGTATGTGCCTCAAATCCACACCATCCAATCACTTGGAAAGCTCATTTTAAGGTGGACCACACCACATAACATAGTCGTGATTAAAACCTCACCACTAAAAATTTCATGGAATCCATCATAATGTTTATTTGCCATCAAACTTGTTGACAAGGTCACAAACACCTAGATGAAAAGACCCTACAAATATCATCTTGATCCAGAGCTTTTCTGGCCTAAGATAAGTTTTTAATAGTCAATCATCATTATTTCATGTGCTATAGTCCATTTAGGATTTGGAATTGCTTTATTTTTTGGATCATGCCCTAAAGTGAGCTTTCAATATAGATGAACGGACCGAATGTAGTCACATACATTACAATGGGCCTCACAATTAGGGGTCCCACCCACCTCGGTGGATCTAGAGCCTCACTTAATCCGCCACCTATGCCCAATTAACCCAGGGCTAAATCATGATGAGGTCGACCAATGTCTTCCTCAAGGATAACTACCCCAAATTCATGGAGCTTCTCTTGACTCCTCACAGAGACTTCTCCAATCCGTTTAAAAAAAAAGAGCAAGGGAAATAGAAAATAAATTTTATAGAATTCATAATTTGATTGATGAATGAATAATTGAGTTTATACCCCCTTTAAATCTAGATACTAAGCCATTGAAGAAGTTTCAAAATTAAATTAGAACTAAAACTCCTAAAATTCGCAACTTACTATAACTAGGTAACTCACTATTTATAAATCGTAATGTCTCTTAGTGCCCATGGTTTTCGGCCAAAATAGTAAGTGTCCTATTTGGCTGAACCATGATGTTCTCCTAATTATTCTAAGCACTTTTCATGTTGGGTGCAACCCCTAAAGTCCAATGGATGAAGAATTACATATACTCAAATGAGAACTTACTATAAATAGTAAAGACGAAAATTAAACAGGATTTCGACTGTTCTTATGGTATTTTGCAAACTTGGCATAAGAAAACCTGGCATTTTGGGGTTGGGTGGCTAAAGTAGTTCATCTTACCCTAATATCATATATGGTACATCCGATAACTTATTTTGATTTGCGAGACATGTCCATTTTAAGTCTGGTGGTCCATATTACCTCTGCTTTCGATTGAGCCTTTTCTGTACCATCTTGGCCACGAAACCATTCGCAACCCTCTTTACATAGCCAATGCCTCCAAAGGCATGGAATCAGTCCTCACAATACAATCCACATGCATCACAATAGCCCCCACAGTCAAAGTATTTAGTTGTCGACATTCATTTAAAGGGCGAGTAGTCCAACATTTTGGTTTTTTGACAATGGCCCATTTCTTACTAGAAATTCTAAATCAACGATTAAAATCCAATTCAATTTTGCCACGTCTTCATAATGGCACGGAGGTGTGAACTGATTCGCATCTATGACGTGGATAAAACACACATCACGGTTGGCCCCACTTCAAATTTAGTTGTCAGAAATCAATTAAGGGTTGGAATAGTCTAATATTTTGATTTTTTGAACGATGGCCCATTTATTTCTGAAAATACTAAATCAACGGTCAATATCCAATCCGATCTCACCATGTGTTCATAGTGACATAGAGGCAAGAAAATTCTCAATGCATGTGGAGGCATGGAATCAGTCCCACACATAACGGATGGGACAGATTCGTATATGGATAAAACACATGCATCACGGTTGGGCCCACGGAGAATCCAAACCATGCTATTTTGTATTGAGCTCCTCACTACACAATTCACATCTCTATATGGTTGTTCGGGGCTGGAAAAGTCTAACATTTTAGTTTTTTTTTTGGACAATGGTCCATTAATTAGTTGAAATACTAAATCAACGGTCAAGATCCAATCCAATTTCACTGTGTGTTTATATAGACATGGAGGCACTGAATATGTTCAATGCCTCCGAAGGCATGAAATCAGTCCCATGTGTACAGATGGGCCAGATTCGCATAATGGATAAAACACATACATCACATCTCTGGCTTCACACAGCATCCACACCATACTATAGCATATGGTGAACTCTTCGTTACACGCTCCGCATCCATACGATAGTTCTCAGCAATCAATTAAAGGGCTGGAATAGTCCAATTTTTTTATTGTCTGGACAATGACCCATTGACTAGAAGTACTAAATCAATAATTAAGAATGCTGAATGCCTCCAAGGCATGTAGTCCGCCTTATATGTACGGATGGGACTGATTCGTATACAGATAAAACACATACGTCTCGGTTGGGGAATTCACACCATGCTATTAGTGCTGTACACGTGTGGAGCTTGGCACAGCTTGACTCCGCTCGGCCTAGCTGATCCAGATCCTCAAGCTTGACTAACAAGCTTGGTTTGGTTCGGCCAATAACTCAGGCCAATTTGAACTGAGTTTGAGCTAGTGCAGCATTTTCTCGAACACATGGAGTGCACATTTAATTTCTCATGGTATGTGAAATAGTAACAATAGTTTTTACATGCATTTCATCAAACACCCAATAAACAACATCAAAATCAAGATACGATGTTGGTTTTGTCAAGTAAAGCTTTTTTTTTTTTTTTTTTGTGTAGTGATTTGTTTCATATCCAGATCTGCCTTGCCACCAGCCAATCACATGGAAAATGTATGCACTCAAAACAACTCTTCGTTGAGCCATTTCATCAAACACTTGGTAAGCAACATCAATGTCAAAATAATTCAGTCACCAAACTTATTTGATTCAAGTTCGATTCGATTTGAGGTTCAATCCAAGCCTATTTGAGCTCGAAAAAGCTCCTAAAATCAGCTCAACTCAGCTCAAACTCAGTTTCAAACAAAGTCAAATTGGACTTTTTCGAGTCGAGTGAAGCGAGTTAACCGGGCTAGCTTGGTTCGTGTACAACTATATATGCCATCATGTGGTGAGCTCCTCACTACACGATTCATGTCCTTATTTAGTTGTCAAGAATTAATTAAAAAACCAGCGTAGTCCAATATTTTGGTTTCTGGACAACGGCTTGGTGATTTTTAAAATGACTAAATCGCACTATTAAGATTCAATTAAATTTCACCATGTGTTCATATTGACATGGTGGAAATTGGATTGCATACCGCATAACTTAGTATGCATTTATCTTACTCGGTAAACTCTATTCGGCCACCATGAATTTACGTGGTTTATCCATGCATTCCATCTGTTTTTCCAGCTCATTTTAGGGGTCGAGCCAAAAATCGAAGCATACTCAAAGCTCGAGTGGACCACACCACAGGAAACGTGTGGCATTTCCAGCTCATTTTACTCATTTTACTGATCAACGGTCAGGATTACTGGACCAGGAATACCGGCCGCTGTATGGGGTTGGAAACCAAGATCTAAGGATGATAAATTCCTTTAAATTGGGAATAGTTGACTGCCTGAGGAACCATGCATGCCTTGAGTTGGATAGTTCTACTGGTAGGGCCACAGATCTATCATTTACACCGTTGATCAGATGAATATCAGGGTCGATGGCCCATGTACCAAAAAGCGTTCAAATCATAAGATCCAAGCTATCTGATGTGCGATCTTTTCTTCTTTTGCATATGGCCGTTGCTATACATATATTTGCAGGTCACTGATTGAATGGATAGGATTGTCCAATCAACGAAATCTTCGGGCATGGCCATCCATCGTAAGGTATGATTAAATCAATGGTATAGATCACAGAAGCATGCCCCATCAGTGCAAAGTTGCAACGATTCTGGGAAGATGATGATATACTTCCTCGCTCAACTGACGGCTGTCGTGAGTTAACCACTGGGCCATTGTTACAATTGGTCTTTTGAGCCCTACCCATGAGCGGTGGCTCTGGGCTAGCTTCCAGCTCATCAGAGTTTTTACTTTTTCTTTTTCTTTATGTGGAACATCTAGCAGCGATGCAGCTGCGATGCTTATCATGTGCTAAGTAGAGATGAGGAAGATGTTTCTATTATCACTCTCACATCTGTTCTCTACCTTCATTAATTCCCTATTATCATGGATCTCATATCAATCTCTGAGGTAGTTAGGGAGCCTTCTTATTCATGCAAAAATAACAAAGGTCTCATCTACCTTTCTTATAATCTAAGGTATGGGATAGGAGATAGATCTACATGTTGATTGTGAAAATCAAAATAATCAAATTGACGTTAGGTACTTATTTGAGAGGCTACAGGATGAGTTGGGCGGACCAAATCCTCTGTACTCTACACTTTTAGAGAAGGCTAAGGAATGGAAGAGATTTGTGTCGATAATTGTGTGCAGGTGTGGGACCCAATCAATATTTATTTAAAAAAAGTTGATAGAGGAAGTTTTTATTTTAATTAGTTAATTAATTAATTAATTAAAATCATCGTAACTCCTCTTTATTTGTGACTCCATACATAATATTTCAAGTCTATTAATACAGTGTAATGAAGCATGTCACCCATTACATGTTTTGAATGTAACAATAACTTTAGTGGGTTCCATCGGTGTGCTCGATAAAATTATCCATCTTTAGGTAGATCCAAATCATTGATCAAGTAGGTCCACCTTAAGAAGTTTCACACTCATTTATTTGGGTCACATTAATCAATGTTCAAGATATACTTTTAAAAATATTTTACGAAATATGTTTTATCACTTTAAAAGGAAACATATGAATGGTTAATCAATATATCTATTGAATAATACGAGCATCGCTTTTACGATCTGGTCCATCAACACTAGCAACATTAGACTGTGGTAGTTATCAAAACCTTTAATCTTTGTGAAGTGAGATGAATCATAGTCACAAATACTACCACCCTCGATAATACAGATCAAAAACATGAAAATGTTGTATGGAGATTGTACACGTATTGTGATTAAATGTGTCTATCTTTAAGAGGTTCTTAAGCTTTATATATTTTCAATAAGACAATGTTTAAATTTTACTTACTCAATTTAAAATTACTCATATTTAATGAGAAGTGAGAACAAATTTAATAAATAGAATCATCAAAGTTGTATAAATAAGATTTGATGTATAAATGTCTACGCATAATAGATCAAACTAAACTCCCACTAATTGAATACATTTGTAGGATAAATAACTTTTGTAGAAGTCATATGCTCCAAAAATAATGTGATATGAAGCATTTAGTGAGTAGATATGTTATCATCTGCTTAGTGCCAATGAGCTCCAAATGCACTTGACGATTTTGAACTCTTTCATTCACAATAAGATACTTGATGTCGATGTGCTTTGACTTTAATGAATGCTTGTTATTAGTTGAAAAGTTTATTACAACTGAGTTGTTATAAAAGATTCTTAGTGGTTTTTGGATATGCTCTAATACCTGTAAACCTGAGAAGAAATTTTATAGCCACATTACCTGATTTGTAGTTTCATGACATGCAACATACTAAGCTTTCACGATAGATGAGGCTGTTGTTATCTGTTTCACTCTCTTCCAAGACACAACCCTATCAACCATCAAAAAAACATAACTGGAAGTTGACTTCTTAGTGTCGAGGCAGCCAACAAAATTTTCATCGAAGTATCTAACAAACTCTAAATGGTTAGATCTTCTATATGTAAGTGAGAAGCCTTTTGTCCGCTTCAGATTGCATAACACCTTCTTTATGGCTATAAAATCTTGCATCCCTGGTTTAGAAAGATATATGTCCAACATTCCAATTGTAAAAGTGATATTTAACAGCGTATAGACTTAAGCATACATTATGCTCACCATTGTTGACCTATACGAGAAGTCTTTCATATGATTATTTTCTAAATCATTCTTTGAACACTAGAATTGACCGAATCAATCACCATTTACAATGGGTAATTAGCTAGTAGCATAGTTATACATGCCATACCTTTCGAGTATTCCGTAAATATAGGTCTTTTGTGATAAGCTAAACAATCCATGTGATCTGTCATAACATTATTAGTGCACTGATTTGTCCACCTTGTTTGTCAATCATGTGAATCCATGTGTTATGTAGTCGGTTGAGCCCTTGAAATCTGAAGACCGAAGATTTAAAAGGACGTGAAGCATCAAGGAGCAAAAAATATGTATATGAGGTGCCTTAGTAACCTTAACCTTAATTCAAAACAACTCTAAACCTCTAGATGATCATAACTTAATAAGTAAACCTTGTTTTGATCATCCCTTAGCTTTAAGAGCTTAATTGGAACATAATAAGATATGTTATATATGTCCCGAGTTGCTGGAAATCAAATCGCTAAAACCAGCGGACTTGGTGGTGTGCTCAAGGAAAGTTCAATCGATCGAGTCAATCGACCAAACATGACAAAAAATGTCTAGTAAACAACTAACCTAAATGTAATTTAGTTCAAGTGCTCGCGACACGAGCTCGATTAATGGAGGAATCTTTAATTCCTCATGAGCGATCGAGCTCGATCGATCAAACATGGTCAAAACAGTCCAGCGAGTTCACTGGACTTTTTTTGGCCTAGTTCAATCGATCGAGCCTAGCCGTTAGAGATCTATTGGAGCCTTTTTGTTATATATATTACATTCGAATCTTTAAGAAAATTATGGATTTTAATATTTTAGAAACCCTAGTACGTTTTAAGCTCTACCAAACCTCTTAAGCTCTATCCTAATGAGATTCATGTTCTATTCTTAGTGATTTTTTACTCTAATGAGCATTCTAAGCTCACCTACAAGAAGATTATGATCCCAACCATTCTCTAGAATTTAGACACTGATTCTATTAGCAAATCCTTGTGTCTATCAACCTCTATAGTGTCCATAAACGAGAATCATCTTGAAGTTTAACTTTTCATTAGTTGTAGGAGATTTTACCCAACTCCTATCAATTTGGTTACCTTAAAGGAGTATCATATATAAGGTGTTTAATCTTAGAGTTGAAGTTTGGTAATGCATTGACATTAACGATCGGGGGAGCTAATTTAAGCACGGGAGATCTTTATAGAAGTAACTCAAGCATGACACATGAAAGATGTTCAATTCAACAAGTGTCAATTAGTGAGTCCATACTCTCTTTCCTTGTATAGGATTGTGAGGAAGAGTTTGTAACCCAAATTTGATAGGTTATTGTGTAGGACTTGGGCTCTTATGTAGGGTTAAATTTACTAGATATGGGTGTGTAAATATTAGTTTTTGTGAGAGCCTCCAGCGGGAGAAAACGTAGATCCTTAGACCAGTACCGAGGTTGTTGGTTAGTCGATGAAAAATTAAATAAAGTCTCTTACGAGAGTGTACGTTAGGTCCTTGTGTATTTTATAAGGGTTAGAGGTGAACCTGAATTAAAAACTTTGATAGTGAAATCTGGTATACTCATGTAAGGGTTAGGAGTTGATAGTTAGCACATCTCCACACACATGTACATTATCATTTATAGACTAGTTGCATAATTGGTATATCTATTGTGGTATATGTGATTGGATCCTCTATTGGCTTGAAAGCTTTATAGTTATTTTTCTTAGTTTAAATTATCATATTAGTTTAAGTAAGCAATTGTGTGTTAATTGATAAAATTTTATTTAATCCTAATTACCCCCATGCAGGATATATTCATTCATTCTTTAGAAATGCCAAGCTTCCATGCGTAGTCTTGACATCTAACCACACAATTTTAATTGGTATTAGAGAGGGTAGCTCTTGAAGGGCTTAACTGCCTTGAATTAATCGAAAGAGCTTAAGAATAATATTTACCCAAGAGGGATGCACTATCACATGACCACCTTATTTTGATGGGTCTAACAATGCCTATTGAAGGCTAGGATGATGGTCTTTCTAAGATCCATTGACCCTATGGTTTAGGCTATTTTTGAACAAGGATGGATAATGCCTATGGAACAATTCGTGGTTGATAGTAGAACCATTAGCACTCCCAAAGATAAATTCAAATGGAGTGTCGATTAGAGAGCACAATATACCAACGATGCTAAAGCTCTCAATAATATTTATTGTGTGGTTTTCTGCAATAAATTTACACGCATTTATGTATGTGAAATGGATAAGGAAGAACGTGACAAATTGGAAGTTACCCAAGAAGGATCTAACACAGTAAAAAGATTGAAGCTTTAACTTTTAATGACTTAATTTGAAAATATTAGAATGAAAGAGCTGAAAACTTTCATGAAATTTTATTCTAAACTTAATGATATTTTTTTATTCTATATGGGATTTAAGGAAGAAGATTTTGGATGATCATATATGTAGGAAAATAGTTAGATCCCTTCTAGATGGATTTACTCCCAAAACAACCTCAATAGAAGAGTATAGGAATATAAACGAGATGAATGTAAAAGAAATCTTAAGTTCCCTATAAACTTTTGAATTACACTTGGAGGATCTCTCTAAAGCAAAAAAACTACCGTACTTAAAACATCTCATAGACATTTATATAAACATAAGATTGTTAAGTATGAAAGTGATAGTGATGCTAATGATGATGAATTTAAAAGAAAATTTAAAACATTTCTCAAATTGAATAGAAGAAAACGTTATGACAAGAGGAATAAGGCGGCTGAGAATCGAAAAGGTAAATATGTAAAGCAACATAAGCAAGTCCAATAGTACAACTGTGAGGGTTATGGACATATTGTCGTTGATTGCCCTAGCAAAGTAAGATCCAAAAGTAAGACTGGCGACAACATGGGATAATATGGAGGAGTTCGAATCCTATTTAGAAGACTCCTCTAGTATTGAAGACCTTAGTTACTTACATATCTTAATAGCCTACACCATGGTATCCCTCCTTAAAAATTTGGGAGACCATGGCACTTTAGATAGGTGACCTCAGAAGGTTTGATTGCTTGCCTCAAAGTGCAGAGGTTCGTAAGAAATATCTTGTGAATACAGGGTCGATCTCATAGGGAGATGAATTGGGAGAAAGAAAAAATTAAATGTAAAACCAACTAAGTAATAAAAACTAAACTGATGATTTAATTTTAAAATTTTTGAATGGATGTAATTCAACTGAATTAAAATAACACCCAAGCTTCAAAATTTCATACATAGGTTAATGTTTCAAAATCATGATGACTTGCATAACACAACTAGGATCTGAGTACTATGATATAAATGATATAAAAGATTAGAAAGTCATGGATTTGCACTATTGACATATATTCTCAAGCGCCAATGATTTTAAGTATTCAATATCCATGAGATAATGAAAATCAAAGAAATATAGCAGGTTGAGAACCTCTCCTATCTAGGAAATCTGATTGATTTAGGGTAAACCTATACATCAATGTGAATCACATATAATGAAAATATATGAATTTCACAAGAGAATAAAAAATAAAACCTAAATAATAGATAACATGTATATACTATTCTTCTCATCATTAAAATAATTAATCATTATAACTTAAAGAATTATTGAACCCATGTGCTTCCCTTCTAGCTTGGGCTAGAAGGAACTTAGAAAAATATAATTAAATTGCAGAAATAAAAAGCAACAAGAAAAAAAATAAATGCAAATAGAAAAGATCTAAAAAAAAAAAAACTTATAAAACTTTAATAAAATTAAAAACTCTAAATCTTGTTTTAGGATGCCTTTAATGATGCTTAGGAATGTCCTAGGAAGCCATATTTATAAGTGGGAAACTCCAATTTTTATACAAAGTTGAAAAACTCTAGAAACTGCCTCAAATTTATGTAGTTTTTAAAAATAGACTTCTCACTGCACAGTTTGTTTAAAATAGATTTTTCGTTGCGTAGTTTTTCAAAATAGACTTCAGAACTTTAGAATACACTTTTTCAGGACAATTTCAGGATTCTTCACTTCAAATCTTCGATTCTTTTCATTCCTCACTTGATTTTCTTAAATCTTTGGCATGTGAATTTTTCAATCTTGATCTCCTAAGATCCATCCCTTGCCTTACTGATTCTTGGACATCAAATCCATGCCCTTTTGTACCTTTTTTCAATCTAAGCTCTTAAATTCACCTTGCAACACATACATGAGTAAAATAGAATATTAAGTTGGTTCATGTTCATAAAAATAAGATGTAAATGGAAAAAATTATGCAATATTTGAGTCTTAACACACCCCCCCAACCAGCATTTTGTTAGTCCTAAGCAAAATAAGTGAAGAAAAATAAAAATAAGAATAATAACTAATTTTAGAAATAAAATTAAAAAAAAAAAAAAAATTAACTACACTACTCTCGCAGGTAATCTCGATTACTTTTAGCATATGCAATAAGCCTTTAAACCCCTAGGTTTCACCTAGTACACGAGTTATAGTCTCATGAGGGTTTCTAGAAATGTTACCCATAAACATTGAAAATATGAAAAATAGTTCAACACTTAGAAATTTATACAATTATGTCTTCATTCATCATATGAATTTTAAAACAAAATAATACTTGTTATGGAGAAATCCGAGCCCGTGGCAAAACGTTAATCGGACTCGAAGTCCGAGCTGAGGCGCCCGAGGCATGATCCATCTGATCAAGACTACAACATCGCAACAACAATACGAATGTCTTCGAGTCAAAGCCAGCTCGGAGTTGGTCCTAATTGTCAGAACAGATAACCTGCTACCCCCTAACTCCGAGGAGATTAAGTCAGTCGGATCGGATTCGGTATGACTGGTCGGATGGCGTCATACTCGGAGCATTCCTCAATATGGCCTGGCAAGCCGAGTCGAGCAGACCTTCTGACGTGCGTATCTCACTCGCTAAACATGAAAACTACCATAACCAAACGTGGCCGATAATTTCGCTCGCAGATGCGTACGATCCTCCAGATACGTTGCACAATCAATAGATTGCGGGCAGAGATCATCCGAACCGGACCGCCCCACATGCAAGTATAAATAGCCCGCAGTGCTATGTCTACAGGTACGTGAAATTAAGCTCTCCTCTACACTCGACATAGATCCTGATTCTCTTGTCCTGACTTAGGCATCGGAGGGTCCCTCGGCTTAGCCAGGGTCACCTTTGCTTTTTCTCTTGGTGCAGGCTTCAGGGACGGCACGCGGAGGATCTTGAAAGCATTGAGGGAGAGTCGACCAGATTTTTACATCAACATTTTTTGGCGCCGTCTGTGGGAACCTAAAACTAGAAGTCAGGTTCTCATTCACCTAAGCAATGACGAGGAAGAAGAAAGCTGTAGTGGTGGAACCGGTACCGAGCGAGTAGGCTCGGTCATCATCAACCCTTCATGCTGAGTCCGCACCAGGACCTTCTCAACGTTCTCGTAACCGGTCGGATAAATACCGCGCCATGCAGAACGAGATCCATGCCCTGCGCGATGAGATCAACAAGATGAAGCAGCAGAGGGAACCATAGTTACGTCCGGTTCAGGAACAGCCTGTTCTCGAACCGGTGAGACTGTTTGTGGAGACCTGCTCCTTGCCGAGGAGTGTAAGCCCTGAGGCCCCCCAGTATTCAGGGGTGCCGCGTTCAGGACAGAACCCTCCCGTGGTGCATGGCAAGGGATCCGCACGGAATGCCGCTACCAGGGTTCCCACGACTGTTCATTCCGCTACATCCGCTCTGCCGCCCACGGACCTCCGTCATCAGTTAGAGCGGAGGAGAGAAGGGAGAACGCCGGAGGGTGAGGATACCCCAGAGGTTTGCGTGGAAAATAGAGACCCATGGGAGGCACGATTTGCGGAGTTGAAGGACAAGTTCCTGACATCGGAGAAGAAGCAACAACAATCGATAGTTTCAATCACGATACAGCCAATGATGGAAGAGACCGAGCCTCCCTTCACCTTAGCCATCATGGCTGAAGTGATGCCGCAAAGGTTTCGAATGCCTCCCGTCATCCAGTATTCAGGATCTGGGGATCCATCCGAACACCTGGAGTCCTACTGATCGTGGATGCAGATCCAGACTGCAACGGATACAATGATGTGCAGAGGATTCTCAATCACGCTCACAGGGTCCGCTCGGATTTGGTACAGACAGCTGAAACCAAATTCCGTGAGCTCTTTCGCGGAGCTGATTCGACTATTCCTTACGCAGTTTATAAGCGGTAAGAGAAGTCGGAAGCCCAACACTCACCTGCTTACCATCAAGCAGGCACCGAAAGAGTCGTTGAAAGACTACATCGCTCGTTTCAATGAAGAGGCATTGCATGTCGAAGACTATGATGACAAGATGGCTCTCGCTGCCATCCTAAGCGGACTGAAGGAAGAAAAGTTTGCCTTCTCCATCGGCAAAAATCCCCCGAAAATGATGGCGGACTTCATGGCGAAGGCTCAAAAGTACACCAATGCCGAGGAGTTCACTAACACCCGTAAAGGACTACAAGTCGCCGAGTCGGTGAACAAAGGGAAGAGGCTAAGGAACGAAGACTCCCAGCCGAATGGCAAAGGGACCGATGACCGCACTCCCCACGATCGTCGACCGAGCCGTAGGCCGGAGGGAAAATTTTGTTCCTATACTCCTCTCAACACATCTGCCAAGCAGATTCTGCTAGATATCTGAGGAGACAGGTTACTTAATTGGCCGGTCTGCATGAGGGCTGACCCTAAGCAACGGGACAAGTAAAAATTTTTTCGCTTCCACCGAGATCATGACCATAACACGGATGACTGCGTAGACCTGAAAGACGAGATCGAGTCCCTCATCCGCAAGGGACATCTGCGTCGTTACACTAAAAGAGAAAGATCCGCTCGGAGGGAGGAATAGCCGTGGAAAAAGCCAAACAACCCCCCAGACGAACCCGCCGAAATTCGTACCATCTTCGGGGGATCAGCTGGGGGAGGGGATTCAAACAGGGCTCGAAAAGCCCATTCCCGGAGATCCGAGTCGGAGCATCATGTTCACCTGATGGAACGTCCCAGCAAAGAACTATGAGTCGCTCCGTGCAGCCTGATCTTCACGGAAGACGATGCGCGCGGGATCCATCATCCACATGATGACGCGCTAGTGGTTGCCATGACCATAGTGAATCACAAGGTGTTCTGTATCCTGGTCGACACCAGGAGTTCGGCTGATGTCATGTATTCTGAGGTGTTCGAAAGAATGGGAATTCCACGGTCTCAGCTCCGACCCGTGAAGACTCTCTTACACGGCTTTGCCGGAGAGAGAGTAATCTCTTAAGGAGCTATCTCCCTCCCAGTAACAGCGGGAGAAGGGCAACATCAAGTCACACTTCTGGTAAACTTTTTGGTTGTCAATGTTCCATCTGTCCATAATGTAATCCTGGGCCGACCCTCCCTCAATGCAATGAGAGCGTTCGTCTCAACTTACTATCTGATGATGAAGTTTTCAGCCGAAGGAGGGATCGGCTATCTCTGAGGTGATCAACGCGAGGCTCAAAGATGTTATGCTATAGCCGTAAGAAAAGGAGCTGCCAAACAAACGCTCGTGGTGGACGCCTTGGATCCTCGAGGACCGATGGAAAGCTCCTCCGTTGAAGATCTGATGAAAGTACCGCTCGATGAATCAGACCCGAGCAAAATTATTCAGCTCGGATCATCACTGAATACTGAGCGGAGGAACGAATTACTAGCCTTCTTGAGGTAGCATCGACATATTTTCACATGGTCGCATGCGGATATGCCGGGAATCTCTCCTAATGTACTAGTTCACAGGTTGAACGTGGACCCAGATCATAAGCCGGTCAAGTAAAGGAGAAGACCATTTGACGTCGAACGATATGAAGCCATTACCGAGGAGGTCTCCGTCCTGCTCGATGCTGGCTTCATAGAAGAAGTGTACTACCCTGACTGGATAGCAAATGTTGTGCTCGTCAGGAAGTCCAACGGGAAGTGGCGGGTCTGCGTAGACTATTCTGATCTGAATAAGGCGTGTCCCAAAGACAGCTTGTTGAGGGTCAAATATTGCATATCAGACCCTATTTATTGCTTGGATTTACGAGCATGACACTGCTTAATGGGTTACTTTAATCGTGATTGTGATGCAAGGTACATTTGTAAGTGTGGACTGAAAAAGATGCTAAAAGCTGAGATTTAATACTCAGATTTCACCAAGGCATTGGACGAGACTCCAGGGGGCCGAAATTGATGGGTTTACACACTGAAAATCATAGAAATCCCAGCTACTCACCCTGAACGGGCTTGAAAAGCATCTAGATTGCAAGATCACAGAGTTCCCACCATTTGATCGGCTCTGAATTTCATACATCACCTGAGGACCACAAATGAGCCGTACACGTCAAATTTCAGCTCCTGAATCCCTACAGAAGTGGGCTAACAGATAGATCAGCCCATATATCTGTGAACTGAGGCCCGCCTGGTATCTGGATGTGCGTCAGTTTTTGTCCCAACCACTTAAATTACATGACAAAGAAGATGGAAGGACCGGATTTTGGATACACATCATCATGGGACCCACACACGCGACGCGTGTGCATAGTGGGTACCGTGCTCGCCTCCCACCGAAACCATGTAAGTCAGTCAGCGAACGCTGACCGACGTTTTCTTTAAAAAACTCACAGCGTCCGCGTATGGCAGACGCTATCCGACGCTACAACGAGTAGTGGGCCCCACCCTTCGTCCCTTTGCAAGATCTGTACCGTCCATTGAGTCCAGAGGGTGGGCTCAACCCTCGCCAAGCTTTCCTTTTGACATCATGCAGGATATGGCACGTCCCTAGCCGTTAAAAACAAGATGGATGGTGGAGTAGATAGACTGGTGGGCCACACTGATTTAACCTCAAAAATACTTCTTTCTACATGTTTTTTTACCCTAGAACCAATGGACGGAGTGGATTCTTCACCTGGCTTCAATGGGTGAGCTAACGCACAAACAGAAACCGTCTGTGGAAACTCTGTTTCGCAACAGAGCTTGCGAAGGACTGTTGTGGGCCACCATTATTCATCATAGGTCTAATCCGGACCGTAAATCAGGCTTGAAGGGGCCCAATTATCACGACCTAGGTGGAAGAATTTTAAAATAAGACAATAGGGTGATCTCTAATCCTTTGATAGACAATGAACGACAGAGAGAAAGAACCTGTGGGACACATCAACGCACGGCCAAAAAGATACCCTTCTCACTGAAATTTTGAGAGTATTTCGATGAACGGCGTGGATTTCTTCTTTGATACCGTTTATGGTCCCCATCAACAACATCGGCGCATGGGTGCGCAGACCCTGTTACAGCATCCGAATCTCGGACGCTGCGGGCTCTTTTTGCAGACATGGCCAGGATCAGTCCGACGATCCTGACCGTTCAAAATGCTCTCCTGGGTTAACCGACCAAAGCTATGGAGGTTGAATGGGTTAGATCTTGCACTAGCAGCCCTTGCAACAAAAAATTCTCTTTAAAACGCAGACTGGTGGTGTCTTGCTGCGTAGGGGAAGTTCTGCAATCCACCGACCCCAACTATCTACGCACATCTCTTGTGCGAAAATTCTTCACTGACTCTTGCTTTACATGTAGTCACCTGCCTCCATCAGCGGCATATAAGAAGGAGAGATCCATCAGACGTGGAGGGGGGGAATCCACGGCTAGAATGTGACGAGAGAGAGACAGGGAGATTGTTTTGTTTTTTTTCTCTTTTTTTTTTTTTTTAAATTTTCCTTCTCCCTTCTTCTTCTTTTCTTTTAAGATTTAGCTAATTATGATGGCTGGCTAAACCTCTTAGCTAGGGCTAAGAGGTGAAGCTTGTAGTGAGATGGGAGATTTTATTTTATTTTAATTTTAATTCATGAATTGACGTTGATTTTAGTTGATTATTATGAGAATGTTTTAGGTTTTTAATGGTCTGTTGTGACTGAAATTACAATGGGTCTGCAATGGCTTTGAATATTTCCGTTCTCCTTTATGTTTATGATGTCAGGAAGCCCTGTTGTTCACCATAGTCTCCTGGGAATGGTTGGATGTCGATACCCTTCCTAACCTTCATACATGTGATGGGTTGGTAATTAGTTTAATTCTGTTGTTGTCATAGTCTTTTGGGCATGGTTTGGTGATGGAATCCATTCTAATTCATATGCCTTTCATCTCTTGAAAACTAGATCAATGTCAGTTCAGTTAATGTCCATAGAACATGCATAAGGTCTCCCTAATCTCTACAAGTGGATCCTCTGAATCCTTAGTGCCCTTCTCTATGAATTTCTCCTAAGTTTTAGATAATAATTTCATAATTATTCCTTGAAATTCTAGTTGATTTAGATTTCATCTCATTCTAGTTCTAGTTCTGGTTAGTTTTAGATAACGTACAAGATTCAGTCCCTTGGGATTTGACTTCGGTCTTACGAAGTTATTACTACATCACAACCCTGCACTTGGGGAGTGAACATAGCTTCCCGTTACCTCGGATCAACCAACTGGTGGACAGCATGGTTGGACACGAGTTACTCTCGTTTCTGGACGCTTATTCCGAATATAACCAGATTGCTATGTATCCCCTAGACAGGTAGAAGATGACCTTTGTCACGGACAGAGGACTCTACTGTTACCGGGTCATGCCATTCGTCCTGAAAAATGCTGGGACAACATACCAGAGTCTGTTGAATCATATGTTCGCCAAACAGATCGGGCGCACCATGGAGGTGTACGTGGACGACATGCTGGTAAAAAGTATCAAAGCCTCCTATTACCTTGTAGATCTCGAAGAAACTTTCAACGTCCTCCGAAAGTATCAGATGAAGCTTAACCCTGCCAAGTGTGTGTTCGGAGTTGAGTCAGGAAAGTTCCTTGGCTTTCAAGTCAGCCAGCGAGGGATCGAGGCCAACTCGAACAAAATCAAGGCCCTCCTCGACATGAACTCGCCTCGAAATCTTAAGGAAATACAATGTCTCACGGGAAGAGTTGTCACCCTCGGACGCTTCATATCCAGGGCCATGGATAAATGCCTTCCCTTCTTCTAGCAACTGAAGGGTCATAAGAAGTCTGAGTGGATACCAGAGTGAGAGCAAGCTTTTTAGTAGTTGAAACAGTACTTGGGATCACCACCTCTATTGTCCAAGCCAGAAGAAGGGGAGCCCTTGTTCCTCTACCTCGCAGTCTCGACTTCAGCTGTCAGTTCGGCTCTGATCAGAGAGGTCGGAAACAAGCAGTACCCTATGTACTACGTAAGCAAAGCCATGGTACCAGCTGAAACAAGGTACCAGTCCTTGGAAAAACTGGCGCTCTGCCTAGTCATAGCTGCCAGAAGACTGCGGCCATACTTCCAAGCCCACTCCATAGTTGTGCTAACGGAATCTCCTCTGAAGCAGGTCCTCCATAGGCCTGAAGTGTCAGGTCAGATCACTAAGTGGGCCATGGAGCTCGGAGAGTTCGACATTCAGTTCTGCCCTAGGGTGGCGATCAAAGGTCAAACGGTAGCCGATTTCATCGTCGAGTTCACGGCTCCGAGTGAGGAGCAGATCAGTAAAGAAGTTGAGATGACACCACCCGTCCCATTGAGCGACCATGAGGCAGTGTCGGATCCTGGATGGATCCTTTATGTTGATGGGTCTTCCAACATTAAAGGAGCAGGAGCCGGTGTTGTCCTGGTTGCACCTGATTCATCGACAATCCAATATGCAATTAGACTCGGATTCAAAGCTTCAAACAACGAGACCGAGTATGAAGCGTTATTAGCTGGGCTCAGGCTAGCAGCGAGCCTGGGCGTTCAGACCCTGCAGGTCCATTGCGACTCACAGCTGGTGGTGAACCACATCTCCTCGGAGTACGAAGCTAAAGAGGTCAAAATGATCACTTACCTTGAAGAAGCGAGGAAATTGATTGAGAAATTTTGGAGTTGCACCATCCAGCAGATCCCCAGAGCTGAGAACTCATGAGCCGATGCTCTAGTGAGGCTCGCCTCGACCTCCGAGGGAAAGATTCCACGTTTTGTTCCCGTCGAGTTTATTGAGCATCCAAGTATCAGTCAGTCGGAGAAAGTCAACCCCGTCCAGTCCCTTCCCAGTTGGATGGACCCGATCTTCAATTATTTGTCGTTCGGCAAAATTCCAGCAGACAAGTTGGAGGTAAGGCGACTCAGACTTAGGGCATTCTTAGCCTTACCTTAGAAGGAGTACTATACAAGAAGGGGCATTCTCAGCCTTACCTTAGATGCCTCCGACCAGATGAAGCCGACTACGTGATTCAGAAAATTCACGAGGGAATTTGCGGGAACCATTCTGGCGGTCGAGCTTTCGCCCTGAAGATACTTCGCCAAGGGTATTTCTGGCCCACTCTTAAGCAGGATTCAAAGGACTTTATTCGGAGGTGCGACAAGTGTTAGCACTTCACGGCTGTGCCGAGGTGATCGGTAGAAGAAATGACCCCCATGAGCGGGCCCTGGCCGTTCGCCCAATGGGGGATCGACATCATCGATCCTTTACCTACAGGGAAGGGACAGGTCAAGTTTGTCATAGTTGTGGTCGACTATTTCACTAAGTGGGCCGAGGCCGAGCCTGTTGGCAAGATCACCGAGAAGAAAGTGATCGACTTTGTGTGAAAAAATATCATCTGTCGGTTCAGAATTTCACATACCATCATTTCTGACAACGGTCGCCAGTTGGATAATGATAAGTTTCGCGGTATGTGCAGGAGACTCGACATTGTGAACGCCTACTCATCGCCTTGGCACCCACAATCAAACGGGCAGGTTGAAGCCGTCAATTAAATCATCAAGCATCACCTCAAGCCAAAGCTCGAAAAAGTAAAGGGAAGCTGGACCAAAGAGCTCCCCCTCGTCCTCTGGGCCTATAGGACCACAGCCCAGACTTTGACGGGTGAAACTCCATTTTCGTTATCCTATGGCTCGGAGGCAATGGTGCTAGTGAAAATCGGACTCCCTACGACATGGGTAAGGAGCTTTGAAGAAAATCAGAACTCCGAGCAGATCGTCGCTAATCTGGACTTGCTCGAAGAATTCAGAGAGGTTTTCAAGCTCCGAACGGCGGTTCGACACTAACAGGTAGCGCGCTTCTACAATTCAAAGGTCAAAGTCAGGCGCTTCCGACTAGGGGACTTAGTCCTCCGACGGATCTTCCACAACATGGCTGAGCCGGGGGCAGGAGCACTCGGACCCAACTGGGAGGGACCATATCGTGTGGTCAGATCTACCAAACCGGGCTCGTACCACTTGGAAGACCTCGAAGGCGGCCAGCTCCCTCATCCCTGAAATGCTGAACATCTGAAGATCTACTACCCATGAGGAACTAGCCTTTTAAGGCTCATAATAAAGTGTACGCCTCCGAGCGACTAGCCTTTAAGGCTCTTAATAAAGATTCCAATTCAGCCTTAGATGTTTACTCGACTGTCTTGGTTAGTACGACTATGACCTAACGGTCCGAACCTCAAGGTGTCGGAGCCTATTCCCACAAAAATCGATAAGGCATCCCTTTGGGGGAAAAAGCCTAATCATAATCCGATTCTCCAGTGGAGTATTCGGCTCGACATACGATAATGAAAAGCTCTAGCCGGAGGAGCGACGAACCGAGCATTCCAAAAGATCAGACCCAACTAAGACTTGGGCCGAAAACGGATTAAGCAACAAGGGACTAGGCCCGTAAAAAGAAATCAGCTCGACAGCATCTTATAGCAAGTTGACAATGTAAAAAAAAATATGCTTTTCATTGAATCCCCTCGGAGGGGCAAAAGTACATTGGTTAAGATACATCGAGGGTTTCTAAAAAAAAAAATAGCCAAAATGTTAAAACTTCTTCAGGCCGGAGGAGGAGCTTGGGCGTCAGGGGTTTGATCCGAGCAGACGACTTCGGTCGGGGCATCTTCAGAGTCGTCAGGCAGGAGGGAATTAAGATCGAGGTCTGGGTATAAACCCAGAACTACCTCGAGACAGGCATCGAAGCTGCGGTTATAAAACGTCGCTACCTCGGCACCCTCTCCTTGGAGGTTTTGAAGTCTTCAACTGCAGTGACAACTGCCGCAGCCGAGGAAGCCTCATCCTTGATCCGCTGAGCCTCCACAGCCTAGGCGATGGATCAGGCCTGTTCTTCAGCTGCCTCGGCCTTGGCGCGGTTCAGGGCTTCACCAAGACTAGCGGTCTTCATGGCCAAAGAGTCCGAGTGGGCCCTGGCGCGGGTCAGCTCAGCGGACGCTGCATCGCCACTCTTCTTAAAGTCATCTGCCTTATCTTGCAGATGCAGCTCCCTGGTTTCCAAGTCGACGACGACTCCCTGCAGTGGCCTAACCCTGGCCCTCTAGCGCATGAGCTGTTGGCGCAGATTAGTCTGCTCAGACCTCAAGGCCGCTGCCTCGGCCTGAAGAGCCTCCAACTCCGCCTCCTTACTCTTGTGCTCCCGCACCCTCTGCCGAATCGAGAGCAGCATCGGGATGGCCTGAACAAGAAACAAAGATCAGAATCTACAGAATGTATAACTACATGAAAGAGTCTTCTCGGAGACATACCATATAACATACGGAGGGGAAGTCATTAAGAAAGCCGCCCTCTGACCGCTTAAGGGTCTGAGCGATATCGTCTTCCTTTGCATGCTTGGCAGCCCAAGGATCCAAGCACGCTATATGATAGCCGGGCTCGAACCTTCCACTGCTTGTGCCCCCCTGAGGCGAGGCCTCAGCCCCCTCGGCCCCTACCCTGCTGTCGGTCGAGTTTTGACCCTCGGCACAGACCTCTCCCCCGACCTCGAGAGGGGGGGGGGGGAAAGCGTATTGTTAGCCATTTTATTGGCCTCCTCCCATTCAGAGGAGGAGGGAACAGCGATGTGGGCCTTGGGGACCACGACAAGCACCTCCGCGGTGGGGAGAACGGTGACGGTGGGAGCTCGAGGAGCAACAGAGCTCGGCACGATTGGGGTGCCGACCACAGTCGTTTCAACGAGTCCTGGTGGAGGACGTATCAATGGGCACAAGACTACTGGGGGAACGGCGGCAGTGCTGGGGTGTTCCGGAGTCGGCAGTGCAGAGGGTGAGCCAACTGGCCTCGGTGTTGGGGCTGCTGGGGTCGGCACAAAGGAAGATTCCCCCACACGAGAG
Source organism: Magnolia kwangsiensis (assembly GCA_037074715.1). Taxonomy (NCBI): domain Eukaryota; kingdom Viridiplantae; phylum Streptophyta; class Magnoliopsida; order Magnoliales; family Magnoliaceae; genus Magnolia; species Magnolia kwangsiensis. Next base: position 22,805,171 of record CM073579.1, read on the forward strand.
GGAGCCGTCTTCTTCCGAGTGATCTTCACTCGGGGGGCTTCCTTTAGCAACTCTGCCACGGTCGGGGCTACTTTCCTCTTCCTAGCCCCAGACGCCTCGGCCATGCCTGTGAAAAAGAAGATCATGTCAGCTACTAAATAACTGAAGGAAAGTTCATCGGGGAGATCAGGGCAGCTTACTGAGGGATGTAGGTGAAGGTTGGGATTTACAGAGCCCAGACCAGTGGAGGTTGGCCGCAGTGATCAGATCAGCCCATGAGCGAAGCGCGTCCGACCGCGCTTTGGCCTTTGCAATCTGATTCTTCTGGTCCGAGTCGATGACCGACAACCCCTTTGTAAAAGCGAAAAAATAAAAAAAAAGAGACGTCACTTCAACGGAAACATATGAAAACTAAGGCAACAACTCGGATATTAGATGAAGTCCGACCTGGTTTCGTAAAGCAGGTCGAAATATGAGCCGTTGAGGCCCTAAGCTCAGCCGCTGGTGTCTCCCAGTCACTTACCGCCCAGAACCACTTATTCTTCTAGTCCTTATTGGAAGACAACAGGTGCATAACTAATCTCGACCCCTTGCTCCCCCGAGTCGTAAAATAGTACCATTGATCGTTGCTATCATGCTTGACTAAATACAGGCTCAGCAGCTCCTCTGGGGTCAGCTCGTAGTTGCCAACTTGCCTCCAGATAATGTACGCGGAGATCATCACCCTCCAGGCATTCAAAGTAAACTAACTGCCCGGGGGCCAATCCGAGGTGAGCCGCGACCTTCCTGATGAAGGGGTGCAGAGGGAGCCGGACCTCGCATTACAACGCACAGAGGAAGATGGCCACTTCCCCCTCGGCAGGAGTGCCAGTAGCGTCCAAAGGGCCGGGAGCTCTTATCTAAACGGAGTCAGGGATCTAAAACTCTGAGCGGATCCACTCCATCTGAGATTCTGACATGACAGAACCTCCGGAAACTACCTCTGCAGTACGCAGACTTGCAAGCATCTCGGTAGTGGGAGTGGTCTCGGCTCGGTGGGCTACTTTCTTGCTGAACTGCTTGGTCTTAGAAGCCAATATTTTTTACTTTCGAGGCGGGGGGTACAGGAGAGTGGTCTTGAAAGGGCCTTTGGAAGACCCACTCTCACTGTCAGTAGTACCCGGCTCGGAGTCATCGCCATATTCACGAACCATTTCCAGGTTGAAAGACATAATAGAAAGAAGGGCGAAAGTCAGCGAGACTCACCAGGTGATTGCCGAAAATCACCTTCTGCCGAAAACTTCGAGTTCGCCCGGAATCGCCTCTCGTCGAAAATCGCCTCCTCCGGTGAGCTCTTATAAATCAGAACGCAAAATGGTAAATGAAAATCCGGGGCGCCTTATATAGGCAGCGAAGTATTTTCGCATTAATGGCAAGCTTTGATGGCAGCAGCCGAATCGGCACGAGCCAACCTCCAAGCATACATGTAACACCGCATAGGACGAGCATCGAACCGTCGGTACGGCTCTGACATCGGGTAGTGTGCCTCGACACGCGAAGCGACGCCACAGCAGTCGAAGCCATCATAAATATGTCACCTCAAGCCTGCATGGCAACTTTTCATAGGCTGGAAGAAGATTCAGGATCGTAACCATCGCCATGCGTTAACCAAAGTGACCATCATGCACAATCAGAGACCCGTCATCATTGCGATAAGGGCGGGAGATTCCGTATAAGTACTCTTCGAGCCCGCAAGCAAGCTCGAAGAGTGGGGGGCTTCTGTTATGGAGAAATCTGAGCCCATGGCAAAACGTTAATCGGACTTGAAGTCCGAGCTGAGGCGCCCGAGGCATGATCCATCTGATCAAGACTACAACATCGCAACAACAACACGAATGTCTTCAAGTCAAAGTCAGCTCGGAGTTGGTCCTAATTGTCAGAACAGATAACCCGCAACCCCCTAACTCCGAGGCGATTAAGTCAGTCGGATCAGATTCGGTATGACTGGTCGGATGACGTCATACTTGGAGCGTTCCTCAATATGGCCTGGTAAGCCGAGCCGAGCAAACCTTCTGACATGCGTATCCCACTCATTAAACATGAAAACTGACATAACCAAACGTGGCCGATAACTTCGCTCGCAGATGCGTACGATCCGCCAGATATGCTGCACAATCAATGATTGTGAGCAGTATCCCCATGATCCCAGAATCCCTCTGATCATGCCGAGATCATCGAAATCGGACCGCCCCACAGGCAAGTATAAATAGCCCACAGTGCTATGTCTACAGGTACGTGAAATTAAGCTCTCCTCTACACTCGACATAGATCCTGATTCTCTTATCCTGACTTAGGCATCGGAGGGTCCCCCGGCTTAGCCAGCGTCACCTTTGCCTTTTCTCTCAGTGCAGGCTTCAGGGACGGCACGCGGAGGATCTTGAAAGCGTTGAGGGAGAGTCGACCAGATTTTGCATCAACAATACTTACCCTAAGTCTGAAGTTAGTTAGAATCTCAATTTCTTAATCCATTACCTCATTGAATTCAAAGACCTAATTAAAATTTAGAATAGTTATGATCCAATATACTTAGGTGCCCCATGACACTAGTCTAACTTTGAGAAATATGCATGTTCTCTATCCTAACTCCTTTTAATCATTACAAGAATATGAAATCTCTAGTTATCTCATTTTCTTAATAATATTTCTTCTTTTATCATCATATCCTCATTATTATAGACCACACTTAGATGAAGATTCCCACTGGATTTGCTTCATAACCTAAGGTATCGTACTTGTAATGGTAACAGTAATGGATACTTAGGTGTCCTTACTCTGGATTACTGACACGATTGTTATGGTCATTGCATTCATGCCCTATAATAAAAATTCCTTTTTCCATCACTTTTTTCCTTCAATGTTCTCTCTTTTAAGCATATATCATTGGTACTAATTCATTCAACCTTGTTTGAATTAAAATTTGTTATTCTAGTTCACATATCATATTCCCTAGTTAGTTAACTAGGGTGTATTGTGAATTTAGTGCATCAAATTACAACTCACTTTAAACTAGTGATTAGATCATTGAACTCAAGTCTATAATTTTCAATTATCAAAATTCTGACTACTATCAACTTAAACTAAGTATTAACTTTGTCTTTGGAATTCGCATAATATCATGTTCACATTCTTGTATATATTATTTTTAAAATGTTGAAAAAATTTCTCCATAAACTAAAAAAAAAAAAACTAAAATCTAAAAAAAAAAACCTCACATGGATGACTATCCACACCCCCCAACTTAAAATTTACATTGTCCCCAATGTAATGTAGAGAACAATAAAAATAAAAGAAAGGGTGGATAGTACCTACTATGAAGAACTCACCTGCTAGGTGACAATAAAAAATTGAATATGATACAAATTCTACATAAATGCTCCATCAGACTAGGATCATCAATCTGAATATTCTGGCTCATGAAGAGAGACGAACTCCTCTCCCAAATGAAAGTTTTCCACATAAGGCTTCAATCTCTGACCATTAACCTTGTACACATTCTTATTACATGGATTCTCAATTTCAACAACCCTATGAGTATAAACATTTTTCACAATAAAGGGGCTTATCCAACTTGATCTTAACTTTTTCAAAAAGAACTGGAGACGAAAATTATACAATAGGACCTCTTGATGAGGTTCAAAATTCTTCCTTAGGATGTTTTTGTCATGAAAAGCTTTGGTTCCCTCTTTGTAGATTTTAGAATTTTCATAAGAGTCTCTTCTCAGCTCCTCTAATTCATTCAACTCTAATTCCCTTTGTTTAATTTCTTGGTCCATATTAAAGTTAAATTTCTTTATTACCAAGTAAGTTCTATGTTCCAATTGCATAGGCAAGTGGCAAGCCTTCTCATACACCAATCTATATAGAGACATTCCAATCGGGGTCTTATAAGTAGTCCTATAAGCCCATAAAGGGTCGGATAGTCTGAGGGACCAATCCTTCCTATCCGAACTTATAGTTTTTTCTAAAATGTGTTTGATTTCCCGATTAGAAATCTCAGCTTGCCACTTGTTTGTGGGTGGTATGGGGTGCTCACTTTATGCTTAATGTCATATTTCTTCATTAAAGCCTCAAATGTCCTATTGCAAAAGTGAGACCCTCTATCACTAATGATGGCCTTTGGAGTTCCAAATCTAGAAAAAATATTTTAAGCTCATTGGTGCTTAGGAATCGTATGACCACTTTTTTATCATTGGTCCTACTAAGAACTGCCTCAATCTACTTTGAAACATAGTCTACACCAACCAATATATAAAGAAATTCAAAAGAAGATGAAAATAGACCCATAAAATTAATACCCCAACAATCAAATATCTCCAATGGTAAAATTGGAGATAAAGGAATCATGTTGTGTTAAGACACTCTTCCCAACCTTTGACACTACCACAAGCAACACAGAAAGTATGATTGTCTTTAAACATGGTGGGCCAGTAAAAACCACACTGTAGGATTTTTGTAGTGGTTTTCTTAGCAGAAAAATGGCCACCACATGCTTCTATGCGATAAAAGGAAATAACACTCTGAACTTCATCCTCTGGGACACAATATCTAAAAATCTGATTAGTCTCATATTTATATAAATATGGGTCATCCCAGAAGAAGTTCCTAATCTCGGTTTCAAAACGCTTCCTATCTTGTGACTTCCAATGATATGACATTTTTTTCGTTACAAGATAGTTCACTATATTCGCATACCAAGGCAATTTGGAGATCGCAAATAATTATTCATCAAGGAAAGTATCCTGGATATGTATCTCCTCAGTGAAATCATCTAACATTAATCTGGAAAGGTGATTAGCCACTACTTTTTCTAATCCTTTCTTATCTTTTATCTCTAAGTCAAATTCTTAGAGTAGAAGGATCCATCTTAAAAGTCTCGACTTTGCATCCTTCTTAGATTACAAATATTTCAGAGCTGAGTGGTTTGTGAAAATAACCACTTTGGATCCCAACAAGTAGGACCTAAACTTATCCAAAGTAAAAACTATTGCAAGTAACTTTTTTTCAGTTATTGAGTAGTTCACTTGGGCTGAGTTTAAAGTTATACTCACACAATGAATAACATAGGGCCGTTTATCTTTCCTTTGGCCCAAAACGGCCCCTATGACATAATCGCTTGCATCACACATTAGTTCGAAAGAAAATATCCAATCTGATAGACGCATGATAGGTGTAGTGGTAAGGGATGATTTAATTTTATTAAAGGTGCCACTTGCACACTCATCTGTCCTCTTAAATAAGACATTCTTTTGAAGAAGATTAGTCAATGGTCTAGTAATGACACTAAAGTCCTTGATAAATCTTCTATAAAAACTAAATGCCCTAGAAGTGATCTAATATCTCTAATAGTTCAGGGGATAGGTAGATTAATAATAATGTTTAGTTTTGAGCGATCTATCTCGATTCCATTTTTGAAGATAATATGGCCCAAAACAATTCATTTTTGAACCATGAAATGACATTTCTCCCAATTCAAGACAAGGTGCTTCTCTTCACACCTAGATAAGACAAGAGATAAATTATTGATGCATTCCTCAAAACTACTCCCAAATATAGAGAAGTCGTCCATGAAAATCCCAAGAAACTTTCCAACCATATTTGAAAAATACTTAACATACACCGTTAGAAACTTACTGAGGTGTTATACAATCCAAATGACATTTGTTTGAAAGCAAACATGCCAAATGGACAAGTGAATGTGGTTTTCTCTTGGTCTTCCAGGGCTATCTCTATTTGGTTATATCCAAAATATCCATCAAGAAAACTATAGAAGGAGTGACCTGCTACACTTTCAACTTGATCAATGAATGGTAGAGAAAAATGGTCCTTCTTTGTGACCTGGTTCAATTTTCTATAGTCAATGTAAATACGCAAACCAGTGGTGACACGTGTTGGTATGAGTTCATTATTAGAATTTTGTACGATAGTTATTCCAGATTTCTTTGGAACTACTTGAGTTGGACTCACCTAAACAATATCAGATATTGGGTAAATGCTTCCCACATCCAACAATTTGATCACCTTATTTTTTACAAATTTCATCATGTTTAGATTGAGACACATTTGAGGTTCTCTAATTGGTTTGGTGTCTTCATCGAGGTGAATTCGATGGGTGCATATGGAAGGGCTTATACCCTTGATGTAAAAAATGGTCCAGCCCAAAGCTCCTTTGTGGTCCCTTAGAATATTCAACAATTTAATCTCTTGATCCTTGTTTAAAAATGAAGAGATTACTATAGGATAAGTTTTATTTTCACCTAAGTATACATACTAAAGCTTATTTGATAGTGATTTTAAATCAAGCTTTGGAACATTAGTTGGTGATGACAGAGGTCAAAAGTCCTTGATAGATAGGATTTGAGTACGTGGTCTCCATTGGTACATAATAATGTCCTGTGTGGTAGTGCTCTCATTATCTTCACAAATTTCAGCAAACACTTTTTCTAAATCATAATTTTTTAAGTCCCCAATGACTTGAATCAATTCCTTAGTCAGACTAGGTTCTAATTCCTCTTCTTCTATCAATCAGTCCATAAAATTCGACTCATGAATCTCATTATTATCAATGGGCTGCTTACATAAATTGAAAATATTTAGCTCTAGAGTCATGTTACCAAAAGATAAGCTCATCATTACATTCTTACAATTTATGATTGCATTTGAAGTTTTCAGGAATGGCCGACCTAAAATGATGGGAACTTGAGCGCTAACATTTACACATGATTCAGTGTCTAGTATAATAAATCCACAGGGAAGTAGAATTTCTCCACTTGGACTAGCACATCTTCTAAAATTTTTCTTGGTACCTTAATGGAGAGGTCAGCGAGTTGGAGTGTAATTGTGGTTGGTTGAAGCTCTCCTAACCCCATTTGTTTGTAAACTGAAAAAGGTACTAAGTTGACACTTGTACCCAAATTTAGCAAAACATGCTCAATTTAAAAATTTTCAATAATACAAAGAATAATGGGACTTTCGGATCTTTGTATTTTGGTACGACCCTTTATTGAATGATAGCGGTCACTTTCTCAGTAAGGAAGGCCTTTTTGTGAACATTTAATTTTCTCTTTACAGTGCACAAGTTCTTGAGATATTTAGTATATGATGGAATTTGTCTAATGACATAAAGCAGAGGAATATTGACAGTAACCTTTTGGAGCATATCCAACACCTTTTGATATTTCATGGGGACAGTTGGATTTCAAAGTTTATATGGGAACGGAACTGGAGGCTCATATGACTTAGTCTCTTTATCCTTTTGTTGTTGCGGCTCTTGAACTATAGTCAGTTTATCATTCTCTTGAGACAATGACTCATTCTCCGGTATTTCTACCGGTTACATTATCTTGTTATTGACCTCTTGTCCACTTCTTAAGGTAATGATGGCCTTAGCTTGTTCATGATGTATCTCACTTGGATTTGAGTCTCCATGAAATGTGTGTTTCTAAGGTTTGACACAGGTTGAGAAGGAAGGGTGCCTTTGTCCCTAGCATTTAATTAAGTCTCAATCCTAGTCACGATCGTCTTTAATTCTTAGTTTGATTAGATTAGAGACTGATTCATTTGAGCTTGAGAGTTCATGAATGCGGTTAATGTATCCTCCACAGATGATCGCTTTGGTGAGGGCACATATGGTGCATTATTAGGTGCCCCAAAGAAGTTATTTTGTAGAGGTATTTGAGGTGCTTTGGGTGCATTAATTTGTGGTTCATTCCTCCAACTAAGATTAGGATGGTTACGCCAATTTGGATTATATGTATTTTCCATTAGTTGCATAACTAGCATCTACTTGCTCATGCTCATGCGTGATGTTTTGTACAACTGAGATTATTGAACAATCCTTTGTGTTATGGTTTGTACCACCACAAATAATATAAAAATTACCTAAGGAAGTGTTTGCTTTAACCATATCAACCTTTCTAATTTTAAAGCTTCGACCTTTCTAGCCAATGCAGCAAAATTTGTATTAAGGTTGTCTTCCTCTCTTAGAACATACATCCCCGCTTTTTCTCTAGGAAGGTCTAGTTTGGTCTGGTTTATCAGAGACATCTCATGTCTGCGTATTCTCTACTAACATATCTAGAAAATCCTAAGCCTCATTATGATCTTTGTCAAGAAAAGTTTCACCACACATCATCTCTATAAACTGACGGGTATTCATGGTGAGCCCCTTTCGAAACACATCAATCACGTGGTATGGTTCATAACCATGATGTTGATAAGTAATTAGAAGGTTTTTAAAGTGCTCCTAAGCTTGGAAAAATAGTTCATTCCCCCTTTGGGAGAACGACATGATTTCCTGTTTAAGTGTATTTGTTTTGTGCTTGGGAAAGAACTTTTTCAGAAAATCTCTACTTAAGGCTTGTCATGTAGTGATGGTATCAAGTCTTAAAGAGTTGAGTCATGCTTTAGCCCAATTCTTTAGAGAAAATGAGAATAACTTAAGCTTAAGTACATCCCTATTGTCATTATTTACTTAAAACATTGCAATTACTTCCTCAAAGTCCTTGAGGTGCAAGTAGGGGCTTTCAGAATCCAAGCTATAAAATTTAGGAATTAATTGAATCACATCTGGTTTAAAATCAATGTTCCCTATGTGAGCAGGGAACACTATGCAAGATGGTAAAGTTGATCTCTCAGGATGTAAATGTTCACATAAAGTCTGTGGTTAGTTTAGCACATTCGTATGAACTTTATTTTCATCCTCAAGAGGAAGATTAGGTTGATTTTCTCTGTTTTGATTTATAATTGGATCTGATAGATTTGGATTTAGATTATCAACTGGGTCTGCCATGGAATCCAAGTGATGTTGAGTGTCTTTTCTAAGTGAATGATTAAGGCCTGGAACTAGTCTGCCTTCGAAGGAGAGTCGATTGTTTTGATCCCTACTTTAACGGGACAAACCATGCACATCACACAACAAAATTTCACTAATTTAAATAGCAAGTATAATACTTAAAATAAAAAATAAAAACTTAATCAACAACCCAAGCGACAGGGCTGACCATGAGGGTTCAATCCATAAAGCAAAATAAATCAACAACCCAGAAGACAGGGCCGACCATGAGGGTTCAGTCCACAAAGCAAAAATAAATTAACAACCCAAGCGGTAAGGTCGACCATGACGGTTCAATAAATAAATAAATAAATAAATCAACAAAAGTAAAACTAATGTAGAAATTAAACCGTGCTAATCTGAAAAATAGATTCAGCAGATGATCTTTGTAATCAAACAATAACTGTAGGACAACCATAGCACTTAGTTGATAAAATATTAAGTAGGGCAACCTTATATCATAGTTAGTGCTTGAAACACCCAACTGAATTTACTTTTAAAGGAAAAAAATCCATAGAAAATTTGGAGGGTTTAGAAGAAAACTTACCTTAGAAAAGAACTGACCTTAGCTATCTTGCATAGATTTGATCTATCTCAGTCTCTCTCCAGCAATGACGCTAAAAACTTGATTGTTTGCCTCCAAGTGCATAGGTTCGTAAGTAATATCCTGTGAATACAGGGTCGATCCCACAGGGAGATGAATTGTGAGAAGGAAAAAGTCAAATGCAAAACTAACTAAGTAATAAAAACTAAACTGATGATTTGATTTTGAAATTTTTGAATGGATGTAATTCACCTAAATTAAAATAACACCCAAGATTCAAAGTTCCACACATAGATTAATGTTTCAGAAAATTTAGAGGGTTTAGAAGAGAACTTACCTTAGAAAAGAACTAACCTTAGCTATCTTGCACAGATTTGATCTATCTCAGTCTCTCTCCGGCAATGACGTTAAAAACTTGATTGCTTGCCTCCAAGTGCATAGGTTCGTAAGTAATATCCTGTGAATACATGGTTGATCCCACAAGAAGATGAATTGTGAGAAGGAAAAAATCAAATGCAAAATCAACTAAGTAATAAAAACTAAACTGATGATTTGATTTTAAAATTTTTAAATGGATGTAATTCAACTAAATTAAAATAACACCCAATCTTCAAAGTTCCACACATAGGTTAATGTTCTAAAATTATGATGACTTGGATAACACAACTAGGATCTGAGCACTATGGTTAGCCTAATCAGAAAATAAAATAGTTTAAATATTTTAATAAATGATATAAAAGATTATAAAATCATGGATTTGCACCATTGACATATATTCTCAAGCACCAATGATTTTAAGTATTCAATATCCATGAGATAATGAAAATTAAAGAACTATAGTAGGTTGAGAACCTCTCCTATTTAGGAAATTCGATTGATCCAGGGTAAGCCTATCCATCAATGTGGATCTCATATGATGTAAACATATGGATCTCACAAGAGGATAAAAAATAAAATATAAATAATAGATAACATGCATATACCATTCTTCTCATCATTAAAATAATTAATCATCATAACTTAAAGAATTATTAAACCCATGTGCTTCCCTTCTAACTTGGGCTAGAAGGAACTTAGAAAAATATAATTAAATTGTAAAAATAAAAAGCAATAAGAAAAAATGTAAATAGAAAAGATCTAAAAAAAACAACTTATAAAACTTTAGTAAATTTAAAAACTCTAAATCTTGCTTTAAGATGCCTTTAATGATACTTAAGAATGCCCTAGGAAGCCCTACTTATAAGTGGGGAACACTAATTTTCGTACGAAGTTGAAAAACTCTAGAAACTGCGTCAAATTTATACAGTTTTTCAAAATAGACTTCTAGTTGCATAGTTTATTTAAAATAGATTTTTCGCTGCACAGTTTCTCAAAATAGACTTTAGAACTTTAGAATACACTTTTTAGGACGGTTTCAGGATTCTTCACTTCAAATCTTCGATTCTTTTCATTATTCACTTGATTTTCTTGGATATTTGGCATGTGAATTATTCAATCTTGGTCTTAGTGATTCTTGAGCATCAAATCCATGCTTTTTAACACCTTTTTTCAATCCAAGCTCTTAAATTCACCTTGCAACACATACATGAGTAAAATAAAATATTAAGCTGATTCATGTTCATAAAACCAAGATGTAAATGGAGAAAATTATGCAATATTTGAGTCTCAACAAGGTTCCTATGAGATTAAATGTAAATCAAAGAATTAAGCCTTAATTGTATAAGCATCATAGGTAAATTAGAGGACTTAAGCCTCATCTTGTGCTTAATTAGTATATTTAAGGATTATAGCCTTATTTATTTTAATAGTTTAAACTTTAAAGTTTTTTACCTTTGTTATCATATATTTTTAGCTTAGATTATCATTAGTCATTCCTAAGTTAATGAATATATCTTTTTAATAATTATAATAAATATGCTCTATGTTTTTAATGTTTATATGCACTCTATTCCTTTATTAGTATGTGCCTTATAAATGGTAATTCCATGACTTATATTTTTATTGGTATATCTATTCGAATTAACTCTTTATCAAATACTGATAAGAAAAAAGGGAGAAAGATTTAGTCCCACCAAAACAAGTGTATTTTGTGTATTTTAAATTAAAAAAAAAATTAGGATTTGTTTGTTGTTGAAGGGATTGATGAAGATATGAGAGTAATTATGAGGGAGCATTGTTAATGTTACATGTTTTAGTGTATTCGAGTTGTAAATCTTTTACATTTAACATGTAATATTTTAAGTTGTTTTGATATGTCATTGGCATGAACCATGACATTGTCTATGTTAAGTTTTTGTCATATAATTAACAAAATGGGGAGATTATTAGCGCACTGATTTATGCATCTTGTTTGTCAATCACGTGAGTCCATATGTCATGTAGTCAGTTGAGCCTTTGGAAACTAAAGATCGAAGACTTGAGAGGACATACTGAATTGATGAGATAAGGAGTTTATGATTAAGTTTACTAAAAGTTCATTCTCTATTTTAAGACCGAATTAACGAATCTTAAGACCACCTCGGTTAGTTATACGATGTACTTTCGAATGTTTTCAAGGTCATTATAAGATGCGCGAGTTAACTAACTCAAAAGAAAATCTACTTCAACTTTATCCGATTTCTTGAATCGATTTCCTATTTACGTCATGAAAACCTTAGGCTTTTCAGTTTCAGGCATGACACCCTTTATTAATTCAGAAATTGAGTGCTTTATGATTTTGAAACACATCTTGTTGGATTTGACTCATGCCATGTAGTATCCAATTTCTAATTCAATACTCATACCAGATGGTTTAGAAGGTTCCTCCTCTTCCAGGGCAAGGTTTATCCAGATATCCTAAGATTATCTCTATGGACTGTTTCCATTTGAGATAATTTGACTCAGCCAAAATGAATACAAAATTATATTGAGTTGGAATATTTGCTGATTACAAAGACACTCACATTTAAGATCCCATATCTGGTCATCAATATGTAGGAATTGATGGATTATATCTAACTATGAAAATATATGAATGGATAATTTAGATCTAACTAATAAAGCCTGCGATCGGATTCACCAATCTGCATTGATCTCCACAATTGATGCATAGTTGCTTCAATACCAAATGTAATCTAAAATGTAAAATAGGAAATTGATTTATGCATCGATTGTGGGAACCAAAATAATTAAATTGAAATTCATACCTATTTGAGAAACTATAGGATGAGTTAACGGACTGAATCTTCCACACTTTACAAAAGTCAGTATTTACAAAAAAAAAAAAAATATGAACGGAGGGAGTTTTTATTTTATTTTATTCATTTATTAAAAATTCATCGAAACTTCCAATTATTTATAGCTTCATATTTAATATTCCAAGTCTATTAATATGGTGTAACAAGGTATGACACCCATAACACATTTTCAATGTGACCAGGACTTTAATGGGGTCTATCAGTATGCTCGATCAAATTATCCATCTTTAGGTAAATCTAAACCATTGATCAAGTAGGTCCACTTAAAGAAGTCTTACATTTCCAATCAGTTGACCATTTTTTTTTCTATCTAATGGTAAAAGCTATAGATATATATATTTTTAAATAGTTTAAAATTAGAAAATTTTAAAAGAAAAAGGCCTCCAAACAAAAATCCTACTTTTCCTGAGGTTTGGAGGTTAATGGGTGTGAGAACAATCTACAACACCTATGTTAGGTAGCCGATAAAACAGTTAAGTCATGTGGGGGAATATCATGTTGATTATGTTAAATATATATTTCCTTTAGGTGGAAATCGTTGTTTGTACCACATATTAAAAATCATGTAGACTTGAACGATGTAAAATTGCTCTCTACTAAGTATACACAGTGTAGCCGGCCTAAGTTATATATATATATATATATATATATATATATATATATATATGTGTGTGTGTGTGTGTGTGTGTGTGTGTGTGTATATATACACACACACACACATATATATATATATATATATATATATATATAATCAAGCTTAATTTTGTGTCTTCTCTTCATTTAGTGATTTACACCTAATTAACGGTTTGATGAAAGATACACACCATGGTAGCCTCACACATAAACCTATTGTTGGTACTTCATTTCTATTATTCCATGTGGTGTGGCCCATCTGAGTTGTGGATTTTTTTTATTTTTTTTAGTTTACTCAGTTTAACATTGAGGAGAAAACTTTATAGATGGAGTGGATTTTACTTATACATCATAGTGGTCCCTATAGACTAGGGTGTTTTACAAGCTTAGCAAATCAGATATTGTAGAGGATCTATCGATTTTCTAGGGTTAAGGAAAGAGATGTGGAGGCAATGAGTATAGCACCTAATATCCATAAGGCCCACCATACTTTGTGTGACATTCACTCGTCTATCAAGTCTAACCTTTGATGTTAGGCCCTGTGGACTAAATTAGTCAGCAAGATTCATGGGCCTGACAACATGGAACAGTGGAGAGTGGATGCCAACCATAGAGTTAAAATTTCTTTTCTACCCATTCACCAGGTGAGCCTCTAGGGGTTGAATAGTTAAACTGGGAAGTAACCTAAGCGAAAAGTATGGTGGGCCGCATCTGGTGAACTTAGGAGTTGTTTGGATGCCTGTAAAGTCTTTAAGTAATAATTCAATTATAGGTAATCAGATTACATAGGTTGTTTGGATGAATGTATTTGCCCATAATGGGAGTACAAAATGTAATAAGATTACAAGTTTTAGCTATAATGATTGAACTGTGACAAAAATATATTACAGGTAAGGAATCTACTTTTATTTTTTTTAACTTAAAGAGAATTGCAGCTTTGGTATTCCTACCCTCCCCTTCTTCCAGGGGTCAAGCTCATGGTTTGCTAATATGGGTCAACATGCTTTTATGGCTCATTGTATATGGTAGTCACTATAAATGTGAACCCATTGTGTATTCTCTTTATGTGCAAGGGAGAAAGAAGTTGTCCCCTCCTCTGGTAACCCGCCGCTGGTCATATAGAGCGTGGAGCCTGCCACCGCATCGAGATGCTAGCCGAACACCCACAGAGCAACGCCGATAGCTGAAAACTGTCGGCAATGACCTTCTTCGACGGCTAAAAGTTGTCGAACAGTCCATCAGGTAAGGAGACGTGGGCATTGCTCGCTAACAGATTTAAACCGTCGGCATTTTCGATGGCTAATGTATGACCCGCCCATCTATGTTTAAGGAATTAATGTTCACGATCTAACCCATTATATATGTGACGTCCATCATGTATGACCCGCCCATTTTTGTGAAGATTTTATACGTAATTTAATACAATTTTTTTTTTCACATACACACACACCCCACTCACACCACGGTGGGTGCTTGAACCCATGACCTTGTGTTGAAACTCTTGTGAGTCTGCCATTGAGCCATGGGGTCAAGCTGTTTAATTTCCAATAAACAGATTACAACTTAAAGTCAAATACGATAGATCGTATACAATTTACACTTGTACTTCAATTACTTATAATTAGATCCAATTACAGGATGATTACCTATAATCAGATTACAAGTAAAATTTTTTATAGGTATCCAAACAACTTCTTAGAGTTTATAGGCGTTATTTACAAGTTTTGGATTGGCTTGATTTTCTTTATGCATGGTGAATCATGAGAAGGCTATCTTGATGGAAGGACTTGATGTCACAACTGACGGTGGTCTCAACTAATTTCACATATTGCACTGTGCTTGTGGAGAACATGTCGTGTTGCATATGAATCCACTTGTCCAACAGCAAACAAAGGGCTAATAAAGAAGGAAAAAAAAAATCTTACCCATGACTAGCTGTCTTACTGACACGCTCCAAAATCAGAAACCGGGCTCACAAAATTCTCGGCCGCCAAATCTAGTGCCGATAACCTCCGTAGTACCCCATTCTCGGCTCCCAGCTCCCGTGTGCCAAGTTCCGATTCTGGGATTTATAAGGAGGATTTTCAGTATGATTTTATTTTTTTTTTGTAAATGAGCATAACCATAAGTGTACCCAAATCACAAAAATATCATCACCACACATTCACTAATAAACTATTGAGTATAATGCTGAAAGGGAAAATATGTCATATAACAAAATTCTAAAAGATCGACCACCTGCTCCTTCCTTAATGCTGCTGTGGCCTAGTGTCACCTGCACATAACGAACATACATAAGCTGACTACGAAGCTTAGAGGGTGCATGTGTGTGCGCGCAATGCATGTGTCAAGGATACAAATGTCAGAGTAAGCAGAAATAATGGGAGGCTAAACTGGCAAGTCCATGAATGATGTTGGTCATACCAAGGCTAGGTGATGCAAGGCCTATGTGGCCAAATATCATATGCTAGAGATGCAACGCAAACATACCAATCCTCCACATATCAGTACGGTTCATCTTTGGAATATCACTGGGGTCTAATACACTCTAACACTGGCAGCAGTCCCATCGCGTGCATGACCGAGTGGAAAAAACTTCACTATCTACTTGGCCAGTAGTATGCTAATGCGTACCTAACTCGTCGATAGCGGACCCATTTACAAGCCGGTCAAATTCAACCTAGCTTATAGCCCTCTACCCTCAGGTGGATAAGGTCATACCCTTTTTCAACCGACCACAACACAGTGGGAGATGTAACCTACTGGTATTTGGCACTTGTACGCTCATATATCCATTCGGTCTAGACGTTAAAGCATCCTACTGGTACCACAGTGTTTAAGAACTTTCACCCAAGGACATTCATAGTGCCCTAATGCTAGAAAAAATATTTTTGGTATCCAATCTGGCCAACCCTAATATGTTTGTGGAGGCCATTTCCCTGATATCGCTAGGGTGTGAAGTGATTGTAACATTTAAGATGCGAAATGCATGAGTCATACCATTCGGTAATGCATCAAACTTGCACGTACAACGCAATCATGTGAGGCAACTCTATCTCATAAGGAGTCTGCTAAATATCTCAGCCCAATGGCATATGCTATGATCAATCATTCCCCACAACATGCATACAAATGATGTGCGTGGGCATATGTCATGATGTCATTATACTAAGCATGTCCTCAGTGTGTTCTACTAGACTAAGTACACTAGCATGTTATCAGATATAGCAGACAATAATCGACCTTAACTGGTATATCATATACAGAGAGTGGGGACTGAACGACATGCCCCACTAAAAATGTAGAAGCCTATATGGTATGGCCCATGTTAGAATAACATTAGCTTCTCATGTAACCTACAAGGTACGAATAGAACATATGTCACAAGGCGGGGTCCACTGGGAGTGACCCGAATGGTGAGACATGAATGATAGGGTTATCTCGAGGTAGATGGACAACATGATGGGGTCCATAAAAGGATGATGGATCCAACCCATACATTAAGATAAGCTCCACATAGTGAATGGCGTAGATGTCATCCTAACGTCAAGGATGAACCTCACACTTGTCCCCAAAAGGTAAGTGGATGGTGTGGATGATATATACATGACACCATGGTCCTAACAACTGGGTACAAGGGTAAGACACACCTCATAGGGTGAGCCAAGTGGGTATACAACAAGGTGAGTTAATAGGGTGAATCTATGTACAACAAGGAGGATTCCTCAACCTTTTTTTCATGCAATAAACTGGGTTTTCCTATGAGAGGCCCAATACGTACACAAGGTGGGCTCTAAGATTTCGGCTAAGCTGTATTTGGTGCAGTTCATACATCTAGGACTATGTGTACTTTCAAATGGATTGGGTAGCCAGCTCAACATCTAAGTGGGCCGTTGAGTGTGGTCACTAAGCTTGGATCTAATTCATGTGGAGAAAACACATGTATCTAGGTGGGCCACGTTTTCCTATGGGAGGCCCAATATGTACACAAGGTGGGCCCTAAGATTCTGGATGATCCTACGAGGTATGGTGGAAGACACCATCATTAATGGGGGCCCAACAGTTTGGGATAGCCCAATATTAGTATTTTAACTCTAAACAGATGGGATGATAACCCAACATCATGGTGTGGTCTATACACGACACCTGTGGGATCCTACCCACGGCTGGGTGAATGTAAAAAGGATTGGGAGATGGGCACTACAGTGGGCCCTTGGATGGTTTCCAACGGTGGGCGTTTAATCACTACTATTCCCATCGTGTGGCCCACTTGGGATTTGGATCTGCCTCACAATGGGGCCCACAACCCTCATAGTGGCTGGAAAAATAGATGAACGTTGTGTGTACAAAACACATATCATGGTGGGCCTCACAATACAGCCCCGCAGTGGGCGCCCCAAGCCCAACTGTTTCGTACTGGGCATCCACTTGAAATTTGGATCTGCTTCATTTAATTTGTGCCCCCACCCTAAAGTGGGCTCGGGAGAGACTGGTGGGGTTGTGGGGCCCCACACATCACCAATTGGCCCCACAAAAGATGGCTAGTGTGAATATACAATACATAACAACAAGGTGGGCCAACGACTGGACGTCCAGCCAACCAGCGTTGCTGGATCTATTGGGCATCCCACAAATGGACAGCCTGGATGAAATACATAATCATGGTGTGTCCCTCCTGTAAATATCCCACTAGAGGGGGTGGGACCTGTCCAGCTAGGCCCTGAGATGAATGGTCGACGTGGATACAATATAAACATCATAGCAGGCCCACAGCTGCTGGACGTCAGTCTAACAGATGGTGGGTCTGCCTGAGATTTGGGCCACCCCACAGGTAGCGTGGGTGGAAGCCCTGCATCACGGTGGGTCCCACTTGGACGTGGGTCACCCAGGAGGTGGGCCGACCCTCAAACACTCACCCAATCTGCTGGGTCGAGCGGGTAAAACAGATACATCACAGTGGGCCTACAGTCGGCAATTCCCTACCACTGGATTTGTACTCTCTTGGACTCATGTCCAAAATGATCTCTCAATGGACAGTGTGGATATAGTACACATACATCAAGGTGGGATCCATGTATGTGGGCCACCCCACTCAAAATCAAGCTGATATTTGCATTTTCCCTTCAAATAGGCTTTATGATCGACCAGTCATGCAGGCCCCATAACAGGCAACAAGGTGGGCCCATTTGGAGGAAGACATAGATAAAACACATACATCTAGGTGGGGTCCATGTGGGTGGGCCACCTAGCTCGGAATCAAGCTGATCTTTGTGTTTTCCCCTTCAATCGAGCCTGTGTGACCAATCGGTCATCAGGCCTGAAATGGGCAGTAAGGTGGACCCACTGGTGGATGGCATGGATAAAAATACATTCATTATGGTGGCCTGCAAATAGGGAAGAGAGCGAGAGAGAGAGAGAGAGAGAGAGAGAGAGAGAGAGAGAGAGAGAGAGAGAGAGAGAGAGAGAGAGAGAGAGAGAGAGAGAGAGAGAGAGAGAGAGAGAGAGAGAGAGAGAGAACGTGAGATGGCAGGGCTCTGCCACTATGAGCGCTCCTAGGGACAATATACAACACATACAACAAGTTGGGTCCCATCTACATGTGGGCCCTCAAATCAAGAAAAATCAGGGTGGGAATACCATTCCCACCAAAAATCAAGGTCTAAATGACCTTTTACAAGTTAGATAAAACATCATGGTAGGGTCCATGGTGAATGGCCCCTCATGGATGACACATACATCATGATGGGCCACTGACCACACCTTGAGTCCCAAATAGGATCCATACTATCAACCGGTAGGCCCCACTTAAGCCATAGCTCAAAAATAACATCTAATCCTATGTACACCCACCATTGCTTCTCCTCTTTGGCTCCTTAGACTCCTTGCCTCCTATGCTACCTCTTTAAGGGAGGATGATGAGATTTGAATGGATGGATGGAAGGTTTTAGGTGGTGGGAAGATGACCCTTGATCTTAGCTTCCTTTCTCTACTTGGCCCTCTTTTTTTTTTTGCTAGAGAAATCGAGGGAGAATGAGATGGAATGAGAGAGTGATGGGAGTTGTAAGGATGGTAGGCATGGAGTGTATGGGTGAGGGATGGTACTTGTTGACTTTTGGGGCATGAGGTGGCATGGGGTATGGGTAGCCTTACTTGTTGGCATGAAAGGTATGGGAAGGGAATGGGCTTGGTTGACTTGGTGAAAAGAGAGGGAATGGGTAGAGATTCCTTTCTCTCAACCAGGAATCTTCCTAGAATCACGCAAATGTTACGCATGGTGTTTTCTCGATTTATTCTCAGGCCCACAACTCCTATTTTAGGTATCGCATTGGGGTGCAAGATGCGGCGACGGTGTGGTCTTGAAGGTATAGCTTTCAGGTTGAGTCGACTCGAGTTTTCGTGGTGTGCTTTAAGGTCGTGCGCATTCACTTTCTTCAAGTCATGGTTCGCTGGAATTCGATGGAGATTTTTGCTAGAATTCAATGAAAGGGTACTGTATAAGGATACAAGTTTTACAACTTCTCCTCCAAATAAAATTTCATCCTCAAAATTTACACTATAATGCAACTAGAGAGAGCTCATAGAGGAAGGGAAATCATACCACTATTTATATATAATCAGAAACATAATACACAAATACAATTAAACATCAAAGAGATGGGGATAGCGCTCGTGAATATCAGCCTCTTGCTCTCAAGATGTCTCCTCCACACTGTGATGACCCCACTGAACCTTCACCAAGGGGATAATCTTGGTCCAGAGGACTTGCCCCTTTCGATCAAGAATATGAACTGGTTGCTCAATATAAGAAGCATCCTCACAAACCTCTAAAGGCTGTCAATCTATCACGAGAATGACTTTTGACCTACACTTCCACAACATAGAAATACAGAAGATGTTGTGGATGCCAGACAACTGAAGTGGCAAGGCAAGCTAATAGGCCACGACACTAATGCGCCCAATCATCTCGAAAGGTCTAATGAATCTCAAGGCAAGCTTCCCATTCGCTCCAAAATAAACTACACCTTCATGGGTGAGACCTTGAGATACACATGGTCTCTAATAGTAAACTCTAAGGGACGACGCTGACGATTTGTAAAACTCTTTTATTGGCTCTGAGCTGTGCGCATCCTCTGCCTAATAACATTGATGACCTCTGATGTCTTCTGCACAAGCTCAGGATGTAAGAGACGACGCTCTCCAATCTCGGTCTAACTCGGGGATCTGCAAGGTCTGTCATACAACGCCTCGAAGGGAGTCATGCCAATAGTTGCCCGATAGCTGTTATTATATGCAAACTCAGCTAAACGTAGATAATAATCATACTACCTGAGAAATCCATCATGTAAGCCCGAAGCATAGCCTCAATGATCTGGTTGACCCTTTCAGTCTACCCATCGGTCTGTTGATGATACGCGGTGCTGAACTTCAAGGCAGGCCCCATCACCTTTCAAAAAATTCTCCAAAACTGAGACGTGAATCTCGGATCTTGGTCAGAAATGATCAAAATTAGAACACCATGCAGTCTCACAATCTCATCGATGAATAATCCAATAAGATGGTCCAAAGGCCAGGTCACACGAATCGTAAGAAAGTGTGCTGACTTCCTCAAATGATCAACGACAATCCAAATGACGTCATGACCGCGTTGAGTCCTCAGCAAGCACATGATAAAGTCTGTGGTCACGTGCTCCCACTTCCATAATGGATCACTCAACGGCTGCAAGGGACTTAGAGGTCTCTGATGATTGGCCTTGACACGCTGGTATGTGTCACACTTGGTCACAAAACTAGCAATTTGGTGCTTCATCCCTGCCCAAATCTACTACCTCCTCATATCGCAATACATTTTGGTAGAGTCGGGATGGATTTCTAAAACTAAGTCCACCATCGAACTCATTCTGCCAATTCAATTGACCCTTAGATGCAGCTTCTACTTAGTAACCCTGCAATGACTGGTCTGCCTGCTGAGCCTTGATCACCCTTGCAACAAGAGAGGATTGAATTGATAATCTTGATAACTGATCGATGTAAGATTACAAATTTAACTCGAAGTCATACTTAGCAACATCCTCGAGCATCCTCCACTCTTGGACCATCATGTGTACTACCAGGCCCCGTGGCTGACGGATAAGGGCATTCGCCAGCACGTTTACCTTGTCGGGGTGGTACTAAAGATCGAAATCATAGTCCTTCAGGAGCTCCATCCAGTGCCTCTGTCTCATGTTTAACTCAAACTGCGAGAAGAGATACTTTAAGCTCTTATGGTTAGAGAAGAGCTCGAATCTAACCCTATAAAGGTAGTGCTTCCACACATTTAGTGTAAAGATAACTGCAGCCAACTCTAGATCATGTGTGGGGTAGTTCTGCTCACGAACCTTGAGGTGGTGAGACGTGAAGGCCACAGGCTTCCTGTGATGCTTCAGGACAACATCTAACCCAACATGCGAGACATTTGTAAAAATCACGAATCCTTCACTCTCAGTGGGGAGAGTGAGGACTAGTGCGAACATAAGACGGTCCTTCAGTTCTATGAATGCTCGCTCACATGTGTCACTCTAAATGAACTCATCTCCCTTGCAGGTTAACTTGGTCAATGGGGCTGTAATATGGGAGAATCCCTCAATGAAATGTTAGTAGTAGCCTGTCAAGCCAAGGAAACTAAGGATCTCGGATGCATTTGTAGGTTGACCCCACTGATGCATGACATCAATCTTTAAAGGGTCTACTACTACGTCCTGCCTCGTCACCACGTGATCGAGAAACTTCACCTCCTCCCACTAAAACTCGTACTTCTTCAGCTTCGTATAAAGCTGATGTGCACGAAGGGTCTGTAGGGTGATCTCCAAATGTTGCTCATGTTCCTCATGGGTCCTTGAATATATCAGAATATCATCAATGAATACCATAACAAACTCATTAAGATATGGACGGAAGACCTCGTTCATCAACTACATAAATACTGCGGGAACTTTGGTCAGTTCGAAGGATATGACCTAAAACTCAATGATCGTATCGCTTCTTAAATGCTATCTTTAGAATATCCTCCTCTCGGGCATGAACCTGATGATAACCAGACCATAGGTCTATCATTGAAAAGAACTGCACCTCTTGTATCTGGTCGAACAAATCATCAATCCTTGGAAGCGGGTACTTATTCTTAATTGTCACCTTATTAAGCTCACGGTAATCTACGTAAAGCCTCAACGAATCATCCTTCTTCTTCACGAAGAGTACTGACGCTCCCCATGGTGAACTACTCGAATGGATAAAGTCTGACTCGCGTAACTCATCCAATTACTTCTGCAACTCCCACAACTCCAATGATGTCATACGATATGGGACCTTTGAAATAGGTGCAGTACTGGGAATGAGATAAATCTGAAACTCAGTATACCGGTGAGGTGGTAACCTCA
This sequence comes from Magnolia kwangsiensis, assembly GCA_037074715.1. Lineage (NCBI taxonomy): Eukaryota > Viridiplantae > Streptophyta > Magnoliopsida > Magnoliales > Magnoliaceae > Magnolia > Magnolia kwangsiensis. The sequence continues at coordinate 22,827,845 of CM073579.1, forward strand.
GAATCTCCTGAAACACATCTAAAAAATCACACAAGATCGGCAATTGGTCAATACTCAAGATGAGTCGCGCCTCAACGACACATGACATAAGACAACATAGCTACTCACCTCTGGGCTCGACTACAAACTGAAACTGTGGCACGCCGAGTATACAAAATGTAACTGCCCTAGCGGAGCAGTCCAATATGGCATAATACTTGGCAAGCCAATCCAAGCCTAGGATAACATCGAATTTGGACATCGACAAGGCAAACGGGTCAGCCGACAAAAAGGTCTCTTTTACCAGAACGAGTCGAGACGAGCAAAATTGATCTAATAATGTAGTCTTTCCTAAGGGCGTCGATACTGACAAACCCTCATGTGCAGACTCTAGCAGCAAGCTAGTCAATCGATAAAAATCTTCAGATACAAATGAATGCGATGTACCAAAATCAAACAGGCATGTGCTATGTATAAAGAAATAAGGAGTGTACCGTCGAAGACTCCTCCTAATGCTTGAGGATCTTGCTAGGCTACATAAAACCTGTCCTGGGCCTGGGGGGGAGGTGCATGTCCCCTCTGTGGTCGTCGCTACTGTTGTTACTATTGTGGCAGCCTATATGTTGCCTCTACTGCTATGGAGGAGGTCTCGGTGGCTGATGCGGCTAACACTGTTGCTGTTGAGGTCTCGACGACAGGTAATGTTGTCACTGCTGCTATTGTAGAGGCTACTGAGGTGCTCTCGACTGTTGTTGTGGATGGGGACACTCATGCCTACAATGCCTCGTCCCACCATATCCATAACAAACACCTGAGAACTGTCTCAGTGGTGGTGCTGGAGGTGTTGCTGGTGCTTGAAAATATGGACGAGTCATGCGCCTCTTCGATGGTCGAAGCTGCTGCTAGGAGATAACAGAGGGGGACTTCCTCTTCCGGTCTCATCTCTAGTTGCGAATCCATTGTGAATTGGTCCACTCTACCTCATAGATTTGGGCCCGCTCCATAACCTCCTCAAACGTCGGAAGATTATGCCCAGTGACACGACTCCTGAGGCCAAGGGGTAAGCTGTTCTAAAAATGACGGGCCTTCCGCCTCTCATCATCCATGAGGTATGATGCGAATCTTGATAGCTTGACGAATCGAGCCTCGTACTGAGACACAGTCATGTCTCCCTGGATTAGAGTCTCGAACTCTAACGTACGCTTCTATTGAACACGCTCAAGGAAGAACTTTTAGTCAAACTAGTCCACAAAGTCCTCCCAAGTCCACTCAAAATTGGCTCATATTGCTTAGGTGACTGATGCCCACCAATGTTCAGCCTCCCCCTGCGGAAGGAATACTACCAAAGGGACCTGCTGCTACGTTGTACATCTTATCGTGTCAAAGATCTTCTCTACCTCTGATCTCCATTGCTCTGCTGCCGTCGAATCGGGCTCTCCCTGGAAATGTAGAGGATCGAGCCGCCTAAAGTCATGCAAAAGGGAGCTCGTGCACTTCTACTCGGTCTGGACTGGTGCATCAGTGGGTTGCCTACCCTGCCTCTATAGTATAGCTGTCATCGCCTACAACATCTGCTGAAGCTGGTCTGCACTCACTAATACAGTTGGGGCCACATCCATCTGGGATGTGTGAGCCCCTTTGCTCGCCTTTTTAGGTGTCATGTCCTATAGGAAGGAACAAATGACCTATTAGCCTTGAGTACTCTTGAATGCACACACGTTAGGGAGCTACATCAGGAAGTTATTAAGTTATTCAAACTTGGGAACCTAATCATTCTAAGTTCACAATAATCATATAGTGAAGGGTACTTATCCTAAGTTCATTAGCAAATACATGATGTTATCATCAGGTATTCCTAAGTTATGTTATGATACCAACAACTGTCATGCCCCAAACTTAGAAATCAGACTCATAAAATTTTTGACCACAGAATCCAGGATCGTCAGCTTCCATAATACTCCATTCTTGGCTCCTAGCTCCCATGCACCAGGTTTCAATTCTGGGATCCTACAAGGAGGATTTTCAGTATGATTTTTTTTATAAAAGAGCATAACCACAAGTGTACCCAAATCACAAAAATATCATCACCACACATCCACTAATAAAATATTGAGTACAATGCTGAAAGGGAGAATATGTCATATAATAAAATTCTGAAAGATAAACCACCTGCTCTTGCATCAATGCTACTGCGGCCTAGCTTAGAGGGTGCGTGCGTGTGTGCGTGTGCACAATGCATGTGATAAATATATAAATGTCAGAGTAAGAAGAAATAATGGGAGGCTAAACTGGCAAGTCCATGAATGATGTTAGTCATACCAAGGCTATGCGATGCAAGGCCTATGTGGCCGAATATCATATGCTAGATATGCAACACAAACATGTCAATCCTCCATATATTAGTACAATTCATCTCTGGAATATCACCGGGGTCTAATACAAGTGAGTAGAAAAGACCTCATTATCTTCCTAGCTAGTAGTATGTTAATGACTACTCGGCTCGTCGATAGCAGACCCATTTATGAGCCGGTCAAACTCAACCTACCATACAACCCCTACCCTCAGGAGGATAAGGTCACACCCCTTTTCAACTGACCACAACACAGTGGCAGACATGACCTACTGATATTCGACACTTAGGCACTCATGTATCCATTCAATCTCAACATTGAAGCATCCTACTGGTACCACAAGGTTTAGGAACTTTCACCCAAGGACATCCATAGCACCCTAATGCTAGAATAAATATTTTTGGTATCCAATCTGGCCATTCACGATAAGCTTGTGGAAGCCATAGCCCTGATGTCTCTAGGGCGTGAAATGATCATAACATTTAAGATGTGAAATTCATGAGTCATACTATCTAGTCATGCATCAAACTTGCACATACCGCGCGATCATGTGGGGTAACTTTATCTCACAAGGAGTCCCCTAAATATCTTAGCTCGATAGTATATGCTATGATCAATCGTTTCCCACAACATGCATACAAATGATGCGCATGGGCATATGTCATGATGTCATTATACTAATCATGCCCTCAGTGTGTTTTACTAGACTAAGTACACTAGCATGTTATCAGATATAACAGACAATAATCCGCCTTAACCAGTATATCAAATACAGAGAGTGGGGACTGAATGACATGCCCCACTAGAAATGTAGAAGTCTATATGGTATGGCTCATGTTAGACTAACATTATCTTCTCATGTGACCTGCAAGGCACGAAGGCGGGGTCCACTGGGAGTGACCCGGATAGTGAGACATGAATGATAGGGTAGTCTCGAGGAAGATCGACAGCATGATGGGGTCCACAGAAGGATGGCAGATCCAACCCATAAATTAAGATAGGCTCCATAAAGTGAATGGCCTAAATGTCATACTAACGTCAAGGATGAACCTCACACTTATCCCCAAAAGGTAAGTGGACAATGTGGATGATATATACATGATATTGTGGTCTTAACAACTGGGTACAAGGGTAGTTGTAAGACCCGTATCTTGGTCTGTACCTTTCCGTACACTTCCGCGGTCTTACCGGTCGAATTCCGGCAACCTAAGACCCTTAATCGATATCGACGTGCGACCCTGATTCATGTGCCGACAACTCGAGTCGACTCAACCCGAGACCAATACCATAGCGACCGCGCCGTCGTTGCGGTTCCAATACCGCGACTCGCTCGCCGAGGCGATACCCTGGTCAAGAGATATGGGCCAACGTTCGGTGCGAGAAAATACCGCGCATTGCGAAAACTAAGGGAATCTCTACGATGTGTCACATTAATCACATCAATCCCATCAATCAATCACCCATCAATCCATCACATGTCAAGTACACATCACTTTCATCCCTTTTTCCAAGCAACCATAGAAGTTTCCCAAACTCATACCTCTCTTACACAAAAAGCTACAAAAGTCTTCACCACCCATACCTCTCTTACACAAAAGCCTCAAAAGTCAAGCTTTTCTTACACAACCATCACTCACCCATCCATCCATCACTCTCTCTCTCTCCCTTTACATCACTCTCTCTCTTTCTCTCTTTCTCATTTCAAAAATCCCAAGCAACAAGAGCCCCCACGTATGGAATTTCTCCAAATTCCTAAGCTCCAAGTGAGCCACCTTCCTACCCCAAAATCTCCCATCTCAACCCTCCATTCTTCATCTTAACCATTGAAGTTGAAGCTAAGGTGCCAAGGAACCTCTAGGAGCAAGAAGATCGGACGGTGGGTGCCTCTATATGGTAGCTTTCCTTGTTTTTATGGTGGACCAAGTGAGGCCCACCGATCAATGGTGTGGATCTCACTTGGGACCCTTATTTGTGGCCAATGGACCACTTGGATCATCATGATCATTCCATGATGGGGCCATTCTCCATGGACCCCATCATGATGTTTATTTCACTTAGAAAGGTCATCTAGACCGTCCATATCGGTGGGGAATGGATCTCCACCGTTGATTTACATTTTTGATGGTCCCTTGTTCAAAGGGTCCGTTGATGTATGATTTCATGTAAGGGAGGGCCCATAATGACGGGGTCCCTCCATCACAAGCCGTGTCCCACTCTGCATGCCTCTCTCTCTCTCTCTCTCTCTCCTTATCCTTTTCCTAAAATGAAGTGGGCCCCACCAATTCATAATAAATCTATTCCATTCATCAAATGGTGTGGCCCACCACACTTTAGGTGATATGATACGTATATATATATATATATATATATATATATATATATATATATATATATATATATATATATATATATATGGTGGGCCACGTATATGTGGGACCCACCATGATGATGTATTTATCCATGCCGTTCAGCATCCCTGGACGCTGGACGGGCGTGTTGGCCATCATGGAGTATGTGTACAGGCGGCATGGGCGTGTACTGACAAGAAAGAAAAAAGAAAAGAAAAGAAAAAGGGGTTGCTTTGGGGTGGACCTTGCATGAAGGCCCCACTTTGATGTATGTATGCAATCCACGCCGTCCATTCCATTTTTCATATCATTTTAGGCGTTGAGCTAAAAAATGAGACCGATCCAATCATCTGGCGGGCCGTGGTATTAAGAATGGTAGTATTTTCCGTTGAAAACTTGGACGAATGATTAGTGGGGTCCACCAGAAGCTTGGACCCACCTGAAACTTGGTTTGGACCCTTAATTTTGTGGGACACATGCAATGGACAGGGTAGATCTGTTTAATGTGGGTCCCACCTAGGAAAATAAAAATAAAGAAAATCCATGCATGCATTTGCCTACTTGACGTCCAGAGAAAGAAAGGAAAAGAAGGGAAATGCTGGGCCACTCTTGCGAGCCCCAACTTAATGCATGTATTTAATCCAAGCCTTCCACCATCTTCCTCAGATTAATTTAGGCGTTGAGCCAAAATTTGGGACCAATCCGGAACTCAGGTGGGCCATACCATCTAAAATCATGTGAAGACATGCCTGAAACATACAAAAGCATTTGGTGTGGCCTATCTAAAATTTGGACATGGTTGAAACTTGGTTTGGACGCCTAATTTTGTGGAACACATGCAATAGATGAGGTAGATCTGGTTAATGTGGGTCCCACCTAGGATAAAAAAATTAATTTTCTTTTTTGGCAAGACTTTGTGCCACGAGTCCAGAGACATCCACGTTAAAAAGGGTGGCCGCATTGGCCCACTTGTAGACTCCACCATGATGTATGTTTTACATCTATACCGTTCATTCAATAGGTCCCCTTGAATGGTGCGTTGACTCTAAAAAAATCATCCACAAACTGAACTCAAGTGGGCCATACCATCCAAATCATGTGAAGACATGCCTAAATCATATAAAAACACTTGGTGGGGCCTACCTGAATTTTTAATGTGGCTGAAATTTGGTGTAAACCCTCAAACAGGTGGGACACACGTAATGGACGGGTTGGATTACAAATGAACACTTTGGTGTGGTATGTGTGGCTTACCACACCATCAAAACAGTGGGTGGTGACACCCACTGTGATGCAAGTGTTTCACTCATGCCGTCCGTCCACGGTAGTGGACGGTGGCCCCCACTCAGATGTATGTATTGTGTCCACGCCGTCCATCACGTGGGCCCCTGGCCACGTGACGTTATGAACAGGTTTGGATGGTAATAAACATTGTAGTGGGCCCTAGACCATGAGTCCCTATGAATAGTTTGGATGGAAATAAATATTTTGTAAGGCCCATGAGTTGGGATCCATTTAATTTTCAAAAGGGGTATGGGTTAGGCCTGTTGATTTATAAAATGCTTATGGGTTAAGCCCATTTGATTCGTATGAGTCCTATGGACTTGGGCCCACTTACTATGTAAAGCCTATGGATTAGGCCCATTTGATTCATATAAGGCCTATGGACTTAGGCCCATTTGATGTGTTGCAAGTCCATGGGACTAGGCCCATTTGATGTACTTCAAGGCCCATGTAATTGGACCCTTTTGTTGAAATTTAAAGCCCATGGGAGTAGGTCATTTGATATATGTAAGGCCTAGGGGTTTAGGCCCATTGAACTCATGATTAGGTCTATGGGTTGAGGCCCACTTGATCTACATGTGGGGCCCAATTGGTGTAGTCCATTTGTTGCATATGAAACCTATGAGTTTAAGCCCATTTGATAAAATCTAAGGCCCACGGGTTTTGACCCATTGCAATGCACATAAGACCCATTGGTGTGGCCTATATGATGAATAAAAGGCCCATAAGATATGGCCCATTTGATATATATGTAAGGCTCAATGGGATGAGCCTACGGTCCATTGCAATGTGTAATTCCCATACAGTCTATCTAGCACTATTTACAAAGATCATGCCTGGGAAGCAATGTTGGTTTGACATCCACATTACGAGTGTAATGTTGGTTGGATGTCCACATTACGACTCTCCTTAGGGCCCATTACTGGGCCGTACTTATCGTGTATAGGCCGTCTAGGTCCATCTGTATTGTAAGATAGTTCATTTTATTATAACATGTTAGTACAGTTCCATGACTCATGATCATACGCATCATATGTATGCTTGACGTGAGAGTTGTCTAATCATAGCATTTGCCTTCGGGCAGGTTGTTTATGGGCTCCCGGTTAGGCGGTGTTGCCCTACATGAGCGCACGATATGCGTAGGATTGGTTGCATGACTAGATAACGTGATTCATGCATTCCGCATTTGTGTGACATGGTTATTGTATGCCATAGCGACATCGGGGCCGTAGCCTCCACAGACAGATCGTGGTTGGCAGGATTGGATACCGAAAATCTTGTTCTACATGGGGTACTATAGATATCCTTGGGTGAAAGTCCCAAACCCTTATGGTACCAAGAGGTTGCTCCAACATCTAGACCGAGTGGGTAGATGAGCGTTGAGTGCCGATTACCAGACGGCTACGCTCTCCACTGTGTCGTGGTCAGTTGGAAGGGGGTGCGGCCTTATCCGCCCGAGAGTAGGGGGCAATGCTAGGCTGAGTTTGACCAGCTCGAGGAATAGGTCCGCTATCGACGAGTCGCGTCCGATATTGGCAGACGGATAGTGTGGTCTCTTCCACTTACCTTATTGTGCGCGATGTGGCGGCAATCTGGTTTAGAGTGTACTAGACCCCGGTGATATTCCATATTTTGAGCTGTATTAATATGTGGACATAGATGAGGATCTGTATGCTTGAGCTGCATTGCACATCGCATGGCCTTGGGATGGCCGATACCATTTATGTCTTGCATCGCATAAGCCTTGGTACGGCTCATGATATTATAGATCCATTTGCATATTCCGCTTTACTCTGACATTGCATGTTCATATTACTACTTTGCGCACACACTTTCACCACCCTCTAAGCTTTTTGTAAGCTTATGCACGACCGTTGCGTACAGGTGACGTTGGATCGCAGCAGCGCTGAGGCAGGAGTACGTTGCAGAGTGTTTTGGAGTTTTTGTTCTACACCACTGTATTTTCCTTTATGCTCATTGTACTTGTAAAGTTTTTGATCATAGTGAAAATATAATGGAGTTCTTGGTTGTTGTTTGTGGGTTATGCCTTTGGTTATGCTTATTACGAATCAAACTGATGTTAAAAATCCTCCTCGTAGCATCCCAGGATCGGAACCTAGCGAATGGGAGCTAGGAGCCGAGAATGGGGTTCTACGGAGGCTGTCGGAGCCGGTTTCGGCGATCAGAAATTTTGTGAGCCCGGTTTCCGAGTTTGGGGCGTGACAGTAGTACACCTCAAAGGGTGAGCCAAGTGGGTATACAACAAGGTGAGTTAAAAAGGTGAATCTACATACAACAAGTGGACTTCCTCAACCTCTTTGTCATGCAATAAACTAGGTTTTCCTATGAGAGCCTCGATATGTACACAAGGTGGGCTCCAAGATTCCGGCTAAGCTGTATTTGGTGGAGTCCATACATCTAGGTTGTGTCCTTTCAAACGGATTAGGTAGTCAGTTCAACATCTAAGTGGGCCGTTGGGTGTGGTCACTAAGCTTGGATCTAATTCAGGTGGTGCGAACACATGTGTTTAGGTGGGCTACGTTTTCCTATGAGAGGCCCAATATGTACATAAGGTGGGCCCCAAGATTCTGGATGATCCTACGAGGTATGGTGGAAGACATCATCATCAATGGGCTCCCAGCGGTTTGGGATTGCCCAATATTGATATTTCCCTCTAAATAGATGGGATAATAACCGAGCGAGTAAAACAAATACATCACAGTGGACCTGTGGTCGGCAATTCCTTGCCGCTGGATCTGTCGTCTCTTGGATTCATGTCCAAAATGATCTCTTAATGGATGGTGTGGATACAGTACACATACATCAAGGTGGGATCCACGTATGTGGACCACCCCACTCAAAATCAAGCTGATATTTGCATTTTCCCTTTGAACAGGCCTGCATGACCAACCGGTCATGCAGGCCCCATAATGGGCAGTAAGGTGGGCCCATTTGGTGGATGACATGGATAAAATACATACATCTAGGTGGGGTCCACGTGGGTGGGTCACCCAGCTTAGAATCAAGCTGATCTTTGTGTTTTCCCCTTCAATTGGGCCTGTGTGACTGACTGGTCATGTAGGCCTGAAATGGGTAGTAAGGTGGACCCACTAGCGGACGACATGGATAAAAATACATTCATCATGGTGGCCTGCAAATAGGGAAGAGCAAGACAGAGAGAGAGAGAGAGAGAGAGAGAGAGAGAGAGAGATGGGAGGTCTCCACCACTATGATCCCTCCTAGGACAATATACAATACATACAAGTTGGGTCTCATCTACATGTGGTCCGTCAAATCAAGAAAAATTAAGGTGGGAATACCATTCTGTAATGCCCTAAAAATCGGGGGTCGAGCATGAGCTCCACTCCCGAGTTCCAACGCATCACTTATGCAACAAAGATAATGATGATTAAATGTTGTCTGTATTAATGCCTTAAACATGAGTGTGATTATACCAAAACAGCATATCATACTCCAAAGACAGTCGATTTATACAAGCGAAAGATTGTGATAATTATATATAAAATATAACTGATGTAAGTCTCTAGAGTGTGATCATGTTACCAGGTTATATATATGCATGTATGCTTCCCAAAAGAGATCAAATTGAATATACATGAGAGTTCCAAAGTGCAAAAATAACAAATGAAGAGGTGTCTCTAATCAGCATCCTGACAGCCCCGACGATCAGACCATGGTCTACATAGACCCGCTCAAGAGTTACATCTATGAGAACTCCTCCTCATCATCGAAAAAGTCTAGCTCTACCTCACGAGCATCGCCATCATCTGAAACTATGATAAAGTATGGTTGGTGTTTAAAACACCGTCTCAGAATGTGGGAGTGAGTGATCAACTCAGTGAAATCATGAAGCAAGGTTTAACATCTTATCAATTTAATCAAGCAGTAATAATAACGTAATACAATAATCAGGTCTTAAGTACTCTTGTTAATGCAAGAATGACATGAAATAATGATGCATGCCCTTGCCTACGCTCCCTCAGTGACTTCATCTCATGATCGCAGCATGCAACACTTTCTCAGTGCTTGATCTGCTACGTCAAAGGCACACGTAATACGGTGCATGCTCGTGATTAGCCAGGTTCTTATTTAGGTTTATTCATACAATAGGATTAAGAAGCTAAGGTACCTCTCTTATATCAATTTCCAAACAATGATCCATTCTAGGATCGTCAGTCTTAGTAAATCTCATACGATGTTACGGTTTTAGGTCACTATAAAAGGCTCATCACCTAATCAGTGTAGGCCTAGTTTATACTCAAGTTGCTATGGAAAGGCTTGTCGCCTTAACGCAGTCTCAGAGTATGCTCGAGGTCACTACAAAGGGCTCGTCACCGGATCAGTGTAGGCCAACGGCTTGATACAGTGTCCTATACCACCGTATTTGGTACATGAGGCGATGTTGCTCACTGGTCACTATAGGTGGGCTTGTCACCTTGGCATAGGCCGACAGCCCGACCACGGTGTCCCATACCACCATGTCCGGCTCATGAGTCTTAGCAGATCGAGGTACCAAGGTTAAACGGGTTTTCAATGGTGAGTTTGATACCTTAGATTCAAGCAGTAGTGACCATACATGTAGAACATACATTGGGTCAATCAGGTTACTTGATGAGCTCAACTGGTACAGGCGCACATCAAGATGATCAACATGAAATGCATAAGCACTCCGTGTGGCCTAACTTCTGTCGACATCCAAAGTATGACTCGGATTCCTCAAGACATGTCTTACATGGTGAAACAATCTCAGCCACCGAATCAAAACCTATTACCGATTGCCTAGACTATTTCATAGTCTCAACCACAATATCAATAATAATATACACAAGTATGACTAAGGACAGCACATGAAATCTAAAATCAATATAAATCTTACTTTAAACAATTTAATAAACACATACTACGCATATATCATACAATAGCATTTCATCCTTAATTTAGTAAAAGAGGTTAGATGAAGGATTCTATACCCATAGATAAAGAAGTTGAGAGTCTCATCTCAATGCCCTCATCTCACATATTTAAACAACCAATTTAACATTCAGGCATTTTATCAAACACTTAAGCTACACATATCACATGCATGTAATATAGTAGTTATAATCGGTATTATAGCAAATCCCTTTACAAGGGGTTCACTATACGTACACCAATCATACCTTGTTAGTCAATGAACATGAAAAGCATAAATCATAATTCCATACTCATATGAACATTTCAATAAACACATGAAATGCATTAAAATCAACATATTCTACATACACACGTAATACATGGAAAACGTCGTATCTAAGCATATGTGATGCAATCAAGTCAGTCATAAATTATTTCTGACATTGAAAGCCTACAAAACCATAACCTAAACATTCATAATCCACACCTTTTGCCGATAGACTCGTAACGAACTCAGTTTAAACGCTACGGGTTTATCTACGTTACGACAGCAACCTATATCATGAAATAGGTTAGGTATTTCCTCACATACTCCTCTAGAATCCCTAAAATAAATTAGGGTTAGTATTTCTTACCCAAGAATGAAGTTGGAATCACTGAAATAGCGATACAGCAGCAGTGATTAAGGACGGGGAGTAGCAGGGAAGAGTCCCAGGTACAAACTCCCACTCTCTCTCATACTTTCTCTCTCTTTCCTTGTCTTTCTCTTCTCTTCTCTCTCTAGGGTTTAGAATTCGTATGGCAAGGGAGAGAAGGGTTTAAGGCCCTTATATAGGCCCAGAACTGATAGGAATGGCCCTAGGGCCAAGGTATACTTAGGTTATAGCCAAAGGTTGGCTATTTCGGTCCAACAGAGCTGTTCTGGAGGCCACTCTTCTACGTGTAGTCGGACTTAAGCTCCTTGACAATGGATCTAGGCCATGCTGAGTTTTCAGTCTGATTGGATTTACAGATCGACCATGGTGGACCAGTTTCAGTTCAACGGTCACCGATGCTCGATTAGGGTCACAAGTGTATTGACATATGTAAGAAATTTTTCCTGATCTGAGGTTGTAATTGGGTCAGATTTTGATGGTTTGAATCCTTATATTTGACCTGCAAGTGAACCAACTCAATTCACTTAAGTTTCAATTTATTTCCTAAAGATATTCGCGTTTCTCACGTACTTTGTTCCGGGATCAAGTTGTGCATTTCTGTGTACTATTAGGACTTGGTTTCTGAGGTGGTTTTCAAGTTCAACAAAGTGGTCATAACCATATAGTCTTGGGATAATCGTATTTTTGACGTGCGGTCCAGGTCCGATACGGAGTTTCATGGTGCTCCCGAGAGCAACTAGGTTTTGAGATAGATCCTAAGTTTCAGGGTAATGTAGCATTAGCGATCCTGCGGATTTTAGGTCATACAGATCATATTTAAAGTAATTAGGACTAATTTCATGGGTAATCTATTTTAGCACTAGTTAAGTATCGTTTAACTTCTAAAGGATTTGGTCCTTAGCGATTTCTGCCTGAGGTGGTACTCGGGTATTTATACGAATTTTTCTGAGACGTTACACATTTTCACCAAAAATCAAGGTCTACATGACCTTCTACAAGTTAGATAAAACATTATGGTAGGGTCCATGGTGAATGGTCCCTCATGGATGACACATACATCATGGTGGGCCACCAGCCACACCTTGGGTCCCAAATAGGATCCATACTATCAATTTGTACCTACTTGAGCCATAGCTCAAAACTAACATCTAATCCTATGTACACCCACCTTTACTTCTCTTCTTTGGCTCCTTAGACTCCTTGCCTCCTATGCTATCTCTTTAAGGGAGGATGATGAGATTTAGATGGTTGGATGGAAGGTTTTGTGTGGTGGGAAGATGACCCTTAATCTTATCTTCTTTTCTCTACTTAGACTCTCTCTCTCTCTGTATTTTTCTTCTTTTTTTTTTTTGCTAGAGAAATTGAGGGAGAATGAGATGGAATGAGAGAGGGATAGGAGTTGTAAGGATGGTAGGCATGGAGTGTATGGGTGCGGGATGGTGCTTGTTGACTTTTGGGGCATGAGGTGGTATTAGGTATGGGTAGCCTTGCTTGTTGGCATGAAAGGTATGGGCTTGGTTGACTTGGTGGAAAGAGAGGGTATGAGTAGAGATTCCTTTCTCTCAACCAGGAATCTTCCTGGAATCGATGCACACATTGCGCACGGTGTTTTCTCGATTTATTTTAAGGCCCACAACTCCTATTGTAGGTATCGCATTGGGGTGCATGACGTGGCATTGGAACCACGGCAACGATGTGGTCGTGAAGGCACAACTTCCATGTTAAGTCGACTTGAGTTTTTGGGGTGTGCACTAGGGTCACGCGCATTTGCTTTCTTTAGGTCATGGATCACTGGAATTCAATGGAGAGGTTTGATGAAAGGGTACTGTACAAGGATATGGGTTTTACACTTATCTTGTAAACCCACCACCTTAGACATATCCAAGCTACACCTAGGGGTAGAAATGGGTCATGTTGGCCCACTGGTCAACTGGTCCCACTTGATTTTGAGGTAGGTTTAGGCTTAAGCTAGAAATATGGGTCATGTTGGCCCTACCTACATTGCTCATTTAGGTAAATGAGCTAGACTTGGGTTGAACCTCACCCTTCTCCTTTAGATTATTAATGGGTTGGGCTAGATGAGTAGACATGACACGACCTATATAGTCCAAGCCAAAATAAAGAAGAAAAGTATAGATAAGATTTTTATGCATATGCTTGCCCTTATTTGAGTTAGGTTGTACGTAGCTTTGGTGTCCTATTCCCTTCTTAGACTTGAGTCAAGTCAGTCAAGCTCGACCTATTTAGTAAATGGGTTGGGATGAGTTTGATGAATTTTTAGTGGGTTAGATTGAGTCATAGGGTAATGGGTCCTTGGTCAGGTTTGGATAAGAATTGTTGGCCTGTTTAGGGAATAGGTCAGGCATGCATGATCCAACCTAGTCCAAACCTGACCCATTGCTAACCTCTAAACCTACTAAATAATAATAATAATAATAATAATAATAATAATAATAATAATAATAATAATAATAATAATAAGGTTGGTTGCATTGCATGTAATGATAGCTAATAGGTATTATTTAGGGATTCTTTGGATTTGGTGTATATGAATGCCTTAGATATTTCAATTACTAGGTATTGCAATGCCTGAATATTTTATCAGTTGGCAATTATAATCTATGTTTGGATTGAATTTTGCTCATGTATCCACAATAGCTAGAGAAATGAATGGCCCATATGTTGATCATAATTGTGATCATTGATCCAGACCGTATATCATGTGGTTTTCAACCTTGATCGACCATCCTATAAAAAACTCACTTCTATTGGAAAGTCCTGACTGCCCAATCAATGGTTAGTGAAATGGACACCCATATTTATCACACTATGAATGGCCTTACTATTGATTTAAACCATCCATCATATGGTCCACCTTTATTGCCAATCATTTTTGTCAATTGATCTTATCCATCCATTTAATGGTTATGGAAATTGCACATTGATCATATTGCAAATGGCTTGATCATTGGCTTAGATTGCCCATCATGTGGGTCTCACCCTTGGTCGCCCATCCCTCTAAAAATCGCTCCTACTGGACAATTCTAATAGTCCATTCATGTATAAGGAAATGGATGGTCCATGTTGATAATACTATAAATGGTCCAATAATTTCTAGAATAACCATAATTTGGCTCAACTCTTGAATGTTAGCCTTTTTTACAAAATTACTTTGGTTAATCCCAATCTTCGAATCAATGGCTAGGAAAATTAGAAGTCCATATTGATCATGTTACAAATGTTCCAATCATTGATCTTATGACATCCTTCACATGAGTCTAACCCCACCCTTAAGTGTCCATCCCTCTAAAAAACTACTTTGATTGGATAATCTAATCTTCCAATTAATGCCAAGGAAAATTGATGGTCCATATTAGTCATGCCACAATGATTAAGTTGTTGATTTATGATATTCATCACGTGGGCCCCACTTTTGATTGCCTCATCCTTCTTTAAAAATGACTTTGGTTAGATGATCATAGCCTCCAATCAATGCCTAAGAAAATGAATGGCCCATATTAATCCTACTAAAAATGGTTCAATCATTGATCTAGAATGTCATTTGAGCCCCACCCTTGATCGCTTACCTCTCTTGAAAAGTCACTTTAGTCAAACGTTCCTAATCTTCCATAAATGTCTAAGAAAATTGACGGTCCATATTAACCATGCCACTAATATTTTGATCATTAATCTATGACATCAACCATAAAGGCCCCACACTTGATTGCCAATCCCTCTCGAATATCACTTTGATCAACACTACAAGAAATTGGCCTTTTACTGATGAACTTATTTCCGACGAAATCAATTTCCTCAGTAAACATAACTTTCCCCGACGAAATAAATTTCATCGACCAAAAGATACATACCACGACCAAATATGTTCCCACCACCATTTACAACAACCGCCTAGAAACTTTTCCTGACGATATTATGTATCGTCGGTGAAAACTATTTTCCTGATAATTATTTCGTTGGTAAATTTAATTTTTACCGATGAACTAAATAGTTCATCGGCAAAAGGTCCCTTGGTGTCCTTTGCTAAGACGGAGAGGCTATGTTTACCAACGTTATACAATATCATCAGTAAAAAGTCTTTTACCCACAAAAAAAACAAATCGTCGGTAAAGAAACTTTTCACAGACGAAATAGATACATCGTCGGACAAAATGAATGGTGGACATTATTTCACTTTGTGTGGTTGATCATGGATATTGATTTGTAATTTTTATTTTTAGTGTAACTAATAAGTATATTTTAAAACATATGTATGGAGTTGATGGGGCTGATAGAACACGGGTGGGCCCAAATATTTTTAATCTTTTTACCGATGAGTTGTTAAAACTATCACTGGTAGTCGGTAATAATGTTATGTTTTAAGTCGAATCGACTCTAGCGCCCATCCATCTCTCTCTCTCTCTCATGCCATTACCGTCGTCCGACCGTCACTGCCTTACGCAATCCGGTTGCCACCCAAGTCAAGTTCGGTCATCACTGCCTTACGCCGCATGCCGCACGCCGCACGTCCGGCCATCATCACCTCTAGTAACCCCCTTTTCTCTCTCTCTCTTCCTTCTCCCTCTATTATCTCTCTCTCTCTCTCATTATCCATTGCTTGTGGGGCCCACCACCAAAATCCATTACCCGTGTGTCCCACAGTCACTGTCCATTGCTTGTGGGGCCCACTGTCGATGTTCAGTGCTTCTGGGGCCCACTATCAATATACAGTGTTAGTGGGGCTCGTCGTAGCTGTCCACTGTTTGGTGGGGCCCACTGATTTAGTAAATCACTAATTAGGGATTTTAATTTTGAAATCCCTAATATGAGATTTTTAATTTAAAGGGCTAAAATACCTAATTGTGGGACCTACCATCACTGTCCACTGTATGTGGGGCCCACCGTTGATGTCCACTGCTTGTGGGGACCACTGTCGCTGTCCACTGTTTGGTGGGGCCTACTGTTTTGTAAATCCCTAATTAGTGGTTTCAAATTTTTAGAAATTAAAATCTATAATTTGGGATTTTCAATTAAAATCCCTAATTGTGGGGCCCATTGTCGATGTACACTGCTTGTGAGGCCCCCCATCGCTATCTAATGTTTAGTAGAGCTCATTGTTTTGTAAATCCCTAATTAAGGGTTTCCAAATTTTTGAAATTAAATTCCCTAATTTCAGATTTTCAATTAAAATCACTAATTGTGAGGCCCACCATCACTGTCCACTGCGTGTAGGGCCCACCGATGTTCATTGCTTATGGGGTCCACCGTCGATGTCCACTATTTGGTGGGGCCCACTGTTTTAGTTAATTTATGGGTCGTACAATGATGTATGTATGTGTTGTACACCTTCCATCCACTTTACCATCTCATTACAGGGGATGAGCCATGATGGGGTGCACAAAACAAGCCGAATTCGTCCAACCATTTTGACAGATCTTTTAGGTCATGGTCCCAAAACTTAAACAGATCCACATCTTAGGTAGTGTACTATACCACAAAAAACAGAGGTTATTTAACTTAAACACATCATGTACATGTTACCGGAGATGGCTTCCATGACACCATGCAAGAATTGGATGAGGGCAGGAAGGTTAACTGTTGAATACATGGAAGGTGTTGCAACATTTCTAAAGTACGTGAAATAAAATTCAAATGGGGATGACAAGCACACCTGTCCTTGTGCCAAGTGTTGTAATATACGTGGGAAGATAACATTAGAAACCATTTCCAAACACTTGGTTTGTAATGGCATAGATCAAACGTACACGACATGGTTCCTTCATTGGGAACAACGTCTTGAAACAGATGCAAGTACATCTATCAATAATCGTAATGAAGATGTGTTATCCAGAATGATCGATTTGGTGAATGATGCTTTCGGTCATTTTCAACACGATGAGTTATATGTATGTATGGATGAGGTTAATAATGAAGATGATATTGAACCTCATGATGACTTAGGCGATGAGGCTTGGTATAGGAATTAATGCCATCCATTTGCATGCACCCTTTTTTTTTGCATCGGATGTAAGAATCTGTAAATTTAAAATGGGGGTATGTAAATCAATGAGAGTGTGCATAAACATCAATTCCCTAGATAAAATAATCCATCTAAACTGCACTGTTTGATTTGAACTACTTGTATGCTACATATGCAATTTCATAGTAATTTCTCAGTATTAAACACTAATTCCCTAGATAGAATGATCCATCTAAACTGGACTGTTTGATTTGAACTACTTGTATGCTATATATGCAATTTGTAAGTAATTTCTTAGTATTAAACATCAATTCCCTAGATAGAATCATCCATATAAACTGGACCGTTTGATTTGAACAACTTATATGTAGCCAATGCAATTTCTAAGTAACTGAAATGTGTGTTGGACCTACTTGAAAATCTAGACAGATAGACTGTTGAAGTGTACCACTGCAACTCAGAGCACTGAAACTTATAGTGATCTAAAAGCATTGTAGCATCTCCCAATAATCTGTTTGAAAAATGCTTTAGGGATAAAATTATTGTCAGTGGACCGTGTTTGACCCAGCCAAAATCAAAATTTTGAATAGGACTGGGCCATCAGGCCTAGCTCAAACAATTCAAAATCCATGAAGAATCCAACCCCAAGCCCGTAAATTAGACATCCAAGTGCCAACAATTGTATAATTAACTAATTGTATTACACTGCTTCTTCGCTTTTCTCATTATTGTGCATTGTTTATAGTTAGCTTAATATGTATTACATTTTTTTCTTAAATTATTATTGTGACTTGTTAGTTTATAGTTGTGACTTGTGAGGCAGTTTTTTCTCAAAAGTCAGGTAATTTTACTCCTCTATGGGCCACAATATGCAAAGTGAACTAACAATCAAATGGATGCTTTTTATCCATTCATTTATTCTATATGCTTTAGCCCACTTGAGTTTTAAAAGAGCATGACCCACCTGATGGAGCATACCCGGATGTGCGTTAGAGCTATCCGAATGTTGAGCGGGGGTCCCTAGAAGGTGGGAACCACTGTTATGACTATGATGAAGCTGTCCATTTCCTATGGATAGAAATATGGGTGGCCTGGCCATCTGGACAAGCTCGTGTTTACGTATTAGCTCAAAATTGATGGAGCAGACTCGGATGTGCATCGGAGCTGACCGGATGTTGAGCGGGGGTCCCTAGAAGGTGGGAACCACTGTTATGACCATGATGAAGTTGTCCATTTTCTATGGACAATAATA
Source organism: Magnolia kwangsiensis (assembly GCA_037074715.1). Classification (NCBI taxonomy): domain Eukaryota; kingdom Viridiplantae; phylum Streptophyta; class Magnoliopsida; order Magnoliales; family Magnoliaceae; genus Magnolia; species Magnolia kwangsiensis. The sequence goes on from CM073579.1 coordinate 22,846,606, forward strand.
TGGGTGGCCTGGCCATTTGGACAGGCCCGTGTTTATGTATTAGCTCGAAATTGATGGAGTAGACCCTAGTATAACCCTAAACCTAAACCTACACCTAAACCTATTCTCAAATCGCTAAACCTAAACCTATAACCCTAACTTAAATCTACACCTAAACTTGAAAACCTAAGCTGAAACTCGAACCCGAATCCGAATCCCTAAACCCTAAACCTATTCTCAAATCCCTAAACCTAAACCTACACCTAAACCTAAACCTATATGTATTTGTACATGTATGAATGGCTAAAGGAGATAATTTCCTCCCTTAATTTGCCTCTCTTTCTGCAATGACCTGCTAAAGTTTTCAATCAAGTTGATAGTTGGGTCTCAGGGGTTTCATGGGTGCCACATCACATGGACCAGATTTTGGGCCTATGACATATATATATATATATATATGAGTAATGCTCACACACAACTAGTTGGACATTACATTTTCGTCCAACTAGCTATGCATTTAATGAAAACTTTCTTCCTAATTAATGTAAATACTTCCATTGCATGCTAATTAATGTAAACCTAAACCTAAACCTACAGCTAAACCTTAACCCGATCTCGACCATGATGAAGCTATCCATTTCCTATGGATAGCAATATGGGTGGCTTGACCATTTGGACAAGCCCATGTGGAGCAGACCTGGATATGTGTCGGAGTTATCCATGAGTTAGTTGAGTCTCCAAGACCTAAACCCTAAACCCTAAACCTAAAACTAAACATCATGGTGGGGACAGTGCCCCCGACCGTTGATTCCTTCCTGGGACCCACCATGATGGTTATTTGAGATCCAACCTGTCGGAAAGTTCACACAAACCTAGACCGAAAGAAGGGATAATACAAATATCAGCTTGATCAAAAAATTTTGTGGCCCCAATTAGTTTTGAGGTCCACTTGAGCTTTATATCTACCTCATTCTTCAGTTCATGCCCTAAAATGATCTCTCCAAATGGATGGATGGTTGGATACAACATATACATCATGGTGGGATCCAAATCTCAGGTGGACCATAATATAGTAAACAATGGTCCATCGTGATTTATGTATTTCATCCACTCCGTTCATCCATTTTAACAGATAATTTTATGTCTTGAGACAATAAATGAAGTATGTATATATAAATCTTAAATGGACCACACGTACAGGAAAGAATGTGAATTGAACTTGTTCTGTTTAAAAATTCTTGGGGGTTCGCGGAAGTTTTAAATCAAGCTGATATTTATTTTTTCCCTTCATCAATGTTTGTGTGATCTTGTGAACAGGTTGGATGATAAATAAACATCACTACAGGTCCCAGAAAGGTTTCAATGATGGAAATCATTATACCCACTGTTTGTTGTGTTGTGGTCCACCTGAGTTTTGGATATGATTCAATTTTGGTTTCAACCCCTTAAATGATCTACAAAAGTAGATGGACGGTGTAGATAAACTACATATATTTACAGTGGGCCCAATTGAGCGTACTGAGTAACTTAGTATGCAATCCAATTTCAGGCATAACTAGCTTAGTGGGGTAGGCCTTGACTGTGGAACCCAACTCGATCTATGTGTTGTACATCTACGTCGTCCATCTGCATTTGCAGCAGCTCATTTTAGAGAATATCCCAAATTGAGGCACATCCAAAGATCAAGTGTGGATCACACCATAGGAAAACAAGGGTGATTGAATGCCCAGCGTTAAAAACTTCGTAGGGCCCACTATAATGTTTATTTGGCATCAAACATGTTGATAAGGTCAAAAAGATTCTAAACCTAAGATGGGAAAACACAAATATCTGATTGATTGAAAACTTTAGTAGCCCTAAGAAGTTTTTAATAGTAGGAGATCAATCCTCACTGTTTTTTTTTAGTGAAGTCCACTTAAGCTTTAGATCTATCTCATTCTTTAGCTCATGCCTTAAAATGATCTCTCCCAATGGATGCATGGTGTGGATACAACCATACATTGTGGTGGGGCCCGCATAAGTTGGTGATGTCACATCAATAACCAATAGCCACTCGACAGTAGCTAATTCACATGCGGATACAGCCAGTTGCAACCTTGACCTACACCTTAACCTAACCCTAAATCTACACCTTAACCTAACCCTAAATCTACACTTTAACCTAACCCTAAACCTTTAACCCTGTTCTCAAATCCCTAAACCTAAACCTGCACCTTAACCAAAACTTATAACCCTAACCTAAACCTAAACCTAAACCCAATCCCGAACCCAAACCCATCCTAAACCTAAACCTAAACCTATAAACCTAACCTAAACTGTAACACCCTGAAAATCGGGGGTCGTGTATAAACTCAATTCCCGAGTTCCAGACCGTCACTTATGCAACAAAAATGATTATGATTCAATGTTGTCTGATTTAAAGCATTCACATGAGTAAAAGTATACCAAAATTGCAATTCATACTTCAGATCCAGTGATAAAAGCAAGCGGAAGACTAAACAATATATATATCACTGTATGGAAAAACAAAGTAGATCTCATCTATCTCTAAGGTATGAATACATCTCTGAGTCTCATATACATATACATGAACAAAATATAATGTTCAAAATAGTCCCACTGAAGTCCCATCAATCCAGGTCAACTACACAAAGCCATCATGATACTGCATGTACGAGAACTCGTCCTGGTCCTCGTCGAAGTCTGGCTCTGCCTCTTGGATCTCAGCCTCACCTGCATCTACAACAGAGTCTGGTGGGTGTTGCAAACACTATCCCGTAACGTGGGAGTGAGTGATCAACTCAGTGGAATCATAGAGCAAAGATTAGCATGTTCACAAATCAATCATGCGATAATAGTAAAGCAGTAAATCAGACAATCCTAATACTGTTGTTAATGCAAGATGACATGACGTGATGTATGCCCTCACCGACGATCTCCCTCATACGGCACCATCTTACGACCGCGGCATGCAATCGACCCTCAAGTGCTCCACATCTTCCAGGCACATGCAATGGCATGGTGATATGATTTTCAAGTTGTTATTAGTCCATTCAAACAGCAGGATTGGGAAACTAAGGTACTTTCCTTGTATCAATCCCAACACAGATCCTGTCTAGGGTCATCACTCCTAGTAATCTCATACGATGTATATTTTGTAGGTCGCTGCAAGGGCTGCCAGGGCTGTTGCTCGCACTCGTTGCACCGCTCCCCCATCACCTTATCAATACAGGCTTACCGTACTCTACTGCAACGGAAGGGTCGTCGCCTCCCGTAGACTCAGAATAAGCTCGCGGTCACTACAAAGGACTCATCGCCTGATCAGTATAGGCCAACAGCTAGAATAAAGTGTCCCATACCACCATAATCTGCTCACAAGACTAGGTGCTCACTGGTCACTACGGGGAAGTTTGTGGCCCCATCGTAGGCCGACAGCTCGACCACGGTGTCCCATACCACCATGCCCGGCTCATGAGTCTTCGTGGATCAAGGTACCATGGTTAACAGGGTTTACAATGGTAAGTTCAGTACCCTAGGTTCAAGCAGTTATGACTCATACAGGGTGAACATACATCGGCCAGTCGGGTTACTTGACGGGCTCGACTAGCGCGATCGCATCTCAAGTCGAACGACATGAAGTACGTAAAACACTTCGCGTGGCCTAACCACTGTCGCCAACTCCAAACACGACTCGCGTTCATCGACGCGTCGTTCGTGGCTAAGACCAACTAGCCACGAATTCGCTCGGTTACCGACTGTCTGGACTAAGTATAGTCCCAAACAATTATGGAATCACATCAGCAATTTATATTGGAATATTGTAATTGAAATACAATCATGTGAGCATGTTAACACATGTTATAACATTCAACTTAAGTAAATCTTCAAGCACATATATTTCATGCATGTAATGAAATCATGCATATAATCAACATGTAGGAAATCAATTAGGTCAGCATATTAATTGAGAAATCAATCTCAAACTATCTCATAACATCATTTAATTCAATACATACTAATACAAGCATTTATACAAACACATACACTACACACTTAAGTCTACATATAGTATGTCGACCCGAAGTGCGCAATTTGGCGAATCTCTTCGCCAAACTAATTATGCATGCATTCCTAACATCCTAATGTGGCAACAAATCATGTTAATCACATCAGAAAAATATGAATGAAATCAGCACTTCCTACAAATGACTAACATGCCCTAAATCTCATATTCTTCGTTAATTTACGAAACAGGAAACAGAGAGCATGTTGTACATGACAAACGGCGATGTCGTCGTTAATCTACTATTAAATGACATTGAAAGCGTTGTAAACCGTCAATCAAAGTGTCTAAAATCCTCACCTTATCTCTTACGGATGCGTGATTTTGAACGGAGCGTCTACGCTTCGTCTACGGCAGTAGGAGAACCTGTTTTACGAAGTACGTTAGCTAACACGCTATGAATCATAGTAAACCCTAAATCAGCAACTTCTAAGGTTGTTTCATACCTGAAAAAGTGGAAGAATCACTGGCCAGGTGATTGGGATAAGCTGCTACGACACGTGCAACAAGTGGCATGAAGGTGGGAAAAATCTCATCTACTCTCTCTCTCAAACTCTCACCTTTTCTCTCTCCCAAAGCTAGGATTTTGTAATTTCGGATGGGAGAGAGGAATGAGGGTTTCAACCCCTTTTATAAGCTTGAAAACGCCGGAAACAGGCTCCGGAATGAAGTTTACTTAGTGCATATCCAATTCAGAGCTGTTTCGGTCCAAAAGATGCTTTTTGGTGGTCCCCTGGTCGAATGCGATCGGACTTAAGCTCATGCGTACCAGATATAGCACGTATTAAGTTTTCAGTCCGGCAGGGTTCGCAGATCGCACGTGGCGGACCAGTTTCAGTTCAGCGGTCACCGCACGTAGATCAGGGCTGAAAGTCTCATGATATAAAATAGAAATTTTTCCTGATCCGAGGGTGTAATCTGGCTGAATTCTGAAGGTCAGAACGCTTAATATTGACGCGTCAAGTCGTGTGCCAGATTTGAATTTGAAATTCCAATTCTGTCCCTATTCGCACTCTCTTCAGTCTGGGCTCAATGAAATAGTCTGTGATTATCGGTTTGACTTGATTTTCAAAATGATTGTCAAGTCCAGCTAGGCGGTTCTAACGGTCTAAGATAGGAGGTATCGGAGTTTCGACGTACGCTCTAGATCCAATACAAAGATTCAAAGTGGTCCAGAGAACAAACCTGCTTAGAGTTTGATCCGAGGTTATAGAGTATTGTAGAGTCATTTGTTCTACTCGATTTGGGTCTTGTAGAACGTATTTAAAGTGATCAGGGACTATTTCCCAGCTACTCTAGCGTTACGCTAGCTAACTTACGCTTAATTTCCATAGAAATTAATTCTACGCGATTTCGGGTCGAGTTGGTACTCGAGCCCAAGTATGGGTTTTTCACGGGCGTTACAATCTACCCCCCTTAACAAATAATTTCGTCCTCAAAATTTGTACCTTTTCGTACTCCTCGAGAAGCTGTGGGTAGTTCTTTCTGATCTCGGCCTCTGTCTCCCAGGTAGCCTCCTCCTTAGAGTGATGCGTCCACAATTCCTTCACAAGGGGAATCACCTTGCTACGCAGTACCTGCTCCTTCCTGTCTAGGATACGTGTCAGTCGCAGGATATATGTAACATCCTCTCCTAACTGCACCTGCTCCCATCTGATGATATGGGAAGGATCAGTAATGTACTTCTTCAACATAGAAACATGAAATACGTTGTGAACACTCGCGAGAGGCGTGGGTAAAGCCAATCGGTAAGCCACCGCTCCCACACGATCGAGGATCTGGAATGGACCAATAAATCGCGGTGCTAGCTTTCCCTTCTTCCCGAACCGAAGGACTCCCTTCATAGGGAAAACTCACAAAAACACATGATCCCCAACTGTGAACTCTAGTGGCCTTCGTCTCGTATCGGCGTAACTCTTCTGTCTGCTCTGCGCTGTAAGAAGCCGACATCGAATAATATCAATCTTCTCTGACGTCGCCTGCACCAACTCTGGGCTAACCAAGCTACGCTCACCGACCTCTATCCAACAATGCGGTGCGCGACAAGGTCGCCCATACAACGCCTCATAAGGTGCCATATCGATACTTGCCTGAAAGCTGTTGTTGTACGCAAACTCCGCATATGCAAGACAATCATCCCAACTGTCCTTGAAGTCCAATGCGCAAGCTCGCAACATGTCCTCTAAGATCTGGTTCACCCGCTCTGTCTGTCCGTCCGTCTGTGGGTGAAAAGCAGTACTAAACTTCAACTTCACACCCATAGCCTCCTGAATGCGAGTCCAGAAAATAGAAGTGAACCGCGTATCTCTGTCCGACACGATCTCCAACGGAACTCCATGCAGACGCACAATCTCTCTGATGTATAGTCTAGCTAGCTCGTCTGCAGAGTTCGTAACTCTAATCGGTAGGAAGTACGCTGACTTCGCCAGTCGGTCGACGATCACCCAAATGGAATCATGTCCCTTCCTCATCCTCGGTAACCCAAATATGAAGTCCATAGAAATGAAATCCCACTTCCACTCTGCGATCGGCATAGGCTGCAAAAGTCCAGGTGGTCGGTGATGCTCTGCCTTCACCTGCTGACAAGTGAGACAACGGGACACGAACTCAGCTATGTGGGTCTTCATACCTTCCCACCAATACGTCCTCTTCACGTCACGATACATCTTCGTACTGCCCGGATGCATCGCGAGTCTAGTAGAATGCGCAGCCTCGAGAATCTCTCGTCTCAAGTCAGGGATATCTGGGATGCATAGGCGGCCACAATAACGTAAGCCCCCATCCATACCAACTCATCATCACTGGCCTGCTCTCGAAGCTCAGTCAGATGCGCATCGTCCCTCTACGCCTCGATTACTCGGTCATCGATCTGAGGTCGCACCTGTACATGTGCGATGAACTCAAACGGCTCCTCTACGGTGAGTTTCTGCTCAAAGTCTCGCAAAAACTCAACCATATCCCACTCCACAACCATCAGCGGAGCCGCAAACTCTATCGCCTTCTTGCGGCTCAACGCATCAGCCATAAGGTTCGCCTTCCCAGGATGGTAAGAGACTTCAAACTTGAAGTCCTTCAACGTCTCCATCCATCGCCGCTGCCTCATATTCAAGTCTCGCTACGTGAATATGTACTTGAGGCTCTTGTGGTCGCAAAAGAGCTCGAACTCCTCTCCGTAGAGGTAATGTCTCCAGAGTCTCAGTGCGAATATGACGGCTGCCAACTCTAGGTAGTGTGTAGGGTAATTCTCCTTGTGCTTCCTTAATTGTCTCGAGGCATATGAAATTACCCTGTCCCTCTGCATAAGGACACAACCTAAACCAACGCTAGACGCGTCAGTGTATATAGTGTATCTAACCCCTTGCTCTGGCAATACTAGCACAGGGGCGGACATAAGTCTGTCCTTCAGCTCCTGAAAAGCTGACTCCGCCTTGTCATTCCAGGCGAACTTCACGTCCTTTCGTGTCAACTAAGATAAGGGTCTCGCGATCTTCAAGAAGTCCCGTATGAAGCGCCGATAGTAGCCAGCAAGACCCAAGAAACTTCTCACCTCAGTGAAGAACCAGGCTGCTCCCAGTCCTGCACCACAGCTACCTTAGACAGGTCAACTGTCATGCCATCCTTGGACACCACGTGTCTCAGAAACTTCACCTCCCGCTTCCAGAAGTCACACTTCTTGTACTGTGCGAACAATTGATGCTGTCTGAGCGTATCCAGGACCAAACGCAAGTGCTCCTCATGCTCCTCTCGACTCCTAGAGTACACCAAAATGTCTTCAATGAATACAACGACGAATCGATAGAGGAAAGATCAAAATACCCGGTTCATCAGATCCATGAACACGGCTGGTGCGTTCGTGAGACCGAACGACATCACGAGGAACTCGTAGTGGCCAAAACTGGTCCTGAATGCTGTCTTCTGCACGTCCTCATCCCTGACGCGCAACTGATGATATCCAGACTGAAGATCAATCTTCGAGAAGTATTGCGCTCCTCTCAGCTGATCAAACAAGTCATCGATCCTGGGTAAAGGGTACTTGTTCTTCACCGTGACCTGGTTCAGCCTGCGATAATCAATACACAATCGCATCGAACCATCCTTCTTCCTCACAAACAAGACCGGTGCTCCCCAAGGAGACACACTAGGCCGTATAAGGCCAAGCTCTAGCAGACCATCAATCTGCGTCCTCAACTCCTCCACTCACATGGTGTCATGCGATACGTCGACAGTGAGACGGGCGTAGAACCAGGAACCAGATCGATAGTGAAATCGATCTCTTGTCGGGGCGGCAGACCAGGGATCTTCCTGAACAGATCCCCGAACTCGGAAACGACTGGCACATGCTCAAGTATCTGGGCACCAGCGTCGCGCAATAAAGTGGCGTAACTAAGTATGCTGAAATGGAGATTTACCCGCACAAGAAATGTGAAAGATGCACCCTCAGGCTCGTACACAGTCACTATACGAGTCTCGCAGTCAATCTCAGCCCTCGCTTCAGTCAACCAATCCATGCCAAGAATGACGTCGAGATAAACAAGAGAGGGGTCGACGATAAGATTAATAGCCATCGTTCGGCCTCCCAAATCAACCAAACAACCCTCACACATCTGGATAACATCCGAATAATCTCCATGAGCTGCAAGTACTCGCATGCTATCCATAGTGATAGTCTGTAACCCAAGACGCCTGACTACAGCACGTGATATCAAAGAGATCATGGAACCAGTGTCCACCATCACAAGAATAGGAGTACCTCCAATATGGGCTGTGACCTCGAAGGCTGAATGCTGAAAAGTCGGTGTCGCAGCTGCCTCAGCTGTCAATGCATGAACCCGAGCCTACTGTGGCCGGTTCGGCCGCTGTGTCAAGGGCCGTGGAGGCTGTCTGATCTGCGATACCGGATGTCTGAAAGAAGGGTGCGCAGGAGCTAACCGTATAGGCGGTGCTGATATCGCCTGTGAACGAGCACGGTCAATCTTCTGCAGCGGCGAGAACCCACTATCCCGCATCCGAGAAAAGTAACTCTGCGCCAAGTGGCCTATCCTCCCACAATATGTGCACGATAACTCGGGGCGCCGAAACGATGGTGCTGGCGCTATGGCCCAAGTAGGAGGGTAGACGCGAGGCCTCTTGCCCGCGAGGGGCCTGTCCTGCATGTCTGGTCGCGGCCTAGAAGCAACAGGGCCACGAGATCGCGCAAGTCGATCCACATCCTGCTCTGCCCGCATAGACATGTGAATCAACTCCGCATATGAGGGAATGCTCACACAGCACATCTTTGACCGAATATCCAGTCGTAAACCCTCCAAAAAGGGCCGTATGCGCATCTGCTCATCAGCCAAAATAGTCGGGACGTATCTGCCCAACTCCGTAAACCGATGCTCATACTCTGTAACTGTCATGGCTGCCTGTCTGAGATGGAGAAACTCATTCTTCCTGTCATGCCTGTAAGTCTGGGGATAATACTTCTCATGGAAGCGAAACTCAAACGCTGCCCATGTACATACAAAGTCGACGACAACGGTCCGCAGTACGCTATCCCACCACAGGCTGGCCTCTCACTCAAAAAGGAATGTAGCCAGCTCTACCTGCTCAGCCTCTATACAATGTAACATCCGCAAAATCTTCGACACACGGTCGAGCCAGTACTCAGCCTCCTCGGGTCTGTGAGAACCCGTGAAAGTGGGAGGCCGTAAGCGCTGAAATCGCTCTAATAGGCCCTGTGTATCTGCGGCATTCCCCGTAGGATAAGCAGGCGGTACAGGATGAGCCGCGCCCTCATCCTGGGCGTATGTATAAGCATCCTCCGCTGGATGCGTAGGTGGTGCAGGTGGAGTCACACCCCCACCCTGTGCTAATGTCCCCACGATGGTAGTCAAAAGCTGTTACTGCTGCTGCATCATAGCCAACATCTGCTCAAATTTGTCAGGAGGTGGAGCAGGCTGTGGCGGGTGCTGTGTCGAAGTAGATGCACGATGTGGCTCTTTGACTGACGGTGTGAACGGCGGTGGTCCAACTGTAGGACCAGCAGCAGGCTGAGACGCATGAACTGTCTCAGGAATCGGGCCCACAGCAGGGTCCGCATGAGTGTCAGACTGCGAAGGAGTCTGATCCATATGCTCGCTCAGTGCAAGCCGAACCGTGCTCCGCATATCCTTAGGCGGCATTCCCTATATTCAAAATAGGACGCAACCTTGTTAGTCTCAATAGCACAAATACACCGCAATCATTCACACAAGGAGTCAAAGGCATTCCATGCATTTCATTTAATCAAAATTGTCACAATACAAGGGATATATCCTTACAAGCATCATGACGAGAAATACATTGGAACTAAGACAGTTAAAATTTCAACAGCAACATAAGCAAAGCACTAGCCCTAATAAGCTTACACAACAAAAGCAGGAAATGACTAACTACTAACAACAACATCTAAGGTCGCATCGCTAGTCCGAGTCGGGTGACGGAGGAGGAGCACCCTTATCCTGCAAGCAACATAAGATCGCCTTTAAGGTACGAGTCACCTTACCGAATTTCCTCTTTGTAACGCCCTTGGCATCCTCGACTTCAGCGCGAAGTTCCTACACTTTCCTTCGCAAGGCGATCTGATTCTCCTTAATCCGAGCAATGTGATCATCGCTAGTAGCCTGTGCAGAAGGAGGAGGGCTCTCATCTGTATCCTGAGCCTCCTCTTCTGCCTCTTCCTGAACTTCTTCCTGAACTTCTGCTCCAGGTTCTCCCTCACTTTGATCTTCCTCATCATCGAAGTCATCCTCGCTGTCCTCCTCAAGATGATTTTCATGGTACTGCGACCCAATTTTCATCTTGACCATAGTCGACTCATCAATGGTATGAATCGAAACTGGCAATACCGGCCCAAGTCTGTAGGCAAACTCAAGCGCAATCTTGCAAATCAATCAGCCAAAAGGAAGCGATTTGGATGTTCTTCTTGACTTGGCTATGAGGATTATCTGTCGCAAAATGAAAGTGGCCATACATACATTCTCTCCCTGGGCCACCAGATACAGAAAATCAACCATAAGGCGTGTACATTCAATGCGATTTGTCGACCTGGGATAAACATTGAACGTGCAGATATGGTGCAGCAGGCACAATTCATCAGACATATACGTCGCCTTAAGGCTATTATTAGGCTGCCATGGAACCAACTTACCGTACAGAAACCTGGTGCGGTGATCTCGTTCGCGCCTACTCCTCAGGTTCTTCTCACTAGGATGAACATCACCAAGAGGCACGTTCAGAAGTCGCGCAATCAGTCGCACATCAATCGTAACCATCCGATCTCTACCAAAAGGGATTTTAAACTGCAATGGCTCCAAGGTAGGATTCTGGATACTAGCGTAGAAGGCATGAACGGTGCTCACATTAGCACGAGCGTGAGCTTCAAAGATCGGACCCCAATGCGCAGCTTCAATGCGCTCAAACAACAAAAATTCACCGAACAGTCGCCCTTCCACATCCGTCTCAAATAACACTTTACGATCAGTGTATTGGCCGTGAGGCATCTCTGATAGAATTACTCGCCCAAGGTGAGTATGGGGATCTAAATCCCGCTTTGTACGACACTCTAGGGCTGTAGCTGGACCTGCGGCGGCGCTTGAACTTGCGGCACCACCCCGCGGTCTTCTCGATTGAGCAGGGTGACTTGGCCCAGCCTCGTCTGTTGCTGTTTTCCTTTTACCCATCAAAGATATGATGGATGAGAGTGATAAAAGGCCTAAAATGGCTTCCACGACAGCCATGAAAAATGAAGAAAATGCGAAGAAGTGGCTGTCCAAACTGAAAAAGAGAGATCTAGACGTCGTAGAGGGATGCTTCAAGCTTCCCAAGGATGTATTTTCAAGGAGAAATGGAAATAGAAAAGTGGAATGGAGCATCTCACGATTTTAGCTCGATTTGGGGGTTTTTGGAGCTCCAAATGACGAAATCTTCAAGAGAAAGGGCTGCCAACTTCAAGGGAACAATGGAGGGTGGTCATTTTTGGCCAAGGAGGGATTTAGGGGCGATGTGGAACCACAAAATTTGGAGATGGTTGCTGAAAAATGTAAATAGGGCTATGGGGAGGGCTGTTTGTGAAGGAGAGGTATGTTTTAGGGGTTTTCATTGGACGAGACACCTATGGGGAGGGTGTACATGACATTTAAGGGCGTGCGCCCGAAAACCACTTCACATGGGCCCACCTGTACGGCAATGCATCGCCGGATCGGCGATGACATCGCCGACCGGTGATGCATCCGGCCGGTGGGGCCAGATGAGTTTGGTCCCTCATGGTCCAAGGACCCCAGATATGTACGGTTCGACCCCTGGTTCATTGTATTTTGACCTACATAGGCCCAAACATGTGTTCAGGGCTTTCCGGGATCAATCCGTAATCCCGAATACAAAACCCTTTCATGCAGCATATTATTTTAGGGTAGAAGGATCTAGTACATCCATCTAGACCCTTAGTTGCTAAAGAAAGTGAAGTTAGAATGACCTTATGGCCATTTTTCGTGAAATTTTACTATTCACTATAAAATTTTGTGAAAGTATTATTTCATGTTATTTTCACATTAGGTTTGATGCCTAACATAAATTGGATAAGAAAGAAATGAAGATTGGAGTGGTGAGAGGAAGAATTTTAAAGATTTTTGGTGAAACGGGGTTTTTAAGCCTTGGCGATTGAATACAGGAGTCGTGGTCATCCCACGGCCCAAGGATTCACTTTCACGGGTTTAAAATCATTCAAAGAATGTCTTAACCTGACTTCATATGACCTAAGAGCTATTCGGGTTGCTTTACGCGACCCGAGTTGCGTTACAGACTTGATTTTGCGATCGATTCAAATAGACTTCGCCTATCGACGAATCTGCAATCCTAGAAGTGTTTCTAGACCCTTCTTGCACCCACCTAAGTCAAAGGAAGCGACAGCGTACGTCGCGAGACCATAACCCAGGCCCAGTATACTTTTATTCACGCTCTGATACCAACTTGTAACACCCTGAAAATCGGGGGTCGTGTATAAACTCAACTCCCGAGTTCCAGACCGTCACTTATGCAACAAAAATGATTATAATTCAATGTTGTCTGATTTAAAGCATTCACATGAGTAAAAGTATACCAAAATTGCAATTCATACTTCAGATCCAGTGATAAAAGTAAGCGGAAGACTAAACAATATATATATCACTGTATGGAAAAACAAAGTAGATCTCATCTGTCTCTAAGGTATGAATACATCTCTGAGTCTCATATACATATACATGAACAAAATGTAATGTTCAAAATAGTCTCACTGAAGTCCCGTCAATCTAGGTCACCTACGCAAAGCCATCATGATACTGTATGTACGAGAACTCGTCCTGATCCTCGTCGAAGTCTAGCTCTGTCTCCTGGATCTCAGCCACACCTGCATCTACAACAGGGTCTGGTGGGTGTTGCAAACACCATCCCGTAACGTGGGAGTGAGTGATCAACTCAGTGGAATCATAGAGCAAAGATTAGCATGTTCACAAATCAATCATGCGATAATAGTAAAGTAGTAAATCAGACAATCCTAATACTGTTGTTAATGCAAGATGACATGACGTGATGTATGCCCTCACCGACGATCTCCCTCATACGGCACCATCTTACTACCGTGGCATGCAATCGACCCTCAAGTGCTCCACATCTTCCAGGCACATGCAATGGCATGGTGATATGATTTCCAAGTTGTTATTAGTCCATTCAAACAGCAGGATTGGGAAACTAAGGTACTTCCCTTGTATCAATCCCAACACAGATCCTGTCTAGGGTCGTCACTCCTAGTAATCTCATACGATGTATATTTTGTAGGTGCTGCAAGGGCTGTCAGGGCTGTTGCTCACACTCGTTGCACCGCTCCCCTATCACCTTATCAATACAGGCTTACCATACTCTACTACAACGGAAGGGTCGTCGCCTCCCATGGACTCAGAATACGCTCGCGGTCACTACAAAGGACTCGTCGCCTGATCAGTGTAGACCGACAGTTAGAATATAGTGTCCCATACCACCATAATCTGCTCACGAGACTAGGTGCTCACTGGTCACTACGGGGAGGTTTGTGGCCCCAGCATAGGCCGACAGCTAGAATATAGTGTCCCATACCACCATAATCTGCTCACGAGACTAGGTGCTCACTGGTCACTACGGAGAGGTTTGTGGCCAAACCGTGGTCAAGCTGTCGGCCTAAGCTGGGGCCACAAACCTCCCCGTAGTGACCAGTGAGCATCTAGTCTCGTGAGCAGATTATGGTGGTATGGGACACTATATTCTAGCTGTCGGCCTACACTGATCAGGCGACGAGTCTTTTGTAGTGACCGCGAGCGTATTCTGAGTCCACGGGAGGCGACGACCCTTCCGTTGCAGTAGAGTACGGTAGGCCATTATTGATAAGGTGATGGGGGAGCGGTGCAACGAGTGCGAGAAATAGCCCTGGCAGCCCTTGCAGTGACCTACGAAATATACATCGTATGAGATTACTAGGAGTGACGACCCTAGACAGGATCTGTGTTGGGATTGATACAAGGGAAGTACCTTAGTTTCCCAATCCTGCTGTTTGAATGGACTAATAACAACTTAGAAATCATATCACCATAGCATTGCATGTGCCTGGAAGATGTGGAGCACTCTAGGGAGTGTGGCATGACACGGTCATAAGATGTTGCCGTATGAGGGAGATCTTTGGTGAGGGCATACATCACGTCATGTCATCTTGCATTAACAACAGTATTAGGATTGTCTGATTTACTGCTTTACTATTATCGCATGATTGATTTGTGAACATGCTAATCTTTTCTCTATGATTCCACTGAGTTGATCACTCACTCCCACGTTACGGGATGGTGTTTGCAACACCCACCAGACCCTGTTGTAGATGCAGGTGAGGCTGAGATCTAGGAGGTGGAGCCAGACTTTGACGAGGACCAGGACGAGTTCTCGTACATGCAGTATCACGATGGCTTCGCGTAGGCGACCTGGATCGATGGGACTTCAGTGGGACTGTTTTGGACATTTAATTTTGTTCATGTATATGTATATGAGACTCAGTGATGTATTCATACTTAGAGACATATGAGATTTACTTTGTTTTCCATACAGTGATATATATATTGTTCAGTCTTCCGCTTGCTTTTATCACTGGATCTGAGGTATGAATTACAGTTTTGGTATACTTTTACTCATGTGAATGCTTTAAATCAGACAACATTGAATCATAATCATTTTTGTTGCATAAGTAACGGTCTGGAACTCGGGAGTTGAGTTTATACATGACCCCCGATTTTCAGGGTGTTACATGATATGTATTGGGCACATGTGATGCGGCCTATAGTGATGTGTATTAGGGCCATCCGATGTGTCCCATAGTGATATGTAGTAGGCCCATGTGAGTGGCCCATAGTGATGTGTATTAGGCCCATGTGAGCTGCTCATAGTGATGTGTATTAGGCCCATGTGAGACGCCCATAGTGATGTGTATTGGGCACATATGATGCGGCCCATAGTGATGTGTAGTAGGCCCATGTGAGCGGCCCATAGTGTTATGTATTGGGCCAAGTGAGCGGCTCATAGTGATGTATATTAGGCCCATGTGATGCGGCCCATAGTGATGTATAATAGGCCCATATGAGCGGCCCATAGTGTTGTGTATTGGACCCATGTAAGTGGCTCATAGTGATATGTGTTAGGCCTGTGTGAGCGGCCCATAGTGATGTGTATTGGGCCCATGTGAATTGCCCATAGTGATGTGTATTGGGCCCATGTGATACAGCCCATAGCGATGTGTAGTAGGCCCATGTGAGCGGCCCATAGTGTTGTGTATTGGGCCCATGTGAGCAGCCCATAGTGATGTGTGTTAGGTCCGTGTGAGCGGCCCATAGTGATGTATATTGGGTCCATGTGATGTGGCCTGATGTGTGGTATATAGGCCATATGATGAGGCCCATTGTGATGTATAAGGCCCATCCACGAGGCCCATCTTGATGTATTTTTAGCCCATCCATTAAGGCCCACCTTGATGCAATTGCGGCCCATTTGGTAAGGCCCATATATGTGGCCCAATATGATATTTGTGTGGCCCATTGAGCGGCTCATTGTGATATATATATAGACCCATGTCATGTGACCCGTTGCGATGTGTATTAGGCCCACGTCATGCGGCCCATTGTGATTTGTATTAAACCTAGGTATGTGGCCTGTTGTGATGTATTTGTGGCCCATTTGATAATGCCCATTATAATATATTTGTGGCTCGTATGGCGAGGCCCAATGTGGTGTATGTGTGGCCCTTGAGTGAGGCCTGATGCGATGAATGTATGGATCGATTTAATCTGTGATTTCACTATAATATATCTAACGATGTTTATGTGGGCCATTGCTTGGGAGCGATGTTGGTTAAATGTCCACATTGATGGGTAATGATGGTTAGATGTTCACATTGTGACCTTCCCTTGGGCCCATTGTAAGGCTCATTCTTGTATGGGTAGGCTGTCTAAGCACATCCTTAATATGAGGAGACTACACCATCATCTTATAACATGCTTAGTATAACTTTACGATCCATGCCCATGCGCATCATATATATATTTGATATGAGAAGTGATTGATCATAGCACATGTCATTGGGCAGATTATCATGGGACTCCCTAATAGGCGGAGTTGCCCTACATGAACTCACGGTACGCATAAGTTTGATGCATGACTGGATGATATGACTCATGCATCTCATATTTTGTGATATGACCATCGTATGCCCAAGCGACATCAGGGTCGTAGCCTCCACAGGCATATCGTGGTTGACCGGATGGAAAATTAGAAATCTGTTCTACATAGGGTGCTATAGATATCCCTAGGTGAAATTTTCTAAACCCTCTTGGTTCCAGAGGTTGCTCCAACGTTTAAACCGAGTGGATACATAAGCACATGAGGGTCGTATACCGTTAGGCCGCATCTCTCACTGTGTTGTGGTCGGTTGGAAGGGGGTGCAAGCTTACCTACCTGAGAGGAGGGGGCAAAGCTATGCTGAGTTTGACCAGCTTGAGGAATCTTTCACTCACCTTATTGCGCGC
This sequence comes from Magnolia kwangsiensis, assembly GCA_037074715.1. Classification (NCBI taxonomy): domain Eukaryota; kingdom Viridiplantae; phylum Streptophyta; class Magnoliopsida; order Magnoliales; family Magnoliaceae; genus Magnolia; species Magnolia kwangsiensis. Next base: position 22,863,736 of record CM073579.1, read on the forward strand.
GATGAGGTGGTAATCTGGTTTGGAGTGTAGACCCCGATGATTTCTCAGAGAGGAATCGTACTGATATGTGGACTTATTGAGTAGGAGTTACATACTCATTCATTCACTATCCACTCAGCTAGTGGTGCATAACTAATTGTTGTGTACCTTTGTAATGGTAAGGATTTCAGTTGGTGCACGTGACTAACTTGAGATTAGGAGTTTATTACATTGAGTCTGGCTATCCAAATTTAGGTATGGGACTGTTTTGGATAGAAGTCCCTTGTGATGGACCCCATAGCTTGTGTAACACCTGAATTTTTACCAACCTAGAGTTAGACATCCTTAGGCAATGGGTCAAGCATAACACCTTGGTAACTTCTTAAAACTAAATTCTAAAGCCAAAGAAACCATTTAGAACCTAATTCTTTAGCAAGTTAATGTGTATTAACTAGCGTTAAACTAGATTACCTATGAAATTAGCACCAATCACCTTTAATGCGATCTGTAAGACCCAAGACCTATAGAATTGTTAACGCTATATTACCCTGAAATCTAGAATCCAACTCTAAACCCAGTTGCTCCCGGGAGTACTTTGAAACTTCGTATCGGACTGGACCGCACGCCAAAAGTCTGATAGCGATGAACTTAGACCACTATGATCGCTTAGTTGGACTTAAACCTCAAAAATTAAGCCCAAACGATGTCCTGAGACCATTTCCTTGAGTCCGGAGTGAAGAGTGTGAGAAAATAAAGTTTTTAAAGAAATTAAATATGATTTTAAGTAATCTGATACGTGTCGCTTGCGCATTTTTTCTAAGCATTCTGACCGTTGGTTTTTGCCCCAAATTCACCCTCGGATCAGGGAAGGTGGCCCATTCATGTCGAAGCACTTATGGCCCTAATCGAGTTTCGGTGGCCATTGAATTGAAACTAGTCCGCCACGGACGATCTGGAAACCCGATCGGACTAAAAACTTAACTTGCTTAAGATCCAATATTAATGAGCTTAAGTCCTACTGCATTGATAAGAGGACCTTCAGAAGTGTTCCGTTGGATCAGAAAGAGCCCGATTTGGTTATAACCTATGTATACCTTAGCCTTAGGGCTATTTCCGTCAATTTTAGGCTTATAAAAAGGCCTTAAACCCTTATTCCCAAATCCCATACGAATTTCCAACACTAGCTTATTCAAGAGAGAGAAAAGAGAGAGAAAGTAGGGGAGAACCTGGTATTTCTCCGTAAGATTCTTCCTAATTCTTCTACGTATCGATCCTGTGTATTTGAATCGTTATTTCGATGTTTCTGATTCCATTCTTGGGTGAGTTAAGCAAACCCTAACATGTTTGAAGCTGAGAATAGTTGAAGTGAAGTTATACCTAATCTGTTTCATGCCTTAGGTAGCGTATCCGCCGTTGACGAAGACTTATCGTCTGAATCATATCTATTTCGCATTTTCTGGTTTAAGGTGCGGACTATATGTGTTTAGGTTATGGTTTTCAAGGCTTTCAATGATAGATAATGATTTATTCTTGCCTAGGATGCTATTACACATGCTAAATGTGCTATCCGTTTTGATTTACGCATATGTATAACCTATGTTATAAATCGAGTATTTGATGTATATATTAGAATACCCGTATACGTATGGAATTTGCTGTTATGATTGCCATGATTATTTGTCGTAGATATGTGAATGATATGTATGCGGCAAATCTTAGGTGAAAGGATTTGCCCTAATATGTATTGTAGTCGACATACGTGATGTATGTTGAATAGTGTAGTCTAAGTGTTTGTAAAAATGCCTGAATGAGTTAGTATTTGGTAAAAGCATGATTTTAAGGGTATTGAGATATGAATCTCAATCACCTTACCTGTGTGTATGATTTCCTCCATGAACTGTTTAGCTTAACCTATTCATGTTAACTGTGTGTATGATTTCCTCCATGTAATGTATTTATGTTCAAGTTATATTTTATAAATGTTCATATGAATGTAGGATATGAATCAAATGCCTGTTATTGAGCTTGTACGTGATTGGGACTATACTACAGTCCAGGTAATCGGTAACCGTCTCTAAACTGGTGGTTGAGGCTGTTATCGCCACGCAGGATGTGTTCAGTGAATCTGAGTCGTGCTTGGGATGTTCGACAGTGGTTAGGCCACATGGAGTGCTTATGCATTCCATGTCGATCAACTCAATGTGCGCTTGGCCTAGTTGAGCTTATCAACTAACCTAATTGACCAATGTATGTTTACCATGTTTGGTCACTACTATTTGAATCTAAGGCACCGAACTCACTAGTGAAGATCCCGTTAACCTTGGTACCGTGATCCCTTAAGACTCATGAGCCAGACATGGTGGTATGGGACACCATGATCGAGCTGTCGGCCTACGCTGGGGCAACGAGCCTCCCCGTAGTGACCAATGAGCACCCTACTCTCGTGAGATGATTATGGTGATATGAGACACTATATTCATGTTGTCGGCTTACATTGATTGGTGACGAGCCCTCTATAGTGACCTCGAGTATATCCTGGCACTGCATATGGGCGAAGAGCCTTATTGTAGTATCTAGGATATAACTAGACCTGTATTGATTGGTGACGAGCCCTTTACAGCGATCTAAAACAGTACTATCGTACGAGATTTCCTAAAACTAACGACCTTAGAATGGATCCTTGTTTGGAAATTGATATAAGGGAGGTGTCTTAGCTTCTTAATTCTGCTGTATGAAAAGGACTAATAAGAACTTGGTAATCATGCTCATAACATTGCATTGCATGTGTTGTTGGCGTTGGTGTAGAGCACCGAGGAAGTGACTGACATACACGACCGTAAGATGAAGATCGTGGAGGGAGATTGTGGTGAGGGCATGCATCATCTCCTCATATTATTCTTGCATTAACAAGAGTATCTAGGTTATGTTTGATTGTACTGCTTTATCATTACTGCTTGATTGAATTGATAACATGTTAACCTTTGCTGTATAGTTCTACTGAGTTAATCACTCACTCTCACGTTCTGGGACGGTGCTTAAACACTAACCAAACTCTGACTTAGCTGCAGGTGATGGTGATGCCTGCTAGGCAGAGATGGAGTTCGACGAGGACGAGGAGGCGTTCTCAGGCGGGTTCATGTGAGCCTTGTCCTGACTGCTAGGGATTCTGGGTTATGATTGTATTGAGTATACACAGTTTGATACATGTATTTTGAGACACAAATTGTACTAATTGCCCAAGCAGAGCACGCATACTTTGGGGATTACTTATTGTTTATATTTGTATTTAAGACTTTCGTTTGCATGTTCTTACTATCCCTGAATTATGTCTGCTGATTTGGCTTAATCTACTTCATGTTTTATGCACTACTACAGACAACATACATCCATCATTAATTATGTTGCATAAGTGATGTTTTGAAACTCGATAGTTGAGTTATACTCGACCCCCGAATTTCAGGGCATTAGAGCTTGTGATACTACATACTATCATCTCAACTTCACTCCGGCTTGGTCATTTCATTTCCACCACATATTGCATTGCATCCACAACATTTAGCATTTTGGGTTGCCATGTTTTTGCATTGATATGGTCATTAGCATTCATGCCTTACATCGCATAGCCTTGGTACGGCTGATAGCACTCATGGACTTACCAGTATGTTTTCGCTTACTCTGATATCGTATGATTCATGATCTTGACAGTATTTTCAATATTGTATGACTATGGTATTATATTGAATACTTAACACTTATCTTGTACACAACTTACACCACCCTCTAAGCTTTTTATAATCTTATGCATAATAGATGCGTACAGGTGGCGTTAGGTCGCAGCAACGTTGAGCTTAGAGCGTGTAGCAGACTTTTGGAGCTTTGATTTTGACATATGTATTTCCCTTTCAGCACTGTATTCAAATATTTATATTAGTGGATATGTGATGATGATGTTACCGTTATGATTTGGATAAACTTGAGATTATGCTTCTTATGAGACAAATGTGAAAGTGCACCTACTAAGTGCCCTAGTTTGTCAATTACATTGTAAGTTGAGTCAGTTGGACAACAGCGCCTGACAGGAAGATCAAGTCAAGTATCTGCCTCAACTGGATGTGTGGAAGCTCGCCATAGGTAAATCATAGCCTCACATCCCATGTCCCAAAACACCAGGTGATTAAAACCCTTAAAAAGAACTAGAACATCTTAGGCTTTTTGTGTAAGAAAACTTTTTATCAAATAGAAAAATCTTTAAGTTTTTCTTACACTGTCGATTATATCGATTTCCCTTTCGATATGATCGACCAGCTCTGTTGATGTCCTCGCATCTCAATCGATAAAATCGAGTGAGGATAAAAAGCGTCCAGCAATCAAACAATCATCTGGACGATTTATCGATATATCAACTTGTGAGTCAATATCATCGATATTCGAATATCGATCATATCTGAAGCGGATCGATAGTATCGACAAATTATTTTTCAGCGCCCCAATTTTTCTAAAGAAAACTAACATAAGCTTCAATATATCGATGACTGTCCGATTCAATATAAACTCAAAAATTGATCATATCGGAAGTCAGTCGATCATATCAATTATAGGCGCATATTTTCTCCAGCATAAATTACAGGTTATTTTGAAAGTTGATCGGGGTACCAGTCGATAAATCGATATTCATATGTCGATCATATCGAGACCTTGTCGATTGAATCGAAATTGGACACAAACTGTCCAGCAAGATTATAGGTAAATCTATACGATTTACCGATCCCATCAACATGGTCTCCGTTATCATCGATATACAAATTCTAATGACATCGACTGTTCTCCGATCATATCTGTAGAACCTGAAATTTTTCTAGGCTTCTCTCTTGTTTTCACCTGTCGATAGATCGATCCATCTCTCGATAGAATCGGAGTTCGAAATCCGATAATATCGATGTGTGTATCGATCTCATCGACCAGTTGGCGAAAGATTTTCAAAAGCGAAATGACATTTGAGTTTGTATCATCGAGTGGTATGTTGATACAATCGAGAGTATACGCTCGATCATATCGACGATTGCTCGATGATATCAAACTCTGTCATAAATATGACCGTTTATATCCGTTGGAACCTTTTGCCTATAAATAAAGAGATTAGTCTTTATTGCTGTGAGAGAAAGTAGAGAGTGTTTTTGAGTGTTTTAAACTTCATATCCTTTATCCTAAGCCCTTTCTCTCAGGAAGTTCATCCTCCAATCCACCCTCATCATTGATATTTCATAGAGTGGATTGGGGAATGAACTTCCGCATTCAAGGATCCTTCAGCTACTACTTTAATGGAAAATCAATAAGCTGGGATGCCTTGAATGCATAGATGATTGGAACCACTCTATCTTCCTTATAGGAAAATCTTTAGAACGTGGTATTCCATCATAACCTTGACCCAACCTAAAAACCTAGTAAAGGTACATCTTTGTGTTGCGGATCAAGGAAGCTGAAGACTCTTCATCAACAAGAAGGAGATCTTCATCACTGAACTAAAAGGGACTCATCAACTTATCTGTAAGTACTTAGAGTCCAGAGGACATTTATGATCATTCCTTTTTAGGATTGGGTCGTAGGTGTTGCTCACCATTTGAAGTCTTCAAAGGAGGCCTCCGACGGGAGTGTACGTGCGTGGGTGCGTTGTGTGGACCCTTGGTCTATGGAGAGCATAAATATCTGGGTGCGTTGTGTGGACCCTTGCTCTGTGTGGGCATAAACATCTAGGTGCATTGTGTGGACCCTTGCTCTGTGTGGGCATAAACATCCGGGTGCATTGTGTGAACCCTTGCTCTATGTGGGCATAAACATCTGGTTAGGAGTGCACCAGTAAAACTCCAGGGTTTAAGGTGAACCGAGTAAAAACCTCGGTAAAGGTTGAAGGTGAACCTGATTTAAAACCTTAGATTTGAGGTGAACCATGGGAAACCTCCTTAGTGAAATTCGGTCACTCAAGGGTTGAGTGTGGAAGCCGGTAGTGGAGTAGATAAGTAGTCGAACCACTATAAAACGACTGTGTTCACCTTGGGAAACCTCCTTAGTGAAATCTGGTCACTCAAGGGTTGAGTGTGGAAGCCGATAGTGGAGTAGACAAGTAGTCAAACCGCTATAAAATGACTGTGTTTGAGATTGATATTATCTTTCATTTATGTGATTGCTTTATATGCCTCTATATATGATTATCTGAAATCACATCTTGTGCACACACAGTCAGATCCATCACAATCTAATTCATAAAGTTTTTTTTATTATTACAAGTAATTTGTGATTGGATCCTCTATCAGGCTTGGAAGCTAATAGAGTTAATTTTTGAGTAATCATAATCTATACTCTGTGATAGGATTAGTGTGATAGGATTGAAATATAACTTATAAATCTTTAAAAAGTTATATTCACCCCCCTTTAGGACATATTGGCATATTCCTACTTCAACTTAAGTGGTCTTCACCGCTATTTCAATTGGTATCAGAGCGGGTCTCTCTTTAAGGGCTTCACAGCCTAGAGAGTGATCTTGACTGAAGTAGGAATCATGCTCAAGAAAGTTTCAGAGAATGTGACAGATCAAAATTACCTTGTAATTCACACCGCTCTTAAGGCTGGCAATAGTTCAAAGTGGTATCTTGATAGTGGATGTTCCAGACACATGATTGGTGATCGTACTCATTTTTGTTCATACTCAAACTTCGATGGTGGATCAGTCACATTTGGAGATGGTAGCTCAGCCAAAATTGTCGGACAAGGAACAATAGGAGTACCAAGTCTTCCAAAAATTAAAAATGTTCTTTTTGTCGAAGGTCTGAAACATAATCTCCTTAGTATCTCTCAAATCTGTGACAAGGAACATCTGGTCACTTTCTCAAAGGATGTGTGTAGAATAATAGATCATACAGGAAAATCCCTCATAAAAGGTTCATGCACTAGTGATAACTGTTATATTATTGAGAGTACCAATGATAAGGGATTGCCCACAAAATGTAACATGGCTGTAAAGAATGAATCAAGATTATGGCATCAAAGGTTGAGACATGTTCATTACCGAAATTTAGCTAAACTTAGCTCAAAAAACTTGGTTAGAGGTCTTTCTAAAATCAGAAAAGAAGAAAAAGTAGTATGTGTGGAATGTCTAAAAGGAAAACAGATAAAAGTTGGACATAAAAAGACAACCACCATAGCTACAACAAAGCCCTTGGATCTACAACATATGGATCTGGTGGGTCCTACTAAAGTGAAAAGTCATTGCAAGAAAAGATATTTTTTGGTGATAGTAGATGACTACACTAGATTTACTTTGGTTGCATTTCTTCGAAAAAAATCAGATGCCTTTGGAAAATTTGTTGTCTTGGCAAAACAAATTCAAAATGAGAAAGGATATGACATAAAACGCATCAGAAGTGATCATGGTGGTGAATTTGAAAATTTTGAATTTGAAAAATACTGCAATGATAAAGGAATTCATCATGAATTTTCAGCCCCAAAACCCCCCAACAAAATGGGGTTGCTGAAAGGAAAAATCGAGTATTGCAGGAAATGGGGTCAGTCATGCTAAATGGAAAGGACATGACAAAGAGCTTTTGGGTAGAAGCTGTCAATACCGTCTGCTACATCATAAACAGAGTATATCTTAGAGCAGGTCTGAACAAAACTCCATATGAACTATGGTATGGGAAGCCGCCAAATGTGAAATACTTTCAGGTCTTTGGTAGTAAATGCTACATTTTAAGGGATAGGGATCACCTAGGGAAGTTTGAATCTAAAAGTTATGAGGGCATTTTTTTAGGATACACCATGAATAGTCGTGCTTATAGAGTATACAACTTAAGAACTCTTACTATTCAAGAATCTACGAATGTGGTAATTGATGATCATCCTCAAGATATGAATTCGCCTGCGAATGAGATATAAGATGACGTAGATTCATGCATACCTGAAAAATCAGATGACAAATCATCATTATTGAATGAACATCAGCAATCATCTGACAAACCCGTAATCAAAGATCACCCTCGAGAGCAAATTATTGGAGACCCTAATGTCGGTGTAAGAACTAGACGACAAATAGACAATGTTTATAGTCATTTCTATTTTACCTCAAAGATTGAACCCAACAATATTGTAGAAGCTCTTCAAGATGAATACTGGATAAATGTCATGCAAGAAGAACTTCAACAATTCTAGAGAAATGAGGTGTGGAAACTAGTTCCTAGACCAACTGATACTAATGTCATTGGAACAAAATGGGTCTTCAAAAATAAATCTGATGAATCAGGGAATGTAATTAGAAATAAAGCAAGATTGGTTGCTTAAGGATACTCACAGATTGAAGGAATTGATTTTGATAAAACATTTTCCCCTGTTTCACGTCTAGAGTCCATTAGAATTCTTATGTCTGTTGCATGCGCACTAAAATTTAAATTATTTCAAATGGATGTTAAGAGTGCCTTTCTCAATGGGGATCTTGCTGAAGAAGTATATGTGGAATAACCAAAAGGATTTTTGGACCCTAAGCATCCCCATCATGTTTATCGTTTGGACAAGGCTCTGTATGGTCTCAAACAAGCACCACGCGCTTTGTATGAACGGTTAACGAAGTTTCTCCTAGACCATGAATTCCGCAGAGGAAGTGTAGACAAAACACTGTTCACCCAGAGAACAAAGGACTCATTACTTATTGCACAAATTTATGTGGATGATATTGTGTTTGGATTAACATGCGGAGATGAGGCATTCAAATTCGCCAACCTCATGAAATCAGAATTTGAAATGAACATGGTTGGTGAATTGAATTTCTTCTTAGGGTTACAGGTCAAGCAACTGGATGATGGAATTTTCATAAATCAAACCAAGTATGCAAAAGACCTAGTGAAAAGATTTGGGCTTAAATCTGGTCGCACTTATTACACGCCTATGAGTACTACTCTAAAACTTTCAAAAGATACAAATGGGAAAAGGGTGGACCAGCATCTTTATCAAAGCATGATCGGAAGTCTGCTGTATCTAACTGTCAGTCGTCCAAATATATCCTTTAGTGTTGGGGTGTGTGCTCGTTATCAGGCGGATCCTAAGGAATCTCACCTAACAGCAGTTAAAAGGATTATCAAGTATGTTGGAGGGACAACCACCTTTGGACTATGGTATCCACATGAAACCTCCACCATTATTGCAAGATATTCAGATGCGGATTGGGCTAGAAATTTGGATGATCCAAAATCAACAAGTGGTGGATGCTTTTATGTTGGAAATTGTTTAGTTTCCTGATAAAGCAAGAAACAAAACTCAATCTCATTATCTACTGCAGAGGCTGAATATATAGTTGTAGGTAACTGTTGTGCTCAACTCCTCTGGATGAAACAGATGTTATTCGACTACGGGATTGCACAATCCACAATGAGTCTCTTCTATGACAATACCAGTGCTATAAATATCTCGAAAAACCCAGTTCAGCACTCTCGGACCAAGCATATTGACATTCTTCATCATTATATCCGAGAACTAGTCGAAGAAAAGACCATTATGTTAGAATATGTTACTACTGAAAAGCAACTTGCTGATATCCTTACAAAGCCTCTTGACACAAATAGGTTTTGTGACCTCTAAAAGTCAATTGGCATTTGTTTGCATTAATAATATCTTTGGACTTATGGTACTCACTGAAATTCTTAGGGTCTGAGTTGTTCATGGTTAATGGTGAACATAAGTCAAAATTCTTACAGTCTCGATAATATCTGCGCAGTATCGATTTTATAATCGATTCCATCGAAACTGTACATCGATTCTATCGACGGTTATCTTGCTGTTTTCAAACAACTATCAAAGCAATTTTTTGATAACAGTCTTGCGATGCAATCGGTAACTGATCGATATAATCGAAAAGTCTGTTATATAAAGAGAAAGGGACACTCAAACTCATATTTGTTTTCTCTTCCAATCTTTATCAGCATCTCACCTCTTCAAACATGATCAAAGGAAAAGGTAAGGCTTATTTCCAATCTTTAGAGGAGACAAGCATCCAATCAAATTCCCGTAGGTATCATCCTACTCTAAAGGAAAATAGTCCATCTATCATCACTAAACGACTAGTTCTCAATAGTGTTGTTGAGCCTTTTGGAGTTGACCTTCTTCTCGAAGTAATTGGGTGGCAAAATATTCTACATCTTGGAGGATCGTACCAACTGGGTGTGATTCATGAATTCTTCAAACATTGCCATATTGTTTGTGAAGATCCTCCCAGCTGTCGGATTGTTCTTGCACACTACTCAAAGCTTATCACTCCAGTGACTGTGGTAAAACTCCTTGATCTTGAGGTCACTAGAATTCCGGTAACCAATCGAAATCTCAATGGACTGGGAGTATGGGGAGACATTACCCGTGCATTGTATCAAGGGACTACAGTTCCGCGAAATGAAGAAATTTTCCTGCATATCAATCATCTTGGACCCACCTTCAAAATTCTTCACAACATTTCTGCTCAAATGTGTAACCATGCGATATCCTTGGTGATCGTCTTTCTCCATTTGTAATCGATGTTCTCTATGATGTATATCAAGAAAATCGTGTGTGCTTGCCAACTCTCCTCCTTACGCAGATCATTCGTGTCCTACAAGGACATCATACTGAGACGCTGCCCTTTCCCGTGCTCATATGCAAGCTCACCCACCATGCTGGACTTCCTGCGATATCTGATGAAATACATCCAGAAGCCTGGTTTAATAATGATGCATCACTAGCAGCATAACGATTTTGTCTTCCCTTGTCTCCCTCAAGACACAATCCTTCTATACCAAGGTCCGATCAACATGTTCCACCCACAATGAGGCCTACACATGGAGGATCAAATCGCACACCATTGGTCAGTCCTGAGTTGATTACTAATCATCCAGCTCATCACCTCGAACGTCACCTACTCAATGGAATGGTTGGTATAGAGGACCAGCTGAACAATTGTGAAAGGTGTCTCACTCTTATTGAAGAGAAGCTCGATGTCCTCCAGGGAACTACTCAGCACTTGGTAGACTTGATCACGAATGATCTTTCTCGACACCATTGAGATTCCGTCCAGTTGGCCTTTGCCTATCCTACACATCTGCTGTCATTTTATGTATTTCTTTTTGGACAAATAGCAATACTGTTGTCTGGGGTAGTATATATATATATTTTTGGAAATAGAGGTCTCTGGATAATGACCTTTTTGTTGATATGGCTGCATTCAATCTTTATTTTACTGCCATTCCTACTGCTTATCCCCTGTCTGTGTTGATTGCTTTATCACTGATGAATCTCTATCTACATCAATCTGTATATGGTTGTCCCATATGCTTATATTTCTTTAGTCAATATCACTTGTTATATCTTTGTTAATGACTGACAAAAAGAGGGAGAACAATTCAAACACCCCTAGTGAAAAATTGTATATCTGTGTTGCAGGTGTTAGGGGGAGCAGCTGCAATAAGAAAGGGGGAGTTTTTGAATTAAGGGGGAGAATTTATTGGGTGTGTACATGGGTGATTAGAATTTATAAAATTGTGTTAATACATGTACACACAATTTAGGATGTATCTTTCTAGATATTTTCTTAGGATATTTTGGGTATTTTGTCACGTAATTGATAAAGGGGGAGATTGAAAGTGTACCTACTAAGTGCCCTAGTTTGTCAATTACGTCGTAAGTTGAGTCAGTCGGACAACAGCGCCTGACAGGAAGATCAAGTCAAGTATCTGCTTCAACTGGATGTCTGGAAGCTTACCATAGGTAAATCATAGCCTCATATCCTATATCCCAAAACACCAGGTGATTAAAACCCTTAAAAAGAACTAGAACATCTTAAGGTTTTTGTGTAAGAAAACTTTTTATCAAATAAGAAAATCTTTAAGTTTTTCTTACACTGTCGATTATATCGATTCCCCTTTCGATATGATCGACCAGCTCTGTCGATGTCCTCGGCATCTCAATCGATAAAATCGAGTGAGGATAAAAAGCGTCCAGCAATCAAACAATCATCTGGACGATTTATCGATATATCAACTTGTGAGTCGATATCATCGATATTCGAATATCGATCATATCTGAAGCGGATCGATAATATCGACAGACTATTTTTCGGCGCCCCTATTTTTCTGAAGAAAACTAACATACGCTTCGATATATCGATGACTGTCCAATTCAATCTGAACTAAAAAATTGATCATATCGAAAGTCAGTCGATCATATCAATTATGGGCGCATGTTTTCTCCAACATAAATTACAGGTTATTTTTAATATTGATCGAGGTGTCAGTCGATAAATCGATATTCATATGTCGATCATATTTAGACCTTGTCGATTGAATTGAAATCGGATACAAACTATCCATCAAGCTTATAGGTAAATCTATACGATTTATCGATCTCATCAACATGGTCTCCGATATCATCGATATACAAATTCTGATGACATCGAATGTTCTCCGATCATATCTGTAGAACCTGAAATTTTTTAAGGCTTCTCTCTTATTTTCACCTGTCGATAGATTGATCCATCTCTCGATAGAATCGGAGTTTGAAATTCGATAATATCGATGTGTGTATTGATCTCATCGACCAGTTGGCGAAAGGTTTTCAAAAGCGAAATGACATTTGAGTTTGTATCATCGAGTGGTATGTCGATACAATCGAGAGTATACGCTCGATCATATCGACGATTGCTCGATGATATCGAACTCTGTCATAAATATGACCGTTTATATCCGTTGGAACCTTTTGCCTATAAATAGAGAGATTAGTCTTTATTGCTATGAGAGAAAGTAGAGAGTGCTTTTGAGTGTTTTAAACTTCATATCCTTTATCCTAAGTCCTTTCTCTCAGGAAGTTCATCCTCCAATCCACCTTCATCATTAATATTTCATAGAGTGGATTGGGGAATGAACTTCCGCATTCAAGGATCCTCCAGCTACTACTTTAACGGAAAATCAATAAGCTGGGATGCCTTGAATGCATAGATGATTGGAACCACCCTATCTTCCTTATAGAAAAATCTTTAGAGAGTAGTATTCCATCATAACCTTGACCCAATCTAAAATCCTAGTAAAGGTACATCTTTGTGTTGCGGATCAAAGAAGCTGAAGACTCTTCATCAACAAGAATGAGATCTTCATCACTGAGCTAAAAGGGACACATCAAGTTATCTGTAAGTACTTAGAGTTCAGAGGATGATCATTCCTTTTTAGGATTGGGTCGTAGGTGTTGCTCACCATTTGAAGTCCTCAAAGGAGGCCTCCGACGGGAGTGTACGTGCGTGGGTGCGTCGTGTGGACCCTTGCTCTGTGGAGAGCATAAACATCTGGATGCGTTGTGTGGACCCTTGCTTTGTGTGGGCATAAACATCTGGGTGCATTGTGTGGACCCTTGCTTTGTGTGGGCATAAACATCCGGGTGCGTTGTGTGGACCCTTACTCTGTGTGGGCATAAACATCTGGTTAGGAGTGCACCAGCAAAACTCCAGGGTTTGAGGTGAACCGAGTAGAAACCTCTGTAAGGGTTGAAGGTGAATCTGATTTAAAACCTTAGGTTTGAGGTGAACCATGAGAAACCTCCTTAATGAAATTCGGTCACTCAAGGGTTGAGTGTGGAAGCCAGTAGTGGAGTAGACAAGTAGTCGAACCACTATAAAATGACTGTGTTTGAGATTGATATTGTCTTTCATTTATGAGATTACTTTATATGCATTTATATATGATTATCTGAAATCACATCTTGTGCACACACAGTCATATCCATCACAATCTGATTCATAAAGTTTTTTTATTATAACAAGTAATTTGTGATTGGATCCTCTATCAGGCTTGGAAGCCAATAGAGTTAATTTTTAAGTAATCCTAATCTGTACTCTGTGATAGGATTAGTGTGATAGGATTGAAATATAACTTATAAATCTTTAAAAAGTCCTATTTACCCCCCTCTAGGACATATTGGCATATTCCTACTTCAACTCAAGTGGTCTTCACCGCTATTTCAAAATGGACGTTAGACAATCCTCCTTATAGGATTCCAGGATCGGAATCTAGCATATGACCACTGGGAGCTGAGAATGGGGTACTATGGAGGCTGTCGACACGGGATTCAGCAATCGAAAATTTTGTGAACCCGATTTTCTGGTTTGGGGTATGACATAGGGCCAAAGAGATACCCAGTTTAGTCAATGAGTGTAGGGAGGAATATATCGACAATGACTCAGATGAAAGATTATACAATCTCAAAGAAATTCTGAACCTGATGGATGAATATAACCACGAAAAACTTCATATGTAAGATGCGGTTTTGTCACTTACACATCTAAATGGAGTCCCATGAGACCAGATTTCTCCTATTACAATTGACATGTTAGCTGTAACAGTGTCGAGTGCTTCACATAGTTTGACATATACTTTCGTAGCGTATGATAACTTACGCAAGGAGTACTTCGAATAGTTGATCCGAAGTTATTTCGTATTACAATGAAATACATATATTTAATATAGAATGACAATGTGTAATGAAATTTTAAATTTTACTAGAATGTTTACGGTTTTATTATATTCTGCTTGCATTATAGTGTAATGGTATAATCATATTTTAATCATCTCTCTAAGCATAAGCACAAATTTATTTTACTATCAACACTACTTGTATAATGTTTTAGTATATTCTACTTGCACTGTAAATTTTAACGTGTTTATTATATTGATGTTCATACACTTGTACTGACATTATTTAAATTTATAATTTGGTAGTTCACACATATTCAGTCATGGCACTAGGTGAAAGATCAGGTCGTTTGCACACTGGATCTACCCCTTCCACTTTTGATGCGACGGAGATAACATCACGTTACATGCTGCATCACAGGCATCTGATCCTCCGATTGCGTATATACCGGGCACTGCATGTAACTCTAGAAATATATTTATTTTAGTGACTTCTGTTTATGTTTAAACTTACATATTTCTTTTGCGACAACATCATTGACCAACCATCGAGGACGTGGACCCACACGTGGGTTAGTTTTAGAGCGACTTACGTGTGAGAGTAGGGTGACGGTAGAGTTCCCAAAGGACTGCCTTAGACTTGTTGGGGACAATGTCAGGTTATTTATGTCGAAGGTCGATGTCCTATGCCGATCTCTGATCCCCACCACTACCCTCGTTGGGCAGATGATGTGCGGCAGCTCTTCCGTCAGCGTCTAACGGTAAATTTTAATAAATTAAATTTTTTTTTGTGAAAGTTCATTTACGGTTAAGTTATTTTCTTAATAAGTTTATTATCTTAATCTATTATTTACGAAACTACACGATAAATTTGTCTTAGATTTGAGTGTTTCGTATATTTCTCAATTAGAAGAAAAATGAATAGCTTATATTGTCCATAGTACAAATAGTGTTATCAATGATTTAAACCTTTCATCATGTGTGCTCCACACTTTTCATTGCCTACTTGTTAACATATAATAATAATAAATAAATAAATCCTGACAAGATTTGAGATTCATGGGTATCCGTAACATCCCGAAAATTGGGGGTCGGGTAGAAACCCAACTCCTGAGTTTCAGAACGTCACTTATGCAACATAGAAAATGATAAATGCATGTTGTCTGTAAAATGGCATTAAACAAGATTGAGACTAAGTCAAAACAGCATATCATACTCCAGAGACCGTTAAATTAGCAAGCAGAAGACTGATAAATACATAAAATATATAATTGATTGTAAGTCTCCAGAGTGTGAACATGTTACCAGGTTAATCATATACATGTATACTCCAAAAATGAAAAGAAAAGAATATACATGAGTGCTCCAAAAATATAAAATGACAAGTGTCCAGACATCTACTCAACCTCCCTGTAATCCCGTCGATCAGAACACAGAGGAGAAGTCCTCCTCATCATCATACAAGTCCAGCTCTGCTTCTCAAGCAGCGCCATCATCTGCAACTAAAATAAAGACTGGTGGGTGTTCGAAACACCATCCCATAACGTGGGAGTGAGTGATCAACTCAGTGGAATCATAGAGCAAAGATTAGCATGTTCTCAAATCAATCACGCGATAATAATAAAGTAATAAATCAAACATTCCTAGATACTGTTATTAATGTATGCATGAAATGACATGATGGATGCCCTCACCGACATACTCCCTCATGCGGCACCATCTGCGTCCGCGGCATGCTTTCTTCCCACAGTGCTCAACATCTTTCAAGCACATACAATGCGATATGGATAATGATTACCGAGTTGTTATTAGTCCTTTTCATGTAGCAGGATTGGGAAACTAGGGTACCTTGCTTATATCAATCTCAACACAGATCCTGTCTAGGGTCGTCACTCCTAGTAATCTCATACGATGTTAATTTGTTCGCTGCAAGGGCTGTCAGGGCTGTTGCTCGCACTCGTTGCACCGCTCCCCCATCACCTTATTAATACAGGCCTACTTGTACTCTTGTAGACTCAGAATACGCTCGAGGTCACTACAAAAGGCTGTCAGGGCTGTTGCTCGCACTCGTTGCTCCACTCCCCCATCACCTTATCATTGTAGGCCGACAGTAAGAATATAGTGTCTCATACCACCATAATCTGCTCAGAGTAGGGTGCTCACTGGTCACTAAGGGGAGATTTGTAGCCCCAACATAGGTCGACAGCTCGACCACGCTGTCCCATACCACCATGCCCTGCTCATGAGTCTTTATGAATTAAGGTACCATAGTTATCAGGGTTTCCAATAGTAAGTTCAGTACCCTAGGTTCAAGTACTTATGACTCATACATGGTGAACATACAATGGCCAGTCGGGTTACTTGATGGGCTCGACTAGTACGAGCGCATCGCAAGTCGAACGACATGAAGTGCGTGAAACACTTCGTGTGGCCTAACCACTACCGCCAACTCAAAACACGACTCGCGTTCATCGACGCGTCCTTCGTGGCAAATATAAGCCAACCACGAATTTACTCTGTTACCGACTGCCTGGACTAAGTATAGCCCCAAACATTTGTAAGTCAACATCAGTAATCATATGAGAGTAATGGAAATGAAATACAACAATATAAGCATGTTGAAACATGTTATAACATACAACTTAAGCAAATCATCCAACACATGCATTTCATATATATAATGAAATCAATACATATAGCCAACATGATGGAAATCATTTACATCAGCATATTACTTGAGAATTCAATCTCAACACTCATTCACAACTCCATTTACTCAATACATACTAGTACAAACATTTATACAAACACTTAGTCTATACACTTTAGTCTACATAGCGTATGTCGACCCAAAGTGCGTATTAGGGAGAATCTCTTCGCCAAACTGATCATGCACGCATTCCTAATATCCTAACACGACAAAAAGCCATGGCAAACATTTCAGCAAAATATGGATGTAAACAGTATTTCCTACGAATGACTAAAATGCCTTAAATCTCATATTTTTCATACGTTTATGAAACAGAAAACGGACAGCATGTTGTACATGTCAAACGGCATTGCCGTCGATAATCTACTATTAAACGACATTGAAAGCTTTGAAATCAGTCAATCAAAGCGTCTAAAATCTGCACCTTTTGCCCTAGACGTGTATCGTTTCGAATGGAACGTATACGCTTCGTCAACAGCGTAGCGGCGACCTAATGCACAAGATGTATAAGCTACTTTGCTATTTGAATCGACGGAATCCTAAATCAGTAAGTAGTTAGAGTTTTTCTTACCTAGGAGTGCGTTGGAATCACCGAAAAAGTCATTGGAGTGCGGTGCTTTGACACGTGCAAAAGCTGGTGCAAGTGGCGGGAAATCTCTCCCACAACTCTCTCACAATCTCTCACTTTTTCTCTCTCTTTCTAGGGTTTAATCCAAATTCGTATGGGAGAGATATGAGGGGGTTTCAATCCCTTATATAAGCTAAAACTTCACTGAAACAGACTTGAGATAAAGGTATACTTGAGTTATAACCAAATCGGGGCTGTTCCGATCCAAAAGAGCATTTCGGGAGGTCCCCTGGCCGAACGGGGTCGGACTTAAGCTCATGCATACTGGATCTAGCACACATCAAGTTTTAAGTCAGGTAGAGTTCGTAGATCGCACGTGGTGGTCCAATTTCAATTCAGCGGTCATCGTACCTAAATCAGGTCTACAAGTCTCATGATATGAAAGAGAAATTTTTCCTGATCCGAGGGTGTAATTTGGCTGAATTCTGACGGTCAGAACGCTTAATAGTAACGCGCCAAGGTATGTGCCAGATTTGGATTTAAATTTTCAAATCTGACCCATTTCTCACTCTCTTCACTCCAAGCTCAATGAAATAGCCTCTGAACGTCAATTGGGCTTGATTTTCAAAATAATTGTCAAGTCCAGCTAAGCGGTCATAACAGTCTAAGATTGTAGGTATCGGACTTTCGATGCGCGGTCTAGATCCAATACGAAGTTTCAGAAGGTTCCTGAGAGCAAACGGGTTTAGAGTTTGATTCTAGATTTCAGGGTATTGTAGCGTCATTGGTTCTACAAGTTTTGGGTCTTGCAGAACATATTTAAAGCGATCAGGGACAATTTCACAACTAATCTAACGTAGCGCTAGCTAATTCTCGTTAAATTCTAAAGAATTTGGTTCTACATGATTTCTTTGGCTTTGGAATTGGGTTCTGAGAGGTTACTAAGGTGTTATGGTTGGCCCATTGCCTAAGGACGTCTAATCCCAGGTTGAAAAAAATCTGGGGTGTTACAATCTACCCCCTTTAAAATAAAATTTCGTCCCCGAAATTGGCTAAGGATAATGAGTCCATAGAGAGACTTTATTATTGTCATTCTAAGGAAGGTTCAGATCCTGTTTAGTGACTGTCACGCCCCAAACTCGAAAATCAGGCTCATAAAATTCCCGATCGCCGAATCCGGCGCCGACAGCCTCCGTAGAACCCCATTCTCGGCTCCTAGCTCCCATTCGCCAGGTTCCGATCCTTGGATGCTACGAGGAGGATTTTCAATGTCAGTTTGATTCGTAATAAGCATAACCAAAGGCATAACCCACAAACAACAACCAAGAACTCCATTATATTTTCACTATGATCAAAAACTTTACAAGTACAATGAGCATAAAGGAAAATACAGTGGTGTAGAACAAAAACTCCAAAACACTCTGCAACGTACTCCTGCCTCAGCGCTGCTGCGATCCAACGTCACCTGTACGCAACAGTCGTGCATAAGCTTACAAAAAGCTTAGAGGGTGGTGAAAGTGTGTGCGCAAAGTAGTAATATGAACATGCAATGTCAGAGTAAAGCGGAATATGCAAATGGATCTATAATATCATGAGCCGTACCAAGGCTTATGCGATGCAAAACATAAATGGTATCGGCCATCCCAAGGCCATGCGATGTGCAATGCAGCTCAAGCATACAGATCCTCATCTATGTCCACATATTAATACAGCTCAAAATATGGAATATCACCGGGGTCTAGTACACTCTAAACCAGATTGCCACCACATCGCGCACAATAAGGTAAGTGGAAGAGACCACACTATCCGTCTGCCAATATCGGACGCGACTCGTCGATAGCGGACCTATTCCTCGAGCTGGTCAAACTCAGCCTAGCATTGCCCCCTACTCTCGGGCGGATAAGGCCGCACCCCCTTCCAACCGACCACGACACAGTGGAGAGCGTAACCGTCTGGTAATCAGCACTCAACGCTCATCTACCCACTCGATCTAGACATTAGAGCAACCTCTTGGTACCATAAGGGTTTAGGGACTTTCACCCAAGGATATCTATAGTACCCCATGTAGAATAAGATTTTCGGTATCCAATCCTGCCAACCACAATACATCTGTTGAAGTTACGACCCCGATGTCGCTAGGGCGTACAATATCCATGTCATACAAATGTGATATGCATGATTCACGCTATCTAGTCATGCATCAAATCCTGTGCATATCGTGCGCTCATGTAGGGCAACACCGCCTAATCGGGAGCCCATAAACAACCTGCCCGAAGGCATATGCTATGATCAGACAATTGTCACGTCAAGCATACATATGATGCGTATGATCATGAGTCATGGAACTATACCAAACATGTTATAATAAAATGAACTATCTTACAATGCAGATGGACCTGAACGGCCTATACACAATAAGTACGGCCCAGTAATGGGCCCTAAGGAGAGTCATATTGTGGACATCCAACCAGTATCACACTCGCAATGTGGACGTCAAACCAACATTGCTTTCCAGGCACGATCTTCTTAAACATCGCTACATAATCGGTATTGGGATTACACATTGCAATGGACTTTAGGTTCATCCCATTGGGCTTTTCATATATATATCAAATGGGCCATATCCTATGGGCCTTTTATTCATCAGATGGGCCACATAAATGGGCCACACCAATGGGTCTTATGTGCATTGCAATGGGTCAAAACCCGTAGGCCTAGGATTGCATCAAATGAGCTTAGTCTTATGAGTCTAGTATGTGACCAATGGGTCACACCAATTGGGTCCCACATGTGGATCAAGTGGGCCTCAACCCATAGACTTAACATGAGTCAAATGGGCCTAAACCCCTAGGCCTTAATCAAATAAAATGGGCCTAACTCATGGGTCTCAAATAAATCCAATGGGCCTAATCCCATTGACCCTTTTTATAATCAAATGGGTTTAGTCCCATGGGCCTTACAATATATTAAATGGCCTAGTCTCATGGCCTTAGAACATATTAATTGGGCCTAAACCCATAGGCCTTAAATATCAAGTGAGCCTAAGCCCATAGGCTTTATATATCAAGTGGGCCCAAGTTCTTAGGCCTTAAATGAATCAAATGGGCCTAGCCCATAAGCATTTCATAAATCAAATGGGCCTAGCCCATAGGCCTTTTGTAATTCAAATGGGCCTGGCCCATAGGCCTGTTACAAATCAAATGGGCCTAACCCATATGTGAGTGGCCCACCCAACCAAAAGCTCGAGCCTTAATATGATCCCACCACATGGATGGACGGTCTAGATGCAACGTGCATCATGGTGGGTCCCACTGTCCAGTGGACAGTGCGGATAAAGCACATACATTACACAGGGCCCCACCGTCCGCTGGACGGTGGAGGCACACATGCAAGGTGGGTGCCACCGTCCGCCTGGACGGTGGCCATTGAAACACATACAACATTGTGGGTCCTATGTGGGGCTCACCCCGTAATATTTATTTGGCATCCAACCCATTGATAAGGTCACTCGGGCCTGGTTGAAGGGAAAACATAAATTTCAGCTTGATCCAACATATCTGTGGGCCCCAGAAAGATTTCAATGGTACATGTTCAATCTCACTGTTTCATGTGGTGTGGGCCACCTGAGTTTTGGATCTGGCCGAAATTTGGAGGGGGCCCACCTGAGGAGGGGACCCACCTCTTGAACAGGTTGGATGATAAACAAACATTATGGTGGGGCCCACGGCTGAAGCCGTGGGTCCCTTGCTGGACGTCGCCCGCCCGTCTTCACGGCTGCCCGCTGACAGTGGCAGAGGCTGCCTCTGCATGGAGTTTTTTTTTAAAAAAAGGAAAACCCATGTTTTGGGGTTTTTCGCACGTGGGGCCCGCTTCACCAAAATCTGTCCCTACCATTGCGTTCAGCGGCTCGAGGCCATCCAAATGAGTCCGGAGTTCAAATTTTAAAATGTTTAGGAAGTGAAATAAAATAGGAAAATGACATTTGAATGGTGAGGATGCAATTTTTGACGCTATGGCCCACCAAGTCTTCCAATCAGTCCCAGACTTCTACCCAACGGCTAAAATGCAGTGGGTAAGAGGATGGACGGCTTGGATTGTCTAAATGCATCACAGTGGGGCCTAAGCAAGTGGACCACCAAAAGTTTCTTTTCTTCTTTCCCTTTTTCTCTTTTTCCTTTGAAACGTCCAGCGTCCCAGACGCTGGACGGTTTTGGTCCCTTAAAAGAAATACAATGTGGTGGGCCCTGATGGAGTGGGCCACCACGGATGGGTGATGTGGGTACAACGTATATGGTGGGCCCCACTTAAATAAAAACTTGCACAAAATAAATCTCAAGGTGGGATCCATTCAAGTGGGCCACACAATCCTATTACATAAAAAAATAAAATAAAATAAAATAAAAGAAATAAAAGAGAGAGAGAGACATGGAGAGTGGGACACGCCTTGTGATGGAGGGCTCCGCCACTATGAGCCCTTCCTTGCAAGAAACTATACAATAAACGGATCCCTTTTTACATGGGATCATCGAAAATGTAAATTAACGGTGGAGATCCATTCCCCACAGATATGGACGGTCTAGATGACCTTTCTAAATGAAATAAACATCATGATGGGGTCCATGGAGAATGGCTCCATCATGGAATGATCATGATGATCCAAGTGGTCCATTGGACCCAACTTAGGGCCCCAAGCGAGATCCACACCATTGATCGGTGGGTCTCACTTAGCCCATCATAAGAACAAGAAAGAAACTACCCTAAAGAGGCACCCACCGTCTGAACTTCTTGCTCCTAGGAGTTCCTTGGCACCTTAGCTTGGATTTCAACGGTTAAGATGAGGAATGGAGGGTTGAGATGGGAGATGATGGGGTAGGAAGGTGGGTCACTTGGAGCTTAGGAGAGTTTGGAAAACTCCATACGTATGGAGCTCTTTGTTGCTTGGGATTGAGATGAGAAAATGAGAAAGAGAGAGAGTGATGTAGAGAGAGATGGATGGATGGATGAATGATGGTTGTGTAAGAAAGTATTGACTTTTGAGGCTTTTGTGTAAGAGAGGTATGGGTGGTGAAGACTTTTGTGGCTTTTTGTGTAAGAGAGGTATGGGTTTGGGAGACTTTTGTGGTTGCTTGGAAAAAGGGATGAAAGTGATGTGTACTTGACATGTGATGGATTGATGGATTGATTGATTGATGGGATTGATGTGATTGATGTGACACATCGTAGAGATTCTCTTGGGTTTCGCAACGCGCGGTGTTTTCTCGCACCGAACGTTGGCCCACATCTCTTGACCAGGGTATCGCCTCGGCCCGCGAGTCGCGGCATTGGAACCGTGGCGACGGCGCGGTCGCTATGGTAGTGGTCTTGGGTTGAGTCGACTCGGGTTGTCGGTATATGAATCAGAGTCACGCATCGGTATCGGTTAAGGGTCGAAGGTTGCCGGAATTCGACCGGTAAGACCGCGGGAGTCTACGGAAAGGTACGGACCAAGATACGGGTCTTACAGTGACCTAACCTTACGTATAACCTAAATCAACTGTTTCGATCCTAGGCCAGTGGGGAAAGGGCTAACCACGCTTCCGCTGCGCCAATCTAATATAATGGTTGCATTGGCTGACCTAACTAGATTGGACTCAAAATGTTCTACCCCCCTTAAAACTTAGTTCTACTTAAGGTTCAAGAATTTATGTATCGATCCGTATATCGGAACGAGGTGCAACTTAGGGGCTATCCTTGACATAAAATGGAAAAACAACCTCTCACTACATTGGTCTTCCTTTGTTAGTGATGCGTTATATGGCATTGGTACCTATGGTTGTAGAAATAAGCCTACTCTTTATTGGCTAGATGTCCTCAACATTTCACAAAGGAAAAGCAATAACTTTTGGTTGTATGTGGTCAAGCCAACACGGAAAAAAAGTTATGTAGTGGGTCTGAGCCGGATACATGAACCTTCTGCCCCGCGATGACAGAAAATTTGTTGTATCAGTCTTCAATCCTAGTCGATGTCGATCTTCTGCTTGATCAGAGCATTGGATTCATTGGTAACTACTAGGATTCAGAAGTCGATTCAAACCTACAATTCCTTTACTCCGCGTTCCCGATTGCAATAAATCCTTGGGAAGGCAATTCTAAGGGGAATTCTAAGGGGCGTGCTGGTTTATTCTAAATTCAATCTGAGGGATTTATAAGTTTTCCCTGAGAGTGAATGGTTCTAAGTTAAAACAACTTTCCTAAGGGTTATAACAGAAGTCTCTAAGTATTAAGGGAATCTATCGAAGGAATGAGGTTCTACTCCAACCAAATCTAACCTACTATTCCTTAACATATACAGACTTTACACTACTTAAGGTAACTAGTAGACTAGTCTGTAACTCACTAGCTGTAATCCAAAACCTAAGCCTATACGCTAAATAGTTTCATACCATTTCTAATACAGGGAATTGTTCTATGACTTAGGGTCAAGATTGTTTAACGGTTCCTATATCGTCAGATCTTTCAAATCTAGGAATACTAACTCTAGGTCCAACACTCTAGATGTCCTAGCACTAAATGGTTGTTATTTATGGACTAAGCTACTGCGTTTGGTCTCGCCCGTTGGTAGTAGATTGGAGGTCGAGAAGATGGCTAAAACTAGCTCTAATGAGCCATGAAAATTGAGGGAAATGGAGAGAAATGGCTGCCCAAACGGATTGAAGCAAATCTAGGCATTGTAGAGGGATGAATCAAGCTCCCAAAGGCTGGATTTTCAAAGAGAGAAGAGAACCATAAGTGGGAATGGAGCTCACCCAACTTTCAGCCATAAATGGAGGTTGTAAGAGCTTCCACGGATGAGATTGGAGAGAGAGAGAGCTGTGAACAGCTGCAAACCGGTGGGTAGGCGTCGGTTTTAGCAGAAAAGGGGATTGGGAGAGGATTGGCACCGAGATTTGAGGGGAGAGCAGCAAGAAACGCAAAAAGGAGAGCATGAAGGGGGCTTTTATGAAGGAGATAGGGTTTTGGGGGGGTTTTGATGTGCGAACCACCTATGGGAGGGGTGCCCTAACCCTTTTAGGGCGTCGGCCAGACGCACGGCCCGAGTGGGGCCCATCGGTCGGCGATGCCATCGCCGGCCAAGTTGTAATCCGGCCACGCCGGCCATATGGGCCGGGTTCCTCCTGCCCTAGGGACTCTAAATATGTGTGGACCCATCCTGGTTCATTGTACTTTGGCCTAGATAGGCCCAAAACTCCATTTGGGACATTTCAGGGCTAATCTGTAAACCAGAATAAGTTTATACATCATGCAGTATATGATTTTGGGGTAGGATAAGCTAATCCATCCAATTAACCCATTTGTTACAAGAGATTCCATAATTGGAATGGCCAAAAGTCTAATTCTTACCTATATTTACCATTCATAGTAAATTTTTGTCTAAGTATGATTTTCTATCTTTTACACATTAGGATTTATGCCTAGTGTGAAGAGACTTAGAAAAAGTTAAAGAATGGGGTGGTATGTAACACCCCAGATTTTTTGCCAACTTGGGATTAGACGTCCTTAGGCAATGGGTTAACCATAACACCTTGGTAACCTCTCAAAACCCAATTCCAAAGCCACAGAAATCACTTAGGATTAATTCCTTTAGAAATTAAGCGTAAGTTAGCTAGCGCTGCGCTAGAGTAGCTGTGAAATTGTCCCTGACCACATTAAATACGTTCTGCAAGACCCAAAACTTGTAGAATCAATGACGCTATAATATCCTGAAACCTTGGATCAAACTCTAAACCCGTTTGCTCTCAAGAACTCTCTAAAACTTCGTATTGGATCTAGACCGCGCGCCGAAAGTCCGATACCTACAATCTTAGACTTCTATGACCGCTTAGCTGGACTTGACAATCATTTCAAAAATCAAGGTCAACCGACGTTCAGAGGCTATTTCATTGAGCCTGGAGTGAAGAGAGTGAGAAATGGGTTAGATTTGGAACTTTTAATCCAAATCTGGCACGTGACTTGACGCGTTATTATTAAGCGTTCTGACCGTTAGAATTCAGCCAAATTTCACCCTCAGATCAGGAAAAAATTTCTCTTTCATATCATGAGACTTGTAGACCTGATTTAGGTGTGATGACCGCTGAACTGAAATTGAACTGCCATGTTGGATCTGCGAACTCTACCGGATTGAAAACTTGGTGTGAGCAACATCCAGTGACTATGAGCTTAAGTCCGATCGCGTTCGGCCAGGGGACCTCCCGAAACGCTCTTTTGGATCGGAACAGCCCCGTTTTGATTATAACTTAAGTGTACCTTGTTTCCAAGCCTAATTTGGGAAGGTTTTAGCCTATATAAGGGCTTTAAACCCTCACTTATCACACCCATCCGAATTTGCTAGAAACCCTAGCTAGAAAGAGAGAGAAAAAGTGAGAGATTGTGAGAGAGTGTGGGAGTGATCTTCCTATCACTTGCTGCAGCTGCTACACGTGCTAAAGCAACGCATCCAAATCACTTTCTTGGTGATTTCGACGCATTTCTAAGTAAGAAAAACCCTAACTACTTGCTGTTTTGGAGTTTCCTTCGATTTGTTAACGAAGTAGCTTATACATCTTGTGTATTAGGTCGCCGCTACGCCGTTGACGAAGTGTATTCATTCCGTTCGAAACGATACACGTTTAGGGCAAAAGGTGAGGATTTTAGACGCTTAGATTGACTGATTTTAAAGCTTTTAATGTCGTTTAATAGTAGATTATAGAGGGCAATGCTGTTTGACATGTACAATATGCTGTCCATTTTTTATTTCATAAATGTACGGTAAATATGAGATTTAGGGTATTTTAAGCATTTATAGAAAATACTGTATACGTCCGCTTTTTGCTGAAATGTTTGACATGTAAATTTATCGTGTTATGATATTAGAAATACGTGTATGATCGGTTTGTCGAAGAGATTCGCCCTAATGCGTACTTTGAGTCGACATACGCTATGTGGACTAAAGTGTGTAGACTAAGTGTTTGTATAAATGTTTGTATTAGTATGTATTGAGTAAAATGGGGTTGTGAATTAGTTTTGAGATTGAATTCTCAATTAATATGCTGATGTAAATGACTTCCATCATGTTGGCTATATGTATTGATTTCATTATATATATGAAATGCATGTGTTGGATGATTTGTTTAAGTTGTATGTTATAACATGTGTCAACATGCTTACATTGTTGTATTTCATTTCTGTTACTCACATATGCTTACTGATGTTGATACACAAATGCTTGGGGCTATGACCTAGTCCAGGCAGTCGGTAATGGATTGAATCCGTGGTTGGCTTATATGTACCACGAAGGACGCGTCGATGAACGCGAGTCGTGTTTCAGGTTGGCGGCAGTAGTTAGGCCACACGAAGTGTTTCATGCACTTCATGTCGTTCAGCTTGAGATGCGCTCGTACTAATCGAGTCTGTCAAGTAATTCGACTGGCCATTGTATGTTCATTATTTATGAGTCATAACTGCTTGAACCTAGGGTACTGAACTTACCATTGAAAACCGTGTCAACCATGATACCTTGATCCATAAAAACTCATGAGCCGGGCATGGTGGTATAGGACACCGTGGTCGAGCTGTCGGCCTACGCTGGGGCCACAAACCTCTCCGCAGTGACCAGTGAGCACCCTACTCTGAGCAGATTATAGTAGTATGGGACACTATATTCTTGCTGTCGGCCTACATTGATCAGGTGACGAGCCCTTTATAGTGACCTTGAGTTTATCCTAACACTGCATGGGGGCGACGAGTCCTGATGTAGTCTTAAGGATAATTAGGCTTGTATTGATAAGGTGATGGGGGAGAGGTGTAACGAGTGCGAGCAACAGCCCTAGCAGCCCTTGCAGCGACCTACAAATATAACATCGTATGAGATTACTAGGAGTGACGACCCTAGACAGGATCTGTGTTGGGATTGATATAAGGAAGGTACCGTAGTTTCCCAATCCTGCTGTATGAAAAGGACTAATAACAACTCGGTAATCATTATCCACATCGCATTGCATGTGCTTGGAAGATGTGGAGCATTGTGGGAGGAAAGCATGCCGTGGGCGTAAGATGGTGCCGTATGAGGGAGAATGTTGGTGAGGGCATCTATCATGTCATCTCATGCTTGCATTAACAACAGTATCTAGGAATGTTTGATTGTTTATTTTACTATTAATGCGTGATTGATTTGATAACATGCTAATCTTTGTTCTATGATTCCACTGAGTTAATTACTCACTCCCACGTTACGGGATGGTGTTCTGGACACCCACCAGACCCTTTTGTAATTGCAGATGATGGCACAGCCTGTGATGCGGAGCCGGACTTGATGATGATGAGGAGGATCCCTCCTCTATGCGTGTTCTGATCGACGGGATTACAGGGAGGTTGAGTAGATGCCTTGACACTTGTCATTTTATATTTTTAGAGCACTCATGTATATTCTTTTCTTTCCATTTTTAGAGTATACATGTATTTACTTAACCTGGTAACATGTTCACACTCTGGAGACTTACAATTAATTATATATTTTATGTATATATCACAGTCTTCTGCTTGCTAATTTAACTGTCTCTGAAGTATGATATGTTGTTTTGGCTTAATCTCAATCTTGTTTAATGTCATTCTATAGACAACATGCATTTATCATTATCTAAGTTGCATAAGTGATGTTCTGGAACTCGGGAGTTGGGTTTCTACCCGACCCCTGATTTTCGGGGTGTTACAGTTGGTATCAGGAAGGATTCTGAAGGAATTAGATGAAATGGGATTTTTAAGCCCTGAGATTGAGTATAAGGGTCGTGGTTGCCCCACAACCCAAGGACATGCATTTTAGGGTTTGAAATTCTCCTAGGATCATCTCAAACCCGCCTACTAACAACCCAAGGCTACTTAGGTCACTTCACGCGACCATAGATACGTCATGGACTCGATCAAAACGATCGATTTGAGTAGACTTTTCCTATTGGCGAAACTGAAGTCCTACGAGTGTTTCTAGATTTTTCTCGCACCCACCTAAGTCAAAGGGGCTACAGCGTACGTCGCGTGACCATATCCCAGGTCCGGTTTAATCCAAATCATGCTCTGATACCATCTGTAACATTCCAAAAATCGGGGGTCGGGTAAAAACCCAACTCCCGAGTTTCAGAATGTCACTTATGCAATATAGATAATGATAAATGCATGTTGTCTGTAGAATGGCATTAAACAAGATTGAGACTAAGCTAAAACAACATATCATATTCCAGAGACAGTTAAATTAGCAAGCGGAAGACTGATAAATACATAAAATATATAATTGATTGTAAGTCTACAGAGTGTGAACATGTTACCAGATTAATCATATACATGTATACTCCAAAAATGGAAAGAAAAGAATATACATAAGTGCTCCAAAAATATAAAATGACAAGTGTCCAGACATCTACTCAACCTCCCTGTAATCCCGTCGATCAAAACACAGAGGAGAAGTCCTCCTCATCATTATACAAGTCCAGCTCCGCTTCTCAAGCAGCGCCATCATCTGCAACTAAAATAGGGACTGGTGGGTGTTCGAAACACCATCCCGTAACGTGGGAGTGAGTGATCAACTCAGTGGAATCATAAAGCAAAGATTAGCATGTTCTCAAATCAATCACGC
This sequence comes from Magnolia kwangsiensis, assembly GCA_037074715.1. Lineage (NCBI taxonomy): Eukaryota > Viridiplantae > Streptophyta > Magnoliopsida > Magnoliales > Magnoliaceae > Magnolia > Magnolia kwangsiensis. The sequence goes on from CM073579.1 coordinate 22,893,090, forward strand.
GATAATAGTAAAGCAATAAATCAAACATTCCTAGATACTATTATTAGTGTATGCATGAAATGACATGATGGATGCCCTCACCGACATACTCCCTTATGCGGCACCATCTGCGTCCGCGGCATGCTTTCTTCCCACAGTGCTCCACATCTTCCAGGCACATGCAATGCTATATGGATAATGATTACCGAGTTGTTATTAGTCCTTTTCATACAGCAGGATTGGGAAACTAGGATACCTTGCTTATATCAATCCCAACACAGATCCTGTCTAGGGTCGTCACTCTTAATAATCTTATACGATGTTATATTTGTAGGTCGCTGCAAGGGCTGTCAGGGCTGTTGCTCGCACTCGTTGCACCAATCCCCCATCACCTTATCAATACAGGCCTACTTGTACTCTTGTCGCTACGGAAGGGTCGTCGCATCCCGTAGACTCAGAATACGCTCGAGGACACTACAAAGGGCTGTCAGGGCTGTTGCTCACACTCGTTGCTCCACTCCCCCATCACCTTATCAATGTAGGCCGACAGCAAGAATATAGTGTCCCATACCACCATAATCTGCTCAGAGTAGGGTGTTCATTGGTCACTACGGGGAGGTTTGTGGCCCCAGCGTAGGCCGACAGCTCGACCACGGTGTCCCATACCACCATGCCCGGTTCATGTGTCTTTATGGATAAAGGTATCATGGTTATCAGGGTTTCCAATGGTAAGTTCAGTACCCTAGGTTCAAGCACTTATGACTCATACATGGTGAACATACAATGGCCAGTCGGGTTACTTGACGGGCTCGACTAGTACGAGCGCATCGCAAGTCGAACGACATGAAGTGCGTGAAACACTTCGTGTGGCCTAACCACTACCGCCAACTCAAAACACGACTCGCGTTCATCGACGCGTCCTTCGTGGAAAATATAAGCCAACCACGAATTTACTCTGTTACCGACTGCCTGGACTAAGTATAGCCCCAAACATTTGTAAGTCAACATCAGTAATCATATGAGAGTAATGAAAATGAAATACAACAATATAAGCATGTTGAAACATGTTATAACATACAACTTAAGCAAATCATCCAACACATGCATTTCATATATATAATGAAATCAATACATATAGCCAACATGATGGAAATCATTTACATCAGCATATTACTTGAGAATTCAATCTCAACACTCATTCACAACTCCATTTACTCAATACATACTAGTACAAACATTTATACAAACACTTAGTCTACACACTTTAGTCTACATAGCGTATGTCGACCCAAAGTGCGTATTAGGGCGAATCTCTTCGCCAAACCGATCATGCACGCATTCCTAATATCCTAACACGACAAAAAGCCATGGCAAACATTTCAGCAAAATATGGATGTAAACAGTATTTCCTACGAATGACTAAAATGTCTTAAATCTCATATTTTTCATACGTTTACGAAACAGAAAATGGACAGCATGTTGTACATGTCAAACGGCGTTGCCGTCGATAATCTACTATTAAACGACATTGAAAGCTTTGAAATCAGTCAATCAAAGCGTCTAAAATCCGCACCTTTTGTCCTAGACGTGTATCATTTCGAACGGAACGTATACGCTTTGTCAACAGCGTAGCGGCGACCTAATGCACAAGATGTATAAGCTACTTTGCTATTTGAATCGACGGAATCCTAAATCAACAAGTAGTTAGGGTTTTTCTTACCTAGGAGTGCATTGGAATCACCGAAAAAGTCATTGGAGTGCGGTGCTTTGGCACGTGCAAAAGCTGGTGCAAGTGGCGGGAAATCTCTCCCACAACTCTCTCACAATCTCTCACTTTTTCTCTCTCTCTTTCTAGGGTTTAATCCAAATTCGGATGGGAGAGATATGAGGGGATTTCAAGCCCTTATATAGGATAAAACTTCACTGAAACAGACTTGGGATAAAGGTATACTTGAGTTATAACCAAATCGTGGCTGTTCCGATCCAAAAGAGCATTTCGGGAGGTCCCCCGGCCGAACGCGGTCAGACTTAAGCTCATGCATACTGGATCTAGCACATATCAAGTTTTCAGTCCGGTAGAGTTTGTAAATCGCACGTGGCGGTCCAGTTTCAGTTCAGCGGTCATCGTACCTAAATCAGGTCTACAAGTCTCATGATATGAAAGAGAAATTTTTCCTGATCCGAGGGTGTAATTTGGCTGAATTCTGACAATCAAAACGCTTAATAATAACGCGCCAAGTCACGTGCCAGATTTGGATTTAAATTTTCAAATCTAACCCATTTCTCACTCTCTTTACTCCAGGCTCAATGAAATAGTCTCTGAACGTCGGTTGGGCTTGATTTTCGAAATGATTGTCAAGTCCAGCTAAGCGGTCATAGCAATCAAAGATTGTAGGTATCGGACTTTAGATGTGCGGTCTAGATCCAATACGAAGTTTTAGAAGGTTCCTGAGAGCAAACGGGTTTAGAGTTTGATCCTAGATTTCAGGGTATTGTAGAGTCATTGGTTCTACAAGTTTTGGGTCTTGCAGAACGTATTTAAAGCGATCAGGGATAATTTCACAGCTAATCTAGCGTAGCGCTAGCTAATTCTTGTTAAATTCTAAAGAATTTGGTTCTACATTATTTCTTTGGCTTTGAAATTGGGTTCTGAGAGGTTACTAAGGTGTTATGGTTGGCCTATTGCCTAAGGACATCTAATCCCAGGTTGACAAAAATCTGAAATGTTACAGTATCTGAGTGAAATTCCATCATCTTTTTAAAAATCAAGAGTACTTATTTTTTAGTCATTGCAATACCCAACATGCATTTAAATTAATAGTGTGATTTTCCATGAGTAATGGGTATTAAATGGGCATTTGAATTCTCACAATTCAAATGACACCTAACATTGTTACTTATGTTGTGGCCCACCTAAGTTTTGAATCGGCCCAATTTGCTATATGGTTGTGTAGATTGAAGGAGTGGATGTCACACTTACATCATAGTGGGCTCCACGGGATGTGCTATGCAAAAAAAAAAAAAAAATGTGAGGAAAAATCTTTAAATGCTATTCTTGGAGGGGAGAGAGTGGCATCCCATACCATAAAACTCAGTTCCCTTCTTGTATCAGATGGGATCTTTTTGGCTATCAATTTTGTAGGGAGGAAAATAGAAATAGTTACAATATTCATGATCATGATTTTTGGGGTGGTCTCCTTTTTTAATAGATGTAATGCACACACCACAAACCCAAAGGTCAAGTCTATCAATTTTCAGGAAAAAAGATGGATTAAGGATATTGTCATTTCAATAAAAATTAAATAAAATGAAAATATTCATTTGAACATTCGCATGGTTCAACCCTCTACTCATCAATAGTGATCCATCAGTGCTGAGCTCGCTACTGTAAAAGTTCTGTGGGCCTATCACAATGTATGTGTTTTATTCAAGCCGTTCATTCATGTTGTGAGCTCATTTTAGCATATAAGCTAAAAAATGAGGCAGATATAAAGCTTTTAAGTGAACCACACCACAGGAAGCAGTGGGGATTGAACACCCATCATTGAAACCTTCCTGGGGCCCACTGCGCGGTTTATATCATAAGGTCACACATAGCTGGATGAAGGGAAAACATAAAAATCAGCTTGATCCAAAACTTATGTGGCTCACAAGAAGTTTAATCCCCACTGTGCCCCCGGTGAAATCCACTTGAGATTTGGGTCTGCCTCAATTTTTGCGATGATGGCTTAAAATGAGCTGGAAAATTGAATGGACGGTGTCGATAAAACAAGTACATCATCATGTGGTCCACAGAGCTTTGACCAGTACCAAGTCGGTACTGGAGGGGTCACTACCGAATCGAGTCCGGCTACATGTAATATGTACCATTGATCATCTTTCAACCGTCCATTGCTTTTTTACTGAAAAGAAATGCTATTATGTCAACCGTCAAATATTTTCAAATATTTTGCCTGATTATGGGAAAAAATATATATATTCCAAAATGCACTAAGGAGAATTTTGATACATAGACTATTAATTCGGCATTGGATCACAAGTCCCTGGTGAGACGATGATGCATGTTAATTGATGTTTATGAAAACCAATGTCTAGGATTTCATGATGATAGAATATAGATTCTACCAACGATCTAGATTGTAGAGCTAAATACAAGTATCTACATCGATTATCAAGCATTTATTATCCATGCGTGTGATGAGGCTCATCTTGTTCCTGATTTGGGCCTTTAATGGATGGGCCATAAAAAATAAAAAAAATTTTAAAAAAAAAATCACACTATTCAGATGATCCCATCCACCAATCGGAGGTCTTCTGCCGTGGATCATTGGTTGGGACTTTTTTTCTTTTTTTCTAACTACTCATTTGTAATCTTGAAAAAATTGTCCGATCAGCGGTTAGGATCATTGCACTGATCTAATTTTCAGGGTATACCGCATGCACATCAGGACCCAGTTGATGAACGGTCCAAATTTAGTATTTGTTTGCTACTTGTAAAGAAATTGACTGCTTGATCACATTTATCACCAGATCATTTTCTTCGTAGATAATGATTCTTTTTAAGCAAGCCCAAGAAAAGTATGGGTCCTTACTCTTGCTCGGGTGGTAGACTCTGGAGTTTCAACTCCCGGTCAAGGGTTCAAGTACCCATAGGTGGTGAAATTCCCCTAGCGTGAGTGTGTGGGGTGTGTGTGCGTGTGCGTGTGTTAAACAAACACACACACACACACACACACACACAAAAGGGCCCAAGAACAGTATGGTTAGGGCATTAAATGGGCTGGCAAAACAAACTCATCTGGCCGTTGATCATGCATGGCCCAACCACCTAATTTGTGCAAGATCTTGGCTGGTTTGTTCATATGAGAAAATTACCCTTGAAACCTGATACAAGTTAAGCTTGGACTGGGCTTATGGAGATGTAGCGGAATTGCCTATAATACACACAGTGCATAAAACCCTAAGCTCTTTGGGGCCCACCATGTTGTATGTATGACATTCGACTGCATCCGTTAGGTTAGAATACTTATGTTCACCACGAATGCAAAATAATAGCCCGAAAAAAAAAGCTCAGATTGGTCGCACCAATAGGAACAATTGAAACAATTGAAATTTAAGACTAAAACATCTAAGTTCAAATGTTGTTTCTTATTTTTGTTATCTTCCCTTCATCCTAAAGAGTCACACTTTTGGAATTGTTAGCCATGTATGGCATAATTTCACCTGGTGGCGTCTATTAGAGTGGGATTAAGGGTGTGCACAAGTTTATGGGCATGAAGTACCATACAACTCTAACTTTGGATAAAATTGTCTCGGAGGATGGCTTCTCTCATGGGAATGAGATCGAGGAGTCAAGAGCATGGAAGAGTCCAACGATGAGTGAGATTCTTCACATAACCACTATATTGTATAGTGCATTTGGTCTCGAACTCAGTACACTAACACACACAAGTTCTTCTCCAATTAGAGACCGTAAAGTCGTGGGTTTACAACAGTAGGCAACCTCAGCTCAAACTCATCTCGGCTCAGTCAGCAGCTTAGGCCAGCTCGAGCAAGTTTAAGTCGAGTTCGAGTTTAAATTTTAAGATTTTTAATGTATATAATATATAATATATTATTTATTTAAATTTAAATATTTATATTAAGTGAACCTGATTCGAGTCGAATTGATTTGAACTGAGTCAAGTTCCAAGTCGAGTCGAGTTAAGCTCAATCTAGCTCAAACTTGGCTCAAAAAATTTTCCAGCTAAAAAAATCAGCTCAAGTCAGTTTAAACTTAGTTTCGAGTCGAGTCAAATTAAGCTTTTCTGAGTTGAATCTAGCAAGTAAACTAAGCTAACTTGGTTCGTGTTCAGCTCTACCTAGTGCTGGCACAGGATAAAAAACTCAACAACAGGAGCGGTTCAAAATCAGATGGCCAAGCCCCAATCATTTGAGATTTATTGATCTCAGGCCCTATTTTGTAAGCCCTAGCTTATAAAAAAATATATAACCAACCCGCTGCGCCAGAATTAGGGAAGATCCACCTCTGTCAGTGGCTGTTCTTGGAAGTCGGATTGAGGGTGATGGACAAAAACATTGATGGTAGGCCCCACACGATGGGTGACTAACATCAAAGGTGGGCCCAACCTAATGAATTATGCACATTAAAGGTCAGCCTCTAATGATGAATGGCCCACAACCAAGGTGGCCTTGCATGATGGACAGCCCACATCAAAGGTGAGGCCCACACAATGAGCAATCGATATCAAAGGTTGGCCCCACACAATGGATGGTGGTGGATGTGAGGGGGACTAAACAAGACTTGTAATAATTAATTATGATGTTAAAAATCAAATATGTTTTTCTAATTTTTGAATAATAAGTATATTGTTTTTCAAATATACTTATCAATTGATTAAGTAGAAACCAAAGTAAGCTACTTATGTCATAAGTAACTTATAATCCAAACGCCCCCTTAAGGACAGCTCAAGCCTAGCTTGACTAATAAACAAGCAAAGATTTTAGGCCAGGCCAGCCCTTGAGCCTAATATTCCAGCCAAGATGGGCCTGAATTAGGTCAGACCCAAGTGTTATGCCATGCATGGCATGGTCTGTGACTGACCATGGTGGGTGAGCTTTGGTCCTGTCTTTTGGGGCGTGGATATCTTGTTACTCGAGAAGTTTCTACTAACAAGGAGTAGTAGCCCATTGATTTCCCACTTGGACTAAGGTGATTTGATGGAAGAAGTGAATGGCTGAGCAAGTGGTACAAATGCAAGACATCACTTCCCGAATGGGGTCCAAGGACGCTCTCATCTCCAAATTTGGGATGATCCACAAATCAGGTAGGCTACACATCTATAAGAAATATGCATAATTAGGAAATTAAGGGAAAAAAATGATGACGTTTATAATCAATCTATTGGTGTTTGGATGGATGTGAACTGATCAGAAAAGAAAGCCTTTTTAAGAAGTTGAGTATCTAAAATCATACTCTTTATCATGTTTGGGATGTAATTCTAATTTTGAATGGTGAAGTTATATTTGCCGGGAATTAAGGAAAAATGGTTGGTTAGTTAAGAGTAATTTTTTAAATTTTCTTAAAGAAAAAGAAAAAAAAGAAAGCAGAAAAGTAGTGATGATGAAGGAAAGAAAATCATGCAAATAGCAAACTAACCTTTTGAAGAAATACATTCCAGGCAAAAACAGTTTCTTGGCCAGTTCACGCATTTAAACATGGAAAATGAGCTGATATCAAGAAAAGATTTTTGGCCCAAAGGGAGCATCATTTACTATGGTGGCGATTGTAAGCATACTAGTATCACATATCTTCCATTTTCATTGATAAGGCTAGAGCCGGGCATCGAGTCGAGTCGGACTGAGTTAGGGCTGACTTGACTCAGGTTGAGTTCGGATTGGGTGAAGCCTACTCGGTTAGGACCGACTCACCCATTCAGTTCGGGTCGAGTTTGACAAGTCGAGTTAGCTGAGTCGAGTCATATGGTGCCCACCTCTAGCTAAGGCCCTTACTTCGATCATTTAAGATTGTCAGTTTTCATCACAAACACATTTCAAGTATAAATTTCAGGGGTTAATAATCTATTAGGAGCTTATTTAAATAACTATAAATCCATGTAAAGTAGCGGTAATAAGTAATAATGTTTTAATTTTATATTTACTGTTGTTGAAGGAGAGAGTTGATTGTGTGAGTAACTTTTGTGGGGCTCACCATGGTGTATGTGTTTCATCCACACCATCTGTTTATTTTGTCAGAACATTTTTGGGCATGAGCCAAAAACTGAGGCAGATCTAACACTTCTATAACCATTAGAAAAGCTTTCAATGGTAGGAGTTCAATCCCCAATTTTCTCTATAATGTGGCCCACTTTGGATTTGCCTCTTCTTTAGGATTTTGCCCTAAAATAATTTGATAAAATGAATGGATAGCATGGATGAAACACATACACCATGGTGGGCCCCACAGATGTTGCTTTTCAAGAATGGTATTGTACACATCAGTAAATAAAACATCATTGTAATAGGAAGTAAACATCGTTGTTTATTTACCATTGCTTTGCATGCTTTTATAAGTTAACCAAAGAAGCCTTACGAAAACATTACCGTTTTGGTAGCTTAGAAAATAAAATGAGAGGAAGTAACGTTTTCTTTAAAAGTTATTTCCCAATAAAGGGAACTCCAATTTCACAAAATAATACATTCTTGACTTAAACTGCCAAGCAGTGCTTTTTGAAGGAGAGAATTATCAAAATGACCCTGATTACTTTTTTTTCTTTAAAAATCAATAAAGTGACATCCAACCCGTCTAACGTCTACACCTGAACATGATAATCACCAAAACAAAAAAACAAAAAACAAAAAAAAAAAAAAAAAAAAAAAAAAGTCAACTAAATCATTGTGTGCTTTGCAAGTGAGTTTGAATGTCTTTGGGTAGTGTAAATGATTTTTTATGGTGTGGATCAACTAATTATTAGATCAACCACATTTTTCTGATCACCTGGTCATCATGGTGAGGTGCACCTTTTAGATGCCTTGATTGTACACGTCGCAACTCCAAAAGCACCACTTTTAGTAATTCTCAATCATGAAGGCATTATTTAGTAAAATACGAATTAGTGAGGAATTATGCAGTAAAAATTCTATAGTTTTATGAGCCTTTTTGGAAAATAAATTAACTCATGGTCTGGAAAATGGCATTTTCTTGGAAAGCTTTTACACACAAATACTCTCCAAGCTCCAAAACAGTCCGAGTGGAAACTTCATCAAATCTCATACCCTCAAATTAACTACGGTTGCCAACGATTGAGCTTAGTTTGATCATCAATTGGATGGCCTGATCATTTTAAAAATCCTTAGTTTTATCTAGTGCTGGCTCATCAACAACCCTACCCACAGTCTGGCTAAAATGCTACTTGCAATTTGGATTTCTATCTATTTATCCCTTACACACCTTAGTCTAATAAAAATAATCAACCATTGAGAAGACCAATCATATTTTCAAACTTAGGGTCCACTATGTTGTATTTGATGTCTTAAATCTGATAAGATTTTTCGCGCAACCACAAAAGTGCGAGATTTGCCTCCGATTTCGTTCATGATTCTTTCTGTTTTTATTTAAGATTTTTTAAAAAACTATATATATATATATAGGTGTAAATAGGATTGTGAGGTATTCTAAAGTATTCTAAGGATTTCTAAAAAGGTTCTTAAGGATTCTAAAAGGGTTTTAGGATTTCTAAAAGGGTGGAGAAAGGGAGAGATTCGAGAATTGCTCAAATTTGATAAGTCATTTCTCTTTTGTAATTTCTGCTTTCATAGTGAAGATCTGTTACTTTATGCCGTGATTTTTTTTTCAAAAAATTTTTCCACGTTAAATCTTTGTGTTCTCTTGTATTTGCTTGGTAGTCTTGAATTGCTATCGTAGATCCATCTCTATGTGATTCCACAGTCCAAAACCCAACACACTAGATAATGGGAGGTCAACCAACTTCTCCAACATTACATTGAAGGTGAATCCATTGAACCTTGCGAGCCACACAAGGATACCTTACCAGTTATCTCCACATGTGACACTACTTACTATGTTCCAAGCCACTCTTCATGGGCAACCATGGAAATATCAAAGTAAAGATATGATCAGAATCGTCCAATCAATGGTATGGAAAATGGGTGATTGATGTCATTTACCACCAAAAGAAAGTCCTAATCACTACTATGGATAGTATAGTTTTGCTAAGCCCTTACATGTGGACAAGTTAGGTAATGCACAGGCCACCGCATATGCTATGGAGACATGTGAAATATGGTAAGTTGTCTATCAAGTTGACCATATCCTAGTTGATGATAATCCATGTGTTGATGGTCATGATGATGACATGTATATGATAATCATACTTTACTTGATATTGGTAACATAGATGATGATAATGCACATAAAATCGAATGCATGATGATGGACGTACACCCAATGCCTAGGACATCTATGATAATAGTGTTGAATGATAGCTATGACAATGGTGATGTATGTGAATCCTTGTTAAGGCCCTTACTTTGATCATTTAAGATTGCCAGTTTTCATCATAAACACATTCCAAGTATAAATTTCAGGGGTTAATAATCTATTAGGAGCTTATTTAATTAATTATAAATCCATGTAAAGTAGTGGTAATAAGTAATAATGTTTTATTTTTATATTTACTGTTGTTGAAGGAGAGAGAGTTGATTGTGTGAGTAACTTTTGTGGGGCCCACCATGGTGTCTGTGTTTCATCCACATCAACCATTTATTTTGTCAGATCATTTTTGGGCGTAAGCCAAAAACTGAGGCAGATCTAACACTTCTATAGCCCTTAGAAAAGCTTTCAATGGTAGGAGTTTAATCCCCAATTTTCTCTATAATGTGGCCCACTTGAGCTTTGGATTTGCCTCTTCTTTGGGATTTTAACCTAAAATAATTTGATAAAATGAATGAATGGCAAGGATCAAACACATACACCATGGTGGGGACCTAAGAGGTTGCTTTTCAAGAATCATACTGTCGACATCAGTAAATAAAACAACATTGTTTATTTACCATTGCTTTACATGCTTTTATAAGTTAACCAAAGAAGCCTTACGAAAACATTACCGTTTTGGTAGCTTGGAAAATAAAATGAAAGGAAGTAACATTTTCTTTAAAAGTTATTTCCTAATAAAGGGAACACCAATTTCACAAAATAATACATTCTTGACTTAAATTGCCAAGCAGTGCTTTTTGATGGAGAGAATTAAAATGACCGTGATTAATTTTTTTTTCTTTAAAAATCAATAAAGTAACATCCAACCTGTCTAATGTCTACACCCGAACTAATCACCAAAACAAAAAAAATAAAAATAATAGACAAGTGAATTTGAATGTTTTTGGGTGGTGTAAATGGTTTTTTTATGGTGTGGATCAACTAATGATTGGATCAACCACATTTTTCTTCTCACCTGATCATCATGGTGAGGTGCACCTTTTTGCCTTGGATGTTGATGTCGCAATTCCAAAAGCATGGTTGGTAATTCTCAATCATCAAGGCATTATTTAGTAAAATCCGAATTAGCAAGGAATAGTAAAAATTCTATAGTTTTATAAGCCTTTATTTGGAAAATAAATTAACTCATGGTCTGGAAAATGGCATTTTCTTGGAAAGCTTTTACATACAAATACTCTACAAGCTCCAAAACAGTCCAAGTGGAAACTTCATCAAATCTCATACCCTCAAAATAACTACGGTTGCCAGCGATTGAGCTTAGTTTGATCATGAATTGGATGGGCCTGATCATTTTAAAAATCTTTAGTTAGTTTGGTCTAGGGCTGGCCATTAACAACCCTACCCAGAGTCCGGCTAAAATGCTACCTACAATTTGGATTTCTATCTATTTATCTCTTGCACATCTTAGTCTAACAAAAATAATCAAACCATGGAGAAGACCCATCATATTTTCAAACTTAGGGTCCACTAGAAAATGGGAGGTCCACCAACTTCTCCAACATTACATTGAAGGTGAATCCATTGAACCTTGCAAGCCACACAAGGATACCTTACAATTATCTCCACATGTGAGACCATACTACTTACTATGTTCCAAGCCACTCTTCATAGGCAACCTTAGAAATATCAAAACAAATATATGATTATAACCGTCCAATCAATGGTATGGAAAATGGGTGATTGATGTCATTTACCACCAAAAGAAAGTCCTAATTACTACTATGGATAGTATAGTTTTGCTAAGCCCTTACACGTGGACAAGTTAGGTAATGCACAGGCCACCACATATGCCATGGAGACATGAAATATGTAAGTTGTCTATCAAGTTTACCATATCCTAGTTGATGATAATACATGTGTTGATGGTCATGATGATGATATGTATATGATAATCATACTTTACTTGATATTGGTAACATAGATGAAGATAATGCACATAAGGGAAAATGGAATGCATGATGATGGACATACACCCAATGCCAGGACATGTATGATAATAGTGTAGAATGATAGCTATGACAATGATGATGTATGTGAATCCTTGTATGCTATGCACCCCATGCACATGCTCGTTGAAAAAACAAACAGGCTCGTGTTGATTCCGTTAATAGTGATGAACTGAATGTTAGTTGATGGCTATGATAATGACGATGCATGTTATTATTGAATGGTGCCACCTTGGCAAAAGTCCTCATTGTTATTATTGAATCTATAAAAAACTATACATAAAATCCTTATAACAATGGCATAACCACACAAGAGGCCTTCATTTCCTTCCTCCCCACTAAAGGATTCGCGGTTGCTATTATCTGTGAGCCAGTCACAACATTAGTTGATATGGCTCAGGTTAATAATGCTATAACAGTAAAGGCCCCTAACATAGCCATGGCCCACTCAATGGCCAAGGCCACCCCCAAGGTCTGCGCTACCACAACGGCGTGACCTGCTGCTAAGGCAACACCTAATGCCAAGACTGCCACAATCGTTAACATCTCCCATAGGGCTAACATTGCCACAACGCTAAGGCCCCTACTCCAGTCAAAGCTCGCTCGATGGCTAAGGCTGTCCTAAGACTAGTGATGCCAAAATGCCACAACTTGTTGCCAAGGTAACACCATCGACCAAGACTGCCATAACCATCAAGGCCCCTATTCGGGTCACTGCCACAAGACCTAAAAGGACTCTCATATGCTCCCCGATCACATAAAAAACCTCGATTGCCTTCATCAAACCCATGCCTACTTCTTTAGACTTGCAATCCGCTGGCCTCAGGAGGCACACATTCATTACATCCAGCAATGCCTCAAGCAGATCCACTTCTACTCTTACTTGGCGACCTGCACACCCTCAGCCACTCCTTTCATGCATCGAGGGCTCGTCACAGGAGAATTGATTCGCGCCTTTTCTAAGAAGGCACCTCTATCGATCTCCTAATAATTGGTTGTTCAACCAAAGCCATGATTTATGTAGATAGTGTAAGAGTTACCTCCTTACCCCAGAACTCCCCATCCATGCCACAGTTCCTCAGGCACTCAATTGTTCAAGTCAAGCCGTGTAGCGTCACTGCTAAACAAAATTGACCTGGTCGGCTCGCATTGCTAGCCCGCCGACCGACTCTTTCACTCCCTTATATGCCACATCCATTATGATGGCTGAGGCAAAAGGGTCTAATCCTCCTCAAGATCAGATAAATCTGCTTTCTCTAACAGAACACAAACATACAGGCAAAGCTGGACTCAATAATGGCACTATGGGACACCTCTGCAAGCTCTGACTTAGATCGCTATGCCAGCCTTGGGACTGTTATAGCTAGCATTATCCACTTCATAACTTACTGATAAAGGCACTCACATGGAAACTTACTCAAGCTCCGATAGCGAAGAAGCACAATAGAAGAAAACAAGTATAATTTAAATCGTAAATCAGGATTTGAATCATAAATCGTAGGATTCAAATCATAAAACCATAAGACTCATTTAAAAAGAGATTTAAGCGTGAGACTCAAATTGTTTTGCATAAGATTCAATTAAAATAGTAAATCACAAATCGTAAATCATTGAATTTTGATAAAACTGCCATGTGAGAATATATTCTCATAGGTTAACGGGGTATCGCGGATCCTGTTCAAGGAGATTGTCGGGATTGATAGCGTTCTTATTCTATTTCACAGCCTTTCGACACTGTGTAGCAGTGTGGTCAAGTAAAAACTGCGGTAGTATGCATGAAGGTGCCTCAGATAAGAAGCATGATCTATGAGGCATTACCAATTGCGAGCATGCTTAATACTAGCTGTTAGGGCTCAACCTTGTCTTTACCTTTCATCCTCCACTCTGGTTCCATAACTTCTGGAGGGAGGACTGGGAGTGACTAAAAGGTAGACGCTGGCAAAGAGGAAATTGAGTTAGCCATTGCTGGGTTTTTCTTAAATTGCTCCTTATCAAAAGTACTGTTGTTGTTGCCTTCTTTTTTTTCTAAATTAACTTCTTGAGGATGTAGCAAGCATGTCTCTGTGGTAAAGACACAACTTGGGATGTTTTGTCTTGCTAATTTCAGACAATTGCTGCAATTTTGTTACGGTAATGGTTCAACAGGTTGCTTAAAAATGGGAATAAGATCCTCGATTGGGAATTTCTACTCCCATTGTGGTATCTCGCACTTTTATCTTTTATCATAGGTGGATGCCTTAGCATCCTCTCTCATAGAGCAGCACATTAACAGATTTATTGAGGAACTGAAAACCAGTGCATTTCCTCCAAGGCTAGAGAATTTTGGCATACATCAACCGAAACTTGCATCAAGGTTCGTTTTACAGTCTACTGACGTCACAAAGCTAAGTTGGTTTCACAAAATGATTATTAATGTGGAGAGCGTTGGAAGAGGAGAAGCACATCTCTACATAGATTTTCCATTAACTCCGCTCTCAAGGTCATCTAAAGATAGCTCATGCTGTAGACTGGGTGAAGATAACCTTGTTTCAACACTGAGGTCTTAGCATCGATTCCCAAGTGGGGTGTGGCTAACAGTGGGGTGTATGTACTAACGTGCTAACCAATAAAAAAAGGTCATATAAGGATAGAATTATTGTTCCCCTCTCAATTTGTGAGGCAAAGTACATGATAGCCATGGCTTGTGCCTGTAAAACCTACCAGCTTCGAAATAAATACACAATCAAGTTTCAGCACCAACCATGGAGTTCTCAAAAGGACATCTAGTCAAAATCATTTCATCAAAGAGAAATAAGGGACAATACCAATTTCATTATATTTCCCAATACCTGTACTGATAATCTTTCATTGGGAGTGACTGTGATTAGGGTGTAAGCACTATCATTCCCAACGTAGTCAAAAAGGAAAAATAAAAATAAAAATAAATGAAAATTTGAAGATATTTAATGTTTTTACATTTCTTCTAGAGAGAGAAAGAGAGAGACAGACAGACAGACAGAGAGAGAGAGAGAGAGAGAGAGAGAGAGAGTATTAACGCAAGCTCTCTATAATTCTAGAGATGGCAGAGATCGTGCCAATCGTGGAGGAAATAACCCCTAGTACAATAATCAAAATACATAATGATCCCTGCAGGAGCAAGCAATTTAAAATCACTAAAAGGAAACATTAAAAGATGAAGATGGTTAATAAGGCAACAAGTAATAACCTGGTGCACTCATTTGAGCCAAATCTTCCATGTAAATGTACTTGATAATTGTTTGATCTTTGATCACACTAGGTTGGTGGACCAATGCGTGATTCTTTTCTTGTCAAGATCCAATGTTTTAATAAGCATTTACAACTAACTCAGCTCAACTAATTACACCAGATTACGTCATTAACCTAAGAGGGCTGCTCGAATACATCCCAACCATGTTACTTGGATCGTGAGTCACTTTGGTACGTGGTACAGGAACAAGAATGTCATACACTACCTCCTCCATTACATGGTACCCTCGGGGTAGAGTAATGTGCATCACTCCAACATATACACTGTGTATGCAGTATAGTTTTGTATATAAACTTATATTGCAATTTATATATGAAATGATGAATGTTATTGTTATAAACCCCGCATAGTCAGTGTTATGTTATAACTAAATAAATAAAGGTATAAATCTCTAAACTGTAAATATAAATTTGCATTAATTTAATCAGTAGTAGGAACAAAGAGCAATAATTCAGGTTGTTAAAAAAAATAGCGATCTAGATTGCAAATGATCCATTATCCAGAATGCTCTATCTGGAACAGAAAATGCGGGGGGTTTGCATTTTAGGTAACATTGATCCTGATGTATTGCAATGTGATACATCGGGACTTTAGCCTTTGAATATGAATTATCTTTCAATAAACGAACCATTTATATATTGGGGCTGTTTATATGACGGGTCTTAATGTGTATGGTAGATACACAATAAATAAAATCTCTTAAATTGGATTATTTCAACCATTTGAAATTTGGCTTTTGAAAGTGGACGATCACCAGAACCTATGTAATCTGATGCATCTTTCATGGGGAGACCTATCACATAAATGGCTATTGTCATGGAAGAAAGGCCAATTTCCAATGGTTTAAGTCCCAATATATCATATTGCAATATGGTATGTAATGTATTCAAGTGAACCTCTAATTTTCATTATCCTTACTTTTAAGAGAAGTAATTCGCATATGCTAGTGAAGAAAATCCAAAATATGGGAATTGACCAGCATATTCATGGTGAAGAAATGACAACTAGCTTAAATCATAGGCCCATCTAGTTCATATCCCAATTACCTGAATCCGAGTCACTTTGCCCTTAAGGATGCTCAGAAAGCAAGCACAAGGAAGAATCAATGTCTGTGACACAACATAGATTACAAAAGCTTACATTTTAGTTAAGGTTTTCTAATTCCAATCTTAACTGCCAAACAGAAAAAATGAAAAAGGAAATGCTGAAGGGGCAACTTACTACAAGCATGGTGAGCAAAGAACCAATCAACGCCATCACCAAACCTGAGAGATGACAACATTCATAGGAAGGTTTGACTAAGTATGCTTTTGTTTTAGGCATTGCCTCTAAGAGTGATGATGATTACGAATGGGTTTTTGCATTAAAAGAAAAAGAAAATTGCCAAGTCATGGTGCTTTATGGGGTTTCCTATTAGTCCTTCAAGTAATTGATGAAGCATATAAACTGTACAAATCGAATCTTCAC
Organism: Magnolia kwangsiensis; assembly: GCA_037074715.1. Lineage (NCBI taxonomy): Eukaryota > Viridiplantae > Streptophyta > Magnoliopsida > Magnoliales > Magnoliaceae > Magnolia > Magnolia kwangsiensis. The sequence continues at coordinate 22,909,765 of CM073579.1, forward strand.
AGTATAAATCGTCATTAATGTCCATTTAGTGCTCAGGCCCATTGAACTATCAAAAAGATAAAATGACTTGTAGATGGGCCCAACAGCCACACTATTGAATGATCTAAATGTCATCTCATTTCAATTTTTATGGACAGTAAACAAAAAGTTGTAACTGTCCACGAAAAGTGTATTGACCTGATGATCATTTGATTAATGCAACTTTTGGTTGATGGCCCATTGATCGGATCGTCCTGATTGATAGAAAAATAGAGATGGTCTACACATGAGTTCTTTTGACAGATTATACAACAGATCATTTTCCCCAGCCTGTCAGTCTCATTAACTACCAAAGTGCCCTGCTAAGGGCATTTGAGTTAGCTAGACTCCTGTGATTAGTCCACCTAATGTGGTGAGCGATCATGTGCCAGGTTTAATGGTTTTTTTTTCATGACTTTTTAAATTGGGCACATGATGAGCGCACACTGTTTAAGCAGACAATCATAGAGAAAGAACCCTGTCAATGGGGCCCATGGTTCGGCAATCCAGACTATTAATCTAATGAACAGTCTTATGGGTGGAGGATGACCAAAAACCTCACGCTCTGAAAGACCCTAGGCTACATGTAGATGGTCAACAAAAAAAGCTAAAGATTGCATGGTCATAAACTTGTAATCTGGAATAATTTTGGGGCATACCCCATCCACTGTCTGGACATGAGATCAATGGTCCGCATGACCAAAATACATGCACCGTTTGTTATCAGGATAAAATTTTGGTCCAGATACATCTAGACCCTGAGATTTTTCCTCATTGCCATTGGGTGTGGTTGAGATAAAAGAGACATACCAAAGAATGGGATGGAGAGACCTACAACCAAGGTAGAAATTACCAAGGCTGTTCTGATGAGGATAGCATAAATGTGGGATCTGAGATGGTTTGATGGTATCAACTCCTCCAGACTCAGTGCAACAGGAGTCATGGTCAAAGCATATGTGAATTCCAGTTAAGAAAATACCATACTTACATAAAAAGAAATCCACCAGAAGATTTCTAAAGCATAGAAAACTTGAAAATGTGCATCAAATATCGAATTCATTCTATTACTTACCGAAAAATATCTAAATTCATTCTAAGGATTGCTTCCATTGAAATTAGAAAGGAAATTAATGCATATGAGAGGAATGGTAAGTATAGTCATGCACTTGGGTGTTCCACCAAAGAAATGTGCCTCTTGCAGTATTTTGTTCAATAAAAATCAGAGACAACATTGCTTCCCTGGACCATTCAGTGTGAGAGCTGGTTAGGCCCATTAGGAAAAGGTTGGCCATAACTCATACAACTTGCTCAATGAGAATGGCGAAGAATTAGGTATCCCTTCTCCTGCCCCCGTCAATTCATTCTATTAGGTGAAAGCGAAAGCCCTCTCTTAGCTTTAGTACTTAGGGTGAGTGGTGGTTACCCCCCCCCCCCCCCCCCCCCCCCCCAAAATGTATGAACCGGATGAGAGAATGCGAGATATTAGCTGGGATTGAATTCCGGTAAGGATAGTTTCATCTGGCAGATCCTACCATGAAAGAACCACGGTCAGAACGATCTCATCCCTCAAACAGTCCTGACATCTAGAGTTCAATGGACTTTTTACTGGAATTTGGACTGCTGACCATATTCTTATCTCATGATTGGGATTTTGTCCCACTCCTTTAATCTTTGGGCCATCAGAAATGCAAAGTGCGGCCCAACAGAGAAAATTGTTGTTTGCTGGACCATTGTGCCGCAATTCATTCTATTTATTTCATATCAGAAAAATATGAAAAGGATATTTTGTAAATGGGTTTACTATCTGCAAAAGAACAAACCAAAGTCAGCTATAAATCAGTTGCTCAATATGGTATAATAAGTTTTTCATCTTTAAATTTGGATTATTGAACATTTTCATAAACCTTCCATTTTCTAGACACGAATTGGAGGGTCGGGATGATGAGCTATAATTAGTCTTGACCCATAATCAGGTGGTGGTGACAAGAGCATACACAGATTACTCAGTATATCTACTGTACACCAGCTGGTTTCACAGCACTAGTATCATTCAGTCTTTCAAGCCGATGTCTAAATTATGTGAATTATAGAATGACTACCACAGCTTGTCATCAACCAATCAACATTCCACCATGATTCAATGGTGCTATTGAGAGCATAATCCGACCAATCACGTATACCCTCCCATTCCTAATGTGACACAAAACAGCCCAACAGATGTTTTAGGGTCAGTTTTGAGGGAGAGGATTAGGTGAGACCCAGGATTCACCCAAGACGGTGCGACCCTTACCGTAGGGCCCTCCTTTATGTATGTATTTTGTATCCACGTCATCCATCAGTTTTTCCATATCATTTTAGGGCATTATTCCAAAAATTAAGCAAATCCAATTATCAAGTGGACCATACCATAGGAAATAGTAGTGATTGAATGCCCTACCATTAAAAATGACTTAGGCACACTTTAATGTTTCCATAGTGTTTATTTTCCATCCAATATGTTGATAAGCTCACGTAAGCCTTGATGAACCCAAAAAACAAATATCAGCTTGATCCAAAACTTTTATGGCCCATTAATGGTCAATCACCACTGTTTTCTATTTATGGTCCACCTGACAATTGGATCTACTTTATTTTTGGCATAATGCCCTAAAATGATACAGAAAAACGGATGAACGGCGTGGATACAGAATACATACATCAAGGTGGACCCCACGGTAAGCGCAGCACCGTCTTGGGTGAGTATGGAGTCTCACCTAATCCACTCCCCGGTCTTGAACTCCTTTAAATTGAGATAACAAAAGCAGACCAGCTGACCTTGTATTCAGGATTACTTGGTAAACAGAACAACCATTACATATACCTTTTCTTCTCTCTCTCTTTTTTTCCCCCTTTTTGGTCCAAACTGCATGCTAGATACCGACTTGGGAGAGCCATTCTTATCTCTCTTTTTGGTATGCAGATACGCATCCCTTTCTACTACCAATTGGTAAATTTATAGACAAGCCTATGTCATAGTTATAAATGACATACCGTAGTCCAAACTGCAATCTTCGAAGCAACCATATTTTGAGGCATGTTGAGAGTGAATTGTGACTTTGTGGACTCCCCAAACATTTTGTACCCCATCACTGCGGCTCCAGCATACATCGCTGTACAAATTATAAAGCTGAAAGAAATTCAAAAAGAAAGTTTTGAATCAGAAAGTTAACTTCAAGAGTATGAAGTCCTAAGGAAACTAATAAGAATCTCTGCCATTTGTTATATTTAACAGAAATTAACTAACAACTCTTCTAGTAGAATCATCCATGAGTGGAGGACTACAACCCACATTGTTGAAGTCAAAGAATCTTCCAACAAATCAAGAAGCTTACCTAGGCAAATGCTAAAATCATCAATAGAAAATAGCAAAAGGTCTCTTTCTTTAAAAAAAAGAAGAAAATCATAATTTCAAAAGGAAGCAGAAAAGTACAAATAGAGCTAATTGCATAAGAAAATTAAGTCAACAACAATTACCATAAAATAGATAATGGCCTGTGTTGTGCTCTAATTAAGAAAGCCAAGTCACTTTGCAGTTTGCGCAAAATTATAGAGTGAAAGTTTCCCAAGGAAATGTTGAGTTTCCATAAGACAGATCACAAATAATGATGTGATATAGGTGTCAAAAGCCCGATCACTTTGTATGAAATTCTGGAATGAAAGTTTCCCAAGGAAATAAGAAGTTATATGTGTTACAGGTGGAAAGTTAGGGAAGTTTACATGTGATTGCAAAAGGAGGTTTCCAATGAAACTTTGCGGAGGTCAGCTCTCATTCTAAGAAAGAAAAGAAGACAACAACAAGACTAGAATGCAGATACTTTGTTTATAGGTATCTCGTCTACTAAGGACACAAAGCATGTCACGTTGCCAATTGTGGCAAGGCATTCCTATAGTACAAGAGAAAGTCGGTGATTGTAGCATCTAGCAAAGAGAAATAGAAGTTCATTCTAATGAAGATTGGATAGTCAGTTTAAGGTGCTCACATCACCTTATTATACAAGCTCATGAAACTGTAAATGTAAGAGGTGATGCAGTTGCTACGACAAACAACTCTACAATCCATGAAGAAAGTAAATGACTTCACAATGTGTCCAATGAAAGGGAGTTCAAAAACATTGAAGAATGTATATCATGGCACAGGAGTGAAAAAGAAGCTAATGTTAGTGCCATAGATTAGGACTGCTAGGCACTTCATTCTATTTGGGCCTTCAGATATTCAAGTCCTTGCAAATGAAGATGACTATGGTTGCATACTCATGGAAAGATAGAAGTTTTAAGATGTTGTCAAATAACCATTTACTCCAAAAGCTTAAGCTGTCAGAGTGTGGTGTATCAATGTATATCAAGGGACTTTATCACTTCAACACCCCCCCGCACGTGCGGGGTGAGAACTCCACACAAGAACATACTGACAAGGGTGGAGGGACGCTCACACCATCAATAGGCCGGGCTTGATTTCTCGGTCCCTAGGCTAGACCTGATTTTCCTGACCCCCCCCTTCCCCCGTGGGAGAATAATATATTAGCGAGGCATATTTGCTTCTCTCGAGATTCGAACATAGGATCTTCCACTTTGATACCATGTTAAATAACCATTTACTCCAAAAGCTTAAGCTGTCAGAGTGTGGTGTATCAATGTATATCAAGGCACTTTATCACTTCAATAGATGTTCTTTCAGAGATGCAAATGGAGATGCAGTGTGGGAGAAGGTAATGTAAGAGAGATATCTATCCATATGAAGAACAAGACAAAAGTAGGATGTCCAATTACCACAAAAGGTGAAGTTGATTTCCTCCAAGTGGTGTATAGGAATGATGTATTAGTAGATAACTTTAAGGGATGGCTATTGTCACGTGATCCTCCTAACAATATGAGATTAGTATGATCAAACATTTAGTCTTATGACCAAGATTACTACAATGTGGGTGCTTCCAAGTTCCATCTCATTAGTGCATTTCTTCAAGGTTATCTATAGATAATAATAAAAAGTATTGTATGTAATAGTCAAACAGATCAATAAGCAGAACACATACATGCAAATATCTAGAAAAGCTTTATATGTAACACCCCGGATTTTTGTCAACCTGGAGTTAGACGTCCTTAGGCAATGGGTCAACCATAACACTTTGGTAACTTCTCATAACTCAATTCCAAAGCCAAAGAAATCATTCAGAACTAAATTCTTTAGAAAGTTAACATGACTTAACTAGTGTTAAACTAGATTACCTGTGAAATTAGCACCAACCACTTTAAATACGATCTGTAAGACCCAAAACCTCTAGAATTGTTAACGCTACGTTACCCTGAAATCTAGAATCAATCTCTAAACCCAGTTGCTCCCAGTAGTACTTTGAAACTCCGTATCGGACCTGGACCGCACGTCGAAAGTCCGATAGCGATGAACTTAGACAATTATGACCGCCTGGTTGGACTTGACAATCACCTCGAAAATCAAGTCCAAATGATGTCCTGGGACGATTCACTTGAGTCCGGAGTGAAGAGTTTGAGAAAGTGAAGATTTTTATAAAATTAAATAAGAATTTAAGTAATCTGAGTCGTGTCGCTTGCGCGCCTTTTATAAGCGTTCTGACCGTTGGTTTCTGACCCAAATTCACCCTCGGATCAGGGAAGATGGCCCACACATGTCAAAGTACTTGTGTCCCTGATCGAGTTTCGGTGATCGTTGAATTGAAACTGGCCCGCTGCGGTCGATCTGGAAACTCGATCGGACTGAAAAGTTAACTTGATCAAGATCCTATATTAGTGAGCTTAAGTCCGACCGCATTTGATAATAGGACCTTCAGAAGTGCTCCGTTGGATCAGAAAGAGCCCGATTTGGTTATAACCTAAGTATACCTTGGCCCTAAGGCTATTTCCGTCGCTTTTGGGCTTATAAAAAGGCCTTAAACCCTCTCTCACAAATCCCATACGAATTTTAAACCCTAGCCAAATCAAGAGAGAGAAAAGAGAGAGAAAGTAAGAGAGAACCTGTTGTTCCTTCTTGGGATTCTTCTCAGTTCTTCTACACCTCAAATCCATCGTCTCTGAATCGTTAATCCGGCGATTCTAATTCCGTTCTTGGGTAAGTTACTCAACCCTAACCTGTTTCTAGCTTAGAATAGTTTAAGTGATGTTTTAGCTAACCTGTTTCATGCCTTAGGTAGCCTATCCGCCGTTGACAAAGACTTATCGTCTGAATCATATCTATTACGTGTTTTCTGGTTTAAGGTACGGATTATAGACGTATAGGTTATGGTTTTCAAAGCTTTCAATGTCAGATAATGATTTATTATTGACTTGGATGTTATTTCACATGCAAAACGTGTTGTTTGTTTCGCGTTACGAATACGTATGAAATATGTATACCGTAGTGTATTCTATGCATTTGTTGAAATACCTGTATACGTATAAATTTTGAATTTGTGCTTGCCATGATTAATTGTTGTCTATGTATGCTAGATGCATGTGTATCACCTTCTGGGTGAACAGATTAGTCTAATGCATGTTTTATCAACATACGTTGTGTATATTATATTGTGTAGTCTAAGTGATTGTAAAAATGACTGAATGAGTATAGAATTCGCTTTCGTGCTTGCCATGACTAACTGTCATGGATATATGAATGTTGTATACGCGATAACCCTTCGACGAGAGGATTCGCCCTAATACGTATGATAAACTTATAGATATCACATATGATGGAATGTATAGGCTAAGTGTTTGTAAAAATGTTTGAATGAATTAGTGGTTAGTAAGGTGTACCTGTATGCGTGTTGAGATATGCTTCTCAACTACCTTGTCTATGTGTATGACTTTCTCCATATATTTTATATTGTCTGTGTGGATTCGTGTTTAAGTTGTATTCCATAACATGCAGAAACAAAGCCGTGAAGGGTGATGGGGGAGTGGTGTAACGATTCCGTGCAACAGCCCTGGCAGCCCTAAAGCGGACAATATCGGACCTTTGATTGCATAATTTGAAATATGATCTATTTACTGTCTTGACTATATCATCGGATGACATGTCGTAATTGAATGTGTTTGGGGCTATGACATAGTCCAGGTAATCGGTAACAGCCCTTAAATTGGTGGTTGAAGTTATTTACGCCATGCAAGATGGGTTCGATGAATCCGAGTCGTACTTGGGATGTTCGACAGTGGTTAGGCCACACGGAGTGCTCATGCATTCCATGTCGATCATTTCGACGTGCGCTTGGCCTAGTTGATCTTATCAACTAACCCGATTGACCGATGTATGTTCACCATGTTTGGACGCTACTACTTGAACCTAAGGTACCAAACTTACCAATGTAAAGCCCCTCTAACCTTGATACCTCGATCCGCTAAGACTCATGAGCCGGGCATGGTGGTATGGGACACCGTGGTCGAGCTGTCGGCCTACGCTGGGGCGACAAGCCTCCCCGTAGTGACCAGTGAGCAACCTAGACTCGTGAGCCGATTATGGTGGTAGGGGACACTATATTTGTGCCGTCGGCCTACATTGATTGGTGACGAGCCCTTTGTAGTGACCTCGAGCATACTCTGAGTCTGCGTTGAGGCGACGAGTCTTTCCGTAGCATTAGAGTATAACTAGGCCTACACTTGTCGCGTCCTGTGCGTGTGATGTGTTTCTCGCAAGAGCAACACTGATTTGGTGACAAGCCCTTTTGTGGCGACCTAGAACCGCGACATCGTATGAGATTGTCTAGGACTGAAGACCCTATAATGGATCATCGTTTGGGTATTAATACAAGGGAGGTACCTTAACTTCTCAATCTTGTTGTATGAAAATGACTAATAATAACTTGGTAATCATGTTTATATCATCACACTGCATGTGCCGACGATGAAGTGCACAGAGGGCTAGAAGCATGCCGCGAACGTAAGATGGTGTCACACGAGGGAGTGTAGACGAGGGCATGCATTCATAAAACATCTCATCCCTGCATTAATAAGAGTATTTAGGAATGGTTGATATGTTTGCTTTATCATTACTGCTTGACTGAATTGATAACATGTTAATCTTTACTATATGATTCCACTGAGATGATAACTCACTCCCATGTTACGGGACGGTGTTTGCAACACCAACTAGTCCCTGTTTTAGTTTCAGATGATGGCGATGCTTACGAAGCGGAGCCGGACTGCGAGGATGACGAGGAGGCATTCTCTTTCATGCAGTTTTCGGGCGGATTCGCATAAGTCGAGTCCGGATCGATGAGGCTTCAGGGATTATGCATGTAGAGGATTATTACATTCTTTTGACATTTTATGTTTTTGACACAACACTTGTAATTATTGACCTGACATTGCAAACAAATTTTAGAGACTTATACCAGTTTATATATTCATTTCGGGCTTCAGGGATTATGCATGTAGAGGACTATTACATTCTTTTGACATTATATGTTTTTGATACAACACTTGTAATTATTGACCTGGCATTGTAGACATATTTTAGGGACTTATACCAGTTTATATATTCATTTCAGTCTTCCGCTAGCGTATTACAACTGTCCCTGGATTATGTTTTGTTGTTTTGGCTTAATCCACTTCATGTTTTATGCACTAATACAGTCGACATTCATCCATCATTGAAAATGTTGCATAAGTGATGTTCTGGAACTCGGGAGTGGAGTTTATGCTCGACCCCCAATTTTCAGGGCATTACATTATATGACCTAAAGAAGGCTGCAAGAGCATGGTACAGGTGTCAAATTTCTATTCTTATGCATAATCCTAATTTGTGTGGATGATGTCAGCATCATAAGAGATAATTTGGAGAGATGTAGTTCATGAACATTTTTCTATTTGATTCAAGAAGAAGAAACAAAGTAAATCAAAACCACATCCTGGGTTTGTAAGTGAAAAAAGAAGAAAAGAATCTTCCCATGTCAATAAAGATATGCTAAAGACATGTTATGCAAATTTTGCCCAACGTATTACAAACCTGTTGCTTCACTGATGGGACCAAGTTTGAGGATGCACATATGTATCAACTAAGCATGAGATATATTACCATTAACAAATAAAAACATCATACTGAATTTGATGTCATCAACTAGTAGACATGAAATCCAAGAAAGCTCCATTTAGAGGTGTTTTATTGAATTTTGAGGTATTAGTTAACTATAATACACTATGGAGCCTATACAATGCTGGAGTTGCTCCTACATTATTTGGATATTTTATGTGATTTGGAAAAGAGCTCCTTTTACTTGTAGATCAATTACTAGATTATATGTTCAATTTGGAATCATGCAATTTCTTGATCTAGTAAGAAACAACTCTCATCTTATCATAAACAAGGGCAGAGTATCAAGCAATAGAGATGGCAGCACAAGAGCATCCATATCTAATGAACCTAACCAAGGAAGTTGGCAGGGATGGAAAGCCACCAAGATAACTATTCATCTCGCAGCAAGTATCATATTCATGCAAGAACAAATCACATTGAAGAACACTTACATAACATAAAAGAGAAGCTACTGAGTAAAAATATTGACCTTTTGCCCATATAAACCTGAATGGATTGAAATGCAACGTCTGCCTCGTGTACAGATGTCAAATGTTCTAGGTCTATAGCAAACTTGTGCCAACTAAAAGTTGGTGCCACCATAAAAGTTGCATGCCACAAGGATTAGGCCAATGCACTCCTTGGTGGGCCATCCATCTATGCTGAATTAGAATAGTAGATGTCCATTATTTTGTACAATAATATTATGTAGCCCAAATGATGAGTTGCTCAGCTTGACTCTTGTACTTGATAACCTTAATGGTGTGACCAACCTTTTAACTACTTGAATATATGAACACTAAACATGTTGACATAAGACCACACCTAGTTGCATTCTAGAACTAGGTATTCCGTAATGGTAACTGTGGCCATAATGGCCACCACCATTATCTTTATGATACGGGTTGTAACGATTGTTACAACTCCCGTAACGTCTGTTATGGTCTCTTTTTTTTTTTGAAAGGAAAAAAAAAAAAAAAAAAAACCATGTATCTGCCTTGTAACGTTGTAGAAAAATTCAAAAAACCTGAATTTGCCCATAACAGACCATTATGGGGCTGTTGCGGCCTTTATAGGGGGCGTAACGGGCCATTAACAGTGGTTACAGGTCATTCTTCCCATAAAAGCTTTTACGATCGTTACAACCCCATAACGTGTAACAGTTGCCACCATTACCTTTATGCAACGGCCTTTACGGTCCTGAAATGGCCTTTAAAGCACACCATGTTCTAGAAACATAGGCAATACTTTAAATTGTTATGAACTATCCATTCAGCCCTACCCACTATTTTATAGGTTGCCGTGGAGAAATGCTAATCAAATGATTGACATTTACCACAGTGAAAGTTTTTATAAATGTCCTTGTAGTTTATTTTTTCATCTTATTCATCGGATGGTTAAGATCATCAAATTTGTTGATATTTTTAAGTTGCTCTAGGAGAGTCTCCCCTACCCAATGAGTGAATCAGCTCGTGGGGCCAATCTTTTAGATTGGTTGGATGTCATAATCATTGACACTTATGCTCTTGTTTGTCGATAACTAACCGTGCAACTAGTTGCATTTGACTATTCCTTGTCTATGTGCATATAAAAAATGTAGTGATCATGTATGGGAATTTCACATACAAAGCCATCTCTCAAGCCGTGTCATTTATTTTGCATATCCAAGCAGGGCAAAAGTGGGTCATGAAGACGACATGGCATCAAAATTACGTTGACCTACTCATTACAATGACCACACCAATATGTTAAGACAGAAAAATACTGTGATACTCTGCCAAAGCGTGATGGATGAAACACAACCATTTAGAAATTATTCAGAAATGCTTATGTGGCGTACAAATAATTCAAATAACTAGGGGTGTACATCAAGTTGAATCGAGTCGAGCTGGCCTCAGCTCGACTTGGCTCGGCCACTAGCTGACGTCAGCTCGAACTCGGCTCGGCTCGGTCCTCGAGCCTGACTAGCCAGCTCGGCTCGGTTCGATCAGCTGCTCGGGCCAGCTCGAGCCGAGTTCGCCATTACAGCATTTTCACAAACACTTGGACTGCACCTTCAAAATCTCACTGTATTTGAGATAGCAGCAATGGTTTTACAGGTATTTTATCAAACACCTTCTAAGCAACATTAAAAGCAAGAAAAAAAAGGGTGTTGGTTTCATATGCATACCTTCCTTGCCACCAGCCACACTTCTTTGAGTCATTTCATCAAACACTTGGTAAGCAACATCAATATCAAAGCAACCAAGTCACCGAACTGGTTCGATCCAAGTTTGATTCAAGTTGGGTTCGATCCGAGTCGAGCAAGGGCCAGCTCAAATTCATTTTCAAGCTAAAAGAATCAGCTCGACTCGGCTCGAACTCAGCTTCAAACCGAGTCAAATCGAGCTTTTTCAAGTCGAGTCGAGTGAGCTAACCGAGCTAGCTCAGTTCGTGTACACCCCTACAAATAACTCTCCCAAATTGTGAGCCCCAGTTTAGATGTATCACGAACCAAAAATCACACTTATTTGGTTAGAAATATTAGATTCATGGACATTTATTTAACAGTTACGAATTTTTTTTAAAAAAATCCAATGGCCTTATTTCAAAAAACAGGTGTCTATGAATCACGAGAATAGGATTGTTCAACTAACTTGATTTTTATAGTTTAACGACAATCAGTTACAGAATTTAATCAGTTTAATTTGGGTTAATATACACCATGCATACCATTTCCAAGTTCCCGGTGTATCAAGTCTCCCCCTTAAATCATGAATTGTCAATTTGATAATGTAAACCAGACAGCAAGTGAACCAACCTGATTTTCGGACCAAGCGATCTCCATTGTGTGGCCACCTTGAATTTTAAAATGGTAATAAAGTACTGCCTACTATATTTAAATGGGGCATTAAGGGGGACACAACTCTCCATGCCCCATTGGCACATTGAAGTTGTGCTCCTAATATAAAAATCCACAATAAAAGCAAATACACAATAGAAAAATTGGAAGATGGATGGTTAGTAGGGAGCCCATTTTCTCACTTACCTTGTGAAAAGAACTGATGGGAATTGGCTAGGTTTCTTCATTGAAGTGTAGATGTTTGGGAAGACAGCATGGCCTGAATAACAGTATCCATAGAGTCCAATGGCAACTGGAAGACCTGTTAGGTCCAGTGCTGTTCCTTTGTTTTGAAAACCCACTTTGTCAACCAGCCCAACCCAAAACAAGCAGAATACAACCAATATAGATGCGATAACTCCCCCGGCTGAAAGCATAAAGTCAATATCAGAGAGAAGATAGATTCAGTTAGAAAATTGGAAGAATATTTTCCATTGGTAGCCAAAGAAATAAGCTAACACAATCTGTCTAAGACACATAATTTTGAAATTTTACCAAAAGAGAATATTTTTGGAAAATATCCTCAAAAGAATCATGAAAATAAAACACCATTAACTTACAGGGATTACTTTCTAACATTATTTTCTTTTCAATCATTGCTCTACACTAAGGGCATGTTTGGATTTGGGCATAGTTGTTGTGTCACAACTAACAATCCATGATATTCTATCAAGGCTAGCTAGTCATGGACATGTTGTTGCTGATTAATTATTTTGTCCCTCGTCAAACATTTTGGATCATGGCATGGATAGATTGTGGAACATGTGTGAAAATTAATATTTTGTTGGTGGGACATACATGTGTGTATGCACACTTGACACCTGTGGACATTTACACACATGCAACATTTTTCAGTTCTTGAAGATTGATGGTGGCACATATGTATATGTGGGATTCTTGACTTTGACAGTCCCACGCATGACACATTGAAACATGTAATGCAAATGCATGGATACATATGATCCTCATGTGCACAAAAGTTATAAAGTGTCATGGACAACTAGTTCCACCTCTCCAGCAAAGGCACCCAATCCGTGGTCTAATGGTCACATATCCATGACTGGTTGTCCAAATGTGCATTAGTTCCCATGCACAAGGGTGTTGACAAACTATGGACATGTACAATTGTCCATGACTAGTAGTCGAGATACAGCTTTGCCCAATTCCAAACAGCCCCTATATCCAACCCAAGGCTTATGTTTGACAAAAGTGCCATTTAGTTAGCTCGTAAAAATTGTATTGGCTGAGTATATTCATTTTATATGTTATTAAGTATAATTAGGGTATACCATACCATTATGTGTTAGGGTCAAGTGAAGATAAATAAACTCTTAAGAGAGGGATGATTAACTCTCTCATTTCTTCTCTAACCCCTTTCTTTTCTTCTCTCCGTCACTCTTCTTTCTCTCCTACAATGGATTTATTCATGGTATCAAAGCACTAGTTCATTTGAGTTCCCATCTTCTTCTATCTCTTCCCTGTTCTTTTCCTTTCTTTTCTATTTTCTTCCTCTTCACCGTCGGCAACCATCAGGGCCACCAGTTGCACTACACATAGCCACTGGTGGCATCCCGGGCAGCTCCCTACTGTAACATTAAGAGTTTTTTTGCTTTACTTGCCTGATGACCATATTTCTTCGATGCAAAGGTTTCAATCGAATCTAACCATCATGTGGGCCCACATGAATTGGCATTTTTGGGTGGTTGTCCATTGTTTTCTATGGTGTGGCCCACCTGATGGGTGAATCATTCATATTTTTAGGGCCTCTTGTCTTCATGGTGGGGCCCCTAATCAGCTGGTTGGATGCTAGAAACACGGTGGGGGCCAGTACGACTATGGAAAGCAGCAGTATGGGCCAATATGACTAGCAGTATGGTCCATCTGGAGGACCTACCATGCAACAGGAGTGTGGAGCATGTTCTCATTCTCAGTCTCAATCACAAGGTCAAGATAGGAGCAGTAGCAGGCCTTCAGATATGGAGAAAGGATGACAGTATCATTATTCATATCATAGAGAATCTAGAGATAGAGATGTCTTTCAACAACCACACAACTCCTTTTAGTATTGATTAACATAGAAATACACAATGCAAGTATGCAACTAAGCTTAGTGAAGTTGTCTATATATTGGAATTTAAATTTTTGTACATAATGTTAGATTGCTTTTGATTATCTAAACTTTGCAACTTTTATGCTTGTAAGTTCCAGTTTGGACATATGTTGCTATATTTTGTCTCCATATCATTTTGTTACACATGATTTTTGGCGGTGTTGGGGGTTGTTGACGTTTGTGGTTTTGCTTGAATCAGCAACTAGTTTTGGGAAACAGTGCTCGTAGCAAAACCAATCATCCCAACTTTGGTTTCCAATATAGGTTCCTCTGGATACGAGGGATTTAAAAACCCCCCCCTACAAGAAAGATATTTTTGGGAATGAGAATCTGTGAAACATATAAAATATGCTTGGGTGGTACAACCAAAGAATAGTCAACAAGTATATCACATTCACAGGAGAGGGATTTCAAGAATGTGAGAGTTGGGATTGAAATTTGCAAACACTCCTCCCATCGAATTTCAAAACGTTTCTTTTGGTACAAATGGATTTTGGGGCCCAAAATGTAAGAAATTTTAAATTGATTCCATTTCCATATAGGCTATTATTTTATTAGGCATTCAAACAACTGTGAAGTTTAATATAAACCAACAACGAGTAGAGAAATGGGGAAATTAGAGCAGAAACAGACCTGAGATGTAGCTGAGAATAGTGAGGTCTCGAAGCCAAACAGTAGGAAGAACAGCAAGGGTAGTCATCAATGCGAAAAGATAATGAGAGTTCAAATGAAAACCGCCTAAACTCAAATGCGCATTTGGGAACAGAGATGATAAGTTATCACTCTCCAGAATTATATATTCCACGCAACATGCCTGATACCCAACACAAAAAAAATAAATAAATATGTTGAATATTTTTTTCCATTCCACATACGTGAGAGATCCGGGCTGTTCATTGGTTAGTCGGTCTACTTATCAAAGTAAATTAATGGGAGTTATATGATACATGGGCATTTAAAAATTGTACAAGTGGCATTAATTAACTCAAATTACACTGACAAAATTGTGAAACATGTTGTTGCTAAGTCATTAGATTGATCGACCAATCTCAACCTCTGATTTGTGGACACTTGTTTGTTGATATCGGACCATTGGATAGTTTTCATTTTGACCATCCAAGCGTGTAACCACGCGCATGATTTTGGAGGTAGGGTATGTTCTCTCTGATAAACAAGTGGGATTTTTTTTCAAGGGCATGCTTGGGTGCACTAAATATTCTCATCATGCAATTTTATAAACGCCTTGAATTGAAACAAAGCATCCGACCGGATGGTCTCTTCCGACTTCTTCTTCTTCTTCTTCTTCTTCTTCTTCTTCTTCTTCTTCTTTATTTTATTTTATTTTATTTTATTTTTTTATCATCTATCTGGGAAAAAAAACACTTGAGCCATCGGATGGGAAGCCTTTTCAAGGATCTAAACCGTTAATTTGATAGGACTTGCCTTGGATTTGTAATACCTGAAGAAAACTTTTAGGCCAAAATTTTTTAATAGCTTAATTATGCAAAGAAAAGAGTCAAGTGATCCAACAAGGATTGAAATATCATAATCTGAGAGACTTTATTCTCTAGATATCCTCCATCAATGGTGAGGCCCATCATATAAATAGTTTGGATGATTAAAAGATGATCCCAAATCCAAAAGACAAAAGTCCCAACGTATGTTGGCCTTCTCTCCATTGTACATGGTCGCAGGTACCCTGATAAATTGCAATTGTTGGCTCTCATAGGTCACACAGCAAGGATAGCAAATGAGTTGAGACTGGTGCAAATGGATGACCCAATGGGAGCAAGTGATGGGCCTCCCATTGAGGACGGTATGGATAATCCACATACATCATGGTGGGCCCCTCATATATTTGGCAGCCTCCTCGATTTTTGCATTGGAAAAAGTAAGAGTCAAATCAACATAGGTAACGATGAAGGTATTTACCCAAGAAAATAATTATTGCCCATTTCCACTGCATTTACATTTCCCTGAGAAAATCAAACATGCCCTTAACATCTCAACCCTTTTATAAGAGTTTTGAATAGCATATGTGGACCAGATCTTTGCACGAGAAAGTCAAACCCTTGGTACAGTGATCCAATACATTGGTCTGTTGAGACTCACTACCGATGGAGCACTTGAGAAGACCAATTAAATTATAAGATCCTGACAACCAATATTGATGCTTTTTTTTAATTGAGTATGGATAGTTGTTGCATTTCTATTCCTGAACCCTATAAAGCACAAGGTTGAAAAGCTGATTGAGGACATTTTCAAGGTGTGGTGCATCCATAGTTGGATAGCATCATCACACCGCGGGCCCCACTTATCCACATTAAAAACCACAAAGATGAAGGCAAGGTATTACATAAAAATTGCTCCAAATTAAAAGATACAGGCAAGAGTACTTACATACAATTCCACGTACAATATGATCTGCATACAAACAAGGAAAGAGCAGAGTTAGCTGTGGCCACCTTGTTGGATGTTCTTAGGCTCATTAACAAGGTTTTTAAGTCCCCATGTAACATGTCACAACCTGCGTGAATAAATCATTGTTTGTAAATGGGTTCTTGGCAAGGTGTCGAGTCATCATATCATCCGTGTTGGACTGTTTTGGGCTGATAAAACCATACCGTAGAAGATATATTTGTTTGTATCTGGCACACATGTAACGGTATAATATGATACATCAGTCCTTGGGATAAATCCATTGTGTCTCATTTTATTATTTACACATATACTTGAAAGAATATTAGTATTACAAACTGAGATATGTCACCATGTATTAACCATGTGCCTCTATCAATTAATATTTTAGAACCATATTAGATATGTATGCATGTACACACATAGATACACATCATGATATTGCTCATCCCTCTCCCTCCCCTCATTTTACCAGTTTCTATCCATGCACACACATAACCACACCAAAAAAAAAAAACCTCATTTGCATCAAAGCTTTTCCTTATTTGATTATTTTATGCCCTTAGTTTTTCAAGGCTATGCGCTAAAGTGCTTCATTAGGTGAGTCTATAACCTCAGCCGATGGGCCTTGAATTTTATTTTATTTTTCAAAAATTTCATGTCACAGTAAATAAAAATATCTGACTTTTGAGTACATTAATTGGAATGTGCACAATCCAAATCGCCTATGCATGCTTAGGGGACTCGTCTAAGCCATGCATGCCCTACACATGCGCATGGGCAGCATTTAAGGAACATTCCAACTAGAGGAAAACTTCCAATAAGGGGCTCATCTAATGCACTCATTAGGAGCTACATGGGGTCACCACTTTGCCCAGTTCGATGTATTACATCGATCATTTTGTTAAGATGCACCACTTGCTAAAGGGCTGAGAAAACATGCAGGTCAAGTTGAAAACTATTTGGACCATCAAATCGAACTGAATTGAGGTGGGTGCATGTAGGGGTTGTACCCCATAAAACTAATGATGACATTGATAGTATCCAGTGAAATTGATGATCTCTTACCGTATATCATGATGACTATGATCCTAGATGCATGTGTGATTACACCATACTTAATGTGGTGTATACCAAATCCATATGAATATAGATTAAAAGAAAGGGATTCCTTTAGTTGTCATTAGAAACTTAAGAGTGGACACAACGGTCACTGAGTGCCCTGTTATATCATGTCCACCTAGTAGGTTACAGGACAGAACTATGGCTATTACCTTGTATGTGGTCATCTTGTGTGGGGTGACTACTGACAAGTCAGGATGGAATGTCTCTAACATCAAGCATGACGACAACTAGGTTTGCCTTTTCCTATCCCACATTGGAGTGTGAGTGAGCTATTGAATATATGTTCCTGATTTGGACCTATTGGGCACATGCATTGGTGGAATGAGGTTAAGTCTCTAAACTGGGAGACCCATCATGCCTAGACTATGATTGATTAGAGAATGTTTTCGCTTTGATTAATCTTTGACTTGATGATGTGTGAGGAATTACGCTCTTGATTACATGTGCTTTAGCTTACTTTACGAGGTCATCAATTGGCCAAGAAAAAGTGGGTGTTCTGGATGCATCCATCAAGGTTCGTGGTGACTCACAGGGGCAACAAGAGATCCACTCTCTTGCTAAAAATTCACTTATGGCTTAACTCTTGGAGATTGGATGTTTATAAGTAGTTTTTATACTAGGCCCAATACTTAAATAGTATTCAAAAGTTTGACAAATGCATTTAATCGTTAAACTTAGTTTAACCATTAAAATAGTTTTGATCGTACTTGATGATGATCTAATGGTTTAGATGTAGTATGATCCACTACATAATCTGTACATGTGGTATCGGGTTAGTGGTGGATGGCCATGACAATGGAAGGATTTGATTAATTTGAGTGCATGGGATAAAAAAAGATTACAAACTTCCAATGTAGTGAGGCATATAAAAGACTATAGGTGGTAGAGTACCATAAACGATCTCCCTAGAATCTTAATTCCTCCTTATACATGATCTTATTCTAGCGGGAGAGGAGCTCAAAACTAAAGAAAGAAAGATCCTTGGATGCCACCTTGGAGATTGAGCATTGCTTGGGGAGGGGGAGAGAGAGAGAGAGAGAGAGAGAGAGAGAGAGAGAGAGAGAGAGATTCTCATCTCTCTTCCTTCCATCCACAACACGTTTTATATGAGTGGGGTCTACTTGTTTAAACAACTCTAATGTTTCTTTTGGTCTTACTTTAGGGGCTAGCCTCTTTCTCTCATCATCTCCTTCATCTAAGATAGATTGGGGAGAGACCTAGTTGAAGGCATTGACAAAAAGATGGTTTCTTGGTGACATCGATCAAGCAATCATAATCATAAGTTACATGTTTTTCTCTTTTTTAGAAATTTTTGAATATCTAAACATGGATCCATAGGGTTATAAAAAATGAGATTGAATCTTGATTTTATTTATTTATTTCACTGCATTTTAAATTTCTCAATGGAAGTGGTATCAAAGCAATTTCATTTTTAGATATTCATCGATTATTATTTATTTTTTTTGTGCCAATGGGTGTCTAATTTATGCTTTTTGATATACTAAATGGTAGAAACCTTCAAAAAGAATTATTTTTTTTTCTTCTAAAATTCGAACGCAAATAAATGCATGGACTAATAGATCTAAATGATTCAAGTTATTGTACTATGGACAGTCGACATTAAATCCTTGGTTAATTATGGCACATGGGGGCTGTTTTACATGTTCATTTTCTTGTGGATGACATCATATAGTGATGAATTCATGGGTTTAGATGTTTTTAATACTCTGGATTTGATGTTTAATAGGAAAATAACATGTATGTATAATTGTGAATAAATCAATGTATATGATGGTCGTGGACAATATGTTGGTTGTAATTTTATTATTTTCTTTTAGATCTCAAAATGTATAGTATCTTAACTAGTTTGAATTAATTAAGATCTCAATGTATATTAATAGACCTAAGGTCATCAAATCTTATTGTTGATGAAGATACAAGGACACACGACATACTAATCGCAAAAAGGAGTATATAGATAGACCACACTCGTGAAGAGAAGTTAGACGGAAGGAGTAGATCTTAAAGGTAAGGTGGAATCACATATTAGACCTTTCCTACCATCAATTTACCACCAAATTTTGTCCAATTATTTTTCTATAATGACTATGCCTTTCATTCAATTCTCAACCTCGATCATCAGTCATGGACCCTTAATCAAGATCAAGTCTGTTTTGGCCCACTTGGGTGTCCTATGATCAAACCGAGATATATGCCTTAAAGATCTCTTAAATCTCGTTGTTTCTATAGTTTTATATCCTTAATCAACAGCTCCAAGAAGGCCCAAAAGTAGAAATACATATATTAGCCCCATCAACCATTAATTAAGAACTTGACCCATTGGCCAATGGGAACGTCCAATTGAAAAACTAATCTATACACGCGTGAGGGAAAAATCAACCACTATCAATCAATTACTCTCTATATAATGAATGTCAATCTCAAAGATCATGGGCCAAATGAGAGATCTTATTATCCAAGTTATAATAAGCGCAAGAGAGGTAACTAGTTTCCTAATCCAACCTAAAGAGAGATAAACCTAATATTAAGCTTACTTTCAATGGAGTGGACCCCGAGTTAATTATGTTCCCTCCATCCATCAAGGATGGAACTTTGAGTGATGACTTAACTAGTGAGACTGCAAGTTTTGGTAGAAAGAGTGGACCCAATCAATGGACCACCTAGAAAATTAAATATTTTGATATATTTTTTACAAAATCAGGTGAGTGGAGTGGATTTCCTTATATAAAAACTCATTTACATGAAAGGCGGACCACCCCTCTTACTTTTCCAACTATGTACGCCCAAACCCATATACAAAGTGTGCACCCCATTTTTCCTCTCTTTTCCTTACACCTTCATAATCTCTCATGTCCCGACACTACTCCAACCTACTCCAGCCGTAGATGTTTAAGAGAGAGAGAGAGAGAGAGAGGGAGGGAGAAGAAGAAGAAGAGAAGAGAGAGTGGACGCCCCACCATTCACTTCTAAACTCCCTCGAGTGTCTCCATTTTCTTCCCAATAGACGGGTGTTCTCCTCAAGCCCTAGGATGTGCACACACATCTTCTCCCCTTCTAATTCATCTAGGTTTCGTCTAAGGCAAATGTGAGGAATTTATTTATGCTTATTTTCAATAATAACATGATTCCTCTTGAAACTATGCAATGTTTTCATTGTTTGTTAATATGTATGTTTAGATCTATAAAATCTATGACTAATTGTTGCTTTATTGTGATTATACATTGTGAATATTGTGTTGAATAATCAATTACATGGTAGTTATGGTTTGAGATTGAATTGGAAATTTGGAACAAGGTTAGGTTCAAACCAAGACTACGTGTAGTAGGGTTCATGAATTTTGTTAATATGATGATGGAAACCACACCACTAGTGGGCATGTGGATCTATGGTGGTTAGAATGATGTCCTACGATGGTGGATTATGTGGGAACATATAGATTAGCGAGCTAATCCGTTGTGACAAGTTGACCCACCAAGTTTACAAGGTGCGCCCACTAAACTAGCCTATATGAACCCTATATGTTGTAATTTGGGTTGGCCTAATTGATGGAGTGTTTATAGCTTGTTTGAAAATCTTTAATGTGATGTTTATCCAAGGTTTCATAACTGCACTTTTTGAATATTATGAGATTCATGTGCATAAACATGTGGACATTGATTTTAGAATAGATTCATGATTAAGATGAACTCATGTTGAGACTATGGATGTTTCATTATGAATGACCTATGTTTATGGACATGATGCACACATGTGACGGTGTGATCATGTAAGTTATGTATTTTGAATGCCACATCTCAAGAAATCCACCCATTCCATGGTTTATGGAAATATAATGAGGATTATGTAAAACCCATGTGGTTTAGATGGTTGATTGGTTATGAAAAATCCATTCAAATGGATTGATGTGAATTATGAAAGATCCACATGGTTGGATTATTATGGATTGTGGACCCATGTGTGGGTGATGAATGGTTAGATTCGTGTGTAGCATCATGGCTAAGGTATGATCGCTCCTCCATGAATGGCGTCATGAGAAGGATAACAACTATCTTAGGGTTTGGTGGGCCATGAGAGTGGGATGTGGTGGTAACTTGGAGAATGTGGGCATTACTAAATGGCTGGATGTTAATCGGATTAATTGAAGGATGGAATTATTCTCATGCATTCACTGGGATTCAAGAGTTGGATCAACCAATCTGGGCATTACAATATAGAAAGTGGTGGGTTCATCGTTTCTGTAGTTGTACACTATCTAGTAAAAGTAGTGGGTTCACCGTTTCATCGTTTCTGTAGTTTTTAAACCATGTGACAGTGGTAGGCTCTGCGTCTCACAAGGATTTGGGCTCGGTAAACTCTCATGACTAGTGGCTAATGAGAGTGGCGAGCTCACCATCTCATTTAGTCAAGGTGCCTTCATCAGAGCATGCATATCATACATCGCATTAATCAAGATTTTTTATGAATGTTTTGTATGGATATGGACATGAATTGATTATGCTATATTGAGATAATCTTGGAGGGATGCCCTCATTGAGTTGAACCTAGGCAACCCATTCCTCTTGTTGGAAAAACAATCGTAGACTATATAGGTGACGATCCAGTAAGTGGTTTAGAACTTCAAGGTGAGGAGTATGAAGGTTCGTGGCAACAAATGGGGGATGGTGATGCCTATGTGGCCTAAATAAGAAATTATTTACTTCATTTATGATATTTTCTTAGGATTAATTTATTTGAATTAGAAGTTATAACAAGTCCTCAATGGGAGGGTAAAAACTTGAATTATATTATTTGGTTTGATTGAACTTTTGGTGAATGGAAGTTAGACTAGTGAAATTAATGGAATAAGATTTATTTTTTCATCATTTATGCTATGAATGATACAAAATTGTGAAAAGTTTGAGAATGTAAGAAATATGTGGATTTATACACTTGACATATTCAAACTAGCAACCGGGAACTCAACCTTTTGTGTAGTCCACGATAGTCGAAAGTTCAGGGCATTATAGTTCCATTGACCTAATAGTAAGGATGATTGCGATAAGATATTCGAAAGGGGTCCCTTGACCTATATGGCAATGATGATTACGATGGGATATTTTGAGGGGTTCCCTTGACCTATATTGCAAGGATGATTGCAATGGGATATTCAAGAGGGGGCTCCCTTGACTTATATGGCAAAGATGATTATGGTGGGATATTTGAGAGGGGGTTCGCTCGACCTATATGACAAAGATGATTTGTTTCGGTGGGATATTCGAGAGGCGGTTCCTTGAAGGATTATCTCCAGGATGACTTGCTTTGCATGCATTGGATGATTTATGCACCATAACATCATGCTTATTCTGTGAACGTTATATCATGATATTGCATCTTGTTATCTATCTTACTTACCTCTATTGTGCTTGTTTTTTAATACATGACATTCTTGTATCTTATCTCGATTCAAGTTAAGTTGTGTTTTTCTTGCCTCCATTGAGTCTATAACAAACTCGTGGTGAATATGATCTCATTAGGCTCCTAGCTCACCCAATTTAACATCTTACAAGTTTACAGGATCAGAGAGAAGCTAAAGATGTTGAATACCTAGATAGCTACTTAAATTAGGACTAGAGTTTAGCTTATCCTTTTATTTGAAAGCTTGAAATGAAATTAAAGTAGAAAGTTAAGTGAGAAACTTAGTAACGATACTAGGTTAACAGTAGTGGATTTGAATTTTAGATTTATAAAGTTTAATTTAAAAGCTCAAGTTAATTTTATTATGGTTTGGTTTGGATGATTGATGATTTGAATGGTAATATGATGAGTTGAATAAAAATATGGTTAATGAATGCATGAATATAGTTCACACCTTAAAACTAGGGATCATGGTCACCATACTCGGGTTCTGAATTTTCGAGGCATGATATTAATGCTCTCTTTCTTTGAAAAAAAAATGTATGCATCATTAAATGGGCGTTTATGAAATATAAATCCACAATGGTGAATGGTCATATTTCAACGACTGAATGTCATTAGCACAACACTTGAAGCCTTGGTGAAGCGTCAAGTAGATGATTCCATAATGATGCATCTAAGGCAGCTGAGAAGTAATTGGTAACCATGTCGATGACCTAGCAAGTGAATTCGATCACTAACTTGCCAATCTCAAGTATGATAGTGATCGCAAAATGAAGGAAGCCAACGAGATGGTTGTAGATAATCATGAAGCATTTATCCTTGTCAAATTCAAATATTATTTTAACAATGCTAATGCATGGTGTGTTCATTTTGATACCTAACTGATTGCATGCAGAGGTTCAAGGAGATATGAAATGATGATGATATTATTAGGCCACATCATGGAACTACTGCGAAGGTGAGAGTTCTTGGAATTGGGTCATACTATTGATCTTAGAGAATGGAAATAATATATAACAAGAGGATTGTATCCATGCTCCTGATATGAGACGATGCCTTAGTCTTGTTTATAAGATGGTGAAATATGGTTATAGTTTTATATACATAGTGATATGACTATTAGTTTTAAGGGTGTGCATATTCGAACTACCAGACTAGTAGATAATCTCTATATTTTGAAATGTTCTACTTTTAGTATGATGCATGGTGATTTGACATGTACTAAGCATGATGAATCTTTTCCACGAAAGAGGAAGAATTCGGCATAGTACCTACCTATTTATAGCACATGTGACAATGACGCATTAACGTAGAAAGAATCCCTAATTTTATTAAGAATGGGCAACTAAGTGGTTTCTCACCACAAATATTTAGATGCATGTTACTCTTGCTTGAAGGATAAAATGACCAAGTTTCCCTTTCCCAAGGATTACGCACATAGGTTTTAGAATGTCTAGAATTGATCACTTTGATGTCTATGAGTGCTTAAACATGAAAACTGGGAAAGAATATTTATACCTTGTCACATTTATAAATGACTTCTTCAAATATGAGATTATTTATCGGTTTCCTTGTAAAGAAAAATTTATTGATACTGAGGTTATGAAGAACCAATTGGGCAAACGGATAAAGGCTTTTAGGTCAAAGGATAAGAATATTAAACGGATGTTTTTCTTATTACCATCTGAAGGTAAATCCAATTGTATATCTATCGATGACTCTTGGCACTCTACAACATTACAAAGTATTTGAAAGGAGGAATACAACATTGAAGATATGATCATATCCATGATGGCTATTTACTGCCTTTTTAAGTGTATGCCTTAAACATAATAATGTATATCTTGAATAAAGTACCTACTAAATCCACACCTAAAACTTCCCACAAAGTATGCTATGTTTGTAAGCCATATTATGGCCATACGCGCATGTAGGGATATAGAGCTCATGTGAAGCAGATTGATATTTAAAATTTGAGGTTTCCATTATTTCATAGGATTTCGAAAATAGATAAGGGACTATTATTATGATCTTGTGGATGAAAGGGTCATAATAAATAGACATGATGTTTTTATAAGAAGAATTCACGGATAATGAGATTATGAAGGATAACATTATCTTAGAAGAAAATAAGGAACCTGTGGCATCTCCACTAATTAATTTTGAATTGATAAAAACGACAGAAGAGATGATGAGTTCCTGAGGCATTAAGAGTGAAAGAACATGGGTGGCACCTCCTTTCTTCATATATCAAGATGAAGTGTCCATGATGGAATATAATATAAGGAGACATTCTGTGTCACATCAGGAGACTGTTATCTTCTAATGTGAACGAATAGATGAAGGCCAAGCAATTGAAGATCAATTTAATGTTTTCTTACTAATTCTAATAGTTGATAAACCCTCCCTCCCATGTAAAACCTATTGGATATAAATGGGTCTATAAGTACAAAAGAGACTTGAATAAAAAACTATTAGAATGTTCAATGTTCAAGGCTCGGCTAGTGACAAGGGGTTATACTCAGAAAGAGGGAATCAACTATGATGAAATCTTATCATTCATGGGAATGTTGAAGTCCATTTAGATTCTATAGGGTGTAGTTGTGCACTACAATGATGAAATATTGCATATGAATGTGACAACTACCTTTTTAAATGATCTCTTGAAGAAAATATCTATATAGAACAATCCACAAAGTTCACCCCTTTAGGGTGAGATTCAAAAATGTGTAGTATAAAATGATCATTATATGGTCTTAAATAGGCATGTTGAAATTGGAATGTAAGTTTTGATTGTGCCACCAGTTTATTAAAATTTGTTCAAATCCATGAAGAACTATATATATATATATATATATATATATATATATATATATATAGGGAAAAGGTACTATGCGCTCGAGCTCACGATAAGCTCATCGTGAGGTCGAGTTGTGTGGGCCCCACCGTGATGCGTGTCGACCATCAACACCGTGCATTTGATGGGTGCCCTTTAAATTATGGGATATCCCAAAAAACAGCCGTAAACAGAACTCAGGTGGGCCATACCATCTAAAATCATGTGAAGACACCGTTAAAACATATAAAAGCACTTGGTGGGGCCCACTTGAGTTTTGAATGTTGCTGAAACTTGGTATGACCCCTAATCCTAGTGGTACACACATAATGTATGGGCTGGATTTGCAAACCACAACTCGGTGGGACCCAAAAAATGATTATGAATGTTTTAATGGTTCACGGCCCCTCTCCACTTCTATATGTGGTGTGGCCCACACAAGTCACGGATTGACTTGATTTTTGAGACCTAGGTCCAAGATGGAATGTTGCATCTGACTGATGGGATAGATGTTCGAAACGCATCATGGTGGGGCCCACACAGCTCGACCACATGGGGCGGAGCCGTGAGCTCGAGCGCATAGTACCTTTTCCCATATATATATATATATATATGCAAAGTTGAGTAGAAGCCAAATTGTATTCATTGTAGTCTATGTTGATGATATCCTCCTTATTGACAATCAGGTGGGAATATTATTGTTGACTAAGGCTCGACTTTCTAAAAACTTCGATATGAAGGATCATGGTAATGCACCATGCATATTGGGCTTAAGTTTCATGCGAATGGGTAACACAAGACTCTTAGCCTAGGTTAGTATAGGTACATTAAAAATGTGTTGATTAATTTACCATGCAAGAATTAGAGAGGTCACATGCCTTTTAGGCATGAGATTGAGTGTCCTACAATCATGAAAATAGTAATAAAAAGAGGATTACCCTACCTTAAGCCTCTTGAAGATTTAAAGAAACAAATGACTCCCCATTTATGACAATTGACAACCAACAATTACTTGAAAACTTTCCAATTAAATAAACCCATGCAATGTAAAAAACCAAATTGAGCTAATTCCTAGTAAGAGGTACATTTTGAACTTGTAGTCCCTATTTTGAAATAATGTCTATTTTAAGCCTTTATGCTTGTAGATGCAGCCCTTTATGATGATCATCTATATCGTATATTCTACCAGTGGATTGTTATATGTCTTGTTGGTTTCCTGCGTCGTACATGTTTTAACTAACTCAGCAGGTAATAAAACAAAATATCTAGTGTTGGGTATTTGGTTTGAGATAAGAAGATTGGAAATAAGTAATTGGCTTTAGTGGTTAAAGAAAAATGCTTTATGGGTGGAAGTTCTAATAATATTATTTACAAGGAGCAAGTAGAAGGGAAAATGTATTAGTATTTCATTTACAAATCTCACATACATCACCCCCTTTATCCTTCTTATAAGTTTGATTTCAATATCTTTTGAACTGGAGTTTTTCATGCGTCACCCATTCTATTTACTTTCTCTTAATTTTTTAAGTAAAAACAAAATTTTAAAAGGGTATAAATATCAATTCTCTAGTGAAGAAGAATGATAACTAGATTATATTAGATAAATCGCCATAAATTGATCCACACACTAGATTAGATGTTTTAGTAGCCACTGCAAGGAACATCTATGGAGTTAAAGACCCATGAAAAATGTGTACGACTTTAGTAGGTTGTAGGACCCACATTAGTTGTGCAATGCATAGGTTTATTCATTGCATATACTAAATTGAACTAGCAACACACGCTTGAGTGCACTTTCAAAGTGCATTTTCCGGGCAAGTGCACAAATGGCACACTTATTTGAGATTAGAGCCTCTCATTAGACAATTCCAATAATCTAAATGTCATGTTTGAAAAACAAGACTTAATTCATTATCAAGTTGACGACAAACTATATAAAATGAATGAGCTATTAAAATAATTTGTGACTGGTTCAAATTATGTAAATATTTGTCCCACTTGATTTTCATATTTTCCAGATTTTACACATAGAATCTAGAAAATTGAGGATTTCTTAATGAATCATCTAATCCCACACTTGTCATTCATTTTCATGTCTAAGGTGAGTGAACATTCAAAGTGAACTTGAGTGCATGCAAGTAGGATTTCTTAATACGAACAAAAGCAAGCAGCATAGAGTGGGAACAAACGAAAAGACTTACAGATATGGCAAAGCGGCCAAAACGGCCAAAAGCAGCTTGACCAATGTCTGGGTAGGTCTCAAGTCCTGGTTGACTGTCAAGACAACGGCGCAAGAGAACTCCCGTGTACCACGAGAGCACTGCAAACACAAGCAATATAGAGAGGCCCCACCAACCTCCTTCCTTGGCCGCATAAGGAGTGGAGAGTATCCCAACTCCACAAAGCACATTTATGCCTGTACGCGTAGTATTAATAGTGTAGTCAGTATGGTAAAAATGGAGTAAAAATCACATTCTTCTTCTAATAAGATAATTTGAATCCATAAGGAACCTTAAATCTATAAGGTAAACATTAGCTAAAAAAGGAATATAATTATTTATAAATGAATTCTTCCTTTATGATGCAATTAATGTGGCTTATAAGCCTAGAATCCTAAACTAACATAGAATATACAAGTCATTTAAAATAGTAATTATGTATAGTAAAAATGTCTAAAATGACTCAAAACTCTATTAGATGGCTTAAATAAGGACTTTCTTAACTCTTAAGTAGTAAAAATAGTAGCATTGTAACTTACCAAAAACTAATAAAATTTAACTTCAAAGTAAAATTTGACCTCTAGAACGTCCTTAGTTTCAAAAATTATATGGCTTCCAATAAACATTACTCATTGGCTAAGACTTGGGGCTTAATCAATAACTTTTCATCCCTTTATTATATACTCAATTTCCATAATCGGTCATAATACTATGGCCATTTAAAGTTATAGTGCATTTTAGGCACCTTTTTATTAGTCATAAATTGAATTTCTATATGATTTCTCTTGATCTGGGTGCTCCATGAAGTCATCCATGATCTGTCCTACATTAGTTAATATAGTGATATGGGCTCTCCATGAAGTCACCCATGATCTCTCTTTTATTAGTTAATATGGTGATATGCTTTACAAAAATGCATGTTGTTGTAAAAGTAATATAAGGAAAAAATTATTTAAATTAGAACAAGCATCACCTACCAATCATTGCATATAAGTTTCCCATGCAATCACACTTATTTGTCGATGTGTTATGCATGTAGGATATTTGAGCCACACATAATGTGGACCCACTATGGAGATCATCAAGCTTTAATACCAGGTCCTTTTCAAGTAGGGATTCTTCTACTAAAAATAATACCGTTAGTAAATTTAATTGAAATTGTATATTGTTTTCGTACAATGTGACCAACATAATGAGTGGCATGACTTGATTTTTAAAATTAGTGATATTTCTGGTGGGGCATACCTTACACATTGTCACATATCCCATAACCCTTTGAAGTGAGTGAGATTTATTTAGAATACATAATGGGATGAAAGTGGCCATTCCCCTTTAAGATACGTGGAAGAAATCAACAAACACAAATGTATAGCATTATACTCAGAGGCTCATTTGGCATTGCAAGGTGGAAAAGATAACGATTAGAAATTTTTTATTTTTGGGTAGTGCACAGTGGTTACATTGTGTTTCATCTTAGGGTATGATCATATTGATATGTGAGAGGTGTCATAAATAATATATTGTGCTATTTTATGCAACAAATTACTCAGTATGGCCCTTCAACTATTAAGGTGATTTCTACTTAGCAATTTCCCTAACAATTGCCCCTCCATGACTCTGTTGGCTTAGTTGCTGGAGGTTGTATGTAGTAGTTGGTTTGTGTATCAATATAAGGTGGGATCGCAATGGTATATTATCAATGTCGGTGTAAGCAACTACCCATGGTTGTTTGAAGAGATTGAGTAAAAGAGGAAGCTCAATATCTAATAAGTAGCTGATCACAAAGTTATGTCAATCTACCATTCCAAAGTCAACACAAAACCATTGGGAGTAAGGCTAAAATGATCAGCATTTGAAGAAGCTAGAAGGAATCTAGTAAGCATTCTAATTTTTTACTTTTCACAAGCCCCTTTTGAATAACAACAGCATGCACGCACATAGTAAACACACACATTTAAGAATGATTTCATAGACTTCATGTATGTAACTCATGAGATCCATCATTCATTGGTTTTTACATCAAATCTATGAATCAAAATGCTCAAAAACAATATAACAACCTTATATATGATCCTCAAGAAATTCCCGACGAACTTATAGGTTCTTATTTTCCACCAAGATCAATTTTGGATAAGTTCTAGAACATCAACCCGCACTAAAAATTAAAATTTTATAGTAGTCATGCGTGTATTCCACTCCATAAATCTCCACACCTTTTAAACACAATCCAACTGTTAGTTTGGAAGATTACTCGTACCTAAGCACCCAAATACCTATAAAACCCTGTAAGATGAGTAATTTCAATTTTTATGAAGACCAGACTATCAGATTGTAGGACAAACTGTTGAAACTTTAAAAAACTGTCGCATTTCATGATTTAAATCAAAATGTAGTGATCGGAACTGATTGTTGGTGGGTCACAACACATCTCAGTGTTAGATCAATCAAACTAGCCTAGTTGGTTATGTACATGTGATCGAACGCTACAAGACAAATCACATGTGTAGGCATGTACATTATAGCAACATAAAACCGAACCCAATTTTAGGAGCGCACGATTAGGTCCCATTAAATAAATAAAAAAAAATAAAATAAGAAGTTCCATTTTTCTCTTCCACTATCAAAACGGGATTGCTGCTTCTTAATCAAAGAGATGTGTTCTCTGGTGAATCATAATTGTCCTTATGGAATGATTGTAGCTATTCAGGGTGTATCACACGGATCGGACTGTAACTACGTGCGAACCCGATTAAAGAGTAAATCTCATTCGATTGTACTGTTGGGGTGGAATCCTCCTTGAATATGCGTAAGAACCTTTCCAAATGATCCAAACCGTTCCAAATCCTAGCATCAAATACTTTTGACATCTAGGAATGTACAAGCAAACACATTGTTGAGGGCACGATTGCGTTCGTCGATAGTTCCATGATTTCTTCTCTGTCAATTTCGACACCAACCGTTTTAACGGTGATTCCATGAACTAATGAATCTCAGTTGTCCATTTCTATTTGATCATGTGCTATGAATAGAAAGAAATCATTTCTTTCGCATTCAGAGCTAAAAAATCAAACCACACGCAGTAGGACATACCATTTCGATTTTCTACAGAATCCATTGGGTTTTCCATCTTGGACCTTCAAAAAGTGGACCCACAAGCTTTGTGGGTCCCATCTGTACCGACCAATGAAGATGGATTTTAGAAATAAGGCTTTATGTTAAATTTACCATTAACGGCTAAAGTGTCCTCCTCGATTCAACTGCGATCGTTCAATCTTGTTTGGGTATGATCTGGAGATCTGAGACGGACAGTAGATGAGCTACAAAGACATCCTCCAAATCCCAAAATCTTGTCAAGAAACTACGTAGAGAATACTCATATTTGAATCCAAAATTCATGAGAGAGTTGTGAGCAAACCGTGTAACCGCGTCGATTCATTGGTGAGTTAGCACAATGGAAGCATCTAGACTACTTGTTAAGTTAATAAAACCTAGAAAAACAAATCTAATTGTAGGGGAACCACACCACAATAATATGAGCGAGAATCGTGAGAGAGAGAGAGAGAGAGAGAGAGAGAGAGAGAGAGAGTCTCCAATAGAGTTTTACATATTACTGAGTCAGGTCTGACGTGGTTCGATCTAGTTCAAAACCTGCTGGACGTGGACCTTTAGTAAAGGAGAAGAAGGAAAGAAGGAAAAGAAGAAAGAAGAGAAAGAAGAAAAGTTGGAGAAGAAACCCCGTCGGAGTTAAACCTAGCGAGCTAACGTCCTGAGTCGACTCGTCGAACCGATTTGTATCTGAAGAGGATAGAGGTTGAGTTGAGCATCTCCATAGTTCTATGAGTGATTCCTCTTCTCTTGAATTATAATCCGTATCGTAGGAATATCATCCAAATAGCTTAGTTTTTCTATTATTGTAGGTTTCATCATCTAGCCTATCTAGCCTAGTTAGAAACATTAGTTGTGTATAGAATTGTGTTTGAGTGGATGTAACTCAACATGGACTTCATTCTCACCTTCCTAGACAATTATTCCTCCTTGAGGAAACTCTCTCCCTCTCCTATACTTGTTTATAAGACCAAATACAACCAACCATGAAGGTTGGAAGAATCCTTAGGTCGTAACTTATCCTTAATGTTCTAACGTAGATAATGCTCTTATGCCATGTAGGATGTACATCTTAGACTAGGTTTTACCATCATTTACTTGATAACTTGCCTATCCATGAACATTATATGCTTTATATTCATCCCATGCTTGGAACGTGCTATTGAATTGCATCACGATTACTTGATGAATAAATTGGTCACCAGATAATGCTAAAACTAAAATTGAATTGTAAGACTTGGAATTGGATTTAGTTTGGGCAATGGATCTGTAAGCATGTTAGGATTGCTCATATGTGTGCTTGTCGGGATTGCCACTTTGCACAATCCTGGTTAGGCAAGGATGTCGGGATTGTGGCGACCCTGATGTCTGGTCATGCAAGATTCGGGTGCCCTAATTTGCAAGCATGTAGGGATTGCTCATGTGCACGCATGTCGAGATTGCCATAACGTTGAAACGCTCAGGCAAGCATGTCGGGATTACAACCCTAATGTCAATAATGGTGAGATCATGATTATAAAAGAATATGCCTTACATGGGCTGGTTAGGTGAGCATGTTGGGATTGCAATCCTAATGTCTGTACCATGTAAGTTATGGAAAGTTACTTTGCTTAATTACCTCAAGTGGAATAATCATGCATTCATGACATTAACATCATGTTGGCATGCATCGTATCTTAGTTGAACTACTAGCATGTCCTTACTCCATTATAACTCTGTTTAGTTTCTGCCTCTATCCAACTATCTATACTTTTCTTAGAATTCAATAGGGTTGAAAATGATCTCATTGTGCTTCTAGCTAAACAACATGTGCAAGTTCACAGGAGGAAGAATTCGCAGTAGATGCTGAATACTTAGACTAATATTTCTAGTAGAGCGTCATATATAGATTAGGTTTTATTTTATTTCATTTCAAGTTGATGTATTCAAGAGACTCAGTAAAGTTTTATTTTTAGTACGAAGTAGAAGTATATTCATTATTTTGAGAATTTGAATTTTAAATTTAAGTTAGAATTTAATAAAGTGTTTTGATTAGTTAAATGTAGCATGTAGAATGAAATTACATGAATTTATTCTCAAAATAAATGCATGCCCTGGAACTTGGGATTTGGATTACTATACTTAAGTTTTGAATTTCAAGGCGGACTCACTGGGGCTGTCTTTGGGTATTCTTGAAATAGTGATCTGATCTGTCATTTTACAATCATACGATTGCGATCGATATCAGACTTTTTGGAAAGCATTTTTTGGATGATGGTCGTCTATCGTCTCACAAACGGACGATCATGATCCAGACCAATCTTTATTGGAATGTTTTTTATATTTTTGAAAGAGGAATTCAGTCCATCGTTTCACGATTCAAGGGTCGTGATCAAGACCAATTTTTTTAGTATTTTTGAAAGAGGATTCAATCTATTGTTTCATGATCCAACGGTCGCAATCGCGATCAAATTTATTGGAATGTTTTTGGTATTTTTGAAAGAGGATATGTTCTGTCATTTAGCGATCCAATGGCTACAATCAAGACCAATTTTTATTCAAATATTTTTTGTATTTTTGAAAGAGGATCCAGTTTGTCGTTTCACAATCCAACAATCGCGATCAAGACCGATTTTTATTGGAATACTTTTGGTATTTTTGGAAGAGGATCTGGTTCATCCTTTGCAATCCAACGATTGCGATCAGGACCGATTTTTATTGGAATATTTTAATATTTTTGAAAGAGGATCCAGTTGTCGTTTCGCAATCTAACGGTTACGGGATCAAAACTGGTTATTATGGGCATGTTTTTAGTAGTTTTGGGAGAACCCTCTCTTCTTATCAACCTATTCCCTCTCTTATTTCCCCTTTCTTTTCACCTTCTCTCTTATCCTCTTATCTCTCTTCATTTTCCACTTTTCTCTCAATTTCTCCCTGATCATGCCCCTACGTTTCCAATTCTCACATACATTTCCATTTTCTTCCCATTTTCTCTTTTCTCATCTTTCCCATCAACTTTTTCACTTCTCCAAAATTGTTACACTTTTTTTTTTACCTTTCCCCATGCAACCCCAATCCCAAGGAGATGATGCCTCTCAAGTCTTGTCACCATAAAAGTGGTAGGTGGTGCATAATGCATCACCCACCACCCTTCGGACCACCAGCCTTTGCAGGGTGTTGGTCCAAAGGCTGTGCTTCCTTTTCCTATATCTCCCCTCCCCCCCACCCCCCCCCCCCCCCCCCCCCCCCACACACACACACACATATATGTGTGTGTGTGTGTGTGTGTGTAAATTCTTACTCCATTTCTTCAAGCTGCTTCTCCCCTTTCAAACATTGCCTTTCTCTTTCTCTTTCTCCCCTCTCATTCTCCATTCTTCCCCCCACCCCCCCCCCCCCCCCCCCCCCCCCTCAATTTCCCTCAAGTGAGCTCTCCTTCAAGTGACCTTAAGGCAGCACACTTGTGAAGCCATCTTATCTAAGGTTCTAGGTATGTTCTTCTTTACTTTATTTGTGTCCTTCTTTCTTTTTCTTCCTTTTCTTCTTTCTCGCACTTCTCTTTTCCTCTTTCTTATCTCCAGCTGAATTTTCTTTTCAATTGCACTTGGAGCAACATAGCTTGTAGAGTGCTCATTTTCAGGTATAAGGTACTTATGTTCTTTTCTCTTACCATGTTCTTCTCTCTTATCTCACCCTATCCCACCCTTCTACTTCTTTTTCCTTCCTTTCCAAGGTAAACTTTTAAAGACCATTCGGGAGCACTCTTGGGTCGAGTTTCCATTTTAAAGGTGCAAGATGTGCAAGGAGCCATTTCATGTTCTTCTTTCTCCTCTTTTCTTCTTTTCTTTTCCTCTCATTTTGTCATGTTGTAGAGGATGAGATTTCCATGAATTTCAAAAGGAAAGGTGGGGATTTCATGGAAAACCCATTTCAAGAGGGGTTGTTATATGTGTATAATGATTTAAAAGCAAGGCAAGGCCCCAAGTGTAATTGTTGGGCCCCATCTTATTTTGATGTCACTTTCTTTCCTTTCCCCTTACTTCCCTTTTCTCTCTTTTTTCCTTTTTCAGTGGAGAGGACCCTTTGGTTCCTTGCACTCTTTTTTTGGGATGGACCTTGGGCCCGACGGAGTTAGTTAGGCCCATTCAGAATTTGAAATGTTGGGAGGCCTTAATGGGTTGAACTTGTACATTATGTGAGACGAATCAAACATACTTGATTACAGGTTTTTTTAAGAGAGCTTGTTTGGCCTCTTAGTTTGGTGGCTTTTGTCAAATATCTCACTTCAACTTAAATGGTGGGCTTAGTCCTTGGCCCGATTCGACATTTCTATTTTTTAAAGGAAGTGTTTCATACCCTTTAAGGCGGGCCTTATACCGAGCTTATCAATGCGCCATTCTTTAAATCCCACTTGTGTTCATAAAGTGCAATTTTACTTGGATGTGAGGTGGGTCAATCTTAAGCCCGCTAATCACATTATGCTGACATTTCTCTTTTGACTGTCACTTAGCATTGCCTCTTATTTTAACTTGACTATGGGTCCATCAAAGACCCTTGTGATGGCAAGATGCCTACATGAGATTCTTCATTTGATTTCTCATAACTTTCCAAATACGTTTCCTCGAATGGGTCCCACCTTTCTCATTGGGCTTAGGGCCCTTGTTCATGATTCATTAGCCCATTCTTTTATCCACTTGGGTATTTGGATTAGTTCAATTGTGACATACTTAAGGAGTGACTTTTGTATATTCTCGGGCCTTGCCTTTTTCTAGTAAGTTGGATTTCAAAGCTTTAGGCATGTTGGTTCTCATCCCATGACTCACTTGGGTAAAATAAGGCCTTTGATGACTGAGAAGAAGACAAAAGGACATACCCGGGGTTTTCTTTCAGCAATGTCACATCGCAATTGAGGTCGAGCTGGTCCATAAGTAGACCGTTCTGCAGATCCCGCTTACATCCCCCCTAGAGGCCTGGCACCTCTCTGATTTTGCCAAAGCCAGGGACTCTCCACCTGAGATAAAGGGGTGAGGTGCTCAAAGGAACTGGATTGAATGGTTTCCTGGGTCCCAGCCTTTATTTGACTGGGTCCTAGAGTGGACAACCGTGAGTGGGATGATGGTGATCTGCTTTAAGTACTGACAT
The DNA here is from genome assembly GCA_037074715.1 of Magnolia kwangsiensis. NCBI lineage: Eukaryota > Viridiplantae > Streptophyta > Magnoliopsida > Magnoliales > Magnoliaceae > Magnolia > Magnolia kwangsiensis. The sequence continues at coordinate 22,946,069 of CM073579.1, forward strand.
TTGGGTCTCCTCACTTGCCTTGTGAAGTGTTGGGGGGCTAAGACTCACACCTTTCAGCTACCTTGTAAGGAGCGGGGGATCACTCCAGTTGATGTCTTTGTACACACTAGCCTTCGTTATGAGGGACGCTCTTTCCCTCATGATAGGGAGCTTCTCATCCCTACCCGGAAGATTGGGATCATCTTCGAGGTGTTGTCCCTCCATCTGAGTTTCAAGGTGAATAGTTGAAGCTTCACGAGCTTACCAGCACCTTTTGCCCACATAATTCCAGATATTGAGGAGGTGGCCATCCAAAGGCTTGTGCCCTCATTCTTTTCTTCCTGGGCGCACTCATTTTTGGACATGCAAATGAGTGCATGAGTATGAGGCTAATCCATTTAGTCCATGAGATTATGTTCCTAGAGCCCTTCAATTGGAATGCGGCACTACAGGCCCATTTGTACCACAACCTAAACAAAGTTAGCTGTCGCGAAAGTAGGACCTTTACAGGCTTATTTCCTTTGCTGGAGTTAAGGTCCTTTTGAATTCATGCGGCTTTCAAAACTATTTTCACCTCTTATGATGCTTCCCCTAGCTCCGTCAGGTCTTTTTTTATGACCATTTCACTCACCTGGCACCTCTCTTGAGAGATCACTTTCCCTCTGTCAGCCAATTCTAGTATGAGTGAGTGAAAATCACCATAGAACTCCTCACTGTTTGGACTTGAGGTCCAATACTGATAGCTTAGTGCAGACTGATGTGAGTATAATCTTAGCCGCACACTCCTTGTTTCAAATTTATATTTTTTGCCTAATTTTCCACATTTTTGTCTTGCAGTTCGTTGCACAGCCATATCTGGGATCTTCTACGTACTCTAGTCTAGCTGGAGTGGCTGCCTTACAGGCTTCTTATCGGTGATGTCTCTTTGTCGAGCCAAAAGTTTTTAAATGTTAATTGGGGGGACGTTTATATTGGTAGTTAATTGGCTTCTCTCGAGTCCCTGCTTCTCCTCCCATTAAACCACAACAATGAGATGAGCTTCTTCCTGCATTTTTGTCGCCGCACTGGATGGGTTGAATGCCAAGTTATTCATTGATCTCCAATGGGATTACTTCTCTTAGTACACAAAGTTCGGCATGAGTCGTCTTCTTACAACTCCTTACCAGCCTAGCGGGCAGCATTGATATGCTGGCAGGGTAGTCATGGCTCCTCATATGGAGAAACATTGTTAGGAGCAGTGTTTTAAATATCGACGATATCGACCGATATATCCCATGATGTATATTGTATCCCACCTGTGCGATACGAAACACACGAGTAGTGGGATATATCCCCCATGTTCGATCCAGTGAGCATTTTTTTATATTTTCGATCATTTTTTCTATAAATCATGTTAAATCAGTGTCAAATTGTTACAAATCTATGATTTTTCATGTTTTGTATGAAAAATCATGGGTTGGGACCTTCAATTTCGAGATTTGGAGGAGAAGGACCAAGTTGCGGAAAGTTGAAAAACAATCAAAATCAAACATGTAACCTAATCTAGCGAATCTTCTTTTGCTTTTGAATGTATTGCTTGTGTTTCCACATGCCTTCTTACATTTATAAATTATATGGATAGAATTTTAATTTACTTGCATCAATTTAGTTAGACAACACATAGATTTGGACCCCATACAAAGAAAACCTATTATGTGCACTTGTTTTTTGTAATGTTTTGATTTGTAAGTGTGTACTGATGTCTTTTTTTTTAACAATCACTGAAATTTTGTTGAAAAAATCGACCAATTTCCAATGTTTCCCCATGTTTCCAACAACAACCATACATTACGTGATACAAGCAATATATCCCATGCGATAACCGATACGTATCTGTATCCCAAGGGTGTGATACGTAACGTGATACCGATATTTCAAACACTGGTTAGGAGCAACATGACGGCGACAATGACGAGTACACACACACACGCACACAGAGGGATAGTTCTAAGTTCTAACTAGATTACAATCATCTATATTAAGTCAAAACAATCTAATGGTGCATCACCAACTCTCCCACCATGATTTGTAGAGTGAATCTATGCATTGCACCCATCCGGGTTTACCACTAGTTCCATCATTGCCCTTAACAATTGTCTTAATATGGATGATTTCGTCAAAATCATGATACCAGATGTGGTCAATGATTTATACTTTCAGTGCCAACCACTTAGGTTTCAAAGAGTCTCTTGATGGGGTTTACCACCAATGATGATCATTTTCAAGCCTATAAAATCAATTGTATAATTGGGTATGGGAAGCTTTGTGTACCTCACAGCTCGAAGAAGATGATGATTGTCATTTTCCTACTCTTCATGTAACCAATTATGAACGTGATCTTCCTATTCTTCCTCTCTCACAACAATGGGATGTTAATGTTTCTAGCATGAGAAGAGTCGGAGACTAAGATTGCAGTTTTAGAGTAATTGGTGCTAAGTCCTACCCATCATCGACTCCCTCGTCTCTAGACCTCTTCCACAAGAGAGAACCCAGGTAAGTCTTAATCTATTTTAACCAAAGAGCATATAGTACTCCGAGCCATATATAAATTTATATGACCATGATAGTGTAGAGCCCACTTAGAAGCTCAACCGATCTATCCGAATGGTTCATGTCTTTCATCTTGATATGAGTGAATTATGTGATCCATCCTAACGACAGACACCAACAGCTGACATTGTAACCAAGCTTATGACAAGTCAAACATGATGTGCCACCTGATCAATGGCCACCATCCGGAAGATGGGCCAACCAGACAACAGTAACAATTAGTGTAATGTATCTTTTAGTATGGTAGTCTTACTTTTATAAACATAAAAAATGAGGGGAAACCCTAATCCTATTTTCCTACACACCTCGAGGGTTGTCTATGTAGTGCACTTTGTGGGTTCAGACATACAATCGTTCCATTTCTTGACCTAAGTTCCACCTAGTGGAATGCAACCAAGAATTCAAGCCGCATGCGTGGGAAGGATGATAAAAGATCACATAAAGCTTTATGTGAACTTTCACACACGTCATTTCTGTTAAAGTGATAAAGTCTCTTGATATACATTGATACGCCACTCTTTGACAGCTTAAGCTTTTGGAGTAAATGGTTGTTTGACATGGTATCAAAGCGGAAGGTCCTGTGTTCGAATCTCGAGAGCAAAAAATATGCCTCGCTGATTTTTATTCTCCCACGGGGGGTCAGGAAAAATCAAGTCCGGCCCAGGGACTGGGAAATCAAGCCCAACCTATTTATGGTGTGAGTGTCCGTCCACCCTTCTCAGTATGTTCCCGTGCAGAGTTCCCACCCCGCACGTGCGGGGGGTTGTTAAAGTGACAAAGTACCTTGATATACATTGATACACCACTCTCTCAATATTTTCCTCTCTTCTTCACATTATCATCATCAAATCCTTTTCTACTATTTCCTCCATACCAATTTCTCATATGTGTAGAACATCCAAATCCATGCATAATTCAGGCCACACCATGATGATGACCTGGCATGAAATTCAAATCTCATTTGGTTGGCCACGCCAACACGATTAGTCATACCATCAATCGGTTGTTGGTCCATTAGTTTATACTACGTCCTGCTCGATGAGTAGTTTGGCCTGATTTTTGGAACAAGTGATTGGTAAATGTGTAATATTGCATATTTAACCTCAATATTCCATCCTTTTCCCTTGCATAAGAATGGTATACTTGATTAGATGATTTTTTAGTGTGCAGAAGGATTGTTAAAGTCTGAGATAAATCAAACTAATAATAGAGATTTAGAGCATAAATGAGATGAAGATGGAGCAATTGATGAATTGAAGAACCAAAGTTTGAAGAACAAAATGAAACAAATACCTGGGATGGAAGATTGCCGAGCAAAAGCTGACAATTTAAGTGAAGATATTAGAGATGTTCGATCCATCGATAGATGATTTCGATCAATCGAGAGACATTCAATTGATACCAATCGATTTGAAGAAGAATCGAGAAAATCAAATTTTCAAAAGAAACTCTCTAAACATTGTTGACACTTTCGATTGATCGAAGGTGGAGTTCAATTGATCGAGAAAATGCCTGATTTTTTAATTTACTCACTAGATAGTTTTGGACACGGTTGATTCGATCAACCAGGAGGTTTCAATCAATCGAAAACTTTCGATCATAGTCGATCAATAGTTTTGGATATTAGGATAGGTAAAGAGGGATAGATGACCTTAGAAAGTTTATGTGGGTTTAATAGTTAAATCTGAGAATCTCGGCCTCATTTTTAAGCGTATAGGAAAATTTAAAATTTCTAGCCCCATTATATGAGCTTATAGGTAAATCAAAGGATTTTAGCCTCATTATCTTCTTAATAATTTAACTTTAAAGATGTTTAATTTTGGTATCACATTTTATTGCTAGACTATTATTGATCACTGTTGCTTGATAGGTATATCTTTTGGATGACCATAATATGCATGCTCCATGTTTTTAATCTTTATATGCACCATTACATTCTCTAGTCAGTATATGCTTATAGAAAAATGTATGACTCATAGAACTCTTCATATTCTGTGCTTATTGGTATATATTTGTTGGAGCACAAAAAATATAACCGTCCACAAAGATTGCTCTATTGTGCAACCGCACAATAGAGATGTGTTGCACAGCTATGCAATACAAAGAATGTAGCTAGGATGTTGGCTTGGGGGTTGATTGCCAGGTTCAGGCAAAAACCCTGTTGCGCGACCGCACAACAGGGGTATGATGCGCGACCATGCAATGATGCTTTGTTGTTTGAATTTGGCAGTTTACACATGTCGAGGCCTAAAAATACCCATCTCCTCTCATTCGATTCATTCACAAGTGAAAAGCTACAGAAATATCAAAGGAATCTTCGAGAGTCTTCGAGAGTTCAGAGTTGCGATATTTAGGTATCCTACGGTGCGATACGGGAGGAGAAGAGGAGAGGAGGAAGAAAATGCAACGAGAAGAGCAAAAGCCCAATTTTCAGCCTAATACAAAACTCTAGTGGGCCATGGCAAAAGGAAATAGTTTTCTCCTTTGATTTACATATCTTTGCTATGGCCCACTAGAGTTCTAGATCAGGCTGAAAATTGGGCTCATAGAGTTTCAAGGGGTGCTGCATCACGTGGACCATTCAGATTCTGTGCACATGACACGTGTGCAAAGGTGCACACAGGTGCTTAGGTATGAAGGTGCGCAAGTGAGAGTGAGAGAGAGAGAGGAATGCTCACTTGCACACCTTCATACCTAAGCACCTGTGTGCACCTTTGCACACGTGTCATGTGCACAGAATCTGAATGGTCCACGTGATGCGGCACCCCTTGGAACCTCACAAGCCCAACTTTCATCCAGATACAAAAATCTAGTGGGCCATAGCAAAAGGAAACAATTTCCTCCCTTGATTTGAATTTCTCTTTGCTATGGCCCACCAGATTTTGGATTAGGCTGAAAATTGGGCCCACAGAGTTTCAAGGAGTGCTGCATCAAGTGGACCGTTCAGATTTTATGCCCACGACACATGTACAAAGGTGTGCATGTAAGAAGGTGCGTAGGTGAGCATTCTTTCATATATATATATATATATATGAACCATGAGGTCGAGCCATGTGGGCCCCATTGTGATGTGTGTCAAACATCAACACCGTGCATTTGATGGGTCCCCTTTATGTTATAGGATATCCCAAAAATCAGTTGTATATGGAACTCAAGTGGGTCATACCATCTAAAACTATGTGAAGATATGCCTAAATCATATAAAAGCACTTGGTGGGGTCCATCTGAGTTTTGGATGCGGCTGAAACTTGGTTTGACCCCTCATCCAAGTGGGATAAACACAACGAATGGGCTGGATTTTTGAACCACATCTTGGTGGGCCTAATAAATGATTATGAATGTTTTAATGGGAGGGTAACCCCTCTCAACTATTGTATGTGGGGTGGCCCACCCAAGTCATGGATTGAATTGATTTTTAAGCCTATGTTCCACCATGGAATGGTGCATCTAATAGATGGGGTAGATGTTCGACGCACATCACGGTGGGGCCCACACAGCTTGACCTCATGAGAAGTTCCTATGAGGTCGACCTCATAGTACCATTTCCATGTGTGTGTGTGTGTGTGGTAGTTTGTGAAGTTAGTTGAATGATATTGCAAGTGATCAGTTCTCTAATTTGAATAAAATAAGCATATCTCAAACTAATCTTACCATTTAAAACAGCCTGACCGTATGAGCTTTGGCGAGAGAGAGGGATTTCATGCGATGGTTGGGAGGGCTTTTTATCATGGACTAACTTCTTTAAGGAAGGCTTCCTTGAAGGGATAGGAGGGAGAAGAGAATGAGAGCTTTTCCGATGTTGTGGCTGTTGTTCTTGTTGATCTGCTACTGTAGGTAACAAAGGCTTAATCAATGAGGAAAGTATTTCAGGAGTGTGTCTCCTTTGTAGAGAAGAGGAAAGAAAGGAACTGCTCAATCTGGACAATGTTGGAGTGCCCAAAAACCCAATGTTCGGCGATTGTACGCTACCGTACATGTCAATGGATTGCCTGCAAGATATTAAAAAGAAAAGAGAGAGAGAGAGAGAGAGAGAGAGAGAGAGAGAGAGAGAGAGAGTAAAGAATTAGAAAAGCTATTCATCCAACTTTAATAAGGCAATCATGAATATAGGTGTCATAAAGTTAAACTGATGTTGATGATACTGATTCTAGGAGAGGCCCATCTATGAGGCCCACATGTATTCTTTCCCAACTTCAACATATGAATTGTGGGGTGGTGGACCACAACACCATGGACCTAGATATTCTTATTTCACATCAAGTGACCTACATGGGGTGGTGGACCTTTGGCATGATAAGGACCAAGCTACATTCATGTGGACTTACAAATGCATGGCATTAAATGGACCATCTCAACTATATATTACGTAAGAATGCAAGGGAGTTTTTCCCTGCAATTAATTTTTAGAGTATCATGTATCATGGATTTTGGATATTTAGCACATGAGAATCGACTTGAACAGAGAGAGCTAACTCACGGGTCTTTTCATCTTCAGAAACTAAAAGTTTGTATAAATTTTACCAGCTAAGCTAAAGATTGAAGAAGTTTTGTCATTTTAAAATTTTGATGCTAGTAGCTTGCATCCTCTCTCTGTAGCTGGCACCCTTATCGGCGCACACACTCTCTTCCTGTCTTTCAAACTGTTATGGAAAAAACTGAGATGTACAACCAGCCATAGAGGGGGAATCTCGGAATGACGCTGACGAAGGGTTACCCAGATGGACTCCTTAAGCATCAATTGTGAGATGGGTCAACCTTGAAGGGCCAACACCGAGCCGAGGCACAAAGGCAGAGCTTAGACGCCTGACTCACCAGCCGAGCTGACCTGACCAAGGTCAGCCTTTGAAGTGGGATCTCCAGAGAGAATCTCACCCCGTGCTGAGAAAGGAAAGGCCTCAGAACATTATGCCTGAAGATCATGCTAGCCGAGGTTATCTCGGCTATATATCCGAAGTCAGATCATTCAAATACAGGCTCCTTAGAATATATAGCATATCCTACCAGAATACGAATATCCGGCATATTTCAGCAAGATACACCATCTAAGAAGCCACACATGCATCTTATAAATACGCCCACTGCTATTGAAGAAGGTAAGCACAAAAAGCCTAACTAAAGTCCCGTTTCTACTATAATTCGACTCACCTGATTTAGGCATCGGAGGGTCTCCGGCCATAACCAGCGCCCTCATTGTCCTTTACACACTACTCATGCAGGTACTCGTATGCCTGCCAGTGTAGCCCTCGCTCATCCAGATTCAAGCAACAACACAAACCACTTCCTCGCATGTGCCATACACATAAGTGTGTACATATACAACAAGAATTTAAGATTGCTAGAAGAGAACATTTATATGCAATGCACTTATCACAAGAAGAGTGGACTGGACCAACTTCTCAGCCATGACATACCTAAGGTGTGTTGAAGAATATCTTTAGGACTCTATCTACGTTTCACTACTTTAAGACTCTCTTTCTCCTTGATTGTAATAGTTGTACTGTATACAACTACTTCTAACTCTTCTCAAAATTCTGTCCATTCTTCTTTATGTATTTAGAATTATGTATTTAGAAAAAAATAAAAATAAAAATTATTCTTTATGCATTTGAGCCAACATCACATCCTGTGTTTGAGTCACAAAAGGGGCAACCTGTGGAAAGGCAAACATGGACCAAAGTGAAAGTTATCATGGTGTGGAAAGGGATACCTAAGCAACCAAGTGCAACTGCCAAGTGGAAAGGCTATATGAATAACCAGAGTGCCAGCTACCACACACTGGAAAGGGCTACCTAGCCAAAGTAAGTGCAACCATAAAGTGAGACACCATGGATGTCAGTTGCGAAGCATGGTAAAATGTTACGATTCCAAGGGTTTAATAGCCTAACTTTACACGTTCTACAAGTCTTATTGTAACACCCCGGATTTTTGCCAACCTGAAATTAGACGTCCTTAGGCAATGGGTCAACCATAACACCTTGGTAACCTCTTAGGAATCAATTCCAAAGCCAAAGGAATCATTTAGAACCTAATTCTTTACAAATTTAACGTGAATTAACTAGCGCTACACTAGATTTCCTGCAAAATTAGCACCAATAACTTTAAATACGATCTGTAAGACCCAAAACCTCTAGAATTGTTACCGCTATGTTATCCTAAAATCTAGGATCAATCTCTAAGCCCAGTTGACCTCGGGACCATTTAGAAACTTCGTATCGGACCTGGACCGCGCGTCGAAAGTCCGATAGCGATGAACTTAGACCATTATGACCGCCTAGTTGGACTTGACTATCACTTCGAAAATCAAGCCCAAACAATGCTCTGGGGCGATTTCCTTGAGTCCGAAGTAAAGAGAGTAAGAAAAGGAAGATTTTTAGAAAATAAATTAAAATCTGGAACGTTTCACTTGCGCATTATTTTTAAGCGTTCTGACCGTCAGAATTCGACCAAATTTCACCCTCGGATCAGAAAAATTTACCCTTACATGTCCAAGGACTTATGGCCTTGATCGGAGTTCGGTAACCGTTGAATTGAAACTGGTCCGCCACGGATGATCTGGAAATCCGATTGGACTGAAAACCTAACTAACTAAAGATCCGATGTTAGTGAGCTTAAGTCCGACCGCATTTGATAACAGGACCTCCAAAAATGCTCCGTTGGATCGAAACAGACCCACTTTGGTTATAACCTAAGTATACCTTGACTTGGAGTCCGTTTTCGTTATATTTGGGCCTATATAAGGACCTTAAACCCTCCCTCATTCAGCCCATACGAATTTGAGAGAAAACCTAGGAGAGAGGAGAGAAAAGAGAGAGAAAGTGTGAGAGAAGTGGGAGAATCTTTCTGCTATTCTTCCCTACCGATCTGCGTGCTTAACCATCACTTTGCAATCACTATCCCGGCGATTCCGACTTCGTTCTTAGGTAAGAAATCTTAACCATAACCTGTTTTGAAGCTTAGAATAATCTAAGTGATATTGTAGCTAACCTATTTCATGCTACAGGTTACCCTTGTGCCGTAGACAAAGACTTAGAGTCTCTGTCGAGTTCGTTGCGATTCTACGGCGTAAAGTGCGGACTATATGCGTTTAGGTTATGGTTTTCAAGACTTTCAATGTTAAGTAATGAATTATTCTTGCTTAGGATGCTATTTCACATGTATAAAGTATTGTCCGTTTCGTTTTTCAGTTATATGTTAATTATGTTAAATATACTGTATTCCTCGTATTTGTAGAAAATACCGTATACGTATGAAATATGAATTTGAGTTTGCCATTATTAATCACTGTCTATGTATGCTAGATGCATGTGTATCAACTTCTGGGTGAACGGATTAGCCTAATACATGTTTATCAACATATGTGGGGTATGTCATATTGTGTAGTCTAAGTGTTTGTGAAAGTGACTGCATGAGTATGGAGTTCGCTTTCATGTTTGCCATGACTAACTGTCATGGATATACGATTGATGTATAGGCGATAACCCATTAATGAAAGGATTTGCCCTAATACGTATGCTAATGAATGCAAAATATGTATGATATAATGTGTAATCTAAGTGTTTGAATAAATGCCTTAGTAGTTAGTAAAGTATGATTGCTAAGCTGGTTGAGGTATGGATCTCCATCACAACACGTGAGTCTATGAATTCCTTCATGAATAATGTAACTTAGATTATCCATGCTAAGTGAGTGTATGATTTCCTCCATGGATTGTGCTCTTAGTTGAAGCATGTTAAATGTGTGGATGAATTCCTGCATGTACTATTTACATTCAAGTTATACTTCATGATTGTTCATATGGATGCAGAATATGAATCATATGCTAGTTATTGTATGTGTATGTGAATGGGATTGTGCTACAGTCCAGGCAATTGGAAATCGTTCCATAAATAGTGGTCGAGGTTGTCTTCGCCAAATAGGATGAGTTTAGCGAATTTGAGTCGTGCTTGGGGTGTTCGGCAATGGTTAGGCCACACGGAGTGCTTATGCATTCCATGTCGTTCAACTCAACGTACGCTTGGCCTAGTTGAGCTTATCAACTAACCCGATTTACCGATGTTTCTACACCATGTTTGGTCGCAACTGTTTGAATCTAAGACACCGAGCTTACCAGTGAAACTCCAGTTAACCGTGGTACCATGATCCCCTAAGACTCATGAGCCGGGCATGGTGGTATGGGACACCGTGGTCGAGCTGTCGGCCTACGCTAGGGCCACAAACCTCCCCGTAGTGACCAGTGAGCACCCTACTCTGAGCAGATTATGGTGATATGGGACACTATATTCTTGTTGTTGGCCTACACTGTTTGGTGATGGGGGAGTGGAGCAACGATTGCGCGCAACAACCCTAGCAGCCCTCTGTAGTGACCTTGAGTTTATCCTGACACTGCATAGGGGCGACGAGTCCTGTTGCAGTCTTGAGGATATAAGTAGGCCTATATTGATAGGGTGATAGGGGAGAGGAGCAACGATTGCGCGCAACAGCCCTGGCAGCCCTTGCAGCGACCTAGAACCATAGCATCGTTTGAGATTCCTAGGACTGATGACCCTAGAATGGATCAACGTTGGGAAATGATACAAGGGAGGTGTCTTAGCTTCCCAATCCTGCTGTATGAAAAGGACTAATAGGAACTTGGTAATCATACTCATGACATCGCACTACATGTGCCATTGGCGTTGGTGTGAGAGCACAGTGGTAGTGATTCATGTCGCGATCGTTAGATGATGTCGCATGAGGGAGTTTGTGGTGAGGGCATGCATCATTCTTCATATCATTCTTGCATTAACAAAAGTATCTAGGACATGTTTGATTGTACTGCTTTATCATTACTGCTTGATTGGATTGATAACATGTTAACCTTTGTTGTATATAGATTCCACTGAGTTGATCACTCACTCCCACGTTACGGGACGGTGTTGGCCACACCAACCAGTCCCTGTTTTAGTTTCAGATGATGGTGATGCTTGCGAAGCAGAGCCGAACTTGATGATGTTGAGGAGGATTCCTATATGCAGGTTCTGATCGACAGGGTTTACAGGGTTACTGATTAGATGCCAATACACTTTGTATTTCTCCTTTTATTTAAACACCCATGTATATTCTTTTCTTTCCATTTTTGGAGTATACATGTATTTAGTTAACCTGGTAACATGTTCACACTCTGGAGACTTACAATCATTTATACATTTTATATATTTATCACAGTCTTCCGCTTGCGAAATTTAACTGTCTCTGGAGTATGATATGTTGTTTTGGCTTAATCCACTTCATGTTTTATGCACTCATACAGCCGACATTCATCCATCATTGAAAATGTGCATGAGTGATGTTCTGGAACTCGGGAGCTGAGTTTTTGCTCGACCCCCGATTTTCGGGATGTTACACTTATGGCTTTTGGCACATTGGTTAGGTTCTTAGCAATTCGTATCAGACTCTTTATTTGGCTTCAAGTACTTTGTAAGCTTTATTGATGAGATCAACCCTAATTGCTTTTGGATATAAATAAAGTGGAGTTGACTACACTATTTGTCAACCAGAAAGCTTTTAAAAGAGTGATTATTTTAGTGTACGTTGATGATATTATAATAATAGGTGACGATAATCAAGCCATTCGGCAGTTGAAGCATGATCTTAAGACATGATTCGACATAAAAGATCTTGGTAAATTGAAGTACCTTTTTCAAAAAAGATAATTTTCTCATCACGGAGGAAATACGTATTACACCTGCTCAAGGACACAGGAAAGTTGGTTGTAAAGCCTGTCGATATGCTAGTTGATTATAATGTTTGACTTTCTGAACAAATGTGAAAGCCTATTAAAGACATTGGGCAGTATCAACGACTAGTTGGATGACTCATATACTTCATTATTACCCATTCGGACATTGCTTAAGCCGCTTCTTTGGTCAATCAATTCATTCACAAGCCATCATCCATCCACATGGAAGCTATAAGTTAATTCTTTGGTATGTAAAGAGCTCTATTAGAAAGGACTGCTAATAAAGTGTAATAGGAATCTAAAGATTATGGGCTACTCAAATGTTGATTGGGTGGGTTGTCATCTTCATAATATGTGTACCTTGTTGGTGGTAATTTAGTTACGTGGGAAAGAAAAAATAAAATGTTGTTACTCGATCCAGCGCAGAAGCGGAGTATAAAGCAATGGCCTTAACCACATGTGAACTTGTTTGGATTAGAGCTCTTCTTAAAGACATAGGCTTATTGATTTGATTGTGACAATTAGGTGACCATTTATATTGTCATTAATCTTTTGTTTTATGAGCATACAAAACACCCTGAAATAGATTGTCACTTCGTCAAGGAGAAGGTTCAGGGTAAGGTGACATCTACTCTGTTTGTATGAACTAAGGACCAACTAGTCAATTGTTTCACAAAAGTTGTTGGAAAATTAAGGTTTCAAAGTTCGTTGCGCACATTGGGCATTGTCGATATCTCAACCCCAACTTGAGGGGGAGTGTTGAAGAATATTTTTAAGACACTACGACCCCAAGCACCAAGATAGGCAGATATGTCGGAAATCGACCGTATGTGACCGAGATCAAATAAGATCGGTCGCCTATTCAACCACTTGCAAAGCATTTCTTAAGATGATCAAGCGATTACCAGAGGGTGGGGTTTGTCCTCTGAAAATGGGTTACACCTCTACCTTCCATATGAAAGGACTTTTTTTTCAATACAGATAAGATAAAAAGGAAATTCTTACAGTCGGTCGCAGAGAACAACTTCAGAGTGCCTTTCTGGATAGAGAATTTGCTTGCTACTCAAACTGAATCCAGCGTATGGGCATAGACTCGAATTATAGCTAAAGTTAACAACTACTTGGTTACTACTACAAATTACACTAAGGAAATTAAATGGTAGATAATGCTAAGGAGCATAAAGTAATTTAAATGTAGATTTGATTTGGTTCTATTGTTATGAGATGCCTTCTTATGCTAAATTCCATTGCTATTTATATCCTTAAACTGACTATCCGGATGATTCCCACGTTATGACGGTTACTATAACCATTTCAATCATTACTAACCTTTTGGAATGCTCCTTCTAAGCCTATCATCTATCCTATAACTGCTCCAAGCTTCCTTATCGACTCGGCCACCCTTGCTTTATGGATGATGTGGCATTGCTCGATAGATGCCAGTTATATCACTGCAAAACCCCTTTCGAATATCTCTGTAGATTTCAAATACATCATGCAACTATCATAAAATTTTACATGTCCCTCTCTTATTGGCTCTCTAGGAATGGACAAAAATAGGGTACAACATTGCTCCCCATGCCGCTTCGCCTTTGGTAAAAGGTGAAAGCGACGTCTGACCCCTCATAAATGTGGTTGTTCTTTAGGCTACGTGGCGATGCTTCATTTACTACACATGACCTAGATAATTCTGAATGACGGTCGTGTTTTCCTTCAATAAAATTGCCTTTTGTCATGTTATGTGCATCACACATACTACTCACTTGGCCGTATTATTCCCCACATAGAACAATATCATTATTGTTGTGATATCGGCATTCATAATTTCAGAACCAAAAAAAATACCAAACAATGGTATGACCATTATGATTGACTGCATTCAATCTATGATATTTCACCAATGAGAATCGTCCGGCTGTATGCACCATCACATGAATGTGAAAAAGGACTAAGGTCAATACGTTTATCAAAATTTACCTTATTGGCCGGTTCTATGTAGATGAATGTTATCATTGATTGGGTTATTGATGATTTCCCACTCAATTAAATCGACCGATGTAGTGCCATGTTCCGAGCTTGATCACCGTCAACACTTAGTAATTTCCTCTTTCTTTTGTCATAACTGTCTGGCTAACGGGGTACAGGAAAATGGGGAGATGCGCATGCCATTTTTTAAGGAGTCGGCATTTATTGCGGCTACATGTTCCAACTTCCTAGAAATACGATTCGACGTTGCAAGCCTTAATTCGATTATTCTAACTACCACGTTTATCAAATGTGGTCATTAAATGGCTTCGATGTTGCTTATAAAAGCATCATTCCTTTATATTTTGTATCCTACACCTCTCTATTGCTTCCTTTACCTTTGAACTGTTTATAGACTCAACCTCATGTCTTCCTCCATCTTCTACACACAATCCCTAGCCTTTCTGAAGGAGATTCTTGCTATGAGGATCGAGTATTTCTCTCAATGTACTCTCTTCCACAATGTTTATCCTTTCATCAGGGATGCTATAGAGGCTTCTCAAACTAACCCACATCTTAAGGAAATTTTAGAGGTTTTGACCAAACTGCAGCATCTTGGGGATGTTTACTTCAAAGCAAGCTTGGAGGTACAAAAGTACATTAACTTGATGAGGGAGTGCTCTGTTGTTCATGTGGAGTCCAAACCCTTTCCGTGCGGTTGTGACATGGTATAAAACCATCGCCTACACTGGAACTGTCAACATCACTTCAACAAGACAATACCGTGAACGTTCCAAGTCCAGCGCCAAGAACTAGCTGATGATCACAATGAGACCAAACATCTCTATCCTAGGAGGGTTCACCCTAACTCTCGGGAGCTCATGGCCTTTGTGGAATCTCAAATCAACCTTTACCAGACTTGATCGCAAGAGAGCACTACCTGGAAGAAGGAAGTTAAAAGCGAGGTCGCTGTAATCGGTCCCCAAACCGATGAAGTCTTGGCTTTCCTCAACCGTATTACTGTTGGGCAGCAAGCTTGGAGGAGTCAGAAGAAGCAGGTCGAGGAGGCTAGAGAAACTGCACCAAAGGAGTTCGAGGAGATTAAGATAGCATATACATGAGTTGCTTGAAGCCCTTACTTTTCCTTACTACATTTACATTTTTTTTATGGCCGATGGCCTAAATTCCTTCCTACGGCAACAAAATCCTTTTTCTTTCCATGATTAGCAGTAGGACGTTTATTGGATACCCTTTTTTTATTACTCGGCCTGACCCTGCACTACCTCGCATAAAGAGGGGTAGTAAGTTTTTAAGAATTGACCGTTAATTAGAATTCTTGCAACTTTTCCATCCTTAGATAGTAGAATGCTCGCTCTTTCCGATCATTGTATTCTTGGGCTAGTAGTGCTCCAACCAACTCTGCCGATGCTACGACATATAGCTTGAGCGAACGACCTTTGACTAGTGTCACTAGCATTGGCGGCTTCGTCAAATACTCTTTAATCTTTCTAAAAGCCAGCTGATGTTCTACCTCCCATTTGAACTCAACTCCATGCTTTAGTTTTATCAATGGAGAAAACATGTTAGTTTTTCATGCACACTTAGAGATAAATCTTCGCACATAAAATTGACCAAGTCGAGGAAACGTTGCAATTTCGATATGTTCCTTGGCGGGTGAGCATTTATAATTGCTCGAGCCTTATTTTGGTCCACATCGATCCCTCACAAATGTACAAGGAATCTCAAAAAATTACTGACCAACACCTCAAAGGCATACTTAAGAGGGTTCATTTTTAACTTGTGAAGCCTCATTCGCTCAAACAACTTACGTAAATGAGAGAAATGGTCCCCTACATGGGTTAACTTAACTACTATGTTATCGACGTAAACTTTCATGAATTGGTCAATCATATCATGGAATATAGCATTCATTGCCCTTCAATAAGTAGCCCCCGCATTCTTCAGACCAAATGGCATAACGACCCAGCAATAGGTTCCCAAAGGCCTAGGGCACCTAAATGCCATTTTTAACACATATTCGAGCGTAATGTATATTTTCTTATACCCAGAATGGCCATCCATGAAGGAAATTATCTGGTGTCCGGCTGCTCGGTCGATCAATTGAACGGCTACGGGCATCAAATATTCATCATTGGGTGTGGCCAAATTTAAATTTCTAAAATCAATGCATGCCCATAACTACTATTCTTTTTTATCACTGTGACTACGTTCAAGATCCATTCAACATACTTAATAAGCCTGATGAAACTGGTCTTTAGTAACTGTTCGATCTCTTCTTTTATTTTCTGAGTGACTTTTGTTGTCATTCGCCTAGGTGGCTGCTTGTACGGTTGATACCCTTCCTTTATTGGCAACCCGTGCTCAACTAAGCTTCGATCTAGTCCTGGCATCTCATGATAGTACCACGCAAAGCAATCAACACTCTCTTAGCAAACCAATGAGTTCGGCTTTATTTTGTGGCTTTAACAATCCACTGATAAAGGTTGGCTTATGGTCTTGCCGGTCCCTAGGTTCACCTCGACCAAGGGATCCTGAACCTGAGCCTAAGAATCTTTTAACTTATCAGGGGCTTCTTTTAAGTCCAGGTCTATTTCATCTCCATTTACTTCATCAGGCAAAACAATTGTATCGGCCAAATTTACAAAGCAATCGTTGTTAACATATTTTAGACTTTCTTTGAGCCTCTTTATTCTACTCGTGAAGTCGGTTATTCGTTTCTCGTCTATCGGTGTACTAGTCATGTGATTTATTCAATGGTGCAACGTAGAACCCGCCGAGAAGGTACAACGTCCACTGGCAGGTTATTAACTAGACAAATTACAACAATAACATCTCACACAATATTGTCTGGATTCTTCTTAACAGATATCCCAGTCAAACGCCCATGCTTGTTTCTTCTAGTGAAGCGAATCGATCCTACTTCATCTCCATAGTAGTAAGCCTCATTTGCATTTAATGTAGCTAAGAATGACATATTATCAGCCAATACCAATTCGACTTTATCCTAATTCCAAATATATTATAAATTGATGCAAAGACGATGGGATACACACAAAAGAGTGGATCCAAGCTCTTCCTAGTAGTGCATTGTAACTGGACGAAGTATCGACCATGAAGAAGGGAGCCAATACTCTTTTAGTTCCTATGGTCAAGTCAACCGGTAATACACCGTGTGTATTCGTGACATGCCCAACAAAGTTACTAACTGTAACCTTGGATGGGATCAAATCATCTAGAGTCCCAATTTTGGTATCATTCTGTCTGGGAGAAGATTAACGGCGTCCCCATTGTTGACCAAGATTTTGGTGACTGGGCAGCCCTCGAGGTAGGCAGATATGTATAACGGTTTAAGATGGTGAGTCATATCATGAGTGGGCCTTTTTATGACTACTCTTTCGAGCGATGCCCCTGACTCCATGGTAACAGTATTTAACTATGGTGTGTCACTCACTCTCGGTGCTCCTTCAATTGCATCTTTGATGTAGAGCGGGTTACGGATAGTTTCATGGCCAAGATGGATCAAAAAAGGCCTAGTCGACGACAAAAGTCATCAAGACCGTCAAAACCTTAAAACAATCATATCTCGCAAACCGGAATGAGTTACTCAACGTACCATATATGATTTTGGGGTAGGACGAGCTACTTTATCCAACCAACCTGGCATATCCGGGTTGCCCATGCCGAATTTGCAAGATTCCATCAGATCGATGATCAAATTCCATGTTTATTTCCGTTTTTACTATTTTTAGTAAGTTTTAGTTTGATTATAACTCTTCATCCATTGGGCTTTAGGAGTTGTGTCCAACATGAAAAGTGTTTATAAAAACTAGGAGAATAACGTGGTTAAGCCACATAGGACACTTACTATAAATAGAAATTTACTATTTATAGTAATTACGAATTTTAGGGAGTTCTAGTTGTAGTTTAATTCCTAAACTTATTCCAAGTCTTTGGTATCCCTATTTAAAGGGTTGTAGTTTCATTTATTTCATCTATCAATCAATTTACAAATTTTCATGAATACTATTTCTATTTTCTTACTTTTTCCTCATAGATTTGAGAAGTCTCTGTGAGGAGTCCAGAGAAGCTTCGTGGATTCAAAGTAATTATCCTTGAGGAAGACGGTGATCAACCTCATCACGTTCATCCCTACATCAATTGGTATCAGAGCGAGGATTTCCCTCGGGCCGATGGCAAACAATGAAGGTATGATCCAAAATCCTATAGACGGTGATCCAAGGATTCGTTATCTTGTGGGAAGAATAGAAGCTTTCCACTGGGAGAGTCAGTTGACCATGCAAGGGCTGCAGGAAACCCTCGACCGTCTTGCGGATGCACTACTTCCGCCTAGAGCCCTAGGCAATGCTCCACCACCCATGGTTTCTGTATGGCACAACTCCGATTTTCGTAAAGCACTACTAGTGGAAAACCGTAGGGCTACACCAGATGATTCAAGCTCTAGCGACAAGAATCTTAATGAAGGCTTTGCCTGACGACCAATTCATGGAGGCGATCATCTAGATCGTGCTGAAAGAGACTATAGAGATAAAGTTGAACTTCCTAGTTTTAATGGTTTATTATACATATAAGATTTCCTCGATTGGCTAGCTGAGGTATAGAGATATTTTGATTACATGGATGTGCTAGATCATAAAAAAGTAAAATTGGTAGTGTTTAAATTAAAATCTGGTGCTTCTGCAAGGTGGGAGCAATTACAACTCTCATATGCCTGCCAGAACAAGGCGCGCATCTCATCATGGCCACGGATGAAACGTTTTCTTCGATCACGATTCCTCCCCAGTAATTTCGAGCAGATATTATTCCAACAATATCAGAATTACCGACAAAGAAATCGAACCATCACAGATTACATTGAAGAATTCCAGCGGTTGGCAACACGAAACGATCTGTTAGAATCTGAGTCACAGAAGGTGGCACAATTTATAAGAGGGTTACGATAAACAATTCAAGATCGAGTATAGATGCACCCAGTCGGGACCGTGGATGAAGCAGTTCAGTTGGCAGGTAGGGTAGAAATGCAACTTGCAAGAGTCTCAAATTGACTTTATCCTTCAACTCAACCCCCCATAATGGGTCCTGCGCAGGATCCAGTGCTGGCACGAAGAAAAAAACTAGTAGGAGAACGTCCTTAACCTCCCACGACCGCAAACGATGATATGGGAAGCGACTCATCTAAGCTTTAACGCCCAGCAACCCACTTGACCATTAACAAAAGGGGCACTAAAGGTGAGGCCGTAGAAGAAGACCCTAGCCTTAATGAAGATGAACAAGCTACTGAGGAAGGGGCACATGACGAAGAATGGATGGGCAAGGATCATGGCGAATCTCTAGTCGTGAGGCGATTAATGTACACCCCACGAAAAGAATTACATCCACAACAACATAATATATTCCGTACGTAGTGCACCATCAACAGCAAAGTCTATGATGTGATCATAGACAGTGATAGCAGAGAGAACATCGTCTCGAAAATGATGGTGGATAAGTTGCAACTACCTACGACAAAACATCCTTCCCCTTACTCAATTGGCTGCATTAAAAGGGTGAACGAGATCAAGGTAACTGAACAATGCACCGTCTCGTTTTCAATTGAAAAAAATTATAAAGATCAAATACCTTGTAACGTGGTTGACATGGAAGCATGCCATATATTACTCGGTCAACCATGACAAGCAAACCGTGATGCAACCCACAGGAGATGAGACAATGATTACGTCTTTGTCAAGGATAATCGAAAAATAATCCTGGCCCCTATGGCACCAAAGAACCACCCTAAAGCCTCTAAAGTGGAGGGGAGTTCCCTACTGACCATTCGGGATTTCATACAGGAATCCAAGGAAATAGGCGAGGTATACGCCGTAGTGATAATGGGCGAGGAATCGAAACCCTTAGGCATTCCTCTAAGTTTAAGGCCTTTCCTAAACGAATTTAAAGAAGTCTGGCTTGATGATTTATTCAATGGATTGCCCCCCATGAGAGACATCCAACATCACATAGCCTTGTCCCTGGGGCTAGCTTGCCCAACTGCCCTCACTGTCAGGTGAGTTAGAAAGAATGTCAGATCTTGAAGGCAGGAGTAAAGGAACTGATCGATACTAGTCAAGTCAAGGAAAGCATGAGTACATGTATTGTGTCAGCTTAAGAGCCTAGTGTCAATTACAAGAAAATGGCTAATAAACATCGGCATCAAAAGTTATCTCAGAATCATGAACCAAATCCCTTGAGTAACTCGAGGACAAGTTTTTTCCAAGCAGAGGGGTCTAATGTAGAACGTGTCACAAATACATTCCTAGCATGGTTGGACCAAAAGAAGGTGAACCGTAAATTGATCATAACTTTTGATCCGCGTATCGTTACGGCGCACCAGATCGAGTATCATGAACCGAAGCAGCACGAGAACTTGAGGACGAGTTCTTTTGAAGTGGAGGGGACTGATGTAGAGCAGGTCACAGACAGTTTCATGGCCAATATGGATCAGAAAAGGCCTAGTTGTCGACAAAAGTCATCAAGACCGTCAAAACCTTAAAACAGGCATATCTCGCAAACTGGAATGAGTTACTCAACGTACCATATATGATTTTGGGGTAGGACGAGCTACTTTATCCAACCAACCTGACATATCTGGGTTGCCCATGCCAAATTTTTGAGATTGCATCAGATCGACGGTCCAATTCCATGTTTATTTCCGTTTTTACTATTTTTAGTAAGTTTTAGTTTGATTATAACTCTTCATCCGTTGGGCTTTAAGAGTTGTGTCCAACATAAAAACTGTTTAGAAAAATCTTTAAGAGTTGTGTCCAACATGAAAAATGTTTTAAAAAATTAGGAGAATAACGTGCTTAAGCCACATAGGACACTTACTATAAATAGAAATTTACTATTTACAGTAAGTTATGAATTTTAGGGAGTTTTAGTTGTAGTTTAATTCCTAAACTTATTCCAAGTCTTTGGTATCACTATCTAAAGGGTTGTAGATTCATTTATTTCATCTATCAATCAATTTACAAATTTTCACGAATACTATTTCTATTTTCTTGTTTTTTCCTCATGGATTCGAGAAGTCTCTGTGAGGAGTCCAGAGAAGCTTCGTGGATTCGAAGTAATTATCCTTGAGGAAGACGGTAATCGACCTCATCACGTTCATCCCTGCATCAATTTTTTGGGGGAAAAGAAGCATGTTGTATCACTATCGGAGGATTGAGCTCCTCTACGTCACCTACCATCTTACTGGGCTGAAATGGCTTGGCCTAAAAACTGGATGGGAGAGTAAGTACCATGTTGCAACTAAACACCATGGGTGACAATGATCCAAAAACAATCTTGGAAGTCAAATGTTGCCCCCAAGTGTTTCTAAACCGTGTTGCTCATCAGAACCTACACCAGAATATCTGGCGTTCTTATCAGTCATCGAAGATGCCCTTATCTACTTGAAAGTAGGTGAAGACACTTCTAATGCTTCAGCTGTCGCCACTAGTTCTTCAATCAACATATCATCACCTGAGAACCACTCGTCGCTTAGATAATTGGACAAGTCATCGCGGTTGTCAATGTTGCCCAATTATGTTATATTGTTAGGCAGGGTACGATCTTTCATGACCTAATCATGCATGATGGGTTTCAGAATTGCCTTGACCGTGTTTACGATCAATTGTTCCTCTGGTTGAGGAATTCTCCAGAATGGACGTGGTTGCATGGCTCCCGACCGAGATGCATTCTTGGTCTCTGTCAATTCTCTTATTCTACTTTCTTGAAACTATTGCGAATGGCATTTATGGGTTCGAGTCATTACTTCAGGGGCTGCAAGAAATTTGGGATGCCTTACCCTTTCTAGACTTCCTCTTGAGTTGGTGGTGACTTAACCATTCTTTGACTCAGAGTCCTCCACCGAGAGTGCAGTCGTGAGGTGAGAACACTTTTCGTGGTCGATAGGGCTCTCTTTTGTCGGTTCCTCTTAGAGTTGCATGTCTAACCCATATCATTGGTTGAAGCGGAGCTTTTAAGTCTTGGACCATTCTGGCAAATTGACTGCATAGTTGCGAGTCTCGACCACTATGATCTCTCAATTGTTCTGCGAAATCTGCAGTCATTGTATAGGATTGATATTGCTCTAACCTTTGTTGTCGTGATGCGCCATGGTAATTACCAGGACCAAGATCAACCCTTTGCCTTGGTCGATCCAATTTTCGTAGATTCACTGTGGCCTTATTAACGTTCAGATTAAGAGGGAACGGATCAATATCAATCAACATTACTTCTTCGCCCTTATCAAGGAATTTTAACAATCCGCGATCAATGTTATCCTGGATGATGTTCCTGAACATAATGCGCTTGTTAGTGGAATGAGAACGCATGTCATGCCATTTGCAATACTAAACCTTTTTTAATTCATCGGTCGTGGGTATTTTGTGATTACTGGAAACTTTAATAAACTTCTCTGCTAGTAGTATCTCGAATATCTCATTGGCCCGGGTGATATCAAAAGTATATATCTCCTGAGCTTTTTACGTGATTGGCACAGTTGTTTCGGCCTTGACTAGCGCTAAGCATATGGGTGGCTTTTTTGTCACTGCCTCAGCAATCGCAATTTCATAGTTAGGGCCATGATAATGTCCCGATTGTCAAGTTCTTTTGCTTGGCTCCTTTCTGAAAAAGCTCCTCATATCTAGAAACTTTCGTAGTGAGATTATACAAATCCACAAACTTTGTTCCAATGAATTTCTTTCGGAGTTTGTATTCCAGGTCGTCATGTGCAAGTTGCACAAATTCGGCCTCAGTTGTGACAACCTTGTACTAGTTTTTTGCTCTTTTGAACCGTATAATGTAATTCTCGCAATATTCCCCTAGCAATTGTCAGAAGCGTACAAGATCGACCATGATCATCTCCATGTCCTTAGAAAAGAACTAAGCATGGAATTTTTCCTCCATCCCCTGGCAGGTATGGATTGAATTTGGCAATAATTGGAGTACCACGTGAAGGACGCTGCTGTCAGTGAATGACCGAATAATTGCAACTTGTGATAGTTATTGTTAGCCAGTTCACCACACTACATAGTGAATGACCTACATGTTCAATGGTTGATTGACCCGGATCGCCTGAGAATAGGGCAAAATCCGATCGATAGTTCCTTGGCAATGGGTGTTGTCGATCAATCCATTTGGGATATGGCTTATGGTAGGCCGGGATAATATTGCGGCCAAGGACTTGGCCAACCTCTTAGAGCATTTGCATGTTGAGGTTCAACCATCGGTGGTGGATCAGGACCTATCAGGTTTTGTCCCTCATGGAACAAAAGATTTTTGAAAAATTATTGAAAATGTTGTCCTCCCGGCATACCCTGATTCCGAACTTCGGGTATAAAAACTTCGGGGATAAAATTTCTGATCTCCCGCTCTGGTCGCATGAACTTAGCGGGCAGTAGAGCACTTCACCTATCCTAGATCCGAATGGGAGGGGTGTTCCATTGTAAGGGAGGTATCGATGGTGGCCGAACCATGTTACTGACGGAACTTCCTTCGGCATTATATTGCGTTACCATAGGTGCTCTTTTGGTGACGATGGCCATTAATCGATGCATGGCTTCGATCAAGTTAGCCATCTATCTATTAACAATCTTAGTATAAACACAGAATTGCTCGACTTAGACATAAACCAACCATGCCTGAGCTCTCCTATAATCCTTAAATTGACTATATGGATGTTTCATATGTTCTAATGGTTACTATAACTATTTCAAGCATTATTGACCTTATGGAGCCTTCCTTTTAAGCTTGTCATCTGTCTTGTAACCACTTCGAGCTTCCTTATCGACTCAACCACATTCCACTCGACTAGGGGTGTACACGAACCGAGCTAGCTCAATTAGCTCGCTCGACTCGACTCGAAAAAGCTCAATTCGACTCAGTTCGAAGTTGAGTTCAAGCCGAGTCAAGCTGATTTTTTTAGCTCGAAAATGAGTTCGAGCCAAGTTCGAGCAGGCCCCAGCTCAACTCGACTCAACTCAGATCGAATCCAGCTCAAATCGAACTCGGATCAAACCAATTCGGTGACTTGGTTACTTTGCCATTGATGTTGCTCACCAAGAGTTTGATAAAATGACTCAACGAAGTGTGGCCGGTGGCAAGGAAGGTATGTACATGAAACAAATATCCTTTTTTTCTTAGGTTTTCTTGGTTTTTATGTTGTTTAGAAGGTGTTTGATAAAATACTTGTAAAACCATTGCTTTTATTTCACATACAGAGGTATTTTGAAGGTGCAGTTCAAGTGTTTGTGGAAATGCCTCAATGGCGAACTCGGCTCGATCTTGGCTCGAACTTGGCCCGAGCTGGCCTGAGCTACTGACCAAACCAAGCCAAGCTGGCCAGTCAAGCTCGAGGACCAAGATGAGGTCAGCCAGTGGCCGAGCCGAGTCGAGCTGAGGCCAGTTCAACTCGGTTCGACGCGATGTACACCCCTACACTCGACCACCCTTACTTGTGGATGACATAGCTTTGCTCTATAGACACCAACCTTATCACCGCAAATCCCGAAACAAATATCTCTGCATATTTCAATACATCACGCAACTCTCGTAATATTACACGTCCCTCTCTGATTGGCTCTTGTAGGACCGACAGGAACAGGGTAATAATAAGAAATTTGAAAGTCATCTCTCACTTGTTTTTCATAATGTGGGTCCAACATAGTGAGTGACCCAGATCCTGAACATATGTGCCTCCTAACCCTTACCTACCTACTACCCCTGTAGTTTTGATACACAAAAATCTTGTTAGCATCTATTCTCGCCAACGTTGTAAAAAATGATTTTTGAGTTTGATCATAACTAAATCCATGTGGCTATATAAGCCCAATATGTAGCGACCCTAGGATGAGCATTCACGTGCCCAAGTTTAATAAAACAGTTGAGATGATGAGTGGCATTCAAATGGACGGTTGAAACCAGAAATCAACAAGTTTAACGGAAACATTGATGGCCAAGATCCTGTTCAGCAGAAATTTCAGACCAAGGCTCATCCCATCCATGATTGACGGCGGCACACGGACGCGTCAGATCATCTGACTGGAAGGCGTACGGTCATCACCCAGCCACACCGCATGCTGGATAGGATAGGCGATGGAAGTCGAGTAGGCAATCAGTAACGACAAGACTCAGAAAAATAAAGAATTCCTACTTGCATTTGAGTGCGCCGTAGACGTGGACTGCGTGATGTGTGGTGCCGCTATCGACAAGGGGTCTCTGCGGTGACCCCACATGGGACGCGGATTGGGCGACGCGGATTGGATACTGACAGGTTGAGTAGCGAGTCGGCTACTGAAATGACGTCATCATGTTTTGTGGGCCACTATGGGTTGTATGTATTCCGGACGCGGATTTCCTGCGAAAGCCTTTTGCAGGAAGTTCCTGGGCTGGAAACCCAGGTGGGGCCCACTGTGATGTTTGTGAGAAATCCTCGTCTTCCATCCGTTTTGTGAGTTAATTTCAGGACATGATGCAAAAAACGAACTGTATCCAAAGCCCGTACAAAGGAAAATGTGGTTAGGGAAATTCCTACCGTTGAAACCTACCTGGTTCAACGGTAATGTTTACATGACATACATACCATCCATACCGTTAATAACTTCGTTCCTACTGGGATGAATTGAAGACACGAATATTAGCATGATTCAAAACACGAATATTAGCATGATTCAAAACAGTTGTGCCCATGATTATTTCAACCGTGGACGTTCAATTATCACGTTTTTGGCTCACTTGAGCTTTGGAAACGGTTCATTTTTAGCATCATGTCCTAAAATAAATTTACAAAATGGATAGATAGGGAGTATTTCTCACCAACATCATAGTGGGCCCCACCTGAGTTACCAGCACAAGAACTTCCTACCACCTGCCTATGGCCGGTAGTCAGTGCTCCGTGGCCCCACCATGAAGTATGTGTTTCACCTATACTATCCATCTATTGTTTTAGATCATTTTACTGTATGGGACCAAAACTGAGGTATATCCCAATCTCAAGTGGATCACATTACAGAAAATAGTGTTGAATGAGCTTCAATCATTAAAAACTTTTTGAGGGCAATAAAAGTTTTGAATCAAGCTTATCTTTGTTTTTTCCTTCACGTGGGTTTACATATTGGATGTCAAATAAACATTACAGTAGTCCTTAGGAGGATTTTAATGGTGGATATCCAATCACTATTTTTTTCCTGTGGTGTGATCCACCTAAGATTTATATTCCTATCATTTTTGGTATAAAGCCCTAAAATGATCGATAAAAATAGATGATAAGCATGGATGAATCACATACATCATGGTGGAGCCCACAATGCACAGGTAGATTAGCCGATCCCCTCCTATGGATTGGCTACTCCACCTGCCACCAACATGATGGCTGGTGGTCAGTGCTATGTGGACCCCACCGTGATGTATATCTATCATCCATTCTAATCATCCAATTTTACAAATCATTTTAAGGCGTGAACCAAAAATGAGAGAGATATAAATCTCTGATGGACAACATCACAGGAAAACAATAGTGATTAGATATTCAATATTTAAAATTCTCTTTAGGCCCAATTTATTAATTATCTAACATCCAATCTATTGATTATGTCATACAGGCCCCAATGAAAGGGAAAAAAAAAAAAAACAAAGATCAACTTGATCCAAAACTTTTATGGTCTTCAAAAAGTTTTTAATGATCCACCGTTCATTCAATACTCTTTCCTATAACGAAGTGTACCACACCAAAGATAGCAGTGCTGACAATGATTCACACTATTAAAACATTCTTAGGCCCACCATAATGTCTATTTTTAACCCAATCTATCCATAATGTCAAGCAACCCTGGATAAAGAGAAAAAATAAATATCATATTCATCTAAAATTTCTGACTCCAAGAGAGTTTCAATGGTAAATGTTAAATACCGTACTGCTTTTTCCAGTGTGGTCCAGCTGATCTTTGCATCTATGTTTTTTTGGGCTCAACCATTACAACAAGCTCACCATGTGAACGGACAATTAGGTTATAACTCATACCTCAAGATCGGACCCACAAAACTTGGTGACACCAACACACCAGCTACGTTGATGTGCGGCTCACTTCCATGTTATACCACACACCACTGAATTGGACGGAATGTTAACATCACCAAGTCACCAAGTTCTATGGGTCCTGGGTCCTTACTTTTGCCCGGGTGGTAGACTCCCAGGAGTTTCAACTCCCAGGCAAGGGTTCCAGTGCCCATAGGTGGTGAAATTCCACTAGTGTGAGTGTGTGGGGGTGTGTGTGTGCGTGTTTAAAATAAATAAATAATAAAAGAAGTTCTATGGGTCCCATTAAAAGTAATGTGTTATGGGGCCGATTGCTTCCTACCCCGCCTGTCTCTAGCAACGGACCTGTGGTTCTATAGGTGGGACCTCCACAATGTATCTATTTATCCATGCCGTTCATTCTTTTTATCAGTTCATTTTAAGGCAAGTGCATAAAAATGACACAAACCCAACACTCAAGCGGACCACACTAAATAATAAGCTTGGGTTGCGTTAAATGCACAAAGCATTAAATGCAATTGCATTAAATGCAAGAGTCACCTGTGGTGTAGTCTACTTGATAGTTGGATCTGACTCATTTTTGTGCTCATACCTTAAAATGACTTAAGAGAAGGGATGTACGGCATGGATAAACAGATACATCACAGTGGGCCTGCTAACATAACTACCGGTTCTTCGCTAGAGACAATCGGCGTCGGAAACGGATTGGCTACTCCCCTGCCAGCAGCCCGGTGGTCGGTGCTTTGTGGGCCTCACTATGGTGCATGTGTTTCATCCATTCCATTCATCCATTTTTACATATCATTTCAGGACTTGATCCCAAAAATGAGAGGGACATAAATCTCAGGTGGACCACACCACGGGAAAATAATATTGATTAGATATCCACCATTAAAATCCTCCAAACGCCCATTGTACTGTCTATTTGACATCTGGCCATATAGACCTGGATGAAGGGAAAAAAAAAAGATCATCTTGATCCAAAACTCTTATGACTCCTAAAAAGTTTTTACTAGTGGATGTTTATTCAACATTGTTTCCTGTAATGTGGTCCACTTGAGATTGGGATATACCTCATTTTTTTGTCTCATACCATAAAATGATCTAGAAAAATAGATAAATGATATGGATGAAACACATACATCATAATGGGGCCCATAGAACACCAACCACTGGCCATTAGCAGGTTGCCAGGGAGTAACCAATCCTTTTCCAATAAATTAGCCCACATGTTGATTGGAAGCGGATTGGCTGGTGTACCACACACTACCAACCTAGCTGGTGTATGTATGTGGCGTGCGAAGACTGGGAATGATGCTCCTCAAGCTTCTAAGCTGTACAAACGCTCCAAAGGATGTTCACATCGTTAATCCGTTTGGCACCATCATTTTAAATCTTATATCCAAAAATGAGTCATATACAAAACTAAGTGGATCATACCACAAATATCAGTGCGGACAATGATTCACACCATTAAAACATTCTTAGGCCCACCGTAATGTTTATTTTTCACCCAATCTGTTCATAATGTCACACGACTTTGAACGAAGAGAAAAAATAAATATCATATTGATCTAAAATTTCATAACTCTAAAAGAGTTTCAATGGTAGATGTTCAATCCCTGTGGTCGATTTGATCTTTGGATCTATCTTATTTTTTGGCTCAACCATTACAACCAGCTGAGCATGTGGACAGGCAGTTTGGATATAACTCGCACCTCAAGATGGGACCCACATAACTTGGTGACATCAGCACACAGCTAATTTGGTGGTGTGTGGCTCAATTTGCTTCCATGATGCACCACACACGACCAAATTGGCTGGTATGTTAACATCACCAAGCTCTATTAGTCCCATTAGAAGGTATGTGTTATATTAAGGAAATGGATTGGCTACTCCTCTGCCATAAGCTCGATTGCTGGTGGTCGGTGCTTTGTGGGCCCCACATGTATGTGTTTCATCCACTTTTACAGATAATTTTAAGGCTTGATCCAAAAATTAAAAGGGATATAAATCTCAAGTGGACCACACCATAGGAAAACAATAGGAATTGGATATCCACCATTAAAATCCTCTTAAGGCCCACTGTACTGTTTATTTGACATCCAATCTATTGATTAGGTCATACAGACCCGGATAAAGGGAAAAAACAAAGATCATCTTGATCCGAAACTTCTATGACCCTCAAAATATTTATAATGGTCGACGTTCATTCAACATTGTTTCCTATAATGTGGCCCTTGAGATTGGGATATACCTCATTTTTGGTCTCATACCATAAAATGATCTAAAAAAATAGATGGACAGAATGGATGAAACACATACATCATAATGGGGCCCACATAGAACCGACCACCAGCCATTGGTTGGTGGCGGTGGGAGTAGCCAATCAGTTTCCATTATATCCAACTGTTTGTCCATTTGGTGAGCTTGTCTTAAGGCTTAAGCTAAAAAATAAAACAGATCCAAAGATTAAGTGGACCACATTATAAAAAGCAGTAATATATTGAACATCTATCAATAAAACCCTTTTGAGTCATGAAAGTTTTGGATTAATATGATATTTGTTTTTCTTCTTCGTACATGTTTATAGAGTTGGGCATCAAATCGAGTCGAATCAGATTGGATCCAACTTGATTTAGTTCAAAATCTACATGGGTTGACCCGAACTCAATTCGATCTGAGATCGAGTCCGAGACATCTGACTTGAACCGATCCGATACACGGTTGGCCTGACCCGAACCGAGTCCAACTCAGTCAAGGAAACCGAGTCGAATCGGGTTGGGTGCGATTTGAATCGAACCCAAAAGAGAGAAAGCCCATTAGAGAAGAAGCCCAATAGAGCTCTCTCTCTCTCTCTCTCTCTCTAGCCGTAGAAAGGAGTTGGGTTTGTTTCTTATTCAGCCATGGATGCTTCTGCTGGTTTGACAGAGTTCTACATAGACGAAAAATGGAAGCTTTCAAAGAAGGGAAGCACCAGAGGAGATGGGGGGCCTTTCCTTCTTCCTATCTATTAATTGAAATCACGATAGAGATTCCTTCCATGGTGTTTATAGCAGAGAGTCTGTGGAGTCCAACGTGCTCTCAATTGACATCGTATTATTCGGATCGGGTCAAGGAAATTGAATATATCATTGTGGGGCCCATGTAACTTTGAGCTCATTTGAGTCGTTCATACAACTCAAAGCTCGAGGCATGTCTGCGCTTGTCTTCGCACGACACGTATCTACACCAGTTGTACATCTGGTGTGTTGTACACAAAACGGGATGCATGCCTCGGCGTCTGTGCATGCGTTATCTATACAAAAGATTAGGTGTTACCCACTTACCCTTACCGTGCGGCCCACCTTGATGATGTGTTGTATATCCACACCATCCATTGGTTTCTTCGGCCCATTTTAAGGACACGGAACCAAAAAAAAAAAAAAAGGGTAGATCCAAGTATCAGGTGGATTACACCATAGGAAACAGTTTTGTTTGAGTCCCTTACCATTAAAAATTCTAAATCCCCCCCTCCCCCCCCCCCCCTCCCCCGAAGGTTTTCTTAATGTTTATTTTCCATCCAATCTGTTGATGGTGTCAATATGACCTAGAGGAAGGGGAAATCCAACGATCTGATTGGTCCAAATCTTTAGTAGCCCACAAAAACTTTTTAATGGTCAGTCATTACTGTTTCTAGTATTGTGGTCCACCTGAGATTTGGATCTTCTTAAAATTTGGTAACATGTCCTAAAATGAGATGAAAAACAAATGGACTGTGTGGATATAGAAAAAATATATCAAGGTAGGCCCCACAAGGTAAGGGTAACACTACTAAAGTGTTATCCTGTGAACATCAAATATGCTCCCATAAAGAGGCAAACCCAATCATTTTATATCCAAAAAATATCCAAATATAAAGAAATGAAAACCCATTTTAAAAAATGAAAAACCAACAAAAACCCAACAAGAAAAAAAGAAGGAAATGAAGTGAATCGGATGGAGATTTACCTCGAATATGAAGCATACTAAAGGGAAGAAGACTGCGAAGATAGGAATAAACACAAAATCTTCACAGAGAGGGTTATTTTTCTTGGGAAATGGTTTAATCCCCATCACTTTAATTTTTTCAACGGTTAAAGATGCAAACATCCTGTGGCTATATTTAAACTTCATACAACCTGACTGGATTAGATCAGCTCGGTCCGGATCGGATCCAATCGAATTGTATTCCGGTTTGAATCGGTCTGGATTGACGACTAATCCAAACTTAATTTGAAAAACTGTCAGTTTTAAATGGCCCTACACAATTCGTACCAATTTAAACTGTCAGTTCAGCTAAAAATAAATAGGAGCAGGTCAGATCTACCGGATCAAGGCAAACATTCCGGGCGCTATATGTTTACGTGACATCAGAAAGAAAGAGATGGAATGAAAAATAACTGCGGGGTTGATTGAAGTTGACGAGTACCCCTTGACAGCTTACAGAGCTTATAAAGCACAGCCAGACAAATCTCACTGTCCTGTCAACACTAAAGTAGAGGTGGACATGCCCAGCTTTACATGTTTGTGTGGCATCACTAAGAGATGGAATGAAAAATAACTGCAAAGCTGATTGAAGTTGACGGAGTACCACTTGATAACTTACAGACATTTTATGTTTGCTTATAAAGCACGCCCAAACAAGTCTCACTATGTCCTGTCATCACTAAAGTAGAGGTCGATTGGCTGATAACTTGCAGACATTTTATGTTTGCTTGTAAAGCACGCCAAAACAAGTCTCACTATGTCCTGTCATCACTGAAGTAGAGGTGGATTGGCTGATGTACCACACACTACCGACCCGACGGGTGTGCATGTGTCGTGCAAAGACAAGCCACATACATTCAAAGTGTCAGTACGATAAAAGCCTACTGAGTTACTGAGTACGCAATCCGATTTCATGTGAATTGTTCAAAGAATATCAAAGTTACATGAGGCTCATGTATTTATTATATCCACACCGTTCATCCACCTGGCGAGCTTAATTTAAACTAGGAGCCCAAAAATTAATTATATCATGTGTTCAGCTTGATTTAAAACATTTGCACCCCTTAGGAAGGTTTCAACGGTAAGCGTCACTCTCCCCACTGTTTTCTGTGGTGGGTTCACTCCATTTTTAAATCTGTCTCATTCTTTAGATCATGCCTTAAAGTGATATCCCCAAATGCACGAACGGTTTGGAATCAAAACATACATCATGGTGGGCCTCCAGGACTTGGTGACGTCACTAACCAATCAACCTGCCAGTAGGTAAATCGCGCCCTACTCCACCTGTCAGTAGCAAATCCGCGTCCTTAACGAAGGTGGCTACACCTGTAACGAGTTCGGCAGAATTTTAGTGGACGCGGCTTTTCGCAAGAAGTTACTGCGCTGGAAACCTTAGTGGGCCCACCGTGATATTTGTGAGAAATTTACTCCGTCCATCCGTTTTGTGAGATCATTCTAGTACTTGGGATCTAAAAGAGAAGGATCCATGACTCGAATGGGCCGCACTAAAGGAAAAGCTGGGTAGGGAATTTCCTACCGTTGAAACCTCCCTGGGTCTGCATGATGTTTACATGACATCCATGCCGTTCGTAACATCATAGCTACTTAGTTGAGCTTAAAATACAAATATTGCCATCATTCAAAACTTCAGTGAACCCACGAATATTTCAACTGTGGACGTTCAATCCTAACGTTTTCGGCCCACTTGAGTATTAGATCCTGCTCATTTTTGGCCTATCTCCTAAAATGATCTCAAAAAAGGATGGACGGGGTGGATTTCTCACAGACATCACGGTGGCCCCACCTAGGTTTCCACCCTGCGAAAGGCTTTAGGAGGAGATCTGCGTCCAATTTTCATTGTCGACCCCACGTTGGCACGTGTGCTGCGATTCACCTTTAAATCTCCCCACGTCGCTCTCCATGTCATTCATCTAGAGGAAATCATTAAGGCACCCAACGTTTATTCCATCTAAACCTAGAAAGATCCATAAATGCCGAGAACTTATAGGGTCGGGATGCATCGTATCCTGACCGCAAAGACCCATGGATCAATGATATGACCATTGATCGGGTGGGCCCCATTGCTGACAAGGACTGACCGAAAAATCTCCTGTTCTGGAATTTACTGACACCTTTAATCGGTGGCCTAAAGTTAGACAGTAGAGAGAAATTGAAGCAGTGATCTAGAGAAAAAAGTATAAAGATCGATGTCTAACATTTTCAATTGATTCCCAATCCTTTGGTGGATCCCATCAGATAAACGGTCTGGATTAATAAAACATGGGCCCCATTTGTAGATAAGGATCGAGTCAGCCCGCGATTCCCGAAATTCTATTGCCAGACCAGGATTCATGAATCAGAACAAACCCGGAGAACTGGCATCCAAGTAATTCGCAATTACTTTTCAGTTCTACGTTTGTTACTAGGTACCAAAAACAGAGAATAGAGAAGAAGAATACCTGTAGCTCTGCGGCCATGAGGTGTTGTAAGGGCTAGGTCTGTTCTGCTGAGGACTGCCAATGGAAGAAGATTCCGAAGAATCTGAATCGTGGCCATTCTCATCCTCTCCTCCTTTTCCATAGACTTCCTCTTCGTCGTTCATATCCTCTTCCTCACTCTCGATGTATAAGCTCCTTTCTGACACCGAATTCTTCATTCTTCCCTCTTCTAAATCCCCGGCAGAAAAAGAAAGAAAACACAGAATTTCTTAGCACAGATATACGAGATCCGAAACATTCACTTCATGTACGATTCTAACCATGGGATCGGACGGGTATTTTTCTATTGAAGAAGGTTAGGATCGTTCCTTAATAATAATAATAATAATCTAGGATCGCATTTCAAATTCCTAATTTCATTTTCTCTCCAATCACAAAAGAAATAGAAAGGAAACAGATCCAGAATCGGAAACCAGGGAAATGAAAAATGGAAGAACAAAAATCATTGTGATGTGGTCACGAACATACCTTCCCAACTACTATGATTCTTCACAAACTCTCTTTTTTCGTCTGCATAAATAATCTCAGAATATCAGATATTGGATATTTCTGGTGATGAATAACAGAAATTTTTGATTGAAAAGGAATAACAACACAACAACAATAATAGTAATACTAATAATCGGAGCAAAGGTTGAAATTACGTACTCGATACAGGACTTCTATAGCTATTTGTAGAAGTTTCAAGAAGCTGGTATTCAGAGATTTCGGGAGTGTGGGAAGATTACAGAGATTTGAACTAGGGAAGGTAGGGCAGGGGTGTTTACAGAGCTTTTAAAAGCGTTTGATGATGATGATGGAAATCCAAGATTCAAGAGACAAAGATCTGAAGTGGAAGTAGAAGATTGGAGTCGGAAAGCTGGTTTGCTGCTGATTTTACTGCTCTGCTTAAAGAGAGTTCGATGGGAATATGGGTGGAAAGAGAATGTGGGAAAAAAATCGAGATGATAATGAGCGCCTGACATGTACATGTGCGGGACATGTCGAACTTGGCTGGTGGGGCACATGCCTTGTCGTGATCATGGTATTGCGATAGGATACGGTACTGATTTTGATTGATAACTGCTCAAATACTGTGTTTGTAGCATGTTGGGGGTGTTTGGATACTATGTTACTTTTGTAAACCATAAGAGGAATGGGAACGGATTGGCTACTCCCCCTGACACCAGCCAATGGCCGGTGGTCGGTGCTATGTGGGCCACAGCATGATGTATGTGTTTCATCTATGCCATCCATCTGTTTTTAAAGATCATTTTACAGTATACATACAAAAATGAGATATATAAAATTCTCAAGGGAACACATCACAGGAAACAGTGTTGAATGAGGGTCGACCATTAAAAATATTTTGGGAGTCATAAAAGTTTTGGATCAAGCTGATATTTGTTTTTTCTCTTCATCTGGGCCTGTATGACCTAATCAACTGATTGGATGTCAAATAAACAATATAGTAGGCCATAGGAGGATTTTAATGGTTGATATCCAATCACTATTGTTTTCATGTGGTGTGGTCCACCTGAGATTTACATCCCTCTCATTTTGGGGATCATGCAATAAAATGCTCTTTAAAAATGGATGAGGAATGGATGAGATACATACATCATGGTGTGGCTCACAGAGCACCAAACACCAGCCACAGAGCTGGTGTCAGGGGGAGTAGCCAATCCGTTTCCAAGAAGAATAGCAAAAGTACATAATATGCAGATGGTACGGCATGAAATAGACAACGTAACTTATTAAGACGCCATTGCTGGAGCATGTTATTATTGTCCTCCTATTCTTATACCCTTATAAAAGCCAGATGGAAATCCAAATTTAATTTAAAGTAAATTCAAATCTATTTTAATTTACTACTATCATTCAACTTATTATTATTGAATCAAATAAACTAAATAATGTAATTGAACTACAAGCTTTATCTCTTAGCCTTAGCTAAGATATTAGTATAATATAACTAACATCTTAGAAAGAAAAATCAAAACGACACATTAGATTTGAGGGATTAAAGATAAATGATGGCTCTGTGGAAGTTCCGCCACCCCTAAGTATTTCTCCCAAGCCCTAATTCGTATTTTAAAAAGCTCAAAACACCCTTTTAAATAGGAAAAATATGTACCGACTTCGAGCCGATTTAAAATTTATGCACTTATTCTATGCTTTCATCGCACCGATGACAACCTTCGTTCACATTGAGTCTGGTCGAAAATTCCTTTGTTTGCAATCAAATTTCTCCAATATACGTCTAAAGTTTTTGTCTCCCTTATGTTGCACCAAACCTCTCTTCAGTGGGAGTGAACATGGCTTCGATGGCACCAAACATGGCTTCGGTAGCACTTAAGTGGTGTTGATCCAAATTACATCTAAAAATCACCTTTTATCGTTGGATTGTTCTGTACACATTCAGTCAGATCGAACCAACCTTAGGTGGGACCAAACGGTCTATTATTACACTACGTACTTTTTTAGCCTTTTCTTCATCATTTATCCTTAGTTTTCTTTGATCTTCGATATATAAAATCTTCAATAATGACTTCCAAATCTCCAATTCTTTGTTGATAATTCTTTTGAGCTTTAATTCATCCTTTTAGGCACGATTTTGTCTTTAGATCCAAAATCTCGTAACATAAATAAAACATATATAATTAAATTCAATTAACACTTAACTTAAAAAAAAAAAAAAAAAAAAAAAAAAAAAAAAAAAAAAAACTAATGTAATTAAAAAGATAAACATGCAATATTTATGCGTTATAACACACACCCCCACGTGCACACACGCATAAAAAAGAATTGTAGCAATGTACAACATTGTACACTGATGCATTGCAACGTTTAACATCAATCCCAATTTGGGGTAGTTTTCTGCTGGGCCCACAATAGGCCACACCAGCGTCCAAAGGACTCTCTCGGCTACCCTTCCTATGGCAAAATTTATGGGGGCCACAACAAGTAACACCAAGATGCACACATAAAATCTATGCCGTCCATTCATTTTAATAGCCCATTGCATGGCTTGGCTCAAAAAATTAGGCTAATAAAACCTTAGGAGGGCCACCTCACATAAGAACTGTGGAATTAAACTTTCAGGGATGAAAATTTCTTGTGGGCCAATTATGATGTCTTTAAACAATTTGAACCATCCAAACCATGGACCTAGTGGTGTGTTTGGACCCGCACCCTCAAGCACACACCCATCCCCACGTGTGCACTCACATAGGCAATAAACAAAAAAGAAAAAAAAACAAATACACACACACACACAGAGAGAGAGAGAGAGAGAGAGAGAGAGAGAGAGAGAGAGTTGTACACTAGCCAAGCCGAACCGAGTTTGACCTAAGTTTTGTTTGACTTATTTTCGTGACACCCCTTATTTTAACTTTATGGGAGTAAAGCTTCGAGCCTATCACTATTGTTTGAGCTTAGTTTGGTCGAGATTATAGGAGCTTGAGGTTGGTTTAGTTTGGTCTAATATTCAAGTCAACCTGAGCTAAACCAAGCTATTACAACTTTTCTAGGGTATATCGTGTTGCGAGATGTCTTAAATCTGAGTCCTTTCGCAACTGGGATGCGAAAGGGAAGTTGCCTAAACTATAAAAATAAGTGTTCCTAGGGCTTTTTTAGGGAATGGAAAAGTTTTCTAAAGGGGTTCCAGGGAAATTAAAGGGTGTAGCAAGGGTGAGATTCGAGGTTGTTTGAATCGGGTAAGTCCTTTATCTTTGTAATTTCTGTTTTCATAGTGGAGATCTGTCGCTTTGTGCCGTGGTTTTTTTTCGAAAGGGTTTTCTACGTTAAATCTGGGTGTTCTCTGTGTTCTCTTGTGTGCTTGGTGCCATTGAATTGTTATCCTAGATCTAGATCTGTGTGATTTCGCAGGTCAAAATCCCCAACAAGTGGTATCAGAGCTATCGTTGGGGCACAGATCTGAATCTGAGAGATTAGTAATAATGGCGAGCGCTAAGTATGAGATTGAGAAGTACTTAGGAAAAAATAATTTTTAGTTATGGAAGGTTAAGATGATTAGCCTGTTAACCAAGCAAGGCGAGGATGGTGCTCTTGAGGAGCAGAAGTCTACTATGAATGATGCTGATTGGAATACTCTTGATAGAAAGCTTTTTCATCGATCCGTTTATGTCTCACGGATGGAAAGCACTTCAAAAGGTGGAGCTACGGTGGATGTAGCGGATTCCACCTCTGCACATGTGTAGCATGTTGGGCATGGCCACATGAGCTGGCAGGGTAGGAAGGCTGAGACGCGTGGACAGGGATACAGAGCAGGTGGAGCAGCCACCTGTGAGAAGAAACACATGGCATGATCGTGGGATATCAGCGAGGTACATGGATGACTCCAATATTGCAGGAGTATTCATCTTCTATTCAGATGGCTCTAGGTGAGCCTGGTGTTGAAAAGTGAAAGGTGACTATGGCGATGTGATGGATTCGTTGTACCAGACTGACATATGGGAGCGGGTGGAGCTTCCAGTGGGCCGGAAAGCGGTTGGATGCAGGTGGATCTTTAGGAGGTTATAGTATAGATACAAAGTGAGGTTGGTGGCGATGGGTTATGCTCAGGGAGAAAGGATCGGCTTCTCAGAGATATTCACGTTGACGGTATAACAGGTGTCTATTAGATCAGTGATTGACGCTGGTTGGCCAATGTGATCTTGAGCTGGAAGGAAGGATGTGGAGTCTGCACTTCTGTAAGGGAAAGTGAAGAGCAGATCTACATGAAGCAACCAGAGCGGTTCGAAGTTAAAGGGGTTGAGAAAAGACTTTGCAGGAGGTCGTTGTTCGACCTATCGGCTAGGCAGTGGTTTGATTCCTTCATGGTGGGTCAGATATTGTATGTTGATGACGTGTGGATCGTCAATTGTGACATGTCTGAAATCAATGTACTGAAGACTCAGTGAAGGATCGGGGGGTCTGCAAAGATGGTTCTTGGCATTGAGATTGAAGGAGGAGTAGGCTTTGGTAATCACAGCAGGAATAACTTGTGTGTAGGTATTGGTCAAGGATGTGATGGGCCAGGTAAAGCCGGAGAACGTTCCCTACGTTTCTCTCCTCAAGTTTTCCTCTAAATATGTCCGAAAACATATGAGGAAAAGTAGGATATCTCATGAGCCTTATTCGAATGTGGCTGGGCAGTGTATGTCATGGTCTGGATTAGACCGGTTATTTCACAGGCTATCAATGTTGCGAGCAAGTACCCCAGCAAGCAATATTGGGTAGCGGTGAGATGGTAAAAAGACCACGTTTTTCTTTTTGAGAAGACATGAGCAAACGTGGTTGAGCACATGGATCTTTGTCTGTGAAACTTCTCTGGGCTTGGCGATGGTGAAAAAGAAGGACGGAGTGTGCACAAGAAGGTATGATGTGATGCAGAAATAAGAGAAGAGGTCAAGAAGCTACACGGTTGAAGATTGAAGACACGGTGGAGATTGTTGCGAGATGTCTTAAATCTGAGTCCTTTTGCAACTGGGATGCGAAAGGGTCCTTTCGCAACTGGGATGCGGAAGGGAAGTTACCTAAACTATAAATAGGTGTTCCTAGGACTTTTTTAGGGAATGAAAAAGTTTTCTAAAGGGGTTCCAGGGAAATTAAAAGGTGTGGCAAGGGTGAGATTCGAGGTTGTTTGAATCGGGTAAGTCCTTTCTCTTTGTAATTTCTGTTTTCATAGTGGAGATCTGTCGCTTTGTGCGGTGGTTTTTTCCCTAAAGGGTTTTCCATGTTAAATCTGGGTATTCTCTGTATTCTCTTGTGTGCTTAGTGTCATTGAATTGCTATCCTAGATCTAGATCTGTATGATTTCGCAGGTCAAAATCTCCAACATATCGTAATGTTTATTCACCATCCAAATTGTTGATAATGTCACGTAGATGTGGATAAAGGTGATTGACCATGAAATACTTTGTGTGGGCTACAAAAGTTTTGAATCAAGTTGATATTGACACTACGATGATTTCAAAGGCAGTCGTTCAATGATTAATGTTTCATGTGGTATGGCCCACCTCATATTTGGATCTACTTCATTTTTTTGCCTATGTCATAAAATGAGCTGGAAAATGGATGGGCGGTGTGGATATGCATCACATACATTGAGGTGGGCTGCATCATAGGAAAACAGTATTGATTAGAAACTTTTATCCCCCAACAAGTTTAGATCTTGTGTTGTGGTCTAATAGAGGTTTTGATCTTCCTTAATTTTGGTCTCATACCGTAAATGAGTTGGAATTTTTTTATGGATGACCGGATAAAATAAATATATCATGGTGGGGCCCACAAAGCTTTGCACCAGCTACATGGCGGGTGTTGAGGTCATCGGCCAATTCGAATCCTCGCTTTAGTGTACTGAGTAAACTTTATGGGCCCACCATCATATATATTTATTATCCATGTTGTCCATCCATTTTTACATATCATTTTAGGACATGATCCAAAATTGAATCATATCCAAAGCTCAAGTGGACCAAACCATACGAAACAGTGTGCATTCATTATCCATGCCATCATGATATGTATTATGCATGCTATCCATCTGTTTTTATATATTATTTTAAGACATGATACTAAAATTAAATCATATCCAAAGCTCAAGTGGACGAAACCACAGGAAACGGTGTGCATTCATTATCCACGTCATCATGATATGTATTATGCATACCATCCATCCATTTTTACATATTATTTTTGTTGATGCAAAAATTTGTACCACCCTCTGCCGAGCCTACAATGCTCGGAGTGAACCCTAGATCTGCACAAAGAGGAGACAAAGGAGATACTGGCTCAAGCAAGGGACCCTCTGATGCCAAAGTCAGACTAAGGAAACTGGGTCTAAGTAGTATAGGGTAGACTAGGTGTTAGAAGTTGTGTACCTTCTACCATAGAAATGACCTGTATTTATACCTGTAGATCACACTAAACGTGTCCGATTATCTAGGCACGATCATCGCCACTACGCGAGGGCTATGTGCGGAGTTGTCGATGGTTACCCAAATATCGTGCGTTGGGCATAACTCTAGTCATCCGTTACTAGAGTGACTCATTAAATGATGTTGTTGATCAGAGTCCTATCTGAACCGACCTCCCAGCTCGGCTCTTACCTAGTGACCTGAGCCAAGCTCACGGGTTAGGCGATGCGTTCAAGGGTCAGGTCGGCCAAAGGCGGAGTACGATCTAGCTCAGGTGTGAAGGATGGGTTAGCTTGCTACTACTCCGAGGTCGTACCCACGAGACGACGAGATGGTCGGGTTGGCATATAACTCTACCAGAACCCTTCGAGTTGAATGTTTTCCTCGGCTTGGATGTTACTCGTCCGATGCTTTCTTCAGTGACACCGAAGTTAACCTAATGCAGCTTGGTTCAAATTTACCCATAACAGAAGCCCCTTACTCTTTGAGTCCGAGCTCAAACTTGGAGAGTAACTTTAGGGAAGCTGAACCGGGACTTGAGGAAGTGAACTGACGCTCTCCTTGCAATGATGGGTTTCAAGCGCAACATTGCCATGATGAGCCTTGAGATCTATACCGTGCATGGTAATGTCTGCCTTTTCCGCTCAAGCTAATGGGCCTCGTACATGTGGCCATGTATATCGAAGCGTTTCGGCCGAGCAAATGAGATGGTGCTAGGTGGATGAAGAGTTGTCAGGGTATTTAATGTCCACAGTGCAAGGGCCCGAGGCGACGTCAATGGGTGCCAGTGCATTGAATGATGGTTGCGCAGGGGTCGGAGTAGTGCTTGGTTATACGTATCATAAGTCACCACGTGTACGGTTAGGCTCAGATTCGAGCCATTTCAGTTTCGGCAACAGTTGTGAGTCATGATTGCAAGCGGTGAGCTCGAGCTATAAAAATCTCGAGGTGCTCTCATTCGGCCTCTCCTGCATTCCAATCTTTCCGAATTTTCCCGAGCTCTACTCTTTCGTCTGAGATGTCTTCCTACCAGAGAAAGCGTTTCTCTTGTCGAAAAGGAGGCTTTTCTGGTCGAAGATGAAGCTTTTGCTCAGATAAGCTTGCCGGAAAGGGGAATTCTCATCGGAGGAAGTCACTCAAAACTCTATGAGTCTTCCACCGTTTCGCTCTTACCTTCACAATGTCAAGTAATTCGGACAAAGTCCGTGAGGTCCTAATGGGATCCGAGCTCGAGAGCACAGACTCCGAGCATTGGAGCTTAGAGGGTACTCTCGAGGCTGTTCCACTCTATCCCCGGCCTAAGAAGAGTACCAGAGCGAAGTCTAAGGGCCGACCATATGGGGCAAAGAAGGTCCCCCGAGACCCTGCTAACAGATCGCTAGCAAGGCCTTCAGGGGGCCGATCCGAGGCGAAAGTCCCAGGGGGATTCATTTTGACTGAGCCTTAGATGGCACAGATCCGAGCCGAGTACCAGATCCTGGACTTGGTACACATTAGAGCCCTTTCTACCTTGGATGGACTTGGAGCCCCCTCTGATGGGAAAGTAGCAGTCTTCATCTGTGCCCTTCAATGCGGGCTCTAATTTTCAC
This sequence comes from Magnolia kwangsiensis, assembly GCA_037074715.1. Classification (NCBI taxonomy): domain Eukaryota; kingdom Viridiplantae; phylum Streptophyta; class Magnoliopsida; order Magnoliales; family Magnoliaceae; genus Magnolia; species Magnolia kwangsiensis. The sequence continues at coordinate 22,988,407 of CM073579.1, forward strand.
TTCATCCTTTCTTGCACGAGTTGCTAGCGCGATTGAAGCTAGCCCCGAGTCAGCTTGTCCCGAACGTGTGACGCATCTTGGTGTCATCATTCATCATCCGGTGATAGACAAAGAACCAGGAACTTTCCTTGGATGAGTTTTTGGCACTGTATTAGGCGAAGCACGACAAGGCCGAGCCATACTGGTACTACTTCTCGGCCAGGGCTCCGTACACTCTGGGCTTCATCACCAAGCTTCCCTCTTCCAATAAAGACTGGGAGGGGAAGTGGTTTTGGGCTTTAGGGGAGTGGGAGGCTCCGGAGTCTGAGCTCGGACAGCTCTGAATCCGAGTATCGACAAGGTTTATCACTCTAGGTAGACTTGCGTAGTCTTGAATTTTCTCATCTTTTAGTTCGTTCTATATTCTTACATCTGCTTTTACTTGCAGAATATCTGAAGGGGCCGTTAGATCTATCCTCCCATCTTCGAACCCAGATCGTTAGGGCTCGTCTGTTCAGTGAGGAGGGCCGCACCTGACATTACAAAATCAACCTGGACAATCTCATTTTGTCTAGTTTTTTGTGGATTGAAACCTTTCCCCACCGCCTTAGGTAGATTTCGCAACTTAGTTTTTTTTTTGCTCATCATTTTTGTTAAGTAGGTAAAGCTGACCCCTTTTGTTGATCAGGTATGGCTGAGGCTGCGGGGTTAAAGAGGAAGAGGGGAAGGGCAGCTCACCCCTCATTCAATGTCATCCTGGCTGCAGTGTAAGAAACCCGGGTCAAGATTACAGCCCGGAAGAAGAAAACCCAGACGACCGAGCCAACCGTAGTCGAGCTGTCTGGTGCCAGAGCTAACACTAGAACCAGCGCCAGTGCCAGCACCTGCACTGGCACAAGTCTCCGAGGCCTTCCTCTCTCCACCTCTTGGGACGCAAAGAGAGAGAATGGGAGATCTGCAGTGCCGATTTTCTCTCATAACTCGGTAGCTGACGCCAAGAACCCAAATCTCATCTTCACTGTTGTGAAGCTCATGGGTGATGGGATTGACGTACTGACAGATCCTACTGCACTCGAGGTGGAGGATCAGGCCTTTGTGGCTAGCGGCGTTGGTCGTGCTGCAGATCCGATCCCCCCTGAGGGGCAAGAGCTCACGCCTGGCTACCACATATCGTTGTTGATTGAGTAGGCGGCCAAGCACGCGACAGAGGCATCCATCACCCGTCCTCTCAGGTTGGTGATAAACACTTTACGTCGTGTTGCTATACGATAAGTTTCTTGGCCTCATTGTCTCGTCTTTTTCTTATCAATTTTCGATTACTAATTATTTTGGTCTTTTGGACTTTCTCAGGCGCTGCCGACGCTTGTCCTTGATCGAGAAAATCTAAGGACAATGACCCGGTTAGAGGAGGAGAAGGCCGAGCTTGAAGGGCGCCTAAAGGCCTCGGCTGGGGAAATTGAGAAGTTGAAACTCCAGCTTGAAGAAGGTCAGCTGAGAGAGGTGGGGCTCCAAGGGGAGGTCAATGAGCTACAGGCTCGTGCCGATCTGGCAGAATCTGACCTGAATACTTTGAGGGCAGACAACGCTCGATTGGTCACTGAGCTCGAAGCTATTAGGTGTGAGGCTGCTGAGGGCCTTACCAAGTAGTGTTTTGAGCTCGAGGCGTTAGCTGTTGAGGGCCTTTCCAAGCAGCGATCCAAGCTCGAAGCTCTGGCCACCTCTCAGGCTGTAACAGCTGTGGAGGAGTTCAAATCTTCTGAGGAGCGAAACGCCTAGCTGGAGAAGATTTACAACTTCGCTTATAACGCCGGCTACAAAGTGTGCCTGAGCAAGGTCTGAGGCGTCTATCCCAAGCTCAACCTTGATGCAATGGAGGATACTGAGGAATCTCCAGAGGCGGACCCACTAGCAACTACTAAGGCCAAGAAAGCTTACGAGGTCAAGCCCCCGACCCAACTTTGGTCTAAACTTCCTCATTTCCTCTATTTTTTGTAATGATAAGTTGTACTTGGACATCCAATTTAATGAAAATATCTCTTACTTTATTGTGTGAATATTTTCCTGTGAATTTCTTATTGAATGTCGAACAATGAACTGACCTTTTCTTTAAGGGATTGGTTCAGTGAAGGGTTCTATCGCTACCATGTTGTAGATCGTTTGTCGAATGAAGAGCCGATCCCTTCTTTAAGGGATGGGTTCGTAGAAGGACATCATCTCTGCACGTGAGATATGTCCCTTCTCAGAGTTGTAAAACAATCACGTAGTAGACAAGATAGAAGAGGAAGAGAAGATGGGCTTTTATTAAGAGCCGAAGTAATTAGTAGATATAAGTCATACATAGTAGATACGAATCTAAGTCATACATAGCTATCCTCTTCAAGGGTAGTAGATATTCAAGTGCTCAGCATTCCAAACGAGGGGTAGAGGACGCCCCTCCAAATCTTCCAAATGATATGATCCTAGTTTTACTGAGCTAACTACCCGATAGGGTCCCTCCTAGTTCGGGCCCAGGGACCTTACCCCAAGTTCCATGGTGTTCTAAAAGATACAACGATGGATGACATCTCCTTATCGAAATCGCCTTGTCTTGACTTTAGAATTGTAGAACCGAGCAACCTACTGATGCTGAGCTGCAATTCGGAGTTTGGCAATGTCTCGTGCCTCTTCGAGTAGGTCAAGGTTTGCCGCAATGAAGGACGAGATCTCCTTGTTGAAACCGCCTTGTCTTGACTCTGGAATTGTAGAACCGAGCAACCTGCTGATGCCAAGCTGCGATTTGGAGTTTGACAATGTCTCGCGCCTCTTCGATTAGGTCAAGGTTTACCGCAATCTGCTTGGCGTTCTGCTCTTCTTAATAGCTCCTTACCAATGCTGTGGGGAGTGCTATCTCAACTGGGATGATGGTCTCCGAGCCGTAAGACAATGAAAAGGGGGTTTTCCCTATGGATGACTGAGTCATGGTCCAGTATGCCCAGAGAATGAACGGAAGCTTGTCTACCCAATTGCCCTGGGCTTTTTTCAGCCTCGTCTTGAGATGATGTTTAATGACCTTGTTCACTGCTTCCACTTGTCCATTGGACAGTGGGTGACGAGGCGAAGAGTAAGCGTTGGTAATGTCGAGCCCCCAACACATGCCTTGGAACCTGTTATTGTCGAACTACTTCCCATTGTAGGACACGATGGTACGTGAGATTCCGAACGACAGATGATGTTCTTCCATACAAAACTTTTCACCTTTTTCTCGGTAATTTTAGCAACAAGGTCGACCTCCGCCCACTTGATGAAGTAGTCGACGGCCATAATCGCGAACTTGGTTTACCCCCTTCCAAGAGGTAGGGGCTCGATGATGTCGATCCCCCATTGAGCGAACGGCCATGGCCCACTCATAGAGGTCAGTTCTTTCATGGGCTACCTCGGTACAACGACAAATCTTTGACATTTGTCACACCTTAGGACGAAGTTCCTGGAGTCCTCTCAGACCGTTGATCAGAAATACCCTTGACGGATTATCTTCTGAGTCAGGGCTCTACCTATGGAGTGGTTTCTGCAAATACTTTAAGGTATGGCTGTGAGTACCCTTTCTTGTACAATGTGTCACCCAGCATCACATAGCGTGTTGCTCTATCCTTCAGACGTCGAGCCTCCAATTTATCTTGAGGGACTTCACCTGTGGTGAGGTACTTGGTGATCCAATCCATCCAGCTCAGAGTTGTCTGTACTGGATTGACCATCTCTTGGTCGGCTCGGTCAACTTTATCGATGCTCCAATTGTCTAGAAATTCCACGGGGACGACCCTTGGAATCTTTCCCTCAGTGGATGAGGCTAGTTTTGCAAGAGTGTTGATGTTTTATTTAAACTAACCTGATTTAAATGATTTTTAAACTCGCAAGTATACAAATCAGATGTAGATATGGTACGTATTACGAGATCGTTCCCACGAGGACTGGTTGTCACAATTTGAAATTTACGATTCCTCTTAACTAATCCAACAAATAGTTAAGCGAACTACCAACACAAATCTATGAAAAACAACCGAGAGCAATAAGAAAATTTCAATCAAGGAGAATACTAGGACTTTTGAATCCACCCCTAATTATCCTAACCCTTGTTTTACTTGTTGATTCACCCTAATTCAGATTGATATAAATTTGAATAAAGCACACTTTATGTCCTCGGTCGGGCACACAGAATGTATAAGTCCTTAAAGCATAATGATCATATCTTTCCATCCATGGTCAGGCATGAAGAGATGTAACTCCTATTTCTTTCTCTATAGGAAACCTGTTCATGGTCAGACACAAGCACGTACAATAAGATTCCAAAAAACATCCACATCTAGACTTTGGTTAAGCTCATAGAATGGAGAAGTACGGAGATTTCAGTGAAGCACACTAGAAAAAGAAACAAACCAATCAAATTAGATGAATTCAACACATACAAGAGTTATTCAAATTAGGAGCTTCATCTCAGCCCTATCTAAGGAGTTTAGCCACATATAAACATGATGAAGCTAAAACAAAAAAAATATATAAAACTAAAGGAAAGAAAAAAGGAAAGAAAACAAAGAAAAAAGAAAAATAAGCAGAATAGCCCTCTCTCTCTCCTTTATGCACAGTTCCCAAGCTCTCCCCTTGTTTCCTCAGCTCTCTCCAACTTTTATAGCTGCCCAGGGCGGTGGAGAAGTCGGTTGGTGCAGCTGTCACAGCAACAGCAGAAGTTTTTTTTCGCAGCCACCTTTTAGGCTTCATAACTCACTTCTTTCTTGCACTTTATCAGTGAAATCAACGTCTTCTGGGACATTTTTGACTGCTCTACATGATGGACGGATCGGATCTTCCATTTGATCAAAGATGGTGGGCCACAACCGCCTAGAAGTCCTTTTTTCACAGACTTGCGTAAGCCTACGCACGTCCTCCGCTGATGTGATCGGTGGACCCCACAGAAGTATTTTCAGGGAAATCCACCCCGTCCATTGCATTCCTCTCAAAATTTTAGTCAGGAGTAGTCGGTTTTGAATGTCCATTGACATGGTCCAGAGAAGAAATCACGCTGAGATCTTTTTAAGCGTCGTACGACAGCCTATTTGTGGCCTCCGTATCACACACGTGTGTCTACATGGGCATAAATATCAACTTGGGTTCAATCCTTTCGAGGCCCTCTACAAGATGAACGGCTTGAATCAGCCGTATGGATAATGTATGGGACCCATTGCTTTCCGTAAAACCCGACAGCGTCGGTTACGCGGACTACTGAAAATATCAATTTCCATTTTAAAAAGGGAGAAGTCGGATTAGCGTCTGCTGACCGACTTTGTCCAGTCGGTGCACGGCTAGTGCACATGTGCACTATGCACATGCCTCACGTCTGTGGGTCCCAATGTGATGTTTATGAGAAATCTAATCCATCCATTCATTTAGTCTCACCATTTAAGGGGTTGAGACCAAAGTTGAAGCAAATCCTGTTATCAGGTGGGCCCCACTTGATGAATTAAGGGGATGATCTGGCTGTTGGGCCACTTCTTGAGATATCCAAAGGCTGAAATTTAATATGTACGGTTAATTTATGGTCCTCGGGCCATGTATGGAGTTTCGAGCCGAATGGATGGATAAAAACATGTGATCTTGCATTTTACACCAATTTCGGGCCTCTTTAATGTGAACGACTTGATTTCCTCGGATCCCTGACGTGTAAATTCTTCGATCTTCATCCTATGGAGTCCGTCCCTTTCTTTGGTGGCTTCGGAGTGTCAAATCCACGCTTGTAGTATCCTTTTTCAATCCAAGCTCCTGATTACACCCTGCAACAAAAACACAATTAAAATAGTCTGTTAAGTATTATCATGTTGGTAAAATCAGGCAATAATCGGGGTCTAATATGTAATATTCAACCCTCATCAAGTGTCGACCCAAGAGTTTAGCTCTTGGGATCTGGTTGATGATGTAATCTCTGAACTTCGTCGTCAGCTTTCGAGCCTCGGCTAAGTAAGCTATCATCCTTGTCTCTTTAGCCTCGTACTCTATTGATATGTGGTTCACAACGAGCTGAGAGTCGCAACACACATCGAGGATCTGAACCCCCAAGCTAGCGGCTAGTCTGAGTCTAGCTAGTAGAGTCTCGTACTCTGCTTCGTCGTTAGAGGCCTTGAAACCGAGCCTGATTGCGCATTGGATGGTAGTCGAGTCAAGAGCGACCAGAACGACCCCTGCCCCATCCCTTTTAGAGTTAGATGACTCATCCATGAACAGAGTCTATCTATCTCTCGATTCTACACTCATGAGGAGAGGAAGATTTGGAGGAGCTATAGGAATGACCTCTAAACTCATGTCTCTGACCTCATTACTCAGAATGGTAAATTCAGCTATAAATTCGGCCACGACTTAACCCTTGATCGTTGTCCTCGGTCGGAACTGAATGTCGAACTCCCCGAGTTCTATCACTCATTTGGTAAGTTGCCTGGATACTTCTGCCTTCTGTAGGACTTGCCGGAGAGAAGAGTCTGTGAGGACAATGATGGAGTGTGCCTGAAAGTACGGACGCAACCTTCAAGTAGACACAACTAGACTAAGGGCTAGCTTCTCCATGCTCGGGTATCTGGTTTCGGCTGAGACCATTGCCTTGCTGGTACAATAGACAAGATTTGCTTGCCTTTCAATTCCCGGATGAGCACCAAGCTAACAGTCGAGGCCGACACTGTTAGGTAGAGAAATAGGGGCTCACCCTCAGGCTTGGTCAGCAGAGGTGGCAACCCCAAGTACTATGTTAGTTGTTGAAAAGCTTGCTCGCACTCGGAGGTCCATTCCTCTTTCTTGTGACCCTTTAACTGCTGAAAAAATGTGAGACATCTATTAGTGGCTCTGGATATGAACCGTTCGAGCGTGGTGACTTATCTAGTGAGGCACTGAATTTCCTTCATAGTCCGAGATGAGCTCATGTCGCGTTGGAGGCCTTGAAACCGAGTCTGATTACGTATTGGATGGTGGTCGAGTCAAGAGCGACCAAAACGACCCCTACCCCAGCCCGTTTAGAGTTAGATGACCCATCCACGAACAGAGTCTATCTATCTCTTGATTCTGCACTCGTGAGGAGAGGAAGATCTGGAGGAGCCATAGGAATGACCTCTAAACTCATGTCTCTAACCTCATTACTCGGAATGGTAAATTCAGCTATGAAATCGGCCACGACTTAGCCCTTGATCGCTGTCCTCGGCCGGTACTGAATGTCGAACTCCCTGAGTTCTATCGCCCATTTGGTAAGTCGCCTAGATACTTCTGGCTTCTGTAGGACTTATTAGGATTTACCTCAATGCCCCTATAGTTGACCTAAAACCCGAAGAACTTGCCTGAGCTACCCCGAAGACACATTTGGTGGGGTTCAGTTTCATGTGATACTTTCAGAGGATTGAGAAGGTCTCTTCGAGCTCTGAGATGTGGTTGGATGTTTTGATACTCCTGACCAGCATATTGTCGACGTAGACCTCCATGGTTCGACTAATCTATTGGGCAAACATCTGGTTCACCAATTAAGTTGTCCGTAACAAAGGTCATCTTCTGCCTGTCTGGGGGGTACATCGCAATCTGATTGTACCCGGAGTACGCATCTAAGAAGGTGAACCGCTCATGGTCAACCGTGCTGCCGACCAATTGGTCAATCCCAGGTAGTAGGAAGCTGTCTTTGGGGCATGCCTTGTTTAGGTTCGAGTAGTCTACGCAGACCCGCCATTTTCTATTGGCTTTCTTCTTGAGGACTACATTCGCCATCCAGTCTGGGTAATGAACTTCTTCAATGAAGCCAACCTTGAGGAGTTCGAACGCCCTCTTCTTTTGCTTCACTGGCCTGTAATCAGGGTCCACGTTAAGCTTGTGAACCATGATCTCTGGGGGGATGCCCAACATATCCTGGTGCGTCCATGCGAAGACATCTTTGTGCAGTCATAAAAAGGCCAGCACGTAGGCTCGCTACTCAGAATTCAGCGACGATCCGAGCTGAACTGCTCGACTCAGATTGGCTTCCTCGAGCGAAACAGTGACAAGTTCTTCAATGGGGTCCCCTACAGGGTAGTCTTCCCTCTAGCGCATTTATTGTGAGGGCCTGCTTTACTGAGCCCTTTCTCACTGCTATCGAGTAGCACCTACGTGCCTCGCATTGGTCCCCTCGGACATATTCGACCCCTCTTTTAGCCGAAAACTTCATCATCAGATGGTAGGTGGATACAATCGCCCTCATCGCATTAAGGGACGGCTGACCCATTATGACGTTGTGCGCTGACGGCACATTCACCACCAGGAAATCCACCAGCAGAGTTACTCGATTTCGCCCTTCTCCCGCAATGACTGGGAGGGAAATAACACTTTCGGAGATTACTTTATCTCCAACAAATCCATGCAACGAGGTCTTCATAGGTTTGAGGTGCGAACTGTCTATCCCCATCTTGTTGAATGCCTTTGAGTAAATTATATCATCCGATCTCCCCGTGTCAACAAGAATGTGGTAAACCTTGTGGTTGGCTATCGTCATTACAACCACCAAGGCATCATTGTGTGGGTGCTGAATACCCGGCACGTTGTCCTCTGTAAACGTGAGACTGCAGGGGCTCACTCGGAGCTCTTTCTTCGGCCTTTCAGCCAAGTGGATGTAATGCTCAGGATCGGTGCTCCTAGGGTGAGCCTTACGAGCTCGGTTCGAATCTCCGCCCCCGGATGGGCCACCATAGATCGCCCGATCTCTATGGCTTCTTCCTCGGCTTGGCGAGGCTAATCATCTTTTCGAGCCTGTCTTTCTTCTTTCATATACTTCCGCAGATGACCCTTGCGAATGAGGGTCTCAATTTTGTCCTTCTAGTAGACGCAATCACTGGCATTGTGACCATAGTTGCGGTGAAAGCGGCAGTACTTACATTTATCACGCTGAGCAACATTGGTTTTAATACAGTTCGGCCAATGTAGCAATCTTTGATCTTGGATGTTTAGCAGGATCTGCTCTGGAGACATGTTGAGAGGAGTATTGTAAAACCCGTATCATAATCCGTACTGTTCCGTCGCTTTCCGCGATCCTTCTCGTCAAATTCCAGCAATCCGCAACCTGTAGTTGACGTTGCGCACGACCGTAAGTCATATCCTATTCATTTGAGCTGGCTTAATCCGAGACTTGTATCATTGCGATCGCACCATCGCCGCGGTTCCAACGCCGCAACTCACACACCGATCCGATACCCAGACGATGAGATGCGGACCCGTGTTCAGTTCGAGGAAAAACACCGCGCGTTGCAAATTCCAAGAGAATCTCTACAAAGTGTCAAATCAATCCCATCAATCAATCACCCATCAATCACTTTATGTCAAGTACAAGCACCCATGCTTCCTTTCTCCACAAGTCAAGCAACCACCCAAGTCAACTAATACATCACCTCACCCATCACTCACATCCATCAACCATCACCCCATCACTCACCTCACATCTCACTACATCTCTCTCTCTCTCTCTTTACTCACACCAAACCCAAGCAACCAAGAGAGCCTCCCACGTCCAAGGCTTCCCATGAGAGAAGTGCATGTGTGAGGCCCACTTTTCACTCCCAAATCTCCCATCCTAGCCATCTATTTTCCATCTCCACCATCAAAGTGAAGCTCTAGGAGACCGGCTATCCAACGGACTAAGAAGATTAAGTGGTGGGTGTTTCCATAAGCTATATTTTTATATTTCTATGATGGGCCAAGTGAGGCCCACCGATCAATGGTGTGGATCTCATTTGGGACCCTAAGATGTGGCCAATGGCCCATCTTGATCATTAAATCATTCCATGATGGGGCCATTCTCCATGGACCCCATCATGATGTTTACTTTCCTTGTATTAAAGAGGTCATCTAGACCGTCCATTTCTAGTGGAGTGGGATCTCCACCGTTGATCTTTTACTTGGATGGTCCCATATGTAATGGGACCCATTGATGTATGATTGGATGGTTGAAACGGAGGACCCATAGTGCCGGGGTCCCTCCATCACGCGTGTCCCACTTCTTTACTCTCTCTCTCTCTCTCTCTTTTTTATATTTACGTTGATAAGGCCATGTGGCCCACTTGAATGAGCCCCACTATGAAATACGTATTTTTTTCCAAACCGTCCATGGTTGGGGCCCATCTTAAATGTACATCCATTTGGGGTGGCCCACCTAATCAGGGCCCACCTTGAATGTATTTGATACAACCCAAAAAAAAAAAAAAAAAAAAGAAAAGACGTCCAGGCGCTGGACGTCACTGGAGAAAACAAAAAAAAATATACAAAATGAAGGCCAATGGGGTGGGCCACTTGTACAGGACCCACCTTGATGTATGTTTCTAATCCAAGCCATCCATCCTCTTCCCCAACTCATTTTAGGCGTTGAGCCGAAAAATGAGAATTTTTCGAGTATTTGGTGGGCCATAGTTTTAAAAATGGTATCATTACCATTGAACTTTACCAAAACTCTTCCTACACGCAGAAAAATGGCCTATATTGATCTCAATTTATGGGTTATGGGCCATGGAGTCTGATGGATGGACTGAATTTTTCTAAAGTGGGCCCTATCCCAGAAAAAAACTCAAAAAGGTGATTTAAAAAAAAATAAAAATAAAAAATTTCATTCTGAAAATCCTCCTTGTAGGATCCCAGGATCAGAATCTGGCATTGGATTGTCAGGAGTCGAGAATGGGGCACTACGGAGGCTGTCGGCACCAGATTTGGCAATCGGGATTCATGTGAATCTGATTTTTGGGTTTGGGGCGTGACAGAAGTTGGTATCAGAGCATAACTTGGGAATACCTGAGGATCACATCACATATCTACTATAAATAGGTTTCGAGTCTGAATGATTTAGCGATTTTTCGACATAGACCCTTAATGTATGTGCCTTCGAGGATTCTCAAGACTGATAGGCCATTGTTCCTTCCTGTGGGAGACGTTATGGCTAGAAGAACGACCCGAGCGACTCCCGCACCACCACCCGCAGCTCCTGCTTTACCACCTGCTACTCCTGCTCCACCACCAGATAGTCCTGCCTTTGAGCTTGAGGATGCCACTCATTTTCCTGAGACCGGTGCGGATCCGACCGTACCTGTGAGTGCTAATCAGCTGCAGCAGATGTTGCAGGCGATGACCGCCATTCTTCAGGGGCAGAGCAGGCGTCCCACAGTGTCACCGGCCGAGGCTGAGCAGGAGCGTGCGAGCGCTCTTCTCAAGAATTTTTGACGGCACGATCCCCCACGTTTTCGGGGTGAGCTAGACCCTACTGCTGTAGAGTTATGGTGCTCCGAGGTGGAGAAGATATTCGACACCATGAGATGTACGACCTAGCAACGAGTTCCATTAGCTGTATTCCTTCTGCAGGACGAGGCTCAATATTGGTGGGCGTCTGTGGCTCGATCGGTAGCCGCCGATTTTGACTGGACCTGGGAGGACTTTATAGACCGGTTTGACCAGAAGTTCTTTCCCGAGCATGTGCGACAGCAGCGCATACTAGAGTTTGAGACTTTGGTCCAGGGGAACATGTCTGTGTCCCAGTATGAGGCTCGGTTGGTCGCACTATCCAGATTCGTGACGTATCTTATTGATGATGAGGGACGGAAGGCCCGCCGTTTTGAGAACGGCTTACGTCCTGCCCTCCGGAGCCATGTGATCGGACACATGCTTCCGACATTTGAGGAGATAGTAGAGAGAGCCTTGATATATGAGACAAATTGGGCCAGTGTGTAGAGAGCCCACGATCAGAGGAGAGATCAGAAGAGGAAGGCACTCTCTAGTAGTTTCCATCAGCAACATCGTTTACAGCAGCGGCGCACAACCTGCCCAGCATTCCGAGCACCAGCAGTACCCCCAGCATCATCTTCGGGATCGTTTACAGGTACTTTCTTTGGGTGGGTCGTACAGGGTATCGTAGGCACGAGTGTCCCCACCCTCAGCAGCAGCAGCAGCCGAGGGCACCGCATCCACCTCCACGACGACTACTACAGCAGCAGCGACCGCAGCACCAGCCTCCTGTACCTCCCCATAGCAGCAGAGGCAGCAGGTTAGGCCCCCACAGTGACCACAGCAGCAGCAGAGACCTCAGAGGGGACCTGCACCTCCCCAGTAGGCTCAGGAAAGATTCTATGCTGCCCAGTAGGACCCTCAGTCATCAGGAGGGGTCGTCGAGGGTACTCTTCCTGTTTCTGCATGCATTGCACGTATACTATTTGATTCTGGTGCATCGCATTCATTTGTCACCGATGATTTCTGTCGATCGACCGGTTTACCGTTAGAGTCTGCCCATGAGGATTTGGTAGTATCGACGTCATTAGGAAAGACCACAGTGTTGGGCCGATTTTGAGCGTCTTTTCCTATTTTGATTGGGGATATCTTCTTGCCTGTCGACCTATTTGTATTGTCGATGTCCGGTTTTGATGTTATCCTGGGTATGGACTGGCTTACCGAGTACTACGCCATATTAGACTGCTCTGCGAGGACAGTCACGTTCTGCATACCCGGCATGCCAGAGTTTCAGTTTGTTGCCGAGCCCAGAGGAGGACAGCTTTCTTGCCTATTATCGTGTGCCGTTGAGGAACTAGCTGCTCTGAGTATCGACCAGCTGCCGGTTGTTTGTGGTTTTCCTGATGTGTTCCAGGAGATTCCTGAATTACCACCTCGTCGGCATACTGAGTTCAAGATTGATCTTGTGCCCGGTACCGCGCCTATTTCGAAGGCCCCGTATCGTATGGCACCGTTGGAGTTACGGGAACTGCAGAAGCAGTTGGACGAGTTACGCGAGCTAGGCTTTATTCGTCCGAGCAGTTCACCGTGGGGAGTGCCGGTACTCTTCGTAAAGAAGAAGGATGGCTCGTTAAGGCTTTGCGTAGACTACCGCGAGCTCAACAAGGTCATAATCAAGAACAAGTACCCACTTCCGAGGATCGATGACTTGTTTGATCAACTGCAGGAGGCGCAGTTCTTTTCAAAGATAGACTTGCGGTTCGGTTATCATCAGGTTCAGGTTCGAGATGAGGATATCTCGAAGACAGCCTTTAGGACGCGATACGATCATTTGAGTTCCAGGTCATGTCCTTCGGACTGACCAATGTGCCTGCAGTATTCATGCAGTTGATGAACGAGGTCTTCCGTCTGTATCTTGATCAGTTTATCGTGGTGTTTATTGACGACATTCTGATATATTCGAGGACTCGTGAGGAGCATGAGCGGCATCTTGAAATTACATTGCAGACCCTCCGTGCACACCAGCTTTACGCGAAGTTGGAGAAGTGCGAGTTTTGGTAGGAGGAGGTGAAGTTTCTCGGCCATGTAGTGATGAGGCAGAGTGTCGCTGTAGACCCCTCGAAGATTGATGCCATGCGTCAGTGGGACCAGCCCACGAACGCATCCGAGATCTGCAGTTTTCTTGGTTTGGCGGGCTACTACCGACGTTTTATTGAGGGATTCTCTCGCATTGCAGCCCCGTTGACCAGATTGACCCGTAAGGGTGCCGAGTTCATTTGGAGCGACGCTTGTGAGCAGGCGTTTATAGAGTTGAAGGACCACCTCACGTCCGCTCCTGTCCTCACTCTTCCCTCTGGGAGTGATGGATTTGTTGTATTTACTGATGCCTCACGAGTTGGCTTAGGTGCTGTCCTGATGCAGCACGGGAAGCCGGTGGCTTATGCGTCCTGACAGCTCAAGGTCCATGAGCTGAACTACCCTACGCACGATCTGGAGTTGGCAACGGTTGTCTTTGCGCTGAAAGTGTGGAGACACTATCTTTATGGGGTGAGATTCGAGCTCTTCTCCGATCATAAGAGCTTGAAGTATTTGTTCTCTCAGTCCGAGCTGAACATGAGGCAGAGACATTGGATGGAACTCCTGAAGGACTACGATTTTGATATTCAATACCACCCGGGCAAGGCGAACGTGGTGGAGGATGCCCTCAGTCGTCAGCCACGAGGCCTGGTGGCGCATATGATGATTCAGGAGTGGAGGATGCTCGAGGATATAGCAGAGTATGACTTTGAGTTTGGTCTGCAGTCATCTATCGTTCAGCTATCGAGCTTGTCGATTCAACCCTCTCTGTCGCAAGGGTGATCGAGGCTCAGCAGACAGACGAGTCGTTACAGGATTACCGAGCGGAGGCAGCATCTGAGAGTCAGACGGATTGGCAGATTGGTTCTGACGGTGGACTTCGCTTCAAAGGCCGATTATGTGTCCCGGATATTCCTGATTTACGTCGAGATCTTATGACCGAGGCACATCGATCGCGTTTCTCTATCCACCCTGGCTCGACGAAGATGTATCGCGATATGAGACGCCAGTATTTTTGGTCAGGGATGAAGCACCAGATAGCCAGTTTTGTGGCCGAATGTGACACCTGCCAGCGTGTCAAGGCCGATCATCAGAGACCCCCTAGTCTATTACAGCCTCTGAGCGTCCTGATGTGGAAGTGGGAGCATATATCTACCGATTTTGTCTTGGGTTTGCCGAGGACTCAGCGCGGTCATGAAGCCATCTGGGTTGTTGTGGACCGTCTGACGAAGTCGGCACATTTTCTTACGATTCGTGAGACTTGGTACATAGATCGGCTCGCCAGGATGTTTATTGATGAGATCGTGAGATTGCATGGTGTTCCCGTCTCGATTGTTTCAGACCGAGATCCGAGATTCACGTCTCAGTTCTGGAGGAGCTTCTAGAGAGCGATGGGCATTGATTTGCAGCTCAGCACCGCGTATCATCTACAGACCGATGGTCAGACCGAGAGGGTCAACCAGATCCTTGAGGATATGCTTCGGGCTTGCGCGATTAATTTTGCGGGTAGTTGGGACGAGCACCTGCGATTGGCTGAGTTTGCGTACAACAACAGCTATCAGGCGACCATTGGCATGACTCCTTTTGAGGCATTATATGGCAGACCATGCAGATCTTCCGAGTTGTTGGACCGAGGTTGGAGAGCGACGTCTCCTAGGTCCTGAGCTTGTGCTGCAAACGTCAGAGCCTATCGACATCATCAGACAGAGGATGCACATAGCTCAGAGCGGGCAGAAGAGTTTTGCTGATCGTCGGCGTCGTCCCTTAGAGTTTGCCGTTGGGGACTATGTGTATCTCAAGGTCTCACCCATGAAGGGTGTAGTTCGTTTTGGGACGAAGGGCAAGCTTGCCCCGAGATTCATAGGACCTTTCGAGATCACTGGGCGCATTGGCGCTGTGGCCTATCGGCTTGCCTTGCCATCGCAATTGTCTCGCGTCCACAACGTCTTCCATGTCTCTATGTTGAGGAAGTGTGGGTCAGACGTCGTTCCTTTTATTGATTGGCACCCGTTGGAGGTTCGTGAGGACGCTTCTTATATTGAGCAGCCAGTTCGTATCCTCGATCGAAAGGAGCAGGTCCTCAGAACCAAGGTCATTCCCTTGGTGAAGGTGCAGTGGGTCCACCAAAGCGTGGATGAGGCATCTTGGGAGTGCGAGGCAGAGATCCGGGAGCGTTCTCCCCATCTATTCGATGATTGATTGTATGATGTATTATGGTGCTTGATTATATATGATATTATGTTCCCTATCTCCTTTTTGAGTTATGGTTAGTTGCGATGGTAGTGTAAATTTCGAAGATGAAATTTTTATTAGGTGGGGAGAGCTGTAAGACCCGTATCATAATCCGTACTGTTCCGTCGCTTTCCGCGATCCTTCTCGTAAAATTCCAGCAATCCGCGACCTGTAGTTGACGTTGCGCACGACCGTAAGTCGTATCCTATTCATTTGAGCTGGATTAATCCGAGACTTGTATCATTGCAACCGCACCGTCGCCGCGGTTCCAACGCCGCAACTCACGCACCGATCCGATACCCAGACGATGAGATGCGGACCCGCGTTCAGTTCGAGGAAAAATACCGCGTGTTGCAAATCCCAAGAGAATCTCTACAAAGTGTCAAATCAATCACCCATCAATCACTTTATGTCAAGTACAAGCACCCATGCTTCCTTTCTCCACAAGTCAAGTAACCACCCAAGTCAACTAATACATCACCTCACCCATCACTCACATCCATCAACCATCACCCCATCACTCACCTCACATCTCCCTACATCTCTCTCTCTCTCTCTCTCTCTTTTCTCACACCAAACCCAAGCAACCAAGAGAGCCTCCCACGTCCAAGGCTTCCCATGAGAGAAGTGCATGTGTGAGGCCCACTTTCCACTCCCAAATCTCCCATCCTAGCCATCTATTTCCCATCTCCACCATCAAAGTGAAGCTCTAGGAGACTGGCTATCCAACGGACTAAGAAGATCAAGTGGTGGGTGTTTCCATAAGCTAGATTTTCATATTTCTATGATGGGCCAAGTGAGGCCCACCGATCAATGGTGTGGATCTCATTTGGGACCCTAAGATGTGGCCAATGGCCCATCTTGATCATTAAATCATTCCATGATGGGGCCATTCTCCATGGACCCCATCATGATGTTTACTTTCCTTGTATTAAAGAGGTCATCTAGACTGTCCATTTCTAGTGGAGTGGAATCTCCACCGTTGATCTTTTACTTGGATAGTCTCATATGCAATGGGACCCATTGATGTATGATTGGATGGTTGAAACAGAGGACCCATAGTGCCGGGGTCCCTCCATCACGCGTGTTCCACTTCTTTACTCTCTCTCTCTCTCTCTCTCTCTCTCTCTCTCTCTTTTATATTTATGTTGATAAGGTCATGTGGCCCACTTAAATGAGCCCCACCATGAAATACGTATTTTTTTTCAAACCGTCCATGGGTGGGGCCCATCTTAAATGTACATCCATTTGGGGTGGCCCACCTAATCAGGGCCCACCTTGAATGTATTTGATACAACCCAAAAAAAAGAAAAAGAAAAAGAAAAGAAAAGACGTCCAGGCGCTGGACGTCACTGGAGAAAACAAAAAAAAATATACAAAATGAAGGCCAATGGGGTGGGCCACTTGTACAGGACCCATCTTGATGTATGTTTCTAATCCAAGCCATCCATCCTCTTCCCCAACTCATTTTAGGCGTTGAGCCGAAAAATGAGAATTTTTCGAGTATTTGGTGGGCCATAGTTTTAAAAATGGTATCATTACCATTGAACTTTACCAAAACTCTTCCTACACCCTGAAAAATGGCCTATATTGGTCTCAATTGATGGGTTATGGGCCATGGAGTTTGATGGATGGACTGGATTTTTCTAAAGTGGGCCCTATCCCAGAAAAAAACTCAAAACAGTGATTTTAAAAAAAAAATAAAAAAAATTTTCATTCTAAAAATCCTCCTTGTAGGATCCCAGGATCGAAATCTGGCATTGGATTGTCAGGAGCCGAGAATGGGGCACTACGGAGGCTGTCGGCACCAGATTCTGCAATCAGAATTCATGTGAATCCGATTTTTGGGTTTAGGGCGTGACAAGTATAAGAGTGAAACTTCCTCTCGGGCTTCCTACTCGGTCTTCTGTCTCGAGTAATGTTGTCATCCGACCTTTTCTTATCGGTATGTTGTGGCGCATCATCTCTTTGCCTCTTCCCTTTGGATAAGGACTTGGTGGTCTGGTTGCTTTGGCGCTAGCTGAAGAACTCCTCGGCATTAGTGTACTTTGTACACGACTAATGAGCTCGCCTAGAGTTAAAGGTGGGTTCTTCCCGATCGAGAACGGGAACCTCCCCTCCATGAGTCCGCTGATCATTATAGACAATGTCATCTTGTCGTCATAGTCATCCACCTGCAAGGCCTCCTCATTGAAGCGGGAAATGTAATCTTTCAAGGATTCCCCACTCTTCTGTTTGAGGGTAAGGAGGTGGGCTGACGGTTTCATGCTCTTCTTACTAACGATGAATTAGGTCAAAAATAACCTGTTGAGCTCGGCGAAGTTGTTGATCGACTTTGGTTTGAGCTGTCGATGCCAATTTCTAGCAGACCCGATCAGAGTTATTGAGAAGACTCTGCACATCATTGCCTCTGAAGCTGATTGAATCTGCATCCAGGACTGGTAAGACTCCATATGCTTTGTCGAGTCTCCAGACCCTAAGTATTGGACGAAAGGAGGTATCTTGAACCTCAGGGGCATCACTTCACTCATAATGTCGGCAGTAAAGGGAGGTTTGGTCTCTTCCATCATCGCTTGTACAGTGGTCGAGATGAAGGTCGGTTAATTTTGCTTCAACGTTTTGATTTGGTCATGGAGCTCTTTAAGCTGAGCTTCCCATGAATTTTGATTTTTTTTCCATGGTTTCCTGAGGGACCTCTGCCTCAGGTGTTTTGCATCTTCTTCTTCTCTCCAGCCGATGGTAAAGATCAGTTGGGGCCAGAGCCAGAGTCGCGGACACGTAGGATGGGTCTGCATTCCGTTTGGGAACTGAAGCTCCGGCAGACATATTCTGGGATGTCCTGACCCGTGAACTTACGAGCAGCGGCTCTTCTTAAGGTATGGGTGCCACTTCTTCTGGGTTCAAAGGCACTTGCTGTTCCTTCATCCAGTTGATCTCATTCCTTAGCATCTGCACTTTTTTCTCCAGGGCCCGGTATTTACTTCCTTGGTTTGGGTCCATTGAGACAGCCCGATCGGAGCCAACTCAATATGCAGTAGCGAGGATGAATGATTCTGCCTGCTCGGCTTAGGTTCCATGGCTGTTATCGGGAGAACTTTCTTTTTCCCCTCACTATTGCTATAAAGTTATCTAGTCTTTTTATATTTTTTTCTCATATACAGTGCCAAAAAATGTTGATGCAAAAATCTGTATCACCCTCTGCCGAGCCTTCAGTGCTCAGAGTGAACCATAGACCTGCACAAAGAGGAGACAAAGGAGACCCTGGCTTAAGCAGAGGACCCTCCGATGCGAAAGTCAGGCTAAGGAAACTGGGTCTAAGTAGTATAGGGTAGACTGAGGGTGCTAGAAGTTGTGTACCATCTACCGTAGAAATGACCTGTATTTATTCCTGTGGACCACGCTGAATGTGTCCGATAATCTCGACACGGTCATCACCACTATGCGAGGGCTACGTGCGCAGCTGTCGACGGTTACCCAGAGATCGTGCTTTGGGCATAATTCTAATCGTGCGTTACTGGAGTGACTCATTACATGATGTTGTTGATGAGGTTCCCATCCGAACTGACCTCCCAGCTCGGCTCTTACCTAGTGACCCGAGCCGAGCTCATGGGTGAGACAATGCATTTGAGGGTCAGGTCGGCCAAAGGCGAAGTACGATCTAGCCCGGGTGTGAAGGACTGGTCGGCTTGGTACTACTCCGAAGTCGTACTCACGAGAGGACAAGATGGTTGGGTCAGCATATAACTCTATCAGAAACCTCCGAGTAGGATGTTTTCCTCGGCTCAAACATTACTCGTCTGAGGCTTTCTTCAGCGATACTAAAGTTAACCTGATGCAATTTGGTTTGAATTCACCCGTAACAATTTTAATACATGATCCTAAAATTGAATCATATCCAAAAATCAAAGTAAATCACATCATAGAAAATAGTGTGCATATAATCTACTAGCCAAATCAAGCGGAATCAAACCGAGCTAACTCAAGCCGAACTTCGAACGGAGCTGAGCCAGTAGTGCCCTGGCTTAAGCTAGGTTGATTTTTTTAAACCAGCTTAATTACGGGGCTTGATTTGGTTTAAACTTTTATTAGAACCCATCTAAGCCAAGCCTATTCAAAGCAATCCAAGCCCAGCTTTCGAACTGACTTGTCTGTGTTAAGCTCAATATACAGTGAATTTTAAGGAGGTCACGTCCTGAGCCCACCGTGGCCACACCCTGATGTTTATGAACGATCCACACCATTCATCCATCATAACGGCCCATGTAATGGTATGGTACCAAAACTCAGGCGGATTCAATGATCAGGTGGGCCGTATCACCTGAAACAATGAGTGAACTTGTACGGCTGAAAATTTCATGTGGCCCACCTCCCACCTTGATGACGTATAGCATATCCATGCCATCTATCCCGTTTCCTACATTATTTTAGGGTGGGGCTAGGATCTGAGCCAGATTTACATGTCAGGTGGACCCCACCAGAGGAACAGAGATCTGGACAACCACTGTTGAACATGTGAAGGGCCTACGTTAGTAGTCATATGCCAGGCACGTGTGAAGGGATCTTTTAGACCTGTTAAGTAAAACAAAAGGAGATAACATAAATAAATAAAAGGGGGTGGTCCAGCATGTGGGATTCACGGTGTCTTGGGACAGCATGATCCCACGTTGCTGGGGCCCACCCTGGTACATTTATTTTGCAGCCGTCCGTCCGTCTGATCTTCCGGATCAGGTGGACCTACAATCTAAGGTGGGCCACACCACAGACGGAAGTTTATCCAAATCTTAAGTGGATGGCACCATAGGAATAATGATCTTTGAACTGTCACCGTTAAAAACCTCGCAAGGCCCACTATGATGTTATTAGGCACCTAATCTGGTGGTGGGTCCCACCTTGGGACGTGTGAGAACCACGTTAATGATGGACGTGGATTTCCTGTGAAAGCCTTTGCAGGAAGCTCCTGCGTAAGGATTCGAGGTGGGGCCTTGCGATTATGAGAAAGCCACTCCGTCCATCCGTTTTTTTAGCTCATTTTAGGACATGCGGCTGAAAATAAGGTGTATCCAAAACTTAAATAGGCCACCTTAGATAAAACAGCGGGGGTTTAGTTATCACCGTTGAAACATTAATATAGTCACGAAAGTTTTGTATCGGTTTAAGTTGTTGATGTTTTCACTTCATCTCAGTGAAAATGAACTTATCAACCGTTTCGATGGAATATTCAACGGTTTCGATGGAATATAAGCATCAAGGTGAAGTTTTTTCACTTCATCTAATGAAAATGACCTTATCAAGGGTTTCGAAGTAAGTATAAACATCAAGGTGAAGCCTATGAAAGTTTTAACGATAAGTATTCCTTTCCTAGTGTTTCATCTCGTATGAACCACTTGAGTTTTGAGTCGTTTATATTTTTGCCCGCATGTCTTAAAATGATCTCAAAAAACGGATGAACGGATTGAATTTCTTACAAACATCGCAATACCCCCAACCAGAATCACTATACAGGAACTTCCCGTTAAATGCTTTCTCAGGGAATCCGTATCCGTTAATGATTTTGGAGAAATTGAGGACTGTGCGCATTTCCAGCGGGTTTTACGAAGCAATACGAAGTTCCACTGTGCGCATTTCCAGCAGGTTTTACGAAGCAATACGAACTTCATTTGGAACTTAAACCTACTTGTACGGACAATAAATTTGAGGACGAAATACCCCTCCATTCACGGAAACGGATTGAATACTCCCCTGCCACCTGCCAATGGGCGGATAGTCGTGGTACGTGAGCCTCACCATAATGTATGCTTTTCATCCACGCTGTCCTTATATTTTTCCATATCGTTTTACGGTATGAGACCAAAAATGAGATATATGCAAATCTCAAGTGTACCACATTATAGGAAATGGTGTTGAATGAGCATCAGCCATTAAAAAAATTTTGGGGGCCCACTATGATATTTGTGAGAAATCCTTCCCGTCTAAGTTCATTCATAGGATCACAAAGACCTGGATGAAGAGGAAAAACAAATTTCATAATGATCCAAAACTTCTACAACCCCTAAAAGGGTTTCAATGGTAGCCATTCAATTCCTCATTGCCTTTTATAACGTGGTCCACTTGATAGTTAGATATATCTTATTTTTTGTCTCAAGCCTTAATGTGAGCTTGCCAAATAGATGGACGGTTTGGATATAACACAAACCTCATGATAGGACCCATAACAGCACATAGCAAAAAAAAAATAAAAATCTATCAGACTCATAAAAAAATAATTTTCTATCTTTTAATTTATTTCTTTGCTTATTTATTTAACAAGCATATCTCCTAAACTAGAATAATTTACTTAACGTACCACATATGACTTTGGCTCCACTCCTTGAACCGCCTCATATTTACTCAGCCGCGTTATACATTGGTCGGACCGAAGTCGAGTTCGAATCATGACAGGATTATATTTCGGCAGTTGCCAAATTTCAGTCACACCGAGCTTGGGTTCGTTCAGACCGAATTAATTCTCAATTGAATCGAATGAAGTCTGAAATTCTTCGTTCGTCATTAGAGCTTTTTGTGCACTTTCGGTCGGAAAATTGAGCGGGCATTTTCACCAAAATTGAATCTGCAGTAGACCTGAATCAAGACCGCACATTTCCACCGAAATCGAGCAAGTCAAACTGAAAATTGAGCGGGACAAACTAAAAATTTCCTAAACCTTAACCTATAACCTAACCTAACCTAAACCTAAACCTATAACTTACACTTATAACCTAAACCTAAACCTAAAACCTAAATATATTCTCAAATTCCTAAACCTAAACCTGTAACCTACAATATTAACATAAACCTATAATGTAAAACATTAACCTAAACCTATTCTCAAATCTCAAAACTTATAACCTAAACCTTAACCTAAACCTAAACCTATAACCTAAACCTAAACTTTAACCTTTAACCTAAACCTTAACTTATAACCTATAACCTAAACTCAATTTCCTAAACCTTAACGTATAACCTAACCTAAACCTAAACCTATAACCTACACTAATAACCTAAACCTAAACCTAAAACCTAAATGTATTCTCAAATCCCTAAACCTAAACCTTAACCTATTCTCAATTCCCCAAAGCTATAACCTATAACCCATAACATAAACCTAAACCTAAACCCATAACCTTAACCTAAAACCTAAAACCTAAACCTAAACCTAAACCTAAAACTTAAGGGCCTATTTGGGCATTTGGTTTACGGTGGATTAGGAGGGGTAGGATTGTAAAATCCTTCCCTATTCCATCCCACATATGTTTGGGCAACCGAGCCACCGTCCCTGCTTAAACTTCCAATATCCTCTGTCAAAGGCGCGAGATTGGGGTGGGATTCGGCGATCCAGCAAGCAGGATTCGGAAGACTTCTCGTGGCCATCGTCTTGCAGTGATAGGTCTTTAGAGTACGGCCGCAGCAGGACGTCAAGTTCCCGATGATAATGGCGGAAATAGCAGGAATCCTTCGTCGATTTATACCCCTCCAGGCAATGGTTGGATGTGGACAAGGAGAAGAGGTCTCCTACTGCTGAAATGAGGATCAGTGAAACCGAAGGTAATCCCCTTCATCCGTTACCACTGATTTGGGGTTTCTTTCAGGAAAAATGCTCCTCTATCTCTCTGTTACGATTTGGATTTGGCCGGATGTTTGTCATTGTCCGCTCCTTTGTTGTAGGCGAGCTACGTCTCCACCTACTTGGAGCTCTTTTACCAAAGCGGAGGATATCGATCGTCTAAGAATAAAACCAATTTCCTGTAAGTATCTGAAAAATGGGGCTTTTCATTTTGTTTCTTTTATTTTTTATAATATATTGGATAGACCTTGTTCTGAAATGGGAGTTTTTTTCATTAAATTTACTTTCTAATTGTCTCTTTCATTATATAGATTTGGGATGAATATAGAAATGTGATTTCTTTCAAGATTTGGGTGTCATTTTTCATGTCTTGAGCAATCTAAACTGGAATTTTCCATGTAGTTGGTAGTTTAATACTAGTCAAAAATATTGGTTTTTTGGGGTAGGCTAAATTTTATTCTTCTTTCAGATTATCCGATTTGAGTGTTTTGGGTTATCTAGTTTGATCGACTAGTGAAATGCTGTCATTTGGCATAAATCAATTTAATGCGTGCATTCAGCAGAATTAATCAACTAATCCAAATTGACCAATCTCTCTCCTAATTAAGAGTTTCTTCAATTCTTAAGGAAGGAAGTTCCAGAATATTGAAAAAATGACTTGAATTTTTTCAAATTATACTGTTATTAGAGATTGAATAAATGGACAGAATTCACTCACTATAAAAAATATGAGAACAAACTAATCATAGGACGGTCGATTAATTCAACCATGAATAATGAATCACAGTGTATCACATTGCAATCTAGTTTTGAGTGTGGTTTAAGGTTTGGAATTGTGAAAGGTGGGTGTTGCTTGTGTGGAATGTGCCAGATGGGGCATTTAGTTGTCTGCATCCTTGTCTGTCATGGCCCATATGAGAAACAATCTCGTTTCTGTCATAGAAATAGGAATTTCAACTTCTTTCCAAGATCATTTCACAGAAAAGCCAAAAGCAAAATCATGTATATATAGGAAGAGAAGTTGAAACTGAAGCAGATTGATAACCACCTTTCCTTTTAATTTCCCTTCAATAATGATGTCTATGTGTTAAATGCAATCGAAGTCACTTTCCTCTCTCCGCCTATCCACACTCTCATGGTGAAAATCCAAACCTTAATTTATTTCTTAATTTTAAAATTAATTTTTTTTTCTCTTTACCGTTGGTAACAACCAACAATACACATGGGTCTTCGCGAGTTCTTAGTCTGTAGGCATATATAGACATGTGTATACACACTCATCATTTTCACTTGGTAGAGGATTCTTTTTATGAGAAAGTACTGTCTTTTTTTTTATTTTTTTTATTTTTTTTTTAATCAGTTGGTAACAACCAACAACACACATGGGTCTTCTTGGTTTCTTAGTCTGTAGGCATATATAGAGGTGTGTATACACAATCATTATTTTCACTTGGTAGAGTATTCTTTTTTGAGAAAGTATTGTGTTGTTGGTTTTTTTTTTTTAAATTATTATTTTGGGATCTAGACAGAGACATTTGAGAGAGTGTTTACACTACCAGGCAAGTTGTATCTGTATACACATATATGTATGTATATATCCCTTTAATTTAATAGAATATTTAAAGTGGCCATTTAATTGTTAGGTATCCAAGGGATATCTCAGATGGTTGCACCAGTGTTGAGGTTTATATACACACACATGTGTATATATGTTGAATTTTTAACTTGTATAAAATATAAGCAGGGCTGTTGTCATTTGGGTGTCCAACATCCACCTGGAGTGGTAACTTTGTGAGTCTGGATGAAGAGATTTTGGGCAGCGTTTACACCAAGCATGGGTTCAAACCATGCAACAGGCCGACTGAAGGCTGAGTAAAATGTACCAAAACACCAAAAGAAAAATGTTCATGAGATAATGGCCTAGATGAGATCATTGATTGAGGTTGTGGATACCCGAAGAAAAAAAAAGAATAGAAGAGATCCAGGGATTCTTTTTACAAGTAGGTGATGATGTGATATAATGTCATAGGCAGCTGTGAGGACTAACACTTGCAATATCTAGTGAATTGTGATGAGAGACCATGAATAATGCACCAGTGTTGAGGTTTGTATACACACACATGTGTATATATGTTGAATTTTTAACTTGTAGAAAATATAAGCAGGGCTGTTGACATAGTTTTATGGTTGTAGGTTGTCATGGCTCTATATATGATGTAGCATACTTTGAATTGTATAGATGGCGGGCCGGTTTTAATTAATGAAATACATGAAATCAGTTTTTTAGTTCTATTCCAGGGCTGGTGACTTCAATCCAATGGTGCTCTTCTTGTCTCAGAGAGTCCTTGATTGGAATCTTGCAAGGAAAGACTCCATCTTTGACACCACCTCCGCATTAGGGAGTGGTTATAGGAGTTGGTGCTTTTTTTATTTCTATTATTGATATCGTCTTATTAGGATTATACAAGCATCATCTGTTTTATGAAACCATGCCATTTTTTTATTTTTTTATTTTTGGAAGTTTTGAATCTTGTTGCTTCCTTCAGGAAACTTTTGGAAGAACCAAACGGCCTCTTTTTTTTTGTCTTTTCTGGATTCAAATCATTTGGGACTTGGTATCTGAAAAGGGTGTAAACTTAGCTCCCTCCCTTGCAAACAAGCCTTGAAGAGTGCATTTGGATACACAATTCATTGAATTGCATTCTAATTGTCAGTCAAACGGTGAAACAGTTAGGTTCTACTTGCTTAGTCATCTATGTTGAAGGCCTGTTGAGGGCCTAGGCTCCAAATTGCAATTATGTTACTTTGAAGTTGTGATTGACACCTCCAAATTGCAATTATTCTACTTCAAAGTTGTTATTGCTAGGAGACTTGTTGGCTTCTGTCATTCATATTGCTTTCGCAGACAAACATTCATATCCTTATCAACATGCGAGGCCTGCTGGCGAGATTGTACGATAGGCCAGGTACAAGGGGCTCTCCAAAACCCTATAAATTGGTAGCCATTCGAGTTTGATTTCCAGGAGCTGACTGACCCCATAGTGGTTTTTGGGTTTTATTTGTTGGTTATGATAATATCTTCTATATGAGATTGTCGAACTTCCGTGTAGTAAAGATTTATAAACTCATTTTCCATGAATTGCATGCAGATCCTACTCTTTACATAATTAGGTGGAAAGGCTCACCCTTTATATTTATTTCCATCATATTCAATATTCAACAGGTATGTCCTAACTCATTTGCCTTTTATGGTGTCCTTTTCATTTTCCAAATTTATCCAACAGCAATTTTTTCACAAAATGATCGTGTACATCCGCTATGTGGACATGTGCATACATAGTTGTCTTATAGTCACTATTCATCTAGAAACAGTACTTTGGATGAGCTACAACTCTTTTCTACAAGTCATAGTGAAAAAAATCAAATATGGTACGTTGATCAAATAGTTGATAATGAAGATTCAAGTTTGGTTTTCAGAGGTGATTTTATAGTATGTTGTATCCATAAGTGTAAGTGAGTTTTAGATCATGGATAGCGACGATGACAACACTTTGGTTGATTCCGTTGTGATTCTTGCAGTGGCCGCATGCGTTGATGCTGTTGGAAACTATTGTCGTCACTATATGTTTAGACAACCGGCACGTCAAGGGCAGGACGAGCGGATAAGATTTATCAACTCTATTATTCGTGTAAATGATAGGGACTGTCTTACTCAATTGAGGATGAAACGAGAAATTTTCTTTCAATTATGTAACATATTGCGTGAGAGGACGGAACTTCGCGATACTCGTAACATTACTCTTGAGGAACAACTAGTCATCTTCCTACATACAATTGGACATAATGGGCGTAATCACGTAATAGGACATAGGTTCATACGTTCAGGTGAAACCGTAAATCGTCACTTTCACCGTGTGCTAGATGCGATAGTGTCTTTGTACCCTGAATTTATTAAACAGGCCGGTATTGACACCCCCGCTGAGATTCAATCAAATCCCTATTGGGACACTTATTTTCAGGTACCATTTTTCATGTAGGACTCTTTCGTTGTTATTTTCGAATAAGTTAACGTGTTACATATTGTCTTATGAATGAAATTCGACATAATGTTGGATATGATTGTGTTGGTGCAATTGACGGGAAGCATATTCCCGCTCATGTGGAAGCATCTCAGCACCCAAGCTTTCGCAACAGGAAGGGTATTGTGTCTCAAAATATACTTGCTGCTTGTTCCTTTGACATAACATTTATATACGTGCTAGTAGGGTGGGAGGGTTTTGCTTCGGATGCAAGAGTCTTACATAATGTTTTGACACGAAGTGATGATCAACCCTAAATTTTGGTACATTATAAAATAAAAAAAACTAAGTTAAATATTTAAAGATTTTATTTTTAAATAAAAAAATAAGAATAAGTTAATAGTTGAGTTAGTGGAGATTTTTCTTAGTTGAGAGAGAGATTTAGGGATCAATTCTTAAAGTAGTAATAATAAATTTTTTATCAAATGCCTTTAAAAAAATTTTAAATTTAGGATAAGGGAGGATGTGCTGATCCTATCTTATAAGAATTTTCTTTAAAAAGGGATACGGAAGGTTTCAAAAAAGAAAAAAGAAATAGGAAGCCCTAAAGTAAAAGAAAGAGAAAATTCTAAGAAGGCTTGATTAGGTAAGTTCTAATCGTTAGATCTTTTTAATTTTTTATTATGTTATTAATTTCTTCTTGATATATACAATGGATGATGTGGGTATAGGTGTGTAGAGTCAATTTTAATAAAGTGATGTTTTTATAATTTCAAATCTAGTTAGTAATATTTCAGGAATATATTGAATAGATGGAATCTGATTGTGTTAAGATATATCTGTACGAATCATATGATCCCTAAAGCTAAAATATATAAGGGCCATAATTTTTAGATCAATCCGACAATCAGATAGGCCACATTAGTCAGATCTGAAATTTTTTAATAAAGGAATCTTAAATTTTTGCGTAAGTGTTGGTGTCATTTGGCGTAAAAGGTCGAGATGGGCCATTGGTATATGTGTGGTTAAATCCACACCATCCATCTAATATGTAGAGGCAAAACATGATAATATCTCAAGAATCTGAATGATCTAATTGTCCAATGGGTCACCCCGATCAAATAATTTTTAATCAATTTTATAATCTCAAAAAGAAAATAAAATATAGAAATATAAAATAAAAAAATTTAATTATTTGATTATTTTAGATCTGACCACTTAAAATTTATATCAAGGTGGGCCCCACCATATAAAATAACTAGATGAATAATAATTAATGATGGTGATATAATTGATAGGATCTCTGAATTCAAGCCAACCTAATTACCTTATGGATTCTACACTATCAGACTCAGGTGAGTAACCCAACTTGTCTCATAATTCATTAAAACTAAAATAAATCTTTTGTGATTGTTGGATTGATTTACTGATTTGAGTATTTTAATATGATAATTGTATGCTAAATTCATAGGTGAATATCTGATCAAGAAAACTATGCCAACATGATAAATATGCATTACATATCATCCATCAGTCATTACATTTACATAATACATGGTCGATCCTAGGGGCCCTCCCTAGAAGAAATGTCGATCTTGATAGAGTATTACTAGATGCGGGTTATGCCCAAGCCTATCCAACGGGTGGATGCGGGTCGACGACCTCCAACCCAAGCAGATGGACGATCATCCCATCTAATGCATTCATACACCATTTGCATCCATATTATTGTGCATACATTTTTATGTTATTTTAATTACTATGATTATGAACCATGCTGGGTTATTTCACTAAGCCTAGCCAGCTTACATTTTTATTGATGAAAAAACTGTACAGAGGAGCCATTAACAGATGATGTGACACAAGAACTGGAAGGATTTACTATACCTGAACACGACCCACCTGAAACATGACCATACTTATCTGAAGACGAAATGGCGGCATTAGAAAATTTTTGATCATATGTTTTATTTTGTTCGCATAGCTTGATTAACGTATAATGCATACTGGTATTTATTTTGAGACTTTAAGAAATTTTTTAGCTTCATTTCTTTGAAATAATATTAGCATGGAATAAACAACATTATAGTATAATGGTATAATAAATGAATAATTTTAAGATTTATTTTATTTTAAGGGTTGTCAAGGTTTATATATATTTGGTTTATGTATGTGTGTTGAGATTATGGTAGATCTTATGTTGAATGTAATTATTACATGCGATTATACTGATTAAAGAATTAAGTTAGTACAATCTGTGTACAAGTTACGAACTGAAACTCAAGTCTAAGGGTGCACACTCTATACTCAGATTTTCGGGCATGACAGTTAACAATGTTTTCCACCGTAACATCATACTCAATACACTAATACCAAAAGCACAAATTTAACATAGTGTAGGAAAATATTTTGTCGTCAACACGAGATACGCTCACTCACCTGGCTTCATGGCGCCTTATCGCGGCGTTCGATACCATCTGTAAGAGTATCGAACTGGGAGAGCACATATAAATATGAAGGAATTATTTAACTACCGACATGCGCAATTGCGTAATATAATTGAGCGTTGTTTCGGTGTAATGAAGGACAGATTTTCTATTTTGAAGACGGCCGTGCAATATTCATTTAAAACATAAGTCAAGATTTTAGTAGCATGTTGTGTGCTACATAATTTCATTCGTCGAGAAGACGAAACTGACCAATATTTATAGGATGTTGGTATATCTGTGGGTGACTCTAAGAGTAATCCTACACCAAATGAGGTATCAACAATGAATGAACAGTAATGGCTAGTTCAGGTGACCCAGCAAGAGAAAGATGCTTGGATGAGAGCTCGTGATCAGATTATAGAGCGCATGTGGGCGAACGCCCAACTAAATAGTAGGAATAGATAAGAGAATTTTATTTCATAAATACTTTGACTGATGAGAGAGACATTTAAACCACTTTGTATACATGTATAAGAAATTATATTCGAGTTGGCACCCAGTTATTTTGATATAACATATTTTCTTGATACTATTATTTAGTCTTCACGTCGAATATATTTGGTAGTAGAATTGTACACACTAATTTATTTTCTGTT
This sequence comes from Magnolia kwangsiensis, assembly GCA_037074715.1. Classification (NCBI taxonomy): domain Eukaryota; kingdom Viridiplantae; phylum Streptophyta; class Magnoliopsida; order Magnoliales; family Magnoliaceae; genus Magnolia; species Magnolia kwangsiensis. The sequence continues at coordinate 23,018,615 of CM073579.1, forward strand.
AATAACCATTTGTCCATGTATAATTAGGTGGAACGTCTGACAATTGGATAAGTAGTACACCAACACCGACGCCATCCCTGGTGAGAACTCCAGTTTGTTAGACACATTCTTCTCCGTGTGCGAAGTCTGTGAAATCGCTTGCTAAGCCTCTATTGCGAGCTGCAAAAATTAAGTGGACTAGACCAGAACAATGGATCAAATAACGTTCGATATCTTGATTGAGCAAATAGCTTTAGGCTGAAAGGCAGATAATGGATTTAACAGAGAAACATATCATGCGTCCACTGAGGAGGTTTCTAGGAGGACTGAAATTTCTTTAAACTGACAAAACATCCAGAACCGATTGCGATATCACAAGAAAGTGTACAACAAAATAAAGGATATGCTAGCCGCAAGTGGTTTTGGGTGGGATAGCGAGCGAATGGTTGTCACAGCACCTGACGAAGTTTGGGAAGAGTACCTCAAGATTATGAACGTTCACAACACTTATTTTAGTTTAATGACGTTAATTTGTTAAAATTATCTCTCTTACTTATATCTATTCGAATATCATCTACTTACCAACTCCCTTCCTTGTATGTAGTCGCATCCGAGAGCAGAAAGATTACGTGGTAAGCGAATAGAATGAATAGACGAGCGGTGATCATAGGTTCAGACCATGCAATAGGCCGATATACCTAAGGAAGCAGAAACATGGCCGCGTCTTCATCTCGTATTCAACGAGATCTGAATGAAGCTTGGACGGACCTGAACAATGACACCGATGCGCCTATCAATATTTCTGAGGAAAATCTAGGGGATTCGACTGGAAATTATTAATTTTTGAATGAAAGCCATCGGGCTTCAGGGAATCCCTCATTCCGCACCACTCCCAACCGAGCAACTGATTCCGATAGTAGTCGTGGTGGGAGTACGACAACAAAAGGGATGTGATCTGCTCGTCCCTGTGACGTCCTTGGTTTATCTCTAGATGGTGTGGCAGATGCAATTGCCAAATTTGGACTTGGCAATTCAGTCAACCGCACAAGTAAAGTCCTGGACATCCTCGAAGAGGTTACGAGGCTGACCAACCATGAGTCCGTTCAGGTTGGTCAGCTTCTGAGCAAGGATAAACATCTAGCATCTTTTTTCGTAGGCCTTCGACCAGAGCGAAGGGTCGATTGGTTGAAAAAAATAATGTCTGATTTGAATGGTAATGTTTGTGGGGGTTTTACTTGATGGATATATCAACCTTAATTACACTATTATATAGGTGACTACATTTGATGGGATATGTAATAACTATACTCGTATTTTTATTGAATTTTGGTGTGGTGATACCGTATTTTATGATTTTGGATATTCATACTCTATACCACATGCATGACAATATGTTTTGGGTCATTCTAAAATGTCCTTTAAAGTGCAAGTAGCTTTATATGCTTATATATATATATATATATATATATATATATATATATATATATATATATATATATATATATATATATATATATCCATTGTATAACATGCACAATTGTGTATCTTGGTTCTGTTTATGTGAGTGCAGATGGGTTCAAGTAAGTATTACGTCGTACTTATTGATCGTCGACCTGGCATATATATGTCTTGGGATGAGGCACGATTGCATGTAGAAGGATACAGTGGTGCCAGACATCGATCCTTCAAATCAATCCAAGATGCGACTGCATGGTAGAATTCTAACCAAGCAAGTACAAGTAGTGAGATAATGACCCAGAGTTGTGATGACATTGAAAAACCGACCTATACCACTAATTCCATCCAAGATATTTCTAGATCTATAATGTGCAAGAGTACTCAAACAGTTGATACCCCCGCGTGTGACAAGGAAAGAGTGATTGCATTAGTAATTGACATCTTGGTTACATTCTTCATATTATATATAATCATTGAGCTATAGGAAATGTGTTCCACCACTTATTCTAACACAGTTGTTGATAGACATCGGATAGTTGATTCCAATGCCGTTTTTCTTTGGCATGTGTAACTCAGGGATATTTATATGTTTTAACTTTATGTAAATATGTATGTACTAAACATTAGCTGATCTATTTTCAATAACGTGTGTCTTCATCTACTGCATGCACTACATTCTTCAATAATGAGGAGTGAAAATGGAGTTCATAGCATTTGGACCGACCGTGAGAAGACAATTTTCCAAGGACCAGGTATGATGTTCCGAAATTCTATCGATTATATTATAAGTATATATAATATGTGCACGCATGTGTAGGTATATGAGTCGATCAATTGCATAAGAATGACTACTGGATCAATGAAGGATCGTATGTTAAATTGGTATGTTTAATTTTTTCCTTCTCTCAATACAAATCATCACATACTAACATATCCCGTCTTTAATAGGTAGTACACATGATCTGGTAGAAGCATATGAAGAAGTTTACTGGGTCAATGTAGGATGATTTTAATGTTAAACCATATATTCTCGTCCTCAGGTTTGACATGATTTCCACTAAATATCTACGTATTCATAATTTACGCCTAATTTAATTGAGTAAACAATTTGGGATTGATTGCCTTGATTCTACGTCCTTCCACAGTAACGTCATGCAACATACAACCACGCAAGCCTACATTCAAGTCAAGGTCTTGATTCTCTCGGCGTGTAAGTTTTAGCGAATGGATCGGTAGATTTATATGAGGTACATTTGTATATCAAATATATATATATATATATATATATATATATATATATATATATATATATATATATATATATATATTCTTACAGATGATTACAAGGTGCATGAAAATGAGATAGGATTTCATCATATTTCGTATTGCTTTTGCAGACAAACATTCATGTCTCTGGTTCACGATCCGTAAGGTGCCTCCATCTTTCTGATCTATCACATTACATAGACATTGTGGTCGTTATGTAGAGGAGATTGGAGGAACATGACAGAAGAACCGAAGATATGTGGGTGATGTTTATTGTGAGGTTTTGTGTTTGTTGCATGTATCTAAATCATTGACCGTGGCTTATGTCTTTTAGTGGTAGCGTCTCTATAATGAATGTAGTATATTTGGTGTTTACGGACACATGTTAATCAATATTTCCAAGGCTGTGATCCACCCAGTGTAGGCAATGGCTGCTAGTCGGTGTGGTGGACTCGACCATGATGTATAGCTTCTATCCATGCCATGATTTTTTTTATTTTTTATTTTTAATTTTGATGGTTTCATGGTATGAGACCAATCTATGAAAATGGCAGATTTTGAAGTGGACCACGCCATAGGAAACCAATTCAAACGAGTGTTGGTGGTTACAACTATTTGGATGGGCCACATACACAAGTTTTTATCTTCCTGTAGTTGATTTTTGTGAATCTTGGCCTTTGGGCTTGATCAATATGTTGTATATCAAATTAGCGGTGACAGTGGAGCAGACATTGAATTTACGTTTGTCTCTCCATGTATAATCTCATTTCCTGAACTGGGGGCCACAACGAAGTGAAATGGCTGGGAATGAATGTATATTACAACAAGAGCATGCCAGACCTATATACGCCAGGGTCTTATGGTCCAACCGGTTCTTCTATGAAATCTCTTTTTGAAATGACGTAGAATTTTCATCTACCCACGTACACATACATGCACACGTGAAGCACTCCTACACACGCAGACACCCATGATGAATTAATGGTGAGATGTTTATGTAAACTCTCATGATCGTGTGAGACCGATCGAGGACATTCATCAGGTGGGGCTGACATGAACATGCCCTGCCTGGCTCAAAACTCTGGCTGGTCCACTCATTATGTGGACCACACACTTTTCTCATGAATACATGGCTCAACTGCTGAGTGAATTGTCATGACTTTTGAACCAGGTTATATCTGCTACAACTTTTGGTTGAACACATATTTGAATCTACTAAAATCGATGGACGGTGCAGATTGAACACCTCTCTCACCATTGGTCCCACACGCATATTGGTTGTACAGTGGGTAAAGTAAGTAGGAGAGGCATCCGCATCCGATATCCAGTTGAATCCCATCAGGTATCCAAACAATAGCTCTTTTGAAATCCCATGGGATGGTTGTAATCCCATAAAACCCAAACAGTGCCCTAGCGGCGCATGGGATATAGATTTACACCACAATCTCCCGACAATACCCTGCGCATCATAAATGCATGGATGGATGTAATTCCATCCCATGTAATCCACCCTAACTCACGTGCCTAAACACACCCTAAATGTATTCTCAAATCCTTAAACTTAAACCTACACCCAATCCTAATATCAACTCTTTAATGTAAACCTAAACTTGAAAATCCAAACCTAAACCCGAACCCGAACCCGATTTCTTAAACCTAAAACTTAACCTATTTTCAATTTCCTAAAGCTAATCAAGACTGCACATTTCCACCGAAATTGAGCAGGACAGACTGGAAATTGAGCGGGCCAAACTGAAAATTGAGCGGTGTAAACTGGAAATTGAGCGGGACAAACTGGAAATTGAGCAGGACAAACTGAAAATTGAGCAGGATTTCCAGTTTGGCTGGCTCAATTTTCAATTTGTCCCGCTCAATTACCAGTTTGGCTCGATCAATTTTCAGTTTGACCGCATTGTGATTGAAATTGACTATGAAGTGAATGAAATGGATTTTCCACCATTGACTTGATGAAATCTTGGAAAATAACTAAGTTGGTTGGCTAAATTAGCTTCTCCTGCCCCAAAATCATATGTGGTACGTTAAGTAATTTATTTTAATTTAAGAGATATGCTTGTTAAATAAATAGGCAAAGAAATGAATTAAAAAATAATAAAATATTTTTATATATTTATCTATACATATTTACATAATTATGTATTAGAGAAAATTGCAAGGGATAAAAAGTTCTCCTTGTAAATTTTTTTTTTTTTTAAATATATATACCAGAGTGCCGCCGTACCGCGGAAGTTGGTTTTTTTTTTAGTGTTGCTTTTATGGGTCTGATCATGAGGTCTATGTTATATCCAAACCATCCATCTATTTGGAGAGATCATATTAAGGCTTGAGATGAAAAATAAGATAGATAAAACTATCCAGTGGACCACACAGTAAAAGGCACTGGGGAATTGAACGTCTACCACCCTTTTAGGAGTTACAGAAGTTTTGGATCATCATGAAATCTGTTTTTCCTCTTCATCCAGGCCTTTGTGACCTTATGAATAGATTGGATGGAAAATAAATGTTAAAGTGGGCCTACAAAAGTTTTAACAGTGAAAATCAATTTTGCTGCTGTTCTTTGTGGTGTGGTCCCGTTGATCTTTGGATATAATTTTATTTCCTGGATAATGCTCTGAAATGATCTTGAAATATGGATGAACGTTGTGGATATAATAAATACATAGCTGTGGGGCCATGTAACTTTGATCTCTTTTGAGCCGTTCGTACAAATCTCGGTTGGAGGAGCGTCAGCGCGCGTCTTCGAAAGGAAGGGAGCGGTATTTTCGTCCTCAAATTCTGTCCGTACGATCAGGTCTAAGTTATATTATTTCGTAAAAACAGCTGGATAAAAGGTGGGGCCCACAGTCCAAAATTTCTCATGATTTTGTTGCGAACCGACGCTGCTCATTCGCGAATCCTGATACACATGTTTTATTATCTCCACAGCGGACGCGGATTACCTACTGACGCGTGGAGTCGCGAGACTGGCTACTGAAATCACGTCACTAAGTTCCGTGGGTCCCATGATGTATTTTTTGTATCCACACCGTCCATTCATTTGGAGAGACCATTTTATGGTATAATATAAAGAATGAGGCAGATCCATATCTCACGTGGACCCCACCACGGAAAAGAGCGGAGAGAGTGACGCACACCATTAAAAACTTCTAAGCGCCTACCTTAAGAAGGTTTCAACGGTGAAGGTGACTCTCTCCATGTTTTTCTGTTGTGGGGTCCACTGTAGATTTGGATCTGCCTTATTCTTTGGATAATGGCCTAAAATGATCTCTACGAATGGATAGATGGTGTGGATACAGCGCATATAACATGGCGGGACCCACAGAACCTGGTTGCGTCACTTCATGGTGATTCTCTCTACTCAGCTTATCAGTAGCAGGAGCGGATTGGATACTGAAAGTGACGTGGCAAGATGATACCCGTCCGTTTCCTTCCAATAAATGGAAGCGGATTGCTACTGAGTAACTCAGTACCCTTAGCGTACTGAGTAACTCAGTACTGGGCCCACCTTAATTCATGCATTTTATCCAACCCGTTCATCCATTTTACCAGATAATTTTAGGGCTTTAACCCAGAAAAAAAGCTTATAAAAAGATCGAATGGACCACACCAACATAAGAAGTGTGAATTGAACTTCTACTGTTGAAAAGTTCTTAGGGGCCACTGAAGTTTAAGATCAAGATGATATTTATTTTTTTCCCTTCATCCATTTTTGTTTGATCTTATTAACAGGTTGGATGAAAAATAAACATTACTGCGTGCCTCAGAAAGCTTTCAACAGTGGAAACCAATACTTCCGCTGTTTCATGTGGTATGGTCCAGTTAAGTTGTGGATATATTTAAATTTTAATCTCAACGCCTAAAATGATCTCTAAAAACGGATGGACGGCGTGGATAAACTACATGCATTCACGGTGGGTCCAACAGGGTTTACTCAGTACGATAAGAGCCTTCTGAGTAACTCAGTACACAGTCCGATTTTCCTCCCAATAAATACTCTTCCAAAAAACCTCCGCGGATGTTTTTCCGTTTAGACGGTGAACGTACCGGGAACGAAATTGGATTGCCATACCAAGAAAATTCAATTGGGCCTATTGTTAATTTATGTGATTTATCCACACCTTCTATCCGTTTTTCCATCTAATTTTAGGCGTTGAGCCCAAAATTAAAGCTTATGAAAATCTCAAGTGGACTATACCACAGGAAACAGTGGAAATAATGATATCCACCGTTGAAATTCAATTCACGCTGTTTTCTTTGGTGTGGTCAAGTTTAGCCTTTTCTATACTTAGGTCTTGAGATAAACCCTAAAATTATCTTGTAAAATGGATGAATAGACGGGATAAAATACATAAATTACGGTGGAGCCCACAGAGTTTACTCAGCACGGAATCGGCTTCCCTGCCACACACAGGTAAATTCCATTTTCAGGTTTTTTTTTTAATTTTTTTTATTTTTCATACTCTCTCAATTTTCTTACCACCCACAGCGATCTCCATCCACCGATCACTGTATTATCTCTCCTTTCTTTTATTTCTTTTGATCTAGGCTCTCAACTGTGCTCCCCTACTGTTGGTCCAAAATGGGCTCATGCGTGTGATACACGAGAGGGGATCCATTTATGTTGATGATTCAACCATTACCAACTAATGATGGGACGCATTAGATCACGATATCTTGGGTATGCAATGTCCACACCTTCACGAAAAAACATCATTCCTCTTAAGTGGGATCCATTCATTTACAATGTGTTTTTTTTTTTTTTGGGGGGGGGGCGCTTTCTTAATGTAGATACAAGTTGAAGGTAAGCCAATGAAAGCTTTGAAACTAGCGAAATGCCTGCAGTGCAACCTACACAGTAGAAAAGGGAGCAATTTCAACCCTTTCAAACATGTCAATGGCGCAAAAACACATCGCAGAATCCATGTGTGACCTACACAATAGAGAAGGGAGCAATTTCAACCCTTTCGACCTGCACAATAGAAAACGGAGCAAGTTCAGCCCTTTTAAACACGTCAATGGCACAAGAACACATCGCAAAAGCGCAAATAAAAGCAGTTGTTCTTTCTTATGTTAGACTTAGTTTTCTTTTAGCTTACATTAGTTATAAGCTATTGTTTATATTTAGGAAATAATGCCCCTAAATGGTTTATATCGACTTTCATCGACAAAGTCACAAAAACATGTTTCTTATAGTCAGTCTCTCTCTCTCTCTCTCTCTCTCCTATTTAGGTCCGTTGCAAGTGAAATTGTCACATTCAAGCTATTCTCATCTAGTAAATGAGACTAGGATGACTCTATTTTTATTGGCCCGAATAATCAAGACTGTCTATATTTTTTTCAGGGACTGTGATACCCAACATATAACAAGGCATAGATAAGGCCTATATAAGAAAAAACTTAATTGTATCCTCAACTTTTTTTGTTACCAATGAAAAATGAGAAATCGAAGATCACTGTAATCTGAGAGCTCTATTAGTGTATTTTTCATGATGACCCAGGTAAAAGTGATTTTAATACTATCAAGATGGCTGATTTGATTGTCCACAATTTTCAAAGCACCGGAGTCGACAATCTCTCCATCTGCCTAATGGCTAGAGAGAAATCCATGTGCAAGTAACTATTACACAAGCTTATGGATACTTATTTATTCATGCCATTTTAGCATGTGGACCCACCAAATAATATACCTGGACTGTCCATTAAGTTTTCCCTATTTGTAATGAACCTGAAAACGAATAAATAAATTTAAAAAAGAAAAAGAAAAAGAAAAGAGGCAAGACAAAGGATGAAAGGATTGACTGTTAAAACAAGAAATGACCCATCTTGAATTTACTACCTTACTAGTGGCATTTTCATAAATATGCCATTGTCGAGAATTAAGATACCACCCACACGGGTCATTTGGTAACTTATATATATAAAGTCTTTGCTGCATCCTACTTCGATACATAAACAATCTACATTCTTCAACATTCAATCTACATGTAAAAAAAATCACTTCCATCTCACAATTGACACAGAGAGGAAAAAAATTAAACAATAATAATAATAATAATCCATGTTCTTTCCACACTAGTCTATCTATATATAAAACCAAACATTTGAGGCGGACATCAACAAAAGAAAAAAAAAAAAAAAATCAAAGTCATGCAACCATTTAGACGGGCATAACAAAGAAAGAAAGAAAGAAAACAAGAAAGAAAGAGAGGAGTCACCATGCCTATCATTTATATCCGATTGAAGAAATTATCTAAAAAGAAACATCTATCTAATTATTGGGGTAGGCGAAAAAAAAAAAAAGACCCCGAAGCTACACCTATCATATATGTCTAACAAAAAAAACTGCACAAAAAGAGCCATCCATCTAACAATTTTGATGCGTGCCAATAAAAAAACTAAGATAACGGAAGTTTCATATATATTGCTCATGAATGAATGTCATTGTCCTACATGATAAATTTCATACTTGAATGAATAATATATCTTGCAATATCTAAATTGATAAGGTTTATTCAATATCGTGGGAGTTAGAAATTTTCAATTTTACCTGGCTAACCACGATGTTTCCTTGAGATGAGTCTTGACATAAATGTAATAACTGCGGGTTACTTGAGTGAATTTGTTGGTATAAGTTGATGATTGGTTGGTAGCCAGAAGTAACCAAAGGAACATTCATGAATCCACTAGGGCCACTCTCAGGTATACTGAGTCTGGTAACATTTAAAGTCTAGTAAAGTAAAAAATAACAATGAAAATTCTAATAAGCATAAGTGATATGAATGTTAAATGTAATATAGCCAGTTAACTACATTAAAACTCATCTTTACCTGATTCTCAATTGTTAAAGGGATATGTTGAAACATGCTAACATGATGTAGTTAGTACGCACATTGAGTGTAGCCCACCACCGTATTATGACCATGTCCTACTTAGGATCCACTTGATAATTCAAAAGGACTTGCCACTGTAACATGTGATCCTTAATAAAGAAAAAAAAAAGAATAAGAAATTTAAACAATAATAACATGTGATATAACAAGCTTTAGTAAATATGTTTTCTATAATACCTGATTGAAATGATGTAATTGGGGGATTGTAAATGTATAATGTAAAGGTTGAAACAAAAAATGGTGCATAACGTTTGGTGCTTGGGCCATTTCCTGTCTCTCTCGATTTTCTTGTGGTTGCATAGATTTATGTGGGGATCTTTTTTTATTTAATTTATCTAGCGAATTTTTATACACATGAGAGTTGCCCTCAACTCTAGGCTTTACTTTAATTCCACTTACGGTTTGTAAACTTATACTATCAACAAAAGTAATCTCTTTTTCCATCGGCTCATGGCATGCATGCTTATTATGTAGAGATTCAGTCAGTTGAAGGTATGCACATTCAATATCTACACTTTCATCAATAAATTGAGATAACCTTAATGGAGGTTCCTTGATTTCTTTCACACATTCTATCACTACATCATGAAATTTATCTGCATATCTATCAACTACTTTGAAAATCTCGTTATATTCCCCAACCATTGCGGCAATTTTAATAAGCTTGCAAGATAAATATTGGTACCGCTTGCTTAAAGAAACATTGGGCTCAACTTGTATTCTTAAATCATTATGATCTCTAGCAACACTTACTTTTGTATCTCTTTACTATCTCTTCAAAACATAACGAGGATGAAGCACCTTTATATTATAATAATCTAAAACTTTCAATGCATGACTACATAAGATTCCCACGAACTCAAACTTCTTACAACTACATGTCACTGAATTGTCTAATGAATCAAATCTAACAGTCCATCATTTCTGTTGTTAGAAATAACTTGAAACTCTGTAACTGTACCAAACTCACTACATTTATAAATTATAGCATTAAGAATTTTCTTATACTCATTTTAAAATATCTCAAATACTTTTGGAGTGTACACTTTTGTCACTTCCTTTAACATATTTGCATTAACAAACATTACAAAGGTACACTTTGCCTCATTCTGGATGTAATGCCCCGGTTTCTAAAACTCGAGTACGAGACTCATTCCAGAAACCCGAGAGTTAATAAATCAGAGGACTAGCGGAAATATCAAGTCAGAAGAGTGCAATAACATAAGTATAGATAATATCATATAAATCCGAATATTTGGCCCACTCAGCTGAGTGCCATCGTTACAAAATTTTAAGAGTTTCAATGTATTAAATCAAACATAAGAAATGCTACTACTACTGGTTAAGCCCAAAGTAATCAACTGCTTCTTGATGCAGCTCATCTTCATAATATCCATCTTCAAACTCCACCGTCATGCATTAGGGCTAGTGCTGTCATCCCGTCCATCTACACCTACATACTCTATACGGGTGAATATTCGATGAATGAGGGGTCAGCTCAGTGTGAATTCCCCTCAAGATTACACACTGTCGCCTTAGCAAATATAGTTTAAAGAAGAAAATGAAACATTCCAAAACAAACAAGATGCAGTCTTATTAAAATGCTTGGATGTATGAATGCACATCGACTTGGGGATGCTCATTTAGTCGGACTTGGGCTCGTCATCCATGTAAAAGACTAGTCACCAGTGAGCATATCTCGTACAGCATGGTGCCAAGTCATCGTACATATCTCGTACATAGGTCACTAGTGTAACATAACTCATATAGCATAGTGACCAAGTGCCGATAGTCGGTGGTCTGTAGCGAAACGATACCCCACTAAACCTAAGGGCACATGTTACAGCATCTAGAATTAGTCACTTGTCATCGCCAATATGCTATAAATGCATGATAAACTAAACCATTATTATTCTAATTACAATCAGCCGGTCTAAGTAACTCAATGGTCACGATAGGGAGCTCGTCACCCAGCATAGGCCGACAGCTCAGGCATAGTATTCCATGACCACCATCCTCGGCTCGTGAGGTTTTTCACCTTAGGATGCTTAATAGGATCCTTCCACGAGTAGTTGATCAAAATAACTCCAAGTCGAGGGTCCCATTTCTCACAACATCTGTCCGGTTGCATCCCAATGTGGCTCACATGCAATAGTGGAATTTTCTCCTCGTGGATTGCAATGAATTAAATTTTATAGCGACTCAAAACCATTTGTTAACATGTGAAGGCGCATATAATTACATAATGGTGGTAAAATTTTCAATGTGTCATCATGGGACTAAAGTACTAACTACCAAGCAATATAATACTAAAACATGGGAATAATAATCATTACTCATAAATAGTACTCATGAATTATTAACTAACGTATAAGCCTAATATGTAGCATGAACATAATACATCAATCATGAATTCGAGATAGCACAATCAACAGAACTTAGAAATTCATAACAACTAATAGGACCTTAAACTAGTGATAGTAATTTGATGTATACTATGTTTGGCTAACTTAGAAGTGGAAAGCCCAAGGAGAAGAATTATCACCTGGTGGTTCGTAGCTCTTTTCTTAATTCGGATTTTTGTGGTTATCTAACGGTCCCACACCGTATGCTTGATTACCTAGAATTGTTTCCAATCCAAGAGTTGTATTAGATTGTGCCCCCAAAGACTCTTAATGAGAAAGTTGTAAGAGCCCCTGCTACATGTGGATTGGGCTAATTTCGGCCCAACAATCAAGGCCCCAAAAGGATCTGGGTCCAATGATTTTTGGCTGGTAAGCCTGGCCCATTCATGCGGCCCAAATGGAACTGGGCCTGATCTTAAGCTATGGCCCAGTGTGGGGGCCGATCACGGCCTAGTTCATGGTCCCTTTAGGGCCTTACATGGCCTCAAACGGCCTAGGCTGGACTCTGCCTGGCCCCACATGATGCTTGACTACGGCTTTCTGTAATGTAATGAGGCACCCATCTGGAATTTTGACTGGGCGGCTCACTGTAAAGTAGTGAGGCCCACAGAGATTTTCTTAAGTGCGGCCCACCTCATGTGACCCACTGAGATTTCTCTCATTTGTGTCCCACTGGCGCACCCGGTGAAGTCCACTGTGATGTGTGGGGTGGACCACCTGCAATCCGCTGGGCCTAGGCTTTAGCACAAGCCCACTGCGGTTTACTCCTAAGCAGCCCACAACTGCGGCTGAGCTTTCTAGCTCGACCCAGTTGTGCGGCCCGAAATGCTCTGCTCGTAAGCAGCCCCACCGCTGGCCCAGACGTTGCTGCTGGAGGCCTGAATGGCGGTCATTTTTTTGCCCAGAATCCGGCCTTAATTTGAGGGCTTGGTTTCCGACCAAATTTCGGCCCATCTGATGGCGTTTTCAGCTTAGATTCAGGCCAAGAACTTCGACCCTCCTGAAGGTATTTTCAGTCTGCATTATGGCCCATCAGAAGGAGTGACTTTTACCCTCCTTTTGGATGGATTTCAGTCCAGAATGTGGGCTATTTTCGGCCCACTTTCCAGGCTAGTTTGATGGCTGGAGCTTAGCCAATGGACGGTCCAAAGGTGGGTCCGATCTCTATGCATTTTTTGGCCCAGCAGAAGGTGTGATTTGAGCTCCTGATTGGGACCGTTTTAGGTCCTAGCTGGGGCTCATTTTCGGCTCCTCTCTCAATCCATATTATGGCCTGAGTTCGACCCATATCATCGCCATAATAGGGCCTGGTGAAGAGAGCTAACAACCTGAGGTAACCGAAAATTTAAATAGACAAATAGAGGTGGGTGTTTGGCATTACCTGGCTCCTTCTCACACTCTCAGAGATGCCTCTGGTCTGCACTGGTTCGACTCAGTTTGAAAGGGCTGGGTCGACTCGATGCGGCACCAAGATTGCACCTACCTTCCTCTCTTCTTCCTAGTTCTCTTCCTCTCTCAATCTCTCTATTCTTCTCTTGTTTTTTTTTTCTCTCCTCTCTATGGGTTGCACTGACCTGACTCGATCCGATTCAAATGGCTGGACTCGGTGCAGTGCGCCACCTGGTTTTTACACCCAACACCTGAACTCTCTCTCTCTCTCTCTCTCTCTCTCTCTCTCTCTCAGCAGGCTCGAGGTGAGGATCTCGAGGCCAACGGCCTTCCTTTATAGGGCTGAGACACTTGTGAATCGTCCCTCTAACAGTTGAGATGGGGCGTTGCTCTATCATGCCCATCTAATTTTTCCTGAATGCATGGGGGCCATCCATCAAGAGGGATGGTTTCCTGATTCTAGGGCCCACCAGAAAAGTATTTTAACGGGTCCCACTCATCACGATGGGTGTTTTGGTGAAATGGGGAAGATGACACGGCTGGTAATGGTAGATTTTCATCCACGGTCTGTCGGAGCGATCTGGACCATTTGAGCAGGTTAGATGTGATCACCGATCATCCTAGGGCCCACTTTTCACCCCATTCATAGTCGTTTGATCATATCTTGCGAGAACGTCCGCTTCATTTGATTTTCTCGCGAGATGGGACACCTCCGACATGGGAATAGTTGCAACCCTAGAGGCGGAGGTGGAGATCGCTCGGTAAAAGGCTTGGATCAAGCCAGCTGTGCTTTCCCAATTGGGAAATGTTTTCAGCGCCGACTGTTGCTATAGGCGGTTGCCTGTCTATTTCTGGCAACAAATGAAAAGGGTCGATTCTACCCCAAGGAGCAGCTAGGATCGAAGGAGAGCTCGGGATGCGGATTGCTGATGTGGAGGGTTCCACAACGGCTTTATTTTCAGAAGAATGCAGCCGTCCGTCCGTGACCGATGTTGTAAGTGTACATGCATGTGTGCACGGAACCCTTCGGACGACGTGGTTCGATTTTCCAGGCCTTCCCTGCTCAATGGATGGTTTAGATTGTCCTAAAGGTGGCTCGAAGTGGGCCACAATACGTTCACAGCGAACATTTTTCTACCGTTCCTTGCTCGTGCACGATCACGCTGTATGGACTTGGTTATCTGTCATAGAGGTGGTCTTCTGAAACTTGTAAGACTGATGGACGGTCTGGATCTCATGGATGGTGGCCAGAGGTGGGCCACGATCTGCCTGACTGGTGTTGTCCGGTCCTGCTCGATGGTGAGTGAAAAACGGGAGAGAAATCCCTACTTTTTTGCTACTTGTCGGGTCAGCGCCCGATTGACCACTCGGCCATCCAGTGCACATCGTGCACAGCGGCATGAGGTGCACGTGCACCTTATGTGGACCCCACTGTGATTTCTGTGGAAAATCCATACCGTCCATTTACCTTGGAGGTCTTATCAGAGTAATTGTGCCGTTGATCAGGACGATCTAATACATTGGATGGTCCCCGTGTTACCATTGGAGTATTATTTGGGTTTTTTTTTTCAGAAATTCTGAGGGCCGGATCTTTCTAAGTTTGAATACTAACTGTTAAAAAGGGGTCTAGGGGTGATGGGTACGTTCAGGCTTAGCTACTTGGCCTATTGAGTATCCCTAGTGTGTGTGGTCATGTTTGAGTGTTGAGTTCTCTTTGCCTTGGTTCAAGTTAAGTTTTGTTTAGTAATTAGGTTCATAGTAATACTAATGTAGGATTTAATGGTAATACCCGCATACAAAAGGTGGGGGGTGTTACACTAAAATCAGCCATGGATTCCTGGTATCGTCAATCAACCACCACTCGTTCATATTGAGTAAAGAAACGTAAGAAATTGTGTTTAGATTTCAAATATTTTTTTAAGAAACTATTCATTCTCTCATTTCGTTGAGTGCTCTTTTTTTTAGCACAAAATGTATTCCGTTCATAAACCAAAACCCATTTTTCTCTCACTTTAAATAAATTATGTGGCCACTTATTTTGCACTAAATCATACTTCTCAAGCATAGCATTCCATGTAGTCATAAAATCTTCCTCCCTCTCACAATCATATACACACTTATCGAAATCAATTTCAAAACCTTTTGAACCTTTAAATAGATGGTTAAGGTGGTTAGCAGTATTTTGGTAAATATTTCATATACACAGACGATGATATGATTCTGGCATCACTGAAGCTATCACATTAGCCATTGTAGCATCTTGATCTGTTAAAATTGTTATTGGTAGTTTTCTAGATATCGCACTTAAAAATATTTGAAACAACCATTCGAAAGATTCAATCGTTTCATCGTATAGTAAGGCCACGCCAAATATTATAGTTTGCTTACCCTAAATGGCCGCCCATAACTATTTACTTTATATGTGGTATCAAGGCAAACCACATCTCTAAAAATGTTATAGTCATTATTGACTTTGCATCAGTCTAGAACATATTCGTAATCTGATCATCTTCATCTACTTGTATTGCGTAAAAAAAAGATGGATCCTCTAATTACATTTTCTGAAAGTATTCTAAAACAGCTCATGCATTATCCTTTTCCATTGTTTTCATCCGCTTCTTCCATAAGTAATTTTTATAATTAATGGGTAGGAAACCCAAATATTCTCAACCACTATATTGCTTATTTAGATAATCTACAGTTGCTTTAGATGTTATTCCTAAATCATCTGCCATATCAGCTTCAGCTTTTTAAACGTCAATCAAGCCTCTTTGTGATCTTAACATATGTACCTTTGATGATGAAACAACCTCATGGTTATGCTCTGCCACAAAGTCGGTCAAACAATATTTTTCATTTTCTTGAAGCTTCAAACTCATGCTTGCATGACATTCAGTTCGTGTAATTGGACAATTAAACTTCGGTTGATTAATTTATTTGTTTTCATATTTTCGACCTTCTTTAGAACAACAAAATCTTCTTTGGAGTATGACCTCATCATCTAATTTTCTTACCCAATCCTTTCGAACACTGAATCCTATGTTCCCAGCATAACTATTGTAATACTCATATGCACTCTCGTCAGAAATGAACTTCATTCCTACTTTTAGTTCTTCATTAAACTTTTCATATGCATTGATTGGTATATCTTATCCTGCTTCTTGATGTAAGTGTACCTACTAGTGCTCTTGTTTGTCAATTACGGTGTAAGTTGTGTCAGTCAAACAACAATGCCTAATAGGAAGATCAATTCAAGTGTCTGCCTCAACTGGATGTGTGGAAGCTCGTCATAGGTAAATTATAGCCTCACATCTCATGTCTCAAAACACCAGGTGATTAAAACCTTTAAAATTAAGTAGAACACCTTAGGGTTTTATTGTAAGAAAACTTTTTACCAAATATGAAAATCTTCAAGTTTTCTTACTCTGTGGATTGTATCGATTCACATTTCGATATGATCGACCTGCTCTGTCGATGTCCTCGGCATATCAATCGATACAATCGAATGAGGACAAAAAGCGTCCAGTAACCGCACATTCATCTGGACGATTTATCGATATATCGAAGTTTCAATCGATATCATCGAATTCTAATATCGAGCCCATCGAAAGTGGATCGATAATATCGACAGGCAGTTTTTCGGCGCCCCTATTTTTCTAGAGAAATCTACTATAAGCTTCGATATATCGATGTCTGTGCCGATTCAATCTAAATTTAAACATCAATCATATCGGCAGTCATTCAATTATATCGACAATGGGCGCGTGTTTCCTCCAATAAATATTTTAGGATGTTCTATAAGTTGATCGGGGGCCACTCAAGGAAATCGATATTCTTATATCAATAGTATCGAGTCCTGGTCGATAGGATCGAGTCTGGGCACTAACTGTCCAGCGTGCTTATAAGAAAATCTATACGATTTATCGATCCTATCGACAAAGTCTCGATATCATCGACATTCAAATTTCGATGACATCGGTTGACCCTCGATCATATCCTATAAAACCTGAAATATTTCGGCTAGTCTCTCTCATTCTTCAAATGTCGATAAATCGATCCCAGTATCAATGGTATCGGAGTTTGAAATTCGATAACATCAATACCAGCATCGATCCCATCGACCAACTGACAAAAGATTTCAAAAGCGAATGACATTTTAGTTTATGTTATCGAGCGGATAGTTGATCCCATCGAGAGTATATGCTCGATGATATCGACCATGCTCGATGATATCGAGCTCTGTCATAAATATGACCGTTTTATATATGTTGGAATCTTTTGCCTATATAAAGAGAGACTTGTTCATTTTGCTGGTAGAGAAAGAAGAGAGTGCTTTTGTGTGTCTTACCCTCAGATCATATATCCAAAGACCTTTCTCTCACGGGAGTTCATCTTCTAATCCACTCATACCATTAATATTCAATAGAGTGGATTGGGAAATAAACTTCCGCATTCAAAGATCCTCCAGCAACTATTTAATAGCATATCATTAAGCTGGGATGCCTTGAATGAATACATAACGGGAATCACTCTATGTTCCTTATAGAAAAATTTCAAGAGAGTGGATTTCCGTCCTAACCTTGACTCGACCCGAATCCTAGTACTGGTACATCTTTTATGTTACGGATCAAGGGAGCTGAAGACTCTTCATCAACAAGAAGGAGATCTTCATCACTGTGCTAAAAGGGACTCATCAACTTATCTGTAAGTACTTAGAGTCCAGAGGACACTTGTGATCATTCCTTTCTAGGTCTGGGTCTTAAGTGTTGCTCACCATTTGAAGTCCTCAAAGGAGGCCTCCGGCGGGAGTGTACGCTGTGGGTGCGTTGTGTGGACCCTTACTCTGTGGAGAGCATAAACATCCAGGTGCGTTGTGTGAACCCTTGCTCTGTGTGGGCATAAACATTTGGTTAGGAGTGTACCAACAAAACTCCAAGGTTAGAGGTGAACCGAGTAAAAACCTCCGTGTAAAGGTTGAAGGTGAACCTGATTTAAAACCTTACGTTTGAGGTGAACCTTGGGAAACCTCCTTAGTAAAATTCAGTATACTCAAGGGTTGAGTGCGGCAGCCGGGAGTGAAGTAGACAAGCAGTCGAACCACTATAAAAATGATTGTATTTGCGATTGCCTTGTTCGTGTGATTTGCTTTACTATTTCAATATCTGAATGTTTGAGATCACACCTCACACACATACACAGTCATATCCAATATGAACTAAGTTCTATATTGCTATCTTTTGAATAGTTTGTGATTGGACCCTCTACTAGGTTGGAAAGCCACTAGAGTTACATTTGAGTAATCCTGATAATTGTATATCTGATAGGATTAGTGTAATAGGATTTTTAAATACATTGTAAAACTTTAAATAATCCTATTCACCCCCCTCTAGGACATATTGTCACGCCCCAAACTCAGAAACCGGGCTCACAAAATTTTCGATCGTCGAATCCGGCGCCGACAGCCTCCGTAGAACCCCATTCTCGGCTCCTAGCTCCCATTCGCCAGGTTCCGATCCTGGGATGCTACGAGGAGGATTTTCAACATCAGTCTGATACGTAATAAGCATAACCAAAGGCATAACCCACAAACAACAACCAAGCACTCCATTACATTTTCACTATGATAAAAAATTTTATAAGTACAATGAGCATAAAGAGAAATACAATGGCAAATAATGAAAACTCCAAAATGATCAGCAACGTGCTCCTGCCTCAGCGCTGCTGCAGTCCAACGTCACCTGCACGCAACGGTCGTGCATAAGCTTACAGAAAGCTTAGAGGGTGGTGAAAGTGTGTGCGCAAGGTAGTAATATGAATGTAATGTCAGAGTAATGCGGAATATGCAGATGGAACCAAAACGTCATGAGCCGTACCAAGGCTATGCAATGCAAGACATGAATGGTATCGGCCACCCAAGTCCATGGATGTGCAATGCAACTCAAGCATACAGATCCTCATCTATGTCCACGCATCAATACAGCTCAAAATATGGAATATCACCGGGGTCTAGTACACTCTAAACCAGATTACCGCCACATCGCGCGCAATAAGGTAAGTGGAAGAGACCACACTATCCGTCTGCCAATATCGGGCGCGACTCGTCGATAGCGAACCCATTCCTCGAGCTGGTCAAACTCAGCCTCGTATTGCCCCCTACACTTGGGCGGGTAAGGCCACACCCCCTTCCAACCGACCACGACACAGTGGAGAGCGTAACCGTCTGGTAATCGGCACTCAACGCTCATCTACCCACTCAGTCTAGACGTTGGAGCAACCTCTTGGTACCATAAGGGTTTAGGGACTTTCACCCAGGGATATCTATAGTACCCCATGTAGAACAAGATTTTCGGTATCCAATCCTGCCAACCACGATACGTCTGTGGAGGCTACGGCCCTGATGTCGCTAGGGCGTACAATAACCATATCACACAAATGCGGAATGCATGAATCACGCTCTCCAGTCATGCAACCAATCCTGCGCATACCGTGCGCTCATGTAGGGCAACACCGCCTAACCGGAAGCCCATAAACAACCTGCCAGAAGGCAAACGCTATGATCAGTCAATCCTCATATCAAGCATACATATGATGCGTATGATCATGGGTCATGAAACTATACTAAACATGTTATAACAAAATGAATTATCTTACGATGCAGATGGGCCGGGACGGTCTATACACGATAAGTGTGGCCCAGTAATGGGCCCTAAGGAGAGTCGTAATGTGGACATCCAACCAGCATTACACTTGCAATGTGGACGTCAAACCAACATTGCATCCTCAGGTACGATCTTCTTAAAACACCGCTACATAATCGGTATTGGGTTTACACATTGCAATGGACCTTATGTTCTTCCCATTGGGCCTTTCAGATATATCAAATGGGCCATAGCTTATGGGCCTTTCATTCGTCAGATGGGCCACATAAATGAGCCACACCAATGGGTCTTATGTGCATTGCAATGGGTCAAAACCCGTGGGCCTTGGATTGCACCAATTGGACCTAGTCACATGAGTCTAATATGTATCAAATGGGCCACACCAATTGGGCCCCCAAATGTATATCAAATGGGCCTCAACCCAGAGGCCTTATATGAGTCGAATGAGCCTAAATCCCTAGGCCTTAAACAATTCAAATGGGCCTAATCCATGAGCTTGCATGCATATCACAGTGGGTCTAATCCCATGGACCCTTTTTTTATCAAATGGGTGTAGTCCCATGGGTCTTACAATATAATAAATGGGTTCACTTCCATGGGCTTTAAGAATGCAATAAATGGGTCCAATCTTTATGGGCCTTGAAGTACATCAAATGGGCCTAGTCCCATGGACTGGCAACACATCAAATGGGCCTAAGCTCTTACGCCTTGAATGAATCCAATGGGCCTAGCCCATAAGCATTCCATAAACCAAATGGTCTTAGCCCATAGGCCTTCCATAAACCAAGTGGGCCTAGCCCATAGCTCTTTGCTAAATAAAAGGGATGGATGGCCTGGATGCTTCACATGCGTCAAGGGTGGGGCCCACATGAGGGCCTGTCATAGCGTATATGATACGTTAAATAATATACATAAACTACATAATATATATATAAAAAAATATATATTCACACGTGCTGCACACGCACACGCTACACACATGCTGCACATGCACGCACGTTGCACACACACTACACACACATGCAACACACGTACATGCAACCCACACACACGCAGCACACACGCAGCAATTGGGCCCCACCGTCACGCTGACGGTGGGTATAAAACCCATGCCTCACTGTGGGTCCCATGTGGGGCCCACTAGAAATGTTTATTATGCCATCCAGACCGTTCATATGGTCACACGGTAACGGGAGAAAGGGAAAAACAAATTTCAGCTTGATCAAAAACTTCTGTGGGCCCCAAAATCCTTTCAACGGTAGAACTCAATTCACACTGTTTCGCATGGTGTGGGCCACCTGAGTTTTGGATCTGACTTATTTTTGGAGGGGGGCCCACCACTGGGGTGGCCCACCTAACGAGTAAGTCGGATGACAAATAAACATTATTGTGGGGCCCACGTGCAGGGCCGTGGGCCACCTGCTGGACGACCGCCCGCCCGCTGCACGGCTGCACGCAGCAGCGTGCAGCGCTGCACGTTGTCAGGAGGCAGAGGCTAGCCTCTTTCTAAAATCTGAAAAATCCTGTTTTCCTGCAGTTTTTCACCTTTGGGGCCCGCTAAAATGAAATCTGCTCCGGCCATTACGATCAGTGGCCCGAGGCCGTCCAAATGAGTCCAGAGTTTGAATTTTTTTGATGCATGGAAGTGAAATAAACTAAGAAAGTGATGTTTGAATGGTAAAGGTGCGACCTTTGACGCTATGGCCCACCAGGTGATTGGATCAGCTCCAAACTTCTACCCAACGGCTACAATGCCGTGGGTAAGAGGATGGACGGCTCGGATCGGATATAAACATCAGGGTGGGGCCTATGCAAGGAGGCCACCCCAAAATCTTTCCTTTCATTCTTCCTTTTTCTTTTTCCTTCACAACGTCCAGCGTCCCAGACGCTGGACGTTTATATAATTTTATTTATTATATATATTTTTTTGAAAATGGTAGGCCCTGATGAAGTGGGCCACCACATGATGGGCGGCATGGGAATGGCGTGAAAGGTCGGCCCCACTTGGATAAAATAAATACATCAAGATGGGATCTATTCAAGTGGGCCACACCATCCTATTGCAATAAAATAAAATAAAATAAAATAAAAGAGAGAGAGAGAGACATGGAGAGTGGGACACGGCTTGTGATGGAGGGACCCCGTCATTATGGGCCCTCCCTTGCAATGAAATATACAATAAATGGATCCCTTGCACATGGGACCATTAAAAATGTAAATCAACGGTGGAGATCCATTCTCCACCGATACGGACGGTCTAGATGACCTTTCCAAATGAAAATAAGCATCATGATGGGGTCCATGGAGAATGGCCCCATCATGGAACGATCATGATGATCCAAGTGGTCCATCGGCCACAAATAAGGGTCCCAAGTGAGATCCACACCATGGATCGGTGGGCCTCACTTGGTCCACCATAAAAACAAGAAAATCTATCCTATAGAAGCACCCACCATCCGATCTTCTCGCTCCTAGGGGTTCCTTGGCACCTTGTCTTCAACTTCAATGGCCAAGATGAAGAATGGAGGGTTGAGATGGGAGGTTTTGGGGTAGGAAGGTGGGCCACTTGAAGCTTAGGGATTTTTATAAAATTCCATACGTATGGAGTTTGGAAATCCTTTGTTGCTTTGGAATTTTTGGAATGAGAAAGAGAGAAAGAGAGAGAGTGATGTAAAGGGAGAGAGAGAGTGATGGATGGATGGGTGAGTGATGGTGGTGTAAGAGAAATTTGACTTTTGTGGCTTTTGTGTAAGAGAAGTATGGGAAATGAAGACTTTTGTGGTCTTTTATGTAAGAAAGGTATGGGTTAAGAAGACTTTTGTGGTTGCTTGGGAAAATGGGTGTGAGTGATGTGTACTTAACATGTGATGGCTTGATGGGTGATTGATTGATGGGATTGATGTGATTGATGTGACACATCGTTGAGATTCCCTTGGTTTTCGCAACGCGCGGCATTTTCTCGCACCGAACGTTGGCCCATAACTCTTGATCAGGGTATCGCCTCGGTGCGCGAGTCGCGGTATCGGAACCGCGGCGACGGTGCAGTCGCTATGGTATTGGTCTCGGGTTGAGTCGACTCGGGTTGTCGGCACATGAATCAGGGTCGCGCGTCGATATCGGTTAAGGGTCGAAAGTTGCCGGAATTCGACCGGTAAGACCGCGGAAGTGTACGGAAAGGTACGGACCAAGATACGGGTCTTACACATATTGGCATATTCCTACTTCAACTCAAGCGGTCTTCACCGCTATTTCACTTGATCCTCTATTTCCTGCCTTGCTTCCTAATTATATATTTCAACATTAAATTCTAACCTCCGACATGGTTGACTTTTAAAAGCGTTATCATCCATTTCACTACCTACAAAAGTAAAAATCACAAAATAGAGTAAAGTTAGAATTATTCAAATGTTAACCCAAAAAAATAAAAATCATATTTTTTAGATTTATCAAACCTTAAGTTGGTTAAATTTCAAGAGATGAATATTGACACATAAATTAAGCAATTGCAATTGATATGTTATCTTTATGAACCTTTCATGTTTCATAAAGATAACAGGAAAACATCTTGAATGGTCTGAAGTATCCTAATGTTGTAAAATTTTGGGCATAATTCATTTACAATAGAACTTAAATATGTTGCAAATAAACTAAAATATCAAGAAATATATGCACATGCAAGGATTATCAATATAAATGGGGTCCCCTCTCAGACCGAGCACGCGCACTATAATGAGGGCAATATAGTAAATCTACTATTGTATTTGAATTTCTCATAATTTCCATTAGATCTGTTAAACTCATGTATAGTATTTCAGTCCAAGAATCAAATTGTTACATTGAATCTCTAAGTGATTTTTTATATTATAATTTCTCTCATTCAATTTCCTAATTTCTCTAAGAATTAATCATATTAGTAGATTTACTTCAGCCGTGATCGATTGCACGAGTGAATTAAATTGCAAAAATATGGTTAGTCGAGAGGAAAAAAAAAATTCAAAGATACCTCATATATTCATAACAAGTAACCTTCTAATTGCAATTGTAATTCTTTCATGTTAAGTACATTTTGTAGCCATCCTATGGAAATTACAATCCTTTTTCTTTATACTAACAATTGCAATTCAATTAGATGGTGCATTGAAAGAATCCATTGCAAATTGGGGTTCATATAATCCCACCAACCTCCATTTCATTACCGTTCTGGAAAGAATATCTTCTGAATATTGATAGTTGTGATGGCAATGGGTCAGGTATATGAGCAGTCCATTTTCGTCGTTTGCCAAATTAACTGGCCAAAAGAACGTTTATTGATTCAAGTACTCGATGACTCTAATGATGAGAGCATCCAATGGCTAATCAAAGCTGAGGTCTTATGAGTCCAGTCATCCAATGGCTAATTTAAGTACTCCTGACTTTGACTGAACATTATGAGTCTAGTCATCCAGTTATCTTTATAAACCTTACATGTTTCCTAAAGATAACAGGGCAACAATTTCAATAGTCTAAAGTATCCTAATATTGCAAATTTTAGAGCATAATTCATTCACAATAGAGCTTAGATATGTTGCAAATAAATTAAAATATCAAGAAATATATCCACATGCAAGGATTATCAACATAAATGAGGTCCCCTCTTAGATCGATCTAACGCACGACGGAGGTGGGTGGGTGGTGATTAGGATGCAAGGCGGGTTTGCATTGTCAGGAGATTAGATCGAGAGGAAGATAATGAGGATGTTATGGAGTGGGTAATGTTGATGGCAAGAAGTGGAGAGAGTGAGAGAGAGAGAGAGAGAGAGAGAGAGAGAGAGAGAGAAGAAAAAAAATATGAAAATGGAGTTTACCTGTACGTGGCCAAGTGCGTTCACAGCCTAAATGGAAAAACTTCCATTAACAGAGCTATGTTGGAAGAGCATTTATTGGAAGGAAACAGACGATTGGTATTTAAACAATGGCATCTTGCCAAGTCACTTCAGTAGCCTTTTGGCTACCGAAGCGTTTATTATCCAATCCGCTCCTATCAGAAGCTAATCCGCCTCAGCTTTGGAGTGACAAGTTGAGCAGCGAGACTGGCTACCGAAGTGATGTCACTAAGATCTGTGGGTCCCACCAGCATGTGGGGCCCGCAGAGGACCCCACTTGTTATAAATGTTTCGTAGTCAATCCATTTTACTGACCCCTTATAGGACCAGCCCAATTGGGTTTTTCTTGGGTCCATTTTGAGTTGTGTGTTGGCCAAGTGTTAGGCCATCTTGTAAATAATATTGAGTGCACTTTAAGCCCCACTAATGTGTTCACAATAGCTTTAGAGTGGTGGGCTTAATAGCCTTAAAATGCTATTTGAATTGTGTATGTTTGGTTGCCTTTGGGCCTTATGAAAAGATGGTGATTGAGTTCTTCAATGGACAGATCGTGATGATCAAACGGGCTACTCATTAAGCTAGATGTATGGTTTGTAGCGACCCACTAATTAGCTGATTCAAGTGAGGATATGAATTGGGCCTTAGCTGGGTTGGAATACTAAATGGATGTGATGAATGTATTGAATTTCAATCGCATTATGTATGTGATGATGTGGTGAGATATGTGTAGTGATGATTATGGGTGGTTAGATGCAGTGTTATGTGTGAAAGTGTTACCCTTAGTTGAGTTCAAGTGGATTTTAGGACTAAGTGGGGCTATTGTACGTGCCACCTAGACTAGTAAAAAAAATGCACATATTGCGATAAGGTGGCATGACACTTGTACACAAATTTATTATGGGACTAATGAGGTGGACCACTTAATCCTTACATGCCAATGAATGTGTTGGTGGAGCAATTGTTATGTTTATTCCATATGTGATTTAGTTATTTGTTATGCCTTATTGATTAGTTATACCATGTGCAGATTATACATGCTTGAGATGTGGAAGGTGTGAACACTTGCGTAGCCTTCTTGATCATGTGTGGAGAGTGCACATTGGACCACCGTCTTACTTATTTGGTACATGTTGGAGCACAAAAATCAAACCTTACACTAGATGGTTGTGTCGCGTGGTTGTGCAATAGAGATGGGTTACACAACCACGTAACAAAGGACAAAGTCTTGAGAAGTTGACAGAGCAAAAACCTGACCAAGTTGCATAAAAAGGTGATTGCATGACCACACAACAAAGATACGTTGTGCAATTGTGCACCAACACCTTGTTGCATGAATTTGTTAGCTCGTACGTGTGAAGGCCTATAAATACTTCATCCTCCTCTCATTTGGGGATCAGAGAAAGAAGTATAAGAGAGATCAGATAAAAAGATATTTGGAAGCTTTCAAGATCAAGAGGTTCAGAGATCTGGTATCCTGTGTATCGAAGCATAGAGGAATGGGAGAAAGAAGATGCAGAGAGCAGGGAGCCAGCCTATTGCACGACCACACAATAGAGGTCCCAAGCGATCTATATGTTATGCAACTTTCATAGATTCATCATGGATTATAAATTATATATGTCTCTTATCCATGCCGATATGAAGCAAGGGTTTTGAACCCACACAACTATTTGTCATTACAATGAATTCTCTACAACATGAAATGCTACCAAAATCTTCTGATAAATTATTGTTGATTAAATTAATCAAATGTATTTTATTTTGAAATTCCGATTAATGAAATAAAGTGATGACGATTATTTTTTTAATGAAATTTCTTTCATTATTATTATTAAATATAGATATTCCAATGTCCGGCCCATGTTTCTGATCGAAACAAAATGATGACTCTGTTGGGGAACAAACCCAGAGTCTCTTATTGGAATATCTATGTTTAATACTAATGAAAGAACATTTGTCATCATATGACTCTATAATGGCGATTCTCGACAGGAACATCTCTCCTTCATCCCTAAAATAAAGTACATTTCGATTCAATTTGAATAACCAATTGTCTATTTTGGAACTTAGGTACTTTGTTCTTACATAATCACAATTGTTTCTCTTTTGATCATGTAACGCCCCGAAAATCAACACCGAGTACTTAAACTCCGATTCTAAGTTCTCGGGTATTAACTTAATAAAATGCGCATGTGTCTTCATTCAGATTTACATAAAAATAATCAGAGTAACGCAAGTTAACTCAGTGGATCCAAAGCGAGGTAGAAATAGTAAAATCCAAAAATACAGGGCTACCACTTAAAAATTACAGTTCCAAAAGTGGTGACCACTCATATGAGAATTATATGAACCACAATAATTTTAATAAGAATAAAGAAAAACTACCAAGCCGTAAGAAGGTAGAGATCTATTTGGTGCCCCGAGTGCACCACCGGCTAGTTCTATTCTTGAGTTATCTGCATATGTCAAATAGGAGGTGTTAAAATCCAACATAGTGAAGAAATATCCTCAAGATTGTTACTTGAGACATTTTAGTGATTAACATGTTTACAACGAATACATATTCATACACTAAAGCATGTCATCTTTAATGCACAACTATTAAGCAAATTACATATGTTATCAACACAACCAAACGCAAGTAACGATAACATAACAAACAAACAATTTTCTAATCTATTTGGTAAATATATTATGCTATAATGGAAGTATGCATGCTCCTTACAATCCAGCACTCTCTAACAAGCGACTTCCACGCTTATTTCGCAAATGCCAACACTTCCTCATAAGCGACTCCAACGCCAAACCGCAACCTATCCTAGGATATATATAATTAGCCAAGCTATTATTAGTTCCAATTCATACAGTAGGTTAGCGAAGCCAGAATATCGCCATTATGTCACGAGTCATTATCTGGATCATGTGGCTCGTTACGGCATGTGGAGGCTCCTCACCAATGTTCCTTAATCCAAATTAAGATATCAATAAGGTACGGGTCATCACCCAATACAGAGTATGAATCATCAATTTAGAGGTGCGGACTTGTCACTCAAAACAAAATCAATATAAAGGAAAGGTGTTCACAACCCAAAGTGTAAGGTCGCGATATAGTAATAATCTCGAAAAGACCGAGGTCGAATCCACAGGGATTGAACCTTATACGTATTCTGCAAGTAACTAGAACTAGAACTAGAAGAAGATATGATCTAAATCAGGAGAATGTAAGAGAATAATGGTGAATTATTAAACTAAAACTTGTAAAATTCAAAGGTGAAAAAATTAGAGTTTCTAAGGATCCACTTGTAGAGATCAAGGAGATCTATGCATGATTCAATAACACAACTAAAATTAGAGTCCCATCTTATCCAATTGGAAGATATCTCAGTAAAATCAAATCTAAACTTCCTTTGATCTAGTTTTTAATAGATAATAAGTATAAGAACTAGAAGTGACTCCATCACTAAACCATGCCCATTAGACAATGTAAACAACAGAATGTACCAATCCACAACCAATCTGAAAAAATTATGAACGTTAGGAAGGATTCCATCATCCAACCATGTCCATGAGACGATGGTGAATAACAGGGTTCCCAAGTTCACAATCCCTGTAATGAAAAGAACATACTCAAAGCTATCACAGATCTATTATAATTTAAATCACAATAAACCATTAAAAACTAAAAGTATTTCTTATAATCAAACTAAAATCAAGGATAGTTCAACTTAACATGAATTAAAGCCATAGAAAATATCTCACCATGCTACAAGCTTCACCTCTTAGCCCTAGTTAAGAGGTTTAACCAATCATAGACATGATTAACTAAATAAATCTGAAGGAAAGCAAAAAGGAAACAATCAAGGAGAAAAAAAAAAACTTAGAAGCCATCCCCACGTCCACACTGCTCTTTCTCTCTTTCTTCTTTTCTCACGTCCCCACATATGATGCCACTCACATTTCTTGTTGCCTTTCTTTATAGGCGTTGGAAGTTGGTCGGCTGGGAATTTTTAAAAGCTGTCAGCGAAGGCTTTTTACGCAGCACCTATCACGCAACGCGAAACGTTCGCAGCTTCTTGCATTGGAATGAGTTTTGGAATGGTTGATCGTCCCAAACTCTGTTCTTTCTTCATGGATGGGGTTGGGACCCCCTTTTGTAGCTTGTGGACAGTCTGGATCATTGGTCCAATCACGACTATGGTCACGAACAACCCGAAAAGGCTAGGTGGTGTTTGGATGCACGTCCTGCATAACTCATGTGAAAAATGAATTTTTTCGTTAACAGTGGGGCCCACATACAATGGTGTTTGAAGAATCAGCTCCATCCATTGGATTCATGGTGAAATTTTAGTCAGAGATGACGTGATACATCTCGAATTCAATGTGGCCCATGAAGTCTTTTTTCCCTGCTTTCCATCCTACATTTGATCATAATTTTCGTGTGTGCACATGCATGACGGTATATGGACACCATGGGTTTGGTCGGCCCCATTGTCTGGACATAGTGAACGGTTTAAATCATCCATCAGGAAGATGGTGGTAGGCCACAACTCATAACAACAGACGTCCATGCAGACACTGGCGGAAGAAGAGGCTTGGAGTTGGGTCAGCGCACGTTGACTAACTCCCCTAATTCGATGCAATGCGGGCTCACATGTGCTGTGTGCGCACCCAACCCAAGGTGGAGCCTATCATGATGCTTTTGGTCAATCCACTATCCATTCCTTTTGTCTATTCAATTCAAGGGTTGAGCCCAAAGTTGAGGCATATACAAAGATCATGTGGGCCCCAAATTAGTGATTTATGGTCGATCTTTCCGTTGGACCACTTCCATAAAGTTCTAAAGGCTGAAATTTAACGTGTACGGTTACTTTATGATACTCAGGCCAGATATCAAGTTTCATGCCAAACGAATGGTGGGAACCCTGTGATCCTGCATTCAGGATGATTTTCAGGCTTCCTTATCTTCAATCACTTGGTTCCCTCAGATCTTTGGCCTGTGAATTCTTTAATCTTAGTCTCCTAAAATCCATCCCTTGCTTTGGTGATTCTTGAGCATAAATCCATGCCTTTAGTACCCTTTTCAATCTAAGCTCTTAAATTTACCTTGCAACATAAACATGATTAAAATAGAGCATTAAGCATTATCATGTTCATAAAACTAGGTAATAAATAGGTTCTAATATGTAATATTTGACCTTTAACAAAAGGGCTCGTTACCCAATTCCATTCACGCTCGATTGTTCGAATGACACTCTAGCACGGAACCATCAGCCAGGTATTTAACGAGGGTCGTTCGAACAACATTTTATCACCTCTATCTATGATCAATGGTCACTATAAGGATGCTCGTCACCCCGACATAGACCGATAGGTCAAACACGTTGTCACATACCACCATGCTCGGCTCATGAGTCTTTGGGGATCGTATCGCACTAATGGTTATTAGTAAATTAAGTCAATGGTAACGGTGATATCCCATATTCTATTAAATATTATACAATCAACAAGCACAAGAGTGATCAAGCTTACATTAGATTGATGCGATCGACTACAGAGGACCCCGGGAAAATTGACATTAGTGAAAAACATCCCATGTAGCTCTAACTATTGTTGATCGTCCGTGTTCAACTCTGATCGATCGTATAAGCCTGGGTAAGCCACCCTAAAGCAGGCTATCTGTACATTTAAATAATTTGCGGAGCTCCATCCACCACAACAACGATTTAATCATTAACATTTCTAAGCATTCAACATTCAAGCATTATAATATTAAGAGTTTCATGCCATTCAAGTATTTCATCCAGTATGTTATCAACCAAATAGAAAACAAATACATTTATTTATTTTAAAATGCCAAGTAGAAGCCTGAGGGTAGATCTTCACCTTAAAATTAAAATCCTCGACTCGGATGGGGCCCTAGCATCGAGAATTTGGAGAAAACACTCCCAACCTAAATTAAAGTACAAGACTATCATTAATAATGTGTATTTAATCTTAATTAAATATTAAATAACGTATTATGGGTTAACTAACTCGATTGGAATGATCCTTCAACTCAGTTTGACGAATCGGGACCTAAAATCGGTGAACAACCGAAATCATAATGGAGTCGAGTCTAATTATGCTCCCGCAAGAATATGGACTGCTCCAATCGATAATTGTGGCTTAAAACCCTAACGTACTCAATCATAACAATAGGGTTTGTGAAAATCGATGGAAAGGAAAGGGGGTTTCTAACCTTAATTGCTCAAAAATGTAAAAAACGTAGAATGATAAGTTAGGAACCTCTTACCTATCAAGGGGTGGATAATCCGACCTGAAATCTTCAGATTTTATCTGTTGAAGACATGAAACTGGGCATGGATCAGAGATCTTTCAAAATTCAGTGAGCATGGGGATCGGACGGCATGATCCGACACCAGGCTCCACCATTTCTCCCTTCCCTCCTCTTCTTCTCCTCCTCTTTCTCTCCTTTGCTAGGGAAAATTCGTATGGGGAGAGGGGGAGCCTAAATTAAAGCTTTATATAGTGACAGACGTGGTGAAAATGGCCCTAAGGGCTAGGTTTTCATTATACTAGCTCTATGGGAGGGTGTTTCTAACCTTTGGGTGTAGGGGTTAATATACACCGTAAGATAGTTAGCCCTAATGATGATCGATGTATGAATATGATTGACCCGCCATTTGGATGTGTCAATCGATGGGTATGATTAGAAGTTTGTTTGACGGTCACCGATGATCGATCGGAGTCGCGGCTATACAAATATGTGTGGGAAAATATCTTTAACTTGCATGTAAGACCCGTATCTTAGCCCATACCGTTCCGTATGCCTCCGCGGTCCTCCCGATGGAATTTCGACGACCGACGATCTGTTATCGGCATTTGTGCAAAATCCTGAGACATGTCCCGTATTCTAGAGTTGGCTTAACCCGAGACTTGTACCAGAACGACCGCACTGTTGCCACGGTTCCGATGCCACGTCTTGCACGCCGATGCGGTACCAGGGCTAAGAGATGTGGGCCCGCGTTCAGTTCGAGAAAAACACTGCATGTTACAATTTTTAAGAGAATCTCTATCTTAAACGTCACATCAATCCATTAATCAAAGTCTAAGTACATAACCTTACCTAGCCATCCCTTTTTCACCAATAAGGCATAACACCCATTTCTCTTTCACTCAAAAGTCAACAATTACCTTACCTCTCCACCTCACCACTCCTCTCTCTCATTTCTTCATCTTTAGCAAACTCTATGAGACCCCAACGTCCAAGCAAGTTCCATGGATAGAGCTTGTGTGGCCCACCTTCCTATCTCCCATCTCCACCATCCATGATCCATCTCCACCGTTGAATCTCAACCATAGGAGCTTTAAAAGGCGTTCATGGAAGAAGAAAAGCAAGAAGATCAAAGGTGGGTTCTTCTCTCTCTCACTCTCTTTTTCATTTGTTTCATGTGTGAAGACGTGATTGTGTGGCCTACTTAATGAGTTGTGAGATGTCCTAACCGTTCATCAAATGGACCTCACCTTGATGTGTGTCTTATGCACACCATCCAAATATTTGGTGGCCCACCCTAGCAGTACGTCTATGGGTGGGGCCCACCTTAAATGTGCTATACGCAGCCATCCAACATTTGGACGCTGGATGGGCTTTACAAAAAAGTGTGGGCTTACAGTGGATGCAATAACCCCAGTTTTTTTTTTTTTTTAAAAAAGACTTGGCTGGGCCACTTAAGTAGGCCCCACCTTGATATATATTTTCAATCCAAGCCGTCCATCCCCTTTCTTACCTCATTTTAGGCGTTGAGCCAAAGAATGAATCTAATCCGAATCTCTGGTGGGCCCTAATGTAGAAAATAATGTTTTTTTTGGCTAATTTAAACAGTTAAGGCCTGCTATGATGTTTCCACACACTAAAACCACCCAATATTGAGCTTATTAGAACCATCACGAGTCATAGAACCCAGCCAATGGATTGGATCATCCTAATGTGGGCCACACTTATGAAAAACCTTAGCAAAATAAAAATTCAAAAAAGAAAAAAAAAAGAGAGAGGCAGGACGCCACTTGCTGTCAGCGTCCAGAGGACACTACAGTAGGCAACGTGCTACTTGCAATGGCACCATCAGTGGTCCTTACTTCAGGCCCCACCATGATGTGTGTATGTTATCCAAATCGTTCATTAGGTGGGCTCCTACTTGAAGTGGGCCCCCTCCAAAAATCGGCTACATCCAAAGCTCAGGTAGCCCACATCAGAGGAAATAGTGGGATTAAAAATCTGCCCTTGAAACCCTTTTCTGGGCCACATAAGTTTTGGGTCATGATGAAATTTATTTTTCCCATTCAGCCAGGTCCATGCGACCTTATCAACAGTTGGATGTCAAATAAACATTGTGGTGGGCCCACGTGGGACCCACAGTCATGTATGTGTTTTATTGTCACCGTCCCCAGTGTGGGACAGTGGAACCCACCCCGATGTAAGTGATTTATATCCTCACTGTCTAGCCACTACCTGTCCAATGCACGGCTAGGATGGGATGAGATCAGCCGTTGATGAAGGCAAACACAAATACCAGCTTGTTTCAAGCGCTGGTGGGCCACAGTAGTGTGGACCCTGTCTGCAAGACATGGTGTACCCTCACCGTCCAACTACTAGGGACGGTGGGTCCCACTATTATCCGATGTCAGAAAGTTAGGTGACCCACCACAATGCATGTGTTGAATCAAGACCGTCCGTCCGTCCGTCCATTGAGGTGGGGCCAGCATGATGTATATGTTATATTCATACAACCCATTTGTACTGGACGCTGCCACCAGGATGGTTTCACACACCCACACATACATACATAAATAAATATAAATTGTATATCATATATATAATATTATATATTATAATATATTATATTATATAATATATGTTGTGGTGGGCCACTGTTACGTGTGGACCCACCATGGTTGCATGCACCATATCTACACTGTCCAGAGCACCCTGGGTCTAGACGGTGGCCCTTTTTGTAATTCATATATAGCCTATATATTATAATATAATATATTATATTATATTATATGATAATATATTATATTATATAATATATGAATAGTGCGTTGCAACATGATGTGTGGCTCTATCTGCATCGTCCAGTTTCTAGACGGTGCAACAAGCATGACAGCAACAGTCATGCCGTTCATCCATTTTACGTACGGTATGGCCCACGTGATGTCGGTGTTTCACCCACCTACCCGTCCTATGGACGGTGGTACCCACCATGCTGGCGTGTTGGAGTTAGTACCATCCACTGATCCCACCATTAAGGTATGTGTTATGTAAGGCCCGTATCCTAGCCCGTACTGTTTCGTATGCCTTCGCGGTCCTCCTGGTCGAATTTTAACAACCTGTGATCTATTATCGGTGTTTGCGCGTGATCCTGAATCGTGTCCCATGTATTAGAATCAGATCAACCCGATACTTGTACCTTTATGACCGTGTTGTCGCCACGGTTCCGATGCCATGTCTGATGTACTAATCCGATACCCGAGTAAGAAGATGTGGGCCCACATTCAGTTCTAGTAAAATACCGCGCGTTGCAATCTTGAGAGAATCCATCACATTAATCCCATCAATCAAAGTACACATGAACTCCATCACTCACCCATCCCCTAGTACAACTACCCCTCCCCTTAAAGTCAACTCTTTCTTACACAAGTACACATCACACCCATCACACCCATATCTCTCTCTTACACCTCCCTCTCATCCCTCTCATTCTCCAAACAAGCATCCCACGTCCAAGCAAGCTTCCATGGGAGAGCTTGTGTAGCCCACCTTCCTACCATCAAATCAAATCCTTGGATCATCATCTCAACCGTTGAAAATGTCGTCTTGGAGCTCTAGAGTGAGTAGGCGGAAGAAAGGATAGGCGATCAAAGGTGGGTGCATCTTTAAGTTAGATTTTCTCCATTTTTATGATGTGGGTTCTTCTTTCTCCCTCTCTCTCCCTCTCTTTATCATTTTATATGATGTTGAGGTTTTGTGGCCCACTGGGTTGGACCCCACCATGAAGTATATGGTTTATCCAAGCCATTTGTAAGTGGGGCCCACTTCATATGTGTCGTACCCACACCATCCATCATTGGGTGGCCCACCTGAGCAGGCCCTTGGAGGGCCAAACCGTCTAGCGTCCTTGGACACTGGACGTGGTTTGGAAAACACAAATATTAGCTTATCTTCAAGCTTATGGGTGGCATGCTTATGTAGGCCCCACCTTGATGTATTGATTAAACCCATGCCATCCATCTCATTCCCTGGTTCATTTTAGGGGTTGAGCCGAAAAATGAGGTCTATCCAATCTTCAGGCGGGCCATAGCCTATAAAATAGTAGTTTCTACCGTTGAAAGTCACCCCAACATTTTTATACACTGGAAAAACACTGACTCATTTGGACGGTCTTGAGCCACAGAATGCAATGGACGGGTCGGATTTACTTGATGTGGGCCCTACCTGTGAAAAACCACAGGAATTGATATTTAAAAAAAATATAAATAAAAAAATCAAAAGTACATGCGTAAGGGGCAGCGCCTGCTGCCCGTGACAACAGCAGCTACATGCTGCACGTGTATGGGTGGACGAGCCAGGGCCACGGCCCTACATGTGAGCCCCACCATGATGTATTTACACCATCCAATCCACTTATGAGGTGAGCCACTCCCTGAGGTGGACGCCTCTCGAATTCCAGCCACATCCAACGCTCAAGTGGCCCACAAAATAGGAAATAGTGTGATTAAATGGCTGCCATTGAGACTCATTTTTGGGTCCACAAAAGTTTTGAATCAATATGAAAATTTATTTTTTCCCTTTAAACCAGGTACGTGTGACCTTATGAACGGTTTGGATGGACAGTAAATATTAGTGTGGGGCCCACGTGGGACCCACGGTGATGCATGTGTTTTACTCCCACCGTCCAGAAGGACGGTGGAGCTCACCCAGACTATGTGATTCATCACACCTTCCATCTGTTGGGCGTGTGGGGTCCACCATGAGGTATGTATGGATGGTGGGGTCTACCGTGACTTATATGTTTTACCCTCACCGTCATGAAGGTTTCTGGATGGTGGGATTCCACCGTTATTGTAACACCCCAGATTTTTGCCAACCTGGGGTTAGACGTCCTTAGGCAATGGGTCAATCCTAACCCTTGATTAACTTCTCAAAACTCAATCCAAAAGTCTCAAATCCCTACTTCCTTCGAAAATCTCACCTTTTACTACTTTATCCTTCAAAATTTTCTAAGAGCTCTCACATTAGATACAAATCTTGAAGTTTAGGTGATGTTGATCAATACTTAAGCTAAATAAATACTATGAATAGTAAATAAATAAATGAAAATGGTTTTTAACCATTAACATTTTGAAGTCTCACTAAATAAGTAGACTAATTGGATAGATTAGCTTCTCCTACCCCAAAATCATATATTGCATGTCAAATAACTCTTCCCAGGTTCTAAAATATACCTATTTCAAATATCAGATGGAGAAATCACCCCAAACAGGTCAGTGGTCGGCGATGCCATCGCTGGTTTGGCGATGCATCGCCGAACTCGTCCGTACAGCTAGTTTTTGTACTTTTTTTCCTACGCGTTTCTTCAGACTTTGAAAAATCATATCTCCTTCGTTATAACTTCGATTTAGGTGATTCAAAAACCAGATTGAAGATAAATGAGTTTAGTTTTATATAAAAATATTTTAAAAATATAATAAAATATTCAATATAGTTTAAAGTAAGTCATTGTGAGCAACTATCCGATAATCACCTGTTGGACAACTACTGCTTCTGGAATTTTTAGAATTTTTTTACAACTCTAAATCTTATGAAATTTGGTAGAGTTAGGGTAAACTTGATGATGAACCCCTAAAAAAATAATAAAAATTATATGATACCTAAAAGTTTCCAAAATGGGGGATAGAATGGCTCTGGGACCGTATTCTGCCATAATTAGGGTAGAGTTTGGTTGAGTACTAAACTGAATACTCAGTAGAATTAACTTGGACCACTTTAAATACGTTCTACAAGACCCAAAGCGAGTAGAACTAATGACTCTATAATACTCTATAACCTCGGACCAAACTCTAAGCAGGTTTGTTCTCTGGACCACTTTGAAATTTTGTATTGGATCTAGACCGCGCGTCGAAAGTCCGATACCTCCTATCTTAGACCGTTAGAACCGCCTAGCTGGAATTGACACTCATTTCGAAAATCAAGTCAAACCGATAATCACAGGCCATTTCATTGAGCCCGGACCGAAGAGAGTGCGAATAGGGACAGAATTGGAATTTCAAATTCAAATCTGGCACACGACTTGACGCGTCAGTATTGAGCGTTCTGATCGTCAGAATTCAGCAAGATTACACCCTCGAATCAGGAGAAATTTCTATTTTATATCATGAGCTTTCAGCCCTGATCTACGTGTGGTGACTGCTGAACTGAAACTGGTCCGCCACGTGCGATCTGCTGACCCAGCCGGACTGAAAACTTAATACGTGCTAGATCTGGTACGCGTGAGCTTAAGTCCGATCGCATTCGGTTAGGGGACCACCACAAAGCATCTTTTGGACCGAAACAGCCCTGATTTGGATATGCACTAAGTGAACTTTGTACCGGAGCCTATTTCGGGCAAATTTGGGCTTATAAAAGGGGTTAAAACCCTCACTCCTCTCTCCCATCCGAATTTACAAAAATCCCTAGATTGGGAGAGAGAAAAGGTGAGAGTTTGTGAGAGAAGGTGGGAGAAAATTTCCTGCTGCTTCTGCCACGTGCTGTACGTGCTTAGGCAACGCACTCCGATCACTTTTTCGACGATTCCTCCACGTTTTTAGGTAAAAAAATACCCCAAAAGTTGCTGATTTGAGGTTCCTTTCGTTTCCTAGCGAAGTAGCTAATAGAACTTATATATTAGGTTCTCTAATCGCCGTAGACGAAGCGTATACGCTCCGTTCGAATTTACACATCCATAAGAGACAAGGTGCGGATTTTAGACGCTTTGATTGACTGTTTCCAAAGCTTTCAATGTCGTTTAATAGTAGATTATCGACGCAATTTCGTTTGACATGTACAACATGCTGTCCGTTTCCTGTTTCGTAAACCAGCAAAGAATATGAGATTTAGGGCATTTTAGTCATTTGTAGGAAGTACTGATTTCATTCACATTTTGCTGATGTGATTAACATGGTTTATCGACGCATTTGAATGTTAGGAATACGTGTATAATTAGTTTGGCGAAGAGATTCGCCTAAATACGCACTTCGGGTCGACATACTATATGTAGACTTAAGTGTGTAGTGTAAGTGTTTGTATAAATGCTTGTATTAGTATGTATTGAATTAAATGGTGTTATGAATTAGTTTGAGATTGATTTCTCAATTAATATGTTGGTGTAAATAGTTTCCTACATGTTAGCCATATGCATGATTTCATGATATGAATGAAATGCATGTGCTTGACGATTCGCTTAAGCTGTATGTTATAACATGTGCTTGATGATTTCATTATGATTTAATTCGAGATTGAATTCTCAATTAATATGCGGATGGAAATGATTTCCTATATGTTGGCGATATGCATAATTTCATTATATGTATGAAAGGCATGTGTCAGATGATTTACTTAAGTTGTACAATATAACATGTGTTAACATGCTCACATGGTTGTGTTTCACTTCCAATACTCTCACATGATTGTTGATGTGGATTCATATGTGTTTGGGACTATACTTAGTCCAGGCAGTCGGTAACCGAGCGAATTCGTGGTTGGCTTATCTTTGCCACGAACGACGCGTCGATGAACGCGAGCCGTGTTTTGGAGTTGGCGGCAGTGGTTAGGCCACACGAAGTGTTTTACGCACTTCATGTCATTCAACTTGAGATGCGATCGTGCTAGTCGAGCCCGTCAAGTAACCCGACTGGCCGTTGTATGTTCACCCTGCATGAGTCATAACTGCTTGAACCTAGGGTACTGAACTTACCATTGTAAACCCTGTTAACCATGGTACCTTGATCCACGAAGACTCATGAGCCGGGCATGGTGGTATGGGACACCGTGGTCGAGCTGTCGGCCTACGCTGGGGCCACAAACCTCCCCGTAGTGACCAGTGAGCACCTATGACTCGTGAGCAGATTATGGTGGTATGGGACACTATATTCTTGCTGTCGGCCTACATTGATAAGGTGATGGGGGAGCGGTGCAACGAGTGCGAGCAACAGCCCTGACAGCCCTTTGTAGTGACCGCGAGCGTATTCTGAGTCTACGGGAGGTGACGACCCTTCCGTAGCAGTAGAGTACAGTAGGCCTGTATTGATAAGGTGATGGGGGAGCGGTGCAATGAGTGCGTGTAACAGCCCTGACAGCCCTTGCAGCGACCTACAAAATATACATCGTATGAGATTACTAGGAGTGACGACCCTAGATAGGATCTGCGTTGGAATTGATACAAGGGAGATACCTTAGTTTCCCAATCCTGCTGTTTGAATGGACTAATAATAACTCGAAAATCATATCACCATACCATTGTATGTGCCTAGAAGATGTGGAGCACTTGAGGGTCGATTGCATGCCGCGGTCGTAAGATGGTGCCGTATGAGGGAGATCGTCGGTGAGGGCATACATCACGTCATGTCATAATTGCATTAACAACAGTATTAGGAATGTTTGAATTACTGCTTTACTATTATCGCATGATTGATTTGACAACATGTTAATCTTTGCTCTATTATTTCACTGAGTTAGCTACTCACTCCCACGTTACGGGACGGTGTTCCTGGACACCCACCAGACTTTTTTGTGATTGCAGATGATGGCGCGGCCTGTGAGGCGTAGCTGGACTTGATGATGATGAGGAGGATTCCTCCTTTATGCGTGTTCTGATTGACAGGATTTCAGGGAGGTTGATTAGATACTTTGACATTTGTCATTTTATATTTTTAGCGCACTCATGTATATTCGTTTCGTCTACTTTTGGAGTATACATGTATGTGTATAACCTGGTAACATGTTCACACATTGGAGACATACAACAGTTTATATATATTATACATACTATCACAATCTTTCGCTTGTTAATTTAACTGTCTCTGGAGTATGATATGTTATTCTAGCTTAATCTCACTCATGTTTAATGCATTATCACAGACAACATTCAATCATACATATCTATGTTGCATAAATAACATTTTGGAACTCGGGAGTTGGGTTTTTGCTCGACCCCCCAATTTTTGGGATTTACAGTTATGTATGTGTTCCTGCTGCCCACCCTGCATGTGTGCTGCATCAATATAGCGTGGGACCCACCTCTAACATCCAAACCGTCCATGTAAACGGTGGGCCAGTAGGCCACTCCTAATGAGAGTGTTTCATCCAACCGTTCGTGTGGGGTTGCCTTGATTTGGTGCGTTGCACCTGCACCGTCCATTGGCTGGACGACAGCCTACAATGATGTATGTATTGTAACTCCACACGTCCAGCGGCTGCACGTGTGATGTATGTGTTGTAATTCCACACGTCCAGCAACTGCACGTGTAGAGCCTACCTTTGATGTATGTATCAGCGCCATCCATATGTTTTATCCAGGCCGTCCAACGGGCCTAGACGATGTGGAAACACAAATATCAGCTTGATCAATACATGGGGCCCACCTTAAAGGTGTGTTGTACTCAGCACGTGAGACCCACTGCTATAGAAGCAGATTGGCTGGTGTACCTGTTGCATTAATGCCAGCAGATTACATGGGTCTCATCCAAACCATACATCCACGGCCCACCTTGATGTGCTGACGCCACCAAGTTATGTGGGCCACACCATGTTGTATTCGCACCATCCACACCGTCTAGATGATCCAAACGGCGCTAGGGTGATTAGACGGTGCTGTGGGTACAGGCCACCATGAGGTATGTACTTCATCCGTCCATCCATTTGGCCTGTCGATTGGGCGTACACTCCCCTGTACAATATATATATATATATATATATATATATATATATATATATGTGTGTGTGTGTGTGTGTGTGTGTGTGTGTGTGTGTGTGTTATTTAATAATATAATATTATGTTATGTGGGCTCCACGTGGGACCCACCATGATATGTGCCTTCATTTACACCGTCCACTACCTGGGACGGTGGGACCCACCTCACCTAAAGTAAGGAAGATTCAAATCTCAGACGGGTCACGCACGTGGACTCCCACATGATGTATATGTTTTATCATCACTGCCCAGGAGATTATGGACAGTGGAGATGCACCTGATGCAGGTGTTGGTAGCATGTGGCCCCACCTGGCACGTGTGATATCCACCGTGATGTATCAGTTTTATGATCCACACCATCCATCTTGTGGATCCCCACCGCAATATATATGTGTGTGTGTGTGTGTGTGTGTGTGTGTGTGTGTGATGTTCATGCCGTCCATTTGCTGTGGGCCACAAGCACATGGACACCATCATGTTGAATGTATTTCATCCACACCATACAGACATGGTTGGACAGTGCTGATCATCATTAGTGGGCTTGTGCCCCATGGAATTATAGTGTGCAGCGATACACATGTTGCACCCGCCACTATTGAGATGATTTTTGATGTAATTCCAAACTCTCATCTGTGAGGCCACCTTGATATATTTGTGGCCTATCTATGAGGTCCATCATGATAAATTTATGGCCCATGTGCAGCCCATCTGTTTGGTTTTTGACCCATGTGACAGGGCCCACCTGCCTTGTGTTTCGAGGCCCATGTGATAGGGCCCACTTGCTTGAATCTGAGGCCCAGTAGTGCGGCCCATTGATGCAACCCACCTGTTGTATATGAGGCCCATGAGCGAGGCCCATCGTGATGCATTTAAGGCCCATTAGTGTGACCCACCTATTATGTGTATGAGGCCTATTTGGCGGGGCCCACATTGATGTATATATATGGCCCACATAAGGAGGCCCACCTTCGATGTGTGTATGGTCCATCCATGAGGCCCACCTGGATATATTTATGGCCCATCCATGAGATCCAACTCGATGGATTTGTATCCTGTCCATGAGGCCCGATGTGCTGTATATGAGGCCCATATAATACGGCCCACTTGATGCTTATATGGCCCATGTGGTGTATTAGAGAGTCTATGAGCAGGGCCCACCTATTATGTATTTGTGGCCTTGTTGAGGCCTAATATGATGTTTTTATGGCCCACCTTGATACATTAGTGCGGCCCATTTGATGCGGCCCACTTGTTACATCTTAGGCCCATGGGTCGTAGTCCATTGAGATGTATACTCGATCCATATGTCGTGGCGTATTTGGATGTATTTTCGGCCCATTTAATAAGGCCCAATGAGATGTATTTTTTAGCCCATGTATTGCAGCCCATTGTGATGTACATGAAGTCCATGAGCAAGGCCCAATGCGATGTTTATGCAGCCTATGAGTGAGGCCCATGGTGATGTGTTTTAGGCCCTTACGTGAGGCTATGGGCCCACTATATGTTTGGCTCTATATAGGTCACTCCTTGGGAGTAATGTTGGTTGAATATCCACACTGATGGGTAATGATGGT
Organism: Magnolia kwangsiensis; assembly: GCA_037074715.1. NCBI lineage: Eukaryota > Viridiplantae > Streptophyta > Magnoliopsida > Magnoliales > Magnoliaceae > Magnolia > Magnolia kwangsiensis. The sequence goes on from CM073579.1 coordinate 23,061,122, forward strand.
TGGATGTCCACATTGTGACCTTCCCTTAAGCCGATTGTCAATCCGGATTGTCGTAGATTGATTGTCAATTCCGATTAATGTAACCGATTTGTCGACTCTGATTATCGATCGATTCCGATTGTCGTGACTGATTTGATGATTATGATTATCGATCGATCTCGGTTGTCGTGACCGATTTCTGATTCTGATTATCGATCAAGGTCGATTACCGATTCTGATTTATCGTGGTCGATTGCTGATTGTCGATCGAGGCCGATTACCGATTCTGATTGTCGGGGCCCAATGTGATATATATGTGACCCGCTTTTGAGGCCTAACGAGATGTGTATTCGGCCCGTGTCTAAGGCCCAATGTGATGTATATTGAGGTCTAGGTAATGAGGCCCATTGTGATACATTTAAGGGCCAGGCGAAGAAGCCCATTGTGATGTATGTTAGGCCCATGTGAAAGACTCATCGTGGTGTGTATTAAGATCTTGAGTGGGACCTATGGTGTTGTATATTTGGCCCTTGTATGAGGTCATGGGTCCACTATATATTAAGCTCTATGTGGGCCATTCCTTGGGGCAATATTGGTTCAATGTCCACATTGTCGAAGTTGATTGTTGAGGCCGGTTATTGACACCGATTATGAGTATGTGACAGCATAGCATCATGATACATGCCCATACGCATCATCTGCATGTTTGTTATGAGATGTGGTTGACTATTGAGTGGGACCTATGGCGTTGTATATTTAGCCCTTGTGTGAGGTCATGGGTCCACTATATGTAAGGCTCTATGTGGGTCATTCCTTGAGAAATTGTTGGTTCAATGTCCACATTGTCGAAGCCGATTGTTGAGGCCGGTTATTGACACCGATTATGAGTATGTGACAGCATAGCATCATGATACATGCCCATACGCATCATCTGCATGTTTGTTATGAGATGTGGTTGACCATTGCATATGACATTGGGTAGGTTATGAGACTCCCTGATAGGCGGAGGCTATCTCACATGAGCGCACGGTATGTGCATGATTGATGCATGACTGGATTGTATGACTCATGGATCTTGCATTGTGTGTTGGGATTACTATATGCCCTAACGACATCAAGGTCATAACCTTCACATGCATATTGTGGATGGCCAGATAGGAGACCGAAAATGTTTAATTCTAGCATACGGGTGCCATAGATGTCCCTGGGTGAAAATACCTAAACCTCCGTGGCCAGGAGACCCCCTAACGTCGAGACCGAGTGGATATATGAAAGCCCGAGTGCAGAATACCAGGAGGCCGCATCTCTCACTGTGTCGTGGTCAGTTGGGAGGGGGTGTGGCCTTACCTGCCCGAGGGTAGGGGGCATGGCTAAGCTGAGTTTGACCAGCTCGTAAATGGGTCCACTATTGACGTGCTGGATAGGTATTGACAGACTATTGGCTAGGCGAATAGTGAGGTTTCTTACGCTCACTTGGACTGTGCGGCTGGGAGAGCGACAATACCATTTAGAGTGTACTAAACCCCGGTGATGATCCCGGAGATGAACTATACTGATATGTGGATTTAGTGAGCAGGATTTGCATACTCATTCATTCATTCATTCACCATCCACTCGGGCTTATGGTACGTAACTATTTATTACGTGTACCTCCGCAATGACCAGAATTTCGATTGGGAGGCGCGACTAACCTGAGATCAGGAGTTTACCACATTGAGTCTGACTATCCAAATTTAGGTATGGGATTGGTTTGGATAGAAGTCCCTTATGATGGACCTCGTAGCCTGCGATACTACGTACTATCATCCCAACTTTACACTCCAGCATGACCATTCCATTCGCATCGCATATTACATGACATTCGCGGCATACGACATTTTAGGTTATTGTGTTTCTGCATTTTTATGGTCTAGGTACAGCTGATGCTATGTGTGATCTCTTCAGGAATGTATATTGCGTTGCATCCTTTGCATCTGATATTTAGCTATCTATGATTCCTCATTTGCATAGTTAATTTGTCTTGTGTATTCTAATATTGTATGACTCAAGGACTTATCAGTATTTTCGCTTACTCTGTAATCGTATGATTTATGATCTTGTTAGTATTTCTGTTTACTCTGATAATTCCTGATCTTGCCAGTATTTCTACTTATTCCGATACTGCACGATTTATGGATTACCGGTACTTCCAATATTGTATGATTAAGGCATTATATTGAATACTTGAGAGAATCCATCACATCAATCCCATCAATCAAAGTACACATCAACTCCATCACTCACCCATTCCCAAGTACAACTACCCCTCCCCTTAAAGTCAACTCTTTCTTACACAAGTACATATCACACCCATCACACCCATATCTCTCTCTTACACCTCCCTCTCATCCCTCTCATATTCCAAACAAGCATCCCACGTCCAAGCAAGCTTCCATGGGAGAGCTTGTGTGGCCCACCTTCCTACCATCAAATCCAATCCTTGGATCATCATCTCAACTGTTGAAAATGTCGTCTTGGAGCTCTAGAGTGCGTAGGCGAAAGAAGGGATAGGCGATCAAAGGTGGGTGCATCTTTAAGTTAGATTTTCTTCATTTTTATGATGTGGGTACTTCTTTCTCCCTCTCTCTCCCTCTCTTTATCATTTTGTATGATGATGAGGTTTTGTGGACCACTGGGTTGGACCCCACCATGAAGTATGTGGTTTATCTAAGCCATCTGTAAGTGGGGCCCACTTCATATGTGTCGTACCCACACCATCCATCATTGGGTGGCCCACCTAAGCAAGCCCACCTAGTAGAGCCAGACCGTCCAGCATCCCTGGACGCTGGACGTGGTTTGGAAAACACAAATATTAGCTTATCTTCAAGCTTATGGGTGGCCCGTTCATGTAGGCCCCACCTTGATGTATTGATTAAATCCACGCCATCCATCTCATTCCCTGGTTCATTTTAGGCGTTGAGCCAAAAAATGAGGTCTATCCAATCTTCAGGCGGGCCATAGCATGTAAAATAGTGGTTTTTACCATTGAAAGTCACCCCGACATTTTTATGCGCCGGAAAAACACCGGATATTGGACTCATTTGGACGGTCTTGAGCCATAGAATACAATGGATGAGTTGGATTTACTTGATGTGGGCCCTAACTGTGAAAAACCATAGGAATTGATATTTAAAAAAATAATTAAAAAAAATCGAAAGTACATGCATAAGGGGCAGCGCTTGCTGCCCCTGACAACAACAACTACACGCTGCATGTGTATGGGCGGACGAGCCAGGGCCACGGCCCTACATGTGAGCCCCACCATGATGTATTTACACCATCCAATCCACTTATGAGGTGAGCCACTCCCTGAGGTGGACCCCTCTCGAATTCTAGCCACATCCAACGCTCAAGTGGCCCACAAAATAGGAAACAGTGTGATTAAATGGCTGCCATTGAGACTCATTTTTGGGTCCACAGAAGTTTTGATTCAATATGAAAATTTATTTTTCCCCTTTAAACCAGGTACGTGTGACCTTATGAACGGTTTGGATGGACAGTAAATATTAGTGTGGGACCCACAGTGATGCATATGTTTTACTCCCACCATCCAGACGGATGGTGGAGCTCACCCCGACGTATGTGATTCATCACATCGTCCATCTGTTGGGCGTGTGGGGTCCACCGTGACTTATATGTTTTACCCTCACCATTAGGAAGGTTTCTGGATGGTGGGATTCCACCGTTATGCATGTGTTCCTACCGCCCACCCTAAACCAACCCTGCACGTGTTCTGCATCCATACAGCGTGGGACCCACCTCTGACATCCAAACCGTCCATGTAAACGGTGGGCCAGTAAGCCACCCCTGATGAGAGTGTTTCATCCAACCGTTCGTGTGAGGTTGTATGTATTGTAACTCCACACGTCTAATGGCTGCACGTGTGATGTATGTGTTGTAATTCCACACGTCCAGCAACTGCACGTGTAGAGCCTACCTTTGATGTATGTATCAGCGCCATCCATCTGTTTTATCCAGGCCGTCCAGCGGGCCTAGACGATGTGGAAACACAAATATCAGCTTGATCAATACGTGGGGCCCACCTTAAAGGCGTGTTGTACTCAACACATGAGACCCACTGCTATAGAAGTAGATTGGCTAGTGTACCTACTGCATTAATGCCAGTAGATTACACCTCATCCAAACCATACATCCACGACCCACCTTAATGTGTGGACGCCACCAAGTTATGTGGGCCACACCATGTTGTATTCGCACCATCCACACCATCCAGATGATCTGGACGATGCTAGGGTGATTGGACGGTGTTGTGGGTGCAGGCCACCATGAGGTATGTATTTCATCCGTCCATCCATTTGGCCTGTCGACTGGGCGTACACTCCCCTATACAATATATATATATATATATATATATATATATATATATATATATATATATATATATATATATATATATATATATATATATGTGTGTGTGTGTGTGTGTGTGTGTGTGTGTGTGTGTGTGTGTGTGTGTGTGTGTGTATTATTTAATAATATAATATTATGTTATGTGGGCCCCACGTGGGACCCACCATGATATGTGCCTTCATTTACACCGTCCACTACCTGGGACAGTGGGACCCACCTTACCTAAAGTGAGGAAGATTCAAATCTCAGACGGGTCACCCACGTGGACTCCCACATGATGTATATGTTTTATCTCTACTGTCCAGGAGATTATGGATAGTGGAGATGCACCTGATGCAAGTGCTGGTAGCACATGGCCCCACCTGGCACGTGTGATATCCACCGTGATGTATCTGTTTTATGATCCACACCATCCATCTTATGGATCCCCACCGCAATATATATATATATATATATGTGTGTGTGTGTGTGTGTGTGTGTGTGTGTGTATGTGTGTGTGTGTGATGTTCATGCTGTCCATCTGTTGTGGGCCACACCCACGTGGACACCATCATGTTGAATGTATTTCATCCACACTATACAAACATGGTTGGACAGTGCTGATCATCATTAGTGGGCTTGTGCCCCATGGAATTATAGTGTGCAGCGATACACATGTTGGATCCGCAACTATTGAGATGATTTTTGATGTAATTCCAAACTCTCATCTATGAGGCCACATTGATATATTTGTGGCCTATCTATGAGGTCTATCATGATATATTTATGGCCCATGTGCAGCCCATATGTTTGTATTTTGACCCGTGTGACCAGGCCCACCTGCCTTGTGTTTCGAGGCCCATATGATAGGGCCCACCTGCTTGAATCTGAGGCCCAGTAGTGCAGCCCATTGATGTAACCCACGTGTTTTATATGAGGCCAATGACGAGGCCCATCGTGATGCATTCGAGGCCCATTGGTGTGACCCACCTATTATGTGTATGAGGCCTATTTGGCGAGGCCCACATTAATGTATATATATGGCCCACATAAGGAGGCCCACCTTCGATGTGTGTATGGTCCATCCATGAGGCCCACCTGGATATATTTATGGCCCATCCATGAGATCCAACTCGATGGATTTGTATCCTATCCATGAGGCCCGACGTGCTGTATATGAGGCCCATATAATACGGCCCACTTGATGCTTATATGGCCCATGTGGTGTATTAGAGAGCCTATGAGCAGGGCTGACCTGTTATGTATTTGTGGCCTTGTAAAGGCCCAATATGATGTTCTTATGGCCCACCTTGATACATTAGTACGACCCATTTGATGCGGCCCACTTGTTGCATCTTAGGCCCATGGGTCGTAGTCCATTGAGATGTATACTCGACCCATATGTCGTGGTATATTTGGATGTATTTTCGGCCCATTTAATAAGGCCCAATGAGATGTATTTTTTAGCTCATGTATTGCAGCCCATTGTGATGTACATGAGGTCCATGAGCAATGCCAAATGCGATGTTTATGCAGCCTATGAGTGAGGCCCATAATGATGTGTTTTAGGCCCTTATGTGAGGCTATGGGCCCACTATATGTTTGGCTCTATATAGGTCACTTATTGGGAGCAATGTTGGTTGAATGTCCACATTGATGGGTAATGATGGTTGGATGTCTACATTGTGACCTTCCCTTAGGCCGATTGTCGATCCCGATTGTCGTAGATTGATTGTCGATTCCGATTAATGTAACCGATTTGTCGACTCTGATTATCGATCTATTCCGATTATCGTGATTGATTTGACGATTATGATTATCGATCGATTCCGATTGTCGTGACCGATTGCCGATTCTGATTATCGATCAAGGTCGATTACCGATTCTGATTTATTGTGGCCGATTGCTGATTGTCGATCGAGGCCGATTACCTATTCCGATTGTCGGGGCCCAATGTGATGTATATGCGACCCGCATTTGAGGCCCGATGAGATGTGTATTCGGCCCGTGTCTAAGGCCCAATGTGATGAATATTGAGGTCTAGGTAATGAGGCCCATTGTGATGCATTTGAGGGTCAGGCGAAGGAGCCCATTGTGATGTATGTTAGGCCCATGTGAAACACCCATCGTGGTGTGTATTAAGATCTTGAGTGGGACCTATGGTGTTGTATATTTAGCCCTTGTGTGAGGCCATGGGTCCACTATATGTTAGGCTATATGTGGGTCATTCCTTGGGGCAATGTTGGTTCAATGTCCACATTGTCGAAGCTGATTATTGAGGCCGTTTATTGACACCGATTATGAGTATGTGACAGCATAACATTATGATACATGCCCATACGCATCATCTGCATTTTTGTTATGAGATGTGGTTGACCATTGTATATGACATTGGGTAGGTTATGAGACTCCATGATAGGTGGAGGTTATCTCACATGAGTGCACGGTATGTGCATGATGGATACATGACTGGATTGTTTGACTCATGTATCTTGTATTGTGTTTTGGGATTACTGTACGCCCTAGGGACATCAAGGTCGTAGCCTCCACATGCATATCGTGGATGGCCAGATGGGACACCAGAAATGTTTGGTTCTGGCATACGGGCGCCATAGATGTCCCTGGGTGAAAATACCTAAACCTCTGTGGCCAGGAGACCCCCCAACGTCGAGACCGAGTGGATATATGAAAGCCCGAGTGCCGAATACCAGGAGGCCGCATCTCCCACTGTGTCGTGGTCAGTTGGGAGGGGGTGTGGCCTTACCCGCCCGAGGGTAGGGGGCATGGGTAGGCTGAGTTTGACCAGCTCGTAAATGGGTCCGCTATCGACGTGTCGAATAGGTATTGGCAGACTATTGGCCAGGTGGATAGTGAGGTTTCTTACGCTCACTTGGACTGTGCGGCTAGGAGAGTGACAGTACCATTTAGACTGTACTAAACCCCGGTGATGATCCCAGAGATGAACTATACTGATATGTGAATTTAGTGAGCAGAATTTACATACTCATTCATTCACCATCCACTCGGGCTGGTGGTACACAATTATTTATTATGTGTACCTCCGCAATGGCCAAGATTTCGGTTGGGGCGCGTGACTAACCTAAGATCAGGAGTTTACCACATTGAGTCTGACTATCCAAATTTAGGTATGGGACTACTTTAGATAGAAGTCTCTTGTGATGGACCTCGTAACCTGCGATACTACGTACTATCATCCCGACTTTACACTCCAGCATGACCATTCCATTCACACCGCATATTGCATGACATTCGTGGTATACGACATTTTAGGTTTTTGTGTCTCTGCATTTATATGGTCTAGGTACGGCTGACGCTATGTGTGATATTTTTCAGGAATGTATATTGCATTGCATCCTTTTCATCTGATATTTGGCGATCTATGATTCATCATTTGCATAGTTGATTTGTCTTGCGTATTCTAATAATGTATGACTCATGGACTTATCAGTATTTTTGCTTACTCTGTTATCGTATGATTTATGATCTTGTCAATATTTTTGTTTACTCTGATAATTCCTGATCTTGCCGGTATTTTTACTTATTTCGATACTGCATGATTTATGGATTATCAGTCCTTCCAGTATTTTATGATTATGGCATTATATTGAATACTTGACACTTACCTTGTGCACACACTTACACCACCCTCTAAGCTTTCTATAAGTTTATGCACGATAGATGCGTGCAGGTGATGTTAGGTTGCAGCAGTGTTGAGCATGGGGCGTATAACGGTCTTCTAGAGCTTGATTTTTATTTATGTAATTCCTTTCAGCATTGTACTCAACTGATTATATTAGTGGATATGTGATGATAATGTTGCCTTGTGAATTGGGTAATCATGTGGTTATGCTTATTGCGAGTTAAATGTATAAAAAAAAATCTCCTTGTAGGATCCCAGGATCGAAATCTGGTATATGAACGTTAGGAGCCGAGAATGGGGTACTACGGAGGCTATCGGCACCGGATTCGGCGATCGGCATTCCCGTGAATCCGATTTTTGGGTTTAGGGCGTGACATGTTATATCAGACCGTCCATTTATATGATGAGCTTGCATTAGGCTTTTAGCGGATATGCAGTGGATTTAGATTTTTTGGTGGGCCATGTATGTGGACCCCACACTAATGTATGTGTTACATCCCGCCATTTATCCATTTGGCTAGCTTGTCTCAAGCTTGAGACCAAAAATGAGGCGGACCCTATTATCAAGTGGACCACACTGCAAAAAATAGTGGTGTTAAATGTCTACCATTAAAACCCCAATTTGGGTTGCGGAAGTTTTAGACCAATATAATATTTGTGTTCCTCTAAGATTAGGTCTTTGTGACCTTATAAATAGACTGGATGGGAAATAAATGCTATGGTGGGCCCACCGGAATTTAACAATGGAAATCCTTATCACCACTATTGTTTGTGGTATGGTCTAGATGATCTTTTGATATGATTCATTTATTTGGATAAGGCTCTAAAAATGATCTCTATAGATGGACGAATGGTGTTGTTGTTGTGGCCCATTTGATATGGCCATTGGATGTACTTGGGGCCCATTTGAAGTAATTAAGGTCCAATACAATGTATTCGGGGCCCATGGGTTAAGACCCATTGTAATGTATTTGGGGCCCATGGGTTGAGACCCATTGTGATATATTTGGTGACTAAGGGTTGCAGCCCACTTGTTGTATTCGAGGCCCATGGGTTGTGGCCCATATGATGTATCTGAGGCCCATGTGCAGGGCTTACCTTTGTGTATATGTGGCCTTTAAGTAAAGCCCATTGTGTTGTATATTAGGCCTTTGTACGAGGTCATCGGCCCATTATATGTTTGACTCTATGTGGGTCACTCCTTGGAAGGAATGTTGGTTAAATGGCCACATTAATAGGCAATGATGGTTTAATGTCCACATTGTGATCTTCCCTTAGGCCCTGTTCGTCCAAGTGTCGAGGCCGAATCTGATTTGTCGAGGCCGATTCCAATTGTTGTGACCGATTTACCGATTCCGATTATTGATCATTTTCGATTATCATGACGATTGACGTGACCAATTTGCCGATTCTGATTATCAATCGATTCCGATTATTGTGACAGATTTGTTAATTCTGATTATCAATCGATTCCGATTATTGTGATCGATTTTCCGACTCTGATTATCAATTAATTCCGATTAACCGATTATCTAGGCCAATTGCTGATTATCGATCGAGGCTGATTACCGATTATCTAGGTCAATTCTCAATTATCGATCGAGGCCGATTACCGATTCTGATTTGTCGTGGCCAATTACCGATTATCGATCGAGGCCGATTATCGATTCTAAATTGTCATGGTCAATTACCGATTATCTATCGAGGCTACTTACCGATTCTGATTTGTCGTGGCCGATTGCCGATTATCGATCGAGGCCGATTACCGATCTGATTTGTCGTGGCCGATTTTCGATTTTGATTGTCGGGGCTCAATGTGATGTATATGCGGCCCGTATTTGAGGCCCGTTGTGATGTGTATTTAGCCCATGTTTAAGGCCCAATGTGATGTATATGAGGCCTATGTGATGAGGCCCATTGTGATGCATTAAGGGGCTAGGCGATGGAGCCCATTGTGATGTATGTTAGGCCCATGTAAAAGACCCATCGTAGTATTAAGCTCTTGAGTGGGGCCCATGGTATCGTATACTTGGCCCTCGTGTGAGGCCATGGGTCCACTATATATTAGGCTCTATGTGGGCTATTCCTTGGGGGCAATGCTGGTTAGATGTCCACATTGTCGAGGCCGATTGTCGACGTCAGTTATTGATACTAATTATGAGTATGTGACAGCATAGCATCATGATCCATGCCCATACACACCATCTGCATGTTTGTTATGAGATCTGGTTGAACATTGTATATGTCATTAAGCATGTTATTATGAGACTCCTTGATAGGTGGAGGTTATCTCACATGAGCGCATGATATGTGCAAGATTGATGCATGACTGGATTGTGTGACTCATGTATCCTGCATTATGATTACTGTATACCCTAGTGACATAAGGGTTGTAGCCTCCATAGGCATATCGTGGATGGACAGATGGGACACCGGAAATGTTTAGTTTTAGCATACAGGCGTCATAGATGTCCTTGGGTGAAAATTCTTAAATCTCCGTGGCCAGGAGACGCCCCAACGTCGAGACCGAGTGGATGTATATGAGCGCATGAGGGCCGTATACCAGTAGGTCGCATCTCCCACTGTGTTATAGTCAGTTGGGAGGGGGTGTGACCTTACCCGCCTGAGTGAGGGGGCAATATCTAGGTTGAGTCCGACGAGCTTGAGGAATGGGTCCACTATCGACGAGTCGGGCCTGATATTGGCAGGCAGATAGTGAGGTCTCTTTCACTTAACCAGTTGTGCGCTCGGATAGGGGCGACAAGCTGGCATATAGTGTAATAGACCCTGGTGATGATCCCGAAGAGGAACCATACTGATATGTGGACTTATTGAGCAGGAGTTACATACTCATTCATTCACTATCCACTTGGGCTGGTGGTGCGCAACTATTTATTACGTGTACCTTCGCAATGGCCAGGATTTCGGTTGGGGCACGCGACTAACCTAAGATCAGGAGTTTACCACATTAAGTCTGACTATCCAAATTTAAATATGGAACTGGTTTGGATAGAAGTCCCTTGTGGTGGACCCCATAGCCTGCGATACTACGTACTATCATCCCGACTTCACACTCCAGCATGGTCATTCAATTCACACCGTATATTGCATTACATTCGCGGCATATGGCATTTTGGGTTACTTGTGTTTCTGTATTTATTTGGTTTAGATATGACATCTGATATTTGACTCTTTATGACTCGTCATTTGTATAGTTGATCTGTATTGCGTATTCTGATATTGTTTAACTCATGGACTTGTCAGTATTTTCACTTACTCTGATAATGTATGATTCATGACCTTGCGTCTATTTTAACATTGTATGATTATGACATTGCGTTGAATACTTGACACTTACCTTGTGCACACATTTACACTACCCTCTAAGTTTTCTATAAGTTTATGCACGATAAATGCGTGCAGGTGATGTCAGGTTGCAGCAGTGTTGAGTTTGGAGCGTGCAACAGCCTTCTGGAGCTTGATTTTCAATTTATGTATTTCAATTTCAGGATTGTACTCAGATGATTATATTAGTGGATATGTGATGATGATGATGTTGTCTTTATGAATTAGGTAATCTTATGGTTATGCTTATTGCGAGTTAAATGTACATTAAAAAAAAAATCCTCCTTGTAAGATCCTAGGATCGGAACCTGGCATATGGACGCTAGGAGCCGAGAATGGGATACTACAGAGGCTGTCGGCACTAGATTCAGCGATCAGGATTCCTGTGAATCCGATTCCTGGATTTGGGGCGTGACATCGCACCTCGAGTTTAGTTGAAACTTTCTAAAAGAGCAGAGGGACTAGTTTCACTTAAACTTAAGGTTTTCATCTAAGGCATTCACACATTTCATGCACTTAACCTGCAGGTCTAAGTTATGCAATTCGAGACACGACCTTACCTCGATCTCCCGCGATGGATGTCAAGTTCACTAAGAAGAACGTATTTATATAGTCTCGTGTTTAGTGGCCCACTAACGAGCGATCTAAAGCTTATTTAGATAATCAGGGCATTTCTTGAATGAATTTAATAGCGAGATTTCTTATGTACAATAATTAGGGTTTGAATTAGTTAAGTTCAAACTGTGATCTATTTGTAACTAACAAAAATGACAATTTAATTATAATCACCCTGGAATGAATTTGATAGCAAGATTTCTTATGTGCAATAATTAGGGTTTGGATTAGATAAGTTCCTAGTGTGGCCTATTTGTAACTAGCAAAAATGACAATTCGATTATAATCACCCTAAACCGTCAATTCTTAGGCTAAAAAGATACTGGTTTAGTTTGATTTGTTAATTAAGATCGATCGTAATTGTCTCAATTTTTTATAGGTTTTTATTTAGTTGTGGTTGTCTTGATTGGCTAGTGATAGGTCAACTAGATTTGAGCCCTAGATGAACAAATCATGAGGCTAAATTTGACGTTTACGTGATCGAATGAATTTGTTAGCTTTCTACGATTGATTAATTGAGTTTGTGTGGTTATTTACTTATACCACCCACGTATATGCTAATATCGAGTATTAATGGTTAGTAAGTGATAACATAAGTTAATTATATTGAAAATTCTCAAGGGTTTTTTTTTTTAAAAAAAATCTAAAATAGAAAAAATTCGGGATGTTATAGATCAACATAGTCGTTTATTTCATACTTAATAGATTCGTTGTGGATTATGTTGGTAATGTTCGATCGTTGTCTGAAAAGGCATCAAGAAAAGTTAAGTTGGTTGTAACTGGTAACAGACGACAAGTGGTAATGTTCAGGGTGATCTTCACCTCACTGACAATGTAAAAGGAGAACGAGGAATGGACAATGGTGACGTCCAGGAGACGGAAGACTGAATTCCCTCCAGCAAGAGGCCCAATTCCATTGCAGATAATTAGAGGACCGATTACATGCAACATTGCAAAATACAATCGCGCACTAGCTCCACCTGTCATGCACTTTTTATCGCCTTATAGGGAACTCACTAATCCATTGTTAGTATTAAACATGGATTTTCCAACTAGAGATTTTGTCACACCCCAAACTCAGTGAACGGGCCAACAGAATTTCCGAGCTCCGAATCCGGCAGTAATAACCTCCGTAGTACTACATTCTCAACTCCTATCTCCCATGCACCAGGTTCTAATCCTAGTATCCCACAAGGAGGATTTTTAAGGAGAATTTTTTTTTATACATGAGCATAACAACAGGTGTACTAAAACTAAAAACATCATCACACTTCCACTATAATATCAATTTGAGTACAATGCTGAAAGGAAAATACATGATATAACAAAACTCCAAAAAATTAAGCACATGCTCCTGCCCCAATGTTGTTGCGATCTAACATAACCTGTACGTAAACAACGTGCGTATGCTTGCTATGAAACTTAGAGAGTATATGCGTGTGTGCGCAATGCGTGTGTCAAGCATACAAATATCAGAGTAAGAGAAAATGATTGATGGCTAAACTGGCAAGTCTATAAATGCTATCAGTCATACCCAGGATACGCGACATTAATGATGTAATGCAATATGACAATCCTACACTAGTCCACATATCAGAATAGTTCTCAATTGGATCATTATCAGGGTCTAGTACACTTCCGACATTGGCTGTCACCCATCGCGCGTAAGACCAAGCCAGTGCAAAAGACTTCACTATTTGCATCGTCAATGGTACACAGAAAACCACTTGGCCCATCGATATTGAACCTATTTCATGAGCTAGTTAAACTAAACCTAACATATAGCCCTCTGCACCCAAGCGGGTAAGGTTAAACCCCCTTTCAACTGACCTCGACTCAATAGGAGACGCGACTTACTGGTATCCAATTATCGTGCGCTCATGAATCCACTCGGACTAGAAGTTGGAGCATCCTAATGATACCAAAAGGCTTAGGGACTTTCACTTAGGGACGTCTGTGATGTCTTATAACCTTAATAGTTTTCGGTGCCCATAAAATCATCTGTCAGCCATAACAAGGCTATTAGACTACTTCCCTGGTGTCGCTAGGGAGTAGAAGTAACATAATGCACAATGCATGAATCACACTATCTAAAATATTCATCAAACCTATATATACTACACAAATCATGCAGAGCGACCCTATCTTAAGCTAAAGGGCATATGCTACGAACAATTGTCATCCACAACAGGCACATAAATGATGCGTATGGGCATATAATTGGGCATTATATCCAATACACTAAACATGTTATTAATGTGTCCTATCAGGCTAAGCACATCAGACATATCATGATATAATCGGCCCTAAATAAAACCTCATTCACAGTGAGAGGAAACCGAATGATAGGCCCCACTAAAAATATAGATGTCTATGTGATGTGGCCCACATTAGACAACATTGGCTCTTCATGTAGCCTATACATAAAAATTTAGTAATTGGATATAAGGCATGGATAAGATACATATGCCAAGGCGGGGTCCACTGAGAATGACCTAGATGGACATCCACATGTGCAACGTGTGTGCCACTAAGTTATCAATCTATTGGGCACGTGGCCCATTGATGATATCCCAAAATGATCAGATTATCGTCGACATTAATATGATGATCTGCACCGTTTAAACATTGCCAATGTAAACGACGGCTATAAATTGTTGGTTAGTCACTAGGATGTGATCCTATGTTTGTGGCCCATCTAAGTCCTGGGATTTCATCATTTTAGGAAAAGTACATACCTTAATGGATTTAATACAACTATAGTGTCAACATTACATACATACACTAATTATGGATTTATTTTTTTTTGAAATTGGTTTAATAATTAATTTCAAACCCTATAAATATATCTTGCATTTAACTTAGAATTTAGAGGTGGGTATCGAGCCGAGTCGAGTCGAGGTGGGCCAGGCTCGGCTCGGCTTGTCCATGCTGTACTTGAGTTCGAGCTCAACATTAAAGCTTGACATGTTTGTCAAAGCTATCGAGTCGAGCTAGTGGTTCGAGTTGAGTCAAGTTTACCTCAAGTTGAGCTCAAGCTTGTTGGGTGAGAGAGTAATTGATTTCGTTCTTGATCCTCTTCCATTGATGAAAAATTCAAAAATCTTAGGAGAATCAAAGCAAGACCCAATGAAAAAACTAAACAAAGTTTCAAATCGGATGAGGAAACCTGTAAGAACCAATTTATTTTTTATCTTCTTCCACCAACAGAAATCTAAGTACTAAAAAAGAAACAGAGAAAAAGACAGATCGGAAATCCAAGTAAAGAGCTCTAGCTAATCAGATCATTGGATTTCCTTGATGCTCTAACAAATCTGAGAAGAACCCATCTCGAATTTCTTGGGTTTCTTGCTCAAGAAGTAGATCTCGAGATATTGAAATCATACTATTGTGGAGTTGAAATGAAAACTGGTGGTGGTGGTCCGGGCGGGCAGACGGCTAGCAGTGGATAGAGAAAGGGAAGAAAGGGAAAGGGAAAGGGAAAGGAGGTGCATGCGGTCGGGTTGAGACTCTAGGGTTTGTTTTCTTCTTTTTTTTTTTTTTTTTTATTAAAAAAAAGTTTTAAGTTAAAGTTTAAAACTTATATTAATGTAATATATATATATATATATATATATATATATATATATATATATATATATATATATATATATATATATATATATATAATATTTAATATATTTATTAATCGAGCCGAGTCAAGCTCGAGTTCGAGCTTCGAGTCGAGTCGAGTCGAGTCGAGTTCAAGTCGAGTCAAGTTGAAATGCCCCATGGTCGAACTCGGCTCAAACTCAACTCGAGCTTCAAATAATTAGCTTGACTCAATCCGAATCAACCATTCAAGCTGAGTCAATCCGAGCTAATTCGAGCTAAGTCAAGTGAGTTTTTCGAACTAGCTCAACTCGTGAACAACCCTACTATAATTATAGGGGTTTTAAATCAAAGGTGCCAAATATAACTAGGGATCCAGAAATCCAGGAATCATAAGTCCAAGAGAACACTAAATTCAAGGGATCCCAAATTCAGTGATTCCCAAGTCCATAGGGTTTCAAATTTAGGAAATTCCAAGTCCATGGGATTCCAAAGTTCAGGAATTCTGAGTCCAAGGGGTTTCCACCCCATAGATCCTGTGGTGTGGCCCACCTTATATCTAGATGAGCCTGAACCTTGGGCCCCTGACCTAATACAGCCTGAAAAAAGGGGGCGTGGATGGCACGAAAACATCAAGGTGGGTCCCACGAGTGGGCCCCATTTGCTGCCAAAATGGGTAGCACTAACCAACCCATTGTTCCCCTCGGTGCGATCTGCCTGAGATTCAGATCGACCTGAGATTTGGCTCCATCACCTAACATGATCTAGTAAAACTAATGAACATGGTAGATAAGATACATACATCATGGGTCCCATGAGTGGGCCCCACTCCACGCCCACACTGGGCGTCTGCCCGCTCGGGCCGCTGGCAACCGCGTCCCTTTTTTTATATTATTTTTTTGTTGCATCAATAAAGCGGGCCCCATTTGGATGATCGGCTCCATTCACTACATAGGTCAACTCAAGCAGGGTATAATAGGCCCTGAGATGGCTGGTTTGGACAAACAGGGACCTCACGGTTGGCTTTGGAAGATTTCAACAGCAGATAATTGTTTCCCTCCATGCAGCCCACTCATAAATCATATATGCCTCATTTTTCGGCCCATGGCCTAGGATAATTTGAAGAAACAGGTGGATGGCATGGATTTCCCAAATTAGTCAAGGGAGGGTCCACCAGCGGAGGGCTCCCTCTCCCCGTTGCATGGCTGACGTGAGGGGTGCTCCCCACCCACCGTCACCTATGGTTTGGTCCACCTGATGGTTGGATCAGCATGATTTTTTGGCTCCACGGCTAACATGAACTAGGAAGCAAATGGATAGCGTGGATTAGAAAACTACATCAGGTTGGGTCCCACGAGTGAAACCCACCCCAACCTTCCCCAGGCATAGAGCTTGTGATCAGGAAGCAAATGCATGGTGTTAGCAACCACTTGCACCTTAAGGTGTGGCCCACTCAAGATTTGATCAGCTTCATTTCTGGGGATCAATGATCAAAATGAGGTGAAGATTCGGATGGACAGCATGGATGAAACACTTAGGCCATAGTGGGGCCAACGAGTGAAGGCCCCACGTGGCCTTGAGAACAGCATGCTGCCCATTAGGGTTTTTGCACGTTGTTGCGTCCAGGGACATGTGCCACTGCCCCTCTCTCTTTATGATGTTTTTACGGGAGTTCCTGCATAGGAAATCATCTCAGTCCGTTAGAATGGCCAACTCATGGTGGGGCAAGGAGCTTTGCATCAACATGATTTTGGTGCCCTTTCCACAATTCGAATCTGCATGAAGCTATCAATATGTAGGATTGAAAATAAACATCACCGCGGGTCATATAAAATAGTTCACGCTGTGGTAGTGTGCAAGGCATGCTCTACAATAGTGTGACCCACTTGGAGGCCCTACAAACACCATAAATTTAAAAGAAAAAAGGAGAAAAGAAAAGAAATGAAAGAAAAGCTTTAAGTAATTCTCAATCATGAAGGCATTATATAGTAAAATCCAAATTAGAATTATGCCGTAAAAAATCTATATTTTTACACATCTTTCTTTGAAAAATACATTAACTCATGGTCTGAAAAAATGACATTTTCTTGGAAAGCTTTTACACACACTCTCCAATCTCCCAAACAGTTCAAGTACAAACTCCATCAAACCTCATACCCTCAAAATAACAACAGTTGCCAGCAGATTGAGCTTAGTTGGTTCTAACCTGATCATGAACTGGATGGGCCTGATCATTTTAAAAATCTTAAGTCAGTTTAGTCTAGGGCTGGCCCGTTAATAACCCTACCCACCGTCCGGCTAAAATGCTACTAATTACAATTTGGATTTCTCTCTATTCCTCTCTTACACATCTTAGTCTAACAAAAATAATCAAACCATGGAAAAGAATAGACAATGAGAGGTCCGCCAACTCTTCCAACATTACCTTGAAGGAGAGTCCATTGAACCTTGCAAGCCACACAAGGATACCTTACAAGCTATCTCCACATGTGAGACCACGCTACTTACTATGTTCCAAGTCACTCTTCATGGGCAGCCTTAAAAATATCAAAGCAAAGATATGATTATAGCCGTCCAATCAATGGTATGGAAAACGGATGATTGATGTCATTTACCACCAAAACAAAGTCCTGATCACTACTATGGATAGTATAGTTTTGCTAAGCCCTTACGTGCTGCTTATGACATGAAGACATGTGAAATATCTTAGTCGTCTATCAAGTGGACCACACCGTGTAGATGTTACTGTGCAATGGTAAAATCAGGCCATTTAGAAGGTGAGACATGATATTAAAAATAAGTTGATAGGTTAGAAAACTTCAGTTGATTTTTTGTTAAGGTAATTGTGGCCCACCTGACTAGTGGACCAACCTGATTCTTGAGATAGGGAACTTTCTATGCAGTGGTATTCTTTTGATGGATGGCTTGGATATTGCACCTATCTTACCATGATGGTGTATATGGTGGCATGTACATTAGTTGAATTATACATGCAGTTGGGCTTAGCAAAGCTGTTGGATGACCTTTAATAGATATTGAAAAGATATATAGTTTTCAAAATATTAGAGAATTTGCACAGGTAGCGCACCTGGAGAGAGGAAGGGAGAGAGAGAGGAGTATCAAGAAGACATATTTTCAGAAGGAGAAAAAAACAAACGGATTGGATGCAACTACAAGCACACAGAGGCAGCCAACAGCAAGTGACCCATGCACATTTTTTCTTATTTTGTGGCCCACTTAGTTTTATATCTCTCTCTTTTTTGAACTGACATCCTAACATGAGACGGAACAATAAATATATAGATAGTGAGCATTGTGAGTGGGAGTTGATAAAATCAAAGCCGTCTGTTTATGAGCATGTATATTTTTAATTTTTCATAAATACCACTAATTTATATTGAAAATCTCATTTATGGTCCATTTGGATACCACCAAATAAGTTACTTTTTCTACTTATAAAAGTAGATCAGTGACTTATTTTAGATAAGTAAGTTTGGTTTATAATTAGTTATAAGTAACTTTTTTACTTAAAAGTACCTAATCACTTCAGTAAAATTTTTATAACTTTTCTACTTTTCGTAAGTTGCTAAAGAGAAGCACAAAGAGAGACAAAAGAAATGAGAAGCTACTAAGTATGTTATTACCAAACATATTTATCTTCTTAATAAGTAAAAACTAAGATAAGCTACTTGTGGCATAAATAACTTATCTTAAGCAACTTAAGATCCAAACAGCCATTGATGCCCCCTAGGATACAAAGGCCATCCCCCTATAAAACTCTTGTATGGGCCAAAATGTCTTTGGCTCGTCTCACATTTTATATAGTAGAGATTATTATTTTTTATATAAAAAAAAATTTTGAATTTTATTATAAATGGGTTGATTACTTTAAAAGTTAAGAGGCTTTAGTTTCACACACACACCAAAAAAAAAACAGTTAAAATGCATTTGTTTATTCCTTTAGCTATGAGCAGCAGGGCTATCAACAGGACGGGCTTGCGGTAGGTTTTAGCACAGATTTTGAACTGTTTCGGGCTGGTCCTATTCAAAATTCTGAACTTTCAGGCTCGAGCCCGGCCCATTGACACCCCTAGCTATGAGCCACTTGAGGCACGCCATGTGGTGTACACCTCGACACATGCACAACAAATGTAGACGATCCCACCCATGACGCCCTTAGATGGTCCATGCCTTGAAAATCCTTGATCCGACGATCCTAGCCGTTCAACCCGGGTGGAAAAAGATGGTTAGGAAGAGAAAATAACGATAGCCCACATTCAACTGAAAAGAGTCCTCAGATTGGTGGCTAGGATCTTCCTATCAGATTCCATCATGGATGGAAAATGGACCATACTTGATGATAGACCATAGCTCTTCCAATCTCTCTACTCGTCCCGCACGTGTGAGATACGAATGGTTCATATCTTCAGCCCTACCATAGGTTGGTCAGGTGATCCTAGGCCCTGATGAGACCATTTTTGGATTGGAAAAGGTTCTAAAATTGGTGGCTAGGATCTTCCATCCAATTAATGTCCAAGAGATGAACGGTCCAGATATCTCACATGTATGCTTTCTTGCTGAGATTCGGTACTGCTGCAGCTCAGGATCCAGCGTGTGTTGCTGACCACTGGGCCCAAATGCTAATTTGGTCTGATGATTCAAACCGTACATGATCTTGTCACTACCACAAATAAGCTAATGTCCTGTAATCAGGCTCTAGTGATGATCTTAACCTCTTTTTCTTTTTATAGTTGAATGAGAACCATTGAAAGATTTCTTTTAAATGCTCTAAATTCATCCATAAATGGGTATGGTCACAACTATCCGTTCAACATAAGTCAGTTAAAGATTGGACGGTTCTGATCACGGGACTGCTCGGCAGTGGTCTCATGGGAGCTATCTACATTTGAGCCCAGATCCAATACAGAGCTTTGTAAGTTGAGCTTAATGCATAACGCAGCAACTTGATAAGTGAGTCAAAATATCTGAGTCTTGAAGTGGGCCACCTGGATCATCAGGTAGGCCATATATGTACAAAACCATCGGACGGCTTTATAGAAATAGCCACTTGTGTACATCTTATATACAAGTGTTATCCACCCATGAGTTTATCCATTTTGGGCCACCCAAGTGTTGCCCAACGGTCCACGTTTTATGTTATTATTATTATTATCTTAAAAATAAGAAAGAGGAGCGAAAGTGTGAAGATACAAATAGGTGAAGCTGTACGCAGATAGACAAAGAGAAATAATTTCAACGGTATGAAACCTATCGCAATCTTTTCTGACATTGTGACCTACTCAAATTTTAGATCTACCCAATATTTGAGTTGATGTCATACATGAGTCAGTGCAATTGATGTACGCAGTGAATGTTACAAAGTTATAATGGTGGGCCCCATATATTGTTTGTTGTGTCGGCTTATTTTTGTGGGCTATATGACTACATGCAAAGAGGAACATGAGAGCATACTACTACCATGAGTTAGTTGAAATGAAACCTTATTTGAAAGCCTGACACATCCCTTTTTCCTTTAAAATAAAAAGTTTACCTCATCCCTCCTAATTGTAGGGGTAAAATTGGCCAAATGATACTGGCATTATATATTATTGATATTTTACACTAGTCCATTTCTTGTGCACGCAACTAATCCATCATAGAACACCCTCATCCATAGCTCAACTGGTAGACTGAGTAGAGATACCTTGATTCAAGGCTCGAGGTCCTGGTATCAATCCCTAGTGGGGGTGGCTAACAGTGCAGTGTGTACTGACAGAAAACTACTCAGCATAATACTTTGTTTTTGCATCTCAAGCTCAACACTATCTTTCACAATTGACTTTTGGTAATACGTCTACCTTCCCAAAGCTTTTTAAGTGACACATGGATGGATCCTAAGCATCAAATCAATAGCATGAAAAATGGACAGCCAATAATAAGCAAAGAAATAAATAGGCCGAAACATCATCTTGAAATATCTATTTGAGATATCTTACTTGGTATTGCTTGTGATTCAATAGTATCACAATACGATATGGTTCTACCATGCTATCTATGGATTATTAAAAAAATAATAATAACAAATGATTAGAATAGCTTCGCCTCATAGTGTTATGATCATCTGATTGGTGTGACGGTTGCACCATAGCTTGCTCCCAATGAAAGATTTGGATACATTATTGGGCCTCTCTCTCTCTCTCTCTCTCTCTCTCTCTCTCTCTCTCTCTCTCTGTATATATATATATATATATATATATATATTACTTAATTGTACTGTAGGAGACCCACCCTGATGGCAGTGGAAACTTAAATAGGTTGGGCCCCACCCTAATGCGTTCATGAAATCCACTTCAACCATTAAGTCAATGATGATAATTTAACAACAGGTAAAGAAAATCAGATAAATTTGTGATTCAGGTGGGCCACATCAAGGAAAATGGTGGGAGCGGGGATGCTACTGTTGAATTTTTACCGAGCGCACCATGATGTTTATTTGAAATCTACTTCAATCGTAAGTTGTAATACCCTGGGTTTTCAAGGGCTGTGTACGAACTCGGCTCCTAAATTCTCAAGTGTCATGGGTGCCCTAATGGGTTTCAAATTTTAATTACATTTGTATGATCTCATAAATAATAGAGAGTTTAGCAAGACATGCAATGTAAGTAAGTCATAAAGTAGTATCGAGTGCAACTAAATATAAAAGTATCTAAACTACAAACCTCAAGTCATCTAAATAGGGAACTAGTCCCACGCATACATGACCCAAAGCAACTAGAACCCTGGCCCATACCTCGCAGTAGCCCGAACTCAAACTAAAAGGATCCGCTAAAAGTCCAAAAGTAAGGAAGCCCCTCTTCCTTATCCACGCTTACCCCGCTAAGCTCGTCGAGCTCCTCCTCACCTTCATCTAGTAAAGGGCCTGATTGGTGTTTTAAAACACCATCCTAGAGTAGGAGTGAGTAGCTAACTCAGTAGTTACTATTAGCCTTAAGTTACAATAAGCAGCAATTATATGTTGAATTTAATGGAAGGCATACATTCACAGATCTCAAACTAGTCTTGTTAATACATGTGCATGTATTATGATATAATGCATGACCTCGCAACAACACTCCCTTAAGCGACCTCGTCCAACGATCGCGCACGACCAACACTCCCTCATTGCAACCTCAACTGCCGAGTAGCCAAATCCTAGGCAATGCGATACGTGAATAATGTTAGCTGAGTATTTAGTTAATTCCGTTCATCTAGCAGATTGAAAAAACTGGTACACCCCACGTATCATTGCCCTCAATTGGTTGCGAGGCTAGGGCCCCTTAACATGCGAGGCCATGACCCCGCAATTCTTGATCCCATCGAGTTTTCCATCCCCGATTTCAAGCACATGGGGAATGTTAAGAAGAGGGATCGATCGCGGTCACTACGAGGAGGCTCGTCACCCCAACGTATGCCGACAGCTCGGACACAGTGTCTCATTCCACCGTGTCTGGCTCTCGAGTCAGTGGATCGGTTTCAAATGGTTATTAATAAGCTTCAGTGGTTGAAGGGTGTTCCAGGTTTCATACATGTGTGAGCAAACATAGTTGGTAAGTAAGAAAACTAGACCGTGCGAGTTCAGGCGAGTACATGACGGACGACATCGAGTACAAGCGATTCATGTAGTCCAACTACTGTTGCCCATTCGCATCAGCCCAAATCCACTGGTTTAGCCACGGGAAGGTCCTACCAATGGGACCACCCTCTCCCACCTCTGTTCCCTGACCAACTCAGGGATTTGACGATGTTCAATAATATTTCAACAATTCAGGATTTGTCTTCTAACCCAAGTGCAGTCATGCACTCACACATCAAACATAAAAACTTAAATTTTTCTACAATTGCAACTACTAACCATAATATGAAATAAATGTGTATGTGTGTGGTGTAGGGTTAACGAAGAGAACAAGAGCTACACATCATTCATAGGACAAATAAACAATAAGGATTTATGCAATCATGTATGCCACAGGAAAGGTTATACTAGGATCGCATATGAGATGAACATACCATACCAAATCAAGCCTAATCATGTTGAAGAGAAAATAAACAACACTCAATCATGTCATGGAATTTAGCAAAATTATACATGGAATTAACATGCCATACCAAAATCAAACCTAATCATATTGAAGGACAAATAAACAAAAATTATTCATTTCATGAAATTTAGGGTAACCTATCTTGTAGGGTCTTAGCTAGGTTCTCTCTAGATTACTCGAGCACTTCATCCTAACATTCATAATCATTAAACTCATAGTAAAATTGGTGTTAGGCCACTTAAGGATAATAGTCCACACCTTGTGACGAACCGCTCGATTCACAGCGCCCGTAGGGTTATGGTGTTAGAAAATCATTATTGAAATGCCTAAATAAGCATACAAGCTTGTATGACTTGGAAGGAATTTAACACAAGACCTAAACCTACAACATACTCTATACTTACCTTCAATCGTCACTGAATCGACACCAATGAAGGACAATATTGTTATAGAGGAGATGAGAGGGTGAAGGTGCACAAACCCTCATGCTTCCAAGCTCTCTCATCTCTTTCTCCTCCTTTCTCCTCTTTCTCTTCTTCCTTTTTCCCTTTCTTTCTTGTAGGGTAAATTCGTCTAGGGAGAGGGGTACCCAAATGAAACCCTTATATAGGGCCAGATTTGGTGTAAATGGCCCCAAGGGCCAGGTTTTTATTATACTAGCCCTATGGGAGGGTCTTTCTAACCTCTAAGGCCTACTATGGGGCGTACATATTGAAATACACCATAGGATAGTTAGCCCTAATGATGATCTATGTATGGACATGATTGCCCCGCCATTTGGATGCGCCGATCGATAGATATAATTAGATCTATTTAACGGTCACCAATGGTCGATCGGGGCCACGACTATACAGAAATGGACAAAGAAATATCCTTACTATACATGTGAAGTTTGGTCATAAACTGACAGTCCAAAATCCTCAACTTTACATAAGAGTAGATGTCACGCCCCAAACTCGAAAACCGGGCTCACAAAATTTTCGATAACCGAATTCGACGCCGACAGCCTCCATAGAACCCCATTCTCGGCTCCTAGCGCTCATTCATCAGGTTCCAATCCTGGGATGCTACGAAGAGGATTTTCAACGTCAGTTTGATTCGTAATAAGCATAACCAAAGGCATAACCCACAAACGATAACCAAGAACTCTATTACATTTCCACTATAATAAAAAACTTTACAAGTATAATGAGCATAAAGGAAAAATACAATGATGATGAACAAAAACTCTAAAATGAACTGCTAAGCGCTCCTGCCTCAATGCTGCTGCGAGCCAACGTCACCAAGCTTATAGAAAGCTTAGAGGGTGGTGAGAGTGTGTGTGCAAAGTAGTAATATGATCATGCAATATCAGAGTAATGCGGAATGTACTGATGGATCCATGAATACCGTTAACCTACCAAGGCTATGCGATGCAAAGCATGAATGATGTCGGCCATATCAGGGCTATGCGATGCAAGATGCAAGTCAAGCATACAATCCTCATATAAGTCCACATATCAATACAGCTCAAATATGGAATATCATCGGGGTCTAGTACACTCTAAACCAGATCGCCGCCTCATCGCGCATAATAAGGTAAGTGAAAGAGACCTCACTATCCGTCTGCCAATTTCGGACTCGACTCGTCGATAGCGAACCCATTCCTCGAGCTGGTCAAACTCAGCCTAGGATTGCTCTCTACTCTCGGGCGGGTAAGGCAGAACTCCCTTCCAACCGACCACGACACAGTGGAGAGCGCAACCATCTGGTATTCGGCACTCAACGCTCATCTACCCACTCGGTCTAAACGTTGGAGCAACCTCTTGGTACCATAAGGGTTTAGGAACTTTCACCCAGGGATATCTATAGCACCCCATGTAGAATAAAATTTTTGGTTCCAATCCTGCCAACCACGATGCGTCTGTGGCGGCTACGGCCCCGATGTCGCTAGGGCGTACAGTAACCATATCACACAATGCGAAATGCATGAATCATACTATTCAATCATGCGACAATCTCATGCGCACCATGTGCTCATGTGGGACGCTCCGTCTCATATGGAGTCCCGTAAATGTCTTGGCCCAACGGCTTATGCGATGATCAAACATTCCTCATATTAAGCATACATATGATGCGTATGGGCA
Organism: Magnolia kwangsiensis; assembly: GCA_037074715.1. Lineage (NCBI taxonomy): Eukaryota > Viridiplantae > Streptophyta > Magnoliopsida > Magnoliales > Magnoliaceae > Magnolia > Magnolia kwangsiensis. The sequence continues at coordinate 23,086,906 of CM073579.1, forward strand.
TGAGTAATGGAATTATACTAAGCATGTTACAAAGTAATGAATTATCCTTACAACGCAGATGGGCCTAGACGGCCTACACACAACAATTACGGCCTATTAATGGTCCTAGGGTGAGTCATAATGTGGACATTTAACCAACACTATACATGCAATGTGGACGTCAAACCACCATTGCTCCCAAGCCATAACCCGTAGTAAACATCGTTACACAAACCATGTTGGTTTCACACTTGCAATGGACCTTAGGTACATCTTATTGGGCCTTCATTACATCAAATGGGCTACGTAAGTGGGCCTTACGTTCATCAAATGGGCCGCATTACTGGGCTTCACCAATGGCCTCAGGTACATTGCAATGGGTCATAACCCATGGGCCTCAGAGTACATCATAATGGGTCAAATCACATGGGCCTTATGTGTCTTAAATGGGCCTAAACTCATAGGCCTTATATGTCAAATGGGCCTAAATCCATAAGCCTTATATAAATCAAATGGGCCTAACCCATAGGCCTTATATATCAAATGGGCCTAAACCCATAGGCCTTATATGAATCAAATGAGCCTAAACCCATAGGCCTTATATATCAAATGGGCCTAAACCCATAGGCCTTATATGTCAAATGGGCCTAAACCCATAGGCCTTATATGTCAAATGGGCCACACCCAAACATAGGTGGCCCACTTGATCATAGATCGGTCTCCTGCTCCAACTCATGCCTTAAAATGATCTTTCCAAGTGGGTGGACGGTCTAGATGCATCACATGCATCACGGCAGATCCCACTGTTGCTGGATAGTGCAGACCAAACACCAAAGGACTCCACCGTCCGCTGGTCGAACGGTGTGAATAAAACAAATGCATCATGGTGGGTACCACCGTCCGCCTGGACGGTGGATGTAGAACACATACATCACTGTGAGTCCCATGTGGGGCCCACTATAATGTTTAAATGCCATCCAAACCGTTCTTAAGGTCACTCAGACCTGGATGAAGAGAAAACACAAATTTCATCTTGATTCAAAACTTCTGTGGGCCCAGAAATAATTTCAAAGGCAGCTACCCCATCCCACTGTTTCCTATCATGTGGGCCACCTGAGTCTTGGATAGAGCTGAAACTTGGAGGGGGCCCACTGCTTGGAGTGGCCCACCTCATGAACAGGTTGGATTTCACATATACATCATGGTGGGGCGCTGTCCGCCCGCCCGCTGCACGCAGCAGCGTGCTGCTGCTGCTGCATGTCAGAGAGGCAGAGGCGCTGCCTCTTGCTTTTATATTTTTTATTTTTTTTTTTCTTGAGAAAAATCACATGTGGGACCCACTCCTTGGGAATCCACTCCGCCCAAAGGTTTCTAGTGCTCAAAACATGCCGAACGAGTCCAATGTTCGGCATTTTTGGCAGGTCGAAACAACAAGGTGGGTCCTAATAGTTTTGAACAATAGAAAACAGAGTTTTCTATAATATGGCCCGCCTGATTATCGGATTAACCTCATTTTTCGGCTCAATGCCTAAAATGAGTTGGAAAACAGAATGAACGGCATGGATTGACAATATACATTAAGGTGGGACCTACATGTAGAACCCTTTGTCCTGCTGCGTCAGTACACCCACTGGCAGCGCACACTTCACATATTAGCAACGGTGGAGATGGGCCCCACCCTCATACATGTTACCAAGGTGGGCCCCACCCTCATACATGTTACCAAGGTGGGCCACCAAATGATTGGATGGTGTGCATGAGGCCCACATCAAGGTAAGGCCCCTTTGATGAACGGTTTAGACATCTCACAACCTTTTAAGTGGACTACAAAATAGGGAAGGAGAGAAAGAGAGAAAGAAAGAGCGATCGAGTGATGGAGGGACCCCGCCACTATGGGCCCTCCCTTGCATGATTTGAAACATACATCAAGTGAGTCCCATTACACATGGGCCCATTAAATTAAAATCCAACGGTGGAGATCCTTTCTCCACTAAAATAGACGGTCTAGATGACCTTAAGTATACAAGAAAATAAACATCATGATGGGGTCCATAGAGAATGGCCTCATCATGGAATGATCATGATGATCAAAGTGGGCCATCGGCCACAACTTATGGTCCCAAATGAGATCCAAACCATTGATCGGTTGGCCTCACTTGGCCCATCTTAAAAATATGAAAAACTAATATTATCAAGCACCCACCGTCCGATCTTCTTGCTCATATGGGTTCCTTAGCACCTTAGCTTTGATTTCAATGGAGGAGATGAGAAATGGATGGCTAGGATGGGAGATCTTGGGATGGAGAGGTGGGCTATACTTGAAGTTTTGAAAGAGAGGGAGAGGCTTGGACAGCTCATACGTATGGGATTTTAGTTGCTTGAGAAAATGAGATAAGAAATGAGAAAGAGAGAGAGAGTTGTAAGGAGATGTGAGGTGATGGGGTGATGGAGTGATGAATGGGAGGGAGATGGGTGTGTAAGGCTTTGTTGACTTTGGTGGCCTTTTGTGTAAGAAAGGCATGGGCTTGTAAGACCTTTTTAACTTTTGTGGTTGCTTGGATATGGGTGAAAGGTGATGTGTACTTGACATGAGATGTGATGAAATTTGATTGATTGATGGGATTGATGTGACACCTCGTAGAGATTCTCTTGAATTTTGCAACGAGCGGCGTTTTTCTCGCACCGAACGCTGACCCACATCTCTTGACCAGGGTATCGCCTCGGCGGGCAAGTCACAGCATCGAAACCACAGCGATGACGAGGTCACTATGGTAATGGTCTTGGGTTGAGTCGACTCGGGTTGATGGCGTACGAATCAGGGTCATGCGTAAATATCGATTAAGGGTCGAAGGTTGCCGAAATTCAACCAGTAAGACCGCGGAAGTCTACGAAACGGTACGGTCTATGATACGTGGCTTATAGCTCTCCCCTCCTTATAAAAATTTTATCCTCGAAATTTACACAATCATCGCAACTAGGCATAACTCATAAGGAAGAAGAGACATAACATCATTATATAAAACCAGAGATAGCATACAAAATACATCACATGATCAACCATCAAAAAGATGAGGATAACGCTCTTGAATCTCGGCCTCACGCTCCCAAGAAGCCTCCTCTATAGAATGGTGACCCCACTGAACCTTCACCGAAGGAATGACCTTGGTTCTGAGGACCTTCTCCTTCCGATCAAGGATACAAACTGGCTGCTCGATGTAAGAAGCATCCTCACGAACCTCTACCGACTGCCAATCAATAACAGGAACAATGTCTAACCCACACTTCCTCAACATAGAGACATGAAAAATGTTGTGGACGTCAGACAACTGAAACGGCAAGGCAAGCCGATAGGCCACTGCGCCAACGCGCCCAGTGATCTCAAAAGGTCCTATGAATCTTGGGGCAAGCTTACCCTTTGCACCGAATCGAACTACGCCCTTCATGGGCGAGACCTTAAGATACACATGGTCCCCTACATCAAACTCCAAGGGATGACGTCGACGATCAGCAAAACTCTTCTGTCGGCTCTGATCTGTGCGCATCCATTGCCTGATGATATCAATAGCCTCTGACGTCTCCTGCACAAGCTCGGGACCTAGGAGACGACGCTCTCCAACCTCGGTCCAGCAACTCGGTAATCTGCATGGTCTGCCATATAGTATCTCGAAAGGAGCCATGTCGATGGTCGCCTGATAGCTGTGTTGTATGCGAACTCAGCCAATCGCAGATGCTCATCCCAGCTACCCCCGAAATCCATCGCGCAAGCCCGAAGCATATTCTCGAGGATCTGGTTGACCCTCTCGGTTTGGCCATCGATCTGTGAATGGTACGCGGTGCTGAACTGCAAATCAGTCCTCATCGCTGACTGGAAGCTCCCCCAAAACTGAGACGTGAATCTCGAGTCTCGGTCAGAAACGATCGAGACTGGAACGCCATGCAGTCTCACAATCTCCTCGATGAATAATGCAAGCCGGTCCATAAACCAAGTCACACGTATCGCAAGAAAATGTGCCAACTTCGTCAGACGATCCACAACAACCCAAATGGCGTCATGACCGTGCTGAGTCTTCGGCAAACCCATAATGAAATCAGTCGACACGTGCTCCCACTTCCACATCGGGACACTCAACGGTTGTAATAGACCAGGAGGTCTCTGATGATCAGCCTTGACACGCTGGCACGTGTCACACTCGACCACAAAACTGGCGATCTGGCGCTTCATCCCTGCCCAAAAATACTGTCACCTCATGTCACAGTACATCTTCGTTGAGGCAGGGTGGATAGAAAATCACGATCGATGTACCTCGGTCATAAGATCTCTGCGTAACTCTTGAATATCCGGGACACATAATCGGCCTCTGAAGCGAAGTCCACTGTCTGTACCAATCTTCCAATCTGCCTGACTCTCAGATGTAACCTCAGCCATATAACTCTGCAACGAGTCATCACCTGCTGAGCCTCAGTTCTTTACTTGTACCACCCGTGTATAAACTAACATTGAGTGTTAATGGTCAGTAAGTGATAATATAAGTTAATTATATTTTAAAAAAAATTTAAGGATTTTTAGAAATCCAAAACAATGAAAATCCAGGACATTACAATCCAAAACAGTGAAAATCCAACCGGCGGGACCCCGCCCAACTGTCCAGGGCGTCCGTGGGACCCCGCCCAGCTGGCATGGCACCCGCCCAGCCTTCCAGCGAGCCAGCAAGACCTCGCCCTGCTGGCGTGGCACTCGCCTGGCCTTCCAACGAGCCAGTGGGACCCCGCCCAGCCGGCGTGGCCCCTGTCCGAGGAGCCAGTTTCGGTATTACCCTGCCAGAATTTCCTGTAATTTTATTTTAATTTTAAAATTTTATATCTCCTTCGTTACAACTCTGATTTAGGTGATTCAAAAGCCAGATTGAAGCTTGATGAGTCTAGTTTTATATAAAAATAATAAAAAATGAAATAAAAATTATAATAAGGTTAATTTTAAGATGTTTTTCCAACTATCTAAAAATTACTAATTTCAGACAGCTGTTACTCCCAGAATTTTAATAATTTATCTACAACTCAAAATAAGATAAAATTTTGAGGTATGACTTTAAACTTAATGATGAAATATTATAAAAATTTTAAAAATAATTCGATTACCAAAAGTATAAAAAACCTTATAAGAAATAGAGACATTTTAAAATTATACAAAATTCATTGGTTTTGGACAACCATTACTTCCAAAAAAATTTATAATTTTTCTGGAGCTTAAAATGAAATAAAATTTTATGAGATAAATGTTAACTTAATTATGGATTACCATAAAAAAAATTAGTAATTAAATATGACAAAGATGTTATGAACAATAGATGGGTTGAAACCAAAAATTTCTACAACCTCGAGTTGCCAATGAACCAAGTGTATTTTTTTTCATATTGGAGTTTTAGTATTTTGTTTCTTTTTAGAAATTACTTCTAACCATGATAGAAATCGTCTTGTATGATTACATTAGATTATTTTTAGTATATTTTTTCTACTTCAAATAGTTTCTAGTACGGTTGAACTACAATTCTTGAATAGGGTTAAGTTTGATTGTTTAATACTTTCTAAGTTTATATTCGATGCAGAATTCACTAAAATATTATAAGTTTTCTTATTTTCTTATGGAATTAAGATTCATCCCACATTAAGGAGATGATGTTCTTCCTCTTTCCATTCCCGCGGCCTTTATAGGGTCACCATCTCTTCAAACCTCTAAAATATCCTAGAACTTTCGGTTCTTTATTCTTTCTCGTTTCACTACTAATCCTCCCAAAACCTCTAAAGAAACCCTCTCACTCTCCAAATCTCAAACCCATTCTAAAAAACCCATCCAACAACATCCACCTTCAACTTATTTCATTCCATCTCTCCCAAAAACCCATATCTCAATCTCTCATCTGCCTTTCCTTCACACTATCCCTTTCTCTCTATTCATTTCACTTCCTCATTTCCAAAGGTCAATTCCGAAACCCACTGTACTATCTTTTTTTCTCTATTCATTTCACTCCATCATTCCAAAAGGTCATTCCCAAAACCATTTTCAAAACCTATCTCTAAGACTATTCTTAAAACCCATTCTCAAACCCACTTCCAAAACCCATTCCTAAGAACCATTCCCAAAACTCATTTCTAAAGGCCATTCCCCAAACCCTTTCCTAACACTCAATCTCAAGCCCCTTCTCAAAATCCTTTTCCTCACATCCAATCCACCTCTAGCTAAGGAAGATGACCTTCCTTGCAACCATTGCCTCCTTCTTTTCCATCCCGATGATTCTTTCCCAAAAGACCGGCTCCTGAGGAGGCGAGCCGAGCCAGGAACGGCGAAGCAAGCATGACTCCATTCCAAGGGGGAGATCAAATCCTGAAATTCAGTCCAACAAGAGAAATGACTCCCAAATTTTAAGGCATTACAACATGTCTGCAACTTCGAATTTCCAATGAACCGGACGTATCCTTTATATATTAAAATTTTAGAACTTTGTATCTTTTTAGAAATTGCTTCTAATCATGCCAGGAATCGTCCTGTATGATTAAATCAGATTTTTTTTAGTATATTTTTATATTCCAAGTAGTTTCTAGCATGGTTGGATTATAATTTCTTAGAAGGATTGAATTTCATTACTTAAGACCTTGTAAGTTCGTATTCGATGTGAACTTCACTAAAACATTATGAGTTCCTAAAACTTTTTCCTTTCTTCCCTTTTTGTAACATTCTTAGCGTATTAGCCCTCTAAATCTCTGAGATATCTTAAAACTTTTAATCCTTCCTTTTTCACGAAATTAACGAAACTCAAGCACAGTTTACTCATAACCCACTAGCCATTGGGTTGAGAAGATAGCATAAAGATACAATCTTAGGTAATTGTTTGACCATAGGCATAGTAAAAGATTTATTAATTACTAATTTGGACATTAATTAAGACGAGAAAGCTCTTTCTACAAGACTCGAATGACAACTTTATGAATAGGAGATTTTAACTTTTTAATGTTGTGTGATTTTCCTTAAACATTTAGGTTAATCAGACTATGGAATTATAGAAGTATACACCTGCGAAGCATTCGCGGCTTAACCCAAATCTCAATCTTGGATGACTACCATTAGACTCACTGTTTTAACTAAGTAGAAGACCAAGATCCATCAGGACAAAGAAGAGATACAATAAACCTTCTAGCCTGGTTAGGTAGATGATAGATGTATCGGGTTCAAGCCCACTACAACCGTCTCTCCGTGTTTGGCGAATATTTAAAATAAATATTTTTACTCTACATAGAGAAAAATCGTCGTCATGAATCCAAATCTTAAAAAAATAAATAGATAAATAAATAAATTATAGTAAATTATCAGGATGAAAAGGTTTTAAGGGGGGTAGACTAAAATGAGTCAGACTAGCATAGATAGTATACACAATACCACGCATATAAACTTGAAATCAATAAAACTTAGGCAAATGAAATAATAAAATCGTTACTTATCACTCTTAGACAATTTCGGGGATGAATTTATTTTTAAGGGGGATAGATTGTAACGTCCTGGATTTTTACTATTTTGAATTTTCAAAAATCCTTGAATTTTTTTTTAAATGTAATTAACTTATATTATTACTTATTGACCATTAACACTCAATGTTAGTTTATACACGGGTGGTACTAGTAAAGAACCGCACATGTTCGATTAATCAACTGTAAGAAGCCAACTGATTCGCCCAATCACTTGAACATCAAGTTTAGTCCCATGATTTACTCACATAGGATCCAAATCTAACCGACTCATCACTAACTAATCAAGACAATCATAACTAAATTAAAGATCTAACTGAAGCCGAGTCAGATAAGGCCCGGATCTTAACTAATAAACCAAATTAACCCCGTTACTCTTTTAGCCTAAAATTGACAGTTTAGAGTAATCATGACCAAACTTCCACTTTCAATAGCTATAAATAGGGCACACTATGAACATGGTTAATTCAAAACCTAATCATTTTCTATGAGAAATCTCAATACCTAATTCATTCCAAAAATGCCCCGATTTTTCAAATAAGCTCTAGATCACTTGTTGATAGGTCACTAGTTCCAAAACTATATAATAATTCCCGTCTTACTGGGCTCGACGTCTATCGCAGGAGTCGGATCTGGGTACAATCTAGAACCGCTCAACTTAAGCCAAAGGACGAGTGCATGAGAAGTGCAAATACCTTAAAGGATAAGACTGAAACTTAAGTGAATTGGGTCGTCCACTCTTATGCAAAGTTGAGAATTTCGGACCGTCGGTTTATGACCAAACTTCACACGTGGAGTAAGGATATTTTTCTGCTCATATCCGTATAGCCGCAGCCCCGATCGACTATCGACGACCGTTGAACAGACTTCTAATTATATCTGTCGATCGGTGCATCTAAATGGCAGGCTGATCATGACCATACATAGATCATCATTGGGGCTAACTATCGTACGGTGTATATCAATATGTACGCCCCATAGTGAGCCCTAAAGGTTAAAAAGACCCTCCCATAGGGCTAGTATAGTAAAAACCTAATCCTTATAGCCATTTACACCAAATCTGGCCCTATTTAAGGGTTTCATTTGGGTACCCCTCTCCCCATACGAATTTACCCTAGAAGAAAAAAATGGAGAAAGAGAGAAGAGAAAGAGGAGAATGGAGGGGAAAGAGAGAGGGAGAGCTTGGAAGCATGAGAGTTTGTGCACCTTCACCCTCTCATCTCCTCTATAACAATATTGTCCTTCGTTGGTGTTGATTCGGTGACGATTGAATGTAAGTATGAAGTACATTGTAGGTTTAGGTCTTGTGTTAAATTCCTTCCAAGTCTTATAAGCTTGTATGCTTATTTAGGCATTTCAATGATGATTTTCTAACACCATAACCCTACAGGTATCGTGAATCAAGCAGTTCGTCACAAAATGCAGACTATTATCCTTAGGTGGCCTATTACCAATTTTACTATGAGTTTAATAATTATGAATGTTAGGATGATGTGCTTAAGTAATCTAGAGAGAACCTAGCCAAGAGCCTACATGATAGGTTTTCCTAAATTCCATGAAATGAATAATTGTTGTTTATTTGTTCTTCAACATGATTGGGTTTGATTTTATTGTGGCATGTTCATTTCATGTATGATTTTGCTAAATTCCATGACATGATTGAGTGTTGTTTATTTGCTCTTCAACATGATTAGGTTTGATTTGGTATGGTATGTTAATCTCATATGCGATCCTAGTATAACCTTTCCTGTGGCATACATGATTGCATAAATTTTTATTGTATGTTTGTCCTATGAATGATGTGTAGCTCTTATTCTCTTCGTTAACCCACACAACACGCATACACATTTATTTCATATTATGGTTAGTAGTTGCAATTGTAAAAAAATCTAAGTTTTTATATTTGATGTGCGAGTGCATGACTTCACTTAGGTTAGAAACAAATCCTGAATTGTCGAAATATTATTAAACGTCGTCAAATCCCTAGGTTGGTCAGGGAATTAAGGTGTGAGAGGGTGGTCCTGTTGGTACGACCATCCTACGGCTAAACCAGCGGATTTGGGCAGATGCGAATGGGCGACAATAGTTGGACTACATGGGTCGTTTATACTCGATATCGTCCATCACGTAAGAATTCGCACGGTCTAGTTTTCTTACTTACCAACTATGTTTGTTAGTCATGTCTGCTCACGCCTATATGGAACTTGGAACACCCTTCAACCACTGAAGCTTATTGGTAACCATTTGAAACCGATCCACGGACTCGAGAGCCGGGCAAGGTGAAATGAGACACTGCGTCCAAGCTGTCGGCCTACGCTGGGATGACGAGCCTCCCCATAGTGACCGCCATCGATCCCTCTTCTTAGCACTCCCCATGTGCTTGAAATCAGGGATGGAGAACCTGATGGGATCAAGGATTGCGGGGTCATGGCCTCGCACGTTGAGGAGCCTTGGCCTCACAACCAGTTAAGGGAAATGATACGTGGGGTGTACCAGTTTTTTCAATCTGCTGGATGAACAAAATTAACTAAATACCCGATTAACATTATTCACACATCGCATTAGATAGGATTCGGCGACTCGGCAGTTGAGGTCGCAATGAGGGAATGTTGATCATGCGTGATAGTTAGACGAAGTCGCTCGAGGGAGTATTGTTGTGAGGTCATGCCTCGCACATACATTATTCACACATCGCACATACATTAATAAGACTAGTTTGAGATCTGTAAATGTATGCCTTTCATTAAATTCATCATATAATTACTACTTATTGTAACTTAAGGCTAATAGTAACCACTGAGTTAGCTACTCACTCCTACTCTAGGACGGTGTTTTAAAACACCAAGCAGACCATTTACTAGATGCAGGTGAGGCGGAGCTCGACGAGCTGAGCGGGGTGAGCATGGATAAGGAAGAGGAGCTTCCTTACTTTCAGACTTTCAGCGGATCTTTTTAGTTTAAGTTCGGACTACCGCGAGGTATGAACCACGGCTTTAATCATTTTCGGTCATGTATGGGTGAGACTAGTTCCCTATTTAGATGACTTAAGATTTGTGGCTTAGATACTTTTATATTTAGTGGCACTCGATACTACTTTATGACTTACTTACGTTGCATGCCTTGTTAAACTCTCCATTGTTTATGAGATCATCCAATTATAATTAAAATTTGAAGCCCATTAGGGCACCCATGGCACCTGGGAATTTGGGAGTCGAGTTCCTACACGGCTCCTAAAAATCGGGGGTGTTACATAAGCTACTATGCAAAATGTAAGAATGAGGACCAAACTTTAAGCCCATATGTGATTTATGGCAGCACTAAGTGAGATAGTTTGGATGGTGGGCGTTATGGATGTGTTTGATTTTTTAGCTCTACAGCTAAATGTTCATAGTTTTCTTAACGATTTTTATCATATGTTTGATTTTAGACTAACCATATCAAACTTATATTTGTTTTATTTGGACCCTTGGAATTTATCGATTTTGTATGCTTTTTCCTATATCAAGGAAAAGAAGAGTGGGTCTTAATCGTTGGAAGACTTAGGCCTTATTTAGATAAAATCTTAATAGCAATGATACCATTCTCGAAAGATCTATCACTTCTTAAGAAATTTATAATTCTTTTTTAACATGCCTTGAGGTTGGTGATGTCTCATACATCCACCCCATTAATTAGATGCATCCTTCCATGGTACCCATGGGATTAAAAACCAAGCTAATTCATGACTTAGGTGGGCCACACCACATAATAATTGAGAGTGGATGCCAATCATTGAAACATTTTGGATTCTTTATAGGGCTCATTGAGATGAGATTCAGACGTCCATCCCATCCATTGTGTGTGTCCCACTTGGTTGATGGGTTAGAATAAATTTTATTCCAAAACTCAAGTGGGCCTCATTAAGTGCTTTTAGATGTTTTAGACATGATTTCCCATGGTTTTAAATGGTGTAGTTCAGTTGAGTTTCAAATATGACTAATATTTTGAGACATCTCATAACTTAAGAGGAGACCCACCAAACGCATTGTGTGGATACATATGGGAAAGCATACCGTGCAGTTGACCTATGGGATATTCCCATGAGGTCAAGCTCTAGGCACCCTACCCTAATGTGTGTTATACATCCACATTGTGCATTTGGTGGAGACCCTCTACGTTAAGGGATGTCTAAAAAAATTAGTAGCATTCTAAGCTCAAGTGGGCCACATCATATGAAACCATATAAAATCATGCCTAAAATATTTAAAAGAACTTAGTGTGGCTTAGCTTAGTTTTGAAATGGATTGAAATTTGGTGTGACTCTTCATTCAAGGGGAACACTCAAAATGGATGAGATGTCTAAACCTCATCTATGTAATCTCTATTGTGGGGAAAAGCGAATTGGTTGCTTAAATGAAAAGAACGGTCATCTAACTACAAGAGAAGTGCCTCCAAGTTGAGGTAACCAAAGGTTCAGGCAGAAGGGCCATCAATGGGTCACCGAGTCGAGCTGTTAGAGCACAGGGTTCAGCCTCCTATCGGTAGTTCACAAAGACGATGTTGAAAACCTTATCCAGCTTGACCTTATGGTCCTTAGAGGCCTTGTAGGCCTCAACCGCAGCGGTCTCCCTTGCCAGAATGTTGGTCTCTGCCCCGGTCTTCCTAACCTCAGCCTCGAATGCCTTGTTCTCTATCTCGATTGACCTGAACTCTAGCTCGACCACCTTGGCCGTCAGCTCAGCATACCCTTGCCTTTCTGTTGCCAGCAGAGAAGAAGCCTCTACTAACCAGGAGACATCAACCTCACACTCCTCCGTGGATACCCTTAGGCCATCGCAGAGGGATTCAACCTCAACACGAAGAGCCTCCCGAGCCTCCATGACCGCCACCAATTCATGGGCCTTCGCCTCAAGGCCAACTCTAATAGTACCGAGTTTACGGTTCGCCTCCTCAACTCGGGCCTTTAGATTGAGTGAGAACCATTGGACCGTGAGGACCCCGAGGGCCTCCTACAATAAAAAGAGAAGCTAGGTTAGCAGAGAGAAAACTTTTTATTTTTTTTAAGCATTCATAAGAACCCCAACTGTTGACTTACCTTTATGTGAGAGGAAGCCATCACTCTGAGAAGGTGGTTAGGACGAAGTAACAACATGGAGTTTACCTCCTCCTTGGGCACATGGCCCTGGCCCAATTCACGAGCATGGCTAAGTTCCTTGGGATTGAGGGAGAAGAAGCCCCCTGTAGCAGTATCCTCAGGGGCTAAGCTCTAGTGCTCTAAAGTACCTTTATTGCCATGAACCTCCTCGGCTCAGCCTACGAGGATGACATATCAAGATCCGCTACCTCTCTCGATTGGGTGCAAAGAGGAAAAACAACAAAGTCACCGCTAGCCGGTGTTAGACCCTCTGTAAGGGCAGTAGAGCTGGGCATCGGACCGAGTCGGATCGGATTCAGCCCAACTCGACCAGGTCTGAGTTATGCATGGCCTGACCCGAACTCGGTCAGATCCGGGACCGAGTTCCTCTGACCTAATCCGATCCTAAACCCTGCTGACCTGGACCGATCCGAGTCAGACTCGGTCAAGAAAATCGAGTCGGATCGGATTGGCCCAGGTTCGGATCACATTATATACAGTGGTAATGAAGATGCAGATGTTTGGCTGATGAATGAATTCACTTTTGAAGAGCTGAAAAAAAAAAAACCCACAAACAAGAGCAATTACACCAGTTTTTCCTCTACCTATCGAAGGTGTTCTGCAGGGAGAGACTACATGTGTTGTTGTTGCAGCCAGGACGAGGCCCTGAGAAGCAATCATCGCAGCTGTTAGCATTGGCTAATGAGCATTAAGAAGAACGAAAATGGAACAGACGGTAAGAAGATGACACGTATCCTGAATCGCAATCAACTCAAAGGAATCGACCGCTAAGATCGATGACTAGCTTTATAGAGACAAGTGGGGTTCTTTGATTAATGTGGGCCATGTACTGGAGGGTCCTGGCGTCTTTGGATACTGGAAGAATGACGGCGTCTAGTTGGAATGACGTTTGAGCGTGGGTGAGAGAGATGAGGAGGAGAAAGAGAGGAGAAAAGATAAAGAGAGGAGAGGAAGAAGAAGAAACAGTCATGGAAGGGAATAGAATTTTGCTTGAAGTGGATAGAAATGGAGCAGAAAGAGATAGTAGTTTATAGTGGGTTCTTATGTTGTGGGGCCTACCATTTTCTTTGTGATAGATCACAGCCCTTCCTTGCTCAGTTATTGGCAAGGATTGGTCTTGAAGTTTGACTTCGACGTTAAATCTGACATTTTCGTCTGGTATGCAGTGACAGATAGTTCGGTTCTTTTTTCCGTGCCTTTTTTTAGTGGCTACATGGTACTCTACTAACAAGAGCAGAAACATTGATACTCTGGAAGAATGTGATGCTTGATACACAAGCACTAATAAATTCTATCTGAAACTTTCAGGGGATGACCCGTTTACATCAGGTCCATGACACATGTCCTTTTGATGTGTGACTGCACATCAACCATCACATATGCACGCAAAAGAACCATCTCTCTTCCTTGAGTGCACACGCCTCGCACGTATAAAGTAGGAAATCATGTGGAAGATCAGCACTGCTCGTCAATCAATCCTAACAGTTCAATCGCAGATGTAGATAGAAAGGCCCTTTGGATCATCATGTGGGCCATACCTGGACAAATAAGAGAAATTGACATATATTAAAAAGTTGTCAGCTCACTTAATGAAAAGGCTGAGGCGTGACGTGGCGATCAGATCTGACGCATCTCCGCAATGAATATATGTTGACAGAACGCTTCCGTACCTCGCACTACAGATATCTACCAGTGTTACTTTTTCTACCTTGGGAAAAAGACTTAACATACATTAAATCCACACCGTCCATCACAGAACCCCTTTTTTTTGCTTTAGCGCCAAAAATCAACTGTTTCAACACTAACATCGACCACCTGAAAAAGTTTATTCGTAAATCCTCTAAATTCATGTGATATGGCCCACCTAAGTTTTGAAATGTTGTGATTCCTTGGGAATTCTTTAATTCTGGTGATTTACAGAAGATGAATGGATTGGATGGTATTTAAAAACCATGATGAGCTCTAAAAAAATAATGGTGGGCATTCCGTCTTGTAGACTTGTAGTTTTGGGTTATGAAGATTTTTAAATGCAACATTTAACACGAAGCGTCAGTAAGGATGGACTGCGCGGATCTCATGAAAATTCCACCCATGTGATACGTGCGGCCCCTCGGCCTAACCCAACAAGGTGCGGCCCTTACCGTGGTGCCACCTTGATGTATGTGTATAATATTCCATACGTTTTTTTCATATCATTTTTGGGTATTATCTCAGAAAAAAAGCACATATAAATATCAGGTGAATCATGCTTGGGTTTTTCACAGAAAACCCACTAAAAAAATAAAGAACAATTACGCCACTTCCTCTTTCTTTTTGTTTTAGTGCTGCAAGAAGCAAAAAAAAAAAAAGAAAAAGAAAAAAAAAAAAAGAAAAGAAAACTTACTTGGCAGCAGGCTCATTTGCAGCAGAAATCGGACGCTTCTTCTCATGCAAGACGGCGCCAACTGCGGGATTCTGCGACGAGCCACCATCTTTCAACGCGGGTGTCCAACCCAACTCTTTTGCTGTAGCATTCCCGCCTCTTGGAGAGAACAAAACGCCCCCTTTCCCCAAATCAACCTCAGACCCATTCCCCAGCAAAAACCCACACTATCTTCGGGTGCGGGTAGGGTAGAGAAGCCAAATACGATTTGGGGATTTTTAGGGTTCGGCGCAGCGGCGAAAGGTGCGGTTAGGGTAGGGTAAAAAAAATAGTCGGGTAAGATAAGTAAAATTAATATATATACTAATATACACGGTTCAGATTGGGTCGGTTCGAATCGGATCCAATGGGATCAGATTCCGGATCGGGTCGGTTCGAAACAGGGCCTATCCAAATTCGACCCAAAAAAATTCGGATCTGGATTATGCTACCCAATCCTAACCGATCCTGATCATCGGTTCTGTTCGAATCGGGTCGAATCGGGTCTGATCGGGTCGGATCCACCGGTTCGAGTATAAAATGCCCAACTCTAAGGGGCAGCAATAGCCTCGGCCTCCGCCTGGTCAACTAGGGTAATGGTCCCAATGGTAGCCTCGACCATTAACTGATCATATGTGGGGGTTAAAGCCCTGCCCGAAGGGGCACTATGAAGAGAAGGAAGAGCCATAGAAGCCGGCATTATCTTCTTTGTGACAGCCTTCAACCACTCCATCTCGGTGCCCAACTGGCATCTTCCTCTTCCTTGGTCAAGGGCAACCAAACAATTTTATGAAAAGTAGAAAAATAGAAAGAAAAAAAAAAGCAAATAAGAATGTAATCAAAATAGCCACCGACCAGTAATGAAGCTACTGTGCTAAGAGACTTATCAGTTGGAGCAAGGCCGAACTGATGCAAAAGTATAGCGGTCACCAACCTTTTGCAGTCCCGCTAGTTAGTAGGTTACTCCCGAGCAATCTTAATCTGATGCTAATTGTAGAGAGGCTAGACTGTGATTTGGAAAAGGTTACAGAAAAGAACATGACATAGAGAAATAATAAAGAAAGTATAAATACAACGGTTTAGGGTATGTTCTGACTTGGTAGAGCGAAGGAGATAAGGACCCGAGACCATAAACCCTCCAGCTCTACCAATGGAGCCTCCCCATTCTCCAGATGCGAAGAACCACTTACTTTTCTAGCACTTATTGGAATACATGTTATTTGTTATGATAGCCTAGCCCTTGCTTGGCCAAGAAGAAAAATAATACCAACGATGTGAGCTAGGACTGCTTTTGGTCTAGTACATGTGAAGGAGCTCGTTTATTGTGAGCTACAAATTTTTGGCCAACTGGCAGAGAACATAATAGCCATAGATGGGTAGCCAAACAATGGAGCTTAGCTGCCCTAGGGCAACTTGAAGGTGAAAAGGGACCTCTCTCACTATAGGGTGAAGAGGCAGATAAAGACCACATAAAAAAAATTACAAAATACAGGGCAACCCCTCCCTTGAGAAGTCGGCTAGGGACTTCCCCAGCTTGGGGGAGGCAAAGTCCCACCGACTTGGGGATCATGAATCTAACTTAAAGGAGTGCAGATCTGTCAGCCTCAATCTTGACACAAAAGGGTCAGCCGTAAGGATTAGGTCACCAGAGGACCCGGATCAGGTTACCAGACTCAGCATACTCAGCAGATGGTGGAGACTTGGAGTTAGAAATATCATCCACTGACTCCTCCTGCGATTAGAGATGCTAGTTGTAACATCCCGATTTCATATATACAATTTTACGCACACTTAGACATATATATCCACCTCACGAGGAATATAGTAAAAAATTAAACCAAATGAATCAGTGTAAATGGTACAGTAATTAAATCTCGGAGATTTGTTTAAGGGGGGTAGATTGTAACACCCTGAACTTTTCAATACCCGAGTATTAAAAGTTTTCGAGTGTTACTATAGAATTTAACTTATTATGTATATGTCTACGATACCAATCTAGTTTTCTACCCTTACATCTATTCTCCAACACGAATCTGGCCGTTGAGAATAATCATCATTCATAGATCAAGTCATCTGACGATTGATTTTGAGATAGGATCATCATATATCCAAATATTCTCACCTGTCATCATAACCAACCGTTCAGTCAACTATTCACCGGTAGGCAAAGATATCTGACTATCCACTCTGAGTTTGGACCACCTGATTATAGTAAACTAGCTACTTGATCTTAGCATCCGCTCGTATACATATCGAATAAACATTTTGATTGCTTTATTTTATTCACTACATATAAATATTCTTAACCCACCATCAAAACTACAATCTGAGAAACTTACACATGTGAACAAGTTACTTTAATTTAACGGTATACATGTTCTACCTCTCAATCACTCCCAAAATTCACTTTATGTCCATCCATTTATGAAGCTGACCGTACACCCACTTACATACATGATAAAAGTATTAACCATCAAGTTTTTTTATTTTTAACATGTTATCTGACCATCCATTACGTTGGTTGATATATGTACATTCCCTTATTTAATATGGTGAATAATTCTTTATTCATAATTTTTTATATATAAGTTCTTTTGTAAAAATTACTTTAAAAAGTGCCTATAACCATGTAGAACCATTAGATTTCTCAAAACACTCATATCAATAATAATTACGAAAATGTCGTTAACCTAGACCATTGAATTTTATATCACATGGTTCTCACGATCCGTTTAATGTGAAATTTTATATCATATCTATGTATCATAAATTAATCATACATATCAAATTTTAACTCTTAGATCATTGTAAAAGTAACCCAATTGACAAATCAACCCATTAACCATTCATTTTAATGTTCATTAAGTAAAGAAACCTCGTGGGAGTCATAGTAGGATATTTTATTTCATATGAATAACTTAAATTGCCTATCATATGGACCAAGTGTGAAATATAAAGACCCTATTTTGATACGTTTTTCCTTAGGCACGAAGTTATCCTTTCAAAGCTTATCAACTCTTTATAAATATGAATCTTCTGATTTAACCACTTCATGTTGTCCATCGCAACTCAAATTTGGACCACACTTTAGTCTCAAATGACTATAGGGTTAAAAAAAATTTAGACCCCGATCTATGATCGTACACCATTGAATATTGAAGCCAATTCCTACTTTTTTGTATAAAAGATGAAATTTTAGATTTAGACTTTTTTCACCATTGATCAACCACCAAATTTTGTCCAACCATTTTTATATCCTAACTATACATTTCTTCCAAAATTGGACCATGGTCATCAAGTGTAAAATATTAATTGAAATCAAGTTTGTTTTGGTATCCATAATGAGAATTTTTAAGATAGGTCAATCTAAATTTCGGGTCACCAAGAAAATCATATACCCGGCTCTATTCAACGACCCTGACACAATGGACAAATTAGATTTAAAGAAAAATCGTCAGAAAATGGTAAATTGGAGAAAGTCAATCATAATGGGATGTGAAACACACTCCTCTCACACGCCCACTCCTTTATAAAGGAAGTGTGCGTTCCCTCTCCCCTCACACGCCCAAATCTCCTAACACCCAAGGAAGTGAGAGAAAGAGAGAGAGAAAACTTAAATGTCATCATCCTCTTCTTTCTTCACACGTGGGGTGTCTCCCTCTTGCTCAAGCGATGTCGTGATTCATGTATAAGCTTTCCTATAAGAATATCTACTTAGGATTTAGATCTAAGGCTAAGGTGAGGGATTCCTTTAAGCTTACATTAATTTGAGTTGATATGATTTATCTTATTTTTACTTACTTTCATATTACTGTGATTTTTCATGTAATTGAATGATTTACCATTAATAATTATTTATCCTTTTGGAAATTATGGTTGATTGATTTACCATTATCAAATATTTATCTTTTTGAAAATTATGGTTAAGGTATGATTTTAATTATGCATGTTTTTTATTAATTTATGTAGTGTGATGAATATAAGCTTTAGCCTTTGCTAATTTTGAGAGCAACGTGTGTTTCCACCTTATATTGAGTTGGCATTTTGTTCCTCTTTTCTTATTTTATTGATTTAGCCTATTTGCTATTCTTCTCATTTATTAGGTCAGCCTTGTGCTACCTCCCTTTATGACTTGGGCATGTGTCTTAAAATCTCAGTTTGAGATCAATTTGAAATTTCACTTTATGGGCTCGTGCAAGCTGAGCTTGAAAGTAGGGAGCAACTATTGTGGAGAAAACTGAATTGATCTTATATATGGGAAGAACGATCATCTAACTCTAAGAGATGTGCCTCCGAGTTGGGGTAACCAAAGGTCTAGGCAGAAGGGTCATCGATGGGTCGTTGAGCCGAGCTGTTAGAGCATAGGGTTCGGCAACAGGGCGAGTAGTTACTCTGATGCGGAGAGGAGACGAGCCCCCTGAGCCAAGCTATCCGAGGACCAAGCTCGGTGGGAGAGGACGGGTCTCACCTGGAATATCTACAACATGGGTAAGAGTTTCATAAGGGGAGAAGCTCAAGCCACACACGAGGAAAGGAGCTTGAGTCCCGAGTTCCCCAGCACCCTGAGTTGACTAAGCCGACCATCGTTAGGGTGATATGAGTAATATGGAGGGGATTACGCCCCAGACCTGGAAGAAGAGGGTCCGACCTAATCTCGAGTAAAGATTACACCAACTGAGATGGGCTCGACGACACTTGAGATGTAGTTTCATATTCGAATAGAGACTCTCCAGCATGTCCCATTAATACAAGATGATTTCAAAACCACCGAAAGATCTCCACCGACACCCTCTGTTGTCTGCATCTCTCTTGTCTTTTGTAGGTCCATCAATGGCGTACTCCCAGATTAATTATATTAGTTGGCCAAAATCCAACGACAATGGTCTTTATAAACAAAAGAAGGATTCTAATGGGTAGACATCCACTCTTTAACTATTATTGTGGTGCAGCCCGCGGTAGGAACTATTTTTTGTATTTTTATCGGATGTAAATGATACAAGAAATATTGTATCATCCCATGTCGAATCTAAAAACCTTAATTCTTTTTGGAATTTGTGCGAGTTTGATGCATATGAGATTAAACCGTGGATCATATACCAATCAAATTATTCATTTGTAATTTGTAGGGAAATGAAAAAAAAAAAAAAAAACTTCATTTATCATAATGAATAAAAGGAATTTTTTGAGTTAAGGAATTGAAATCCGGAAGATAAAAAGGCTGATGGGGTTGATGTACGACACGCATTACACGTACACATTACGTGGATTAGCTGCTGAACCTGACAGTAGGAAGACTGACTATTGCAGTGACGTCACCACGTTTTGTGGGCCCCATTATTATGTATGTGTTGTATCCACACCATTCATCCATTTAGAGATATCATTTTAAGGCATGAGACAAAGAATGAAGTAGATAGATCCTAAGTGAACCCCACCACATAAAACAGTGGGGATTGAACGACTTCCTCACCTTTAAAAACTTCCTGGGCCCACAAAAGTTTTCTATCAAGCTGATATTTGTGCTTTCCATTATTCCATGTCTGTGTTAGCTTATAAACAGGTTGGATCTCAAACAAACATCATGGTGGGCCCTAGGAAGGTTTCAACGGTGGGCATCACTGTCCCCACTGTTTTCTCTGCTGGGTCCACTTGAGCTTTGAATCTGCCTTATTCTTCTGATCATTAACCACAATGGTATCTCCAAATAAATGGACGGTGTAGATACAATACATACATCGTGGTGGGGCCCACAAAATGTGGTGACTTCACTTCAGTCGCAAGTTCGCTACCGTCGGGTTTCAGGTCAAAGCTTTTCATGAAGTTAATGCACAAGGATGCTGGGAGGGGCCGTCCATATGTTTGTAAGAAATTCACCCCGTCCGTCCATTTGAGAGCCTATTTTAGAACATGAAATCAAAAATAAGTTGGGATCAAATATTAAAGCGGGTTACAATTGGAGGAAAATTTGGGAAAAGAAATTCCTATAGTTGTAACCTTCATAGTACATGTGTACATGAGTCAAATTGAGTCAAGCACAGCTCAACTCGGCTTGGCCACTAGTTAACCCAGTTCGAACTCAACCTGGCTCAGTCATCGAGCTACACTGGCAAACTTGGCTCAGTTTGATCAGCAGCTCGAGTCAATTCAAGCCTAATTCACCTATGTAACAATTTCACAAATACATAGATTACTTACATCTTTAAATTCTCATTGTATGTAAAACAGCAAAAGCGATACAAGTATTTCATCAAACACCTTATAGGCAATATCAAAATTAAAAAAAAAATAGCATTTGTTTCATATACATACCTTCCTTACCACTAGCTGGCACTTCATTGAGTCAATTCATCAAACACTCGGTGAACAACATCAATATCAAAGTAATCGAGCCAATAAACTAGTTCAATCTGAGTTTAATTTGAGTTGGGGTTCAATCTAAGTTGAGTTGAGCTTGAACATGCTCAAACTTGGTTAGAAATTTTTTCGAGCTCAAAAGCTCAACTCGACTTGGATCAAACTCAGTTTCCAACCATGTCGATTTGAGCTTTTTCGAGTCGAGTCGAGTCGGGCAAGCTAACCGGGCTTACTGGCTT
The DNA here is from genome assembly GCA_037074715.1 of Magnolia kwangsiensis. Taxonomy (NCBI): domain Eukaryota; kingdom Viridiplantae; phylum Streptophyta; class Magnoliopsida; order Magnoliales; family Magnoliaceae; genus Magnolia; species Magnolia kwangsiensis. The sequence goes on from CM073579.1 coordinate 23,108,528, forward strand.
TGTGTACGACCCTACTTCCTAGGCTCCACTTTGATGTTTATATGCCATCCAAACTGTTTATAATGTTATTAACCTTGGGATGAAGTGAAAATATCAAAAAAAAAAAAAAAAAACTGACAAAAAAATTTTATGGCCATAAATTGTTTCAACAATTCACACTAAATCTTCACCGTTTCCTCTATTGTGATCTACCTAAGTTTTGAATCCACCCTATTTTTGGTCACATATCCTATAATGAACTCTCAAAATGGATAAACACGGTGGATTCCTCACAAACATCTCGGTGGGCACCATCCACCATCCTTGCGCAAGAACTTGGCTAAAGGCTTTGACGGGAAATCCGCATCCTGCGGAAGGATTTGGCAGGATCTTTGGAAAGTTAAGTGGGTCACCATGATGTTTGTTAGAAATCAACCCCATCCATCCGTTTATAAGATTATTTTAGGACATCAGGTGAAAAATGAGCTGGATCCGGTATTCAAGTGGACCAAAAACATGAGGACTGAACGTCTACAGTTGAAATATTTGTGGGGCCACAGGTGATATCTGTGTTTTCAGTTCATCTCAGTAGGAATGACGGTACGAACGGCATGGATGGCATGTAAATATCACTGTCCAGTCAGCAGAGGTTTCAACGGTAGGAATTTCCTTACCCACCTTTTTCCTTTAGTGCGACCTACTTGAGTCTTGGATCCTACTCGTTTTTTTTCCCAAGTCTTAAAATGATCTTACAAAATGGATGGACGGTTTAGATTTCTCAAAAACATCACGGTAGGCCACACCTAAGTTTCCACCGCAGGAACTTCCCACGAGAGGCGTTCCCGGGAATTCCGCGTCCAAATGAGAGAGAACGTGGGAAACAACGGATTGGCTACCCCCTGCAACTAGCAATGGAATAGGACTGACTACTCCCCCTCCACCGGGCATTGGCCGAAGGTCGGTGTTCCGTGGGCCCACCATGATGTAAGTGTTTCATCCATGCCATCCATCTATTTTTACAGATAATTTTATCATACAAGACAAAAAATGAGATACATCCAAATCTCAAGTGGGCCACATTATAGAAAACAGTGTTGAATGAAATTTGACCATTAAAAACTTTTTGGCGTCATCGAAGTTTTGGATCAAGCTGATCTTTGTTTTTTCCCTTCATCTGGATCTACATGCCCTAATCAACATATTAGATGTCAAATAAACATTATAGTGGGCCTTAGGAGAATTTTAATGGTGGATATCCCATCACTATTGTTTTCTTGTGGTATGGTTCACCATATTTATATCCCCTCAGTTTTTGGATCAAGCTCTAAAATTACCTTTAAAAATGGAAAGGACAAAACCCGTACATCTTGGTGGGGCCTACAGAGCGCCTAGGGGGGAGTAGCCAATTCGTCTCCCTTGCCAATGGCTAGTGGTACGTGCTATGTGGACCCAACATAATGTATGTGTCTCATACATGCCGTCCATCCATTTTTCCAAATAGTTTATGTTATAAACCAAGAACTGAGGCAGATCAAAATCTCAAGTGGGCAACGCAGGTTGACTGAAGTCTTAAAAACTTTCTGGGGCTACGAAAGTTTTGAATCAAATATACAGGTTGGATGTGAAATAAACATTACAGTGGGCTATTGGAGGTTTTTAATGGTAGATGTTCAATCACTACTATTTTCCCATGGTGTGGTCCACGTGAGATTTTGATCTGTCTTATTTATAGGATAAATTGTTAAAATGATATGTAAAAATGGATGGACGGTCTGGATAAAACACAAACATCATAGTGGGGTCACATAGCACCGACCACTAGCCCGGCAGCAGCGTCACTAGCCAACCACGTCCAGAGAACACGTTGGCATCATGGATTTCTGACTCGGCGACTCGGACCGACTGGTTCTAAAATCGCCCGAGTCTGGGAAATTGTAGGTGAGTCGTGGTTCTGAACTAGACTGGACCGGGTGGAACGTCGACCGAGTCCTGACTCGAATGAGTCAGCAATCGATGGTTGGGATGCAAGTGTGGCCGACGTCATCATTTGTCGTAGGCAAAGCGGGAATAATGATAGATGATGATGATATCAGGGTGGGCCCACCTGATTCAGATGCCATTTATACTCTTGCAGGAATCTTCGTGGGTCCCATGGATTAGGATAGATGCTAATCGATGGGGATTTTATTTTTTTCTTTGAATGGTTTGCTAATTCACAGGACTACATGAAATTGTATTCCTCATAACTTTCTCAACACGTGGAGCTTCTCATAAGTGATCCGAACCATTAATTGGTGGGCCTCACCATACATAGCAGATGGCTAAAATTAAACTAATGTACCATCTTAAATATCTAATTGATGAAGCCCTGGGATTTTTCAACATTGAACACCTAGAGTGCCTAGTCTAGAGTTCTCAAAACCAAGTCTAGCATCCCCCGACCTAAGTCCAAGTCTAACCTAGACTAATTGGGACTGAGTCCTGCCCATCACAACTATTGAGCTGGGTCAAGTCAATATTAGGTAAGTCAAGTGCCGCAGGTATTCATAGGCTGAAATCATCACTCATGAACTATATTCACTTGCCGAAATTGCAGCCTCTTCATCAGCTGCACCACATCTCATATCAAAAACGTTATATTAAGGATTTTTTAATATATGTGCACAAGTAAGGTTTTGAATCCAGTTGAGATAATATCAAATTAAATTTCTAATCAAATCAAGTTAAATTATTGGGCAGACTTAAACACGACTCAATTTGAATTTAGATTGGTCGAAGTCAACTGGATTTAGATCGACTCACCCACTCGATTGATCTTAACAAGTCGAACGAATTGAGTTTGCCGAGTTGAGCCATCCCATGCCCAGCTCTAATGCCCACTGAATGACTGATCGTGATTATTGGGGTGGGCCGCAAGTAGACAACTTGTGAAAAATATCGTGCTGAGACGCGTGTGCACAATAAATGAATGGTCAAGAGAAATTGAGCAGTGGTCTAAATTCAACATACAACAGTGGCCCATTTGATGATTTGATCAGCCTAGTTTTAAGAAAAGGCAACTAACCCATGCGACCAGCCCGATGAACGGCTTGGATCTCGCAAACGCTCACCAGGTTTCCACATGAGACAGGCAAGTGTCCAAATAAGCATGCTCCACTTTTTTAGAATACTCTTTATAATGGGGAATGAACCTCGGGCCACACTAGTGTTGTACTGACCACGTGTAAACCACTACATGATATCTAAGCGCACAAATCCTGACCATTGAATCCGTCCATCCAATCGTAGGCTATCTAAGTGCATAATACACTTGGGTTTTCAGTTTGTAAAAGTGGGGCCCACGGTTCACTGATCCATACCAGTGTTAGACCTCATTTTGGATGGGCCATGCCCCAAAAAATCTCATGGAGAGGACAATCCTGTCCTTTTAATACGTGGCCTGCAAATGGATGGTCAGGAGAAATACATGTTAGTCCCCGTTAAGTTGAACAAGGGTGCAAGATTAGCGGACAGGATCTTCCAATCTGGGAGATTTTTGGGGCATTCTCCATGAACTATGGGCCAAGATACCAACGGTCTAGATTGCTGAAACATTGTCCCACTTTGTAAGACTGGAAATTGTGAATTATACCATCCTCGCCCTTCCTATATGTTTGGTCTGTGGTTTGATGATCCAGACCGTTGATCTAATGGGCGCCACTGCGGATGGAAGGTGCTTCAAAAGTGTCTTAGATTGGAAGATGGTAGCCATCCAATCTCTGGCCCCTGTTTTTTTAAAAAAAAAAAAAAAAAAAAAAAAATAGTGTGGACCGTTGTTTTTGAACTATTATTTAGGGGCTTCGGAACGAAGGGTCTGGACTGTCCCATCTGGATATTTTTGGGTCATGGCCGTCTATCAATGCTTTCTAGCACAAAAGGTAGGCCCCATTTGGGTTCCATCCGGTCGGCCGGATAGATTATTGTGGGCATATATTCAATGAACCGCCCCGCTTAGGTGTACTTGACCTTGACCTCTCTTAGGTACCTAAGGCTAACCGAGTGCCACGTGGGTGGAATTCTCATAAGATCCATCCCATCCGTCCATCAGGTACCCTCTCCCATGTTCACCCTGTAACCCTTAAATCACGGTAACCCAAAACTCAGGTAGGCCATACTAAACAGTTTTGATGGAACTTCCGCCGTTAATTTCATGTAGGGCTCACCATACTGTTTATATTGCTTCCAAATTTAGAGCTGTGCAGGAGTCCAACCGAGTCAGCTTGGCACAGCTTGACTCCGTTCGGCGGCCAGTAGCTGTTCCCAGCTCAACCTTGGCTTAGCTCAATCCTTAAGCTTGACTAGCCACTCAGCTTGGTTCAATTAACCGCTCAAGGTAGAACGAACAGAGCTTGAGCTTGTATATTAAGTGTACCTTTAAATTTTTTATTTTTATTTTTAGTAATTTGTTTTGTATCTATACCTTACACGCTACCAACTGATCCCATAGATAATGTATGCATTTAAAATAACACTTCCTTGAGTCGTTTTATTAAACACTTGGTTAGCAAGTGCAATATTAAAATAATTGAGTCATCGAGCTAAATCAATCCGAGTTCGATTTGAGTTGAGGTCCAATTAGAGTCTATCCAGTCTTGGACAAGTTTGAACTCAACTCGCGACTGTTTCAAGCTCCAAAAATCAGCTCGACTCAACTCGAACTCAATTTTAAACCTAAGTAGAATTGGGTTTTTCCACGTTGAGTCAAGCGAGTAAACCGAGCTCACTCGGTTCCAATACAAATCTATTTCCGATCCATTCATATGATGTGGGTCATTAGGATGAACGAACTATCAAAAAATTACAGTATTTCAAAACTCAGGTGGGCCATACCACGAGATTTAGAGGTTCTTGTATAATTATAAACTATTAAGCATTGAATCAGCCAGATTTTTGGGATCGATGCCAAATAACGGATGGTATACCTCATGGATGGTGTGGATTTCATGCACGTTAATTTGTTTCCCCAGAAAGTTGCCCACGTAGGCTGCTAGGTTCATATTCCATCCACAAAATAATCAACGGTCGGATGGCTCCAATGGACATCCATGCATTTCACATGTTCGTTTGCGTGTTGCAGGTGTGCATGAGTATAATCCCCTGCCCCACATATGATGCTATTCCTCTTTATTCTTTGGCTTTAAATAGCTTTATTCGCACTTACCTACCAGAATGGTGGTGGGCCCACTCCGGGTTAGATATAGATGGTGACATCACATGGTGACAGCCGTTGATCCAGATTGGACGGCTTTTAATAATCTTAAGCCGAAAGTTCGGTGCCAAGTTGCTTTTACAAGTTTTGGTTGGTGCACTGGCACTGTACATACGCACACCAACGTGGGGCCCACCTTCATGTATGTGTTATATATCCACACTGTCAATCCATTTTTGCAGCTCATTTTAGGGCGTGGCCCAAACAGAAACATATCCAAATCTTAGGTGGACCTGACCAACAAAGGTAGTGATTAAATATCTACTGTTAAAAACTTCCTAATGTCCATCCTGATTTTTTTTGCTATCCAATCTGCCTAAGATTAAATAGACATGAACAAATAAAAAATACAAATGCTAGCGTAATCCAAAACTTATATCTTATAAGAAATTTTTAATACTTAAATAAAACTATTTCCTGTGGGGTGGTCCACCGCATATTTAGATCTGCTGTACCAAAAAAAAAAAAAAACATAACAGATGCAAGATACAATAAATTAGTTAAGGTGGCCCCACTGTTATGATAAGGCTTAGCTGCCACAGGGAACCAGCCATGTGGATGGGACTTTTACCTTAGGGGCTTACTTGATGTTAATGCATTGTATATCCAAGCTGTCCATCTATTTTGTCAGCTTATTTTTTAAAATGGTATTAAAATAGAAGTAGATAAAAGGTGGACCACATGACAGAAAAGTATGGTCATTAAGCATTTACCATTAAAGACTTTCTAAGGTCCACCGTAATATTTATTGACCATTGAATTTGTTGCTAACACAAACCTGAATGAGAGAAAAAAAATACAAATAATGGCTTGAAAGTAAATTTTTTATGACCCACGAAAGGTTTCTAATGGTTAATAATCACGGCTCCTATAGTGATTATTGACAATTTCATGATCGGCCTTTGATTTGTGTAAGTAAGGCCCATGGTTCTAATCGGAACTTGTCTATTAATCCATGTTGTAGATGGATTTAGCCAAAATGATCTCCCAGAGTGGATGATCATAGCCATCAAATATTGTGGCTTTTATATATTAATTTCCCTTCTTAGCAAATATAGGCCAAAAATCTAGAGATTATAGGATTTTTCTGTCAAAAGATATTCATTGGGCATGGTCCATTAACTTTGGCATGTGGATCACTCTAGTGAGCCTCACCTGACAGAAGGTAAGCTTGAGTATATGGTTTATATCCTTGTGTAAAGGTATGTTTTTGGATAAGCTTGTTATTGTTTCAAGTCATTTCATGAATATATCAAAAAAAAATATATTCAAATACTCAAGAAATAAAGGACTGTATTATAAGAATGTGAAAAAAGTTAATAATTAAATCATTGTTTTATTACCTTTGATTTGTTATAAATTGGTTTATCTGATTTTCCTGATAACAATGATTTTCTTTATTTTTTGTGTAAAAACAGAAAACAAATCCTTCTGTGGACGCAATGTCAAGGTAGGATTATACCAATATTACATTAGTTTCAAATGTATTGTAGAAAAATAAATAGCCCCGAAACGATTTCCCTTCTAGACTTTAGAGCTGAGGAAAGGTGATATATGAGCATCATGTCTTTTTATTTATTCTTTAATGGAAAAGGACCTTTGCTTGTTTTGATTAAGGGAATTTAGAATATAAGTCGGGAAATCACTATAGCCTATATGGATTAGCAATTACAACAGCAATGTGTTGTAAATGAGTAATGATTATCATTAACACCGTAGTTGGAAGTAAATCATAATATTCATGCGTGCAATACTGTGCTTTTTTCTTTATTCTTTTTCTGTGGGTAACTTGCAAGTAAAGTAATCACTGCGGTTAAACACATATGGATGTAAATTCTTCAATATGAGTTATATCCACGCCCTTTGTCAATTTTGTTATATCATTTTAGCACATTACTCTCAAAAAATGAGGTAGATCCAAAGCTCAAGTAGACTACACCATAGAAAGTAGTGGAAATGATGACACCCACCATTGAAACCTTCTTAGGCCCCACAAGGATGTTTATTTGCCATCCACCTTGTTCATAAAGTCATCAATCTAAATGAAGGGAAAACACAAATATCAACACCTCAGGAAGTTTTCAATAGCAGGTGTTCAATTCTCATTACTTTTTGTGGTGTGGTCTATTTTTTATTTGGATTTACTTCATTTTTTTGTCCCACTTTATAAAATGATCTCGCAAGATAGACGGATAGTGCGGATATAACACATACATCATGGTAGGGCCCTCAAAACCATGTCACATAAATACATTTCCGCCAATCCAGATCTACACCATAATTAGTTATATGTAATTAATGATAAAGCATAATGATGTGAGTTCTCTGGCACATTATTATGATATTTAACTATCCAAACAAGTTATATGAAATTATGAGCAAATAAAAATTTGTAAAATCGAGTAATAATTATTTCACTTAATTTTCTATAAAAATCCCAAAGGTCAATGGTTAAATGGTGAGAGTAGTTCTTGTAACCATAGAATTCTATATTTATAGGTGTTTTTAAGTCAAAATCAACTTTTTACCAAAAAGTATTTGGATGTAAGGATACATAATATGAAAATGGCAAACCTTTATAAATCCATCTACATTTGGAATAATGAAAATATTGTTGATGGTTAATAATCAATATACATTATTTAATATGTACGGTTAATTTCAATGGAAATGTTGAAAACTCAATAATCAAAAGCAAAAGGCATCTCACATTATCATGAAAGGGTTACTGAATTAACTTTTAGGAAGAAAATAATTCTCTCATTTTTTTCAAGAAAAAGTATAAAAAAGCCAAGATTTTTACTACTACTTTTTACCATAAAAACAACAAAGAATGCCATATCTATAGAAACTAGTTTCATTTACAAACATTTCCAACTTTCCAAGCGACTTTAATAAAATTTTGAAAATGGAAATCAATTTTCACTCCTTATGTTTTCTTAGTATGTGAAAATTAAATAGTCATGAAAATTAATTTCTTCTTCCAAAGTTTTCAAAATTTCCACCCAAACACTAAGGGGTCGTTTGGCACTGTGGATTGGAGGGGATCGGATGGGGTTTCAAATCCCCTTGGTTGTTTGGCGCATAAAGTAAACGGGGGTTGCAACCTCTTTGAGGGGGTTTGCAATCCACAGTGAGAGCTTCGATTACACCCAAAATCATTTCAATAGTTATAGGTGTGACATGTGTGTAACTGTACACTATCATTTTATTGGGCACATGGCCCACTAATGATGATCAACACCGTCCAAACATTATCCATATTAATCAATGATTAAAAATCGTTAGTTAGTCACTCAGACATGATCTTATGCTTGCGGTCCATCTGAGACTTGGAATTTCATCATTTTCAGGCAAAGCATATATTTCAGCGTGCTTATCACAACCATAATGTCAAAAATTATATATCTCACTAATTAGAGATATTAAAGTTGATTTAGTAATTAAATTGAAACCCCTATAAATACACCATGCATAGGTATTTTTGGATTAAAGTTGCTTCACACTTTAGGGTGTCAAACACACTGCAAAGATTGCAAATCCAGGGTTTCCAATCCTAGGGTTCCGAATCTAGGGGTTCCAAATCCATGCTCCCAAGCAGGCCCTACAAATGGCAAAAAAAAAAGGCCTAAAATAAATAGATAAAAATAATAAGAAAAGACTTAATGAACTATGATTTGACGGGTTTTATAACCCTTGATAGAGTAAAGTTGTATAATAATATTTGTATGGCCCGCCTCAATAAATTGGGATAAAGTTTAGATGATATTAATGCTTAAAATCCACAAATTTTCATTTTTAATGGACCCACATAATTTTCCTTTCCTCACGACTTTCATTGCATTTCATTACTTGTGTAAGAGAGTGCAAAGTTTAAAGGAAATCAATGAATCTATGTTCGCCATACATGTTTTCTTCTCTTAGAGTTGAGCCGGTGGGACCAGCTTGATAAGCGCCGCAGGTTGAGTCGGGCGAGTAGGGCACATGATCAACGTTGACCGGTGGACTCGTCCTATATGGACGCGCGTCGAGAACCCTCCAAATGGATGTGCCTGATCATGGTGTATATTCATTGTACACGTGGCACCATCTCATGAGTCATTGCATGATCATTGTGGGACCCAAATTATGAATGGCCTGGATCTTCTGCCCCACCCACTCCCTGAGAACCATAGAAACTGGTGGTCCACCAGTCTAGCATCCCTTTCACTTTTCATGGGAATACCAATCCAGTGGTTTTCTAGTGCCCCAATGGTTAATAAGTGTGATGCTTGTCTCGTTTGGTTGGGGAATCATGGGAGGTGGGCCCCACAGCTATCACGTATTGGAGGTTGCACCGAAAGGAGACTCTTTTACTAAAGATTTGTGGGAGATTCCTCAGTCCTCGACCATGCACGCTATACTCGAGTTTTAAGTTTTTACAGGTGGGGCCAGTTATTCAGAGATCGAGATCGTTGGTTCGTTGGTCCTCAGCTTGGATGGACCATATCCAAGGAATCTCCTCAACAGCTAAATCATAGCCTTGTGGTTTGAAAAATAGACGGTGGAGATCAGATATAAAGCAAGATTCTATGTTGAAATGTAAAAGGTACAACATGGGTGGCTAGGATCTCCGAATATAGGATTACTTTATAGGCCTGGTCCATCCAAGTTGGGGCCAAACAGATCAATGGTCTGGAATCCTTGAACATGGCTTCACTCGTACAAAGTAAAAGCCCTTTGAGGATCCTGATATCCCTCTTGCTAAAATGGACTGGTTTGCGTAAAGGTGAGTTGTTTGATACTCTGGCAGCCTTTGTTTGATACTCTGGCAGCCTTTGACGGTTGATACAGGAGCACTCAGAGACTGTACACGTGGCATACATTGACACAAACTAAACTATTGAACTTACCGTTACTAGGTCATAATCCGAAATTTGATTATTTGAGCATTCCTGTAGTGATGTTTAACCGTCCAATAAATGTCCACCAATCCAATAATGATGTAATAAAATAAACGTAGATTTTGTTTCATGTTACATCTATGCTCAAACATAAAGTTTGTAAATGACTTATACTAATATGTGAAATTTCTAAGCAGGTGCGCATCATCTATCACGCCTTGCCAGAGTATCAAAACGTGATGATCGCCGCACTCTTGCCGAAGAATTTAAAAAAACAAAAAACAAAAACAAAAAGCCATGGATTTATGTTTTTAGGGAGGAAATGCTCTCAATTGCTAAATCTCCGTGGGGCCAACTGTGATTAATATATTTTATTTACTCCATCCATCCATTTACCGGATAATTTTAAGGCTTTAGCTAAATAATAAAGCATATTCAAAGCTCCAGAGGACCACACCATTCGAAATAGTGTGAATTGAACTTCTACTGTTGATAAATTATTTGGGGACATGAGTTTTAATTGAAGCTTATATTATATGATTTCCCTTCATTCATTTTTGTGTGATCATATAAATAGGTTGGGTCCTTACTCTTGCTCGGGTGGTAGACTGATGTAGAGCGGGTCGCGAACAATTTTATGGCCAAGGTGGATCAGAAAAGGCACGGTCGGCGACAGAAGTGATCCGGACCATCAGACCTTATATCGGACGTATCTCGCAATCTGAAATGAGTTATTCGACGTAAAATATATGAATTTGGGATAGAACAAGCTACTTTAGCGAACCAACCCCGCTACACCAGGTTGCGCAGCTCGGATTTGCGAGAAACCCCCTGATCGACGGTCGTTTCTCCGTTTTATTTTTGTTTTTACTATAAATAGTAAGTTTAGTTTGAGTATAACTCTTCATCCGTTGGGCTTTAGGAGTTGTGTCCAACATGAAAAGTGCTTAGGATAATTAGGAGAACGGTTTGGTGAAGCCAAATAGGACACTTACTATTTTTGGCCAAAAAACTTGCGCACTAGTAGACATCACGACCGTCTATAAATAGTAAGTTTACTATTTATAGTAAGTTGCGAATTCTAGGAGTTTTAGTTGTAGTTTGAGTCTGATTTCTTTCCTGTTGCTTGGTTCCCTTATTTAAAGGGGTGTAAACTCGTTTTTAGTCATTCATTAATCAATTTCGAATTATTAAAAATTCTTTTCTATTTTCTGCTTTCTTTCCTCGAGGATTCTCTGTGAGAAGTCCAGAGAAGTTCCGTGGATTCGGAATATTTATCATCTCGAGGAAGACGGTGCTCAACCTCACGTCCTTCCTTGCGTCAGTTTTGGTATCAGAGCGAGGTTTCTCCTCGAATCGATGGCTTCTAACGACGGGTCAGGCACCAATCTCATGAGTGCCCCAGGGAATTTACCTTTAACGGCGACAATTTTTGAAGCAACCATGCAAGAGAATCGGCAAGCCACGCAAGAGAATCGGTAAGCCATTCAAGGGCTGCAAGCTTCTATGGACCGCATAGCGATATCTTGGCGGAAACCCTAGGGCAACTCCTTGTTCCTGGTGGTAATCTTCCACCGCCGATTGTTGAAACTCGCAATCGCCCTGATCGCAGGATAGTACCGGCAGTGCACCCACGGGTCATTCCTGAGGAAGGGGGCTCCAGTGAAGAGGAAATCGATGACATAATCTTTCAACACCCCAGACAAGGCGGCAATCGGGTAGATCGGACAGATCGAGAATTCAAGATACGGGTTGATATTCCTAACTTCAATGGCCAACTACACATTGAGGATTTTCTCGATTGGCTTTCTGAGGTTGAGCGATTTTTCGACTATATGGACATCCCTGAAGTAAAGAAGGTCAAGCTTGTGACCTACAAGTTGAAGGGAGGGACTTCAGCTTGGTGGGAGCAACTGCAACTCGCACGAACCAGACAGATGAAAGCATCAATCCGCACATGGTAGCGGATGAAGCAGCTACTACGTGCCCGATTCCTCCCTAGCGATTACGATCAGGTATTATTCCAACAATACCAAAATTGTCGACAGGGTAATTGGTCGGTGAGAGAATACGCAGAAGAATTTTACTGCCTGACGGCGCGTAACGATTTAGTCGAGACTGAATCGCAGCAAGTCGTTCGATTCAACGGTGGACTGCGTATGACGATCTAGGATCGGGTCCAGATGCAGCCCGTCTGTACGATAAATGATGCGATCAAGTTGGCTGCTCAGGAAGAAACACAACTTGAATGTTCTACCACACGGCCCTATTCTACTGCAAGGATCACTGCGGCGGGTCCACCCCAGGAAGCTCCCCAGTCTAAGGGGAAGGAAGTCGTAGGAGCACGCACTCAACCTCCTACGTCTAAGAGCCGATATCAGGGAAGTGGATGACCCCAAAGGGGCGTATCGACTGCTGCTGGTCCAAGTAGAATTTTGAATCCCTATGCTCGACCCCGGCCTGACAACTGCTATTGTTGTGGCCAATCAGGCCACCTATCTAATACTTGTTATCATGTCCCAAACTTTTTGATCACCGAATCCGGCGCCGACAGCCTCCGTAGAACCCCATTCTTGGCTCCTAACGCCCATTCGCTAGGTTCCGATCCAGAGATGCTACGAGAGGATTTTCAATGTCAGTTTGATTCGTAATAAGCATAACCAAAGGCATAACGCACAAACAACAACCAAGAACTCCATTACATTTCCACTATGATCAAAAACTTTACAAGTATAATGAGCATAAAGGGAAATACAATGGTAAGGAACAAAACTCCAAAATGATCTGCAAGTGCTCTGTCTCAGCGCTGTTGCGCCCCAACATCACCTGCACGCAACGGTCGTGCATGAGCTTATAGAAAGCTTAGAGGGTGGTGAAAGTGTGTGCGCAAGGTAGTAATATGATCATGCAATATCAGAGTAATGCGGAATATGCAGATTGATCAATAAATATCATGAGTCATACCAAGGCTATGCGATGCAATATGCAAGTCAAGCATACAATCCTCATCTAAGTCCACATTTCAATACAGCTCAACTCTGGGATATCACCGGGGTTTAGTACACTCTAAACCAGATCGCTGCCACATCGCGCACAATAAGGTAAGTGGGAGAAACCTCACTATCCGTCTGCCAATATCGGGCTCGACTCGTCGATAGCGGACCCATTCCTCGAGCTGGTCAAACTCAGCCTAGCATTGCCCCCTACTCTCGGGCTGGTAAGGCCGCACCCCCTTCCAACCGACCACGACACAGTGGAGAGCGCAACCATCTGATAATCGGCACTTAACGCTCATCTACCCACTCGGTCTAGACATTGGAGTAACCTCTTGGTACCATAAGGGTTTAGAAACTTTCACCTAGGGATATCTATATCACCCCATGTAGAACAAAATTTTTGGTATCCAATCCTGCCAACCACGATATGTCTGTGGAGGCAACGGCCCCGATGTTGTTAGGGCGTACAGTAACCATATCACACAATGCGAAATGCATGAATCACACTATCCAATCATGCAACAAATCCTGCGCGTATCGTGCGCTCATGCAGGGCAACACCGCCTAATCGGGGTCCCATAAACAATCTGCCCGAAGACATATACTATGATCAGTCACTCCTCATATCAAGCACACATATGATGCGTATGATCATGAGTCATGGAACTGTAGGGGCCTAACACTGGGCCTTAAGGAGAGTCGTAATGTAGACATCTAACCAGCATTACACTCGCAATGTGGACGTCAAACCAATATTGCTCCCAAGACACGATTGTCGTAAACATCGTTTTATAATCGGCGTTGAGGTCACACATTGCAATGGACCTTAGGTACTTCCCATTGGGTCTTAAATACATCAAATGGGACACGCCATATGGGCCTTTTATTCATCAAATGAGCCACATAAATGGACCACACCAATGGGCCTTAGGTATATTGTAATGGGTCATAACCCATGGGCCTCAGAGTACATCATAATGGGTCAAATCACATGGGCCTTGTGTGTCTTAAATGGGCCTAATCTCATGGGTTTCATACATATCAAGTGGGCCTAATCCTATAGGCCTTATCTATCAAGTGGGCCTAATCCTATAGGCCTTATCTATCAAGTGGGCCTTCATCCATAGGCCTTATATATCAAATGGGCCTAAATCCATAGGCCTTATATAAATCAAATGGGCCTAAAACCATAGGCCTTGCAATATATCAAATGTCAAATCCCAGGGGCCTTATAATGCGCCAAATAGGCCTAATCCTATGGGCCTTAGAATATATCAAATGTCCAATCCCATGAGCCTTATAACATGCTAAGATGGGGTCCACACGGACTATGGATCTGGCCCATTCTTAAACTCATTTCACAAAATGAGCTGTTAAAATGGATGGGCAGATTGGATGCAACACCTGCATCAAGGGTGGGGCCCACAAGGCCCACCATCAGGTAATTTACAAAATATAATATAATATATATATATACACACACAATATAATATATATATATATATATATATATATACACACACACACACACACACACACACATGCATAACCCCACACGTACACACGCACCCACACACATGCACACGTACACACACACACCCAGCGGGCTCCACCGTCCACTGGATGGTGGATGCAATACACATACATCATGGTGGGTACTACCGTCCGCCTGGACGTTGGATGCCAAATACACATCACTGTGGGTCCCATGTGGGGTCCACCTTCATGTTCAAATGCCATCCAAGCAGCTGATAAGGTCACTTGGACCTGGGTGAAGAGAAAACACAAATTTCATATTGATTCAAAACTTCTGTGGGCCCAAAAATAAGTTTCAATGGTAGAGGTTCGATCCCACTGTTTCGTGTGGTGTGGGCCACCTGAGTTTTAGATCGGCCTCATTTTTGGAGGAGGCTTGCTTCAGGGGGGGACCCGCCATATGAACGGCGTGGATAAGACATATATATCATGGTGGGGCCCACGGCAACAGCCGTGGGTAGCTGGCCGCCCACTCGCCTGCTACAGCTGCTGCTGCAACGTCAGAGAGAGGCAGAGCCTCTGTGTTGGTTTTTTTTTTTTAAATGGAAAACCCATTTTTTTCAGGGTTTTTCACACCTGGGGCCCGCATCAAGTAGATCCACCCCTTCTATTGGCTTCAGTGGCTCAAGACCGTCTCAATGAGTCTAATATCCAATATTTTTCGGGCGAATAGAAATGCCAGGGTGTCTTTCAATGGTTGAATCCCCTATTTTGTAGGTTATGGCCCGCCTGAGGCTAAGATGGACCTCATTTTTTTAGCTCAACGCCTCAAATAGTCTTGGGAACGGAATAGACAGCGTGGATTGAATACATTCATCAAGGTGGGGCCTATGCGAGTGGGTCACCCAAAATCTTGGAAGCAAGCTTATATTTGTGTTTTCCCAGACCACGCTGGACGTGCATGAAACAAATACATTAGGGGTGGGCCCCGCTTAGGTGGGCCACCTCATGGAGTATGATGTGGATACCACACAACAACATGGGCCCCACTTGTAGATGGTTGGATAGGATTCATGCCTCATGATGGGGTCCATTCAAGTGGGCCACACAACCCTATTATATCCTCATAAAATAAAATAAAATAAAATAAAATAAAATAAAAAGGGAGAGAGAGATGGAGAGTGGGACGCGCGTGTGATGGAGGGCTCCGCCACTATGAGCCCTCCCTTGAAGGAATTATACAATCAAATGGGTCCCTTTACACATGGGACCACCTAAATTGAAAATCAACGGTGGGGATCCTTTCCCCACCAATATGGACGGTCTAGATGACCTTCCTAATGTAATAAAATAAACATCATGATAGGGTCTATAGAGAATGGTCCCATCATGGATGATCATGATGATCAAAGTGGTCCATCGGCCACAACTTAGGGTCCCAAGTGAGATCTAAACCATTGATCGGTTGGCCTCACTTGGCCCATCTTAAAAATATGAAAAACTACTAACATCAAGCACCCACTGTTCGATCTTCTTATTCCTATGGGTTCCTTAGCTCCTTAGCTTTGATTTCAATGGAGGAGATGAGAAATGGATGGCTAGGATGGAAGATCTTGAGATGGAGAGGTGGGCCACACTTGAAGTTTGAGAGAAATGGGGAGAGGCTTGGACGTATGGATTTTTCTTTTTTGCTTGGAATGGGTTTAAAATGAGAGAGGGTTCTAAGGAGGTGTGAGGTGATGGGGTGATGGAGTGATGGATGGGAGAGAGATGGGTGTGTAAGACACCTTTTGACTTTGGTGGCCTTTTGTGTAAGAAAAGCATGGGCTTGTAAGAAACTTTTGGACTTTTGTGGTTACTTGGGTATGGGTGAAAGGTGATGTGTACTTGACATGTGATGTGATGAGATTGATTGATTGATGAGATTGATGTCACACGTAGAGATTCTCTTGGGTTTCGCAACGCGCGGCATTTTTCTCGCACCGAACGCTGACCCACATCTCTTGACCAGGGTATCGCCTCGGCGCGCAAGTCGCGGCATCGGAACTGCAGCGATGGCGCGATCGCTATGGTAATGGTCTTGGGTTGAGTCGACTCGGGTTGACGACATATGAATCAGGGTCGTGCGTAAATATCGATTAAGGGTCGAAGGTTGTCGAAATTCGACCGGTAAGACCGCGGAAGTCTACGGAACGGTACGGACTAAAATACAGGTCTTACACTTGTCCTCAGCGAAAGGTGACGAACCTCACCATCAATGCTGATAATGTGATAATGCCGATAAAGATTAGGATGTTGAAGAACAAGAACATACCACCAAGGACGAGGCAGATGAATCATGTTGGGTTCAAAAAGATCACGGCGAGTCACTCGTCGTGAGGCGACTATTATATGCGCCAAGAAAAGAGGTGCATCCACAGAGGCATAACATCTTCCGCACTAGGTGTACGGTGAATCGAAAGGTTTGTGACGTGATTATTGATAGTGGCAGCAGCGAAAACATTGTCTCCAAGGTCATGGTGGAGAAATTGCAATTGAAAACGGAGCGTCATCCCTCTCCATATACAATCGGTTGGATCAAGAAGGTTAGCGAAATAAAGGTAACTGAACTGTCACCATATCCTTTTCAATTGGTAAACATTATAAGGATGAAGTATATGCGATGTGGTTGACATGGAAGCATGTCACATACTACTCGGTCGACCTTGGCAATCTGACCGTGACGCCACTCATAAAGGGCGAAATAACATATATATCTTCGTCAAGGATGGCCGAAAGACCATATTGGCCCCTATGGATCCAGAGGGGCCACCTGAAACTTCTAAAGTGGAGGGTCATTTTCTCTTAACCATACGGGACTTCGTGGAAGAATCCAAAGAAACAAGACATGTTTATGCATTAATTGTAAAAGGGGAAGAACTCGAGCTTACCATCATCCTTGAAAGATTAAGGCCCTTGCTTCATAAATTCAAAGAAATCTGGCCCGATGACCTTCCCGATGGGTTACCTCCCATACGGGATATCCAACACCATATCGATTTTATCCCCGGGTCCAGTCTACTCAATCGGCCTCATTATCGAATGAGTTCGAATGAGTGCGAGATTCTTCAAGAGCAAGTGAAAGAGTTAATCCGTAAGGGTCTTGTTCCAGAAAGCATGAGTCCATGTGGTGTACCAGCTCTATTAACTCTAAAGAAAGATGGGAGTTGGCGCATGTGTGTCGACAGCCGAGCCATCAACAAAATCACCATAAAATACAGGTTTCCTATACCGCGGTTGGATGATATGCTAGACATGCTAGAGGGTGGCAAAATATTCTCTAAATTGGATCTAAAGAGCAGCTACCATCAGATTCGAATACGACCAGGTGATGAGTGAAAAACAGTCTTTAAGACCAAGGAAGGATTGTACGAATGGATGGTCATGCCCTTCG
Source organism: Magnolia kwangsiensis (assembly GCA_037074715.1). Taxonomy (NCBI): domain Eukaryota; kingdom Viridiplantae; phylum Streptophyta; class Magnoliopsida; order Magnoliales; family Magnoliaceae; genus Magnolia; species Magnolia kwangsiensis. Next base: position 23,126,543 of record CM073579.1, read on the forward strand.
GTCTTTCGAATGCGCCTAGCATGTTCATGAGATTGATGAACCAAGTTCTGAAACCTTTTATTGGGCGATTCGTTGTGGTTTATTTTGATGATATTTTGATATATAGTCAAGACGAAACTATCCATATGGAACACCTCAAAAAGGTCCTTCAGGTGCTTACTGAAAATAATCTGTATCTCAATTTAAAAAAGTGCAGCTTCATGACTAATATCCTATTATTTCTGGGTTTTGTCATAACGTCCACGGGCATTCGAGTGGATGAGGAAAAGGTGAAGACAATCAGAGAATGGTCAGTTCCCACAAATATTCACGAAGTGTGAAGTTTTCATGGACTGGAGACATTCTATCGTTGATTCGTGAGAAATTTCAGTACTATTATGTCACCAATCACAAATTGCATGAAGAAAGGGCAGTTTCAGTGGACTGACGAAGCCGACAAGAGCTTTGCCGAAATCAAGCAAAGATTATCCACGACCCCGGTTCTTGTACTTCATAACTTCGATAAACTGTTTGAAGTCGAATGTGATGCCTCATATGTCGAAATTAGGGGAGTTTTGTCTCAAGAAGGTAGGCCGGTAGCCTTCTACAGTGAGAAACTTAGTGATACACGTAAGAAGTGGTCTACATACGAGATCGAGTTATACGCGGTAGTCCAGGCACTGCGCCATTGGCGACATTATTTGATTCAAAGGGAATTCATACTTTACATAGACCATCAAGCTCTCAAATTCATTAATAGTCAAGCTAACATTAACCGTGTGCATGCTAGATGGATCTCATTTTTGCAGGAATTCACGTTCGTGCTAAAACATAAGTCAGGACAACAGAACAAAGTAGTCGATGCGCTGAGTCACCGTGCAAATTTGTTAGTAACTATGAGCAATAAAGTTGTCGGGTTCAAGTGCCTCAAAGACATATATGCCGATGACGACGACTTCAAGGACGCATGGGTTAGATGCCAAGATGGGTTCCTTTTCAAGGAAAATCAATTGTGCATCCCCAACAGTTCGCTAAGGGAACAGATAATCGAAGAGCTATATGGTGGTGGCCTTAGTGGACACCTTGGGCGAGATAAGACGCGAGCTCTTGTGGAAGAACGATATTACTGGCCGCAATTGGCACGTGATGTGGAAAGGGCAGTGCAGCGTTGTTATATTTGTCAGACCTCCAAGAGGCAATCTCATAATACGGGCCTCTATACCCCGTTGCCCGTGCCTGATGGCCCTTGGGAGGATTTATCTATGGACTTCGTGCTTGGTCTCCCATGAACACAACGCGAAATGGATTCAGTGTTCGTGGTAGTAGATCGTTTCTCCAAGATGGCGTACTTTATCCCATGCAAAAAGACTCTCGATGCTACACACATGGAAAATCTATTCTTCAAAAAAATTATGCGGCTACACAGGGTTTCCAAGACTATTACTTATGACCGTAACACGAAGTTCATAAGCTACTTTTGGTGGACTTTATGGACTCGATTCGATACACGACTTTAGTTCAGTAGTGCCTACCACCCGCAGATTGACGGTCAAACTGAGGTTGTGAATTGCACTTTGAAAAATCTTCTTCGATGTATTTTAGGAAAAAACCGAAGCAGTGGGATTTGGCCTTATCTCAAGCGGAGTTTGCATTCAACAACATGGTAAACCGTTCGACAGGAAAATCCCCGTTCCAAGTTATTTACGGACGAGTACCTCGCCACACACTAGACTTGGTCCATCTGCCCAAGCTCCCAGGCATGAGCATTGCAGCAGAACATATGGCAGATAGGATCATGGGTATTCATGCGGAGGTGCAAACCAAGCTACATGCCTCGAACAAAAAGTACAGGGAACAAGCGAACAAGCATCGACGATAATAGGTGTTCGAGGTGGACGACCAGGTAATGATTCATCTGCAAAAAGAAAGATTTTCGACTGGGACGTACAAAAAATTGAAAAATAAGAAGATTGGACCGGTACCGATCATCCAAAAGATCAATGACAACGCTTATGTTGTTGATCTTCCAGATGATATGGCGATCTCACGGACTTTCAATGTTGCGGACCTGACCGAGTACCATGAACCAGTGCAGGAGGAGAACTCGAGGATGAGTTCTTTTCAAGTGGAGGACACTGATGTAGAGCGGGTCGCGAACAATTTTATGGCCAAGATGGATCAGAAAAGGCACGGTCGGTGACAGAAGTGATCCGGACCATCAGACCTTAGATCAGACGTATCTCACAATCTCGAATGAGTTATCCAACGTAAAATATATGAATTTGGGGTAGAACGAGCTACTTTAGCCAACCAACCCTGCTACACTGGGTTGTGCAGCTCGAATTTATGAGAAACCCCCTGATCGACGATCGTTTCTCCGTTTTGTTTTTGTTTTTACTATAAATAGTAAGTTTTAGTTTGAGTATAACTCTTCATCCGTTGGGCTTTAGGAGTTGTGTCCAACATGAAAAGTGCTTAGGATAATTAGGAGAACGGTTTGGTGAAGCCAAATAGGATACTTACTATTTTTGGCCGAAAACCTTGCACACTAGTAGACATCACGACCGTCTATAAATAGTAAGTTTACTATTTATAGTAAGTTGCGAATTCTAGGAGTTTTAGTTGTAGTTTGAGTCTGATTTCTTTCCTGTTGCTTGGTTCCCTTATTTAAAGGGGTGTAAACTCATTTTTAGTCATTCATTAATCAATTTCGAATTATTAGAAATTCTTTTCTATTTTCTGCTTTCTTTCCTCGTGGATTTGAGGAGTCGTTGTGAGGAGTCCAGAGAAGTTCCGTGGATTCGGAATATTTATCATCTCGAGGAAGACGGTGCTTGACCTCACGTCCTTCCCTGCGTCATAGACTCTTAGGAGTTTCAACTCCCGGTTTAGGAGTTTCAACTCCCGGTCAAGGGTTTGAGTACCCATAGGTGGTGAAATTCCACTAGCCTGAGTGTGTGGGGTGTGTGTGTAAAAAAATAATGAATAGGTTGGGTGGAAAATAAACATTATTCTGAGACCTAGGAAGGTTTCAATAGTGGAAATCATTATTCCCATTGTTTCTGTGGTATAGTACACTTGAGCTTTAGCTATGCTTCAATTTTAAGCTTAACCTCTAAAATGAGCTTTTTAAAAAAAAATGGATGGATGGCATAGATAAACCATATACATTCTAGGTGGGCCCAACAAACATTACTCAATTCGATTAAAGTGTACTTAGTAACTTGGTATGCAATTCAATTTTGAATTGTAGTGTCCACATGATTTGTGTATGACATTCGAACTATTTAACAAATGCATTGATGAAAACTTAAACAAAAAAATTAAGATTATAAAATTATAAATAGGTTATAAGTAAATTAGATGATTTTGAGTGGAGTAAATTATCTTTCATAGCGTGGCCCACCCAGTAATTGGATCCACTAGATTTTCTTTTTATCCTATCATCATAGTGCGATGCTTCCGTTGGATGCTTGGGATGTCGATTGAACCCCATAAATTTTTACTTCAATATTTTCTAAAGAAAAGATAAATGATTCATTTAGGTAATTTCACACCTCCACATTCTTGACCCATTTTTAAGTTGAAAAATAAGCTCCAAATTAATTAAAGCATTGACAACTTTAAGCAATGAATAATATTTTTGAAATAATTTTAGAGATATTTTAGTCATAAGTGCATTCAACCTTCAACATTAGATGCGGTTCTTAGCAAACGGACCAAGCATTTGTATAATCTTACACCTTTACAAGCAACACTCCATGTGGCATTATTTTGTGCTTATGTTAGGATAATTTTTATCATAAGAATCTAATTTTTACCATAAGAATCCCGAAAAGGAGACTCACATCGTGTAGTACACGCCACCATGATGTATGTGTCTTATCCATGTGGTCCATCTAATTTTCAACTCATTTTAAGGCATAACCTGAAAATGAAATTAACAATTCCAAATCCTAGGCGGACCACACCACAAGAAATAGTAATGATTAAATACCCATTATAAAAACTTCATAGGACTCATTGTAATTTTTATTTGCCATCCAACAAGTTATTTAAGTTACACAGACCTGAGGGAAGGGAAAACACAAATATGAGCTTGATCCAAAACTTTTTACCTCCCAAGAAGATTTTAATAGTGGGCATTCAATCAAACAATGTTTCTCACGGTGTGGTTATATGAGATTTGGATCTACCTCACTTTTCAGATCACGCCATAAAATGAGTAGGCAAAAAATAGATGGACGGCATGGATAAAACATGTAAGCTTCATGCAGGGCCCACCGGGGTGTTTATTTTCATCCAATCCATATATCTAACTTGCCTCATCAGGATTAAATCAGACCTTCCAAATCATGCTATTCAATGATTCAGGTAGGTTATAACACGTGAATTCAAAGGTTTTAGATATAATCCCCCATGGGGTGTGGCCCACCTGAATGGGTGAATCAACCTGAATTTTGGGATGTTGTACCATACGGACCGCGTAACTAGGCAAGTCACGCAAAGGGCGACCAATTTGAGCGAATTAGGGGTAATTGTGGGTATTTTCAGTTAATTTCAGCGCATGGTCCCAACAATGAAAAAAATCTAAAACTTAAGTGGACCACACCATCATAAATAATGGTGATTGACCACTAAAAAGTTCTTGCGAGCCACACGAGCTTTAGATCAAGCCGATTTTTTTTCTTTCTTTTTTAATACCGTTCATCCAGGTTTGAGTGACCTTAGCAACGGGTTGATGACAAATAAACATTACAGCAGGCCCTAAGAGGCTTTTAATGGTGGACGTTCAATGAGTATTATTTCCTGTTGTGTGGTGGAATTGATATTTGAATCTGCTTTGCTTTTTGGAGCATGCCCTAAAATGAGCCGGAAAGACTAATGGACAATGTGGGTATATAACACATACATCAAGGTGGGCCCCACAGTAAGAAAAACAAACACGGATTGCGCCTACCATGCCAGTCTCCAGTTGGGAACGGGCAGGAGCTTTGAGTGGCCACCTTGATATATGGGTTTTATATCACGCCCCAAACTTGAAAACTGGGCTCACAGAATTCTCGATCATCGAATTCAGTGCTGACAGCCTCCGTAGTGCCCCATTCTCGGCTCTCAACGCCCATACGCCAGATTTCAATCCTAAGATCCTATAAGTAGGATTTTCCAATATACATTTATCTCATAAGAAGTATAACCACAAGTTTACCCAAATCACAAAGGCAACATCATCGTCACATATCTACTAATATAAACAGTTGAATATAGTGTTAAAAGGAAAATACATATATCGAAAATCAAAGCTCCAGAAGACAGCTGCATACTCCAAGCTCAACACTACTGCTACCTAACGAGACCTGCACGATCTATCATGCATAAGTTTATAGAAAGCTTAGAGGGTGGTATAAGTGTGTGCGCAAGGTAAGTGTCAAGTATGCAATATCAGCGTAAGAAAAATACTGACAAGGCTATAAGTCATTCAATATCAGAGTATACAACACAGAACGACTATGCAATGCGGAGTCATAATGAGACAAATATCAAATACCGAGGATGCAATACAATATGCAATTCTGAAGAGCTACGAATACCATCAGCCTCATCTAGGCCATATAAATGCAGAAACATAGCAACCCGAATGCCATATGCTGCAGATGTAATGCAATATGCAAATCTTGACGAGTCCATAATACCACCAATTTCATTCAGGCTATGAAATACAGAGGCATAGTAAACCAAATGATGTGTCCTGAGGATGCAATGCAATATGCGATGCGAAAGAAATGACCAAATCAGAGTGTGAAGTCGAGATGATAGTACTATTATCGCAAGCTGTGAGATCCATCACAAGAGACTTCTATCCAAACCAGTCCTATACCTAAATTTGGATAGATATACTCAATGTCGTAAACTCCTGATCTTAGGTTGGTCGCGCGCTCCAATCGAAATCCTGACCATTATGAAGGTACACATAACAAATTAGTTACGCACCGCCAGCCCGAGTAGATAGTAAATGAATGAATAAATGAGTAAAATGCTCAGTATGCAACTCCTTCTCAATAAGTCTACATATTAGTACCATACATCTCTGGGATCATCACCAGGACACCAGATCACCATCCACTGGATGAGCAACCATGCAAGTAGAAGAGACCTCACTATTCACCTGGCCAGTAGTAAGCCAATATCTACCCGGCACGTCGATAGTAGACCCATTTACAAGCTGGTCAAACTCAGCCTAGCTATGCCTCCTACCCTCGGGTGGGTAAGGCCACTCCTCTTTCCAACCGACCACGATCAGTGGGAGCGCCACCTACTGGTATTCGGCATCCACGCACTCTTGTTTTCCACTCGGTCTCAATGTTGGGGCGTCCTCTGATACCAAGAGGGTTTAAGGACTTCATCCAGTGACATCTATAACACTCTATATAGAAAAAGATTTTCGGTGTTTCATCTGGCCATCCACGATATGCTTGTGGACGCTACGACCCTAATGTCACTACTGTAACGCCTTGAAAATAGGGGGTCGTGCATACGCTCGACTCTCGAGTTCCCTAGTGTCACTTATCATCAATTTTATGATTTTATGATTAATCAAGTTTAAACGCACAGCATAGAATTACTTGGAGCATGAAATGAAACCACAACTAGTCTACTGAAATGAAAGAGATATATATATGTACAAGTCCAAAAGAATATAAAGGGGTCACCCAAGGCGTTGCCCAACAAAATTTACAAGAGAATCATATGTCCAAAATAATGGTGCACTGAGCTCACGACTCAACACCCCAGAATGCCATCTCCTAAGCCGATGGAGAACCGCCCATCAACTGGAAGTAGGATAACTCATCCTCCTCCTCGAGGCTCGTGTCACCAGTGCCCTCGCACCCTACGTCACCTGCAATTACTGAAGAGTCTGGTTGGTATTTTAAAATACCGTCCTAAAGTGGGAGTGAGTGATCAACTTAGTGGGTGCTATTAGTCTTAAGTTTTAACATGCATCAATTATAATATGAACTTAATGATATGATGCATGCATGCCCTCGCCACAACACTCCCTCGAGCGACTCCATCTAACGATCGCATATGTCAACACTCCCTCAGAACGACCTCGACTTTCGAGTCGCCACCCTAACTAATGAGATGCAATGCGATTGTGTTAGCCGAGTTATTAATTAAGTCCATTCATCTAGTAGGTTGGGGAATCTGATGCACCCCACGTATTAATGCCCTAAGCCGGTTGCGAGGCCAAGACCCCCCAATGCGTGAGGTTGAGACCTCGCGGTCCGTAATCCCATCGGGTTTCTCATTCCCGACTTCAAGCACATGAGGAGTGCCGAGAGAAAGGGATCGCTCGCTGTCACTACGGGGAGGTGCGACACCCCAGCGTAGGCTAACAGCTAGACACAGTCTCCCATTCTACCATGCCCGGCTCATGAGATTGTGGACCAGTTTACAAGTGGGTTATTGATGGGCTACAATGGTTGTAGGGAGTTTCAGGTTCCATATATATGTGAGCAACCAGGGTTAACAAACAAGGTTGGTCAGACAGTAGGCTAGACCGCACGAGTCAGGCGAGCGTGAGACGAGTGACATCGGGCACAAAGGACCCATGTAGTCGAACTACAGCCACCCGAACATACCCGTCCAAATCCATGGGTCTAGCCCTAGTATAATCCTACCGACAGGACTAGCGCCTCTCTTCATGTCCCCGACCAACCCGAGGGTTCAATGTTGATTCATAGCATGCCAACCATTAAGATTATCAACAAGCACAAAAATGTCATATTCACATACATCTCAACTTACAATCCAAATATTCCTAGCAAGCATACTTCATTATTATGAACAAGGTGCGTGTGAGTGTGTGGGTTAGTGAGGAAGTTGAGTACTTCAAACACCTCAAGAAATCAGACACATAAGAGTCAAGATTCATAAGCACTAGAAGCAACACATATGAGCAAAACTAATCAAACAAACATGAGCATGTAGTCATTCTTATGCTAAATCATGTGAGAGACAAAATCAAGATCAAATGTAAATTAATCATGCAAAACCATGCAATTCCAACAACACACAATTCCTAATTTTCTCTAATTTTCTCAATACAACAACTCAACAAACAAAATCATTAAACTCTTACTATAATTGGTGCTAGGTCACCTAAGGATAATAGTCCGCACTTTCGGATCGTTGGAGGCTTGATAGATGACTTAGAAATGAGGGTTTTGGGGGTTGACCGGCCGGAATCCCGAAAGCAAGCTCTTGCATGTGAGAAATTCAAGCCAAACCATTCTCAATACATGGGTCAAGAAAAAGAGTGAAGGATCTTACCTAGATGCTTCATGGAATGATTATTGTGGTGGTGGTGTAGGATTTTCTTTGGAGAAAGGAGTAGGGAGTTGCAATGCTTGATCTCCTCGGCCCCACCATGATCAAGGATCCACCTTGGATCTCTTCTTCACTCTCTCTTTCACTCTTTCTTCCTCTCTTTCTCTTTCTCTCTCTTTTTCTTTCTTTCTTTCTTTTCCTAGGACAAAAATCGTATGGGGAGAGGGGTGCCCAAGAGAAGGCCTTTTTATAATGTCAAAATTGATGTAAATGGCCCTAAGGGCTAAGTTTTTACTATACTAGACCTATGGGAGGGTCTTTCTAAGATTTAGGGCCCCCTATAGGGTGTACATATCGATATACACCATAGGATAGGTGCTCCATGGCCCGATAAAGGGTCATGCCAAACTTAGGATCAAACGAATAAGCGAATGTGGGGTTTGACCATAAGGTCCCGATCCTTAAGTGGCCCTGTGGGGTCTATTCCAGTAATTGGAGAGGTTCTGGTGGTCCCCTGGCCACAAAACTTATAAAATAAGTGGTTCATGGCCTAATGAAGGGCCATGCAAATTTTAGAAACGATCGGATATGGGGTTTGGTCGTACGGGTCCGGTTTACGATCAACGGTCATCGTGTCACGATCGGGTCCCAAGTTTTGTGGACGGGCGAAGGACAGTACATTAGATCTTCACCAAAAATTTTTAAAAAATCCGACGGATGGAAAGCGTGGAGTCTTAATTTCATTATCCCATGCCAGATTTCAATTTTGGCCTTGGGTGGGTTGACATGTGCTATAGTAACGGCTCGAATAATCAACCTTTGGGTGTCCAATGACTCTATGGTCAGCGATGGACCACAAGCCCAGTGAGATATATGTTTCCTTAAATTTTTATAATTTTCTAACCTTCCTGTGCCGCGGTATATCCCGTACGGGCTGATGCTAAGTGTAAACGGTCGTTTAGCTTGACGACCCGCACTATGCCCTATCATGACCTGTCTGGTCTACTCTAATGGGCTAATCCTAGGTTAATTAACTTGTAGTACCCCACCATGAGTAGCTTAAATGAATGGTCCTGTAGCAAATCCTATGTGGACGCCCCAAGACACTGTGCTAGTTGGACGGGACGTTTACAAGGGTTGATTTGGTCTATTGTTAAGATCCGGGCCTTATCTGACTCGGCTTCGGTTAGATCTTTAATTTATTTATGCTCATCTTGATTAGTTAGAGACAGGTCGATTAGATTTGGTTCTTATGTGAGTAAATCATGGAGCTACACCTGATGTTCAAGTGATCGGACGGATTCGGTGGTTTCCTACGGTTCATTAATCGGACTCGTGGGGTTCTTTACTGGTACCACCCCTGTATAGACTAAGATTGAGTGCTAATGGTCATTTAAATGATATTATAAGTTAATTTATAAAAAAAAAAATTTAAGGATTTTTAGAAATCCAAAACAGTAGAAATCTAGGATGTTACAACTAGGGCGTACAAGACACAATGTAAGATGCATGAATTACACAATCTAGTCATACATCAATGATGCGTATACCGTGTGCTCATGTGAGATAACTCCACCTATTAGAGTCCCAAAACAACCTGCCCAATGGTATATACAATGGTCAACCACGTCTCATATCAAGCATGCAGATGATGCGTATGGGCATGTATCATGATGTTATGCTATCATATACTCATAATCGATATCGACAATCAGCCTATTTTCAAGGCGGGGTCCATAGATGAACTCCAAGATTAAAACAATCCTACTAGCAACCAATGAGGGCCCAACATTATGGGTTATCCCAATATGAATAGATGGGTCATGCACATATCAATGTGACCCAATGATTAGGGTCAACCCACTTAGAGAATGATATGAATAGGCCTAACAAGACCTAAGGAAAGGTCACAATATGAACATTTAACCATCATTGTCCATCAATGTGAACATTTAACCAACATTGTTCCCAAGGAGTGACCCACAAAAGCCTAACATATAGTGGACTCATGACCTCACACAAGGGCCTTATACAAAACATAATGGGCTACATACAATCTTAATAGGCTTTACATAAGGGTCTCATACATCAAGTGGGTCGCATTACATGGGCCTTATACAATACATCGAGCTTCATCATATGGGCCTCATATACAACACATCGAGCCTCATCATATGGGCCTCATATGCATGTAACATCCCGAAAATCGGGGGTCGAACATAAACTCCACTCCCGAGTCCCAGAACATCACTTATGCAATATTTTCAATGATGGATGAGTATTGTTTATATTAGTGCAGAAAACATGAGTGGGATTAGACCAAACAACATATCATACTCCAGTGACAATTAAATTTTACAAGCGGAAGACTGTAATAAATGCATAAAATATATAATTGATTGTAAGTCTCCAGAGTGTGAACATGTTACCAGGTTAACTATATACATGTATACTCCAAAAATGAGTAAAAAAAAATATACATGGGTGTTTAAATAAAAGGCAAATACCAAGTGTATTGACATCTAATCAGTAACCCTATAAATCCCATCGATCAGAACCTGCATAAAGGAGAAATTCTCCTCATCATCATCAAGTCTGGCTCTGCTTCGTAAGCATCGTCATCATCTGAAAACTAAACAAAGACTGGTTGGTGTGGCCAACACCGTCCCCTAACGTGGGAGTGAGTAATTAACTCAGTGGAAACTATACAGCAAAGGTTAACATGTTATCAATTCAATCAAGCAGTAATGATAAAGCAGTACAATCAAACAAGTCCTAGATCTCTTGTTAATGCGAGGATGATATGAAGAATGATGCGTGCCCTCACTACAACCTCCCTCATGTGACATCATCTAACGATCGTAGCATGAATCACTTCCTTTGTGCCCACAAACGCCATTAGCACATGCAATGCGGTGTTATGATATGCTTACCAAGTTCTTATTATTCCTTTTCATACAACAGTATTGGGAAGCTAAGGTACCTCCCTTATATCATTACTCAAACGGTGATCCATTCTCGGGTCGTCAATCCGAGATAATCTCATACGATGTTATGGTTCTAAGTCGCTGCAAGGGCTGTCAGGGCTGTTGCACCCAATCGTTGCCCCTCCCCCCATCACCTTATCAATACAGGCCTAGTTTATATCCTTAAGACTGCATCAGGACTCATCGCCCCCATACAGTGTCAGGATAGACTCAAGGTCACTACAGAGGGCTCGTCACCAATCACTGTAGGCCGACAGTAAGAATATAGTGTCCCATACTACCATAATCTGCTCAAAGTAGGGTGCTCACTGGTCACTACGGGGAGGTTTGTGGCCCCAGCGTAGGTCGACAGCTCGACCACGGTATCCCATACCACCATGCCCGACTCATGAGTCTTAGGGAATCTTGATACTATAGTTAGATGGGCTTTTCACTGGTAAGTTTGGTACCTTAGGTTCAAGCAGTAGCGTCCAAACATGGTGAACAAACATCGGTCAATCGGGTTAATTGATAAGCTTCACTAGGCCAAGCGCACGTTGAGTTGAACGACATGAAATGCATAAGCACTCCGTGTGGCCTAACCACTGCCAAACACCCCAAGCACGACTCAGATTCGCTAAACTTATCCTGTGTGGCGAACAACCTCAACCACCATTTGGAGTACGCTTACCGATTACCTGGACTGTAGTACAGCCCCAATCACATACAAATCCAATAACTAGCATATGATTCATATCCTGCATCCGTATGAACAATCATGAAGTATAACTTGAATATAAACAGTACATGCAAGAATTGATACACACATTTAACATGCTTCAACTAAGTACACAATCCATGGAGGAAATCATATACACAGTTAATACAATAATCTAAGTTACAAAATGCATGGAGGAAATCATATACTCAAGTATTGTGATTGAGATTCATATCTCAACAACCTTAGCAATCACATTTTACTAATTGCTAACTCACTTAGGCATTTATACAAACACTTAGATTACACATTATATCATACATATTATGTATTCAATAGCGTACGTATTAGGACGAATCCTTTCGTCAAAGGGTTACCGCCTATATAACAATCATATATCCATGACGGTTAGTCATGACAAATACGAATACAAAGTATGTACTCATTCAGTCATTTATACAAACACTTAGAATACATACATTATCATACATGTGTATGTTGATTATACATGTATTAGACCAAATTCTTTCACTAGGGAGTTGTCCCATATACCACCTGCATATTCCCACGACGGATAATCATGGCATGCATGAATCCGGATTCCGTATTCATTTAGACATTTTCACAAACACGTGGGCTACACACTTTAACATATATAGCGTATATTGGTCATGGCGTGATCTAGGGCAAGTCCTTTCGCTAAGGAGTTGTCATACATGTAACAAGCATATATTCACGGTAAATAATCATGTTAAGCACAAATCCAAATTTTATACATATACGGTATCTTCTACAAATACGAGGAATACAGTATATTTAACATAATTAACGTATAACTGAAAAATGAAACGTACAACACTTTATACATGTGAAATAGCATCCTAGGCAAGAATAAATCATTATCTAACATTGAAAGTCTTAAAAACCATAACCTAAACGTATATAGTCCGCACCTTATGCCGTAGAAGCGTAAAGAAGTCGATGGAATCTTTAAGTCTTCGTCAACGTGGAATATCAACTTGTAATACAAGCTAGGTTAGCTATCTAACTACTAGCATCAATGGAAACCCTAAAACAAGCTAGGGTTAGGTTTTTCTTACCTAAGAACGACGCCAGAATCGTTGGCATAACGATCCAAATACGGTTTATGTGCACGAAGAATGACAGGAATAACTGTCAAGAACAATCCTCACACTCTCCCTCACTTTCTCTCTCTTTTCTCTCTCTTGGGAAGCTAGGGTTTGAAAATTCGTATGGGATTTGTGAGAGAGGGCTTAAGGCCTTTTTATAAGCTCAAAAGCGACAAAAATAGACTTGGGGCCAAGGTATACTTATGTTATAACCAAAACGGGTCTGTTCCGATCCAACGGAGCATTTCTGGAGGTCCTGGTACTAAATGCGGTCGGACTTAAGCTTTCTAATATCGGATCTAGGTCAAGTTAAGTTTTCAGTCCGGTCGGATTTCTAGATCGACCGTGGCGGACTAGTTTCAGTTCAACGGTTATGGGAACTCGATCAGAGCTACAAGTACTATGACGTGTAAGAGTCACCTATCCTGATCCGAGGGTGAAATTTGGTCGAATTCTAACGGTCGGAACGCTTAGAAAATGTCGCGCTAGTGACACGTGCCAGATTACTTAAATCTTATTTAATTTTTAACATTTCTCACACTCTCCACTCCGGACCCAAGAAAATTGTTGTGGGACATCATCTAGACTTGATTTTCGAGATGATTGTCAAGTCCAACTAAGCGGTCATAATTATTTAAGATTATAGATATCGGACTTTCGACGTGCGGCCTAGATCCAATACGAAGTTTTCAAATGCTCTCGTGAGCAACCGGGTTTAGAGTTGGATCTTAGATTTCAGGGTAACATAGCGTCAACAATTCTAGAGGTTTTGGATCTTACAGATAGTATTGAAAGTGGTTGGTGCTCATTTCACAGGTAATCTAGTGTAGCGCTAGTTAATACACGTTAAATTTCTAAGGAATTTGGTTCTAATTAGCTTCTTTGGCTTTGGAATCGAATTTTGAGAAGTTACCAAGGTGTTATGGTTGACCCATAGCCTAAGGACGTCTAACTCCAGGTAGGAAAAAATTTGGGGTGTTACAATGCAACATATCAGGTCTCATCCAAGGCCACAAACACATCATAATGGGCCTCATACGCGGGCCGCATTATATCAAGTGGGCCGCATACAATCTCAATGGGCTTCATACAATCATAATAGGCCTTATACAATTACAATGAACCTTATACAAGGGTCTCATACATCACAATGGACCGCATTACATGGGCCTCATACATCACATCGAGCCTCATCACTTGGGCCCAATATACATCACAATGGGCCTCAAGTACATTAGGTGGGCCTTGCATACAGTAGGTGGGCTCGCCCTCCCAAATGGGCCCTACTAGATGAACATGGACAACATGGATGTACAACGCACACATCATGGTGGGGTCCGCGTCTAGTGATGGACGGACTGGATATAAAACACATCTCAAGGTGGGCCCCACCCGTCTAGCAATACAGACGGCGTAGATAAAACAGATACATTATGGTGCGTCCCATAGCACGTCCAGATGGAAGGTGCTTATATACAATGCATACATTAAGTGGGCCCCACCCCAAAAAAATAGATGGACGGCATGGTTGCAAAGCATATACATCATGGTTGGCCCACAGCACCGTCCATATGGACATTGTGGCTATAAAACACATGCATCACGGTGGGGATATAGAATACCTAAATCATGGTGGTCTCATGTGGGACCATGGATGCACAGAGTGGATACAACACTACATCAGGGTGGGCCCCACTACCAATGGACAGGCGGTGTTATATAATATATACATCAGAGGTAGGGTCCACCATCCTGCCCATTGGACGGGCATGGAATAACATATACATCACGGTTGGCCCCACCAGCCTGTCCAGATGGACGGCTGGATACAAAATATATAGATCAAGGTAGGCACCACTCGCTACATGGATAGACGGTATGGTATAACACATACCTCATGGTCAGATCCACAGAACTTGCTGACATCAACAACAGCTGCTGCTATGTGGGACCCACACCAGATGGATAATTTGAATATAACACATCTCCAGATCAGGCCCACTTGTTGATGTCCCTATAGATGGACGGTTTGGATATCACATACCTCAGATCAGTCCCACAGGACTGCTGATGTCAATACAACAGCTATATAGCTAGTGTAAGTGTACACCAGCCAATCCTCTTCTACAAAGGTGGGTCCCACGTAGGACCCACCATATATATATATATATATATATATATATATATATATATATATATATATATATATATATAGGGAAAAGGTACTATGTGCTCGAGCTCACGGCTCCATCCCATGCGGTCGAGCTATGTGGACCCCACCGTGATGCATTTCGAACATCTACTCCATTAGTCAGATGCACCATTCCATCATGGACCTAGGTCTCAAAAATCAAGTCAATCCGTGACTTTTGTAGGCCACACCATATACAGTAGTGGAGAGGGGGCCGTACACCATTAAAACATTAATAATCATTTTTTGAGTCCCACCGAGATGTGTTTTGCAAATCCAGCCCATCCATTATGTGTGTCCCACTATGAGTAGGGGTCAGACCAAGTTTCAGTAGCATTCAAGACTCAAGTGGGCCCCACCAAGTGCTTTTATATGTTTTAACGGTGTCTTCACATGATTTTAGATGTTATGGCCCACCTGAGTTCCGTATACAGCTGATTTTTGGGATATCCCATTATTTAAAGGGAAACCATCAAATGCATGGTGTTGATGGTCAACATGCATCACGGTTGGGCCCACACAGCTCGACCTCACAATAAGCTTATCGTGAGCTCGAGCGCATGGTACCTTTTCCCATATATATATATATATATATATATATATATATATATATATATATATATATATATAAACATCCGGGCCTGGACGTCAGTTGATGGATGGCCTGGATATAGATTACATATACGCAAGGTGGGCCCCATCCCACACGTGCTGCACGTGTGGGGTGGGCCCCATAGCTGCCAAATGGACGGATGATACGGGTATAGCACAAATCTCATGATGGGACCCACAGAACTTGTTGACGTCAGTACAACAACTATATATAACTGATGTAAATACACCAGCCAATCCGTTTCCACAAGAAGGTGGGTTCCACGTGCTGGATGTAGCATGTCCTCGAGGTGGGCCCCATGTTGGATCAAACTAATATCTGTGCTTTTCCTCATCCAGGCCCCACCATTTGGATGGTCTGGATGAAGCACGACCATCAGGTGGGGTCCACACAGGTGGACGGTAGATAAACCACTTTCATTAGGTGGTCCCAAAACATGTGGACGGCATGTATACACATGTTCATTAGGTGGGCCGCAATAGGAAGAAGAAAAGAGGGGGAGAGAGAGAGAGCGTGTTGATGGAGGGCTCCACCACTATGAGCCCTCCTAGGATTACAGTACATACATTAAGATGGGTCCCAAATGGGATCGATAGGCCCCACTTGGTTCATCACAAAAATCACGATCTAATCCTATAAGCATCCACCGATTTCATTTCTTCTTGGCTCTTTGATCTCCCAAGCTGAGAGAGAGAGAGAGAGAGAGTATTTATAAGGGAAGGGGATGGATGTGATGGATGAGTGATGGGTGTACTTGACTTGAGAGGCATGAGTTGTGTTGACTTTAGGGAAGAGAGAGGTATATGTGAGTGATGAGTTGTACTTGATTGATTGATGGATTGATGTGATGGATGGTAGAGATTCTCTCGGAATTCGCAATGCGAGCGTTTTCCTCAAAATAAACACAGGCCCACAACTCCTAGCTTGGGTATCGCATCGGCGCACGAGACGTAGCGTTAGAAGCGCAGTGACGGCGCGGTCGCTAGGGTACAAGTTTCGAGTTGAGTCAACTCAGATATACGAGATGCGACTTAGGGTCGTGCGCAAACGCCACTTAAAAGTCACGGGTTACCAAAAATCGACGGGAAGGATCGCGGGAGTCTAAGGAACGGTACGGACTAGAATACTATTCACTCTCCAAGTGCAAGGTTGTGATGTAGTAATAAACTCGGTAAAACTGAGGTCGAATCCCAAGGGACTGATACCTGTATGTTATCTGAAACTAACTAGAACTAGAACTAGAATAAGATAAAATCTAAATTGAATATAATCGAGGAATAATAGTGAAATAATAATCTAAAATTTAAAGAATTCAGAGGTAGAAAACTAGGGATTCAGTGGATCCACTTGCAGAGATCAGGGAGACTTTATGCCTGTTTCAAGAATTCAACTGGACTTAGAGTCCATCTTCATCCACTTGAAGGGTGTAACCATGAAATCAAACTAAACTTCCTTTAATATAGTTTTCAAGAGATGAAAGGTATATGAATTAGAATGGATTCCATCACCAAACCATGCTCAGGAGACAAAGCAAACAACAGAATTAAACTAATTACCAACTAATCAATGTATGAAGGTTAGGAAGGGTACCGACATCCAACCATGCCCAGGAGACGATGGTGAACAACAAGGCTTCCAGACGTCATAAACATAAAGGAAAGGAACATGCTCAAAGCCATTGCAGACCCATTGTAATTGTATACCATTAAAAACTAAAAGCATTCCCATAATTAACTAAAATCAAATATCAATTTAGGATAAACAAAAGGCATAAAAGAATCCTCCCATCACACTACAAGCTTCACCTCTTAGCCCTAGCTAAGAGGTTTTTGCCCAACATAATCATGGTGAGGCTAAAAGTCTCTCAAAAGTATTAAAGAAGAATAAAAAATAAAAATAAAAACAAAGGAAAAAAATCCCAGCTGGCTGCCTAGGCTTCACGTCCACGCCCCCTGCCGTGCATCAATCTCCATCTCTCTGTCTTTCTCTCTCTTTATAGCTGCCAAGGCGGTGGAGAGGTCGACTCTGTAGCTCTTCGCAGCATCAAACTCGAAAACATCTTGCACAGCTGAAAACTCCACTGCGTAGGCTCTGTTACGCAGTCAAGATGACATGCCCAGAAAACGGTATTTTCCTTGCTTCCGTAAAAAAGAACAACGTCTCCTGGTACATTTTTGGACGAGCGACATGATGAACGGTTTGGATCTCCCAACCGATCAACGATAATGGCCCACCTGTGTTCGTACGCAGTTCTATTTCGCAACAGAACATCATACGTACGACGCTGTGAAGCTTGTGGGCCCGTGATCAGTGTCAAATGAAAAATCCAGTCCGTTCATTGGATTTATCACGAAAAACCGGTCGAAAATGGTGATATTGGAGTGATTTTTAGTGTGGCCCACTAGATATTTGCTCCCACCGTCCATCTTGCGTTTTGGACAAAGATTTATTGTGATCAGGTGCATGGGACCAAAAGGTCACCTAGGTGAGGATCACGCCCTACCTACGTACACACTGGACGGTTCAGATCCTTCAAATGGTTGATGGGTGAGGCCCACAAGTAACAAACGGTCGGTCGGCGTGCGGACGCTGTTGCGTCTTGATTTTGGAGGAAGAATCGTCAGTCAGCGCAATCGCTAACCGACTTGCTTCGTTCAGTGAACGGCGTGTGCACACGTAATTTATGTACATGCAACGTACATGTGGGGTCCATATTGATGTTCTTGAGACATCCGCTTAGTCCATTCATTTCGTCACCTCATTTTAACGGTTGAGACCAAGATTGAAGCGTATCCAGATATCATGTGGGACCCAATTAAGGATTTAATGGGCTGATTTGTCTGTTAGGACACTTACACAATGATCCAATGGGTGAAATTCGACGTGTACGGTTAATTTCTGATCCTCAAGCCACGTATGAAGTTTCAAGCCGAAAAGATGGTGGAAACCTTGTGATCTCACGTTCTGGCTGACTTTTGGGCCACTTGAGCTTCAGTTTCTAAATTTTCTCAGATCTCTGGCATGTAATTTCGTCGACTTGGTCCCTTGGGGTCCGTGAATTACCTTAGTGCATCCTGAGCGCTAAAACCATGCTTTTAATACCCATTTTCAATTCAAGCTCATAAAGACACCCTGCATCACAAACACGATTAAATCGGGCCATTAAACGGTATCATGCTTGTAAATCCAAGCAATAATTGGGGTCTAATATGTAATATTTAACCCTCAACAAATACGGGCCTTACATTTTATCCACATTGTTGAAACGAGGTGTCTTTCACTCAGTCTACCACTTGAGCTATGGAGGGTCACTATCTAATTGGTGTCCGGTTGGCCCACCACTCTCGACAATAGGAGTTGTGAATTGCTATCTCGGGGCATCAAGCTAGCTAGGGCCACTAATTTATGTAAGAAATCCACTCATCCACTTGTTCATCTATTTTGGTAGCTCATTGTCTAAAAATGAGACGGGTCCAAACTCCATAGCCTTATTATAAAAAATAAATTTAAAAAAAAAAAAAAAGAAGTGATGAGGGAAATGTCTGCAGTTGATACTTTCTTAACTCCACGATAATGCTTATATGCCATCCAAATAATTCACAAGTTCATTCTCATTATTTCCTATGGTATGGTTCACTTGAGCATTCCATTCTAAAATAATTTGTAAAAATGGACGGACAGTAGAAAATACATGCATCATAGTGGGTCCCACATAGCCCTAATAGGATAGTCCGTCTCTAGCCATGTCATGGTGGGGCACAGCCTCAGTGGATCGCAATATCCACGAGGGTGGGTGAGATCCTGGCCATGGGATCCATATAAGTGATTATGCCTTAAATTCATGTCATTTATTCATTTTAGGCATGACCCTAAAAATGAAGCTGATCCAAATCTAAGATGGACCATAATATAAAAAATAGTGGTAATCAAACGTTAAAAACTTATCATGGGCTGCGAAAGTTATAAATCAAGTCGATATTTGTGCTATCTGTACATCCAGATCTTTGTGACCTTATCAACGGGTTCTGGATGGCAAATAAACATTCTAGTGACCACATGGGGGGCATTAGGCGCATGGTATTAGATGGGATTAGGTGGGACCGAATTGCATTAGTATGTGCCAATTTCACTCAATGTTTGAAAAGAATGAAAAAGTTCATAATTAGATTAGAAGGAATTACATTTGTTCCCGTGCCAATTCTGCTCAATGTTGTGTGGGTTATATCCACGTAGTCCACTCATTTTTTGAGATTTTTTTAAAGCATGGGCCAAAAAATCAGGTGTATCTAAAGTTCTAGTGGACCCCACCATAGCAAGCAACAGGGATTGAATATCAACCGTTGAAAACTTCTTTGAGGCCACATAAGTTTTGGATCTGTCTCATTTTTAAGCCCATGCCATCAAATGAGGCTACAAAATAAATGGACAATTTAAATATAACACATATATATATATATATATATTATTCTCAATAATTTTAAATGATAAATGGTATATCTATTCAATGTACCACTTAATTACAAACATATCACGCACTTAAGCTTATCCCATGGCAACAGGGACAATCCATGTAAGGATTATACTTTTCGAACCACATCCTACCTAATCCTTCCCAATACCATGCACTAAGCTTTTAACCGTAGGAATTCAATCAAGACCGTTTCTCGTGGTATGTTCTCCTTAAGATTTTCCTAAAATGAGCTTTCAAAATGGATGGACGGTGTAGATGTAAGGCATATACATCACAGTGGGCCCACAATTAAGGATCCACCGACGTCGGTGGATCTAGGGATCCATCCAAACCGCGCTCGTCGGATTTGTACCCGGTCCCCACACTTCACGGACAGCTGTCGCAGGAACTCCGCGTACTTCACAGGCTGGATTTTTTGTCTGATGGGCCGCCGGATTGCTGAGTGCCATTGCAAAGAGGTTTCATCTCATGTGCCAATTCCTACACGCACGAGTAGTGGTCATTGTAATCGCTCGCGCGTGATGGACACCATGCACGTGGATTGCACACTGACCGTTCCTACAGGTCAGTGTACTGTGGGCCCTACTACTACATGTGTTTTATCCACACCTTTCTTTTATTTTTCAGCTCATGTTAGGACGAGCTAAAAAACCGAGTATATCTAAATCTTGGGTGGACCACACCGTAAGAAATAATGATTATTGATGGAATACCCACCGTTAAAAACATCTTTAGGGTACAAAAATATTAAATTACTTTTATTTATTACTATGTGACTCTATTAATGGATTGGATGGCAAATAAACATTAACGTTGACCCCAGGAAGTTTTTAAGTGGGAGTTCGAACCACTGTTTTTCTTGTGGCGTGGTTCACATGGGATATGGATTTGCCTCATTTTTTAGCTGATGATTTAAAATAATTTGGTAAAATGGATGGACGGTGTGGATGAAACATATACATGTTGTACTGGCAGGGTCAAATCCACATCTAAGCATCTCATGACACGTGTAAGAGATCCACGCTAATTATGGTGGGTTACAGTTGCACCGCAAGGGAACGGACATAGAAAATGAAAATTTTCACACTACACGTACACGTACACGCCCTTGACACCTATCCATTGAAGTGCATAGATGAAAAATCATTCCGGCCTAACCAACAGATAGGCCACCATCTATGAAAAAAGCAGTTTGGAAAATACAACGGCTGAGATTGAAGCCATTCATCAGGTATGCCACACATGTACGAGATGAATAGATGGCTACAAGCAATCTTCAACAGTCCACATTCTACGTCAATATGTGGCCCACCTGATAACCGTAATTAACTTGTTTTTTGACCCAGGATATGTAACCTATGAGACCCACACGATGAATGGCTTGGATGAGACAGACATAAGAAACATCAGGGAATGTAGCCGCGTGTAGGAGAGCGTGTAGAGATTGGCACGACAAAACTTCCAAATAAAATATGGCTTTTTAATGTGACGGTGATCTGCGAGTACGATGGTGGGTCACAAATGGAGAGCAATTGCCTACTTAACACCGACACGACTTAAAACACGAATAATCACATGCGACCGTATCGTATGGCAATTACCATAAGTTAGAGTTGAGTGGGCCCACCACGAAGTGTGATGTAATTTAACCCTTCCATTTCTTGCGGCCCAATTTCAGCACTGATTCGTAACGTAGGTGAGGCCCAAAATATAAAATATGGGGAATTTGAGGAGTGGAATGCCCACCGTAGAAACTTACGGATAGAATGTGGGGTGCATCATTTTATGAATTTATTATCTAATCCATTCACCAGATTTGAAAAACCACAACGAAGGAGCATAGAGAAATTCAAGATATTTGCAATTTTATGTGGAACACATGAAGCGAATAAATAGGTTTTAAGAGTGATTGCACAATGCTTCCAAAGGTGGGTGTCATTTTAGGATAATTCTTGGGATGTACGGTTCGCACGGGGAGACTCACCAGATTCACGGTTTGGATTCGATGTAAGTATCAAGTGGGGACCGCACAGATCGAACGTACGGTAGCTATAATACATTGGAAACGCATGGGATTGGATCATTCCCTCCAAATGAAATAAAATCCGATTAAGGATCAGGTACAGCCCTCACAACCATAAGCTTAGTACTGTACCCCACGGACTTTCAAGCCAATGTGGTAAATGTGTCACATGCTTCAAAAATCTCATCCGTCCAAAAGGTTGGGCCCATCATCAGTATTACTAGTTTAAAGAATCAAGATGATTCATCCTTGAGTTAGGTCGAACCCAAATATTAATCAGATCACCGTCCATTAGCTGATTTAAACGGTAGTCAACCTGATATTGTGATTGGCACGATTTTAGCAAAAGAAGAAATCGACAATGGGACCAATAGATTTCACGGCCAGGATTCTCCACGTGAATGAGAAATTGGAGGAAACAAATGAGGGAGTACAGTAAGCTGATGGTATCTGTACCCTTTCATTGAGAGGTTTGCTTGAATACATCCAGACGAACTGCAATACTATACATTGGGACTGAAACCTTTAAATATGGGAATATTACAATGATCCAAACCGTTTACAAGATGGGTCTCACATAACAAATGACAAATCAAAGCTCTTAAATTGATTTATTTCAACCTTATATAATCTGAATCTTTTTCTTTGAACATGGACCGTCAACACGACTTTGTACAATCAAGGGATTGAAATATTCAATCTGAGACTTTTTCTGAGTATATTCCATCCAAGGGGAACCCTGTCACATAGATGGTCTGGGACATTGAGAAGATTCCAGATCCAACGGCTATAATCCCGACGTATTGTATTGTGGTACATATCCAATTCCATACGTTGGTACTACGACATTGAGATAGTGTACTACTTTGATAACAAAAAGTTCGAAAATGTTGTAAATGTTAATGCTCCCAACTACTATACCGACAGCGCGAAGCCTGGAATGAGGAGAAAAGCAAAGGGTTAATTTAAAACACCTCCCCATGATTTCTGAAAATGGTAAATAACTCCTTAGAGTTTGGATTATTACAGATAAGTCCCCTGTAGTTTCAGATTCGTTTCGTTACGTACTCCCCATGTGGTCCACTAGTGAAAGCGAATTTGGTGGTGTGCCACGTAAAATTACCAAATTCTGTGGTCCTCACCATGATGTGTATTTTATATCCACACCGTCCATTCATTTTTTGAGATCATTTTAATACATGGGCTCAAAAATAAGGTGGATTCAAAGCTCATGTGGACCACACCACATAAAGTAGTAAGGATTGAATATCTACCACTCTTACTTGCTGGGGCTATAAAAGTTATGGATCAAGCTGATATTTGTATTTTGCATTCATCTAAGCCAGTATGATCTCATGAATAAGTTGGATGACAAATAAATATCATAATAGCCCTAAGAAGATTTCAACGGTGAACATCACTGTTAAAAATGCTTTCTATGACGTTGTCCACTTGAGCTTTGGATATGCCTATTTTTTGACCCATGCCCTAAAATAATCTCACAAACAGATGGATGAGATAGATCTAATGCATAAGTTATCTTGGGGGCTATAAAATTTGGTGACGTCAACACACCACTTAGGCATACTACACAATGTGCTTCCTCCACTACCCCCCTTATCTTCGAATATCTTGGCTTGTTTGGTTTTCTTATTTTCCCCTGTAGAAAATAGATATGTGTTGTGCATTTCCAGTAATATGTGAAAGTATCTACATAATTTTATAGAGTTATACAATCAAAATGCTACATGAAGAGCATAAGCTAGATGATGAGATGGGGAGACCAATGACGTAAATCAAGATAAATAAGTGTTTATTATTTTCATGATAATTCCTGCACCACTTGTAACGTGACAAGTGTGATTAGGACTTCAAAGTCTCCAAACTTGTGAAAAAAAATAAAATTATAAAGCCCATCGTAACGTATATGGATTATCTACACTACTCAATCCTTCTGTCACGTTAGTATTAGGCACGGGCCAAAACATATCTATGAATAAGGTTAATCTAAATCTCAAATGGACCACACCATATGAAAACAGTGAGGATTGAATGTTTATGGTTGAAAACTTTTAAGGGTATAGAAGTTCTGTTTTCAATCAAGATAATTTTTTAATTTTACCTTTATCCATGTCTACATGACCTTATAAATGGGTTAGATGACAAATAAACATCTATACAAGCTCAAGGAATGAAAAAGCTTTTGCTTTGAGCTCGAGTCTTAAAATTTTCAAGTAAAATACATGGATAACATGGATAAGTCATATAAATCATGATGGGGCCAGTAATTTAAGTAAGCCATTGTTAGATGAGTTTTCGAGTAGGAATTTCATTTCTTTTCAAACTAATGTAAAAAGTAATAATAACTTATTTATCAATATTTATCAAACATTTGAAAAATCCAACACTCTAAATTATTGAAAATGTACAGGCTTATTATAGTATATGTTTATCATTCAAGTCATTCAATTATTCTACAGTGAAAATGTGATACTCAAGAAAGAAGTTGATTCAACCAATCAATGACTCACAACATAGACGTGGAGGTTTTTAGGTGGGTGTGGCCTGGCCAATGAGAATACAAGCCTGATTTTTTTATTTTTTTATTTTTTTTATTTTTTGGTATTCAACATTTATGCCAAGGGATCCTTTGAACAAGTTCGATACTAGTTATACATATAGCTTCTAAGATGGGTTGTTTTTGTCATTGGATAAAGATTCTTCTTTTTGACACTATTCATGAGATTTCAAATCCCTTGATGTGTTTGGCATCATAAAACTATTAAGGTTTCAAATCCCTTTAAAGAAAAGATTTGAAATTCAAGCTAGAAGCTTGAATTACATCTAAAATCCTTCAAAGAGTTGCATGTGTAACATGTGTGTCACTAAACTATTAATTTATTATGTACATGCCCCATTGATGATATCCCAAAACAATTAGATTATCAATTACATCACCATAATTACTTTAATATGATGATCAGCACCGTTCAAACATTGTCCAGGTAAATCAATAGTTAAAAATAGTTAGTTAGTTACTTGAATGTGTTCTTGTGGCTGTGGCCCATTCAAGAATTGAAATTTTATCATTTCTAGGCAAAGTATATATTTCAATAGACTTATTATAATAATTGTTTTAAACCTTAAAACCTTTTATTAATTAGATATATTAAAGTTAAGTTAGTAATTAATTCAAAGCCCTATAAATACATTGTGCATAACTATTTTTGTATGTCAGGGACTTTGAATCTAGGGCGCCAAACATGGAACATTTCAAATCTAGAGGTTACGAATCCATGCTCCCCAATAGGCCCTGATAACACCAGAGCTGACACCAGAGCTGCCTGTAATAATCCTACCTAAAGGGGGGTATCAACAATTGTCATAAATAAGGGGTGCTGTATTTACCATTGTCCGAAAAGGAAAGTTACAAAGGAAGAAAGAAGGGAGGGATGTCATGTGATTGAGGTACTCTCTCTCCCTCTCTCGGCAGCATACAAAAAGCAATCGCTGGAAGAGAGGGGAAAGGAGAGAGAGATGTAGGAGAAGACATTTCTGCAGAGTATCTTCATCGTGCCTAACGCTCATTTAGACAAAAGGGTCCTCTGGAATTGGGTTTCTGTAGTTCCTGTAAGCATTTCATCTCTCTCTCTCTCTCTCTCTCTCTCTCTCTCTCTCTCTCTCTCCTGATTTGGGGCTAAGGAGTGCCTGTTATTATTGCTCTTGTGTTTTCTGATTTGGGTTTTCTCTGTGATCTGTGATAGCTGTTTTAGATTTGAAACAGTTCACTTTCCTCTCTCCTTCTCTCCTTATCTTGATTTGGGTCTATTCAGTGCCTACTCTTGTTGTTTTTTATTTGGGTTTCTCTCTGATCTGTGATGGCTCCTCTGGATTGTCGTTCTTTGCATTTTCTTCTCTTTAGATTGGTTTCATTTTAAAATGTTCACATTTCTCTCTCTGGAATTTGGTTCATGGATTGTCTTTTATTTCTTTTGTTGTTGTTCTGATTTGGGTTCTCTCTCTTATCTGTGACATCTTTTTTGGATTGTTGTTATTTGTTTTTTCCTTCACTTAGATTGGTTTGATTTAAAAATATCACATCTCTCTCTCTCTCTCTCTCTCTCTCTCTCTCTCTCTCTTATTGGGTCTATGGAGTGCCTCTTATTGCTCTTCTTGTTATTCTGATTTGTGTTTTTCTCTCTGATCCGTGATGGCTCTTTTGGATTGTTGTTATTTGCTTTTTCTTCTCTTAGACTGGTTTGATCTAAAAGTTCATATTTTTCTTTCCATTAAATTTTTTTTTTTTTTTGGATGAATTTCTCATATTACATGGTTTGATACTTATAAATACACACAGATGTGAGGAATTACATGGTTTCCTCAGCCTCAACAAATGTACATTTTTCTGAGGCTCCCAATTTGTTTATATGGGCCATTGTTTGTTTCTCAAGATCATCAATCTGAAGGGGTCCTCCAACAATGGAGGAATGACCAAAAATGTCCCAGATTGGAAGGGTCCTAATTCTTCAATCTCCACAGTTTTTACCGTTTAATGTGGACATATGCAGTTTCTTTTATTAACGGTCTATTCTCAGGTCACTGATAATTTTGGGGCATCCCCCTCCATGATTGGCCCATCAAACCAACGGTCTAGATCAGTGAAACATGGCCCTCATCATAGGCAAGCAGGATCCTCTGTTAATGTACATTTGTTGAATAATCATCCTATACATTTGTTGAGGCTCGGGATCAACTAAGCTCTGCGCTTTGCATCATGGCCCAGCAGTAGTGATATGAAATGAACAGACAGTCCAGATCGATGATTAGCTGTCCCACATCATGTAAAAAGCTCTGCGGGAAACTTCTAACATCCCCATGAAGGTGGCTCATTGTGTATGAAACTGGTATTAGATGGGCTTATATGAGAAATATATATATATATATATATTTTCATTGCTGAGTTGTTTCTATCTTTTTCTCATTTTCAGATGATCTACTGGCAAGGGTTGCACTTTGCAATTTAAAAATTTGTTTTAATTAATTTATATTATCGTCATTATTATTTGGATCTATTTGGTTTTACTAACTCTTTCTATTTGAAATATTGGTCTCTTTTTCCTGTTATATGCATCTTCTCCTTATGTTAGTTTACATATTTCTCTTCCATGGGCTTATATACATGTATCAATTGGTGGGTGCTAGGTGCATTTCTTTCTTTAATTTTAGTATTGCTAGTGTGGTGTTTTTTAATGATTTTCTTTGATGTAGATTATAGTGTTTCTGGCACAATTGGGTTTGCAGTGCTCTTTCTTATTTGAATATTTGGGTTTCCTTTTATAGATCTAAGATTCTAATCGAGTTGCTTGGTAGTTCTTGAATTTGGTATAATTCGTAAATCTCAAATGGAGAATTGCAAGGTTAATTGGAGCATTCTTCCTTTTCATACGTTTCTGCAATATCACACTGAGATGTAACATCATGAAAAAGTAAAAACCCAGATAACGAAAAGGTTGTGGTGCATGCAGATTCGTACTTGCCTTCGACTTGGTTGTTTTAGGATGCTTTAGCTGAAATGGTACTAAATCTGTTAGTTATACTAAATTGAGATGTAGCTAAAGCATCCTAAAACAACCAAGTCGAAGGCAAGTATGAATCTGTTAGTTATACTAAATTGAGATGTACTGGTTTTGGTCAGCAATACAATGAGGCACCAGATGATACGAGACCTAAACCTACCGATACAGGCAATGTATTCAATAACAGCAACGACCACCGTTATTATGGTTATGATAAAGATCATAACGGCCATTACAGCTTTTTTGTTTTTTTTTTTTTTTTTAAAAGCTGTAATGGCCCCATAATGTACCCGGAGCCGGGCCCAGCTAAGAGAGGTGGGTTTAGGTCTAGATACTAAGTTCATGGAACCCGACCTGGATCCAGTCATATCTGGGTACCTGGAGGTCTTAACCAAGATAAATTGATTTACTTTGCCAGTGGGACGTTTGTGATGCACTGCTAGCTCCAACATCCACCCATACAGAGCATATATCGCTTTCTTTTCAAGTATAAAAGAAGAAACATCATTCACTGCATCATGCGCCCATACATTTTAGCATAAAGAAAACTTTGAGTGATACAATGATATGTCGGAACAAAAAAATTTCGTTTTGGGATACGCTTGACTTAAGCCACTCAAATTGTTGGGCCCAGTTTAGATGGCTTATAATTTGAAAGTTACACTGTTTATATTTACTAACTGGATGATTGGTTGCAACTTGACAAGCGGTTAAAATGAAAAGCATCCAATGGTCTGAATTTTATAAGAAAACCATATTTTCGATGTTGACCTATCTAACATGGGCTACTGAGATGGTTCAACTTGAGTTATATAAAGTCATGTTTACGATCTGAGTGCCTGTGTATCAACCATTGCACCATATGGCATATAAATAACTCCTCAATTACAAATGTGCATGGTAAGGTGTTCTGTGAGCTGAGAAATGATTTCATATACAGCAGCTGTATGTAAAAGTGACATGCAGCCAGTTCTTTCCTGACAACGTGTCTCATAAGTAGAATATCTGATCCATGCAAAAGATGGGTCACACCATGTTGATCATCTGTTATGGAAATGAGGCTGATCCTCCACTCATTCTCTGGACAATACCAGTATGCCCTACTCTCAGCTGTCCATTGATTTTGATGTATTTTACCCTCAAAGAGTCCAGCCTGATTTTCCCACTGGCTGGTGTAATCCAACTTTTTTCACGTATTGGATGTCCTATATATGTGATCTACTGGTGGGAAAGGAAGAATCATATGTGTTTGCATACAGCTTCTGTATTTGACCATTTCTAATACAAGCCAGAGGTTTTCATCATTTACCTTCTCTTCCACCTCTGTCTTTTTTGGTAAAGCTTCTATTCCTCTTCAACCCATCTCTCATTCACATTCAAAGAAAAAAGACTCTTTCACTCCTTGAAGATCTTCTTCTTTCTTTCTTTCTTTTTTTATTTATTTATTTTTTATTTATTTATTTTTTTATTTTAATACATGGCAGCCTTATTTGAGTGATTTTGGAAAAAGATAAATCATGAGATCTCTTCAGGTCTGAGATGTCAAAATGAGATCTCTTCAGGTCTGAGATTTCAAAATTAGTAAAAATTTTCTTTTTAGTTATCTTTTGCTGCAGAGAGCATGCTATAGATGATATTATTAATATATTAATATGTTATTCATGTTAATAGTAATGGGTACTCATGTGCCTGACCCAACCCTTTTTTCAATGGGTCTAAAGCCTGCTGCTGCTGCCATTCCCTTACCCCTGCTATGGACCTTATGGATCATGTCTTGCTAGTCATTCCTAAGGCCCTATTCTCAGTAAAGTGAAGAAGCTTCCACATCTCATCTCACCACCTCGATCCAATTCCTTTTATGTCTTCTCCCACCTCTTTTCAGGCCCTAAATCCTATTCAAAGTTCCCCTTCTTACTGGAGCCGTCTTTGGTCTTTATTCCCATATGATCGAACCATTTCAATCTGTTACTTTGTCAATAAATCTCATATTGGAACTAATCCTCAACTGCTTTGGATAACTCCATTGTTAGTTCTACCATTCCCAGCTTTCCTACACGTCTGTCTCAAATTCTCAGCATCCAGCATCCTCTCCTCAGATTGCCTTCTAATTGCTCAATACTCTATACCAAAAAGCATAACCAATCTAATAGTCATTGTATAAATTTTACCATTAGAGGCTGTAGTGGTCTTCGATTAAGTTGGGATAACATGCATATACTTACACAGTATGTTGTTCATTATATTGCATACATGATTTTTTGTGATTGTAATCCCAGATCTTTTAATTCCAGATAATCTATGATGGTGATTGTTGTGATTCGGTTCAGTTCAAACTCGTTTGGTAAGAATGGATGATCAAACCAAGAATTTTGAATTTCAAATTGCTCTAACACCAATTTTAGAGGTCAAAGACTGAAAAACTCCATTTTCAGCGGGCTAGGCAGACTTTATCACCAAGTTTAGAGGTCTAAAAATCTCAGTTTTTAGCAGATTAGGCTGACAGACAGCATTCTTATTAAAGAATGGTCCAGTGAAGCACTGAATACATTATGCATGTCAAGAACACCTACAAATGATAGATTCTTATGTTTTCCATTTTCCTCAGAAAAAATTCACCTTAAAAAGTGGCTCTGATACGTCTGACACTGGTTTTGGGCTGGGCTAATACGCCCCACCAAAACTATTTTCGGAACCTCGGTTTCATAACTGCCTCTTGATTATATTTGCTCAGCATGATATCTGTGTGAAAGCATCACTTGGAAAATTTAATACGCATACTTTAATCTAAAAGATCTATTGTTATGGATAGATTGCAGCCATTTACATATGGGGTCGTTAGCACCTGATACTGAGGCTGTAGGCGCAGAGGTTTATGCAGTTTTGGGTCTGAATGGATCACGCAGAGGAGCTTCGGAAACCCCTCGGGTATTGTCGCTTCTCTCATCTCATCTTGAAAGATCTGTTCAAAAGAGTGAGAAGATACTGGAGACAGCAAAAAAGAAAGAAATCATTACAGTTTTCCATGGTTCTAGAGCACCCAACTTGAGCATTAGGCAGTACATCGATCGAATTTTCAAGTATTCAAACTGCAGCCCGTCCTGCTTCGTCCTTGCATATATTTACATGGACAGATTCCTTCAACAACCAGACATTCATCTTACTTCCCTCAATGTCCACCGGCTCCTAATCACGAGTGTGATGGTAGCAGCCAAGTTCATTGATGATGCGTAAGTACTGCATTATTGTTCCCTGATATTTCATTTGTTCTCACTGCAATGCTTGAATTGTGGCTTTCACCACTGCGTTTTCCACCATTTTCAAAATTCTGGTCACTCATCCACCACACACTAGGCATGCACGTAAGACCAATCCAAAGAATCCAAATCTTGGCCGCTGGTGAGGATATAGCATATCCTGAGAAACACATTGATCAGACAATCTAACCATCTGATTTGTTGCATTTTGACCATTGATACCAACTGGATTGTTAGGAACTTAGGATCGTCCGGAAAAGTGTCACCTTCTAGATTCGCTACAGCCACAATGGGGCCATGATTTGGACAGTCTGGACTGGCATACATGAATGCCATGTTATAGCAGATGAGTCACCACCAATTAACACAGTAGTCTAGCCCTTGAATTATGGTCACAATCTAGTTCCTTATAAATTACTCGCCTAATTCAAAGCATCCTAAATTATGATGTCAAAAAGATAATATAGAAAGTCTTGGGAAATTCTTTTCTGTATAATAATTAATGGCATTTTTTCTGGAAATGATCTATAATTTGTTAGTCATAAGCCTTCTATTTTGATTGTTTCCAAAAAAATAATAAAAATAATAATAAATGAATCATCTTGAGCTAAGCTAGGCTGTGCGATAAAGCTTATTTACACTATACATGCCATGCATGTGCTAGCATGGCATGGACGTGCGAGATCCAATACATCCATCAGGTTGGTCCGACCTTGTAAATCTTTTCCCAAAAATAAATCTAGCATGTGGGCCCAATATCAGAAACAGCTGGATGGGTTCGAAGATTTGAGCCAAGTTTTTCAGAGCTGTACATTTGTTTTGCTAACTTTGCCCACCTGACGAGTGGATCAACCTGATTCTGGGGCTAGGATATCAATATAGTTGTACTGTTCTGATGGATGGATTTGATCTTGGACTTGGATATGCCATCACATGTATGGTGTGTACATGAGCTTCATTGCACATGCATGTGCGCTTGGCAAAACTCTATTATCTTTATATCTTTCTGGGAATTTTTTAAAAAAAGTTGCATAGAAGTTACTAGGTTGCTCAAAATTGATAATTTTTAAAGGGGTGACTTCAATTCACCTAGTGGGCACAGAGAGTCGGTTCACACATCTTCCACAATTTAAAGGTGGTAAGCAGGAATTAAGGTATTCAATAATGGTAATGTGGCTGTAACAGCCAGCCTTATGGCCGTTACAATACAGGTTGCAATGGCCATTACGGTCCTCCTAACAGTAACAACCGTTTCAGCCCTGTAATGGTTGAAAATTTTTTTAAAGGAAAAAAAAATGTATGGATCCCCATATTGGCCTGTTAATGGGCCCTTAATGGTCACTACAGTTTTTGTTTTTGTTTTTGTTTTTTCCGAATTAGGCATGGCAGGCCTGTGTTGCATAATGGACACCCCCGTTACCATTACTTGACAGCTGTTACGGCCGTAACGTAACCATCTGTGAATACCATGACAGGAATCTAGAAATCATTTCAAATTGCTAATTTTCAAAGCCTATTTTGAAATGATATTATGATTTGTGGCCACCATTGTGAATGGTGAGCACCGGCTCTCAGTCCAAAATGTGCATGCACAAACTTTTTCCAGTTTTAATGGCTCAAAGATTACAAATCCTTCATCATCATCAGTGCTTGGTCCCAAGAATTACGGGTTGGCTTTACAAATCTTTTTGTCAATCAAAGATTTTGAAATAGGATTCATTCTTGTAGTTGCTTGGCATAAGTTAAACAACCAGCTGCCCACCTAAGATTAACCCTCTTCTTCTACCCGGGGAACTCACCAGTAGGTGCAACTGCTGCCAACAAATGTGATTTCTAAGGCAGTATTATTCTCATTCAGCCCAATACCCTTGGAAAATAAATTTGTGAACATAATCAGTGGCATTATGCTGATGTTGATGTTTATTTTGTGAATAATCCATCTTGGTTTCCACCAAACAATAGGTACCATGGGTTTTAGACTTGGCAACTTGGATTGACTCATTTGGTCTGGTGTTGAGTTGCCACTCGCTTAAGTCGGGGTCATGGTATTGAACCGGATTGGGCGGGTACTGAATATGAGTCAATTATCTGAGTCATATCAGACTAATCCAAGTCTTAAAACCATGATAGGTATCTCTTTATCTTTACAGGTGCAGGTATATATCCGAGTCGTATCAGACTCATCCTAGTCTTAAAACCGTGATTGGCAACTCTTTATCTTTACGGGTGCAGGCATGCCATGGGTGCATATCACGTGTATTTGGTTTGGGTTGAGGTCGGGTTGCATCTGGTTGAGGTCAGGTTGGGTGGGTTTGGGTCCAGTTGAGGTCAAATCGGGTGGGTTGGGTCTAGTTGAGGTTGGTCCAAGTTGGCTCGTGGTATTATTGAACCAGATCAGCTAGTACCGAATCTGAGACAAACTAAGTCATATAAGACTCGTCCGAGTCTTAAAACCATGATAGGTAC
This sequence comes from Magnolia kwangsiensis, assembly GCA_037074715.1. Classification (NCBI taxonomy): domain Eukaryota; kingdom Viridiplantae; phylum Streptophyta; class Magnoliopsida; order Magnoliales; family Magnoliaceae; genus Magnolia; species Magnolia kwangsiensis. Next base: position 23,160,261 of record CM073579.1, read on the forward strand.
CTCTTCATCTTTATGGGTGCAGGGTTTGCCCAATGTATCATGTATGTGGGGCTGCAACTTGGTTTGGGTTGACCTGACCCAAACCCTACTGACCCAACCAGAGTTCTGGTCAGGTTGGGTTCGTGTTGGAAAACGCCAACCCCATTTGAATTTGGGTTGAACAAATTTGGGTCAGGTTAGGTCGGGTTAGGATAATCACATGTATTTGGGTTGGGTCAAGGTCGGTTCAGATTAGATTGTCAAGGTCCCTGGGTTTGATTCGTGTTGGAAAATGCCAACCCAATTTGAATTTGGGTTGAATAACTTCGGGTTGGGAATAATCACATTTATTTGGGTCAGGTTGGGTTCAGGTTGGGCACCTTGGGTTGGAATTCGGGTCAGGTTGTGGGTTGGGTCCTCTTCAAGTCAGGTTGGGCTTGGGTTGACTCGAGTTGTATCCTTACATGTATGCATGACACCCATCTATGCAAAAGATTAGCCCTTTAGCAAATATCACATGGCACGAAATTAAGGCCATTCTGCTCATCCAGTGGTCACATTGAATTGGACCATCAGCAGGCCTTATGTAAGCCATCCATTATGTTCATCCCCATGGCCTGATTGCTGAGTGAACCAGCCTGAATTTTGTCACAGATCATCTTCATGGTCGGCCACACCTTTCACATATGAACCCATAGCGAAGCCCATATTCAATGGGGGGCAACCTTTTTGCTAGTTTCTTCTATTAGGATTGAAACTGAACTAAAGTTGAAATTTCCTGGCACCGTTGATTTTCCATATGGTATTTTTCTACGGGCTGGAATCGGCCTCAATAAGACCACGAGGTCTTGTGCGCTGCTCACAATTGTAAGTATTAGGTGCAACATGAATATATTCTAGTTTTTGACAATATTTCAATAGAAGAAATTCTTGAACCTTGCTGTTTTGTCTTTTGGCATGGTTAGGATTGTCCTATTGGAGATATTCCATGATATGGTCCATCAACAGTGGGGCCTAACAGTCCAGTGGTCTGGATCACCGAACCACAGGACCCTTGGCTAAATTGCGAACTTTATTATACAGTGGATATTCTCATGGAGAGGATCATTTAATTCTGCATAGACGATAGATAGGAAGGGCTGTTTGGATTGGTGGAATCCTCTCGACAACCGTGCAAATGAAATTGATTTCCAGAGATGTGATGTTTTCCTCTGTTTGTGGAAATAAAATAATATGTGGAAATCAATTCCTCAAAATTGCGATTTCTGTTTCCACTTTAAAACTTGTTAAATCTACATTTCCACGGGAAGCAACTCTTGTTATTTGACCCTTGACCTTTTAACATTTCTACGGAAATCATGTGTTCTAAAACAAGCAGGTTATTGTGGATTCAATTTTCATTTCCTCAGATGTGACGTTTGGTTTTCCATATCCACATTTTAGTTTAAACCAATCCAAACAGTCCCATTTCCAGTATCTCTCACTGCCTTGTGCATCCCTTCTGTATGTGCTAGCTACTCATCCTCCACTATTGGAATTGAACATGCAGATTTTTCAACAATGCATATTATGCTAAAGTTGGTGGAGTAGATGCTTTGGAGATGAACAGATTGGAGCTGAAATTCCTGTTCAGTTTGGATTTCAGACTCCATGTGAATCTAGGGACATTTGGGAGGTACTGTTTGCAGCTGGAGAAAGAAGCTACTGGAGGAGCACATCAGATAGAGCGGCCGATTCAGGTATGCGGATTGAAAGGCTGGCCTAACAAGGAAGATTCGAAGCGCCAACAACAAGCCATCCAGAGATACAGTTGCAGAGCTGTCTAGCTACATATTTAGTGTTACGAATGTGGTCTTGTGGGGTAAAAAAATGAAGTAAGATCTTAAGAGTGCTTGTATGTTCAATGTAAAATTATGATTGTTACATGGACAGCCGAAGGGGTTGTTCTTCTGGTCTTGCTCCATAGAATTTGTAACAGAAGATACGTATTTTTGTATGTGTAATGCTCTCTTTATCCCTTCCCATGTCACATTTCTTGCCAAGGCATCTAAGAATGAAAATTTGATGTTAGGCTGTGTTTGAAAATTACAGTATTTGAATTGTGCAGAATCCCAGTGATAGCAAATGCACTTACTTGCAAACCATCAAAATCATGGTCCCGTCATTGATGTAGACTGATAATCAAAATGATCAGACATTCCTAGTCATCCAATTGGTGGTCATGGATGGATGTGTTTGAAAGCAAATATGCAACAGGCTGGATTCAACAGGCAAAATCATGACTAAGACGACTTCTGTGCAATTCACAGGCTGGTGGGGCCCATGATTTAGATGGTCTGGGTGGGCATTCGTGTATGCAACATGTACAATGGATGAGTTACTATCATAACCATTTGATTGTCTAGCCTTCTTGCAATTAAATGGGAAAATGTCTTGTTTTGGTATCGAAAATGTCTCAGGTTTAAATCTTTACAATGGGCCCCACAAGGGGGGTCATTTTGAGATCAACTGAAATTGGAAATCTTTCATTTTATAAGATAGTTCATGGCTTAAATTTGTTCCCACAATGTAGAAATCAGGATGGAATAACTTCACTAGAATTTTACTTCTGCAAAATAAAATATCACCAAAATAGAGTTCTAAGGGTAATTGATCATCATCAATCCCTGTTTTAAATATGCGGTTGAGAATAATGGATCCTTAGGTCCATGATCTTTACGTCCATACTTAAAAGTGATGGACGGTTTCACATTCATAATGAGAATGTGGCTCTCGACAATTTCTTGACGAGTAATTTCTTGGGACATTTCCAAATTTTGGTTTTTTTTTATGGAATATATTTAGTATATGGGAAGATACTTGTCACTATGATATTATGATGTCACCGTCCCTGAGAATATGCACTTTATACTAGGCTTTTCAGCTCATAACAGTGGAAACCATGACAATTGATCCATCGGATCAAGAGTGGATGGACCATGCCCCAAAAATCATGTCTATAAGACAATCCAAATCATTCAAACAATGACCAAGATTGGTGGATAGGATCTTCCAACCTAAAAGATTCTTGGGGCATTGTCAATCCGCGCAAAGTCCCAATAGGCCAACAGTTCTAGATAAGTGAACAGCGGGACCCCCTTGTACAATGTGAAAATTAAGTAAAGGATCATATAATTCCTCATCTTAATTTAAGTAGTCATGAATAATCAAGATCTCAACAACAAATGAAATGCGCAATCATATGATGCATCGGTTTAACATGTTTATAAATATCAATCCGAGTTGCCTGTGAATCTCCTCATTGTGACCAAGACCAATTTGGAAACTAACATGGGAATTGCAGAACAAAAACTACAATCAATTCGATTTGATTTCAAGAGGAGTATCCTTCCTAAAGAGAGACAGAGTCGCTTGTGAATTGGCAACTAAAATGGGAATTGCAGAATAAATATGTAATTACAAACAAGCAAAAACTGCAACCACTTGTGATTTGTTCTTCAAGAGGAGGAAAGGAGCAGCTCTTGTTTTCAAGAAACATGAGATTTGCAGAATACAGTCCACTCTGTTTGCTTGTATGAATTTTACTCACTTTGATTTGATTTCAAGAGGACTACCATCTGTCGTAACATCAAGAGATGGAGTCACTTGTGAATCTTATTCATTGATCAAGATCTCCACAAGCAACAAAAACTTCAACCGCTAAATTACTTTTTTCCCCAATAGGAGAAAAGTAACATTCGTCGTAAACATCAAGAGACAGGAGAATTGCATAATACAAACTGGATAGGAGAAAAACTATATTGGTCCTGAACATCAAGAGACATGAGAACTGCATAATACAAACTAGTTCGCTTTTATGAACATTCCTCATTCAGTTGCTGCTTTCAGATTATATAAGTTGGGATGAAGTTAACCGAACTGGCAGCCATCCACCATAGATTCCTCTTTATACATAAAAGAAAGCATCTGCCAGTGGTTAAAAAATGCTGATACAAGAGAACGACTGAAAGTTTCTCGTTTGTCAAATGTTATCTACAGCAACAACAAACACAATAAACAGACAAAAAGAAGAAGAAGAAGAAGAAGAAGAAAAGAACGTTATTAATGTTACACGAATGACTGAATACTAGCTCTTCTTCTGTGGTTCAACAAAATCTGTCGAGCAGGGGCCATCGTTCCTGACACTTCTTTGCCTTGCTGAAGTCTACTGTATGCTTCTGAAATAGCTGATGATGAATGCTGTTGTGCAGCTGGCGAGCTAACAACTTTCCGCTGAACACTCAAACAGAATTTGTTGAGTGCCTGTGTATTTCTCAGGCCCCTTAGGTTGAGTGGGCTGGAGATGGCTAACCGTGACCGTCGTGGAGAAGTGACAGTTGGCAGCTTTGGAACCCATGAGCGTTGCTGTGTTGGGGGGCTGAAGAATTTGCTGGCACTGCTGATAATGCTGCTGCTTCTTTTACTGTCTGGAGTCATTGCCAGTAATGTCGGTTCGGGCAGCGGAGAGAATATCCTTGATCGCCTCCGTGGGTCCCTCACAAAAGATTTCCGGCCCGCCATATTACCACCATTGCTTATATGCGAGGAGTATTTTGTAGAAGTTGCAGTGGTAGCATTGGTTGATACAACCGCGATGGAGATCCGCCTCTTGGGCTGCATAGTTTGAGGGCGTGCTGAAGTGGCCAAGGAAATCCGGCGTGCTCTCATGGGAGGCTTGGCTGGTGGGGAGACAGCAGGTAGTCTTGGTGTAATGATCATGTTCTCTTTGTCTTCCTTTGCCGGTTGGGGAACAGCACTGATCCGAGTGGGACCCATGGGAGGCAGGACATTGGTGATTCTGCCGAGAGGTGGCCGCAACTTAGATGGGAACAGAGGTGGTTTTTTCTCATTCTGGGCTGCCTTCTGATCTTTGGCAGCAGCTCTATTTTCCTGTTGCAGTCTGGCTTTCCTCTCTTCGGCTAGTTGGCTCTCAAGTTCTTTAACCTGTAAATTATAAAAACCGAGTGATTGCCTATCAGCCGCAGATTTAGACTGGCAGAAGAGCATCAATGTACAAAAATATATAAATGCTCAATTGAGCTAAACAATGTTTTTTTTTTTTTGCTTTTCTTTTTAGTTCTGCAATCTAAATCAACAGTCGGCCACCTTTATCAGATCATCCAGTGGGGAACAGCGCACACACACACAGAGAGGGAGGGAGATGGCTATTATGCGCATATATGCTTGTATCCATTGTACATAAATAAGATAAAAAATACAAAACTTCAACTGAAACAATTTTGAAATTTTTGTGTGCATGAGTGATAATGTATATTGATAATCAAGTAGAGAATGGAATCCTCTACAACATTTGTTTTACGCAGAGTATAAACAACCAAGTCTGTGAGGCCCACCATGTTGTATCTGTAAGGGATTGTCTGCGAGTGGGTAATTGGTGTGAATCGGCTGTAATTGGAGCATTTGGGGGAGTATTTGATGTGAATCCAATTCACATCAAAATATACCAAAGTCCATTTTTCTTTTTCTTTTTTAAATAATGGAAAATCCATGTGATTCCATTTCACATTGATTCTGATACCACCTATTATCACCTATTCACAAGTTACGGTCCTCTTTCTCATTCTCTCTCCACCAATGCATTTCAAATAATGGAAAATCCATGTGATTCCATTTCACATTGATTCTGATACCACCTATTATCACCTATTCACAAGTTACGGTCCTCTTTCTCATTCTCTCCACCAATGCGTTTCAAATATAGGCTGACAAACACATTCACATGGATTTTAGTGGACTCCAATTACACGCTGCCAAACAAAATTGATGATTCCAATTCACATGGATTACATGGTAATTGCTAGTGCATAACATCAAATACATGCTCCAAATAACCTCCTAAAATGAACTCCGTCTTCTATCATGTTATCTCCATGATGTTAGGCCCAAGGGCCAAAAATCAGCTAGATCCACACAGGGGGATTGGACGCCAACCATAGGATTGTGTGTGGCGTCACTATGGTGTATGTCTTTCATCAAACCCATTTATCAGGTGTAAGTCACCGGGATGAAGAGAAGATACAAAACTCATATGGGCCACACTGTGTGAACTTAACAACAGTTCTGGGAGCAATTTTACATCGTTCTCATTAGTGTGGCCCATATGAGTTTCTAATCGGACTTATCTTATGAATATATACTGTCCATATAATGCTATTATGTACGGAGTAAATTTTACATATACAGCATGGTGGACCCCACAGAGCCCGAGTGTTTTATGCCTTTTGCGTAAAACATGTGTTAGATAGACGAATCCAGTCCAGAGCCTGAGTGTTTTATGCCTTGCGTAAAACATGCATTAGATAGACGAATCCAGTCCATCAGGTAGTGGGTTAATATTCTCAAATCCTTCCTTTCAAGTAATCCATATGTGAATTGGTTTCTATCCCAACCAATCCATGTCATTATGTGAATTGGTTTCTATCCTAACCTTCAAATTTTTCTTTTTGAATAAAACAGTTTTTTTTTTTTTCCCTCCAAAACAATAGTTTAATTCAGCTTATCCGCAAAAAAACTATTTCTATTGCCAATCTTCTTAAGTATACAGAGTTTTAAACAATGAAGCAATCATACACTTTCTTTCAAAAAATACGGAGTTTTGCTAACTACAGGCAGGCACATTGTGAATGAGCCATACCCCAAAAGCCACCATCAGAAAATCTTAATCATACCATCAGAGAGATTACTTTGTTGTTGAATGTGGATTGTTAATGCAACTGTCAATTTGGAGGCCACAAGTTGGACGGTTAAGATAATCCAATGGAGACTTCTGGTGTATGCCTTAGGCCAACCATCAGAAAATCTTAATCATACCATCAGAGAGATTACTTTGTTGTTGAATGTGGATTGTTAATGAAACTGTCAATTTGGAGGCCACAAGCCGGACGGTTAAGATAATCCAATGGAGACTTCTGGTGTATGCCTTAGGCCAACCAGTTGAACGGACAGGATCACAGAAAGTCAGTGCCCCAGTTGCAAAATCTAACAGTGTTTGGCCAGGTCAAGCACCAGATAATGTCTCAAAAGAAAATTCAAACCATGCGAAAAACAGAATGAAAAAAAAAAAAAAAAACATGTATTTCAAACTGCTTTCTACCTTTTCCTGAAGGTTTCTGCACAGCTGCTCCCGGGCGGCAAACTTCAATTGCAATGACTGCAAGCTGTCCATCATTTTCTTTGTTTCCTTCTCATCTTGCTTCAGCTTCTCTGCCTGTAAAATAAAATTAATGGCAACCCCCATGAAAAACTCATTCGACTTGGCATTTTCTGGGTTTTGTTTCTTCTATTTTACACATCAACTCTAGAATGAGATGGCATTACCATCTGTTTGTACTTGAAAAATTCCATAGGGTCTGACTGTTTACGGGCTGGGCCATGCTCGATCCCACGAACCCGACTGGCGAAATTGAGTGAGCAGAGAGTCTCTCCCAAATCTGTGGCACTTGGGCTGATCTGAACAAACATCAACGTCTTGCAATCTCCACCTGTATTTGATTGTTAGTTCGTTAATTCATAATTATCCAGCCAATCAAGCAACTTAGCAGGTGAGCTGTGTGTGAGAACAGATAAGCAACTAAGAGGGTTAGCTGTGGGTCCAATCCATTGGATTTGTAAAATAGTACTCTTTGTATATGTAAGCAAGCTAGATCACCCGAGTGTGTTTCCCGCCCATTTTATTAAATGAAGGTGACCCATCTACCACACATGGTATAAATGCACACGATATAGACCGGGGTCCATATCCATGAAAAATCACACCCAGGACATTTTGTGGAATAAATGCACACGATATAGACTGGGGTCCATATCCTCGAAAAATCACACCCAGGACATTTTGTGGCCATATGGTTTTGAAGGAAAATGATCAGTGGTCTGAATTCAACGGCTGATATCAGTAGGGTGCCTTTTGTTGTATGCTTCAGCCACAATATTCGATCTTTGACCATTTTTCAGTTGAATATGGACAGTTGCCATCTCTTTTCTCAACCGCCTAATTGCAGGCGAACAACAGAAAAGGGCTAGGATTTATCCTGTCAAGGAGATTATTCTGGCATGGTTTGTCCATGAATCATGTGGGCCCCACGAGTACTAAGGAAAATGCCTACTAGTAATCTAAGATGCTTACCTAGAGAACTCTGCAGCAAATGGGTGAGCTTTGAGTTCCTGATGTTTGAAAAACAAGAAGAGTATTGTATTAGCATGCTAAATAAAGAGATTGTGTGAGGATGTTGATAATGAACATTTTATTTCGGACATGCCTGTATGGTATGTGCGGATTCTTGGATGCAAGCGCCGAGATGACATCACCAAGTGCTGACAAGGACTTGTTAATGCACTGTGACTCTTTGAGCCTTTCTCCCTCAACTTCAGTCTTCCCCACACGTTCACTGCCGGCAAGATCTACCAGCCAGAGGTGGCTTCTGCTTCTCTGCCCATTTACCAGATTCTCCCCCCTAATGGTCACACGCAACAAGCTGCATCCAGGGTATCTTTGTCATTAGGCCAATTGGGATAGTTTAGTTATCTCGCTCACAATGATTGCATCATGATTTGCATGTTAGGAATGACCCAGAATGAAGCACCCACAATGCAGTAGGTGGCCCACCTCTCTCATCACCATCCGGTCACAATGGGACATTCATGGGATTCACACACCACATCTGACCATGACCGGACAATCATGAGATTCACCCACAATGATCTTCTATTGTCATGTATCTCAAACATTTGTGTGTGACCAACTAATTGCAGATTCACCCACAATAATCTTCTATTATGTATGAACGCAAGAAACACACCCTCATTTTGAAAATATTAGAGAAAATAAGGTTCATGTTATCCTAGTATTAATAACGATCCAAGCTTATTTGACTAGGTCACTCGTTCATCAAAACAGACAACACTCGGATGAATCGAAGAATTTTTAATAAAAAAAGAAAAAGAAAAAGAGAGGGAAACAAAATAAAAGTATAACTTATTACCAGTGCGAGCGGCTGCTGAGCTGGTTGGCATTGGTTGATCCAACCGCTCTATTTCGGGTTCCAGCTTTGAGCAGTTCCCACACCTCATCTGTGTTGAAAACCGGAGCTTCAACCAGCCCTGGGACTTCCTGCGTTCCCTCTGCTGCTTGCTTTATCTCCAACCTTCACACGGGATTTACAAAACAACCCACAACATATAAACATCTTCCATTTGTAATTTAACTGATCAATGCGATGACAATGCATACAAGATGAAAGGAATCATATGGTACCCACACCCACTAATCATATTGTTTCCGAAGGCGATCTTCTCTACATGTGGGGCCAGTAGTTCAGTGGCAATCCAGACAGCTAAGAGCCCCCTCCACTGTGGGATGGGAGATGTCCCATAATTTCCCAGATTGGAGAATCTCTACAAATAGATGGTTTATGATTTTTTTTTTTTACAGCGATGGTAAAACATGAACCAAAGATAGATGGACAGGAATCTTTCAACCTAGGAACTTTTTCGGGTCATCCTCCATCCACAGTGGGCCCATCAGATTAACAGTCTGAATCACCATGCCATGGCCTCAATTCAAACTATACATTGTTTTGGGAGATCCGTCAGGATCCTATAGTACACCAATAGATAATTATCCATCATTTATCTTGTTTTCTTTCACTTTCATAACTTTAAAACAAAGGACTACTTACTTCTTCGCTGGTTGATTCGAATTCTCAACCAGAAGATCTCTAATTTTCTCATTATAAACTTCCAACATGCTCACAAGCAACTCGTAGCGCATTGTAGCCTCTCTTTCTCTCGAAATCTGAAACAGCTTTTCCAATGTCCTGTAGTTAACACCTCTGTTTTCTGGTGTTCCTTCCATCGTAAATGTCTTCCCCGTTCCAGTCTGTCCATATGCAAATATACAGACATTGAAGCCGTCCAACACCGACGTTACGATTGGCGATGTTTTTGCAAAGACGGCCTCTGTAAAATATGCGAAGAATATAAAGAATCAATGCTTGGCCACTGCCTAGACATTAGAAAGTATTAAACAATCAATGCTTGGGGCTTAAACTATTTCGGGCCATTATTCTGAATATGTGGGATCCAGACCTTTCATCTGCTGGCCCAACCACGATAGCCGATTGTGAGCTTCTTTGGTTGCATATGGAGTGTTGTCTATATTCTATTATTGACCATTTTGCAAGCCAGCATCAGATGGCCAGGATTGTCTAAAGTGGAATTCTCACCGCATCATACATCTGTGGTTGGGCCCATAAAGTGAACAGTTTGGAACACCGAAAGGTGGGACCCACCTATATAGAATGCTCTCAAAATAAAATTCTCATTGCATCATACATCCATTTTGCAGGCCAGATGCTGGCCAGGATTGTCTAAAGTGGAATTGTCACTGCATCATACATCCCTGGTGGAACACCAAAAGGTGGGACCCACCTATATAGAATGCTCTCAAAATAAAATTCTCATTGCATCATACATCCCCATTTTGCAGGCCAGCATCAGATGGCCAGGATTGTCTAAAGTGGAATTGTCACTGCATCATACATCCATGGTTGGGGCCCATAAAATGAACAGTTTGGAATGCTAAAATGTGGGACCCTGCTATATGGAATGCTCTAAAAATAAAATTGTGGCTGAAATCAAGAAATTGGTAATGGGGTTTCCTCTCATTACCTTGATTATCTTGGGGGCCGAAAACATGGTCGAATTTGAACTGTTTTTTGGAAGAATCGGAGCAAATAATCTGCAACTCCGTTTCTTGGGCTGGGTCAAAATCTAAGACACAGGAAGAACCATTTGCAAATTCATCCGGGCTTAAAGGTCTACATCTGCAAAAGACCCTGATGTTGCCTTTCAGCTCAATTACTTCATTGTAAAGACGCTTCCGCTCGGAGCTCTCTTCAAGGTATTTTTTCTTCAGATCTTCGTACTTAAACCCTGAAAATCCAATAAACCAATCTATAAATAAATAGTCCAAAATTTTAAAATGAAAAAAGATCAGCCATCAATAGAAGGAACACAAACCAAGAGACTGAAGGGCTGCAGACAGATCAGTGCTGGGAAAGGATACTGAAACGATGCTCTTTACTTCTTCTGATAGGACCACATGCTCCATTTTTAACATCTGAAAGAGAAAAAAAAATGGAGTATGATTTTCAAATGCAAGTATGGATAGATTTTTTTAGGCTGTTTTGCTCATTGCAATTTCAGGAGTGGAGAAAAATAAATTGTGATTTTGGGATTTGGACGCTTATTAGGATTTCCGAATTTCTGTTTCAGGACTATTTCATGTTTGTATGGGAAAGAAGAGTGCAACTGTATTTAAATGATTTTAGAATTCACCTTGATTTTAGTGCTCAAAGCATCAATCTTCTGCAAAATAGGGGGGTTCTGCTCCTGATCTAAAAAGGGGTTTTTTCTAGGTTAGGTCTGAAAGCTCACAAAAAAGACGATGGAAGAAGAACAAAAAATAAATAAATAAATAAATAAAAATTTACAGGTAGGGCAGCTTTTGATACCATGATTTGCGTTGATGTCGCCTGTTGCTGGTAGGGTTTCTTCGGTTTGATCTGAAACAAAACCCCAATAACAACCATTCACCGAAAAGGAAAAAGACCAAAAAAAAAAAAAAAAGAAGCAGAAAAAGAAATCTCAGAACATTTAGAAGAAAGGGATTATGGGTTGGGGGAGCTTGTATACCATGATCTGAAACGATACCGTTGTTATCAGATTGGGTTTCTTGCGTTTGATCTGAGAAACAAAAACCACAAAGAACTCAGATAGATCAATAACAAGAAAGAACTAAAAAAAAAAAAACAGAGTGAAAAAGAAAAGAAAGCAGCCCAAAGGAAAATGTAAAAGACAGAGACTAACCTTTTATACAGTGATCTGAAATGATACCACTTTCTTCCAAATGGGTTTCTTGGGTTTGATCTGAAACAGAAAACCCTGAAATCTAAGATCATTCCAATCATCCAAAGAGGGGAGAGAGAGAGAGAGAGAGAGAGAGAGAGAGAGAGAGAGAGAGAGAGAGAGAGAGAGAGAGAGAGATTTTGTACCGAGATCTGAAACAACATCAGAATTATCTGAGTGGGTTTCAGGGGTTTGATCTGACAGAGAGAAAAATATATATAACCATGAAAAGAGAAGGAAGAGAGAAGAAGAGATTGGTAGGCTTTTGGGGGTTTTCTGTACCTTGATATGGCATTGTTTCTTTTTGTTGAATCTGAGGAAGAGAGAGGGCCATTGCAGCTCTTTTCTTCTTCTTCTTCTTCTTCTTCTTTTGCTTGCAGAATCAGAGCTTGATGATGATGATGAAAGAGAAGGAATTGAAGAGCTTGGAGAAAGAGAAATGAATTGCAGAGAAACGCTGAGAGAGAGAGATTGTGAAAGTATTGTGAAAGTGATTTTCAGTCTTTCTCTAACGGTCATATAGGTGCGGGGTCGTTTGGAATTTGAATTGTAAATGGATTTGAGCCGTTGGATTACAATGAGATCTAACGGCTCTCGTTTGGAGCCTGGTTTCTCAATTCAGGGCCCTGGCTATTGCTTGTGAATGACCGGAAACTATCTCTGACGTAGCACGAAACCAACCCTCCTTTGAATTGGGAGCGGATTAGTTGCGGTCCTTACCGTGGGGCTCACCTTGATTATGTATCTTATATCCACGCCGTCCATTCGTTTTTATAGATCATTTTAGTGCATGAAACCAAAAATTAAGCAGATTCAATTCTTAGGTGGGCCATACCATAGTAGAGAGTATTGATTGAACGCCCTACCATTAAAAACTTCCTGGGGCCCACGAAATAAATCTGGACGAAGAAAAAAAATATATCACATTGATCCAAAACTTCCGTGGCCCATTAACGGTTAATCACCACTTTTTTCAATAGTCTGGTCCACCTGAGAATTTGATCTACTTCAATTTTGGTTTCACACCCTAAGATGATCCGGAAAAACTGATGGACAGCGTAGATATATAATAAAAACATGAAGGTGGGCCCCATGGTAAGGACCGTACCATATCCACTCCCCTTTGAATTTGGGCCAATCATTCACTCAACTTCGTAAGCGGTTTCGTCTGCCACCATTGGACAGACTCAGTGCAGGGCGGGGGCTCTCTCGGGTCCAGCGTGATGCATGCGTTTTATCCACGCCATCCATCAGTTTTTTCATATCATTTTATTCAATGGGCCCAAAAATTAGAAGATCCAAGGCTCAAGTAGATCACACCACTGGAAGAAATGCTTATAATGTCATCCACTGAAATGAGACCTAACGGCTCTCGTTTAGAGCCACGTTTCTTAATTTAGGACACTGCTTACTGCTTTTGAATGATTGGAAACTATCTTTAACATTGCACAGAATAGCTTTTGAATGATCGGAAACTATCTCTGACATTGCATAGAATAACGAAACCACCCCTCTTTTGAATTCGGAGCGGATTAATTGCGGTCCTTACCATGGGGCCCACCTTGATTATGTATCTTATATCTAAGCTGTCCATTCGTTTTTATAGATCATTTTAGTGCATGAGACCAAAAATTAAGCAGATCCAATTCTTAGGTGGGCCAGACCATAGTAAAGAGTATTGATTGAACGCCCTACCATAAAAAACTTCCTAGGTCCCATGAAATAAATCTAGATGAAGAATAAAAAAATATCATATTGATCCAAAACTTTTGTGGCCCATTAATGGTCAATCACCACTTTTTTCAATAGTCCGATCCACCTGAGAATTTAATCTACTTCAATTTTGGAGTCACACCCTAAGATGATCCGAAAAAATGGATGGACGACATAAATATATAATAAAAACATCAAGGTGGACCCCACGGTAAGGATCGAACCATATCTGCTCCCCTTTGAATTTGGGCCAATCGTTCACTTGGTTTCGTAAGCGGGTTTCGTTTGCCACCGCTAGACAGACTCAGTGCAGGGCGGGGGCTCTGTCGGGTCCAGCACGATGTATGGGTTTTATCCACGCCGTCCATCCGTTTTTTCATATCATTTTATTCAGTGGGCCTAAAAATTAGAAGATCCAACGCTCAAGTAGATCACACCACTGGAAGAAATGCTTATAATGACATCCACTAAAATGAGATCTAACGGCTCTCGTTTGGAGCCTGGTTTCTTAATTTAGGACATTGGCTATTGCTTTTGAATGACCGGAAACTATCTCTAATGTTGCACGGAATAACGAAACCACTCCTCTAAATTCGGGGCGGATTAATTGCAGTCCTTACTGTGGGGTCCACCTTGATTATGTATCTTATATCCACACCGTCCATTCGTTTTTATAGATCATTTTAGTGCATGAGACCAAAAATTAAGCAGTTCCAATTCTTAGGTGGGCCATACCATAGTAAAGAGTATTGATTGAATGCCTTACCATTAAAAACTTCCTGGGGCCCACGAAATAAATCTGGATGAACAAAAAAAAAATATATCACATTGATCCAAAACTTCTGTGGCCCATTAACAGTTAATCACCACTTTTTTCAATAGTCTGGTCCACTTAAGAATTTGATCTACTTCAATTTTGGGTTCACGCCCTAAGATGATTTGGAAAAACGGATGGACGATGTAGATATATAATAAAAACATCAAGGTGGGCCCCATGGTAAGGACCGTACTGTATCCACTCCCCTTTGAATTTAGGCCAATCGTTCACTCGGCTTCGTAAGCAGGTTTCATCTGCCACCGCTGGACAGACTCAGTGCAGGGTGGGGGCTCTATCGGGTCCAGCATGATGTATGGGTTTTATCCACACCGTCCATTTGTTTTTTCATATCATTTTATTCAGTGGGCCCAAAAATTAGAAGATCCAAGGGTCAGGTCGATCAAAGCACCGTAAGAAATGCTTATAATGACATCCACTAAAATGAGATCTAACGGCTCTCATTTGGAGCCTGGTTTCTTAATTTAGGACACTAGCTATTGCTTTTGAATGACCGGAAACTATCTCTAACGTTGCACAGAATAATGAAACCACCCCTCCTTTGAATTCGGAGCGGATTAGTTTTGGTCCTTACCATGGGGCCCACCTTGATTATGTATCTTATATCCATGCCATCCATTCGTTTTTATAGATCATTTTATTGCATGAGACCGAAAATTAAGCAGATCCAATTCTTAGGTGGGCCATACCATAGTAAAGAGTATTGATTGAATGTCGTACCATTAAAAACTTCCTAGGGCCCACAAAATAACTTTGGATGAAGAAAAAAAATATATCACATTGATCTAAAACTTTTGTGGCCCATTAACAGTTAATCACCACTTTTTTCAATAGTCTGGTCCACCTGAGAATTTGATCTACATCAATTTTGGGTTCACGCCCTAAGATGATCTGGAAAAACGGATGGATGACGTAAATATATAATAAAAACATCATGGTGGGTCCCACGGTAAGGACTGTGCCGTATCCGCTCCCCTTTGAATTTAGGCCAATCGTTCTGTTGAGCCCGTATCCTAGTGATCATTCCTTTCCGTAGGATCCCACGATTCTCCCTATCGAATTCCGGCAACTCGCGACGCGTAGATAGCATTTGCGCACGCTCTTGAGTCACATCTTGTAAACCCGAGCTGACTCGACCCAAGACCTGTGCCATTTCGATCGCGTCGTCGCCGCGGTTTCGACACCACGTCTCGTGCGTCAATACGACGCTCAGATTATGAGATCCGACCCGTGCATCATCTCAGCCATTGATCACTTGATCGTGGGACCTACCTATCTCTGTTGTTGTATTTCCCTAGAAAACTATAATTACAATGTTGTCACCCTAGGGGTGACATCACCCTACCCTACCCCTAGTCATAATTCCTTACAAGCAACCACTCATTCCCTTTTTCCCTATAAGTCAACTTTCCTATCACCTCACCATCTCTCTCCCATCACTTCTCTTACATCACTTCCTCTCTCATCTCTTTTTCTCCAAGCAATTCCTCCATGGAGCAACCCATGTCTATGGCTCCCATGAGAGAGCTAGTGTGACCCACCTTACTAACTCTTATCTTCACCATCCATGATCCATCTCAACCGTTGAAGTCCGTCCATTGGGGTTCTAGCATGCATTGGCGGAAGAAAGAAGAAGAGATCTTAAGGTGGGTGCTTCTCTCTCTCTTTTTCATTTTGTGTGATGTGTGGCCCACTTGGATGGACCCCATCTTGATGTATGTCTTATCCAAATTGTCTAAGTCATGTGGACCCTACCTTATGGATGATGAGAACACACAAATATTAGACCCATTAGGTGGGCCAGGTTCAGGACTCACCTTGATAAAATGTGGACCACATACATGTGGGACCCACCATGATGCTTTGTTTATCCATGCCGTCCAGTGTCCCTGGACGTTGGACGTGAAGCTGGCTAACATGGAGTGCGTGTACTGACATGGGTGTGTACTAACAAGCATATATATATATATATATATATATATATATATATATATATATATATATATATATATATATATATATATGGGAAAAGGTACTATGCGCTCGAGCTCACGAGTCTGTCCCATGAGGTCAAGTTGTGTGGGACCCACTGTGATGCATTTTGTAAGACCCGTATCCTAGTCCATACTGTTCCGTCAACTCCTGCAATCCTTCCCAACAAATTCTGGGAACCTGCGACATGTAATCGATATTTCACACGACCCTAAGTCGTATCCTATAGATTTGAGTTGGCTTAATTTGAGACTTGTACCATTGCAATCGCACCGTCACCGCGGTTCCAACGCCGCGTCTTACGCACCGATCCGATACCCTGACCAGAAGATGTGGGCCGGCGTTTATTTCGAGAAAATACTGCGCTTTTGCAATCCCAAGAAGAGTTATCTTTACAGCATGTCCCATCAATCAATCAATCATCTCATGTCAAGTACAAAGCAACCCATACTTTCTTTCTCCACAAGTCAAGCAAACCCAAAAGTCAACCAATCCATCACCTCACCCATCACTCACATCCATCACCCATCTCCCATCACTTCTCTTACAACCACCCTCTCTCCCTCTCTTTCTCTTCACATTTTCCAAGCACCAAATGAGCTCACGTCCAAGCATTCCATGTGAGGGAGAAAAGTGACTTTGTGTGGCCCACCTTTCTCACCCCAAAAACCATCATCTTAGCCATTCAAACCTCATCACCCTCCATCAAAGTGAAGCATAAGGAGATTGACTTTCCAACGGACTGAGAAGATCGAACGGTGGGTGATTCCATAAGTTAGATTTTATTGTTTTGATGATGGGCCAAGTGAGGCCTATCGATCAATGGTATGAATCTCACTTTGGACCCTAAGATGTGGCCGATGGCCCACCTCGATTATCAATATCATTCCATGATGGGGCCATTCTCCATGGACCCCATCATGATGTTTACTTTCCTAGCTTGAATAGAGGTCATTTAGACTGTCTATTTTAGTGGAGAAGAAATCTCCACCGTTGGATTTTTGATTTAATAGCCCACATGTATTGGGAACCACTTGATGTATGATTGATTTCAAGGGAGGGCCCATAGTGTCGAGGTCCCTTCGTCACGCGTGTCCCACTCTCTCTCTCTTCCTCTCTTTTTCATTTTCTTTTCTTGTGATAAGATGGCCATGTGGCTCATCAGGGTGGACCCCACTATGAAGCATGACTTTTATCCAAGCCATTTATAAGTGGGCCCCACCTTATATGTGTTGCACCCATATCATCCATCATTTGGTGGCCCACCTGAGCAGGCCCACCTTTGCATCTGTTATGCCCAAAACCGTCTAGAGTCTGGACGTGAATCGGAAAACACAAATATAAGCTTGGTTTAAGCTTTTATGTGGACCGCTCATGTAGGCCCCACCTTGATATATGTATTCAATTCACGCCGTCCATTCCATCCCCTAGCTCATTTTAGGCGTTGAGGCGAAAAATGAAGCTGATCCGAATTTCTGATGGGCCATAGCATTGAAAACAGTGTCTACCATTTAAATCCACCCCGATGTTTTGATATGCCAAAATGTATTCAATATTAGGCTTGTTTAACTTGTCCCGAGCTATGGAGACCAATGGGTGGGGTGGATTTTGTTGATGCGGGCTCGACCATAGAAAAACCTCAGAAATACCCATTTTTTTTAAAAAAAATAAAATAAAACATACAACAGCAGCTCAGAGGCGCAGGCGCTGCCTGTTGTGTATGGGCGGACGGGCCAGGGACTACGGCCCCCACCATGATGTGTGTATGACATCCAAACCGTTCATATGGTGGGCCCCCTCCAAAAATCAGCCACATGCAAAGCTCAGGTGGCCCACATCATAGGAAACAACGGTGATTAAATGTCTGCCATTGGAACCCAAAGTGGTGTATTACAGAAGTTTTGGGTTCAATATGAAATTTATTTTTCCTTCATCCAGGTCAGCGTGACCTTATCAACAAGTTGGACGGCGTACAAACACTATGGTGGCCCCATGTGGGACCCACAATGATGTATGTGTTTTATTTACACCGTCCACGATCGTGGACGGTGGAACCCACCGTGTATGTGTTTTATCAATGCGTCCAAGAGTTTGCTGGTCGGCCAGTAGGCTCCACCCTGGATGTATGTGTTATATCCCAACCGTCCGTTCAATTGGTGGGCCATGTGTGTGGACCCCACCATGATGCATGTGTTGCATCCAAACCGTCCATTGGCCAGCTTGCCTTATAAGCTTGAGACTAAAAATACGACAAATCTATTTATCAAGTGGACCACATTATACAGTGGGTTTGAACTCCACCATTAGACCCTTAGGCCACCAAGTTCTTGGTAACCTTATGAACAGATTGTGTGGGAAATAAATGTCATGGTGGGCCTTGGAAATTTTAATGGTGGAAATCATTATCCCACTTATATTTAGGGTGTGACCCATTTGATGTATACATGGGGCCCATTGGTATGGCCCATTTGAAGTATATGTAGGGCCCATTGGTGTGGCCCATTGATTTATATAAGGCCCATGTGATGGTGTCCATATGGATGTACCTGTGGCCATCCGTGGAGGTCCATCTTGATGCATTTGTAGCCCATATTTATGGCTCGTTGTTGAGGCCCACCTTAAGGTGTATGAGGTCGTTGTTGAGGCCCACCTTACTATGAATGTAAGGCCCATATTATGAAGCCCATTGTGATGTATTTCCAGGCCCAGGGGTTATGGCCCGTTGCAATGTACATAAGGCCAATTGATGTGGCCCACTTGATTTATATAAGTCCCATATGATGCGGCCCATTCAATGTATCCAAGGCCTATGGGTCAAGGCCCAACGGGATGTCCTTAGGGTCCATTGCAATGTTTGATTCCCCATGGTTTATGTAATGATATTTATGGCGGGTCATGCCTAGGGAACAATGATGGTTTGATGTCCACATTGTAAGTACAATGTTGGTTAAATGTCCGCATTGTAACTCTTCTTAGGGCCCATTGATAGGCCCATACTTGTTAATAATTCATCACTTTATAACATGCTTAGTATAGCCCCATGATTCATGCCCATATGCATCATATGTATGCTTGATATGAGGAATATTTGATCATAGCATAAGCCGTTGGGCTGAGACACTCACGGGACTCCTTATGAGACAGAGTGCCCCTACATGAGCGCGTGGTACACGCATGATTGCTGCATGATTTAATGATGTGACTCATTGTCACGCCCCAAACCCGAAAATCGGATTCATAGGAATCCCGATCGCCGAATCCGGTGCCGACAGCCTCCGTAGTACCCCATTCTCGGCTCCTAGCATTCATATGCCAGGTTCCGATCCTGGGATCCTACAAGGAGGATTTTTTTTTTGTACATATAACTAGTAATAAGCATAACCACAAGATTACCCAATTCACAACAGCAACATTGTCATCACATATTCACTAATATAATCATTTGAATACAATACAAAAAGGAAAATACATAAATAGATAATCAA
This sequence comes from Magnolia kwangsiensis, assembly GCA_037074715.1. Classification (NCBI taxonomy): domain Eukaryota; kingdom Viridiplantae; phylum Streptophyta; class Magnoliopsida; order Magnoliales; family Magnoliaceae; genus Magnolia; species Magnolia kwangsiensis. The sequence continues at coordinate 23,180,229 of CM073579.1, forward strand.
GCTTCAGAAGACCACCGCACGCTCCAAGCTCAACACTGCTGCAGCCTAACATCACCTGCACGCATCTATCGTGCATAAGCTTATAGAAAGCTCAGAGGGTGGTGTAAGTGTGTGCACAAGGTAAGTGCCAAGTATTCAATACAATGCTATAATCATACAATACCGGAAAAATTGGTAATCCATAAACCATACAATGTCTAAATAAGCAGAAACACTAACAAGAGCAGAAATTATCAGAGTAAGCGGAAATACTGACAAGATGTAAGTCATACGATAACAGGGTAAGTGGAAGTATGGACAAGTCTATAAGTTAATCAATATCAGAATACGCAATATAGAACAACTATGCGATAAGGAGTCATAAAGAGCTAAATAGCAGATGTCGAGAATGCAATGTAATGTACAAATCCTGCTAAATCTATCCAGGCCATATAAGTGCAGAAATAACAACCCAAGATGCCATATGCCTGCGGACGTAATGTAATATGCGATGCGAATGAAATAACCATGCTGGAGTGTGAAGTCGGGATGATAGTACGTAGTATCGCAGGCTATGGGGTCCACCACAAGGGACTTCTATCCAAACCAGTCCTATACCTAAATTTGGATAGTCAGACTCATTGTGATAAACTCCTGATCTCAGGCTAGTCGCGCGCCCAACCGAAATCCTTGCCATAACGAAGGTACACAACAATTAGTTGCGCACCACCAGCCCGAGTGGATAGTGAATGAATGAATGAGCATGCATCCCCTACTCAATAAGTCCACATGTCAGTACGGTTCCTCTCTGAGAAATCACCGGGGTCTAGTACACTCTAAACCAGATCGCCGCCACATCGCGCGCAATAAGGTAAGTGGAAGAGACCTCACTATCCGTCTGCCAATATCGGGCTCGACTCGTCGATAGCGGACCCATTCCTCGAGCTGGTCAGACTTAGCCTAGCATTGCCCCCTCCTCTCGGGCAGGTAAGGCCGCACCCCCTTCCAACCGACCACGAAACAGTGGAGAGCGCAGCCATCTGGTAATCGGCACACGGCGCTCATCTACCCACTCGGTCTAGACATTGGAACAACCTCTGGAACCAAGAGGGTTTAGGGACTTTCACCCAGGGATATCTATAGCACCCCATGTAAAACAGATTTTCGGTGTCTCATCTGGCCATCCACGATATGCCTGTGGAGGCTACGGCCCTGATGTCGCTAGGGCATACAGTAATCACAACACACAATGCAAGATGCATGAGTCATACAATCCAGTCATGCATCAGTCCTACGCATACCGTGCACTCATGCGAGACAATCTCCGCTTATCAGGGAGTCTCATATCATCCTATCCAATGACATATGCAATGGTCAATCACATCTCATAACAAACATGCAGATGATGCGTATGGGCATGTATCATGATGCTATGCTGACACATACTCATAATCAGTATCAACAATCGGCCTCGATAATGTGGACATTTAACCAACATTGCCCTAAGGAATGACCCACATAAATCCAAACATATAATGGGCCCACGACCTTACACAACGGCCTAATATACAACACAATGGGACTTACTCAAGGGTTACATGTACACAACAGGTGGGCCCTGCTCATGGGCCTAACATACATCACAATGGGCTTTTTCACCCGGCCCTCAAATGCATCACAATGGGCCTCATCACCTAGGCCTCAATATACATCACACTGGGCCTTAGACACGGCCGAATACACATCACGTCAGGCCTCAAATATGGGTCGCATGTACATCACATTGGGCCCCTACAATCAAAATCAGCAATCGGCTGGTAATCGGTCATGATAAACGGCCTCGATCGCTAATCGGCAATCGGTCAGGATAATCGGCCTCGATCGCTAATCGGTAATCGGTCATGATAAACGGCCTCGATCGCTAATCGACAATCGGTCAAGATAATCGGCCTCGATCGCTAATCGGTAATCAGTCATGATAATCGGTCTCGACCGCTAATCGGTAATCAGTCATGATAATCGGCCTCGACCGTCAATCGACAATCGGTCATGATAATCTACCTCGATCGCTAATCGACAATCGGTCATGATAAACGGCCTCGATCGCTAATCGGCAATCGGTCAAGATAATCAACCTTGATCGATAATTAGGTATGATCGATAATCGGCAATCGACCATGCAAATCAGAATCGATAATCGGCCTTGATCGATAATCAACCTTGATCGATAATCGACAATCGGCATGACAAATCAGAATCGGTAATCGATAATCGACGCAAGGCGGGGTCCATAGATGGACGGCCGATGATGGTCCAAGCATTATCAATGAGGCCCATTCGTTTGGGTTAACCCACTAGAAAATGATGAGAATGGGCCTAAACAGGCTTAAGGGAAGGTCACAATGTGGACATCCAACCATCATTACCCATCAATGTGGACATTTAACCAACATTGCTCCGAAGGAGTAGTCCACATAGAAGCAAACACATAGTGGGCCCACGCCCTCGCACAAAGGCCTAATATACATCAAATGGGCCACACCAATGGGCCGCATCACATGGACCTCGAACACATCACAATCGCCTCACTTATGGCCCTCATATACACCACAGGTGGGCCCTACACATGAGCCTCAAATACATAACATATGGGCCCTACACATGGGTCCATTATGCATCAAATGGGCCACGTATCTGGGCCTTGAATACATCAGATGTGCTGCATCATATGAACCTATAATACAACTCAATGGGCCACTCCAAAAAGGGGCATAAATACATAACAGGCGGGCCCTGCACGTGGGCCCAATATACATAACAGGTGGGCCTCCAAAATTCAACAAGTGGGACTTGAATATTCATTAGAGGTGGGCCTTGTACCTATAGCAAGTGGTCTACACATCATAGCTGGGCTTACCAGAGGTCCAGCTAAAGAACGGCTTGGATAACACACACATTACGATGGGTTGCATCATTAGGCCACACCAATGGGCCTCATATACAATAAGTGGGCCACATTAATGGGCACACTAATGGGCCATAAGTATATCAAAGTGGGTCTGACAGATGGGCCACAGACACATCAAAGGTGGGCCTCATGGATAGGCCATAAACATATCAAAGGTGGGCCTAATAACATGGGCCTCATATATACATCAAATGGGTCACCCAATTGGGCCTTACATACATTGTGATGGACCATAACCCATGAGCCTTGCATACATCATAATAGGCCGTATCTCATAGGCCTTACATTCATCAATGGGCCGTGTTATTGGGCCTCACTAATAGGCCTTATGTACATCGCAATGGGCCATAACCCATGGGCCTTAGAATACATCAAAATGGGCCCAATAACATAGGTCTTACATTCATATCAAGGTGGGCCTCAACAACGGCCCCATACACATTAAGGTGGGCCTCAATAATGGGCCATAAATATGATAAGATGGGCCTTATACATATAACAAGGTGGGTCTCAATGGATGACTACAAATAAATAAAAATGTACATATAATATACACAATTGAATCATATCAAAGATCAACTGGACCGCACCCAAGTAACAGTGGCAAGAATGGTTTCCACCATTGAATTCTCAAGGCCCACCATAGCGTTTATTTTCCGTCCAATCTATACATAAGGTCACAGAGACCTGAATTAAAGGAAAGCAATATCCTACTTGACCAACCTTTTGACCCAAGGGTTTTGATGGTGGACAGTTAGTCCAACACTGTTTCTATATTGTGGTCCACATGACTCTAGATCTGCCTTATTTTTTGTCTCAAGCCTTAAGTCTTATTTCAAAATGGTTGGGACTGTTTGGATGAAACACATGTATTATAATGGATTGCATCACATACACCAGTGGGTCGCACTTGGGGCCCACCATAATGTTTTCTTTCTATCCAACCCTGTTAATGAGGTCATATGGACCAGGGCCCACCATAATATTTAGTTTTCCATCCAAACCTGTTGGTAAGGTCACATGTACAGGGGGCCACTGTAATGTTTATATGACATCCGAACTGTTCATAAGGTCATCCAGACCTAGGGCCCACTGCACTGTTATATGACATCCCAACTGTTCATAAGGCCATCAGGGCCCACTATACTGTTTATTTGCATCCAATCTATGCATAGGATCACGTGGACCAAGGGTCCACCATAATGTTTATTTAACATCCAATATGTTGAGGAAGTCACGTGGGACGTGGGGTCCACCACCCAACTGCTGATAAGGTCGCTTGGACCTGGGTGTAGTGGAAAAATAAATATCATCTTAATTCAAAACTTCTGTAAACAAAAAATTTGAGTTTTAATGGCAGCCATTCAATCACTATTTTTTTCCTATGATGTGGGCCACCTAAGCCACCTATACAGATGAAATTTGGAGGGTGGCCCACTACCATAACGTCCCATGAAATGGACGGTGTGGATGCTCCACATGCACCATGGTGGGGACCTGAGGTGGGGCCCTTCTCCCTGCCCATTTCCTACAAACGGCGGGACGCTGCAGCAGGCAGCGTCACTTCTCTAAAAATTTTTTTTTTTGTTTTTTTTCGTTTTCTTGCAGTTTTCACAGGTGGGGCCGTCATCAGGAGAATCCACTCCGTTGGATGGATTCCTGGACTCGGGACAAGTCTAACAAGCCCTGTTTGAGTATGTTTCGGTGTGTAGAAACATCATAACGGCCCAAACAATTCATAACACTCAAAACCACTAGTTTTCATAAAATGGCCCACAGGACATTTAGATTAACTTCATTTCTCGGCTCAACGCCTAAAATGATCTGAGGAAGAGGATGGACGGCTTAGATTGACCACATGCATCAAGGTGGGCCTTACATGAGTAGCCCACAAAAAAGTACAATATAATTATTATATTATTATTATTTTTTTTTTTAATTAGCTTGGTGGTACTCACCCATGTCAGTACACATACTCCATGTTGGCAGCACTTGTCTCACGTCCAGCGTCTGGCTGGGATAAACACATCACAGTGGGTCCCACATGCACGTGGCCCACTTGCATATATGCATGTATATACTATATTCCATATATATAATATATACTATATTATATATCACATAGATATATTATATAAAATATAATATATAAAAGAATGGGGTATTGGATCCATCTAAACAGCGGATGGTGGGGATCATCACCTGTAGTAGGGTGGGCCACACCGTCTGATGTTAATGGACGGAGTAGATATAACACGTATTGGTGGGATCCACACCATCACAGTAGAAAGAGAGAGAGAGGCACCCATATCATAAAAATGGAGAAATCTAACCTAAAGATGCACCCACACTATAAAAATGTAGAAATCTAACCTATAGATGCACCCACCTTTGATCTTCCCTTCCTTCTTTCGCCAATGCATGATAGAGCTCCAAAGGTACAATTTCAACGGTGGAGATCGATTTTAGAGGGTGGGATTAGATGGTAGGAAGGTGGGCCACACTAGCTCTCTCATGGGGAGCTTGGACGTGGGTGGCTTGGGAGGAAAAATGTGAGAGAGAATGAAAGAGAGAGAAATGAAAGATGTGATGTGAAGAGAGAGAGAGAGGGATGGATAAGAGAGTGATGGAGTGATGGGGAGAGAGATGGGTGAGGTGATGGGAAAGTTGACTTTTGGGGATGGGTAGTTGTACTTAGGGATGGGTGTACTTATGACAAATGATTTGATTGATGTGATGGATTTTCTTGGGATTAGCAACGCGCGGTATTTTCCTTGAACTGAACGCAGGCCCACATCTCCTGGCCTGGGTATCGCCTCGGCGCGTGAGACGTGGCATCGGAACCGCGGCGATAGCGCAGTCGTACTGGTACAAGTCTCGGGTCAAACTGACTCAGACCGACAGGATCTGACTCAGGATTGCGCGCAACGCCGGTTGCAGATCGCGAGTCGCCGAAAATTGATCGGAATGACCGTGAAAGCCTTAGGGACAGTACGAATTAGGATACGGGTTTTCCACTCATGCATCCCGCATATGTATGACTTGATCATTGCAAGCCCTAGCGACATCAAGGCCGTGGCCTCCACAGGCACATCGTGGATGGTCGTATCGGATACCGAAAATATTGGCTCTAGCATTGTGGGCACTTAGGATGTCCTTGGGTCAAAATTCCTTAACCTTTTTAGTACCAGGAGATGCTCTAACATCTAGACCGAGTGGATACCGAGCGCCCGAGTGCCGAATACCAGTAGGCCACGTCTCCCACTATGTTGTGGTCGGTTGGAAGGGGGTGTGGCCTTATCTGTCCGAGGGAGGGGGCTATAAGCTAGGCTGAGTTTGACCAGCTCGTAAATAAGTCCGCTATCGACGAGCCGGGTAGGTATTGGCAGACTACTGGTCAGGCAGATAGTGTGGTCTCTTCCACTTGCTTGACTGTGCAGCTAAGGAGGAGGCAGTCAGTGTGAGGTATATTAAACCCCGATGATATCCAGAGAGGAACTGTACTGATATGTGTACTTGATGAGGACTGACATGCTTATTTTGCATCTCACATATGACATTTGGCTACATAGTCTTCGCATCGCATAGCCTTGGTATGGCAAATAGCATTCATACCTTGCATCATATAGCTTTGGTACAGCTGATAGCATTAATGGACTTACTACATGTTTCCGCATTACTCTAATATTATATACTGGATACTTGCCTTGCACACACACTTACACCACCCTCTAAGCTTTTATAAGCTTATGCACGACCATTACATGCAGGTGGCATTGGACTGCAGCAGCGCTGAGGCAGGAGTGCGTGTCAGCTTTTTTTTAGAGTTTTTGATTACCTTGTATTTTCCATTTCACACTTGTACTTAAAGTTTTTGATATAGTGGATATGTAGTGATGTTGTTTTGTGACTTGGTTATGCTTGTGGTTATGCTCCATTCAAAAAAAAAAAATTCATACTGAAAATCCTCCTTATAGGATCCCAGGATCGAAATCTGGAATGTGAGTATCGAGATCTGTAACACCCCGGATTTTTATCAACTTGGAGTTAGGCGTCCTTAGACAATGGGTCAACCATAGCACCTTGGTAACTTCTTAAAACTCGAGTCCAAAGCCAGAGAAATCATTTAGAACCTAATTCTTTAGAAATTTAATGTGAATTAGCCAGCACTACACTAGATTTCTAGCAAAATTAGCACCAACCACTTTAAATATGATCTGTAAGACCCAAAACCTCTAGAATTGTTAACGCTACGTTATCCTGAAATCTATGATCCAACTCTAAACCCAGTTGCTCCTGGGAATGCTTTGTAACTTTGTATTGGTTCTAGACCGCGCATCGAGAGTCTGATATCTATGAACTTAGACCATTACGACCGCCTAGTTGGACTGACAATCACCTAAAAAATCAAGCCCAAACGATGTCCTGAAACTATTTTATTGAGCCTGGAGTAAAGAGAGTAGGAAAATGAAGATTTTTAGAAAATTAATTCTATTTTTAAGTAATCTGGAACGTTCCACTTGCGCGCTATTTTTAAGCGTTCTGCCCGTTAGAATTCGACCCAAATTCATCCTCGGATCAGGATAGGTGGCCCGTACATGTCATAGTACTTGTAGCTCTGATCGAGTTCCCGTAACCGTTGAACTGAAACTGGTCCACCACGGTCGATCTAGAAACCCGACCGGAATGAAAACTTAGCTTGACCTAGATCTAATATTAGAGAGCTTAAGTTCGACCACATTTAGTAACAGGACCTCCAGAAGTGCTCCGTTGGATCGGAACAGACCCGATTTGGTTATAACCTAAGTATACCTTGGCCCCAAGTCTATTTTCGTCAGTTTTGGGCTTATAAAAAGGCCTTAAACCCTCTCTCACAAATCCCATAGAATTTCCGAACCCTAGCTTTCCAAGAGAGAGAAAAGAGAGAAAGCGAGGGAGAAGTTGGTGCTGCTTCCTGGGATTCTTCCCAGCTTTGCTAATCCACCTATCCGTATAGCTATTCCGACGTTTCTGATCCCGTTCTTAGGTAAGAAATCCTAACCCTAACCTGTTTTGAAGCTTAGACAAGTTGTAGGAAAGTTGTAGCTAACCCATTTCATGTCATAGGTAACGTATCCGCCGTTGACGAAGACACATCGTCTGAATCATATCGAATACACATTTTCTGGTTTAAGGTGCGGACTATATACATTTAGGTTATAGTTTTCAACACTTTTAATGTTAAGTAATGATTTATTCTTGCCTAGGATGCTATTTCACATGTACAAAGTATTGTCCGTTTCGATTTTCAGTTATACGTTAATTATGTTGAATATACTGTATTCCTCGTATTTGTGCTTAACATGATTATTTGCCGTGAATATATGCTTATTACAGGTGTGACAACTCCTTAGCGAAAAGACTTGCCCTAAATCACGCCACGACCAATATACGCTATATATGTAAAAGTGTGTAGCTCACGTGTTTGTGAAAGTATTTAAATGAATACAGAACCCGGATTCATGCATGCCATGATTATCCGTCGTGGGTATATGCAATTGATATATGGGGCAACTCCCTAGTGAAAGGATTTGGTCAAATACATGATATATCAACATACGATATGTAGTTAGTATGTGTAGCCTAAGTGTTTGTGAAAATGACTGAATGAGTATGGAATTTGCTTTCGTGCTCATCATGACTAATTGTCATGGATATATTATTATTGTATGGGCGATGACCCTTTGACGAAAGGATTTGCCCTAATACGTATACTAATGAATACATAATATGTATGATGTAATGTGTAGACTAAGTGTATGTAAAAGTGTCTGAATGAGTTAGTAGTTAGTAAAAATGTGATTGTTAAGGTCGTCGAGATATGAATCTCAATCACAATACTTGAGTATATGATTTCCTCCATGCATTGTGTAACTTAGATTATTTGTATTAACTGTGTATATGATTTCCTCCATGAATTGATTAACTTAGATAAATCATGCTAAAGGTATATATGATTTCTTCGAAGTACTGTATTTACATTTAAGTTATACTTCATGAATGTCCACATGATTGTAGGATATGCCTCATATGCCTGTTATGAAATTTGTATGTGATTGGGGCTGTATTACAGTCCAGGTAATCGGTAAGCGTACTCCAAATGGTGGTTGAGGTTGTTCGTCATGTAGGATGAGTTTAACGAATCTGAGTCGTGCTTGGGATGTTCGGCAGTGGTTAGGTCACACGAAGTGCTTATGCATTCCATGTCGTTCAACTCAACGTACGCTTGGCCTAGTTGAACTCAACGTACGCTTGGCCTAGTTGAGCTTATCAACTAACCCGATTGACCTATGTTTGTTCACCATATTTGGTCGCAACTGCTTGAACCTAAGGTACCAAACTTACCAATGAAAAGCCCCTCTAACCTTGGTACCTCGATCCGCTAAGACTCATGAGCCGATTATGGTGGTATGGAACACTATATTCGTGCTGTCGGCATACGTTGATTGGTGACGAGCCCTTTGTAGTGACCAGTGAATACCTATACTCATGAGCAGATTATGGTTGTATGGGACACTATATTCTTGTTGTCGGCCTACATTGATTGGTGACGAGCCCTCTGTAGTGACCTCGAGTATATCCTGATAGTGCATAAGGACGATGAGTCTTGTTGCAGTGGGTGGGATATAGCTAGGCCTGTATTGATAAGGTGATGGGGGGGAGGAGCAACGATTGCGCGCAACAGCCCTGACAGCCCTTACAGATATCTAGAACCGTAACATCGTATGAGATTATCTCGGACTGATGACCCGAGAATGGATCACCGTTTGGGTAATGATACAAGGGAGGTACCTTAGCTTCCCAATCCTGCTGTACGAAAAGGACTAATAAGAACTTGGTAAGCATATTCATAACACCGCATTGCATGTGCTAACGGCGTTGGTGATAGAGCACTGAAGAAGTGAGTCATGCCGCGATCGTTAGATGATGTCGCAGAGGGGATTGTGGTGAGGGCATGCATCATTCTTCATACCATCCTTGCATTAACAAGAGTATCTAGGACCTGTTTGATTGTACTGCCTTATCATTACTGCTTGATTGAATTGATAACATGTTAACCTTTGCTGTATAGTTTCCACTGAGTTAGCTACTCACTCTCACGTTATGGGACAGTGTTTGCAACACCAAACAGTCTCTGTTTTAGTTTCATATGATGACGATGCTTGCGAAGCAAAGCCGGACTTTATGATGATGAGGAGGATTTCTCCTATATGCAGGTTCTGATCGACGGGTTTACAGGGTTATTGATTAGTTGCCAATACACTTGGTATTTTGCCTTTTATTTACACTCATGTATATTCTTTTTGTTCATTTTTGAGTATACATGTATATATATTTAACCTGGTAACATGTTCACACTCTGGGGACTTACAATCAATTATACATTTTATATATTTATCACAGTCTTCCGCTTGAGAACCTTAACTGTCTCTGGAAGATGATATGTTGTTTTGGCTTAATCCACTTCATGTTTTATGCACTACTACAGCCGACATTCATCCATCATTAAAAATGTTGCATACCCGATTTTCAGGATGTTACAGGATCCGAGAATGGGGCACTACGAAGGCTATCGGCGCTGGATTCAGTGATCGAAAATTTTGTGAGCCCGTTTTCTGAGTTTGGGACGTGACACGTTTCGAACATCTACCCCATCAGTCAGATGCACCATTCCATCGTGGGCCTAGATCTCAAAAATCAAGTCAATCCGTGACTTGTATGGGCTGCACTACATACAAAAGTGGAGAGGGGTCATGCACCATTAAAACATTCATAATCATTTTTTGGGCCCATCGAGATGTGATTTGCAAATCCAGCCCATTCATTATGTGTGTCCCACTTGGATGAGGGTTCAGACCAAGTTTCAGGCGCATGAAAATTTTAGGTGGGCCCCACCAAGTGCTTTTATATGTTTTAATGGTGTCTTCACATGATTTTAGATGGTATGGCCCACCTGAGTTCCATATACAGCTGATTTTTGAGATATCCCATAATTTAAAGGGGACTCATCAAATGCACGGTGTTGATGGTCGACATGCATTACAGTGGGGCCCACACAACTCGACCTCACGGGAGCTTATTGTGAGCTCGAGCGCATAGTACCGTCAGTGGGTTTTTAGATTTTTGGGTGGGCCATTAATATATGCCTCACCTTGATGCATTAATTTAATCCAAGGTGTCCATTCCATTCCCCAGATTATTTTAGGCGTCGAGCCGAAAAATGAAGTGAATCCAATTTTCTGGTGGGCTATACCATAAAAAATAGTATTTTCTACCGATGAAATCCACCCTGATGTTTCTATACACCCAAAATACTCCAAATATTAGGCTCTTTCGGACTGTCTCAAGCCATTGAATATAATGGATGGAGTGGATTCACTTGATGTGAGCCCCACATGCGAAAAACCTTAGAATACATTTTTTTTTCAAAAAAAAAAAAAAAAACCAGGCTGCGCTCCTCCGCTGCTGTGGATGGACGGGCAGGGACCCACAGTCCCAGTCGTGAGCCCCACCATGATGTGTATTGCACATCAATATCGTGCATTTGATAGGTCCCCCTTGGGAACTGGGATCTCCCAAAAATCAGCCACTTATGGGACTCAGGTGGTCCACACTTCAAAGCAACAGGGGCTGGAGGTCTACCATTGAAACTCTTTTTGGTCCCAGGAGTTTTGGATCATTATGAAATTTGTTTTCCTCTTCGTCCAGACCTTATCAAGGGTTTGGATGGTAGGTAAATGTTGTGGTGGGCCTCGCATGGGACCCATTGATGTAAATGTTTTTCTCGCACCGTCCAGCCATGTGGAACCTACCATGATTTATGTGTTTATATCAGCGTCGTCCATCCGACGTCCAGCGTCTGGACACTGGACTGGATGTAGTATTATAATAATAATAATAATAATAATAATAATCTATTATAATAATATTATATATTATATATATAAGGTGGTGCTTGACGCTACCCTGTTTATAAACGGGTTGGTTGGTGTGCGCGGACAGCAGCAATATAGCTGCTGTCATGACGACAGCAAGTTCTGTGTGTCTTACCTATATTGAAGTTAACAGGGTCTGTGGGACCCACATGTGGTACGCGCGATATCCAACCGTTCATCCATTTGCATCCTCACCGTCTGTCCGTTTGGAGACGGTGGGACCCACTGCTGCCACACATGTCAGCAAGTTCTGTGGGCACCAGCATGAGGCATGTGTATATATCCCATTTGTTCGTCCAATGGTGGGACCGTCCAACATTTTGAATGGGTGCACCTCAATGAATGTGTTTTATGGCCGCTCCGTACACCTGTTGTGGACATGGGACCTACCCCACACATGTGACACGTGTGGGCAGGTGGGACCCACCTTGATGCATTTATATTATATCCACAGCATTCATATAACCTTATGTAGACTCCACTGCAATGTATGTGTCTTATACACACCGTCCATGTGGGACCCCTCTAATGTATGTGTCTTGTATCCATGCTATCCATCTGCACAGGGCGCGTGAAGCCCACCTGGATGTAGTGTTGTATCCACTCAATGCATCTATGGTGCTATGTGGGGCCTACCATAATACATGTGTTTTATTCCAAACCATACATTTGTGCAGTGGACCCCACCATGGTATGAGTATTTTACCTGCGCCATCTATTGGGTGGACCACACTGCAGATCAATGAAGGATTGAACGTCCACCATCGAAACCCATTTAGGTCACAGGAGTTCTGGATTATTATGAAATTTGTTTTCCTCTTAATCTAGGTCCTTGTGACCTTATGAAATAGATTGGGTGGAAAATAAACGTTATGGTGGGCCTTGAAAATTTTAGGCGGTGCCAATCATTATCTCCACTGTTATCTGTAGTATGGTTCGGATGATCTTTGGATATGATTCATTTTTGGTTAATATTCTATAATGATCTCAAAGGAATAGACGAACGGTGTAGATGGTGCAGCCCAAGTTGTGCGACCCATTGGTGTAGCCCACTTGATGTGTATATGGCCCACTCGTGCGGCCCATTGGTGTAGCCCACTTGATGTGTATATGGTCCACTTGGGCAGCCCATTGATTAGCCCACTTAATGCATATTGGCCCATTGGTGCGGCACATATGATGGGGCCCACTTACTTGAATCTGAGGCCTATGGGCAAGGCCCATTGTGATTTGTATTAGGATCATGACGCGTGGCCCTTTTGATTTATTTTTCGGCCCATTTAATGAGGCCCATTATGATTTGCATTAGGCCCATGGGTTGTGGACCGTATGATGTATCTGAGGCCCATGTATAGGGCCCACACATTATGTATTTGAAGCCCATGAGTAGGGCCCACCTGAGGTGTATAAGGCCCATTGATGCGGCCCACTTGTTGTATTTGAGGCCCACGGGTTGTGGCCCATTATGATGTACTGGGGCCCATGGGTCACGGCCTATTGAGATGTATACTTGGCCCATACGTCGTGGCCCATTGTAATGTATTTCCGACCCATTTAGTGAGGCTCATTGTGATATATTCTTGCTCATGTGATGAGGCTTATTGAGATGTATTTCCGGCCCATATGATGTGGCCCATAGCGATGTGCATTAGGCCCATGTGATGCGACCCACTTGATTTATGAAACCATTGTGTGAGGTCATGGGCCCACTATATGTTTGGCCCTATGTGGGTCACTCATTGGGAGTAATGTTAGTTAGATGTCCATATTAATGGGCAATGACGGTCAGATGTCCTCATTGTGACCTTCCCTTAGGCCTTGTTAGGCCATTCTCATCGATGTCGATTGCCGATTCCGATTATCGAGGTTGATTATCGATCGATTCCGCTTGTCATGGCCGATCGTCGATTAGCGATCGATGTTGATTATCGTGATCAATTGCCGATTTCAATTGCCGATGTCAGATATCAAGGTCAATTGTCAAGGCCCAATATGATGCATATGTGGCCCATATTTGAGGCCCATTGCGATGTACATTCAGCCTGTGTTTAAGGCCCATTGTGATGTATTCGAGACCTATGAGACGTGGCCCATTGTGATATATTTCTGGCCCATATGATGAGACCCGACTTGATGTATATGTGGCCCATGAGTGAGGCCCATTGTGATGTGTATTAAGCTCTTGAATGAGGCTCATGGTGTTGTATATTTGGCCCTTGTGTGAGGCCATGAGTCCACTATATGTTAGGCTCTATGTGGGTCATTCCTTGGGGGCAGTGTTGGTTAAATGTCCACATAATCGAGGCCGATTGTTGATGCCTGTTATTGATATTAATTATGAGTATGTGACAACATGACATCATAATACATGCCCATATGTATCATTTGCATGTTTACTATGAGATGTGGTTGATCATTGCATATGCCATTGGGCAGATTGTTATGAGACTCCCTGATAGGCAGAGGTTATCTCACATGAGCGCACAGTATGTGCATGATTGATGCATGACTGAATTGTATGACTCTTGTATCTTACATTGTGTGTTGTGATTATTGTACGCCCTAACGACATCAGGGTCATAGCCTCCACAGGTATATCGTGGATGGCCAGATGGGACACCGAAAATATTTGGTTCTAGCATACGAACACCATAGATGTCTCTGGGTGAAAATTCCTAAACCTCCGTTGCCAGGAGACGCCCCAACGTCGAGATTGAGTGGATATATGAGAGCATGAAGGCCATATACCAGTAGGTCGCGTCTCTCACTGTGTCGTGGTCAGTTGGGAAGGGGTGTGACCTTACCCGCGTGAGTGAGGGGGCAATATCTAGGTTGAGTTTGACCAGCTTGAGGAATGGGTCCGCTATCAATGAGCCAGGCCCGATATTGGCAAACGGATAGTGAGGTCTCTTCCACTTACCTAGTTGTGCACTTGGATAGGGGCGGTAAGTTAGCGTAGAGTGTAATAGACCCCGATGATGTTCCCAAAAGAAGAAGTGTACTGATATGTAGACTTATTGAGCAGGAGTTGCATACTCATTCATTCATTCATTCACTATCCACTAGGGCTGGTGATGCGCAACTATTTGTTACGTGTACCTTCGCAATGACCAGGATTTCAGTTGAGGCACGCGACTAACTTGAGATCATGAGTTTACCACATCGAGTCTGACTATCCAAATTCAGGTATGAGACTGGTTTAGATAGAAGTCCCTTGTGATGGACCCTATAGCCTGCGATAATACGTACTATCGCCCCGACTTCACACTCCAGCATGGTCATTCTATTCGCACCGCATATTGCATTACATCTGTGGCATATGACATTTTGGGTTACTAGCTTCTGCATTTATATGGTTTAGGTACGACTGACGCTATTCATGAACTCATCAAGAATTGCATATTGCGTCGTATTCTTAGCATTTGTTATTTAGCTCTTTACAACTCCTCATTTGCATAGCTACTCTATATTCCGTATTCTGATATTGATTGACTCATGGACTTGTCTGTATTTCTACTTACTCTGATAATTTATGATCTTGTCCGTATTTCTGCTTACTTTGATAATTCATGATCTTGTCAGTATTTCTTCTTACTCTGATAATTCATGATCTTCTCCGTATTTCTGCGTACTCTGAGAATTCATGATTTTGTCAGTATTTCTGCTTACTCTGATAACTCATGATCTTGTCAGTATTTCTATTTATTCTGATAATGTATGACTTATGGATTACTAGTATTTCCGGTATTGTATGATGATGACATTATACTAAATATTTAACACTTACCTTGTGCACACACTTACACCACCCTCTAAGCTTTCTATAAGCTTATGCACGATAGATGCGTGCAGGTGATGTTAGGTTGCAGTAGTGTTGAGCTTGGAGCGTGCAGTGGTCTTCTGGAGCTTGATTTTCGATTTATGTATTTTTCTTTCAGTATTGTACTCAATGATTATATTAGTGGATATATGATGATGATGTTGCCTTTGTGAATTGGGTAATCTTGTGGTTATGCTTATTACGAGTTAAATGTACATAAAAAAAAATTCTCCTTGTAGGATCCCAGGATTGGAATCTGGCGTATAGACGTTAGGAGCTAAGAATGGGGTACTACAGAGGCTGTAAGTACCGGATTCGGCGGTTGGGGTTCTTATGAATCCGATTTTTGGGTTTGGAACGTGACACATTCACTCGGTTTCGTAAGCGGGTTTCGTCTGCCACCGCTGGACAGACTCAGTGCAGGGCGGGGGCTCTGTTAGGTCCAACGTGATGTATGGGTTTTATCCACGCCGTCCATCCGTTTTTTCATATCATTTTATTCAGTGGGCCCAAAAATTAGAAGATCCAAGGCTCAAGTAGATCACACCACTGGAAGAAATGCTTATAATGACATTCACTAAAATGAGATCTAATGGCTCTCGTTTGGAGCTTGGTTTCTTAATTTAGGACACTGGCTATTGTTTTTGAATGACCGGAAACTATCTCTAACGTTGCACAGAATAACGAAACCTCCCCTCCTTTGAATTCAAAGCGGATTAGTTGCGGTCCTTACCGTGGGGCCCACCTCAATTATGTATCTTATATCCACGTCGTCCATTCGTTTTTATAGATCATTTTATTGTATGAGACCAAAAATTAAGCAGATCCAATTCTTAGGTGGGCCATACCATAGTAAAGAGTATTGATTCAACGCCCTACCAGTAAAAACTTCCTGGGGCCCATGAAATAAATCTGGACGAAGAAAAAATATATATCACATTGATTCAAAACTTCTGTGGCCCATTAACAGTTAATCACCACTTTTTTCAATAGTCTGGTCCACCTGAGAATTTGATCTAATTCAATTTTGGGTTCACGCCCTAAGATGATTTGGAAAACCGGATGGACGACGTAAGTATATAATAAAAACATCAAGGTGGGCCCCACGGTAAGGACTGTACTGCATCCGCTCCCCTTTGAATTTGGGTTAATTGTTCACTCGGCTTTGTAAGCGGGTTTCGTCTGCCACCGCTGGACAGACTCAGTGCAGGGCGGGGGCTCTGTCGGGTCCAACATGATGTATGGGTTTTATCCATGTCGTCCATCCTTTTTTACATATCATTTTATTCAGTGGGCCCAAAAATTAGAAGATCGAAGGCTCAAGAAGATCACACCACTGGAAGAAATGCTTATAATAACATCTAATCAAACGAGATATAACGGTTCTCGTTTGGATCCTGGTTTCTTAATTTAGGACACTGGCTATTGCTTTTGAATGATTGAAAACTATCTCTAACGTTGCACAGAATAACGAAACCACCCCTCCTTTGAATTCGGAGTGGATTAGTTACGATCCTTACCTTAGGGCCCACCTTGATTATGTATCTTATATCCATGCTGTCCATTTGTTTTTATAGATCATTTTAGTGCATGAGACCAAAAATTAAGCAGATCCAATTCTTAGGTGGGCCATGCCATAGTAAAGAGTATTGATTCAACGCCCTACCATTAAAAACTTCCTGGGGCCCACGAAATAAATTTGGATGAAGAATAAAAAAATATCACATTGATCCAAAACTTCTGTGGCCCATTAACGGTGAATCAACCCTTTTTTCAATAGTTTGGTCCACCTGAGAATTTGATCTACTTCAATTTTGGGTTCACGCCCTAAGATGATCTGGAAAAATGGATGGACGGTGGGCCCCACGGTAAGGACCGTACCGTATCCGCTTCCCTTTGAATTTGGGCCAATCGTTCACTCGGCTTCGTAAGCGGGTTTCATCTGCCACTGTTGGACAGACTCAGTGCAAGGCGGGGGCTCTGTCGGGTCCAACGTGATGTATGGGTTTTATCCACGCCGTCCATCCGTTTTTTCATATAATTTTATTCAGTGGGCCCAAAAATTAGAAGATCCAAGGCTCAAGTAGATCACACCACTGGCAGAAATGCTTATAACATCCACCAAAATGAGATCTAACGGCTCTCGTATGGAGCCTGGTTTCTTAATTTAGGACAGTCTATTGCTTTTGAATGATCGGAAACTATCTCTAACATTGCACAGAATAACGAAACCACCCCTCCTCTAAATTCGGAGCGGATTAGTTGCGGTCCTCACCATGGGGCCCGCCTTGATTATGTATCTTATATCCACGCTATCCATTTGTTTTTATAGATCATTTTAGTGCATGAGACCAAAAATTAAGCAGATCCAATTCTTAGGTGGGCCATACCATATAGTAAAGAGTATTGATTGAACACCCTACCATTAAAAACTTCCTGGGGCCCACTAAATAAATCTGGATGAAGAAAAAAAAATATCACATTGATCCAAAACTTCTGTGGCCCATTAATGGTTAATCACCACTTTTTTCAATATTCTAGTCCACCTGAGAATTTTATCTACTTCAATTTTGGGTTCACGCCCTAAGATGATCTGGAAAAACGGATGGACGACATAGATATATAATAAAAACATCAAGGTGGGCCCCACGGTGAGGACCGTACCGTATCCATTCCCCTTTGAATTTCGGCCAATCGTTCACTCGGCTTCGTAAGCGGGTTTCGTCTGCCACCGCTGGACAGACTCAGTGCAGGGCGGGGGATTTGTCGGGTCGAGCGTGATGTATGGGTTTTGTCCACGCCGTCCATCCGTTTTTCATATCATTTTCTTCAGTGGGCCCGAAAATTAGATGATCCAAGGCTCAAGTAGATCACACCACTAGAAGAAATGCTTATAATGACATCCACTAAAATGATATCTAACGGCTCTCGTTTGGAGCCTGGTTTCTTAATTTAGGACACTGGCTATTGCATTTGAATGACCAGAAACTATCTCTAACGTTGCACAGAATAACGAAAAAATCCCTCCTTTGAATTCGGAGCGGATTAGTTGCGGTCCTTACCGTGGGGCCCACCTTGATTATGTATCTTATATCCACGCCGTCCATTCATTTTTATAGATCATTTTAGTGCATGAGACCAAAAATTAAGTAGATCCAATTCTTAGGTGTGCCATACCATAGTAAAGAGTATTGATTGAACATCGTACCATTAAAAACTTCCTGGGGCCCACTAAATAAATCTGGATGAAGAAAAAAAATATATCACATTGATCCAAAACTTCCATAGCCCATTAACAGTTAATCACCACTTTTTTCAATAGTCGAGTCAACCTGAGAATTTGCTCTACTTCAATTTTGGGTTCATGCCCTAAGATGATCTGGAAAAACTGATGGACGGCGTAGATATATAATAAAAACATCAAGGTGGGCCCATGGTAAGGACCGTACCGTATCCGCACCCCTTTGAATTTGGGCCAATTGTTCACTCGGCTTCGTAAGCGGGTTTCGTCTGCCACCGCTGGACAGACTCAGTCCAAAATGTGCATGCACAAACTTTTTCCAGTTTTAATGGCTCAAACATTACAAATCCTTCATCATCATCAGTGCTTGGTCCCAAGAATTATGGGTTGGCTTTACAAATCTTTTTGTCAAGCAAAGATTTGAAATAGGATTCATTCTTGTAGTTGCTTGGCATAAGTTAAACAACCAGCTGCCCACCTAAAATTAACCCTCTTCTTCTACCCGGGGAACACACCAGTAGCTGCAACTGCTGCCAACAAGTGTGATTTCTAAGGCAGTATTATTCTCATTCAGCCCAATACCCTTGGAAAATAAATTTGTGAACATAATCAGTGGCATTAAAACCATGATAGGTACCTCTTTATCTTTACAGGTGCAGGTATATATCTGAGTCGTATCAGACTCATCCTAGTCTTAAAACCAAGATATTTGTCACTATGATATTATGATGTCACCGTCCCCAAGAATATGCACTTTATACTAGGCTTTTCAGCTCATAACAGTGGAAACCATGACAATTGATCCATCGGATCAAGAGTGGATGGACCATGCCCCAAAAATCATGTCTATAAGACAATCCGAATCATTCAAACAATGACCAAGATTGGTGGATAGGATCTTCCAACCTAAAAGATTCTTGGGGCATTGTCAATCCGCATAAAGCCCCGATAGGCCAACAGTTCTAGATAAGTGAACAGCGAGACCCCCTTGTACAATGTGAAAATTAAGTAAAGGATCATATAATTCCTCATCTTAAGTAGTCATGAATAATCAAGATCTCAACAACAAATGAAATGCGCAATCATATGATGCATCGGTTTAACATGTTTATAAATATCAATCCGAGTTGCCCGTGAATCTCCTCATTGTGACCAAGACCAATTTGGAAACTAACATGGGAATTGCAGAACAAAAACTATAATCACTTCGATTTGATTTCAAGAGGAGTATCCTTCCTAAAGAGAGACGGAGTCGCTTGTGAATTGGCAACTAAAATGGGAATTGCAGAATAAATATGTAATTACAAACAAGCAAAAACTGCAACCACTTGTGATTTGTTCTTCACGAGGAGGAAAGGAGCAGCTCTTGTTTTCAAAAAACATGAGATTTGCAGAATTCAGTCCACTCTGTTTGCTTGTATGAATTTTACTCACTTTGATTTGATTTCAAGAGGACTACTATCTGTCGTAACATCAAGAGACGGAGTCACTTGTGAATCTTATTCATTGATCAAGATCTCCACAAGCAACAAAAACTTCAACCGCTAAATTACTTTTTCCCCCAATAGGAGAAAAGCAACATTCGTCGTAAACATCAAGAGACATGAGAATTGCATAATACAAACTACATAGGAGAAAAACAATATTGGTCCTGAACATCAAGAGACATGAGAACTGCATAATACAAACTAGTTTGCTTTTATGAGCATTCCTCATTCAGTTGCTGCTTTCAGATTATATAAGTTGGGATGAAGTTAACCGAACTGGCGGCCATCCACCAGAGATTCCTCTTTATACATAAAAGAAAGCATCTGGCAGTGGTTAAAAAATGCTGATACAAGAGAACGACTGAAAGTTTCTTGTTCGTCAAATGTTATCGACGGCAACAACAAACACAATAAACAGACAAAAAGAAGAAGAAGAAGAAGAAGAAGAAGAAGAAAAGAACGTTATTAATGTTACACGAATGACTGAATACTAGCTCTTCTTCTGTGGTTCAACAAAATCTGTCGAGCAGGGCCCATCGTTCCTGACACTTCTTTGCCTTGCTGAAGTCTACTGTATGCTTCTGAAATAGCTGATGATGATTGCTGTTGTGCAGCTGGCGAGCTAACAACTTTCCGCTGAACACTTAAACAGAATTTGTTGAGTGCCTGTGTATTTCTCAGGCCCCTTAGGTTGAGTGGGCTGGAGATGGCTAACCGTGACCGTCGTGGAGAAGTGACGGTTGGCAGCTTTGGAACCCATGAGCGTTGCTGTGTTGGGGGGCTGAAGAATTTGCTGGCACTACTGATAATGCTGCTGCTTCTTTTACTGTCTGGAGTCATTGCCAGTAATGTCGGTTCGGGCAGCGGAGAGAATTTCCTTGATCGCCTCCGTGGGTCCCTCACAAAAGATTTCCGGCCCGCCATATTACCACCATTGCTTATATGCGAGGAGTATTTTGTAGAAGTTGCAGTGGTAGCATTGGTTGATACAACCGCGATGGAGACCCGCCTCTTGGGCTGCATAGTTTGAGGGCGTGCTGAAGTGGCCAAGGAAATCCGGCGTGCTCTCATGGGAGGCTTGGCTGGTGGGGAGACTGCAGGTAGTCTTGGTGTAATGATCATGTTCTCTTTGTCTTCCTTTGCCGGTTGGGGAAAGGCACTGATCCGAGTGGGACCCATGGGGGGCAGGACATTGGTGATTCTGCTGAGAGGTGGCCGCAGCTTAGATGGGAACAGAGGTGGTTTTTTCTCATTTTGGGCTGCCTTCTGATCTTTGGCAGCAGCTCTATTTTCCTGTTGCAGTCTGGCTTTCCTCTCTTCGGCTAGTTGGCTCTCAAGTTCTTTAACCTGTAAATTATAAAAACCGAGTGATTGCCTATCAGCCGCAGATATATAAATGTACAAAAATATATAAATGCTCGATTGAGCTAAACAATGTACAAAAATATATAAATGCTCGATTGAGCTAAACAATGTTTTTTTTTTTTTTTTTCTATTCTTTTCTTTTTAGTTCCGCAAGCTAAATCAAGTGGGGAACAGCACACACACACACACAGAGGGAGGGAGAAGGCTATTATGCGCATATATGCTTGTATCCATTGTACATAAATAAGATTAAAAATACAAAACTTCAACTGCAACAATTTTGAAATTTTTGTGTGCATTAGTGATAATGTATATTGATAATCAAGTAGAGAATGGAATCCTCTACAACATTTGTTTTATGCAGTGTATAAACAACCAAGTCTGTGAGGCCCACCATGTTGTATCTGCAAGGGAGTGTCTGTGAGTGGGTAATTGGTGTGAATCGGCGGTAATTGGAGCATTTGGGGGAGTATTTGTTGTGAATCCAATTCACATCAAAATATACCAAAGTCCACTTTTTTTTTTTTTTTTCCAAATAACGGAAAATCCATGTGATTCCATTTCACATTGATTCTGATACCACCTATTATCACCTATTCACAAGTTACGGTCCTCTTTCTCATTCTCTCTCCACCAATGCGTTTCAAATATAGGCTGTCAAACACATTCACATGGATTTTAGTGGACTCCAATTACACGCTGCCTAACAAAATTGATGATTCCAATTCACATGGATTACATGATAATTGCTAGCGCATAATATCAAATACGTGCTCCAAATAACCTCCTAAAATGAACTCCATCTTCTATCATGTTATCTCCTTAATGTTAGGTTCAAGGGCCAAAAATCATCGAACCCATTTATCAGGTGTTAGTCACTGGGATGAAGAGAAGATACAAAACTCATATGGGCCAAACTGTGTGAACTTAACAACGGTTCTGGGAGCAATTTTACATCGTTCTCATTGGTGTGGCCCATATGAGTTTCCAATCGGACTTATCTTATGAATATATGCAAGTCCATATAATGCTATTATGTACGGAGTAAATTTTACATATACAACATGGTGGACCCCACAGAGCCTGAGTGTTTTATGCCTCGTGTAAAACATGGATTACATGATAATTGCTAGCGCATAGCGCATAATATCAAATACGTGCTCCAAATAACCTCCTAAAATGAACTCCATCTTCTATCATGTTATCTCCTTGATGTTAGGTTCAAGGGCCAAAAATCAGCTAGATCCACACAGGGGGATTGGACGCCAACCATAGGATTGTGTGTGGGGTCACTATGGTGTATGCCTTTCATCGAACCCATTTATCAGGTGTTAGTCACTGGGATGAAGAGAAGATACAAAACTCGTATGGGCCAAACTGTGTGAACTTAACAGCGGTTCTGGGAGCAATTTTACATCGTTCTCATTGGTGTGGCCCATATGAGTTTCTAATCGGACTTATCTTATGAATATATACAGTCCATATAATGCTATTATGTATGGAGTAAATTTTACATATACAACATGGTGGACCCCACAGAGCCTGAGTGTTTTATGCCTCGTGTAAAACATGTGTTAGATAGACGAATCCAGTCCAGAGCATAAAACAAGAGTTAGATAGACGAATCCAGTCCATCAGGTAGTGGGTTAATATTCTCCAATCCTTCCTTTCAAGTAATCCATATGTGAATTGGTTTCTATCCCAACCAATCCATGTCATTATGTGAATTGGTTTCTATCCTAACCTTCAAAATTTTCTTTTTGAATAAGACAGTTTTTTTTTTTTTTTCCCTCCAAAACAATAGTTTAATTCAGCTTATCCGGAAAAAAAACTATTTCTATTGCCAAGCTTCTTAAGTATACAGAGTTTTAAACAATGAAGCAATCATACACTTTCTTTCAAAAAATACGGAGTTTGAAATGGAGTTTTTCTAACTACAGGCAGGCACATTGTGAATGAGCCATACCCCAAAAGCCACCATCAGAAAATCTTAATCATACCATCAGAGAGATTACTTTGTTGTTGAATGTGGATTGTTAACGCAGCATGTCAATTCGGAGGCCAGAAGTCGGACAGTTAAGATAATCCAATGGAGACTTCTGGTGTATGCCTTAGGCCAACCATCAGAAAATCTTAATCATACCATCAGAGAGATTACTTTGTTGTTGAATGTGGATTGTTAATGAAACTGTCAATTTGGAGGCCACAAGTCGGACAGTTAAGATAATCCAATGGAGACTTCTGGTGTATGCCTTAGGCCAACCAGTTGAACGGACAGGATCACAGAAAGTCAGTGCCCCAGTTGCAAAATCTAACAGTGTTTGGCCAGGTCAAGCACCTGATAATGTCTCAAAAGAAATTCAAACCATGCGAAAAACAGATTGAAAAAAAAAACATGTATTTCAATTCTACCTTTTCCTGAAGGTTTCTGCACAGCTGCTCCCGGGCAGCAAACTTCAATTGCAATGACTGCAAGCTGTCCATCATTTTCTTTGTTTCCTTCTCATCTTGCTTCAGCTTCTCTGCCTGTAAAATCAAATTAATGGAAATCCCCATGAAAAACTCATTCGACCTGCCATTTTCTGGGTTTTGTTTCTTCCATTTTACATATCAACTCTAGAATGAGATGGCATTACCATCTGTTTGTACTTGAAAATTTCCATAGGGTCCGACTGTCTGCGGGCTGGGCCATGCTCAATCCCACGAACCCGACTGGCAAAATTGAGTGAGCAGAGAGTCTCTCCCAAATCTGTGGCACTTGGGCTGATCTGAACAAACATCAACGTCTTGCAATCTCCACCTGTATTTGATTGTTATTTAGTTAATTCATAATTATCCAGCCAATCAAGCAACTTAGCAGGTGAGCTGTGTGTGAGAACAGATAAGCAACTAAGAGGGTTAGCTGTGGGTCCAATCCATTGGATTTGTAAAATAGTACTCTTTGTATATGTAAGCAAGCTAGATCACCCAAGCGTATTTCCCGCCCATTTTATTAAATGAAGGTGACCCATCTACCACACATGGTATAAATGCACACGATATAGACCGGGGTCCATATCCACGAAAAATCACACCCAGGACATTTTGTGGTATAAATGCACACGATATAGACCGGGGTCCATATCCTCGAAAAATCACACCCAGGACATTTTGTGGCCATATGGTTTTGAAAGAAAATGATCAGTGGTCTGAATTCAACGGCTGATATCAGTAGGGTGCCTTTGTTGTATGCTTCAGCCACAATATTCGATCTTTGACCCAGGACATTTTGTGGTATAAATGCACACGATATAGACCGGGGTCCATATCCTCGAAAAATCACACCCAGGACATTTTGTGGCCATATGGTTTTGAAAGAAAATGATCAGTGGTCTGAATTCAACGGCTGATATCAGTAGGGTGCCTTTTGTTGTATGCTTCAGCCACAATATTCAATCTTTGACCATTTTTCAGTTGAATATGGACAGTTGCCATCTCTTTTCTCAATTGCCTATTTGCAGGCGAACAACAGAAAAGGGCTAGGATTTATCCTGTCAAGGAGATTATTCCGGCATGGTTCGTCCATGAACCATGTGGGCCCCACGAGTACTAAGGAAAATGCCTACTAGTAATCTAAGATGCTTACCTAGAGAACTCTGCAGCAAATGGGTGAGCTTTGAGTTCCTGATGTTTGAAAAACAAGAAGAGTATTGTATGAGCATGCTAAATAAAGAGATGGTGTGAGGATGTTGATAATGAGCATTTTATTTCGCACATGCCTGTATGGTATGTGCGGATTCTTGGATGCAAGCGCCGAGATGACATCACCAAGTGCTGACAAGGACTTGTTAATGCACTGTGACTCTTTGAGCCTTTCTCCCTCAACTTCAATCTTCCCCACACGTTCACTGCCGGCAAGATCTACCAGCCAGAGGTGGCTTCTGCTTCTCTGCCCATTAACCAGATTCTCCCCCCTAATGGTCACACGCAACAAGCTGCATCCAGGGTATCTTTGTCATTAGACCAATTGGGATGGTTTAGTTATCTCGCTGACAATAATTGCATCCTGATTTGCATGTTAGGAATGACCCAGAATGAAGCACCCACAATTCAGTAGGTGGCCCACCTCTCTCATCACCATCTGGTCACAATGGGACATTCATGGGATTCACACACCACATCTGACCATGACCGGACAATCATGAGATTCACCAACAATTATCTTCTATTGTCATGTATCTCAAACATTTGTGTGTGACCAACTAATTGCAGATTCACCCACAATAATCTTCTATTATGTGTGACCGCAAGAACCACACCCTCATTTTGAAAATATTAGAGAAAATAAGGTTCATGTTATCCTAGTATTAATAACAATCCAAGCTTATTTGATTAGGTCACTCGTTCATCAAAACAGATAACACTCGGATGAATCGAAGAATTTTTAATAAAAAAGAAAAAGAAAAAGAAAAAGAAAAAGAGAGAGGGAAACAAAATAAAAGTGTAACTTATTACCAGTGCGAGCGGCTGCTGAGCTGGTTGGCACTGGTTGATCCAACCACTCTATTTCGGGTTCCAGCTTTGAGCAGTTCCCACACCTCATCTGTGTTGAAAACCGTAGCTTCAACCAGCCCTGGGACTTCCTGCGTTCCCTCTGCTGCTTGCTTTATCTCCAACCTTCACATGAGATTTACAAAACAACCCACAACATATAAACATCTTCCATTTGTAATTTGACTGATCAATGCGATGACAATGCATGCAAGATGAAAGGAATCATATGGTACCCTACCCACACCCCCACTAATCATATTGTTTCCTTAGGCGATCTTCTCTACATGTGGGGCCAGTAGTTCAGTGGCAATCCAGACAGCTAAGAGCCCCCTCCACTGTGGGATGGGAGATGTCCCATAATTTCCCAGATTGAAGAATCTATGGTACCCTACCCACACCCACTAATCATATTGTTTCCTTAGGCGATCTTCTCTACATGTGGGGCCAGTAGTTCAGTGGCAATCCAGACAGCTAAGAGCCCTCTCCACTGTGGGATGGGAGATGTCCCATAATTTCCCAGATTGAAGAATCTCTACAAATAGATGGTTTATGAATGTTTTTTTTTTTTACAGTGATGGTAAAACATGAACCAAAGATAGATGGACTGGAATCTTTCAACCTAGGAACTTTTTCGGGTCATCCTCCATCCACAGTGGGCCCATCAGATTAACAGTCTGAATCACCATGCCAAGGCCTCAATTCAAACTATACATTGTTTTGGGAGATCCATCAGGATCCTATAGTACACCAATAGATAATTATCCATCATTTATCTTGTTTTCTTTCACTTTCATAGCTTTAAAACAAAGGACTACTTACTTCTTTGCTGGTTGATTCGAATTCTCAACCAGAAGATCTCTAATTTTCTCATTATAAACTTCCAACATGCTGACAAGCAACTCATAGCGCATTGTAGCCTCTCTTTCTCTTGAAATCTGAAACAGCTTTTCCAATGTCCTGTAGTTAACACCTCTGTTTTCTGGTGTTCCTTCCATTGTAAATGTCTTCCCCGTTCCAGTCTGTCCATATGCAAATATACAGACATTGAACCCGTCCAACACCGACGTCAGGATTGGCGATGTTTTTGCAAAGACAGCCTCTGTAAAATATGCAAAGAATATAAAGAATCAATGCTTGGCCACTGCCTAGACATTAGAAAGGTATTAAACAATCAATGCTTGGGGCTTAAAATATTTCGGGCCATTATTCTGAATATGTGGGATCCAGACCTTTCATCTGCTGGCCCAACCACGATAGCCGATTGTGAGCTTCTTTGGTTGCATTTGGAGTGTTGTCTATATTCTATTATTGACCATTTTGCAAGCCAGCATCAGATGGCCAGGATTGTCTAAAGTGGAATTCTCACTGCATCATACATCTGTGGTTGGGCCTATAAAGTGAACAGTTTGGAACACCGAAAGGTGGGACCCACCTATATAGAATGCTCTCAAAATAAAATTCTCATTGCATCATACATCCATTTTGCAGGCCAGCATCAGATGGCCAGGATTGTCTAAAGTGGAATTGTCACTGCATCATACATCCATGGTTGGGGCCCATAAAATGAACAGTTTGGAATGCTAAAATGTGGGACCCTGCTATATGGAATGCTCTAAAAATAAAATTGTGGCTGAAATCAAGAAATTGGTAATGGGGTTTCCTCTCATTACCTTGATTATCTTGGGGGCCGAAAACATGGTCGAATTTGAACTGTTTTTTGGAAGAATCGGAGCAAATGATCTGCAACTCCGTTTCTTGGGATGGGTCAAAATCTAAGACAGAGGAAGAACCATTTGCAAATTCATCCGGGCTTAAAGGTCTACATCTGCAAAAGACCCTGATGTTGCCTTTCAGCTCAATTACTTCATTGTAAAGACGCTTCCGTTCGGAGCTCTCTTCAAGGTATTTTTTCTTCAGATCTTCGTACTTAAACCCTAAAAATCCAATAAACCAATCTATAAATAAATAGTCCAAAATTTTAAAATGAAAAAAGATCGGCCATCAATAGAAGGAACACAAACCAAGAGACTGAAGGGCTGCAGATAGATCAGTGCTGGGAAAGGATGCTGGAACGATGCTCTTTACTTCTTCTGATAGGACGACATGCTCCATTTTTAACATCTGAAAGAGAAAAAAAATAAAAAGTGGAGTATGATTTTCAAATGCAAGTATGGATAGATTTCTTTAGGCTGTTTGGCTCATTGCAATTTCAGGAGTGGAGAAAAATAAATTGTGATTTTGGGATTTGGACGCTTATTAGGATTTCCAAATTTCTGTTTCAGGACTAATTCATGTTTGCATTGGAAAGAAGAGTGCAACTGTATTTAAATAGTTTTAGAATTCACCTTGATTTTAGCGCTCAAAGCATCGATCTTCTGCAAAATAGGAGGGTTCTGCTCATGATCTAAGAAGGGGTTTTTTCTAGGTTAGGTCTGAAAGATCACAAAAAAAGACAATGGAAGAACAAAAAATAAAACAAACAAAATAAAAAATAAATAAATTTACAGGTAGGGGTAGCTTTTGATACCATGATTTGCATTGATGTCGTCTGTTGCTGGAAGGGTTTCTTCCGTTTGATCTGAAACAAAACCCAAATAACTCAGATCAACCATTCACCGAAAAGGAAAAAGACCAAAAAACAGAATAAGAAAAAAAAGAAAAGAAAAGAAAATCTCAGAACATGTAGAAGAAAGGGATTATGGGTTGGGAGAGCTTGTATACCATGATTTGAAACGATACTGCCGTTATCAGATTGGGTTTCTTGCGTTTGATCTGAAAAACAAAAACCACAAAGAACTCAGATAGATCAATAACAAGGAAAAAAAAAAAACCAGAGAGAAAAAGAAAAGAAAGCAGCTCAAAGGAAAATGTAAAAGACAGAGACTAACAAGTTTGCGGGGCTTCTATAGAGTGATCTGAAATGATACCACTTTCTTCCAAATGGGTTTCTTGGGTTTGATCTGAAACAGAAAACCCTGAAATCTAAGATGATTCCAATCATCCAAAGAGGAGAGAGAGAGAGAGAGAGAGAGAGAGAGAGAGAGAGAGAGAGAGAGAGAGAGAGAGAGAGAGAGATTTTGTACCTTGATCTGAAACAATATCAAAATTAGCTGAGTGGGTTTCAGGGGTTTGATCTGACAGAGAGAAAAATATATATAACCATGAGAAGAGGAGGAAGAGAGAAGAAGAGATTGGTAGGGTTTTGGGGGTTTTCTGTACCTTGATATGGCATGACTTCTTCTTGTTGAATCTGAGGAAGAGAGAGGGCCATTGGAGCTCTTCTTTTCTTCTTCTTCTTCTTCTTCTTCTTCTTTTTCTTGCAGAATCAGAGCTTGATGATGATGATGAAAGAGAAAAGGAATTGCAGAGCTTGGAGAAAGAGAAACGAATTGCAGAGGAAACGCTTAGAGAGAGAGAGACTGTGAAAGTACTGTGAAAGTGATTTTCAGTCTTTCACTAACGGTCATATAGGTACGGGGTCGTTTGGAATTTGAATTGTAAATGGATTTGAGCCGTTGGATTGCAATGAGATCTAACGGCTTGGAGCCTGGTTTCTTAATTTATTGCTTTTAAATGACCGGAAATTATAACGAAACCACCCCTCGCGGTCCTTACTGTGCGGCCCACCTTGATTATTTATCTTATATCCACGCCGTCCATTCGTTTTTATAGATCATTTCAGGGCATGAGACCAAAAATTAAGAAGACCAAATTCTTAGATGGGCCATACCATAGTAAACAGTATTGATTGAACGCCCTACCATTAGAAACTTCCTGGAGCCCACCATAATGTTTCAATAATATTTATTTTCCATCCAACTTGTTGATAAGGTCAAATAAATCTAGATGATGAAAAAATGAAAAACAAATACCACCTTGATCCAAAACTTCTGTGGCCCATTAACGGTTAGTCACCACTTTTTCCAATAGTATGGTCCACTTGACAATTTTATCTACTTTAATTTTGGGCTCATGCCATAAGATGATCTGCAAAAACAGATGGACGGCGTAGATATATAATAAAAACGTCAAAGTTGGCCCCACGGTGAGGATCGTACCTGATCCGCTATCCTTTGAATTTGGGCCATTGGTTCACTCGGCTTCGTCTGCCACCGCTGGACAGACTCAGTGCAGGGTGGGAGCTCTGTCGGATCCAGTGTGATGTATGGATTTTATCCATTCTGTCCATCCATTTTTTCATATCATTTTATTTAGTCGGCCCAAAAATTAGTAAGATCCAAGGCTCAAGTGGATCACGCCACCGAAAGAAATGCTTACAGTGACATCCACCATTGAAACCTTCCTAAGGCCCACCGTAATATTTATTTTTCATCCAACCTGTTAATAAGTTCATATATATCTAGATGAAGGGAAAATAGAAATATCAGATGGATCCAAAAACTCATGCAGCTACTAAGAAGTTTTTGATGGTGAGAGTTAAATACATACTTTGTGGCTCAATTTAACCTTGGATCTTTTTAATTTTTTTGATATTAATGTAAAATAATATGAAAAAAATGGATGAACGGCGTGGATAATATCACATACGTCAAGGTGGGCTTCACAGAACCTCAACCTAGACCGAGTCCGCCCAGGCGGAGGCAGGACGCAATCCGCTTCCGTCGGCTGCGGCGCACTTTGCTGCCGTCTGTCAACATGGCACACGCTTCTGCGATCTAAGCCGTTTATCAGGTGATTAATACCTGTTTATTGTCTCATGCCCAACATCAAACAGATTAGATGTGGATACAACAAGTTGATGGTCGAAAGGAACTGATCACGGTCCAGATTCGGTTCATGGTTGAGGCCCACTACATGAGCAGAGCAGCCTAACTTTGATTCCACTGAAAGTGTATCGTTGGGCCCACCCAATGGACAGATCAGATCTTATACACGTGTGTCGATGTGTTGGATGCTGTGGGGCCCAACTTGATTTATGTGTTATATATCCACGCCGTTCATCTGTTTCCCTCCCTCATTGTATGTCACTAGACAGAAAATGAAGTACGTTAGAAGCTCAAGTGAACCACACCACAGACAAAAAGTGGTGTTTGAACGCCCACCGTTAAAAACTTCCTAGGGGCCACAAGTTTTGGATCAGCTTGATATTTGTGTTTTCCCTTCGTCCAGGTCTGAGTGACCTTATCAACAGGTTGGATGAGAAATAAACATTACGGTGGGCCGTTGAAAGGTTTCAACGGTGGCGGGTGGTCCACTTGAGGTACCGATCTGCTTCATTTTTGGGTTCATTCCTTAAAATGAAGGGGTCAAAACGGATGGACGGCGTGGATATAAAATATATACATCACGGTGGGCCCCACAAAGCCCAACATATCAACACACCGGTACGTGCACTTCCCGATGACTGGCATTCACACGTGCCAACTTGGCCCAAACATGCCGCTCCCACATCAGATCGGAGATGGTTAAAAGGAAAACGGATTGGCTACCCCCCCTGACACCAGCCCCGTGGCTGATGGTCGGTGCTCTGTGGGCCTCACCATGATGTATGTGTTTCATCCATTCCGTCCATCCATTTTTACAGATCACTTTATGGCATAAACCCAAAGATGAGACGCATATAAATCTCAGATGGACCACACCACATGAAAACAATAGTGATTGGATATCCACCATTAGAATCCCCCTAAGGCCCACTGTACTGTTTATTTGACATCCAATATGTTGATTTGGTCATACAGTCTCAGATGAAGGGAAAAAACAAAAATCATCTTGATACAAAACTTTTATGGCCCCAAATTGTTTTTTAATGGTCGACGCTCATTCAACACTGTTTCCTGTCATGTGGTCCACTTAAGATTGGGATATATCTCATTTTTGGTTTCATACCGTAAAATGATTTGTAAAAATATCTGGACGGCATGGATGAAACGCATACATCATTGTGGGGCCCACAGATCACCGACCATCAGCCCTTGGCTGATGTCAGGGGGAGTAGGCAATCCGTTTCCGGTTAAAAGAGGTCTACTCCGCATGCATGTGGGGCCCACGCAACGCGCTCATCAGGCGGCACGCATTCTCTTGCATTTCTCTCTTCTTAGTAAATGACGATATTGTCCTTGTTATTCCTCATTTGGAGGTTATGTGACGTGTACCTCAATCTCGACTATCCAAATCGTTGACTTCTCCGTGGAGAAAGCATTTGGTTGGATGATCCTAACCGTTTGGACTGCTAACCACTCTAGTTTTAGTGTCCATCCCATGGCTACCAATTGGACGGCTAAGATTATACGAGTAGTATGTGCCGAGATGCAGATTGCTTAATGACGCTTCCAATAGCGAGGCCGATGCATCACCTCTAAAGACCAAATCCAGGAGTGTTTACCAAAGCTCTTTCATCTCAACGGTCCAAAATTCATCATGACAAACTTTCCGTACGCGAGCTCTTTCAACTAAACGGTCCAAATTTCATTAAGACAAACTATTTTCCGCGAGCGCCCCATCAGCTCAAGGTTGTTAGGCGTATTTATATCCCTAAAGCCTCTCTCGGTCACAACTGCATGTGGTTCATCTCTTCTCGTATATTCCAATATTAAATATATAATATTCATTCCATTCCCATCTCTACTCACATCGAGAAGGACAACCAATCCGCTTGTCAAAGTATTTTAATTTTAGTCGGATTTTTCTTATAATATTATAAATTACAGGAGGGGCTATTTGTACTGGAGTAAGTGAAAGTACATTTGAAGTATATTTGGATGAGAGTAAATGCATACAAATGAAATGAAATAAATAAGCTTAAAAATAAAATTATCTACGTGAGAGAGGATTTGGAAGTAAACAGGAGTGAAATGCCTTTTTAATTTATTTATTTTTTAATTATTTTTTTATAGCTCTATTAGGAAATCACATGAGGTGCTGCTACTAGAGCTGTACACGAGTGGAATTAGTTCAGTTAGCTCGTTTGATTCGACTCGAAACAGCTTGACTTGCCTGGGTTTGAAGTTGGATTCAAACCGAGTAAAGTTGGTTTTTGGAGCTTGAAAAATTTTTCAGCCGAGTTCAAGCTTGCTCGAGCTTGAACCTCAACTCGAATCAACTCGGATCAAATCAAATTAGTGACTCAATTATTTTTATATGGATGTTGTTCGCAGAGTGTTTGATGAATTGTCTCAACGAAGTGTTGGCGAGGAAAGAATGGATATACTAGGTGCTTGATTTTGATGTTGCTTGCTAAGTGTTTGATTTTGATGCTAATTGCTAGGTGTTTGATTTTGTTCAATTTTGATAATGCAGGTTGTGTGTTTGATTTTGATGTTGCACGACGGGTGTTTGATGAAATGCCGGTAAAGTGTCATTACTATTTTGCATTCTATGAAAAATTTAAGATGCATTGCAACTGTTTAATAAAATGTCGCATAGGCTTGAACTCGGCTCGAACTGGCCTAAGCTTGACCGAATTAAGCCGAGCTGGCTAAACAGGTTCAACGACCGAGCCAAGCTGAGTTCGAGCTAAGGTTAGCTACTAGCCAAGCCCAATTGTGCCAAGCTCATCTCGGATCAACTTGTGTATAGCTCTAGCTGCTACGCAGATGTCTACATGAGTTACACGAGTGAAATGCTTTTTAAAAAAACATTGGCAAGTTATTTATTTGTAATTCTTACATTTGTGGTATATTGGAGTTTGAACTTTACTCATTTCTTGATAAAGTATGTATTTTAATGAGCTTATAATAATTATTTTGTTAAATATCATATACATAAACTATTTTAAAAAATCATATATATTCTTGTAAATATATTTAAAAATTTCAAAGCATTCTAATTCCTCTCCTTTATTCTTATCTAAAAAGAATATATGAATTTCAACTGCATTTCATTTACTCCCCTCTAAACACAATTGAAGAAGTCATTTACTCCCAGTTGATTTATCTCCAATTTTATTTTCAATTTATTTTGCCTTCATTTAAGAGCTCTTGAATGAGCCCTAAAAAATTCTCATGCACAAGATTTGTGGTTATACTTTGGAGCATTTCTTTATATGTGTGTATGTGTGTGCACGCGCATGTGCAGGAAATGTTACAATGAGGTCGACCCCACCGTGATGTGTGTTGAACATCAACATTGTGCATTTGATGAGTCTCCTTTAGATTATGGAATATCCCAAACAACAGCCGTATAAGGTACTAAGGTGGGCCTTACCATCTAAAACCATTTGAAGACATGACTAACACATAAAAATACTTGGTGGGGCCCACCTGAGTTTTGGATGCGGCTGAAACTTGGTCTAACCCCTCATCCAAGTAGGACACACATAATGGATGGGTTGAATTTATGAACCACATCTCAATGGGCACAATAAATGATTATGAAGGTTTTAATGGGAGGACAACCCCTCTCAACTGTTGTATGTGGTGTGGCGCACCCAAGTTACGAATTGACTTGATTTTTAAGATGGGGTAGATATTTGACACACATCACAGTGGGGCCCACATAGCTCAACCTCATAGGAAGTTCTCATGAGGTTGACCTCATGATACCATCTCTCTCTCTCTCTCTCTCTCTCTCTCTCTCTCTCTATATATATATATATATATATATATATATATATATATATATATATATATAAAGTACATGATTTTTAACTTATTCATAGTTTTAATTATTTGTGTAAGATGAGCTTAGGACTATCAATGTGTGGTGTTGATGTAGAAATCTGGCTCACCATCACCGAACTCCGAGCACTTGTGCCGAGCCCCGTAAGCCTACATAGGAGGAAAACAAAAGAGACCCTGGCTAGAGCATGGGACCCTCCGATGTTAAAGTCAGGCTAGAAATTTGGGTCTAAGTAGTGTAGGTGAGTTTTAAGGTGAAAGATTTTACATACCTGTTCCTATAGATGATTCTCTCATTTATACCATTTGATTGGAATGAACGTGCTCGTCATTCTTGACGTGATTTTTGCCATTAGGCGGGAACTGCACGTGCGCTGATGTCGTCAGTTACTTTATGATCATGGTGCAATGGTTAATGCCATCGTGCGTTACTGGATTAAACTCGGCTCAACCGCACTATCTTGATTGATCATCCGAACTTAGGCTTAGCAGACGAGTCGAGCACTACTAACCTTGTCTGGGCTCGGATCATGTTAGATCAATTATTACCCCAATCATTGGCAATCGGTTCAGTCTAAATAGTCTGAACCCATGTCACGTAGCGGGTCGGACCTTTGTGGCTTTGCTATCTTGCCTGATGAAGTATTTGATGCGGCTGCTCGTTTAGCCGAGCAGACCTTGAACGAAGCTCGGTTGAATCATCCTGGGATGTGGCCGAGCCGAGCTGATTTCAATTGGGGTCGGCTCAAATTCTTCCATAACAGAAGCCCCCCACTCTCTAAGTTTGCAACGCGAGCTCGAGGAGTGCATTCATACTGGAAAGACGAGTGGGAAGGATAGTTCGCGTTATCATTGTAATTACATCGGGAACAGTTCCATAATGACGAGCCTCATTATCGAGATGTCGAGTTCCTTATGGCGAGCAGTTCGCTTCTTAACATGTGGTTAGAGGACATGTGTGAAGGGTCGAGGAAACGAGACGACCAAATCACCTGTGAATCCGTTGTGAGCATCACAATTGAGAAAAAGGTGGGCGGCTCTTCGCATACCACATTAATTGTCATTAGTTGTAATCAGGGCTCGGCCAAGGAAGACGTGTTGCTCGCATTAATAAGGCGCTGCCACGTAAGTATTGGTGCTCAGCAACAGCTGTCCGACTTCAGCAATAATTACTAGTATGATTACTTTTCAGTTGAGAATAGTATAAGAAACACCGCTCCACTCATTTGGTTTATCATTTGATAGCTATCATTTTGTTGTTGTGACTTCTAGAGTGACCGAATTCCTGTGAGTCTCCCTGTCCTCTACTTTTTTACTTTCCCAATTTCTTTTTTCGTCTTTCTTCTAATTTCAATGATGAACGGTCTAGACGACATCTGTGAGGGTTATGCTTTTGAGGGCGACAACGAGCTGGAGAGTACAAACTCTAGGCTCGGGGGGTTGGTAGAAATTCTGACTGTTGTACCCCTTGCTCCTCGGGCCAAAAAGGCTAAGATCACGAAGGCTGCTGCTCGGGGTACGGGCAAGAAGAGAATTCCTCGAGCCCCCACTTCAAGGGCAGATGCCGGGCCAGAGGGTGGACGGGATGCCGAGCTTGTCCCAGGGGGGTCGGTCCTGGTCGAGTCTCAAATGGCAGCCATCCGAGTAGAGTACTAAATTCCAGACTCTGTGAATATCTGAGCCCCTGCTCCGCTTGATGCTCCTGTGAACCTAGTCGAGGGTGAGATAGCTATCTTCATCCGCGCTCTCTAGTGTGGGCTGTAGCTCCCTTTTCATCCATTCATGCGGGCGATAATGGCGCACTTGAAGTTAGCTCCTGGTCAACTCGCCCCCAATGCTTGGTGGTCACTGTCCGCCGCCTTCATCATCTGGCATCGGATCAGAAACAAGGATTTGATGCCAGATGAATTCATGTATCTCTATCAAGCTAAGCACGATCCACAGGAGATGTGCTGGTATTATCTTTTGACGATGCCAAACCGCGACAAAGGCCTTGTCACTAGGCTCCCAACTTATAACAAAGATTGGAAGAACAAGTGGTTTTAGGCTTCCGGGGAATGGGAGGTGCCTGCCTTCGAGCTCAACAGTCTTCGGGACAAAGTGCTCACAAAATTTTCCAGGTCAGGTCAAATATTATAATGGAGTCTACATCTTTGCTTCCATGTACTTATTTTTGTAGTATGATGAGCTAATTTATGTCCTCTGCAGCCTACGCAAAGAGCCCGCCAGAACTTTCCTATTTCCAACGAACCCAGGTCGACAAGGCGTGTGTACTAAGAGAGGAGCACCGAGTCTAGCACGAGCTCATTACTCCAGAGAACCTCCACAAGTCGGGTCTCTGCAGATTCATTCCTTTTCCTTCTGCTCTCGGTAAACGTTTGCCAGTAGCTTTTAGTTTCTGTCGATTAAGTTTATTTTGAGCTGAGTTGTTCCTTGTAGGGATGGTTGAGCCTTCGGGCCCCAAGAAGAAGAGGAAACAACCCCCTCCACTCAGCGAGGCTCTGCACCAAGCCTTGAGTGAAGATCACTACTTAGAGAAAGAAGGGGACCCCTGGGGATGAGGCCGGGCTCGCTGCGACTTCCGTCTCTGCCCTCGAAATCCCCTCAACTGTTCCTTCACATCCACTCGGGATGGAAAGGGAAGTGGTCGGGGAAACAGCTGCAGCGAAGCTCTCCAGTTCTGAGCTCAGAAGGGAGACCATGGCGGATGCTGAGCATATCGAGCTCACGCCAGCCGAAGTTGACTATCTGGTCGGCAGAACTAACTCTCCACCCAGGTGCGGGGATGCGCCAATGGGTGAGGCTCATGCCTCGACCGCCAACGGCATTGGCGAGACTGCTAGATCTGCTCCCCTCCCAAAAAATGGGGAGTATCCGGTCGGCTACAACATGTCCTGCTTAACCGATTAGGTGGCTAAGCACGTCCTAGAATTGGAGATTGTCAACCTCCTCTCCCGCTGTCATAAGTCTTTCATGACTGATATAGCTGTTGTCTATTATAAGGTAAACCTTTTTTCCTTATATGATCCGTTCTCCTCTAATTCCGAACTGTTTCTCACTCTATCCATTATTCAGGCAATGCCCATGTTTTTATCGACTCGGGAGAGGCTGCAGGAGCTGGGTAAGGAGGCGAAGATTGGGGCTCTCCGAGAGGAGAACGAGGCCCTTCAAAAGGAGAAGGTGGAGATGGAGGCACTTCTCAAGATTTCGGCCGAGGAGAGGGAGGAGTTGAAGGATTTACTGGTTGAGGGCCAAGTGAAGGAACTGTCATTCCAGGGGGAGATCAACGGGCTCCTGTCCTGTTTAGACTCGGTCGACTCCGAGCTATGAGGATGAAAGCCTACCTCAACTCGGTTGAGGATGACAATGTCTGGCTGGTGGCTGAGCTGGGGCAGGCCAAGCTCGATGTTGCTGCCAAGGCAGAGGCAATAGTTAAGAAGGCGCTGGTTGCTCAGCGGATCGAGTTCGACGCCTCGGTCACCTCGATTATTGTCGCTGCTGTCAAAGAGTTTAAGTCTTCGACGGAGAGAACTGCTGAGGCCGAGAAGGTCTACCAGTGCGGCTACAATGCCTATCTCGATGATGTCAAATACCTCTATTCCGACCTCAACCTCGAAGCTCTAGCTCCGAGGATCCTGAAGAGGGACAGGTTGAAGACGCTTCTCTTATTGACCAACCCCCCAATACTGATCTTCCTCCTCCAACGCCGATTGATACATGCCTTATCTTATTTATCATCTTTTTTTTTTTTATAATTGGATATTGTAGCGCTTCGGCGCCATTTTGGTCAATATACTTATATATTTTGGTTAGTATACTTGCTGTGGATTGCGTTGCATTTATGTTGATTATGTAGAATATGCTTGTGATGCTTGTCGAATGACGAGCTGACCTCTTCTTTAAGGGTCGGCTCGTCAAAGGGTTCCATTTATTCACTTGAGAGATGGTCCTTTGTAATATGCTCGGAGGGCGAGTCCAGCACTTCTTTAAGTGGTCGACTCATCCGTGGAACCTTTTTTCTTGCATAGGAGATCCCATGTAGGACGAGTTGGAACGCATAGAACAGAATATGGCGATTCCGTGTAGAAAAATGTATCTTTATTCCAAGTGTGGATTCATCACAAGTAGTGTCAACCCTTACATTAATTTCCTTAGGAATAGTAGATCTTCAGATGCTCGGCATTTCATGCGTGAGGTAGCGGACGCCCTTCCAAGTCCTCAAGTCGGTAGGAGCTGGGCTTGGCCTAGCTGACTACTCAATAGGGTTCCTCCCAATTCGGTCCCATGGACCCTACTCCAGGCTCCGCGGTGTTTTGGAACACACAACGAGGTCTCCCCGTCAGAACCACCTTGTCTTGACCCTGGAGTTGTAGAAACGAGCGACCTATTGTTGCCGAGCCGCAATTCGTAGCTCAGCTATGTTCCTCAATTCCTCGAGTAAATCGAGGCTCGTCGTCATCTGCTTAGTG
Source organism: Magnolia kwangsiensis (assembly GCA_037074715.1). NCBI lineage: Eukaryota > Viridiplantae > Streptophyta > Magnoliopsida > Magnoliales > Magnoliaceae > Magnolia > Magnolia kwangsiensis. The sequence continues at coordinate 23,219,645 of CM073579.1, forward strand.
TTTTCGCTATCTTGATAGGATCGCACTCGAGTAGTGGGGAGTCTTATCTCGATAGGGACAATAGCCTCAGTGCCATAAGAGAGGGAGAACGGGGTTTCTCCTGTTGCTGACCGGGTTATAATTCTATATGTCCATAGCAAAAACGAGAGCTCCTCGGCCCAGCCACTCTTTACTTTTTCCAGCTTGGTCTTGAGATGGCTCTTTATTATTTTGTTCACTGCTTCCACTTGGCCGTTGGATTGAGGATATCTAGGTGATGAATAGGCATTCCTGATGCAAAGCCTCTGACACATACCCCTGAATCTGTCGTTATCAAACTGCTTTCTATTGTCTGACACAATGGTGTGCAGAATGCTGAACCGATAAACAATATTCTTCTAGACGAAGTCTGTTACTTTCTGTTCGGTGATTCTGGCGACAGGTTCGGCTTTAGCCCACTTGGTAAAGTAATCAACTGGTACAATCACATACTTAGTTTACCCCTTGCCCTCAGGTAGAGGTCCGATGATGTCAATCCCCGATTGGGCGAACAGTCATGGCCCGCTCATGGGGTTAGCTTCTTTGCCGGTTGTCTAAGGACGACTACAAACCTTTGGCATTTGTCTCATTTCTGAGCAAAGCCTGTAGAGTCATCTTTAATCGTTGGCCAAAAGTATCCTTGACGGATAATTTTCTATGCTAGAGCTCGGCCGCCAAAGTGATTTCCGCAGATTCATTTATAAGTTTCTCGAATCACGTACTCTACCTCATCTGGTCGCAAACACCTTAAGTATGGTAGGGAGAAGCCTTTCTTGTACAGAGTATCCCCTATGATTATATACCGTGCCACCTTTATCCTCAAGTGTCGAGCCTCCAGTTTATCCTTGGGAACTTTGTCATCCCTAAGGTATTCAACTATTGGATCCATCCGACTCGTCATCTACACTTAGTGAACGATCCCGTGGTCAAGACAATCAATGCTCAATTCGTTGAGGTATTCCACCAGGATAATCCTCGAAATACTCCCTTCCAACCTCACCAGAGCATTAGCCCAAGAGTTCTCGACCCTTGATATCTGGTTGATGTTACACTCTTGGAACTTACTCATGAGTTTCCGAGCCTGGCCGAGATAGGCTATCATTTTGGCTTCCTTAACCTCATATTCTGCTGATATCCAATTTACGACAAGCTGGGAATTACACTGAATGTTGAGAGCTCGAACTCCCAAGGTAATCGTCAACCTGAATCTGACCAGTAGAGCCTCGTATTCTACTTCATTATTCGCGGCTTGGAAACCAAGCCTTATGGCGTACTGGACAATCGTTGAGTCAGGTGCTATGAGGATAATTCATGCTCCTCCTCGTTTCGAGTTCGGTGGCCCGTCTACGAACAGGGTCCACTTGTCCGCTGTCACTGTCTCCTCTTTGGCGTCCTCGACAGGCGGACTGGCCTAGAGGATCATGAGGTTCTTTGTTATATTGGCAGGTGTGTCCAGGTCAGATGTTCTTGCTTCGCCATTCTAAGCGGTGAACTCTACTATGAAATCGGTCACGACTTGACCCTTAATGGCGGTTCTCGGCTGATATTCGATATCAAACTCTCCGAGCTCTACTGCTCGCTTGGTTAGGCGCCTAGACAGCACCAGGAAAAGGGGTTGGTCGGTGAGGACGACTATAGAGTGCGCTTGGAAATATGGGTGAAGTCATCGGGCAGATACTACCAATGTCAGGGCGAGCTTCTCTAGGCTCAAATACCTTGTTTTTGCTGGGACCATTACTCTGCTAACATAGTACATAGGATGGTACTTCCCCTCGGATTCTCTGATAAGGGCTGAGCTCATGGATAAAGCTGATACTGCCAAGTAGAGGAAGAGCGGCTCCCCTTTCTCTGGCTTAGACAGCACCGTAGGCGAACCTAGATACTGTTTCAGCTGTTGGAACGCCTGTTCACAGTTTGAGGTCCATTCTGCCTTCTTATTACCCTTCAATTGCTGGAAGAATGGGAGGCACTTGTTGGTTACCCTGGAGACGAACTGGCTGAGGGCGGCCACTCTCCCAGTGAAGCACTAGATTTCTTTCAAGGTCCGAGGAGAGCTCATATTTAGGAGAGCTTTGATCTTGTCTGGATTCGCCTCGATCCCCCTCTGGCTGACTTGAAAGCTGAGAAATTTACCCGAGCCCACACCCAATGCGCACTTGGTTGGGTTCAGCCTCATCTAATATTTCTATAGGATGGAGAAGGTCTCGGCGAGGTCTGATATGTGGTTGGCCGCTTTAACGCTCTTCACTAGCATATCGTTGAAGTAGACTTCTATGGTCTGGCCAATTTGACGAGTGAACATCTTGTTCACTAGTCATTGATAGGTTGCTCCTGCATTTTTCAGGCTAAAGGGTATAACTCGGTAGTTATAGAGCCTTTTATCCGTGACAAATGTTTTCTTCTGCTTGTCGTAGGAATGCATTACTATCTGATTGTAATCGAAGTGTGTATCCATGAACGTGAGGAATTAGTGCTCGGTTGTACTGTCGACCAGTTGGTCGATCCTGGGGAGGGGAAAGTTGTCCTTAGGACAAGCTTTATTCAGGTCAGAGTAGTCTATGCAGACCCACAATTTTTCATTAGCCTTTTTGACGAGCATAACGTTGGTGATCCAATCTGGGTAGTGGATTTCTTCAATGAAACCTACCTCAAACAGTTTATCAACCTTCTCGACGATCGCTGTGTACCTCTTGGGCTCGAAAGCCCTTCTCTTCTACTTCACTGGCTTGTACTCCAGGTCCACATTTCGCCTATGGACCATCACCTAAGAGGCGATGCTCAGCATGTCCCGACAAGACCATGCGAAGATCTCTTTATGCTGTCGTAGGAACTCCAGCATCTGCACTCGCTGATCGGTGGTCAATGATGATCTGAGCTGAACCGTTCTGCTCGGGTTGGCATCATCAAGCGGGATAGTCAGGAGATCTTCCATTGGGGAGATTCCTTCTGAGTTGTCCTCCCTAGGGTCGAGCACATTGATTATTAGAGCTTGCTTTGTTGTGCCCTTTCTCATGGCTATCGAGTAGCAACACTAAGCCTCCCGCTGATCTCCTCGGAGGTATCTGACTCCTCCAACTGCTGGGAACTTCATCAAGAGGTGGTATGTGGATACCACCACCCTCATGGAGTTAAGTGAAGGTCGTCTGATGATGACATTATACGTCGATGGTGAGTTCACCACCAAGAAGTCCACCAACAAGGTGACTTGGTTCTGTCTTTTTCTAGTCGTGACTGGGAGGAGGATCTCCCCTTTCGAGATGACTTTGTCACTTGAGAAGCCGTGCAGTGGGATCCAGACGGGTCGAAGGCGCGACCTGTCGATGCCCATCTTGTCGAAGGCCTCAAAGTACAAGATGTCAACCGAGCTCCCCGTATCGACCAGAATGCAGTATACCTTCCAATTGTCTATCCTCATGGCTACCACTAGGGCATCATCATGAGGGTGTTGAATTCCGCGTGCATCGTCTTCCGTGAACGTCATGTTGTACAGACTTATTCGCGGTTCCTTGCTCAGCCTGTCAGCCAAGTAGACGCAGTGCTCGGGATCAGTACTCCGAGCATGAGCCTTTTGGGCTCGGTTTGAGTCTCTGCCCCCTGACAGACCTCCTCATATTGTTCGGATCTCGATGCCTTTGTCCGTTGCTTTGCTTGGTGGCTTGTCCTTCCGTGCATGCTTTTCCTCCTTCACGAATTCACGCAAGTATCCCTTGCGGATGAGAGTCTCGATCTCTTCTTTTAGATTGACACGATCGCTGGTGTTATGACCGTGGTCGCGGTGGAAGCGACAATATTTTTCCTTGTCTCGCTGGCCCGCATCCGTTTTCATGCAGCTCGCCCACCTTAACATCTTCTTGTCTCGGATCTCCAAGAGAACTTGCTCTGGAGATGTGTTGAGAGGAGTATATGAGCTGAACCTGCTCTCAGGCCTTTTGCTCGGCCTCTTACCGCGTGAGGTGTCTTCATCCAACCTCCTCTTGTTCGACTACTATAGGACTTCATCTTTGCGTTTCTTATCTCGTATATGGGGGGGTGTTGAATACTTCTGAGCTTGATTCATTAGTTCCCCCAATGTGGATAGAGGATTCTTTCCTATGGAAAAGAGGAACTTTCTTTCCCTGAGTTCGGCAATCATCGTATCTAGTGTCATCTTGTCAGAGTAGTTGTCGACTTGCATCGCCTCTTTGTTGAATCGGATGATGTAGTCTTTTCGTGCCTCTCCCTCCTTTTACTTGATAGTCAGCAGGTGGGTAGATGACTTTCAGTGTTATTTCCTGACGATGAACTGAGTCAGGAATGCTTTGTTGAACTCAGTAAACGAGTTGATCGAATTTGGCTTCAACTGTCTATATCAACTTCGTGCAACTCCTGTGAGAGTTAGGGAGAAAGTGCGGCACATGATCGGTCTGGAAGCTGATTGAAGCTACATCCATGACCAGTATGACTTTATATGCTCGGTTAGATGTTTAGAACCCGAATACAGTGTGATGGGGGGCATCTAGAACCTCGAAGGCATTGCTGCGCTCATTATCTCGCTTGTGAATGGGGACTCCGTTTCCTCCATCATTGCTTCTATAGTGGTCGAGGCCTGCGTTTGATACACCTGGCGCATTGTGCTGATCTGCCCTTGTAGCTCCTCAAGTTGAGCCTCCCAAGGATCTCTATTCTTGGCCACAACTTCCCAAGCATGATTGGGTTTGGGAATCTTCCCACGTCTCATCCTTTCCAGTTCACGGTGGAGGTCAGTCGAAGCTAATGTTGAGGTCTTAGAAACATGCATTGGGGCTCAGGTTGACGTCTCCCGAGCTCGTGCCGGGACCCAAGCAGATGCGCCATGTGACACACCTCTTCGAGAAGTCGCACGATGTTCCGCAACCATCGGAGCGTTCACCTCCTGATCAAGGGGTGGATGTTGTCTAGCCATCTACTGTTTCATTTGACTGATCTTATTGACTAGCATTTTCACTTGGCTCTATAGCGCTTGGTACCTACCTCCTCGGTTCCTAGATCGCTGAGTTGGTTCCGTAAGCACAGATTCCACCTGTAACCCAGAGGTTGAATTTCATTGCCTAGTCGGCTCAGGATTAGCCGCAATTATCGATGTATGTGCTTTCTTCTTCCCTCTTGCCATTTCCTCTGGTAGAGTAGGAGTGGTTTTTATGTCGTTTCCCACGGACAACACCAAAATGTTGATGCAGAAATCTGACTCACCCTTACCAAGCTCCGAGCATTTGTGTCGAGCCACGTAAGCTTGCATAGGAGAAAGATAAAGGAGACCCTGGCTAGAGCAGAGGACCCCCTGATGATAAAGTTAGGCTAGGAATTTGGGTCTAAGTAGTGTAGGTGGATTTTGGATAAAAGATTTTGCATACATGTTCCTGTAGATGAATCTCTTATTTATATCATTTGATTGGAGTGAACGTGCCTGTCATTCTCGACACGATCTCTGCCATTAGGCGGGAATTGCGCATGCACTGATGTTGTCAGTTATTCTATGATCGTGTTGCAACGGTTAATGTCATCGTGCGTTACTGGATTAAGCTCGGCTCAACTGCACTATCTTGATTGATCATCTGAACTCAGGCTGAGCAAATGAGCCAGCACTACTAACCCTATTTGGGCTTGGATTATGTCAGATCAATTGTTACCCCGATCATTGCCAATTGGTTTGGTCCAAATAGTCCAAGCCCATGTCACGTCGCAGGTCAGACCTAATGAAGTATTTGATGCGGCCGCTCGTTTAGCCGGGCAGACCTTGATCGACGCTCGGTTGAATCAACCTGGGATGTGGCCGAGCCGAGCTAACTTCAATTGGGGTCGGATCAGATTCCCCCATAACACGTGGCGTGGACCAACAAAATTAAAATTTCAAAATCCGTGCTGAAGCTAGCCGAGGCCTGCCTGCCGACTTTCCTAGAGATTTCTTTGATGAAATCTAGGATTACCACCTGCTGTTGAACCACACCCTCTTTTGAAATCGACAAGGCCACAATTACGGGTGCGACTTGGGCGGGTCGGGTCAACCCAAGCCCAACCCAACTACAAAATGGTCAAGCCGACCCAACCTGAGTCGTGAGCCTTAGAACCCGAGCCGAACTCAAAATTATTTTCAATGGATCAGAATCAACTCTTAAAATCAAATTCTCCTATTATCAATAAAACGTGATCATGATGCAATAGCTTATTCATGATAATGGCAAGAATATGGATGGCTCAAACGATCGTATCATTTCATAAGGTGGGCCCAATGGATACTAACAGATGCTGCATTCTGAATAGCAACACATGCAAATCAAAGCCATGTGTGTATAAGTTGCATATCTACAATATCCAAGACATCCATCAGAAAGGTAACAATATGTAGATTCTCAATCCCAAGAATCAAGAATCAGATCAGTTCATTAATCAGGTGGGCCATAATTAACCGAACAAATGAACGGTTGTGAAAAAATGGCCAAAGTTTTCTAAACCGTTCACTTATTTCTAATGATCGGCCACACCTACTAAGTGGACATCTTTATCTTTCAGCAGTAGCATATATGGTGAGGCCCATGATGGATTGCCTGGATATCTCACCTGTGTACCATGCTGGCATATATGGTAGCGTATCAAGCGTCATAAGCAGCCGAGTATCAAATAACTCCTAGAAATTGCACACATTAAACCGACTAAATTGTAGGACACACCATCACCAAGCCAATGATTAGTGAACACCTGTTTGCTGAAATCCGACCGTTGGATATTCTGCTTTTTACAACATCTTACATAGATATATATCGGGTCGGGTTGCACAGGGCCTCGACCCGATTTGGATTGGGTCGACGATTTTCAGCACGAGCCAAGCCCAACCCAACCATGGTGTTTGTATGACATCTCACCCGTCTAGCAAGGTTGTCCCACCATGAAAATGGGATGGCCCAAAAAGCAGGTTGAACGAACCATCAGATGCACCCCATGTGAATGAGAGGTTTTTAGGATGGTTGTACATGGTTTTCTATGATGTGCCTCAAATGTTAGTTGAATTTATCTGAATTTTGGGATATGTCCCATTTTCATGGTGGGTAAACCTTTTTGGATAGCCTAGATGTCATATAAACACTATAGTAGCCTCACAGGCTTAACTACTTGGTTGTACGTGTGAGCATTCCTCTCTGTTCTTTTTTATAATGGTGGCCCACCCACCTGATTAGCTAGGAATTTTCCATCTAGTAGATTTTTTGAGATGCCCCAATCCACATTTAGGCACATCAGATCTTGAATCACTGGACCATGGATCCCACTTATGCCAACTGAGTGTATCCTTAATGGATCAGGACCTTATATTTCCTACAAAATTCAATAGATTAGCATGATTTATGCCCCAGCCTTTTGCTTGTCCCTGATCAATTCCCTATGCAACCGACGGTTAGGATATCCTGAAAAAAGAAGAAGAAATTGACCATTTACAGTGATCAATATGGGTGAAAGAAAACCATATTGATATTGTCCATGCAACAATAGGATTGCTATTTAAATCTATTAAACACCATGAAGTCAGACCGTTAAATGCTCTATTTTAATGTCTCCATCTCTCATCACCTTCAACATTTAATTAGAATTTGTGAGGGTTGAACTGGGCAATGTAGCAAAAATGTGCAAGATCTGGGCTCTCCATCAGGTGGGCCCTGCAATGAATACGGAATAAATTATCGAGGTGCTTCGTTCTTGTACTAGTGAAGTAGTAATGACCCGCAATACAGAACTTATAGGTTAACCTTTCGCTTGATACAAGAATCCACAGTTTACTCATTTGAGTGAAATTCACTCGCTCAATCCTAACTTTCATTCTCTTACCCGGGTGGTAGACTCCTTGGAGTTTCAACACTGGGTCAAGGGTTCGAGTACCCATGGTGGTGAAATTCCACGGTGTGCGTGTGTGGGGTGTGTGTGCATGTGGCGTGAGTGTTGGGGGTGTGTGTGCCTGTGTAAAAAAAAAAAAAAAAAAAAAAACTTTCATTCAAGTAAAGGTAATGAGAGGACTTGAATACCAAGACAGGCCAGTAGTCTTCTACTCCTGGTCGACTGCTCTATGATGGGCTTCCTTTTCCTAAGGGAATGATGTGGAAGATCCAAAAAAAAATAAAAAATAGTGTGGTATTTGCTAGCAGCAATATAATGGAGGCAGTGAAAAGTTGTTGCGTGCTAGGGTGAAGAAATAGACAGCTTTGGCAGTTGACATTTTGACATTATTATATAACCTTGGTTATTTCTTTTTCTTTCAAAATAGATGAAGAAATATTAATTTTTAAGGTTATAAAAGACAGCTTTGGCAGTTGACATTTTGACATTTCCACTAAAACTCTTGTCGGAACCAAACTATAGAATTACCACTGGAATCAGCATTTTTTTTACTATTTTATGAGGATTTCATGTTATTTTCTTCCCTAGGAGATATATTAATGGCCTGTGATGGTTTTGGGTTCTAAAATATAGAGATATAGTACAAAATCCAAATGAATAAACAAAAAATGACAATAGAAGAATCTAGAGAGTTGAGGCATGTTACTATCGCTGTCTTAAACATGGATTTGCCTCCATAGGAAGACGATCCCTAATACATTGGGTCCTTGCAAATATGTCCCCAAGATATAAAATCTCTCCTTTAAGATGAAGGACTTAGATCTGGTGCACTCTCGATCACAGCCACTCGAACTCAAGAATGATCAATCTGACTTGTCCAGAGGGAACTCAAAGAGAAAAACCACAGAGAAGAATTTTTTCGAATGGATTTTCAATGAAGAGGAAATGCTTTTATAAATGAAAAATAGGTAGTATGTTATGGCTTGAAGCACAATAAACGCATGTTAGCGCACACCTGCTCATTAATTATTAGGTAGGTGTACAACGACTCTTTATTTACTCATGTCCGAGTACGACAAAACATACGCATATAAACCCAAGTGTCTAATCAAATACACACCGCACTGCACCATGCCTCGCCATGGCCACGGCCGCACGAGCACGGGCAAGGTTGCTCCCATAAGAAACTCTTGTTTTCCAATATAAAGAATGAGGGTTTTAATATAAAGACTTAGTTTTCTAATGTATGGGCATTTTCACACCGGACTCAAGTGGGGTCACTTGTGGGATGCAGGGGCACACTCGGGGTGGTGCGGCCCACAGAGGAGGCCTCGTGTTCGAGACTCCTCACCGGGGGTGATTAATGCGCATTTCGCACCAAGCTCGAGTGGGGTAGCACGTGGGATGCGGGAACACACTTGAGGTGGGCAACCTATGTGATTTGGGGCCTACAAAGGGGGTTCGACCGAGGTCTTAAACCCATGAGATGTGGGGCCTAGGCTATGAGATAAAAGGATTAATTCGCCATACTCTAACAGTTCGAGCTTTTAGAGCAAGTGGTTAATTATCCTGCATCAAAATGGTAACAGAGCAGGAGGTCTCGTGTTCGAGACTCCTCACTGGGGGTGATTAATGTAGGGGCATTTTCATACCAGACTCGAGTGGGGTCGCTTGTGGGATGCAGGGGCACACTCGGGGTGGGTGCGGCCCACGGAGGAGGCCTTGTGTTCGAGAATCCTCACTGGGGATGATTAACGCGCATTTCACACCAGGCTCGAGTGGGGTAGCCCGTGGGATACGGGGACACACTCGAGGTGGGCAGCCCATGTGATTTGGGGCCTACGAAGGGGGTTCGGCCGAGGTCCTAAACCCATGAGATGTGGGGCCTGGGCTATGAGATAAATGGATTAATTCACCATATTCTAACAGTTCGAGCTTTTAGAGCAAGTGGTTAATTGTCCTACATTTTCTTAACAACTTTCCAATGTGCGACTAAACTAAATATAATTAAGGCAAGTTAGTTAAAAAATGCAAAAAAAAAAAAAAAAAAAAAAAAAAAAAAAAAAAAAAAAATCATTTCTCAAGATTTTTCAAATTTATTTTAAAAACATTTTTAATCCAACAATCCCCCATAATTTAAAAATTCAAAAAAACAATCAGAAGACCAATTGAGTAAATCAACGAAATGAAGTGCATCAGCAAATGTATCTAAAAGATTTTAACATTGCCTAATGTATATATGTCTGATTTGTCGGGAAGAAGTAACATAAAGTTGACGGATGACAGATGCTACTTGTAGTTGCATATCTGCAGTCGTCAATCACTATAAACCCACACATAACCACATGTGTGGACCCTGACCGTTTACCAGGGTGGACCCATTGTTAGCATGCCCTGGCCAGAAAAATCAGGCTGGTCCCCTCATCAGGTGGGCCAGCAGGTATGAAGAAAATGGATGGTTGAGAAAGGAAAAACCAATGTCCATGTTCAAATTCAAAGTACTTGTGGCCTACCCCATGACTTGACCAGCTAGATTTTTATGCTGGGGCATAAAGATAATGGGGCCTCCGTCGGCTGCCTCAGCTTGAACATATGGGGTGAGTTCAAGAAAAGAGGACATTGAAAATGACAAAAAAAACAAGCAAAAGATGAAATGTGAGATGAAATGGATATCCAAACCTAAAATTTTTACTATTTGCAGATGCCAGATGCTTACTTGCAGTTGCATACCTACAGTCATGAAACACCATAAACCACACGCCTACCATGTGTGCAAGTATACCATTTATCAGGTGGCCCCATTTTTAATATACCCTGGCCCAAAAGAAAATCAAGCTCAGGTTGGTAAGCACACCAAAAGAAAATGGATGATTAACAAAGCAAAACCAACATCCATGTTCAACATACTACCCCGTGATTGGAGCAGACTGATCTTTGTGCTCCGGCATATAGAGAGGGGGGCCTACCTTATGAACGGCCCCAATCTTCTAAATGTGTGATAAGTCCGCATGAGTGGATTGACTGCAGGTGTGCAACAGCAAGTAGCTCTCCTCTTTGCAAGTGGAAAAGCTATGTTTTCTCCGAAACTAAAAGCAAAAAAGTACCTGTCAAGTAGCTCCTCCAAAATAACTCTTTGAGAAGGTGTGACGTAATGGATGCAGCTTCTTGGGCACTGGCCGACAGCAAGCTGCACTTGGTAATCCTCACCATGTCCTGTTTAAAATGACAGATTCATAAATAGAAAGTTGGGACACTGGAGCAAACAACAAAATTTAAAAAGATAAAAGTCCATCCATCATAGAAGACAAAACAATCTACAACTGAACATGGGTGTATATGCACAGTAACCTCAAGCCTTGAGTTCATAGAAATGCGCCCATCAGATCAATGGCCTCCAATATGGGCAGTCAAGATCATTTGCACAAAATTAGGTTTAGCCAACTATTTGATCCATCTATTTTATAGTTCCCATCATGGATTGCTTATGATTCTAAATAATCACTTCTGTTAAGCAATCTTGACCATCCCATCCATGTGTTGGGAAAAGGATGGCTCCAAAAAATAAGGCCGACTAGGATGGATTTGACCATCCGATCACTCTTATTTTTATCATGGTAGCCCTCGAAATGTGTTCTAGATTTAATGGACAGTTTAGATTGATCTATTGGACTGTCCATGTTACCCAATTCTACAAGGAGCACTATAACTTATAGTGCTCTAGGAGCATTGGAGGTTGGAGCATTTCTCTTTAAATTCCTATATAATATGTACGGAGATCCAAAAAACTGAAAAGAGTCGGAGGAATTGGAACTTGTTCCTTGAAGAGATGTTCTAGTTAATAATCCCTGCAATATCCAAATGCAGTTTATAAGTATTAAAGATACTGTGTAAAAATTCTTATGTTTTCTTAGATTTTGGTGGTCTTAAATCTCTTACTCTAATTCTCCATTTAATAAAGCGGTTTTCACATCCATTTGGTGGATCACAAGATTTTTGATGGAAGCAATAGCTATCAATACTCGTGTAGTTGTCATTTTGGTGACTGATAAATGTGCTGAAAAAGTCAATTCCTTTATTTTGCTTATACCCCATAACCACAAGCATAACCTTAAATTTCTCAACAGATCCGTCTTGTCTTAGCTTAGTCTTAAAAACCAATTTACAACCTATGGGTTTGCTACCTTGAGGTAGGTCTATCAATTCCCAAGTGTTATTTTACAATATAAAGTCCATTTCACTATTAATGGCTTCCTTCCAAAAGGTTGCATTAGGATAGCTCATAACTTCAGTATATGAGGGATCATCATCTACTAGGAAAGTGTAAAAGTCAGGTCCAAAGCTAATTTCAACTCTGGCCCTCTTATTTCTTTTAGGTTCCAAGATTTCTTCTATTATGTTATTTTCTACATCAATCCTTACGGCCGAATCTGTTACTTCCATGGAAGAAGCAACCTTAGATTTTGGTGGGAATATGTTTTCAAAGAAATCGATATCCAAGGATTCAATGATGGAATCGGCATCAATATGATTATGAGACCTCAAAACCAAAAATCTGTAAGTCCTACTATTTTGCGCATTTCCTATGAATGCACAATCAAAAGTTTTATTCCCTACTTTTGTTTTCTTGGTTAAAGGTAGCCCTACATTAGCTAGGCACCCCCACACTTTAAGATATCTCGGGTTTGGAGGTTTATTCTTACACAATTCATAAATGATTTTATTAAAATGCTTATGAGGTACACAATTTAAAATATGATGTGCAGGAAGAACGGATTCTCCCTATAAATTAAAGGGCAAACCAAAACTAGAAAGCATAACATTTGTGATGTTCATCATAGTTTTATTTTACTTTCAGCTATTTCATTTTGTGAGGTAAATATGGTGCAATTATCTCATGTATAATCTATTTTGATTCACAACAAGATGTAAAGTCGTGAGAAAGATATTCTCCGCTTCGATCAGATCTATGAACATTCACATTTTTCTTTAATTGATTTCTCACTTCATTTACAAAGGCCATGAATATATCTTTTGCTTCATCCTTGCTCCTAATCAAATATAAATTTGCATATTTTGAATAGTCATCTATGAAGGTTATAAAGTATTTCTTTTCTCCACGAGTCATGATATTTTTAAGGTCACATATGTCACTGTGAATTAAATCTATGACTTTGTTGTTCCTTTCAACTCTTTTAAATGGTTTTCTAGAATGCTTAGATTGTACACATATTTCACATTTATCTTAGTTTTCCCTTTCCACTTTGGAATAAGCCCCATAGATATCATGCTATCAAGATAATAATAATTCACATGTTCTAGTCGAGCATGCCACATATCATGAGACTCAATCAAGCAGAAGAACTAGCACCATATCATTTATAACACTCAATTTGAACAGTCCATTAGTTACATAGCACCATATCATTCATAACACTCAAGGCCTACTGCTCATTAGCACCTGAGAAACTGCACTTAGAATGGTTCAAAGCAACATTGAAGTGGAGGATTCAAACCCCTTCAAGTGAAAATGATCACAAACACTCGAAATGTTTTAGTGGATCTGACCAAAAGGCCACATTCTACAAAGATAACCATGTAGGATGAAACCCACAAGATGATAACATGATAAAAATCTAGGAAAATGCTTGGGTTTGTATTTTTTATGTCAACAAAACCAGTTACAATTGAATCTGCATCAAGCATAGAAAACAAAAGGCAAAATTTAATATTAGCACCCATCTAACCGTCTAACTTAAAACGTGGCAAGAAACTATGGACACAAGCATGTCCGTGCAAAAGGAAGCAAGATTCAAGAAAACATATATGAGAGGCTTGTCCCCTAATCAAGCATCCAACCAAAATCTAACTCTCTTAAAGTTTCTGATGCGGACACCAGGCCATTCAAAGCATATCAACACAAGAGGCGTGCATTACCCGTGTCAATGTGGTTAGATGACGGATACGGGTCGGGTCTCAAGAGGTTGAAGACCTTGCACATGTGTTCGTGACATGTGTAAGTTGCTTAGAGGAGACATTTGGACCATTGGATCGCGAGGAGGTGTGATCGGACTGTTGGATCGTCACGGCCCACCTTCATTACACCACCTTCACAGCACTATCATCGGGGCCCATTGGGCATCTTAAATTTACATTTAGCTTATAAACATTTGAATTAATTATGTTTTAAGATAGTTTGTGCACAATTTTGTGTGAATTTCTTTTTTTTGAAACTTTTTTTTAATATGGGTATTTTGGTAATTTCATGTTATTACGAATTTTATAAGGATTACCCTAAACCCATAGCACATTATATTATGTTGATGAAAGAAAAAAGAGAGCTTTTTGCTTCTGACGATCTCGTTTTCGACTTCCAGTGATTGGAAGAGGGTGTGAGGCCCAAGTAAACAATTTTCTCATCCCCTACTTCTTTCTCCTTCTCTCTTTCTCAAGATATTCTTTTCCTTAACCCCATTTTCTTCTTTTTCTCCTAATCTCAAAAGATTCTCATTCCCTTTTCATCCCCACATAAAACTCATCACCCAAATCTACATTTGAAGAACCACCATATTTTTTTTTCTGAATTTTCCAGATTTCCAATCCAGGAAATTCCTATTTTTCTGGATTAAAAAATTCACTTGGATCGTTAGACAGACCTATTGCAAGACGAAAGTTCTATCTTTCGCCGGATCCAATTAAATTCAAATTTTAAGACTCAATACTTCGTGTTTGTGATGGATGGCCCTAAACAATGTTATATTGACCTTATTTCTTTCTTGTATTTATGATGTATAAATCAGGCTGATATTTTTTTATTTTTTTTCAAATTGCATGAATCTGCCCATTTTCAAATACCATGCTCATTTAAGGTTAGATTAGGCCGTCCTACATCAGTTTCTCACCAAAAAGATTTCTCACCCAAAAGATTATACCTTCCCGGACTGAGGGTACAATCTGATTAATACCTTTCCAAGTATAGGAAGAACAATAGAGAGAAGAGGTTTAGTCCACCATCCCTCCTAAGAAAAACCATATTTTGCTACTCCTAAGGATCTCTAGCGGCTAGAATTCTCTTTTCCAAAGTGCCACACCCACTTCCCCATAAGTGCAATAGCTCATATCCATATGCCTAATACCAACTCCCCTCAAGAATAAAGGACACAAACCTCCTTCTAACTTAGGAGAGGAAATTTCCTGCAAAGAGATCCTCCTTGTTGTTATACCCTATTTCTGGCTATTCCTAGATTAACCAATTAGGAAGTGACATGTATTGTTGTACAAAGAAGGAATAGCATGCAGAAAGATCTCTGAAGATATTTGGAGTGTTTTTTATGGAATCACAACTAACACTGAGACGGATAGTACATGTCGTCTGATGATAGGGCACGACCGAGAAGTTCAAGAGACAAAAGGTGGTCGAGAAAAGAGGAACGGTTAGAAGAATACAAAAATATAGAAGGATATAGAAGACCGACGGGGCAACGATTCAGCTACCGTAATGGTCCAAGTAAAGAAAGAAACGTATACAGAGAATCTGAGTAGCAAAGAAGTCAATAAATAGAAGGAGAAATCAATAGAGCAAGTCGTCTCATATCAACCAAACAAACTACTCAAATTATCTTTTAATTATCCTGAAATTTATCTTTCCTTATCATAGCAAAGCTCTTTCTTAGGAGTAGTCGTAATCAATTACCTATAATATTAGTTTACACTCATATGCTGGACTTTTATCTCAGTACAAGTAGTTTTTCATTCAGAAAGGCTTCTTACAGTCGGGCCTCCACCGACTGTAAGTATTTTACTTTACATTTGAACACAACCAGGTATCAAAAAAGTCCTTTCGTACGAAATACAAAATGGAACCCATTTTCAGAGGAAGAACCCCATCCTCCGAATATTGCCTAATCACTTTATAAAACAATTTGCGAGTGGTTGAATAAGTAACCGATCTGCTCAGATCTTGGTCATATACAATTGCAATAATCGTATCTGCCTATATTGGCGTTTGGGGTCAAGTTGTTCGGTTGGAATCGAGTCGCATAGTCAGTTCTAGCACGCCCACACGCACCACACATGTCAAAAGCATCCAAACCGAAAAAGTGTGCCCCTGCATCCCAAGGGCCACCCCACTCAAGCCTGATATGAAAATGCCCCTACATTAATCACCCCCGATGAGGAGTCTCGAACACGAAACCTCCCGCTCTGATACTACTTTGATGCAGGATAATTAACCACTTGCTCTAAAGGCTCAAACTAATAGAGCATGGCGAATCAATCCATTTATCTCATTCACACAGGTACTGCTTCACACGAGCCACATGCCCCGAGTGTGCCCCTGCATCCCATAGGCCACCCCACTCGAGCCCAGTCTGGTGTAAAAATGCCCTTACATTAATCATCCCCGGTGAGGAGTCTCAAACACGAGACATCTCGCTCACATACCACTTTGATGGAGGACGATTAACAACTTGCTCTAAAAGCTCGAACTGATAGAGCATGGCGAATCAATCCCTTTATCTCATAGCCTAAGCCCCACATCCCATGGGTTAGAAACTCGGCCGAACCCCCTCATGGGCCCCACTTCACATGAGTTTCGCTTCACACGAGCCACCCGCCTCACACGGGCCACCCACCCCGAGTGTGCCCCTACATCCCACAGGCCACTCCACTCGAGCCCGATGTGAAAATACCCCTGCATTACAATGTGTACCTGTTTCAGATGGTACTCTAAACCTTGGTCATGGTAGGGGCTGAAGGTAAAGGCTGTTGGGCAAGAATAGAGGGATGTGAGCTAATACATGGCATAATGTTGTGGGCTCTTTTGGTAAGCATGGACTAAATATAGCTTGTTAGGTTATGGACTGGTTGGGGACTGGTTATAGCTGATTAAGGACTGGTTAAGGAGAGGATGGGAGTGGTTACAGGTTGGTCTGGGGACAAGTTAGGTACAGAAAAGGAACACTGATTTAGGAGACTAGTTCAGCAAAGGTTTAGAGCCGGGTTGGCGACTAGTAAAAAACAAAAATATAAATCAGTCTATGGAAATGGGGACTGATTGACAATGAGAAGAGTGGGAATTGATTGTAGCAGTCTGTACAAGAAAGCCCCAGCAGAAATTCTACCGAGTTCCTAAGAGAGTTTTCTCGGGCCCCTAGGCATTCACGACCTATCCTTTGTGCTGTGTACAATGTTCCCATGAGCATTCAAAAAGATGTAACCTCCTCATTAAGGTTTTGAAGAGTTGCTAACGATTCTCCAACCATATCCAAACTTCCCAATCCATTGCATATGCAGATGAACAATACAATGTTCACTATGCACACGTGTGGTGTCCATAACCCAATCAAAACATATACCATACC
The DNA here is from genome assembly GCA_037074715.1 of Magnolia kwangsiensis. Lineage (NCBI taxonomy): Eukaryota > Viridiplantae > Streptophyta > Magnoliopsida > Magnoliales > Magnoliaceae > Magnolia > Magnolia kwangsiensis. Next base: position 23,236,858 of record CM073579.1, read on the forward strand.
ATTCAATCTAGTTGAATCGAATGTGAGGCCCACCAATCTGATCAGACATGTAACGTATGTTTTTTACAGACTCTTTTATCACCTATAAAATTGTGCATTGCATCCAAAATCCTCTGAGAGGAGAAGATAGTTGTGGAAAGCACACAAAAATTATCTGCCATAGATCTTCACATGGCTTACCTTGTGGCTAGAAGGCAAATAGTTGAAAGGCCCAGTGGGATGTCTAGCACAAAAATCATCCCAAGCAGCAGCTGCCTCTACCACATTATCAACACACTTCTGATCTGTATTAAAAGTTTGGACATAGCCTTGTGAATGCCCAAACTGTTGATTTGAGATGTGATGATGGGGGTGGTTGCATAAGTCAACATTAGGATTTTATTTTATTTTTTGTAACAATTAATTTACTGTGATTGAGCATTTCTCTGCTGCTTCCTAACAGTCCATTTAGCTAGGGGATTCCACAAATCAGAAATAAGCCTAAATCCCAATTTTGGCGGGTCCCATGCCCCCATGTCAGATTCGTACAAGAGCAATGCTCACAAATTCGATCTCTTTACGATTTATTTTTTTTGTAACAATTAATTTACTGTGATTAAGCATTTCTCTGCAGTTTCCTAACTGCCCATTTGGGTAGGGGATTCCACTAAATCAGGAATAAGCCTAAACAAGTCCTCGGTTTTTTTGTTATGATAACCAGTGCAATCTGACCAAAGAGGGTATCTCTTGTGAGAGAATTGTCTTACCATGAGAAATTACCAAACCTTTCATCCTTGTTCTTTCTATATTAGACCATAATTGTGTTTGCCACAATTTGTTAATGGTGGCAACTTATACACCTTACATGCGGGGTTACATGTCAATCAAGAATGTCAAATCATAGGACCCGTTATGGATAGAGCATCGCTTGAAACCAGATGAGAGATTAACATCAACCGTTCATTAGATGGCCACCAACTTAAGTGTTTGGATTGTATCATCAGGGTGCTCCATCAGCAACAGTCACCCAACATGTAGGCGGTGGACTAGCCCCCCCACCCCCCCCACAAAAAAAAAAAAAAAAAAAAAAAAAAACATTGCCCACTGATAAGAGTTCACTTCCACCCTTCTTCATTTACAAAACTACATGATTTGATTAGACCAAGCAAGGTTAAGCAACGGCAAGTACAAAATCTTAATGTGATGGTAATGACAAAATGGAACTCAATAAAGTCATGATCTAACCTTATCTCTTCATTCATTTTTCTTATTCAGAAGAAATACAATAGTCAGGCTTGACATAATGCAATAAAGCTGCTTCTAAATCCTAGCAAGGAAAATGCATACAAATAAAAAGTAACACACGAAGAGATAGTGCGTACCACTTTTTTTGGATTGCAGTAATAAAGAACAGATCCATCCAAAAGTAGCAGGTCGGTTTTCATCTCCATAGCTGAGAAGAAATCATTCAAGACTCATCTTCTCAGAGAATACAAATTCATTGTACCATTAACTTGGAGGAAATTGGTTTCCCTTGATAGCTCGAAAACTACTATCTTCAAAGAAACGATCTCTAACAGCGTTAACAGTAAAGTAACATTGTATTTCATGTATTAATTCCACAGATTGCAACTGCATTCCATACATTGTAACAACTACAGCGGCATACTTGGGAATGCAGAAGAGGAGCACATGAAAAATTGTCATGTAATCTACAAGCTATTCAAGAATTCATAATCGCTTCTTCTTTTCTAGATAAGGTTGGACACGTTGGTATTCCAAGATCGTCCATAACAAGTGTCGAAGAGAAATCTCTGGCCAAAGAGCACTGGGGAAAAGCAATTGGCAGTACGTAGTCTGCCAAAGAAGAAAATTACTTAGGCGGGTCTCACCAGAAGTCCTGACCAAGATGTCAGGATCCGGGCATTCGGCTGTATACATGTTCCTCTCCAAATCTGCCACCGTTATTTCACTTTCTTCCAAACCATTTTTCCCGAAACACTCAATCGTATCGTCATCATTGTCAAGACCATTTGGTTTCTCTTCCTGAAATCTGGCCCATTTTTTGTGACATGATTCTTGAACTGCGTGAACAATTTCATCGGTGCAAGTGTAGGCAACACAGACTGAGAGCACCGCTCTGGTGTTGCCAGCAGTAACCACCATTGCCCTCTCAGCCGCTCTCCTCACAGGCTCATTTAAGAGATTCAAATTCCCAAAGAAATTAATCTTGATTCCATACTTGTTTACAATGCTCTCTTCCTTGAGCAACTCTTCAATCTTTTCCTGCATTAGATCCATAATGCTTTCGACTTCATCAGGTCTTCGATTGAAGTTGTCGATGCTGAATGCATATACCGTCACATACTTCACACCCAACTCATAGCAGTGCCGGAGGATGGACATGAGAGCCAGAAACCCAACTCTATGACCCACACCCCCATTCAAATTTCTGCTGCGAGAAAATCTTCGGTTCCCATCCATGATAAAAGCAATGTGTTCGGGAATTGATCCAAAGGCCAGCACACGAAAGAGGCATGTCCGTAAGAAACCACATATACTTTCATAGAGGGTAGATATAGCACTCTTGCTGCTTCTGTTGTCCATGTTGACCAACACCCTATGAAACAAGCAAAAGTCAGAAAATTTGTTTTTTGATAGGCCAAATTCAGCACATTAATATTGAAAAGACCTAAAAATAGAAACCCAATTCATGAAAATTCCTAAACCCTGTCCAGACTGAACTGTAAACTTCATGAGAAGACTGAAAACCCCTTTGCTAACATATGAAACTCTAAATCATACAATGAGCATAGAACGGCTTGCAGCTAAACGTATATCATCTCTTGGAATTAAATCAAAAAGTGGGCATGCATCTCCTAGTATGGAAAGACCTAAAAGTAGAAAACCCAATTCATAAAAAATCCCAAACCACTGTTTGAGCTGCAACTTCATGAGAAGAGTAAAAATACATCAGTAACTTCCGAAACTCTAAATGACACGATGAGCATAGAATGGTTTGCAGATAAAGGCATATTAACTCTTGGAATTAAATCGAACAGTGGGTATGCATCTGTTGGAATGGTTCTACAAATCATCCTAGGCGCATCAGTTTCAGCCGGAAACGAAATGAGTCACCAAGGGCCAAGAGTGGTTCCCTGAAATCCATTTTTGAAAGGCAGACTCCTGCATTTGCAACTAACCCAGCATAACTCACCTAGGTATACAGGAGCATGGCTGCCGCTAACTGAGAGCGGTGTACGGTGAAAGCACATGAGATCCTCTTCTTGATGCAGCCTGAAACCCAAAAATCAGGACAACCCGAATCACAGGTGGGCCACAACATCAGGAAAAGTTGGATGGAGACGCCAGACATTTGTTGTGTGGGGCCCGCTGTAGCTTCTATATTCCATCCAATCCATTCAACTGACGCCCCAATACCAAGATGAAGGGTTGCCCCAGAAATCACACTATTGCAGGTGGTGCAAACCACGTGAATTTGAAGGTTTTAAGCATGATTTTTGTGCTCTTCCTTACTGTGCCACCCACCCGAGCTTTGAGTCGAGCTGAATTTTGAAATCAAGCCAAATACGAAGCGGCACTCCTGATGAACGACTTGGATCTTGTAACCAAGTGAGTCCTCTTCCAATCTGGCTAGGGGTATTTGCTACTTTTCTCTCAAGCAATAAGAATTTTTTACTTAAAAATAAATAAATTCAAAGGTGTAGGAAGTTCCCAAGAATCGGATTCACCTCCAACGGTCAAAAAACTCAAGATGAAGCCGTTTGGATGCCTGTAACTTCTGTAAAATGTAAAAAAGTTAGAGGAGACTTTCTTACAGTTTGTGTTTGGGGGAGAAATGTTACAGGTAACAAATTCTCAACCTGTAACTTTCTATCAGGTAAGATTGCAAGAAATGTAACAGTTGAATTAGGTATTTTTCAAGTCACAGGTTACTTTGTTACAGTCAACGGCTATCCACTTCGAATTTGGAAGAGGGAGGTGAAAAAGCAGCTGCATTGAAAGTGCACTTACCTGCTCTGACACAACGTCTCCTTCCCTCTCCCTCTCTCAGCGTCTCCTTCCCTCTCCCTCTCTCTCTCTCTCTCAGCCCTAGCCCTTTTTGTTTTTCTTTCTTCTTTTTCATTTTTTTTAATCCTCCTCATTTTTTATTTTTTTTTTATGTTTTTGCGTCAGTGCGTAACGTGCCCTGTTTGCCCAGGGGCGGTTTCGGATCCCTGACAGCAGGCCACCGTGATGAACTTTCCTTACATCCACACCGCTCATCCGTATTGAAAAGCTCATTTTAGGGTACAATCCAAAAAATGAAGCTGATCCAAATCTAAAGCGGGCTACGCCAAAAGAAATTATCTTAAATGAATCCCTACCGTTAAAAACTTCATGGGCCCACTGGAATAAGGTAATAAAGACTTAAATAAGAGACCACACAAATACCAACTTAATCCAAAAACTTTTGTGGCAACGAAGTTTTTTACGGTCAATTACTACGGTTTCCTATATTATGGTTTAGATTCAAATTTTTATTTTATTTTTTGAACATCTGCGTGGAAAAAATTCATACGCTCGGGTTGCATTAAATGCCAGAATAATTAAAGTGTTGAATTTGTTTCTTTTTGTACTTAAATTTTAATTTAATCAAAGAAAGTGGATGGATGACATGGATAAAAAGATACATCATTGTCGGCCCACCCACAAACGCAGCCTAAAACGGGCCGGCTCTTTATGAAACCGGGAATGGACCGCCTGGATCGGCCGGGTTTTAGACCCGGTCGGGTTATAGTCACCCGACCTAGTCATGAGAAAACAGCCCTCAGTTCGCCGTAGACCCGTCTCTGCCCAAGGAAGAAGAAGAAGAAGAAGACCATACGTGAGCAGATCTACACACGTGAAAAACAAACAAGACGTACCTGGACTTCTTCCTCTCTCTCTCTCTCTCTCTCTCTCTCAAAGCGGTACTTGAAACTGAGATCCAATACATCTATTGCGTGGGGCCCACCATGTATGCGTCCTTGCCTAAAAATCAACCTAATCTGATAATAAAAAATGCTATGGTGTTAGAAACGAAATCCTGACCGTTAATGTTGTTTCTTAGACTCTTGTCTCTTCTGATAAGAGAGCAGGCCTTACTTTCGTTGGTGGTACTGCCTACCTAAATCAATGGCTCAGATCTCGCACGAGTGTAATGCTATGTATGTAGGCAAGAGCTGGACCCAAACCACCGTAAGCATATGTTGGTACGTGGCAGAGTGCATCCCACGTGGTGTGGACCGATGAGATCCGTCTTCCTATGTATAGAATTTTCAATAGTATAGGGACAGAACAAAGAAGGTATGTTGACTGACTAAAGCGGATTGGATTGCCTGCGACAGGAAGGTAGGTGGGGCCACCGTCATGTTTGTTAGAAATCCACACCGTCCATCCGTTTTCCTGAATCATTTTAGGACACGAGCCGGAAAATGAGACAGATTCTAAACTCAAGTGGGTACAAAAATGCATGCAATTGAAATCTCCTTGAATGCAGGGTGATGTAAGGTCGTTCCTACTGGGATGATATTAGCCTAACTCAAAACTTCCGTAGCCTCGGGAATGTTTGTTAGGAATTTGAGTTTAGATACACCGAAATATTAAAGATAAAATAAAAAAAATAATTAATTGATCGGCTGAATCACGTATAAAATACGTTGTCCTTAAAGCGTGATTCGCCTCCTTATAAACTGCTGATGGGTTACAGGCGAATTGCTTCCAGAATAAGACAAGCTTTATCTGAATCTAGCGTGCAGCAATCACGATAGGTCAACGGAATAATTTTAACGCAGTAGATTTCTTCTGAAAAACTTGAACGGTAGAGATGATAATAATATTCTAAAATGGAGATATTTCTTGTATTTGATCTGATAGGAGAGAGGGATGTGTATCTCAATCCGTATAGCTCCTTTTCCAAAAGCTCCAAGCAAGAATACTCTACACAACATCTCATATAAACCACAAAAGTTTCTCAACCATTTCTGATGTGGGACAAAGCACACACACTGCACTTTTAATTCAAAATATTTCAAAAAGCGTTTTGACGAAAAATTCCTAAAATTTTAAAAAATTTGAATTTTCATTTTTAATTTTTCAAAAACCATTGATTTACAACAATGTTTCTAACGATGGATGTTCAATCCTCATTGGTCTTGTCTTGCGGCTCATTTGACTTTTTTTAGGCATGGACAGAGTGGATTTCCCACAAATATCATGATGGCCCACTTAGCTTCCTATAACTCGAAAGCGAATTTCCTACCAAAGCCTTTGTATATGCTAAGTGGGGCTACATTAATTTTTGTGAGAAATCCACACCGTCCATACCTTGTGTGAGCTCGAATGAGCTCATTTGTATGGCGACAAAGCTTCATATCAGGCAAAGTTTTTGGTGTTTTCACTTCATGAGAGTGTGAATAACCTTATAAACGGTTTGGATGTGATATAAATATCAAGATAGATCCAGGAAGGTTTTAATGGTAGGAATCTCTTTTTCCAAATTTTCCTCTCATCCGGCCCACTTGAGTCTTCCATTTTTGGTCACATGTTGTAAAATGGGCTCTTACAACGAATGGATGGTGTGGATTTCTCACAAATATCACTGTAGGCCCCACCTAGCATCCAGTTCAGAAATTTCTTGCCAAAGGTTTTTTGAAGGAAATCCGCGACCCTTGCAAGCAATCCGTGCCCCATAACAAAAGGGAAGTCATGAGTATCATGAAACATAGCAGAGGCGTCGGTCATATGTATCCTTGGCAGAACACTGTGGCCCCATCTTGATGTACGTGCATTGTTCATTTATTTTTTCAAATTATTGTAAGTTATGAGCTCACTAAAACTTAAGTAAACCACATCCCTAAGCGGTGGTGATAATGACACCAACAGTTGAAATCTCTCTAAGACCCACCAAAGTGTTTATTCACGATTAAACTAAATATATTCACAAGGTCACAAAGCATAAATGACAGAAACATATATATATATATATATATATATATATATATATATATATATATATATATATATATATATATATATATATGTCTAACTAGTTACGTGTGAGCATCTCTCTCACACGTAACTAGTTGGACACCGCCTCGTGGTCTAACTAGCTTGACATTTAATGTTGAGAGAGGAGGCGTTTGTTTCACCTTAGTTTTTTAAGAGGTTTTTTGAGAATGATCCACCTTAGGGCCTGTTTGGCCAGTTGCACTGGAAAGGATTCAGTAGGATGGGATTCAAAAGGCATAATTATTATCCATGGTAGGGATTGTTCCCTGTTACCATGGGATAAGCTTGATTCCTTGCTTTGTTTGTAATATGGTGGTACATTGAAAGGATATACCCACCATGATATGAAACTAATAAAAATAACACACATTTGTTATATCTAAGTCGTTCATTTGTTTTGTAACCTCATTTTATGGCGTGAGCCTACAAATGAGTTAGATCTAAAACTTATGTGACCCAAAAGAAGTTTTCAACGGTAAGTATTCAATCCCCGCTGCTTTCTATGGTAGGGTCCACTTGAACTTTAGATCTACCTGATTTTTTGGCCCATGCTCTAAAATGATTTCAAAAAATGGATGGACGGTGTGGATATAGCCCACACACTATGGTGGGACATACGCAACTTGCTAACATTGAGTGAAATTGGCACCGGACCCAATACAATTCCATCTAACCTACTTTTGGAGCTTTTCTACTCATCCCATACATGGAGTGGAATTGGCACCGGACTAGATGCAATTCCATCCCACCTAAGCTCATCTAATCCAGCCGGCCAAACAGGCCCTTAGCTTTTTAGGAGGTTTTTTGAGAATGATCCTCAGGTTGGGTGAGCTCCACTTTGGTGTTAATGAAAAATTCACCTTGACCATCATATATGTCAACCCATGTAGACATAGGAACCAAAAATCAACTCCATCCATGGTTTAAGTGGACCGCACAATTAGAAATAGTGTGCAAAAAAAGCTTTCCTTTGAAAATAATTCCATAATGAGGTACATTTAAATCAACTATGGCCCTGATTTTTGAATTCTACGTCTAACCTTTGGTGTGACATCTAATGGTTGGAGTTAATTTCCTTTATTCATGATTGTGAGTCCTATAAAAATCAAAGGTTAACATCTCTCTCTCTATTGTTCTATTGGTATGGCCTACCTTAATTAAAAGTCATTTTGATATTTTGTATCAAGACAGAATGAGATGACACATTTGACAGTCGAATTGGATGTCACATGCACATCACGATATTAAGATGGACCCAATAAAAATAAGATTATGCGCTCCTCTTATGTCATTAAGCTTCTTCCGTACCATTACAGAAAAAAGTGCCGATTAGATTTCTTTTTAAAAAAGAGTGGATTAAGTGCAACCCCTTACTCATGCAACACCATTTGTCCCTGATCATGCCACCCACATTGATGTAGGTATTGTATATCCACACGGTTCATTAGTTTTTTAAACTCATTTCAGAACTTTAATCTAAAAAATGAAGCAGTTATAAATCTCAAGTGGTCCACACCATAGGAAATAGTGGATATCGAACTCTTATCATTAAAAATTTCTCGGGGCCCACTGTAATTTTTTACTTGCCCACCAACTTATTGATAAGTTCACAAAGACCTTAATGAAGTCCATTAAAAATAAAAAATAATTTTCATCTTGATTCAAAACTATCCCACAAAAAAATTTTAATGGTTAATCACCACGGTTTTTGTGGTGTGGTCCACCACCTGAGAATTCTATCTACTTTATTCTTCGAATCATGTCCTGTCATGAGCTGAAAATATGAATGTCGGGAATGGATATAAAATAAGTATATAGCGTAGACCCGAGGGTTAGGGATGCACAGTACTACCTGAGGACAAGCTGCACTTAATCCACTCCTACTTTTTCTATTAGGAATATGCACATTTTCTCTCGAAACACGAAGAAGTTTAACCACCGGAGAAAAAGCCGACCTTGATTTTTGACATGGCCCACCAAGTTATATATATATATGATCCACCCCGTCCATCAGATGTGCAACCTCACTATAGGTCTAGAGTAGAAATATAAGGCAGACTTGTAATTCAAGTGAGCCACACCAATAGAACATTTGAGGTAGAGACATCCATCTTTGATTTTTACAAGAGCCGATCATGAATATGTGAAATCCATTCCAACCATTAGATACAATGGAAAATTCTAGGTGTGGTACCAAAAAATAAGATCTACACATGACTCAAGTGAGCCTCACCAAATGAATCATTTTGGAGGGTGAGATTTTTCAGCACACTATTTCTAATTGTGCGGTCCACTTGAACCATGGATGGAGTTGATTTTTGGTTCTTATGTATAATATGGGTTGACATACATGATGGTCAAGGTGGATTTTCCATTAACTTCATAGTGGGGCCCACCCGAGCTGGGAATCATTCTCAAGCAATCTCTTAAAAAGCTAAGGTGAATCAAACACCGCCTCTCTCCACATTAAATGCCAAGCTAGTTGGACCAAAACGCAGCATCCAACTAGTTGTGTGTGAGCATTTGTCACACACACACACACACAAATATATATATATATATATATATATATATATATATATATATATATATATATATATATATATATATATGGGAAAAGGTACTATGCTCTTGACCTCACGATAAGCTTATCGTGAGGTCAAGCTATGTGGACCCCACCGTGATGCGTGTCGACTATCAACACCGTGCATTTGATGGGTCTCCTTTAAATTATGGGATATCCCAAAAATCAGCCGTATACGGAACTCAAGTGGGCCATACCATCTAAAATCATGTGAAGACACCGTTAAAACATATAAAATCTCTTGGTGGGGCCCACCTGAGTTTTTAATGCTACTGAAACTTGGTATAACCCCTAATCCTAGTGGGACACACATAATGAATGGGTTGGATTTGCAAACCACATCTCGGTGGGACCCAAAAAATGATTATGAATGTTTTAATGGTGCACGGCCCCTCTCCACTTCTGTATGTGGTGTGGCCGACAAAAGTCACAGATTGATTTGATTTTTAAGATCTAGGTCCACGATGGAATGGTGTATCTGACTGATGGGGTAGATGTTTGAAACACATCATGGTGGGGCCCACACAGCTCGACCTCATGGGACAGACCCGTGAGGTCGAGCACATAGTACCTTTTCCCTATATATATATATATATATATATATATATATATATATATATATATATATATATATATATATATATATATATATATTCGACCCATATATGCCAACTTTCTATGAGGTCGAGATGTGTCAGCCTATCATGATGTGTGTCAAACACTTATCCCATCGGTCAGATGCACTATTCCATGGTGGGCCACGTGCTTAAAAATCAAGTCAATCCATTACTTGGGTGGGCCACACCACATACAACATTTGAGAGGGGTTATCCTCCTATTAAAACATTTATAATCATTTGTTTGGCTCATATATCTCGTTCACAAATCTAGCTCATCCATTATGTGTGTCACAATTGGATGAGGGGTCGGACTAAGTTTCAGCCGTATCCAAAACTCAAGTGAACCCACCAAGTGCTTTTATATGTTTTAGGTATGTGTTCACATGGTTTTAGATGATATGGCCCATCTACGTTCCATATACATCTGATTTTTGGGATATACCACACTCAAAAGGGGACCCATCAAATGCATGGGGTAAATGTTGGATGCACATTGGGGTGGGTGAAAGTTCCCATGAGGTCACACATGTTGTATTTGTTTTAAAATAATATTAAAAATTTGAATTTTCAAATTTCGGTGTTTTCCCTCCACATTTAAATTTTGGTATTTTTTTGAGGTGTTGGTTTTGTCCCACATCGGATTTGACAAGAGAAATTCTCTTGTTTATATGATAGGCTTTTTGCCTAGGGTTTGAGCCCCTTTCAGGGGGCATGTGAATTTGGTCCTGTGGGGGGGCTATGCCAATAACTCTAATCTATGCCATTAACCACACACGCGCGCACGCGCCGAGCCGAGTCCGCGTCCGCGTCCGCGTGCGCGACGCGACGGGACGGGACGGGACGGGCTGGGCTGGGCTGGGCGCGGGTGCGGGTGCGGTGTAAGTGTACTCGCGTGGGTGTGTGTGTATGGGTACTCGCAGGACTGTATGTGCGAGAGTGTACTCGCACTCTCTCTGATACGGTTTTGTTACTGAGTTCATTGCTGAGTCAACTCAGCACTTTCGGATTAAACTGCAAGTGGTTCGAGCCCGTGTACAGTGAGTGCACCGCTGAGACCGGGTCATAGTCGTTGTATCCTGGAGGTCGATTGCTCTGGAAACCTATTGCACTTGGGACGCTGTCCAAGGGGAGCAAATTCGATTTCAAGCCGAGTGACTCAGTCACGCCTCGACTCAATTCAATAAGTTTTTCTTTCTCTAAATTTTATTTTTTTTTTGGTTCTCGATTTTTATAGTCTATTTAATTCAACATTTTATCCAACAACACAGACACGCACTAGTTCACGTTGAAGTAGTTTCAACTTTTTTAGAAGACATCATACGGGCGTGACTTCAAAATCTGAGCGGTCCACGTCAAGAAACACCTTATAAAACCTACCGGGCTTAACTTTTACTTTGATCCAAAACTTTAGTGGCTCATGAAAAATTAAAATAGTTTCTTCCATTGATTTGCATTTCTCATTACCATGGCCCACTGGAATTTTAGACCAGAGTGAATATACACAAACACACAAGTCCACGTTAACACACACACACACACACAAAATTCCTGTTGCTTGGTCCACATTAACACATACACACAATTCTTGTTGCTTGGTCCACTTAATGTTTAGATATAACTATTTTTTGGAATCATCATATATGTGTGTGTGTGGGAAAAGGTACTATGCGCGCGCTCACGATAAGCTCCCATGAGGTCAAGTTGTGTGGGCCCCACCGTGATGTGTGTCGACCATCAACACCGTGCATATGATGGGTCCCCTTTAAATAATGGGATATCCCAAAAATCAGCTGTATACGGAACACGGGTGTGCCATACCATCTAAAATCATGTGAAGACACCATTAAAACATATAAAAACACTTGGTGAGGCCCACCTGAGTTTTGAATGCTACTGAAACTTAGTCTGAACCCTCATCCAAGTGGAACACACATAATGGATGGGCTAGATTTGCAAACCACATCTCGGTGAGCCCAAAAAATGATTATGAATGTTTTAATGGTGCACAACCCCTCTCCACTTCTGTATGTGGTGTAGCCCACACAAGTCACGGATTGACTTAATTTTTGAGACCTAGGCCCACGATGGAATGGTGCATCTGACTGATGGGGTAGACGTTTGAAACACATCACAGTGGTGCCCACACAGCTCGACCTCATGTGACGGACTCGTGAGCTCGAGCGCATAGTGTGTGTGTGTGTGTGTGTGTGTGTGTGTGTGTGTGTGTGTGTGTGTGTGTGTGTGTGTGTGTGTGTGTGTGTGTATATATATATATATATATATATATATATATATAGGAAAAGGAACTATGCGCTTATCGTGAGGTCGAGCTATGTTGGCCCCACCGTGATGCATGTCGACCATCAACACTGTGCATTTGATGGGTCCCCTTTAAATTATGGGATATCCCAAAAATCAGCCGTATACGGAACTCAGGTGGGCCATACCATCTAAAATCATGTGAAGACACCGCTAAAGCATATAAAAGCACTTGGTGGGGCTCACTTGAGTTTTGAATGTTGTTGAAACTTGGTATGACCCCTAATCCTAGTGGGACACACACAATGGATGGGCTAGACATGCAAACCACATCTCGGTGAGACCCAAAAATGATTATGAATATTTTAATGATGCACGGCCCCTCTCCACTTCTGTATGTGGTGATAGAATGGTGCATCTGACTGATGGGGTGGCTGTTCAAAACGCAACACGGTGGGGCCCGCACAACTCAACCTCCTACGAGGTCGAGCTCATAGTAACTTTTCCCTATTCCTATATATATATATATATATATATATATATACACACACACACACACGGGCGCGGAAACACTCACCTGCGACCTTGTACCTACTATATACTATCGTTTTTGAGAACTCATTATATCTGATGAGTCTCATAAGTATGAACGGTCCACATGAAGCATAACCTTATAAAACCTTGATCCAAAACTTCGGTGGGCCATGAAAATGCAAATAATTTCTTTCCTTGATTTGAATTTCTCTTTTCTATGGCCCCAGTAGAATCTTATATGAGGGTGAAAATTCAACTCTTAAGGTTTCATAGGATTCCACATCTTATGGACCGTTCGGATTCAACACCTGTGACACGCGAACGTGCATAGGTACATAGGTGAGCATGCCTCTATATATATACACACAGAGGCACACACAACTCCCGTTGCTTTCCATGGTGTGGTCCACTTAATGTTTAGATATAATTAATTATTGGAATCATCATCTAAAATAATCTGAAAAAATAAATAAACAGGGTGATAAAACACATCCATCATGGTGGGCCCAGAGAGTTCTGCCAGTATACATAGTACCAGGTCGGGGCATCGTTATTCACCGTTGGAGTATTTAGAATTTTCTAAAGTACAAAGACGGAGGGTTAGTTGACCAAAATATCATTCATTTATTTGAGAAGTGACGATACCATCCAATCATCAGGTGGGCCATATCGCATGATGCACCTCTCAGAGTAATCATACCATCCAGTCATTACGTGGGCCATATCGCATGATGCACCTCTCAGAGTAATCATACCATCCAGTCATTACGTGGGCCATATCATATTAAAAAAAAATAAAAAATGCCCCACTCAAAGATGCAAACTGGCTTATCTGGATGTATCACATCCATGAATCTATCCGGCTACATGAGAAGTCAGTGGCCAGTGGTTGGTGTTATGTGGACCCCACCATGATGTATGTGTTTTATCCACACCATCCATCCATTTTGAAAGATAATTTTAGCTCTTGATCCCAAAAATGAGGTAGATCTAAATCTCAGGTGGCCATACCACAGGAAAATAGTAGTGGTAGAATATCCACCATTGAAAACCTCTTAGGGCCCACTATAATGGTTATTCCACGTCTAACCTATTGATTAGGTCATAAAAACTTGAATGAAGGAAATAATATATATATATATATATATATATATATATATATATATATATATATATATATATATATATATATATATATATATATATATATCAGTTAAATTCAAAACTTTTGTGGCCCCAAGAAATTTTTAACGGTGGGAGTTCAATTAACAAGGTGCGGTCCACTTGAGATTTGGATCAACCTCATTTTTGAGATCGTAGAATAAAATGACATGAAAGAATGGGTGGACGGCATGGATGAAACACATACATCATGTTGGGGTCAATAGAGCACCAACCACTAGTCATTGGCTAGTGACAAGATCCCTAGCCAATCTATTTCAGGCCGTATAGCACACAAATTTTCAACCGCACACGTGGCCCACTTCATAATTCGATTCGCCTAATTTTTAAGTTGGACGAACATAAAACATGTGGGCCCCACAATACTCAACCACACCACTTCAAAATAATAAATAAATAACGACCATTGGTTAAGGCTGGCCCAAGCCTAGGCCGCATTTTCAACATAGGCCCGAGTCCAGCCCAAGACCGAGTGCTTCTCAGTGAGAGAGAGAGAGGCAGACCTGTTTGAGGCTCCCGCAAAAATCCGGGTGTTTGATCGGAGGTGATGATCAGAGAAAGGTAGAAGAAAAGAAATCAGAGCTTGAGAGATGGGATAGAAAGGAAGGTTTGGGAGAATGGAAGATGAGAAAGAGAGAGATGAGGTTGTAGATCAAGAGCTTGGAGGATGAGAGAAAGAGAGAGTTGGGGGGCTTGGAATGGAGGGTGGAAGATGAGTGGCGTCGTTATAAATAAAAAAATAAAGGAGTTTCAGGCTCAGGTAGGCCCCACCGTAACATTTATTTAAAATCCACCCGGTTCACCCAATGCGTCACCCCATTTTAGACTCATTATCCAAATATTAGCTCCATTCGTGATTTAGATGCATTCTTGATTTAAATAGACAATATAATTAGAAAAATATATAGGAAAATGTCACGTTCCAAACTATTTCTCTTGGTATGGCCCACCTAAATCACTGTATGGCCTTTATATTTTGATGCATGCCTAAAGTTTGACATGACATGTAATGGTTGGAATAGATTTCATATAATTATCTCAGTAGGTCTTGTAAAAATTTGAAGGTAGACGTCTCGCAATTGTTTCCTTAGGGTGTAGCCCAGAGGAGCATTTTTATCTTTATGCATGTCACGTCCCGAATTCGAAAATCGAATTCATACGAATCTCGATTGCCGAATCCGGTGTTGACAGCCTCCGTAGTGTCACATTCTCGGCTTCTGATAATCAAATACTAGATTTCGATCCTGGGATCCTACAAGGAGGATTTTCAAAATAATTTTTTTTTTGTAATGGAGCATAATATTGAGAGTCAAATATTGCATATTAGACCCCAGATATTGTCTGGATTTACAAATATAATGCTGTCTAATGGCTCGTTTTCTCATTCTTGTGTGGCAAAGTGATTTTATGAGCATGGATGGAAAAAAGACGTTAAAAGTTGAGATTTAACGATCTGATGACACCAAAGGCAAGGGACACACTCCAGGGGACCAAGATTGACAGATATACACGGTCAGAAATCTGAGAAAACTAAGAAATTGAACCTCAAGTGGCTTGAAACGCATCCAGAACGCAAGATCACGGGGTTTCCAATATCGGTTCGGCTCGAAACTTCATACGTGGCCTGAGGACCATAAATTAACCGTACACGTCAAAAATCATCTATTGGATCATTGCGGAAGTGGCCTAACGGGCAGATCAGCCCATAAATCTTCAATTTGGGGCCCACCCGCCAGCTGGATATGCTTGATAAGTGTTCTGCACGGTTAAAATGAGATTTTGAAGAGGATGGACGGAATGGATTTCACATAAACATCACAGTGGACCCCACGTGCGACGTGCATGTACACAGCATGTTCGCACGCGAGCCGCACCGGAGCAACCAACGGGTCAGCGCAAGCGCTGACCCGTCTTTCTCTCCCTCTCTGCGTAAGGAGCAGCGAGCGGACGGCCGCTGGCCGTTTTTGCGATCAGCTGTGGGCCCCACACGTGCCCCATAAGCTCGATCTGAACCGTCCACCGTGTAGACAGCCGCGAGCACTACGAAACCATGTTATCACTTTTCACCCATGCGTGTACACGTGTGAGATACAGAGGCCACAAAAGGGCTGCTCGGTAGCGTTCAAAACTGATCTTTTTGTGATTTCTTCTTTGGGCCACGTCAATGGACGTTCAAAACCACCCATTTTTGACTGAAATTTCGTTCTGAATCCAATGGATGAGGTGGATTTTCCAGAAAATGCTTCTGTGGGGCCCACCGATCATAACAGCGAAGTGGTGCGAAAGGTTTCGCACATTCGCGAAAACTGACTTTTTCAGACGGTTTTGGCCCACCATCTTTGATCATGTGGCAGATCTGAACCATCTATCATGTAAAGGACCCAAGAAAGTACTAAAGGACAGTGTTTCTTTGGAATTTGAACGAGGAAAGTGACGTGTTTCATGGTACCGAACTTGGCTGCGAAAATTGCACTCCGTGTCCTGCTACAACTCTGTCACTGACTCCAGCCTTCCAGCAGCTATAAAAGGAGGTTTTTGGACGTGGGGAGCATTCATTCAGGGTCTTGGGAGGAAGAACAGAGGGCTCGAGCTTGGGTTTCAACGTGGGCAGAGGAGAGAGAGAAGAGCTTGGTTTTTTTTCTTTCCCTTTTCTTTTCCTTTTCTTTTTCTCTTTATTTATTTGGATTGAGCCCATCCATGGCAGGCTAAATCCTCCTAGCTAGGGCTAAGAGGTGAAGCTTGTAGTGAGATGAGAGATTTGATTTTATTTTAATTTTAATTCATGAATCGACGTTTATGTTAGTTGATTATTATGGGAATATTTTTAGTTCTTAATGGTCTGTTGTGACTGAAATTACAATGGGTCTGCGATACTTTGAATATTTCTATTTTCTTTTCATGTTTATGACGTCAGGACGTCCTGTTGTTCACCATAGTCTCCTGGGCATGGTTGGATGACGGTACCCTTCCTAACTTTCATACATATGATTGGGTGG
Organism: Magnolia kwangsiensis; assembly: GCA_037074715.1. Lineage (NCBI taxonomy): Eukaryota > Viridiplantae > Streptophyta > Magnoliopsida > Magnoliales > Magnoliaceae > Magnolia > Magnolia kwangsiensis. The sequence continues at coordinate 23,254,065 of CM073579.1, forward strand.
TAATTAGTTTAATTCTGTTGTTTGCCATAGTCTTTTGGGCATGGTTTGGTGATGGAATCCATTCTAATTCATACACCTTTCATCTCTTTGAAAACTAGATCAACGGCAGTTCAGTAATTTCCATGATTTTTGATGCAAGCATAAGTTCTCCCTGATCTCTACAAGTGGATCCTCTGAATCCCTAGTTCCCTTCTCCTGATTTCTCTCAAGTTTATATAATTATTTCACCATTATTTCTCAAATTACATTCAGTTTATATTTCATCTTAATCTAGTTCTAGTTCTGGTTAGTTTTAAATAACGTACAAGTTTCAATCCCTTGGGATTCGACCTCGGTCTTACCGAGTTATTGCTACATCACAACCCTGCACTTGAGGAGTGAACAAGTTTTTCGCGCCGTTGCCGGGGAACTGTCGGCTACGTTTTTCTGAAATTAATTAGTTTTAGGATTAGTTTAAGATTAGGATTTTTACTAACTTCAGTTTTAGGTTTAGATTTTTCTAATTTTTTTTGAACTAACTTGTCTTTCCTGTTTTGTGGGATTCTGAGATGGAAACTTCTAATTTGGTGATATCTTTTCTAATTTCTTTATTTTTTCTCTATTAGGGTTTTTAGAAATTTTATAATCTTAGACTAACTGTTTTAGAAACTAACTTGTTTTGTTTTCTTCTGCAGGATCTTAACATAGGAACTTCTTATTTGGTAACACCCTTCTAACTTCTTCTCTTACTTTCCATATTTCTATAGGATTTTTCTTTTGTTCTAGGATTAGACTTAGAGTCAGGGTTCTACCATGGAATCGTGGGTACGTGCATACGCTGAGATGGATAGGAGATATTGGGGAATGCCCGAGGGTTGTGGAATTCAATGTATACCTCAAGATTTTTCTCCATCACAAACAGACATTGAGAACCGACTAGAACGTTATCTTCCATCGGTTAATAGGGTTGCATACGATCGTAAATATGGGAATGAGGATTATTATCAGACATCATATTCTCCCATGTATGATCAGTATGACTATAATCAGTGGAAACATCAAAGCTGTGAAGATGAACCAATAACATGTTATAAGGATTATCCTCTTGGATACCCTAACATTGAGATCCAACTAGAAACGATCCAAGAGGATTCATTTCAGTATCACTTAGCACGTTGTGAAGAAAGTATAAAAACTTTGGAATCACTTATTTCAAGTGATTATTCTCTTGGACCCTCTACCTTTGAGATTCAACTAGAAACGAACCAGGAAAATTCAATTCAGCATAACATGGAGTGGTTTACGGAATTCAGAAAAGCAATGGAAGGACTCAATTCGCGCCTTGATAGAATAGAGGAGGCTCGGTCATCCCAACCACGACTCATTCCAGAAATACAATGTGAGGAAAGTGATCCTAACTCGCCTTTGAAGAACTCTAGAATTTGGAATGAGGAATTGGATTCCATTAACGAGCATACGGTTCAATTTACCGATGAGTCGATTTCTATGACTGTTCAAAAGAATGGGGAAGAGACATGGCTGTCTTTCAAATATAATGATACACTTCAATCACATGACACACTAGATTCTAATGATGATGATGTTAGTTTATGCGAATCTCAACCCATTCTAGGTGAAGAATATGAGGAAAGTGATTTCATCCCAAGTGTGCACTGCACCGAACCAAAATATGATGAGTATTGGGATGACAATCCTGAATGTATAACCACAATTCCCCTGAAACTAATCTCAAGTTTGGTCCAAGTTAATGATCAAGAAGTACGCGAAGAGAACGGTCATAATGAGATACTTCACTCACCTGACATGTCTGATCTAAAAGTGGAGGAGCCCCTTATGACCGACCCTTATAACTCTTGTAAAACATATTTGGACCACTCCCCTGAATTGAATGATGATATGATTCGGGAGAAAGAGGAGTTGCGCGCTACAACTCTGGAATTTGAAACCACCCAGTTGAGGCCACCATCTAAACTGTTGAATGTGGACGATTCAATGCCTCTTCTAAGTAATTTCAATGAACAGAGTGATCATATCAATGCTTCGCATACTGACCCTCAATCTGTCTGTGCAGGGTTGGAGCAAGAGAGCATACATCCGTCCACTTTCAAGGATGATGGATTCCTTGAGCAGATTATCACAAGCTTCAAGGTGAAAAATAAGTCACTCTCAGAAGAATGTCCCAACTCTTTTGATGATTGCTTGGCATACTTTGCAGATTCAAATGATCCCATGATAAGAGACATAGTGAATGCCTTGCAAGACAACATCTCGGCAGTCAGTACTGACCGAGAGAACCCTTACTCTGAAGCCCCTTCTTCCACAGATCCTGAATGTTTACCGTTAGGGGATAAGGAGCTAGAAATTGAACCGAAGTCTGATACTTCGGAATGTATTGAGACTACATCTCTTCCTGAAAATTTTTCTCAACTTGATCTATCTGTAGTCTCTGATTCACCATGGGATACTAACTCTGAAACTTTTTCTGACACAGGTGAATCATTTATACTTTGGATACCTCAGGCGAATCATCAACACATTTTTAATGAGGTAAATAAGTTTCTCTGGAAAGTCAAACTCCAGGGCATCCAAGCCTATTGTAAAAAAGGGCTTTTGGATGATCCTATTGAGAAACTTACTGAGAAACTTATTAAGATAGTGGCCGGAAGAGGAACTTTATGGCATGATCAAGTTCCATGATCGATTCAATGTTTGTGGGTAACATTACTGCAAACCCTCACGAGACTACAACTCGTCCACTAGGGGTAACCTAGGGGTTTAAAGGCTTGTTGCATATGCTAAATGCAATCGAGAGCACCTGCGAAAGTGGTAAAGGTAGGATTTTAGTTTTGTTATTTTTGTTCTGCTTTCTCTCTTATGCTAACAAGCTTCCATGTCGTGATCTAACGGGTCCCATAAGTGGTCTGCCACATGACATATGCGATGATCAGTCACTACTTAATCCGAGCATACATATGATGCGTATGGGCATGAGTCATGAGATTATACTAAGCATGTTATAAAGTAATGAATAGTAACGAGTGTGGGCCTATCAATGGGCCGCAAGGAGAGTTACAATGAGGACATTTAACCAACATTGTACATACAATGTGGACGTCAAACCAACATTGCTCCCTAGGCACGACCTGCCATAAATATCATTTTATGAACCATGAGAAACGTATATTGCAATGGACCCTAAGGACATCCGTTGGGCCTCGATCCATGGGCCTTAGATATATCAAATGGGTCGTATTAATAGGCCTCACCAATGAGCCTTATGTACATTGCAATGGTCCATGACCCATGGGCCTTGAAATACATCAAGTGGGCCTACACACATAAGCTTTAAATATGTCAAATGGGTCACTCCATTTGTGCCCCATGCACATCAAATGGGCTTGATCCCATGGGCTCTAATATATATCAAATGGGCTTGAATCCCGTGAGCCTTATATAGAATAAATGGGCCGGATCCCATGGGCATTGCATATGTCAAATGGGCCGAAACGCATGGGCATTACATATGCCAAATGGACTTAATCCCATGGGCATTACATATGCCAAATGGGCTTAATCCCATGGCCTCAGATGTGCACCCAAGGTGGGCCTAAATGAATGGCCATAAATGGATCAACATGGGCCCTATATACATATCAAAGTGGGCCCATTTAAACCATAGATCTGGCTCATTTTTAGCTCATGTCATGAAATGAGCTCTCAAAATAGGTGGACAGTATGGATGTAGCACATGCATTGTAGTGGGGGGTGGGTCCACATGGAGGCCCACCATCACACATATATACATATATAATAAATAATTTATATACAGTATATATATATACAATATCATATGTAATATAATATTATATATATATATATATATATATATATATATATATATATATATATATATATATATTGTTGAGGGTCAAATATTGCATATTAGACCCCAGATATTGTCTGGATTTACGAATATAATGCTGTCTAATGGCTCGTTTTCTCATTCTTATGTGGCAAAGTGATTTTATGAGCATGGATGGAAAAAGAACATTAAAAGTTGAGATTTAACGATCTGATGACGCCAAAGTCAAGGGACACACTCCAGGGGACCAAGATTGACAAATATACACAGTCAAAAATCCGAGAAAAGTTAGAAATTGAAGCTCAAGTGGCCTGAAGGACGTCCAGAATGCAAGATCACGAGGTTCCCACCATCCGTTCGGCTCGAAACTTCATACGTCGCCTGAGGACCATAAATTAACCGTACATATAAAATTTCAGCCATTGAAGATCTCGGAAAGTACCCCAACTGACAGATCAGCCCATAAACCGTTGATTCTGGGCCCACCTGATATCTGGAACTGCCTCAAAATTATTATTGACGCCTTAAATGAGGAGTCAAAATAGATGGACGGTACAGATTTCTCCAAAACAGTGCAATGGACCCCATATGAGATGAGCGTGTACAGTGCACAGGTGCACTCACCGTGCATGGCAAGTGTCAGAGACGGCTTGACCGTCTCTGACCGAAAGAAAGAAGAAAAAAAAAAAATTTCGCAGCGGACGCACGGCCACGGCCGTTTTTGCAAACGGTAGTGGGCCCCACCCATTGCTCGTATGGCCAATCTGATCCGTTCACCGTGTAGAGGGGCTCGAATACTACAAAAATATGCTGAATTTTTGTACCCATGCGTGCACACGTGTGAGATACAGAGGCCACAAAAGGGCTGCTCGGTAGCGTTCAAAACTGATTCTTTTGTGATTTCTTCTCTAGGACACGTCAATGGACGTTCAAAACGACCCATTCTTGACTGAAATTTCGTTCCGAATCCAATGGACGGGGTGGATTTTCCAGAAAATGCTTCTGTGGGGCCCATCGACCACAACAGCAAAATGGTACGAAATGTTTCGCACATCCGCGAAAACCGACTTTTCCGGACGGTTTTGGCCCACCATCTTTGATCATATGGCAGATCTGAACCGTCTATCATATAGAGGACCCAAGAAAGTACTAAGGGACGGTGTTTTTTTGGAATTTGAGCAAGAAAAGTGGCGTGTTTCGAGGCACCGAACTTGGCTGCGAAAATTGCACTCCGTGTCCTGCTACAACTCTGTCACTGACTCCAGCCTTCCAGCAGCTATAAAAAGAGGTTTTTGGACGTGGGGAGCAGGCATTCAAGGTCTTGGGAGGAAGAACAGAGGGCTCGAGCTTGGGTTTCAACGTGGGCAGAGGAGAGAGAGAGGAGCTTGGTTTTTTTTTTCCCTTTTCTCTTCCTTTTCTTTTTCTCTTTATTTATTTGGATTGAGCCCATCCATGGCAGGCTAAATCCTCCTAGCTAGGGCTAGGAGGTGAAGCTTGTAGTGAGATGAGAGATTATATGGTTTTAATTTAATTTTAATTTTTGAATTGAAGTTGGTTTTAGTTTGATTTTAATGGAAATATTTTAGGTTTTTAATGGTCTATTGTGACTGAAATTACAATGGGTCTGCAATGACTTTTAATATTCCCATTCTCTTTAATGTTTATGACGTTAGGAAGCCCTGTTGTTCACCATAGTCTCCTGGGCATGGTTGGATGACGGTACCCTTCTTAACCTTCATACATATGATTGGTTGGTAATTAGTTTAATTCTGTTGTTTGCCATAGTCTGTGGGCATGGTTTGGTGATGGAATCCATTCTAATTCATACATCTTTCATCTCTTTGAAAACTAGATCAACGCCAGTTCAGTAATTTCCATGATTTTTGATGCAAGCATAAATTCTCTTTGATCTCTACAAGTGGATCCTCTGAATCCCTAGTTCCCTTCTCCTGATTTCTCTCAAGTTTAGATAATTATTTCACCATTATTTCTTAAATTACATTCAGTTTAGATTTCATCTTAATCTAGTTCTAGTTCTGGTTAGTTTTAGATAACGTACAAGTTTCAGTCCCTTGGGATTCGACCTCGGTCTTACCGAGTTATTACTACATCACAACCCTGCACTTGGGGAGTGAACAAGTTTTTGGCGCCGTTGCCGGGGACTGTCGGCTGCGTTTTTCTGAAATTAATTAGTTTTGGGATTAGTTTAAGATTAGATTTTCTTTAGAATTTTTAATTATAGGTTTAGAAGTAGTTATTTTCCTTGTTAGAAATTTTTCCTAACGTTAGAAACTAACTATTCTTCATTCTATCTGATTTTTAGAACTAACCTAATTTTTTTCTATTTTGTAGGAAACTTCTAATTTAGTAAGCTCTTTCCAATTTCTCTTTTTTTAGAATTTCTTCTTTTTTTTTCTAGAAATTAGTTTACTCTTCATTAGGACTTTCTATTCTTAGAAACTAACTTATTTTGTTTTGTTTTGCAGATTCTTAACCTAGGACTCCAAATTTGGTAACTTCTTTCCATCTTTCCCTTTTATTTTCTAGATTTCTTCTTCCTCTTTTTTAGGTTTAAATTAGAATTTGAGGGCTGAGTGTGTTTTATGCCCCATTGGGCACGCGACAACACTCGACGTCTCGTGACTGAAGGAGGATTAGTTGAGGGGTTGACTGTCCATCGCAGGACTAGACACCACTTGAATTCTCCTGAGTTAGAGGACGTTATGGCTGAAAATCAACCTCAAGCACTACGCCAACCAGGGGTTGAGGAAGTACATGATGAGAATGAGGTGCATCAGGCACCCCCGCCTCGTACTTTACGAGATTATTTACAACCGGCGGGGGTGAGTACGCCCTCATGCATGATTTTTCCTGAGAATACAGGACATATGGACATCAAGCCAGGGGTTATCCAACTCCTTCCTAAGTTTCATGGGCTTGAGTCTGAAGAACCATACTTGCATCTGAAAGAGTTCGATGAAATCATAGGCACCTTATACTTTCCTAATGTATCTGAGAATACTATTAGGCTGAAACTCTTTCCATTTTCCTTGAAAGAAAAAGCCAAGACGTGGTTACATTCACTGCGTCCTAGGTCCATTGGCACATGGAATGATTTGCAGAGGGAATTTATAAAGAAAATTTTCCCACATCATAAGATAATTACCCTCAGGAGAGCAATCATGAACTTTGCCCAAAAGGAAGATGAAACATTCTTCCAATGTTGGGAAAGGTTCAAGGATCTGGTTAATGCATGCCCACAACATGGCTTTGAAATATGGCGCATTACGAATTTTTTCTATGATGGGCTAACATCTTCCATGTGCCAAATGGTCGAGACAATGTGTAACGGAGATTTTATTAATAAAAATGTCGACGAGGTATGGGATTACCTCGATAGTCTCGCGGAAAAAACACAATCATGGGACTATTACCCAAGAACGAACACTACGTCTAGGCCGACTCATTCAAGGAAAAAAGGAGGAATATATCTCCTGAAAGAGGATAATGATCTTAACGCTAAGGTGGTCAATCTCACCAGAAAATTTGAGGCCATGGAAGGAAGGAAGGAAAAGGTTAATGAAAGTGTTTGCGGCATCTGTGATTGCAACATTCATACTACTAAAAATTGTCCTTCAATACCTGCCTTTCGAGATGTATTGAATGAACAATCTAATGCCGTAAATAACTATCAAAGACCTTTCAATGGACCACCCTCTAATACATATAATCCTGGCTGGAAAAATCATCCGAATTTTAGTTGGAGGAACGGACAAACTGCTACCCCTCAAGGTTTCTTCAATCAAAATCCAAATCAGGGGAAACCTCAAGAAGAATCGGTTCAATTTTCCATACAAGAGCTGGCTCGGACAATGCAAGGAATTTCAGATTTTATGCAAAAAATAGATTCACGTATGACGGCTATGGAAAAAGGGATGCTCCCTGCACAATCACTCCTTAATCCGAAACCGCAATACGAGACAGGTGATCCCAGCTCTTCAAATCAAATGGGGCACGCTAAATCCATCACCACTCTTAGGAGTGAGAAGGTTATTGATAAAACCCTTCCGGTTAGGCCCGAAAAGCCTCAAGAACCAGAAGAGGACAACAATGATGGATCTAGTGGCGCCCCACAAAAATTTGAACCGGAACCTCTAGAAAAGCTAGTTGCTCCGTTTCCCCAACGGTTGGTTGAACCAAAACGTCTATCTAACTCTCAGGATATCCTAGAGGTGTTGAAACAAGTAAAAGTCAATATTCCTCTGCTTGATGTTGTAAAACAGATACCTTTATATGTTAAATTTCTAAAGGACTTATGTACTACCAAACGACGGAAAAGTGTTCAAAAGAAAATCTCCTTGACTGAGAAAGTGAGTGCCGTCCTAAAACAAGATGTGCCGCAAAAATTCAAAGATCCCGGTTGCCCAACCATATCATGTGTAATCGGGAACTATCGAATTGATCACGCACTTCTTGACTTAGGAGCGAGCGTCAATCTAATTCCCTATTCGGTATACCAACAGTTAGGGTTGGGTGAATTAAAACCCACTCGAACCACACTACAACTTGCTGATCGTTCTGTTCGTATACCAAGAGGGATCATCGAGGATGTGTTGGTCCAGGTGGATAGATTCTACTACCCTGTTGATTTTATCATCTTGGACACCGAACCCATCAATGACACGAGCACTCAGATTCCCGTCATTCTTGGTCGCCCATTCCTGTCCACTTCAAATGCAATTATCAATTGCAGGAATGGTGTCATGACTATATCCTTTGGAAATTTGACATTGGAATCGAATATCTTTTTCAATAACGGCAGCAACTCAGAGGATGATGACGATTTTCACGATGTTAACATGATTGATTCTTTTGTGGAAGATAGAACATCTCTCACCTTATCATCTGATCCTCTAGAGACGTGTCTGGCCCACTCCCATGATCTTGATGATGATATAATTAGGGAGACGTGTGCCATGTTTGATACTGCACCGGTACTTGAAGTTAACCGGTGGAGGCCACACATTGAAGAATTGTCCCAAACTTATGTAGTGCCTCTACCGTCTAACCTCAAGCCACCAAAGCTTGACCTAAAACCTTTGCCCTCTGATTTAAAATATGTCTATTTAGGTCAAGATAAGACATACCCGGTGGTGATCTCTGGCCACCTGGAGAAAGAACAGGAGAGTATGCTGATATCTACTCTCATTGAGCATAAGGGAGCTCTTGGATGGACGATAGCGGACCTCAAGGGAATTAACCCATCGATTTGTACTCACCGTATATATCTTGAGGACAATGCAAAGGCTGTTCGGCAATCACAACGTAGACTAAATCCAAACATGAAGGAAGTGGTTAAGGCCGAGGTTCTCAAACTATTGGAAGTGAGGATCATTTACCCCATATCCGATAGTCAATGGGTGAGTCCAACTCAGGTAGTTCCTAAGAAGTCCGGGATCACCATCGTAGCCAATGCCAATAATGAACTCGTGCCGACCAGAGTTACTACTGGTTGGAGAATGTGCATTGACTACAGAAAGCTGAATACCGTCACAAGGAAAGACCACTTTCCTTTGCCCTTCATTGATCAAATCCTAGAAAGGCTAGCTGGTCATTCCTATTATTGTTTCCTTGACGGGTATTCAGGTTATAATCAGATTGAAATCGCCCCTGAAGATCAGGAAAAGACCACATTTACATGTCCCTATGACACCTTTGCTTATAGAAGGATGTCATTCGGGCTATGTAATGCCCCTGCCACCTTTCAGCGATGCATGACGAGTATCTTTTCTGACATGGTGGGGAAATATCTAGAGGTCTTCATGGACGATTTCTCTGTTTTTGGTTCATCTTTCAGCGAATGCTTAGCAAGTCTTAAATGTGTGCTGAAAAGATGTGAAGAAAAAAATTTGGTACTTAACTGGGAGAAGTGCCATTTTATGGTTCAAAAGGGAATTGTCCTTGGGCATATTATCTCGTCCAAAGGAATCGAGGTAGATAAGGCAAAAATCGATCTTATCTCTAACCTACCTCCACCCAAGAACATCAGAGATGTGCGATCCTTCTTAGGACACGCAGGCTTTTACAGACGATTCATAAAGGATTTTAGTCTCCTCTCTCGTCCTTTATGTAATCTTCTTCAAAAGGATACACCATACGAGTGGACTGAGCAGTGCCAAGAAGCTTTCACTAAGCTTAAGGGCATGCTAACCACTGCACCTATCATGCAGCCACCTGACTGGAGTCTTCCTTTTGAACTTATGTGCGACGCCTCTGATTATGCTCTTGGAGCGGTTCTAGGCCAGAGAAAAGATAAGCGGCCTTACGTTATTCACTACGCAAGTAGGACTCTAAATCCTACCCAAGTGAACTACTCGACTACGGAAAAGGAACTCTTAGCCGTAGTGTTCACTTTGGACAAATTTAGGTCCTACCTGATCGGATCCAAGGTCATCATTTACACAGATCACGCAGCACTTAAGTATCTTCTTTCTAAGAATGATTCTAAGCCCCGCCTAATACGATGGATCCTTTTACTCCAAGAATTTGATTTGGAAATTAAAGATAAAAAGGGAGTAGAGAACGTAGTGGCCGATCATCTTTCTCGCCTTAATACCTCGGATTCCCTTGAGGCGACCCATATCAATGACATGTTCCCTGATGAACAACTGTTTAGAGTCTCCCATTCACCTTGGTTCGCTGATATTGCTAATTATCTTGCTACAGGTGCCATACCGACACACTGGACGTCACAAGATAAGAAGAAATTCTTTACCAAGGTGCGTAACTTTTTCTGGGACGATCCATATTTGTTTAAATATTGCCCAGACCAAATCTTAAGGAGATGCGTACCAGACGATGAGCATCAGAGTGTCATCTCCTTCTGTCATTCACAGGCCTGTGGTGGTCACTTTTCTGCTAAAAAGACCACGGCCAAGATTTTACAGTGTGGCTTCTACTGGCCCACTATGTTCAGGGACACTCATGAGTTTTGCAAGGCTTGTGAGCGTTGTCAGAAATTGGGAGCATTGTCCCGTCGAAATATGATGCCCTTGAATCTCATCCTTATTATAGAAGCATTTGATTGTTGGGGTATTGATTTCATGGGACCATTCCCCCAATCATTTGGAAATCTGTATATTTTGCTCGCCGTAGACTATGTCACTAAATGGGTCGAAGCAATTCCGTGCCGCAAAAATGACCATCGCACGGTCATTAAATTTTTGAAAGATAATATCCTGTCGCGGTTCGGAACACCTCGAGCCATCATTAGTGATGGGGGCTCACACTTCTGTAATAGACCATTTGAGAGTTTAATGAAGAAATACGGTATCTCGCATAAGGTGAGCACCCCATACCATCCACAAACAAGTGGACAAGCTGAGATTTCCAATAGAGAGATCAAACATATCCTAGAGAAAACAGTTAACCGTGATCGTAAGGACTGGTCAATCCGATTGACCGATGCCTTATGGGCGTACCGTACTGCTTTCAAAACTCCTATTGGAACATCTCCCTTTAGACTTGTCTATGGGAAAGCCTGTCACTTGCCTGTGGAATTGGAACATAAAGCATACTGGGCGATCAAAAATCTGAATTTCAATCTGGACAACGCTGGCTCGCTACGCAAACTTCAGTTAAACGAACTTGAAGAAATCAGGAATGATGCGTACGAAAACTCGAGAATTTACAAGGACAGGATGAAGGCGTTTCATGATCAACATATTCTACGGAAATCATTCACGCCAGGTCAGAAAGTCCTCTTGTATGACTCTCGACTACATCTCTTTCCGGGTAAGCTTCGATCTCGTTGGACCGGCCCTTACATTGTTGTTACTGCTTATCCTCATGGGGCCGTCGAGATAAGAGATCCCGACAATGGCAAGGAGTTTAAAGTAAATGGACATCGATTAAAGCCATTTGTTGAGACATTTGATTCAGAGGACATGTCCATGCCTCTGATTGCTCCTGTTTACCAGGACTGATCTCCTAGTCTGATGGAGGTATAGGTAGGTTTATCGCTTTCATAGGTTTAGGATAGTCGCTTTCATAGGTTAGTTAGTTCAATGTTTGTGGGTAACATTACTGCAAACCCTCACGAGACTACAACTCGTCCACTAGGGGTAACCTAGGGGTTTAAAGGCTTGTTGCATACGCTAAATGCAATCGAGAGCACCTGCGAAAGTGGTATAGGTAAGATTTTATTTTTGTTATTTTTATTCTGCTTTCTCTCTCATGCTGACAAGCTTCCATGCCGTGATCTATTGGAAACTCTCTTGATTCGTTATTCAGGTACTATCTTCCCATCACTTCTCATTTACTTTCGTTGTCCCATGTGCATTGTATGCTCATATCTTTTACATTGAGGACAATGTAGATTTTAGGTTGGGGGTGGGAGATTAGGTTTCCTAATCAGTATTTTCTTGGTCTTGAGCAACAATTGTGAAAAAAAATTTTGAATTTTTCTGAAAATTTTTATGAATTCGCAGTGATTTTGACAGATACCCCTAATTTAGATTTTCAAGGTACATAATGGTGGATTTATGACTCTTGGATTCCGGATCTGTTAGATTTCATAGTTAAGTGAATTATTAATCCATGATTAGAAGTTGTAAACATTGATTGAATCATGATTTCAGGACACGTCTTGCTGACACATTAAGATTTCAGTTCCATATCGAAGGATTAACTTGGTAATCACTAAGCACGAAGGGAACCAGTCTGAAATATCTTGCCATCAGGGTATAAAAATTGAACAGGTTGGGCAATTAATCTTCACCATGGGTTTGCTCCCTACAGGTGAAGGTTTGATTCCCCAAGGTTAAACATTCAAAAAAAAAAAAAAAAAATATTTTTTAGGTAATTGGTCTTTTGCCATAGGTTTGCTCCCTATTGGTAAGGATTTGATTCCTCTTTTTGGCATGACTATTAATGAAAAAATAAAAAGTTGAAAAGATCAAAAGATGAAATTTATGAGGCAAGTTTGGTTATCATGAATTCTCTTGCTAGTTACCAATGAGATCCTGAAATAACAAATTCAATCTTAATATGATTAGCTGAGATTACACTATACATCCATGGATCTCAATGTTTAAAATTTTTCTAATTGAAGGATTAATGCTTTACACTTGATTATGAAGTCTACGGTGCGCTTGAGCTCAAGAGAATACAATTTCTAACATTCATGAATATTAAATTTCTCGTATTTTGTTCAAAATCTCACTCGATTTCATAGAAAGTTCTCCTATAATTCTCAACTTATTTTTCGCATACTTTGCTCGGGACTAGCAAAATACTGGTTGGGGGTTGTGTTGAGGGTCAAATATAGCATATTAGACCCCAGATATTGTCTGGATTTACGAATATAATGCTGTCTAATGGCTCGTTTTCTCATTCTTATGTGGCAAAGTGATTTTATGAGCATGGATGGAAAAAGAACATTAAAAGTTGAGATTTAACGATCTGATGACGCCAAAGTCAAGGGACACACTCCAGGGGACCAAGATTGACAAATATACACGGTCAGAAATCCGAGAAAAGTTAGAAATTGAAGCTCAAGTGGCCTGAAGGACGTCCAAAATGCAAGATCACGAGGTTCCCACCATCCGTTCGGCTCGAAACTTCATACGTCGCCTGAGGACCATAAATTAACCGTACATATAAAATTTCAGCCATTGAAGATCTCGGAAAGTGCCCCAACTGACAGATCAGCCCATAAACCGTTGATTCTGGGCCCACCTGATATCTGGAACTGCCTCAAAATTATTATTGACGCCTTAAATGAGGAGTCAAAACAGATGGACGGTACAGATTTCTCCAAAACAGTGCAATGGACCCCATATGAGATGAGCATGTACAGTGCACAGGTGCACTCACCGTGCATGGCAAGTGTCAGAGACGGCTTGACCGTCTCTGACCGAAAGAAAGAAGAAAAAAAAAAAAATTTCGCAGCGGACGCACGGCCGCGGCCGTTTTTGCGAACGGTAGTGGGCCCCACCCATTACTCGTATGGCCAATCTGATCCGTTCACCGTGTAGAGGGGCTCGAATACTACAAAAACATGCTGAATTTTTATACCCATGCGTGCACACGTGTGAGATACAGAGGCCACAAAAGGGCTGCTCGGTAGCATTCAAAACTGATTCTTTTGTGATTTCTTCTCTAGGACACGTCAATGGACGTTCAAAACCACCCATTCTTGACTGAAATTTCGTTCTGAATCCAATGGACGGGGTGGATTTTCCAGAAAATGCTTCTGTGGGGCCCACCGACCACAACAGCGAAATGGTGCGAAAGGTTTCGCATATCCGCGAAAATCGACTTTTCCGGACGGTTTTGGCCCACCATCTTTGATCATATGGCAGATCTGAACCGTCTATCATGTAGAGAACCCAAGAAAGTACTAAGGGATGGTGTTTTTTTGGAATTTGAGCAAGGAAAGTGGCGTGTTTCGAGGCACCGAACTTGGCTGCGAAAATTGCACTCCGTGTCCTGCTACAACTCTGTCACTGACTCCAGCCTTCCAGCAGCTATAAAAAGAGGTTTTTGGACGTGGGGAGCAGGCATTCAAGGTCTTGGGAGGAAGAACAGAGGGCTCGAGCTTGGGTTTCAACGTGGGCAGAGGAGAGAGAGAGGAGCTTGGTTTTTTTCTTTCCCTTTTCTCTTCCTTTTCTTTTTCTCTTTATTTATTTGGATTGAGCCCATCCATGGCAGGCTAAATCCTCCTAGCTAGGGCTAGGAGGTGAAGCTTGTAGTGAGATGAGAGATTATATGGTTTTAATTTAATTTTAATTTTTGAATTGAAGTTGGTTTTAGTTTGATTTTAATGGAAATATTTTAGGTTTTTAATGGTCTATTGTGACTGAAATTATAATGGGTCTGCAATGACTTTTAATATTCTCATTCTCTTTAATGTTTATGACGTTAGGAAGCCCTGTTGTTCACCATAGTCTCCTGGGCATGGTTGGATGACGGTACCCTTCTTAACCTTCATACATATGATTGGTTGGTAATTAGTTTAATTCTGTTGTTTGCCATAGTCTGTGGGCATGGTTTGGTGATGGAATCCATTCTAATTCATACACCTTTCATCTCTTTGAAAACTAGATCAACGCCAGTTCAGTAATTTCCATGATTTTTGATGCAAGCATAAATTCTCCCTGATCTCTACAAGTGGATCCTCTGAATCCCTAGTTCCCTTCTCCTGATTTCTCTCAAGTTTAGATAATTATTTCACCATTATTTCTTAAATTACATTCAGTTTAGATTTCATCTTAATCTAGTTCTAGTTCTGGTTAGTTTTAGATAACGTACAAGTTTCAGTCCCTTGGGATTCGACCTCGGTCTTACCGAGTTATTACTACATCACAACCCTGCACTTGGGGAGTGAACATATATATATATATATATATATATATCTACACATATGCACACACACACACGCATACACACACACACGTGCACTCACACACATGCATACATACACACACGTGCACTCACACACATGCATACACTCAGTGGGCTCCATCGTCCGTGCGGACGGTGGAATTAGGCACATACATCATTGTGGGTCCCATGTGGGGCCCACCATAATACTTACATGCCATCCGACCCGTCCATTAGGTCATGCAGACCTGAATGAAGGGTGAAAATAAATTTCAGCTTGATTCACAACTTCTGTGGGCCCCAAAACAAGTTTCAATGGTAGAATTCAATTCACACTGTTTCTTATGGTGTGGGCCACCTAAGCTTTAGATTAAGCCCATTTTTGGGTGGGGCCTACTTAAGGTAGGGCCCCACCATATGGGTGAGTTAGATCAGAAAACAAACACCAAGGTGGGGCCCACATGTGGAGCCGTGGGCCCTCAGCGTCCGTCCGCCTGGGACGTCTGACGGGTGCAGAGGCAGCAGCCTCTACTGCTTCAATCTCTTTTTTTTTTCTTTTTTTTTTTCTTTTGAAAACCCGAATTTTGGAGGTTTTTCATGTGTGTGGCCCACCCTAAGTAAATCCATTCCGTCCATTGTATTCCCAAGACCAAAACAAATCCATCAAGACCAATATCGGCCCCTTTTCAAGATGTAAAAACGATTCTAAGTAGATTTCAATGGTAATGGTACAGTTTTTGATGTTATGGCCCACCCGGTACTTTGATCAACCTCATTTTTCGGCTCAACGCCTAAAATGAGTCAGGGGAGAGGATGGACGGCTTGGATTGGATACATGCAACAAGATGAGTCCTGTACAAGTGGTCCCTTCCAAAGGCTTTGAACAAGCCAATATTTGTGTTTTTCCACTTGACGTCCAGCGTCCAGACGCTGGACGTTTCTCTTCTTTTTTTTTTTATTTTGTTTAGGTGGGCCACCACAAGATGGGTGGTGTAACTGCAATGCATATGAGATGGGCCCCACTTTTAATGGTAAATACTGGGGTCCATCCAAGTGGGCCACATGGTCGTTTCATCACACACAAGGAAATAAAATAAATGAAAAGAGAGGGAGAGAGAGAGATGGAGTGGGACACGCGTGATGGAGGGACCCCGGCACTATGGGCCCTCCGTTTCAACCATCCAATCATACATCAATGGGTATCATTGCACATGGGACCATCCAAAGAAAAGATCAACGGTGGAGATCCCTCTCCACTAAAAATGGACGGTCTAGATGACCTCTTAATGCAAGGAAAGTAAACATCATGATGAGGTCCATGGAGAATGGCCCCATCATGGAATGATTTGATGATCAAGATGGGCCATCGGCCACATCTTAGGGTCCCAAATGAGATCCACACCATTGATCGGTGGGCCTCACTTGGCCCATCATAAAAATATGAAAATCTAGCTTATGAAGACACCCACCTTATGATCTACTCGGTCCGTTGGAACGCCTATCTTCTAGAGCTTCACTTTGATGGTGGAGATGGGAGATGGATGACTAGGATGGGAGATTTGGGATGGGAAGTGGGCCACCAAAATCACTTCTCTCTCATGGAAGAGAGCTTGGACGTGGGAGTGCTTCTTGGTTGCTTGGGGTTTGTTCGAGAAATGAGAGAGAGAAGTGTGATGTAAGGAGAGATGGAGTGATGTGAAGTGAGTGATGGGTGAGGTGAGTGATAAGTGAAGTGAGAGGTTAGTTGACTTTGGTGGTTGCTTGATTTGTGGAGAAAGGAAGCATGGGTGCTTGTACTTGACATGAGAGGTGATTGATGGGATTGATTGATGTGATTGATTTAACACTTTGTAGAGATTCTCTTGGGAATGTAAATGGCGTTTTCCCTTGAACTGAATGCGGGTCCGCATCTCGTCGTCTGGGTATCGGATCGGTGCGTGAGTCGCGGCGTTAGAACCGCAGCGACAGTACGGTCGCAACGATACAAGTCTCGGATTAAGCTGACTCAAATGTATAGGATACGACTTACGGTCGTGCGCAACGTCAACTATAGGTCGCGGATTGCCGGAATTTGACTAGAAGGATCATGGGAAGCGACGGAATAGTACGGATTAGGATACGGGTCTTACAATGCATGTCTAAAGTAGGATTACAAATCTAATAATTGGAGTGGATTTCATGTACACATCACACGTCTGTCAAAAGGTAGAATACAATAAAATTTCCTTTCTTAATATGGTTGGGAGTAATCCCAATCTAGGCCCGAGCTAGAAAATACCGTTGACCGCGTGATTCACATTAGGTACACCAAAGAAAATGGTTGGAATGAGACGTTTAAAGCGCATCATGATGATTGTTTGAAATCCACTCAAATCATTAAATTCCACACCACAATTTAGAAATGGCCGGGGCCAAAAAGATAGACCCACACATGATTTAAGTTGTCAAACCAGTGAAAATAATTTGGATGGTGAGCATTGCTCTAAACACTATTGCTCTAAACACTATTTTCAATTGTCCATCTGATTCAGGAGCAGTGCTGATTATTTAGTCCTGAATTTAAAATGGGGTAACACACTTAGTGATCTAGGTAAATTTCACATAAACATTACAATGGGCCCACCTAATCCTCGTATCATCGGCCACGGTTAAGAATCATCATCATGCAAACCCTAGAGTTGTACACGAGTTGAATCAAGGTGAGCTTAGCCTAGGTCAACTTGCCTTAGCCAGCAGGCTACCCCAGCTCGAACTCAGCTCGGCTCGGTCCGTAGCTCAGGCAAGCTTGAACTGAGTTCGAGCGAAGTTCAAGTTTAGATTTTATGGTTTTTAATATATATAAAATATAATTTATTTAAATATGTAATTATTTATACTAAGTGAACCCAATCCAAGTTGAATCGATTCAAACAAAGTCAAGTTCAAGTCAAGTTTCGAGCTGAGTTAAGTTGAGTTCTGTCTAGCTTAGACTCGGGCTTGAATTTTTTTCAAGCTCAAAAATTCAACTCCACTAAACTAGAATACAATTTCAAGTCAAGCATTTTCGAGTCGAGTTGTGCGAGTTAATTGAGCTAACTCGGTTCATGTTAAGCTCTAACCCTAACCCAAGATGGGCAAGCCCAGCCCATTGAACCAAGGGTATTTTGGTCATTGTGCCAGTGAGGTCCACGTAACCATTGAAAAAATAGTCATGGCCATTTTTTCTTCAAGATTTCAGATTTTTTTTTACTTATGTATTCTATCCACAAAATGCCCAGCAATTCTAATGGTCTAAACACCATTGGAATCAATGGACAACCGCCTGTCTAACATAACATACAGTTGTGGCGCCTAACCATCACATCAGCATGATTATAGGGAAGGGTGATCTTCACGGTGAGACCTTTTTAGTTTTCACGTTATTGTTTTCCTGCACAAGTGGGAATGGAAATGCCCACCCTTGGAACCTTTGTGGGGCCATTATGATGTTTATATGAAATATCAGCCTCCAAAAACTTATCAATTGATAAGTTTTTAACGGTGGCCATTCAATTGGCCCACTTGAATTTTGAATCCATCTAATTTTTGAGACCACATCCTAACAGGCTGGCCTAATTGATGAAGGGCCACCGTCATGTATGGGTTTTATCAATACGATTCATCCATTTTGCCATATCATTTTAGGGTATAGGACATAAAATGAGGTAGTTTGAAGGTTCAAGTGGACCACAAAGTATAGATTAAATGCTCACCATTGAAAACTTTTTAGGGGTCAGAAGTTTTGGATCAAGCTTATATTTGTGTTTTCCCTTCATCCTGGTCTATGTGACCTTATGAACAGGTTGGATGGCAATTGATTGGGCCTTAAGAAGGTTTCAATGATTGTGTCATTATCAATGCTACTTCTTATGGTGTGGTCCACTTAAGTCTTTGATTTGCCTCGTATTTTAGGCTTGTATCCTAAAAAGTAAAGTGGATGACAGTGTATTATCACTACTAGTTCCTATGGTGTGGTTTACTTAAGCCTTTGATCTGCTTCATTTTGTGGGTTTGTACCCTACGAAGTTGTCAAACAACCATTTACTCCAAAAGCTTTAGCTGTCAGAGTGTGGTGTATCAATGTATATTAAGCGACTTTATCACTTTAACACCCCCCACCCGGTCCTGGAGCCAGACCTGATTTTCCTGGTCCCCCATGGGAGAATAATATTTTAGAGAGGCATATTTTTGCTGCTCTCGAGATTCGAACATAGGATCTTCCTCTCTGATACCATGTCAAATAACCATTTACTCCAAAAGCTTAAGTTGTCAGAGTGTGATGTATCAATGTATATCAAGGGACTTTATCACTTTAACAGCAGCCCAAGAGAAGTTGATCCTGTCGCTGCCAAGCGATGAATTCTGGATTTATTGTCGAGGTAGATCCGGTAGTGATGAGTTTAGCAGGGCACTTGATGTAGCCATCAACGAACCCAAGCATATCATGGCCACGAAGGTGGGGAAGGATCTGAGAGACCCATATGGGATAGTTCTCACTACTGAGTTTTGTAGTGAGGATGGCAGAAGTTGATGAAGAAGGGGGGAAAGAAGGCTTGGCAGGAGAAGAGGTGTGCTCTGTATTAACTGAGGAGTCACTCATTTTGATAAGAAAATAGAGGAAGAAGGGAAAAAAAATTGCAGGAGAGAACAGGTTCAGGATGTTTGCTCTGATATCATATGAATGTAGAGGATGTTTGAATTCTCTTAACCTTGATTATTGTCAAGGAGGATGATCTGTTTATAAAGAAATGAGTATCAGTTTACAGCTATGCTACAGCTATGCACGTTACATGTCTATTGTAGAGTTTCATACTTTGTGGGATTTGATTGATTTCAAAAGGATAGAGTATGGTGTGCTGGAGTAATCCTAAGATGTTAAGAAATCATCCTTGATTGGAATGAGTTGGCGAATGAGTTGACATTCTATTAGCTGGTGAGCAATTAACGGGATCTATTGAAGGTGATTCGCAATCACCGTCTTTCTCTTTGATAGAAGTAAAATAGATGGATTAATGGTGTGGCTAAAACCCTTATATCACAGTGGCTAGGCGGGGGTAGTACCTAGTCTGCATCCAGTTAGAGTTTAAGTCAATGGATGCCACTTGTATCATGCTTTGCCTTCTTCTTCCTCCATCGAGTAGATCAAAGCCACAAATTATAAAACTGTGGGGATGAAACCCCCACCATTGAAATATTTATAGGGCCATGTAAGTTTTGGATTAGTTATTATTATTATTATTTGTTTTTCAATCATCGCAATGGGAATGACCTTATGAATGATTTAATTGGCATATAAATAGTAGACCTCAAGAAGGTTTCATCGGCAAGCATTTTCCTTCTCACTTTTTCTAGTCATATGGCCTATTTAAATTTTGGATATACTCCATTTTTTAGGTCATGACCTAACATGATCTGACAAAATAAACAAGCAACATGAATTTTTCACAAGCATCATGATGGGCCCCACATAGCTTCGACAATAGGAAGCTAGGTGGGGTTGGGGTGGACTTCTCATAGTTGAGGATCACATGCAATCGGTGTCCAAGCCCACATATGTATAAGATAGTTAATTTATAGGCAACAACCATGAGCACGAGATCCAACCGCATTGACCATTTGGCTCACCAACGCATATGTCCATTTAAGATGGGACTCATAACATCAAAGGCCTAGATCACATAGTCAATGGCCCAACCCCATTTGTACCTCTAAAAAAGCAATGAGAGAGAGAGAGAGAGAGAGAGAGAGAGAGAGAGAGAGAGAGAGATTGATGTTGAATTTCTAGGTTAAAAATTCAATTCAAGATACGAAGGGAAGAATCCTTATTACAATAATCTCATATATCACACTTTAGGTAAGTCACATGCATAAATGAAAAGCCATTTGTGATGCCGACAATAAGAATGTAACTTGATCTTTCGCTTCATATCCTTTTAAAAGTCTAAAATTAAAATAATAATAATAAAGTTTTTAAATTTTCTATGACCAATACTTTATTTATACGAATGAGAGTAGAGTAGTTCATGTAACATCCCGAAAATCGGAGGTCGAGCATAAACTCCACTCCCGAGTTCCAGAACATCACTTATGTAACATTTTCAATGATGGATGAATGTTGTTCATATTAGTGCAGAAAACATGAGTGGGATTAAGCCAAAACAACATATCATACTCCAGAGATAGTTAAATTATGCGAGCGGAAGACTGTGATAAATATATAAAATGTATAATTGATTGTAAGTCTCCAGAGTGTGAACATATTACCAGGTTAAATATATACATGTATACTCCAAAAATGAACAAAAAGAATATACATGAGTGTTTAAATAAAAGATAAAATACCAAGTGTATTGGCATCTAATCAATAACCATATAAACCCGTCGATCAGAACCTGCATATAGGAGAAATCCTCCTCAACATCATCAAGAAAGACTGACTCTGCCTCGCAAGTATCGTCGCCATCTGAAACTAAAACAGGGACTGGTTGGTGTGACCAACACCATCCTATAACGTGGGAGTGAGTGATCAACTCAGTGGAAGCTATATACAACAAAAGTTAACATGTTATCAATCCAATCAAGCAGTAATGATAAATCAGTACAATCAAACATGTCCTAAATACTCTTGTTAATGTAAGGATGATATGAAGAATGATGCATGCCCTCACCACAATTCTCTCTGCGACATCATCTAATGATCGCGACATGACTCACTTCCTCGGTGCTCTATCACTAACGCCGTTAGCACATGCAATACAATGTTATGAATATGCTTACCAAGTTCTTATTAGTCCTTTTCATACAACAGGATTGAGAAACTAAGGTACCTCCCTTATATCATTACTCAAACGGTGATCCATTCTTGGGTCATCAGTCCGAGATAATCTCATACGATGTTACGGTTCTAGGTCACTGCAAGGGCTGCTGCGTGCAATCGTTGCTCATCTCCCCCATCACCTTATCAATACAGGCCTAGTTATATCCCACATACTGCAATAAGACTCGTCGTCCTTATGCACTATCAGGATATACTTAAGGTCACTACAGAGGGCTCGTCACCAATCAATGTAGGCCGACAACAAGAATATAGTGTCTCATACCACCATAATCTGCTCACGAGTATAGGTGCTCACTGGTCACTTCAAAGGGCTCGTCACCAATCAGAGTAGGTCGACAACACGAATATAGTGTCCCAAAACACCATAATCGGCTCATGAGTCTTAGCGGATCAAGGTACCAAGGTTAGAGGAGCTTTTCACTGGTAAGTTTGGTACCTTAGGTTCAAGCAGTAGCGACCAAATATGGTGAATAAACATCGGTCAATCGGGTTAGTTGATAAGCTCAACTAGG
Source organism: Magnolia kwangsiensis (assembly GCA_037074715.1). Taxonomy (NCBI): domain Eukaryota; kingdom Viridiplantae; phylum Streptophyta; class Magnoliopsida; order Magnoliales; family Magnoliaceae; genus Magnolia; species Magnolia kwangsiensis. The sequence continues at coordinate 23,276,680 of CM073579.1, forward strand.
CCAAGCGCACATTGAGTTCAACAGCATGGGATGCATAAGCACTCCGTGTGGCCTAACCATTGCCGAACACCTCAAGCACGACTCAGATTCTCTAAACTCATCCTGTGTGGTGTAAACAACCTCAACCACTATTTTCAGAACAGTTTCCGATTGTCTGAACTGTAACACGGCCTTATTCACATACACATACAATAACTAGCATATGATTCATATCCTGCATTTACATGAACAATAATGAAGTATAGCTTGAAATGTAAATAGTACATGCAGGAATTTATACACATATTTAACATGATTCAACCAAGTACATAATCCATGGAGGAAATCATACACTCATTTAGCATGGATATTCTAAGTCACATGATTCATGGTGGAAATCATTCACACAAACATTATGGTTGAAATCCATATCCCAACCATCTTAGCAAACACATTTTCTAACCATTATCTCATTTAGACATTTAAACAAACACTTAGCTTACACTATTCAACATACATCACGTATGTCGACACCGTCGCATATTAGGGCAAGTCCTCTTACCAAGGAGTTGCCGTATACATATCAGGCATATAACAATGATCATTAATCATGGCAAGCATATCAACAGATTTCATACGCATACGGAGGGCTCGTCACCAATCAATGTATTCTAACCTGTATATGAAATACGGTATTTACAATGTAGAGTATATGTATACGGAAGACAAAACAGATAGCACATTTGGCATATGTAATTGCATTCACAACATAAATAAATCATTAACTATCATTGAAAGTTTTGAAAACCATAACCTAAGCACACATAGTCCGCACCTTAAACTAGAAAAGACGTGTCTACGATGATTCAGACGATATGTCTTTGTCAACGACGGGTACGCTACTTATGACATGAAACAGATTAGCTACAACTTTTCTACAGCTTGTCTAAGCTTCAAAACATGTTAGGGTTAGGATTTCTTACCTAAAAATGGAATCAGAATCACTAGAAGAACAATTCAGAAACGCCGATTCAAAGTATAGATGAGTTAGGAAGAATCCTACGGAGTTTCACCTGCTTCTCCCATACTTTCTCTCTTTCTTTCCCTCAAATCTCTAGAGTTTGAAAAATTTGTATGGGTTAGAAAGCTAAGGGTTTAAGGCCCTTTTATAAGCCCAAACATAACCAAAATAGACCTTAAGTCAAGGTATACTTAGGTTATACCCAAATCGGGTCCTTTCTGATCCAACGGAGCATTTCTGGAAGTCCTCTGATCAAATGCGGTCGAACTTAAGCTCTCTAATATTGGATTTAGGTCAAGCTAAATTTATAGTCTGGTCAGGTTGCCAGATCGACCATGGAGGACCAGTTTCAGTTCAACGGTTACGGGAACTCGATCAGAGCTACAAGTACTATGACATGTAAGGGCCACCTATCCTGATCCGAGGGTAAATTTTGGTCAAATTTTAACGGTCAGAACGCTTAAAAATAATGCGCAAGTGAACCATTTCAGATTTCTTAAATATATAATTAATTTTCTAAAAATCTTCATTTTTATACCCTCTTTACTCCGGGCTCAATAAAATGGTCTCACGACATCAGTTGGGCTTGATTTTCTAGGTGATTGATAAGTCCAACTAGGCGGTCGTAATGGTCTAAATTCATAGCTATCGGACTCTCGATGCGCGGTTTAAAACCAATACAAAGTTACAAAGCATTCCCGGGAGCAACTGGGTTTAGAGTTGGATCGTAGATTTCAGGGTAACGTAGCGTTAACAATTCTAGATGTTTTGGGTCTTACAGATCGTATTTAAAGTGGTTGGCACTAATTTTGTAGAAAATCTAGTGAAGCGCTGGCTAATACACGTTAAATTTCTAAAGAATTTGGTTCTAAATGATTTCTCTAGCTTTGGACTCGAGTTTTGAGAAGTTACCAAGGTGCTATGGTTGACCCATTGCTTAAGGACGCCTAACTCCAGGTTGGTAAAAATTCGGGGTGTTATAGTTTAACCTATCACAACTACTCTCACTGACAAGTCGCCATCCAAGCAAGAGTCCATATATCTCTAAAACATAATGTACATTCAATACAATTGAAGCGCACCAACTCATACTACCCAAAGCAATCACAATTATAAGGACCACCAGTATGCTTATTCTAAATAATCAAATAGTTAGATCCAAACCAATCAATCATGTGAAGCTTACCTAATAAATTCCTTACAAATGAAATTTTCTTGTTATTGAATTTTTACTTTTATTTTGTTGTGTTTCTTTTACAATGAGAGAGAGGTTGAAAAATTATTTTTGCTTTTGTAAAATGAGAGTTCTTTAATTTTCCTTTTCAAGAGGGAGAATCATAGAGAGAGTTGGCTGAGCAGAGAGAATGAATGATAGGACTTTGAAATTAAGAGTGCTTATTTGAAACTCTGGCTGCTGGTAATGCTTGATGCTCCGTTGTTAAAGAATTGTATACAAGGCATGCATTAACTTGTATTAAACCCACTAAATTGTGAAATATATGTTTTAAGGCCCAACCTTAAAATTAAATTGATCAAACAATCCTATTGTTCGATTTGTGGCCACTTGTTTGTTGAAATATGATTGTTGGATATTTTTGTTTTCATCGTCTAATAAATGCTGTGAATCATTTGTTGAAATGGTATTGCTGGATATTTTCATTTTTAACCGTCTAATAAATGTGGGCAATTGTTTGTTGAAGTAGGATGGTTGAATATTTTCAATTTTAATTGTCTAATAAATGTAGCTAGTTGTTTGTTGAAATAAGATTATTGGATATTTTCATTTTTAACTGTCCTATAAATGCAGGTGCGCAGTTGTTTGTTGAAGTAAAATTGTTGACTATTTTCATTTTTAACCGTCCAATAAATATGGCCAATTATTTGTTGAAATATGATTGTTGTATATTTTCAATTTTAACCTATGATAAATATCCACGAATCTAAGAGTTAGCCTATCAAATAAATGCAATTTTTTATTCATGATATCTAATGAATATTTTGATTTGAGTTATTTAATTTCATGTATTCAATTATAAGTGCCTGCATATTATCCATCGTGCTATGCCAGAGAATCCAAGTTTTTCTCGCTTTGCTGACAAGCATATAAGTTGGAGTGAGTGCCGAGGTATGCCATGCAAATCAACATGATAATGATCATATTATGGAAGTAATTTAATACTTAGGTAGCCCGTGACACTTGATACACATGCTCATATAAATTATTAAATGTGTTATACATGAGCTCAGATTATTCTAATTAACTAAATTGTGGACCACACTATTGTTATACCAAAATCCCAAAATCAATTCGATTTTGTAATCCTAGTCTCTGAGTCATGGACAATTATTTATTAAATTCAAACCATTGAATATTTTTCATCTTAACCATCTAATCAATGTCCCACAATCGATAATTAGATAGTCTAATAAACATAAGTATTTATTCATTATAAATATAAAGTAGGAGTGACCATTTGGACTATTTAATTCATGCCACACATAAAAAATTTAATTAAGTTCTCGGTGTCTCATTTTCACATCATCTATTATCTTATCTAGTCCCATTGCAAACACCTACAATATCATGATCACATTCATTTATCTCTCTTTTTTCTTTTCTTTTTTCCAGCTCAGTGTACTATTGCTCCTCTAAAAGAAAAGGGCGTCCACTTCAGTGAAGGTCAGATCATAGGGTGTTACTTTCTGCTCTTTCGAAGGCCTGCTGGTGATGTGGATTTGATGCTCCAATTTACAGTGATTGATACTTCGAGCATAAGCTCTCTGAGCTCGATTCGAGTCTCCTCCTCCGACGGGTCCGCTAAAGATTGTGCGGATTTTCCCGGTGGGTTTATTGTTGATGGGCCTGTCGTATTTTGGATCTATTTTCTCCTCCCTTCTGCTAACATATTCCCGCAAATTCCCATTGTGGACGAGAGCTTTGATTTCCTCTTTTAGATTGAAGCAATCACCAGCTGAATGACTGTGGTCGCGATGGAAGTGACAATACTTCCTCCTGTCTCGCTTGTCTATGTCAGATTTCATCTTGTTCGGTCATTTGAGCATTCACTTAACCTAGACTTCCGTGAGGACCTGCTCGAGGTCGTGTTGAGGGGGGTGTACGAGCTGAACTTGTTGTCAGGTCGTTTGCTCGAGTGCTAGCTTCTGAGTGGCTTGTCATCTTTCCTTCTTTCTCTGTCGTTGGTTGAGGTAAGCTCATCCTTAGGTTGCCTCTCTCTGGCCGAGCTTCCCTTGTTCTGAGCAGCTTTTCATAGGTTGAAAAGCTCTTCGACGTTAGAGTATTTTTGAGCCTTATTAATGAGGTCGACTATTATCGTTGGGGGTTTTTTGTCAAGCGAGAAGAGGAACCTTCCTTCCCTTAGGCCTCCCATCATGGTAATAAAAGTGATTTCTTCCGAATGTGCTTGTACTTACATCATTTCCAAGCTGAAATGATTGATGTAATCTTTCAACAGCTCGCCTTCTCTCTGGATGATGTTGAGGAGATGGGAAGCCGGTTTGAGGTTCTCTTTTCCTCCAATGAAGTTGGTGACGAACGTTTTGCTGAGTTGCGTGAAAAAGATGATCAATTGCAGCTTTAGTTGCCGGAACCACTTTAGAGCCGCACCCGCTAGGGCTAAGGTCCATGGAGTTCTATCCAAGCCCTAAAAGGTTCCAAGTGCACGACTGGGTCAGTAGTTCCAGAGTATGGGGCAATCTGAGGCATTCAAAATCTTAGTGGAAGTTGAGCATGCATGATGTCGGTAGTAAATGGTGGCTCGGTTTCTTCCAGTATTGCCTTCACTGAGGTCGAAGCATTCGTTCGGCAAGCCTACCATATGTTGCCAATCTGACCTCGTATGTCATTGAGCTTGGCTTCCCAAGGGTCACCACTCTTGGCCATTGCCTCGTTCACTGCCTCAAGGGCTTCGTCACGCCTTTTTCTCTCCAACTCGTGACGCAAGTCAGAGGCAGCCCATGCTGCAGTACTGGAGACATAAGAAGGTGATGGCCTCAATGTTCTGACTTGCTTGCTTCTTTGGGAACTGGAGGACACCTCAGATGGCTCAGGGATCTCTGGAACCGTCGGTCCTGCTACTTGCCTAGCCCCCTGGGCAAGACGGGACTGTAATTGTTATTCAACATCTTAACTTGTTGCTCGAGGGATATAAATTGTCCTCCCCGATTCTGGGATCGTTACATTGGCCTCGCGAGCATAAAATCATCCTGGAGTTGGGAAGAGAAATCCCAATGGTTGGCAGACTTTTCTGGCAGTGCAAGGTCAGGTGCAATAGTGGTGGCCGGAGTTTTCTTTTCCCCTTTGTCATTATTGAGTTATTGCAGACAAAAAGATCGGCTTTAAAGTTATTCCTATAGACGGCGCCAAACTGTTGATGCATAAATCTGGTTAGCTTTCCCTGGACCTCCACATACCTGCACAAGGAACGAACAAAGGAGACCTTGGCTAACACAGGGGACCCTCCGATGCCTAAGTCAGGTAGGGGATCTAGGTCTTGCAGAATCAAGGATTTTTGGCTAAAGATTATGCGTACCTTTTACCATTAGAGATGTTCCTATTTATAGTTGAGGAAAGGCAGTGACGTAGAGGAGATCTCTCTATTTGGTAGGGACATCCTGTAGAGGGAGTTGGATCCCGAATGCATAGGGGAACCTCCCGAGATGCTTAGCAAAGATCTCGGGATCCCGAGCATGTCGCGGATATCCTCCGAGATCTTTGAATAAGATCTCAGGCAGATCTCCCCATAGTAAGATCTTACTATTCAGAATCATCGAGGATATGTAGTAGAAGGTCGAGGTGGTCTTGGCCGACCTGACCTAGGGTAGTGTGCCGACTTAACTTGGTGGTAGTAGGCTGACCTAGAATCATGTCGGTCTGATTCCTCTGGCAAGCGATGGGTACTTATGTCTCAATGACAGTATCTCAAGCTCAATCTTATTTCTTGCTCGGTCTCGAGTTAGACGTTGGTTCTTTCGGTCGTATCGGTTTATTGTCCGACCTGAGTCAACGCATGGAGTTTCGACATAACCTTATCTTCTTAGTCGATCTATTTTTTCACACAACAATTTTCATCATCTAATAAATGTTGTGAGTTGTTTGTTGAAATGGTATAGCCAGATATTTTCATTTTTAACCATCCAATAAATATAGGCAGTTTGTTGAAGTAGGATGGTTGGATATTTTCAATTTTAATTGTCTAATAAATATAGTTAGTTGTTTGTTAAAATAAGATTATTGGATATTTAAATTTTTAACCGACTAATAAATGCTAACAGTTATTTATTGAAGTAGAATTGTTGAATATTTTCATTTTTAACCAGTTTTATAATTATCCATGAATCAAAGAGTTAGCCGATCAAATAAATGTAATTTTTATTCATAATATCTAATGAATATTTTGATTTGAGCCATTTAATTTCATGTATTCAATTACAAGTGCCTACATATTGTCCATCGTGCTATGCCAGAGTATCAAAGTTTTTCTCATTTTGCTGACAAGCATAAGTTGGAGTGAGTGCACATATAAATTATTAAATGTGCTATACATGAGATCAAATTATTCCAACTAAATTGTGGGCCAGACTATTGCTATGCCAAAATCCCAAAATCAATTTGATTTTGCAATCCTAGTCTCTGAGTCATGGACAATTATTTATTAAATTCAAACCATTGAATATTTTTCATCTTAACCATCTAATCAATGTCCCGCAATTGATAATTAGATAGTCTAATAAACATAAGTATTTATTCATTATAAATATAAAGTGGGAGTTATCATTTGGACTATTTAATTCATGCCGCATATAAAAATTCTAATTAAGTTCTCGGTATCTCATTTTCACATAATATATTATCTTATCCGATCCCCTTGCAAACACGTACAATATCATAATCAAATTCATTTACCTCTCTTTTTTTTCTTTTCTTTTCTTTTTTTAGTTCAATGTTCTATTGCCCATCTAATAAGAAAAAGGTAGAAATAAAAAAAGGCATCCTCTTTAGTGAAGGTTAGATCATTAGGTGTTACTTTCTACTCTTTTGGAGGCCTGCTAGTGACAGGAATTTGATACTCCGATTTGCAGTGAGTGATACTTCAGGCATGAGCTCTCCGAGCTCAATTTAAGTTTCTTCCCCCGGCAGGTCCGCCAAAGATTGTGCGGATTTCTCCCAGTAGGTTCATTGTTGATGGGTTTGTTGCCTTTTGGATCTGTTTGCTTTTCCCTTCTGCCAACGTATTCCCGTAAATGTCCATTGTGGATGAGAGCTTCAATTTCCTCTTTTAGATAGAAGCAATCATCAGTCGAATGACTATGGTCGCGATGGAAGTGACAATACTTCTTCTTGTCTCGCTTGTCTACGTCAGACTTCATCTTGTTTGACCATTTGAGAATTCGCTTATCCCGGAATTTCGTGAGAACATGCTCAGGGGTAATGTTGAGGGGGGTGTACGAGATGAACCTGTAGTAAGGTTGTCTACTTGAGCGCTGGCTTTTGGGTGGCTCGTTGTCTTTCCTTCTCTTGCTGTCGTTGGTTGAGGTAGGCTCATCCTTAGGTTGTCTTTCTCTGTCCAAACTTTCCTTATTCCAAGCAGCTTTTCATAAGCTAAAAATCTCTTCGCGTTAGAGTATTTTTGGACCCTATTGAGGAGGCCAGATATTGTCGTTGAAGGGTTTTTGTCGAGCGAGAAGAGGAACCTTCCTTCCTTTAGGCCTCCCATCATGGCAGTAAGAGAAATTTCTTCCAAATGTGCTTGTACTTGCATCATTTCAAGGTTGAAACACTTGATGTAGTCTTTCAACAGCTTGCCTTTTCTCTGGACGATGTTGAGGAGATAGGAAGCTAGCTTGAGGCTCTCTTTTCCTCCAATGAAGTTGGTGACGAATACTTTGCTGAGATATGTGAAAGAGCTGATTGATCGCAGCTTCAGTTGCCGGAACCACTTTTGAGCCGTACCCACTAGGGTTAAGGAAAATGCATGGCACATGACTATGGTTGATATGCCAGGGAGTTCCATCCAACCCCTAAAAGATTCTAAGTGCTTGGCTGGGTTAGTGGTTCCGGAGCACGGGGCGATCTGAGGCATCTAGAATCTTGGTAAAAGTTGGGCGTGCATGATGTCGGCAGTAAATGGCGGCTCAATTTCTTCCAGTATTGCCTCCACTGAGGTCGAAGCATTCGTTCAGCAAACCTACCATATATCGTAGATTTGACCTTGTATGTCATTGAACTCAGCTTCCCAATGGTCGCCACTCTTAACCATTGCCTCGTTCACTGCTTTGGGGGCTTTGTCGCATATCTTTCTCACTCGTGATGCAAGTAGGAGACAGCCAACGCTGCAGTACCAAAGACATGAGAAGGTGTTGGCCTCGATGTTCCAACTTTCCTACTTCTTCGAGAACCGGCGGGCACCTTGGATGGCTCAGGGACCTCTGGAACCACCGGTCCTACTATTTGCCCTACCCCCTGGGCGAGACGGGGCCGTAATTGCTCTAACATCTATTTCATCAAGCTCATGTTGTTATTCAACGTCTCAACTTGTTGCTCGAGGGATATAAGTTGTCCTCCCCGATTCCAAAATCGCTGCATCGACCCCTCAAGCGCAAATCAGCCTAGAGTTGGGAAGAGGAATCCCAATGGTTGACAGACTGTTCTGGCAGTGCGAGGTCGGGTGCAATAGTGGATGCCGGAGCTTTCTTTTTCCCCTTTTTCATTGTTGAGTTGTTATAGATAAAGAGAGCGGCTTTGAAGTTGTTCCCACAAATAACGTCAAACTGTTGATGCATAAATCTAGTTAGCCTCCCCTGGACCTCCACGTACCTGCACAAGGAACGAACAAAGGAGACCTTGGGTAACACAGGGGACCCTCCAATGCCTAAGTCAGGTAGGGGATATGGGTCTTGTAGAATAAAGGGTTTTCGGCTAAGGATTGTGCGTACCTCTCACCATTAGAGATGCTCCTATTTATAGTTGAGAAAAAGCGGTGACGTAGAGGAGATCTCCCTATTTAGTAAGGATGTCCTATAAAGGAATTTAGATCCCGAACGCATGGGGGAACCTCCTAAGATCCTTGGCGAAGATTTCGAGATCCCGAGCAAGTCGCGGATATCCTTCAAGATCTTTGAATAAGATCTCGAGCAGATCTCTCCTTAGTAAGATTTGATTATTCGAAATCATCGGGGATGTACAGTAGAAGTCCGAGGTGGTCTTGGCCGACCTAACCTGGGGGCAGTGCGCCGATCTGACCTGGAGGTAGTAGGCCGACCTAGAACATGTCAGTTTGATTCCTTTGGCAAACGATGTGTACTTTTGTCTCAGTGACGATATCTCAAGCTTAATCTTATTTCCTGCTCGGTCTTGGGTTAGAGGTTGGATCTTTCGGTCGTATCGATTTATTGTTCGACCTGGGTAAGCACACGGAGTTCCAACCTGATCTTATCTTCTTGGTCAATCCATTTTTTTCCATAACAAATTTCATCATCCAATAAATTTCATGAGTCATTTGTTGAAATGGTATAGCTAGATATTTTCATTTTTAACTGTCCAATAAATATGAGTAGTTGTTTGTTGAAGTAGGATGGTTGGATATTTTCAATTTTAGCTGTCTAATAAATATAGCTAGTTGTTTGTAGAAATAAGATTGTTGGATATTTTAATTTTTAACCATCCAATAAATGCTGGCATTTGTTTGTTGAAGTAGAATTGTTGGATATTTTCATTTTTAACCAGTTTGATAATTATCCACGAATCAAAGAGTTAGCCAATTAAATAAATGTAATTTTTTTTATTTATGATATCTAATTAAAATAAGATTGTTGGATATTTTAATTTTTAACCATCCAATAAATGCTGGCATTTGTTTGTTGAAGTAGAATTGTTGGATATTTTCATTTCTAACCGTGCAATAAATGTGGCTAATTATTTGTTGAAATAGGATTGTTGGATATTTTCATTTTTAACCAGTTTGATAATTATCCATGAATCAAAGAGTTAGTTGATCAAATAAATGTAATTTTTTATTCATGATATCTAATGAATATTTTGATTTGAGTTATTTAATTTCATGCATTCAATTATAAGTGCCTGCATATTGTCCATCATGTTGTGCCAGAGTATCGAAGTTTTTCTCGCTTTACCGACAAGCATAAGTTGGAGTGAGTGCCTGCGTGATAAGGATCATAATAAAGTAATTTAAAACTTAGGCAGCCTATGAAACTTGACACACATGCACATATAAATTATTATATGTGCAATTCATGAGCTCGAATTATTCCAACTAAATTGTGGACCACACTATTGCTATGCCAAAATCCCAAATTGCAAGTATCTGAGTCATGGAAAATTATTTATTAAATTCAAACCATTAAATATTTTTCATCTTAACCGTCTAATCAATGTCTTGCAATTGATAATTAGATAGTCTAATAAACATAAGTACTTGATCATTATTAATATAAAGTGGGAGTTATCATTTGGACTATTTAGTTCATGCCGCGTATAAAAATTCTAATTAAGTTCTCGGTATCTCATTTCCGCATCATCTATTATCTTATCTGGTTCCATCGCAAACATGTACAATATCATGATCACATTCATTTGTCTCTCTTTTTTCTTGTTTAACTTACTATTGCCCCTCTAATAAGAAAAGGTAGAAATATTAAATCATTTGGATAAAATAGCTTATAGAGAAATATCAAATTTGAAATTTTCAAATGCCATATAGGGAATAAGCTGCACCTAAAATCATCCCAAGTAGTGTTAAGGTGGCTACTACCAAAGTATCAAAATCTAAATTATTGTGATTAAGAAATTTCATGAAGAAAAAAGAAAGGAAAAAAATACGCTGAAAATTGAAATAGTTATTTGGGATATTAGTTTTTATTAGTAAGTTTTTTAATTTAAATTTCTCACTAAATATTTAAAAAATACGACTGAAAATAGAAGTAGAAATTGAACTTTTGAATAAATACCATTAAAAACTTTTATAATCATTTATAGGACTCATTATGATGTATTTTAGAAATTGAACTTTTGAATGTTTTAAGCATGATTTCACGTGGTTTTAGATCTCCATCAGACAATATGGTGGGGTCCACAGAATTCGACCACATACTACCATTTCCATAAAAAAAATACACTTAAAAATGAAAGTATAAGTGAAAATTTGAATATATACCTTTGAAAACCTCATATGGGTATATTCGTATTTTTTTCAATATTACGGAGTCGGTGCTTTTGTACAATGCTCACGCACACACCTTTTCTGCGTGCACAGCTCCACGGTTACATCCAGTTACCAGACGGGCACGTTAAAGTCAAAACTCAAAGAAGAAACGGTTCTCATCCGCTCCATCTAATGGCTGATATACTACCGACATTTTGGAACGAACGGTGCTAGATGTTGAGGAACGAAAATTCTCCCCTCCAGAGAGAATCTTTTTCGAGGACTTATTTATTTATTTAAGCCTCTGGATGCACCGAATCTTTTTCGAAGATTTATTTATTTATTTAAGCATCTGGATGCACCGAATCTTTTTCGAAGATTTATTTATTTATTCAAACAACAACGTGACTCACGTGGACGCCAATTGCGTACTTCGTAACACCTCACGCTATAAGGTGCTGAGTAATTTTTATGGGGCCCACTGTGATGTACGTGTCTTATCTATTTCTCTCATTTCATTTTTCAGATCATCTTAGGAAATGAGCCAAATTTTGAATAATATGTGGGAATTGAACACCTAATAGTAAATATTATCGGGGCTGAAGAAGTATTGGATGAAACTTATATTTATATTTTCCCTTGGTTGATGTTTGTGTGACCTCTCGTACAGGTTGTATTACAAATAAACATTGTTGTGGGCTCTAGGAAGGTTTCAATGGTGTAGTTCATTATTTCATTTCTAATGTTTCCTGTGGTGTGGTCTACTTGGGCTTTCCAAGTGCCTCAATTTTGAATAATGTCTTAAAATGAGCTAGAAAATAGATGGACTATATGGATAAGATACATACACCACAGTGGGTTATGCAATTTGCAAACTAACATGGGAATCCTGGAATATATATATATATATATATATATATATATATATATATATATATATATATATATATATATATATAGAGAGAGAGAGAGAGAGAGAGAGAGAGAGAGAGAGAGAGAGAGATGCTCAATTGCGCACCGGTTCACATGTCATTATGTGCGAACTTTGTTATCAACTGTTGAATAAGGCAAAGGGTTTGGATGAAGGCACGAGTTTGAAAGAGCGAGTTTGAACCGGTGCGGAGCTGAGCATCTCTCTCTCTCTCTCTCTCTCTCTCTCTCTCTCTCTCTCTCTCTCTCTCTCTCTCTCTCTCTCTCTCTCTCTCTATATATATATATATATATATATATATATGAGGTCGACCTCATGGGGGAACTTCCCATGAGGTCGAGCTGTGTGGGCCCCACTGTGATGCGTGTTGAACATCAACACCGTGCATTTGATGGGTCCCCTTTAAATTATAGGATATCCCAAAAATCAGCCAACTCAGTTGGGCCATACCATCTAAAATAATGTAAAGACATGCCTAAAACATATAAAGGCACTTGGTGGGGCCCACCTGAAATTTGGATGCGTCTGAAACTTGGTCTAACCCCTTATCCAAGTGGGACACACATAATGGATGGTCTGAATTTGTGAACCACATCTCGGTAGGCCCAACAAATGATTATGAATGTTTTAATGGAGCTAAACGCCTCTCAACTTTTGTATGTGGTGTGGCCCACACAAGTCACAGATTGACTTGATTTTGAAGTTCAACACGCATCATGGTAGGGCCCACACAGCTCGACTTCATGGGAATTCCCATGAAGTCGAGCTGTGTGGGCCCACCATGATGCGTGTTGAACATCTACCCCATCAGTCAGATGCACCATTCCATGGTCGACCCCACACAGCCCCGGGTAGACTTATCTTTGTGGTCACGGTAAAAGGCTATACGCTTCCTATACATTATTATTTTATTTTATTTTTTGAGAAAAATGAGTATTATATTGTTTGAAATTCTTCTTTTTATTTGTTTATTTTTTGTTTTGTTTTACAAAGAACCCAAAAATACTAGCTTATTTTGTTATTAAATGGCACACCGTGCTTGATTATCTAGAAATAGTCAATGAGTCAATGAGTCAGTTCAGATTTGAAATTTGAAGGGGGAAAAAACAAAGCATTTGATCCACTTAATGAGTGGCTTACATTTATCACACGTGTGCTAATCATGTCAAAAATATTATAGATACATGCCTCGTGATCATAGATATGAAACTCACTGACTCGGCCGAGTTTAGACTCGGTGAAATTTCAAGCCAAGTCACTGGGAAATTCGGCCGTGGTTTGTGACTCGACCTTGATCAGGAAGACTGGTCTTATCTACTTAAACATGACTTGTGGTGGATACTAAAAATCCATAGTGTTTTCTTTTATTTATTTTTACACTTATACTAGTCCTACCTTATCTAAATCTCAACATATTATCCTAGTATTTTTAATTTATAATTATTAAAAATGCCTCCGTCTATAATGCTCCTCACAACACACATGAGAAATATTTTTTCTTAGCCAACATATCTCACAAGTGGGATAAGGGTTTTTTTTTTTTTTTTTTTTTACCTACGAAAGTTTCACATAATAATTCATGGTGAATTGAATACATGTGGTTGCATGATCAACATGTGGTTGTGAGTACTTGCGTTGTGGCAAACATGCATGCAGGTAATACATAAATAAATGGGTTCAGTGGGTCCCGGATATAAGTTAGTATACCCACACACGGCCCAGTTATTACTTGAGCTAAAACAAATACCTAAACTTACTGAAACCAAAATTACTACTACTTCCATTCATATGCGGGTTGTGAGTCGAAATACGACTTCATATAGAAAAGGAGATAGTAGTTTTTTTTTTTTTTTTTTTTTTTTTCAAACCTAAAATTTCATTTAGTAATTCATGGTGAATGCATGTGATTGCATAATCAACATTAATAATAAATGTGATTGTGAGTACTTATATTGTAGTATGTATGCATGCATGTAATACATAAATAAATGGGTTTAGTGGGCCCAGATATGAGTTGGGTATACCACACCTGGCCCAGTTACAAAATGGGCTAAAACAAATACCTAAACCTCAACCCACGCATGCTTAGTTGCATTCATGCCTGCCCATGTTGGAACAGGTTCAGGTAGCCCATTGGGGACACTCAGCCATTCACACCCCAACTAAAATGAGATGAACTCATTTTTAGCCCCAAAATAAAAAAATAAAAAAATGGGTTCACCTCATTTTGACCATTGGTCTTGTTAAGACCACTGATGGATGGACCATGCTCCCCAAAATATTGCCCATAGGACAGTTCTAACCACTCAAATTTGTGTCCTGCACATGGACAGTCAAGAAAAGGTATATTGCAACGGTCCATAATCAACTGTAAAAAGGCCCAATATGAGTGCTTACCAGGATCTTCCGCTCTAGGAGATTTGAAGTATGGCACATCCACAGTGAGCCCCAACAGAAAAGTGGCCTAGATACCATGCATATCCTCAGCTCCAGGATCATCAAATTCCAGAATCAACAGCTTGCTAAGTTCCCACAAGCCATCTACAAATCCGACAGGCACCTGTGTGCTAGCAGTCCAAGTGAAGTGGGCCAAAGCAAATGAAACAAATGGAAAGTTTAAAAAACAAGTTTCTTGTAGTCGTTCATTTGTTTCAGATGCAAACATCTATACACTGACACACTTGATGGACATGCCAATCACTCCCAAATGTGAATGTAATGTGGAGGCATTTTCACACCGGGCGTAAGTGGGATGACCTGTGGGAAACAGGGCACACTCAGGGTGGGAGGCCTGCGGAGCCATGGATTTGGGGCTCGTGTGAGCTCATGTGAGAAGGAATCCATGGATTTGGGGCTCATGTGAGCTCATGTGAGATGGAATCCATGGATTTGGAGCCCACGAGGAGGCGGAACCCATGGATTTGTAGGCCCACGAGGATGGTTCAACTGAAGACCTAACCGATGGATATGGGGCAAGGGGTATGAGATAAAAGAATTAATTCGCCATGCTGTATTAGTTCGAACTTTTAGAGCAAGTGATTAATCGTCTTGCATCAGAATGTGTGCTTGCGAGTAAATGGGCATAGCAAACCTCTATAATTCCCGATCATTCAATGCCCAAGTTCAATCGAGTTTACAGTTTTAAGTGGGGCTCAGGGCAAACCGATCCAAACCGTTGATGTCATGGGTCCAATGAGGATGGCCCAATACACCAAAAACCTCCAGATACGAAAATCCAAACCCCCTCAATTGGTGGCCAGAAAATAGACAGTTATGAAAGCAAAAACAGCAATGCATGCAGGCCACACCCGTACTTCACTTTAAGAGCTGACAAAATCTATGAATCGGATCACTTACATCGAGTTTCCTTTTGATGATGAAGACAATGCCAACCCCTTGGAATGTTTGTTTCTATAGACCCCAGGCATTTACAATTGGCCACACTTCATTGCTGCCTTTGGTAAGTAACTTCGACGTACAGGATTTATCGTTGATGGAATGTCACAACCAGTCTACATATTCAGTCGAAGCCTTGGAATGTTTCTTGGGCTTCTGATATCTATTGTTCTCAAATCTTGCTTTAGCTATGAGAGAATCCAGTACTGCTGCCTCAGCTGAACTATAGAGCGAGTTTAAGACGCTGCGGCATTGAAAATGAAAAAAACCAAGCAGAAAATGAAATGTGAGATGAACGAGAAATCCAAACCTGACATTTTTACAATTTGCAGATGACGGATGCTACTTGCAGTTGCATATCTGCAGTTGTCAATCACTGTAAACCCACACATAACCACATGTGCGAGCCTTGACCGTTTACCAGGATGGCTCCATTGTTAGCATGCCCTGGCCAGAAAAATCAGACTGATCCCCTCATAAGGTGGACGAGCAGGAATGAAGAAAATGGATGGTTGAGAAAGGAAAAAACCAATGTCCATGTTCAAATTCAAAGTACTTGTGGCCTACCCCATGACTTGACCAGCTAGATTTTTGTGCTGGGGCATAAAGACAATGGGGCCTCCGTCGGCTGCCTCAGCTTGAACTATATAGGGCAAGTTCAAGAAAAGAGGACATTGAAAATGACAAAAAACAAGCAGAAGATGAAATGTCAGATGAAATGGATATCCAAACCTAAAATTTTTACTATTTGCAGATGCCGGATGCTTACTTGCAGTTGCCTACCTACAGTCGTGAAACACCATAAACCACACGCCTATCATGTGTGCAAGTATGGACAATTTATCAGATGGCCCCATTTTTAATATACCCTGGCCCAAAAGAAAATCAAACTCAGGTTGGTAAGCACATCAAAAGAGAATGGATGATTAACAAAGCAAAACCAACATCCATGTTCAACATACTACCCCATGATTGGAGCAGACTGATCTTTGTGCTATGGCATATAGAAAGTGGGGCCTACCATATGAACGGCCCCAATCTCCTAAATGTGTGATAAGTCCGTGTGAGTGGATTGACAGCAGGTGTGCAACAGCAAGTAGCTCTCCTCTTTGCTAGTAGAAAAGATGTGTTTTCTCCTTAACTAAAGCAAAAAAGTACCTGTCAAGTAGCTCCTCCAAAATAACTCTTTGAGAAGGCGTGACGTAATGGATACAGCTTCTTGGGCACTGGCCGACAGCAAGCTGCACTTGGTAATCCTCACCATGTCCTGTTTAAAATGACAGATTCATAAATAGAAAGTTGGGACACTGGAGCAAACAACAAAATTTAAAAAGATAAAAGTCCATCTATCATAGAAGACAAAACAATGTACAACTGAACATGGGTGCGAGTATCTGCACAGTAACCTCAAGCCTTGAGTTCATAGAAATGTGCCCATCAGATCAATGGCCTCCAATATGGGCAGTCAAGATCATTTGCACAAAATTAGGTTTATCCAACAATTTGATCCATCTATTTTATAGTTCCTATCATGGATTGCTTATGATTCTAAATAATCACTTCTGTTAAGCAATCCTAACAGTCCCATCCATGGGTTGCGAAAAGGATGCCCCCAAAAAATAAGGCTGAATCTAGGATGGATTTGACCATCTGATCACTCTTATTTTTATCATTGTAGCCCTTGAAATGTCTTCTAGATTTAATGGACAGTCTAGATCAATCTATTGGACTGTCCAAGTTACCCAATGCTACAAGGAGCACTGTAACTTATAGTGCTCTGGGAGCATTGGAGGTTGGAGCATTTCTCCTTAAATTCCTATATAATATGTACGGACATCCAAAAAACTCAAAAGAATCGGAAGAATTGGAACTTGTTCCTTAAAGAGATGTTCTAGTTAATAATCCCTGCAATATCCAAATGCAGTTTATAAGTACTAAAGATACTGTGTAAAAATTCTTATGTTTTCTTAGATTTTGGCACAATGTTTCAGAATAATTTCCATGTGATTAAGACATTAAAGAAGCACTTATCCATAATGCATATAAACCAATCACTCAGTTGTTCAATTTTGATGAGACATCGTTGACCATTTAGTACAACTTTACAAGAAAGTGAAGAGTAAACTTGGACCTTGAGAAATTGCACATGCAGTACCATACAGGGAATCAAATGCGAAGGCATGAGGTGCCCTTTTTACACATGAATATGGACATCCTGAGAACAGAAAAGAAAGGAATCAAATATGGTAAAACAGTAAATGGACGTTTGTCATGTTGATATAGGGTTCAAAATAGAAAAGATAAAACTATCCACCAGCAGAAGTGATTGTTGCAAGTCAAGGTGTATAGAAGTTAATCTTCAAATAAGAGAAATGCTCCAGTGCTCATGCAGGACTATAAATTTTAGTGCTCCTAGTTGCATTGATCCCCTAGGACAGTCCAATCAATTGATCTGAACTGTCTATTAAGTCCAGAACACATTCCATGGACTACCCTGCAAAAATTACACTGATCGGATATCTAATCCATCCTTGATTTGGCTTTATTTTCTATAGCCATCCCTTTTCCATGCTATGGATGGGATGGCTACCACCGCCTAACAAAAATTACTCTTTAGATTCGTAAACCATCCATGATGGGTCCTAACAAATAAATGGAACAAATTGTCGATTCAGCATTTTTCATAAATACTCTTGACTCCGCACATTAAGACCATTGATCAAATGGTTAATATTTGTCAGATCAGTGTGATGCTTGCATGGTAGCCCATGAAATGTGCGCTGGACCTAATGAACAGTCCAGAACAATGGATTCGACTGTGTAACTGTTAGAATGCAACTAGGAGCACTATAACTTATAGTGCTCTGAAAGCACTGGAGCATTTCTCTTCAGATAAAGTATTTTCAAAAGGCCAAAAGTCATCATATTGTAAATCAACTCATCTTTTGAATAACAAGTTCCAAATGTATAAGAATAGAAGAATAAATGAACATATAAATTTGTATCAATATCAACATGGTGGCCACTACAAAGTGTTTGTTTTAGGGCTGCAACTTCAGTTTCAGTCAACCCAAACCTGACTGACCCAACCTGAGTTTGGCTCAGGTCGGCTCAGGATGGGTCAGATTGTCAAGTTCTTTGGTTTGGGTTTGGGTTGAGAAACAGCCCAATTAAAATTCAGATTGGGTTCGGCTTGAGCAAGTTCGGGACCAGTTAAGACAGATTGGGAATAATCACATGTATTTGGGTCAGGTTGGGTCGTGGTCGGGTTAGGTCAGGTCAGGTCAAGTATAGAGGATTTCGGGTTGGGCACCTTGGGTTGGAATTCAGGTCGGGTGCGGGTTGGGTCCTCTTAAGGTCAGGTTGACCCTCAACCCAACCCAACCTAACCCAACCCACCAGAGTTGCACCCTTAGTTTGGTCATTACATCAACCATTGCCCATTGGGGTAGTGGTGAGTGTATGGGAATATGCATATGAACCATCAAAGCTGAAATTCAGAGTACATAAATGAAGGATACATGCATGTATTCAAGATGTGCATGTCAAGTCCATATCTACAAACTCGCACGTGCACATGCATGTAAGCATTCATACAACCGACCTGAAGGCACATGCATCCACAAGAAAATAGAATAGTCTACATACAAAAACAGAATAGCCATCCACACACAAAAATAAACTTGTAAATGCATGCATGCACACTACCACGTGCCATTGGGATGGTGGTGAGGGTAGGGGAATGCACATGAACTGTGAAAGTTGAAATTCAGAGCATATAAATGAAGGATACATGCATGCATTCAAAGATGTGCATGTCCAATCCATATCTACAAACTCGCATGTGCACACACATGCAAGCATCTATACAACCAGACCTGGAGGCACATGCATCCACACACAAAAACAGAAAAGCCATCTACATACAAGAACAGAATACTTATCCACACAAAAATGAACTTGCAAATGCATGCATGCACACGGGATAAGTCATCATACTTTTAACTCAAAAACAAAGTAGTGATGCATGCTACCAATGTGACATGTTGTTGTTTTCTTTAATTGTTGCAACAGAGAAGTAGAATACATGTTGCAATTGAGAGGTAGAAGAAACGGTAAGTTGCATGCCATCGATGTCTTTCCAGCTGCTAAGGTCACTCAAAAGCAGTGATTTAAATATAGACGGTATCAGCCAATCCACATGCAATATCAATGGTATCAGCTGATACTATCAATATCACATGTGGATGTGGCTGATACAATATACAAGAGTTATTAAAGTCCTCCGTATCATACAAAATATCACAATGCATTGCCAAGGTATTGGGATATATCAATACATTGCAATATTTTGCCAAAAAACCTTCATAAAATTCCCCCTATCATCGATACATTGTGATATGTATCAGCGATACATTGCAAATTTGCAATACATTCCCTTACTGGAAATTTGAAAGGTCAAAAAATCGCAAAAAAAAATAAAATAAAATAAAATAAAATAATCCCCACAAGAGGAGTTGTATTGTATGACTTATGAATTATATAAACTCATTTTGGATATAATTGCATCACTTCTTTTAGACAACGCATAGCTTAGGACTGAATACAAAGGAACCTTGTTGTGCATGCTTGTTTTTTGTGATTTTTTTAGTTCGAAGTGTGTAATTATGCCTCTTTTAACATATAATACAGTTTTATTGAAAATTTCCATCATTTCACAATGTTTCCCTCAAACAGTGACACATTCCCTAGTACATGCGATATTTCCCATGCGATACCAATATGTTTTCTATATCCCAAGGGTGTGATACATGCATCGATACCGATAGTTAAATCGCTGCCCAAAAATACTGAAAAAGGCAATATAGCGTTACCTATTTTAGTTCTTACTGCTCTAGTATATGTCAGAAAGCAAAAATATTTTCATTGCTGCAATGGCCTACCCAGCAGCTTATCTCCAAGGTATCAACTTGAAAAGCATAAGAACTTTTCAAGTACAAGAGTTGATGAAAGAATCTGCTCTATTAAAATGTATGACTCAATGAATGTTGTTGGCGGTTCTTGGTTCGAATAACCATGCCGTTAGTTTCTTAGTATTATCATTATTAGAATGTCATTAACAGTTCCCAGCAGTATGTCATTCTAAGATGTATTATCAGTTGTTAGAATGCATTTTTTTGAGAAGATCTGGGAAAGATTGCAAGTTTGTCATTGTTGTACCAATGTTATTTCCTTCCACTACGCACAATATCTATCAAGAATATTCTCGTATTGCTACCTAAGGAACATGCATGCCCCAAACCTAAACAAAAACAATAAAATGAAGCCATAACTCATAAGCACCTTTGCCAACACAAAGAGCCTCATTTACGAAGAGATCTAACGCCTCACATTCTGGATCTTCAAAGGGGTCTGCACATTTCCTACAAATAAATCCCAAAGAGTGGATCATGTAGTTATACATCACTACAGAATTATCTGAAGGTATAAAAATGGTAAAATATGGCGATGGATAGTACTTCAATAAGGTCATCTCTATTAATACAATGATGCACAAGGAACATCTTTTACCATGCTTTATGCAGTAGTTATCTAAAGTAGAAGCAGGAACACATGCAGAGGCATCTATCACCAAAATGATTCAAAGAAAGTTTCTAGTTTACCGCATTGGTATCTGAACTGGAGCAGGAACATTTGAAGTAGGATCAGACACTTGGAATAATTGGTAACAAAAAAGCTTCCAAAATTTTTTAAGAGCAGCAATATAACTGGACCTATTTGGCACCAAAAAACTCTCACAAAGTTCTCAATTCCAAAACTTTCAGTTCTCTCCAGGTTCCACAACTAGCAGGAAATATTAAGGTCATGGGGAGCAAGCAAGGTTTAAAGCACCAGCTTTGGAATGCAACTTGTCTAGTTTGAGAACCAGAACGACATGCCAAAACTGATACAACTCACTGGGTTTCGGACAAGTTGCCTGGATGATACATGAAAATATTAAAATCCATTTAAAATCAGAAAAAGTTCAAAAAATGAATAAATTATAATTAAAAAAAATACCAAAAATGGGATTTTTTTAAAGATAAAAAAATGGGATATTTAGGTTAACATAATTACAACCAGTCAAATTGATGATGACTTGAGCGAACTTAGCATGTTTGTGTAGTATGTATTGTCCAGTGTCCAGTATCCAGCTGAGCTGGCAGTCAAATCAGTTCTTACTGGGAGTTCCATGCTGACTAACCCACCTCTATCTCTTTCTTTTTCTTTTTCTTTTTACTTTTCTGAAAGGTACACTACCAGGGATTGAACCTTGGATCACTCACACACACTAAATTGTCTCCACCAACTCATCTAACAAGCAGGAGACAGCCCACCTCTACGTCTATGATATGGGTTCATTGGTTTTCCCATCTTCGACTTGAGATTAAAACTGAGAAGCTCTTGCTCCATATTGTCGTGGCATGGTATATCCTAGTCTTCCATATCCATATTGGTGCATGCTGCTACTGCACTGCTCTCAGCATATGCTTCATATCATGCTGTGCCTAATCCACAATGATACTAGTGGCAGCACTGGTCTCTGGGTAGGCCCATATCTAATGTGGACCCATAGCTGCCAACTGCAGCATTGATATTGGGTTATGCTCCATATCCACAAGGCGCATAAGCTTCCCCATTCCCTGGTCCATAAGCAAGATTGACCCCATTGCCCGTATGTCTCTGCTCGATTGGAGGCTTTGACGTTGAGGATGCAGTGGCACATCTAACTGGGCTAGGTATTCATCTTTGTTACCGTGGGTGTATGTGTGTGTGGGCCTATAGCTGGGCCCACAAGTACATACACCTGAATCTTATATGTTATGGACCTTTGTCCTTAATTTTTCAGCATTTTATCTTCATTTCATGCTTTCCTTATTTGCCCCTTAGCCTTCATTTAGTTTTTCCTTCATATAAGGGCATATATGTAATTTTACATTTTCTTCTATTTTTATAAATAAGAGAGGGTTGGACATCCAAGCCCCATATGCTCTCTCTCTCTAAAATTCTCTCCTTAACATGGTATTAGAGCCTAAGCACTCCTAGGGTTTCTTCTTCTTCTAAGATTTCTTCAAAAAAAATTTTAAAAGGGTTTTAAATTATGGGTTGTTGGATTTGAAGCCCTTCCTGATTTTTCGGTTGTCCAATTGAAGATATTGCTGAAAATTCTTCTTCAATTCCTTTGTTGAAGACTTTTTAAAAGGTCTTGTTGATTTTTGCTGAATGGTTGAAGGTATTGTTGGGTATTCGGTCTCTTTAATGTGCCGATGAAGCCCTTTGCTAATTTCTTATGTTGTCCAATTGAAGACGTTCCTGGAAATTCGTCTTCTAATCTTTTTTTGAAGTTTTTTTTTTTTCTTTTTCTTTTTCTCTCTCTTGCTCTTTTAACCTTGGCTAGGGCACATTGGATTTTTCCTGTGGAAGAAAAATTTTTTGTTGCCTTGCAAGAGTTTGTTGGATTTTTCCTGATGAAGCAGATTTTTGTGTGACTTAAGCTAGTGATTGCTGATTTTTTCTATTGAGGCAGATTTCTTGGTAATTTTTGCCCTAATTTCCAGCAACTGTATTTTTGGACAGCAATTGGGTTATTAATCTTATTTTTTAGCATGTTTTTTTACTGCAAGATCCCCTTTCATGTGTGATTGGGATTGGACATCCGTTGGAATTTTCTCATTGCAGTCGTTCGTTCTCCTTATTATTGTTGCTTATGGCATTGTTTTGGCACTGGTTGTTTGAGATTCTATATGGCTTCATTATCCACATTAGAGACTATAGGCCTCGTTAATTCCATAATGAAATGATTAGTTGTTCATTCTGAGAACCATGGCCTGCAAAGTACAATACATAAACTGAAGTCAAATAATTACCTTCAGTGGGCAGTGGTCTGAAGTAGTTGAGATGTTTATTGGAGGCAAACAAAAGTTGGGATATATAAATTGCAGAATCAAAGAGCCACCATCTATCACTTATCTCTCATATGCTGAATGGAAATCAAACAAATTTGTTGGTTATGTCCTAGCTCTTAAACTCTATGGAACCAGAAGTTAGCAAAGGTCTTTTTTAGTTATCCACTGCTCGTGAGATTTGATTGACAGCCTATGAATTGTATGCTGATTAGAACAATATAGCCCGCATTTAGAATATCTATCAGAAAATTAATCACTTGAAATAGGGGGAGATATTTGTATTTGATTATTATCCCAAGATGCGGGGTTTATGGCAGGAATTCTCCTTTCTCAATGATATTCAATATGTGTGTTCTAAAGATGTAGTCTGATAAAAAACATTGGAAAAAAAAAGGGACCTTTGAGTTGTTGGCGGGTCTTAATATTAATTTTGAGTCCATGTGTGCTCAGATTATTAGATCACCTTCTTTATCATCTCTTAGTAGTGTGTATGCTTTGCTTTTACATGATGAGAAGCGTCGGACAATTATGGGTTCAATTGTGCTTGAAAAATCTGCCTTACTGACAGGATTTGGAAACTTTTATTATACTGGTACTAGTCATGGACGTGGTATAGGAAGAGGTGATCATGATGGTGGTAGAGGCCATGGACAAAACACTGGTGGTCGTGGTCGTGGCATGGATCGGTTGTGTACTCATTATAACGGACATGAACACACTATTAACTATTGTTGAGTTCTTCATTGTTGTCCTTAGGGTAGAGCGGCCAATTTTGTTGCCTCGGATGGTAGGGAGGGTTAGATTATTGTTGGGAAGGCGACGCCTTACACAATTTTACCTATAGTTCATCAATTGGTGATGCGGTTCATCTCTCAAAATCCAAATATGATACTTTGTTAAGAGATGCCACTCAGAATAATGCCTCCTCATATACTTCCTTAGCCCAAACAAGTAACACATCCACTACCAAGTCCTTAGATTATTGATTTGGGGGCTACTCATCGTATGAAAAGTACATCTGGTTCTTTTTCTTCATATACTTCTAATCCAAATTTAGGTCATGTAAAATTAGCGGATAGTACCCTAACACCTATTGGGGGTAAGGGTATTGTATTTATCTCTCCGTCTTTCTCACTGTCGTCTGTCTTATTGATTCCTAATATAGTGTCTAATTTGCTAAAAGTTAGTAAGGTTACAAATGACTTAAATTGTAGTGTAACTTTTTATCTTGATCATTGTGCTTTCTAGGATCTGAAGACAAATAAGCTATTTAGTGGTGGATGTGAGAATGATGGTTTATACATTTTTCGTTTAAATACTTCGAGTCATGTTAGTGAGTGTCTCAGTGTCAAGTAGGAAAACCTTTATATTTGGCATTGTAGGTTTAGCCATCCCTCGAGTCTAGTCTTATATTCTTTGCTACATGCATCGATTGAGTCCAATGATGTTAAAAACCTAGTGTGAGGCTTGTGTTTTAGCCAAACACCATAAGTCTGTTTATTCTCCGTTGGAGAAACAATCCCATAGAATTTTTTCTTTGGTTCATTCAGATGTATGAGGTCCAATTCCTATTATTTCTAATGGATTTAAATACTTTATCTTGTTTATTAATAATGCATTACATATGATGTAGATTTATTTGATGAAAACTAGAGTGAGGTTAACTCTATTTTCAAATTTTTGGTCAAAAATCAATTTAATGCGAATATCGAAACTCTTCGTATGGAAAATGTAAAAGAGTATCTCCCTCATACTATGCCATCTTATCTTCATGAGCATGATATTAATAATTCTTAGATCGTGCGTGCATATACCCTGCAGCAAAATGGAATGGCTAAAAGGAAAAATAAACATATTTAAGAAGTCATTCGTGCTCTCCTCGTTGGTATTATCTGTTCCTAAATCTTTTTTTCTAGAAGCTCTTCTCACAGCCTATTATCTAATTAATCGTCTTCCTATCAAGGTTCTTGCTAGTAAGTCACATGTCCAATATTTTTCATCCTTTTATCCAATCTTTGAAATTCCATTACGGGTCTTAGAGTATGTGTTATATCTATAATACATTATACTGATCCTCTTATAAATAAATTGTCAAATAGAGTTGTCAAATGCATTTTCTTGGGATATTTATCTTTACAAAAGGGGTATTTTTTTTTAATCTAATTACTAAAAAGCATTATATTTCTATAGATGGAAAATTTGTTAAAGACACTATATTTTCTGGTGGAAAGGAGGAGCATTATTCTATGGTTCTTCATGTCCCTATCATCGAGTTTGATGAAATATTGTTTATTCCTTCCAAACCTGATAATACTAAAGATAAGGTTGCTATTGATTCTACTAATTCCAACTTGAAGGTATATGAATGGCAGAATGTTTGTAATCTCATTCTTTCTCGGGACACCACAAGACATGCTCATTTGGCTACAAATACTGAAAGTATTCCTACTCGTTTGCCTATTTATGTTTATCCATATTTAAACAACTCTTCCATGGACTTACCCATGGTTGTTAGAAAAACAAAAGGATGAAGCACCTCTCATCCCATTTAACGCTTTATTTCCAATCATTTTGTCTCCTTAACACAAGTTTTTTGTCTCCACTCTTGAGTGCTCTTCCTCCACCATTCTTAAAAATCTTAAGGCTATTATTTCTCCTCTATGACAAGCTGCGAAGGAGGAGATGGTAGCTCTTAAAAAGAATCATACACGGGAGATGGTTGTACTACTAGCTGGGAAGAATCCCACGAGTTGTCATTGGGTATATGCACTCAAGTACAATCCTGATGAAAGTATAGCTTGACATAAAACCCCACTTTGTAGCTCAAGGCTTTACGCAGACTTTTGGTGATGATTATTTTAAGACCTTTGCTCTTGTTGATAGGATGAACTCTGTTCGGGTGATTATTTCTTTTGTTGCTGATTTGCATTGGTTGTGCATCAACTGGATATTAAAAATACCTTTTTGAATGATGGTTTGACCGAGGAGATCTATAAGCTTCCTCCTCTTGGGTTAACTTGAAGGGGTGGAGTGGAAGGTATGTCATCTAAAGAAGGCGATATATGGTTTGAAGTAGGCTCCTCGGGCATGGTTTGATAAGTTTAGCGAGGCATTGATATTGGATTTTTGCGTATTCATTCTAATCATTATGTGTTTATCAAGAGGCATGTGAATGAGATTATTATTGTAAATGTCTATGTGAATGATATTCTTATTACATTTGATTATGCTATAATGGCATTTCTAAATTGAAATTATATCTAAGTAAGATATTCAATATCAAAGACTTAGGATTGTTAAAATATTTACTTGAAATTGAAGTTCTTCATTCCAAAAAGGTCATAGTTTTGTCTCAACAAAAATATGCCCTCGATTTATTGACTTCAACCGGTAATCTTGGTGTCAAACCTATTAATTATCCATCAAATGTCAATAAGAAGCTCACAACAGATGAAATGAGAACTTCTTAATGATCCTCACATGTACCAATGCTTGGTTAGGAGTTTAATATATTAGACAATTACTCGTTTTGATCTATCTCATACTATGAATTTGGTTAGTTAGTTCATACATGCTCCTCCTCATTCTAGCCACCTTGAAGCAATTCGTTGCATCTTACGCTACATCAAATTGTCTCCTGATCATAGCCTCTTATTTAGCTATAATGATAAACTCGATATTAAAAGATACTCTGATGCAGATTGGGCATGTTCTTCACATAATTGTCGTTCTACGTCATGCTACTGTACTTTTTTCTATGACAATTTAGTCACCTAAAAGACTCAAAAGAAGACAGTTGCGGTACGGTCCTATGTTGAGGCTAAGTATCATGTTGTGGCAAATACGATACATGTGAAATTATGTGATTGAAAAGCTTTGTTTATGAATTAGGATTTCTTGTGAAAACTCATGTGCCTATGTATTGTGACAATCGAGCTACTGTTCACATAGTTTCTAATCCAATTTTTCATGAGCGCACAACATATTGAGGTTGATTGTCACTTTATTCGTGAGAAGGTTGCTACATGTATTATTTTCACTCCATTTGTTCCGTCATTCAAGCAATTGGTAGATATCTTCACAAATGCTCTTAAAATAGAAGTTGGACGACGTGTTCTTGGCAAGCTAGGCATGATTGATATCTACGACGCAACTTGAAGGGAGTGTGGGTGTATGTATGTGCGGGCTTATGACTGGGCCCACAAATACCAACACCTGAGTCTTATATTTTATGGACCTTTGTCCTTAATTTTAAGGCCTTTTATCTTTGTTTCATGCTTTCTTATTTACCCCTTGGCCTTTATTTAGTTTTTCCTTCATATAAAGGCATATATGTAATTTTACCTTTTCTTCTATTAAAGGTTTGGATATTCTCTCTCAAATTCTCCCCTTCTTAACCGTTACCAAAATCGTCTAGAAAGTCCCATCCCTAATTAACATGGTCAACTCATTTCATACATGCATATGGATGCCACTTCCACAACCACATTGTGCATTATGATTCATTGGCGACAATGTCATCAACATCAACATGACAATGCTACCACCACCACCAAAAGCGGTATGATAGCACTACTACTAGGACCGCGTGCATTGTTGTCAACATCAAGTGATTATCACTCTTCCACCTTTACCATATACTTGCACTTGACAGGGTTCCCAAAAAGCTCTCCCTCAAGTCTCTACACCATCCCCTCCCCCCTCGGGTGTTGACTCACTCGTCTGCCCATCCAATTCCAAAGAGCATCTTTATACAGTCTCTCTTCCCTCCACCCTTGTTGTAGCAACAACTTGTCGATTACCTTTGATAGCTTTAAAAGCCCCTTTCATTAGCAACTTGCCCTACCTCAAATTTGGGATTGTTTTGGTTTCTTGGCTATAGATTGCTCCATTAACTCTAATCACCTCCCTTGAACTTTTTGTCATTAACACATCCCATTCCTTTTACTGCTTCTTTCTCACTGGATCTTCGTAGAATTTTTCAGAATGGAGATGACTGAAAATTGTTTCGTAGATCAATCTATTAAACAATTGATATAATTCAATTACTTCACTCAATTATTAGCACCCTTGCGGCCATTTCCTTCCCATATATAACAAAGTGAAAATGTAAAGACTACCATTAAAGCAGAGAAAGCGAGACTTGCTAAATCACATGAATTATATCCCCCGTCTCTATGAATATGAAAGAATTCTCCCTAAATGCTTTGCAAGAAAAGAAATGATTGGATTTAGCCTTGAATTAAGAACATCAATACAAGAATTGTAAGGTTAAGACTTCTCTTGCATGTTCTAGTAGGAAAACCCGCATGTCTTTCCAATCTCCCTAACCTTAGAAATATGATGATCCCTTATCGGCCCTTCCTTAAAAAAAGCGAAAGAGTTTCAACCTTGTGATGCCCTTAGGTTGTGAACATTGAGATATGTCAGAGGAGGGTATATTTTGTAAAAGAGAGGAAGAGAGAATATGAGAGAAAGAGAGCACATAGGGCTGGAATACCCTGCCCTATCTTATTTGTGATAATAAGAGGGAAAGGTAAAATTACATATATGCCCTTATTATGAAGGAAAAATTAAAGAAAGACAAATAGAAAAAGGGACATAGGCTAAGACCAAGACCCATAACGCAATGCCCAGGTGTATGTACCCCTAGACCTAATCATAGGCCCCCCCACACACACACATATACTCCCCCTCAAGAGGAGGCATAGATATTAATTATGTTAAACTTGCCAAGAACATGTCGTCCACCTTCCATTGTAAGAGCCTCTATGAAAATATCCACAAATTACTCGGAATACGAAATAAATGGAGTAGAAACAATATCTACAACAACCTTCTCACGAATAAAGTGACAATGAAATTCAGTATGTTTTGTGAGCTCATGAAAAACAAGATTAAAGGCAATATGAATAGTAGCTTGATTGTCACAATATATCGACATAAGAGCATTCACAAGAAATTTCGATTCATAAACAAAACTTTTCAACCACATAAATTCACATATTGTATTCGCCAAAGCAAGATACTCTGCCTCAGCACTACGTCATGCTACAACTGTTTGTTTCTTCGTCTTACAGGTAACTAAATTGCCACCCAAAAAAAAGATAATAGCCTAACGTAGAGCGATGATCATCTGGGTAAATATCCCTGAACATCAAGATTATGATGACAACCAAAGAGGATACCACGCCCCTAGGTCGATTTGATGTATCACAGGATGCGACGAATGGCTTCAAGATGACAAAAACAGAGAGCATGCAGGAACTAATTAACCAAACTCACCGTATAAGACAAATCTAGTCAAGTAATCGTCAAATATATCAATATGTCAACCAAGCATTGATACATGTAGGAATTATCAAGTTCTCCATCATTCGCCCTGAGCTTCTTATTAACTTCCAATGGAGAATCAATATGTTTGAATCCCAAGTTGAAGTCAACAAATCAAGACAATATTTCCATTAAGATAGAAATATGCCCTTGTTGGACCGAGAGACTTCAATTCCAAGTAAGTATTTTAACATTCTCGAATCTTTAATATCAAATATATTACTCATATCTTAATTTTAGCTCTGATATGTCATTAACATCATCACATGTAACAAGAATATTATCGATATATACAGTCACAATAATAATCTCATTTGCATGTCGCTTGACAAACACAGAATGATTAGAATGAATACGAGTGAAACCAATACTATCAAAAGCCTCACTAAACTTTTTAAACCAAGCGCGAGAAGCCCGCTTCAACCCATATATTGCTTTCTTCCCACATACTTTACTCTCTACCCCCTTTTAAGTAAATCAAGGAAGAAGTATATAGATCTCCTCAGTTAAATCATCATTCAAAAAAGCATTCTTGACATCCAACTAATGCAAGGGCCAATTCAAATTGGCAACAAGAGAAATAATAACTCATACAGAGTTCATCTTAACAACAGGAGTAAAGGTCTCAAAATAATCATCACTAAAGGTTTGTGTAAAACCTTTAGCCACAATGAGAGCTTTATGTCGAGCTACACTTCCATTGAGATTATACTTGAGAACATATACCTAATAATGACCTACAGGATTCTTCCCAACTAGTAACTTAGTTATCTATCATGTATGATTTTTTTTTTCAAGAGCTATTATCTCCTCCATAGGTCAATGCCATAGAGGAGAAAAGAGGCCAATTTTTAAGAATGTTGGATGAAGAATACTCAATAGCCGAAACAAAGGACCGATGCTGAGGAGACAAGGAATGATAAGAAACAAACCTTTGAATAGGCTATTTGCTTTTCTGATAGCAAGAGGTAAATCTAAGATATGTTCTAAATAAGTATTATCATAAATAGGCAATCGAGTGGTAACACTATCAGTACATGTTGCCAAAGGAGCATACTTCGTAATGCCCTGAGAAATAATAAGTTTACGAACAGTCCTTCGTTCATATACTTTCAAGTTCATTTCTAGCACTATCAGGTTCAGAAGACACAAACACTATCTTATCAGGCCCAAGAATAGGAACGGGAGTAACCATAGAATGTGTCTCCTCCTTTCAATCAGAAAAGTATGAGGTATCTTCCACAAATTTAACATCCATAGAGACAACGCGTTTTAAGGCCTGTTTGAATTTTCAATTCAGTTGTAAATACCTAGTAAATGTGTAATAATTATTTCACCTGGTATTTACAGCACTATTTCCGGTGCTTGATTTAACCGGCTGCTCTTTAGACACAAAAACCGAGAAGGCCACAAAATATTTGTGGATCCCACTATGATGCATGCTGATTATCCACACCGTTCATCGATTATGCCAACTGAATTTATGGCATGGGCCAAAAAATGAGGCATATCCAAAGCTCAAGTGGACCACACCATGGGAAAAAAGGAAATCGAACACTTACCATTAAAAACCTCTTGGGGCCACTATTTCTTTTGTTATGGGCCGCTTGAGTGTTGGATTTGCCTCATTTTTCGGATCATGCCTCAAAATATTTTGGTAATAACGGATGGACGGAATGGATATATAATACACAATACATTGGGGTCCACAAATTTAAATTAACCCTTTTGAATAGGTATCCAACGAGGTTTGGGCAAATGGTCTTCACCGTAGGTTTGCTCCCTATAGGTGAGGGTTCGATTCCCCTCCCTGGCTTTACCCGATACACGTGGTTGTGGATGATTAAGTGTATCCGCAGGGTTTAGTCTCACTTCAAAAAGAGGTGGGGACACCCCATGTCTTCAAAAAAAAAAAAAAAAAATCGTTTGAAAATCAAACGGGCGAAATGGTAATAATTACCCATTTATAGGGATAATTGCACAGGCTCTCAAAAATCAAACAATCAAACAGGCCCTTAGTAAGAGGATTAAGATATTTATACCCCTTTTTTTAAAAACGAATATCCCAAAAAAAAATACATTTGACAACTCTATTCAGCAATTTATTTATAAGAGGATCAGTGTTATATACATAACATACACACTCAAAGACACGCATACATAACATACACACCCAAAGACACGCAGGGAAATGTCAGATGTTGGATAAAAGTCCGAAAAATACATAATGGGAGACTTTCCAACAAGAATTTTAGCGGGAAGATGACTGATTAGATAGCATACTGTAAAAATAGCATTAGACCAAATGAGCCTAAGTGACTTCTAAATGATGTGCATTCCTCCTTTCAGCCATGTTATTTTATTATGGGGTATATTTACATGTGGTTTGAGAGTTAATATCATGCACCTAAAGATAAGATATCATAGTATGGGAAATGTACTTTTTTGCATTATCTATACAAAGAGTACCATACTCACATTAAATTGATTTTTATCCGAACTATTAAACACTTTGAAAGTAGATCTAATCCCATCTCTAGATTTCATCAAATAAATCCATGTTATACAACATACACCATTAATAAACGAGATGGTATTTTAAATCCATCATAAATAAGACGAATTGAACCCTAAACATCTAAATGAACCAAAGAAAAAATTCTACTAAAACATTTCTCCACAGGTGGATAGATAGATTTATAGTGTTTGGCTAAAACATCAACCTCACACTTTAAAATTTTAAAATCACTAGACTTGACTGACGCTAATAATAAAGACTACAATACTATACTTGAAACCAAACATACAATGTCAGAGATAAATGTCTTCCTTCTGGACAATAAGACACTCACTTGAAGTATTCAAATGAAAAGGGTATAAACCATCCTTCTCATGTACACCACCAAGCAACTTCTCCCTCCTTGGATCCTAAAAAATACAGTGATTAGGATAAAGGGTGACACTACAACTCAAGTCCTTGGCTACCTTACTAACTGATAACAAATTAGACGTAATATTAGACGTAATATTAGGCCCCAATAAAACAAACGACAAAGAAAAATATAGGGAAATAAATATAGTACCCTTACATAGGAGTTAAGAGTACAATCTGTCAATTTTACACGTCTTAAACTTGAATAGGCAATAAATGAAGAAAAAGAGTCAAACGTACCTGCCATATGATTGGTGACCCCTAAATCAATGACTGAAGGGCATAACGCATAGGTAGTATGAAGAGCAGTGGATGTATTATCTATATAAGCCAAGGAAGTGGATAAGGAGGCCTTATTATGAGTCGCGTTTCTTAACAAAGCATCATACTTAAAAGATGAACAACATTACAAGCCGGTGGAACCGCAAATGAAGCTGAGCAAGGAACCATGTCCCAAATAGTAGTCTGAAAATCTCTGCCATCTGAAGCTGCAAAGTTAGCGCAACTCAACCCGGAAGTCTACCATGATAAACCCAAAAATAATCCACAATATGTCTCTATCTACAATAGTGAATACACAATTGATCGATGTCATGACCATGGTCAATACCATGACCATGACCATGGCCACCATCACGTCCTCCGCTTTGTGACCCCTCTACCACATCCAGCATTAGCATTATCAAAGTCTTAAAAACCTATCACAAAAGCAGATTTTTCAACCATAATCAATCCCATAGGAGTGTAAAGCTTCTCGTCACGCAACAATAGTGCATAAACGCTATTAAGTGATGATAAAGAGGGTGAATCAAGAATCCGGGCACATGGTTCAAGATTTGTATTAAGGTTGTCAATAACTCAAATTTTATTTTCTCAATGCTCTTCTTATATGCCTCTGTATTTGTGGAACACAAAATGAAGATCATCAAGAAATGATAATTTCTGCTAGAGACCAGGCATCTTGGCATGATAGTTAAACATTGATCATAAATATTATAAATCCGAGCAATATGATACTGATTTCCAATCTCCTGATAAATATTATAAATCTGAGCCATATTATTCTAATTTGCATACAGTTCATGGGCAGACCGTCAAATCTCACGAGCAGACCGAGCAGTAGATAACAAAAAGCATGCCTTTGCTAACTTCTAGTTTAATCAAATTCAGAAGCCAGGACATGACACAAGTTATTTGATTTCCAGTCTCCAAATGAAGGATCAGACAGTGAGGTTCTGTGATACCACCATCTATATACCCCAACTTTTTTGTTTTGTTCAACTAGACATCTCACTACTTTTGACCATTGAAGGTAATTGTTGGGCTTAAGTTTATGTGCGGTAATCTGTAAACCAGAATTCTCACAACGAACGGTTAACCATTCCATTTTAGAGTTAACAGGATCAACTGCCTCAGAAGTCGACAAAGAGGCCATATATAATATAAAAAATAATAAAGAGAGAACCAAGGAGAAGATGAAGGACCTTAAGGCTAAATAAATAGATCAAAAAAGAATTTGTGTGATAGTGCTCCTTGGGATGCAAGGGATCTCTCTCATGCCCCATAGCAGTGTGTGTTGCAATATCCCACCCATCATCAAATGATGCATGTTGCTGATGTGCCCCCAGCCAAAAAAGTCAAGCCAGTTCACTCATATGATGGACCACGTGTGTAAGTTGAATATGGATGGTTGTCATTTTTCTAACCATCCATTCATGCCTCATGTATTTTGCATCAACTGATGAGTTGACTGTGTCAAACAACCATTCACTCCAAAAGCTCAAGCTGTCAGAGTGTGGTGTATCAATGTATATCAAGGGAATTTATTACTCTAACACCCCCCCGCACGTGCAAGGTGGGAACTCCGCACGGGAACATATTGACGAAGGTGCAGGGACACTCACACCATAAATAGGCCGGGCTTGATTTCCCGGTCCCTGGGCTGGACCTGATTTTTCCTGACCTCCCGTGGGAGAATAATATATTAGCGAGGCATATTTGCTGCTCTCGAGATTCGAACATAGGACCTTCCGCTCTGATACCATGTCAAACAACCATTCACTCCAAAAGCTCAAGCTGTCAGAGTGTGGTGTATCAATGTATATCAAGGGAATTTATTACTCTAACAGACTGGCCTGACCTTGGAGCCTGACTCTTGGTCCAACGTATGTTTCCTGTGGGCCCCACATGATGAAAGGGAGGTTGGTGCATGCCATATTGACATGTTTTCTATGACGCTGCCTCTCCATCTTACTCCCAACTCTGCATGCCCATTACCTCTCTCCCCACATGCATCACACACGTCATTTACCAGTTCTAACACTTTTAACTCTCATGGAATAGCAGAGGCCAATGCAATATCAACAGGAGAAATCCAAACAAGAATCCAGTTTAGAATGTGATCAAAAGAAGGCAATGTTACTCGTTAACCTTGAAATCCTTGTCCAACATATCAAGTTTGAAGATTTATTAAACATGTGGGCTTACCTTTCTGCAGTCTCAAACTGGTGGTGCATGGACAATATCTGCAGTCATAATAAAACGTAATTGAATATACCTCTACTATTATTATATAATAAAGAAGAGACAAAAGTAGACATAATGCAATACAATAAGGACATGTATAATGTACATACATTCACATAGTGACAACATACTAAATTCAAAAGAATATTCAATCATATATGAATGGTAAATCCTTGAACCTATATCCGCATAACCACATTAGATAATATGCTTAGAATTTACATGCACATCTACATTATAAAGGGAATGTTGGGCCAAAACCTGGCCCACTAGATTTTTTTTAATGGCCTAGCCTCTGGACTTCTAAACATATAAAATATGTCTAAAAAATAGTCCCATCCATCTTTTCCTAAACTTAGCATTTACTACTACTTCTAACTCTTGAAATGAACTACAATTTAGCATTCTTATCACAAAAGTCATCTCTCATGAAGGAATAAATTCCATCCCATCTCCCAATTCTGGTGAAAAGGTATTCTGGACGAAAGGCATGTAACATTATTAATTCTCCATTCACATCCACCAATCAGACAATAAGTACAGTCCTACAGGTACAATTGTTTGCACTATGTTCCCATTCACAGTGGAACTCACTAAAAAGTCTATTCCAAAACCAAGAATGAGCCCTATGTATCATGGGCAAGCATTGTAACTCAGATACTAACATGTGGGTCGGTTTTGGACATGAACACAGGCTATCGGACACAATTACTTTAAAAAGTCGAGTTCATCAACACATGCATACAGAAAACATTATAGATGATAAGTATTATATAAACACAGTAATTATTTATATGCAGAAAAGTGAATAATATAAGCATAATGAAATATTTATATATAAAAGGTGTCCCAAAATGAAAGGATAATAGTAATTAATCACTAAAAAATTAATATCATGTATGAACCGTGTCCAAGAATGGTGGATAGATGTGCTTACAGGCATGGGACATAACTATTAATGGGCTAGAGCACTCTTACTCAATTAGAACTCCCAGGTGCCCAAATGGCTTACACATTTTTCAATTATGCTACATGACTTGAGACCTATATAGATAGGAACAACAACAAACATTTCCACAAATATTTGATGTCAGGAAAAAATACTATATGATGCAAACAGAAAAGTTAAAGTATGTATTCTCAACATTTGTTTGTCCACGTGGCACAGTTTCAAAAAAGTACCATGCCCTTGTTACATAGGGCTGAAGCTGGTGCACTTTTAGGTAGTTGGACATGAACACCTAACTAGTCCTTTGAACCCAAACCAAAAAATAAAAATAAACTACTACTACTAGTAGTAGTAGTAGTAGTAATCCATGGATCTCTCTTAATACACACCACTGCCAATGCTGGCTAGGGAGCAGTAATAGAAATTTGTTAATGAAAGAACAGTTGGTCCGTACTACCACAATACAGCCAGAAGATATTTAAAACTTTCAGAATTCTTATGATCACTACTAGAATTATCAATTTTAATTCATTAACTATTGTTAATAAAGTACAGTTGCTATTTACTATCATGACACATCCAGAAGATATTTAGACAGAATTTTCAGAATTCTTATGATTGCTACTGCAATTATCATTCTTATAAACCAGGTAGGCAGCCATCACTCTTATATTTGTTCTTGTTGATCTCTGAGTTCAATAGTGTCACTTTCTCATCAATTGGACAGCATTACTTCTTTTGAACAAGTCCAAAGCAGCATATATTTGCAAGGCTAATTCAGCTTACTGAAACATTGGACAAAAGAAATAGACAAGAAGCTTAAATCATTCATTTGTTTTAGTACCTCGTAGGCTTGAATTACACGGCGAATCATTACATTTGAACCTCCGGCATCTTTGTTTATGTCGGGATGGAATTCTTTTACCTGCAATAACAACAGGAAGTGGTTGTCTACAGCAATAATGATGCCAAAGGATTTGATAAAGTCTTCTTAATATATGTAAACCTCATATTTTGGAGAGATGTCATATATCACAAATCTATGAATAATATTTGAACACATGAACAGAACAATAATTGATGTGGACCATCAATTTGGTGAGCCACCTCTTCAAGGACCCTCATTCAAAAATCGCAACACTCAAAGGATCCTCCTATCCATCCAACCAATGTCTTGCAAAATGGATGCTCCACGTCATTCATAACACGCAAAGCCCAATCATCAATCTAAACCATCCATTTAGCTCAGATTGAATATGATTTTGAGGCATCACATCATTAACGATATAAATATCTCATTGTGGCTTGGAAAACTGACAATTACCAAAAAAAAGGGTTGAACAGTTTTTATGGAGATGATTGTCCAATAAGTATTTTTCTTTCTTTTTTCCATTTTCTTTTACCCTTTTGTGCATGGTGGCATTGGATAATGGATCGAACCAATGTAGCCCCAGTTGACTCAAAGGCATGTCCATGTGTATGAATGCCACTCATAGCTAGCAATGTAAAGTGTTGGGAGCACTAAAGCATTTCTTTATATTTCACAAGAAAATAAAAATAAAAATTGTCTGGAGGATTAGTAGCCAGCAAAACCACCTGTAATTGTAGGCCACAAGACCTCCAATATACATGGAGGATTGGAGCCCATCCTTGATAATCGAGACCATTATCTCATAGGCCCACTATGGATGGCCCACAGCAAAAAAATACATCAATTGGGCAATCATAACCATCGAACAAATGGACTTTTGCTCATTGGCCATCAACCAGTGACCTTTCTAAAGCCACTTTATTGTCCAACAAGTTGAATTTTTAATCATGGGCACATCCGCAATGTTGCACTGCATGCAGGTGTGTCGTATCTGTTTTACCCAATCTGTAGGGCATATTCTACTACCGAAAATATGGAAACCTAGTTTTAGGATTATGTTAAGCAGTCTCATCGGTTAAGTGGCTTTAAATTGTCGGGAAACTATTCTATCATCTCCTCCCATGGATGTAGTCACACATTACAATGAACTGTGTAATATTTGTTTTTCTGTCTTTCCTTTCCTTCTGTTTATTGCTTCTGGTTTCACATCATGATCTACCAACCCAACACATGTAGGATACTATGAATGAATGTTCCAACCACTATAGGTAGCAATGGGCCAGGCTGCCCAGCCCAGCCTAGGTGACCCAGCCCTGAAGAACCAGGCTTGGGCCACTAAACCTGGCCTGAGGTTTGGGCTTGGGCTTGAAATCTAGGCCCAGTGTCCAGGCCGGGATTGGCTGGGGCCAACAAAAAATAGCCAGGCCTGGCCCCAGCCCATTGCTCTAGCGTATAGTATAAAGTCTATGTACTAATGTTATAGTAATATGAAGAATTTTGATACTCCGATACAGTGTGATGGATGATATGCAGGCACTTAACTATCACTTTAGATGGTGACGGTGCATAAATGCACTCATTTAAGTTCATGCACACAGTGAATAATTGGGTGGGGCAAAGGCTTCGTTGATGAATGATCTTATTTAAGACAGGTGTGCTACATAAAAACTTTGAAGAGCATGATGATTCACAAACAAGCACTTACCAATTGCACACGTCATATATGTAACTTAAAATTACAAGGCCAACCTTGGTCCAGCTTGGACCTGTATTGGGCTCAGCCCAGCCCTAGCCCAACAAGGCCCTGTAGGACGAGGACCAGGACTGGAGCCTCTTTAGCCCATTAGAAGTCTGGGCCAGGGCTTAGCGCTCCATGCTGGGCTAGAGCCAACCTCCACCCCACCCTAACCTAACCCAGTGCCTACCAACCACTGAGGGTGAGCCCACATAGGGTGGAGGTCATTAGGACTACCTGTCTTTTTCACCGTGATCTATTGCGAAACAACCATGGTAAAACTTCCTCCTCGTGAATCTTATAACCAATATATTACATTGGGCATTGATGGGAAGTAGGCCATGCTTGCTTTGTAACTCTTATATCCATTGCCCACCTATCCATCTTCTCCACCCCTGTCACATCCAAGGTATTCATTAATGGTAACGGTGGTCGTAATGGTCACCCATTATGGCATTTTTTTAAAACTGTATCGGCAGGTCATTTTTTTCACAGTCGTTACAACTATGTAATGCATAACAATTGCCACCGCTACCGTTACATAATTGATAGATGAAAATGCTCATTTTACCACAAGAAAATCACATGCACTACAAGAGCACCATTTTCCTAAGATTAGGAGACATGTACATGTATCAAAATCATGATGAATCGTAACAGTAAAAGTGGCAACCATTATGTGTTACAGAAAAGGAAAAAAAAAAATGACTACCTTGATCAAACCATTGAAGAGGTATGCATCCTCATCATCTTCTTCTTCTTCTTCTTCTTTTTTGGGAAAAATAATTCATCCTACTATGTACGCATCATCATAAATATGCCATGGGAAAAATAATTCGTCCTACAAACCATCCTGACAAGTCCATCGAGTGTTTAGTTAGGGCATCAATAAGTGAGGTATTTTGGACATGGCTATCCATGTTGGGGCCTAAATATAGTTGCACAAAGTGTGAACCGAAGCAACAACAAATTCGGGTGCATGAGTGGGGAAGTAGTTGCTTCAAAATATTGGCAGGTGTAAACAGCTAGGAAGTGGGAGTGAAAGCTAATCCAAATCATGATTCAAATCAAGAGCTGTACCTGGTTATGAGGATCATATCATTCCTAACTCTTGACTAGTTTGATGCCCAAACACATGCCCCAATCATGGAGCAACAATTGGCATTGTTGGTCCCATGGCATGCACCCCAGGGTCTATATTGATGTTCATCACCATTTTACAAATTATGGCGACTCATTTGCTATATACATGGAAGCCATGCACATCAATTCAAATCATCCAAATTGTAAGGCCCACTTCAAATGAAGCATTCATCACATTTCTTAGAAAACCCTAACCATCAAAATGGTGTCTATCAAGTGAGCAGTAAATAAAAAATTGTGCATGGCCAGTATTCAACGGGTGAAATCAAAATGTTAAGATTTTCCAAACAGTGTGACTTCAATAAAGCCCTAGATTTGGATGGCCCATATTGCCACACTTGCACTCCATAGTATAGTGGATGGCTTGCCATCATCTTTAAAACAGTGGCAAACTATAACTACAGCCAAACTGTCATTCCTACATCATCAGGTCTAATGCGAGGGATGTGGAGAGTAAGGATGTTTTGGATGCTGAAATGAATTGGCCTGCAAAAGTTCAATCTGAGTAAAGTGAAATTAGAAATGACCCAAGTTTGGCCAGCCCCATCATAATGAGGAATAGACAGCAATTCAGATCATTTAAAGCTGAACTGCATGCAAATGCAATTAGTGGTCTGTCGTCATTGTGAATTAAAACAGTCCAACCTCCATTCCAGTCTGTATTTAATGAAAATATGGAAGTTCAGTCCAATAGAGCATCCAAATACAGCATGCAATAATTGGCCTAATAAATTGGAAATAACCAAATTGCAATTTCCTTCATTAGCATTCGCATTGAGGGACTAGATTCCAAATTGCAATTACGACATTTTCAAGGTGGAGTTGAAAAATAACTACAACGTGGCGCCTACTTGCCCATCATAAACATGATTAAAAGGCTTGCCACTACGTCCGACTCGTTTGGTCATGAACCAAGTCAGGTCTGAATCAGCCGACTCACCTAAGTTGGGGGTGACTCGTCATGGACTCAAACCAACTGGATCCGACAGAGTCTGAGTTAACTCGGAGGAGTCGTATCCGACTCATTCAAGTCTTAAAACCATGATTGTGAATACTGAATACTAGCAAAGGTCCTTTAATGTTTTCCATTTTTTCTCTTGATTAAGATCAATGATCCACTAGTCCCATAAGTTCTCCTAGTCCCATAGAAACTTGTGAATAGTCCAATCAATCGATCTGGACCGTCCATTAGGTCCAGCATATGCTTAATGATTCACCATGCAAGGACTATCCCTTCACATAGCCATCCATTTCCTGAAAAATAGATGGATGATTAGGGTCATCTGATGAAAAATTCTTAGAAGGAGCCACACAAATGACCCATCTTCAACAAATGATCCCAGCCACCCATTTCATATGATGTTGATTCGATGTTTACCATCAACCATTCTGTGTGATCTTCGCACAGTGCCCCAGTAAGCATGCCCCGGACTAAATGGACGGTCCAGATCAATCGATTAAGAGCATTATGATTCGCACTGGTCTGTGTGCGGTGGATCATTTCTCCTACAATTCGATTCGGTTGCACATCCAAACACGGGCGTAAGGAGCATGTTTAGATTCTTGGATTGCTTTCTTACCCTTGCTCGGAAAGCGGCTTTGATGTCGGCGAGGGTGCACGACGACGGGTCGATGCCGAGCACTTGGTAGGGGGAAACCCGCTCGGAATCAGAGCTTCGAGAACCTTCTTCTGCTTTGCAATTCCTAATGACGAATGCTCCTCTTCTTCTTCTTCTTGAAGAAGACGAAGGGATATTTCCGTACTTTGGAAAATGGCATCCTCTCTTGTAT
Source organism: Magnolia kwangsiensis (assembly GCA_037074715.1). Taxonomy (NCBI): domain Eukaryota; kingdom Viridiplantae; phylum Streptophyta; class Magnoliopsida; order Magnoliales; family Magnoliaceae; genus Magnolia; species Magnolia kwangsiensis. The sequence continues at coordinate 23,318,411 of CM073579.1, forward strand.
GAGGGATTGCTGAAACGAGCTGTCGCAGCGAAGGTATTTGAAATCAGAACAGCATCGGATATTTTCATGCCCAGCAGCATCTCTCTCTCCCTCTCTCCCTAACCTTCGAAGTGGATTGCGTGAAGAACCCAACACCACGACGCTACGGGGCGCGAATTAGGTGTGACCCGGATAACACAGCTTAGTAGGTGTTACCCCTACCGTAGGGCCCACTTTGATGATGTGTTGTATATCAACGCCGTCCATCTGAGTTTCCAGCCCATTTTAGGATGTTTTAATAAAAACTATGGATATCAAAATCTCAGGTGGACCACACCACAAGAAACAGTGGTGATTGAGTGCCTCACCGTTAAAAAATCCCAGGGCCCATCTAAGGTTTTTTTAACGTGTATTTGCAATCCAACCTGTTGATAATGTCAACAATATCTGGATGGATGGAAAATAAAAACGTATGATTGATCCAAAACTTTTGTGGCCATAAAAAGTTTTTAATAGTTATTAGTCACTGTTTCTATTGTTATGGCCCACTTGAGATTTGTATTTTTTTATTATTTAGGATCACATCTAAAATGAAATAGAAAAACAGATGGACGGCGTGGATATACAAAAACTACATCAAGGTACGCCCCACATGGTCAGGGTAACACCCACTAAACTGTTAACGGGTAACAACTAATCCGCACTCTAAGCTACGACTCAGTGGCCGACCGTACATGTTCTTTATCCACGCCGATCCATCCGCTTTTCCATGGGGAGCGGATTGGTTATTGTAGCGCACATGCTATACAGCTGGTGTTTTGATGTCAGCGAGTTCATGAGGTGTGTCTTATATTCATATTGGGCCATCCTTTAGGAGAGCTCGTCCCGAGGTTTGAGCCAAAAAAAAAATCATACAGATCTAAATATCAAGGGGACCATACTGCGAGAAACGGTGGGGGATTGAATGTATATCATTAAAACCCTTCTGGAGTCATAGAAGTTTTAGATCAATATGATTATTTTTTTTCTTTTCATAAATGTATTTTTTTTTTAACTTATTGACAGATTGAATGGAAAATAAATATTAGGGTAGACCCTATGAATTTTTTTACAATAAAAATCATTATCCTCATTGCTATTTTTAGGGTGGTCCATTTCAGATTTGGATATAATTTAATTTTTTTTTCCATGCAGGGACGCAGCCACCATTTATCTTTTCATATCATTTTAGGTAATAAATTTTAAAAAAATAAAAATTAATGTGGATCAAAATTTCAAGTGGGCAACAACAAGGGAAGTAACAGTGATAATGACACATGTTGAAACCTTCTTAAAGCCGACCACCATATTTATTTGTCATCGAACCTATTCATAAGGTCATGTAGCTGTGGATACAAGGAAAACTAAAATATCGGCTTATCTAAGATCTCTGTGTGGCTCAAAAGTTTTTGTTGGTGAGAGTTCAATCTCTGTTGTATGATCCACTTGAATTTTGAATCTTACTTATTTATTGCCTTACATCCTAATATGATATGAAAAAATTAATGGATGGTGGGGATAAACCCGTACATCATGGTGGGCCCTTCCAAACCCAGCGTTTTCAGCGTTCATTTTAGGATATGAACTCCATATTGAAGCATATCCAACGCCACAAGAAACAATAGGAGCGCACGACCTGGAACAATGGTGTGGGTGGGACCACCGTAGGTCCCACCTTGATGTATGAACTTTATATCTAGGGCCATAACCTGATATGTTAATTTATTTTAGTGCATGGTCCCAAAAATAAAACATATATAAATTTCAAGCAGACCACTATTTAAAAAAATGTTGCGGGCCACAAAAGTTTTGGATCATGCTGGTATATTTATTCCATGTGACCTTATCAACAAATTGGATGGTCAACAAATATATATGGTAGACCTTATAAAGTTTTAACGTCCGCGCTAAATAACCAATATTCTTGGGTCCATGTGAAAATTTTTATTTTTTTCAGTTTTTAGACCATGCCCTAAAATATATTAGCAAAACATATAGACAGGTGGATATCTATATACATTGTCACGCCCCAAACCCGGAAATCGGATTCACAGGAATCCCAATCGCCGAATTCGGTGCCGACAGCCTCCGTAGTGCCCCATTCTCGGCTCTCAGCACTCACATGCCAGGTTCCGATCCTGGGATCCTACAAAGAGAATTTTCAGTATGAATTTTTTTTTTAATGATGGAGCATAACCACAAGCATAACCAAGTCACAAACAACATCACCACATATCCACTATATCAAAAATTTTAAGTATAATACGAAAAGGAAAATACAAGGTGATCAAAAACTCCAAAATAGCCAGATGCACACTCCTACCTCAGCGTTGCTGCTGTCCAATGCTACCTGCACGCAACTGTCGTGCTTAAGCTTACAAAAGCTTAGAGGGTGGTGTAAGTGTATGCGCAAGGCAAACGTCGAGTGTACAATATCAGGTAATGCAGAAGTATGCGGTAAGTCCATGAATAAAACCAACCATACCAATGCTATATGATGCAAGGCATGAATGCCATCGGCCGTACTAAAGCCATGCGATACGAGACATGAATGTTATCGGCCACACCGATGCAAATGCGAGGCCTACATAGCCGAATGTCATATGCGAAATGTAATCCAAGCAAGTCGGTACTCATCAAGTACACATATCAGTACAGTTCCTCTCTTGATATCACCGGGGTCTAATACACTCACACTGACTGCCTTCTCCCTAACTGCACAGCCAAGTAAGCGGAATAGACCTCACTATCCGCCTGACTAATAGTCTGTCAATACCTACCCGGCTCGTCGATAGTGGACTCATTTGCAAGCTAGTCAAACTCAGCCTAGCTTATAGCCCCCTCACTCAGGCGGATAAGGTCACACCCCCTTCTAACCGACCATGACATAGTGAGAGACGCGGCCTACTGGTATTCGGCACTCGGGCACTCGTGTATCCACTCGGTCTAGACGTTGGAGCATCTCCTGGTACCAAAAAGGTTCTGGGACTTTTACTCAAGGACATCCTAAGTACCCACAGTGCTAGAACAAAATATTTTCGGTATCCGATACGGCCATCCACGATGTACCTGTGGAGCCACGGCCCTGATGTCGATAGGGCATGCAATGATCAAGTCACACATATGCGAGATGCATGAGTCACACCGTACAGTCATACAGCAAATCCTGCGCGTATAGCGCGATACTATGGGGCACTCCGTCTCATAAGGAGTCCCGTAAATGGTTTTTCTAATGGCATATGCTATGATCAATCACCACTCATATCAAGCATACATATGATGCGTATGGGCATGAGTCATGAGATTATACTACGCATGTTATAAAGTAACGGACTATCCTCTCAACAACGATGGGCTTAGACGGTTTGTACGTAACAAGTATGGGCCTATCAATGGGCCCTAGGGAGAGTTATAATGCAGACATCTAACCGACATTACTCTTATAATATGGATGTCAAACCAGCATTGTTCCCGAGGCTCGGCCCGCCATAAATATCATTACATGAACCATGAGAAATCACACATTGCAATGGACTCTAAGGACACCCCGTTGGGCCTCAACCCATGAGCCTTCGATACATCAAATGGATCGTATCACATGGGCCTTACATTCATCAAATGGGCTGCATTAATGGGCCTCACCAATGAGCCTTATGTACATTGCAATGGTCTGTAACCAATGGGCCTTTGAATACATCAAAATGGGCCTCATAATATGGGCCTTATAACTATCAAAGTGAGCCTCAACCACGGGCCACAAATATATCGAATGGGCCTCATAACATGGGCCTTATATATGTCAAATGGGCCAAATCCCATGGTCCTTATGTATGTCAAATGGGCCTAATCCCATGGGCCTTATATGCGTCAAATGGGCCTAATCCCATGGGCCTTATATGTGCACCAAGGTGGGCCTCAATAAATGGCCACGATTAAGTCAACATGGGCCCTATACACATACCAAGGTGGGCCCACTTGAACCATAAATCTGCCTTATTTTTAGCTCAAGCCAGTAAGACAAACTAGCCACTGGTGGATGGTTTTGGATGCAACACATGCATCAAGGGTGGGGGTCCACATAAGGGCCCACCATCACATATATATTATATATAATATATAATCTATATAATCTATATAATATAATGTATATACATATACACACACACACTGCCACCGTCCACGCTGTCATCGTCCACGGTCAGTGGACGGTGCCAGTGAAACACATACATCACTGTGGGTCCCACGTGGGGCCCACCATAACGTTTATTTTCCATCCAGCCTGTTGAGAAGGTCATACAGACTTGAATGAAGAGTAAAAACAATTTTCATATTGATTCCAAAACTTCTGTGGGCCCCAAAAAGTTTTCAAGGGTAGACATTCAATCACACTGTTTCAAATGGTGTGGGCCACCTGAGTCTCAAACGTGGCTGAAACTTGGAGGGGACCCACTTGAGAAGGAGACCCACCATATGAATGATTTAGATGGGAAATAAACATCAGGGTGGGGCCCACGGCTGGAGCCGTGGGTCTGCCTCTGTCCGCCCGCCAGCCGTCAGACGACATGATAAAACACATACATTATAGTGGGTTCCCACCGTCCGCCTGGACGGTGGGATGGAACACGTACATCACTGTGGGCTCCACGTGAGGGCCCACCATAATGTTTGTATGCCATCCAAACTGTTGATAAGGTCTCACGGACCTGGATGAAACAGAAACAAACAAATTTCAAATTGATACAAAACTTCTATGACACCCAAAACGGGTTCAATGACAGTCATTTAATTGCCGCTGATTCCTTAAAATGTGGGCCGCCAGAACCTCAGATCAGACAGATCTTTGGAGGGGACACTGCCCAAATAGGGGGGGCCACCTGATGCACGGTTTGAATGTCCAAAACACATCACTGTGGGGCCCACGGCTGGGACCGTGGGTCCTTGCCCGTTTCATGTCCAGCGCACGCAGGCGCTGCCTGCATGCCTCTGCAGCAGCAGCACTGCTGCCTTTTGTTTTTTTTTTTGAAAAATAGTTTTTCGTACGTGGGGCCCACATCAGGTGGATCCACTCCGTCCACTGGTTTCCATGGCCCAAGACGGACCAAACAAGACCAATATCTGATGTTTTTTTTCCATGTATAAAAATGGCAGGGTGGTTTTCAACGGTAGGAACCACTGTTTTATATGATATGGCCTGCTAGAAGATTAGATGGACTCCATTTTCCGGCTCAACGCCTAAAATGAGCTAGAGAAAGGGGTGGACGGCTTGGATTAAACTTATACATCGAGGTGGGGCCTATACAAATGGCCCACCTCCAATGCCTTGAAAAAGGTATTATTGGTGTTTGGCTTTAAACGTCCAGAGAGTCCCTGGACTCTCTCTTTTTCTTTTTTTTTTCTTTTTTTCTTTTTTTTTGCTTGGGCATGCAAGGCCTTTAAGGTGGGGCCTTCATAGGTGGGCCACCACATGGTGAGGTGGTGTGGTCACAATACATATGTAAAATGGGCCCCACTTTAGATGGTTTGGATCCAATACATGCTCCATTGTGGGGTCCATCCAAGTGGGCCATAAGGCCATTTCATCACACAAAAATAAATAAATACATGAAAAGAGAGGGAGAGAGAGATAGAGTGGGACACGCGTGATGGAGGGTTCCGCCACTATGAGCCCTCCCTTGCATTCAATCATACATCGAGTGGGTTCGAATACAAGTGGGCCTATCAATTCAAAGATCAACGGTGGAGATCTTTCTCCACCAAAAATGGACGGTCTAGATGACCTCTTTAATGCAAGGAAAGTAAACCTCATGATGGGGTCCATGGAGATTGACCCCATCATGGAATGATCATGATGATCAAAATGGGCCATCGACCACATGTTAGGGTCCCAAGTGAGATCCAAACCATCGATCGGTATGCCTCACTTGGCCCATCATGAAAACATGAAAAACTAGCCTATAGAAGCACCCACCTATCGATCTTCTCGGTCCGTTGGATAGTCTATCTCCTTACGCTTCACTTTGATGGTAGAGATGAGAAATGGATGGTTAGGATGGAGGTTTTTGGATGAGAAAGTGGGCCACCAATATGCACTCTCTCATATGGAAGAGAGCTTGGACGTGAGATGCTCTTGCTTGGCTTGGGAATGTTGAGGAATGAGAGGGAGAGAGAGAGTTGTAAGGAGAGATGTGAGAGACGGGTGATGGATGTGAGTGATGGGTGAGGTGATGGTGTACTTGACATGAGAGTTGACTTGGTGGTTGCTTGACTTGTGGAGAAAGAAAGCATGCGTGCTTTGTACTTGACATGAGAGGTGATTGATGGGATTGATTAATGGGATTGATTTAACATGTTGTAGAGATTCTCTTGAGATTTGCAACGCGCGGTGTTTTTTCTCGAACTGAACGTGGGTCTACATCTCTTCGACTGGGTATCGGATCAGTGCATGAGTTGCGGCGTTGGAACTGCGAAGATGGTGCGATCGCAATGATACAAGTCTCGGATTAAGCTGACTCAAATGTACGGGATATGACTTACGGTCGTGTGCAAACGTCGATTACAGGTTGCGGATTGTCGGACTTTGACGGGAAGGATCGTGAGAGTTGACCGAACAGTACGGATTAAGATATGGGTCTTACATACATCAAGGTGGGACTTGATAGCTGGATTGGGTACTACCCTACCCGGACCTGGTTAGAGAGTGGTAATTCTTTCATGAGTTATGTGGGTCACCATGAAGTATATGTTTTATCATGCTGTCTATCCATGTTGACAGATCATTTTAGGGTATTAGACTAAAAAGAAAGTAAATCGAAGGCTCAAGTGGGGTACACCATGGGAAGCCGCGGGGATTGATGTTGTATTTGGATGTCTTAAATCTAATTAGATTCTGCGTAAATATTTCACGCAACTGCAAAATTGCGGGATTTGTTTCCAATTTCATTTATGATTCTTTCCGATTTTGTTTGGGATTCTTCCTAAAACTATATATATGGGTCTAAACGGGATGGGGAGATACTATTCTAAGGGATTCTAAGGCTTTCTAAAAGGGTTCTATGGTTTATAAAAGGGTGGAGCAAGGGAGAGATTTGAGGATTGCTCAAGTTTGGTAAGTCCTTTTTTGTAATTTCTACTTTCATAGTAAAAATCTGTCACTTTGTGCCTTGGTTTTTTTCCTAAAGGGTTTTCCATGTTAAATCTTTATATTCTCCTGTGTTTGCTTGGTTCTCTTAGATTGCTATCCTAGATCTATCTCTGTGCAATTCCGCAGTCTAAATCCCAACAAGTGGTATCAGAGCTATCATTGGAGCACAAATCTGGATTTGCAGGATTAGCATTAATGGGAAACGTTAAGTTTGATATAAAGAAGTATTCAAACAAAAATAATTTTAAGTTATGGAAGATTAAGATGATTAGTCTATTAACTAAGCAAGGCAAAGCTAAGGCTCTTGAGGAGCAAAAATCAACTATGAAAGATGAAGAATGGGATATTCTTGATGTAATGATTTAACCTTCATCCGTTTATATCTCATGGATGAGCTTCTTTATAATATTTTGAGAGAGAAAACTGTGGCTAGTTTATGGGCGAAATTATAGGATATCTATGCGAAATTTTTTTTGAAAATTGCCTATACTTAAAGCTATAGTGGTATAACTTTAACATGATAGAGGGTGGAGATCTGAAGGCCCACGTCAGCAACTTTGACAAATTGGTTTGCAAACTGCTAGATATGGAGGAAGTGATCAAAGATGAGGAACAAGTATATATATTGTTGAATTCTCTTTCGACATCGTATGAGTCTTTCATGGACACAATGTGCATCACAAATAAAACCCTGAATGTTGACACTGTTATCTCAACCCTTCAAGGGAAGGCCATGAGAAAGTTAAATGGCGGAATGGGGACATCTTCTGATGCACTGTCTATGAGGGGAAGAAATACTGAGTAAGGTATAGGATCTTCAAGACCTATATTCAAATGCAAGGGCAAAAGAAAATTAAAATGATGAAATTGTGGGATGACTGGACACATGAAAAAAGATTGTACCAATCCTAAAGCGAAGAAAGAAAATCCAGCGGCTTCTTCCAATGAGTCTAATGTTGTCACATCTGATGAAGAGACAAGCGGTGGTGATGTAATGTTTGTGTACATAATCGGACACTTGCACAACAATCATGGAGATGAGTGGATCCTCGACACAGGAGCATCATATCACATGACTCCTCATCGGAGTTGGTTCGCCAGTTAGAAGGAATGTGATGGTAGACAGGTCTTTATGGGCAATGACAATGCCTGTAATGTTGTGGCTATTAGTAGTGTGAGCATCAAAATATTTGATGGGATGGAGCGTACCTTAACTGATGCCAGGCACATTCCTGATATGAAGAAAAGTCTGATTTCTTCGGTGCACTTGAGGCTATAGGGTGCAAGTTCACTGGTATTGATAGTATCCTTAAAGTTTCAAAAAGGGCACTCGTGGTTATGAGAGCACAAAAGTATGAAAACCTTTACAGGTTGATCGGGAGCACTTTAGCAGGTAGAGCGGCAGTAACTATTGGAGATTCCACGTCTCTACATATGTGGCATGCTCGTCTAGGCAACATGAGCGAGTGGGGATAAAGGTACTATCTGATCATTGTTTGATTTCAACTTTTAAAAATTATAATTTAGATATATACGAGCATTGTATATATTGTAAATAATCTAGATTATCTTTTAAAATTGTAAAACATATATGTAAGGGAGTGCTTGATTATGTGCACTCTGACATATGGAGGCCAATGCTAAAAGTTTTTGTTAGGTGATCGTCATGGTTTATTTCATTTATTGACGACTATTCTCAGAAAGTTGGGTTTACTTCATGAAACGTAAATCCGAAGTTTTCACCATATTCAAACAATAGAAGGTAATAGTGAAAAAATAATCGGGGCGAAAAATAAAAGTTTTAAGGACTGACAGTGGTGGAGAATTCACTTTCACTGAGTTTAACGAATATTAAAAGGATGAATGGATCATTAAGCACAACATAGTGCGTCACACGCTCGAACAAAACGGTGTAGCTAAACGAATGAATTGGACTCTCTTGGAGAAGGCCCGATGCATGTTAAGTAATGTTGCGTTGGACAAGGACCTATGGACAGAGGTCGTTAACACGGCTTGTTATTTGGTGAACCGGTCTCCTTGTATGGAAATTGAATATAAAATCTCATAAGAAGTATGGAGTGGTCATAAGATGGACTACTCAGATTTATGCATATTTAGTTGTGAGGCTTACTCTCATGTACCGTCAGTTGAGAGAGATAAGTTAGACCATAGAGATAAAAAATACATCTTTGTTAGCTATGATGTTGGTGTGAAAGGTTATAGGTTATTCGACAAGATCACACACAAGGTTATTACTAGCCATAACGTCAAATTGGATGAAAGCTCCCTATTCCACAAGATTGATCAAGAGGAACAAGAAGAACTAAAAAGGCTGATCGTAGACGTCCAGATTGACACAGATGATACTCAGGCAGAGACGGATACACAGACAGAGGTACAGGAGAAGGTGGAGCAGCCACCTGTGAGAAGAAACTCACCACGTGATCGCATGTTACCGGTGAGATACATGGACGACTCTAATAGTGTATATACTTTCATTACAGATGAGGGAGACCCGTTTACTATTCATTAGGCTCTTAATGAACCTAATGCAGAAAAGTGGAAGACAGCTATGGACGATGAGATGAACTCGTTGCACAAAAACAACACATGGGAGCTGGTGGAGCTTTTAGTGGGCCAAAAAGGGATCAGATGCGAGTGATCATTTAAAAGGAAACAAGACTGATACAAAGTGAGGCCGGTAGCGAAGGGTCATGCTTAAAGAGAATAAATCGATTTTACAAAGAAATTCGTACCGGTGGTTAAGCAGGCGTCTATTAGATTCGTGTTGGTGCGGTTGCCCAATACAATCTCAAGCTGGAACGAATGAATGTCAAGACTGCATTCCTACATGAGGAGTTGGAAGAGCAGATCTACATGAAGTAACCAGAGGGCTACAAAATTAAAGAGGCGGAGAAAAAGGTTTGCTGGTTAATGAGGTCGTTGTATGACCTGGAACAGTTGCTTAGACAGTGGTATAAAAAAATTGATTCTTTCATGTTAAGTCAGAAATTTACTCAGAGTGAATACGATCACCGTGTCTATTACAAGACACTGAGTGATGACAAATTCATCATCCTAGTATTGTATGTTGATGATATGTTGATCGCCTATCATGATATGTTTTAAATCAACGTATTAAATACTCAGTTATCAGATACATTCGAAATGAAAGATCTGGGGGCTGCAAAAATGGTTTTCGGCATAGATATTTATAAAAATATGAAGAAGAACAAGCTTTGGTTATCACAGGCAGAATACCTTAAAAATATGTTGATTAAACATGGGATGAACTAAGAAAAGTCGGTGAGCGTTTCCCACACAGCTTACTTTAAGTTTTCCTTAGAACAATGTCCTAAATCAAATGAGAAAAAATGGGTTGTCTTATGTGCATTATTCGAATGCAGTTGACAGTTTAATGTATTTCATGGTCTGTACGAGATCAAATATTTTACAAGCAATCAGTGCTATGAGCAGATACATGTTAAACCTTGGCAAGCAACATTGGGAAGTAGTGAAATGGCTACTTTGATACATTCGAGGTACGAAAGATTACGTCTTAACTTTTGATAAGACAGGAGCAAAATTGGTAGGGCATATGGATTTAGACTACGCAGGCAATGTGGATTACAGAAAGTCAACTTCAGGTTACTCGTTTGTACTAGCGGGTGGAGCAATTAGTTGGATGTTGAAGCTTCAGTCTGTGGTGGCTCTTTCCACGACCAAAGTAGAATATATGGTAATGATAGAAGCGTTTAAGGAAGATGTTTGGTTAAAAGGCATGATAAATCAGTTGATACCACAGGCTCCACTATGATGTGAGAAGCTGTAAAAAATAAAATAAAAACCAACAATTTTTTGAAAAAGAATTAAAAATAATAATACATTAATACTCCAATATCCCTCCCATCAATCTGTAAAAGCAATTGTAGTAAAAAAAATAATAAAAAAATAAAATCCTAAGGGCAACTTAGAACCACGACTAAGATTAATTAGTGATTTCAACAGTCTATTATACAAGGATCCATCAACAAATTTGCCAATGAACACTCATAAAGCTCTCCTCAATAATACATAATTAATGGTCAAGATTAGGATTATTAATTTCAAGATTCACCAAAATGGCTAGTCCTTAAAAAATACGTAAGCTCTTCTCCTTCCATAACTATTATAGGACTCCTAAGAAAACCATCTTCCAGAAGATCTCTAATCAACCCTTAAATAAACTTGATCATAAGGCAATGCAAATATGGTAGTTTGAGATTTTTGATCATCTTAACACCAATACATCAATGGACTTGGTATTGCCACAAGCTTTTGTGAGCTAAAATCATCATAATTGTCTAATCAAGAACCTACTAAGTATGACTAGAAAAAAAAAAAAAAAAAACTACCACTATCCAAAAAGAAGGCCATGGATTGGAGGTTCAGAATCTTTCAATCTAGGTGATGCATTGGACTTCTTTCGTCTATAGTCAAATTCGTTGGTTTAGCAACTTGGATAAATGAATGGTGCACCCATTTTTGTCAACCAAGGGTAACAAGACAGAAGAATTTATGGATGGTAGTGGGTTAGGTTTAGGTTGACTATGAGGATACTATGCCTACTAATGATTATTATGCCCATACCGGTGCCTAGTAGTACCTACACCTGTACCCATTAGGATAATGGATGCCATTAGAATATTGAGTATCCATTTATAGGTTGACATTTTAAAAAAAAAAGTTCTAATCATATACTAGATTTTATCGAGGATTAAGAAACTGTAATTTTTGTTCAAAAACATAAAAAAATAGTTTGGTGACATGTATTTTAAATTAAAAACTCGAAAATAATATGTTTCCATGATGGGCAACCTTGTTCGATAGGTTGGATGGCATACAAATTGCTTGCACCTAGTCGAAAGGTTTGATGACATACAAAGCATATTTGGAGGAATCCTATTCACATTAACAAACATAAACACATATAGATTACATGAAATAAAGAGATATTCTTGAAATAAACAATTCTTCATAGACCATAGCTATTCCATGAATCAAGTGGAAAGCTTGAAGGGAAATCTTCACCTCTCTGAGTCGGATCACATTCTATTGTTGTTAGAATCATGTGTATACATCATAAGATCAATCTCTACCACAAATTATAAAGTTTGTATGTCTAGATGGGGGTATTTACATAATTTACATGGTTGGGATTAAAATAAAGGTTTTCATCGCCTAAGGTTAGGGTTTCGATGTACGGTTTAGATTTTGAAAATTCTAATTTATTCAATAAATAATAATATTATTAATAATAAAAATAATAATAACTAGTAGTAATAATAATAAAAATATATAATAATATAATAATCACTAATTATTATTATTATAATAGAAATAATGATCTAATTAATATTCATTGTTAATATAATAATAATAATAATATTGATTCAAAAATTAAGAAATTTTGTCTTACCTCTTATTGTACTTATTGTGGTGGGCCGAAATCAACCCATCCATATCCAACTTGCTTGAACTTGTCAGTCGGCGAGTCAATTAAGTCAAACTCCTCTCTCTCTCTCTCTCTCTCTCTCTCTCTCTCTCTCTCTCTCTCTCTTCTCTTTATGTCTTTTTTCTTTCTTTCTTTCTTCTTCTTATTCTTCTTCTTCTTTCTTTCCACATCTAATAAGGATCATTCGACTAGAAACAAGTGTTGGACACAACCCAAATAGACAGTGTGACTCACTGCCTTAGCGAGTTGCACTCAACTCATCACTCGTCTCTCTCGATTCTCCCATTTGAAGGCATCGAAGACCACTTGATGGTATTGGGGCATGTAAACTATCTAGCAACATTTTAACTGAAAATCTCCAGTTTCTCGATGTCATCGAGGACCGGCTCGATACTATTGGTAAAGTCATTTTATTCTATTTTCACCATTGGAGCTCAAACCTTTTGTAAAGAATATTATGCTCTTGGACATTTAAACGGGTTTTTTGTGCAATAAAAGCTCAAGTGATTCTATGTTCATATCCATCATCTTAAGCCTCTACACCAATGAGTTCCACGTCATCTTCTTTAATATTAACACTCTAATGAGGATTTCAACCTTCACTTTAAAGATGAACTTAAATTTTACTATTTTTTGGATATTAGATCCAGCCTTATTGGTATATCATTTGTCTAAATTCTCTACAAAACCCATCTAGGCGAATTCCTTAGTATTATAATATTTTCATGTGTTATAGGGGATTTAACTAATCTTGTATCACTTTGGTAATCTCAATGGAGCATCGCATGCAATGTGTTTAATCTTGGAGTTGAAGCATTGATAAGCATCGACATTAACGATCGGGGGAGAAAAGGGGGAGTCGATTCAAGCATGGGAGAGCTTTGAAGAAGTAGCCAAAGAAAGCACTACAAAGGGGTTCAATCTGACAAGTGTCAATTGTAGAGTCCATTCACACTCCTTCCTTGTGTAGAATTAAATGTAGAGTTTGTAACCCAAACTCGCATAGGTTCTTACATAGGACCTTATCTTCACCAACATGAGTGAGTATGCATATAAGTCCCTATGTAGGCTATAGGCACGGGTATATATGTGGGTAAGTCCTTGTGTAGGCCACCAACACGGGTGTGTACGTGGTAAGTCTTTATGTAGGTCATCGACATAGGTGAGTATGTGGTAAGTCCTTATTTAGGCCTCCAACAAAAGTGTACGCTTGTATAAGTTAGAGGTGAACCTGATTTAAAACTTTTGATAGTGAATATCGGTACACTCAAGGAGAGTTCGTCCACCAAGAGTGAAGTAGGAAAACTGAACCACTATACATGCTTGTGTTTGCGATAGTGAATTGTGTACATTTCTAATTATGCATATTTGATTGATTAGTTAAATTATTTGAATGCATGTATGTTGGCACTTAACTTACCAAGCACACACAAGTTCACAATCATTTATAGACTAGTTGCTTGAATTGATATATCATTTGTAGTCTGTGTAATTAGACCCACTATTGGCTTGAAAGCCTTAGTGTTAATTTGGCTTACTTAATTTAATTAGTAAATTAGTTTAATTAAGCAATGGTGTTTTAATTGGCATAAAAGCACTGGTATTTTAATTGACATAATTTTTAATTAGTCCTACTCACCCCCCACTAGAACATAGTCATTCATTCATTAGCTCCGCTAGGCTTCTGCAATAGCTTATGTGGCCCACCACCTTGCGTAGTTTCATTTCCTCCATGTCCAATAGTGGCTGGACTCAACCCGACTCAACTTAAGACTTGATTTTGTGTTAAGTTAGCGGGTTAGTATCTCCCACTCCTTCGTTTCTCTCTTTTCTCACCGTTTTCTTTATTATTCTTTTTTTTTTTTAATTTGATTTGATGCATGGTTCTTTAAATATATAGGGTTTATATAGTCCATGCCCCCTCTTAGAACTTTCGCAAAGCCTTATGCGTAAGGGGCATGCTAAGTTGATGCGGGGTTGAGTCACGGGCACTACTTGAGCTATGTTACCCCGAGGGGTTTCGATTACTGCATCTAATGACAACACATGATCCTTATTTTTTATTTTAAAAAAAGGTGATGTTACGATCATCAGATGAACCACAAAGTGGAAGAACTAGATTTTTCGATCATTGATTGTAAGAGATCCTTATAGACACCCCATTATCAAATATAAGACTACTTGGTTTTGTGGGCCCCTTGATCAGAGTGAGTACAAGGCTTAAAACATGTCAAATATGCACGCTAGTTGACGGTCCAGATTGAGCCAGGGTCGACCAATAGCTGAGTGTTGGCTATGCATAAAGGAGATAGTGCTACTGCTAGTTTTGTGCAGATCTAACATCCACACCACTGGTTGCAAGATTGCAAGTCCTAGGCACAAAGTTGGCACTGCTAGAACCGACATTGCACAAAACTGACCTTGCCTCCATCGGTTGCGATTTTTTTTCCCATACCCAACCTCCTCTCGACTAGATGTGGGTTTGGTTGCTTGACTTCTATGATGGATAATCCTTGATTTACACCAATTTACACTCTTTCTCAGCTTGCATGAGCCTTACTTTCAAATAAAGCTATAATTTAAATAGTGTGCTAAACCATTCCATGCTTTACACTTTAGCTTGGTTTGCACGAGTCTCGCTTTCAGATGAAGTTACAACTCGACAAAACTATACCTGTTTAAATCCTAGCCACGTCTCCCTCTGAAAATGCTTATAAAAGTAGGTTTCACCCTCACAACTACCCACAAAAGAGAGCCCCAAAGCCTAAAGAGAATTATGTTCCTAAGATTTTGACATAGAGACAGAGACTCTGACTCTCCATTCCCTCGATCTCTTCTATTATATTTCAACTTCAAAGCCAACATCATATTCTTGATCTATCATTTTTCAGTTTGTATATTCCAACCCCACTGCTTTGAACACCTAAGGTAGTAGGATCTGCTCTGACATCACGTAAAGTACGCTCTACAGTTGCCTCTCTCGAGGATCTTCTATATCAAAATACGTTACTTAAATTAGTAACCGAAAACTCTATGTTCTTTTTCTTTTTCGTACTTTTGTCAAAAACTATTTTTCTATTATTATCATTTTTTTTTTGAGTTTATATTTTGTAGTTTTAATATCTAAAGCTTAGTATTTCATTGGAAGTTTCTTGAATCTCCTTTTGAAAGGGTACAGTCTGGAAAAGTAGAGACTGTTTTTTACATGAGTGGTAAAAGAGTATCTTGCTAACTTATTCATTTTCTATAATTGAGGCCCTTTCCCAGTATTCATGGCGCAGATCAATCCAGGAGTCACTCGGGTTATTGCAAACCAAGTGTATACTCCCGAGGCTCAACGTCTGAGGACACGAGCATGCTGCATGAGGGGTTATGAATGATATAAGTATAGTTATTAGCTTTTCTTCTAAATCCCTCCATAAGGTTCGGGTATGGAAGTCTTAGCAATGGATTTCACTAGCATATACTATTTTCTAGGTTTGCGAAAGACATGCTCTATGGCTTGCCAGGTATCTAGATCTTGTCACATCAAAAATCTAAGTAAGCTATATTTATATATCTATCACCATATATATATATATATATATATATATATATATATATATATATATATATATATATATATATATATATATATATATATTTCCACCATTGGACTCATGTAACCATAAGATGGTTCGACCCAGATGCCCAATGGACAACCTAGTGGAAAGTTTTCTTGAGTGTTGACAATCCTGCAGTTGGAGGTTCTTGGTGGAGAATATGAAGGCCTTTCATGGAAGATTTGAGATGGTTACATTTTTCTTCCAGTTAACTCTTGTTGATGGTCTAGATTTACCATGTGAAGCTTCTGAATGCAAGAAATCAGAGCTTTACACACATTTGGCTTGTGGTTCACGAGAATTCTCACTTCGTATGGACAAATGTTATTATGTGAAAAATGGCACGAGAAACAGTTCAAATATGGTCCTCTTCGAATGGATTTTAAAGATGGAGATGGAAGTGGGCTCCACTAATTAAATGGTAAGGATTTTACTTTGTTTGCACTATTGGAGTTTTCGTTCGAGTGAGTCGAAAAAGAAGAACGTATCATGGTTTTTTTTAAAAAAAAATACATAATCCAAGTTAATATGGTTCAACGGCTTTGATTACTTGTGTTAATGGCTAAGATTTTATGAGAATCATTCTCTTGGATTAAAAAATGAATCCTTCTTCGAAAAGGATACAACAATGAAAGTTTTTGTTTAAAACAGGCTTGCGAATGATGGTTGTCTTCTGGATTAGGTGGGGTTCACTGTGTTGTTTACGAGAAAATCCACTCCATTCACTAGTTTTGCAAAATCATGTAAGGCATGACTTTAAAGATGAGGCAAATCCAAAGCTCAGGTGGGCCACACAACAAGAAACATTGGAGGAATATGCCTACAGTCAAAATCTTCGTGGAAGATATTTGATAAATTATTTGGACCATCCAATGGATCCCACTACTTCAGATGATTCATATTACTCCACTGGACGGTTAGGATTTAATTATTTGAAGGGGTTAGATTTGTAAATTTTGAGAAAAATAGAAAAAAATCCATTCAAAGTTGGTTTGCACATTGGAACTAAAGCTAACTTAGTGTTTACATGTTTTCAAATTTGCAATACGCATTGCCAGCTGAGACATGTGAATTGATTTGCACTTGTGATCACTCTCGCGTAGTGGCGATGACCATGCCGAGATTATCAGACACGTTTAGCATGACCCTAAGGTATAAATATGAATCATTTCTATAGGAACAAGTATACAATATTTAACACTCTCACCCAACTCTACACGACTTAAACCCTTTTCTAGCCTAACTTTGGCATTGGAGGGTCCCCTGCTCTAGCTAGGGTCTCCTTTGTCTTCCATTTGTGCAGGACCTAGGTTCGCTCTGAGCACATAGAGCTCGGCGGAGGGTGATCCAAATTTTAGCATCAATATTTTGGTATCGTCTGTGGGAAATCAAACAAAAAGACGAAAAAGCTTTACTAGAAATGGTGAGAGGAAAGAAGAAAGCGCTCCCAGTAACAACTATAGAACCTGAGTCGAGCGGGCAACCTCACTCATCTTCTCTACTGCATACCGAGTCGGCTCCAACAGGGCCGTCTCAGTGGACCCGAAGTCGAGGAGGTAAATACAGGGCCTTGAAGAGTGAGGTACATATGTTAAGGGAGGAGATCAATCAGATGAAAGAACAGTAGGGACAACAGCCGCCTCTCAATCCAGAAGAAATGGCCCCGGTGGCTAAGTGTAACACCCTGAAAATCGGGGGTCGTGTATAAACTCAACTCCCGAGTTCCAGACCGTCACTTATGCAACAAAAATGGTTATGATTCAATGTTGTCTGATTTAAAGCATTCACATGAGTAAAAGTATACCAAAACTGCAATTCATACTTCAGATCTAGTGATAAAAGCAAGCGGAAGACTAAACAATGTATATATCACTGTATAAAAACAAAGTAATCTCATCTGTCTCCAAAGTATGACTACATCTCTGAGTCTCATGTACATATACATATCAAAAGAATAATGTTCAAAAAGAAAGTCCCACTGATGCCCCCTCGATCCAGGTCACCTACGGGAAGCCGTCATGATACTGCATATACGAGAACTCATCATGGTCCTCGTCGATCTCTGGCTCCACCTCCTGAATCTCGTCCTCACCTGCAGCTACAACAGGGTCTGGTGGGTGTTGCAAACACCATCCCGTAACGTGGGAATGAGTGATCAACTCAGTGGAATCATAGAGTAAAGATTAGCATGTTCACAATTCAATCACGCGATAATAGTAAAGCAGTAAATCAGACAAATCCTAATACTGTTATTAATGCAGGATTATATGACGTGATGTATGCCCTCACCGACGATCACCCTCATGCGGCAACATCTTACGACCGCGGCATGCCACACTCCCTAGAGTGCTCCACATCTTCCAGGCACATGCAATGCTATGGTGATATGATTTTCAAGTTGTTATTAGTCCATTCAAACAGCAGGATTGGGAAACTAAGGTACTTCCCTTGTATCAATCCCAACACAGATCCTGTCTAGGGTCGTCACTCCTAGTAATCTCATACGATGTATGTTTCGTAGGTCACTGCAAGGGCTGCCAGGGCTGTTGCTTGCACTCGTTGCACCGCTCCCCCATCACCTTATCAATACAAGCCTACCGTACTCTACTGCAACGAAAGGGTCGTCGCCTCCCGTGGACTCAGAATACGCTCGCGGTCACTACAAAGGGCTCGTCGCCTGATCAGTGTAGGCCGACAGCTAGAATATAGTGTCCCATACCACCATAATCTGCTCACGAGTCAAGGTGCTCACTGGTCACTACGGGGAGGTTTGTGGCCCCAGCGTAGGCCGACAGCTCGACCACGGTGTCCCATACCACCATGCCCGGCTCATGAGTCTTCGTGGATCAAGGTACCACGGTTAATAGGGTTTACAATGGTAAGTTCAGTACCCTAGGTTCAAGCAGTTATGATACATATAAGGTGAACAAACATCGGCCAGTCGGGTTACTTGACGGGCTCGACTAGTGCGATCGCATCTCAAGTTAAACGACATGAAGTGCGTAAAACACTTCGCGTGGCCTAACCATTGCCGCCAACTCTCAACACGAATCACGTTCATCGACGCGTCGTTCGTGGCTATGACCAGTCAGCCACGAATTCGCTCGGTTACCGACTGCCTGGACTAAGTCAAGTCCCACACATCTATGGAATTACATTAACACTATATACAAAGGTATTGGAATTGAAATATATCATGTGAGCATGTTAGCACATGTTAAAACATTCAACTTAAGCAAATCTTCAAGGCATACTTTCTATGCATATTCACCTTAAGCAAATCTTCAAAGCATACTTTCTATGCATGTAGTGCAATCATGCATAAGGTAAGCATGTAGGAAATCATTTAGGTCAGCATTTTAATCATGAAACCAATCTCAAACTACTGCATAACATCATTCAATACAATACATACTAATACAAGCATTTATACAAACACATACACTACACACTTAAGTCCACATATAGTATGTCGACCCAAAGTGCGCAACTTGGCGAATCTCTTCACCAAACTGATTATGCAAGCATTCCTAACTCTCTAATGCGGCGACAAACCATGTCAATCACGTCAGCAAAATATGCATGTAGACCGCACTTCCTACAAATGACTAAAATGCCCTAAATCTCATATTCTTCGTTAATTTACGAAACAGGAAACGGAGAGCATGTTGTACATGTCAAACGGCGATGCCGTCGATAATCTACTATTAAACGACATTGAAAGCGTTGTAAACCGTCAATCAAAGCGTCTAAAATCCTCACCTAGTCTCTTACGGTCGCAGGATTTTGAACGGAGCGTGTACGCTTCGTCTACGGCGGTAGGAAAGCCTGATTTATGGATTATGTTAGCTAACATGTTATACATCTACGTAAACCCTAAATCAGCAAGTTTTTGGAATTATTTTATACCTGAAAAAGGGAAAAAATCACCAGCCAGGTGATTGGAAGGAAGTGCTGAAGCAGCAACTGTTGGTGGCTCGGAAGCGGGAAAAATCCCTTCTTCTCTTTCTCTCAAACTCTCTCTCCTTTTGCTAGGGTTTGGTGATTTTCGGATGGAAGGAAGAAATGAGGGTTTCAACCCCTTTTATAAGCTTAAAATTGTCGAAAATAGGCTCCGGGACGAAGTTTACTTGGTGCCTATCCATTTCGGGGCTGTTTCGGTCCAAAAACTACTTTCTGGTGGTCCCCTGGTCGATTGCGATCAGACTTAAGCTCATGTGTACCAGATGCACCTCGTATTAAGTTTTCAGTCTGGCAGGGTTCGCAGATCGCACGTGGCGGACCAGTTTCAGTTCAGCGGTCACCGCACATAGATCAGGGCTGAAAGTCTCATGATAATAAATAGAAATTTTTCCTAATCCGAGGGTGTAATCTGGATGAATTCTGACAGTCAGAACGCTCAATACTGACGCGTCAAGTCGTGTGCCAGATTTGAATTTGAAATTCCAAATTCGTCCCTATTCGCGGTCGCTTCAGTCCGGGTTCAACGAAATAGTCTGTGATTATCGGTTTGACTTGATTTTCGAGATGATTGTCAAGTCCAGCTGGGCGGTTCTAACGGTCTAAGATAGGAGGTATCGGACCTTCGACGCGTGGTCTAAATCCAATACAAAATTTCAATATGGTCCAGAGAACAAACCTGCTTAGAGTTTGATCCGAGGTTATAGAGTATTGTAGAGTTGTCTGTTCTACTCGATTTGGGTCTTGTATAACGTATTTAAAGTGATCAGGGACTATTTCCCAACTACTCTAGTGTTGCGCTAGCTAACTTACGTTTAATTTCCATGGAAAATATTTCTACGCGATTTCGGGTCAAATCGGTACTCGAACCCAAGTATGGATTTTTCACGGGCGTTACACTAAGGAAGAGCCGTCGCATGTGAGTTCCTAAGCTAGAGCATCTCAGAACTTGTCTGCTCGAGCCCTGGATCCTACACGACATGTAGAACCAACCTACGTATCTGCGACCTCAACGCTAGCCCCGACTAACCTCCACCACGAGCTGGAGAGGAGAAGAAGGGGCAAAACTCTTGAAGTTGAAGTTCCTCAGGAGACTGCGGTGGAAAATCGGAACCCATGGGAAGCTCAGCTTAACAAGCTCCAGAATAAGATCAAGACCCTGCAGAGCAGTGGAACTAGCAGACCTCAGCTTCGACTGTAGCAGAAGTGATGATGGAAGAAACTGAACCTCCCTTCACCAGCGACGTTATGAGCATAGAAATGCCTCTGAGGTTCAAGATGCCCCCCATTACTCAATATTCAGAGTCCGGTGACCCCACATAGCACGTGGAATCCTGCCACTTGTGGATGCAGATTCAATCCGCCTCTGAGACGATGATGTGTCGAGCATTCTCGATAACTTTTCCTGGGGCCATAAAGAATTGGTATCGACAACTCAATCCGAGGTTGATCAACACCTTCGCCGAGATTAGTAGGTCATTCCTGACTCAGTTCATTGTCGGTAAGAAGAGTTGGAAGCCATCGACCCACTTGCTTACCCTCAAACAATAGAGCGAGGAGTTATTGAAAGACTACATCTCCTGTTTCAATGAGGAGGCCCTACAAATAGATGACTACTCTGACAAGATGGCACTATCCGCGATGATCAGCGGACTCGAGAAAGGGAGATTCCTATTTTTGATATGGAAGAGCCCACCTTCAACTCTTGGTGAACTCATCAGCCACACACAAAAGTATATGAATGTTGAGGAATTTTTCAGCTCACACAAGAGCAAGCAGACCTCCGAGCCCTCATCTAAAGGAAAGAGGTGGAGGGATGAAGTGCTGCAACACTCAGATAAAGGGAGGTCTAACGACAATACCTCCCGGGATAGGAGGCCAAGAAGGAGGCCAGAGAGCAAGTTCAGCTCGTACACTCCTCTCAACACGTCTCCAGAGCAGATCTTGTTGGACATCTGAGATCAGAGGCTACTGCATTGGCCGAGTTGCATGAAGATAGAGGCAGGTCAGCGGGACAAACGCAAATACTGCCACTTCCATTGCGACCACGGCCACAACACTAGCGACTGCATCGACTTAAAGGAAGAGATCGAGACCCTCATTCACAAGGGTCATCTGCACCAGTACATGAAGGAAGAGAGGAAGACCCGAAAGGATGGACAGCCCCTCAAAGCTGCGGATGAGGCTATGGAGATCCGAACGATCTATGGTGGCCCATCCGGTGGAGGAGATTCAAATCAGGCTCGTAAAGCCCACTCTAGGAGCGCCGACCCCGAGCACTACATCTACTTGGTTGAAAGGTCAAGGAAAGAGCTCCGAGTAAGCCCCTACAATGCCTCCGACCTATGAAGACTCCGCTACATGGATTCATTGAAGACAAGGTGATCGTCGAGGGTGCTATTTTCCTCTCAGTTACAACAAGAGAATGGCGGAACCAGGTGACTTTGCTAGTAGACTTCCTAGTGGTAAATGTACCATCAACACACAATGCCATCATGGGGCGGCCCTCTCGTAATGCCATAAGAGCGGTCGTGTCCATGTATCATCTGATGATGAAGTTCTCTGCCGAAGGAAGTGTCGGATATGTCCTAGGAGACCAGCATGAGGCACGAAGATGCTATTCGGTAGCAGTGAGAAAGGGCTATACAAAACAGACCCTCACAATAAACGTACTTGACCCCAGAGAAGACAGTCCTGTAGAGGACTCCCTCACTGAAGAAATTGTGACTGTCCCGCTCAAGGATGCCGATCCGAGGAGAACAATTCAGCTCGGGTCATCGTTGAATTCCAAGCAGCAGCCCAAATGCTGAATTTTCTTCGACAGCACAAGGACGTCTTCATATGGTCGCACAAAGACATGTCAGGCATCTCTCCAGAGATCATGGTCCACAAGCTGAATGTGGACCCAGAGCACAAACTAGTAAAACAGAGCATTCGAGCCTAAGAAGTACGAGCCAAAGCTGACAAGGTGTCAAAACTCCTTAGGGTGGATTTTATTGAGGAAGTTCACTACCCAGAATGGATCACTAATGTGGTCCTCGTGAAAAAGGCTAATGAAAAGTGGCGGGTTTGTGTGAATTACTCAGATCTGAACAGAGCCTGCCCTAAGGATAGCTTCCCCTACCTCAAATCGACCAGTTAGTCGACAATAAGGCCAGGCACAAGCTTCTTACCTTTATGGATGCATATCCCGGTTACAACCAGATAACAATGTACCCCCTAGACATGCAGAAGATGACTTTTGTCATGGACAAGAGACACTACTATTACCGGGTCATGCCCTTTGGCCTGAAGAATGCTGGGGCGACATATCAGGGGCTGGTGCTGGTACTTATGCTGGTGCTTGTACTGTAACCACCTCGGACACAGCTGGCTCTACTGCGGTGGGCTCGGCCGTAAGAGCAAGAGTCTTCTTCTTCCGGGCTGTAATCTTGACCCAAGACTCTAGCGGTGATGCCATGATGATGTTGAGAGAAGGACACACTGCTGCCCCCCTCTTCCTTTTCCAACTCGATGCCTGTAACGTCCTAAAAATCGGGGGTCGAGCAAAGCTCAGCTCCCAAGTTTCAAAACATCACTTATGCAACATATTTAATGATGATTGTATGCTGTCTGTATGAGTGCATAAAACATGAATTAGATTAAGCCAAATCAACATAACATAAATCAGGACAGTTGTAATATGTAAGCGGAAGACTGAAATGAATATATAAACCAGTATAGGTCCCTAGAGCGTGTATGCGTTACCAGGTTAACATGTTATCAATTCAATCAAGTAGTAATGATAAAGTAGTACAATCAAACATCCCTAAGTATTCTAATTAATGCAGGAATGGTATGTATAAATAATGCATGCCCTCGCCTGCACTCCCTCTGCGATCTTTGTCTCATAGTCGAGCATGTCAATTACTTCCTCAGTGCTCTGCCCAACGCCAAACGACACATGTAATACGGTGCATGAACGCGATTACCAAGTTCTTATTAGTCCTTTTCATACAGCAGGATTGGAAAGCTAAGGTACCTCCCTTATATCGATCCCTAAACAATGATCCATCCTAGGGTCATCAATTCTAGCAAATCTCAAACAATGTTATAGTTCTAGGTCGCTGCAAATGGCTCGTCACCTGATCAATGCAGGCCTAGTTATACCCTAATTACTAGGAAAAGGCTCGTTGTCTTAACGCAATTTCAGGGTATGCTCGAAGTCACTACAAGGGGCTCGTCACCTGATCAGTATAGGCTGACAGCTCGAATACAGTGTCCCATACCTCCGTATTCAGCTCACGAGTCTAGGTTGCTCAATGGTCACTACGGGTGGGTTCGTCACCCCAGCGTAGGCCGACAGCTTGATCACGGTGTCCCATACCACCATGTCCGGCTCATGAGTCTTAGCGGATCGAGGTACCAAGGTTTACAGGGTTTTTGTAACATCCCAAAAATCGGGGGGTCGAGCAAAAACCCAACTCCCGAGTTCCAAAATGTTATTTATGCAACATAGATGTGTATGATTGAATGTTGTCTGTGATAATGTATTAAACATGAGTGAGATTGAGCTAAAACAGCATATCACGCTCCAGAGACGGTTAAATTTACAAGCGAAAGACTGTGATAGTATGTATAACATATATAAACTGTTGTATGTCTCCAGAGTATGAATATGTTACCAGGTTATCTACATACATGTATACTCCAAAAGTAAACCAAAAGGATATACATGAGTGTTCTAAAAATATAAAATGACAAGTGTCAAGGTATCTAATCAACCTCCCTGTAATCCCGTCAATCAGAACACACATAAAGGAGGAATCCTCCTCATCATCATCAAGTCCAGCTCTGCCTCGCAGGCCGCGCCATCATCTGCAATCACAATAGGGACTGGTGGGTGTCCGGAAACACCATCCCGTAACGTGGGAGTGAGTGATCAACTCAGTGGGATAAGAGAGTAAAGATTAACATGTTCTCAAATCAATCATGTGATAATAGTAAAGCAGTAAATCAGACAATCCTAATACTGTTATTAATGCAATATGACATGACGTGATGTATGCCCTCATCGACGATCTTCCTCATACGGCACCATCTTACGACCGCAGCATGCAATCGACCCTCAAGTGCTCCACATCTTCCAGGCACATGCAATGTTATGATGATATGATTTTTGAGTTGTTATTAGTCCATTCAAACAGCAGGATTGGGAATCTAAGGTACTTCCCTTATATCAATCCCAACACATATCCTGTCTAGGGTCGTCACTCCTAGTAATCTCATACGAGGTATATTTTGTAGGTCGCTGTAAGGGCTGTCAGGGCTGTTGCTCGCACTCGTTGCACCGCTCCCCCATCACCTTATCAATACAGGCTTACTGTACTCTATGCTACGGAAGGGTCGTCGCCTCCTGTAGACTCAGAATACGCTCGCGGTCACTACAAAGGACTCGTCACCTGATCAGTGTAGGCCGACAGTAAGAATATAGTGTCTCATACCACCATAATCTGCTCACGAGACATAGGTGCTCACTGGTCACTACGGGGAGGTTTGTGGCCCCAGCGTAGCCGACAGCTCGACCACGGTGTCCCATACCACCATGCCCGGCTCATGAGTCTTCGTGGATCAAGGTACCATGGTTAACAGGGTTTACAATGGTAAGTTCAGTACCCTAGGTTCAAGCAGTTATGACTCATGTAGGGTGAACATACAACGGTCAGTCGGGTTACTTGACGGGCTCGACTAGCACGAGCACATCGCAAGTCGAACGACATGAAGTGCGTGAAACACTTCGCGTGGCCTAACCACTGCCGCCAACTCCAAACACGACTCGCGTTCATCGATGCGTCCTTCATGGCAAATACCAGCTAGCCACGAATTTTCTCTGTTACCGACTGCCTGCACTAAGTATAGTCCTAAACAATTATGAATCTACATCAGCAATCAGGTAAGAGTATTAGAAATGGAATACAAACATGTGAGCATGTTAACACATGTTATAACGTACAACTTAAGTAAATCATCTTGCACATGTCTTTCACACATATAATGAAATTATGCATAACACCAACATATAGGAAATCATCTCCATCAGCATATTAATTGAGAATTCAATCTCAAACTAAATCATAAGGAAATCATCAAGCACATGTTATAACATACCACTTAAGTGAAACATCAAGCATATGCATTTCATACATATAATGAAATCATGCATATAGCTAACATGTAGGAAATCATTTACATCAGCATATTAATTGAGAAATCAATCTCAAACTAATTCATAACACCATTTAATTCAATATATACTAATACAAGCATTTATACAAGCACTTGCACTACACACTTAAGTCTACATATAGTATGTCGACCCGAAGTGCGCATTTAGGCGAATCTCTTCGCCAAACTAATTATGCACGTATTCCTAACATTCTAATGCGACAATAAACCATGTCAATCACATTAGTAAAATATGAATGAAAACAGTACTTCCTACAAATGACTAAAATGCCCTAAATCTCATATTCTTCATCTGCTTGCGAAACAGGAAACGGACACATTTTGTACATGTCAAACGGCGTTGCCGTCGATAATCTACTATTAAACGACATTGAAAGCGTTGAAAACAGTCAATCAAAGCGTCTAATATCCGCACCTTTTCTCTTTTAGGTATGTGAATTCGAATGGAGCATATACGCTTCGTATACGGCGATCAGGCGACCTAATACACAAGTTCTATCAGCTAACATGCTATGAATCCTAGTGAACCTCAAATCAGCAACTTCTAGGGTATTTTCTTACCTGAAAATGTGGAGAAATCACTGAGAAAGTGATTGGAGTGCTTCGCCTAAGCACGTGCAGCAGCAGCAGCAGGTGGCAGGAAAATCCCTCCCACCTTCTCTCACAAACTCTCACCTTTTCTCTCTCCCAATCTAGGGTTTTTCTCAAATTCGGATGGGAGAGAGGAGTGAGGGTTTCAACTCCTTTTATAAGCACAAAAATGCCCAAAATAGGCTCAGGAACAAAGTTCACTTGAGGTTTATCCAAATCGGGGCTGTTTCAGTCCAAAAGAGCATTTCTGAAGGTCCCCAGGCCAAATGCAATCGGACTTAAGCTCATGCATATTAGATCTAACATACATCAAGTTTTCAGTCCGGCAGGGTTCGCAGATCGCACGTGGCGGTCCAGTTTCAGTTCAGCGGTCACCGCACGTAGATCAGGTCTACAATTCTCATGATATGAAATAGAAATTTTTCCTGATCCGAGGGTGTAATTTGGCTGAATTCTGACGGTCAGAACGCTTAATACTGAAGCGTCAAGTTGTTTGCCAGATTTGAATTTCAAATTCCAAGTCCAACCCTATTCTCACTCTCTTCGGTCCAGGCTCAATGAAATAGCCCGTGAATATCAGTTGGACTTGATTTTCGAAATGATTGTCAAGTCCAGCTAGGCGGTTCTAACGGTCTAAGATAGCAGGTATCGGACTTTCGACACGCGGTCTAGATCCAATACAAAGTTTCAAAGTGGTCCAGAGAACAAACCAGTTTAGAGTTTGATCTGAGGTTTTAGAGTATCATAGCACCATGAATTCTACAAGTTTTGGGTCTTGTAGAACGTATTTAAAGCGATCAGGGACTATTTCCCAGCTACTCTAGCGTTGCGCTAGCTAACTTATGCTTAGTTTCTAAAGAAATTAATCCTAAGTGGTTTCTTTGGCTATGGAATTGGGTTCTGAGCGATTTCCCAGGTGTTTTAGTTAACCCTTTACCTAAGGACGTCTAATCCCACGTTGGCCAAAATCCGGGGTGTTACAGTTTTCACTGGTGAGTTTGGTACCTTAGATTTAAGTAGTAATGTCCAAACATGGTGAACAAACATTGGGCCAATCGGGTTAATTGATGAGCTCGACTAGCACGAGCGCACGTTGAGTTGATCGACATGAAGTGCGTAAGCACTCCGTGTGGCCTAACCACTGCCGACCTCCCAAGTACGGCTCAGATTCATCGAACACGTCCTATGTAGCAAAGACAACCTCAGCCACCAAAGCAGAGCCTATTACCGATTGCCTGGACTATAACATAGTCCTAACCACGTTCAATTTCAACAAATAATCATATGAGATAGCCAAAGCAGTAATGAAATCATTTGAGCATTTTATGGAATACAAGTTAAACGTGGATTCACACATATGCATTCCATAAATAAAACAGACATTATAATACAAGGTACATGGACGAAATCATACACATAATTAAGGTAGTTGAGAATCATATCTCAACACACACATAAAGTACAATTTACTTAATACTAGCTCATTCAGATATTTTTACAAACACTTAAACTACACATTCCAACATACATGATGTATGTTGGTTATATTACATATTAGGGCAACTCGTTTCGCCAAGGAATTGGCACCAATGCAACAAGCTTATATGCACGACAGATAATCATGTCAACCACAATTTCAAAATCTATACGTGTTCAAGTATTTCAACAAATACATAGAATACACTATACTTGACATAACTCATATGTATTCGTAAAGCGAAACAAACACACGTTTAGCATGTGAAATGACACCCACGTCAGTAATAGATCATTAACCGACATTGAAAGCCTTAAAACCATAACTTAAATGTATATCGTCCGCACCTTACACCGGTAGACGCATAATAGATTCGTTTTAGACATTTAGTCTTTGTCAACGATAGATTGACAACCTATAGCATGAGTTAGGTTAGCTATTTCGTAACTTACACCTTCTAAAACCCTAAAGCAGATTAGGGTTAGGTTTTCTTACCTAAGAACGGGATCAGTATCGCCTATATAACGATACAGGAGGGGTGGTAAAGCACGTGGAGTAGCGGGGATCGAATCCCAGGAGTAACTCCAACTCTAGCTCACACTTTCTCTCTCTTTCCTTCTCTTTCTTCTCTTCTCTCTCTTAGGGTTTAGGGAATTTGTATGAAGTGAGAGAGCGAGGGTTTTAAGACCTTATATAGGCCCAAAACTGATGGGAATGGCCCCAGGGCCGAGGTATACTTAGGTTATAGCCAAATCGGGTCTATTTCGATCCAACGGAGCATTTCTGAAGGCCCCTATGCTAAATGCGATTGGACTTAAGCTCCCTGACATTGGATCCAGGTCAAGTTAAATTTTCACTCCGATCAAATTTACTGATCGCCCGTGGCGGACCAGTTTCAATTCGACGGTCACCGGCATTCGATCAGGACCACAAATATATTACCATGTATGGAAAATTTTTCCTGATTCAAGGGCATAATTGGGTTAAATTCTGATGGTCTGAATCTTTATATTTGGCCCGCAAGTGACATGACTCAGATTACTTAAATTCAGATTTATTTTCTAAAGATATTTACGTTTCTCACACACTACGCTCCGGACTCAAGTAAATAGTCCCAGGACACCATCTGAACTTAATTTTTGAGGTGATTGTCAAGTTCAACTAGGCGGTCATAATCGTATAGTTTCGTAGCTATCGAACTTTCGACGTGCGGTCTAGGTTTGATAGCAACTGGGTTTAGAGATTGATCCTAGATTTTAGAGTAATGTAGCATTAACGATTTCATTAGTTTTGGGTCTTACATATTGTATTTAAAGTAATTAGTACTAATTTCACAGGTAATATAGTTTAACACTTGGTTAATTTCATCTAATTTCTAAAGGATTTAGTCTTGAGTGATTTCTGCCTGAGGTGGTACTCAGGTCTTTGTACGAATTTTTTCGAGATGTTACAATGCCTCAGCCATTCCTGATCAACAAAAACTCAAGTCAGGTCTGTCTACTAAGGGAAATCAGCATAAAATGTGAAGTCGTGAGGCTTACCTAAGGCAGCAGGGAAAGGTTGAAATCTGCAGGAACTGGACGAAGCGAGGTTGTTCGGGCTGATGAGGGAATGTCAGATGCGATCCTCCTTTTTGAGCAGCCGAGCCCTAGTTATCTGAGCTCGGAGGAGAGAGGATAGTTCTGGCGAACCTCTCAGGTAATCTACAAGCAAGAAATAGGAAACAGGGTCAGAATAAAGAACGAGTAGAGAAAATAAGAAGATAGTTCAAATCTACATAAGTCTACCTGGGATAGAAAACTTTGTGGGTACTCTGACCCGCAGCCGTCCGATCTCGGATGCTGGGGCCTCCCATTCTCCCGAGGCCGAAAACCATTTCCCCTTCCAATCTTTGTTGGAAGAGGGGAGCTTGGCGATGAGGCCTGGAGTATACTGGGCTCTTGTGGAGAAGTAGTACTAGCATGTCTCGGCTGAGTCGTGCTTGGCCTGGTACATGGCTAGGAACTCGTTCGGCGACAACTCCTGACTCTTCAGCTTTCACCAGATGATGAAGGACGACACCAGGATACGCCATGCATTTGGGACGAGCTGACCCAGAGTCAGCCTCAGCTGCACCATCAACGCGCGAACAAAGGGATGAAGAGGGAACTGAAGTTTGCATTGGAGGGCACAAACGAAGACTGCCACTTCTCCATGAGATGGGTCTCCAGGTGCATCAAGGGCAGAAGGTGTCCTGATGTGCACAGAGTTGAGCCATCTGGGACTAAACTAGAATTGAGCCCCCTTGAACTTTAGCTTCAGATCTGCCTCCCAAGGGCCCAACCAATGCTCTTCTAGTAGGATCTCGATGTACCCTCCTTGATCCTTTGGTTCAGCCCTTGGACATTGCACCAGTGCTCTTCTTGGGCGGAGGGTAGAGCGGAACGACTTCGAGAAGACCCTCCAAGCTCTTGCACGTAGAGTCTGTACTCTCAAGCTCGGACCCGTTTTCAACTTCGTGGACCTCATCCGAGTTGTTCGACATAGTGAAAGTAAAATTGAAGTGAGAGGC
Source organism: Magnolia kwangsiensis (assembly GCA_037074715.1). Lineage (NCBI taxonomy): Eukaryota > Viridiplantae > Streptophyta > Magnoliopsida > Magnoliales > Magnoliaceae > Magnolia > Magnolia kwangsiensis. Next base: position 23,349,470 of record CM073579.1, read on the forward strand.
AGCGAAAGACTCACAGAGTTCCAGACGATCTTCTCCGGGCAGAATCCTCGGCAAATGATTCTTTGAGCAGACTACATTCCAGTAGGCAGAATCCTTTTTTCAGCAATAGTAGGTTTCAAACAAAAGAAGAAAACTCAAATGAACTTAAATGTAAGAGGGTTTGAATGGAAGAGCCTTAGGACTCTTATAGCCCAGGCCAACTGTCCATAATCATGATGGACAACTGCCTTTAAAGCCGAAGCGACTCGGATCCGAGTTGCACTGTATACGTGGCGACTCACAATATGCCCAGCCTAACGTCCTCCGAGCCATGTGCAGTCAACATTCAATGTGTTGACACCTCTTCACATTTCAAAGTCCACGTGGCGTCACCTGATTCACTTAGTCGAACCGTCACAATGCTTTTGGCCACGTGTACGACGCCCAACGGCTCGAGAATAGGAAACAGCTGCCGCCGTATAGTGTACGGATCTCGAAGAACATCATTGCAACGCTTCGCTTAAGCTTATCATCATAAGAAGAGAAACAGTTCGCTTCCCCAAGTCTTTTATTCTCTAAGTCCGAGCTTGGACTTAGAGAGTAGGGGGCTTCTGTTATGGGTGAATCTGAATCGAGCTGCATCGAGGTTAAACTTGGAGGCACGAATGAGAAAAGCCTCAGACTGATAGCATCTGACCCGAGCTGATTTCAAGGGCTCTTGTATAATTACAACACTGACCTGAGATTTGGAAGAAGTTGTCACACATTAGATGAGCAGGATCTCAGAACGGTAGCAATACATCCGAGCCAACCTACCTCCGAGTCCTTTTGCAAGAGTTCTCATGTCAACTCAGCATACAAAAGAGACCGTCACACACCCATCCAGTGTACCTCTGACCCAATCCTCTTTACTTAGCGTGTCAATAATTGACTCATCTTTGGGCTCAGATCGCCGAACAAAATCTGAGCCACAAGGTCAGCTTGGACGATAACTCAGTCATCAATGGCATTAATGGACAAAATCTAGTAACGCACGACAAGAGTAATGCCTAGGGCACGATCTCCGGATAAGGGCCGACGACTGCACACTCGTAGCTCTCGCGTAGTGGCAATAACCATGCTAAGATTATCGGACACGTTTAGCATGACCCTAAGGTATAAATATGAATCATTTCTACAGGAACAAGTATGTAATATTTAGTACTCTCACCCTACTCTATACAACTTAGACCTGGTTTCCTAGCCTGACTTTAACATCGGAGGGTCCCCTGCTCTAGCCAGGGTCTCCTTTGTCTTCCATTTGTGTAGGACCTAGGTTCGCTTCGAGCACACAGAGCTCGGTAAAGGGTGATCCAAATTTTAGCATGAACACTTACTATTTTTGGCTGAAAATCTTGCGCACTAGTAAACATCACGACCGTCTATAAATAGTAAGTTTACTATTTATAGTAAGTTGCGAATTCTAAGAGTTTTAGTTATAGTTTGATTCTGATTTCTCTCCCATTTCTTGGTATCCCTATTTAAAGGGTTGTGAACTCGTTTATTTCATTCATCAATCAATTTACAATTTTATAGAAATTATTTTCTACTTTCTTGTTCTTTTCCTCGTAGATTCAAGGAGTCTCAGTGAGGAGTCTAGAGAAGTTCCATGAATTCGGAACAATTATCCTTTTGAGGAAGACGGTGCTCGACTCACGTCCTCCCCTGCGTCAGTTGACATCACCAAGTTCTATGGGCCCCACCATGATGTATATGTTATGTCCACACCGTGATTGTAACAGTTTTATTACCCAACCCAGATTTGTAACGAGAGAGTTATGGTTGTTTTCATGGGTTCGGTGACCCATAATGATTGTTGGCAATCCACGGTGAAAATATTGATGATTCATAGTAAATATCGGTGATCCACAGTGAATATCGGCAATCCACACTAAATATTGGCAATCCACAATGAATATCGACAATCCACAATGAATATCGATGATCTACAATGAATATTAACAATCCACCATACAACATTCATCCATTACAACATTCTTCCATTACAAAAATTTATCAATTACAACATTCATTGCATTAATCTATTACAATATTCTTCCATTACAAAATTCATCCATTAGCATATTCTTCCATTATAAATTCATCCTTTACAGTTGCATTTTAATATGTATGCCCCACCTTATAATACTTTATGGATGTGATGAATGGATGATTGACATAAAATAATGTTATAATAGATGTATGTAGTAAAGTGGATCGTTGATATTTACATTGGATCACCAATTATATTAGTGATCTACACTGGGTATTGATGATCCATGGTGAATATCAACGATACATAGTGAATATCAATGATCCGTAGTGAATATAGGTGATCCGCCATATGACATTCATCAATTTCAATATTCTTCTGTTACAAATATTCATCCAATATAACATTCTACCATTTTAATTAATATTCTTCTATTACAAAAATCATCCATTATAGTATTCTTCCATTATAAAAAATCATCCATTATAATATTCTTCCATTACAAAAATTCATCAATTATAATATTCTTCCACACCATCCTCCCTTTCACAAACTCTCATCATTCATACCCAACCAAATTATATATAATAATAATTCAAAAAACAACTACAATGTATGACGCCAAATAAAGCAGAAGCGCTGAAAATTGACTTTCTTTATTAAAAAAATAAAATTTGAAAAACTACATATATAAAAGAAACGATATCTTAATATCTTAATTTGACCAATTTCGCACTGACTCATATCGAGAGATACAATTGGTCAAGGTTGTAACAGTCCCAGATAAATTCTCCCTCCACGAAACTGTTTTAACATCTCTTTACTCATAAAGGGCAAGTGTTATCGCAATAAGCTCTTTCCCCATGGTTAAGAGTATTTCAGCCTTTTCCAAACTTTCAGCTGCCAATAGTACTACGTATTGGGCCACTTGAAGCAAAATTCTGACTCCATGAAGACTATATTTTTAGTTATGCAAGACGACATTCTCTTCTGATTTGACGTCTCAATCTGTTCTCAAGACTAGAGAACCATTAGATAGAGTGAAGGACAGTATGATGTTATGTGTGGAGGGTATCTAAAGTGGCTTGTTTAGTATTATTTTCATTTTATATTTATCTCAGTTGTTCTTGGCAAGTTCAATGATTTTGATGCCATCATGTCATCAGAACGTAAAAGTGTTAAACCTTGCGGAATTCCCCAAGAATGGGTTGAACTAGTCGTAAAACGATGGTTATTTCATGCACAAGAGTGTCTGTAGTTTCAAAGGGTTAGAGTTATTGGAGATTTGCAGCAATCTCTCCATCCCTTCTCACAAGACATATAGTCAACAAATCTAACTCAAAGAGAGAAATCACGAAAAGTATTAGCCCTGCGAGCAGCATCAGAAGCCATAACAAAAGAGATTAATTTCTTCACGAAGATTAGAAAAGCTAAAAGGATGGGAATAAGGAGACTCGATGGTCTGCAATGCATTTAATGCATGTGATTCTTAGTACATGAAAGGATTTTGCCTCGCAAAAAGATATTGTAGTGTATGAAAGACAAAGTATTAGATTTAAATGTAATCACACCAATTCATCCAAAGACATTATCTATAGTGCATATTTACTATATGGACCGTGAATATTCATTATGGACCGCGGATGTTCATTGAGGACCATGGCTATTCACTGTGCACCGCAGATATTCATTGTAAATATCTATGGTCCATAATGCATATTAACGGTCCACTGTTAATATCCAGTCTACAATGAATATCAGCAGAGCATTGTTAATATCAGTGGTTCATAGTGAATATTAGTGGTCCACTATCAACATATGTGGTTCATAGTGAATATTAGTAGTCCATTGTTAATATTCGCGATCTAAAGTGAATATAAGTGGGCTACTGTTAATATTAGCATCAACAGTGAATATCAATGGGCCACTGTTAATATAAGCGTGAATATTAATAGTTGACTGTTATGATCCGTGGTCCACGGAGAATATCAGCGAGCCATTGTTAATATCAACAATTCACTGTTAATATCGCAATCCATAGTGAATATCAGTAGGCTCTGTTAATATCAGCGATCCATAGTGAATATTAATGACCCACTGTTAATATTCATGATCCATAGTGAATATCAGCATGTCACTATTAATATCAACGGTCCACAGTGAACAACCATGGTCCATATAGTCCCACCATTCATACAAACTAATAAAAAATGGGATCCCCACACTACTCTCCCTTTCAAAAACTCTCACTATTCGTACAACCAAAAAACTCTACAAAAACTATAAAGGGAACCACCACACCCTCACTTTCACAAACTCCTACTAGTCATAACCAACCAGACAAAAAACAAAAACAACTATAAAGGGAACCACTACATCATCCTCTCTTTCACAAACTCTCACCATTCATACCTACCAATTAAAAAAAAAAACTAAAAAAACTTACCTTTGGTCACCATAACTTCTACGTCGTAGATTATGGCCAGAAAACTTTAAAAAACACCATGGTTTTTTGTCTAGAGAGTGTTCCAAGCTTCAACGAACCTTCACGAGAGCTTGTCCAAAGTTTTTCATCCTCACCCGAAGATTGTAGTGTTCGACAGTACAACTAACAACCATCAAACAAGCTTCAGCTTTGTGTGTTCCTCGGAAGTGAAAAAAAAATAAAAATGGAAGAAGAAAAAGGAAACAGCCAAATAGGACTCGTGCAGCAAAGGTACCACGTTTTGAACCCAACCACATTTTATGTGGGGCTCACTGGGTTGTCATAATGTAAATCCAATCTATCCACACGCAAAAGATTTTAATTTCATGACATCGACTCAAATTTGAGGGTAAAATTCATCATAAATGGACTACAACAGAGGAAACCCTTCAGAATTAATGCATGACGTTAGTACAATTGTGAGTCATAGAGATCTTCAAATAGAAAAGTGAAAAAATTCTTTAATGGATTTAGTTGTCCGATTAAAATAAATGTATCGAATTACTTAAAAGGTTAGTTAAATCTCTATTTTTTGTGGGCCCACCCCACTTTTTCAAAAAATCTCTCTTCGTTGTATAAGAGCTCGCTGTGCGAGTAGTAGTTGTAGTAGATGGCCAATTTCATCCTTTTAAAAATGAAAACAGTACCAGTAGAAAAGATTAAGTTAAAAAACAAAAGAGAGACTCAAGTCAGCATGACGGGATATCACAAGACAATTGGACCCACATACATATAGAGTCATGCTCACTTATGCACCTTTGCATAGGTCTCATGTGCGTCTAATTTGAACAGTTCATGTGATGCAGAATCCCATGAAACCTTAAAGAAAAAAATTTCACCCCGATCTAAAACTCTAGTGGGCCATAGTAAAGAGAAATACAAATCAATTGAGGAAACTATTTTCATTATTCATGGGCCACCGAAGCTTTTGACAAAGTAAAAATTGAGACCATGTATGGATGAAAAGCTTTGATATTCAGAAAATCAACAATGTGAGCTCCGGTAAAATTTAGCCGGTTAACACCTAATCCATTAAGTTTTATAATGCATGTCAACCAACCACCGTACCATGCCAGGTAGTCAGAAGACTCCGAAGTCAAAAGCTTGCATTCCCTGACAGAGCAGGAAAGGGAATAGTCATATAAAACTCAGGCACGTAGAATACATTAACACAAGCTAAATTAAATAATTTTTGGAACCAATTCACTAATTAAATCAGATTGTTTGAATGACCCTAATCTCTAATTCGTGGACACTTATTTGTTCAAATAAAACCATTGGATATTTTTACTTTTACTGATCCAATAGATGTCCACCAATCTACAGTCAAATAATCAAATGTGTCATATGTTATATTCCATGATAGACTTACTTGTTTGCCACGTATGCAATTTTTAAGTTATTTTGAAGTGCCTGTGTATCATCCATCATACTCTGTCAGAGTATCAAAGTTTCTCTCAATGAAGAGAAATTTCCTACTGTACGACCCATTAATGGCCCACCAGTCATTTGAAGCCCACCTCTTTTTAACGCTTCCAAGAATACTTCTCTATGTACGGCCGACTTTTCAAAGGACCAAAATATCGCCGTCATTCATTCCTTCCTTCCGGAAGCCGATTGGCTGGTGTGCGAAGACGAGCGCTGACGCTCCTCGACATGGCCCCATAATGATGTATTTATTATATCTACACCGTTCATCCATATTTCGAGATCATTTCAGAGCATTATCGGAAAAAAAAAAAAAAAATCATTTTCAAAGATCAACTGGACCACACTACAAATAGCAACAGGAAACTTGATTTTCACTGTTAAAAATTTTATAGGGCCCACCACAACATTTATTTTCCATCCAATCTATTCATAAGGTTACAAAGACATGAATGAAGAGGAAAAAAAAATCATAATAATCCAAAACTTCTATAACCCATGAAAGAATTTCAATGGTAGACGTTCAATCCTCCACTACCTTTTACGGTGTAATCCACTTGATAGCTAAATTTGACTTATTTTTCATCTCAAGCCTTAATACGAGTTCGTCAAATAGATAAACAGTTTGGATATAACACATACATCATAACGGGACCCATAAATAGTGATAGGATTACAATAGTGAAAAAAAAAATCAGCCTCACCCGGTTGACCGGGTCGTCCACCCCAACTCGCTGTCCCACTCACCTGGTCAACCCCAACTCACTATTCTACCCTTTTTTTTTTTTCTTTTTTTTTTTTTTTATGAGGAGAAATTTTTCTCTCCCACATCTTTCTTTAATACATATTATATAAATATGTATATATAAGCATATAAAAAAAAATTTCTCTCTTTTTATTTTTTTCATTCTTTATTCATTTGATAAACATATCTCTTAAACCAAAATGAATTACTTGACGTACCATATATGATTTTGGGGTAGGAGATGATACTTTAGCTAACCAACCTACTTATTTTCCAAGATTCCATCAGGTCGATGGTCAAAAATTCATTTCATTCACTTCGTGGCCAATTTCAATCAATTCGTGGTCAATTTCATTCATTTCATTTCATGGTCAATTCCCTTCACTTCACGGTCATTTCAATGCATATCACGATCATTCTTACTTTTTTCGTGTTGATTCACGGTCATTTCGGTGCATTTCACGGTAATGCCCCTTCACTTCACGGTCATTTCCGTGCATTTGGCGATCCAATCGCCTCACTTCCCAGTCATTTCCATGCATATCACGATCATTCCTGACTTTTTCATGTTCATTCACGGTCATTTCCGCGCATTTCACGGTCTAATCGCCTCACTTCACGGTCATTTCCATGCATATCACGGTCATTCCTGCCTTTTACGTGTTGATTCACGCTCATTTCGGCGCATTTCAAGTCATGCTCCTTCACTTCATGGTCATTTTCGAGCATTTTGCGGTCCAATCGCCTCACTTCACGGTCATTTCCATGTATATCACGGTCATTCCTGCCTTTTCCATGTTGATTCACGGTCATTTCGGTGCATTTCACGGTCATGCCCCTTCACTTCACGGTCATTTCTGCACATTTCATGGTCCAATCGCCTCACTTCACGGTCATTTTCATGCATATCACGGTTATTCCCGACTTATCCGTGTTCATTCACTGTCATTTCGGCGCATTTTAAGGTCATGCCCCTCACTTCACGGTCATTTCCGTGCATTTCACGGTCCAATCGCCTCACTTCACGGTCATTTCCGTGCATATCACGGTCATTCTCGCCTTTTTCGTGTTGATTCACGGTCATTTCGGCGCATTTCACGGTCATGCCCCTTCACTTTATGGTCATTTCCGTGCATTTCGCGGTCCAATCGCTTCACTTCATGGTCATTTTCATGCATATCATGGTCATTCCCGCCTATTCTGTGTTAATTCATGGTCATTTCGACGCATTTCACAGTCATGTCCCTTCACTTCACGGTCATTTTCACGCATTTCACAGTCCAATCGCCTCACTTCATGGTCATTTCCATGCATATCATGATCATTCTTGCCTATTCCGTGTTGATTCACGGTCCAATCACGATCATTCTTGCCTATTCCGGATATGATCGTGAAATGCATGGAAATGGCCCTGAAGTGAAGTGAATTGATCGTGAAGTGCATCAAAATGGCCATGAAGTGAAGTGCATTGACCATGAAGTGCATCGAAATGACCGTGAACGTAAAAGGAATTGCCGGATATGATCGTGAAATGCTTGGAAATGGCCCTGAAGTGAAGAGAATTGATCGTGAAGTGCATTGAAATGGCCGTGAAGTGAAGCGCATTGACCGTGAAGTGCATCGAAATGACCGTGAACGTAAGCGGAATTACCGGATATGATCGCGAAATGCATGAAAATGGCTGTGAAGTGAAGAGAATTGATCGTGAAATGCTTAGAAATGGCCGTGAAGTGAAGTACATTGACTGTGAAGTGCATCGAAATGACCGTGAACGTAAACGGAATTGCCGGATATGATCGTGAAATGCATGGAAATGGCCGTGAAGTGAAGAGAATTGATCGTGAAGTGCATCGAAATGGCCGTGAAGTGAAGTGCATTGACCGTGAACGTAAACGGAATTGCCGGATATGATCGTGAAATGCATGAAAATGGCCTTGAAGTGAAGAGAATTGATCGTGAAGTGCATCGAAATGGCCGTGAAGTGAAGTGCATTGACCGTGAAGTGCATCGAAATGACCGTAAACGTAAACGAAATTGCCGGATATGATCGTGAAATGCATGGAAATGGCTCTGAAGTGAAGAGAATTAATCGTGAAGTGCATCGAAATGGCCGTGAAGTGAAGTGCATTGACCGTGAAGTGCATCGAAATGACTGTGAACGTAAACGAAATTGCCGGATATGAACGTGAAATGCATGGAAATGGCCCTGAAGTGAAGAGAATTGATCGTGAAGTGCATCGAAATGGCCGTGAAGTGAAGTGCATTGACCGTGAAGTGCATTGAAATGACCGTGAACGTAAACGAAATTGCCGGATATGATCGTGAAATGCATGGAAATGGCCCTGAAGTGAAGAGAATTGATCGTGAAGTGCATCGAAATGGTCGTGAAGTGAAGTGCATCGAAATGACCGTGAACGTAAACGGAATTACCGGATATGATCGTGAAATGCTTGGAGATGGCCCTCAAGTGAAGAGAATTGATCGTGAAGTGCATCGAAATGGCCGTGAAGTGAAGTGCATTGACCGTGAAGTGCATCGAAATGACCGTGAACGTAAACGGAATTGCCAGATATGATCGTGAAATGCATGGAAATGGCCCTAAAGTGAAGAGAATTTATCGTGAAGTGCATCGAAATGGCCGTGAAGTGAAGTGCATTGACCGTGAAGTGCATCAAAATGACCGTAAACGTAAACGAAATTGCCAAATATGATCGTGAAATGCATGAAAATGGCCGTGAAGTGAAGAGAATTGATCGTGAAGTGTATCGAAATGGCCGTGAAGTGAAGTGCATTAACTGTGAAGTGCATTGAAATGACCGTGAACGTAAACGGAATTGCCGAATATGATCGTGCAATGCATGAAAATGGCCGTGAAGTGAAGAGAATTGATCATGAAGTGCTTGGAAATGGCCGTGAAGTGAAGTAAATTGACCATGAAGTGCATTGAAATGACCGTGAACGTAAACAGAATTGTCGGATATGATCGTGAAATGCATGGAAATGGCCGTGAAGTGAAGAGAATTGATCGCGAAGTGCTTGGAAATGGCCGCGAAGTGAAGTGCATTGACCGTGAAGTGCATCGAAATGACCATGAACGTAAACGGAATTCTACATTGAATGTTTTCTACCCTTTGATTACACAAAGGATGGTGACTGTCCATTTTCAAAGTAAAAGAATCAAATTTCAAATGGTTGAAATGATAAAATTTAGGATATTTTATTTATAGCATATCCGTAACTTAAGTCCGGACTCATCATATAAATGGTTTGGATCAACTGGAAGACAATCCAGATTCAAAGGAAAAAAGACCTGACTTATCACATTGCAGTATGTTGGGATGTATTCATGCAAACCTCTCACAGCAATAGTGATTTTTCATGAATGTTGGTATGGTGAGCTGCATTTGTTTTCTCTTTTAAAATTCATCCAACATACTAGTTAGCATTTGGATAGGATTGCTTATAGTGGTGGCTTTGTTATTACAACTAAACTCTAATATTAGTCTAACGAGTTAAGCATAATTAGGCTCAGCAGGCCGCATGTGCTAACATGTCTCATCCATGGTAAAGCCCAACATATCAACAATCTGGATCTCGTATGCATGTGTCATGTGTATGGATAGAATGCCTGATTACTATCTTAGAATTAGCACTACCCAATCATCTATGGATGGTTGACGGGAATTGTAATGCAAATTCAAATGGGATTTTGAATATGTTACAGTTCCCTTTGGGGATTGTGGTAGAACAACTTCTCAATGTATCTCAGTTTCAGTTTATGTCGTTACAGTTTCCTTTGGAGATTGTGGTAGAACAGTTTATGTCGTCACAGTTTACTACAAAATTATGACAATATATACAAGACATCGTTTACATCATTTCGCCCTGAATGTTTTACAAGACATCATTTACAATAATTTATAGCTCCCACAAAATTTACATCATACCTAAGACAACTATATCATATTTTGTGGTCACTTAAGCAGTCATAGGCTATAGAGTTCATAAAACTGGGAGTGAATTGCTGCAAGTCTCATCCTGACAAAATTTCATCATTGCACAAAATGTCCATATATTTCATGACAAAAATGCCACAATCATATCCATTCGACTACTTTGGTATGGAAGTATCTTCTTTGATCGTCCAAGACTTTTCGGTCAAACTCCTTCACTTCACGGTCATTTGCATGCATTTCACGGTCATTTCGCTTCAATTCATGATCACTTCCATGCATTTCACGGTCGTCCGAAATAATTCCGTGTTGATTCACGGTCATTTCGAGGCATTTCACCGTCAAACTCCTTCACTTCATGGTCATTTGCATGCTTTTCACGGTCATTTCGCTTCAATTCATGATCACTTCCATGCATTTCACGGTCATTCCAAACATTTTCGTGTTGATTCACGGTCATTTCGAGGCATTTCATAGTCAAACTCCTTCACTTCACGGTCATTTGCATGCATTTCACGGTCATTTTCGCACATTTTGCGGTCTAATCGCTTCACTTCACGGTCATTTCCATGCAGTTCACGGTCATTCCCGGTAATTTCGTATTGATTCACGGTCATTTTCCTAAACCTTAACCTACACCCTAACCGAAACCTATACTTATAACCTAAACCTATTGTCAAATCCCAAAACCTATAACTTAAACCTAAACCTAAACCTATAACCTATAAAAAATAACCTTAACCTACACCCTAACCTTAACCTATAATTTATAACCTAAACCTATTCTCAAATCCCAAAGGTTATAGGTTTTGGTTTAGGTTATAGGTTATAGGTTTATGTTTAGGTTTTGGGATTTGAGAATGGGTTCAGGTTTAGGTTATAAGTTTTGGTTTCTGTTTAGGTTATAAGTTAACGGTTTAGGTTAAGGTTTAGGTTTAGGTTATAGGTTTTTGGATTTAAGAATGGGTTCGGGTTTAGGATATAGGTTTTGGTTTTAGTTCAGGTTATAGGTCTTGGTTTATAACCTAAAACCTTAACCTAAACCTATAACCTATAACCTAAACCAAAACCTATAACCTAAACCCAAACCAAAACATATAACCTAAACCTGAACCCATTATCAAATCCCAAAACCTATAACCTAAACCCGAACCCATTCTCAAATCCCAAAACTTATAACCTAAACTTATAACCTATAACCTAAACCAGAACCTATAACCTAAACTTAAACCTTAACCTAAACCAAAACCCTTAACTTAAACCAGAACCAAAACGTATAACCTAAACCCGAACCCATTCTCAAATCTCAAAACCTATAACCTAAACCTAAACCAAAACCTTAACCTAAACCTATAATCTATAACCAAAACCAAAACTTATAACCTAAACTTAAACCTTAACCTAAACCAAAACCTTTAACCTAAACCAAAACCAAAACCTATAACCTAAACCCGAACCCATTCACAAATCTCAAAACATATAACCTAAACCTTAACCTAAACCTATAACCTATAACCTAAACCAAAACCAAAACCTATAACTTAAACCCGAACCCATTCTCAAATCCCAAAACCTATAACCTAAACCTAAACCAAAACCTTAACCTAAACCTATAACTTATAACCTAAACCAAAACCAAAACCAAAACCTATAACCTAAACCTGAACCCATTCTCAAATCCCAAAACCTATAACCTAAACTAAAACCAAAACCTATAGCCTAAACCCGAACCCATTCTCAAAACCAAAACCTATAACCTAAACTCGAACCCATTCTCAAATCCCAAAACCTATAACCTAAACCTAAACCAAAACCTTAACCTAAACCTATAACCTATAACCTAAACCAAAACCTATAACCTAAACCAAAACCAAAACCTATAACCTAAACCCGAACCCATTCTCAAATCCCAAAACCTATAACCTAAACCAAAACCTATAACCTAAACTAAAACTAAAACCTATAGCCTAAACCCAAACCCATTCTCAAATCTAAAAACCTATAACCTAAACCTAAACCGTTAACCTATAACCTAAACTGAAACCAAAACTTATAACCTAAGCCCGAACCCATTCTCAAATCTCAAAACTTAAACCTAAACCTTAACCTAAACCTATAACCTATATCCTAAACCAAAACCAAACCAAAACCTATAACCTAAACCCGAACCCATTCTCAAATCCCAAAACCTATAACCTAAACCAAAACCTATAGCCTAAACTAAAACCAAAACCTATAGCCTAAACCCGAACCCATTCTCAAAACCAAAACCTATAACCTAAACCCGCACCCATTCTCAAATCCCAAAACCAAAAACCTAAACCAAAACCTATAACCTAAACTAAAACCAAAACCTATAGCCTAAACCCGAACCCATTCTCAAATCCAAAAACCTATAACCTAAACCTAAACCTTAACCTAAACCGTTAACCTATAACCTAAACCGAAACCAAAACCTATAACCTAAACCCGAACCGATTCTCAAATCCCAAAACTTAAACCATGAAATGAACACGGAATCACTAGGAATGACCGTGAAATGCATGGAAATGACGGTGAAGTGAAGTGAATTGACCGCGAAGTGCGTGGAAATGGCTATAAAATGAATTGAATTGACCGTGAAGTACGTCGAATTGACCGTGAATGAACACGGAATCGCTAGGAATGACCATGAAATGCATGGAAATGACGGTGAAGTGAAGTGAAATGACCGCGAAGTGCGTAGAAATGTCCGTGAAGTGAAGTGAATTGACCGTGAAGTGCGTCGAATTGACAGTGAATGAACACGGAATCGCTAGGAATGACTGTGAAATGCATGAAAAAAATGGTGAAGTGAAGTGAAATGACCACGAAGTGCGTGGAAATGGTCGTGAAGTGAAGTGAATTGACCGTGAAGTGCGTCAAATTGACCGTGAATGAACACGGAATCGCTAGGAATGACTTTGAAATGCATAGAAATGACGGTGAAGTGAAGTGAAATGACTGCGAAGTGCGTGGAAATGGCCGTGAAGTGAAGTGAATTGACCGTGAAGTGCGTTGAATTGACCGTGAATCAACACGGAATCGCTAGGAATGACCATGAAATGCATGGAAATGACGGTGAAGTGAAGTGAAATGACCGCGAAGTGCGTGGAAATGGCCACGAAGTGAAGTGAATTGACAATGAAGTGCATCGAATTGATCGTGAATGAACACGGAATCACTAGGAATGACCGTGAAATGCATGGAAATGACCGTGAAGTGAAGTGAAATGATCGTGAAGTGCGTGGAAATGGCCGTGAAGTGAAGTGAATTGACCGTGAAGTTCGTCGAATTGACCGTGAATGAACACGGAATCACTAGGAATGACCGTTAAATGCATGGAAATGACGGTGAAGTGAAGTGAAATGACTGCGAAGTGCGTGGAAATGGCCGGGAAGTGAAGTGAATTGACCATGAAGTGCATCGAATTGACCGTGAATGAACACAGAATCACTAGGAATGACCGTGAAATGCATGGAAATGACGGCGAAGTGAATTGACCGAGAAGTGCATGGAAATGGCCATGAAGTAAAGTGAATTGACCGTGAAGTGCGTCGAATTGACTGTGAATGAACACGGAATCGCTAGGAATGACTGTGAAATGCATGGAAATGACGGTGAAGTGAAGTGAAATGACCGCGAAGTGCGTGGAAATGGCCGTGAAGTGAAGTGAATTGACTGTGAAGTGCGTCGAATTGACCGTGAATGAACATGGAATTGCTAGGAATGACCGTGAAATGCATGGAAATGACGGTGAAGTGAAGTAAAATGACCGTGAAGTGCGTAGAAATGTCCGTGAAGTGAACTAAATTGACTGTGAAGTGTGTCGAATTGACAGTGAATGAACACGGAATCGCTAGGAATGACCGTGAAATGCATGGAAATGACGGTGAAGTGAAGTGAAATGACCGCGAATTGCGTGGAAATGGTTGTGAAGTGAAGTGAATTGACCGTGAAGTGCATCGAATTGAACGTGAATGAACACAGAATCGCTAGGAATGACTGTGAAATGCATGAAAAAGACGGTGAAGTGAAGTGAAATGACCGCGAAGTGCGTGGAAATGGTCGTGAAGTGAAGTGAATTGACCGTGAAGTGCGTCGAATTGACCATGAATGAACACGGAATCGCTAGGAATGACCGTGAAATGCATGGAAATGACGGTGAAGTGAAATGACCGCGAAGTGCGTGGAAATGGCCGTGAAGTGAAGTGAATTGACCGTGAAGTGCGTTGAATTGACCGTGAATCAACACGGAATCGCTAGGAATGACCATGAAATGCATGGAAATGACGGTGAAGTGAAGTGAAATGACCGCGAAGTGTGTGAAAATGGCCACGAAGTGAAGTGCATCAAATTGACCGTGAATTAACACGGAATTACTAGGAATGACCGTGAAATGCATGGAAATGATGGTGAAGTGAAGTGAAATGACCGTGAAGTGCGTGGAAATGGCCTTGAAGTGAAGTGAATTGACCGTGAAGTGCGTCGAATTGACTGTGAATGAACACGGAATCGTTAGGAATAACCGTGAAATGCATGGAAATGACGGTGAAGTGAAGTGAAATGACTGCGAAGTGCGTGGAAATGGCCGTGAAGTGAAATGAATTGACTGTGAAGTGCGTCGAATTGACTGTGAATGAACACAGATTCTCTATGAATGACCGTGAAATGCATGGAAATGATGGTGAAGTGAAGTGAAATGACCGCGAAGTGCATGGAAATGGCCGTGAAGTGAAGTAAATTGACCGTGAAGTGCGTCGAATTGACCGTGAATGAATAAAAAATTGCTAGGAATGACCGTGATATGCATGGAAATGATGGTGAAGTGAAGTGAAATGACCACGAAGTCCGTGGAAGTGGTCGTGAAGTGAAGTGAATTGACCGTGAAGTGCGTCGAATTGACCGTGAATGAACACGGAATCGCTAGGAATGACCATGAAATGCATGAAAATGACAGTGAAGTGAAGTGAATTGACCGCGAAGTATGTGGAAATGGCCGTGAAGTGAAGTGAATTGACCATGAAGTGCATCGAATTGACCGTGAATGAACACGGAATCGCTAGGAATGACTGTGAAATGCATGGAAATGATGGTGAAGTGAAGTGAAATGACTGCGAAGTGCGTGGAAATGGCCGTGAAGTGAAGTGAATTGACCGTGAAGTGCATCGAATTGACCGTGAATCAACACGGAATTGCTGGGAATGACCATGAAATGCATGGAAATGATGGTGAAGTGAAGTAAATTGACCGCGAAGTGTGTGAAAATGGCTGTGAAGTGAAGTGAATTGACCATGAAGTGTAATTTTAACCATCGACCCGATGGAATCTCGAAAAATTACTACGTTAGTTGGCTAAATTAGCTTCTCCTACCCCAAAATCATATATGGCACGTTATGTAACTCATTCTAGTTTAGGAAATATGCTTGTTAAATAAATAGACAAAGAAATGAATTAAGAGATAGAAAAATATTTTTATATACTTATATATACATATTTATATAATTATGTATTTGAGAAAAATGTAATGTTCTCCCCATTAAAAAAAAAAACCACAAAAAAATACAAAAAAAAAAACCAGCGCCCCCACCCCGAATGCAATCTATTGTTACAGATTATGGTATCTATAACTACGGTTATAAACCATAGCCATAGGTCTGACCATAGCAAATGACAATGCCATTCTGCTTTGAACGTCTACCATTGAAACCCTTTCAGGGGTCATGGAAGTTTTGGATCATTACTAAATTTGTTTTTACTATTCATCCAGGTCTTTATGACCTTATGAATAGATTGGATGAAAAATAAATGTTATGGTGGGCCCTGCAAAAGTTTTAATGGTGAAATTCAATTTTCCGCTGCTCTTTGTGGTGTGGTCCAGTTGATCTTTGGATTTGTTTTTTTTTTTTTCGATAATGCTCCAAAATGATCTCAAAATATGGATGAATGTTGTGGATATAATAAATACATAACTGATGGCCCATGTAACGTTGATCTCCTTTGAACCGTTCGTACAACTGGGAGTTCGACGAGTGTCAACGCTTGAAGGAAAAAGCGGAGGGCATTTTCGACCTTTTGCAAGCCGTCCGTACACCCGGGGAGTATTATTGGAAAGTAAAATGGGGTGGGCTTCGTCTCGGGAATGAGCCATATAGTGGTCGTACAGTTGAAAATTTCTCCTCAATGAAAATAGATTCGCATGAGCTGGTGCTATGGAAGTGGGAACCACGTAGCATTTAATCATAACAACTAGTTCGTGTGGGTTTGACTCCACGTGTGGCCACCCCTACGGATGTTTTCTAATTAGATGTGTCTAGACGTGTTATTCCTTCCACGTAATTACCCAACTTCGCCGGTGATATGTGAGGTAGAACTATATCTCCACAGTACAAGTGGAAGGATTATTTGAAATCCAGACCGTCCATTCAGTTTCCTCTACTCAAAATATTAAGCGATCCGAAATCGCTATGGCTTTGATGATCGAAACCGTCTGATCTGTGAAATGGTACATTTGGCATGTATTACTTAAATTCAACCGTTCATTTTGTGATTACCACTTTAGATGGTGTCGAAGACAAGAATTACAGTGATTTGATTTTTTAAAGCTCTGATTGGTGGACATTGAATTAATGGTTCAAATGAAAACATTGATTTACGTGCAAATCATCCGAAGAACCAAGTTTTGTTGTCCCCACCGTGTTGTATGTGTTATATCTATACTGTTTACTTACTTTTGGAGGTTATTTTAGAGAATGGGCGCAAATATATAATATATCAAAAGTTGAAGTAGACTAAACCAAAGTAGCATGGTTAAAATCTTCATAGGCCAACTACAATGTCCATTTGCCATCCAAGCTATTTAGGTCACGGGAAATTATTCAGTACACTTGGCGTGCCAAGTAAACTGTGTGTCATGATTCATGTATTTTATCTACTGGTCCATCTATTTTACTAGATAATTTTAGTGCTTAGCATGAATATGAAACATATCCAAGGCTCAAATGGACCATGGACCACACCATAGGAAACAATGTAAACTTAACATCTATGGTTGAAAATTCCCAAGGGCAACGAAAGTTTTGAATCAAGCTTATATTTGTATTTTCCCTTCATCCATGTTGTATGTTCTTTTGAATAGGTTGGATGACAGATAAACTTTAAATAGGTTGGATGACAAATAAACGTCACGGTAAGGTTTCAACTATGAAAATCATGGTATGATCCATTTGAGCTTTGGATATGCTTCAATTTAGGGCTCAACCCGTTTAATGAGCTGAAAAAATGGATGGACGATGTGAAAAACACAATATTAGCTTGATCCAAGACTTCACTGGTAGGCATTCGATCCTCATTGCTTTCTGCAGTGTGGTCCACTTGAACTTTGGACCTGCCTCATTTTTTAGCCTATGTCATAAATGATGTCGGTAAAAACATACATCATTGTGGGGCCCACAAAACTTGGTGAGGTTGATGGTGTGCGGCAAACCACGCAATTAGGGGTGTACATCGAGCAACCTCAGCTCAAACTCAGCTCGGCTCTATCCTCGAACTTGACTGACCAAATCGGCTCGGTTTGGTCAGCAACTCGAGCCAATTCAAGCCGAGTTCAAGCCAAGAACAACTCGAGTTTGTCATTGCAACACTTTCACAAACACTTGGACTACACCTTCAAAATCTCATTGTATTTGAGACAGCAATAACGGTTTTACAGGTATTTTATCGAACATTTTCTAAGCAACATAAAAATCAAGAATAAAAGGGTGTTGGTTTCACATACATACCTTCTTTGCCACCGGCCACACTTCTTTGAGTCATTTCATTAAACACTCGGTGAGCAACATCAATATTGAAGTAACCGAGTCACCGAATTGGTTCCATCTGAGTTCGGTCTGAGTCGATTCGAGCTGGAGCCAGCTTGAACTCATTTTTGAGCTTAAAAAATCAGCTCAACTCGGCTTGAACTCAGCTTCGAGCTAAATCAAATCGAGCTTTTTAGAGTCGAGTTGAACGAGCTAACCAAGCTAGCTCGGTTCGGGTAAACCTCTATAGGCAATCCACTTGGACTGGAGGGCCCACTAAAATGGGTTGACTTCTTACAATCACCTCCTTGGCCCCTTGAGGAGATATGTTAAATGTTTGGTGGATTTATTCCTTTTATAGCTACAGTAATAATTTCACCCTTTAATCAATCCAACATATTGTCTATCAAATGGACGGTCTGGATCATTTATTTTATGGGATAAAGGACCTTTGATATTCATTCATTCATCAACGGCCCTTACACTAGTCGAACATTGAGTACTGTCTATCAAAATTTCATTTCATCAGCCATCTGTAGTCCTTAAAAAACTTCCGTTGGATGGATATAGTCCACACCAACCTTCACAGCCTAACATCTAACCCAGCCCAATAGCAGGAATTTCAAGCCATATATCAGGTAAGGACGACTGTACCAATGGCCTTGCCAAAAGATTAAATCTGTCCACTCATTATCTGGGCCGCAGCTACACCTTGAATTCATCTCGGGACCAGAATCGTTTACAACACGTATTGTATGCAGCGGGTGATAGGCGTTCAATCACTACTGTTTCCTATGGTGTGGTCCACCTGAGATTTGGATCTACCTCATTTTTGGACACGTGCCTTAAAATGAGGTGGCACAATAGATGGATGGCGTGGATAAAATTCATACATCATGGTGGGGTCCACAGAGATTTTCCAGCGGCACACAGCACCCACCTCGGTGATGTAGGCTCCACACAATCCTAGTTGCAGAGATTGCTAGGGCCCATTTTGGATATATGGAATTACTCAATTCATGAATTTAAAATTCTTTAAATTGTTATCTTTTCGTTTGGGGTATTGCTTATTAAATTCATGATTTTCTAAGTTTACTATTTGGTTAGGCTAATCAAATCTATATTCTATGAGATAAAATAACAAGTCCAGCTAAAGTATCCAATCAATGGTCCTCAAAGTTAATGGTTTATATCAAATGTAATATAAAAATGGGTCCAATGATGGATCTGCTCCATTCATCAGGCAATTCACCTTCGATGGAATTATTCTAAGTACTCAATGAATAGATGTCCATGTTGATTATAATAGCGAAATGTCATGTTTTATCGGTGATCTTGACCGTCCAACAATTAGGTCCCATCTCATGACTGCCCTATAAAACCACCCCAATGTAATGATCTTAACTAACTAATTATGGATAACACAATCCATATTTATTACACCAGAAGAGGTCTTATCAATTATTAGATTGATCCTTCCTAAAAACCATTTTGAGTGGATGATTTAAACCATTTTATCATTGCTAGGAAATAGTTTATAAATATTTATTACAACACAAAAATGTCTAATTATTGTTCATCATGTGGGCTTACCTTTAAATTATATATCCCTAGTATGGGTGATCTAAATTGTTCATCATGTGAAATCCAACATCGATTACTCATCTCTCTTAGAAGTTTCTTTGATCGGATGCTTCTAACCAGTAGATTAATGTAATAGAGAAGTTTTGATTGTTGATCTAAATCATCCACCATGATGGATCACATTTGATTGCTCATGCTGTTGGAATACTTGGTTGAATCAAATAGACCATTTACAAAATTGTAAAAGAAAAAGAAAAAAGAAATGAGATAGAATACTTACGGAGTTGAGTTGAGGCGTGACGTGAGTCACTTGACTTGAAATCGAATTTGCACCCCATAAACAATTTCTCCAAAGTGCAACGGGTTTATAGAGCAATTGCGCCTCAGGATACACAACTATGACCCGGTTCCAGCAGTGCACTCACTGCACATATGATCAAACCACTTGCAATTTAATCGAAAAGTGTTGAGTTAACTCAACGAGAAACTCAGCAACCAAAAAAATTGTAAAATAGAAAAGGAACAGAGAGAGTTTTTCACATGAGAATATAAATAATTTTCGTGTTTTTTAAAACAAAATAGAAGTCCTTGTATAAACTCTGAAGTAGTGCACTAAGCACCCTTTCGAAAGGGTTTAGTCCAGTGAATTTAAATCCAACAAATGCGACCAACCGACCAGCAACATCTCTCTGTTTTAAAATAAAAAGGCGTAAATGCGAATATATTCTTGCACAAAATAAAGTCCTGTGAGTACCCATATACTCCCTCGCGAGTATACCCACATCCACAGCCACGACTTAGCCCGACCCATCACTCTCGCACACACAGACTTAGGCTTGGCTTAGTACTCACGCGCGTTTGGTCAATGGTATAGATTATAGATATTAGCATAGCCCCCCACAAGACCAAATTCACATGTCTCCTGGATAGGGTTCATACCTCAAGGCAAAAAGCATATCGTAAATACAAGAAAACTTTTTTGAGCAAATCTTATGTGAGATTTAACTCATAACTCAAAAGTAATAGAAATTTTAAATTTGGAGGGAAATTGAAATATTTGAAATTTTCTTTTATATATATATTTTGAAAAAAATACAGCATTCCCCCACATGTTTCAAAATAAAAAAATCTTTCACGTTAATGTGTAATAGTTGTGCAATAGTATCGATGTTACCATAGACTTATACCAATATTAAAATAAGCAAGACACGTTTACAAGAATCAGGTGACACCATGGTCTTGAACCTAAATCATTTTTATATAAATCACAAACACATGCTACACACACAACTCTTCCTCTGTAAGTGATTATGTGGTTCAATGCTTTTTGACTATATACCATTACCTGGTTTCATGAGTGCTTTAGAGAATTCGCTTATATTCTCATAAAAAGTGACCTCCACCTCGACACCTATATAGGCAAATTCCATCAAGTGTATGCAACGACTGTATGTACTACTAAATATACGGTTATGGATTCATTAAATTTTCTGAAAACTAATCATTTTACATTATAACTCGCACTGCTATACCATAGAAGAGACTCATTTATATTAGTGCAATCATCTACTTCGTGTCTTGCTGTTTACCAATTAAATTTATCTTATTAGATCTCCACTTGTATAGGTTAGGTTACCAACATTAGCAGCTTATATATTAGGCTTAACCCCATTCCCTTCGATGTACCATTGACGAATCTTTTAGATAGTCATTTAGTCAGAGAATCTGGTAGATTCATTTCTGACATCAAAAAGTCAATAGATATGACTCCATCATGCAACACGTGTTTCATTATGTTATTTTTAGTCTAATATACTTGTTATTCATTATATATTTTACTCTTTACTTCTTTTTTTTTATAGGTGTTTGACAATTAGAATGGATAGACATGGCTAATACAGGCTTTGGTCACAACGGCACATCAGCCAAGAGATTTCTAAGTTACTCAGATTCTGATCCAGCCATTTTTAAGACAATAAAGTCGAATTTCATAATCAACCGAGTAATGCACGTCTACTTGGTAGACTTTCAAGAGATTGCTCTTCCACCCAAAGTGAAGACATATCCACTAGTGGATTTTGTTTCATCTAAATCAATGATCCGGTTAGCATCATTGTATCCTTATAATATAGTATGATAACCATTATAATGCAAACCATAGGGCATAATGCCTTTTGGCATATCAAAATCGTATATAAGGCATTTCAATGCTCTTTTCTAAGGTTACGTGTATATCTACTTAGCTTTTTCTAATGTAAAAGTTATGTTTGGTCTAATGCAGTTTGTCAGATATATTGGGCTACCAATTATCTTGAAATATTTCAATTGAGATATCTTTTTACATATGGCACATGTATATGATAATCCAAACCATAAATTAGGTATTCTCTGTTGTTAATGGTTAAAGATCTCTTTAACAGATACTACTAAATTTTAGAATAATGAACTCTTTTTTCTAATAAATGCAAACCATTATAGCATTTGTATAGTTTAACTTTTATTGATATTTAACCTATCATTTTCTTATATAACTTATTAAAAAGTAAACCTTAAAACTAACAGCTTGGGTCTAGTGTAGTTATAACGTGTACATGAAACAAGCATAACTTGGGTGCTCTGAAGCCATAGTAATAATGCCCACCTCTGCATACTTATAGTTTATTGATGAACTTTTACTATCCCCCACACACTTACACACAACATGGCTGTGAAGCCCGTATCCGAGACCTTACTGTTCTGCAAGCCTATGCGGTCTTCCCGGTCGAATTCCGGCTACTCACGATTTGTAATCAGCAGTTGCGTGCGACCTTGAGTCATATCCCATTTTTCAGAGTCGACTCGACTCGAGACCTATACCCTAGCGACCGCGCCGTCGCCGCAGTTCCGATGCCGCATCTTGCGTGTCGAGGCGATACTTAGGCCAGGAGTTGTGGACTTGAGAATAAATCGAGGAAACATCGCGGGCAACGTGTGCGTCGTTTCCAAGAAGATTCTTTGTTAGGAGAATGGAATATCTACCCATACTCCATCTTTTCACCAAGTCAACCAAGTTCTTACCTTTCCCATACCTTTCATGCCAACAAGGCAATGCTACCCATACTCTATCTCATCTCATGCCCAAAAAGTCAATTAGCCCCATCCCTCACCCATACACTCCATGTCACCCATCCTTACAACTCCCATCACCCTTTCATTTTCTCTCTTCACCCATTCAAGCATTTTCCAAAGGAGAAATCGTCCATGGCTTCCATGGAGAAGCTAGGTGTGGCCCACCTTCCTACCGCCAAATCCGACCCTTGGATCATCATCTCAACCGTCGAAAATGCCCTCTTGGAGCTATAGAGTGCATAGGTGGAAGAAGGAATAGACGATCAAGTGGGTGCTTCTTTCTCTCTTTCTGCCTCTCTCTTTCAATATTTTGGTGTGATGATATGGCCATGTAACCCACCCGGATGTACCTTACCTCAATGTGTGTCTTATCCAATCGTTTAAGCCATGTGGGCCCTACCCTTGGTGATGAAAAATACGAATATCAGATTGGTTCAAATCATGTGGGCAATGTTCACGTGGGACCCACCAGTCGTGGTCCCCACACGTGGGACCCACCTTAATGAATTACATTTCAACACCATCCGTCCAGCGTCCAGGGGACGCTGGACGTGTTCTTTATAATTGAGTAGACCGTGAGGCTTACTCGCTGGCAGGGAAAAAAAAAAAGAAGAAGAAAAATGGGTGTTTTAGGCTTTTGGAGGGACTGCTCTTTTAGGCCCTACCTTGGTGTATGATTTTAATCCAAGACGTCCATTTCTTTCCCTAGTTCATTTTAGGCATTGAGCCGAAAAATAAAGTTAATCCGATAATCAAGCGGGCCGTACCATAGGAAACAGAGATAGTGACCGTTAAAGACTATTAAGGCCCACTTTATTTTTGTTATACATGCTGAAACATGCTGGATGTTAGGATCATTGGACTATTTTCAACCATAGAATGTAATGGGTGGAGTGGATCCACCTGATGTGGGCCCCATCTACAAAATGAATATAAATAAATAAATCATGGGACGCTGTTGCTGTCAGCGTCCAGCAAGCAACGTCCTTGCGGCTTGTTTGCAAGGTGGAACGGTGGGCCCCATTACATGCCCAACTGTGATGTATGTTGAGCATCTGATCCGTGCATTTGATGGGTCCCCTGTAATTAGCGGGTCACCCCAAGAATTAACCGTTCACGGCACTTAGGTAGCCCACACTATCTTAAATCAAGTAAAGACATGCTTATTTTATAAAAACACTTGCTGGGGGGGGGGGGGGGGGGGGACTGTGACGTTTGGGTCTTATCCACACCGTCCAGATGGCTAGACGGTGGGACCTACCATTGATGTAATTATTCTATATCCACTCTGTTTATCAGGTGGACCACGACAGAAATCAGTGGGGATTGAACGTCCACCATTGAAACCATTTTTTTTTGGACCATAGAAGTTTTGGATCTTTATGAAATTTGTTTTCCCTCCTCATCTGTGTCCGCGTGACCTTATCAATGGAGGAGATAAAATAAAAATAAAAATAAATAAAATAAATAAACATTTTGGTGGGCCCCACGTGGGACCCATCTCTGTGGAAATGGAATGGCTAGCGTACCTAGCTATATAGCTACTGTACTTAGTAGCTCTGTGAGCGCACTATGAGGTCTGTGTTTCACCCAGACGGCGTCCGTTGTTTTTAAGATGACGTGGGCTCCATTTGTTGCTTGGGAACAAGTGCCAATTCATGTGGGGCCTACCATGATGGATGTGTTTCATCCAGCAGCCGTCCATCCGGCGTCTGGACACTACACGTTGACACTTGTACCCTCCCACGCACACATGTCTATATATAAGTATGATATATTATTACTTAATATAATATTTCATAATAACTGCTAGGGTGGGCCACTCCTACATGTGGACCCACCGTGATTTCATGCACTAGATCATCACCGTCCAGAGCACCTGGGGCCTAGACGGTGGCTTTTTTTTTCTCTTGGTAATTCACGTAGGATATGTATATTATAATATATTATATTATATTATATAATAACATATTATATTATATGTATACTGCAGCTGACGTCTGCAGCTTGTAGGTCCCACCAGGTACGTGCACATCCAGCCATCCATCCATCTGCTCCACCTTGACGCTCGTGTTGCATATTAACTGTTCGTCCATTCATAACTGGGACGAGGCAAGAGCTTTGTGCAGCCATCTTGATGTATATGTTGTATCCCTACCGTCCATTTGTGTGTGGACATGCGGCCCACTTTGGTGACATGTTGGGTGCAGCACGGCCCCACCATGATGTATGTGTTGTATCCATGCTGTCCCACCATTTGTGAGAACATTTTATAGTAGGGGAGAATGGATGAATCAGATTTAAAGTTCAAGTGGCCCCACCATTTAAATAGTGGGTAGTGACATCCACCGTTCAAACTTCTAAGGGCCGTGGTAGTTTCCCATTTAAGCTGGTAGTGTTTTCACTTCATCTATCCCTATGTTAACCTATGAGTAGGTCGGATCTCAAATATATATAAGGTTGGGCCCAATTCGATATAAATGAGGCCCATCAGTGTGGCCTATTTGATAAACACGAAACCCGTTGGTGTGGCCCATGTAATGTGGCCTATGTGATGTGGCCCGCTTGACATAATAGGCCCATTGTGATTTATTTGAGGCCCCGGTGCGGGGCCCACTTGATGTGTATTCGAGACCGCATGCTATGTGTTTAAGGCCCATATGCAGGGCCCACCCATCGTGTATATGAGACCCATTAATGCGATCCACTCAATGTAAATTGAGGCCCATGAATCGTACCCCATTTGATGTATTTACGGATCATGAGTCGTGGCCCATGGTGATGTATATTAGGCCCGTGTATTCGGCCCCTTGTGATGTATATTAGACCCTTATATGAGGCCTTGGGCCCACTGTATGTTCAGTCCTATGTGGGCCACTCCTTGGGAGCAATGATGGTTGGATGTCCACATTGAC
Organism: Magnolia kwangsiensis; assembly: GCA_037074715.1. Lineage (NCBI taxonomy): Eukaryota > Viridiplantae > Streptophyta > Magnoliopsida > Magnoliales > Magnoliaceae > Magnolia > Magnolia kwangsiensis. The sequence goes on from CM073579.1 coordinate 23,375,516, forward strand.
GGGCGATGATGGTTAAATGTCCTCATTGTGACCTTCCCTTAGGCCTTGTCAGGCTCATCCTTACCGATTACCAATCGAGGCCAATTATCGTGGCCAATTGTCGATTGACGTGACCGATTATCGATACTGATTGTCGTGGCCGATTGACCGATTACCGATCGTGGCCGATTATCGTGACCGATTACCGATCAAGGCCGATTATCGAGACTGATTACCGATCGTGGCCAATTGTCGATTGACGTGGCCGATTGTCAATTCTGCTTATCATGGCCGATTGACCGATTCTGATTATCGAGGCCGATTACCGATCGAGGCCAATTATCGTGGCCGATTGTCAGTTCCGATTGTCGTGGCTGATCGCCGATTTTGATTGTCGAGGCCCAATGTGATGTATATACGGCCCGTTGTGATGTGTATCCAGCCCGTGTTTAAGGCCCAATGTGATGTATATGAGGCTTATGTAATGAGGCCCGCTGTGATGCATTTGAGGGCTAGGGGATGGAAACCCATTGTAATATATGTTAGGCCCATGTGAAAAGCCCATCGTGATGTATATTAAACTCTTAAGTGAGGCCCATAGTGTTGTATAGTTGGCCCTTATGTGAGATCATGAGTCCACTATATGTTAGGCTTTATGTAGGTCGTTCCTTGGGGTATAATGTTGGTTAAATGTCCACGTTGTCGATGTCGATTGTCGATGCCTGTTATTGATACCGATTATGAGTATGTGACTGCATAGCATCATGATATATGCCCATATGCATCATTTGTATGTTTATTATGAGATATGACTGACCATTGCATATGTCATAGTGCCGATTGTTATGAGACTCCCTGATAGGCGGAGATTGTCTCATATGAGCGCACGGTATGTGCAGGATTGTTGCATGACTGGATTGTATGACTCATGCATCTTGCATTGTGTGTTGTGATTACTGTATGCCCTAGCAACATCAGGGTCGTAGCCTCCATAGGCATATCGTGGATGGCCAGATGAGACACCAAAAATCTATTTTACATGGGGTGCTATAGATATCCCTGGGTGAAAGTCTCTAAACCCTCTTGGTTCCATAGGTTGCTCCAATGTCTAGACCGAGTGGATAGATGAGTGTCATGTGCCGATTACCAGATGGCTGCGCTCTCCACTGTTTCGTGGTCGGTTGGAAGGGGGTGCGGCCTTACCTGCCCGAGAGGAGGGGGCAATGCTAGGCTGAGTCTGACCAGCTCGAGGAATGAGTTCGCTATTGACGAGTCGATCCTGATATTAGCAGACGGATAGTGAGGTCTCTTCCACTTACCTTATTGCACGCGATGTGACGGCGATCTGGTTTAGAGTGTACTAGACCCCGGTGATTTTTCAGAGAGGAACCGTACTGATATGTGGACTTATTAAGTAGGAATTGCATGCTCATTCATTCATTCATTCATTCATTCATTCACTGTCCACTCGGGCTGGTGGTGCGCAACTAATTATTGTGTACCTTCGTTATGGTAAGAATTTTGGTTGGGCGCGTGACTAACATGAGATCAGGAGTCTACCACATTGAGTCTGACTATCCAAATCTATGTATGAGACTGGTTTGGATAGAAGTCCTTGTGGTAGACTCCGTAGCCTGCGATACTACGTACTGTCATCCCAACTTCACACTCCAGCATAGTCATTTCATTTACATCGCATATTGCATTACATCCGCATGCATGTGACATTTTGGGTTGCTATGTTTCTGCACTTACATGGCCTAGACAGACTTAGCAGGAGTTGTATATTGCATTGCATCCTCGACATATGATATTTGGCTCTTTATGACTCCTTATCGCATAACTGTTCTATATTGCGTATTCTGAAATTGATTGACTTATGGACTTGTCCATACTTTCGCTTACTCTGTTATCGTATGATTTATGATCTTGTTAGTATTTCTGCTTACTCTAATAATTCCTGATATTATTAGCGTTCTGCTTATTCAGACATTGTATGGTTTATAGACTACCAGTTTTTGGTATTGTATGATTATGACATTTTATTAAATACTTGGCACTTACCTTGTGCACACACTTACACCACCCTCTAAGCTTTCTATAAGCTTATGCACGATAGATGCGTGTAGGTGATGTTAGGTTGCAGCAGTGTTGAGCTTGGAGCGTGCAGTGGTCTTCTGGAGCTTGATTCTCTATTTATGTATTTCCCTTTCCGTATTATATTCAAATGATTATATTAGTGGATATGTGATAACGATGTTGCCGTTGTGAATTGGGTAATCTTGTGGTTATGCTTATTACTAGTTAAATGAACATTTCAAAAAAAAAAAAATCCTCTTTGTAGGATCCCAGGATCGGAATCTGGCATATGAATGCTAGGAGCCGAGAATGGGGTACTACGGAGGCTGTCGGCACTGGATTCGGTGATCAGGATTCTTATGAATACGATTTTTAGATTTGGGGCGTGACAATGGCAACCTAGCAAACATGTAGGTAATAAGCTTATGTATAAGGTAGGCCCGTTGTTAAGATAACACGATGTGAACGCTGGCTGCACAAAGTATGTTAGCTTACTTCTATAGTATTGCTCTTTGCGTAGATGGGGTGGTATTGACTCAAGGCTGACAGTTGGTTTGTTTAGAGCTAGACACCATAAAATCATTTAAGAGTTGAAGAATATGAAGACCCTTCACTCTACTGCTGGTCTACAACCGAAAATTATAAGGGCCTTGGAAACATAAAAGAAATGAGTTATGTACCATTTTTCGTCCGCACAAAATGTAGTCTCTACTTTACAAATTTTGAATTTTTCTGAGGATTTCAAGAGTGTTAATAGAAAAGGCTACATCCGATATTATAGTGGACAAATAATAAAGTAAAAATAAAAAATAAAAGAGGTAGGAGTATAATGCTTGAATGGTATGTATGAGATGTTGATGTGAACTTGTGAAGATGTGAGAAGAGAAAATGAAGCCAAACACTTTTATATGGAAAGACCTAATCGGGCATCCCTGATTCTAACTCTATTCCATTGATCAACTAAATTTCTTGAAAGCGACAGCTTTCTGGCATAAAGGAGATCTCTTGGAAAAAATATCTTCAAGCCTTTAAAACTCTTTGTAACTTTCATAGACCCTCCTTTGAACCTTCTTAATCATTTTCAAATGAAGCCAAGTGTTACAAGCAAAGCCCGTATCTTCCTCAACAAAGCTCAGGTGTTGCAAATAAGGGATATGAGCCAGATTTTTATAGAGGTGACCATCAGGAGATTCTTACTGATATTGATGTGGCTCGATTTTTCTTTTTTTGAGGTCATTTGAGTGATAAGAGTTGTCGTGAGCTAATAAGTGAACATTTTACACTAGCAAAAATTGAATTCTGACTAGTAATTTTTTACATTTTTTGAAGTAATTTTATCACCTCGATGTCCACAGCTTGCCAAAACTGGGGAGTGACACGTAACCAGCAGGAGCTTTTGGCAAATCTGGACTATTAGTTGTCTCCTATTGGTTTTGAGTATCTTCTCGGTGCAATTTATTTCTGTTTGTGATACTTTTTCGGACCGATTGGGTATCGATTTTGAAAGTTTATTATGATCTTGTGAAGTATTATTATCTGTAAATTTTTGTGGGGTGTTTACATATAGGGAGAAATCGTGCCTGTTCATTCCTAGGTGGACTAGCCTAAAAATGTTAAACCAGAGGTCTTCATGTTCAACATGTTGGGAAGCGCAGGAGGTGAGCCTTCAAGATCTGACGGTCTACACGAAGTTTGGGACCTTCACAAAATCGAAGAACGGTGTTCAAATGGCCTGCCTATCTACTACTGGAGCAGACTAAACTATTCACACCTCTGATCCTACGGTATATAGTGGCCCCGGATTGCGATCTATGGATCAGATCGTCCCAAGGACAAGCCAAAATAGACAGACTATAGCGCACTCTTTTTCTCTCTGTATACTCTCGATGTTTCGTATGATTCGATGCGTTACATGAGAGAAGCGCACTCCCTTTTATAACAGAGGAAGGAGAGTTTGAGTGGGATTGAGATATGGTCACACGTAAGCCGATCACATCCTAACAGAAGAAGGAGAGTTTAAGTGGGATTGGGATAAGGCCACACGATCCGCTCACACCCCTATCTTCAATTAAAAATTAAATTCATATTTGAATTTAAAATTTAATCGAAAGTAATCGTATCCACTAGTGATTGCTCACAAGTGGGCCCCACTGGTCTACGTCCAACATCTTCCACTCAATCACATTGTGGGATAGACACATAAATCTGTCCAACTAACTTGCCTTATAATAATCAAATACTAAACATCGCGATCAAAAGAATCAGAGGCGTGGGACTAGCTGGATCATCGAAATCTTCTCACAGGTGTTTAAGTACTAAGTGACCACCTAACTAGTACTCAATAACCCAAGCTTTGCATTGTCTGTCCTAGTCCGCATGATCACACCGGATGGAGTTAACTCCCGATCTGGAATACTCGGCCAACATACGCACTTATCCAACTTATCGAGTTATTCTAAAAAACTTGATTTTTCACAAACTTCGACTAAAACCGATTCAAAGCAATACTTATATATATATATATATATGCTTTTTTAAAAAAAAAATATTGTTTGTAAAAGTATAATAAAAACAACTCGATACTGCCGGCGGATAAGTCTTCAAGTGCGTATTTATAGTTATAGAAACTTGGTGTAGCTGTCACGGGATCTTTCCCACGCAGATGTGTAATTTGGAATTAATCAAGCCGCTTTTCTAGCGTAACCGAGTCTGGCCAATCAAGGACCTTTCGTCATTGTACACTAAAGTAGCGTCACTCAATCTCATCCTCATATACACAAGAGGAGGGTAGCTAAGGACACAAAGAGTCACCTACGCGACTGACTACTCGCACGTTGCAATGATTAGATCGTATCAAAGCAATATGTAGGTAATAGGTCCCAGCACATGGTTACAATCCACGTCGTAAAGTAGACAATACTAGGTGAATGTCGGGTCTACAATACGCAAGTTATTCTACATGAGGTACGACTCCTCTCATAACCTCATAACCTGGCTTTCAATTCAGGCCATAACATTGATCGCATGTAAAGGAATGGTGCGATTATGTTATTCAACTTTATCAGTCTCATCTACAATCTTTATAAGATTGTAGGTGGATATGACTCACTCATATCCTCATCCTTTATTATTCACAATAAAGGGAAGTTCATACCTCAATGTATAAACTTGGCCCTAAATGTACCTCTCTCGTACATTCAAGGTTGGTCAACCCGTGCGAGTGGGTGACCGGCTTGCTGACAAAAATAGAAATCCTACATGATCTCAAGGTAAATACTGATGATCTTTATACCTAGTAATATTAGTGTTCAATACTGAATAAATGAAATGTATTATTCATTAATGAAAGATCAAAGGTACTACAAAACAAGTACATCAATCAGGTTCTCCTCAATCCCATCTGCCTGACGTGAACCTGAAATAGATCTCTAGCTATGGGTTTCATCATGGGATTAACCACTATCTCCTTGGTAGGAATGTAGCTAAGGGCGACCTTCTTATCTCTCACTTGATTACGGATGTAATGATACTTGATCTCAATGTGCTTAAATTTCTGGTGGTGTTTAGGGTCCTTGGCCAAGTCAATAGCGGAAGTTTTGTCTATCTTCAGCGATATAGGCTGACGAACACTTGGTACAACACCCAGACTCAATAGAAATCTGCGAGCCCATACACACTCCTGAACTGCAGCACAACATGCAATGTACTCAGCCTCCATAGATGAAAGAGCTGTAGATGTCTGTTTCTTATTCGACCATGAGATAGCACCTCCTCCGAGTAAGAAAACATAGCCTGAAGTAGACTTTCCCTCGTCGGCGTCATTACCCCAAGCAGCATCAGAATATCCTTTGAGCTCGAGGCTTGTGCCTTCATAACACAACATTAGGTCTTTTGTTCCTCTTAGATAGCGGAATATACGTTTGACAGCTTGCCAATGAGACTGTCCCGAGTTACTCTGATAACGGCTGACTATACCAACTGCATAGCTAATATCCGGTCTGGTGCAAAGCATAACATACATTAAGCTTCCTACTGCGCTTGCATAAGGTACTGAGGACATAGCCAATTTCTCGGCTTCAGTCTGGGGACATGATTTCCTGTCTAGCTTGGTAGCTTTATCCATAGGGGTTTCAATAGCTTTTGAATTTTTCATCCTAAACCGCTCTAAGATCTTTTGTATATAGGTTGCTTGAGACAAGCTTAAAAATTTCTTAGGGCGATCCCTAATGATTTTTATCCCAAGAATAAAGTTGACTTCACCGAGGTCTTTCATCTCAAAGTTTAAAAATAGCTAATCTTTAGTCAATATTAACATTGCATGTCATTACTAGCTAACAGGATATCGTCTACATATAGAGATAGTATCAGAAAAGATCTTCCAGACCGTTTCATGTATACACAATGATCTTCTTCACTCATCGTGAATCCAAAAGTGGTGATGGCCAAGTGGAACCTCATGTACCATTGTCTTGAAGATTGCTTCAACCCATAGATGAATTTCAACAATTTGCAGACTTTCTTTGGATACTTTTTGTCCACATAACCTATGGACTGTTGCATGTATATTTCTTCATCCAAGTTACCATTTAAGAATGCGGTCTTTACATCCATCTGATATAACTCTAAGTCCAAACTTGCGATAATGGACAAGATCATGCGGATTGAGGAGAACTTTGCAATAGATGAAAAGGTCTCCTCGTAATCAATGCCTTCTTGTTATGTAAAACCTTTAGCAACTAATTGTGCTTTATACTTGTCCACTGTACCATCTGCCTTTCTTTTGATCTTAAGTACTCATTTATTACCTATCGCTTTGCAATTGGAAGACAGATCAACAAGTTTTCAGACTTTATTCTTCTCCATGGAAGTGATCTTTTCGTCCATAGCATTCACCCAATCGACCGAGTTAGAAGATAATAATGTATCCTGATATGAATCAGGTTCATCATCATCAACCGCAACACAAGAGAATGTTTACCCCTCAATATCGAAGTCTCTTCAGGGAATCAATCCTCTTTCACTTCGACGTAACTCAGGAGCCTGCTGAGATGTCCTCCCACTGTCCTGATGAACTATAGGAGCATCACCATCGTGTAGAGTAGAACTCCCACTCTCCTGAGATACATCGGGTATTTCAAAAAGTTCTATTGGAGCCTTTTGCTCCATTTGGCTTGGGTATCTATCTTCAACGAAGGTCACGTCTCGGGATTCTATCTCAATCCATCGTCCATGGTCCTCATAAACTAGAACGTATCCCTTTGAATGCATAGGGTACTTAATAAACACGCATTCAATGGTTTTACTGTCAAGTTTACCTCTATGCGGAGTAGGTAGCAAAACATATCCCAAAGATCCCCAAGGGCGTAGGTTGGCTAGAGAAGGAATCCTCCCAGACCACATCTCATATGGAGTCTTAGGAATGGATTTGGATGGAACTCTATTAAGAACGTAGACGGCTGTTAACAGTGCATCTCCCCAGAATGTGGTAAAGAGATTGGCTTATGCCATCATCGATCTAACCATGTCCAATAGTGTCCTATTCATTCTCTCTACAACACCATTTTTTTGTGGAGTGTAAGTCATCGTGTAGTGCCGAATAATTCCAACGTTTTCATAATATGATTTAAACGTTTCAGATGTATACTCTCTACCTCTATCAAATCGAAGGATTTTAATCTTTTTCTCAAGCTGATTTTTCACCTCAGCTTTATATTTAAGAAAATAATCAAAAGCCTCAGATTTATGTGAGATGAGATACATATATCCATAGCGCGAGTAATCGTCAATGAATGTGACAAAATATTGACATCCATTTCTGACATGTATATTAAAGGGTCCACAGATATCTGAATGGATTATTTCTAGTGTACCCTTGGACCTAACCGCTTTGGAAAATAGTTTTTTCGATATCTTCCCGGATACACAATGTTCACAAAATGGCAAATCAACTTTGGATAAGGAGTCTAACAAACCAGAACGTACTAGTCTTGTCATACGATCCTTTCCTATGTGACCTAACCTCGCGTGCCATTTTTGAGATTCAGATACTATAGTTTCATTCAACATAGCAGATAAAGCAAGAGGGGCATTATCACAATCTGCGTTTAGAATAAATAAATCTAAAATTAAATTACCCCATGCAACGATGAAGTTATTATGTCTCAAAGAAACTCTTGTCCCGAAAAATCAAATATCAAAACCATCAAATAATAACCTAGAAACAGAAATTAAATTCTGACGCATCCCCGGTGCATAAAGAGTATCACGGAGGATTATTGTTCGCCCTATGCGCGTACGGAGATGGGAAACGCCAATCCCTAGAACGTCTTCAATAGCGTTATTGCCCATATACAGCTTGTAACTCCCCTTGGCTACAGGCCAGAATTCCTCGAGTCCTCGAAGACTACTTGTCACGTGCTTTGTTGCGCCTGAATCCAAAATCCACTCGTTAGATATAGTATCAACGGAAAGGATTTCAAAACAAACGCCTACATACAAAGTATCTAGTGACTGAGAAATTACCGTCTTTTTATGGGCGCACTGTCGAGCATAATGGCCGAAATTTTCACAGACAAAGTAGACTACATTTGTCTTTTTCTACTTCTTCTTTCCATTCCCCTTTTTAAGATTTGGAGCAGGTGCTGTGGACTTCTGTTCTTGGTTATTCTTCTTCGCCTTCTTGCGAGCTTTAGACCGTTTATTGTTAGCTTTCCGCTTATGGGTCTCTGCTACAAGGGCCTTGGCCGAACTTGGCTGAATTGCATTCATTTCAACCTCACGTACCAAGTGGCCACAAAAGTCTCTGAACGTAGTGATAGAATCAGTATGGTTCAAAATTCTTTTGATTTGGGCCCATGATTCAGGCAAGGAACTGTACATGGTTGTAATCTTCTGATTTTCAGTCAATTTACAGCTAACATTCCTAAGGGCACCTATTATTTGCTCCATCTTACGAATATGATCTTTGATGGGGCAGCCGACAGACATCCTATACTCCTGGAATTCTAATTTCATTGCCCTAACTCTCGCATCTGACTTTTGTGCATAGGCATCTGTCAGTGCTTCCCAGATTTCCTTAGCGGTTTCATGCACTTCATACGTAGGTATGAGTTCTTTGTGCATAGTGCTAAGAAGAACATTATGGGCTGAACGATTTTATTTTTGTCACTTATTGTAGCGAGTCATCGCAACCCTATGTTCTTGTAGGTATGAGCCTTCAAGATCTGACGGTCTACACGAAGTTTAGTACCTTCACAAAGCTGAAGAACGGTGTTCCAATGGCCCGCCTATCTACTACTGGAGCAGACTGAACTATTCACACCTCTGATCCTACGGTATATAGTGGCCCCGGATTGCGATCTATGGATTAGATCGTCCCAAGGACAAGCCAAAATAGACAGACTATAGCGCACTCTTTTTCTCTCTGTATACTCTCGGTGTTTCGTATGATTCGATGCGTTACATGAGAGAAGCGCACTCCCTTTAATAATAGAGGAAGGAGAGTTTGAGTGGGATTGAGATACGGTCACACGTAAGCCGATCACATCCTAACAGAAGAAGGAGAGTTTAAGTGGGATTGAGATAAGGTCACACGATCTGCTCACATCCCTATCTTCAATTAAAAATTAAATTCATATTTGAATTTGAAATTTAATTGAAGGTAATTGTATCCACTAGTGATTGCTCACAAGTGGGCCCCACTGGTCTACGTCCAACACAACACACATCTATTGCCCCTATGATGAATACTTTGCTTTATAAATTTATAAAATAAATTTTAAAAAATAAGGAAATAAAGAAGAAAATAAAAAGAAAGAGACGATAAAGAAATGAGGTGGAATAGCTCCGAGAGATGAGCCTCCACACATCTCCACATATTAATTGTATTAGGATTTCCAGTAATGTGTTATAAGTTGTTGAAAATTATAAAAATACTCATATTATTTAATAAGTAACATTTAAAAAAATGACATAACTATGGGCCTAAAACACAATCTGAGCGTACACATTAAAAGCCTGAGGCTAATGGGCTCACACACTGACCATTTACATTAAACGGGTCAAATTGTTATGCACGGTTATTTGAATTAGGGTGTCTACCTAATGATGGATTAGATGCCTCACACATGTTTTAAAGTAGCACATCCTGCATGTGGTGAGAGTATTTTTATGGGGATTACATCTCTTGTGAGTTGAGCATTGTTTGTTGAGGTTCACCAAAATACATCCCGACGTATTGTTAGAATACTTCGAGACTTTAGCTATTAAGTTTGTGACCATCTGTTAATGATAAAGATTGTTTATATGATGGATCTCCACTTAGATGGGGTATGCAAAATACTCAAGCTTTGAGTTGGAATGTTGTAATCATTTGATCGTTTGACCTTTTTTCCTCCATTAACAATTAATGTATTATATACTTAACACTTAAATAATTTAAAAGTTAAAATATTTTTATTTAAAAATTTTTATGGGTAACTAGTATTCATCTACCTTAAGACCCATTAAATCAACAACTTGGGACATTAGATATATCGTTTATCGAAATAGCTAGAATCCTGACGTATCCTATTATAATATAGTATTTGAGAAGGCATGCTTCATGGCCAAAAGTGTATCTCACAGTATTATTTCTAATGAATAATATATAATTATGTTAGCATGGTTTCAATCATTTAGAAGAATAAACATGGCTCCAGTATGGTTCCTTGATTGTGGCTATTTACAAATTGAACATTGTTCCAACTTTCAATAGTGCAATACACTCAAACTTATAATACATACCCCTCACATAAGTCTAACTAATATTTTCTTAACAACTACGTTTTCAACAATTAAACATGTGTTAGTTTAAATTGATTGCTAAAAGTGGAAATGAAAATTGAGATTAAAGCCTTTTTGGATTCATTAAAGTATAAATTTTAAAAATGACATTTACAGTAATGACATTTTTGTTGTTTGTTCATTTAAATTTCTTAGAATTGCTACTTTTATTTTCCTTTCATTTCATGATAAATGACTTTTTAGCTTTATTGTCAAGATTTAAGAAATGACATTTCCAACAAATTGAAGAAAATAAGTCAGTGCAATGGTTTAGCCCGCTCAATGAGTGGATTTGCTTGATTTTCGTATCTAATTATCATCGTGGACGTCGCACATCATTTTCATCAATTAGATTAATACACTCAATCATTTTTCCAAAGAAAAAGGTTGTCAAATTACAAGCGTATATGATCAGAGCCACTCATCACGTGGGGACTACCATAAAAATGTCTAGTCAAAATAATCTTGGTGGTTCACTTGTCAGGTAGGTCTACATAATTTGTAGGTTAAATAATGAATATAGACCATTGGTTATCTTTTGTATTTTAAAATTTATTCGCTCATTTACTTATATATTAGGTCTGACAATTTAAAAAAAAGCACGATTTCTAACACACAATGTTCACGGTGTCCTCACTCTTAATGTCTTCGACATCACAGTGCGGATCTATCATATGTGACACAAATAATCCTAGCATATGCAAAGAAATAAAAAAAGAGCCAAGAAAAAAAATGATTGTCTTGGTCTATAATTTAGATTAATAAATGATGTTTATTTATGTCATTTACATATGCAAATATCATTATACATACAAGTGACATTTTTACACTTTTACTGTCATACTCCAAAATTCGGCACCTAAGTATGGAGACTTCGATTTCAAATTTTCAGTTATGAACCTAGCAAAAAAGCACGTGGGCAAGTTTCCACGTGCCAACACAATCTAGTTAACTTTCACCTATGATCAATTATCAGAGTAACTTTAAATCAATGGTATTAAAAGTTAAGCAGATATAAATAAACCTAAAAATATATAGCTAATATTCAAAATGAACACTTTCAATGGTGGTGTTTATTCAAATAGGGATTACACCAGCCACAATACACATGTCATAAATGAAAGAAAAAATGTGAAGTATTTTGTATTCGCCCAATGGTCTAAAACATCTCAGTGATGGTATAAGCCAGTCTAAGCTTGTTTATCTAAGATCTCAATGGTACTTACATCAATAATAGCATCTAGTTAGAGTTTTAAAATACTGTTGCAGGTGGGAGAGAGTAGCTAACTTGGTGACACCATGATCTAAGTTACACATGTTATCAACACAATCAAGCGCGATTATTGATATCATAACAAAACAAACAATTTCCTAATATAATTTATTAAATGCATAGGTGTCATGATATGCGAATGCATTCTCCTTAAAATTTTAATATTCCCTCATCACAACAATTCCAACATATTGAAATTGTGGTAATGACCACTTTAATCGAAGTAGGAATATGCAAAGATATCCTAGAGGAGGGTGAATAGGATTTTTTAGTATTTTATAATAATTTTAAAAACCTATTAACCCTATCCTGAATAAATATGCAAGTATCAGAATTTCTTAAAATAACTCTAATGGCTTCCAAGCCAAATAGAGGATCCAATCACAAAACTATTTAAAAGATAAACAAGATGCATAACATAGTTCATAATGGATGTGACTGTGTGTGAGGTGTGATTCTACTTAATTCCAGATAATCATGTGCATATGCAATATGAGAACAATAAGAAAAATTACACAAATAGTAGAAGTAAATGACAATCTCAAATATAGTTATTTTTATAGTAGTTCGATTACGTGTCTATTCCACTTTCGGCGGACGCACTTAACCCTTGAGTGTACCGGATCTCACTAACGAAGTTTTTCAAATTAGGTTCACCTCAAACCAGTATAACCAACACTAGGCTAACTCTAACGTGTCTCCACGACATAAGTTTATGCCCCACATAAGAGCAGGGGTCAACACACAGCACCCAAATTTTAAACCATACAGGCCAAGGATCCACACAAGGAACCTACCAGTTTATACTCCCATGATCAAGGGTCAACACACAGCACCCAGGTTTTAGACCACACAGGTCAAGGACCTACACAAGGACTTAAGTTTATACTCTTCATAGAGCAAGGGTCAACACACAGCACCCCCACGTACACTCCCGTCAAAGGTCTCCTATGAGGACTTGAAGGGGTGAGAAACACCTTTGACCCAATCCTACAAAAGGAATGATCACAAGGATTCTCTAGACTCTAATGACTTACATATAAGTAGATGAGTCCCATTAAGTACGTTGATGAAGATCTCCTCCTTTGATGACGAAAATTTTTTAGCTCCCTTGAACTGCAACTTAGATGATGCTCCAATGTAAAGCAACAGGTTGGGTTAAGGTTATGATAGAATCCTACTCTCTTAAATGTTTTTCTATATTAAAAACAGAGCAATTCCAATCATCTATATGTTTAAGGTATCCCAGCTTAATAATTTGTTATTAAGATGGTAGCTGTAGGATCCTTGAATGCGAAAGTTCATTCCCCAATCCACTCTATTAAATATCAATGATGAGGGTGGATTAGAGGATGAAATCCCATGAGAGAAAAGGCTTAGGGTATATGATTTGAATTTAAGCAGTCAAAAGTTCTATCTATTTTCTCTACAAATAACCAAAGGCAAGCTCTCATTAAATAGGCAAAAAGTTTCAACGGACAGAGTTCGATATCATCGAGCAGTGTCCAATATCATCGAGCATATACTCTCGATAACATCGAATGGCCGCCCGATGGTATGAACACAATCTGTCAAATGCTTTTGAAACATTTTTGCCAACTGGTCAAGAAAATCGAACACGCTTTGATGTCATCGGATTTCGAACTCCGTTTTCATCGAAATGAGGTTCGATTCCTCGACATTTGAAAATGTGAGAGCAAGTGCCTTTGAAACTAAATATGTATTTGATATGATAGAGCATCCCCCAATATCATCAGAATTTGAATATCGATGATATCGATGACAGTGCCGATTCATCGATATTTTTCAAGGAATTACCTATAAGCTTGCTGGACAGATTGTGTCCAATTTCAAAGACATCGACCCTGTCTTGATATGATCAGTATTTGAATATTGATTTTTTCGAGAGATCCTTAATACGTAAAATATTTTACTCAAATGCTTGCTGGATAGATTTGTGTCCCAATCCGATATTATCGAAGGTCCGTCGATATCATCAAGATTTAAATTTCAAGGATAACGAGGCTCTCTTCAATATATCTAGAATCACATGATTTGCCTTAGCAGTATATTGGACACAACTGACCAGATGTCAATTTTATCGAGTCGTGTCGATGGACTCGAGATTCAAAATTCAATGATATTGAATAGTCCATCGATTTATCGATAATTCAGTCTAGAATTCTTTGTAGTTACTGGACATCTGAAGTCCTCAATTTGATATTATCAAGTGAGTTTTGAGGACATCGATAACATGTCTCGATTTCATCGAACCACATATCGATAAATCGACAAAGGCAAAAAACTTAGAGATTTTTCAAATTTTGCAAAATAGTTTCCTTACCTTAAACCTTAAGATGTTCTATTCATTTTTAAGGATTTTATATACCTGGTGTTTTGGGACATGGGATGTGAGGCTAAGGTTTTCCTTTGATAAGTTCGGGCACACATCGTGTTGCGGTAGATGCTTAAACAATCTTCCAATGGGACTCACTTGTCTTGCTGACTCAGCACTCACGCTAATTGACAAATCAAGGCACTATTAATCTCCTCCTTCGTCAATTACATGACAAAACACCTTGAAGACCTAGAAAAACATCTAGACCAACACCCTAAATTGTGTGTATATGAACTTTACACAATTTTACAAAGCTACTAAGTTCACACACACACAACCGTATAATTTAGTACTGCTCTCATTCAATAGTAGTTGCTCCCCCTGTCTTCTTGTAGCTGCTCCCCCTAACACCTGTACCACCATTACCAATAGATACACACAATTTTCTGTCGTGGTGGGATTTGTTCTCCTCCTTTTTGTTAGTCATTGGCAAAGGGCAATATAATAATAGATGTTAACTGAAGTTAAAGCATATGGGAGATCCAATAGAGACCCAGATATTATCTCTAAAAAGCATAATCAGTAAGAGACAGATGTAAGACAGATAATGACATCTCTTATAGAAAACATTTATGCATACCAGGTCAAGAGAGAGCTGTGATTTTAACAAACAATGACACTATAGACATAAATCACAAAACCAATTCTCGAGTGTGAAAGCATATGCAGAAGAGGATAATCACAATTGATACCAGCATTTCATAGACTTTAGCACATAATATGGCAGCAAATATATATGAATTATCAAACAGCTACCAATAGAGATATCCAAAATAAAAACTGCCCAAGCTTGGCAGTATTGTAACATCCATCCCAAACCAACAGACACAAATATCTAGCCCATCCATGGGCATATAAAAAAAAGTATTTTCCTCACTCAGAGGATATCCAAAAACCATAAAAAAAAAAACTATTAGACCTGTCATGTTTGGTAGCCATCACATACACACATAAGAGCGCAAGGCATTCAAAAAGATATCCATGCCCATACGCTGAGATGAGTATCTAGTGTATGAGACGGCACAAAGACTGTCGATACTATGGTGGAGGGACTGATGAAGATGGTGTTGTATCATCTTGTCAGCAAGTTATCAAATCTACCAGTTGCTGCACCAACTGCTACCCCCCAGCCACCAATCTTTCCAGAATAGTGAACCTTGCATTCATTGTCTCCTTCATCTAAGTGACTTCTCACAATGTTTTTCTAATCCGATCTTGATGTATTTTAAATCTTTTATCCTGCACAGGGTCGAATGGAGATGGAGCTTGCTGTGATTCGAGTGGATCTCCTTCGGCCAGTCCTACTCCTTCGACTTGTGCAGCTCCTTCACCCATTTCATCTTCTTCATGAATCTCTTCCTCGGGTTGATCTTCTGGATATCGATGAAACTTCATATCCATCTTTCTAATGTTGTTTTTGTTGAAGTGTTGGAGAGGTAGTTCCCGATCGTTTGTTAATGGAAGACCAATCATATCACATAGCACGTGAATAATCCGAGGGAAGGGTATATGGACGTCTTTAGAAGTGTGAATTGTGTACAGCAACTGGTGAACTATCAGAGTGAAAAGGCATATCTTGATCCCAATTGCCACACAATACACTATCATGGCCATAAATCCTGTAAGGTCCGCTCGATTTGTACCCCAAGGGTATACGTTTGAGGCAAAGATGCCATGCAGAACTCGATACTTAGGTTCCATGAATTTTGTCTTTTACACATTACCTTGGTGCCAAGGAATATCCCTACCATGGAAAAGAAATCTAGTGACCTTAAATCAAGTGTCAGCATTTTTAAGATACAAATTAGAGAGACCAACTGGAGACTGAGTGAGGCCAAAGATGCTTGTAATAGATTCAAGGGTAATTTCTACATCAGTATCCCCAACCGAGATAGTGATAGAAGGAGGTTCTACGACAGGAGAATGGCTAGAAGCAATGAAGCTATAGGTTCTTTCATAATGATATGGGCCGCCAAAATTGAGAAGAGGCAGCCAATAAAGGTTCCAGATTGTAGGGTTTTAGAAAATTCCTGTCAATTTTTCATTCATGGACCAACTTCCTTCTAGTATATTTTATCAGAACAGGATTTACCCTAACAGGAGGAGGGACAGGTGCGTCATGTTGAGACCCACCACGCAATATTTGTCTGGTTCGCTGGAGTGTAGGAGTCCCTTGGTCAAATGCCTTTACCCTTTCCTTCGGTGCAAGGATTTTATGTCTAGAGGATCTTGAGGATTCTCCAGGACCAGAAGTTTTTCCTTTATCCTTTCCCATTGAATGGTAACCACTGAGAGTGATATCTGATGAATTGATGATCTTTTAAATAGAACTTCTCTCTATAATCTAGAAATATTAAAAGACACAAGATGCAATCTTGAGGATTAATGAAATAGATGAGGTATTACCAGATTTTAGTGATCTTGGAGGACTTACAGATGAAGAATCACGTAGAACGGCTGAGGAAGACAATAGAGAGAAAATGAGCTCCGAGTAATGAAATGAAAATTTTCTTGCTTGTCCGCCTTTTATCAGGCGGTAAACTTCAACATCATCGAACATGGTTTCAATGATATCAATATACCCCATTCGATGTTATTGAATATGTCCTCCATGACATACTTAGAACATGTGGCACTTCTGATTCCAAAGGGGCGATGATATCGACATTTGTTTAATTTAATCGAGGAGTCATACAATTCATCAATAGACTTATCGAAGAGAGGATGTATGACATTTGTTTCAGTACTTCAATGATCTTATATATGTATAACTTAGTATATTTTCATATCAGTCTATATACACATAAAAATTTGTACAAAAGTTGTACCATCCAAAATTATAGACATCAGAATGCTTATACAAAAGAAGTTAAGGCGAGAGACCTCAGATATATCATGAAAATCGTCAAAATTGCATCATTTAAACAACCATCTAGATCTAGATGCATGACCTGAACATGTTTCCCATGCTCAAATGTTACTAAGCATATAGATCAACCTTTCCCTTGCCTTTAATGACATAGTAGTGGTCACTTGTGCGACAACCCTTCATCACTGGTTTACCTGATAGGTCTAGGATCTCGCATTCTTGCTTGTTTAATGTAACCACATGCTCGTTGTTACATATTTGAGAAATACTTAGAAGATTATGTGTCAATCCTTTTATGCAAAAGACATTCTCATTTTTTGAGCATATTCATTCCTTTGATAGTTCCATGTCCTATTACCTTAGTAGTGCTTCCATCACCTTAGGTGACAATCTCGTCATCAAGATTTGAATAATTTGTGAGGAGAGATTTGTCACCCGTGACATGTTTAGAGCATCCACTATCCAGGTACTACTTAGCATCATTGCTTGTTATATGATTTAAGTGAGTAATAAGGAAATTTTTCTTCTCTTTCACTACCCATTTTGTGACAGGATTTCTTACTTTGGTAGTTTGTGCTTCATTAATTAGGTTAGGTGATTGAATCATGTTTCCTTGTTTCATAAATTCGTTTGTTTTTTTATTTAGTTCAGCCACCTGATTCAATAGCTCCTTCATTCTCTCGGTCATTCTGGGTGGTGATGGATGTATATTACCTCTAGCCATATTCCTGGGTGGACTCTTAACATTTTGTATTGTTCTTTTGGTTGGTCTGTTTTTACCAGTAAGCTTTTGACCAGAATTGAGTTGAGTCCTCCTATGAGACTTGCATTCAAATTTATAATGGCCAAAATCTCCACATGAATGACAAACAGGAGTAGTTTTTGTGTTACTTCCTGATGCAGCTGGTTTTTCAAACATTAGTGCTGCATGTTTAGAACTTGGTTTGAATTTCTCATATCCTAGTCCACCCTTATCTTTCCTAGGTCTTCCCATTCCAAAGAGTTTTTCTAATTTTTCATTACTCTGGGAAAATTTATAATTCAGTTCAACAGATTTTCTAGATTCCTCTACATCAAACCTGAGTGTGTGATTTTCATTTTGAAGATGCATGTTTTTATCTTTCAATAGTTCAATCTGTTTGTTCAATTTTTCAGACTCAGATTTGAGAAAAGTATTGATTCTTTCAAGCCTATCATTTTCTAAGTGGTATTACTATAGATCATTAATCAAATGTGTATTGATTTCCAATGTTTTGTCTAAATCTATTTGCAGTAATTTATTTTTGTTTTCATTTATCCCCAGTCTTTTAAGGATATTGATGCTATGGGTATAGAGTTGATTATAGGCATCCTACAGTTTATCCTTTTCTTCTTCTTCTTACTATGCTTCCTCATCATCAGATGGAAATGATTCAGTGGCTTGAGGTTCTTGGATTTTCTCAATTTCTATGGGAATGATGGAGGCTGTAGACACCATAAGAATTTTCAGGAATTTTTAGTCTCTATCACTCTCTGAGTCACTATATTCTGATTTTTACTCATCAGTATCATCCCATGTGGCTGTCATTACCTTTCCTTTGGTTTTCCTATTTGGGCATTCATGGACAGATGTCCAAACTTTCGACAGGTTCATCATTGTGGTTCCTTGGTCTTTTTACCAGATTTACCTATAAAATGTTTGTTGTTCATCTATCTTCCTTTAGATGGTCGGCCACGATTTTTATGAAAGAATTTTCTGAACCGTTGAGCTAACAAAGCCACTTCATCATCTTCATTTTCCTTTTCACTTGCATCTTCCTCATTTAGAGTATTCTTTGAAGTTTTGAGGATAATATTTTTGGTTTTAGGAGTTTTCTTGAAGTGTAGTTCAAATGTTTGTAGGAAACCTACAAGTTCTTCTACTTTCATCTCATCCATGTTTCTACATTCTTCAATAGTTGTGACTTTTGAATTGAATCATTTCGGTAATGATCCCAGAATTTTCTTATAAATTTTTGGGACCAGGACTTTTTCTCCTAATCCACCCATGGAGTTACAAATGATATTCAGTTTTGTGAAAAACTCCATGAAGGTCTAATGCTCTTCCATTCTGAGACTTTCAAACTGTGATGTTAGGAGTTGCAGCTTAGATCTTTTCACTGTGTTGGTTTCCTCATGAGTTATTTCCAACAAGTCCTTTACTTCTTGAGTTGTTCCACACATGCTAATTTGATTAAAGACTTCTTGGGACACTGCACAGTAGATAGCATTCATTGTTTTAGCTTCAGACGTTTATTTTTCTTTATCAAATGTTGTCCACATTTCTTGGGATTTTGGTTTGGTGATAATTATGCCATTTTCTAGTACTATTTGTTCGGTTGGTGGCACATATCCTTTTTTAACAATATCTCAAATATCACTTGTAATGCCCTGAAATTCGGGGGTCGAGTAGGAGCCCAACTCCCGAGTTCTAAAATATCACGTATGCAACATATATAATGATGATTTAATGTTGTCGGTATTAGTGCATTAAACATGAGTGGGATTATACCAAAATAACATATCATACTCTAGAGACAGTTACATTGCGCAAGCGAAAGACTGTGATAGATATATAAAGCATATAAGTCGTTGTGAGTCCCCAGAGTATAAACATGTCACTAGGTCAAATAATTACATGTATAATTCCTGAAATAACAAAATGACGAAATGTGATATCATCTATCCATATCCCTATAGCCTCGATGTGCAACTCCAGATCTACATAGACCCGCCAGAGAGTTGTATGTAGGAGAACTCCTCATCATCATAAATGTCGGGCTTCATCTCATAAGTCGCGACATCACCTATAATTACAACAGAGTCTGGTTAGTATTTTAAAACACAATCCCAGAGTTGGAGTGAATGATCAACTCAATGGAGCTATAAGGCAAAGGTTAACATGTTATCAATTCAGTCAAAAAGTAATGATAAAGCAGTACAACATTCATATCCTAAATACTCTTGTTAATGCAAGAATGGTATGTTGTAATGATGCATGCCCTCGCCTGCACTCCCTCAGCGACATCATCTCACGATCGCGGATGATAAACTCCCTAAACGTGTGCATCCTCACCAAAGCACATGCAATGTGGTGCATGGTTGTGTTAACCAAGTTCTTGATTAGGTTTATTCAAACAGAATGTTCAGGAAGCTAAGACACCCTCCTTTATATCATTTACCCAAACAATGATCCATCTAGGGTCGTCAATCCTATCTATTCACATACGATAGATAGTTTTAGGTCACGATAGAGAGGCTCGTCGCCTTAGCGCAGGCTTGGTTTATACTCGAGGTTACTACGGAAAGGCTCGTCACCTTAGCGCAGACCGAGTATATGCTCAAGGTCACTACGAGCGGCTCGTCACCTAATCGTAAGCCGACAGCTCGAATACAGTGTCTCATACTACCGTATTTGGCTCACGAGACTGAGTTGCTCATTGGACGCTACAGGGAGGCTCGTCGTCCCAGCATATGCCGACAGCTCGACCATGGTGTCCCATACCACCATGCCCGGCTCATGATTCTTAGTAGATCGTGGTACCAAGGTTAAATGGATTTCATTGGCAAGTGGTACCTTAGATTCAAGCAGTTGTGTAAACACATATTTAGGCCAATCGAGTTACTTGACAGACTCGGTTGGTATGAGCGTACGTTGACTTGGTCGACATATAATGTATAAGCACTTTACGTGACCTAACCACTGTCGGCAATCACCGTACGACTCGGATTCCTCGAACACATTTGTTGTGGTGAAAGTAGTTCCGCCCTTAATCAGGAACCATTACCGATTACCTGGACATGTCATAGTCCCAATCACACTCCAACCAATAATATTCACATGTGGTAATCCAAGACAGTATGTGATAACCAAATCAAAATATAAATCTCATTTGAGCAGTTCAACAAACACATACTACACATGTTATCATACATAAGCATTTCATCCATAAATCATATAGTAGTAAGATAGGTTACATGAAAGAAACTGTAACTATAGATAAGGAAATTGAGAATCCTACCTCAACACCCTCATTAAATATAGTACATCAAGCATTTTCTTATTCAGACATTTTATCAAACATTTAGACTACACATATTACATACATGTAATGAATTAGGTAAAACACACATATTAACAAATCCTTTCACAGAGTTTCAACGCATACCAAAATCATGTATTTGTAATCAATAATCATGGTAAGCACAATTCGTAATTCCATATTCATTCAAATATTTCAACAAACACTTGGAATGTATTAAAATCAACATAGTTTACATATATGTGTAATATATAGGAAACATCATATCTAAGCATATGTGACAGCGATCAAGTCAGTCATAAATCATTATTAACATTGAAAGCCATGAAAACCATAACCTAAATGTTTATAGTCCGCACCTTTCGTAGGTAGACTCATAACGAACTCAGTTTAAACACTAAGTCTTTCTCTATAGAAAGACGGCAACTTATAGCATAAAATAGGTTAGTTATTTCACCATTTATTCTATTTGAATTCTTAAAATAAATTAGGGTTAGGATTTTCTACCCAACAACGGAATCAGTATTGCTGGAATAGTGATACGAGAAAGCTGATTTGGCACGTGGAGTGGTAGGAACGAAGCCTATCAACTATCTCTCACTCTCTCTTATCCTCACTTTTTCCTTCTCCTTTCTCTCTCCTTTCCCCTAGGGTTTAGAAAATTCATATGACAAGGGAGAGAGAGGGTTTAAGGCCCTTATATAGGCCCAGAACTAATGAGAATGGCCCTAGGGCCATGGTATACTTAAGTTATAGCCAAAAGTTGGTTGTCTCGGTCCAACGAAGCACATCTGGGGGCCCCCTTTCTGCATACGGTCAGGAGTAAGCCCTCTTATAATGGATTTATGCCAGGTTAAGTTTTCGGTCCGATCGGGTCAGTGGATCGACCGCGGAGGACTTGTTTCAGTTCAACAGTCTTCGTTACTCGATTAGGGCCACAAGTACACTGACATGTGTTGGACATTTTTCCTGATTCGAGAGTGTAGTTGGGTCAGATTTTGATGGTCTGAATCCTTAAATTTGACCAACATGCAAACAACTCAATTCACTTAAGTTTCAGTTTATTTCCTAAAGATATTCGCGTTTCTCACACACTTTGCTTCGGGCTCAAGTTGTGCGTTTCTGGATACCTTTAGGACTTGATTTTCAAGATGGTTGTCAAGCCCAGCAAGGCGGTCATAACTATATTTTTTCAAAGAAATCAGACTTTCGACGCGTGGTCCAGATCCGATATGGAGTTTCAATGCGCTCCCGAGAGTAATTGGGTTTTGAGATGGATCCTAAGTTTCTAGGTAACATAACATTAGCGATTCTGCTAGTTGTGAGTCTTGTAGTTCGTATTGAAAGCTGTTTAAGCTAATTTGACATGTAATTTAGTTTAACACTTAATTAATCCTCATCTAATTTCTAAAGGATTTGGTCCTTAGTGATTTCTGCCTTAGGTGGTATTCGGGTCTTTGTACGGATTTTTTCAAGACGTTATAATCCACCCACCTTAAAAAAATTTATCCTCGAAATTAGCACATTTTCGTACTCCTCGAGAATCTGATGGTAGTTCTTACGAACCTCGGCTTCTGTTTCCCAAATAGCCTCCTCCTCAGTGTGATGCGTCCATAATACCTTCACAAGCGGGATAACCTTACTGCGTAACACCTACTCCTTCTAGTCTAGAATATGTGTCAACTGCAGTATATAAGTAGCATCCTCACTCAACTGTACCTACTCCCATCTGATAATGTGGGAAGGGTAAGGAACATATTTCTTCAACATTGATATATGAAATACGTTGTGCACACCTACGAGTGGTGTGGGTAAAGCAAGACAGTAGGCTACCACCCCCACTCGATCTAGTATCTGAAATAGGCCAATGAATCTCGATATGAGCTTCCTTTTCCTTCCAAACTGAAGGACTCCCTTCATTGGGAAAACCTTCAGGAATATATGGTCCTTAACCTCAAACTCTAGCTGTCACCACCTCGTATCGGCGTAGCTCTTGTCAGCTCTGTGCTGCCAGAAGTTGACACCTCATAATGCCGATCTTCTCTGAAGTCACCTGAACTAACTCTAGGTCAATCAAGCTCTTCTCACCAAGCTCCACCCCAGCAGTGCGGTGCCCGACAGGGACATCCATATAAGGCCTCATAGGGAGCCATGTCAATACTCGCCTGAAAACTGTTGTTATAAATAAACTCTGCATAAGGAAGACAGTCATCCCAACTGTCCTTAAAATCAAGCACACAAGCTCGCAGCATATCTTCCAACACCTGGTTTACCTGTTCTGTCAGCTCATCAGTCTGTGGGTGGAACGCAGTACTGAACTTTAGTTTCACACCCATTGCTTCCTGGATATGAGTCCAGAAGATAGATGTGATTCGCGTGTCTCGGTCTAACACAATCTCCATAGGAACTCCATGCAGACGTACTATCTCCTTGATGTACAGCCTGACCAAATCGTCCGCTGATTTCGAAACTCTTATAGGGAGAAAATGAGCCGATTTCGTCAATCGGTCCACAATCAACCATATGGAATCATGTCCCTTCCTCATCTTCGACAGCCCTAAGATAAAGTCTATAGAGATGAAGTCTCATTTCCATTCAGCTATGGGCATGGGCTGAAGTAGTCCAGGAGGTCGGCAATGTTCTGCCTTGACCTACTGACACGTGAGACAACAAGACATATACTCTAATATGTGGGCCTTTATGTTGTCTTACTAGTACGAGCGCTTCATGCCTCGGAACATCTTTGTACTGTCAGGATGCATTGTCATCTTCGAATTGTGAACAGCTTCAAAAATTCTCTTCTCAAGTCATGAAGATTTGAGATGCTATAATGCCGTAAAAATCGAGGGGCGAGCAGAAGCCCAACTCCCGAGTTCCAACGCATCACTTATGCAACATAAAAAATGATGATTTAATGTTGTCCGTATTAGTGCATTAAACATGAGTGGAAATAAGCTAAAACAGCGTGTCATACTCCAAAAGCATTTAGATGATGCAAGCGAAAGGCTGTGATATGTATAGAAATCATGTAAGTGGGTGTAAGTCTTCAGAGTATGAACGTCACCAAGTTAAGTAATTACAAGTGTATTTCCAAAATAAACAAAATAATGGAGTGTCGTGTCATCTGTCCATGCCCTGTAGCCCCGTTTGTGCAAATTCAGGCCTACATAAAGCTGCCTGAAAGCTGCATATAGGAGAATGCCTCCTTGTCATCCTAGAAGTCTGGATCCACCTAGCAGGCTACGCCATCATCTGAAACTACAAAAGGGTCTGATTGGTATTTAAAATGCCGTCCCAGAATATAGGAGTGAGTGATCAACTTAGTGGAGCTATAAAGTAAAGGTTAACATGTTATCAATTCAGTCAAGGAGTAATGATAAAGTAATACAATAATCATTTCCTAAATACTCTTGTTAATGCAAAAATGTTATGCGATAATAATGCATGCTCCTGCCTACACTCCCTTAGCGTCTTCATCTCACGGCGCCCATGACATCCTCCCGAAAGTGCTCTTCCTCGCCAAAGCACCTGCAATGTGGTGCATGCACATGCTTAGCCAGGTTCTTACTTAGGTTTATTCATACAGTAGGATTAGGAAGCAAAGGTACCTCCCTTATATTAATTCCCAAACAATGATCCATTCTAAGGTCGTCAGTCTTAGTAAACCTTATACGATGTTGCAGTTCTAGGTCGCTGTAAAGGGCTCATCACCCGATCAATGCAGCCCTAGTTTATACCCTAGTTACTACGGAAAGGTTCGTTGCCTCAACACAATCTCAGGGTATGCTCGAGGTCACTACAAAGGGCTCGTCACCTGATCAGTATAGGCCGACAGCTCGAATACAGTGTCCCATACCACCGTATTCAGCTCACGAGACTGGGTTACTCATTGGTCACTATAGGGAGGCTCGTCACCCCAGCGTAGGCCGATAACTTGACCACGGTGTCCCATACCACCATGTTCGGCTCATGAGTCTTAGCGAATCGAGGTATCAAGGTGGAATGGGTTTCACTGTTGAGTTTGGTACCTTAAATTCAAGCAATAGAGTCCATACATGGTGAACATACATTGGGTCAACTGGGTTAGTTGACAAACTCAACTGGTATGAGCATACGTCGAGCTGATCGACATGGAGTGCTCAAGCAACTTCGTGTGGCCTAACCACTGCCGACAAGCAGCGTACGACTCGGATTCATCGGGCGTATCTGTCATGGCTAAACAGTTCGGCCACCGATCACATACCATTACTGATTCCCTGGACTACATCATAGCCCCAAGCACACTCCAAATGATAGCATTCACATAAAGTAATCCAACCAGCATGTGACAACAAAAATCAGATATAAAGCTTACTTGAGCAATTTAACAAACACATATTACACATACTATCATGTATAGGCATTTCATCCATACAACACATAAGGTTATATAAAGGGTACTATAACCATAGTTACGGTAATTGAGAATCTCATCTCAACACCCTCAATACATACATTTAAACAAGCATTTTCACATTCAGGCATTTTATCAATTACTAAGGCTACACATATCAAATACATATAATAAAGTAATTATAACAGGTATTATAGCAAATCCCTTTACAAGGTTTCACCATACGTACAACAATCATCTATTCTTAGTCATTAAACATGGCAAGCATAAATCATAATTCCATATTCATTCACGCATTTTAACAAACACATGGAATGTATTATAATCAACATAATTGATATATATATGTAATATATGGAAAACTTTGTATCTAAACACATGTGACAGCAATGAAGTCAGTCATAAATCATTACTTACATTGAAAGCCTTGAAAACCATAACCTAAACATTTATAGACCGCACCTTACGCCGATAGACAAGTATCAAACTCAATTTATAGATCAAGCCTTTGTCTACGGCACGACGACCACCTATAACAGGGAATAGGTTAGCTATTCCACCATCTATTTTATTTGAATCTCTAAAACAAGTTAGGGTTAGGATTTCTTACCTAAATACGAAATCAGAATCGCCCGTATAGCGATACAGATGGACTGATTTGGCACGTGGAGCAGCAGGGAAGAATTCCAGGAATAAACTCCAACTCTCTCTCACACTTTCTCTCTCTTTCCTTCTCTTTCTTCTCCTCTCTCTCCTATGGTTTAGAGAATTCGTATGGAATAGAAATAGGATAGGTTTAGGGCTTTATATAGGCCCAGGACTGATGAAAATGGCCCCAGGGCCAAGGTATGCTTAGGTTATAGCCAAATAGGGTCTGTTCTGATCCAACGGAGCACTTCTGGAGGCCCCTTTGCTGAATGGGGTTGGACTTAAGCTCCTTAACATTGGATCCAGATCAAATAAAGTTTTCAGTCCGATTAGATTTATAAATCTCCCGTGGTGGACCAGTTTCAGTTCGACGGTCATCGGTACTTGATCAGGGCCACAAGTGCACTGACATGTGTTAAAAAAATTTCTTGATCCAAGGGTGTAATTGTGTAACACCCCAGATTTTTGTCAACCTGGGGTTAGACGTCATTAGGCAATGGGTCAACCATATCACTCTCATAACTCAATTCCAAAGCCAAAGAAACCATTTAGAACGAAATTCTTTAGAAATTTAACGTGAATTAACTCGCGCTACACTAGATTACCTATGAAATACGCACCAACCACTTTAAATACGATCTGTAAGACCCAAAACCTATAGAATCGTTGATGCTACGTTACCCTAAAACCTAGGATCAAACTCTAAACCTGTTTGTTCTCAAGAACCCTTTGAAACTTTGTATTGGATCTAGACCGCACATCGAAAGTCCGATATCTATAATCTTAGACCATTATGACCACCTAGTTGGACTTGACAATCATTTCAAAAATCAAGCCCAACCGATATCCTGAGACCATTTTACTGAGTCCGAAGTGAAGAGAGTGAGAAAAGGAAAATATTTAGAAAATTAATTCAATTTTTAATAAATCTGGCACGTGTCGCTTGTGTGACATTTTTAAGTGTTCTGACCGTTAGAATTCGACCAAATTTCACCCTCGGATTAGGAAAGTTCGCCCTTACATGTCATAACACTTGTGGCCCTGATCGAGTTTCAGTGACCGCTGAACTGAAACTGGTCCGCCATGGTCGATCTGGAAACCCGACCGGACTGAAAACTTAGCTTGACCTAGATCCAATATTAGAGAGCTTAAGTCCGACTGCATTTAGTAACAGGACCTCCAGAAGTACTCCGTTGGATCAGAATAGACCCGATTTGGTTATAACTTAAGTATACCTTGACTTTAAGTCTGTTTTCATCATGTTTGGGTTTATAAAAGGGCCTTAAACCCTTAGCTTTCTAACCCATACGAATTTTCCAAACCCTAGAGAGTGAGAGAGAGAAAAGAGAGAGAAAGTGTGAGAGAGAGTTGGTGTTCGATCCAGGGCTTCTTTCCTGCCATCCCATGTACTCAACTATCACATCTGTATCGTTTTTCCCGGCGATTCTGTCTCCATTCTTAGGTAAGATATCCTAACCCTAATCAGTTATAGAGGTTTGAATAGTGTAGGTGATGAAATAAAAAATCTATTTCATGCTACAAGTCACCTTTGTGCCGTAGATAAAGACTTAGAGTCTCTGTCGAGTTCATTGTGATTCTACGACGTAAGGTGCGGACTATATACGTTTAGGTTATGGTTTTCAAGACTTTCAATATTAAGTAATGATTTATTCTTATCTAGGATGCTATTTCACATGTACAAAGTATTGTCCGTTTCATTTTTCAGTTATATGCTACCTATGTTGATTATACTATATTTCTCGTATTTGTAGAAAATACCGTGTACGTATAAAATTTGAGTTTGTACTTAACATGATTAATTGCCGTGAATATATGCTTGTTACATGTGTGACAACTCCTTAGCGAAAGGACTTACCCTAAATCACGCCATGACCAATATACGTTGTATATGTTAAAGTGTGTAGCCCACGTATATGTGAAAATGTCTAAATGAATACGGAACCTGAATTCATGCATGCTATGATTATCCATCGTGGGTATATGCAAGTGATATATGGGGCAACTCCCTAGTGAAGGATTTGGTCAAATACATGATATATCAACATACGATATGTAGTTAGTATGTGTAGCCTAAGTGTTTATGAAAATGACTGAATGAGTATGGAATTTGCTTTCATGCTCGCCATGACTAATTGTCATGAATATATGATTGTTGTATGGGCGATAACCCTTTGACGAAAGGATTTGCCCTAATATGTATGCTAATGAATGTAAAATATGTATTATATAATGTGTAATCTAAGTGTTTAAATTAATGCCTTAGTAGTTAGTAAAGTATGATTGCTAAGCTGGTTGAGGTATGGATCTCCATCACAACACATGAGTCTATGAATTTCTTCATGAATAATGTAACTTAGATTATCCATGCTAAGTGAGTGTATGATTTCCTCCATGGATTGTGTACTTAGTTGAAGCATGTTAAATGTGTGGATGAATTCCTGCATGTACTATTTACATTCAAGTTATACTTCATGATTGTTCATATAGATACAGAATATGAATCATATGCTAGTAATTGTTTGTGTATGTGAATGGGGTTGTACTACAGTCCAGGCAATCGAAAACCGTTTCATAAATAGTGGTCGAGGTTGTCTTCACCACATAGGATGAGTTTATCGAATCTGAGTCATTCTTGGGATGTTCGATAGTGGTTAGGCCACACGGAGTGCTTATGCATTCCATGTCGTTCAACTCAACGTGCGGTTGGCCTAGTTGAACTTATCAACTAACCCGATTGACCGATGTTTGTTCACTATGTTTGGTCGCCACTGTTTGAATCTAAGGCACTGAGCTTACCAGTGAAACTCCCGTTAACCATGGTACCAAGATCCCCTAAGACTCATGAGCCGGGCATGGTGGTATGGGACACCGTGGTCGAGCTGTCGGTCTATGCTGGGGCCACAAACCTCCCCTTAGTGACCAGTGAGCACCCTACTCTGAGCAGATTATGGTGGTATGAGACACTATATTCTTACTGTCGGCCTACATTGTTTGGTGATGGGGGAGTGGAGCAACGATTGCACTCAACAGCCCTGACAGCCCTCTGTAGTGACCTTGAGTTTATCCTGACAATGCATAGGGGCGACGAGTCATGTTGCAGTCTTGAGGATATAAGTAGGCCTGTATTGATAAGGTGATGGGGGAGAGGAGCAACGATTGCGTGCAACAGCCCTGACAGCCCTTGCAGCGACCTATAACCATAACATCGTCTGAGATTCCTAGGACTAACGACCCTAGAATGGATCAATGTTGGAAAATGATACAAGGGAGGTGTCTTAACTTCCCAATACTGCTGTATGAAAAGGATTAATAAGAACTGGGTAATCATATTCATGACATTACACTGCATGTGCCATTGACGTTGGTGTGAGAGCACAGTGGTAGTGATTCATGCCGCGATCGTTAGATGATGTCGCATGAGGGAGTTTGTGGTGAGGGCATACATCATTCTTCATATCATCCTTGCATTAACAAGAGTATCTAGGACCTGTTTGATTGTATTGCCTTATCATTACTGCTTGATTGAATTGGTAACATGTTAACCTTTGCTGTATAGTTTCCACTGAGTTAGCTACTCACTCCCACGTTACGGGACGGTGTTGTACACACCAAACAGTCACTGTTTTAGTTTTAAATGATGGCGATGCTTGCGAAGCAGAGCCGAACTTTATGATGATGAGGAGGATTCCTCCTATATGCAGGTTCTGATCGACGGGTTTACAGGGTTACTGATTAGATGCCAATACACTTGGTATTTTTCCTTTTATTTACACACTCATGTATATTCTTTTCTTTCTATTTTAGAGTATACATGTATTTAGTTAACCTGGTAATATGTTCACACTCTGGAGACTTACAATCATTTATACATTTTATATATTTATTACAGTCTTCCGCTTGAGAAATTTAACTGTCTCTGGAGTATGATATGCTGTTTTGGCTTAATCCACCTCATGTTTTATGTACTATTACCGACGACATTCATCCATCATTGAAAATGTTCCATAAGCGATGTTCTGGAACTTGGGAGTGGAGTTTATAATCAACCCCTGATTTCTAGGATGTTACAAATTGGGTCAGATTTTGACGGTCTAAATCCTTATATTTGGCCTGCAAGCGAACCGACATAATTCACTTAAGTTTGAGTTCATTTTCAAAATATATACTCGTTTGTCACACACTTCGCTCCGGGCTCAAGTTGTACGTTTATAGGTACTATTAGGACTTAATTTCTATGATGGTTGTCAAGTCCAGTGAGGCGGTCATAACCGTATAGTTTTGGGGTAATCAGACTTTTGACATTTGGTACAGGTCCGATATGGAGTTTCAAAATGCTCCCGAAGGTAACTGGGTGTAGAGATTGATTTTAAGTTTCTAGGTAACGTAGCATTAGCGGTTGTACTCATTTTAAGTTTTTTATTTCATATTTAAAGTTGTTTAAGCTAATTATACTGAGTATTCAGTTTAGTACTTAACTAAATTATGCCCTAATTATAATAGAATATCGTCCTAAGTTAGTTCTATGCTCCCTTTCTGACACTTTCAATGAGTATATTATTTTCATAATTTTTTTAATAGTTTATCATTAAGTTTACTTCATCTCCACCAAATTTCATAAGATTTCGTATTATAGAAAAATTTTAAAAATTCTAAAAGCAGCAGCTGTCCAACAAATAATTTTTAAATAGTTATCACAATGACGTACTTTTAACAATATTAAGTATTTTATTATATTTTTTACTTATTTTTATATAAAACTAAACTTATTTATCTTCAATTTGGTTATTGAATCACCTAAATCGGACTTATAATGAGGGAGATAGAACTTTTTGAAGTTGGACTAAAAAGTATAAAAAAATGGCCGAAAATGGGCCGCACGACCCGTTGCGGCCCGCCAGGTGGCGAGGCCCTCGCAGGTCACTGGACCCTAAGGCGATGGCTCACCCCGAAGGCGATGTCATCCCCCTAAGGGTTCTAGGAATGTGTGGGACCCACCTTGGGTTCCCCCGATTTGCGCTGTTTGGGTCTCCGAGTCCTTTTGATGTGGTTTCGCCAATCTGATATTTAAAATGAGTGTATTTTGCAAACTAGAATGATTTGTTCAACGTGCAATATATTATTTTGGGGTAGGAGAAGATAATATATCCAAATAACCTATTTATATCGTGAGACTCCAAAAGTTTAATGGTTAAATACTTAATTTATTTATATGTTCAATATTTATAGTAAATTTTAATTTTATTATTATTCTTCATCATTTAAACTTTAGGATTAGTGTCTAATATAAAAATACTTAGAAAAATTTGAAGATTGAGGTGGTGAAAGGTGAGATTTTGAAGAAAATGGGTTGAAAAGGGGATTTGAGGCTTTAAGATTGAATTCTGAAAAGTTAATTAAAGTGTTATGATCGACTCTCATTGCCTAAGGATGTCTAACTCCAGGTTGGCAAAAATCCTGGGTGTTACAATCTACCCCCCTTAAAAATAATTTCTCTCTGAAATTGGCTAAGGGTAATGAGTAAAGATTCTATTATTCCTTTCGCCTAAGCTTTACTAATTTCAAGTTTATATGCATGGTAGGGTGTATACTATCTATGCTAGTCTGGTGCATTTTAGTCTATCCTCCTTAAAAATTGTTTCACCCTAACATTTGCAAAGGCTCCTATAAAATTTATTTTTCTTTAAAAACTTCATTATTGACATTCTATGGAAGATTCAGATCCTATTTAATGACCTAACCCTTCGTCTAACCTGGATTAATCTCCTTCGATCCTGGGCAAGTGGGGCAAGGGCCCACCACACTTCCACTGCGCCACTCTGATCCAATGGTTGTATTAGTTGACCTAACTAGATTGGGCACATAATGTTCTACCCCCCTTAAAAATTATTTCTACTCTCAAGGCTCAAGAATCTATGTACTGATCCATATGTCGGAACAAGGTATAATTTAGGACTTATCCTTGACATGGAATGGGATACAATCTCCCAATACATTGTTCTTTCTTCCATCGATGATTTATACTATGACATTGGTACCTATGATTATAGAAAGGAGCTAAAATGATGGGTGTTATGGTTGATTCCATGGACGGGTGTGAGTTTGTGGTAAGATGCCTAATCTTTATTGGCTATATGTTCTTAACACTTTCCAAAGGCGAAGTAATAAACTTTTAGTTATAGGTGGTCGGGCCAACATGGAAGGAAAGTTGTGTAGTGGGTCTGAGCTGGATACATTGACCATTTGCCTAGCTAGGATAGAAAATTTATCATATTAGTTTTTAATCCTAGTTGATCCCGATCATCTGCTTGATCAGAGCATTAAGTTCAGTGGTAACTACCAGGATTGAGAAGTCAATTCAAACTGCGAATACTTCGCTTATATATAGTTTCTCTACTCCGTATTCCCGATTGTAATAAGTCTTTAGGAAGGCAATTCTAAGGGGTGTATTGATTTGACCCAACGTTCAATCCGAGGGATATATAGGTTTTCTCTGAGTGTGACTAGTTTCTAAGTTAAAATAACTTTTGTAAGGATTATTAAAGAAGCCTATAAGTATTAAGGGGATTCAATGAAGGAAGGAAGTCTCACTCTAACCTAATCAAACCGACTAATTAAGTCTATCTTTCAATTATCTTAGCATAATTAGTCTTTTACATTCCTAAGCATAACCAGTAGCCTAGTCTTAACTTATGAGTAGCGGTAATCCACTAGTTGTAACCTAAAGCATATGTTTATACGCTAAATGGTTTCATACAATTTCCAATACTAGGAATTGTTTTAACAATTAGGGTCAAAGGTCGTCTGATTGGAATTGAGTTGTCCAAACTTGAATTTAACTGCACTTGAGTACTTCACACATGACCATATCAGCTAAGGAGGTTCTAGGGTTCACGTTATTAATATATTAGATTTCCTATACTGTCAGATCTTTCAAAATCTAGGAGTACCAACTCTAGGTCCAAAACTCTAGATATCCCAACACTTGATGGCCATTGTTTATGGACTAAGTGACAGTGTTTGGTCACGCCCGTTGGTAGAGACCGTTCTAACGGAATTTGAGGGTTGAGATCCCGTTTTAACTTTCGTTCAGCACTTGCGCTTGTCTCGGTACTTGTCTTCTTCTTAAAACGGCATGGACGGCTAGGCCCGGCCTCATCCAGAGCCACTCTCTTCCTTCCCATGAGGGAAAGGAGCGTAGGGATCGAGAAGATGGCTGTAACTAGCTCAAAAAGAGTCATTGCGTTGAAAAAGATTGTGGGGTGAAATGGGTTTGTGGGTTTGAAAGGTTATGAGACACAAAAGATGGGTTTGTGCTCATATGGGTGTGAAAGGGTAGAGGGGTGAAAGGAGTTCGAAATTGTCAAGTACAACTCCAACTTGTTGACTATCGGTCTAAATGTTACTGAGATAAATTCACATGATCTCAGGCACATATGGCTAAACTACAGTAGTTAATCTCACCTGTCAGCAAAACTTGGGATTCTAATGTGGTTTTTAGATTCCATCGCCCCCTTCCTAAGTCAAAGTGCGTCAGAGTGCGTCGTGTTACCATAACCCAGGTTCATTTTAATCTAAATCATGCTCTGATACCAACTTGTAACGCCTTGAAAATCGAGGGTTGAGTAGGAGCCCAACTCCGGAGTTCCAACGCATCACTTATGCAACATAGAAAATGATGATTTAATGTTGTCCATATTAGTGCATTAAACATGAGTGGGATTAAGCTAAAACAGCGTATCATACTCCAAAGGCATTTAGATGATGCAAGCGGAAGGCTATGATATGTATAGAAATCATGTAAGTGGGTGTAAGTCTTCAGAGTATGAACGTCACCAAGTTAAGTAATTACAAAGGTATTTCCAAAAAAAATAAAATAATGGAGTGTCGTCTCATCTATCCATGCCCTGTAGCCCCATTTGTGCAATTTTAGGCCTAATAAAGCCGCCTGAAAGCTGCATGTAGGAGTATGCCTCCTCGTCGTCCTCGAAGTCTGGCTCTGCCTTGCAGGCTACACCATCATCTGAAACTACGACAGAGTCTGGTTGGTGTTTAAAACACCATCCCAGAACGTGGGAGTGAGTGATCAACTCAGTGGAGCTACAAAGCAAAGGTTAGCATGTTATTAATTCAGTCAAGGAGTAATGATAAAGCAGTACAGTAATCATATCCTAAATACTCTTGTTAATGCAAGAATGTTATGCGATAATGATGCATGCCCTCGCCTACACTCCCTTAGCGTCTTCATCTCACAGCGCGCATGGCATCCTCCCAAAAGTGCTCTTCCTCGCCAAAGCACATGCAATGCGGTGCATGCACATGCTTAGCTAGGTTCTTACTTAGGTTTATTCATACAGCAGGATTGAAAAGCAAAGGTACCTCCCTTATATCAATTTTTAAATAATGATTCATTCTAGGGTTGTCAGTTCTAGTAAATCTCATACGATGTTACGGTTCTAGGTTGCTCTAAAGGGCTTGTTACCTGATCAATGCAGGCCTAGTTTATACCCTAGTTGCTATGGAAAGGCTCGTCGCCTCAACGTAGTCTCAGGGTATGCTTGAGGTCATTACAAAGGGCTCGTCACCTGATTAGTATAGGCCGACAGCTCGAATACAATGTCCCGTACTACCGTATTTGACTCGCGAGTTGAGGTTGCTCATTACTCACTACGGAGAGGCTCATCACCCTAGCATAAGCTGACAGCTCGACTACGATATTCCATACCACCATGTTCGGCTCATGAGTCTTACCGGATCGAGGTACCAAGGTTGAACGGGTTTCACTGGTGAGTTTGGTACCTTATATTCAAGTAGTAGCGTCCATATATAGTGAACATACATTGGGTCGACCGGGTTAGTTCACAAACTTGACTGGTACGAGCATACGTCAAGCCGATCGACATGGAGCACGTAAGCAACTCCGTGTGGCCTAACCACTGACGACAAGCAGCATATGACTCGGATTCATCGGGCGTGTCTGTCATGGTTAAACAGTTCGGCTACCGATCACATACCATTACTGATTGCCTGGACTACATCGTAGCCCCAAGCATGCTCCAAATGATAGCATTCACATAAAGTAATCCAACCAACATGTGATAACAGAAATCAGATATAAAGCTTACTTGAGCAATTTAACAAACACATATTACATATACTATCATACATAGGCATTTCATCCATACAACACATAGGGTTATATAAAGAGTACTATAACTATGGTTACGGTAATTGAGAATCTCATCTCAACACCCTCAATACATACATTTAAACAAGTATTTTTACATTCAGACATTTTATCAAACACTTAGGCTACATATATCAAATACATGTAATAAAGTAATTATAACAGTTATTATAGCAAATACTTTTACAAAGGGTTTACCATACGTACAACAATCATGTATTCTTAGTCATTAAATATGGCAAGCACAAATCATAATTCCATATTCATTCAGGCATTTTAACAAACCCATGGAATGCATTATAATCAACATAATTGATATTTGTATGTAATATATGGAAAGCTTCATATCTAAACACATGTGACAGTAACCAATTTAGTCATAAACCATTACTGACATTGATTTCATGTTGTAGAAAAATTCTAAAAATTCCAGAAGGAGCAGCTGTCCAACAAATGATTTTCAGACAGTTGTCACAATGACTAACTTTTAACTATACTAAATATTTTTTTAATATTTTTTACTTATTTTTATATAAAATTAGACTCATTTATCTTCAATTTAGCTTTTGAATCACCTAAATCGGAGTTATAACGAGGGATATATGACTTTTTGAAGTTAGAAAAAAAAAGTACAAAAAAATGGCCAAAAACGGGCCACCCGACCCGTTGCGACCCGCCGGTCACTGGACCCTAGGGCGATGGCTCACCCTAGGGGTGATGCCATCTCCCCTGGGGGTGTCGGGAATGTGTGGGACCTACCTCGGGTCCCTCGATTTACGTCGTTTGGGCCCCCGAGTCCGTTTGTTGTGGTTTCGCCGATCCGATATTTGAAATGAGTGTATTTTACAAACCAGAATGATTTGTTCAACGTGCAATATATGATTTTAGGGTACGAGAAGCTAATCTATCCAAATAAATTATTTATATCATAATATTCTAAAATTTTAATGGTTAAAAAATCAATTTATTTATATATTCAATATTTATAGTAAATTTTAATTTTGTTATTGTTCTTCATCATTTAAACTTTAGGATTAGTGTCTAATATAAAAGTACTTGGAAAAATTTGTAGAATGAGGTGGTGAAAGGTAAGATTTTATAGGAAATGGGTTAAAAATAGGATTTGAGGCTTTAGGATTGAGTTCTAAAAAGTTAATTAAGGTGTTATGATTGACTCATTGCCTAAGAACGTCTAACTCCATGTTAGCAAAAATTCGAGGTGTTACAGACGCATAGGCGGCCACGATAACATAAACCCTCATCCGTACCAATTCTCCATTGTAAGTCTTCACTATCACTAACCTGCTCTCTCATCTTGACCAATAATTCATCGTCTCTCTGAGCCGCAATGATCCTGTCATCAATGAGCGGCTGAACTTGAATATGTGTGATGCTCTCTAAGGACTCCACTACCGAAGTTTCTGCTCAAAGCCTCGCACAAACTCTACCATACCTCATTTTGCTATCATCAACGGAGCCGCAAATATTATCATTTTCTTACGGCTTAATGCGTCTGCCACAAGGTTGGCCTTGCCAAGATGGTAAGAACCTCGAACTTGAAGTCCTTCAAGGTTTCCATCCATCGCCGTTATCTCATATTCAGGTCCTTCTGCGTGAATATGTACTTGAGGCTCTTATGGTCGCAAAAGAGCTCGAACTCCTCTCCATAGAGGTAATGTCTCCAGAGCTTCAATACAAAGATGATGGCCGCTAACTCTAGGTCGTGCATAGGGTAGTTTTCCTTATGTTTTCTCAACTACCGCGATGTATAGGCAATAATCCTGTCCTTCTGCATCAAAACACGACCTAAACCAACACGAGACGCGTCAGTATATATCATATACTTGACCCCTTACTCTGACAATACTAGCATAGGGGTAGACGTCAACTTGTCCTTTAGTTCTTAAAAAGCTGCTTCTACCTTCTTATTCCAGGAGAATTTGAGATCCTTTTGAGTTCGCTGAGACAACAGTCTGGTTATCTTAAAAAAGTCTCTAATGAATCGACGATAGTAACCTGCCAAGTCAAGAAAACTCCTCACTTCAGTAACCGAACCAGGTTGCTCCCAATCCTGAACTGGGGCTACCTTAGTAAGGTCCACCACTATCCCTTCCTTGGATACCACATGTCTCAGGAATTTGACTTCTTCCTTCCAGAAGTCACACTTCTTGTACTGTGCAAACAACTGGTTCTTCTTAAGAGTATCAAAGACTGCTCGCAGGTGCTCCTCGTGCTCCTTCCGACTCTTGGAGTATATTAGGATATCATCTATAAATACGATGACGAATCAGTATAGATACGGCCGAAACACCTTGTTCATCAGATCCATGAATCCAAACGACATCACTAGGAACTTGTAGTGCCCAAAACTGGTCCTCAAAGCTGTCTTTTGCACGTCCTCATCCCTTATGTGCAACTGATGATACCCGGACTGTAGGTTGATCTTCGTAAAATACTGCACCCCCTTCAACTGATCAAATAGATCATCAATCTTGGGCAAAGGGTACTTATTCTTCACTGTCACTTGGTTTAATCTACGGTAATCAATACACAATTGCAGATATCCATCCTTCTTCTTCACAAATAACACAGGTGCTCCCCACAGAGACACACTAGGCCATATGAATCCAGCATCCAATAGATCATTGATATGTTTTCTCAATTCTTCCATTTCACACGGAGACATGCGATAAGTCAGAAGAGATATAGGTGTCGCACTAGGCACTAGATCGATGGTAAAATCAATCTCGCGTTGAGGGGGAACTCTTGGACTATATGGGTGTCCCTAAGTGTTGGACCATTAACATCCTCTAACAATTAGGCATAACAACTAATGCGATAGGGCCAACTGACCTGCACTGGGAATGTAAAGGTCGTGCCCTCAGGTTCATAGGCTTTCACCACTGTAGTATCGCAGTCGATCTCTGCCTTCATCTCCGTGAGCTAATCCATACTGAGAATGACGTCATAATGGTACAGCGGGGTGACAATTAGGTCAATGCGCACTGTTCTGCTCCCTACGTCTATTGAACAACCCTTACACATCCTGGTAGCGTCTGAGAAAGTCCATATGGCGGTAAGGATTCTCAACCCAACTATAGGATTAGTTTTCAACCCCAGTCGCTTGACTGTTGCGTATGATATTATAGAGATAGTGGCCCTGGTATCCACTAATAAGAAGACTGGTGTACCTTGAATGTGTCGTGACTTCAAAAGTCAGTGGTACTACTGTTGCCGTCTAGGATGCCTCAGCTGCAAGTGAGTGCACACAATCCTGTTGAGAACAGTTTGACTGTGGTACCATGGGCCGTTGAGGTAGCCTAAATTGAGGTGCAGGCAGTCGAAAAGATGGATGTGCTGGTGCTGACCGTAGAGGGGGGGCTGCAATAGCTTGAGGAAGCTGGCGGTTGATCCTCTGAGGCAGTGAGAAGCCGTTCTCCCTCATCCTAGTGAAATAATACGTATCCGTGTGGCCCGCCTTCTTGCAGTAAGTGCACCATAATTCTGCCCGCCTCATTGAGGCTGGTGGAGCTGCAGGCCTGGGAGGCGAATCTGCACAGGGCCTCTTACCAAGGAACGACCTGCTTGACAAATCTGGTCACGGCCTAGGAATCATAGGCACATATGTACGGGATAGCCTATCCCCATCCTGCTCAGCTTGTAGAGATATGCCCACTAGTTTAGTATAGTTAGATATACTAGCGCAACACATCTTCGAGCGTATCTCGGATCGCAGACCCTCAAAAAACTGTCACATTCGCATTCACTGGTCGGCTAAGATCAGGAGAGCATATTTGGCCAACTCTGTAAACCTGTTCTAGTACTCTGCCACTGACATCCCTCCCTGATGAAGGCGAAGAAATTCACTCTCCTTCTCATTACGGTAAGTGAGAGGGAAATACTTTTCATGGAAGCACGCCTCAAAGGCTTTCCAGGTCCACACATACCCTACGGGAACCATCCGCATGATGCTATCCCACCAGAAGTTGGCCTCCTTCTCAAACATATAAGTGACCAACTCTACCGGCTCTGCCTCGGTACAGTGCAGCGGCTTTAGCATCTTAGAGACGCAGTCAAGCCAATACTCAGACTCCTCGGGTCTGTGAGTACCCACAAAGGTAGGAGGTTGGAAGTGCTGGGATCACTCAAAAAGGCCATTAGCGCTCATATTGCCAATAGGCTGCAAGAGAGGTGCAGGTGGAACTGTACCCATGCTCTGAGCAAGGGCCCTTGCGATGGTGGCCAAAAACTATTGCTGCTGCTGCATCAAGAGCATCATCTGCTCCAGCCTATCAGGAGGAGGAGTCTAGTGTATGTGAGGAGTCAAGGTAGATGCATGGTTCTGCTCAGGAACCGATGGTGCGACAGGTGTCGGCCCATTAGTGGGGCCAGTGGCCGGCTGAGAATCCGGCATAGTCTAGTGAGTCGGGCCCTAGCTGGGGTCCACGTGGCTATCACTGAGGGGAGGTGCCCAGTCAATCAAGTCTCCAAGTGTGAGACGTGTCGTACTCCGTGTGGCCTTAGGTGGCATTCCCTATATACAACATAGGGTGCAACCCAGGTCAGATTCAGCATACTCACAAACTCATCTACACAGCATTCACATTACAGCTCAAAGAAACTTCGTGCATTTCATTTAACAAAATTGTCATAGTACATGAGATGCGGTATTACATGAATCATGATAAAAAATTCATGTGAGCTAATCTA
The DNA here is from genome assembly GCA_037074715.1 of Magnolia kwangsiensis. Lineage (NCBI taxonomy): Eukaryota > Viridiplantae > Streptophyta > Magnoliopsida > Magnoliales > Magnoliaceae > Magnolia > Magnolia kwangsiensis. Next base: position 23,415,954 of record CM073579.1, read on the forward strand.
AGCAAGGTTCCACACACTAAAACCTACAAACTGCTCTACCACCTTACTAAGCCTATCAAGGCTATACATAAAAATAAGCAAACAAGCAACAAAGAAAACTACAAGACGACTACATGTACGACTAGTCATCTGAATCTGGAGATGGTGGAGGTGCACCCTTATCCTGCAGACAACACAGGATGGCCCTCAGGGTGCGCGATACTTTGCTGAATTTTCTCTTCATGAAGGCTTGATTTTCTTCGAGCTTGGCTCAGTTCTCTGCGACCTCCTGTCGCAGGGCAGCCTTACCCTCCTCAAGTTGAGCAAAGCGGGCTTCTATGGCAGCCCGATCACTATTGTGCCTCTGTGCAGCGGGAGGAGAGCCCTCATCAGAGCCCTGGGCCTCCTCTTCCTCTTCTTCACTCTCTCCTTCTTCACCTCCTTCCTCTGACTCATCTTCTTCCTCTATCTCATTGCATTCTTCCTCTTCACTTTCTATCTCATCCCCATATTCATCAAGTCAGGCTTGACGTTATCGAGGGTCAATCTTCCTGTTGTTGAGCGTAGTCTCATTAATGTAATGGATCAGCGCAAGATCATCCATATTAAGTCTGTAGGCGAACTCTCGAGCAATCTTGCATACGAGTCAGCTAAATGGAAGTGAGACATCATTCCTAATAGAACACGCAGTCTGAACTATCTGTAGCAGGTCAAATGTAAGCAAACACAGCTTGTCTCCCTGCCCAGCTCTATACTGGAAATTCACCATCAATCGAGTACATTCGGTACGATTGTCCCACCTAGGGTACACGTTATACGTGAATATGTGGTGAAGCAAGCGAAAATCATTTGTCAACTTCGTCGATGGGAGGCTTCTGCCTTCCTTCCAGTGAGCTAATCGGCTGCAGAGGTAACGCATGAGGCGATCTCTTTCTCGCACGTTCTTGAGATCCTTATCGCTAGCATGTACCTCTCCACACGGGATTCCCATGATCCGGGCCACCAGATCTACATTGACGACTGCTTCCCGCCTTCTCACTGGAATCTTAAACTGCAGAGGCTCTAAGATGGGTCCCGTATATGGGCGTAGAAGGCTCGAACAGTGTTTTCACATGCTTGAGACTTGCCCTCGAATATGGGACCCCACCCGACGTCCACCGGGTAGTCTATAATTAGATACAACCCAGATAGCCTCTCATCTACATGAGCTTCAAGCACAACCCTATGGCCACCAAACCGACCATGTTCGAAGCCTGCCGGTAGAACTTTCTCGAGCGGGAGTTGGGGATCAAGATCCCGCTTCGATCTTCGCTCTTGGGTGGTGCTTGTGCTAGTGTCGGCGCTCGCCTTCTTTCTTGGATGAGTAGGGCGGCTAGGCTCGGCTTCATCTGTAGGAGTTCTCTTCTTTCCCATGATGGAAAGAAGTGTGGAAATGGAGAAAATTGCCGCTACGAGCTCAAAGAGAGCCAATGGAGAAATGGGATAGGGTGTTAGGCTTTGAGATTTTGAAGCACAAAGTAGTATTTTGTGTGCTCAAATGAGAGGGGTTTAGGGAGATAAGAGATGCATTTAAAAGGAATAGTGGAGAATGGGTTTTATTGAAGAAGATGAAGAAGATGTGGGAAGAGGGGAGAGATTTGAGAGAGAAAGATGGGGTTTTGAGAGATTTAGAGAGCTTGAAGGTGTATAAGGGAGGAAAAGGGAGTAAATGGAAGGGTTAAAAGGGGTCCCACATGATTTGGTGGGCCCCACATCCTCCCATAAGTGTCGGCCGACCGGCCTTGCTGAAGCCAGGCGCGGTGCACCGTGGTTGGCAAGGCGCCGCCGCGGCAGGCGGGGCACTGCTGCGGTGCCGCTATGGTTGGGCAGTGGCCACCCCCCTCTCAGGTGTCGTATGTGTGCGGGGCCCACTTTGGATCCCCCTATTTGCACCATTTGGGTCCCCTATTCCATTTAAGTTCTTTCAGGTCCCAATTCGCGTGTATTCGTGCCTTTTGGTTTGTCTGAGTGTGGAATAGGCTTGAATCATGGTCCAAACCCATTAATCGATGGCCTGGAGAAGGATTGGGATCATCTCACATGATCACAGGCACCTACAGGTCCGATCTCTATGGTCAGTTTCACCTTGACGGTCATATGTTCACTGACGGACGAAACTTGAAATCCTACAATTGTTTCTACATTTCACTGCTCTCTCCTAAGTCAATGTATGTCAGTGTGCATCGTGTGACCGTAACCCAAGTCTAGTTTAATCCAAATAATGCTCTGATACTAACTTATAACACCCTAAAATTTGGGAGTCTAGTAGGAGCCCAACTCCCGAGTTCCGACACATATGCAACATAGATAATGATGATTTAATATTGTCCGCATTAGTGCATTAAACATGAGTGGGATTATACCAAAATAGCATATCATACCCTAGAGACAGTTACATTGCGCAAGCGGTAGGCAGTGATAGATATATAAAGCATATACGTGGTTGTGAGTCCCCAGAGTATGAATATGTCACCAGGTCAAATAATTACATGTATAATTCTCTAAATAACAAAATCAAAAAATGTGATATCGTCTATCCATATCCCTATAGCCCTGATGTGTAACTCCAGGTCTACATAGACCCACCAGAGAGTTGCATGTAGGAGAACTCCTCGTCATCATAAATGTCGGGCTCCATCTCATAAGCCGCGGCATCACCTACAACTAGAACAGATTCTAGTTGGTATTTTAAAACACCATTCTAGAGTGAGAGTAAATGATCAACTCAATGGAGCTATAAGGCAAAGATTAACATGTTATCAATTCAGTCAAGCAGTAATGATAAAGCAGTACAACACTCATATCCTAAGTACTCTTGTCAATGTAAGAATGGTATATTATAATGATGCATGCCCTCGCCTACACTCCCTCAGCGACATCATCTCACAATCGCACATGACAAATTTCCTAAAAGTACGCTTCCTCGCCAAAGCACATGCAATGCGGTACATGGTCGTGTTAATCAAGTTCTTGATTAGGTATATTCAAACAGCATGTTCAGGAAGCTAAGGCACCCTCCTTTATATCACTTACTCAAACAATGATCTATCTAGGATCGTCAATCCTAGCTATTCACATACGATGGATAGTTCCAAGTCGCTACAAAGAGGCTCGTCACCTTCACACAAGCCTGGTTTATACTCAAGGTTACAATGAAAAAGCTCGTCACCTTAGCTTAGACCAAGTATATGCTTAAGGTCACTATGAGTGGCTCATCACCTAATCGTAGACTGACAGCTCGAATACAGTGTCTCATACCACCGTATTCAGCTCACGAGAATAGGTTGCTCATTAGACACTACGGGGAGGCTCGTCGTTCCAACGTAAACTAACAGCTCGACCACGATGTCCCATACCACCATGCCCGGCTCATGAGTTATAACGGATCGTGGTACCAAAGTTAAACGGGTTTTATTAGTAAGTGGTACCTTAGATTCAAGCAGTTGTGTCCATACAAGGTAAACACACATTCAAGCCTATCGGGTTACTTGACAGGCTCAGTTGGTACGAGCATACGTTGACTTGGTCGACATAGAGCACATAAGCACTCCGCGTGGCTTAACCACTGTCGGCAATCACCGTACGACTCGGATTCCCTGAATGCATCTGTTGTGGAGAAAGTAGGTCTGCCCTTAATCGGGAACCATTACCGATTGCCTGGACTATGTCATAGTCCCAATCACACTCCAACCAATAGTATTCACATGTGGTAATCCAAGACAACATGTGACAACCAAATCTAAATATAAATCTCATTTGGGCAGTTCAACAAACACATACTACACATGTTATCATAGATAGGCATTTCATCTGTAAATCATATAGTAGTAAGATAGGTTACATGAAAAGAATTATAACTATAAATAAGGAAATTGAGAATCCTATCTCAACAGCCTCATTAAATACAGTACATCAAGCATTTTCTCATTCAGGCATTTTATCAAACACTTAGACTACACATATTACATACATGTAATAAATTAGCTAAAACACATATATTAGCAAATCCTTTCACGCGAGAGTTTCCACGTATACAACAATCATATATTCACAATTAATAATCATGGCAAGCACAAATCATAATTCCATATTCATTCAAACATTTCAACAAACACTTGGAATGCATTAAAATCATCATAGTTTACATATATGTGTAATATAGGGAAAACATCGTATCCAAGCATAGGTGATAGCTATCATGTCAATCATAAATCATTCCTGACATTGAAAGCCTTAAAAACCATAACCTAAAAATTTATAGTCTGGACCTTTCGCCGGTAAACTCGTAACGAACTTAGTTTAAACACTAAGTCTTTATCTACAGCACGATGGCAACCTATAGCATGAAATAAGTTAGCTATTTCACCATTTACTCTATTTGAATTCCTAAAACAGATTAGGATTAGGATTTCCTACCCAACAACGAAATCAGTATCGCCGAAATAGTGATATGGGAAAGTTGATTTGGCACGTGGAGCGGTAGGAACGAAGCCTAGCAACTATCTCTCACCCTCTCTCTCCCTTCTCCTCACTTTTTCCTTCTCCTTTCCCTCTCCTTTCCCCTAGGGTTTAGAAAATTCGTATGACAAGGGAGAGAGAGGGTTTAAGGCCCTTATATAAGCCCAGAACTGGTGAGAATGGCCCCAGGGCCATGGTATACATAGGTTATAGGCAAAAGTTGGTTGTCTCGGTCCAACGGAGCACATCTGGGAGGGCCCTTTTCTGCATCGATCGGGAGTAAGCACCCTAACGATAAATCTATGGTACGTTAAGTTTTCAGTCCAATCGGGTCAGTGGATCGACCGCGGAGGACCTGTTTCAATTCAACAGTCACCATTACTCGATCAGAGCCACAAGTACATTGACATGTGTTGGATATTTTTCCTGATCCAAGGGTGTAGTTAGGATAGATTCTGACGGTCTGAATCCTTAGATTTGACCTGTAAGCGAACGACTCAATTTATTTAAGTTTCAATTCATTTCCTAAAGATATTCGCATTTCTCACACACTTCGCTCCAGGCTCAAGTTTGTATTTCTGGATACCTTTAGGATTTGATTTCCAACATGGTTGTCAAGCCAAGTAAGGTGGTCATAACTATATAGTTTCACAGAAATTGAACTTTTGACGCACGGTCCAGATCCGATATAGAGTTTCAATGCACTCCCAAGAGTAACTGGGTCTTAAGATGGATCCTAAATTTCTAGGTAACATAGCGTTAGTGATTCTGCTAGTTTTGGGTCTTGTAGTTTGTATTGAAAGTTGTTCAAGCTAATTCGATATATAATTTAGTTTAGCACTTGATTAATCTTCATCTAATTTCTAAAGGATTTGGTCCTTAGTGATTTCTACCTGAGGTGGTTCTTGGGTCTTTGTATGAATTTTTTCGAGACATTACAATGATCTAAAGATCTTAGGAAGTAGTGCATCCTAGCCTTCCAGTATGCATAATTTGATCCATCAAACACTAGAGGTCTAGTTATCGATGAGCCCTCTCCTTTGGCCATATTACCAACTTCAGTTAAGATCACTCTCTAGGCGGTGAAGCCCTTAAGGGAGACCAGTCTCTGATACTAATTGAAATTATAGTAATGACTGCTCTAATCGAGGTAGGAATATGTAAAGATGTCCTAGAGGGGGGTGAATAGAATTTTTATAGTACTTTATGATAATTTTAAAAACCTATTAACCCTATCTTGAATAAATATGCAAGTATTAAGATTTCTTCAAAATAACTCTAATGGCTTCCAAGTCAAATAGAGGATCCAATTATAAAACTATTCAAAAGATAAATAAGATACATAACATAGCTCATGATAGATGTGACTGTGTGTGAGGTGTGATTCTACTTAGTTCTAGATAATCATGTGCATATGTAATATGAGAACAATCAGAGAAATCACACAAACAGTAGAAGTAAATGACAAACTCAAACACAGTCATTTTTATAGTGGTTCGATTATGTGTCTACTTCACTTTCGATGGATGCACTCAACCCTTGAGTGTACCAGATCTCACTAACAAAGGTTTTAAATTAGGTTCACTTCAAACCAGTACAACCTACATTATGCTGACTCCAATGTGTCTTTACGACATAAGTTTACGCCCCACATAAGAGTAAGGGTCAACACAGCACCTAAATTTTAGGTCACATGGGGGAAGGATCCACATAAGGAACCTACCAATTTATACTCCTATGAGTAAGGGTCAGCACACAACACACAGGTTTTACACCACACAGGTCAAGGACCTACACAAGGACCTAAGTTTATGCTCTCCATAGAGTAAAGGTCAACACACAGCACTCCCACGTATACTCCCGTCGAATGCATCTTATGAGGACTTGAAGAGGTGAGAACCACATTTAACCCAATCCTATAAAAGAAATGATCACAAGGATTCTTTGGACTCTAATGACTTACAGATAAGTAAATGAGCTCCATTAAGCATGTTGATAAAGATCTTCTCCTTTGATGGCGAAGAATCTTCAGCTCCCATGAACCGCAACTTAGATGATACTCCAATGTAAGGCAACACGTTAGGTCAAGGTTATGATGGATTCCTACTCTCTTAAATATTTTTCTATATTAGAAACAAAGCGATTCCAATCATCTATGCATTTAAGGTATCTCAGCTTAATAATTTTCCATTAAGATGATAGTTGTAAGATCCTTGAATGCAGAAGTTTATTGCCTAATCCACTCTATTGAATATCAATGATGAGGGTGGATTGGAGGATGAACTCCCATGAGAGAAAAGGCTTAGGGTATATGATCTGGATTTAAGCACTCAAAAGCTCTATCTATTTTCTCTACAAATAACTAAAGGCAAGCTCTCATTAAATGGGTAAAAAGTTCCAACGGTTATAAAACAGCCATATTTTTGACAGAGTTCGATATCATCAAGCGAGGTTCGATATCATCGAGCGTATACTCTCAATAACATCAAATGGCCGCTCGAAGACACAAACACAATCTTCCAAACTCTTTTGAAACATTTTTGCCAACTGGTCGAGGGAATCGAACACGCTTCAATGTCATTAGATTTCAAACTCCGATTTCATCGAAACGAGGTTCAATTCATCAACATTTGAAAATGTGAGAGCAAGTACCTTTGAAACTAAACAGGTATTTGATATGATCGAGCATCCCCCGATATCATCAGAATTTGAAATCGATGACAGTGTCGATTCATCGATATTTTTCAAGGAATTTTCCTATAAGATTATTGAATAGATTGTGTCCAATCTCGATGACATCGACCCTATCTCGATATGATCGGTATTTGAATATCGATTTTATCGAGAGATCCTCGATACTTGAAATATTTTATCCGAATGCTTGCTGGATAAATTTGTGTCCCAATCCGATATTATCGAAGGTCCGTCGATATCATCGAGATTTAAATTTCGAGGATATCAATGCTCTCTTCGATATATCGAGAATCACATGATTTGCCTTAGGAGTATATTGGACACAACTGACTAGATGTCGATTTTATCGAGACATCTCGATGGACTTGAGATTCAAAATTCAATGATATCGAATAGTCCATCAATTTATCAATAATTCAGTCCAAAATTCTTTGTAGTTGCTGGACATCTGAAGTCCTTAATTGGATATTATCGAGTAAGTTTTGAGGACATCGATAACATGGTTCGATTTCATCGAACCACGTGTAAAAAAAATGACAAATGCAAAAAAAACTTAGAGATTTTCCTGATTTTATAAAATAGTTTTCTCACCTTAAACCCTAAGATGTTCTATCCATTTTTAAGGGTTTTATATACCTAGTGTTTTGAGACATGGGATGTGAGGCTAAGGTTTACCTTTGACGAGTTCAGGCATATATCTTGTTGAGACAAACGCTTGAACAATCTTCCTATGGGGCTAATTTATCTTGTTGACTCAACACTCACGCTAATTGACAAACCAGGGCACTTTCACGTATTTTGTCACAATAAAACAAATGTCATTATATGCATGATTAGCCATATGTTTATTAGTACCAATTCAAACAGCATATTGGTGAAGCTAGATTATAACTATTTTATTATGAGTTTATCCAGATCATGATTGAGGCTCATTGTGGTAATAGCAGCTCCTCACCCGTGTCTCTTGATCCATTGTAGGGTTTATCACCCAAGGATAAGCACAAATAATGTAAGGGTCGTCACCCAGACATAAATATGGCGAAGTCTCGACATCAATTTCATCAGCATTATAGTAGACTCATGGCCTTCATTAGTGCTTAATGGTCACTACAAGGAGGCTTGTCACTCAATTTTGTACCAATATGATGGGATCGTCACCCCTTTTTTACCAACTCAGCCACATCACCCTGACATAGGTAATAAGCTCGGACACAGTGTTCCATACCATCATATTTGGCTCAAAAGTCTTTATAAGATCGTAACACACTAATGAATATAAATGGTCATAATTTGATGGTAATAGTGGTATTCTATATTCCTTTGAATGTTATACAACCACCAAACATAATAATGATTGGACCATGTATTGGACTGATCTAATCGACAACGGGGGACTGGACAAAACTTGCATTGAGTGTGAAACATCTCATATAGCTCTAACTGCTGTCAGTCGACCGTATAAGTCTGGGACAGTCGACCCAAAACGAGTCATCCACTTAAGTGATTTACAGAGCTCAATCCACCACAGCAACAATTCAAACTTATCAAATGCATAAAACTAATTGCATAACTACTTAATACTACAACATAGTGTATTAATTAAACACATGTGTGAATCGACACCAACTAATGAATATGAACACAAAACCACATAAATTAATAGCACTTATCAAATAACATAAAAGTCATTACAGTAAGAATTTTATTATGCTCAAGCATTTCATCGAACATATTGATTACCAACAACACGTAACACCAGAGTTACAATAATAAAGCAATCAAAGCATATGGATAATATAAACAAGTAAAATCATTATCCATCACTATTTAGAGTTGATCAAATGAAACCTGGAAGAATGATAAGGATTATGCGATTTAATCACATTTGATTCTAGTTTTTGAAATAAATTATCAATTATTAAATCAAAACCCAAGAAAACTCATTATAAATGAAGAATCTACGTCTAATTTGCTAAATTAAATGATTTGATGTAATTCTTATCTCAATAGCAAGTAGAGGTAGATTTGATAGAAGATGTGATAGCAACAAGGGATTGATTGAAGAAAATCCTACAACACCCCCGCCCCCCCCCCCCCTCTTTCTTTTTTTTTTCTATTTTTCATTCTCTCACATATTCGGGAAAGGAAGCCCAAATAGAATGTATTTATAGTGTAAAAAGTTATACTTTTAGCCCTATAGGCTTTCTTATATTAACCCAATGGGAGGTTATTTTCAACCATTATGGCCTACAAGGAGGTATACGGGTCAATCTAAGTTATGGGATAGGTGAACTTATGGGTGATATATGTATGAAAACAATCACTTAAACATTCAAATTTGACAGTCAATGGGCATGATCCTAATTATGTTTAATGGCCACCGAACGTCGATCGAAGTTGAGACTATACAGATATGTATAGGATATTGATTTATGTTGTTGCCCTAAATATGACTGCAATATAATGGTCCAAAAGTCACAACTTTGATAAAGATCGAATACGGGACAATTAACTTAAGCTTCTGTTTAATTTCAGGAATATTTATACATCACAAGCATTGGTCATGTAAGTCCAAGTTGAGTGATTCGAGATACAATTTCAACTCGGTGTCCCATAATGGATGTTAAGCCCACCAAGACGAACATATTTATATAGTTTCAGGTTTTGTAGCCTATTAACAAGCGGTATAGAGCTTGTTCGGATAATCAATGTATTTTATAATGAATTGAGTAGCAATATTTCTTATGCGTGATGATTAGAGTTTTGATTAGCTAAGTTCACAGCGTGTCATATTTACAATTAACGAAAATAGTGATTCAATCTTAATCACCCTAAACCATTGGTTTATAGTCTAAAAGAGTAACTAGGTCAGTTTGGTTTGTTAATCAAGATCTGGCCCATAGTTGTATTGACTTTAGGTAAGTCTTTATTTAGTTATGACTGTCTTAATTAGTCGATGATAGATGAAATATATTTGGTCCCTATATAAATAAATCATGACGTTAGATTCAAGGTTTAAGTGATCGGGTAAATTCGTTAGCTTCCTACTGTTAATCAATCAAATTTGTGCAGTTGTATACCGGTAACACCCTTGTATAAGATAACATCAAGTGTTAAAGGTTAGCAAGTGACACAATAAGCTAATTATATGCTTTTTAAAAATATTTTTTAAATAAAAAGTAGTGAAAATCCGAACAATCAAAGGTGGGCACACATGATAGACAGTACAAATCAATGCTTAAACCTCTTTAAGATACTTTTTGTGAACCGCTTACATTCAAAACGGCTAATACGATGATTGGCTCGTTTAATCAAAGTGATTTAAGAATTATGCGTAATCAAAGGTGGGTCTCACATGATGGATAACCACATTAATAATTAGGCCTCCTTAATATACTCAATATTAACCGTCCATTTTCCAAGCCACTAATTAGATGGTTATATCATTCGATCAGAGTTATTTGAGAGGGATGTGCAATCAAAGGTGGGCCCCACATGACGAGAGGTCCATATTAATGCTTAGACTTCTTTAATTACTTAAAATGACTATTCATTTTCTACATGACTACTTTGATAATTAGGTTAACTCAACAAAAGTGATTTGAGAGGGATAGACACATAAAGATAAAATCAACATGATGGATAATTTACGTTAATAATTAAGCTTCTCTATTATACTCAATGTGAAACGCCCATTTTCAAACTACCAATGAAATAATCAACTTCATTCAACCAAAGTGATTTGAGAGAGATGGGCGATGGGCCCCACATGATTGAAAGTTCACATTAATGATTAGGCCTCTCTATTATAGTTAATATGAACTGTTCATTTTCCAAACAATCAATCCAATGGTTAAGCTCATATGATCAAAGCGATTTGAGAGGGATGCACAATCAAAGGTGGGACCCATATAATAGATGGTCTACATTAATGATAAAACCTATTAGCATACTTCATATGAACCATTTATTTTTCAAACCATTAATTGGATGGTTAGATCAACTAATTAAAGTGGTTTGAGAGAGATGCATAATTTAAGGTTGTCTCTACAAGATGGACAATCAATTCTATTATACACAATATGAACTATCCATTTTATAAATAACTAAGTAAATGGTTAATATCATCTTATCAAAATGATTTGAGGATAAGTACTTAAAAGTTGAGCCCACATGATAGAAGGTCCACATCAATTATTAGACCTCTCTTGCATACTCAATATAGTTTATTGATTTTCTAAACTACTAATCAAATGGTTATGATCATTCGATCAAAGTGATTTAAGATGTTAGGTAAATAAAAGTGGCTCCCGCCTGATGAACATCTCATACCAATGCTTTGACCCCTCTAATATAATTAATATGGATCGTTCATTTTACAAACCACTGATCTAATGATTAGGATCATCTGATCAAAGTGATTTGAGAGGGATGGGAAATCATATTTGGCCCCAACTAATGGACAATCCACATTAATGTTTTAACCTCCCTAGCATAGTTAATAAAGATCTTTAATTTCTTAAACCACCAATCTGATAGTTATGATTAAAGGTGGGCATCGAGTCGAGTCGGACCGGATTGGGTCCAACTCGACTCGGTTTTAAATTTTCAATGCCCTAACCCAAACTCGATCCAATCCGGGACCGAGTCCGGGTCCTCTGACTCGATCCGATCCGTTGCACTACCAGCCTAACCCGAACCGAGTCCAACTCAGTCAGGGAAACCAAGTTAGATTGGGTTGGTTACAATTCGGATCAAATCTTATGTTTTTAATTATTTTTTCAAAAATTAAAAGAAAATGATTTTCACTGTTAAAAAATTCGTAGGGCCCACCATAATGTTTATTTTCCATCCAATATATTAATAAGGTCACAACCACATGGATGAATAGGAAAAATAAATTTCATATTGAATTGAAACTTTTTAATGGTAGACGTTTAACCTCCACTGCTTTTCGCAGTGTGGTCCACTTGATCTTTAGATCTGTCTTATTTTTCAGCTCAAGCCTAAAGACAAGCTCGCCAAATGGATGGATGGTTTGGATATAACACATACCTCATGATGGGACCCACATAACTTGCTGACTTCACCAGCTGGCTTGGTGCGTGGTACACCTGTCAATCCACTTCCTTTCTTGGGACATGGGTTTCTTACAAAAACCTTTCTCAGGAAGTTCTGGCGCAAGGATGCTACGTGAGGCCCAATTCAATGTATATAAGAAATCCTTTCCATCCATCTATTTTGCGAGTTCAATTTAGGACGTGCCACCAAAAATGAGATGGATACAAAACTCAACTGGGCCACATAAGAAGAAATAGTAGGAATTCAACTAGCACCGTTGAAGCATTCTTGTGGCTATAAAAGTTTTGTATCAAGCTATCTTTCTAGTCTTTTCACTTCATCCCATTGAGAATGACCTTATAAATAGATTGGATAATAAAAAATATCAAGGTGGAGCCTAGTAAACTTTCAATGGTAGGAATTTCTTTCCTCAATTCTCCCTCTCATGTGACCCACTTTCGTTTTGTATCCTTCTCATTTTCGGTAGCATGTCCTTAAATGAGCTCACAAAATAGATGGACAAAATGGATTTCTCACACACATTGAAGTGGACCCCACATAGCATCCTTGCGGAGGAACTTCCTGCGAAAGGCTTTCGCACGAAATGCACGTCCATTTTCTTGTGTCAAATCTCTTCTATCACGCCCTAAACTCAGAAATCGGGCTCAAAAAATTTCTGATCGTCGAATCCGGTGCCGACAACCTCCGTAGTACCCCATTCTCGGCTCCCAACGCCCATATACCAATTCCGATCCTGGGATCCTACAAGGAGAATTTTTCAACATACATTTATCTCATAAGAACCACAAGTATACCCAAATCACAAAGACAACATCATCATCACATATCTACTAATATAAACAATTGAATACAATACTAAAATGGAAATACATATGTCAAATTCAAAGCTTTAGAAGATGGCTACACTGTAACGCCCTGAAAATCGGGGGTCGAGCAAAGCTCAGCTCCTGAGTTCCAAAACATCATTTATGCAACATATATGATGATTGAATGTTGTTCATATTAGTGCATTAAACATGAATGAGATTATACTAAATCAGCATATCATACTCCAGAGACAGTTAAATTTCACAAGCGGAAGACTATGATAGATATATAAAATATATAAACTATCGTAAGTCTCCAGAGTGTGAATATGTTACCAGGTTAAATATATACATGTATACTCCAAAAATGGATCAAATGAATATACATGGGTATTCTAAAAGTGTAAAATAACAAGTGTAATGGCATCTAATCAGTATCCCTGTAACTCCGTCGATTAGAACATGGTCTACATGGACCTGCCTGATAACTGTATATAGGAGAAATCGTCCTCATCATCATAAAAGTTCGGTTCTACCTCATATGCATCGCCATCATCTGAAACTAAAGCAGGGTCTGGTTGGTGTGTAAAACACCGTCCTGAAATGTGGGAGTGAGTGATCAACTCAGTAGAATAATAAAGTAAAGGTTAACATGTTATCAATTCAGTCAAGCAGTAATGATAATGCAATACAACAATCAGGTCCTAAGTACTCTTGTTAATGCAAGAATAATATGAAATAATGATGCATGCCCTCACCTGCACTCCCTCAGCGACTTCATCTCACGATCGCGCATACTACACTTCCTTAGTGCTTGACCTGCTACACCAAATGCACACGTAATGCGATGCATGTACGATGATTAGCCAGGTTCTTACTTAGGTTTATTCGTACAGCAGGATTGGAAAGCTAAGGTACCTCCCTTGTATCAATTCCCAACAATGATCCATTCTAAGGTCATCAGTCTTAGCAAATCTCATACGATGTTGCGGTTCTAGATCACTATAAAGGGCTCGTTACCTGATCAGTGTAGGCCTAGTTTACACTCTAATTACTACGAAAAGGCTCATCATCTCAACGCAGTCTCAGAGTATGCTCGAGGGCACTACAAATGGCTCGTCACCTAATCAATATAGGCCGACAGCTCGAATACAATGTCTCATACCACCGTATTCAGCTCACGAGTCTGGGTTACTCACTGGTCACTACGGGGAGGCTCGTCACCCCAGCATAGGCCGACAACTCGACAACGGTGTCTCATACCACCATGTCCGGCTCATGAGTCTTAGCGGATCGAGGTACTAAGGTTGAACGGGTTTCACTCAAGAGTTTGGTACCTTAGATTCAACCAATAGTGTCGATACAAGGTGAACATACATTGGGTCAACTGGGTTAGTTGACAAACTCGATTGGTGCGAGCATACGTTAAGTCGATTGACATGGAGTGCAAAAGTAACTCCGTATGGCCTAACCACTACCAACAAGCAGCGTACGACTCGGATTCATCGGGCACGTCCGTCATGGTCAAACAGTTCAACCACCAATTACAGACATTTACCGATTGTCTGGACTACATCATAGCCCCAATCACACTCCACACTATAATATGCACATGTAGTAATCCAGAATAGCATGTGATAACTGAAACCAGATATCAATCTCACTCGAGCAATTTAATAAAATACACACTACACATATTATCAAGCATAGGCATTCCATCCATACATCACATAGTAATAAGATAGGCTATATGAAGGATACTATAAATTATAGTTAATGGAGTAGAGAATCCTATCTCAACTCCCATCATACATGCACTTAGGCAAACATTTTCACATTCAAGCATTTTATCAAACACTTAAGCTACACATATCATATACATATCATATAGTAGTTATAACAAGTATTGGACAAATCCTTTTACAAAGGGGTTTACCATACGTACAACAATCATGCATTACCAGTTAATAAACATAGTAAGCATAAATCATAATTTCATACTCATTCAAACATTTCAACAAATACATGAAATGTATGTAAAATCAACATAGTTTACATATGTAACGCCCGTGAAAAATCCATCCTTGGGCTCGAGTACCAACTCGACCCGACTTTGCGTAGAATTCATTCCTTTGGAAAATTTGACTAGGTTAGCTAGTGCAACGTTAGAATAGCTGGGAAATGGTCCCTGATCACTTTAAATACGTTCTACAAGGCCCGAAGCGAGTGGAACTAAGGGTGCTATAATGCTCTAAAGCCTCGGATCAAACTCTAAGCCGGTTTGTTCTCTGGACCACTTTGAATCTTTGTATTGGATCTAGACCGCACGTTGAAAGTCCGATACCTCCTATCTTAGACCGTTAGGACCGTCTAGCTGGGCTTGACACTCATTCCAAAAATCAAGTCAAACCGATGATTACAGGCTATTTCATTGAGCCCGGACCGAAGAGAGTGTGAATAGGGACATAGTTGGAATTTCAAATTCAAATCTGGCACACAAATTTGACGCATCAGTATTAAGCATTCCGACCGTCAGAATACAGCCAAATTACACCCTTGGATCAGGAAAAATATCTATTATATATCACGGGACTTATAGGCCTGATCTTGGTGCGGTGACCGTTAAACTGAAACTGGGCCGCCACGTGCGATCTGGGACCCCAACCGGTCTGAAAACTGGATGTATGCTAGATCTAGTATGCATGAGCTTAAGTCCGACCGCACTTGGCCTGGGGACCTCCAGAAATGCCCTTTTGGACCGAAACGGCCCCGATTTGGTTAGGCACCAAGTAAACTTTGTTCCCAAGCCTATTTTGGGAATGTTTTAGGCTATAAAAGGGGTTGAAACCCTCACTCCTCTCTCCCATCCGAATTTGAGAGAAGCCCTAGCTTGGGGGAGAGAAAAAGAGTGAGAGATTGTGAGAGAGTGGGAGAGTTCTTCCCGCCACTTGTGCTACGTGTTGCACGTGCTTAAGCGACACTTCTCTACCGCTTTCCCGGCGATTCCACCGCAATCCTAGGTAAGTAAAAACCCTAAATAGTTGGTGATTTGAGTTTTTCTTGTTTCCATGGCGATGTAGCTTATGGATCTTATGTATTAGGCTCCTTACTCGCCGTAGACGAAGCATATACACTCCGCTTCAATTCCCGAGTCTACAAGACACTAGGTGAGGATTTTAGACGCTTGGATTGACGGTTCCCAATGCTTTCAATGTCGTTTAATAGTAGATTCTTGACGGCATCGCCGTTTGACATGTACAAAATGCTCTCCGTTTCCCCTTTCGTAAGCTAACGAAGAATATGAGATTTAGGGCATTTTAGTCATTTGTAGGAAGTACTGTTTGCATTCATATTTTGCTAATGTGATTGACATGGTTTGTTGTCGCATTAGGAAGTTAGGAATGCGTGCATAATTAGTTTGGCGAAGAGATTCGCCTAGTTGCATACTTTGGGTCGACATGCTATATGTAGACCTAAGTGTGTAGTGCATGTGTTTGTATAAATGCTTGTATTAGTATGTATTGAATTAAATGATGTTATTTGATACTTTGTGATTGATTTTTCAATTATTATGCCGACCTAGATGATTTTCTACATGTTGACAAAATGCATGATTTCACTACATGCATGGAATGTATGTGCTTGAGGATTTGCTTAAGTTGAATATGCATGGGAAGTATGCCTTGAAGATTTGCTTAAGTTGAATGTCATAACATGTGCTAACATGCTCACATGATGTATTTCAATTCCAATACCTTTTATAGTGATTCCATAGATGTGTGGGACTTGACTTAGTCCAGGCAGTCGGTAACCGAGCAAATTCGTGGCTGACTGGTCATAGCCACGAATGACGCGTCGATGAATGTGATTCGTGTTGAGAGTTGGCGGCAGTGGTTAGGCCACGCGAAGTGTTTTACGCACTTCATGTCGTTCAGTTCGAGATGCGATCGCGCTAGTCGAGCCCGTCAAGTAACCCGACTGGCCGATGTTTGTTCACCATGTATGTATCATAACTGCTTGAACCTAGGGTACCGAACTTACCATTGTAAACCCTATTAACCGTGGTACCTTGATCCACGAAGACTCATGAGCCGGGCATGGTGGTATGGGACACCGTGGTCGAGCTGTCGGCCTACGCTGGGGCCACAAACCTCCCCGTAGTGACCAATGAGCACCTTGACTCGTGAGCAGATTATGGTGGTATGGGACACTATATTCTAGCTGTCGGCCTACACTGATCAGGCGACGAGCCCTTTGTAGTGACCGCGAGCGTATTCTGAGTTCACGGGAGGCGACGACCCTTCCGTGCAGTAGAGTACAGTAGGCCTGTATTGATAAGGTGATGGGGGAGCGGTGCAACGAGTGCGAGCAACAGCCCTGGCAGCCCTTGCAGTGACCTACGAAATGTACATCGTATGAGATTACTAGGAGTGACGACCCTAGACAGGATCCGTGTTGGGATCGATACAAGGGAGGTACCTTAGTTTCCCAATCCTGCTGTTTGAATGGACTAATAATAACTTGGTAATCATATCACCATAGCATTGCATGTGCCTGGAAGATGTGGAGCACTCTAGGGAGTGTGGCATGCCGCGGTCGTAAGATGTTGCCGTATGAGGGTGATCGTCGGTGAGGGCATACATCACGTCATATCATCTTGCATTAACAACAGTTTTAGGACTTGTCTGATTTACTGCTTTACTATTATCGCGTGACTGAATTGTGAACATGCTAATCTTTGCTCTATGATTCCACTGAGTTGATCACTCATTCCCACGTTACGGGATGGTGTTTGCAACACCCACCAGACCCTGTTGTAGTTGCAGGTGTCGATGAGATCCAGGAGGTGGAGCTAGATGATGACGAGGACCAGGATGAGTTCTCGTATATGCAGTATCATGACGGCTTCCCGTAGGTGACCTGGATCGAGGGGACATCAGTGGGACTTTACTTTTTGAACATTATTCTTTTGTTATGTACATGTATATGAGACTCAGAGATGTAGTCATACTTTGGAGACAGTTGAGATTACTTTGTTTTTCCATACAGTGATATATATCTTGTTTAGTCTTCCGCTTGCTTTTATCACTGAATCTGAAGTATGAATTGCAGTTTTGGTATACTTTTACTCATGTGGATGCTTTAAATCAGACAACATTGAATCATAACCATTTTTGTTGCATAAGTGACGGTCTGGAACTCGGGAGTTGAGTTTATACACGACCCCCGATTTTCAGGGTGTTACAACATATATGCATAATATGCGATAAACCTTGTGTCTAGGCACATGTGAAAGCAATCAAGTCAGTCATAAATCATTACTGACATTGAAAGCCTTGAAAACCAGAACCTAAACATTTATAGTCCGCACATGTCGCCGGTAGACAAGTAACAAACTCAGTGTAAACACTAAGTCTTTGTCTACGGCACTACAACCACTTATAACAGGGAATAGGTTAGTGATTCCACTGTCTGTTCTATTTGAATCTCTAAAACAAGTTAGGGTTAGGATTTTTTACCTAAGTACGTTGTCAAAAATGCTAAAATGGTGATACAGATGGGATGGTTAAGTGCGTGGAGTAGCAAGATTAGATCCCAGGATTAAGCTCCAACTCTCTCTCACACTTTCTCTCTCTTTCCTTCTCTTTCTTCTCTTCTCT
This sequence comes from Magnolia kwangsiensis, assembly GCA_037074715.1. Classification (NCBI taxonomy): domain Eukaryota; kingdom Viridiplantae; phylum Streptophyta; class Magnoliopsida; order Magnoliales; family Magnoliaceae; genus Magnolia; species Magnolia kwangsiensis. Next base: position 23,434,672 of record CM073579.1, read on the forward strand.
CTCCTAGGATTTTAGAGAATTCATATGGAATAGAAATGGGGTGGGTTTAAGCCTTTATATAGGCCCAAGACTGATAAAAATGGCCCCAAGACCAAGGTATAATTAGGTTATAACCAAATAGGGTCTGTTCTGATCTAATGGAGCACTTTTGAAGGCCCCTTTGCTGAATGTGGTCGGACTGAAGCTCCTTGACACTGGATCTCGGTCAAGCTAAGTTTTCAGTCCGATCGAATTTATAAATTAACCGTGGCGGACCAATTTCAGTTTAATGGTCACTGGTGCTCAATCAGGGCCACAAGTACTCTGACTTGTGTTGGCAATTTTTCCTGATCTGAGGATGTAATTAGGTCAGATTCTGATGATCTAAATCCTTAGATTTAGCTACAAGCGAACCGACTCAATTCACTTAAGTTTCAGTTCATTTCCTAAAGATATACTCGTTTCTCACACACTTTACTCCGAGCTCAAGTTGTGCATTTCTGGGTACTATTAGGACTTGATTTCTTAGGTGGCGGTCATAACCATATAGCTTTGGGGTAATCGGACTTTCGACACGCGGTACAGGTCTGATACGGAGTTTCAAAGTGCTCCCGAGAGCGACTTGGTTTTGAGATTGATCCTACGTTTCTAAGTAATGTTGGGTTAACGGTTCTACTCTTTTTGGGTCTTGCAGTTCATATTTAAAGTGGTTCAAGCTAATTTCATCGATGGTTTAGTTTAGTACTTAACCAAATTCTGCCCTAATTATGACAGAATAAGGTCTTATGGCCATTATATGCCCCTTTTTTGGCACTTTTAGTTAGTATATAATTTTAATTATTTTTTTAATATTTTATCATCAAGTTTAATTCATCTCCACTAAATTTTATGAGATTTCGTATTGTATAAAAATTCTAAAAATTCCAGAAACAGCAGTTGTCCAACGAATGATTTTCAAATAGTTGTCACAATAACCTACTTTTAACTATATTAAATATTTTATTATATTTTTACTTATTTTTATTTGAAACTAGACTCATTTATCTTCAATCTGGCTTTTAAATTGCCTAAATCGGAGTTATAACGAGGGAGATATGACTTTTTAAAGTTGGACCAAAAAGTATAGAAAAATGGCCTAAAACGGTCCGCCCGACCTACTACGCTCACCCCAGGGGCGATGTCATCCCTCCCCTCCCCCCCCCCCCCCCCGGAGGGGGGGGTACTGAGAACGTGTGAGACCCACCTCGTGTCCCCCCGATTAGCGTCGTTTGGGCCCCCGAGTCCGTTTGATGTGGTTTCGCCGATCTAATATTTGAAATAGGTGTATTTTGCAAACCGAAATGAGTTGTTTAACGTGCAATATATGTTTTTGGGGGAGAAGAAACTAATATATCTAAATAACCTATTTATATGATGATATTCTAAAAGGTTAATGGTCAGAATCCTAATTTATTTATATATTCAATATTTCTAGTAAATTTTAATTTTGTTATTGTTCTTCATCATTTAAACCTTAGGATTTATGTCTAATATGAAAGTACTTAGAAAAATTTTAAAAATAAGGTGGTGAAAGGTAAGATTTTGAAGGAAATGGATTGAAAAGGGGATTTGAGACTTTAGGATTGAGTTCTGAGAAGTCAATTAAGGTGTTATGATTGACTCATTGCCTAAGGACGTCTAACTCCAAATTGACAAAAATCTGGGGTGTTACATGCTCACTCCAAGCTCAACGCTGCTGCGACCAATACCACCTGCACGCATCTATCATGTATAAGCTTATAGAAAGCTTAGAGGGTAGTGAAAGTGTGTGCACAAGATAAGTGTCAAGTATTCAATATAACGCCTTGATCATATAATGTTGAAAATACTGGCAAGATCAGGAATTATACGATATCAGAATAAGCGAAAACATACTGGTAAGTCCATAAGTACCATCAGCCTTATCCAAGCTATGCGATGTAAAAATATAATAAGCCAATATCATATAAACATAGCAACCCAAAATGCTATATGCCGCAGATGTAATGCAATATACGGTGCGAATGAAATGGTCATGCAAGAGTGTGAAGTCGGGATGATAGTACGTAGTATCACAGGCTACGGGGTCCACCACAAGGGACTTTTATCCAAACAAGTCTCATACATAAATTTAGATAGTCAGTCTCAATGTGGTAACTCCTGATCTTAGGTTAGTCGCGCACCCCAACTAAAATCCTAGTCATTGAAAAGGTACACATAACAATGAGTTCCGCACCACCAGGCCGAGTGGATAGTGAATGAATGAATGAATGAGTATACAACTCCTGCTTAATAAGTCCACATATTGACACCGTACATTACTGGGATCATCACCGGGGTCTAATACACTCCAAAGCAGATTGTCGCCCCATCGTGCGCAACCAGGTGAGTGAAAGAGACCTCACTATCTATCTGGCCAGTAATCAGCCAATTACTTACCTGCCACGTTGATAGTGGACCCATTTATGAGCTGCTCAAACTCAGCCTAGTTTTGCCCACTACGAATCGGGCGGATAAGGCCACACCCCCTTCTAACCAACTACGACAGTGGGAGACACGGCGTACTAGTATTTGGCATTCGAGCGCTCATGTAATCCACTCGGTCTAGATGTTGGAGCATTTTCTAGCCACAGAGGTTTAGGGACTTTCACCCACAGACATCTAAAGCGCCCAGATGATCGAATCAAATATTTTCGGTGTCCCATCTAGCCATCCACGACATGCTTGTGAAGGCTACGGCCTTGATGTCACTAAGGCGTACAGTAATCACAATACATAACGGAAGATGCATGAGTCATACAATCCAGTCATGCATCAATCCTGCGTATACTGTGCGCTCATGTGAGACAATCTCCGCCTATCAAGGAATCTCATAACAACCTACCCAATGACATATACAATGGTCAACCACATCTCATAATAAACATGCAGATGATGTGTATGGGCATGTATCATGACGTTATGCTGTCACACACTCATAATCGATATTGACAACCGACACCGATAATTAGCCTCAATAATCAGAATCGACCTCGAAAAACGGAATCGATAATCGACCTAACAAAAGTCCAAAAGGAAGGTTATAATGTGGACATTTAACCATCATTGCTCCTAAGGAGTGGCCCACATAGAGCCAAACGTATATTGGGCCCATGGCCTCACACAAAGGCCTAATATACATCGCAATGGGCCTTATACAAGGGCTACATACACATCACTATAGACCGCATCACATGGTCCTAATACACGCTATGGTGGGCTGCATCACATTGGCCTAATGCACATCATAATGGGCCTCATTAAATGGGTTACAAAAACATCATAATGGCCATGCCATATGGGCCAGAAATACATCTCATTGAGCCTTACCAAATGGACCGAAAATACATCACAATGGGCTACGTCCCACGGACCTCGAATATATCACAATGGGCTGCACCACCTGGGCCTCAAATGCGTCATAATGGGCCATGACCCATGGGCCTCAATACACCACAATAGGCCATAACCCATAGGCCTCAAATACATCACGACGGGCCTCATCACATGGGCTTCAAATACACAACAGGTGGGCCTCGCACATGGGCCTCAAATACAAAATAAGTGGACCCCATCACATGTGCCTAATATATAAATAAGTGGGCCCCGCACATGGGCCACAAATACATCATGATGGGCCTCAAGGATGGGTGGCACCAATGGACCTCAAATGGGCTTGGACCACACAAAAAATCATTTCAATAGTTGTAGGTGTAACATGTGTATCACCGTACACTATCATTCCATGGGGGCACATGGCCCACTAATGATGATCAGCACTGTCCAAACATTGCCTATGTAAATCAGCACCATCCAAACATTATCTATGTAAATCAACACCATCCAAACATTATCTATGTAAATCATCACTGTCCAAATATTGGACAACACCGTCAGCACCTATCCAACTGCTAGACGTTGTGTACAATACACATGCATCATGGTCAGGCCCACACAGATAGGCGGTGTGGATCAAAACATACATCACAGGGGTCCCACCATCCTGGCATATGGACGGTGTGGTTGCTACACATACATCACGTGAGGCAGATGGACGGTTGGATGAAATAGTACATCAAGGTGGGCCCCACCCGTCTAGAAAATGGACGGCGTGGAGGTGACCCACACATCATGGTTGACCCTAAACAGCAGCACCGTCCAGTAACACGGACCGTGCAGATATAAAACACATGTATTAGGGAGGGCGTCCATGTCCTAGCTGGACAATGGAGGTCCCACACGTGCAGAGTAGGTCCCACCATCCAGCATATGGACGGATGGTTGGGATGTAATACCAGCCTTATGATCAGGCCCACAGCTCCTGATGACGTGAATATAACAGCTTATTTTGCTGCTGGTCCATCGTCCACATAAATGGACGGCTAGGATAAAACACGTGCATCATGTGGAGTCCACACGTGAGTCGGTCCCACAACTGCAAAGTAGCATGAATAAAACACATACATCATAGCTGCCCATTGACCCTGCCTTTGGACGGTGGGATACAACCCATACATCACTGTGGGGCGTCCACGTCCCAACTGGACAAATGGACGGGGTGGATATATAATACATATTCCAAAGTGGGCCCCACGTAGGTGGCCCACCCAGCTCGGGATCTATGTCTTGGACGGCCTGGCCCCCAACACGTCATCAGATGAGCCACAAGCATCATCAAGATAAAAAAAAAAGAGAGAGAGAAAAAGGGAGAGAGAGAGAGAGAGAGAGAGAGAAGAAGAGAGAAATTGGATGGTGGAGGGACCTCGCCACTATGGGCTCCTAATCTTTGATCTCCTCTTCCTTCTTCCGCCTATAGCCTCTGAAGCTCCAACAGAATGATTTCAACGATCAAGATGATCTTTGGATGGTGGAGATTGGAGGTAGAAAGGTGGGCCACACTAGCTTCTCTCATGGAAGCTTGGACGATGGACTCTCATGGGGTTACTTGGGAGTGATGAGAGAGAGAAGAGAGAGAAGTTGTAAGAGAGAGAGAGATAGGTCAGTGATGGGATGATGGGTGAGTGAGTGATGCGTGTACTTTAAAAAGGGATGGGTTGCTTTGACTTTGGGGTTGCTTGGGGATGGGGCATATACTTGACATGTGAGGTGATGTGTACTTGATTGAAGGGATTAATGGGATTGATGTGATGTTCTCTTCGATTTTGCAAATGCGTTGTGTTTTCCTCGAATTGAATGCGGGCCCACATATCCTGACCCAGGTATCGCCTTAGCGCACGAGACGCGCTGACGGCGCAGTCGCAAGGGTACAAGTCTTGGACCGAGCCAACTCAGATCAACAGGATGCAACTCAGGGTCGCGTGCAAATGCCGATTATAGGTCGCGGGTGACCAGAATTCGACTGGGAGGACCGCGGAAACCTACGGAACAGTACGGGCTAGGATAAGGGTCTTACATCGGTGCTCGATGCACCTTGAGCAGTGTGCTGAGCATTGAGTCATGTGCTGAGCAGACGAATGGGCTACTTCCCCTGCTACCGGACAATGGCTGGTGGTTGATGCTCTTTAGACCCCTCCATGATGTATTTATTTCATCCATGTCATCCATTTATTTTTCTACATCATTTTATGGTATTAAACAAAAAATGAGGTATTTCCCAATCTCAAGTGGACAACATTATAGGAAACAATGTTAAATGAATATTGTGCAGATTGGATCCCAGATTGGATCAGATCAGTCCGGATTAGCCACTGATCCGAACTCGACTCGATGTACGGTCAGATCTGAGTGGGCCTACTCAGTTTGACCCGATCCTAGACTTCGGATCAAGTCAGATTCATCAGATTGGGTCAGATTCTGCTCAGCTCTAGTTATGATCATATAATCAAAGTGGCTTTTACACATGTATTAATGTATTTGGCCCATTGGCAATGATTTGGAAAATTGTTATATACTATGCATGTTAATGTGATTAAATAGTGGGACCATCATGTGACTAATTATCATGGGTTGGGCTATATTCTCCCGAGTTGGGTTTATTCACATTTTCACACTTGTATGTAGTGATAAACAAACGCAAACGTGCACTGACTTTTTAGCTATTGCTTACTTTAAAATAATTATAACTATAAAATATATAAAAACTATAAAAATGTAATATGGTATTTGCATAATAAAGAGTAATTGTTTAAATGCTTTCATAGTAATTTTATTATATATATATATATATATATATATATATATATATATATATTATGCAGATAAATAAGCTCTGACCAAAAACTTATACTCACAAAATATGAGATGGCTGATACATAGACAATAATAAACCTATACATGCATATGATTAACTGGAAAAAAAAAAAAAAACATCACTTCAGATGATCATAACTTTTTAAAAAAAAAAAATTTATTAGCTTTAAGAAGTTAAGATTATTGTATCAATCTTATTTTTTTTATACAATATATATACTATTGGTTTAACTTCTTCTTCTTTTTACAGATTTATTCAAGTTAATCCGCGCCTCATGAATAAATTCGAAGTGCCTCTTTATTAACTATCAGGTTATTTTAAATTATCAAACAATTCCTTGATCAACAATGCGAGAGATGATCATATACAACAATTGTACACTTATTTTATTTTTTGATGTTATTTAACTTGTTTATAAAATTTGATCTGCTTAAAATATTGCCTTTTAATCATTAAAAAAATTAGTCCAACAATCAAGTATGCTATACCATTCTAATCAATGCAAATCTGATAGTTTCACCTAATGTATATGGCATACATGATCATTAGATTTTTGAAAACAATTGAACAAGAAATTTTCAAATTATATAAATTTGTAAAAAATAAAAATGTCATACTATTAATATGATTATGAAAATAGTACTCCTGATTAATTTAGAAGTTGTCTTCTCATTGGATGAGGCATGGACTAGATCACTCTCTTTGAAATAGTCTGCGCTCATTGGTATAATATCTTTGATACAGAATGTTTGTAGCACACTATCCGCAAGACACAATTTCCTAATATATGATCTTGATAGCATGCATTCATTGTGCAAGACCAATACTAAGAACTAGAGGTGGGCATCGAGTCGAGTCGGACCAAATTGAGTCCAACTCGACTCGATCCGATTTTTCCAAGAACCTGACCCGAACTTGATCCCATCCGGGACTGAGTCCAGCAGGGCTGACTCGATCCAATCCAAATCCTTACTGGCCTAACCTGAACCGAGTCCAACTTAGTCAAGGAAACCGAACCGAGTCGGATCGAATTAAGTCTGTCATGGAGGGAAATCGGGAAAGAGAGGGAGAGAGGAGTGAAAGAAGGAGAGGTGGGAAATTGGGAGAAAAAGAGGGAGAGAAAGGAGGAGAGCTAGGGCAGCACGTGCAGCCGAGCCAGCAAGGTCCAGACCTCGTGTGGTCCACCAGCGAGCCAAGGCAAGCCATCGCTCGAAAATACATAAAAAAATAAAAATAAAAATAAAATGGAACCTACCCATCATTGGAGGAAGATGAACGATGAAGATAGGTGTCAGGCTTTTAAGTGGTCGAATCGAGATGGGTGGGTGCGGCGCCGCTCGTTTGGGTAAAGAAGAGTTAACGATTAGCGCTTTCGTTCGGGTGAGGGTAGTAAAAATAAAAAGTAAAAATAACTTATATAGGTGACCTGACCAGGATTGGATCAGATCAGATCCCAGATCAGATTAGTCCGGATTGGCCACTGACTCAAACTCGACATGATGTATGGTCGGATCTAAGTGGGCCTACTTGATCCGACTCGATCTTGGCCTTTGGGTCTGATCAGATCGGGTCGGATCATGCCCAACTCTACTAAGAACACCATCATACCTTCATCCACCTAAAGAGAATAAAAAGAATTTTTTTTTTTTTATAAAAAAGAGAGAGATAGAAGAGATGGTGTATAAAATACAAAAGATAAAAAATCTTTTTTTATTGACATAAGAGAGAAAGAGACATAATTCTACTACGAAGTTGGTACATCATATGTACATGCCACATATATGGAGATGAAGTTCACTCTTGTGGAGATACGACACACATATGAGGATACAAAAAAAGGTGGGCCACATCTAACAAACTAAAAGGATTAATCAAAATAAAACAACATAATTTTTTATGTTATAAAAATAATGCAATTTTGACTTATATACAGTGATTCGCGCAAGTCCCCCAGAGCCTATTCCCTCTACGTGTGAGTATGTATATATACACACATAACTAGTTTTCGGGCCAATTTTCCCACTGGGCCAACGTCGAGTGCACGTAAAGGCCCATGCATAGTAGTGCATCAATTCAAAACACTAATGAGAAAAAATACTTATAAACTTTTTAGAATTCTTCTCCACATCTACTATGGAGCTAAACTTTAGCATAAAATGTGAAAAAAATAACTTTTTAAATTTTGTTTCATTTTTTACCCTTTATTTTTTAAAATATCCCAACAATTCTCCACTTATTTCAAAATAATAAAAGCAAAGCATGATGAAGAACTACTATAGATAAATGACTGTGACAAATCATTTTAAACTTTTCTTACTGAAATGTACATAGACTACAATAAATTAATGATGCAGGTCTTAAATTAAATTTTTTAAATGTATAACATATATAACACACACACAATAGTTTAAGTGTCTATGCGATGTTTAGAGTTACAAGTTATAGCCATGTATAATATTCCAATTTCATGAGCACTTCAGAGAATTAGCCTACTTCTCATAAGAAGAAGCTACACTTTCAAATTTATATGCATGAATTTATCAAAATGTCTCTATAAAAACTGTCATTTCATCTTAAAAGACTCTCCCATATGTAATGTATTTAATTAGTAGTCATTCAAAAATTCATTTTTTTCCATTGAACCTAATTCTTGGGATCTTTAGTCTTTAGATTGTGTTATTATTTTCAGTAATTCATTTTTTTATAGGTTTAAGTCCTGTCTCCCTCGGTGTTTTTTATACTTTTTTTTTTTTATGTTTAGGCCCTTAATTAAGAGATCTATTATATTCTCTTCAAATTTTATAAAGTTTAAAGTAATTATATCATTTTTTTTAGTGGTCTCATATAGTCATGCCTTAAATAAATGTCTGAATTTTTCATTATAATACTTGTTATTGACCCTTCTCATGATAACTATATCGTCATAAAAAATGGATAGAGATGGTATTGGTTTCATCTAAAAGGACATATCTATCAAAAGATTTTTATGTATTCTACCTCCTCATCAGCTATAATTAAAACAATTAATTCTAATTCCATTGTAGATTGAGTTATACAAGTCGTTTCTTTGATTTTCGTAAGACAACTCCACCTACTATAGTGAAAATATAACCATTAATGAATTTGAAACTGTAAGTATTTAAATTATAATTTTCAATTACGGCAGGGAACTTCTAGTAATGAAGGTTAAAGTCTCATGTCCTTTCAATATATATTAAGACCTTGTGAATAATATTTCAGTGCTCATAACTCGGATTGTTAGAATACCTATTTAGTTTGCTCACCGTAAATACAATATCAAACCTAGTGTAATTTATAGCATAAGCATAAGTTACGTTGTAAATAATACCCACATATTATAATTGAGATGTACTATATTTAGTATTTTGATTTAATTTATTATTAAGGTTTGAAAGTGTACATGTAATTTTATATTCAAAGTGATCATTTTTTCTCAATATTTTGTCTATATAATAGGATTTAGTTAATATTATGCCAATTCTATTTTTTATGATTTTAATCCCTAAAATAACATTGACCTTTCTAAAGTCTTTCATGTTAAATTGAGAAGATAGATTTTTTTTTTTAATGTTATTGATGACTTCAAGATTTGTGTAAAAAATCAAAAGATCGTTTACTATAGACAAACCAAAACTCAAGAATTTCTAGATCCTTTAGAATAAAGACATCATTCACCCTTATAATTTTAAATTCATTAGACATAATTACATTGTTAAACTTTTCATACAACTGCCTAAGAGCCCGTTTTAAGTCCATATAAGGATCTTAACAACCTACACACCTTATCTTATTGGCTTGATTCTACAAACCCTTTGGATCGAGTCATGTATATTTTTTCTTCTAATTTATCATTTAGAAATGTAGTTTTAACACCCATTTAGTGAATTAAAGGATCATATGTGGAAACAATAGCAAATAAAATATAAATAGATGTCATTTTTTTGCGTAAGAGAATAAGTATTAAAGTAACTGCTGCTTTATTTATATTTGAATTTATTGGTTAATAACGTGGTATTATATTTTTCAATTGAGTCATTAGCCTATACCTTTTTTTGAATATTTATTTACAACCTAAAGCTTTTACTATATGAGGTAAATCAATTAATTTTTATATGTGATTAGATTTGATACAATTTATTTCATCATTGATACCTTCTTTCCAAAAAATAGCATTATGAGAAAATAAAGCTTCGTTGAATGTCATAAGGTCACCATCTGGTTGAACTTGAAACACGCGAAAATTAGGACCATAATCCTTAGCAATATTATGTCATTTGTTTCTCCTAGGATTTGAGCTAGGCGAATCTGAAATTTTTTCCAAAGATAAACTCCCACTTAATTGACTCCTACTTTTTGTTAATTTATAAGGAAAGATGTTTTAAACATTTCTTATATTTTTATATTCAATTAAAATATTTTGCCTAATCTCTAAAAAATTATATCCTATTAAAGGAGGCATAACCTATAAGCACACATGAGGAAATATTGGCTCTTAATTTGGGTTTTTTAAGGCATGTTAAGCGGACATGTACAAGATAGTCTTACACCCTAAAATAATTAAGGTTTAGTTTTATATATTTATATGGTTTATAAGGAATTATCTTTAATTTAGAAAAATGAACTTTATTAAAAATATAACATACAAAATAAAGAACTTCTCCCAAAAAGCCAATAATGATACTGCAGCTAAGCAACATACCATTCACTATATTGAAAGTTTTATTATTTCATTTTGTTGCTCCATTTTTTTTTAGAGTGTATGGAGTAATAACCTCATGAATAATCCCATTACATTTGTAAAATATGTCAAAGTCCTTGTAAATGTATTCTCCACCTCTATTATTTTTTTTATTTAATTGACTTACAATTTTAATTTTAAAAATTATAAAATTATAATGTATTTTATCCTTAAATATCAACATATAAACATATTCGTATCTGAAATAATTATTAATAAAGATAATAAAATATTTACCATATCCATTTGTAAGAGTTTTTTTTAAGATCACATATGTTTGAGTGGAGTAGACAGAGTAACTCATAATTTCTTTCCACATTATGAAATATTTTTTTTAAAATCGTGAATGGGAGTCACACTTTTTTAATTCATTATTTTCTAAATTGAAAATTATTTTATATGTTATTATATATTTAATGTGTTTAGCATTCACGTGACTTCATCTATCATGCCATAGAGAAATATAACATACCATGTAAGTAGAAAAAGAAATTTTATTTTACTCAATATTAAATTTAAATATACGTTGAGTATAATCAACATAATATTTATCAACAAATGAACTGTTTTTAGAGATAACAATCTAATCAGACCCAATAACCTATTTCAAGTTCGAAATCATTTTTTTACATGTTTAGAATGTGAAGGACATTGATCATAGTGAGTCTTCCCAGAGATGAACATAAAATAACCTTCTCAATGTAAATATAATTTCAATTTACCCTTATCCAATCCTATTTATAGTGATAGCAATATCCATTTAAACCTTCCTACTGATTGAGAACCTTTTGTAGCTCTTAAATCAACTACAATCACAATTTAAGATTTTTCAGCTGAGTTTACTTGATATGGGGGAGACCTTTTTTTTTAATGACACTCTCTTACAAAGTGTTCAAGCTTTCCATAAACATAGCAACTTATTGATTTATCTTAGTTATCAGATTTTTTTATTAAACTTAAATTTGAATTTCTTTATTAATTGGAGTTTCTAATCTAATTTTAAGTAATTAAGATTTTTAAAAGATTGATTTTGATTTTTATACTTTATCATGTGCACTTTAGGTGCTTCTTCCTTTTCGTCTTTATTTTTTTATCATTGAATATTGCTTCATCTTTGATCCGTAGACATACAGTGAGTTATTTTATAAATAACTTTTTAATTTTTTATCGAAGAAAATTTTTGAATTCTTTTCAAGAATTTGATAATTTTTCAATGATTGCCACTACTTTAAAAAGTTCAACTATGTTATTCTCTCACACACAATTTCATTAGCAATAAGATTAAACTCGTTTATATGTTACATGATTGATTTTTTATCTATCATTTGTAATTTGAAGCATCTGTTAACTGCATAGTTTTTTACTTATGTCTCTTCGATTTTGTATTTTTTCTCTATGACAGTTTAGATATCAGTAGAAGTACTAAAGTCAAAGAAAACATCATATAATTTATTCGACATCGCATTGAGAAATAGTTTTTACAGAGGTAGTTATCCTCATCCCACTTTTCGTAGACAACTGACCATACCGATTTTAAAAGTTTTTGGACCTTAACTGACTTGTGATGTACGCCACTCTAAGAATTATGAGGTAAAAGTGCATCTTTTATTTTTACATCTTAAATGATGTTTATCAAAATTCTCAAGGCGAACAGATTTATTCTCGTTTGATGAATTTTCCGAAGTCATATTGCAATATCTCAAAATTATTGAAAATAATAGAGTAAGAAATATTTGAAAAAGATAATTTTGTAGAAAATAAAATGTCACACCTATTGAGATGATTGTGCAAGCAATACTCTCCGTCAATGCAGAAGCCGTCTTCTTATTAGATGAGGTGTGGAACAAGTCACTCTTTCTGAGATAGTTCTTGTCTCATGGTAGAATTTCTCATGTGCAGAAGGTTTGCAAAGTGTTATCCCCTAAATACAATCACCTAACGTATGATCTCAACAACGTACATACGTCGTGCGAGACCCAGTGCTAAGAACATCATCACACCTTAATATGGCTACTGAAAAGAAGAAGAAAAAAACATTTTTTGAAAAGAGCTGAGACATAAAAGATATGTGCAAAACATAAGATACAAAAAATTTTATGCATGTAAAAGAGAAAGATATCTAATTTCACTACGATATTTTTATACTACATGTATATGCCACATGTACAGGGAAACGGTTCACACGTGTGAAGATATGACACACAAGGGGGGGGGACCCGAAAGAAAAGGCAAGCCACATCTAACCGACAAAATAATTTAATTTTTTTCTAAAACTAAGCCTATCTTGACTTATAGAAAGTGATCATGCTCAAACCTACTCAAAGTACATGTTAGTGTTGTCTGGCATGCAAAACTAATGTGTTAATCTTCACTGTTGATTTAATTATCTTAGTGACAGTCATGATGATCATGGGTGATATGCAAACATGTTATTAATACCATAACTAATATGCGGGTATATTTTAACCATACATGTATACAGGTTAAGGGATAAGGATTCCTCTAATTGTCCATGGGAACTTAAGATTGGGTGCAACAATTAATGGTTAAGAGAGTTATGTTTCATGGATTTTGATGTCTTGTTGTTCCATAATAACCTAATAGGTTGTAGGATAAACTTATTATTGCTATTGTTATGAAGTTATCTTGTGTGAGAGAATCGATGACGAATTATAATGGAAGGTCTTTGTCATTGAGCTCGACAACAAGACAATGTACCTATTCCCGCTGTACATGAGAATGATAGTATTCTTGAGAATAAGATCTTGGTATTAAACCAATTGAATATTTATAATGGAGGAGTAGTTAAAGTCTCTTGATTAGGAGATTCGTTGTATCCTAAAACCTGAAGATAAATATCGAGTTTAAGTTCATGATATAATATGCTTTGGCCTGCCTCACGGAGTGAATATCGCTGGGTTAGTTAGTTAGATGTACGAATGTGGTCCATGTGATCTCATAAAAGTTTCATTTGTCTCCAAGATTTTGTAGATCAAACCATCCATTAAATGGTTTTTCACTGATACCAGTAACTTAAAGTTTTTAAAAGGTTTTCTAAATGTTTTTAATCATTAATATTTTTCTTTTTACTATTGAAATATTTTTCTCCACACTTAGTGTCTGTTCTTTTTTCACTATATATTATCATAGTAATGTAAGGAAAATTTGTAATAATTACAGTTTATTTTACTTGTCTCCTAGTGATTCTTATATTTAATTTATTGGAACAAAAATCATAATGATGGTATGTTTACATTAAAATAAGATTAAATTATCACCAAAATATACTATTGTTGTTGTTTGGATTCAAGATTTTCAAGGAAATGTTGGAAAAAAGTGTAATGATTACAATTTTCTCTCCATTTGATTGACATTTCTTGTATTTGGTTTGACTGTGGTAAAATCGTAATGATGACATATTTTCATCACATTATTGGGGTAATTAGTGAAATAAACAGGTCATGAATGAAAATTTCGATGGTTGAGATCTCGTGATCTATTATTTGATTTGCATATGAATTTCATCGAGAATGGATTTCGTGCTCAATGAAGGATATAATTAATCTAGGTACATGGTTGGTCATGATTATAAACTTTATATATAATAGGGCATTGTTAAAGTTTGTAGGGTAGTGAAACGCTATATTTTCATCTCCTTGAAACCCTAACTCCATTTTAAAAATAAGATCTCATTATATAAGTAAAGCATAAGAGAGAGAGAGAGAGAAAGAAAGAGAACCTTAGTTGCTCACACTCCCTTTAAAGTCACCATAGAGAGAAAGAGTTTGTGTATGAAGAAGAGAATTTTATCTCTTCCTTATTTCCTATATTCATGCATCTATGCTTATGGGCTCCACTGTACATGCATCTCTTAATGTCTTACTTAACTCTAGTCTAGGGTTTGCTGCTAGTGTTCCTGTTTTCCTTATTTATGATAGACGTGTGAGAGAACATTCTATCTAAAAAGTATGACATTAATAACTGAAAGGTCTTCAGTAGTGACAATCAAATGTAATTTTGAACCAAAATCTCTAACTTTAGTTTTTCTATTAACAATGTGTAAATGATGATCCTCATGATCTACTCAACTAATATGGATGTGAAAAGTTTTAATTTTTCAATATTTTCAAAATTATATCACACTTAACATATAACGCCGTTGTGTAATTATTCTAATAATATGATTGATACAAAACTTGATTTTTTTTTATGACATATCATTTTTATATAAAACATGATCCGTTAAAAATATGGTATACATAATAATGATAAATTTTAATAACAAAATGAACGACCTATCAATCATGTAGGCTATATCATTTAGAATTAATGTATATATGATGGTTTCACTTAATATACTTGTATAGCCCACCTGATGATTGGATAGTTTCAATGTTTGTCCTAACTAATTTTCATCCTATATTTTACAATTTTCATGGACAAAATGTTCTCTTGTAAGTGATATAGAAGCAAAAAATAAAAGGCATTACATGTTAATTTACAATATTATATATGATTATTTTAATAACCCACTATATAAATTTGATGGGCATCTTTTGATTGATGAATTTTAGAAATGTAATATATTAGGGAAAAGGTACTATGCGCTCAACCTCACGAGTCCGTCCCATGAGATCGAGCTGTGTGGGCCGCACCGTGATGCGTTTCGAACATCTACCCCATCAATCAGATGCACCATTCCATCGTGAGCCTAGGTCTCAAAATTTGAGTTAATTCGTGACTTTTATGGGCCACACCACATACATAAGTGGAGAGGGGCCGTGCACCATTAAAACATTCATAATCATTTTTGGGGCCCACAAAAGATGTGGTTTGCAAAACCAGCCCATCCATTATGCCCACTTGTATGAGGGTTCAGACCAAGTTTCAGCAACATTAAAAACCCATGTGGGCCCCACCAAGTGCTTTTATATGTTTTAACGGTGTTTCACATGATTTTAGATGGTATGGCCCACCTGAGTTCCGTATACAGCTGATTTTTGGGTTATCCCTAATTTAAAGGGTACCCATCAAATGCACGGTGTTGATGGTCGACATGCATCACGGTGGGGCCCACACAGCTCGACCTCACGGGAGCTTATCGTGAGGTCGAGTGCATAGTACCTTTTCCCATATATATATATATATATATATATAATCAATGTTAATTAGTCAATTGGGATCCCTGTTTAAACATGGACATGTTTTAAAAAAATATATAATTCAATTAGATATACTTGACCATGAGTTGTCGATCTCTTAAGCAAGAGAGTCTCTCCTATATCTGTACCAATTGGAGAAGGGCAGAGTGTCGCGCCCTAGACTCGGAAATCAGGCCCGCAAATTTTCCAATCGCCGAATCCAATGCTGACAGCCTCCGTAGTACCCCATTATCAACTCTTGGCGCACATTCACCAAGTTCTGATCCTGGAATCTCACAAGGAGGATTTCTATAATATAAGTTTGCTCTTTATGTAGCATAACCAAGACATTAACCACAGAAAATAACTACAGGAACACCATTACCAAATCCACTAGGAATAAAAACTTTTACAATAAAAGGTTCAAAAGGAAAGATACAATGGCTATAAAGTAAAACTCAAAAAGATCTCCGGCACGCTCCTACTCCTGTTACGACCTAGAATCACCTGCATGCATGTCACGCCCCGGACTCGGTAATCGGACTCACAAGGAACTCGATGACCGGTTCTTACCGCAATAGCCTCCATAATACTGCATTCTTGACTCCTGAGGAAGTTCCGATCCTGGGATCCTACAAGGAGAATTTCCATAGCAGTATAATCATTCCAATATGAGCATACCCAAGAACACAACAAGTACATCTGAGGATAACAATGGGCACACATAACAAAATTCACTAAGAATTTTAACTTTTACAAGTTTACATCAAGTCCAAAAGGACATACATAAGATAATGGGAAAAGAGAGAAAAGTCAGCAGCACTAGAGTCTTCAAGCTCAACTTTACTCCACGCTCTGCCGTTACAACGCCTGCGTAGGATCTCCTATACGCATCAATCGTGCATAAGCTTATAGAAGCTTAGAGGGTGGTGTAAGTGTGTGATAATGGTGCATAGAAGAATAACAGGAGGTACAGGGAAAGAAACATGCTCAATGAGAATATCACTAGCCTTACCAAGGCTTATCATGAATACGATGCAATGAGTACTAGACATCATACCAAGGTAATGCATGAAGGGGCTTACACAGTCAATGCTAATACGATGCAAGTAATGTTAGTGCTCATATCCAAACCACATGTCAAGTACATTTTCAATCATAAGGAAATCACCGGAGTCCATTACACTGCTAAATGACTGCTGCTTTACAGACCCTGCACAGTCAAACGAGTGTAAGAGACCTCACTACCCACCTGTGGACAACTAATCACCAACAAGGCCTGACGGTAGCGGATTTATTTACGAGCTGGTCAGACTCAGCTTAGCAATCCTCCTCACACCAGGTAAGTAAGGTCACACCCTTATCCAACCGACTACACGACAGTGGGAGTCGTGGCCTAATGATATAAGGCCCTCGTGTGCTCATAGTTTCTACTCGATCACGGAAGATCCGCAATACCATGGAAATTTTGAGAATTTTACCCATGGGCATCCTATGCACCCAGTATGCTCAAGTAACATTTTCGATGTCCACACATACGGCCATCCATGAATGTCCCTGTGGAGGCAAGGCCCTGATGAAGCAAGGGTGGTATCATCATGAAATGCGATGTCAATGCATGAGTCACACATACAGATCATGCACTAGCTGCAGGCACACAATGTGCACGAAGGGAGAAACTTCATCCCTCAATGACCACCACGTAATGCAATCAATTCATACGGATGATGCATATGGGTCACAAAAATGTAAGTGCGCTACCCGTGAAATATGGAATCCTTCGTTCTAAGGAAGGTCAAGATCTAAGCACATAGATAGGTGTTCTAAGAAGAAGAAAAGTCCTCTAGCAGGGGCCCAGTACTTTAGGATGGCCCACAAGCTAAGAGAGTCATAATCGTGAGGAGAAAAAATCCTAGTCAGGCCCATGGTGGGCCTTCAAGCACCTAAAGGGCCTTTATGGGCCTACCTTAGGTTCACTAAGGAGGACATCTAACCTCAACTGGGTCTCAAAAGGTAGCCCGCTACGTATATAATATAAGGTCTAAGGCCTAAGCAATGTATGGTCTAATGGGTCATACTCCAAGCCCAACTCATAGGCCATATAGTGGGCCCTTAAGTGAGGTTTAGGCCCAACCATAAAGGTCATAAACCCATATATTGTGGTGGGCTTCATGGGCAGCTTAGTAGTTCATTTACACGGGTAATTTTCATATTTAACACAAGTGAGTTGGGCCTCACTTTTTAGCCCAAGTATAGGGTCAATTTTAGTGGGCGGCCAAGGGCCCAATTTCTTACAATTATTGTCTCTAAGCCTATCACAATAGATGGGAGAGTATAGGCCCAAGATCAATGGGCCTATCCAAAAGGACTTAGTCCACAAGGCCTAATTACCAACACAAAAAGGACGGCCATAAATAATATCACATAATGGGCCCTAAGGAAATAGCCCAAAAATAAAACTCATCCAATTCATGCTTTATGGTGGACTTAGAGGGTAGCCCATAAACCTAAGAATGCACATGGGCAAGGCCTAAACTGATAGTGTGGGCCTTGCCTCATTAGCGCAAGGACTTAGCAAGGCCCTCCACAATATGCATCAATGTGGGCCTTGCAAGTCAACCCATAATTAAGTACTTTATGAGGACATCAAGGCCCATAATACACATGATCAACTTATACATAGCCCATTGTGCCTGTAAATCAATAAGGTGAGCCCTTGTACAAATCTTGGGATCAAAGAAGAGGTTTTCAGTCCATTGGGCCTATTAAACTACCTAAAAATCTGGTTAAGGCTAACCTACAATATCACCACAAAGGTGGGCCTTAAGGGGCACTAATTAAGCCCAAAAATGTCTAAGGAAAGAAGGCAAAGAGTGTGTGCAATACTTTCTTAAATCTAGTGGGGCAGAACAGCTAAAAAAAAAAAATCAACCATGCAGCAAATTTGGGTACCTTGCTGGAATTCCAACCCACCCATTTCTTGGGCCTGCTGGAGTCCAAAATTTTATTTAATCTAAATGGGTTACTAACCCATAGTGACCCACACATATCACAGTGGACCCCACCAGATGAACGGAGTCACAACACTTATAACAAGGTGGGTCCGCTGCTGGACTGAAGGTCCAGCAGCACCCAGAAACTGGACATCCCAAGTAGGCCTGGAAGTCCCAAGGAGGCCTGGACGGTTGCCCCTTTACAACCTCAAGGTGGGCCCCACTTGTGGATGTCAAGGGGATGGACCACATCCAAGGGGGGCCACGCGGGGGAGGACGGCTTGAGGAAACACATACATCAAGGTGGGCCCTACACATGGGACGGCCAACCCATCCCTGGGTGTCCCAAGGGTGGGCCGGCCAGCCCATTTCAACACCAAGGTGGGCCCCAGAAACCCCAAAATATGATGATCCAGGTGGCCCACATGCACCTGAGATGGACCCCTACAAGGTGGGCCACAAAAAGGGTGAAGGGGGAAGGTTATAAATATTATTAATTTATTTTTGTACAAGTGGACAACAAGGTCCAAAATTTATTTCCTTCTGATATAATGTTGCTGCCCCTGACCCATGCAACCCATTTGAGTGGGCCCAGGTCTGCCAAAATTTGAGAAAATATAGGGTCAACATCCTTGTACAAGTATACTACAAGGTGGGGTCCACAAAGGTGGCCCACCATTTCAGAAACAAGATGATATTTGTATTTTTACAGTGAGCAGAGTGGCTGGACAGTCCAGAAAATCTGGACTATCCAACCTCCTTGGCCCACCCTTTTGGGTGATCATTTAAGGGTGGATGACACACATCAAGGTGGGGTCCACATCTCCAAGAATCATCTACCAAGGGGGGTGAAACATCCCTCTTATTAGTCCATAAATTTGACTCAAAAACTATCCCAAAACTGTCTAGAAAATTTCTAGACATGAATGTATACCTGAAATAAACTAAGCATGGGAACCAAATTAAGGGGAGATCAGCCTATGAAATCAGTGTTATGGTCCACCTCAGTGGTCCCCACAAACATTCAGACCAAATCCCCTTCATAAAACCCATTGTATGCATCTGAAATGGAGCAAATAGGGTGATAACATCCAAGGAATGGACAGCCATTGGCATCCACCTTGCTTGGACGGTCTGGATATTTTAAGGCCCCTAAGTGGGCCATACACATCAGAAATGAAAGATAGAATGAGGAGAAAATAAAGGTCCGGCCACAAGGGAGGGTCTCCACCACTATTGAGGCCCTCCCTTCATCACAACATATTCATGTCATCCATTAGATCATATGGGAGTGAGTGATCAACTCAGTGGGAGTGAGTGATCAACTTAGTGGAACAATAAACCAAAGGTTAACATGTTATCAATTTAATCAAGTAGTAATGATAACGCAATACAACAATCAGGTCCTAAGTACTCTTCTTAATGTAAGAATGATATGAAATAATAATGCATGCCCTCGCCTCGCTCCCTCAGCGACTTCATCTCACGATCGCTGCATGAAACATTTCCTCAGTGCTTGACTTGCTACGCCAAAGGCACACGTAATGTGATGCATACATGTGATTAGCTAGGTTTCTTACTTGGGTTTATTTATACAACAGGATTAGGAAGCTAAAGTACCTCCCTTATATCAATTCTCAAACAATGATCCATTATAGGGTCGTCAGTCCTAGTAAATCTTATACGATGTTACGATTCTAGGTCATTAAAAAGGGTTCGTCACCTAATCAGTGTAGGCCGATAGCTTGAATACAATGTCCCATACCACCGTATTCGGCTCACGAGTTTGGTTTGCTCACTGGTCACTACAGGTGGGCTCATCACCCTGTCGTAGGCCGACAACACGACCACGGTGTCCCATACCACCATGCCTGGCTCATGAGTCTTAGCAGATTGAGGTACCAAGATTAACGGGCTTTTCCACTGGTGAGTTTGGTACCTTAGATTCAAGCAGTAGCATTCATACATAGTGAATATACATTGGGTCAACCGAGTTAGTTAACAAACTCGACTGGTACGAGCATACGTCGAGCCGATCAACATAGAGCGCGCAAGCAACTCCGTGTGGCCTAACCACTACCGACAAGCAGCGTACGACTTGAATTCATCGGGTGTGTCCATCGTGGTCAAGCAGTTCAACCGCCGTTCACAGACATTTACTGATTTCCAGGACTACATTATAGCCCCAATCACACTCCAAACCATAACATTCACATGTAGTGATCCAAAATAGCATTTGATAACTGCAACCAGATATAAATCTTACTCGATCAATTTAACAAAACACATACTACACATATTTCCAGACATAGGCATTCCATCCCTATATCACATAGGAAGAAGATAGGCTATATAAAGGATAATATTGTCATAGTTAAGGGAATTGAGAATCCCATCTCAACTCCCACCATACATGCATTTAAGCAAGCATTTTCACATTCAGGCATTTTATCAAACACTTAAGCTACACATATCATATACATATAATAAAGTAGTTATAATAGGTATTATAGTAAAACCCTATACAAGGGTTCCCCATACGCACAACAATCATGTATCTCAATCACATAACCATAGTAAGCACAAATCATAATTCCACCTTCATCTAAACATTTCACGAACACACGGAATGCATGTAAAATCCTCATAGTTCACATATAGGCATAATATACTGTAAACCTCATATCTAAGCACATGTGACAGCAATCAAGTCAGTCATAAATCATTACTGATATTAAAATCCTTGAAAATCATAACCTAAACATTTAAAGTTTGCACCTTATGCCGGTAGACTTGTAACGAACTCAGTTTAAACATTAAGTTTTTGTCTACGACACCATAACAATCTATAACAGAGAATAGGTTAGCTATTCCACCATCTATTCTATTTGAATCTCTAAAACAGGTTAGGGTTAGGATTTCTTACCTAAGAACGGAACTAGAATCAACGGAATAGCGACACAGTAAGAGTATTTTGAGACGTCGAGCGACATGAAATGATCTCTGTAGCAAAACCCTAACTTCCCTCACATTTTCTCTCTCTTTCCTTCTCTTTATTTTCTCCTCTCACCTAGGTTAGCAAATTCGTATGGAGTAAGAGAGAGAGGATTTTAAGCCTTTATATAGGCTCAGAATGATGGGAATGGCCCCAAGGCCAAGGTATACTTAGGTTACAGCCAAACAGCATCTGTTCCGATCCAACGGAGCACTTCTGGAGGCTCATTTGCTGAATGCGGTCAAACTTAAGCTTCCTGACACTGGATCTCGATCAAGCTAAGTTTTTGGATTGATCAGATGAATAGATTGATCACTGGGGTCCAGTTTTAATTCAACGGTCACCGATACTCGATCAGGGCCACAAGTTCTTTGACATGAGTTGAAAATTTTTCCTGATTCAAAGGTATAATTGGGTTAGATTCCGACGGTCTGAATCCTTATATTTGATCTACAAGTGAACCGACTCAGTTTACTTAAGTCCAGTTCATTTCATAAAGATATTCACGTTTCTCACACACTTCGCTTCGGACTCAAGTTATGCGGTTCTGGGTACTATTAGGACTTGATTTCTGAGATAGTTGTTAAGTCCAGTAAGGCGGTAATAACGGTATGGTTTCGAGGTAATCGGACTTTCGACGTGCGGTACAGGTCCGATACAGAGTTTCATGATGCTCCCGAGAGCAGCTAAGCTTTAAGATGGATCCTAAGTTTCAGGGCAATGTAGCGTTAGCGATCCTACAGATTTTGGGTCATACAGATCGTATTTCAAGTGATTAGGGCTAATTTCGCAGGTAATCTAGTTTAACAATAGTTAATACATGACTAATTTTTAAAGGATTTGGTCCTTAGTGATTTCTGCTTGAGGTAGTACTCGAGCCTTTATATGAATTTTTCCAAGACGTTACACATGGGGGACCTCCATCATCACTTGATGGGTCCCACAAGTTCCTAAGGTTGAGATGAAGGAGAATTTAAGAACATTTACCTTAATGGATCATAATGATTCTTATTGCATTGGACTCCTTAGGCTCCAAGGATCATAGATGCAGGGTCAAGATTGAAAGTAGAGGATTAGATGAGGAGGAAGATGGAATAGAAGTTCCTAGAATTTCTACCAAGGTGGGACGTTTTGGGTGTTTTAGTAAGGGGAAGAAGAGAAAATGAAAAGAAAAGAGAGAAGGGAGATAGATGTAGCATGAGGGGAAATGATGAGATTTCTAAAAAAGAGGAGGCATGCTTACCTTGGCAAGAGAAACTCATGATGAGTTTAGGAAGAGATTATAATGTGTTAGGGGTCTAGGAGCTAGAGCCTAGGCTAGCTATAGGGGTTAGGCTTTCTAGGTTATGATGTCATGGATTTACATGGGAAATTGTGCAAGCCAAGTGGGTCCCCCCAAAATGCAATCAACGGTCCAAATCATGTGCGGCCTACAACTTTTGATGGACACGTCGAATTTACGCATGAGATGCGACATTGGAACCGCGAAGACGAGGCAATTGCAATGGCATAGGTCTTGAGTCAATCCGAGTTGGGTCTACTTGACCGAACTCAACGATGACCGCAAATACTATCCAAGGGTCGTAGGTTGTCAGAATTTGACCGGTAGGACCGCGGGACCAAAATAAACGAGATGCATACTCGCACACACACATACACGCATGCGAACTCGGGTCGGGTCTTACAATGCATCAATCATGCATAAGCTTATAAAAAGCTTAGAGGGTAGTGTAAGTGTATGTGGGATAGGTGTCAAATATGCAATATCAGAGTAAGCGGAAAATGTTGGCAAGACCATGAATACCGACAGCCGTAACAAGGCTATGCAATATCATACAGGAGTGTCATCAACCATCCCAAGGCCAGGCAATGCGTGGCCTATATAGCCAAATGTTATATGCAATGTGCAATGTAATCATGCTCATCCTCATATCATGTCCACATATCAGTACATTTCCTCTCTGAGAAATCACCGGGGTCAAATACACTCCACATTGGCTGCCTCCTCCTTAGCCGCGCAACCCAGCGAGCATAAGAGACCTCACTACCCACCTATAGTCAGCCAACACCTATAAGGCTCACCGGTAACAGAACCATTTGTGAGCTGGTTAAACTCAACTTAACTTATAGCCCCCTCACTCAGGCGGATAAGGCCACACCCCCTTCCAACCGACCACGATACAGTAGGAGACACGGCTTAATGGTAAAGGCACGGGCGCTCATATTTTCCACTCGGTCTCTACGTTGGAGCATTTCCTGGTACCATGAAGGTTTTAAGACTTCACCCAAGGACATCCTACATACCCACAGTACTAGAACCAAACATTTTTGGTGTCTAAATCTGACCATCCACGATGTGCCTGTGGAGGCTACGACCCTGATGAAGCTAGGGTGAATAATAACTCGTGCCATGCAAATGCGAGATGCATGAAGCATACTGATCAATCGTACATCAGTCTTGCACCTACAGCATGCTCATGTGGGGCAACTCCATAACTCAAGGAGTCCCATAAACGACTTGCCCAATGGCACATACCATAATCAATCACTCCTCAACCAAGCATACATATGATGTACATGGGAATGAATCATAAAAATAACTAAGTATGACATGCACTAATGTTATACTTTCCTCTTGGCAAGGTCGGGCCTAGGTACTAAGACGTATGGAAGAAATATAACCAATAGTGGGGGTCCAACGGTTTGGGGTAGCCCACAAAGCCTAAGTAAGCAATACTATGGGCCGAATGGGTGAGAATGGGTCCAATCAAGGTCTAAGGTGGATATTCAACCATCAATAGATGAGAATGGGCCTAACTAAGTGGCCTAGAGGGGTACATAATGTGGACATTTAACCACCATTATCTCTAAGAAGGCAGCCCATCAAGGAGTCTAACCAAGACAAGGCCCATGGCCCGAATATAACCATGTAAATGAAATGGACAACAATACATACATCTTGTATCACATGATGGGCCTCAAGAAAATGGCCTAAAGCCTACATACATTATCATGGACCCAAAAGGACAAATCATGGCCTAAGTACAATGGCCACCGAATTCATGCATTATGATAAACCTAATGGGCAGCCCATAAGCCCAAAAGGTAAGGCATGCCCAATATTTGCCAAGTTGGACCTTACAATTTAGAGATCCAATTTTCAGCCCACAAGGTCCAGCATAAGGTGAAAACAGTCCATGTACCAAACTAGGCTCAAGAGTGGACGTCCAATACTATTTGGGCCTGCTAGACGTCCCAAAAATTTGGCCTATTATGGTCCTCAAAAATCAACCCAAAGGCGGGCCTCATAAGGCATTAATTAAGTCCAAATCTCAAAAATACAAGCATGGTATATGTACACAAATCTCACAATCTGGTGGGCCTCACAACCTCATAACTTTCAGCTATATACAGAATATTTTAAGGCCCTTGCTGGACATCCAGTCCACCCAACTTCCTGGGCCTGCTGGGGTCCAGCAGATGGTAAAACTAACTGCACAAATATTTCCTGGTGGCCCATAATTATTACAGTGGGCCCTACTGATGGGAAGTGTGTACACAACACATAAAACAAGGTGGGTCTGCTGCTGGACTACAAGTCCAGCAACATCCCAAAAATCTGGACATCCCCAGTGGGCCTAGGCATGCCTAATGGCCTGGTTGGCTGGCCATAAAAATATATAAGGTGGGCCCCACTTGTGGACTTCCCGCCAAGGGGTGGACCACATTGTAAGACCCATATCTTAGTCCGTACCATTCCATAGACTTCCGCGGCCTTACCGGTCGAATTTCGGCAACCTTCGACCCTTAACCGATATTGACGCGCGACCCTGATTCATATGTCGTCAACATGTATTGACTCAACCCAAGATCAATACCATAGCGACCGCGCCATCACTACGGTTCCGATGCCGTGACTTGAGTGCCGAGGCGATACCCTGGTCAAGAGATGTGGGCCAACGTTCGGTGCTAGGAAAACGTCGCGCATTGCGAAACCCAAGAGAATCTCTATGATGTGTCACATCAATCACATCAATCCCATCAATCAATCAATCCATCAATCCATCACATGTCAAGTACATGTCAAGTACACATCACTTTCACCCTTTCCCAAGCAAGCTACAAAGTCTTCCATGCCCATACATTTCTTACACAAATGCCACAAAAGTCTTCCAATGCCATGCCTTTCTTACACAAAAGGCCACCAAAGTCAACAAAGGTGTCTTATACACCCATCACCACATCCATCCATCACTCACTCTCTCTCCCTTTATAACTCTTTCTCTCTTTCTCATTTCTCATCTCATTCTCTCAAGCAAAAAAATTCATACATATGAGAGCTCTCCAAGCATTCCCAAAACTCCAAGGTGGCCCACTTTCTACCCCATGATCTCCCCATCCTAACCATCCATTCCCCATCTCCTTCATTGAAATCTAAGCTAAGGTGTTAAGGAACTCATAGGAGCAAGAAGATCGACGGTGGGTGCTTAATCATAGTAGTTTTTCCTAATTTTTGAGATGAGCCAAGTGAGGCCAACCGATCAATGGTTTGGATCTCACTTGGGACCCTAAGATGTGGCTGATGGCCCACTAGGATCATCATGATCATTCCATGATGGGGCCATTCTCCATGGACCCCATCATGATGTTTATTTCTTAGAAAGGTCATCTAGACCATCCATTTTGGTGGAGAAAGGATCTCCACCGTTGACTCTCGATCTTGGTGGTCCCATGTGTTAAGGGATTCGATTGATGTATGATTTGTTTTACAAGGGAGGGCTCATAGTGGCGGAGCCCTCCATCACACGCTTGTCCCACTCTCCTTCTCTCTTTCCCTCTTTCTTTATGATGAATGGCCCACCTATAATGTGTATATTTTACCCATGCCACCCACCTAGTGGGCCACCTTGACTCCGATTCATGACCTGCATGACCGGACGGTTATACCGACCTGAAGGGGAAATATAAATATCAGTTTGATCTAAGTCTAGTGGCCCACTACATGGGACCACATTGATGCCTGTACATCATTCAACGGTGGTGGCTGGACATTGGTCAGGTGAAGGATTTAATATATAAATTCTTATATGCTCATGTGTATTAAAATATATTATAACATTATGTTATATTGTAGCATTATAATATAAGATATTATGATACGTCATTATCAGAGCTTAATCAGACATTTGGGGCCCTCATGTGGGGCCCACCCCTTTTGAAATCAGATGGTTGTTGTGTGTGTACAGTAACTATAGAGTTGCTGTATGTGTATAATAGCTTGCCCAGCAACGTGGACCCACCTTAGTATATGTTGTACTGTCCATAGCCTAGGACGGTAGGTCTGATCTTGGGGTGTGTGTTATATACACACCGTCCACCGTTTTATGCATCCAAGTCTTCCATCTGCTAGGTGGTGGGGCCCACCTACTAATTAACGTCAGTAAGTCCAGAGGGACCCAGATTCCTTAGCTCGCTGGTAGACTTGGTGGAGATACAACGGTAGGACCTACCCATGCCCATAGCACAACTGGCAGACTGAGTGTAAGATACCTCGTTTGAACAGAGGACGGTGGTGTCCGTGGGACCCACCCTATTCACGTTGTCCGTCCTTTTGGTGTGGCCCGCACCATGCATGTAGTGGGTCCACCATCCATCTGACGGTAGGACACACCCCATGTGTGGGGCCCAACTTTGATGTACGTGGACGTCCAGGCCACGGCCTGGATGTTTTGCCTTATAATATATATATATTTATTTATTTATTTATATTTATATATGGTATGGTGGTGGGCCCTACGTGGGACCCACCTTTGTTATGTTAGGAAGAAAGAGTAAAGAAAAGAAAAGAAAAGGTAAAGGAAAAGAGTAAGGAGAGGCAGCCACGTGCTGCTCTCTCTCTCACTCTCTCTCTCTCTCTCTCTCTCTCTCTCCCTGTAACTCCAGTAGAATGTAGGCCCCACATGATATTTTCGTTTAGGTAACGCCATCCATCTGTATTGATGGTGGGGCCCACTGCCATCTGGCGACAGCCAGTTCTGTGGGTCCCCCTACTAAAGACGCCTCATATAAGTAGATAATATACTATATTATGTTATAATACTTTATTATTTAAGAAAATTGGGCCCTACGTGGGACCCATCTCTGCCTTACAAAATGGGCAGCAAGCTGCACGTGGAGGCCTGCTTGGTGTATGTGTTTTTGCTCACGCCGTTCGTCCGACGGTGGAACCCACTCCCTACATGTAGACTTTATCTACACCGTTCCCTATTTGAATGGTGGGGCCTACCATGATGCAAGTGTTGTACCCATGCCATCCAACCATTTGTAAGATCATTTTATAGCATGGAAAAATAGTGGTGAATCATATCTAAAGTTCAAGTAGACCCCACCATTAAATAGTGGATAGTGACATCCACCGTTCAAACTTATAGGGCCGTGGTGGTATCTAAATAAACTGGTATTATTTTCACTTCATTTATCTATATGTTAACTTATGCATAGGTCAGATCTCAAATATACATAAGGTTGGGCCCATATGAGACCCATCAGTATGACCCATTCGATGTATTTGTGGCCCATAGTTGAGGCCCACTTTGATACACATATGACCCATGAGATTAGGCCCATTTGATGCAATCTAAGGCCCACAGGTTATGACCCATTGCAATGCACATAAGTCTCATTGGTGCGGCCCATTTATGTGGCCCATTTGATGAATAAAAGACCCATATGATATGGCCCATTTGATATATATGTACGGCCCAATGGGATGAACCTAAGGTCCATTGCAATGTGTAATCCCAACACAGATTAAGTAGCGATGTTTACAAAGATTGTGCCTTGGGAGCAATGTTGGTTTGACGTCCACATTGCGAGTATGATGTTGGTTGGATGTCCACATTACGACTCTCTCTTGGGCCCATTGATAAGCAGTACTTATTGTGTATAGGCCGTCCAGGCCCATCTGCATTGTAAGGATAGTTCATTTCATTATAACATGTTTAGTATAGTTTCATGACTCATGATCATACGCATCATATGTATGCTTGATATGAGAATTGACTGATCATAGCATATGCCTTCGGGCAGATTGTTTATGGGCTCCCGGTTAGGCGGTGTTGCCCTACATGAGCGCACGATATGCGCGGAATTTGTTGCATGACTGGATAGCGTGATTTATGCATTTCGCATTTGTGTGACATGATTATTGTACGCCCTAGCGACATCGGGGCCGTAGCCTCCACAGGCGTATCATAGTTGGCAGGATTGGATACCAGAAATCTTGTTCTACATGGGGTGCTATAGATATCCCTAGGTGAAAGTCCCTAAACCCATATGGTACCAAGAGGTTGCTCCAATGTCTAGACCGAGTGGGTAGATGAGCGTTGAGTGCCGATACCGGATGGTTACACTCTCCACTGTATCGTGGGCGGTTGGAAGGGGATGCGGCCTTACCTGCCCGAGTGTAGGGGACAATGCTAGGCTGAGTTTGACTAGCTCGAGGAATGGGTCCACTATCGACTAGTCGAGCCCGATATTGGCAGACGGATAGTGAGGTCTCTTCCACTTATCTTATTGCGCGTGATGAGGCGGCGATTTGGTTTAGAGTGTACTAGACCCCGGTGATATTCCAAATTTGAGCTGTATTGATGTGTGGACATATATGAGGATTTGTAAGCTTGAGTTGCATTTCACATCGCATGGCCTTGGGATGGCCGATATCATTCATGTCTTGCATCGCATAGCCTTGGTACGGCTCATGATATTTATGGATCCATCTGCATATTCCGTATTACTCTGATATTGCATGATCATATTACTACCTTGCGCACACAATTTCACCACCCTCTAAGCTTTCTATAAGCTTATGCACGACCGTTACGTGCAGGTGACGTTGGGGCGCAGCAGCGCTGAGGCAGGAGCACTTACAGATCATTTTGGAGTTTTTGTTCCTTACCATTGTATTTCCCTTTATGCTCATTGTACTTATAAAGTTTTTGATCATAGTGAAAATGTAATGAAATTCTTAGTTGTTGTTTGTGGGTTATGCCTTTGGTTATGCTTATTATGAATCAAACTGATATTGAAAATTCTCCTCATAGCATCCCAGGATTGGAACCTGGCGAATGGGCGCTAGGAGCTGAGAATGGGGTTCTACGGAGGCTGTCGGCGTCGGATTAGGTGATCGAAAATTTTGTGAGCCCGGTTTCCGAGTTTGGGACGTGACACACATCCAAGCAGGCCACACAATGGGGAGAAAGGCATGGATAATACACATCATCAAAGTGGGCCACATGAGGAGAATGGCCAGCCCATAACTGGACGTCAGCCTAGCTAGAACGTCCAACGGTGGGCTGCCAGTTCAGCTATGGTGACCCCCAAAAGTGGACAGTCCAGATGGTCCACATACACCTGAAGTGGGTCCCAGCAACGTGGACCACAAAGGAGGTAAGAAGAGAAGCCACAATCTCATACAAACATGAAATAAAATTCTGGACAGCAAGGTTTTTAAATTAAAATGCTGCTGGAAATGTTGTTGTCTCTGACTTGTACACCTAATGGAGTGGGCCCAAGCCTGCCTAAAAAGAGGGAAAATGGGTGGTGAGCATGCACCCATGAATGTATAGCAAGGTGGGGTCCACAAAAGTGGCCCACCATCCCCAAATATCAAGCTGATATGCGTGTTTTCCCTTCATACAGGGTGGCTGGACAGTCCAGAAAATTAAATTGTCCACCCCTTGGGCCTGCTCCATGGATGTCCCAATCAGGGAGGAATGGAGGTGGCTTTCATCATGCACCAAGGTGGGGTCCACACCTCCCCTCACCAGGGAGAAAAAAATAGGCTACATGTAAAGCTAAATCCCATACCAAAAATCAGCAATCAATGGCCCAGAAAATAGCCCAGGAATATATGGACAACAGCATATTGCTGGACATATCAGTCCATAACTTGCTGGACAAAGGGAAATACCCCAAATAAACCATGATGTGGCATACCTTAGTGGGCCCCACAAACCCTCAACCAAGACCCTTCATCAAAACACCTTGCATGTCATAAATGGGTAGCAAGTGGGATACCCATCGTCTAGAAAATGGACAGCAAGGGCATCCCACCTTGTTGGATGGTCTAGAAGCCCTCGGCTTACTAGGTGGGCCACACACATTAGAAAAATAATAGTAGAGAAAGGGAGAAGAGATCTTAGCCATAGGAGAAGGGCTCCGCCACTATTGAGACCTTCTCCGTCAATCACAACCACACATTACTCTATTACATCAAGACATTACATAGATTTACACATGCATGGCCCTACTAGTCAAAATCTAAGGTGGGGATGTCATCCCCACCATGAATCTAGGGTCTATATGACCCAAAACAAGCCATGGATCAAGAAAAGTCATCATGATGGGGTCCTTGGAGAATGGCCCCATCATGGCTTATGCATGCACAAGGTGGGTCATTGGCCACACTTAAGAAGTCAAGGAGGACCTCCACCATCGATTAGTGGGTCCTACAAGCTTCCAAGAATGGAACATAAGAAGAAAAATCAGAAAACTAGCCTAGAATGCACACCCACCTCTTAGATCCTCCTCCTTTCTTCAACATTAGGTCCTTCTTGCTCCAAGGAGTTGTTTCAATGGTAAAGATGAGATTGCAAGGGCTAGATGGAGGGGAAATCAGAGAGAGGGGCTGAAAATTTTGAGAATGGTGGGATGTCCCAAGTTCTCTTGCAAATGGAGGAGAGAATGTATTAGGGAGAAAGAGAGAGATGAGGAGTTGTAGCAAAGTAATCATGGGTTTATAAGATACTCATGGGTCTTGAGAAGAAAAGCCATCATGACACATGGGATAGGGAGAGAAATGATTATTTTTTAGAAGAAAAATCCATGATTGCTAGGCTAGGCTAGGTAGGTTGGGCTATAGGCTAGCCTAGGTAGGGTAGGCTATAGGTAATGATGGACTAGGGTGCTGTCATCACCTAGGGAAACATGTAGATGCAATAGGTGGGTCCTACAATCACGATCAATAGTCCAAATATTACGCAGGCTACAACTTTTGATCTACACCTTAGGTTGACACACGAGACGCTGCGTTGGAACTGCGGTGATGATGCGGTCGCATTGTTGAGGGTCAAATATTGCATATCAGACCCCAATTATTACCTGATTTTGCACACATAATACTATTTAAGCACCCTATTTTACTCATGTTTCTATTGCAGGGTGAATTGATGAGCATGGACTGAAAGGGATGTTAAAGGCACAGATTTAATGTTCAAGATCACCAAGGCAAGGGAAGAACTCCAAGTGACTGAGATCGAAGAATTTATATGCCCAAGATTCGAGAAAATCGAGTATTGCATGCTAAAGAGGCCTGAAATTCTTCTAAAATGCAAGATCACAGGGTTCTCGTCATCCGTTTGGCTCGAAATGTTAGATTTGGCCTCGGGACCATAAATTAACCGTACACGTCGAATTCTAACCCTCGAATCCCTATGGAAGTGGCCCAATGGATAGATCAGCCCATAAACCGTTGATTTTGATCCCACTTGATCTCATTGGAGTGAATTTCATTCGAAACATTGCAGTGGACCCCATTGGAGGTGTCAGTGCATAGTGCACAAGTGCACTCTCAGTGCACCGGATCAGCCGAGCAGGTCAATGAATGTTTGACCGAGCTTTCCTCCTTAAAATGGAATTTCCATTTTCGTCCATCTGCAAACGTCCATGTACAAAGAGGGAGCGTGATCTTTATGGGCCACCATCATGGTCCAGATGATTAATCTGGACTGTTCATTAGAATCTCAAGGTCTGTCTTCCCAAGGTCTAGGTGACAAAATAAGATGAAACAGCGAGGATGGGTTCCCATCTGTTTAAACACAGGACGGACGACACTAAGAAAGAGCAAGTGGGCCACACCAAATCCAATCTAAAACTAGTTAATTCCTACTGGTTTTTCGATGTGCATTCAGTAGACAGAATGGATTGCCCTGAAGAAATCAATCATGGGCCCCACCCTCAGCACAACATAAGAGCACAGGCCATGTTTATGTGCGTCCGAGACCCGGCCAATCTAGGCCATTTTGCATTCATGACTAGGATTGGTCCGACGATCCTAGCCATTCAAAGCCTTCCCAAGGTGGGACTGACTAGAGCCAAGGAGCCAGAATGACTCAGATCTTACATGAGAAATGACCATGGACCGACAATGTGGGAAAAACGCAAGTTGGCTACGTCTTTCGCTCCACATTCCGCACAGATGCTCTTTACATTCCACCGACCGACTTCTCTTACGCACTCCACCTACACACCACCTCTTTATGCGAAAGCTCTCACCAACCGACATTTGCAGTTATAAAGAGAAGAGAGAAGAGAGAAGACAATGATCCAAGCTTGGACGTCTGCACAAGAGAGAGAGAGAGAGAGTTTTTTCTTTTTATTTTTTATTTTTTATATTTTTGTTTAAGAGAATTAGCCTAATCATATCGGGTTAAACCTCTTAGCTAAGGCCAAGAGGTGAAGCTTGTAGCATGATGGGTGATTTCTACGGCCTGAATTCATGATTGAACTAATGTTGATTCTGGTTTAATTAATAGGAATGCTTTCAGTTTTTAATGGTTTGTTATGACTGAAATTACAATAGATCTGTGATGGCTTTGAGTATTTCCTCCCCTTATTATGATTATGCAGTTAGGAAGCCCTATTGTTCACCATCGCCCCTTGTACATGGTTGGATGATGAAATCCTTCCTAACATTCATACATCTCTCAGATTGGCTTTGAATTGGTTTAATTTTGTTGTTTACTTTGTCTCATGGGCATGGTTTTGTAATGAAATTTATTCTAATTTACATCAATCTTATCTCTTGAAAACTAGATCAAAAGAAGTTCAGATTTGATTTTCGTGGTTATATCTTCCAACTGAATGAAGATGGGACTCGAAGTCTAGTTGAGTTCATGAATCAAGCGTATATCTCCCTGATCTCTACAAGTGGATCCTTGGCACCCTAGTTTCCTACCTTTAATTTCTATAAGTTTTTCGTTTAATCATTCATAATTCTTCTCTTATTTTTCTCTGATTTAGGTTTCATCTTATTATAGTTCTAGTTCTGGTTATTTTTAGATTACGTACAGGTTTCAGTCCCTGTGGATTCGACCTCGGTCTTACCGAGATTATTACTACATCACAACCCTATACTTAGGGTGTTAATAAGTTTTTGGCGTCGTTGTTGAGGATTGACGGTTACGTTTTTCTGAGTTAAACTAGATTTGGGATTAGTTTAAGATTAGGATTTTTCTAATTTTAGGTTAGAATTTTTTCTGTTTGATTTCTAGAAACTAACATATTTTCCTATTTTGTAGGATCCTAACATAAACTTCTAATTTGATAATTCCTTTCTAAATTCTCTACTTTTTCTATTTTTAGAATTAGGGTTTTAGTTTTAGAAACTTTTCCCTTTTTAGAAACTAACATTACTTTCTAATTCTAGGTTTAGGTTTTCTATTTTAGAAACTTTCTAATTCTAAGTTTAGAACTTTTCTAATTTATTTTTTATAAACTAACTCATCTTTGTATTATTTTCTATTTTTAGAAATTTTCTAATTCTAGAATTCTTTTAATTTTAGAAACTAACCTAGCTTCTAGGTTTAGGAAACTTTCCTTTTTAAAAACTAACTTTCTATTTCAATTTTAGAACTTTCTAACTTTAGGATTTCTATTTCTTTTGTTTTCTTATGCAGGACCTTAACATAGAACTCCAATCTGGTAACTTCTTTCTAACTTCTCCTCCTCTTACTTTTCATACTATTGTAGGATCTTTTCTTTTATTTTTCTTAGGATTAAATTCAGAGTTAAGGTCTCATCATGTATATGCATGAGTGGGAATGTCAGTATGCTGAGATAGCTTTTGAGAATGCGAAAAAGTGTGAAGGGATGTATGATGATTATGATAGAAATCAACCTGTGTCTCAGAATTTTCTTGAAACAATCATCGAGAACCGATTAGAGTATAATGTTCCAACGGTTAAGAAGTCCTTACGCGATCATATACAGGAGAACAATTACACCCCACGGACAGTACGTGAGTGTTGGGGTTATCATAATTATAGGAGTGAGAATTATTATCACCCATCCGATAAAAAGAAAACAATGCGTGATTATATTATAAGTGATAATATGTATTACCAACCATTAGATCTCCCACCTATGATCCGTATTACTATAATTAGTGAAAACATCAATGTTGGGAAGATGAACCAGCAATATATCATAGTGATAATTCTCTTGGGTCCTTTACCTTTGAAACCCAATCAGATACAATCCAAGAGGATTCACTTTAGAAACTCATGAAAGCATAAGAGCAGTTCAATCAACGTGTCATAAAATCATGTGAATTGATCAAATCCTCAATTTCAATAATTTAGTCACACCTTATGGAGAAGGAAGAGGCTAGGTTACCCCAGCCTCATCCCAATCTAGAAGCGCAATGTGAAGAAAGTAATCATAACTCGCTTATGGAAAAAACTGAAATTATGAATGAGGAGTTGGATTCCATTAATGAGCATATGGTTCAATTTCTTGGTGAGTCGATCTCGATGACTGTACAAAGGAATGATCAAGAGATGTTGGTGTCTTTCGTATACAATGATAATAACATACTTCACCCACATGACACACCTAATTTCAATGATGAGGAAGAGGTTAGTTTATTCGAACCTCAACCTAATCTAGGTATAGAATGTGAGGAATGTGATCCCATCCCAAGTGTATACTTCACTGAATTGGATGATGATGAGTATTGGGATTCCATCTCAAGTGTGGCCCCTGCTAATGAACAAGAGGTTCAGGAAGTTGTCAACCATAATGATCTACTCCATTTGTTTAAAATGACTGATTTAAATGTGGAGTATAAACCACTTTCAACTAACCCTTCTAACCTTTGTGATGCACGTTTGGACCACACCCCTCAATTAAATGATGATATGATTCGAGAAATGGACAATTTTCTTGATATGACTATGGAATTTGAAACTACCCAATTGAGGCCACAATTTGAGTTGTACACTTTAGACAATTCATTGCCTCTACTGAGAAGCTTCAATGAACAAAGTCTTCACATCAATTCTTCTCTTATTGATTTTCAATCTGACTATGCAGGGCAAGAGCAAGAGAGCATGCGTCTATCCACTTCCAAAGACGATGAAATCCTTGGGCAAATTATCACAGACTTCTATGTAGGAGATGAGTCACTCGCAGCTGAATTTCTTAACTCTTTGAATGAATTCTCAGCACACTTTATGGATTCTAATGACCCCATGATACAAGAAATCGTGGATGCCTTGTAAGACAGTACCTTGGTAGTTGTCACGGACCGAGAGAACCCTTACTCTGAAGCCCTTTCTTCCACAGATCCTGATCGTTTACCATTAAAAGAGGAGCTGACGATGGAACCGAAGTCTACAACTTCAGAATGTGTTGAGAGTACATCACTTCCTGAGCATTTTTCTAAAATTTATCTACATGTACTCTCAAATTCACCATCGAGTACTAACATTGACACTTTTTCTGTCACAGGTGAATCATATATCCTTTGGATACCTCAAGTGTTTTAACAACCATTTTTTTATGAGGTCCTTAAATTTCTCTTGAAATTCATGCTCCAGGGCATCCAAGCCTATTGCAAAAGGACTTTTGGATGATCTTGTTGGGAAACCTACTGAGAAATTTATCCAGATATTGGCCGGAAGAGGAACCTTGCAGCATGACTGAGTAGCTTTTTCCCTGCTTTTATATGACTAGGGTAGTTTGCTTTATGCTGTTCTAGGATAGTCAGTTTTATTCCATTAGGTTAGTTTACTTTCTAAGTTATTTTTTAAGATAAGTTTGCTTTCGTTGGTTTCACTCTTGTGCTGACCCGCTCTCATGTTGCGACTCTTGGAAGGGTTGGGCATTTTCTTTTCTTCAATTTTTCTTTTTCTTAGTTGCCCAACTAAGAAAAAGAAAAATTGAAGAAAAGAAAATGCCCAACTAAAAAAACAACTGCCTTTGGAAGGGTTAGGCGAATGGTCTTCACTATAGGTTTGCTCCCTATAGGTGCGGATTCAATTCCCCAAGGTTGATAGTTGGAAAGGGTTGAGCGAATGGTCTTCACCATAGGTTTGCTCCCTATAGGTGCGGATTCTATTCTCCTCCTTGGCATTACTTTTTTTAAAAAAAAAAAAGTTAACATAGAGTAAAAGTCATTAAAAGCTGGAAGAATGGGGCAAGTTTGGTTTAGGTTTTGATTGTCCTGAATACTCTTGTTGGTTACCAGTGATATTATGAAATAGAGAAGTGAACCTTAATGATAAGCCGAGATTTCATTATACACTCATGGAATTTGATTATGAAGTTTACTGTGTGCTTGATTCCAGGAGAAAGTAATGCCCAACATTTATGATTCATAGAATTCTCGTATCTCGATTATTTTTCACAAGTTACTCGGGTTTATAAGAATTGTCTCATACTTCTTAAACAATTTTTCATATACTTTGCTCGTGACTAGCAAAATCCTGGTTGGGGTTGTGTTGAGGGTCAAATATTATATATCAGACTCCAATTATTACTTAATTTTGTGCACATAATACTATTTAAACGCCCTATTTTACTTGTGTTTGTGTTGCAAGGTGAATTGACGAGCATGGACTGAAAAGGATGCTAAAGGCACAGATTTAACGTTCAAGAATCACCAAGGAAAGGGATGGACTCTAGGGGACCCGAAGAATTTACACGCCCGAGATTCAAGAAAATCAAGTATTGCACGCTAAAGAGGCCTGAAATTCATCCAGTATGCAAGATCACAGGGTTCTCACCATCCGTTCAGCTTGAAACATTTGATTTGGCCTCAGGACCATAAATTAACCGTACACATCGAATTCCAACCCTCGGATCCCTATGGAAGTGGTCCAACGAATAGATCAGCCCATAAACCGTTGATTTTGGGCCCACTTGATCTCTATATATGCTTCAAACTTGGACTTGACCCCTTACATTAGCTGAAAGAACGGAAGGATGGAGCGGATTTCATCTGAAACATTACAGTGGACCCCATTGGAGGTGTCAGTGCACAGTGCACAAGTGCACTCTCAATGCACCAGATCAGCCGAGCAGGTCAAAGGATGTTTGACCGAGCTTTCCTCCTTAAAATGGAATTTCCATTTACGTCCGTCTACAAACGTCCATGTACAGAGAGGGAGAGTGATCTCTATGGGCCACCATCATGGTCCAGATGATTAATTTGGACCGTTGATTAGAATCTCAAGGTCCGTCTTCCTAAGGCCTAGGTGACGAAATAAGATGAAACACGAGGATGGGTTCCCATCCATTCAAACACAGGATGGACGACACCAAGAAAGAGCTTGTGGACCACGCCAAATCCAATCTGAAACCAGTCAATTCCTACTGGTATTTTGATGTGCATTTAGTAGACGGAGTGGATTGCCCTAAAGACATCAATCATGGGCCCCACCATCAGCACAGCGCAAGAGCGCAGGCCCTGTTTATGCGCGTCCGAGACCTAGTCGATCCGGGCCGTTTTGTATTCATGACTAAGATTGGTCCGACGATCCTGGTCGTTCAAAGCCTTCCCAAGGTGGGACCGACCAGAGCCAAGGAGCCTGAATGGCTCGAATCTTACATGAGAAACGACCATGGGCCGTCAATGTGGGTAAAACGCAAGTCAGCTGCATCTTTCACTCCGCATTCCGCACAGATGCTGCTTAATTCCACCGACTGACTTCTCTTACGCACTCCATCTACGCACCGCCTCTTTGTGTGGAAGTTCTCACCGATGGACCTTTGGCTATTATAAAGAGAAGAGAGAAGAGAGAAGAGAGAAGATAATGATCCAAGCTTGGACATCTGCACAAGAGAGAGAGAGAGAGAGAGATAGTTAAAGTTTTTTTCTTTCTTTTTATTTTTTATTTTTTATGTTTTTGTTTAAGAGAATTAGCCTAATAATGTCAAGTTAAACCTCTTAACTAGGGCTAAGAGGTGAAGCTTGTAGCGTGATGGGTGATTTCTACGGCCTGAATTCATGATTGAACTGATGTTGATTCTGGTTTGATTAATAGGAATACTTTCAGTTTTTAATGGTTTGTTGTGACTGAAATTATGTTCACACCCCAAGTATAGGGTTGTGATGTAGTAATAATATCGGTGAGACCGAGGTTGAATCCACAGGGACTAAATCTTATACGTAATCTGAAAATAACTCGAACTAGAATTAGGATAAGATGAAATGTAAATCAGGTAAAAGGAATGGAATAATTGTGAATTTATTTAACTAAAACTCATAAAATTCAAAGGTAGAGAACTAGGGTGCCAAGGATCCACTCGTAGCAATCAAGGAGATCTATACTTGATTCAAGAACACAACTGGACTTAAAGTCTCATCTTCATCCAGTTGGAAGATATTACATTAAAAATTAAACATGAACTTTCTTTTGATCTAGTTTTCAAGAGATGAGAAAGATGTTAATTTGGCTTAATTCCATCACAAAATCATGCCCATGAGACAAAGCAAATAACAAAAGTTAACCAATCCTCAATCCATCAAAGGGAATTATGAACATTAGGAAGGGTTCCGTCATTCAACCATGCCTAGGAGACAATGGTGAACAACAGGGTTCCCAAAGTCATAATCCCTATAATGCTAAGAACATGCTCAAAGCTATCGCAGATCCATCGTAATTTAAGTCAGAACAAACCATTAAAAACCGAAAGCATTCCTACTAATCAAACTATAATAAAAGAAAGCTCAAGTAACATGAATTAAAGCCATAAAACCAATCCCATCACACTATAAGCTTCACCTCTTAGCCCTAATTAAGAGGTTTAGCCTGTTATAGACATACTAAAAACTCTTAAAAGCATTAAGGAAGAAAACTAAATGAGAAAAGGAAGAAAAACTCCTTGAAGATTGCCTCCTCCACGCTATCTCCCCCTCTCCTCTCCTCTTTGCTCTTTCTTCCCACGTGCACGGCCTCCACGACTGCCCTGGATATTTTTTCCTCACATCCAACCTTCATATTTATACGCTTTAGGTAGGCTGGAAGGTGCTAGAGTCGGACCAACTCTGATTTGCAACAAGGTGTACAATAAAAGCAAAACAACCACGTTTGAGAGTGATTTGGGACATGTGATCCACCCATCCATCGATTCTGACTTCTTGGCTAAGGTCATGGCCACCCTCTGGACATGTTGGACGGTCCGGATCATGGAAATGGATGGGCCCCATTATAGAAAAATGGACGGACAACGTAATCTTGAATCCAAGATACGCTGACGTGTTCGGTGGGCCCCATATTGATGTTTT
Organism: Magnolia kwangsiensis; assembly: GCA_037074715.1. NCBI lineage: Eukaryota > Viridiplantae > Streptophyta > Magnoliopsida > Magnoliales > Magnoliaceae > Magnolia > Magnolia kwangsiensis. Next base: position 23,475,159 of record CM073579.1, read on the forward strand.
TTGAAAAATTCACCCCGTTCATTGGATTCCTGGTGAAATTTTAGTTGAACAAGAGTGGTTTTTATCGAGTTTTGGTGCAGTCCATTGTATAGAATCAATTCACCGTTCACCATACATTTTTCGATGATCCACGTGTGTATGTGTGTGTGGGGCCAAAAGGACGCCTAGGCGAGGTTTGTGCCCCCCCCCCCCCCCCCCCCCCCAAAACTCAAAGGACGGTCCAGATCATCAAAATATGAGATGGGTGGGGCCCACTAGCCAAAAAGGGCCTCCGTGCATAAAGACGCTGGACAACTTCTTGTATTTTGGAGATTATAGTCAATCAACGTGTGCTGACCGACTTTGTGATATTTGGTGCACGGCTAGTGCACGTGCGCACTGTGTACGCACGATGCACATGTGGGGTCCACTGTGATGTGTATCCAAAATCCGCTCCATCCATTCATTTCTCCACATAATTTAAGGTGTTATGACTGAAATTGAAGCATTTCCAAATACCAGGCGGGCCCCAAATCAGGATTTTAAGGGCTAGTTTGTCCGTTGGGCCACTTCCATAAGGATCCAATGACTGAAATTTGGCGTGTATGTTTAATTTAATGTCATCAGGCCATATATAAAGTTTCGAACCGAACGGATGGTGGAAACCCTGTGATCTTGCATTCTAGACGATTTTTGGGCCCGTTTAACGTGAGTGGCCTGATTTTCTCAAATCTTTGGTGTGTAATTTCTTTGATCTCGATCTCCTGGGGTCTGTCCCTTGCCTTGGTGACATCTGAGCGTTAAATCCATTCTTTTAGTACCCTTTTCCAGTCCAGGGTGTTAAATGCACCTTGCATCACAAACACGATTAAATTATGACGTTAAACGGTATCATGCTCGTAATTTTCGGTAATAAGTAAGAACTAATATGCAATATTTGACCCTCAACAAATTACAATAGATTTGCGATGGCTTTGAGTATTTCCTTCCCCTTATTATGATTATGCAGTTAGGAAGCCCTGTTGTTCACCATCGCCCCTTGGACATGGTTGGATGATGGAACCCTTCCTAACATTCATACATCTCTCAGATTGGCTATGGATTGGTTTAATTCTGTTGTTTACTTTGTCTTATGGGCATAGTTTTGTGAAGGAATTTATTCTAATTTACATCCGTCTTATCTTTTGAAAATTATATCAAAAGAAGTTTAGATTTGATTTTCAAAGTTATATCTTCCAACTGGATGAAGATGAGACTCAAAGTCTAGTTGAGTTCATGAATCAAGCGTAGATCTCCCTGATCTCTACAAGTGGATCCTTGACACCCTAGTTTCCTACCTTTGATTTCTACAAGTTTTTAGTTTAATCATTCACAATTCTTCTCTTATTTTCCTTTGATTCATGTTTCATCTTATTCTAATTCTAGTTCTGGTTATTTTCAGATCATGTACAGGTTTCAGTCCCTGTGGATTCAACCTCAGTCTTACTGAGATTATTACTACATTATAACTATATACTTGGGGTGTGAACACTCATTGGCATAGGTTTTGGGTTAAATCGGTTCGGGTTTACAGGACGGAATTTAGGGATGATCACAAACACTACCTACAGGTCGCGGGTCACCGGAATTCGACTAGAAGAACCGCGGGACCTATCGGAATAAAACGGATACCAGATTATGGGTCTGATACAGAGAGTCATGGTCATAATCCTAATAGGGGCAGATTTAACCCTGAGTTATCTTAGAAACAAGCCACCACACAGAGATGTGGACATGAGAATTAGAATTGTCTGGGCATGGCCTGCCTTTCTTTTCTCTTCCTCACATTTTATTCATGTCTCTGGCTTGGGAGGACGCCCATGGCTCTCTATTCCCTCCTCCTTGGAATAAGATCTTATAAGGAGGATTTTTATATGATGCTCCATCGCCTTATGAAACATATATGTATTTTATTGTGAAGGATATTTGTAAACCTCTAGTAACCATGCACTCTAACTGTTCAAATCTCTCCACTGCTAGTGGTCACCATCCATTGTCAATTCTTATACCACCTAAGATATGGATAATCTCGAATCTTAACAATTAAATGCTCATTAAGTGTGATTTAAAACAAAAATAATGATAAAAAATAAAAATCAATGGTTGAAAATTTTTGATTAACCAATTAAAAACCTCATAATTGTTTGTCAGCCTTTTAAACTCTCGATGAATTATCTAAATTATAAAATCATCCACCTATTCATATGATATTCGTATCCCGAGAAGATATAGTGGATCCCTAATTGGATCATTCGTACTTTTAAGGACCTTAATAAATAAACCAAGCTACACTCAATTTTAGTGGCTATACAGAAGCCTCATGAGGAGATCCAAAGCATGATCAATTGTCGATTTTCTGTAATGCCCTGAAACTCAGCACTCGAGTACAAAGATTCAAATCCGGTGTCCTGGGTATTAATATGGTGTTAATATTAAAGCGGTCGAGTGCATTGGCATTGACATTGGTAATGCCCCAATTTTCACCACTTGATTATGATGCTCTAACTACGCAAACACGAGTATTGTCTAAGAATGCTTCTCGTGGGGAAAATCTCCCACATGTGTACTTAGTCAGATCGACATTCATACATTATACAAAATAAATCAAAGTAGGGCATAATAAAGTCAATGAATGTCAAAAAAAATGATACGATAAATAAAGCATAAAGTGCACGAGCGATCATCTAAATAAAGTATGTAAGTTCAAAGGCGCCTGTGAGGATCACCACAAACAAAAAACAAACAAATAAACAAGATATGTCAATATCAAAGGAAAGTCACAAAAATCTAACGGCTCGATCTCCCAAAGCTCAACCAACTAAAGCCGCTCCATTAAATCATCTACCTCTCCACCAGCTCTACCCTAGCGACCCTAAGCTGTAGAACTCCATCTACCTGCATCCACTATTTGGTTTTTGAATTTGAGATGTGAGTGTCCAGGTTAGTGAGAAATCACCCAGAGATTACACAATGACATATTAATCAGGTATAGTTTCATAAAAGACATACAAAACAACCATCGAGTATAATTCATCTTATTGAATTGTATAAATGCATAAAATGTTTATTGTACTGAGGATGCACATCTAGCTGGACCAATTGCAAGTGAATGTGTCTTTCAAACAGTCGACCCATTCACTTAGTAACAAGAGACTAAATCTTTCAAAAAGTTGACCCAACTCGCAGTTACAAGGAGCGAGGTCTTTCAAACTGTTGACCTGCATCGTAGTTATAAGTGATTGGGTCTTTCAAACAGTCTACCCAACTCACAATTACCAAAGGTCGGGCCTTTCAAACAACTGACATGACCATAATAAGAAATAGTTGTTCAAACAATGGCATAGGAGCCCACAAAAGCACTTTAAGGTACATTGCATTCCACAACATCTATATTAGCCATCCAATAATGCCCATATGCTATGAATGCATGATTAATTAAACCTTTATTAATATGAGTAGTAAACAATCATTTAATATCCCTTTATAATTAGTGGTCAACTTTAGTCTAATGAGTAGGCCTTACCAACCTAATATATAAATCCGATAAATGGATTCCTCCTTTAAAAAAAAAGTAACTAAGTAAGCCAACAAGGCACTAAGTTAATTAAATGACAAACCAACTGGATTCTAATTAAACAAGTCCAACAAGAAACAATAATACACCAATATTTTAAGTCCACAACCAAATTTTATTTAACTCAATTCACAAGATGACCATTAGTTTAAGGTATCGGATGATCCAACAAAACACTACTTCAAGTGTGCAACTTATCCACACAATTCATATATAACCACACCAAGGCACGCCATAATTCATATCTACCTGAATTTCACAAGACAATGATTATATTCATATGATTATGCATCCAATGAGTGTGCTTGTGTGATTCAAGCTAAGCATTAGGCTAAACATGTTACGTGATCATATACATAATTCTAAACATGTTATAAATTCTAACAACAAGTTAAGGATATTATGAATTTTATCAATTTATCATAAATTTAATGTGCGTAAGATAAGTTACAAGAGTTATTATATAATTTATAAATTACTTAATATGATTATCAAGTGTTAAAGCCATTGCAATACTAAAAATGTTATCGAAAGGCTAGAATTATAAATCTTAGCTTAGAAATAGAGATCATCGATTTCGATGCAATCTTGGCATAAAGAATTTGGAGGAAATGCTAAGAACCTTGATTAATCAGCAATCCATTGCTAATTATTCGGGTTCTAATATAATTAAACTTTCAACTATGGTTTAAGGGTTTACATATCCTGATTTGGAGAAATTCCCAACTTGATCATTGAACGGAGCTCGAGATCGGCACAAATCTAATGCTCACATGATGTTAAGCTCGAGTATGGCTCTCGAATAAGAACGAGTCGCCACAAATCGCTTGCAAGGATCACAAATCCTAGCATGGACAAACTCTAACATAAAAAATCCTAAATTTTATATAGAAATGAAAGGTTTTTTTTTTTTTTTTACCATAATTACTAAAATGTTGCTAGAAATTGGGGCGAGATGCACAGATGTTATTGGATGACCCCCTATCTAACTAATCAAGAGATTTTCTAGTCAAGAAAGATGTGGAATGGTTCGCACAACCCGAATTTGGCGAAGAATAGTCCGATGTGGTGATCTGCACCTGATCTTTGAATCTCCCACACAAGCTCTCTCTCTCTCTCTCTCTCTCTCTCTCACACACACACACACACACTCTCTCTCTCTCTCTCTCTCTCACTCACTCTCTCATTGTTTTCCAAACCTATAAAATAAAAGAAACGGGCAAAAATCATTTTATAGTCCCACTTGAAAATTTAGGTGATTGTAAGAGCATTAAGTTTCAGAGATGTCGATCAAACCAATAGGAATCGATGATTGGTTGGTCGGACCAATAAATGCCAATTCTACCCTAATTTATGCTATTAGAGTTGGTTGAACCAACATGGGCTAAATTGACCTTGTATTGGTCTAGTTTATGATTCTCGAGGTCTTATGGGTTCACCCTATGTGTTTTGTTAATTATTCACTTATACCAAGCATTTCGTTCATTGTAAGGTGGCGCTGACTTCCTTTAGTCCCACGCTGGCCCTAATGGACTGAGAATCCAATGGTCAGAGTCTATGATACAGTTCAATATATTAAGGTACAGGGTTTAATTAAGCCATCGGCTCCCTTGTTAAGTTTTGGACTTGTGATCCCTATGTCTTCGGCACACATAAGCCCGTTCATTAGCCCAATCTAATTGGAAATTACCGGTAACACTCGAGGACATCCAATATTTGAGTATCGGATGGTTGGGGTGTTACACTTTCCATCTGCACATCCTCGAGTTATGGGGATTTTAGGGGGCTAGTGCAACCATAAGCCCCATTCAAATCTGAGTGTGGTGGGTCTCCCAATCTTGATGCTTATAACCATCCATGCTAGTGCAAGTGATCAGAGGCCCAATTTAAGGAACTATCCATAATTTACTTACACACTCATGTGAGGTGGGAAAGGAGTCGATTCAACACCAAGTTGATTTTGATGGATGAAGATTGATCATCTTAACATTAAGCCAATTCCCGCACGTGAGACGACCTTCTAATTATAATTTAAGTATGCCCTGGAACCTGTATAGTTATGGCTAAGACAATGAGATCCATGAACACAATTCTCCATTAGCTACCAAGTCCATATGCCAAATCCTGAGTGCCCAGGAGCATCAGAGTCGATGCCTCTCAAAACCCACAAAACATGTTTAATAAGAATTAATTAAGAATAATGAAATGCATCATGTTATAAAAATTGAGGTCCAATAACATTGGTTTCTAATACACAACCCTAACATCTTCCATTTTCAAATACCATAAAAAATGGATGCAAGCTTTCTACAACAACTGTTTTAAAGAGTTCCTATAACACTAGGTTTTATGGAGCAATTTTCATGTAAAATATATTTCATTCATCAAATTTATTGACTTAAAAATGAGGGAAATCTAAAACCTAAGTTGATCACACCGCAAGAAATTATAGAGATTGAGCGCCCACGATTAAAACCGCATCAAGGATACAAAAGTTTTGTAATAGATTAGTATTTGTGTTTTCCCTTTGTCTTCATGTGAATTAGCTTATAATCAGGAAATACATTTTCATTTTGTATGATGTTGGCAAACCAACAAAGTAAATTGACCATTTTATATGGTAAAGTCATGTGTTCAAGTATTTATTATGATGAAAAATCACCTTAGAGCGAGTGGGTGGGGGTGTGAGTGCGTGTATAAAAGAAAAGTTATCAAATAATACCCTAATTAACTGTAATCATATATAATTATCATATATTATTATTAATTTTTGCTATTGCATTGCTAATAAAAATTGATTCAAATTTGATAACTTTTAACGATAAATAGAAGGGCCCACCAATTTAGTAAGCCAAAACACCTCTGTAATCAATGTGTATATATGTGTGTGTGGTGATTTTACTCAATGTGCAACGTACTTAATGATTGCATTATTTTAATTTTGGCCATAGGCAATCTTAATAGTATGATCCTTCAGCTGTAAGGACAAATGGTCTACTGTAACTGACACGTGAGCAAAAACAAAGTTGCATGACATGGTCATTTCAACAGTTTAGCTGGAGTAGGACTTAATAGGTCATTTTCCACTGACGTGTCCTTTTTGTATAAAATCCAATCCATTAAAAATGTGGGACACATGATAAAGATAAATTTTAAAAGAAAACAGAATGATCCATTGATCAGCCACGCTACACTGCTCAAAATCAATTACATCCGATAGTTTCAATTCACCTAGTTATATGGCCCAACTGACGATTGAATTACTCCAATTCCCAAAAATTATCTTCATCATATGATCCACCATTTCCACGGACAGGATTTTCTTTTATAAGCCACACATTAGAGATAACTAAAAAAGGTTGCATGATAGCTTAACATACAACATTGTATGGGATCATTTCAATAATCTGGCCGGTACAAGACCGACAGGCGGCTTTCATTTTCAAGTAACATCATAACCCACCCCTCCCCTCCTATTTTTTTTAATTCCCAAAGTACCCTTCTCCCTCTCCCCACCCTTCAAAAACCCTCTCTCCTTTTCTCCAAATCCCCTTTTCCGCGTCTCTCTCTCCCTGTCTCGTCCATGGAGCAGCAGCAACAGCAGACTGCCATCCCTCAGAGAAAAGGGCAAAAACGGAAACTGGAGGAGGAATCTGCAACAACAGCGGTGGACGAGGACGACGACGAAGAAGACCGAGAGATCTCAGAAATCTCCCCCGATGCGCACCACGCGCTAGCTTGCGAGGTGAAGGCGCAGGTTAATATCCTAAGCACCACCTTCTCTTGGAAGGAGCCCGACCGATCGGCCGCCAAGCGAGCTACCCACGTTCTCGCCGAACTCGCCAAGAACGGTATAGCCTTTTGCATTTCTTCTTTATTTACAAGATCTGGACCGTTAATCCGGTCGGACCCGCCACGGGCATGCGGTGGCCTGAAAATCTAGTCGGTCTACTCATTGGGTGGGCCACACGAATGGAAGTTTAGGAAAAGGAGACGATCCAAGGTCTGTATTTTAACTGCATCGGTTTCATGCTTTGTCTGGGGCATATTCATGGCTGCGGCTGCCTAATGAGTGGCCTGGATCATGCACATCTGTCCCATGTTGGGGGGTCAGCGTTCTCATCTGTTTCTTTCTTTGTTTTCGTGTTTGCAGAGGATGTTGTGAATGTTATAGTCGATGGCGGGGCAGTCCCCGCGCTGGTGAGGCATCTGCAGGCCCCACCACCGCCGAGTTGCGGGCAGAGGCCTTTTGAGCACGAGGTTGAGAAAGGGAGTGCTTTCGCGCTCGGGCTTCTTGCCGTGAAGGTAATTCGGGGTTTGCCTTATTATCTTTTTCTTTCTCTTGTTTTCTTTTTGGAGTGTAGCAGCAATTCCTGCATTTCAATTTCTTTAGTTATTCTTGCATTTTTGTTGGAGTATGCATGGCAGAATATGAAGTCAAACAGTTGACTGATTTGTTTGGGGGTGCAATGGGGTTGTTGACGACTGCCTTTGGGGATCTATTTTTGTGCATTGGTAAACCACCTAAACATTTTTGGGATAAATTGGTAGAGACAACTAAAGAAGTCCACCGCTTCCTTTTGTCCTCTCTCCATCGTCGATGTTCGTACCATTAATACACATCCTGCTCATGGTGTTCTTTCTTCTTCTGCCATTTGACACTGACCAAATGATCTTGAACCTTAGAGTAGCTAGGAGCAAGGCGGATATTTGGTGAAATTTGTTGAGTATCTTTGGTTGGTGGAAAGGCTGCCAATTTCTCTTTGATTTTTTATTTTTATTTTTTTATTTTAAAATTTTTAAAAGACTCTATGGAGCAGCAAGGAGAAAGGGGGGAAGTGTTAAGGATTTTTTGTGATATTTGGAGGAAGAAGATCTTGGGATACTTTTTTTAGAGACTTCAAGTAAGAGGAGATTGTGGGAATTAAAAACCACATATTGTTTTGGGAGTGTTTTTTCTGATGGGAAGCTGAAGATATAAACATGAGATTGGGCTCTTAATGGATCTTTTTCATCTAAATCTTTCTTTGAAGTGTTGAAACCTGACAGAGTATGGGGGGTTGAGACCTGATGCAATCTGGTTATTGAATAAATGAGAATTCAATGTCCCCTATAGCTGATGAAGTAAACACCACAGGAGAATATTGAAATGTTGAGGGATTAACAACTTGTGAATTTGGAATCTTTGAACTAGTTACAATTACATCAACAAGAACTCTGAAAACTACAAAAAAGTGTAGTGTCCTCTAGATTTGAGAACAATCCTTTTTATATGCCTTATGGACATGCTGTAGATTCCATATGAAATCTTGAATCAAGATTTTGCAACTCTTGGACTGATACCAAAATCTGTTCTATCCAAAATAACATATTAAGTAGTAGCAGTTGTATTTTCAAGGATTTCGATCAGAAATCAGCTCCTAGAGTCATCAAAGAGTCAGTCTAAAAATAGCAAGTGTACACATCCAGATTGGCAAAAATTAACAACCACAATATCCCAAAATGTGCGGTTGTAGTCCCAGATGTTCAGCACCCAAAATTCAGCAGCAAACATTCATAAAATTCAGCCATGGTGGGCCTTAGGCCTGCATCATACTCCTCAAGGTGGAGGGAACGTGACTTGGACGAGCTTGATAGTTGATACTTCATGTAGATAGTAGAGGTTTGACTTTGACGAGTTCAATACTCCTTGCAAATAGTAGAGTTTTGCACATTAGACCTTTTCAATTCATTGATAGTAATCCGTGGGCATTCAGAATCATGCTTGTTCATTCATTTCGTCAAATACTCCTTGTAATGCCCATATCTTGTGCTTATGGTCTTCATACGCACAATACTTGTTCAACTTCTTTTGTCTTCTTATTTGGGAGCTTTATCCATATTGACAAGACGACAAAAAATTGGACATGTATGTTAGACACCTTGTGAGGGCAGTCAAACAAATTGGCCAAGTTGAAACTTGAAAGTCAGTGGGATATTCTAGTTGTCTGGCAGGTTGATCTTGTAGGCTTTGTTATGCGGCTTCTTCTTGACTTTGCATGGCCTAATCTTTATAGGCTTGTGCCTATCATTGGTTCTTGTAGGAAACCTTTCTTTTAGTAGATAAACTGTAACCAATTCACATTTGGTATAATATTATCTTTGTTCCTGAATGCTTGATGTGCTTGGGATTTCTCTCTTTGATCCTCTCTCTCTCTCTCTCTCTCTAAATTTTATTTTTTTATAAAAATCTCAACTTGCTAGTTTAGGAAGTGTTTGGCGGACATGTCAGCATCATCCCTTGATCTTTGTAATGATAATGGTACTAATTCAAATACATGATACAAACTTGTACCGTTCATGATCCCAAATGGAGATTTCCTCATGGTATGATATATGGAGTTAAGTAGGCAAGCAAGGCTTGGGTTAAAGACAAGTCCTACTAAGATACATTGTCACCACCCATGGCACTCTTCAAAAGGTTACAAAGGCTTCTATTGACTGCTCAGTTTGGTCACTTGTCTGAGGTTCATGCGTATTAGAAACCTGAAGCTTAATCCTTAGACATGGTCTGTAGTTACAGTTGCTGGCAACTTGCGAAGTCTTAGAATTTCCTTGAAGATGTTAACCATATGCATGGCGTCCATCTTCTCTTGCACAATTATGGAGTGAACTATTTTTGGGAAATGGTCTGCTATGTTGAAGATACAATATGCTCCATTATGAGCCCTAGGACAATGTTTGTAAAAAGATCCACCCATGGTGCAGCTGGGATGGAAAGAGGTGTCTCATGGTTGGGTGTTGCATGATTAGTTGATATATCATGGGAGATTGAATGTCGACCACTGTGAAGGAGAAATAAAATATCAACCCCATATGCATAGCTCGGTGGACCATCGAAGATTGAATATGCTCCTCTGTAAGCTCTAAGAAGACCCAAAATGAAGTTTATGAAAAGATCTGCCCATAGTGCTATTGGGATGGGAAGATGTATAGAAAGGCTAGTGTATCATACATGCCCTTTTGAAACGTGACATCGACGAGTACGTGCAACGAATCATGCGATACTATGATACATATGGGGCTAAGATAGTATTTCTTCGTCAAAATGGCCGATATTCAATATCTCACGACCATAGTACGACATCAAGGCCCAACTCGAACACTTGTAAAAGCCAGCCAACTGATTGATAACCGGCTATGAGTCTCTAATGTTTTTTATGTTTCTAGCCCTGAGCTCCATCAAGATTTCAAGCCCAATTATCAGAGCTTACATTCAAACTCGAGCTGTAAACCGTAGTCTTCTCTTTTCTCACTTGGGGAGGATGATAATAATTTTGGTGCTTAATGACCATTCTTTTTTTGACTCATCGAAGATTAGCTTCCAAGGGGTAAGATGGACAACGTATATACCCAAGATATTAGGAATGATCTGGTCGTCTATCCTTAATGGGTGGTCGGTTAAGAAATCAGCTAAAGCCTGGCCCTTAGCATCCTATTGGGATACATATTTGAAACTAAATTCAAATAAACAGAGAATCCATTTTCTAATTCTTCCTCTCAGGATCGATCTTGTGAGCATATTCTTAATGAGATTAGTCTTTGCGATGATGTGGACTGTTCCTATTAATAGGTAACGTGGGAGCTTGGTAACAGTGAAATACAAAGGTAAGCACAACTTTCGATGGTCGAATACCAACTTTCGGTATTGTGCAAAGTCCGGGATAGATAATGAATCATGCTCTTTCCTATCGTCGCTCTCTCGGGCTAACAGAGTTCCAATTGATTCTTCATCCGCTACTATGTAGAGTCGGAACAACCGATCCTTTCTGGGAGGGATTAACACTGACAGCTTCGTTAAGTGTTCCTTGATTTCGTCGAAGGCGGCCTGATATTCCTCTCGCCATGTGAACTTGTCTCTTGCCTCAAATTTGATTAGCAAGAGAAATCATTAATCTTACAGGCCAAATTGGAGATAAATTGGCGCAAAAAAGTTAATTTGGTTAATAAATCTTTGCATCTCCTTGTTCTTGGGTGGCTGGGTTTTTAGAATAGCTTGGACCTTGTTTTGGTCGACCTCTATTCCTTGTTGATGGAAGCAGAAGCCCAGGAAATTTCCCGCGGAAAACCCAAAGGCACACTTGAGCAGGTTCATCTTGAGCTTGTGCCTCCTTGGCTCCTCATTCGTTCAAACAAGCATCTTAAATATGCAAAGTGGCCGTTTAGGTCGACTATTTTCACCATTACATTGTCAATATAGACCTTCATAAATTTACCAATCATGTCATTCCTGGCCCTCTGATATGTTGCTCTGGTGTTCTTCAACCCAAAAGGCATTACAACCCAGCAGTAAGTCCCAATTGCCCATGGACATCTAAAAGCCATCTTGTGTAGGTGTTCAACAACAATGTACATTTGGTTATATCTAGAATGGTCATCCATAAATGACATGATTGTGTTTGGCGGCCCTATTGACAAGTTGATTTGCAATCAGTATTGGGTACTAATCCTTTGGGGTTGCCAGATTAAGATTTCTAAAGTCTATACATACTCTTAGCTTTGCATTATTCTTTATGATTGGAACAATATGCGAGATCCAGTTTGCGTATTGGATTGGCTGGATGAATTGGCCCTTGAGTAGCCATTCAATTTCTTCTTTGACCTTCAAGGTGAATTCAGAAGTCATCTTTCTTGTTTGGCTATTTAAATGGCTTGAACCCATCCTTGATGGAGAGACGGTGCTCCATGAGTTCTCTGTTGAGGTCGGGCATCTCATGTTAATCCCAAGCAAAATAGTGAGAGAATTCTTTAAGGAGTTCAATCATTTCCATATGGGCCCGGGGGTCCAACACTGCACTAATATAAGTCGGCCGTGAGTTCTCTTATGTGTCAAGGTTCACTTCGAGTAGAGGATCTTGGACATTGGCCTTAGCGTCGTCCATCTTCGTAGGTGTAGGTTCTAAATCATGGAATGCCATGCCATCTTCAATCACTTCATCTTTCTCGAGTAAGCATTCTACAATGTTGATGTGGCATCCTCCGTGATCAATCGCATGTTCGAGGCAATATTCGATTTTGTAAAGGCTAGTTGTGGTTTCGGCTTCTCTGTTTGTCTTTGTTCCATAATCCATTAAGGAACCTCTTCGACAAAGTATTCAGTTGGTGGCTAATATGGGACGATCACATTCGGCTCGTTAGAGAGTTCATGCATTAGAGTGGTAACACTATTAATGAAGGAATCGAGATCTGACTCAAATTCTGTTGAATCCACTTTGCTAATAAGAGTGTTGAGCTCTAGTGCGGGGTTCGTTGTGGCGGTGACCCCTTTCGGAAGACCGTACTTGTCTTGCCTGATAAATCACATTGGCTTTATCTGCCCATCTTAGAGATTGGCTTTGGTGACATTGGACTGGGCTAGAAACGGTCAATTTTGCGCATACGATCTCATCTTTATTCCCCTTCCATAGGATCAGGAATTGGAGGGATGAGGGGATGGACCGGTTCGAATGCATCCAATCCCTTCCAAGAAGTGCGTTATAACTGGTCGTGGGCTTGGTGATGACCTTTCGACTTCTGACAAAAAACTCCACGAGTGAGACCCCCTATGTTTTCGTGATCCTACTAGCGAAGTGAGAGACTATGACCTTAATTGGCAGTAGATCACGTGATGTCTTGCCGCGCTTACGGACAATCATCATTTGCGTTATAGTGATGGCTGCACTGTTTTTGACCATGACTCAGGTGACTAGACAACCTTCCATGTGTGATGTCACGTATAGGGGCTTCAGATGCTTTGTCATCATGTATGATAGCTTCATGATGATGAACTTCTTAGCTTCCTCTTGTTCAATGGTGATTGATAGCCTGGTACCATAGCCATGGCTGTTGGTGGGAGAAGATTTCTCAGCTTGACCTGCAATTTTGCCTTCCTCCACGTCTTCTGCCATATGGTTTGGTTGGCCTTGGTCTGGCTTTGCTTGGAACACCATTGGTAACTCGAAGACCATGTTACAGCTGAGCGTGAGGTGTGACCATGTCTCAAATTTGACCATTGTTGTGTTGCCACCTTTCTTGGGCTCAGGGGCTCCGATTTGGCTTCTAGTGTCTTCTAGGAAGTCCTTGGCTCAAGGCAATCCTTGGAAGGACGGATTGGCCGTGTAGTACAGGTGAGGAATCGTTTCCCAAAGTACCTGCTCCTCAACTCGTGGTCCCAACCGTTCAGCAATCGGCCATGGCCTTTTTCGGATCATGCGCTTTGCTATTGCGAATGCTCTATCTGCAACACTGTCTTTGGAGCCTATGTTTTTTGCGTTCTGGTTAAACCCTAAGGTGCCCGTGGGAACTTTTGGTGAACCACAATGGTCTATTGGTCTATCCGAGCCTTAGTTGGCCTGACCATCCTTTGTCTTTTAGGCGGTCATCTAGTCTAATGATCATACCCTCTGTCCATGATGTCTCTTTGGAGCTTGACGAGGTTGCTCCTGGATCCTTGGGTTGTGATTTTTTGGGACAAGTCTGAGTCCTTGCCTCTTGGCATATGACATGGTGCAATGTTGGCTTGTCTCCCCGTGTTCAAATGACGGGCGCGACCTTCATGGTTGTTGACTAGTCGCCACAACGGTTGTCCAGCGCACGATTCTTGGGTTCACAGCAAGGGGTCATGATGGTTGTGTCAAGGAGTCAACTGTTGTTGTCAGCAATGGTCGTTTGGATTCTTCACGAACATGCTTCGAACAGCATGCGCAAAGCACAAGTTGTTTAGATGGCTCAATAGTGTGAGTTTTCTCCTTAACCTTTAGCCGGATATGTTCGTCCTGTGAGGTGTTTGGGGTTGGGGCTGGTAGTGGAACAGGCGTTTAATTTGTAGGCAGAGTTGGCAACTTCTTTGGTGGTTGAGGCGTCACCATCTTCTCTTTGAGGAATGGTTGATCGTTTTTAGTTCGGCCATAATGACATTGGCATCAGCCATTTTAGGAAAAGGATCTCGATCCATCCCCAAGGCCTCCTTGTTGGAGAATTTGAGGAGGCTTTGTCGATATTCTTTTGAATAATATTCCTAAAAATGACAAAATTCTTGGTAGAATGAGTTTTGGACCCGTGCCATTTGCAGAACTTCCCTTTCTTTAGTTCGACAGATGGAATATTCTGGTACTTTGGTAATTTGATAAACTTGAACTCCATGAGGTGTCCAAAGATCTCATTGGTCTTTAAGGTGTTGAAAGAGTATTATTTAGGCAACTCAAACATATTCTTTTGAGGATTTACTCTAGCAGGAGTTTGGGTCTCTCTTTAAGGCCGAACATTCGTAAGGTTGTTTTGCCACCACCTCAGTGATGGCTAACTTGTAATTAGGATTGTGGTAGTATTTGCTATGCGACGAGTTCATTCTTTGACACTCCTCTCGGAAATCCATTCATAGAGGGTGGCTCTGACCGACAATTCAAAAGGGTGCCTTAAGTGCATGCCATCGAACTTCTTTCGAAGCTCGAAATCCATGCCGTTGAGGGCAAGTTTGTTGAACTCGACCTCGGGTAAAGCCATTGAGCATCGGTTCTTCGCTTTTTTGAGCCAAGCAATAAATCGCTTAGCTGATTCTCTAGGAAAATTGCCCAAATTTGGAGAGACTGAACATGGAAACCTTAGGCTCGGTTTGATGAAATTGCATTTGAAATCTCTCCTCCATCTCAAGCTAGGTCTGGATCGAGTTAGGAGGGAGATTGATATACCATGTGAAGGTGGCCCTTGTGAGGGAGTTACCGAATAGCTGGGGCTTCAAGAAATTATGGGTCGAAACTTCACCAGATTGTGTGGTGAAATGATTAATGTGCTCGATGGTGGTGGTTTCACCCTCTCCAGGACCTTGTATCCTCTAGGCAGTTCAAAATATTAATCCACCCAGCTGGGATAAGGTTTGCGGTAGACTGGTCGAGCGACTTGTTTGCCATTGGGTTCGATTTTATACTCTTGGGTAAGTCGAATGACATTGTCACGGGCAATTGGGCGTTGCTGTTGCGATTGCGGCCCCCCTAGGTATCTCAGCCCTCGGGTAGCCATGATGAATTGCCGACACCACAAGAGGTTTCCACTTGGGGTAGTCAGCTCCAGCATGATAGTTTTGCGGCACCAGTGGCATATGAGGTTCCCCTCTGCGCCGATTGACGCCTACATGGAGTTGCCCCCCAGCTGTTCTCCTAGCCACCACCGGAGGTGATAGAGGGCGACCTTGAGGTTTGACCCGACCGATCCTCGTGACTAGAGGTTCAGACAGCTGTTTCGCCTCTAATTCCTTTGGGGAATTATTGACAGGTTGATGGGTCATTGTTGTTGTAAGCCGTCTATCATCCTGGCGAGACTCTCTGCGTGGGCCTTGATGCCTTCTGCTATTTGTCGCAACTCTCCTCGCTTGTCAAGGATGTGATGTGCAACGTCATTCAGTGTAGCACTCGATTAGGAAGAGGATCCTGCGTCCACATCACTGGTTATGCCTGTTGTCCCTCGTCAAGTGGCTCTTTCACGACCTCAGGTGGATTACTAGCCCCATATTGATTTATTAAAAAGCACTGATATAACACACCAAGTTCCACTAGGCGTGCTAAGAAAGTGTTGTTGTTCAATCGGGACATGTGGTCACATGTGTAACGAACGACCCAAATTGGGTCAAACGTGTGTGATTAAGAATAGTGTCGGGCGTGCCAGAGTCGTACTTGACTTGAATCGATTAAATGTTTGTGACCCCAAGCGTTAAGAGAGCCGGATTAGACCAGACTTG
The DNA here is from genome assembly GCA_037074715.1 of Magnolia kwangsiensis. Lineage (NCBI taxonomy): Eukaryota > Viridiplantae > Streptophyta > Magnoliopsida > Magnoliales > Magnoliaceae > Magnolia > Magnolia kwangsiensis. The sequence goes on from CM073579.1 coordinate 23,491,499, forward strand.
TGAAGGTTGGCTTGATTGTTCAGCCACCAATTGTTATAGCGATCAAGCGATTTTAGAAGGGGAGGGTTAGTCCTTCAAAATGATCTCTCTTTGCCTTGAGCTAATGACTTTTCTTTCAACGGTGATATCATATCAAGTTTTTCAGTAAATTAATAGCGGATGGATATGATTAAAAATAAGGCTGATGGTTGATTTTATTAATTGGAATGTAAGAGTAGTGCAATCAACAGAAAAACAAAAAAATTAAGACGATAAGAAAATGAGTACCTGTGACGGCTTGTGATGGTAAAATGGCCATGGAAAGGACTACACGGTTGTGAGACAGTCGTGGTGTGAAGTCAGCTTGATGTGACTGGTGATCTATCAAGTAGGAACCCGATGATCGGGTATTCGACGGCGGCGGCCATGGATATTTAACCTACTTCTATGGTGTACTACAGTTATGGCGCCAGACAATAACGGATTTGAACTAATGTAAGGGCTTCAGACTTGTTGCAGCGTGTCTAGACAGTAGTGGAGTGTCTAAAGCTAAGAAGCTAAACTAAGGATAATCAGTGTTGCGCTTTAGAGAGATTGATTGATTGTGGCGAGGGCCTGAAACTCTTCTTCGAGTGCTGCTTTTATAGATTTCTAATAGGTGGTGGCCACGTCATGGTTTCCGTGTGAATCTTTGATCACTGAACAGTTGTGTCCTAACAAGATTTGAAATCATTGTTGTATGGTGCTATCGTGATTTGATTTGCTTCTAATTTTGATTGGACTTCCAGTTATTCGCTCTTAATTTCTTGTTGCCTCTGAGAGATCATCGATCATCCCTGGGAAAATTTCTTTTAGTGTTGATCTATTTCTGATCTAGGACGATCATGCCGTGTGTAAGCTGGATTGCGAGGAATCCACCATCGAGAAGACTTTGGAAACTTCCTGCATAGGCAAAGCGGCCACCTATGTCGCTCGTGCATTGGTCACATGTCTTATAAATGATATCTGCCTTTTCTAGTAGATATGTGTACGACTATGAGTGAGGTTGCTTTTGGCAGGCTACGTGTCGCTGACAGACAAGTGTTGACAGTCCCTCATGGCACAAGTACGTTTTTCTCCCATCATTTGTACAGTGTGTTGACATGTGGCGGCTTCTTACTGGGTAACGTGGACTGTGTCAGGCTAGGTGTAAGCACATGCTATGAGCAATTTAAAACATTGGCTGCAAATGACTGTTATTGAAGTGTTTGGGAAAGGATGAGGCCATGATTGTTATGGGCTAAGTACATGAAGGCATATGTGGAACCTATCAAGCATGATAGAAGATGAGGTGGCTCATCCAAAGACACCACTATTTTGGCCGACTATATTAAAAGGTTGCATGAAGTATGCGAAAGGGTGCTAGGCTTGTAAAAGCATGGGCCGTTGCAACTTGCAACACGTGCTTGCGACAACTTCATTTGATTGCCAAGCTATGGCTGTTTCGTGGATGATCGATAGATTTCATTGGGAAAATATTTCCACCATCCTCAAAACAACGTTGGTTTTTAATGTCGCCGATTATTTCACTAAATGGGTTGAGGCAAGACTGATGAAAGGACTCGACCAAGCAGGAATTATTGATTTCATCAAGGAACATATTCTTCATCGATTTGTTATTCTTGAAACTATAACAATTGACAAAGGTGTGGCATTCTCAGGTGCCCAAATCCATCCTCTTGCTAATGCTTATAAATTCAAGCTGGTTCACTTTGCTCCATATTATGCTTAGGCCAATGGACAGGCTGAGTTGACCAATAAGATTTCGAAGAAAAATGATCAAGCGTATGATAGAGGACAACCTATGGTCGTGGCATATCACATTGTCTGTAGTGCTTTGAGCATGTCAAACATCTCAAAGAATGGGGACAAGAATTACACCCTAACGTATGGACACAATGTTACATTGCCCATGGAGGTAAATATTGCTTTGCTTAGTGTGGCATTCCTGAAGCAATTAACTCCTTGAGAGTTTATTGAATCCATGATGATGGAGCTAGAGGAGCTCGATTATGTCAGATTGCAAAGGGTTCATAAAATCGAAGGTAGCCAGGGTCTACAATAAGAAAGTAAATGGCAAATCCTTTAGTGAAGGATAATTGGTCTGGAAGGCCATATTGCCCATTGACACCAAAAGTCATAAATTTGGAAATTGGTTCCAGACTTGTGAAGGACCACTCATCGTTAAGAGGATGTTGCGAGGAGGAGCATATCTGTTACAAGATCTTGATGATCGAGAAAGTAAAAATTCAATCAACAACCGTTATCTAAAGTATGTGCCTACCCTTTTGGAATCCATGCAAAGACGATGAATCGGTTGAAGAACATGTTGATGAAGAATAAAAAGAAAGGTGCAGAAAAAGATAGTGAGCAAAGAGGAGATTTTATTTCTTTTGAATCGGCCTTACACGATATCTGTTTCATTACACAAAAAGTTCAACACAAAAAGAGAGGAGAAGTCGAATGATATCTGGCCGATTATCCTTCCACAAAAAGTGGATGGAGTTCTTCATTTTTTTTTCTATAAATAATAGCCAAGCCTTGAGCTTTGGCCACCACTCGTAAAGAGCGTCACTGGTCCATATCTTCGCTATTCCACAAGCAGTGGTAGGAATAACAAACACCATTGGCAGAAATTGGGAGAAGGAAGTGGCGAAGGAAGCTTGAAGAAGATCGAGCTAGGGAGCACGTTTTATAAAAAGATCTCATCGTCGAAGCTGTCATTGATAATTAGGGGCAAGCGATTTCTGACGCTAGGAGGATGCGTATGATGTTCGAGTGCAAAGCTCGTGCCACCATGTGTCGCCTGCCAAACGCCTGTCAGAAACCAAAACATCACAATGTTCCTTCACATTCTTTGAATGTAAAGTGATGCGGGGGGCATTGTTTACAGCTAGCTTGACACTGTTCATGTTACCTAGTGAGAAGCCGTCACATGTTAGCACAATGTACGAATGACGGGAGGAAAACATACTCGCGCTAGGAGGGATTGCCAATGCTTATATGCCATCAACACATAGCCTGCCAAAAGTAACCTCGCTCAAAGCCGTATGCACGTCTGCGAAAAAAGGTGGATATCATTCGTAAGACATGTGACCAATGCACGAGCGACATATGTGGCCCCTTTGCGTATGTAGGAAGTTTTCAATGGCTTATCGATGACGGATTCCTCACAATCTAGCTTACACACAACATGATTGTCATATATAAAAAATAGATCAACATCGAAAGAGAAATTTCTATAGGTATGATCAATGATTTCTCAGAGGTAGCAAGGAATTAAGAGCAAATAATGAGAAGTTTATTTGAAATTAGAAGCAAATCAAATCACAATGGTACCATACAATAAGGATTTCATATTTTATTAGGACACGACCGGTGTATGATCGAAGAAGATTCATACAGAAACTATGATGAGGTCACCGTCTGTTAAAAATCTATAAAAGCAGCACTTAAAGAAGAATTCTGGGCCCTCGCCACAATAAATCAATCTCTTTATACAGTAACATTGCTAATCCTTAGTTTAGCCTTTTAGCTTTAGGCACTCCACTTCTGTCTAGTCACACCGCAGTAAGTTTGAAACCCTTAGAATTAGTTTAGATTCGCTATTGGCCAACGCCATCCTTGTAGCATGCCATAGAGTAAGTTAAATATTCATGACCATCGTTGTTGGATCTCTGATCATCAAGTTCCCACTTGATAGATCGCCAATCACATCCTACTGACTTCACACTATGATCGTCTGGTCCTTTCCACGACCGTTTTGCTATTACAAGCCGCTATAGGTACTTATTTTCTTCTCTACTTAGATTATTATTATTATTATTATTTTTTCGCTAATTGTACTCTTAAATTTTAATTAATAAAATTGGTGATTAACTTTATTTTTAATATTATCCATACATTATTAATTTATTGAGAAACCTGATACACTATCATCATTGAATGAAAAGTCCTTATCTCAAGGAAAAAAGATCCCATTTTGAATGACTAGCCCTCCCCCTCTAAAATTGCTTTATTGCTGTAACAATTGGTGGCTAAACAGTTAGGCCAATCTTCACAGGTCTGGTCCTAATCCGGCTAGCTCAACACCTTGGGTTACAAGCGTTCAATCGATTCGAGTCGAATATGACTGTTGACACACCCAACACTATTCTTAATCGCACATATTTGACTGAATTCAAGTTGTTCGTTACACGCGTGGCCATGAGTCCTGGTTGAACAACAATAGTGAGTTGCATGGCGTGAGGCATACATTACGTAGTGTGTAGCTTAAGCTAATGCTACTCATAGATTTTTAATTAAAGCTATGCTTGTTTGTACCGAATATCATGAAATTTCATTAGATTTCATTATGAATCAATCTAATTTGGTGCAAAATATCATGATATTTGGTGCAACCGAACACAACCTTAAATAATAGGATATACTTCAAGGATTAAGCGCAAAGAAATAGCAATGGAACTGATTTAGTACTGTTACTTATACTACTAAGATCTTTAAAAAAATTTAGTAATTTTTATTGAAAGTAAAAAATACAACAAATTATCGAAAATATTAATTGATTTTAATCTTTAGAGGAAAATTATGTGTAAATAGGCTATGTAGTGTGTAGTGTATTCTAATTCGCGTTAGCGTAGGCTACACGCGACTTAGGCTGTTTCATGAAGCTATGAAGTGTGAAGGCTAAGCTACGCGATGTATTTAAGCTACATGCTACATAGCTTGAGCTATTTAAAACACTGCTCTCGGCATATCTGCCCCATTCTACTTTGTGTAGCTTGGACATGGTCTTCTTCACAATGATCCTTCAGGAATGCACAAGCACTATCCCTTGAATAAATATCAATATGTGAGATATTTTTGCAATTTGGTTCTTGGCCAATTATGCATCCATCAAGCACATTCTGAAAAAAGGTCGTCCTTGTACCAGTCTTCTAATGCCTCAATACAACAACCATGGTTTAAAATGTTCTCCTCCAAGACCTGGTTTCTGGCCCTGACCAGAAAAGATATGGTGGTGGCTTGAAACTGAAAAGATCTGACTTTTCCTGATTTGTCCTGAGCTGCACCAAGTCGTAATAGAGTCACGGTAGGTCATGATGAGTCGGATAGTGCAACTTGTTAGGTGATTATATGAAGGTGTTTTGAAAAAAAAAAAAACCACCATATTTTACCTTTTTTCACTTCAAAGGCTTAGGGAGAAGACTCTTCAAAAAAAAAAAAAAGGCTTAGGGAGGAGGAAAAATGGATTTTGGAGCATCCATTGCTGACAGCTTCAAAGAAGACTTTTAAAACAAAGTTCTGTGAATTGTTATTAATTTATGTGATACTTTTGTAAAAAATTTCCTGAAATTTTGTGATTCTTTATTTTTTTTAGAATCAAATATTTTCTTGTTCCGGTCCCAGTCTCACCCTGTTTAGGATGAATTGGATCGGTTTTGGGGAGACAGCTCAGTTTTGATCCCAGGTCAGTTGGGGACTGATATTGCTTTTTTAAAGCATGGCATGTGCATTTATTGATGTCTGGGAATTGTTTCCTTTGGCTTAAAAAAATAAATAAAAAATAATTGAATGTCACCTCTTTTTCATCTGATGAACATCTTTTTGGCATGTAACAGCCTGAGCATCAACAACTCATAGTGGATGCTGGTGCTTTGTCTGATCTCGTGAGTCTGTTAAAAAGGCAAAGGGATGTTTCTAACTCTCGTGCAGTCAATAGCGTTATTCGGAGAGCAGCTGATGCAATCACAAACCTCGCTCATGAGAACAGCAGTATCAAAACCCGTGTCAGGTTTGCTTGCATACTTATCTACTTCCTAGTTACATTTCGACCAAGATACCCTGTTTGCGATATTTTGCCCCCGATTTTCAGGATTGAAGGGGGGATTCCGCCTCTTGTTGAGTTGCTTGAGTTCACTGATACAAAGGTACAACGAGCAGCTGCAGGGGCCCTGAGAACTTTAGCGTTTAAAAATGACGAGAACAAGAATCAGGTCGATGGTTCACTGTGCAATATCAGATTCATTCTAGCTACATTCCCTTTGAGCTGCTATTAATGTTGTATGTTCTATCAATTTGCAGATAGTGGAATGCAATGCTCTTCCCACATTGATCTTAATGCTTCGATCTGAGGATGCTGCTATTCATTATGAGGCAGTAGGGTTCTTTTGCAAAGCAATTTTTAAATGAGACATGGCTCTGCTTCAGTGTGGAATCTGGAGTTTTATTATTGTTATCATCTGTGGCATTAGAGTAATTCTTTGTTGATCTTTAGGTTGGTGTGATTGGGAATCTGGTCCATTCATCCCCAAACATAAAGAAAGAAGTACTTCTTGCTGGAGCTTTGCAACCTGTTATTGGGTTACTGAGGTACCATTGGATTTTGGATTCCTTTGATCCTTGCTCTTGTTCTTCTGTCTTTTCCTAGTTGCTACATTTATCTACTTGTGTTTTGGGTGTAATGTTATGAGAAGATACGCTATTATCGATTGCTCATTTTCGCATCAAGGCCACCTTTGCAAAAGTTTATGCACAAGATGTTCTTAGTGTTGAGTAAGTATTTGGTTTTGTTGTCTATATTTTCATCCTATGCTCTTGGAGAAAAGTTTTGGTGTTCCTTCATCTTCTTCGCCACATCCCACCATCAACCTTCTTTATCATGACTTCTTCAAGTTTGCATTTATGTTTACTAATTATGAACTAATTGTCCCTTTTTACCTAAAAAAGAAAATCTAATTATCAATTTGGGTTTCCTGCTTTCTGAATGTGTTGAACATCTTGCTTCTAATGTGTACTATTACCCAATGAATAATTTTCTGTTTCTTAAAAGGTATACAACTTGTTTAGCATCTTTTGCATGGATTCTTCTTATCTGCTCCTGCATCCCAAGATCTCATAAATTAGCATGTCATGCAATTGCATCCACAGCTAGAACTGCTTCTGCCTCCTGCAATTAGAGCTTTGGAGGGCAGTTGCATTTTAACTCTCTCCTTTGGAAGTTCCAAGTGGCTAGATCCTTTTCGACCATGTTTTGGTTTGTTTTTGGTTTTGACCATGTTTACGATGGTGTTATGGTCCACTCTTTGGTGAGAATGCGGTCTCGGCTTGTCTAATGATTTTATGAACCTGATGGGCTTAGGTAGTCCATTGTGTGGCAATCTTTCCACTAATGCATATCTGTAAGCATTTGACATCATTCCCCCAAGTAATTTTAGGAAAAAAATTGAAATTAAATTTAGATAAATGGCGTCACCAATTTGAGGGACCGTGCGAATGCCCCGAATCAGCCTAAAATTTGTGCTATCTATGGACTCATTCCATTAATGCATTTCCTTATACAATTGATATCATTTTCCCAAGTAATGATAAAAAAATAAAGTAAAATACAATTCAGAGGAATAATGTCGTTGGTTTGGGGGACCACTTGAATGGCCCAAATTGGGCCAATGTTCATGCAATCTATGACAATTATTGCACTAATGCATACTCTTAAAAAAAACCAGTGGTGCATATCCATAAGCATTTGACATAATTCCCTCCAAAAAAAACTGAAATTAATTTCGGATGAGTAGTGTTATTTTTGGAATGGGCCGATACGACCCCATAACGCGTAACAGCCCAAACCATTTCTGTTATTTAACGGCTGTTATGCAACTGTTTTGGAATACCTTGATTTAACACCCAGGTTGCATCAATTAGATTGGAGTGAATTCCATGCGAAGAGGTTCTTTGTGTGACACAACCTCAATTCTTTGTAAACATCAGTTTCAATTTTTTCGGTACATTTGATATTTTTCCGTTTTTAGCATGGAGTGATTAATGAAATATGATTAACCAGAAGAAGGTGAGCGTGGATTTCTTTTCGGTTGTCTACGTGCAAGAGAGGTGCACTTGGTTAGGTGCATTTGGAACCTTGATTGGTGGGTTATTTTATTACTGAATTTATGATCTAAATGGCTGATTGGTCGGTATTGAAGGACGGTTCTCTGAAAAATATTCTATGGTCTGAATTTGCCAAACATTTGTCTACTAATCAGAGGTTACAATTTCTCAGACTAAGATTTCTGGATTATGATCCATTTGCAGCAGGTTTTTCAATTTGGATGGTTGAACCAAGTTGTACATGCCTCGTGTAGAAGTTAAATGCATGCATATGAGGTGTCATACACCATGAAAATATCCAATAACTCCCTTTCACAATCACTCACCACTTCCACCCCTTTTCCACATCTTGCAAACTGCTTCCTGTTTCCATGTGTGTTGCACGTGTCATACCCACTAATTCCTGTTTCCACCCCTTATCCCAACTAAATGGAGTCAGCTAAACGAATCCTGTTCCAGACTTTATCAAGGGCCTGTTCATTTACTAATTGCTTTTGTATATATTACATGGTTGCCGTATAGTGATCGTTCTTGAACCTATACTGAGGGAAATGTTGAGTTGGTCTTTTCATTCGTTGTTGCATTGCTTGCATCTTTGAAAGAATGAGATGACATGTGGTTCAATTTAAATGTTGGTACTTGGCTGGCAGTTCTTGCTGTTCGGAGAGCCAAAGAGAGGCTGCTTTGTTACTTGGGCAATTTGCTGCAACAGACTCTGATTGCAAGGTATCAATTTTTAAAAAGGAAGATTCAGATCGCAAGGTTGTTTATGCATTTCTCTTGGTCTTGTTTTATTCATGTTGAGCGGGAACCTATTCCCCCATTGGTGTCTCTCAAGGATGAACATTATTCGTGCTGGAGCTGTTCTATTCACCTAACCTTTAGGAGTTCTACTGTATCTTTTTTTTTTTTTTTTTTCCTGAAAATGGAGGTGCCTGCAGGTGCACATTGTACAAAGAGGTGCAGTCCGGCCACTGATAGAGATGCTTCAGTCCCCGGACATTCAGCTCAAGGAGATGTCGGCCTTTGCACTTGGGAGACTGGCACAGGTTGGTTATACATTAGCATTTACTGTGGAGGCATCACTAGCATAGTCCCTATTTGTGCACTTGGAATCATTCTTAAAACTCAACTCGTAGGGTTTATTGGGCCTTTCTTTTACTCATTCTTTTCCAAGCACGGGTTGTTAGTACCATTTTTTTGGCTATAAATTTGCATTTATCAAGGAGGCATCACTAGCATATTCATGTTTGTGTGCCTGGAATCGTTCTTAAAACTAACTCATAGGGAATTTATTTTGCCTTTCCTTTTATTTCATTCTTCTCGTCTATTGGATTTCATTGTCTCAAATTTATCAATATGATTTATGGAATGGAGATGAGTAATGTCCTTATTTACCATACAAGCGGGGTCCACCTTATTAGTGGATTATTCTGGGTTTTAAGACAAGGAATGGTTGCATCGGGCCCCTATTGGTACATTGGCGTGGGTTACACATCTGCTATGTTTTCACGTTTGCTACAATTTAGCTCTTAAATTATGCCTTGTCCCCCAATTAAACGAAGCTCCGGGTATTTTGTTTTGAGTGGAGGAATTATTAAATTTATTTTCGAGAGTGTGTATTGAGTAATTTTTTCCTTTTACACGGCAGTTAGTGCAGCTGATACCTGTTAGTTGGGCATGGCTTAGATGATCATGATGATTATAGATGGAGGGGGTGGTGGTTAGTGTAAAAACCACTTTTTTTGATCACTCGAAAAAGAACTCCATTAAGGAGAAAGTACAAAAGAAGTACCAGGTGTGCATAAAATATCAAATCATTATGATGTTACACTGAGTACTATGTTTTGCGAGATTATAAGCTTTTACATATGCTTCTCCACGGGTTTAAGATACTCTTCCTTCCGAGACCGAGGAAAGCATATAATGGGATTCCTTGAACTTCTTGTTGGGTGTCCAAGGGGTGGAGTGCCTCTTTTTAGCATATCTGACAAATTTAAGGAGTTCACCTGGAACCTAAATGTTGGCTGTTTCTCTTAGTTGTGTTGTAATTTGACTCGGAACAATTTCGTTGAGATGCATGTGTAGTTCTTATTCTCATCAGGTTTTCGCATGCATCACCCATGAAGTTTGAAGGTGTACTTGTTCCCAAATACATGCACATGCAAACGGTAAAAACAATGAACGTGAAGTAGAAAGGAATAGATGATCAGCAAGGGGTATAAATTTGTGTTTGTATAGGCATTACAACTTTAATTGCCAATCTATAAAGGTTCCATGTGCAGGAACTTTATAGTTTGAGAGTGTGTGTGTTCTTATGGTCCAAGAACTTGCTTCTATGGCACAGCTTTTCTTTCCTCCATCCTGGATTCTGATAATGAGTTGTCATATGGAATCCATACTGACCATTGGGACCTTGAGGTGCTTGCATGAAGAGTTGTTTTTTTTTTTTTTTTTTTCCTTTTAAAATAATAATAATTTGAATTCAAATTTCCATCTAGGCAGTTGTTACTGATGCTCTGCACTTGATTTGCGGCTGATGGTTTGATTTAATGTGACTTCTGCTCTGGAAGCATTCTATGAACATTCAACTTTTCATGCGTTTGGTCTCGTTCTTTAATGACTAACATATAACTAGGTTCAAAATCTTTAAATGTCACTGTTGAAGAGTATGATCAGTACACATTTTTGGAACACAACTTGATTGTGTAACAGATGAATTGCTGCAGCAAGTTTGTTTCTGGTGACATTGTTTTTTGTAGCATAATTTCTTTTGTTTTTTGTTTTTACCTTGAGTTGCACTCTCCTGCATGTTATAAATTTTGGTCAATAATGAAAACTAAATCTTGATGCTATGTGATGGAACTGGTAAAACCTTGTGTTTGTTCCAGCTAATAATTTGTAACTGATCTTCTTTTTGCTCTCTTCTTTGTGAACAATATCTTTTTTTTTTTCTCCCTTTCATTCCTTCATTCATTAATGTTGCCTGTTGAATTTTTTGCGACATTTTCTTTCATTCTCTACTCCACAATTACACATCCATGTTTTTATTTTTTAAAATTTATTGAATAATGCGAATTTGAACAATCAACAGTAGGGCAATTCATTTTCCGGATTGACAAACTGTCTTTTCAGGATACGCACAACCAAGCTGGTATTGCCCACAATGGTGGTCTGGTTCCCCTCCTTAAGCTTCTTGACTCCAAGAATGGGTCTCTACAGCACAATGCTGCATTTGCTCTATATGGTCTTGCAGACAATGAGGTAATGGTTTAATCGCCGCGACTTTGGCCATGATTATGTATGCAGATACCTTTATGTTCATTTTGTACAATGTTGCTCTTTAGTGAGACGAGTTTTTTTTTTCCCCCTTCTTCTAGGATAATGTCTCTGATTTTATCAAGGTGGGAGGTGTCCAGAAGCTGCAAGATGGAGAGTTCATTGTTCAAGTATGCCTGTTTCTCTTTGTTCGTTAAAGGCCACTGGATGATATTGGCAACTGCTTTCTGAAATCTGAATGCTCTGAGCGGATGTTATATCCAGCATTCCTAGGATTTGTTTCAGTTAATGATTATCAACTTGTAAACCAGTTTCAAAATTTCCTTAAGGTCATCATAATTTGGTGAACCAAGCCTCGCTAATATGGATGTTATGTCTACAATTACAGGCGACTAAAGATTGTGTAGCTAAGACATTGAAAAGATTAGAGGAGAAGATTAATGGACGAGTGGGTTTTCTCTTTTTCCAACCCTTATTATTATTGTTATTTTTTGGTGTCTGGATATTCTCATTCACAAGATTTTATCTCCAGACATGCCCATTCCTATAGCACAGTATCTACTAGTTAGCCAATTCATTCTTTTTATGGTTTTTGTCTAATAGGTATTGAAGCATTTGTTATATCTGATGCGCATAGCCGATAAGATTGTTCAAAGGAGAGTCGCTTTGGCTCTTGCTCACCTTTGTTCCCCTGATGATCAGAGAACAATCTTCATTGATAACAATGGTATACCCGTAACTTTATAGTCAGTAATCCTCTTATTCCTTAACTATTATTGGCCTCTTTTGTGGAGGTTGCTCTAATCAGTAATCATGTTATGTGCCTCCAGGATTGGAGTTGCTTTTGGGTCTTCTTGGATCCACAAACACGAAGCAGCAACAGGATGGTTCTGTGGCCCTGTACAAATTGGCTAACAAGGCTATGTCACTCTCTCCTATGGATGCAGCACCTCCATCCCCGACACCACAGGTTTTGCCTCCTTTGGAAATGATTAACCAGTGACCAGTGTCTTTTTCAGCAAATCAATCTTCATAGTCTTTGTTAAAGAGGTAATAGGTTATTAAGCATATTTAATGGAAGGTAAGAAAACACAGGCTCACAAGTAAGAATTAGCTATGAAGAAACTGTTATGTAAGCAATTAATTACCCTAGATCCATAATGTCTGAATGAAATAGGTGCTTGCTGAATCAATTATTTAATGAAACTTGTTAGGTGTTCCCAATTGTAAGTTTGGAATCTTAGGCTTTATGGCTGTTAGTAGCCAGTAGCTTCACTAAAAGAATGAATTCTGATTAGGATATTTGTGAATCAAATGGAGAACCATGTGGTGATTATCTAACGTGTAGTGGGTGGGTGGGCGCGCGTGTGCATGTGGGATGGGCTTGCATCCATATGCATGGGTGGGTGGGCGTCTGATTGTGGTGTTGAAGCAGGATGGTAGTAGGAATTGGCATAGATATCAATGCATGTTGTTGTTTGTACTTTGTAGACTAAGCATTCTCAGAATAAATGAACTGTTTAGCAACAAGTAATCATTAGACTCTAAATCTCCATAACTTAACTAGTACTGTAGCTCAATTCTGTAGCTCAATTCTGTAGCATGGTACTATAGTGTGTACCTTACTACCCATATTTATAGAAGGGCTAGTAAAATACTACTAAAACCTTAGAAATTGAAATCAGCCCCTCGGGTTGACTTAAACAAGTGCAATTTACACATTGATGGGATCTAACAGATGGACCCAATGGTTCTCTGATTTGATCATGGCCTACCATTAGCTGCATCGGTTGTGAGCATAGGGTATTTTGGTCTTCAACTTTGGCAAGGGGGAGCTTCTCATCACAAATTCCATCTCTTCAAGTAGGAGGTCTGTAAGCCTTTCAATGAAGGTGGGGCTGGGATTTGCAATTTGGAAGATGTTAGTTTTGCATTCCTTGGTAAATGGATTTGGAGGTTTTGGGTGGAGAACAATCTTTCGCATAAGGTTGTTGCCGATAAAGATGGTGTGGTGACCTCAGGTGTATCAAAGATTCTTCCTTGTATAGAGTCTCATTTTGTTTGCCATTTGGCGGCCAAAGTCCTTTCTGAGATCGGAATGTCAGTTGGCAGCAGGAACAAGTTGAGTTTTTGGGACGACATTTGGCTTGGCAAGACCTCTCTTAGAGTTCAGTTCCCCAGTTTAGCAAGATTATGCTCAAATCAATCAGACTCGGTTGCCGAGTGTTTTTCTTTTCAAGATAATGGCAGGGTATGGCTGCCCCCATGTTGCCGCTCCCTATCTGAAGCTGAGATCGAGGCTGGTTGTTGCTCTGGAAGGTATTCACCCCAATCAAGTGGCTTCGGACAATCCCATTTGTTTAATAGATAAATCTGGCAAATTCTTGGTGAAGTCCTTCCTCAAGGTCATTCATGGTTCGGTTGATAGCATCAGCTCCTCCTATACTGGTTTTCTTTGGGAAGAAATAGGATTTTAACTGTAGACAACTTGCGCAAGTGAGGGATGATTCTACCAATATTTGTCTTCTGTGTAAGGAAGATGAGGAATTGATGACGCATCTCTCTCTGCTGCCCCCACCTTGGGTGTGTGGGACTGCATCTTTTCAGCATTTAAGAAGCCTTGGGTGATGCCGGGTTCTATGATCTTTTTCTGGCCTGTCATGTAGGGGGGCCTCCCAATGAAGGGAGGGATTGGCGTCTTGCTTTGTTGGACATTCTTTGGTGTATATGGATTGAAAGGAATGGTAGCTGTTTCAGGGATAAGAGTGGCACTGTGGAATCCACAGTCAGAAAAGTTTTTTCTTGTATTAGGGAGTGGAGCTTGTAATTTTGGGCTGGTTTGTTCTTTTTGTTTTTCACCTCCGGTGCTCTTCATAAAATTTTCATCTTTCAAAAAAAAAAATAAAAATGGAAGAAGAAAAAGATGGACATGGAGTAGGAACTTTTCCATTCGCTTACTTTCCAATGTCAGAAAGGATTAGGCGATTCCAAAGTGCTAATGAGAGTTGCAACAAATGCCTTCGACTTTGTGCTTCTGGTTATCACTCTCTTATTTTTATTTTTCAATCTTACCACATAAATCAAGAGTAGCCTTTGTCAGATCTCCTTTCTGGTTTTCTTTTGCTTGCCAATAAATGTTTGAAGGAAGGACACTTGCTTTGCAGTATTCTCAATTTCTTGTTCTTAAAATTGCATGCACTCTCTTATCTGCTCTTTCCAATATGCTGTCTGCATTTTTTAATAATCTGTTTGAAAAAGCTTTTCCCAATGTAGGAATATTTGGGAATCGATTTTGAATTTAAAGGTCTTGTTTTTCATTCGGATTTTATGTGTCCATGCTGAAATGCAATTCTTGTTGCAGGTGTATTTGGGTGGACAATACGTAAACAATCCTACACTGTCAGATGTTACATTTCTAGTTGAAGGTTATAAATCATTCTTGACTGAATCAATTTGGTAGTCTATATGCTCTCATTCTTTGGGGCTTTGGATAGAAATGTTGGAGTTATAATTTGCCTACTAGAAAGTCCCAAAATTTATATGGGGAAAAAATGGCATTCTAAATGCTAATGCTTCCTTTTCCAGGTAGAAGGTTCTATGCCCACAGAATTGCTTTGCTTGCTTCTTCAGACGCATTCCGTGCAATGTTTGATGGTGGTTATCGGGTGAGTCCAGCCATATTTTCACATTCAACACATGGTACACCAGTACATTGTCATATAAATTCTGTTTCCATGTTTATCTTTTGTCCTCCATGAGTTTAGTTATATTTTCAGAGTCAGATTGATAACTGGGATTGACTGTTGTAATGCATATCATCGTCTAAATCTTATCAGAACTAACTGGAGTAGTCTACATGAATCCTGTTCCACCATTTCACTCTATCAAGGATCAGATCCTTAGCTGCAATTTGCAACTGGTTATTCAAGAAAAGAAGTTTCCTCATGTCTTCTAGTATGCGATTTTTTGTTGCTAGACACATCAGACTCCCTTAAATCCTCGTACCCATGAAGTCTGAAAATGTAGGCTGTACATTCCTTTAGGGTGGATGACCTTTGACAGTGATGAAGATTTTTGATGTTAGCGGGAATCAGTGTTTTCCGAATTGTAATCGTACGATTCGTATCATATGGGTGGTGTACCATTCATATCGCGTATGAGTGTACAATTCAAATTGTACAACCAGATTGCAAATCTTAAATAATCATACGATAATCATACTTGTGTAAATGGGCCCAAAAGTTCACAAAAATCTTTTTTTTTTTTTTCTTCATTTTTCTTCTTCCTTTTTACCCTCTTCCTTATAAAACATGAAAAAGGTCCTCTATGCTTATTTATTTTTTTCTGCTTTCTTTTCACCCATTTCTTCTTCTTCGTATTCTTCTTCTTCTATCCCTTTCACCATTTTACACATGATACATATACTGAATGCATGTTCTCAATTGATAATTTCATGATATGTGATTACTTTTCATGGTGTATATTGATGGGAAATAGATTATTGATGAGTTTCTTTTTTCTTTTTTATTTTTCTGATTTATTTGTATTTTTTCAGTTGCCTTTAAAAAATTGTACTTTTTCAGATGTTTTCAAATTCATAATTTTCCAAATATTACGATTCACGATATGATTTGTGACTCAATATGATTTGACCTCTATTGCGTGATGCGATAACGATTTTGACAACATTGGCGGGAATTGAGTAGGGTGGGTGACATTTGATTGCTTTTGCAAATTCGTTGGCAATATGGCAAGTCATGAGAAGACGAACTTTGAAGGTGGCGGCTTTTATGATGGTAATGAGATTGTCCAAAGGTTTGACTTTCGATAGAGATTTGTGTTGTTTATGATGGGATTCGGGGAAGATACACACTCCCTTGAGTAGTGTGGTGATATTCGGTAGGTTCATTCAATGTGTTTAAACTTGATTAAACCAGTTCTCAAATTCATACAGGAGTGGTTTTAATGCCATTATCCTCTGAGGAATTAAATTCTTTTATGGGACTTTGGTGGGTCCGTCACATGATTGACCCATTCAATATGCTGGTCCACATAAGACTAGACAGCCACGCATTGATGTGTGTTAACAACTCAAATTACCTGAGATTAAGCAACACCGCTTGATGCAAGTCATCAGCCCCATGGAAACCTTACATGGGTCAGCCCAAACATGAGTGAGCATATTCACATGGATAAGGAAAGTCAAGGTCTCTCTCAAGCGTCATGGACTTGTGCCGTGTGCACAAGACTGATATAATCAATGTTTTAAATATCGATGATATCGGCCGATAGATTTCATGATATATCTTGTATCCCACTTGTGTGATGTGAAATGCACAAATAGTGCCGATATATTCCGCATGTTCAATCCGGTGAGCATTTTCAATTTTCTATCCATTTTTTTGTTCAAATTATGTTAAATCAGTGTCAAATGGTTATAAATCCATTGGTTCTTCATGTTTTGCATGAAAAATCATGGAGTTGGAGCTTTGATTTTGATATCCATTGGTTCTTCATGTTCTCTATGTTTTTTTTTTTTTACAAAATTTTCCTTCAACCAGCTGTCAATTAAGACTACTTTTGAAGTATTTAGGAATATTTGATGAAATGTCGTAACATACACTTTAATTTCAAATATTGAGTATAGGTGGTCCTTTGTGGAAAATTCGAAATTTCCCCCATTTCTCCCAAATTGCTTGCAATGTTGCACTCCAAACATGAAATCAAGCATATATGAGGGTTGATCTATTGATATGTTAAGTCCTCGTCAAAATTTGGAAAATTAAAATAGTTTTTAATTAAAAAATAATGATATATATAATATTTCAAAATTTCCCTTCAACCAGCTTTCAATTGACACAAATTTTGAAGTAGTTAGGAGTGTTTGATGAAATGATCATCACATACACTCTAAATGTTATGCATTTGATTTGAATATAGTTGTATTAGTTTAGTTAGACAACGCATCGCTTAGAGCCCTTATACAGGAAACCTATTATGTGCACTTCTTTTTTGAGATGTCTTGATTTAAAGGTGTGAATTAAGGCCTTTTTAAAAAAACAATCCTTGAAGTTTCATTGAAAAATTCAACGATTTTCCTAATGTTCCCTCATGTTTCCCAAAAAGTGTGATAAATTACCCGATACAAACGATATATCCCATGTGATAGCTGATATGTATCTATATCCCAAGGATACAATGCATAATGCAATACTGATATTTTGAACACTGGATACAATATCTATATTGAGTTTCACCCCAGGGTTTTGATTGTACCATAATATACTTTGTATTATAACTCATTTGATGCATACACGTGATGATAAGAATGCAGTCATAACTACACAATCATTAATCTATTTATGATTCATTTAATGTATTGCATGATGTGGCTTTCATGGGCATATTTCCCAACAGACCCACCTTGTTGCCATTGATATGAACGTCTGCTCCAGATGATCACACACCTAAAAAAAAAGGCCATTCTCAAACTTGGATGGGGACCATTGCAAATCAATGGTGGGTGTCTCCTTCCAACTGTTCTGCTTTTGTGGCCCCCATTGCATCATGGTTTGGCCTGATTTTTTGGGCCAAACAAAGGGGGTGTGCATGATGGTTTGAAGTGGATGCCATCAACACATCAAGGTGGGGGCCCATAGAAGTCATTTTGTGGTGAAAATGTTTGCACTTGACCATTTTCCATATTTATATGTACACACAGGCATATATATACATTTATGTGAATGCTAGCAAGAGCCAAAAGCCAGTTACGTACTCTTGGGTGAAGCTTGTAGGTTTAAGGATCTAGTAACTTCTAATATTCAAGTAATTGTTTGTTTGTCATCCTAGGGAGTGTCGATCACATTGTCTTGGATTACAAAATTGTACAATACAAGGTTGTAAATGAATTGGATTGGTGTTGATTCAGGTCCAATCTGCTTACACAAAGCATATGCTCGGATCTAAAGCTGATTTGACATGGATCTGGGTTTCCCAAATCTGAATTCAACCTATTTAGAGAATGGAAATACCCTGCTGTCGCTCGTATCTGAGAATAGAAAGGAGATACTGGATCAAAATCATTGCCATGATGTTTAGAGGGGGTGGGAGGAGTCCAAAAGTTGGAAGGGAGGGATGGTGCTGTTATTGAGTTTTAGTTGAGATGGTGCTATGATATAAACTAGGGGTATGGCACAAGTGATGCAAGTGGAGCGAGGAGGGGATAGAGAGAGGGAGAGATTTGGAGGGGAAACAAAGGAGAGAGGCCGAGTTATAGTTGCATGAAGTGTGAAGCGGAGCAGCAACAAATTTGGGTGCAGCAGTGGGGAAGCGTCTCTTTCAAAACGAAAACAAGTATACATAGGTAGAAAGCATGAGTGGGATCAAGAGTCTGAAGCAGAGATTTGAAGCTGGATCAGCACCTAATTAGAGGGATCCTGCAAAAGGGAAAGGTGGTGCTAAACACAGGTGCGTGTTTCATAGAGAACGAGAGAAGGGAATGATGGGTGGCCCATCCTTACTATTTCCCTTGCTGTGGCTCACTCAAGTCTCAAATCCTCCCAATTTTTGGTCTAGCATCCTAAAATGGGCCGCCATAACTGATGTATAGAGTGGATGTCATACAATTATCAGGGTTGGTCCCACAAATCCTTTATCTCATGATCTCTCTAATTAGACGCTTTGTACTTCTAATTAGGGAATAGGACAGTCAGTGTGGGCTACATGCATTAAAAGAAGTGAAAGGAAATAGGTGCAATCTATGCCGTCCCTTGTGCGGAAAAATCTCGACCATTGCTTGCCAAGAAACTACATTTTTATGACGAATTTACCCTCTTAACCAATGTTGTGAAGACTAATTGTGAGGACAAAATGTCCAAAACTGTTGGCGCTATAGGTAGAGATATGGAAGATTGAGAGTGGAAGGAAGAGACCAAACTGTGTTCTGTAACAAACCCTCCCAACTTCTTGAGAAGGTAGGGTGGGATGGTTGATAAAGGAGCAGGAAGAGAGGGGAAGGGGGAAAAAAAGAAAAATATATAAAAAATGATACTGTGTTACTTAGACTTGTTTCTATTAATATGTTGTATTATATATATTTATATATTATGAGTAATACCATTAGGATCAGATGGATTGGACTGACGTGGACCTGGACCCAACTCGATTGTTAATCGGATCCTTGGTTGTATCTGATCCCGTGGAACCTAAAAGCAGAGGGTTAAAGCCTTCTGCGGTTCTTGGGCCTACCCCACCCATTAATAGCCCTACTACTGCTTGCCACTGTTATGCGAAGATGAGAACTGTTCCGGTGGGTCAGCAATCAACTTGGGACTTATCCTCATTACTGGGGCAGGCGAATATTCCTGTCAAATAAACCTTTGTCAAGCAGTACTTGCCACTGTTATGCGAAGACGAGAACTGTTCCTGTAGGTCCGCAATCAACTTGGACTTATCCTGATTCCTGGGGCAGGTGAATATTCCTGTCAAATAAACTTTGCTAACTAGCGTTTTAAATCTCTTATTCAAAGCCAGCTAATGCGGCATACGTATTATTTGTGTACCGCAACTTTAAGTCGCCATAGAAATCATGGTTTACTTCAGTCCAACACCCATATGATGCTAGGTATACTGACAGACAAATGGGCACCTTTCCTTGTGCGCTTCCCCATCTTGCTATCAAGAACATATTTACGAAATACAAGGACAATGGAGAAACAAGAAAAGAGATATAGTAAAATACAGCGATTGCATGTGGGCTCCCGTGCAACCTACCTCCCAAAGTACACATGGCAGAGGGGAAGTTGGATTGGTACCACCTATCTGATGTGCCTTACTATGTTCATGACAGACAGATCAAAAACTACAGCAATCAGGCAACCGTGGCCATCATTTTGTGCTGACTGTCAGCCGTTAACAATTTTCATTTTTAAGCTTCCATTTGGAGGACACTGATTGGACGACTCAGATCGTGTGATCAGTGTATTCTTTGAGCTTTGACGCATCTATGGTTGGCCTACTTTGACAGTCCTGGTCCACCTGCCACATGTACAGTGGGACATAGTATTGTATTGTTTAGAACCCCGAGTTGCAGTAGATGTCCTTGTCAGAAGGTTCAAAGCTCAATGCATTGTCATTACATGCTTCTTTCCTCTTTCTCCTTTGATTTATCTTTTTATTTGATCTATATCAATACTTTGCAACAAAAGCTGGTTTAATTTTCAGCATTTAATATATACATGACTGGAACCACGGTGGGAATGAGTTACAGGAGAAGGATGCGAGAGACATAGAGATCCCCAATATAAGATCGGAGGTGTTTGAGTTGATGATGAGGTTGGTGGTTTCTCTCTTTTGCATTCCTTGCCTCTTACAGCATGACCTGTTGGATGTTTGATGTGTTTGCTTTCATTTGTTTACAGATTCATATACACAGGTTCAGTTGATGTTACACTAGATATTGCACAGGATCTGCTCAGAGCTGCAGATCAGTATCTCTTAGAAGGTCTCAAGCGACTCTGCGAGTATGCCATTGCACAGGTGAAGAAGAGTTGTGTAATTTATTTAGGCTGTTTTGCTTTTCAATGGAAGGTTGGTTCTGATAGTAGAAAGCGTGAAACTATTCAGGATATATCTCATGACAATGTCTCGAGCATGTACGAGTTGTCGGAGGCCTTCCATGCCATATCTCTGAGGCATACATGCGTCTTGTTTATCTTGGAGCAGTTTGATAAAATGATAACTAGGCCTGGGTAAGCTTGCTCTCTCGCCCTCACATGCATGCACAAACACACATCCTATTGATTTGGAATACATCAGGACAGAAGCATCTGATGCCCAGTCTGTACAAATGGGCCCCGAGGTTTGATGACCCCTCTGTGGATGGTTGATGCCCCCAAAACATCCAGATTGGAAAATCCCAACATAGCAATCTTTGAACCTCTCATATTGTTTCTATATTCGTTCAAGTATTTGGATCATACGGTATTGGAGACTTTGGGGCATACCCATTTATGGCGGGTCCCATTAAAGGGGTGGTCTGGATCACCAAACATTTGGCCTCAATTGTACAGACTGGCAATTTGGGAGACTGCATTCCTGATGCACCGGAATCTGATAATGTTTCTATACCAATGAATGATTCTTAGCTGGTGAATTTTGCAGGTTCTCTCAGCTAATTCAACGCATAATACCGGAGATCCGCAGCTACTTTGTGAAAGCATTTAAGCCTAACCCACGGAGTACCCGGCTGTAGTAGGTGCCCTCGCTGACCTTGGTCTAACTAACACATTGGATGATAACGATTGTACAGTCGGGTTGTCGTCGTCACATTGTTATCGATTTCTGTCACTGGCGCTATTTCGAACAAATGAAAGGGGAAAGTGAGTGATCGGATTTGTGTTTTAGTGTAGCGTCTCGTTTGGAAATGAGGGTCTTGTTTCTGTTACGTTCTCTCTTGTTTCACACCTTTTAATTTGTTCTGATTTGTGCTGATGAGCCTCATACGTTGTCTTCCAAGCATTTGGGAATCTTTGCTGAGGCTTGCAAATTCATCGAGGGTGATTTTTTGGTGTCTGAATCACACGGTCAGATTGATTGTAGCCCAGTTATGAAATTCCATTATCTTAGAGCTCTGTTAGCCGCCAGCCATGGGCTTGCTGAGAATTTCTGCATATTGTCGTGCTGAAATTTCCTTCTCTCAGTTTCATGCCATGTTGAGGGATGCTATCTTGTAACCAAGTGACAGCATGCTACTCGTGTAGGAAATCTGTACTATTCAAACTGTATATGGCTCATCTGAAGAGGACTGTTGCTATGTCAGACCATTGGTTTTCTATTGATTCGAATGGTGTGGCCCACCTGATGATTAGACGGCCCAATTTCTTTGCTTTGCGGAAGGATTAATAGTAGAAACGGAGTGGGATTCCTTTTACAAATGTCATTATGAATCTTTCACTTACCTATATTTATTTGAGCTTTGTATGATAAAACTATCATCATCAACTTAGTAACTTGATTATCATTTTTCTAAACTCATTAAAAGAAATCATATGATATGCGATTTGGATTAGAAAGTTTCATCCATCCCTACATCTGGCAAACGTTTATAGTGATTGGCTGTTTAATTAGTGGGCCACCTCATGGAGAGGAATGTTGCTTTTATTTATTTAATTGGAGTTCTCTGCATCTTTTTCTCAGATCAATGGTGGGTTGGTTGCCGGTCCCAACGGTTTGCTTTTTGCCATGTCATCCCTCCAACTTTATGGCCCACCAAGCTGCACCGCACATTCAAATGTATCATGTGTCTTGATTTATGTACATGGATGCAGTATCGAATTGAATTGCAAATGGTAGTCTAAGAAATTGTAAGTAACCAAAATTTTATTTCCTCCAATAAAAAGTGTTCAGGTTGTGTGGCTTCAGTCCAGGTTCCAAATTGCAGTTGAATTAGTTTCAAGTTGGCCTTGAAAGGAACGCTTTTTCTGCTTCCTCTCAAGCAAACAGAACTGCGCAATCCAGTTCACTTATGAATCCAAATGCATCAGTTCAAATCCCAAATTGATGATCACCTTCATAAACAGGATTTGAGAAGTATTAAAAAAGAATAAGAAAAAAGGCTAAAAAAAAAAAAAAAAACCAACAATTGCGATGGTTAGGAAGACCAATTGGACGAAGTGGAAAAAAAGAAAGAGAGGATGCTAACCACAATATATAGATTTACATGATTTCCATTATGCTCAAAGGCAATATAATAAGGTCTATCTCTCTCATGACAATATATATATTACTGCAAACAAATTAGGATTTACATAAAAATTATGTAAAATTACAAAGTTACCCTATGGATTGGGGCACACCCTCAAACCCTAAACAAGGGGCAGTGCTACACCTGCTCCATGGATCCTAACAGCAATTTGGAGCATAGTCTCTTAGGGGGTGTTTGGGGGCACAAGTAGTTTATGTTGGTTTTTTATTTATTTAGCAGATAAATCTTTTTTGTAACTAATATACTTGTCAATCAAAGTAAAAAAACATGCTTGGTTTCCAGCATCATAAGCAATTATATCTCAAGTTTGTTTGGTCCTCCTCACATCTGCTATGCATCACATGGGACTTTGGTGCTCTTGAATGGAAGAGATGAAGATGGTGGGCCAGGCCCACGGAGCTTCTTTCATAGAAGAGATTAAGATGGTGGGCCAGGCCCATGGAGCTTCTTTCATAGAAGAGATTAAGATGGTGGGCCAGGCCCATGGAGCTTCTTGCATACATGCATAGAGGAGATGAAGATGGTGGGCCAGGCCTACGAAGCCTCTTGCATTGAATAGATGAAGATGGTGGGGCTAAAGATCTATAGGGCCCACTGTTATTCATATTTTATATCCACATCGTCCATTTGTTTTGCTATCTCATTTTAAATCATGATCAAAACACGAGTAGATCCAAAGCTCAAGCGTACCTCACCACACGAAATAGTGGAGATTGAACGCCCACCAACAACAACTTTTTGGATGCCACAGAAGTTTGAGATCAAGCTGATATTTAATTTCTTTCCCTTTCATCCAGTTTGGAGTCACCTTATCAACGGGTTGGATGGAAAGTAAACATTATGGTGGGCCTTAGGAGGGTTTCAACGGTGTACTTATCATTACCCTCACTTTTCCTGTGTGGTCCAGTGGAGCATTGGATCTGTCTCATGTTTGGCATCATGCCCTAAAATAAACTGTTGAAATGGATGAATGGCGTGGATATATAACGCATACATCATGGTGGACTCCACAGAGCTTAGGACTACAACCATTAGATATGGGGTTCTTTTAATGATCCATACCTTTAATCCAGGTCCCGTGTGATCTTATGAATAAGGTGGGGCCCACAAAATTTAGTGACGTCAACACAGATGGAGTATCTCTAACAATAAAATTGTTTGGATGATCATAACCATCAACTAATGGGCTCTTGGCTACTCACCGTTTTGACCATCCATTTGACTGTTCTAATCATCCCACAGGTGTAGCTTTGGATGATGGGTCATCTGTAACAAGGCCCACCAACTGAACGGCTTGGATTGTGGGTTGGTGTGGCACATGTAAAAAATTTCTCCTGTGGTGTGGCCTAGACTTGGATCTGCCTCCTTTTTGGGCTCACGCTAAAAATGATCGCTTAAGATGGATGGATAGCGTCCATAAAACACATTCATCACGGTGGGCCCCACATAGCTTCCTACCTAAGAACTTGGGGGCAAAGGCAATTCGCGTCTCTCTCACGCAATGGTGGATAAGGGCGTATCTACACCACGATTGAGTTTTCAGTTTGCCTATAAAGGCCCAGTTGATCAGTGATCTAAACCATTGGAATGATAGTTCCCCCTCTGGATTGGATTGTCCAAACAAGAAAATATCTCCTGGATTGGAAAATCCTAATGCGTTGAAATACAGCGACAGCGACTGTCGTCATTCAGAACCCAACGGCCAAAGATTCAAGTTCAACGGTCGGATCTTCTAGAACCTCTTCCTCTCCCTCTATATAAACCCATGCGGTTCTGATTTACAGAGAAATCCAAACAGAGAAAAGAGAGAGAAACCCTTCTTGCCGTCCATAAGTCTTTCCAGCTCCTTGTTCAGAAACAGCTCCGTCTGCAGCTCCACCTACCTTTCATGCGCTCGCGGACCATCTCCATAACAGTTAAGATAGATATTGCGTTTTTCTTTTTAATTCTTTCTTTAATTTCTTTTCTGGGTTGCTTTTGGTAGTACGTAGGATTACCCATTTTTGTAGTCTATGACACATCAAGGATGCATGGCCCACCTTCAGTGAACGGTTCTCCAATCTTAACCGTTGATGAACTGATGCTTGCTCTTTGAATCCGGACCATTCCTTTTCCATC
This sequence comes from Magnolia kwangsiensis, assembly GCA_037074715.1. NCBI lineage: Eukaryota > Viridiplantae > Streptophyta > Magnoliopsida > Magnoliales > Magnoliaceae > Magnolia > Magnolia kwangsiensis. Next base: position 23,516,562 of record CM073579.1, read on the forward strand.
TTAACTGGTTTGCATGCTAATGATTACTGGATGTCATTTCCTGTCCTAGACGTGGTAAAGCTGTACAAGATCCGAGCCGCTCATCAGTTAGACCCTATCTTGAATGGTCCATATCCAAAAAAATAATACCAATAGAACAATCCTAGCCATTCTTTTGGAAGACTCTTTGGGAAAGAAAATGGATGGTTTTAAACAAAAGTACCAAGTTCAGATTTATAATTTATTTATTTTTATTTTTCGGACATTTTTGGTCCATGGGCCATCCACAATAAAATCCATCATCACATTAGTATTTTGGATCATCTTAACTTTGATTTTATATTGTGATGAAATGACAAAAATACCCCTAACGATAATATGTCATCACTTCAGAAGTTGCCTAGATGGAGCATGCAACAGGAGTAAGGACTGGGAGGATTTATGAATGATAAGCGGGGTAAAATGGAGAATAAAGAGTTTCCAGAGGCCAAAATTGGTAATTTATCTCACTTTTCATCTGCTACTGTTTAAATAAAACCTCCATGCTGCTGCTTTTGTTAAATGTTATTAGTTAATTTTGTGGGTCCCACTTGTGGGTATTTTTATTCACTTAGATTTTCTTTGCTTTTTTTTTTTTTTTTCCTTTTATTTATTTATTATGTATTTGCTTTCTTCTTTGGGTTCATTTTTGCTCTCTTTGATCCTTCTGTACTAGACATGGAGTTTTCCCATCAGCTTCCTACCAGTTAATGGACTCCACTTTGATAATAATCCTTAACCAACAGCCTGCAGTTCATTGGCGATCTTTGATGATTTGATGTAAAAAAGACTGTAGGTTCCATAAGTGATTGATAAGTGATGCTATGATTTGAAGATTGCGGAGCCAAATGCGCCCATGTTTACTCCTGTTGCAAATCTCATTTTGAATGCTTGTTTATGTGAGAGTTTGGATGCTCATTTTTTGTCTTTCTTTTTATAGTGAATATTTCAGATCTGCATAGGTAGCTGAGTTAATGTAGTGCTCTGTTTTGTTGCCTACTTGCTTACCTTGCCAGCAACCTCATTTAGTAATTTCACTCATTTTGATGTTTCTTTGTCCATTAAACCTTTATTCTCCCTAAACATAGAAAGATCAGCCCAAGAAAAGGCTTAGATAGTCCACAGTAACCATGCTAACAATATAAATTTCATCTAAGGTTTTTTCAGACTGAATTGTGTATCTTTCCCTCATTTTGATGAGTCACCCTAGATTAATGGGATTGATGAAAGACAAACACCAGTGGCCCCACTTGCAAGCCTATGATTGACTTCCCATCCCCATCGTTCCTTATGGTCTGTCCCTAATGTAGGGGCATTTTCACACTGGGCTTGATTGGGGTAGCTTGTGGGATGAGGGGACACACTCGGGGTGGGCGGCGTGTGAGGCAGGCCCCACCCTTGTGAGGCAGTACCTATGTGATGTGGGGCTCACGAGGGGGGTTCAGCTGAGGTCCTAACCCATTCGATGTGGAGCCTAGGCTATGAGATAAAGGGTTGAATTCGCCATGCTCTATCAGTTTGAGCTTTTAGAGCAAGTGGTTAATTGTCTTGCATCAGTCCCACCAAAGGTTGTGGATTTAGATGACTTTTTGTAGTTGGGGCTATAATAGAGAAGTTCATCTGATGGATGGAACAGATGCAGTAGATTTCACCTATACAGCTTGCAAAACCATAAAAGAATTTAAAGGTGTTGCTTAGGATTCTGTTCGTACCATCTTCCCCTTTAACCTACCACTTATGTACGATATCAACATGTTGAAAACTGTAGCCCAACGATGAAGAACAGCTGGTACTGGAATATGGCATTCCAGTCATGAAAGCACCACACTGTTGGAATCAATGTACAATTGATCTGATTCAACTTACACTTATGGCCCACATAATAAGCAGATCATCCCGATAATATTTAGATGGATGATATTCTTGGTGAGGCCTACTTCTGATGGATGCAATGTCGTATCTGAGTAGCAAGTTGGCAGAAAAGTTGACAAGGAGGAATACTTTTAGTACCTCTCTGTATGCGAACCTTTTTGACAGAACGGGTAAGATGATTCCAATTGAGGGCCACCTCAACACACGTGGATTGCATACTCATCCTGCCACTAGGAGCATCTCTACTAGTCAGTGCTTTGCGGGCAGCATCAAGATGTATGTGTTTTATCCACAGTGTCCATCCATTTTTGAGATCATATTAGCGCATGAGACCAAAAATGCGGCATCCAAAAATCTACTCAGGTAGATTTTTCTGCTCACCGCTTGTGCCTCAACACTGTAATCCAGACCATTCGTCTAGTAGGCCATACAAAGAACTTGTCACATGCCGTTGATCTTTGACTTGCATTTTTATCAATTCCTTCTCATTTTTGTTTTCTTCTGCAATATTAAGTAGTTTACTTTTGCAGGAATTTGAGCTTCAAGAATTTAAGATTTGAATGTCCCCATGTAGGTCAACAGAATCCGGGAACTCCCCCAGAGTAGTAAGATTTGAATGGACCATTGAGTTGCGATGTCCATTTCATGGCTTCCGTAAACTATCTACTTGCTTATAGTTGGATGCTATGTGCAATTTTGACCATAACTTATTACTGTTTTGTATGCTAGCAAATACTAGTTAGTGCAATTTTAGATTTTAAATTCCAGATCTTTGCCATAAAAGCCCAAGCTACATAAATATTATATCCAACTGGTTGATATGCTGTTTCAGGAACTAATATAACAGATGGGTGTACCAACGATTTTTTCTGATTATTGTGAAGAAGCTTCACAACTAGCTGCACGTTGCATAACATATGTAATAGGACATCCACAATTCCTGTATGTTTGGCTACTTCTTCCATATATTGAAATGATTATTGGGGCAAGCTTTAAAAAATTGGAGTTACTAAATCCAATTACTTGTGTTCATCCCTTGCACATTCAATTAAATCCATTTAGGTAGCCAATGGCTGTGGAAGATGTTGCTTTGTATCTCTCTTGTTATTTGAATTGCTTTTTGTTTGGGATGTGATGCGAGGTCATGCATTTGTTAGCCCTTTTGTTTGCAAAATGATGAAATGTATTATGAATTGGAGATACAACTTATAAAGGGAGAGGGATTGCCTTGTCCATATGAAAGTCCTCTTATGACCATTGCATAATAACAGTGGAATTTCAAGATAATCTTGTCACTTTTATTAGTCTTTTGGCTCATTGATATGCAGGGGAACTCTATAATTGATTTAATATTGTTCTTCTCAAGTTTCTTTATAACTCAATGCAACTCTTGTTCTTTCCATGTTTCTTTAAAGCATTGGAGGGCATTTGAACCTTTTTCTTTAGCAAGTTTTTCGAGGCAGTGTTAGATGATGGAAGCCAAGCAAAGGAGAACAATTAAATTTATGTAAGTATTGCGAAATGTTGCTTATTTATTGTGATGTTACTGAGGTGAACATCAATTATTCATAAGATATTTATTTATGTTTGACAACAAAAGAGGCACATTGGCTAGGGGCCATCACATCAGCTGTTGTTGTTATTCTTGGTACATTTGTTGTCCAATACTCCATTAACATTAGCTTGTGGTTATTATTGATGGGGACATCTCGCGTACACGCACGCTCCCCTTACGCATGTACGCAATGAGGGCCCCACCTTCGATCTGAATCGATGACGACATCCATGGAGGGCCTCCTAATTAGAGGACTATTTTGATTTTTTGGGGTGGACCCGATCATCATGTGGATCCCATCATTAGATCTCATGATCGTGGCCCACTACCCTAGGTGACCCATGACTTTGAGTTTTGCTTATTACTGTTATTAGGAACATCATGAACGGTTTAGATTGCATTGATTAGTCGTTATTTTTGATTACTTCGTCTTTAAGTAATAGTATGCGCACATGGCGCGGCTTTTGGGGTATAGGTTTTTCTTGTAAATAGGAAACCCCTTGTAAGGTTTTTTCATTGAAGATGATTTATAAAATTCTACGCTTTCCCGCTTCTCTAATTCTCTGAATTGTGGAAACCGAATTGGGTGTGAAACCTTCCCTTCTTTGAAGGGCTAACTACCGTGGTGCGAAGCTACACCCATCCCAAATCGCCCCCATATCCTACCCTCCACATTTCTCATCTCCTACAACTATCCCCTCATCAAATCCACCCACGTTTGCGGCTAATCTTTTCCCTACAACAGATTTTCAGAATCTAGCCCTACAGGAGGGTTGAAACTTCAGCGGCGCACCGTGTTCAAATCGATCTCCGTTTGGCTTAAAATTTGGAGGGAAGGGCCCATCCATGGCCGACCAGGCCCTAGCTGGCCGGTTCCAGATTCGTGTGCCCCACACACGTGCGAGCCGCCATCCACACACGTGTCAGGTCAGTTTGCTGTCCATACATGCGGGCTGATCACGAGTTCCCTCTCATCTCTATTTCACTCCTATTTCGCCTTGTTTCCATAACCCTAACCCTAGATCATCTCAAATCTTCAAGTTCTATTCCACTTTTGAAACCCTAGGTTTTTCCGAATTGAAACGTGAGAATCCCTCGGATTGGAAAATAATTCTTTGCATGTGTGGATGAATCTACTATCTTTTGAGCATTGTTTGGTCGATAATTTTTAATTGATTCAACCCTAACATGTGTAGGCTTGGACCCTCATAGATTCCCTTTGTTGAATGCTTGACTTTATGTGGGATGTGGAATTATTGTGATTGTTTCTAAATTATTATGATCTAAAGCCTGAAATCTTGCACATTATATCTAATTTTCATGTCCTGCATCAAATTTGCTATCAGAGCTTAGGGTTTTTATAGGAGAATGCATTGCATGTTTAGGGTTTGGTCTATTCACGTTTAGTTTGCATTAACTCTCATCATTGTAGAATCATCTAGTCTCATTTAGACGTATATAGTTGTTTAGAGGGTCTTTGAGTTGAGGAGTAGTTGTATGCCCACACGTACTGGTTGCGGTTTTGGGTTACACCCTACACTAAACATGAAGCAATTACAAGAGTCAATGAACATCATAACCCGACAGTTTGAGTCTTTGGGTAGGCACTTGGAACAACGTATTGACCAACACTGAGATCAGCTTAAAGTGCGCGTCACCCAACTAGAGTCCTCAGCTTGGGCAAACCTCGCCATTGGGAAAGATGCCCAATCTCAGGCAGGTGGTCAGGAGGATAGACAAGGGAATGGGGGTGTCCAAAGAAACAGACATGGGCGCACACCTGTACACCCATCCCGCGAGGGGCATCATGATCATTATGACCCAGATGTGTAATTCCTCAAGAGAGTTAGAGTAGAGGCCCCTACGTTTACTGGCCATGATGGGGACATCTCGCGCACACGCACTTTCCCCTTATGTACGTACTCGAGGAGGGCCCCACCTTTGATCTGGATCGATGACGACATTCATAAAGGGCCTCCTAGTTAGAGGACTGTGTTTTGGTTCCTTGGGGTGGACCCAATTATCATGTGGATCCCATCATTGATCTCATGATCGTGGCCTACTGCCTTAGGTGACCTAGGACTTTGACTTTTGCTTATTACCATTATTAGGAACATCATGAACGGTTTAGATTGCATTGATTAGTTGTTATTTTTGATTACCTTGTCTTTAAGTAATAGTATATGCACATGGCGCAACTTTTCGGGTATAGGTTTTTCTTATAAATAGGCAACCCCTTGTATGGTTTTTTCCATTGAATATTATGAATAAAATTTTGCATTTTCCTGCTTCTCTAATTCTCTGAGTTGTGAAAATCCAATTGGGTGCGAAACCCTCCCTTCTTCGAAATGCTAACTATTATGGTGCAAAATCACACCCATCCCGATTCGCCCCCGTCTCCTACCATCAATATCCACTATCTCCTACGACCAACCAATCATCAAATCCATCACCCTTTCGCAGCGATTCTCCCCCTACAATAGAATTTCGGAATCTAGCCCTGCAGGAGGGCTGAAACTTTGGCGGAGCACTGTGATCAAACCGATCATCCATTTGGCCTGAAACATGGAGGGAAGGTGACCCGCTACTGGCCGACCAGGGCCAAGTTGGCCTTTTTCTGATTTGTGGGCCCCACCACCAGCGCACGTGTCAGGAGGGTTAGCTGTCCATACGTGCAGAATCGGTTCTAGGTTCTCTCTTTCTTCTCTTTCGCTCCTTTCTCACCTGATTTCCTAACCCTAACCCTAGATTATCGTAAATCCCTATTTCCGTGACCTTTTTAAACCATAGGGTTTCCTGAACTGAAATCCGTGAATCCCTTGCATTGGGAAAATATTTCTGTGCATGTGTGGATGAATTTACTCTCCTTTGAGTATTGTTTGGTCTATAATTTTTATTCATCCAGCCCTAACATGTGTGGATCTAGACCCACATAGATTCCCCTTCATTGAGTGCTTGACTTTATCTGGGATGTGGAATTTTGTGTGATTGTTTCTACTTTTGTATGATCTTAAGCCTGAAATTTCTGTTATCAGCAAGTTAGTAATTCACATTGTTAAAATTTTCTGTTATCCCTTTATTTCGACGGCTATGTTGCTGAATTTTCTGTTATCCCTTTGTTTCTACTTGTGTATTAGAAGGTCTTCTAGTTGAGTTAGTGGTTGTATGCCCACACGTACGAGTCGTGGCTTTGGCTTACACCCTACACTAAACATGGAGCAATTGCAAGAGTCAATGAACAAAATGACCCAACAGTTTGAACAACGTATTGACCAACGCTTTGAACAACTTGATGTGCGTATTACTTAACCAGAGACCTTCGCTAGGGCAAACCCTACCATTGGGAAAGATGCCCAATCTCAGGCAGGTGGTCAGGAGGATAGTCTAAGGAATAAAGATGGCCAAGGAATCCGTTATGGGCGCGCACCCGTGCACCCACCCCGTGAGGGATATCAAGACCACCATGACCTCGATCGCAACTTCTCAAAGGAGTTAGAGTAGATGCTCTCACGTTTGATGGTCACTTGGACCCTAAAGCTTTTTTAGATTGGTTGGCAGGCATGGACCACTATTTTGAGTGGTACGATATGTATGACCTTATGGATAGAGAGAGTGCACCAGAGGTTAGTGTAGAGTTACCCATTCCAGTAGTGGATGAGTTTTGTGATGTCTTTCCTGATGATCTATCGGATGAGTTCCCCCTATGAGAGATATACAGCACACCAGGACGTGGGACACCATACTACTAGTAGCTGAGTTTGGGTTTAATAGTTCTGTCGATAGGTCCATAGGTCCAAGTCATTTTGAAATCGTTATTGGTTATAAACTTAGGAAACTTATTGATCTTGTCCCTATCTTACTGTCCCATAGGCCATCAGAGTCTGCAGAGTCTTTCGTGTATTACATAAACTCATTGCATCAAGAAATCAAGCGAAAGATTACTGTTAGTAATGAACATTACAAAATATTTGCAAACCAACATAAACGATTCAAGGAATTCAATGTAGGGAATTGTGATGGTCCGTATTAGGCCAGAGCGGTACCCTTAGGGAGTCGTTCGTAAATTACACACGCGTAGTGCTGGACCATTCAAAATTATAAAACGAAACAGTCTCAATGCGTATGTGGTAGATCTTCCACCTTCCATGAGAATTAGTTTCATATTCAATGTGGAGGATCTAGTTGCATTTCTAGGGACCACTGATACATTGTCCGGCCTGTCATCTAACCATCCTGATTCCCCAGACTTTTCCCTTGATCCATGGCCCCCTCCTGACCCATCTTCCCAGTCTTTACCTCCCATACCTACCTTTCTCACACCTAGAGAGGAGATAGAAGATATCTTGGACTATCAGATAGTATCGTCGTCAGACAGCGGATTTCAAATGTTCCTGGTCAAGTGGAAGTCATGCCCAGCTTCAGACAGTATGTGGTTCATTGAGGAGAAGCTTCAGAAACTTGATCCTGACATCTTGGAGCAGTTCAGGAGTTTTGTTTCTCCAGTGATGTAATCTTCGCAGTCGGGGAGAGTTGATGGGGACATCTCGCGCACACATACGCCCCCCTTACGTACGTACGCAAGGAGGAGGGTCCCACCTTCGATCTGGATCGATGACGACATCTATAGAGGGCCTCCTAGTTAGATGACTGTGTTTTGTTGCCTTGGGGTGGACCCGAGCATCGTGTGGATCCCATCATTGGATCTCATGATCGTGGCCTACTACCCTAGATGACCTAAGACTTTGAGTTTTGCTTATTACCGTTATTAGGAAAATCATGAACGGTTTATATTGCATTGATTAGTTGTTATTTTTTATTACTTCGTCTTTAAGTAATAGTATGCGCATATGGCGCGGCTTTTGAGGTATAGGTTTTTCTTACAAATATGCAACCCCTTGTATGGTTTTTTTCATTGAATATTATGAATAAAATTCTACGTTTTCCTACTTCTCTAATTCTCTAAGTTGTGGAAATCCAATTGGGTGTGAAACCCTCCATTCTTTGAAGGGCTAATTATAGTGGTGCGAAGCCACACCCATCCTGATTTGCCCCCGTCTCTTACCATCAATATCCACTATCTCCTACGACCAACTGATCATCAAATCCAGCATCCTTTAGCAGCGATTCTCCCCCTACAGTAGAATTTTGGAATCTGGCCCTACAGGAGGGCTGAAACTTCGGCGGAGCACCGTGATCAAATCGATTATCCGTTTGGCTTGAAACTTGGTGGGAAGGTGGCCCACCCCTGGCTGACCAAGGCCAAGCTGGCCTTTTTCTGATTCATGGGCCCTACACACGTGCCGGTCACTACCAGCGCAAGTGCGTCAGGCTGGTTAGCTGTCCACACATGCGGAATCGGTTCCAGGTTCTCTCTTTCTTCTCCTTCGCTCCTCTTTGATCTGATTTCCCTAACCTTAACCCTAGGTTGTCCTAAATCCTTATTTCCATGCCCTTTTTAAACCCTAGGGTTCTCTAAATTGAAATCCGTGAATCCCTTGGATTGGAGAATTATTTTTGTGCATGTGTGGATAAATTTACTCTCCTTTGAGCATTGTTTAGTCTATAATTTTTATTCATCTAGCCCTAACATGTGTAAGACTGGATCCGCATAGATTCTCCTTGATTGAGTGCTTGACTTTATGTGGGATGTGGAATTTTATGTGATTGCTTCTAATTTAGTTTGATCTTAAGCTTAATTTTTTTTTTTTTTTTTTATATCATGTTAAATTTCCATGTTCTGCATCAGGCCACTTGGGCCCTGAAGCTTTTCTAGATTGGTTGGCGGATATGGACTAATATTTTGAGTGGTATGACATTTCGGATGCTCGTTGAGTCTGATTTGCCAAGATGAAACTCGTGGACCAAGCAAAGAGGTTTTGAGCTGCTGTAGAGCGAAAGAAAGAGAGGTTGAGGGAACCCCCAATAGTCCATTGGGAAGAAATGAAAGAAACTTTTAAGGAAAAATACCTCTGTTTCTCTTATCACTTGAGGTTGGTTGAGGAATCGAAGTTTAAGTCTAAGCCTCTCCATATTCTAAATTCTAAAGACTTTGAGCGAGAGACTAAGTCGGACTTGTTGGTGTACACCCTTGTGGCTAGGGAAAGTGCACCAGAGGCTTGTGTAGAGTTACCCACTGAGGCCATTCCGGTAGTAAATGAGTTTCATGATGTCTTTCCCGATGATCTACTGGATGAGTTTCTCCCTATGAGGGATATATAGCACGCCATTGATTTAGTCCCTTGGGTGACTCTACCAAACTTGTCTGAGGTGGTCAATAGGAGTCTGGAAAATTTGCTCAGGTGTTTAGTGGGGGAGCACACCAAGACGTGGGACACTGCACTACCTATCACCGAGTTCGCATTTAATAGTTCTGTTAATAGATCCACAAGTTTAAGTTATTTTGAAGTCATTAAACCTAGGAAGCCTATTGATCTTGTCCCTATATCCTTGTACCATAGGCCATAAGAGTTTACAGTGTTCTTTGCACATCACATTCATTCATTGCATCAAGAAATTAGGCGAAAGATTAATACTAGTAATAAACTACAAAATTTCTGCTAACCAACATAACTGATTCAATGAATTCAATGTAGGGGACTTTGTGATGGTCCGCATCAGGCCAGAGTAGTACACTTAGGGAGCCGTTCGTAAATTACACGCGCATGGTGCTGGACCATTCAAAATTATAAAATGAAACGGTCTTAATGCGTATGTGGTAGATCTTCCACCTTCCATGGGAATTAGTTCCACACTTAATGTGGATGATCTAGTTACATTTTAGGGGACCACTGATACATTGTCCAGCATGTCACCTAACCATCCTGATTCCCCAGACCTTTCCCTTGATCCATGGCCTCCTCTTGACCTATCTTCTCAGCCTTTATCTCCCATAGCTACCATTCCCACACCCAGAGAGAAGATAGAGGATATTCTTGACCATCGGATAACAGTGGATTTTAAAAGTTCCTGGTCAAGTGAAAATCATGCCCAGCTTCATACAGTACGTGACTCACTGAGGAGGAGCTTCAGAGACTTGATCCTGATATCTTGGAGTGGTTTAGAAGTTTTGTTTCACCAGTGGCAAAATCTTCGCAGCCGTAGAGAGTTAATGGGGGCATCTCGCACACACGCACGCCCTCCTTACGCACGTACGCAAAGAGGAGAGCTCCACCTTTGATTTGGATCGATGACGACATCCATGGAGGGCCTCCTAATTAGAGGACTGTGTTTTGGTTCCTTGGGATGGACCCGATTATCATGTGGATCCCATCATTAGATCTCATGATCGTGGCCCACTACCCTAGGTGACCTAGGACTTTGAATTTTACTTATTATCATCATTAGGAACATCATGAACGGTTTAGATTACATTGATTAGTTGTTATTTTTTATTACTTCGTCTTTAAGTAATAGTATGCGCACATAGCGTGGCTTTTGGGGTATAGATTTTTCTTATAAATAGAAAACCCCTTGTAGGGCTTTTTTCATTAAAGATGATTAATAAAATTCCACGTTTTCCTGCTTCTCTAATTCTCTGAATTGTGGAAATCTAATTGGGTGCGAAACCCTCCCCTTTTCAAAGGGCTAACTACCGTGGTGCGAAGCCACACTCATCCCAAATCGCCCTTATCTCGTTCTCTCCATATTCCTCATCTCCTACAGCCATCCTCTTATCAAATCTACCCACGCTTGCAGTTAATCTTTCCTCTATAGTAGATTTCTAGAATTTGGCCCTGTAGGAGAGCTGAAACTTCGTCGGAGCACCGTGTTCAAACCAATCATCTGTTTGTCTTGAAATTTAGAGGGAAGGTGACCCATCCCTGACCGATTCCAAATTCGTGGGCCCCACACACGTGTGGGCTGCCATCCACACATGTGCGTCAAGCCGGTTTGCTGTCCACACAAGCGGGGGTTAATCACAGGTTCCCTCTCGTCTTTAGTTTACTCATCTTTCGTCTTGTTTCCATAACCCTAACCCTAGATCATCTCAAATCCCCAAGTTCTATTCCACTTTTAAAACCCTAGGTTTTCCCGAATTGAAATGTGAGAATCCCTTGGATTGGAAAATAATCCTTTACATGTGTTGATGAATTGCTATCCTTTGAGCATTGTTTGGTCTAGAATTTTTAATTGATTCAGCCCTAACATGTGTAGGCTTGGACCCTCATAGATTCCCCTTGTTGAATACTTGACTTTATATGGGATGTGGAATTATTGTGATTGTTTCTAAACTATTATGATCTAGAGCCTGAGATCTTGCACATCATATCTAATTTTCATGTCCTGCATCAATTATTTTTACTTGTGATTATACAAATTTGTCCCACGTGCTATATATTTGTAGTGTTATAAGTCTTAGGCTCCGTTTGATCATCATATCAATCTTTATGAATATCAATTTTTGTCAAACAAAATGAATCTTAACACCTTTTTTAACTCCGCCAATGCAACTACTTGCATTGCCGGTCCCCAGCCCGCGTAAAGGAGGAGGGAGAAGGATGTTAATGTGAGTTGTGTCTGTGTATACTATATTATATTTTTTTCCTCTATCTGTTCCCTTATATTTTCTTCTTTTTATTTTTTGGTCTTTGGATTGATAAATCCCTTTTACTTTCTTGATTTTCAGGTTGTTGGCAGAAAATATATAAGGCTTTATCCTGCTTCTATGAACTCAGTTTAGAAGTATATAAAACTTTTACAATTAAACCTGCTTTCCATTTTTTTATTTTTTTATTTTTCCATTTTAATGGTTGTGTTGTGTTAACTAACTAATGATTGGTTCATTTTTCCCTGCAAGAACAATGAAACTGTGTTTTTTACGACATCTTTCTGACACTCATGATAGGTAATAAGAATGTTTTTCTTGAATTTCTTTTTATTTCTATTCTTCTATTATGTCTTTGAATCTGGATTTTTTGGGCATCTAAAATCAATGGCGGTGCTGAGAAGGCTTGTCAGATTTCCTTTCTAGTTTTCTTTTGCTTGCCAATAAATGTTTTAAGGAAAGTCACTTGCTTTGCCGCATTCTCAATTTCTTGTTCTTAAAAATGCATGCACTACTGTCTTATCCGCTCTCTGCAATATTCTGTCAGCATTTTGTATTAATCTGTTTGAAAAAGTTTTTCCTAATGTAGGAATATTTGGGAATCGATTTTGAATTTAGAGGTCTTGTTTTTCGTTCAGATTTTACGTGTCCATGCTGAAATGCAATTCTTGTTGCAGGTGTATTTGGGTGGACAATACGTAAACAATCCTACACTGTCAGATGTTACGTTTCTAGTTGAAGGTTGTAAATCATTGTTGATTGAATCAATTTGGTAGTCTATATGCTCTCATTCTTTTGGGGCTTTGGATAGAAATGTTGGAGTTATAATTTGCCTACTAGAAAGTCCCAAAATTTATATGGTGAAAAAAGGGCATTCTAAGTACCAATGCTTCCTTTTCCAGGTAAACAGTTCTATGCCCACAGAATTGCTTTGCTTGCTTCTTCAGACACATTCTGTGCAATGTTTGACAGTGGTTATTGGGTGAACCCAGCCATATTTTCACATTCAACACATGGTACACCATACATTGTCATATAAATTCTGTTCCATGTTTATCTTTTGTCCTCCATGAGTTTAGTTATATTTTCAGAGTCAGATTCATAACTGGGATTGACTGTTGTAATGCGTGTCATCATCTAAGCCTTATCACAACAAACTGGGGTAGTATACATGAATCCTGTTCCACCATTTCACTATATCGAGGAGTAGATCCTTAGCTGCAATTTGCAACTGGTTATTCAAGAAAAGAAGTTTCCTCAAGTCTGCTAGTATGTGATTTTTTGTTGCCAGACACACGAGACTCCCTTAAATCCTTGTACCGATGAAGTCTGAAAAGGTAGGCTGTACATTCCTTTAGGGTGGATGACCTCTGACAGTGATGAAGATTTTTTATATTAGCGGGAATCTGTGTTGTCCGAATCATAATCGTACAATTCGTATCATATCGTATGGGTGGTGTACGATTCATATCGCATCGTATGAGTGTACAATTCAAATCATACACCCAGATTGCAAATCTTAAATAATCATATGATAATCATACTTGTGTAAATGGGCACAAAAGTTCACAAAAATCTTATAAAAATAAAATAAAATTTCTTCTTCCTTTTTACCCTCGTGCTTATAAAACATGAAAAAGGTCCTCTGTGCTTATTTATTTGTTTTCTTCTTTCTTTTCACCCATTTCTTCCTTCTTCTTCTATCCCTTTTATCATTTTACACATGATATGTATACAAAGTGCATCTTCTGAATTGATAATATCATGATATGTGATTACTTTTCATGGTATATATTGATGGGAAATGGATTATTGTTGAAGTATTTATTTATTCTGATTTATTTGTATTTTTTCAGTTGCTTTTAAAAAATTGTACTTTTTCAGATGTTTCCAAATTTATTTTATTTTTCCAAATCTTATGATTTACGATATGATTTGTGACTCGATATGATCTGACCTCTATTGCATGATGCGATAATGGTTTTGACAACATTGGCAGGAATTGAGTAGGGTGGGTGACGTTAGATTGAAATTCGTTGGCAAGATGGCAAGTCAGGAGAAGACGAACTTTGTAGGTGGCGAGTTTTATGATGGTAATGAGATTGCCCAAAGGTTTGACTTTAGATAGAGATTTGTGTTGTTTCTTATTGATGATGGGATTCAGAGAAGATACACGCTCCCTTGAGAAGTGTGGTGATGTTTGGGTAGGTTCATTCAATATGTTTAAACTTGATTAAACCATAACTCAAATTCCTACAGGAGTGGTTTAATGTCATTAGCCTTTGAAGAATTAAATTCTTATAGGGGACTTAGGTGGGTCCCTCACATGATTTATTGCTACAAGTTTCGCTAACCAGGGATATGGAAACAATATCGATTTCGCCGCTAATATCGCTGATAACCTGAAATGTGTAGAAACATGGAAAAAACGGTCAAAACTTCAGGATATGTTAAAGTGTACATATTTGCATATTTAGAAATAAAATCGTAAAAAGAATGCATACATAACAAGTTTCTATTTAATGGGGCCTTACAAGCATGTGTTGTTGTAAGAAATCAGTCCAACCATCCCATCCGGCCTATTTAACCATCCAACCTTCCATCCAAATATCCATTGATATTGCAAAATATCAACAACACATTTATATGTACACACAGGCATATATATTCATTCATGTAAATGCTAGGAACAACCAAAAGCAAGTTACGTACCCTTGGGTGAAGCTTGTAGGTTTAAGGATCTAGTTAACTTCTAATATTCAAGTAATTGTTTGTTTGTCATCCTAGGGAGTGTTGATCACATTGTCTTGGATTGCAAAATTGTACAATACAAGGTTGTAAATGGATTGGATTGGGGTCGATTCAGGTCCAATCTGCTTACACAAAGTATATGCTCGGATCTGAAGCTGATTCGACATGGATCTGGGTTTCCCAAATCTGAATTCAACCTATTTAGAGAATGGAAATACCCTGTTGTCGCTCGTATCTGAGAATAGAAAGCAGATACTGGATCGAAATCATTTCCGTGATGTTTAGAGGGGGTGGGAGGAGAAGAGTGGAAGGAGTCCAAAAGTTGGGAGGGAGGGATGGTGGTGTTATCGAGTTTTAGTCGAGATGGTGCTATCATATAAACTAGGGGTATAGCACATGTGATGCAAGTAGAGCAAGGAGGGGATTGAGATAGGGAGAGATTTGGAGGGGAAACAAAGGAGAGAGGCCAAGTTATATTTGCATGAAGTATGAAGCGGAGCAGCAACAAATTTGGGTGCGGCAGTGGGGAATTGTTTCTTTCAAAATGAAAACAAGTATACATAGGTAGAAAGCATGAGTGGGAGCAAGAGTCTGAAGCAGAGATTTGAAGCTGGATTGGCACCTAGTTAGAAGGATCCTGCAAAAGGGAAAGGTGGGGCTAAACGCAGGTGGATAGAGAAAGAGAGAAGGGAATGCTGGGTGACCCATCCTCACTACTTCCCTTGCTGTTGCTCACTCGAGCCCCAAATCCTCCCAAATTTTGGTCTAGCATCCTAACAGGAGCCGCCACAACAGATGTATAGAGTATAGAGTGGATGTCATACAATTATTGGGGTTGGTCCCACGGAGCCTTTATCTCTTGATCTCTCTAATTAGACGCTTTGTACGTCTAATGAGGGAATAGGACAATCAGTGCAGGCTACATGCATTAAAAGAAGTGAAAGGAAGTAGGTGCAATTTGTGCCGTCCCTTGTGCAGAAAAATCTCGACCATTGCTTGCCAAGAAACTACATTTTTATGACGAATTTACCCTCTCTTAACCAATGTTGTGAAGACTAATTGTGAGGACAAAATGTCCAAAACTGTGGCACTATAGGTAGAGATGGGAGATTGAGAGTAGGAGGAGACCAAACTGTGTTATGTAACAAACCCTCCCAACTTCTTGTGAGGGGAGGGTAGGATGGTTGATATAGGAGCAGGAAGAAAGGGGAAGGGTGAAAAAAGGAAAGAAATTTTATATATATATATATATATATATATATATATATATATATATAATGATATAGGGCTTACCCATTTGTGGCGGGTCCCATTAGAGGGGTGGTCTGGATCACCAAACCTTTGGCCTCAATTGTACAGACTAGCAATTTGGGAGACTGCATTCCTGATGCACCGGAATCTGATAGTGTTTCCATACCAATGAAGGATACTGAGCTGATGAATTTTGCAGGTTCTCTCTGCTAATTCAACACATAAAACCGGAGATCCGCAGCTACTTTGTGAAAGCATTTAAGCCTAACCCATGGAGTACCTGCCTGTAGTAGGCGCCCTTGCTGACCTTGGTCTAACACACACATTGGATGAAAACGATTGTACAGTCGGGTTGTTGTCATGTTGTTATCGATGTCTGTCACTGGCGCTATTTCGAACAAATGAAAGGGGAAAGTGAGTGATCGGATTTGTGTTTTAGTAGCATCTTGTTTGGAAATGAGGGTCTTGTTTCTGTTACATTCTCTCTTGTTTTACACCTTTTAATTTGTTCTGATTTGTGCTGATAAGCCTCATACGTTGTCTTCCAAGCATTTGGGAATCTTTGCTGAGGCTTGCAAATTCATCGAGGGTGATTTTTTGGTGTGTGAATCACATGGTCAGATTGATCGTAGCCCAGTTGTGAAATTCCATTATCTTAGAGCTCTGTTAGCCACCAGCCATGGGCTTTCTGAAAATAGAATTTCAGCATATTGTCGTGCTGAAATTTCCTTCCCTCAGTTTCATGCCATGTTGAGGGATGCTATCTTGTAACCCAGTGACAGCATGCTACTTGTGTGGGAAATCTGTACCATTCAAACTGTAGATGGCTCAACTAAAGAGGACTGTTTCTATGTCGGACCATTGGTTTTCTATTGATTCGAATGGTGTGGCCCACCTGATGATCAGACGGCCCAATTTATTTGCTTTGCAGAAGGATTAATAGTAGAAACAGAGTGGGATTCCTTTTACAATGTCAGTATGAATCTTTCACTTACCTATATTTATTGAGCTTTGTATGATAAAAAGTATCATCATCAACTTAGTAACTTGATTATCATTTTTCTAAACTCATTAAATTAAGAGAAATCATATGACATGCGATTTGGATTAGAAAGTTTCATCCATCCCTACATCTGGCAAACGTTTATAGTGATTGGCTGTTTAATTAGTGGGCCATCTCATGGAGAGGAATGTTGCTTTTATTTATTTATTTGGAGTTCACTGCATCTTTCTCAGATCAATGGTGGGTTGGTTGCCAGTCCCAACGGTTTGCTTTTTGCCATGTCATCCCTCCAACTTTATAGCCCACCACGCTGCATCGCACATTCAAATGTATCACGTGTCTTATAATTTATGTAAATGGATGCAGTATCGAATTGAATTGCAAATGTTAGTTTAAGAAATTGTAAGTAACCAAAATGGTATTTCCTCCAATAACAAGTGTTCATGTTGTGGGTTCAGTTCAGGTTCCAAATTGCAATTGAATTAGTTTCAAGTTGGCCTTGAAAGGAACGCGTTTTCTGCTTCCTCTCAAGCAAACAGAACTGCGCAATCCAGTTCACTTATGAATCCAAATGTATCAGTTCAAATCCCAAATTGATGATCACCTTCATAAGCTGGATTTGAGAAAACACACACAATTGACAGTGTGGATATAATAAATACATTATGGTGGGGGTCCACAGAATTTGGCGACACGGAGCATCTCCCAACAATAAAATTGATTGGAAGATCCTAGCCTTCAACTAATGGGCTTTTGGCTACTCACCGTTTTGACCATCCATTTGACTGTTCTGATCATCCCACATGGTGTAGTTTTGGATTATGACCCATCTGCGACAGGGCCCACTATCTGAACGGTTTGGATTGTGGGGTGGAGAGGCACATGTAAAAAATTCCTCCTGTGGTGTGGCCCAGACTTGGATCTGCCTTGTTTTTGGGCTCACGCTAGAAATGATATGTTAAGATGGATGGATAGCGTGCATAAAACACATCACGATGGGCCCCACAAAGCCTCCTTGGGGGGGCCCAGGCAATTCGCGTCTCTCTGACGCAACGGTGGATAAGGGCGTATCTACACCAAGATTGAGTTTTCAGTTTGCCTAAAAAGGCCCAGTTGATCAGTGATCTAAACCACTGAAATGACAGTTCCCGCTCTGGATTGTTGAAACAAGAAAATATCTCCTAGATTGGAAAATCCTAATGCGTTAAAATACAGCGACTCTCGTCATTCAGCACCCAACGGCCAAATATTCAAGTTCAACGGTCAGGATCTTCTAGAACATCTTCCTCTCTATATAAACCCATACAGTTCTGATTTACAGAGAAATCCATATCGACGAAAGACAGAGACACCCTTCTTGCCGTCCATAAATCTTCCCAACTCCTTGCCCAGAAACAGCTCCGTCTGCAGCTCCACCTACCTTTTATGCACTCGCGGACCATCTCCATTACAGGTAAGATGGAAATTGTGTTTTTCTTTTTAATTCTTTCTTCTTTCTTTAATTTCTTTTCTGGGTTGCTTTTGGTAGGACGTAGGATTACCCATATTTGTAGTCTATGAGACATCTGGGATGCATGGCCCACCTTGAGTGAACGGTTCTCCAATCTTAACCGTTGATGAACCGATGCTTGCTCTTTGAATCTGGACCATTCCTTTTCCATCTTAACTGGTTTGCATGCTAATGATTAATGGATGTCATTTCCCGTCCTAGACGTGGTAAAGCTGTACAAGATCCGAGCCGCTCATCAGTTAGACCCTATTTGAATGGTCCATATCCAAAAAAATAATACCTATAGAACAATCCTAGCCATTCTTTTGGAAGACTCTTTGGGAAAGAAAATGGATGGTTTTAAACCAAAGTTCCATGCGATTCTTGGGGCCAAAGATTGTAAAAGTGGCGTCCATGGTTCAGAGATCGTGCGGTTGATATGATGGGCCCCAACATGGATGTCCTAATCTTCCAAGTTATTAGTATTAATCCAATGTCAATGCCTTCTTAGATGGATGAATAAACTGTATTTTAATTTGTAAATAAAGGTTTGTTATAAGAGCTATGCTAAGCCCACACGTGCATGCAATAAAAACATCTGCTAGCAGATCCAATCCATCCATCGGAATGGGACCATTATATTCACGCACCCCAAGAATCACATTGATCCGATCCCTATATTCTTCTAGATGTATCTTGTGCGAATAGAGTTAGACAATTTATTATTATTATTTATTATTATTTTATTTTATTTTTTGGACATTTTTGGTCGATGGGCCAGCCACAATAAAATCCATCACATTAGTATTTTGGATCATCTTAACTTTCACTTTATATTGCGAAAAGAGTATCTTTGATGAAATGACAAAAATACCCCTAATGATAATATGTTATCACATCAGAAGTTGCCTACACGGAGCATGCAACCGGAGTAAGGCCTTGGGAGGATTTATGAATGATAAGCAGGGTAAAACGGAGGATAAAGACTTTTCCCAAGGCCAAAATTGGTAATTTATCTCACTTTCCATCTGCTACTGTTTAAATAATTAAAACCTCCTTGGTGCTTCTTTTGTTAAATGTTATTAGTTAATTTTGTGGTCCCACCTGTGGTTTATTTTATTCACTTGGATTTTCTTTGCTTTATATATATATATATATATATATATATATATATATATATATATATATATATATATATATATATGGGAAAAGGTTCTATGCGGTCGAGCTCATGGGAACTTCCCATGACATGGAGTTGTGTGGGCCCCACCATGATGTATGCTGAATATCAACATAGTGAATTTGATGAGTTCCCTATAAATTATGGAATATGTCAAAAATCAGCCATATACAATACTCAGGTGGATCATACTATTTAAAATCATGTGAAGGCATGCCTAAAACATATATATATATATATATATATATATATATATATTATTTGTTTTCTTCTTTAATATTTTTGTGCTTTTGGACCATGAAGCATGGGGCCCAGGCCTGGCCAATAGTGACTGGCCTACCTGTCTTGGCCCACCATCAAGTGGACCCTACACACACAATAAGAAATAAAATTTTAAAAATGGACAGTTTAAAGATATTGTGATGTTTCCCATTCAATACACATTAATTTAAAGACACTAGTTGGATACTGGCCACAAATTAGGGGTGCAAGAAATTTCATCCTAGCCATCCTTTTGGCCTCATCCATTCATCAAGTGGGGTATTATTGTACGATGTAGATGTCCAATTTAAATTCATTCGTTATCAGTTTCCATTAACATGCATGTGTAATCTAAGAGAAAGTGGCTAGATACAAGGTAGAAGACTCGCTCAAACCTTAAGAGCTAGGCCTAGAATTTGTCAAAAGATAATTTATTTTTGTTTTTTTAAAAAAAGCCCACTATCATTCTCTGTCCCGACTAGTACCAAAAACTCCATCCACGTACGTCATGGACCATGAGCGACAGGCTATAAATTAATAGCTATTACAGATAGTTTGATAGTTACGTGCACGCAATTTTTTATTTACAACATTTACACTAATCTTATGCTTTGGCTATCAAACTGAAGAAGATTGCTCACCTAACAAGGTAGATAATGAGAATACAGTTCTAAAACTCATGTCTTGACTCGAGAATCGGCCGAGTCAACTTGACTCGACTGGACGCTGAGTTGAGTCACTACAAAACTCAGTTGTGAATCTTGTGATTGTGATTTGGTCTTGACTTGTTAACTCTGTCAACTCGACATGATTCATGATGGCCTTTATGCACTTGTGTATGTATTTTACCACATAATTACCACTTTTAATAACTATTTTAACCGCCTAATGCTACTACAGCTAATATTCTTAACCATATGGATCGGATTTGAGTCAAGCAAGGAAAGTTGTAATTGATGACCCAAGCGATTCGGACAGGTCGAGTCAAGCAAGGACTCATGGAAGCTGTGATCGGTGAAGTGGGTGACTTAGATATGAT
Source organism: Magnolia kwangsiensis (assembly GCA_037074715.1). Taxonomy (NCBI): domain Eukaryota; kingdom Viridiplantae; phylum Streptophyta; class Magnoliopsida; order Magnoliales; family Magnoliaceae; genus Magnolia; species Magnolia kwangsiensis. Next base: position 23,537,526 of record CM073579.1, read on the forward strand.
TTGTCCGAGTTGAATCGGTGGAGGTGATTGTGACGGATGTCGTCACTCATCCATGTACTGATCCAGTCCAACACTATGAATCACACAGATGATCGAGTCGCTCTGACTCGGCCAAGTCGGGATGAATCACCTCCAGTGGGGTGAATTGTGACTGGGCGAGTCTGATCGAGTCACCTAATCTTAAATCCATGTATCCAAATCTTCGAGTGGATGCATACATTTAGAAATTGGTCCATTGGAGTCGGATCTTGGGTAACCCTTGGGCAGCCGGCTGCATTTTTTTGAGCCAGTTGGATCGAATTTGGATTGGTAAGGTAAGGTTGGGTCTCATGCCTAGCGTAAATATACACCAATTTATACATGTATATTAATCATATATTGAATAATTGATTTATTATTTTATTTTTTTGGATACTTTATATAGACACCCCACTTTACCATTGCCTGCTTATCTTGAATCAGAATAGGTAACTTGAAAGCTTGGAGCCCTATAAAACGTACCCAGCCAACCCAAAATCCACATCTACAATAAAGGTCTTATAGAGTCATTGAATGTCATTGGAAAGTTTAGAAGGTGAACTCCACTTAGGCGGCAATAGCTTAGGGCTGTTTGTTTTTACATTTTCTTGATAAATGCATTCTCTCTGAGTATTTATTATTTGCTAAGGAAATGCTTTATAATGTCAGGAGGCATCACTACGACTTTCATCCGTTTGAAATTATCGAGTGGGGTTGAAAATGAAAATGCAAACGCAATGCCACACCGCACGTTTGGAAATGGGTGCGAAATCTTTGGGTGTTAATAGGTACGATGGAAGTCGATTGGTTGGTGTACCACACACGTACCAGTTGCTTCCGTGGGTTTGATCATGAGGTACATGTTATATCCAAACTGTCCATCCATTTTGCAGTGCTAGTCGTCAAGCTTGAGACGAGAAATAACATAGAACTAATGACCAAGTGGACCACACTACAAAAGCTAGTGGGGTATTGAACATCTACCATTGAAATGCTTTTTGAGGTGACAAAGGTGTTGGAACAATAAGAAATTTGTTTTTCTTCTTCATTCAGGTCTTTGTGGATCAAATGAACATATTGGATGTAACCTAAACGTGATGGTGGGCCCTACAAACTTTTTAACGGTGAAAATCATTATCATTGTTTATATTTATGGTGTAGTCTCGATGATTTTTGGATATGATTTATTTTTTGGATAATGCACTAAAATGATCTCTAAAAATATATGAACAGTGTAGTTATAATAAATGAATCACTGTAACATTTCGGACACGTGTTGAGACCGGCCGAGTTCCTCCCTAAGGACAACAGGCAAAACGCGTACGTCTTCCACACCTGTGAAGAGGAAGAAAATGAATCGGTTAGGGTGCAAATGCGAGGAAGAAGATAAGGTTTGCTGGAACACAGTACCTGCGAGAGAGTTTTGAGAGAGAGGGACTCCCTATTTGAGAAGAGTAGACGCTATATAGAACGGTTGTGCATTCCATCGGATGCTCTCGTGGAGCACGGACAACAGTGTCTTGTCTTCGAGACCTGCACCAGAGATCGCCCGAGCTTTCCCAGGGAAATCTCAGCTGCGAAGGGTGTTTTCACATTTCCCATCTAGACGGCGCCTACAACATCTGTCAAACGAGCGAATGGGTCATGATGACCCATTTCGCTGTGAATTCACCGCACGTTGAGAAAACAAACACGCCCTAAAGCTTATTCTAATAGCTTAGGGCTATAATTGATTATCAGAAAATTGCATCAAACTGTTGTGATCAAATGAACAAAAGTCCACATAGGCAGCAAAATATTGTCGCTCAAATTCATTTTAGCGAGTTTAAGCATGTAGAGGGTCACCTTGGGGGCCACTGAGCTCCGATTGGCAAGAATATGGCCATTAAATCTTTGCAAATTCGGGAAGATATCATGATTTCTCCCAAGATTTCCATGGACAGTTGTATCAAAAAGTCAGTGGTTGAGGGACAATAATATTGTCACCCCAGGGTAAAACAATTATTTTACGTTTTGAAATTACCTATTTTACTACTTATCAAGGTAAATCCGTGATGCTATGTCCTCAAGCCAATCAAATCACTCACATAGTATGTTTGCCCTCCAAATTGCTAATAATTCCCAAAAGATAGGCTTACCTCTATAAATAAAGGCTCACCTCTCTCATTTTCTATAACATCTCGGATTTTTTTCAACTTGACAATGGACGTCTTTACACATAGAACTGCCCTAGGACCTTATTCTGTTGTAATTAGGGCGTAATTTAGTTAAGTATTAATAGCTTGGATCGCTTCCTATACAAACTACAAAGGCCCGAGTACCACCTCGAGCGAAAATCTTTTAGAATCAAATTCTTTAGAAATTATGTGAGTATTAACTAGCGCTAAATTAGATTACCTATGAAATTAGCATCAACCACTTTAAATACGATCTGTAAGACCCAAAACCTATAGAATTGTTAATGCTATATTATCATAAAATCTAGGATCAATCTCTATTCCCGTTTGCTATCGGGAGCATTTTGAAACTCCGTATTGGACCTGGACCGCATGTCGAAAGTTTGATAGCGATGAACTTAAATAATTATGACTGCCTAGATGGACTTGACTATCTCCTCGAAAATCAAGGCCAAACGATGTCCTGAGACCATTTTCTTGAGTCCGGAGTGAAGAGAGAGAGAAAATGAAAATTTTTAAGAAATTAAATATAATTTCAAGTAATCTGGAACGTGTCGCTTGCGCGATGTTTCTAAGCATTTTGACTGTTAGATTTCAACCCAAATTCACCCTCAGAACAGGATAGGTGGCCCATACATGTTATACCACTTGTGGCTCTAATCGACTTTCGGCGACCGCTGAACTGAACTAGTCCGCCACGGTCGATTTGGAAATTCGACCGGACTGAAAACTTAGCTTGACCTAGATCCTATATTAGAGAGCTTAAGTCCGACCGCATTTAGTAACAGGACCTCTAGAAGTGCTCCGTTAGATCGGAACAAGTCCGATTTGGTTATAACCTAAGTATACCATGGCCTGAGGTCTATTTCCGTGAGTTCTGGGCCTATATAAGGACCTTAAACCCTCTCTCATTCCTCCCATACAAATTTGAGAAAAACTAGGAGAGAGAAGAGAGAAAAGAGAGATAAAGTGTGAGAGTAGTGAGAGAATCTTTCTACTATCCTACCCTGCTATCCTACGTGCCTAACCATCCCGATCTAATCGCTTTTTCGACGATTCCGGCTTCATTCCTAGGTAAGAAAACCTAACCCTAATATGTTTTAGAGTTTCGATAGTTGCAAGTAGCGAAATAGCTGACTTACCTAGTGTTATAGGTCGTCATATCAACGTTGATGAATACTTAGAGATTCCATCGACTTCTTTATGCTTCAACGGCATAAGGTGCGGACTTTAGACGTTTAGGTTGTCATTTTTCAAAGATTTCAATGTCGGATAATGATAGATTCCTGACGTGGATGCTATTTCACATGTAGAACATGCTATTCGTTTTCCGTTTCGGTTAAATACGAAGAATATGAAATTTTATGTATTCTCTATATTCGTAGAAAATACTGTATACGTACAAAATATGAAAGTGTGTTTTTCATGATTAACTGCCGTCTATGTATGCTAGATGTATGTGTAACAACTCCTGGGCTAAAGGTTTAGCCCAAATACATGATATACCAACATACGATATGTATTTAGTATGTGTAGCCTAAGTGTTTGTGAAAATGACTGAATGAGTATAGACTTTGTATTCGTGCTCGCCATAACAAACTGTCGTGGATATATGATTATTGTATAGGCGACAACCCTTTGACGAAAGGATTTGCCCTAATACGTATGTAAATTAACACATAATATGTATAATGTAATGTGTAGGTTAAGTGTTTGTAAAAGTGTCTGAATGAGTTAGTAGTTAGCAAGATGTACCTGTATGCGGGTTGAGATATGATTCTCAACCACATCAATGATGTGTATGATTTCCTCCATGCATGACTTATTTTGATGTCTGCTTGATTATGAATTGAATGTGTGTGAATTCATGTTTACAATGCACTTCAGAATATGTTCATATGATTGAATGATTTGTAATCTTGATCCATTACTGCTTTAACTATCTCATAGGACATCATGTTGTAATTGAATATGTTTGGGGCTATTGAATAGTCCAGGCAATCGGTAATCGAACTTGAGTTCGTGGCTGAGTTGGATTCGCCACGCAGAATGTGTTTGATGAACCCGAGCCGTGCGTTGCTTGTTGACAGTGGTTAGGCCAAGTGCTTATGCACTTCATGTCGATCAACTCAACGGGTGCTCGTACTAGTCGAACTCGTCAAGTAACCCGATTAGCCTGATATATGTTAACCATGTATGGACGCTACTGCTTGAACCTAAGGTACCAAACTTACCAGTGCTACCTCGTTAACCCTGGTATCTTGATCCGCTAAGACTTATGAGCCGAGCATGGTGGTATGGGACACCGTGATCGAGCTGTTGGCGTACGCTGGGGCCACGAGCCTCCCCATAGTGACCAGTGAACAACCCAGACTCGTGAGCCGAATATGGTGGTGTAGGACACTGTATTCGAGCTGTCGGCCTACACTGATAAGATGATGAGGGAATGGTGCAACGAGTGCGTGTAACAGCCCTGACAGCCCTTTGTAGTGACCTCGAGCATACTCTCAATCTGCGGTGAGGCGACGAGCCTTCCCGTAGTAAACAGAGTATAAACTAGGCCTGTATTGATTAGGTGATGGGGGAGCGGTGCAACGAGTGCGTGTAACAGCCCTGACAGCCCTTTATAACGACCTAGAACTGCATCATCGTATGAGATTATTTAGGACTGACGACCCTAGAATGGATTCTTGTTTGAGAATGATATAAGGGAGGTACCTTAGTTTCCCAATACTGCTGTATGAAAAGGACTAATAACAACTCGGTAATCATGTCCATATCGCACTGCATGTGCCTGGAAGATGTGGAGTACTGAGGGACGAAAGCATGCCACGAACGTAAGATGGTGTCACATGAGGGAGTATGTTGGCGAGGGCATGCATCATTATTACATCTCATCCTTACATTAATTACAATATTTAGGAGTATTTGATTGTAATGCTTTATCATTACTGTTTGACTGAATTGATAACATGTTAATCTTTACTCTATTGTTCCACTGAATTAGCTACTCACTCCCACGTTACGGGACGGTGTTATACACACCAACCAGACCCTGTCTTAATTTTAGGTGAGGGCGATGCTTGTGAAGCGGAGCCGGACTTTGCTTTTTGATGGTGAGTTCTCCTACATGTAACTCTCTGGCGGGTTTATTTGACCTGGAGTTGCACCGACGGGGCTTCGGTATTTGGGATAGAAGACATTACATTTTTTTCATTTTGTGCATTTGGTAACCAAACTTGTAATATTTAACCTAGTGACATTCATACTCTGAGGGCTTACTATCACTCTTATCTACTTTAAATACTTATCATAGTCTTCCGCTTGCATAATTTAAATGTCTTTGGAGTATGATATGCTGTTTTTGGTATAATCTCAATCATGTTTAATGCCCTTCTACAGACAACATTCATTCATCATTATTTATGTTGTATAAGTAATGTTTTGGAACTCGGGAGTCGGGTCTTTACTCGACCCCCGATTTTCAGGATGTTACAGATGGTATCAGAGCATGATTTGGATTAAACCGGACCTGAATTATGGTAACATGACGCACTCTAACGCACTCTGAATTAGGAAGGGGGCGATAAAACCTAGAAACCATATTAGAATCCCAAGTTTTGCCGACAGGTGAGACTATACAGTAATTTAGTCCATAACATATCTTTCGTCGCGTCAAGCGACCTAAGTCGCCTCTAGGTGATCATTCGATGGGTTTGAGTCGTTCCCTAAAGAATTTCAAACCTAGAAATGAATGACTTTAGGTTATGGGTCGACCACAACACCTTACACTCAATCTCAAAGCCTAAAATCCCTTTTTTATCCAATTCCTTCAAAATATCATCCTCCACCTTCTCTTAAAATCGTGCAAATCCCATATCCCACCTCCTTCCTAGAATAGTGATCTTCCTTTATCATTTCATGCATTCATCTATCCTCTACATGCATACCCGTCCCTACCATCATGATGGGTCATTTAGGGCCCGTTGGACCTACCGCATTTGGAAAGATTATGGTAGATAGAATTGTAAAAGTAATGAAAAAAATAAAAATAAATAAATAAATAAAAATGCATGTGGAAGGTATTGTCCCTAGACTGGGTGTATCCCGTGGTTTCCAATACCATGCGTGGAATGTATGTAATTAAAAGTAAATCCCGGGTTCTTCTTTCATATTACCCTTGAAAATTCATCATCATGGGATTTGAAAATCTCATCTCACTCTTTCCAACACAAGGCTCATTCTCCAAAGTCTATGTAATTGATTTTAATCCCATCCCACCTACCTTCCAAATATGTCATTCCCAATCCCAAGGTGGGATTAGCAACGCTATCCGTTTAATACAACTTAATACCTAATTAGGCCCTTAGAGTTTAGACCTAAAGTTGGTACTCTTAGATTTCAAAGGATCTGACAGTGTAGGAAATTCAATAAATTAATAACGTGAATAACGTGAACCCTAGGACTTTCTTAGCTAGTATGAGCATATGTGTAGTGCTCGAGCGTAGTCAAATTCAAGTTCGGGCAACTCAAATTTCACTCAGGCAACTTTGACCCTAAGCGATAAAATAATTCCTTGTATTAGAAATGATGTAAAATCATCTAGCGTATAAACATAAACTTTAGACTACAACTAGTGGATTACTGCTACTCATAAGTTAAGACTAGGCTACTAGTGATACTAAGGAATGTAGACGACTAATTATGCAAGATAATTGAAAAATAGACTTAGTTAGTTGGGTTGATTAGGTTGGAGTGAGACTTCCTTCTTTGAATCCCCTTACTACTTATCGGCTTCTTTAGTAACTCTTAGGAAGATTGTTTGACGTAGAAACTCTTTACGCTCAGAGAAAATTGATATATCCCTCGGAATGAACCTTAGGTCAAATCAATACACCCCTTAGAATTGCCTTCTTAAGGACTTATTACAGTCGGGAACACGGGGTGAAGAAACTATATATAAGTGAAGTATTCGCGGTTTGAGTCGAATTCTCAATCCTAGTAGTTGTCCTTGAACTCAAGGCTCTGATCAAGCAGAAAGTTGGGATTAACTAGGATTAAGAATTGATACGACAAGTTTTCTATCCTCGCGAGGTAGAAGGTTCATGTATTCGACTCAGACCTACTACACAACTTTCCTTCCGTGTTGACCCGATGACTAGCAACTAAATTTTATCTTTGAGAAGTGTTAAGAGCATATAGCCAATAGAGATTTTCTCTTTAGGCCCAAGGAATTTTCCAAATGAGCAATAGACAGTTTGGAATTAGGTCCCAAATCTCATGCCATGTTAGCCTACATATTGTGCATATGCACTTAGAAAGATAGTTTGCTTCTTAACCTATCCTGACCAGATTCCTTGGGTATTAAACTAGACATGATTAAAGAAGATAAGTTGAGACCTTGGTAAAAGTCCTTCTTGGGTAGGATTTGGTAGCTTGCTACAAACTCACACCCGTCGCTGGAATCAACCACAACACTCATCATTTTTAGCTCCTTTCTATCACCATAGGTACCAATGCCCTAGTACGCATCATCGATGAAAGGAAGACCAATGTATCGAGAGATCGTTCCCCATTTCATGTCAAGAATAGATCCTACATTACCCTTGTTCTGACATACGGATCGGGACATAGAGTCTTGAGTTTGGAGAGTAGAATTATTTTAAGGGGGGGTAGAACGTTATGGTCCCACTCTAGTTAGTTCGGTTTATACATCCACTTGATTAGAGTGGCGCAGCGAAAGCGTGGTGGACCCCTACCCCACTGGCCCAGGATCGAAGGAAGTTGATCTAGGTTGTGCGTAAGGATAAGTCCTGAATCTTCCTTAGAATGTCAACAATGAAGTACTGGAATAACATCAATTAAGGTTTAAGTGTTAAACCAATTCGTAACAATAGGTATGAGTTGAAGTATAATAGCCGAGGTCAGTGTATCCACAAATTTACTCGTTAAATACGAACATAATAGAAGCCTTGGCCAACTCTATACGATTAGAAATCCTTTTAGGATGATCTATTAAGGTGCTTATTAACCCCTACCTTGGACATAGTTTCAGACAAGGACTCTCCTAGACCAAGACCCAAAGAGCAACCTTATAAATAAGAAATTGGAACCTTTTAGTGATGGCCATTCCCTAAGCTTTTAGAGTGATTGGACTACGGAGTTATTGAAATGTACAAATGCGAAACATTCGCGGCTTGACCCAATTCTCAATCCTGGGAGACTACCAATGGACTCACTGCTAAGCCGAGCAGAAGACCCGAATCCACCAGGGTTAGGAAGGGATACAATGAGCCTTCTACCCTGGCTAGGTAGATAATCAATGTATCGGAATCAAGCCCACTACAACCGTCTATCCGTATTGATCGACCATTGAAAGTGAATATCTTACTTTATATAGTTGGGAACTATCATCAAGACTCCAAATAGATAAAAATAAATAAATTGTAGTAAATCATCGGGGTATAAGAACTGGATAAAGACATAATTTTTAATGGGGGTAGACTAACATGTGTCAGACTAACATAAATAGTACACATCCTACCATACATAGAAATGTGAAATCAATAAGACCTAGGCAAATGAAATAATCAAATCTTTACGTACTCCCCTTAGGCAATTTTGGGGACAAAATTTTATTTTAAGGGGGGTAGATTGTAACATCTTAAATTTTTCTCAACTTGGCAATGGATGTCCTTAGACATAGAACTACCCTAGGACCTTATTCTATTGTAATTAGGGCGTAATTTAGTTAAGTATTAATAGCTTGGATCGCTTCCTATACAAACTACAAAGGCCGGAGTACCACCTCGAGCAGAAATCTCTTAGAATCAAATCCTTTAGAAATTAGGTGAGTATTAACTAGTGATAAACTAGATTACCTATGAAATTAGCACCAACCACTTTAAATAGGATCTGTAAGATCTAAAACCTATAGAATTGTTAACGCTATGTTATCCTAAAATCTAGGATCAATCTCTATTCCTGTTTACTCTCGGGAGCACTTTGAAACTCCGTATCGGACCTTGACCGCATGTCGAAAGTCTGATAGCGATGAACTTAGACAATTATGACCGCTTAGTTGGACTTGACTATCTCCTCAAAAATTAAGGCCAAACGATGTCCTGAGACCATTTCCTTGAGTCCAGAGTGAAGAGAGTGAGAAAATGAAGATTTTTAAAAAATTAAATATAATTTTAAGTAATCTGAAATGTGTCGCTGCACGATGTTTCTAAGCATTATGACCATTAGATTTCAATTCAAATTCACCATCGGATCAGGATAGGTGGCCTATACATGTCATAGCACTTGTGGCTCTGATCGACTTTTGGTGACCGCTGAACTGAAACTGGTCCGCCACGGTTGATCTGAAAACTCGACTGGACTAAAAACTTAGCTTGACCTAGATTCGATATTAGAGAGCTTAAGTCCGACCACATTTAGTAACATGACCTCCAGAAGTGCTCCGTTGGATCAGAACAAGCCCGATTTGGTTATAACCTAAGTATATCATGGCATGGGGTCTATTTTCATGAGTTCTGGACCTATATAAGGACCTTAAACCCTCTCTTATTCCTCCCATACGAATTTGAGAAAAACTAGGAGAGAGAAGAGAGAAAAGAGATAAAATGTGAGAGTAGTGGGAGAATCTTCCTGCTATCCTATCTTGCGATCCTGCGTGCCTAACCATCCCGATCTAATCGCTTTTTCGATGATTCCAGCTTCATTCCTAAGTAAGGAAACCTAATTCTAATCTGTTTTAGGGTTTCGATAGTTGCAAGTAGCGAAATAGCTGACTTACCTAGTGTATAGGTCGTCATATCAACGTTGACGAAGACTTAGAGATTCCATCGACTTCTTTACGCTTATGCGGCATAAGGTGCAGACTTTAGACGTTTAAGTTATCATTTTTCAAAGCTTTCAATGTCGGATAATGATAGATTCCTGACGTGGATGCTATTTCACATGTAGAACATGCTATCCGTTTTCCGTTTCGGTTAAATACGAAGAATATAAAATTTTATGTATTCTTTGTATTCGTAGAAAATACCGTATACGTACAAAATATGAAAGTGTATTTGCCATGATTAACTGCCGTCTATGTATACTAGATGTATGTGTAACAAATCCTGGGCTAAAGGTTTAGCCCAAATACATGATATACCAACATACGATATGTATTTAGTATGTGTAGCCTAAGTACTTGTGAAAATGACTGAATGAGTATAGACTTTGTATTCGTGCTTACCATGACAAACTGTCGTGGATATATGATTGTTGTATGGGTGACAACCCTTTGACAAAAGGATTTACCCTAATACGTATGCAAATTAACACACAATATGTATGATGTAATGTGTAGGTTAAGTGTTTGTAAAAGTGTCTGAATGAGTTAGTAGTTAGCAAGATGTACCTGTATGCGGGTTGAGATATGATTCTCAACCACATCAATGATGTGTATGATTTTCTCCATGCATGACTTATTTTAATGTCTGCTTGATCATGAATTGAATGTGTGTGAATTCATGTTTACAATGCACTTCAGAACATGTTCATATGATTGAATGATTTATAATCTTGATCCATTACTACTTTGACTATCTCATTGGACATCATGTTGTAATTGAATGTGTTTGGAGCTATTGAATAGTCCAGACAATTGGTAATCGGACTTGAGTTCGTGGCTGAGTTGGATTTGCCACGCAGAACGTGTTTGACGAACCCGAGCCGTGCGTTGCTTGTCGACAGTGGTTAGGCCACACGAGGTGCTTATGCACTTCATGTCGATCAACTCAACGGACGCTCGTACTAGTCGAACTCGTCAAGTAACCCAATTAGCCTGATTTATGTTAACCATGTATCGACGCTTCTGCTTGAACCTAAGGTACCAAACTTACCAGTGCAACCCCGTTAACCCTGATACCTTGATCCGCTAAGACTCATGAGCCGAGCATGATGGTATGGGACACTGTGATCGAGCTGTTGGCCTACGCTGGGGCCACGAGCCTCTCCATAATGACTAGTGAGTAACCCAGACTCGTGAGCTGAATATGGTGGTATGGGTCACTTTATTCGAGCTGTCGGCCTACACTGATAAGGTGATGGGGGAGTGGTGCAACGAGTGCGTGTAACAGCCTTGACAACCCTTTGTAGTGACCTCAAGCATACTCTGAATCTGCGGTGAGGCGACGAGCCTTCCCGTAGTAAACAGAGTATAAACTAGGCTTGTATTGATAAGGTGATGGGGGAGCGGTGCAACGAGTGTGTGGAACAGCCTTGGCAGCCCTTTACAACGACCTAGAACCGCATCATCGTATGAGATTATCTAGGACTGACGACCCTAAAATGGATCCTTATTTGGGAATGATATAAGGGAGGTACCTTAGTTTTCCAATACTGCTGTATGAAAAGGACTAATAACAACTCAGTAATCATGTTCATATCGCACTGCATGTGCCTGGAAGATGTGGAGCACTGAGGGACGAAAGTATGCCGCGAACGTAAGATGGTGTCGCATGAGGGAGTATGTTGGCGAGGGCATGCATCATTATTGCATCTCATCCTTACATTAATTATAGTATTTAAGAGTGTTTGATTGTAATACTTTATTATTACTGCTTGACTGAATTGATAACATGTTAATCTTTACTTTGTTGTTCCACTGAGTTAGCTACTCACTCCCACGTTATGGGATGGTGTTGTACACACCAACCAGACCCTGTCTTAGTTTCAGGTGAGGGCGATGCTTGTGAAGCAGAGCCGAATTTTGGTTTTTGATGGTGAGTTCTCCTACATGTAACTCTCTGGCGGGTCAATTTGACTTGGAGTTGCACCGACGGGGCTTCGATATTTGGGATAGAAGACATTACATTTTTCTCATTTTGTGCATTTGGTAATCAAACTTGTAATTGTTAACCTAGTGTGTTAACCTAGTGACATTCACACTCTGAGGGCTTACTATCACTCTTATCTAGTTTAAATACTTATCATAGTCCTCCGCTTGCATAATTTAAATGCTTTTGAAGTATGATATGTTGTTTTTGGTATAATCCTATTCATGTTTAATACCCTTCTACAGACAACATTCATTCATCATTATTTATGTTGCATAAGTGATGTTTTGGAACTCGGGAGTTAGGTTTCTACTCGACCCCCGATTTTCAGGATGTTACATTTTCACACATAAAACACACAACAAGGAAACAAGACAACATACAATAGGGAAAGCTTACTCTTTAAGCACTTGCAAATACTTGCAAGACTTGAGAGTAAGAGTGATAGTAGAATAAATAAAATAGAGCATAGAGTAAGAATAGAGTGTGAGTAGAGAAAAGAGTGAGAGTGTGCCCCATTCATCCAAGCCTTTCAACCCAGCTTACAAAGTATTTAAGCCATCTCTATAGTTTAAGATCGATGAAGTAGGGTCAGGATCCAAGATCTACGATCATCTCCTCTTAGGAGTGTCTTTGCTCTCATTTTCTCATCCCACATCTTCATGTGCATAAGCGGCCATCCGGATGTCCATTTTATTTTAGATATTTACATTTGCATACCTCTCCTCTCATACACCTTCTTGTTTATAGCTTAAGTACTTTTGATTATACTCTCTCCACATTGCTGAACTCTCAGATCCTGGTGTGTCAGAAATCAAGTGTTACTTAAATGTTCCTTTTTATTTTACTTATCGATGCATTGTATTTATCCTTTTCTCCTTTTTCAACTACCATCTCTTTGAGTCCTACTTAGGTAAGACAGTACGATTTCATTAGTGTTAGTTTGGGCGAGTAGTGGTTTACTAGTCGATTCTTGACATTATCAACAACTGACTAGTTTATTAGTTTAAGGCTACTAAGAACCCTAATAATCTTTAAAGTCTCAAATCCTTTAAAGTAGAGATTGCACATAAGTATGTACCTAACTTATTCTTTTTCCATCACTGCGGTCCTTACCTAGATTTTCCAATCCTAGACCTTGTCCAGGAGTAATCTTAGTTGGGGACTCCCTGATTTTACAACCTAAGATGATTCTATAGGTCTAGGCCTTTATCGACTAATGGTGAATCCAAGTCATTCAAATATACCATTTTGAGTCCGTACCATACCCATCTAGAATTGAATCACAACATAAGGCATATTTTTGGGTGTGCACGCCTTCTCGCAGGACGATGTCAACACTCTATTAGAATGTGATGATTGAGACTTGGGTATTAAGTTGCACACATGGCATACATCATCTTAGGTACAAATCGTGGGACGTGATGCAGATGGGTCGTCAACCATCCCAAAATTAAATTAATTAAAAAACTTCTTACCTCATATTGATCCATACTTATTAAAATGTGCATGTTGAATTAGGACCAGTGGCTCATTTTCCTTTCAGTCGTCCATTAAAAGTTAACTAATCAATTATGGTTTTGGGTTGATGGACCCTACTGATATGGTCAACGTGGTGTAACATGCACGATACATGATAAACAAATAGATGATTGGATAATATTTAAGATCATTGTGTAAAATCATTGACCCATTCATCGATGGGCCATAAAAAAAAAAGACCGACGAATTATTGTTTGTACACATATGGTCCAAAACGGTGAGTGCACATTGGCTCATTTTTACCCTTTTAACAGTTCATGTGAAGACCACTTTCTACAATGGTTAGGATTCCTTGATTATCAAAAGATTTAGCTCTAACACATCCAATAATACTGATTGTTCAATGAATAGCCTATCTAAAAGAAATAAGTGCAAGATGCATGGTTATAATGATGCCCCACAATAAAAATGCACACCGAGTGTGGGAGTGTGCTAACCCACTTGCAAGGGGCTCTTTCCCCCTTGAGCGTGTGCGCTCATTTAAGTTGCTGATGGGGTGGTATTAATTCTTGAATAGTTGAATGTTTGTTTTGGAGTCGCCATTAGCCAAAATTAGCTTAAGATATATGGCTAGCTAAAAACCATAAAATTTCTCACATAATGAAAGATCTAAAGATCCTTCGATCTGGATGACTCCTGTGGTTAGTCTGTGGTTGGATATCCTAAGTAAGGGCCTCAATGACTGAAAAAGAAGGGGTTAGGCACCATTTTCTATCCACACTAAGTGTGATTTCTAGTTTATGATATTATTATTATTATTATTATTATTTTAATTTTAAAAAGTTTTAGAGGTAACTACATCTAGGGTCCGAGTGGACAAATGCTGGAGAAAAAGTAAAAGGAAAATCGGAGGAGATGAGAGTATGGTGCTGATGTGCTATGTGTGGGATATTGGTATATACTTATGGAAATGTGAGAATAAAAAGAGGGAAGTTAATCACTCTTATTTGAAAAGAGCTAGATGTGTGTCCTTGATTGTAACTCTACTTCGATGACTAATCAATGCTTCGAAAACTAGCGGCCGTTTAGCGTGGAGACAATCTGTAACGCCCTGAAATTCGGGGGTTGAGCAGAAGCTCAGCTCCTGAGTTCCAATGCATCACTTATGCAACTTAGATAATGATGATTGAATGTTATTCATATTAGTGCATTAAACATGAGTGAGATTATACCAAAACAGTAATTCATACTCCAGATCAGTTTATATAACACAAGCGGAAGACTGAAAGATGTATATAAACGAATATGAATCTAAAAGATCACTGTCGATCGCCAGAATATGAATACATCACTGAGTCACCATATACATGTAATAGCTCAAAAGAAAAATGTCAAAAGAATAGTCCGACTACAATGATAAGCCCTGTAGCCCCGTCAATCAGAACAGCCTAAGCGAAACCATCAGAGAACTGTATATATGAGAACTCGTCCTGATCGTCGTAGTAATCAGGCTCCACCTCCTGAGTCGCATCGTCATCTGCAACTAAGACAGAGTCTGGTGGGTGTTCAAAACACCGTCCCAGAACGTGGGAGTGAGTGATCAACTTAGTGGAATCATAGAGTAAAGATTAACATGTTATCAATTCAGTCAAGCAGTAATGATAAAGCAAACATATCAAACATTCCTAATTACTCTTGTTAATACAAGGATAAAATGCTTTCATGATGCATACCCTCGCCTGCACTCCCTCGTGCGACACCATCTTACGTTCGCGGCATGCTTTCTTCCCTCTGTGTTCTTCAACCCGGGGCACATGCAGTGCGATGTTATGAATATGATTACCAAGTTATTATTAGTCCTTTTTCATATAGCAGGATTGAGAACCTAAGGCACCTCCCTTATATCATTACCCAAACGATGATCCATTATAGGGTCGTCAGTCCTATACAATCTCATACGATATTACAGTTCTAGATCACTGTAAAGGGCTCTTCACCAATCAAAACAGGTCTAGTTATATCCTTTAGACTACAATAAGGCTCGTCGCCCCAATGCAGTTTCACGATATACTCGAGGTCACTACAAATGGCTCGTCACCAATCAATGTTGGCCGACAGCTCGAATATAGTGTCCATACCACCATAATCGGCTCACGAGTCTAGGTTGCTCACTGGTCACTACGGGGAGGCTCGTCACCCCAGCGTAGGCCAACAGCTCGACTACGGTGTCCCATACCACCATATCCGACTCATAAGTCTTAGCAGATCGAGGTACCAAGGTTAGCGGGATTACACTGGTAAGTTTGGTACCCTAGATTCAAATAAGAGCATCCATACATGGTGAACATACATCGGGTCAATCGGGTTACTTGATGAGCTCGACTAGCACGAGCGCACGTTGAGATGATCGACATGAAGTGTGTAAACACTCCGTATGGCCAAACCACTATCGATAACTCTAGTACGACTCGGGTTCGTCAAACACGCCCTACGTCGCTAATCAATCTCAGCCACGAATTCAAGCTTGTTACCGAATTCCTGGACCATAACATAGCTCCAATCACGTACAATTTCAATAATAGACATTTAATTCAAATTCCACATTCATATGAGCACAGTATGAAATATAACTTAAACATGAATACAGTACATGGAGGAAATCATACATACAATTAGCATGAATAGAATAGGCTAAATATAACATGGAGAAAATCATACACACAAGTAAGGTGATTGAGATTCATATCTCAATACCCTTAAAAATCATACTTTACCTATTTCTAACCCATTCAGGTATTTACACAAACACTTAGACTACACTATTCAACATACATCACGTATGTTAACATATTGCATATTTAGGCAAATCCTTTTACTAAGGAGTTGTCGCATACATAACAAACATGTACTAACAATGATTTATCATAGCAATCACAGATCCAAAATTTATACGTATACAGGTATTTCAACACATACATAGAATACACTACAGTATACATATTTCATACGTATTCGTAACGTGAAACAAACAACACGTTTAACATGTGAAATAACATCCACGTCAGTAATAAATCATTATATGACATTGAAAGCTTTGAAAACCATAACCTATACGTTTATAATCCACACCTTACGTCGATAAACGCGTAACGAATTCATTTTGTTCACTCACGCTTCGTCTACGGCCCAATGACAACCTATTATATGAAATAGGTTAGCTATTACATCACTTTAACGAGTTGAAACCCTAGAATTGATTAGGGTTAGGTTTTCTTACCCAATCGTGTATTTGAAATCACCGGAATAACGATCCGTTAGCGATAAATAAGCACGTGGAGTAACGGGAATTGAATCCTAGGAGTAGCTCCCACTTCTCTCTCACTTTCTCCCTCTTTACTCTCTCCTCTTTCTTAGGGTTGTAGGAAATTCGTATGGTGAGAGAGGGTGAGGGTTTCAAGCCCTTATATAGGCTCTAAACTGATGGGAATTGCCCCAGGCCCAAGGTTTACTTAGGTTATATCCAAATCGGCCTTGTTCCGATCCAACAGAGCAGTTCTGGAGGTCCTTTTGCTGAATGCGGTCGGACTTAAGCTCACAGTTATTAGATCTTGAGTACATTAAGTTTTCAGTCTGATCGGATTTTCAGATCGACCGTGGCCGACCAGTTTCAGTTCAGCGGTCACCGAAACTCGATCAGGGCCACAAGTACTTTGACATGTATAGGCCATCATCCCTGATCTGAGGGTGAATTTGGGTCAGATTCTGACGGTCAGAATGCTTATAAAAGACGCACAAGCGACATGACTCAGATTACTTAAATTCATATTTAATTTCTTAAAAATCTTCACTTTATCACACTATTCACTTCAGACTCAAGGAAACAGTCTCAGGATATCATTTGGACTCAATTTTTGAGGTGATTGTCAAGTCCAACTAGGCGGTCATAATCGTCTAAGTTCATTGCTATTGGACTTTCGACGTGCAGTCCGGCTCTGATACAAAGTTTCAGAGTGTTCCCGAGAGCAACTGGGTTTAGAGTTGGATCCTAAATTTTAGGGTAATGTAGCGTTAACGATTCTACAGATTTTGAGTCTTGCAGATCATATTTAAAGTGATTAGTACTAATTTCATAAGTAATCTAGGTTAGCACTTAATTAATTCTCTTCTAGTTTCTAAAGGATTCAGTCCTGAGGGATTTCTGCCTGAGTTGGTACTGGGGTCTTTGTACGGATTTTTCTGAGTCGTTACACAATCATTTAAAGAAACAAAACTCTCTTAAGACCTTAACACTCTCTTAAACCCTTGCAAGAACATCATTATGAACGTGTGATTATGATGGGGACATCACGCGCAGACGCACGCCCCCTGCGCACGTACTCGAGGAGGGTCCCATCATCGATCTGGATCAATGACAACATCCAGGGAGGACCTCCTAGTTAGAGGACTGCATTTTGGTTCGTTGTAGTGGACCCGATAGCCATGTAAAGCCCACCATGGATTCTCATGATTGTGGCCCACTATTTTAATTAATTTCGTATTTTAGGTTTTGAAATGGCCAAGCTATATGTCCTAGAGGGGGGGAGGGGAGGGTGAATAGGACTATGCCAAATTAAAATTAAATACAGCGGAATAGAATAAAGAAATAGCCTAACAATAATAAATTAATTCACAATGCTAAAATTAAATCAATCTTAATAACCAAGCACTGAGAGGTTGATACAAATTCAGTTCTAAGGACAACCTTACACCATAATAAACAAGGGCTTATGGTAGGACAACCTTATTTCTAGAATGTCTTTTGAATCAAGAACTCAATCTGAAAATAAATAGCAAGAAATAAATTGTAACCTTAAGAATTGATTATTCTAAGGACAACCATGCACCATAAAAATGGCAGGGCAACCTTACTAGAATAATTTCAGAAATTGATGCTCAGATTGATAAAGGAATAGCAAGAGATAAATTTCTGAAATAAAGCTCTAAATTATTACAACATTCCCACACTTACTTGAAATGTAAATCGTTATAACATTCACATCCACATGTACAATCCACCAAACTGAATGATGAAAGATAAGGAATTAAGCAAGCATTCAATCCACAAGACAAAGAGTTATAGTGGTTCGCTTGTGTGTACACTAACTATTTTACAACAGCCACACAGAATGCTACTCCACTCCTAATATCCTCACACAGGGATATTAGCATTCACTATCAAAATAGGTTTCACAGGTTCACTTAAAACCTTCACAATTGTGTCTTTTTACACTTGGGCTTACACAATCCAAAAACCCACACTATTCTGAGTTTTCTGGCTCTCCTCAGATAACCAACAAATGAAATTTTTCTGGCGAATCCCAAAAAAAAATCAAAAGAATGGATATTTTATAGAATTGTAAAATACCTGGATTTCTCCTCTTGTAGCAGCCCGGAAGAACTAATTGGAGTAGAAGTTTGAATATGAGAGTTTAATGTCCAATACTCACTTTATAATGGTTCTAAGTTCTAATTGATTTTAAATTAAATCAGATTGGGCTAGCTCTATTTGATTTTAATTCCAAGAAGAAGGAAAACAATATTTCCTCTTTTTAAATCAGATTGAAATATCGAATCAAATCAAATAGTAAAAAGTTAACAAAAGAAAATAGAATTATGCACAATATAGCTTAAGAATAAACATAAATTTATCTCAGAGTGGAGCTTCGAATTCACTTAATTTTTGATGAAAAATTCTAAAATTTGTGTGCTATTTATAGCTGTAGAAATTCATCTTCGACTGGTCCTAGGGTCACCACGACTGGTCGAAGAAGAAACAAAATTTTAAATTTTCGGGCGTGATCGGATAAAGCCGTTACACGACCGGTCGTAGGATTTCCATGACTGGTCAAAAACAGTCCACGACTGGTCGAGACCCACACACGATTGATCGTGTGACCCTTGAGTTAGTCGTACGAGTTTGAGTCGTAGTTGTACGACTGGTCGAAGGTCTAGCCGAGACCATCCCACGACCGGTCGAGCAGACTCCAGGACTGGTCGTAGCCGAACAGAAAAAATCTGATAATTTGTAACAAAACTTCGATTGGTCTTGGAATATCTTGGACTGATCGAACCAGTGCTTGGACTAGTCGAACAGGGTCCAGGAATAGTCTTAGAACATACCAAAATCACTTGAAAAAGATATATGAATTATGTATCCAAAGTGACCTACTCTAAAGGTCAACCTAAGGTCTATCAAACCTCAATAAGTATGGATATTGAACCTTCATTTGCTTAGACGTTGAACTTTACGAAGCTTGAGTTTTTCTTGATGTAGCTTGAACACTTCACAAGCTTTGAAGTCAAATGTCAATTTGAGTTGCGCTCAGTTCCATAACTATGCTTGAGTCTTGATCTTGAATATATGTGAACTTTGAGTCTTGAACTTGAATACGAGCTAGAGTCTTCACCTTGACTCTTTTTTAATATCGTCAATACTGTAGCTTGAACTAGCTTGAGGAGTTCATCTTCTTGTCTCGAAGTGTTGACGTGGTGCCTCGAACATATTTAACAAGATACAAACACAAGACATATATAGAGGTTTTGACACACAAAATTTGACAACCAAAGAGGATTCAATCATAGCACTTACAGGTTTTACTTATTATTGTTATTAAGAGTATCATGGACGGTTTAGATTACTTTGATTAGTTGTTATTTTTATTACTTCATCGCCAAGTAATAGGTTACGCACATGGCACGAGTTTTGGGGTATATGGTTTTATTATAAATAGGCACCCCTTTTAGTCTTTTTAATTCATTGAAGATTAATAAAATTTTTTACATTTTTTCTACTTTGAGTTTTTGAGTTGTGAAAATTCAATTGGGCATGAAACCCTCCCTTCCTCGAAGGGCTGACTACCATGGTGCGATGCCACACCTATCCCGATTCATCCCTATCTTCTACCATTCAAACTTCTCTTCTCCTACAATCATCTACGCTTCAAATCCGTCATCTATTACAGCAATTTTTCTCTATACAATAGAATTTCAGAATCTTTCCCTGCAAGAGGGCTGAAACTTTAGTGGAGCACCACGCACAGATAGTATATCGGATAGATCCAAAAATCGGAGGGTTTAGAGTCCACCCCTGCCCAACCATATTGAAGGAGTCGATTTCTAGGTTCAGGCCCCCCACGGATGTGCGGCTAGGCCCCTGTGCGCTTGCGTCAAGTTTGGCCTGCTGTCCGCAGGCGTGGACTGTCGCCAAGTTCAGTTTTCCACCTCTTTCATCCCTCTTGTACTTACTTTCCATAACTCTAACCCTAGATTGCATTATTTTAAATTTGTTTGCTCCCTTTTTCTAATCCTAGGGTTCTCTGAACTGAAACCTATGAATCCCTTGGATTAGGGACATATAGCTGTGCATGTGTGGATGAATTTACTTCCCTTTGAGTATCGTTTGGTCCATAATTTTTATTAATTCATCCCTAACATGTATAGGTCTGGACCTGCATAGATTCCTCTTGATTGAATGTTTGAACTTTTGTTTCGAATATGAAATTTATGTAATCGTTTTTGAACTAATGTGATCTTAAGCCTGAAAATCTTGCACATCATATTTGAATTTCATGTCTTGCATCAAATTTGATATCAGCGCTTAGGTTTGTTATAGGGGAAAGCATTACATGTTTAGAGTTTAGTTTATTTATATCCATTATGCATTAAGTTTTGTCATATAGAGTTGTCTAGAGGTCCATAATTTCTGATATAAGCTACTAAATTTTTTGCTATCAGAAAATTCGCATCTCTTTCCTGAATTTTCTGTTGACAAATTTTTGGACATATAGGTTGCTGAAAATTGAGTAGTATTGTGTTATTTTCTCCATATAGAGTCCTATAGGAGCATTTAGTCATATCTGGGAGCATATAGTTGTAGTAGAAGGTCCTTAGATTGAGTTAGTATTTATATGCCCACACATACGGGTCGTGGTTTTGACTTGCACCCTACACTAAACATGGAGCAATTACAAGAGTCAATGAACAAGCTGAACAATCAGTTTGAGTCTTTAGGTAAGCACTTGGAACAACGTATGGACCAACGCTTTGAGTAGTTTAATGTGCGCGTTACCCAACTACAGACCTCCATCGGGGCAAACCCCACCATTGGGGAAGATGGCCAATCTCAGGCAAGTGATCAGGACGTTAGACCAAGGAATGAAGGTGGCCAAGGAATTTGTCATGGGTGCGCACCCGTGCAACCACCCCGTGAGGGACATTATGAACAATATGACTTAGATTCGCAACTCTTCAAGGGAGTTAAAGTAGATGCCCCTACGTTTGATGGCCACTTGGACCTTAAAGCCTTTTTAGACACTATTTTGAGTGGTATGACATGTCAGATACTCGTCGAGTCCGATTCACCAAGATGAAGCTTGTGGGCCAAGCAAAGAGATTTTGGACTTCTGTAGAGTGAAAGAAAGAAAGATTGAGGGAGCTCCTAATAGTCCATTGGGGAGAAATGAAAGAAATACTTAAGCAGAAGTACCTCCCTTTCTCTTATCGCGTTCAGTTAATTGAGGAATGGTAGTTTCTTCGACAAGGTACCATGAGTGTGGTGGAATACATTGAGAATTTTGAAGAGTATTTGACCAGGTGTGAAGTTAATGAGGATCCCGTATCACCCTTGCTCAATTTAAAACGGGCCTCCGTGCTGACATTAGGAGAGAATTTCTTACCAAAGACATAGATACTATTGAACAGTTATATCAAGTAGTGTTAGAGATTGAGCAATACCTCAAAGCATCTGTGGGAAGGCAATTTGAGTTTTGCAATTCTGGTGCTAAGGCCAACCCTTCTGGGGCTAAGCCTAACGCTAGATACCAAAGCAAACCTTCCAATAATTTTCAGCTCAGGCCCAAGGATGATAAGGGTAAAGAAGTTATTGCGTCTAGCTCACGTAAGAGTGGAGCAACTAGGTGTTTTAGGTGTCAAGGGTTTGGTCATTTTGCCCACTAGTGCGGCATGAGAGAGGGCACCAAGATGCTCCTTATTGATGGACAAATAGAAGTAGTGCCCCTAGAGAGTGACGACGAATAAAAAGAATATAAGCCAGTAGAAACTCCTAGTGATGATGAAGAGGAAGTGCAAGAGTCTGCGACCCTCGCAGTTGTACGATGAGCCCTTACCCAAGCTAAGAACATTAACGATTGACGTCGCAACACGATCTTCTATACTTATGCAAAATGTAGGGAAAATAGTTGTAAGATGATCGTGGATAGTGGTAGTTGTGCCAACGTGGCATCAACTAGTACTGTGAGCCATTTGGGCTTAAAGCTTGAAGTCTATCCTCAACCCTATAGAGTGTCCTGGATTGATGAAACTTCCATTCTAGTCTCGTACCGTTGTCTTGTTCCTATTTGGTTTGGATCTTATAAAGACACACTTTGGTGTGATGTTGTTCCGATGGATGTGGGTCATATCATTCTAAGTAGACCGTGGCTCTATGATAGGGATATCACCATATTTGGCCATTCGAATGTATGTATATTTTGGTTTGAGGGTAAAAAAGTCAAGCTAAATCCACTTCCACCTAAGAACACCGCTGGAAAGGAGTCCACCACATAGAGTCGCGTGAGCGACTCAAAAGAATTGAAGGAGTCGAAGTCCAAGTTCAAGTCTCTCCATATTCTAAATGTCAATGACTTTGAGTGAGAAATCGAGGTGGACTCGATGGTATATTCCCTTTTGACTAGGAAAAGTGTGTTAGAGGCTAGTGTAGAGTTACCCACTGAGGCCATTCAGGTAGTGCATGAGTTTCATGATGTCTTTCCTAATGATCTACCAAATAAGCTTCCCCCTATGAGGGATATACAACATGCCATTGATTTAGTCCCCGGGACGACTCTACCAAACCTTCCTCATTACAGAATGAACCCAAAGGAGCATACAGAGTTGAAGAGACAGATTGATGAGCTCCTAGAAAAGGGTTTCATTCGAGAAGGCATGAGCTTGTGTGTCATGCCCGCCCTTCTCACACATAAGAAGGATGACACATGGAGGATATCTGTTGATAGTAGGGTCATCAACAAAATCACAGTCAAGTATCTGTTTCTCATACCGCGTCTTGATGACATGTTGGATATGATGGCCGATGCTACTATCTTCTCAAAAATTGACCTCAAAAGTGGTTATCACCAAATCTGTGTATGCCCTAGTGATGAGTGGAAGACGACCTTCAAGACGTAGGATAAGTGATACGAGTGGCTAGTTATGGCTTTTGGGTTAATTAATGCCTCAAACACTTTCATGCGTGTGATGACCCAAGTGTTGAGGCCCTTCAAAGGGAAGTGCCTGTTTGTATACTTTGATGATATCTTGATTTATAGCATGACCAAGGAACAATACTTCAACCATTTGAGGCAGGTTTGTGGGATCCTTAGAGCCAATAAATTGTACGCCAACCTTAAGAAGTGTTCGTTTCTGTCTACTAGTGTTATCTTCTTAGGTTTTATTGTGTTTGTTAAGGGCGTATAGGCGGATCTCGAGAAGGTCAAGGCCATCTTCAATTGGCCTGAACCCCACAATATTCATGAGGTGCACAACTTTCACGGCTTAGTCACCTTCCATAAGTGGTTCATTCGAAGTTTCAGCTCCATTATGGCTCCCATCACGGATTGCATAAAAAGGGAAGAGTTTCAATGGATAAAGGCGGCCTCGAAGGCCTTCAAGGAGATAAAGGTTAAGATGACTGAAGATCCAGTCATGTGACTTCCAGATTTTTCGAAAGCTTTTGAAGTCGCATGTGATGCATTAGGAGTCGACATATGAGTACTTAGTCAGAAAGGGCACCTTGTTACCTTTTTTAGTGAAAAACTGAATGAGGTGAAACAAAAATATTCCACCTATGACAAAGAGTTCTATGCGGTAGTGTAATCACTGCGCCATTGGCATCATTACCTATTGCCACAAGAATTTGTCTTATTCTTAGATCACAAAGCCTTGAGATATTTAAACTCTCAAAAGAAATTAAACCCTAGGCATGCCAAGTGTGTTCAATTCCTTTAAGAATACACTTTTATGCTTAAGCACAAGGCCGATGTAGAGAATAACCTGTTGACGCGTTGAGTCGTCTAGTCGCGTTACTCAATTCCATGAATGTCGAAGTCATAGGCCTCGAGCGCATCAAAGAAGATTATTATGAGTGTCTAAATTTTAGAGTTGTGTATGCATCGTTGTTAGAGAGTCTGTCAGGAGCTAGCAGTGAGTACTTAATTTTAGACGGATATTTGTTTAGGAGTGACCGCTTGTGCATACCACGCACCTCCTTCTGTGATTTTCTTATCTGGGAGTTACATTCAGGAGGGGTCGTGGGTCATTTCATTTGAGACAAAACTATTACCCTAGTGGAGGATAGGTTTCATTGGCCAAGCCTCAAGCGAGACGTGGCTAAAATTATAGGGTAATATTGTACTTGTCAACTGGTAAAGTAAAAGAAACAAAATACAGGATTATACACACCGTTACCAGTTTCATTAATCCCTTGGCAGGACATCAGTATGAACTTTATGCTTGGACTCCCTAAGGCTATTTGGAAACACGATTTCATATTTATTGTCATGGACCATTTTTCTAAAATGGCCCACTTCATTCCTTGTTCTAAGACCTCCGACGCATCTCATGTTGCCAAGCTATTCTTTAGTGAGGTTGTCAAACTGCATGGGTTACCAAAAACCATAGTGTTTAATCGTAACGTGCGATTCATGAGTTACTTTTGAAAAACACAATGGCACATGATAAATACTAGGCTCCAATTTTCTTCTACCTACCACCCTCAGACCGATGGTTAGACTGAGGTGGTCAATAGGAGCCTAGGGATTTTTCTCAGGTGTTTAGTGGGGGAGCACACTAGGACATGAGACACCGTACTACCTATAGCGAGTTTGCGTTCAATAGTTCTGTCAATAGGTCCGCAGGTATAAGTCCTTTTAAAGTTGTTACTGGTTATAAGCCTAGGAAGCCTATTGATCTTGTACCTATGTCACTGTCCCATATGCCATTAAAGTCTGTAGATTCCTTTGTACATCACATTCATTCATTATATCATGAAATAAGGTGAAAGATCACTACTAGTGATGAACATTATAAATTTTCTACAGACTAGTATAAACGTTTCAAGGAATTTAATGTAGGGGACTCTGTGATGGTGTGCATTAAGCTCGAGCGGTATCCTTAGGGGGTTGTTTGTAAATTACACGCACGTAGCGCTGGACCCTTCAAAATTATAAAATTAAACGGTCTCAATGCGTATATGGTAGATCTTCCACCTTTCATAAAAATTAGTTCCACATTTAATGTGGAGGATCTAGTTACTTTTCAGGGAACCCCTGATACTTTGTCCGGTCCTTCACTCACCCATCCTGATTCTCCAGATATGTCCCTTGATCCATGGCCTTTTTTCGACCTTTCTTCGCAGCCTCTACCTCCCATACCTAACCTTTCCACACCCAGAGAGGAAATAGAGGATATTTTGGACCATCAGATACTATCAATGTCAGACGGCGTGTTTCAGAAGTACCTTGTTAAGTGGAAGTCATGCCCAGCTTCAAACAATAAGTGGTTCACTGAGGATGAGCTTCAAAGACTTGATCTTAACATCTTGGAGCGATTTAGGAGTTTTGTTTCGCTAGTAGCAAAATCTTCGCAGCCGGAGAGAGTTGATGGGGACATCATGCGCACATGCACGCCCCCCTAAGTATTTACGTAAGGAGGAAGGCCCTACTGTCACGCCCCAAACTCCGAAACCGGGCTCACAAAATTCTCGATTTTCGAATCCGGCGCCGACAGCCTCCGTAGAACCCCATTCTCGGCTCCTAGCTCCCATTCGCCAGGTTCCGATCCTGGGATGCTACGAGGAGGATTTTAAATACCAGTTTGTTTCGTAATAAGCATAACCAAAGGCATAACGGGAACTATGTCTGACCCACACTTCCTCAACATGGAGACGTGGAAGACGTTGTGGACGCCAGACAACTGTGATGGCAAGGCAAGCCGATAGGCCACGGCGCCAATGCGCCCAGTGATCTCGAAAGGTCCTATAAATCTCGGGGCAAGCTTGCCCTTCGCTCCAAATCGAACTACGCCCTTCATAGGCGAGACCTTGAGATACACATGGTCCCCTACATCAAACTCCAAGGGACGACGCCGACGATCAGCAGAACTCTTCTGTCGGCTCTGAGCTGTGCGCATCCTCTGCCTGATGATGTCGATAGCCTCTGAAGTCTCCTACACAAGCTCGGGACCTAGGAGACGGCGCTCTCCAACCTCGGTCCAACAACTCGGGGATCTACATGGTCTGCCATATAGTGCCTCAAAAGGAGCCATGCCGATGGTCGCCTGATAGCTGTTATTGTACGCAAACTCAGCCAATCGCAGATGCTCATCCCAGCTACCCCTGAAGTCAATCGCGCAGGCTCGAAGCATATCCTCAAGTATCTGATTGACCCTCTCGGTCTGGAAATCGGTCTGCGGATGGTACGCGGTGCTGAGCTGCAAATCAGTCCCCATCGCAAGCTGGAAGCTCCCCCAAAACTGAGACGTGAACCTCGAGTCTCGGTCAGAAACGATCGAGACTGGAACGCCATGCAGTCTCACAATCTCCTCGATAAACAGTCTCGCAAGCCGATCCATAGACCAAGTCGCACGCATCGCAAGAAAATGTGCCGACTTCGTCAGACGATCCACAACAACCCAAATAGCGTCATGACCGCGCTGAGTCCTCGGCAAACCCATAATGAAATCGGTCGACACGTGCTCCCACTTCCACATCGGGACACTCAACGGCTGCAATAGACCAGGAGGTCTCTGATGATCGGCTTTGACACGCTGGCACGTGTCACACTCGGCCACAAAACTGGCAATCTGGCGCTTCATCCCCGCCCAAAAATACTGTCGCCTCATGTCACGGTACATCTTCGTCGAGCTCGGGTGGATAGAAAATCGCGATCGATGTGCCTCGGTCATAAGATCTCTGCGTAACTCTGGAATATCCGGGACACATAATCGGCCTCTGAAGCGAAGTCCACCGTCTGTACCAATCTGCCAATCTGCCTGACCCTCAGATGCCGCCTCAGCCATATAACTCTGCAACGACTGATCAGCCTGCTGAGCCTTGATCACCCTAGCGACAAGAGAGGGTTGAATCGATAGGCTCGATAACTGTACTATGGAAGACTGCAGGCCGAACTCAAAGTCATACGCAGCAATATCCTCAAGCATCCGCCACTCCTGAATCATCATGTGCGCCACTAGGCCTCGTGGCTGACGGCTGAGGGCATCTGCCACCACGTTCGCCTTGCCCGGGTGGTACTGAAGGTCGAAATCATAGTCCTTCAGGAGCTCCATCCAGCGCCTCTGTCTCATATTCAACTCAGACTGCGAGAAGAGGTACTTCAAGCTCTTGTGATCAGAGAAGAGCTCGAACCTAATCCCGTAAAGGTAGTGCCTCCACACCTTCAGTGCGAAGACAACGGCAGCCAGCTCCAGATCATGTGTAGGGTAGTTCAGCTCATGGACCTTGAGCTGACGAGACGCGAAGGCCACTGGTCTCCCGTGCTGCATCAGGACAGCACCTAAACCGATGTGCGAGGCATCAGTGAATACAATGAAGCCGTCACTCCCAGATGGAAGAGTGAGGACAGGAGCGGACGTCAGACGGTCCTTCAACTCCGTAAATGCTCGCTCACAGGCGTCACTCCAAATAAACTCTGCGCCCTTCCGAGTCAACCTGGTCAGCGCGGCTGCAATACGAGAGAAGCCCTCAATGAAACGTCGGTAATAGCCCGCCAAGCCAAGGAAACTACGGATCTCTGTCGCAGTCGTGGGCTGGCCCCACTGACGCACTGCCTCGACCTTCGAGGGGTCCACTGCGACACCCTCCCTCGTCACCACGTGACCGAGGAACTTCACCTCCTCCTGCCAGAACTCGCACTTCTTCAGCTTCGCATACAGCTGGTGTGCGCGGAGGGTCTGTAGAGTAATCTCCAAGTGCTGCTCATGCTCCTCACGGGTCCTCGAGTAGATTAGAATGTCGTCGATGAAGACTACGACAAACTGATCCAGATATGGGCGAAAAACCTCGTTCATCAGCTGCATGAAGACCGCGGGTGCATTGGTCAGTCTGAAGGACATGACCTGAAACTCAAAATGACCGTAACGCGTCCTGAATGCCGTCTTCGGAATGTCCTCATCTCGGACCCGAATCTGATGATAACCGGAACGCAGGTCAATCTTCGAAAAGAACTGTGCACCCTGCAGCTAGTCGAACAAATCATCAATCCTAGGGAGCGGGTACTTGTTCTTGATCGTGACTTTGTTGAGCTCGCGATAGTCAACGCAGAGCCTCAACGAGCCATCCTTCTTCTTCACGAAGAGTACCGACGCTCCCCACGGCGAACTGCTCGGACGGATAAAGCCCAGCTCACGTAACTCGTCCAACTGCTTCTGCAGTTCCCGTAACTCCAACGGTGCCATACGATACGGGGCCTTCGAAATAGGCGCGGTACCAGGCATGAGGTCGATCTGAAACTCGGTGAGTCGACGAGGCGGTAATCCCGGAATCTCCTGGAACACATCAGGAAAATCGCATACTATCGGCAAATGGTCGATGTAAACGGCGACATGCTCCTCTTTGGCGCACGACATCAAACAAGACAACTGCTCTCCTCTGGCCTCTGCAACGAACTGGAACTGTGGCACGCCGGGTATACAAAACGTGACGGTCCTCGCGGCGCAGTCCAAAATGGCATAGTACTCGGCGAGCCAATCCATGCCCAAGATGACGTCGAACTCGGACATCGGCAAAACAAATAAATCAGCAGGAAGGAAGGTATCTCCAACTAGAACGGGGCATGACGAGCAAAATCGTTCTAACGCTGCAGTCCTCCCCAAGGGAGTAGATACTGATAGGCTCTCACCAGCAGACTCCAACGGTAAGCCAGCCGATCGACAGAAGCTCTCGGCCACAAAAGAATGCGATGCACCAGAATCAAACAATACACGTGCAATGCATGCAGAAACTGGTAATATACCCTCAACGACTCCTCCGGATGACTGCGGATCCTGCTGAGCCGCATAAAACCTAGCCTGAGCTAACTGGGGAGGTGCCTGTCTCCTCTGAACGTGCTGCTGCTGCTGCTGAGGTCGCTGAGGAGGTCGAAACTGCTGCCTCTGCTGCTGCGGCCTCTGAGGCTGGTGCTGATGCTGATGCTGCTGATGGTGTACGAAAAGCTAGGCGACCAGTGCGCCTCTGCTGCTGTGGTCGACCCTGCTGGGAATGACTGGAAGAAGCCTGCCTCTTCCGGTCTCCCCTCTGACCCCGATCAGACTGAGAACCGGCCCACTCAGTCTCATATATCTGAGCCTTCCGCACTACTGCCTGGAAGGTAGGAAGCTCATGCCCAATGACACGACCTCGAAGGCCGTAACGTAAGCCGTGCTCGAAACGGCGGGCCTTCTGCCCCTCATCATCAACCATATATGGTGCGAATCTCGATAGTGCCATGAAACGGGTCGCGTACTGTGCCACGGTCATATCTCCCTGCACCAGAGTCTCGAACTCTAAGGCTCGCTGACGACGGATGTGGTCAGGGAAGTACTGCTCCTCGAATCGGTCCACAAAGTCCTCCCATGTCCAGCCATAATCAGGTCCGGCGACACGGGCGACAGAGGTCCACCAATGCTCGGCCTCACCGTGGAAGAGAAATACTGCTAACCGGACGCGCTGCTCGGTCGTGCATAACATGGTATCGAATATCTTCTCCACATCGGAGCGCCATCTCTCGGCTGCAGTCAGATCTGGCTCGCCCTGGAAACGTGGGGGATCATGCCGTCTAAACTCACGAAGTACGGCGCTCGTGCTCTCCTGCTCCGCCTGAGCTGGTGAAACAGCTGGGCGTCTACCCTGTCCCTGGAGTGCGGCGGTCACAGCCTGTAACATCTGCTGTAACTGAGAGGCACTCACAGTCACCATCGGCTCCACATCGGTCTCAGGTGGAGGAATGTCATCCTCATGGGAAGAAGCAGGAATCTCTAAGGGTGGAATGGGAGATGCAGGTGGTAGAGCTGGAGTCTCCGATGGTGAAATAGAATCCTCAGGTGGTGGTGCGGGAGTCGATCGAGTTACAGGCGCCATACCCTACAGGAAAGAGCGAAACTGCCTATCAACTTCAAAACTCTCGAATGTACGCACGTTAACGATTTGAATCAGAAGGTCGCGAAGTTATCCGAACTTCGGAACTTAGTCATTCTTCACTCATAGCAAACATGTAATGTTGTTCTCGGTTATTCCCAAGTTATGCTCTGATACCAACTTCTGTCACGCCCCAAACTCAGAAATCGGGCTCATAAAATTTCCGATCGCCGAATCCGGCGCCGACAGCCTCCGTAGAACCCCATTCTCGGCTCCTAGCTCCCATTCGCCAGGTTCCGATCCTGGGATGCTACGAGGAGGATTTTAAATACCAGTTTGTTTCGTAATAAGCATAACCAAAGGCATAACCCACAAGCAACAACCAAGAAATCCATTACATTTTCACTATGATCAAAAACTTTACAAGTACAATGGGCATAAAGGGAAATACAAGGGTAAATAACAGAAAAACTCCAAAATGATCAGCAACGTGCTCCTGCCTCAACGCTGCTGCGATCCAACGTCACCTGCACGCAACGGTCGTGCATAAGCTTACAGAAAGCTTAGAGGGTGGTGAAGGTGTATGCTCAAGGTAGTAATATGTACGTGCAATGTCAGAGTGATGCGAAATATGCAAATGGAAACATAATATCACGAGCCGTACCAAGGCTTATGCGATGCAAGACATGAATGGTATCGGCCATCCCAAGGCCATGCAATGTATAATGCAACTCAAGCATACGGATACTCATCAATGTCCACACATCAATACAGCTCAAACTATGGAATATCACCGGGGTCTAGTACACTCTAAACCAGATTGCCGCCACATCGCACACAATAAGGTAAGTGGAAGAGACCTCACTATCCGTCTGCCAATATCAGGCGCGACTCGTCGATAGCGGACCCATTCCTCGAGCTGGTCAGACTCAGCCTAGCATTGCCCCCTACACTCGGGCGGGTAAGGCCGCACCCCCTTCCAACCCGACCACGACACAGTGGAGAGCGTAACCGTCTGGTAATCGGCACTCAACGCTCATCTACCCACTCGGTGTAGACGTTGGAGCAACCTCTTGGTACCATAAGGGTTTAGGGACTTTCACCCAGGGATATCTATAGTACCCCATGTAGAACAAGATTTTCGGTATCCAATCCTGCCAACCACGATGCGTCTGTGGAGGCTACGGCCCTGATGTCGCTAGGGCGTACAACAACCATGTCACACAAATGCGGAATGCATGAATCACGCTATCCAGTCATGCAACCAATCCTGCGCATACCGTGCGCTCATGTAGGGCAACACTGCCTAACCGGGAGCCCATAAACAACCTGCCCGAAGGCATATGCTATGATCAGTCAATCCTCATATCAAGCATACATATGATGCGTATGATCATGGGTCATGAAACTATACTAAACAGGTTATAATAAAATGAATTATCTTACAATGCAGATGGGCCTGGACGGCCTATACACGGCAAGTACGGCTAGTAATGGGCCCTAAGGAGAGTCGTAATGTGGACATCCAACCAACATTACACTCGCAATGTGGACGTCAAACCATCATTGCATTCCAGGTACAATCTTCTTAAACACCGTTACATAATCGGTATTGGGTTTACACATTGCAATGGACCTTAGGTTCCTCCCATTGGGCCTTACATATATATCAAATGGGTCACATCTCATGGGCCCTTTATTCATTAGATGGGCCATATCTTATGGGCCTTTTATTCATCAGATGGGCCATATAAATGGGCCAAACCAATGGGCCTTATGTGTATTGCAATGGGTCAAACCCGTGGGCCTTGGATTGCGTCAAATGAACTTAGTCTCGTGAGTCTAAAATATGACCAATGGGCCATACCAATTGGGCCCCACATGTAGATCAAGTGGGCCTCAACCCATAGACCTAACATGAGTCCAATGGACCTAAATCCCTGGGCCTTACATATATCAAATGACCTACTTACATGGGCTTTAAATTTCAACGAAAAAGGGGTCCAATCACCTGGGCCTTGAACTATATCAAATGGGCCTAGTCCCATGGACTTGCAACACATCAAATGGGCCTAAGTCCATAGGCCTTATATGAATCAAATGAGCCCAAATTCTTAGGCCTTTCATAGCAAGTGGGCCCAAGTTCATAGGACTCGTACGAATCAAATGGGCTTAACCCATAAGCATTTTATAATTCAATAGGCCTAACCCATAGCCCTTTTGAAATTCAAATGGGCCTAAACCATAGGCCTAAAATGATCTTTTCGAGTGGATGGACGGCCTGGATGCATTGCCTGACAATAGTGGGGCCCACATGAAGGCGTACAATCATATATATTATATAATATATAAACTACATATATTATAATATAGGTAATATATACAATATTATGTGTAATATAGATATAATATAATAATATATATATGTGGGCCCCATCGTCCAGTGGGGACGGTGAGGAAACAACGCACATCACAGTGGGCGTCACCGTCCACGGACCGTGGACGGTGTGAATAAAATGCATAAATCAATGTGGGTCCCACGTATATGGCCCACCGTGACGTTTATTTAAAATCCAACCCGTTCATAAGGTCACTCAGACCTGTATGAAGGGACAGTAAAATTTTCAGCTTGATCCAACACTTCTGTGGGCCCCAGAAACCTTTCAACGGTGGAATTCAATTCATACTGTTACGCGTGGTGTGGGCCACCTGAGTTTTGGATCTAACTCATTTTTGGAGGGGGGCCACTTTAGAGGGTGGCCCACCCGATGAACGGTTTGAATATCATATAAACATCAAGGTGGGGCCCACGGCTGGAGCCGTGGGTCCACGGCGTCCGCCCGCCCGTCGCCTGGCAGCCGTGCAGGCGCTGCCAGCGCCTGACACAGCAGCATCTTGCTGCCTCACTCCATCTCTCTCTCTCCTTAAATTTTGATTTCTGACATAAAATACGTGTGGGGCCCACTTTCTGAAAATCCACACCAGCCATAGCGATCAGTGACCCGAGGCAGTCCAAATGAGTCCAAAGTTTAGATTTTTTTGACGTTAGAAGATGAATAAAATGAGAAAATGGATCCTTGAACGGTATAGGTACATTATTTGATGCTATGGCCCACCAGGTCTTCCAATCAACCCAAAACTTCTACCCAACGGCTAAAAAGTCGTGGGTAAGAGGATGGACGGCTCGGATCAGATATAAACATCAGGGTGGGGCCTATGCAAGGAGGCCACCCCAAAATCTTTCCTTTCATTCTTCCCCTTTTTTTTTTTTTTTTAAGGCAGGGACGTCCAGCGTCCCAGACGCTGGATAGTGAATATGGTGGTGGGCCCTTTGATATGCACATGGTGGTGGGCCCTGATGAAGTGGGCCACCACATGATGGGTGCCATGGGCTCAATGTCCAAGGTGGGCCCCACTTGAATAAAATTACATCAAGATGAGATCCATTCAAGCGGGCCACACCATCCTATTGCAATAAAATAAAATAAAATAAAATAAAATAAAATGAAAGAAAGAGAGAGAGACATGGAGAGTGGGACACGGATTGTGATGGAGGGACCCCGTCATTATGGGCCCTCCCTTGCAATGAAACATACAATAAATGGGTCCCTTGCACATGGGACCATCAAGATCGAGAATCAACGGTGGAGATCCTCTCTCCACCAAAATGGACGGTCTAGATGACCTTTCTTGAAGAAATAAACATCATGATGGGGTCCATGGAGAATGGCCCCATCATGGAACGATCATGATGATCCAAGTGGTCCATCGGCCACAAACAAGGGTCCCAAGTGAGATCCACACCATTGATCGGTGGGCCTCACTTGGTCCACCATAAAAATAAGAAAATCTACCCTATAGAAGCACCCACCGTCCGATCTTCTCGCTCCTAGAGGTTCCTTGGCACCTTGTCTTCAACTTCAATGGCTAAGATGAAGAATGGAGGGTTGAGATGGGAGATTTTGGGGTAGGAAGGTGGGCCACTTGAAGCTTAGAGGGACTTGGGAAATTCCATATGTGGGAGCTTTTGGAATTTTTGTTGCTTGGACATTTTTTGGAATGAGAAAGAGAGAAAGAGAGAGAGTGATATAAAGGGAGAGAGAGAGTGATGGATGGATGGGTGAGTGATGGTGGTGTAAGAAAAATTTGACTTTTGTGGCTTTTGTGTAAGAGAAGTATGGGTTAAGAAGACTTTTGTGGCTTTTTGTGTAAGAGAGGTATGGGTTTGGGAGACTTTTGTGGTTGCTTGGGAAAAGGGATGGAAGTGATGTGTACTTGACATGTGATGGGTTAATGGGTGATTGATTGATGGGATTGATGTGATTGATGTGACACATCGTTGAGATTCCTTTAGTTTTCGCAACGCGCGGCGTTTTCTCGCACCGAACGTTGGCTCATATCTCTTGATCAGGGTATCGCCTTGGCGCGCGAGTCGCGGTATCGGAACCGCGGCGACGGTGCGGTCGCTATGGTATTGGTCTCAGGTTGAGTCGACTCGGGTTGTCGGCACATGAATCTGGGTCGCGCGTCGATATCGGTTAAGGGTCGAAAGTTACCAGAATTCGACCGGTAAGACCGCGGAAGTGTACGGAAAGGTACGGACCAAGATACGGGTCTTACACCTACCATCGATCTGGATCGATGACGACATCTAAGGAGGGCCTCCTAGTTAAAGGACTGCATTTTGGCTCGTTAGAGTGGACCCGATGCCATGTAAAACACACCATGAGTTCTTATGATCGTGACCCACTATTGTAATTAATTTTATATTTTAGGTTTTACTTATTATTATTATAAAAAGTATCATAGACGGTTTATATTACTTTAATTAGTTGTTATTTTTTATTACTTCATCACCAAGTAATAGGTTGAGCACATGACTCGAGTTTTGGGGTATATGGTTTTATTATAAATAGGCACCACTTGTAGTCCTTTTGATTTATTGAAGATTAATAAAATTCTTGCATTTTTTCTACTCCTCCGAGTTTTTGAGTTGTTAAAATCCAATTAGGTGTGAAACCCTTCCTTTCTCGAAGGGCTGACTGCAGTGGTGCGAAGCCACACCTATCCGAATTCACCTCCATCTTCTACCATCCATACTTCTCTTCTCCTCCAATCATCTACACTTCAAATCTATCCTCTATTGCAATAATTTTTCTCTCTACAGTAGAATTCTAGAATCTGTCCCTATAGGAGGGCTGAAACTTCGGCGGAGCACCACGCACAGACCATATATTGGATAGGCTAAAAAATTAGAGGGTTTGGAGTCTACCCTTGGTCAACCAGACTCAAGGAGTCATTTTCCAGGTTCGGGGTCCCCTCGCAAGTGCGGCTAGGCCCATATGCACGTGTGTCAAGTCTAACAAGCTATCCGCGAGCGTGGCTATTGCCAGGTTCAATTTTTCACCTCTTTCATCCCTCTCGTACTTATTTTCCATAACCCTAACCCTAGATTGCATTATTTTCAATTTGTTTGCCTCCTTTTTCTAATCATAGGGTTCTCTGAACTGAAACCTATCAATCCCTTAGATTAGGGAATGTATGGATGAATTTACTTCCCTTTGAGTATCGTTTGGTCTATATTTTTTATTGATTCAGCCCTAACATGTGTAGGTCTGGACCCGCATAGATTTTCCTTGATTGAATGTTTGAACTTTTGTATGAGATATGGAATTTGTGTAATTATTTTTGAATTAACGTGATCTTAAGCTTGAAAATCTTGCAAGTCATATTTGAATCTCATGTCCTACATCAGATTGCCTCTTTTCGATTATGATTTTTTTTTTTTTTGTTGCAAATGAGGGAGGAGAGCTTTATATTTAAGAAGTGACCTGCGAGAATTAGATTCTTGTTGGTACTTTTTCATATATTTTGAGGCAAAATTTCCACCTCAGCTACCACGAGGACATGACTGTCGGCTTGATCTGGTGGGAATAACATTCCTGTCAGTTAGTTAGCTTTGGATGGTCCCTAGTATTTTGATCAAACCCAAGGGTTGACAACCCCAAGTGCAGGGCTGTGATGCAGTAATAACTCGGTGATACCGATGTCGAATCCTCAGGGAATGGGGAAAACAACCAAAACCAATCTAAAGGTAAATAGTTGTCTTGGTTGCTAATACCCCGTAGGCTGAGGAGAAAAAGGAGGAATTCGCTCGAGGAGGGGCTTACGTCTGATTAGCTAGTTGTTGAGGCAATATCTTACTAAGGCGATGATCAGTAGCTTGTCCGAGAGGATGATCGGGCACACTGGGACTGAGACACGACCCAGACTCCTACGGGAGGCAGCAATGGGGAATTTTTCATTTTAATCCAACGAATTAGAATGAGTTTTAAAATTATTAATAAAAATGACTAAGGATATATGGATCCACTTATAGTAATCATAAAGTCTAATTCACTAATTTAACTCTTATAACTGAATTGGAATCGAAGTCATATCTATTAAACCAACCATCAACACCAATAAAACATAATTTCAATTAAGTGATTCTCTTATGAAGCATTCAGATATAAATCATAGGGAATTAAAATCACTTAATGCACTCGAAGGTAATAATAGATCATTCAATTATATAGATTGATTCATTCTGTTAATCAAGCTAAGAAATTGCTCATCTAAAACATCCGTTATAACCATAGTCCACAATAAATCAAGGAAATAAACAACTCAAAAACTTTCATATAGTAAATTCAAATTAATTTAAATTAATATCTCATTTAAACTATTTTTATTGAATCAAATAAACTAAATATCGTAATTAAACTACAAGTTTCTTCCCTTAGTCTTAACTAAGAGATTAAACTTAACATAACTAACATCTTAAAATAAAAACAAAAGGAAAAAACTAAAAAGACAAACTAGAACTAAAGGATTGAAGAAGAAAGACGGATCTTGTAACGTCCTGGATTTTCACTGTTTTGGATTTCCAAAAATCCTTGAAATTTTTTCTATTAATTAACTTGTAATATCACTTAATGACCATTAACACTTAATGTTAGTTTATACAGGGGTGGTACCAATAAAGAACTGCATAAGTCCGATTAATCAACCGTAGGAAGCCCACGAATCCGCCCAATCACTTGAACATCAAGTGTAGTCCTATGATTTACTGACATAGGACCCAAATCTAATCGACCCATCGTTAACATTAAGACAATCATGACTAAATTAAAGATCTAACCGAAGCCGAGTCAGATAAGGCCCGGATCTTGACCAATAGACCAAATCAACCCCATTACTCTTTTAGCCTAAAACTGACGGTTTAGAGTAATCATGACCAAATCTTCACTTTCACTAGTTATAAATAGGCCACACTATGAATATAGTTAATCCAAACTTTAATCATTGCCCACGAGAAATCTCAATACTTAATTCATTATAAAAATATCTTAATTTTCTGAATGAGCTCTATACCGTTCGTTGGTGGGCCACTAGTTTCAAAACTATAGAATAATGTCCGTCTTACTGGGCTTGATGTCTATCGTGAGACATCCAGTCGAGATCGTGACTCAGATCGCTCAACTTGGACTTACAAGGTCGGTGCATGAGTTGCGCGAATATTCTTAAAACTAACCAAGAACTTAAGTCACTTATCTGGGTTTGGTCTTTGCCCAAGTTATGGCTTTTGGACCTTTAGATTATGACAAAATTTGGGGCAACAACCTATAGTAATGTCCTACACAAATCCGTATAGTCGCCGGCCTGATCGATAGTCGGTGACCGTTGAACTGAATTCTGATCCTACCCGTTGATCGACGCTTCCAAATGACAGGCTGTTTGTGTCTATGGGTAGATCATCGCTAGGGCCAACTATCCAACGGTGGGTATCAACTCATACACCTCGTAGTAGCCCCAAAATGGTAGAAAAATACCCCCTAGGGCTAGAGTAAAAACCCATCCCTTAGGGCTATTTACACCAAACCTGACACTATATAAAGGCCTTATTTGGGCACCCCCTCTCCCCATATGAATTTGTCCTAGGAGGAACAAAGGGAGAGGAGAAAAGGGGGGGGGGGGGGGGGGGAGGAAGAGAGGAAGAACTGAGTGAAAGAGGGTGTTATTGGTGAAGGAGCTAAGGAAACTTGGAACCTTAGCAAATCTCTTTCCTTTCTCCCACATCCACAACTTCAAGCTTAATTTCCAACCGATTGGGGAGGTAAGCACCCGTCTTTTTATAATTTTTTATGTTGAGTTAGGATTTGCATGTAACCTTAACATGCAAGTTCATTTGACTCAGGATCTCTACGAATCCATCCGCGAGCTTGACAACCCTAGATCGTTTCCTAGAGCTCTCAACGATTCATAGGTGTGGACTATTGTTCTTAGGTAGTTTAACACCAATTTTAGTATAAATCTAATGATTATGATTGCTTGGATGATGTATTTGATGAATCTAGAGAAAACCTAAGCTAAACCTTACATTTTAAATCCTCTCAATTAACATGAATTGATTATAGCATGATTGTTGTTCCTGAACATGATTGGGCATGGGTTTGATGAATGCATGTTTATTATTGTTTGATTCTTGTGTGTTGAACCCTTATAGTTTGTATGTTACAATAATCCTTGTTGTATATATGTGCTTGCTTAAGTCCTCAATATATGATATGCTAGCATTAGCCCTTGTTGTATGTTTGTGTTATGAATGGTTTATAGCTCTTGATCTCATCGCTGACCCATACCATATACATGCAAGTTTATCTTATAATATTGTTAACATTTGAAATTATAGAAAAATATGAACTTTCATATTTTGAAGTATGAATGCATGACATCACTTGTGTTGGATGTTAAATTTGAAATTGTTGAAGTGTCATTGATTACCCTCAAATTTCTAGGTTAGTCAGGAAACCAAGGTGAGAGTAGGTGGTCCCGTTGGTAGGACTTCCCTGAGGCTAGACTGGTGGATTTGGGTAGATGCGAATGAGCGACAATAGTTGGACTACATGGGTCACTTGTACTTGATGTCGTCTGTCACTTGCTTGCCTAGACTCGCCCTGTCTAGTCCACATACTGACTAACTATGTTTGTTAACCTTATTTACTCACACTTGTATAGAACCTGGAACACCCTTCAACCGTTAAAAGCCCATTGATAGCCAATTGAAACCGATCCACCGACTCGTGAGCCGGGCATGGTGGAATGGGACACTGTGTCCGAGCTGTCGACTTATGCTGGGGTGAGGAACCTCTCCATAGTGCTCCGAGCGATCCCTTTTCTCAGTACTCCCCATGTGCTCGAAGTCAGAGATGGAGAACCCAACGGGATCAAGGATCGTGGGGTCATGGCCTTGCGCGTTGAGGGGCCTTGGCTTCGCAACTAGTTGAGGTCATTGATACGTGTGGTGTATCAGTTTTCCTAACCTGCTGGATGAATGGAATTAAATAAGAAC
This sequence comes from Magnolia kwangsiensis, assembly GCA_037074715.1. NCBI lineage: Eukaryota > Viridiplantae > Streptophyta > Magnoliopsida > Magnoliales > Magnoliaceae > Magnolia > Magnolia kwangsiensis. The sequence goes on from CM073579.1 coordinate 23,577,594, forward strand.
TCGACTAACATTATCATAATCGCATCACACTAGTTAGGTTGGCGACTCGACAGTTGAGGTCGTAATGAGGGAGTGTTGGTCATACCCGATCATTAGACGGAGTCGCTTGAGGGAGTGTTGTGGCGAGGTCATACATCATATCATTTATCATGCACCTATATTAATAAGATTAGTTAGGTGTTTATGGATGCTTGCCTTTCATTAAATTCATTTTGAAATTAATATTTGTTACAACTTAAGACTAATAGTACCCACTGAGTTGATCACTCACTCTCACTTTGGGACTGTATTTTAAAACACCAACTAGACTCTTTAGTAGATGCAGGTGACACAAAGTATGAGGAGCATGGCGGCATGAATCTGGATGTGGAAGATGAGTTGTCCTATTTCTAGTTGATGGGCCGCTCACCCTAGTTCTGCGGGCAGACTTGGCCAATTATTCTTTTGGACATACCATTTTTTATACTTTTATTGGGCAACACCTTATGCGACCCATAGTTATAATTTTTAGACTTGTAAACATTTACTCTTTTCCATTATAGTAGACTAGTTGAGAATTGTGATTCATGTTTTAAGTAATTTCATGCTGTGCATTTAAACCTGATTAATCATAAAATAATAAAATTAATTATAAGTAATCCCTGGGAACTCAAGAGTCGAGCGTATGCATGACTCCCAATTTTTAGGGCGTTACAGATCTGTAGAAGCTCCACCAGGAAATTACAATCGGAAGACGTTTCTCTCTAAGAGAGACATTCTCAGAGAGCTCTTAGATGAGAGGTTCCCATTGATGGGTACGGTTCCTTAAACAAGCAATTTGAGCTTATGTATGGAGATCGGTCCCCCTCTTCTCTCACTTGAACCAAAACATGTGAAAACCCCATTGACTGCATGGGGAAGAAGGAGCGAAAGGCGTAAATTGTTATCACCACCACCACAATTTTCGATGAGCCTTTCAGATACTATTAATGGCAGACTCAGGTAGGCTTTCTAACGCGAAGATCCAAACCCATTGCATAACATATGTAGGTATGAAATTCATTCTTACATGTGGTATCAGAGTCGTCATGTGGCTATCCATGGGGTTGGAATCTTGATATAGATCTCCCATCACCATCTCAATCCAACAACCATATGTTAATCATGTAGTCGTCGGGTTTTGTTGAACCATTACAACCATGACATAATGGGTGTAGGGAGTAAGATTAGAACCCATGGCCATCATCTTAGATTTTTTAACGATTATAAATCTGGTCTTAGTCTACGATGAGGGTGTTGACAAGTCAACACCCGGATTCCTCCAAGTGCACAAGCATGCAGTCGTCAACTCTTACAGAATCGTGCCACTGATGGAATGAGAGAGACACGGTTTGGTGAATTGAAAGAGGAAGGGATTTTCTCTTAGTTATGCTAATGGGCTAATTCCAGGCTTGCGAGCATGCGCCCTGGGCTTGGTCATTGGCTATGGGCTAGATCTTTGTCGTTAGGCCCATTAGACCATTTATTGACTTTAATGGTCCAGATATGTCCGTAGTTATGTAATCTGTATCTCTATGTGATGGATGGTTTAGATTGGACAATCCTGGGTCTTTTATATCGTCCTAATTGATGTTTAATTCATATATAGATTTGGCCAACATGTGAATATTTTTGATAAGCTTGACAATGTTTGAATCTATCTTGCATATAGAGTTCCTTTTTTTTTTGTATGACCTTTTTCAACTAAGTAAATCGAACACAAGTTTTTTCTTTCTTTCTTTTGTTTATCTCATTGTAAACACCCCACCCAACTGATTGAGTTTGAACTGATGGATGGTCAACCAAACCCTAATCATAAACCCTAACCCTAGAAGCTTAAATCCTAGGAATCCCAATTCAAAACCCTAAACTCAGCCCATTCAACCTGGTAAACCCAGCCAACCCAGTTAGCCTAGTCTTAACCCTAGGAACCTAAAACCCTAGAGCTTTGGGTCATCTCGATGAGTCAACTCACCTAGTTAGCTTACCCAATCTAACAACCCAATTAACTCTCCTAGTTCAGCCCAAAAGTAAGCCCAATCAGAGAAATAGGTAAAACCTCAAAGTAGTAACCTTCACAGTAGAGCCTCCACATGCTTGGAGGAGGCTGCTTGCCAAAGCAGGGAGTCCAAGTGGGGACCAACGATGACCCGGGCTTGCCATCGACCATGTGGCACTCCCTCTCTTTGGGTGATGTCCCTCAAGCATGTGGAATCTCCCCTTTTCAGACCCTAAGTGTGCGGTTAAGGTGTACTCCAATGCCCATCTCCTTACCCAAAATTACCCTTTTACCACTTCATCCAACCCATGATATGATGTCATGTGGCAATCTCTAATCATAACCCTTCAACCACCTTTGCCCCTAGGATCAGTAGGAATTACTCAAAAACTGGGTTTGAAGGCTATAAATAACCTCCTTCCCATCTCATTTCAAGCATAAGGAATTCAAGAGCCCCCATTACATCCAACAGATCTTGATCCACTCCTCCACTAAGGAGAGTAAGAGTGAGAGTGAGAGAGAGTCCTGGTTTAGCTCAACCTAGCTAGAGTCTAAGCCTTCTGAGCCACCTAAGTTTAAATCTAAGCTAGTTGATCTAGCCTTGCGATACTATTATTTATCTAACCATTCAAGCTTCAATCAGTTTTATCAAATCAGACCATTAGCATTGTGCAACACTTATTCACTTCTCAACCCCATTGCTCCTTATATACATCAGTATTACATTTCATTTCATTATTTTCTTGTATCTAACTAGCGGGTGTATGCTCCAAAGCTTGTCGATATAATCGGAGTAGGTCCACTAGAAACCTTAGCTAGTTAGCCATCATTTTATAATAAGCATCAATACAATATCAAGCATCCCGTACATCACATTCTTTACATACTTTGCACCCTACACTTGATTGTTTTAAACGTATGCTCTACGGCTTGCCAATATAATTGGATCCTGCCCATCAGAAATTTGGATCGATCAATCATCACTGCCATTGCATCATATTACATTTTCTGCAAGTGAGAACTAATCTTATTAATCATAAATTAGTAAGATCTTGTGAAGTAAAAACCGTATATTCATACTTGCAGAGTGGATGCCTTGTGAGAATATCATATATATGGGTTATAATTAGTTGTAATATACTATGTATAGAGAATCTCTAAATAAGCTTCATCGTATAGTCTTGTAGAGTGGTTATTTAAACCCACTTTTGGGTTGAAGCAATATAAAAAAATATCTCCAAATTTCTGGATTTTCATGATATCAGAGTGAGGTTTCTGAATCTGCCGCACGTCTAGTGGCCTCCCATTGCATCTTCTTTAGAATCCTAGGCTATCTTTTATTCAAGTTTCTCAACCACAGTTAGAACAAGGGATTCCATTGTAGCACAACCTTATTCAAGTGTAGCTGCCACCATTGCAGCAGATTCAGCAACAATTCCCAATTTCTCAGATCCATTGCAGCAGATTCAGCAACAGCTCCCAATTTCTCGGATCCATTGAAACCCATCTCTGGTTTGCCACCTCTATCTTCACATCTGAATCCATTAATTTGAGATCTGTTGAACCCATCAAGTTGATTATTCTCCATCGACAACAACGGCTCTACCTCTGCTCGTTAGATCCAATCCTACTCAATCAGAAATCAGTGGTACATTTTTTCTTCGTGATTTTTCTTTCTCATGACATCCATGAATCCCTCTGATAAGATCGAAACTATCCATGTTAGGTTAGATGAGAAAATTTTTTCCCTGTGGCAATTTCAATTCAAGCATTTTCTAGCAGGAAAGAGCCTTTACGGCTATGTGGATAGTTTGATGGGCAAACCAAATGATGAAAAGGAACTCCTATCTTGGACCACAAATAATTCGAAGGTGGTCACATGAATCCTTAGCAATGTTGAGAGCAACATTACAATTAACCTCACATCATTTGAAACTGCATCCAAAATATGGGCTTACTTGAAAATGTATTATAAATAATCAAATCATGCTCGTCTCTACCAAGTAGAGTATGAGTTGTCAAAATTAGAACAAGGAGCTCTGAGTATACAAGATTTCTATTTGAAACTTACCTCCATTTGGCACGAGATTCAACTTATGGATCCAGTTATTCCCTTTGCGGCAGTCGAGATAGTAAAGATACTTCATGACACAATTAAATTGATGCAATTTCTATATAAACTTCGTCCAGAGTTTGAACCAACCCGAGCTATTTTGATGAACAGGCCTCAACTTCCATCTTTTAAGGCATCTCTATCTGATTTGATGGCAGAAGAGACACGTTTAAAAATCCTTGCTTCTATGAGAGAGGTTGTGCTTGATGTTGCCTTCATTACTCGTAATTTTTCAAGAAACTCATGAGACATGTCGAAAGTTAAATGTTTTGAGTGTAATGGATTTGGTTATGTAGCTACTCGTTGTCCCAACGAGAAAGCAAATATGAAATCTTCTCGACCAAGTACTCCGTATTGTCGATACTAAAAATAAGAAGGACATGATATAGCTTATTAACCGACTCCCTCCTCTACCTCCTCACTACTAGTGACGTGGACGTGCATTTTTGACTTCCTCTGTTGAGAATCTTGATTTATCTTCTATGGTTCCATCAGTGTAGCCTAATCTACTTTCTCAAAAATAAATTCAACAAATCCTTTAAGCGATGGGTTCTTCAGGTTCGATAGGTAATACTGATCCTATAAATCTTTGGTATAGTGACTCTGGGGCATCTAATCATATGACTAGAGACCTTTCTTGTCTAACTGATTGTGTCCCCTATAGAGGAGTGACTTCCATCTACACTGCGGATGGAAACCATTTACCTATTTCTCATATTGGGTCCTTGAAAGTCTCACCTTCATCACCTCGCAATTTCTTCCTTCACAAAGTATTTTATGTTACTAAATTATCTGCCAACTTGATTTCGGTTGCTCAACTAGTGGAAAATAATTATTTGGTTTTGTTTTCTCGGTCTGGTTGTTTCATACCGGATCTGGAAACAGGGAAGTTGATTGGGAAGGGCCATAAGAGAGGAAATTTATTCACTTTGGAGTTCGTTATTGGAGTTGTCTCATCGCATTGTTTTTTTCTTCTATTTTCTCATGATGTTTTTTTTACTAATAAATGCTGAAAACTTTGCCATAGTCGTTTAGGGCATCCAATTTCTAAAAACATGCTTTTCTTATTTAAATCTGATCTTTTGAATGATGAAATCAGTATTAGTCCTATTTTCATTGATATGAATTGTGTTAGTTGCAAAGTGTGTAAATCTACTGCATTGTCCTTTTCATTAAGTAACTCTCGCACTCAGAATTTGTTTAATCTCATTTATACTGATGTTTGGAGTCCATCTCCCATCATGGCTCTTGGTGGTTCGTTGTATTACATCATCTTTGTGGATGACTTTTCAAGGCACACCTGAATTTATTTCATGAAGCACGAGTTTGAAGCATTCTCATGTTATAGACAATTTTCTTCATATGCGGAGACCAATTTATAATGAAAATTATTTGACTCTGAGGGAGAATATGTCCTCCAAGTTCGAGACTTTTCTAAGTTGAAATGACATGTACATCAGCAAACGTGTCCTCACACACTGGAGTAGAATGGAGTACCAGAATGAAAGAATTGACACATTACTAAGGTAACAACCACCATGATGGAGTATGCACGTGTTCTAAAATTTCTTTGGGCTGAAGTAAAATCAATAGCTGTGTATCTGATCAATTGATTATGTCAATCCCCAAACCTGGAAATCGAATTCATAAGAATCCCGATCGCAGAATCCAGTGCCGATAGCCTCCGTAGTACCCCATTCTCGGCTCCTAGCATTCGTATGCCAGATTCCGATCCTGGGATCCTACAAGGAGGATTTTTTTTTTTGAAGTGTACATTTAACTAGTAATAAGCATAACTACAAGATTACCCAATTCACAACGGCAACTTCGTCATCACATATCCACTAATATAATCATTTGAATACAATACTGAAAGGGAAATACATAAATAGAGAATCAAGCTCCAGAAGACCACCGCACGCTCCAAGCTCAATACTGCTGTAGCCTAACATCACCTGCATGCATCTATCGTGCATAAGCTTATAGAAAGCTTAGAGGGTGGTGCAAGTGTGTGCACAAGGTAAGTGTCAAGTATTCAATACAATGTCATAATCATACAATGTCTGAATAAGCAGAAACACTGACAAGATATAAATCATACGATAACAGATTAAGAGGAAGTATGGATAAGTCTATAAGTCAATCAATATTAGAATACGCAATATAGAATAATTATGCAATAAAGAATCATAAAGAGCTAAATATCAGATGTCGAGGATGCAATGCAATATATAAATCCTGCTAAGTCTATCTAGGCCATATAAGTGCAGTAACATAGCATCCCAAAATGTCATATGCCTGCGGATGTAATGCAATATGCGATGCGAATGAAATGACCATGCTTGGAGTGTGAAGTCGGGATGATAGTACGTAGTATCGCAGGCTATGGAGTCCGCCACAATGGACTTCTATCCAAACCAGTCCCATACCTACATTTGGATAGTCAGACTCAATGTGGTAGACTCCTGATCTCAGGTTAGTTGCGCGTCCAATCAAAATTCTTGCCATAACGAAGGTACACAACAATTAGTTGCGCACCACCAGCCTGAGTGGATAGTGAATGAATGAATGAATAAATGAGCATGCAATTCCTACTCAATAAGTCCACATATCAGTACGGTTCCTCTCTGAGAAATCACCGGGGTTTAGTACACTCTAAACCAGATCGCCGTCACATCGCGCGCAATAAGATAAGTAGAAGAGACCTCACTATCTGTCTGCCAATATCGGCCTCGACTCGTTGATAGTGGACCCATTTCTCGAGCTGGTCAGACTCATCCTAGCATTGTCCCCTACTCTCGGGCGGGTAAGGACGCACCCCCTTCCAACCGACCACGACACAGTGGAGAGCATAACCATCTGGTAATCGGCACTCAACGCTCATCTACCCACTCAGTCTAGACGTTGGAGCAACCTCTGAAATCAAGAGGGTTTAGGGACTTTCACCCAGGGATATCTATAGCACCCTATATAGAACAGATTTTTGGTGTCCCATCTGACCATCCATGATATGCCTGTGGAGGCTACGACCCTGATGTCGCTAGGGCATACAGTAATCACAACACACAATGTAAGATGCATGAGTCATACAATCCAGTCATGCATCAATCCTGCGCAAATCGTGCGCTCATGTGAGACAATCTTCGCCTATCAGGGAGTCTCATAACAACCAGCACTATGACATATGCAATGGTCAATTATATCTCATAACAGACGTGCAGATGATGCGTATGGGCATGGATCATGATGCTATGCAGTCACATACTCATAATCGGTATCAATAATCGTCATCAACAATCGGCCTCGACAATGTGGACATCTAACCAACATTGCCCCAAGGAGTGACCCTCATAGATCCAAACATATAATAGGCCCACGGCCTCACATAAGGGCCTAATATACAACACAATGGGCCTTACTCAAGGGTTACATGTACACAACAAGTGGGCCCTGCTCATGGGCCTAACATACATCAAAATGGGCTCCTTTGCCTGACCCTCAAATGAATCACAATAGGTCTCATCACCTAAGCCTCAATATACATCACATTGGGCCTTAGACACGGGTTGAATACACATCACGTCGGGCCTCAAATACGGGTCGCATGTTCATCACATTGGGCCTCGACAATCGAAATCGGCAATACAATCAGTATCGATGAAAATTGGCCTAACTAGGCCTAAAGGAAGGTCACAATGTGGGCGTTTAACCAACATTGCCCATCAATGTGGACATCTAACCAACATTGCTCCCAAGGAGTGGCCTATATAGGGCCAAACATATAATGGGCCCATGGTCTCGAGTATAATCACGATGGGCCTTATTTACGTCACATAGGCCTCATCATATTGGGTCAAAATATATCTCATCGGGCCTTGAATACACAACAGGTGGGCCTCGCACCTGGGCATTGAATACATCTCAATGGGCCTCTTATGTCAAGCGGGCCACATCACAGGGGCCGCATTGTATAAGCCGCGCAACGGGTTTTATGTACATCAAACAGGCCGCACTGATGGGCCTCATGTATACCAAATCGGGCTGCATTACATGGGCTTCAAATACATCATATTGGGTATCAACAAATGGTTCATATATGCATTACACTGGGCCTCAACAATGGGCCTCAAATATCACATCGAGCCTAATCAAATGGGTTGAGTCACATGGGCTAAAACAATTGAGCCGATCAAATGGGCTGATTCAAATGGACCTAATCAATTGGGCCGATCAAATGGGCTGATACAAATGGGCCTAATACACAACACATGGGCCTCTACCCATGGGCTCCAAATACATCACAATGGGCCTCAACCCATGGGCCCTGAATACGTGATATTAGGCCTCCCAAATATAATAAGAGGCCTCCCAAATATAATAAGTAGGTCGCACTACTTGAGGCAACACCATTCATCAATCTATAGGGATCATTTTAGAGCATTATCCTAACAATGAATCAGATCAAAGGATCATCTGGACCATACCACAAATAACAGTGGTGTTGATAATTCCCACGGTTAAAATTTAGACGGCCCACCATAGCATTCATTCCCCATCCAGCCTATTCATTTGATTATCAAGACCTCAACAGAGAGGATAACAAATATCATACTAGCCCAAAACTTCTGTAACCTAAAGGGTTGCAATGGTGGACGTTCAATTCCACGTTTCTAAGGTGTGGTCCACGTGATACTAGATCTGTCTTATATCTTTGACCTCAGGCCTAAGATGAGCTGCCAACAGGATGGATGGTTTTAGATATAATACATGCATCAATGGACCCCACAGAATTGCCAATTTCATGGGACCATTGATGGATGGTACAGATGCAACACCGACATCAAACGGTTAGACGGTATAAATACAATACATGCATCAATGTGGGGCCGTACCTGACATCCATGCCGCTGGACTCCTGTGTCCAGCAGATGGGTGGTATGGATACAACATATGCATCACGTAGGGTGATGGACGGTGGAATAAATACATCATGTATGGCTGCTCAAAACTCTAGCACGTGCATCATGGGGCTGCTCAAAACTCTAACCCATCTCTGCAAGAGGATGGACGGTTGGGATATCAGGTCAGCTGCACCGTCCAGCAACTGGACGGTGCAGATAATGCTATACATCATGGTGTGGTCCATGTAGTGTCCTGCTGTAACATATATGATATAATATATTATAAAATAATATGATATATATTATATTATAATATAACATGGCATATAGAAAAGGGCCACCGTCCAGAGACCCATTGATACTCTGGACGGTGCTGATCTAATGTACGAGATCAAGGTGGGGTGCATAAAGTAGATCAACTAGATGGACGGCCTGGGTTAACACATACATCAAAGGTGGCCCCACCCCACGCGTGCTATACGTGTTGGTGGGTCCCACGTTAGAGGAAAAATGGACGGACGGACTGGATGCAACACGTGCATCATGGTGGGTCCCACTGTCGCTGGACAGTGCGGACAATCACATAAATCACGGCGGGTTCCACCGTTCACAACTCACCGTCCACTGCTGTGGACGGTGCAAATAAAACACTTGCATCATGCTGGTACCACCGTCTGCCTGGACGGTGGATGGAAACACATACATCACTGTGGGTCCCATGTGGGGCCCACTAAAATGTTTAGATGCCATCCAAACCGTTGATAAGGTCACTTGGACCTGAGTGAAGGTAAAACACAAATTTCATCTTGATCTAAAACTTCTGTGGGCCCAAAACAGATCTTAATGGTAGACGCTTAAACAACACTGTTTCCAATGATGTGGGCCGCATGAGTCTTGGGTGTGGCTGAAACTTGGTGGGGGCCCACCTGAGGAGGGGGCCTATCAAATGAACGGCTTGGATCTCATATATACATCATGGTGGGGCCCACGACAGCAGCCGTGGGTGGTTGTCCGCCCGCCCGTGCGTCAACCGCAGGCGCGCTACCTGCGCTGGTAGCAGCAGCAGCGCTGCTGCAAAGTCCCTTTTTTTTTTAAAAAAAAACATTGATCTCGAGGTTTTTCGCAGGTGGGGTCCGCATCAGAGAAATCCATACCATCCATTGGATTCCACGACTCGAATCAGGCTAAATGAGACCAATGTTTGAAATATTTCGGGCGTATAAATACATTAGGAGAGTTTTCAAGGGTAAAACATACTATTTGCTAGACTATGGCCCGCTTGAGAGTCAGATTGACCTCATTTTCCGGCTCAACACCTAATATGGTCCGCTGAATGGGATGGATGGTATGGATTGAATATATATATCAAGGTGGGGCCTACATGAGCCAGCCACCAAAAAAATTTCTTTTCTCTCTTCATTACTGACGTGAGTATACCCACGTCAGTACACATACTCCATGCTAGCCACCCCACAGGGATCCATACCAGGACCCCAGCGTTGAAATGGGGGTATCTTTCATTCGGTCGGCCACTTGAGCTATGGATCAGGGTGTAGGCCCCACATGCACACCTGGGTGGGCCATCTCCTGGTGAGGATGGACGGTTGGGATACCATATAAACATCATGATGTGTCACATATGGATGGGATCCACCAATAGATGGCTTGGATGTAAACATCATGGTGGCCACACATCTTATCATCATCACAACCATACAAGAGGAAAAGATAGAGGAAAAAAGAGAGATCGGATGGTGGTGGAGGGACCCCGCCACTATGGGCCCTCCATGATCATAATACAAACACAAAAGGGTCCCATCACAAGTGGACCTTGAAATAGCAAATCAACGGTAGATCACCCACCTTAGATCTTTTCTTCTTGGCTCCAATGGCTTCTTTGCTCCTTGGCTTCAATCCTAACGGAGGAGATGAGAAATGGATGGCTAGGATGAGAGATCTTAGGATGAAGAGGTGGGAAGGTGGGCCACACTTGTAGTTTGAGAGAAATGGGGAGAGGCTTGGACGTATGGATTTTTGTTGCTTGGAATGGGTTTGAAAAAAAATGAGAAAGAGAGTAGTAAAGAGAGAGAGAGAGAGAGAGAGAGAGAGTGATAGGTGATGGATGTGGTGAGTGATGGGTGTAAGAGACCCTTTTTGACTTTGGTGGCATTTGTGTAAGAAAGGCATGGCATTGTGTAAGCATTTCTTGACTTTTGAGGCATTTGTGTAAGAAAAGTATGGGCATGGAAGAATTTTTAGACTTTTGTGGCTTGCTTGGGAAAGGGTGAAAGTGATGTGTACTTGACATGTACTTGATATGTGATGTGATTGATTGATGGGATTGATGTGACATCTCGTAGAGATTCTCTTTAATTTCACAACGCGCGACGTTTTCCTCACACCGAACGTTGGCCCACATCCCTTGACCAGGGTATCGCCTCGGCGCGCAAGTCGCGGCATCGGAATCGCAACAACAGCACGGTCGCTATGGTAAAGGTCTTGGGTTGAGTCGATACAGGTTGACGGCATATGAATTAGGGTCGTGCGTGAATATCAGTTAAGGGTCGAAGGTTGTCGAAATTCGACCGGTAAGACCGCGAAAGTCTACGGAACAGTACGGACTAAAATACGGGTCTTACGGATTACCTTTCAGTATTTTGGCCAATTGGAAAACTCCCACGTTCTTCCTTCATGATAAAGATCCAGATTATAGTCGGTTACGAGTATTTGGATGTATTGCTTTTGTTCATCTTTCAAAACGAGAATGGGATAAACTCAGTACCGGGGCAACAAAATGTATATTTCTTGGATATGAGGAGCATTAGAAAGGGTATCGTTATTATGATCCATGTACTCATCATGTTCGTGTGTCTAGACATGTCACATTCTTTGAAAATTTACTATACTATAAAGTTTTTCATGCATCTCCATCAGTTACCATTGTTCCATCTTCCATTTCTCATTTGTCCCCTTTTGAAGAAAATCATTTTATGCTTCCTTCTCCCTCTCCTCCTTTGTAGGTCTACCAACGCCGTGTGAAGCCTATCTCTCTTGGGTCCTCTCCCTTAGCTGCTCCTGCTTCCGATCAGGTGTCCTCTTCTCCTTAGCGTAGGTAATTGTCCCACCTTCCACTGAGATCCAATTATGTCATTCCAGTCATCCTTCTGTTCCTCCCTATTGATTAAATCTTTTTGCCTCTCATCATGCCTTGTTTTTAGGATTAGATTCTTTGGTTGTCCCTACTTCGTATTCTCAGGCATAAATACAACCATGTTGGGTAAAGGCCATAGATGATGAGATTCAGGCACTTGAGGAGAATGCTACTTGGACACTGGTTCTATTACCTAAGGGGTAGCAAATGATAGGTAGCAAATGGGTATATACTGTGAAATTAAAATTCGATAGGAGCTTAGATCGATACAAAGCTTAGCTAGTGGCCCAAGGCTATAAACAAGAGTATGGAGTTGATTATGATGAGACATTCACTCCAGTGGGAAAAATGAAAACGATCCATTCCTTGATCGCTATAAGTTCTTCTAAAGGTTGGCAACTTAGTCAACTCGATGTCAAGAATGCTTTCCTCCATGGGAATCTCAAAGAAGAAGTTTACTTGAAGTAACCTTCCGGTTATAAGTCCAATGATCCACGCTTAATTTGTAAGCCATCTAAAGCTTTATATGGACTCAAACAAGCACTAAGAGCATGGTTTGAAAATTTTCATGGGGTCTTAACCATGGTGGGCTATTCTCAAAGCCAATATGACTCATCACTGTTTATTCTCAAGTCTGATTCAGGTCTTGTTGCTTTATTAGTTTATGTTGATGATATTCTTATCAAAGGAAGTGATGCTCAAGGAATTGCCGATCTTAAATCATTACTTCACTCCTCATTTCATATGAAGGATATGGGGCCATTAACATATTTTTTAGGTCTTAAAATTTCTCGTAATACTCAAGGTTATCTCATGAGTTAACGGAAGTATACTTGTGATTTGATTAAGTTAGTAAAACTTACAGATAACAAGACCCATGCGACTCCTCTAGAATTAAATGTCAAGTATGGAAAAGATGATGGAGACATTCTCTCAGATGTTACATCCTATAGGCAGCTGGTGGGGAGATTAGTTTATCTCACTATGTCTTGTTCTGATATCTCATATGTAGTTCATGTTGTTAGCTAGTTTTTCAAGGCACCTTGTACATTGCATATGACAGCAGTTTATCGCATTATTCAATACTTTTGAGGTACCCTCAATCAGGCACTTCTTTTTCCATCATTGCATGATTTACAATTATCTGCTTACTCTGATGTAGACTGGGCAGGTTGTCCTACTTCATGATGGTCTACCACTGGCTATTGCGTTTTCTTAGGACAATCATTGGTTACCTGGAAGTGTAAGAAGTAAACCACGGTATCTAGATCCAGTACAGAAGCCAAATACCATGCAATGGCAGAGGCATGTAGTGAAATTACTTGGTTCTGGGGATTGTTGACAAATCTTAGGATTCATTTGTCTTTACCGACTCTATTATATGCTGACAGCCTCAGTGTTATTTAGTTGGCTTCCAATCCAACATTTCACGAGCACACTAAACACATTGAAGTTGATTGCCACTTTGTGAGAGAAAAATACACAGCTGGAATCGTTTCTCTTCCTCATGTAACATTAGAGCTATAAATTACTGATTTATTTACCAAAACTATGACCTCATCTCATCAAAGGTTTCTTCGTGGCAAAATGATGTTGGTTCGTTATACCACATCAGTTTGAGGGGGTGGGGATGTGAGAATATTGTATATATGGGTTTTAATTAGTTGTAATATGCCATAGATAGAGAGGCTCTAAATAATATTCCTTGTATAGTCTTGTAGAGTAGTTATTTAAACACACTTTTAGGTTGAAGCAATATAGAAAAACATCTCCAAATTCCTGGGTTTTCATGCCTAACACCTTCCCTCTCTCTAATTATGGTCCCTTAGAATCTCCGAAATGCAAACTCATGAGTTATCTTTGGGTTAAAGATCTTCGGGTTCTCAATCCTAAGCATTTCTATAGGGTCTAATCGACTATAGGATCATAATAATTGGTTAGTGGTGACTCTGGTCAAATATAACACATTTTTACCCCTAAACAAAAGTCTTCGGGTGAGCCAACTAGTGGGAAAAAGAGTAGATCTCCCGCCCCTCAGAAAATCCACCCTCTAGCATCCACACTCATGTACATGTTCTTATATGTATAGTCTTTCACAATCTATAAACTCCAAATTTAAACTAGTCAGGATATGGACTCTGTTAAGCTTTCTCTCTCATATGTCTTGTGAGTTTGTCGGGACCAAACTATAACCAAAGTTGAGATCGTTGGCTTGTGTATTGTTCACGAACCCCAAGTGTAGGGTTATGAAGTAGTAATAACTCTGTGAGACCGAGGTCGAATCCACAGAGAATGTGGAACAGGGTCTAGAACTAATCTAAGTCTAATGTGTTGGTCTGAGTTTTTAATCCAGTGATTTAGGAAAGAGTTTTAAAGTAAATAAATAAAAGACTAAGGATCCAAGAATCCACTCATAGCAACCATAATAATCAATTTATTGATTCAATGTATATCTCAATTGGAATTGAAGTCCTATCCAATCCAATCAAAGGATAATTCAATTAAACCATTTATAAACATAAATAATAATATGATTGCAATTGGTTGATTCTCTCATGAAGTATTCGTATCTCAATCACAGAGAATCGAAAGCATCTAAAGTACCCATAGATGATAATAAATCAATTAATTATACATATTAAATCATTCTCTAATTAAGGATAAACAATTGTTAAATCAAAGCATTCATTGTACCTGAAGTGCACAACAAATCCAGACATGAACAACTCAAAGACTTAAAATAAATCCAAATCAAATCAACTTAATATCATCATTCAAAATAATGTATTCGAATCCAATAAACCAAATACTAAAATTAACTATAAGTTTCATTCCTTAGCCTTAGTTAAGAGATTAACTAGTCATAAGTAACTCAAAAATAAAAGAAAAACTGAAACATCTACTAAAACCCATGAAGAAATCGAAATGGAAGAACGTTGTTGGCACTCCATGTAAGCCTTCTCTCACTTTCTAAACCCTAGCAGATGCTTTGGGACGTCCTAGGAATCCTAATTTATACTTTTGGAACTCCATATTTTGCATTGCCTCGAAAAAATCACAAATCGACTTTGAATTTATGCAGTCGTGTCCACCTTTAATGGCATCAAAACTCCTTCAATGGCATCGCACTCCCTTGATGACATCAAAGAAAGTGTTTAGCAACTAACTTAAAAAATTCATGATTTTCTCGATGGAATCGAAGAAGGTTCGATGGGATCGAAGTTGCTTTTGATAGCATCGAACCTGTCCTCAATGACATCAAATGGTTGTTTCTGCAGTTTTTTAGGATTGTCTTTATGGCCTTGGAATTCCAAAATATGATTTTTCTAGCCCTGAATTTTCAGGATTCCTTTTTCTTAGTTTCTTTACTTTAAATCTTCGATTTCCTTCATTCCTTAGTTTTCTTGGATCTTTGGTACTCGAATTCTTCAATAGTGTCCTCCATAGATCTAATTCTTTATTATCTTCTTTTGAGCTCTAAATTTATCATTTTAAGAACATATTCATTATAAGTTTCTAAATCACCCTGCATGACGAAAATGTATATAATTAAATCAAATTAATGCTTAAATGCCAGGAAAACTAATGTAATTGAAGGGTTAAATATGCAATATTTAACTCTTTACATCTATAGTAATAGAGTAGTGGGCCCTGTTCAGGGGCACGCGTGACACTTTTATTTTAAATTAGGTTATTGAAGTTTTTGGATTCCCTGGCCAAGTTAACGTTTGAAAGTCATTTGACTTCTACTTCCTTAATGGAATTAATTCAGCCCTCAGATCGATTGTTTAAAATCATTAGATTGATATCATTCAATTGGGTTAGTGACATGTTCATTCCCATTTGATTGAGGTTGATTTTGATATTAGGGTTAGCATGGGTCTTTCCTAGGTCCAATTCCAGGGATAGTAATTCCATTGCATATTTAATAAGTCCATGATCAAATCATCATGTATGTTTTTGCTTTACTCATAAAGGGTTTTGCTACGTATAAATTATCGTGAGCTATTTGTGATTCTGAATCCATAATGTTATTTTAGTTAAAAGTACATAAATTATACAAGGCTCATATAATTTAATTAGATGTTTACTTTCATTCCGTTCAAATTCTTATAAGTTGTCAGTGAGTATGTCTAGTTCATTAATTAAACCAAATTAACACAACAAGTTCACATTATATAAAAACACCGATATAGCCAAAATCCTTTAGCATTTAGTCACTTAGGCCTAATTGAACCATACTAGTATAAGGATGTTGGACAAAATCTATGGGCGTCTTGCTCATCTAGAAATTAAGTGTCCAAGCCCAATAAGGTGGCTAGACAAGACTAGTGATAGTGACCTTCATGGCTCAATTCACTCGTCTCTTTGTCTACAAGGCATTAAGAATATCCATTAGAGACAAATTGGATTAGGTGTGATCCTAATTTCCAAGAATTAGTGAGCACCATTGGTTGCGCATTCCACCAAAGTGGCCATAATTAAAGATGCCCATTAGCTCTTAGATTCAAGGGTATGGTGCAAGCGTTGTGTTAAGGATCAATAAGTGTGCCTTTATCTCCAGATAAACGGTGTTCGACCCAAATGAGTTCGTCGTCTAGTTGGAGCCAAACTGAGTGGAGTGGATAGTGTTAAGAATGTGTGATCGAATGACCTATCTTTCTAAAAAGGTGTTGGACTATTCGGACTTGCGTTGTTGATATTCTGCCACCTTCATGTTGTGAAGACTGCTCGCGTGTTGCGATCTTGACCCAAATGAAGGGGTAGTAATGATGCACTGGTTTCACACAAAGATTTGATGATTAGGCCCATCGCCTTGGGCAATCTAGTCGCCAACCCCGTTGATTAGATAAAGTCTAGTATAAGAAAGCTTCTTTTATTGATGTTTAAGGTTTAATGAGGTCTTTCATCTAATGTCAGTTGTTGCATCTTTTATGCAGTCATAAATATTGGATCTATTCTCTCCCAACTTAAAGACATTCACACTCTTAATGGCACTAACTTTTCAGAATGATATGAGGCATTAGAAATTACTCTTGGTTGCATGGAATTAGACTTATCCTTAAATGAGGATCTGAAATTGCGGTGAAGACCGCTATAATTGAAGTAGAAATAGGTCAGTATATCCTAGAGGGGGGTGAATAGGACTTTTTAAAGATTTATACGTTATTTTTTTTAGTCCTATCCCATTAATCTTATCACAGAGTATAAATTAGGATTACTCAAGAATTATCTCTACTGGCTTCTAAGCCTAATAGAGGATCCAATCACAAACTATTTAAGAGACAAACAATGTAGATGAGATTGTGATGGATATGACTGTGTGTGCATAGAATGTGATCATATATAAAGACATGCAAGGCAATCACATAAATGAAAGACAATATCAACCTTAAACACAGTCATTTTATAGTGGTTCGACGACTTGTCTACTCCACTCCTAGCTTCCACACTCAACCCTTGAGTGACCGGATTTCACTAAAGAGGTTTTCCATGGTTCACCTCAAACCTAAGGTTTTAAATCAGGTTCACCTTCAACCTTTACAGAGGTTTCTACTCGGTTCACCTTAAACCCTGGAGTTTTGCTGGCGTACTCCTAACCAGATGTTTATGCCCACACAGGACAAGGGTCCACACAGCGCACCCTGAGATTTCTACTCAGTTCACCTCTAACCTTGGAGTTTTGCTGGCGTACTCCTAACCAGATGTTTATGCTCTCCACAAAGCAAGGGTCCACACAACGCACCCCGCACGTACACTCCCATCGGAGGCCTCCTTCGAGGACTTCAAATGGTGAGCAACACTTAAAACCCAATCTTAAAAAGGAATGATCGCAAGTGCCCTCTGGACTCTTAGTACTTACAGATAAGTTGATGAGTCCCTTTCAACACAATGATGAAGACCTTCTACTTGTTAATGAAGAGTCTTCAGCTCCCTTGATCCACAACATGAAGATGTATATATGCTAGGCTTAGGTTGGGTCAAGGTTATGATGGACTACCACTCTCTAAAGGTTTTCCTATAAGGAAGATAGAGAGGTTCCCATCATTTATGCATTCAAGGCATCCCAGCTTAATGATATGTCATTAAAGCAGTAGCTGAAGGATCCTTAAATGTGAAAGTTCATTCCCCAATCCACTCTATGAGATATCAATGATGAGAGTGGATTGGAGGATGAACTTCCTGAGAGAAAGGGCTTAAGGTATATGATAGGAAGGTTAAAACTCTCAAAAGCACTCTCTACTTTCTCTGCTAGCAATGAAGATAACTCTCTCTATTTATACGCAAAAGGTTCCAACGGATATAAACGGTCATATTTATAACAGAGTTCGATATCATCGAGCAGTCGTCGATATGATCGAGCGTATACTCTCGATTGTATCGGCCAACCTCTCGATGATAAGAACTCAATTGTCATTTCACTTTTGAAAACTTTCTGCCAACTGGTCGATGGGATCGAGACAAACATCGATGATATCAGATTTCGAACTCCGATTCCATCGAGTGATGGTTCGATCAATCGACAGGTGAAAAATAAGAGAGAAGCCTTGAAGAATTTCAGGATCACAGATATGATCGGGAAAACAGTCGATGTCATCGAAATTTGTACATCGATCATATCGGTGACCTTTTCGATGGGATCGATAAATCGTATAAATTTTACATGTAAGCTTGCTAGACGAATTATGTCCTTACTCGATCCAATCGACTTGGTCTCGATATGATCGATATATGAATATCGATTTATCGACAGGCACCCCGATCAACATTAAAAGCAACTTGAAATTCATGCTGGAGAGAACATGCGCCCCATAGTCGATATGATCGACTGACCCCCGATATGATCGATATTTGAGTTCAGATTGAATCGGATAGTCATCGATATATCGAAGCATATGTTAGTTTTCTTTAGAAAAATAGGGGCGCCGGAAAGCAGTCTGTCGATATGATCGATCCACTTCAGATATGATCGATTTTTGAATATCGATGATATCGACTTGAAGGTTGATATATCGATAAATCGTCCAGAAGATTGTTTGATTGCTGGACGCTTTTTGTCCTCACTCGATTGTATCGATTGATATGCCGAGGACATCAACAGAGCTGGTCGATCATATCGAAAGGGGAATCGATATAATCGACAGTGTAAGAAAAACTTAGAAGATTTTCTTTTTGATGAAAAGTTTTCTTACACATAAACCCTAAGATGTTCTAGTTCTTTTTAACGGTTTAATCACCCGGTGTTTTGGGACATGGGATGTGAGGCTATGATTTACCTTTTTGTGAGCTTCCACACATCCAGATGAGGCAGACGCTTGACTTGATCTTCTTGTTAGGTGCTGTCATCCAACTGACTTAACATACAACGTAATTGACAAACTAGGGCACGTAATAGGTGCACTTTCAGGATCAACCTCCAAAACCGGTCGAATTCAGCCATGCTTATGATATTGTCAAATATAACAGGTGGGAACGGGTGAATAAACCAAGTATAAAGATTATTAGATATTCTATTCAAGGGTATATTTGAGAAAGAGAACGCCAAAGAATTCATCAAAAATATGAGAAAAAAGTTTACCAAATCTGATAAGGCATAGACTATAACGGTTATTACTGAATTGATATCTCTAAAATATAATAGTGATAGAATTAGGAAGTATATTATAAAGATAACTGACCTTGCGACTAAGGCACTTTAGTTAAACATTTCAGAAGACCTAGTGGTTTGTTTTGTACCGATTTCTGATTTTAATACTTTTAAGGTCAATTATAACACTTAAAAGGAAAAAAAAAGGTTCTTGACTGAGCTGATATCGCATTACATGCAAGAGGAAGAGAGACTTAAGTAGGAGCAACCAGAGAGTGCTCATCTTGCGTACTCCTCTCATAGGAATAACTAAAAGAAAAAAAAAGAGGGGTGCAAGGAATAAGGGTAAAGGTAAGGTATCAGGTGATAATGTAGAGTCAAAGGACAAAAATAAGATGGTTGCACTCTGCTACTTCAACGATCAGGAGGATCACTTTAA
The DNA here is from genome assembly GCA_037074715.1 of Magnolia kwangsiensis. NCBI lineage: Eukaryota > Viridiplantae > Streptophyta > Magnoliopsida > Magnoliales > Magnoliaceae > Magnolia > Magnolia kwangsiensis. The sequence continues at coordinate 23,597,803 of CM073579.1, forward strand.
GAAATAATGTCATGGGTAAAAGATTGGATCAAGAAGAATTTATTTATTTTTTTAAAACAAAAATAAAGGTACAGATTCTTATTTGATAGTATTTGAGGTTTAATTGATTCACTTTTTCATGATGTGGAGCAATTTTGGACCTATACTTACACTTTGAATCTTGTATAGTGACACCTAAAGAACCAAAGGCTTAGTGATGAAGACCGTTATATATTTAATGGGTGGCTTCTAAGTGGAGAATCAAAGCCGATTGTTTTATCTTTCTTTTCAAATATAGGAATTAGTTTGCATTTGAATCTTTTGAAATCTTCCTTTATTGATACACTTGTTTGGAAATAAAATACATTCTTTGGTTTTTTGTTTTAAATTCAAATGTTGTTTAAGGCTCAATAGTCCAATTGTGCATAAAATGTGAATGTGAGCGATGATAATCTTGATTACAGACAAAAATAAAAGTAAAAGTCATATATAAGTTTAACTTTTAAAAGTCATATGCACACAGTTTTTACCAAACAAAAGAGTGTTGTTATTTATAAGCTATTTGTGCCTGTAATGACATTCATGATATTGAGCTAGAAATCCATAAGAAAGTTTGACTTAAAAGCGTCAACGAACATTTCTCTAGAATCCTAAGGAACCTTGAAATACACAACCTTAAATCTTTTATCAAAATTGATATATGCCTTCTAATCACTTGATTAGTAAGGGAACATTGGGAGTTAAGTTTGAGTGTTTTTACAGTTTAAGACATGCATCCGGTCTTATAGAAATCATAAAAAATGTTATAAGAGAGAAATTATAAATCTAAGGGATCTATAAATAGATGAGATATAAAAGGTGATAAGGTATTCTGCTCATGTACAATAACACCAATCAAGTGGAAGTATTAAGATGAACAAGTTTGGATTACACCATCCATTGTCAGATTTATTTCATGGCATGAATGTCATTGCGTGAAAGAGTGAAATGAAGGTGCTTACAACACCATGCATTTGAGTGAAATGAAGGCGCTTGCAACACCATGCATTTGAACAAAATTTTAACGTCTACTACAAAGCCAAGTGTTAGACGTTGCTGTATTGCATTCTTTTGAATTAAGACAAGAATAATAGAGCACACGCGAACATTTTCTTGAAAGGAAGATGATTTATAATCGTCAAATATTTATAAAACTAACAGATAATTGCATCTTCTCTCATATAATACTTAAGGTCAATAGGAGTACATGTGTAAGGCCCGTATCCTGGTTTGTACTGTTCCTTAAACTTTTCGATCCTCCTCGTCGAATTCCAACAACTCGCGACCCATAATCGGTGTTTGCACGTGACCCTAAGTCGCATTCCGTATATTCGAGTCGATCGACTCAAGACTTGTACCCTAGCGACCATGTCATCGCCGCGGTTCCAACGTCGTGACTTGCACTCCGATGTGATACCCAAGCCAGGAGTTGTGGGCCCGGTTTCATCTCGAGGAAAACACCGCGCATTGTGAATTCTAAGAGAATGTCTATCTCATCTATCACATTAATCAATCAAGTATGAGTAAAGTATAACCCATCCTTCTCTTACTAACAAAGAATGACACCAATCTCTCTCCTATTCCCAAAGTCAACTAAGCCCATACCCTCTTTACAACACCTATTCCTCTCATCCCATCTCCCTTACAATAACCCATCCCCTCTCTCATTTCTCTCTTCATTCCCAAGCAACCCAAGAGGAGTGGACGTCCAAGCTTTCTAAGAGAGAAAGATCCTAGTGTGTGGCCCACTTCCTACCCCTAAACTCTCATCTCTGCCCTTCAATTCTCATCTTTCACCATCAAAGTTGAAGCCCAAGAGCTAAGGAGTCCAAGGAGCTAAAGAAGAAGACCAACGGTAGGTGATCTTAAGAATTCCACCCTCGATTTCTATCTGAGGGCCCACTTGTGGTGGGACCCATTTAATGTATGCATTGTAAATTCCAGGGGAGCTCATAGTGGCAGAGCTCCCCCGCCTCACGTTTCTCTCTCTCTCTCTCTCTCTCTCTCTCTCTCTCTCTCTCTGTGTGTCCTGTTTGCGGCCCACCATGATGCAAGTATTTTACTTATGCCGACCACCTGTGGGGCCTGCCTTACTGACCATTCAGACGGCCCACCTGGCTGTCCATCTGGATAGGCCTGGTTGAAGGAAAACGTAAATATCATCTTTATCCCAAAGCTGTGGAGGGCAACACGTGTGGACCCACCAACAATACATGCGTTTCATCCATGCCATGGGGCCAGCTATCATGTATGGGTCTATTCACACCGTTCAGACCTTGGACGGTGGAAACCACCTTGATGTATCTGATATCCACACCATCCAACATTCTGGACAGTGGAGCCAGGCTACACAAGTGGTATTCACACTGTCCAGACCTTGGACGATGGGACCCACCATTAAGGCTGTACACGAACCGGGCTAGCCCGGTTAACTCGTTCGACTCAGCTCGAAAAAGCTTGACTTTGCCTGACCCCGAACTGAGTTCGGGTTGGGACAGGCCATTTTCTTCAGCCCGAAATTGAGTTCGAGCCGAGTTTAGATAGGTCCCAGTTCGGCCTGACTCAGCCCGAAACCCGATTCGACCTAGCTCGACTTGGTCAAGTGGTGTGTGTGTGTGTGTGTGTGTGTGTGTGTGTATTCAAAACCCTACCTGTCCCTTTCCCCTTTACCCTTTTGGGATAGTTCACCGCCCATCTTTGAGGTGACAGTGACTCATCCACCTCACAGACGTATAACTCGAACGACCTAGATTCATCCAAATACAAAAAGGAATTATAATGTCCTGACTAGTTAGATTTTTTATGCAGTCTATAGTTCAACTATGTAAACCGTTGATCGAGGGCCTTGTAATGGGACACGGATTATCTGCCAAAGCCCTTCCTATGAACTTGTTATAAGGTCCGAAACTGGCCCAAACTCGCTCGATTGCTGACCGGGCTGAGTTCGGGCTGGACATGTTGGCCCGGTGACCGGGCCGGGCTGGTTTTGAGCTGGGTTTAGCCGGCGACCGAGCCGATCTTGGTTAAGCCTAGTTTGACTTGGATCGACTCATGTACATCCCTACCCACCATGAAGTATGTGTTGTATATCCACACCGTCCATACCTTGGACGGTGGGAATTGGGTCGGCTGGTGTACCTTACACCAGCTATGTAGCTGTGGTATTGACGTCAGTAAGTTCTGTGGGTCCCACCAGTTGTATGACGTTAGCAAGCTCTGTAAGTCCCACAACTATCTAGCTGCTGTGTTGACGTCAGCTAGTTATGTGGGTCTGATCAAAGGTATGTGTTATATCCAAACCGTCCATTTGCATAGACGTCAGCAAGTTATGTGGGTCTGATCAGAGGTATATGTTATATCCCAATCGTTCATCTGGACGGTGGGGACCACCCTCCTATATAGCTGCTGTATCGACGTCAGTAAGTTCTGAGGGTCTGATCATGAGGTATTTGTGAATCCAAGTCGTCCATTTTCAGGACGTGTGGACCCCACTGAGATGTATATGTTTTGCTCCACACTATCCATCTGTGTGTGACCCACCATGATGTATGCGTTGATCCACACCGTTCAAACGGGTGGAACGCTGCTGGACCATCTGTCCATTAGCTACAGTGGCCCACCTTGATGCAGGTGATCTATATCCTCATCGTCTAATCATTGTAGAGATCGATTTGTGGCATTACAAAGAGAATGAGATAGATCTAAAAATTCAAGTGGGACCCACCGTTATGTATTTCATCCATGCTGTCTAGCAGTTGTGGGTCCCAACGTAATGTATGTGTTGTAATTCGCATCGTCCAGCCATGAACGGTGGGACTCACATGATGTATGTGTTTTATATCCATCCCATCCATCCATGTTGCTGGACGTGTAGGGCCCGCCTACTGTACACGCAAGGCCCACCTGCTGTATGTGCAGGGCCATTGTGGCCGTGTGTGAGGCCCATTATGGTTGTGTGTGAGGCTCACTTGATTGAGTACATGAGGCCCATAGATGTGGCCCATTGTGATGTATTTGAGGTCCATAGATGTGGCCCATTATGATGTATTTAAGGCCCATGAGTAAGGCCTAATGTGATGTATGTAAGGCTCTTATATAAGGCCCAATGCGATGTATATAAGGCCCATGAGTGAGACCCAATGCGATGCATGAGAGGCCCTTATATGAGGCTCAATGTGATGTATATGAGGCTCGATGTGATGTATATGAGGCCCATTATGATGTGTGATTCTACCGTGATGTATGTAATGATGTTTATGATGCCCATTCATCTTCCTAGTTAGTTCTAAATGGGCTATGCCTTGGGAACAATGATGGTTTAATGTTCACATTTGTAAGAGCAATGATGGTTAAATGTCTGCATTGTAAGCCTCCCTAAGGCCCATTCTTATCTTCCCTAAGTGGGCTAACCTAAACCGTTGAATCCGCATGATTGTTAGGCCCATTCTTGATATGAGTAGGCCATCTAGGCCCATCCTTGATACGAGGAGAGTGCATCATCATCATATAACATGCTTATTATAGCTTCACGATCCATGCCCATGCGCATCATATATATGCTTGATATGAGGAATGATTAATCATAGCATATGCCATCGGGAAAATTATTATTAGACTCCCTGATAGGAGGAGTTACCCACATTAGCGCGCGATACACGCAGGATTGCTGCATGACCGATAACGTGATTCATTTATCTCGCATTTGTGTGACATGACTACTGCACACCCTAGCGACATCAGGGCCATAGCCTTCACAGGCATATCGTGGATGACAGGGTTGGACACCAAAAATCTTTCTCTACATGGGGTGCGATAGATGTCCCTTGGTGAAATTTTTTAAACCCTTATGGTACCATGTAACATCTTAGAAAAATTCATACAAAGACCTAAGTACCACCTTCAGCAGAAATTCCTAAGGACCGTGTTTTGTAGAAATTTAGGCAAAAATTAATTAAGTACTCACTGGATTAATCGGTGGATTTAACTCCAACCACTATTTATACAAATGGAAAGATCCAAAACCATCAAAATCGCTAACTCAGCACTACCTAGAAGCCTAGGAAAAATCCCAAAAGCTTGTTGCTCTCGGGAGCACATTGAAGCTCCGTATCGGACTTTAACCGCGCACCAAAAGTCTGATGACTGCGAAAATATAGGGTTATGTCTGCCTTATTGGCTTGACAACCATTGCGAAAATTGACCCCATATAGTATTCAGAAACGCACAACTTGAGCCTTGAGTAAAGTATGTGAGAAAACGCTAATACCTTTAGAAAATGTATTGAAAATTAAGTGTATTGGGCCATTCGCTCATGCACGAAATTGATGATTTCGGACTGTCAGTTTCTGACCAAACTTCATCCATGGAAAAAAAATTTTTTTTGCACATATCCGTATAATTGTAGCCCCGATTGAGCAAGTTCTACTGTTGATCTGACACTGGTCGTCCACAGTCGATCGACTTGTCCAATCACATCAAAATCACATCATGGCATAAATCAATTGTCAGGAAACTTACCCTATGACGTAGGTGAGTAGTAGACCTCCCTGTGAGCTCCATTTGTCAGAAACAATTGCCCTTTGGATATAAACTAAGTATACCAAGGCCCTGAGGCCATTTGCATCACTTCTAGGCTTATAAATAGCCCTTATACCACCCCACCTCTCTCATATATGAATTTTTTAAAAAAAGAAGAGAAGAGAGGAGAGAGTGTGGAAGGCTTTTTGGGAGATCGTTACAGTGGTTCTCTCCCACAACTCCACGCACTGAATTGCCTCCTTATTACGCTACACAATCTGATTCGGCTATGATTTGGGTAGGAAATCCTAACCCTAATACCGTAGTTGAGATCTAAAATGGTTGTTTGTTAACCTAGCTAACCGATTTCACTATTTAGGTACCCAATGTTCTGTTTTCAGGAACATAGAATTCGAACCGAGTCCGAATCGAGTATTTCGATGAAAGGTGTGGACTATAAACATTTAGGTTATGATTTTCAATGCTTTCAATATCAGCTAAGGATTTATGTCTGACTTGATTGCTACTATATCATCTTAGACACGTTAATTTCGATGTATTATACATGTATGAACTATATTGAATAAAAGATGCATCCCATGTGTTTGTTGAAATATTTGAATGAACATGTAAACATGATTTGTGTTTGTTATGCCTACTAATCTAGGATTCATTATTGTTGTATGTATGCTAACCTCCTTGTATGAGGATTTGCTAAAATATATGTTGTAACTAACCTAGTCTATTTATTTGGTAAGGCGTAGCCTAAGTGTTTGATAAAATGTCTGAATGAGAAAATGTTGATGATTTGTATTTATTAAGAGTATTAAGATAGGATTCTAAATTACCTTAATCATATGTATAGTTTCTTTCATGTAATCATATTTTTCGCTACGAAATTTATGGATAAAATGCAAGTGTTATGTAATATGATCAATATGTTTGGTGGAATGCCCAAATAAGGAATTGATCTGGCTTGTTTGTTAAATGCTAATATACTCATTACATGTATCCACCTATTGCATCTAAGTAAGATTGGGGCTACAGCATATTAGTCTCGCCATATTGGATAACTCAGCAAATTCGGGTCGCACGACGATTGTCGACAATGGTTAGGCCACGAGGGATGCTTATGCACCCCATGTCAATTAAGTCAACGTGTGCTCGTACCAATCGAACTTACCTAACAAACTGATTGGCCTATTGTATGTTTACCATGTATGGACACTACTGCTTGAATTTAAGATACCCCCACCAATGTAAATGTCACGCCCCAGACTCGGTAACCGGACCTCACAAGGAACCGGATGACCGGTTCTGGCCGCAACAGCCTCCATAGTACTCCATTCTCGACGCCTGAGGCAGGTTCCGATCCTGGGATCCTACAAGGAGGATTTCCACAACAATATAATCATTTCCAATACGAGCATACCCAAGATCACAGCAAGTAAATCTGAGAATAACAAAGGCACACATCACAAAATCCACTATGAATTTGAACTTTTACAAGCTTACATCAGGTCCAAAAGGACATACATAAGATAACAGAAGAAAGAAGGAAGAGAATCTGCAACACTGGGTTCTCCACTCGCACACCTATCCAAGCTCTGCTGCTAAGACACCAACTTACGATCTCCTGCACGCATCAATCGTGCATAAGCTTATAGAAAGCTTAGAGGGTGGTGAAAGTGTGTGACAATGGTGCTCAGAAAAAGATAGAGAATGCAGAAGGGGGTCACTATCAATACTAATACCACAAGCCTTACCAAGGCTACCATGAACACAAAAGATATACCAAGGCAGTATGATAATGCAGGAAGCCATACCAAGGCTATATAGTGCAATGCATAATGTAATGCAATGAGTACTGGGCGCATGCCAAGGCGATGCAACATGAGGCTTACACAGCCGATGCAAATGCAATAATGCGAAGTAATGCCAGTGCTCATATCCAATCCACATATCAATTACATTTCCATCATAAGGAAATCACCGGGGTCCATTACACTGCTGGATGACTGCCGCTCTACAGACCCCGCACAGTCAAACGAGCGTAAGAGACCTCACTACCAGCCTGTGGACAACCAATCACCAGCAAGGCCTGAAGGTAGCGGACCCATTCACGAGCTGGTCAGACTCAGCCTAGCAATGCCCTCTTATATCAGGCGAGTAAGGCCACACCCCTATCCAACCGACTACACGACAGTGAGAGTCACGGCCTAACAGTATAAGGCCCTCGTGCGCTCATATATACCACCCGGTCACGGCGCTGGAGCAGATCCTTGGTACCATGGAAGTTTTGGGAATTTCACCCATGGGCATCCTATGCACCCGGTATGCTCAAGTAACATTTTCGGTATCCAATCATGGCCATCCACGATGTATCTGTGGAGGCTACAACCCTGATGAAGCAAGGGCGATAATGCTCATATGTTATGCAATGCTAGATGCATGAATCACGCAATCAACCATGCATCAATCCCAAGCATCCAACGTGCTCAAGAGGGGATACTACGTCCCTCGGAGAAAGTATCATGCAATGCCCAAGGACATAATATGACCACATACACATAGTGTCAACCAAGCATACAATGATGTACATGGGCCATGAAGATGGGTCTAGACACATTATGCAGCGATATACAAAGTAGTACACTCCTCCTATCCAAGAAGGGACCAAGACTAGGTACTTAGACAATATCCTTAAGGAATCCAACCTCTAGTGGGGGCCCATTTACCTGGGGTAGCCCACGAGACTAAGCATACAAACTATGTGTCTAAGTAATACAGAAGTGAGTCTAGCAAGAGTTAAGATGAGTATCTAATCACATTTAGATACAACCGAGCCTAAAGGGGTCCATAATGGGGATATTCAACCGCCATTCCCCAAAAAGGCATATCAACCATGAACTATATGGATAGAAGGCCCAAGGCCTACATTTAGATAAAAACACAGGTAACCACATACATATATATTTCTCATAATAGGCCATGAAAAAAAAGATATAATACCACCTTTAACAACATGGGCCCCAAGAGGAAAATCAAGGCCCAAATGCTCAATTTCCAATAGCCATGGAATCCATGCATTAATTTGGACTTGGTGGGCAGCCCGCGTACACAATATACGGCCTGAAAATAAGTTTAAGTTAGGAGGAAATGGGCCTAACTACATCAGCCCAAAAACTAGCAAATTAAGTGGGCAACCAAGGGCCCAATACTATCCTTATCTTAGCCCACAAGTCCATCAAAATGGTGGAAGTCGGTCTAATATATGGTTGGGCCAAGCTAGGACGTTCCAACCCACTCTGGGCTAATGGGATGCCCCAAAAATTCGATCTAAGATGGGGTCCTCATGTGATCACTAAAGGTGACCCAAAAGAATGCATTGATTAAGCCCAAAGATTATAAGAAAACATAAGCATGTAACACGTACACAAGTTCTCAATATGGTGGGCCCCACAGCCAAACAAAGTTTTAACCATACAATTTTAATTTAAGGCCCTTTGAAAAACTTTTGGCCAGTTTAACTTCCAAGACCCGCTAAGGTCCAGAAATCAGTTGACTATGTAGAAATAATCTCATGAAAGCCAACTATATTCGCTGGGGGACCCCACCAGATGGAGAGTGCGTATATATTATGAAAAGATCAAGTGAACCTGTTACTGGATTGTGAGTCCAGCAGTAACCCAAGACAGACAGTGCATCCATAATCGGGTGATCCAAGGCTTGGATGGCCTGGACTAAACATGCGTTAAGGTAGGTTCCACATACATACACATTAAGCTCTAAACAATGGCCTAGGGTCTATGGTGGGCCTTTAACCATCCATAAAGAAACCCATAGGCCTACCTTAGGATCACTAGGAGGACGTTCAACCTCAACTGGCTTCCAAGAGGTAGCCCGCCACTACTCATATAATATAAGGTCTAAAGCCCACGCAATGCATGGCTTAATGGGCCATACACCAAGCCCAACTTATAGGCCAGATAGTGGACCCTTAAGTAAGGTTTGGGCCCAACCACAAAGGTCATAATTCCACATATTGTGGTGGGCTTCATGGGCAACCCAGTAATTCATTTACATGAGCAAGTTTTACATTTAACACAAGTGAGTTGGGCCTCACTTTTGGCCCAAGTACAAGGTCAATTTAGTAGGCAGCCAAGAGCCCAACTCCTTGCATATTATTGCCCTTAATCCCATCACAATAGATGGGAGAGTATAGGCCTAAGATCAATGGGCCTATCCAAAAGAATTGAGTCCATAAGGCCTACTTGTTAATACAAACATGCATATACTATATCACATAATGGGCCCCAAAGAAATGGCCCAAAACAAAACCCATCCAATTCACACATTATAGTGGACTTGAGGGCAGCCCATAAGTCCAAGAATACATAAGGGCGAGACCTATACCGATAGGGTGGGCCTTGCCTCATTAGACAAAGACTTAACAAGGCCCTCCACAATATACATTTATGTGGGCTTTGCAAGTCAGCCCACAATTAAACACTTCATGAGGGCATCAAGGCCCATTAATACACATGATCAGCTTATAGACAACCTATTGGGCTCATAATTCAATAAGGTCAGCCCTTGCACAATCTTGGGCTTAAGAAAGAATCTCTCAGCCCATTGAGCCTATAAAACTATTAAAATTTCTGGTTAAGGCGAGCCCACAAAATCACCACAAAGGTGGGCCTCAAGGGGGCACTCATTAAACCCAAAATATCTAAGGAAGGAAAGAAAGGAGTGTGTGCAACACTCTCTCAAATCTGGTGTGCCACAATAGTACCTAAACAATCAACCATGTAGTAAATTTTGGGCCCCTTGCTAGAATTTCAGCCCACCCATTTCCTAGGCCTGGTGGAGTCCAGAAATTTATTTAATTTAGATGGGTTACTGACCCATGGTGATTCACATATATCATAGTGGGCCCCACCAGATAAGAAGGGAGATATACAACACTTACTTCAAGTGGGCCATGCCATTAGAATGCAGGCCCAGCAACCCAAGGTAAGGGTGTGCCTGGGTATTTGACCCAAAACTGGTGCAAATTGCAGGCCACACCACGGTCGGTACAGAGGCCCGATGGCCCTGAAATTTTATAGGGTGGTCCTTCCATGGGTATACCACACCCCCATAAAATTTTATAATTTTTGGACATCTAAAACTATTTTAATTAATTCAAATAAAACAATCTGTCCTGAATCTCGGACTGATCTGGACACCATATAATAGTGGGCCGGTCCAGCCACCACCATGGTGTGTACAGGTGTCCAATGGCTCCAAAATTTTACAGGTAGGTCCTGACATGAGTTTAACACATCTATGTAAAGTTTTATAATTTTTGGATACTCAAAAATATTTTAATAAATTTTAAGGATATAATCTGTCCAGGGTGAACTATTGCTGGAATGTAACTGTCCTGAATTTGGGTCATCCAATGGGTGGGTTCTGGGCCTCCAAAATTCCTGAAATTTGGACCCAAGGTCCCTCATCAAGCCTAAAACAAGATTGGATCCAGAAATATGGCCCAACTTCTTAGAAAGTATTTTTAGAATTTTATTCTTTTTGGACTATGCTGCTGGACTGAACAGCAGAAATGTTTGGCAATCCAGTATGTTGGCCCACCCTTTTGGATGCCCACATGGGATCCCTTGGCCCTGAAATTATGTAGATAGGTTCTACCATGGTTGGGACACCTTCCTAAAAAAATTTAGAATTTTTTTTGGAAAGTAAAAATATTTTATTTAACCCCTGCAATTTGTGTACAGATAACTATTCCTGAAGAAATCTACAGTAAAAAAAAATATTGCTGGAAATGTAATTGTCCCTATGTTAGGGACCACATGGAGTTGGCCTGGAACCACCCAAACCCTTGAAAAATTGGGAAAAAGGTGTTCCTACATCTGGACAACAAGTGGGGTCCACTGGGGTGGTCCACTTATTCCAGAAACCCAGGTAAAAATGCTCATTTTCAACTTATAGTGTTGCTGAACTGTGCAGAAATTTCTGGACAGTTAGCCCACTTTGGCCCATCCCATGGGTCTCAATCATGAGGGAAATGATGTGGGCCCCATTCCACATCAAAGTGGGGTCCATGCACTGCAAAATCCTTAAGAAAATTTAGGAGAAAAGGGCATATAAACAGATCCAAACATTAGCTCAAAAGTCATGGTCCAACTGGGCCTGGAATTTGGACAGCAACATATGTTGTCCACATTTCAGCCCATATAAATTAATCAAAGGGTTTATGGCCCTGATTCAACATGTGGGGTCCACCTTGATGGGTTAACAAAATTTTAGACCCATGAGCTCACTCAGACCTCCATGAAAATGTCATTTTAGAGGTCACCCAAACCATGCATGCATGGTGGGCTTGGACATCTAGTCAAAGTGGGCTTGGACTTCCCATCTAGCTAAGGGTCTGAGATGTTGCTGACCTCTCCTTGGTGGGCCACACATCATCATAATACACAGGAGAAAAAAAAAAGGAGAGAGAAAAGGAGAAGGAAGAAGCAATCAGCCATTGGTGGAAGGTCCCACCACTAATGGACCTTCCACTCCACAATCTACACCATCCACCATGTATATACTTACATGCAAGCTATTATGTATCAAGATAATTTGCTGGAGGGTAGGGACACCCTCTCCACATGCATGCAAAGGCCTAGATGGCCTATGAGATGCAAGAATAAAGGAGAATGCATCATGGTGGGTCCATGGAGAATGGCCCACCATGGAAGGGAATGAGTAGGATCTAGGCCCATGGCCTTCATCCTAGGAGCCATGTAGGACCTCCACCATGGATTGGTGGGTCCTACATGCTTCCATGCATGTAGCAAAAGGGAAGGGAGAAAGGAAAGAAGAAGGAGTAGCACCCACCTAGATCAACCTTGAAATTTACATCACCATCATCTAGAGGCTTCAAGCAACATGGATCAATGGTTAAGATCAAATGAGAAGGGGTAGATGAGGAGGTATTTTAGGGAGAAGGGGCTGGAATGGAGGGAAGATGGGCTGGAGAAATGGAGGGGAGTTGCTAGGGAAGAAGAGAAGAGAGAGAGAAATGAGAGGGAAAAAGAGATAGTAATGATTTATTTGTAAGAAAAGAAATGATTACCTTAGGGAGGAGAAACCAAAGTTGCTAGGGGTAGGGTAGGTCTCTTGGTAGTGTTTGTGGTTGGTAGTGTTAGTTATGGATCTTTGTGTAGTGTGTGGGTAGTGTACCTTGGAACTTGTGCCAAGGGAGGTGGTGGTCCACACATGCATTCCACCTAAGTGGGCCACATAATCAATGGTCATATAATGAAATGTACACAACTTTTGATCTATATATCGGATGGACGCACAAGACGCGGCGTTGGAACCGCGGTGACGATGCGGTCGCAATGGTATAGGTTTCAACTCGATCCGAGTCGGGTGTACATGACCGGACTCAAGGATGACCGCAACACTATCTGAGGGTCGCGGGTCACCGAAATTCAACCGATAGGACCGCGAGACCACAAGAAATGAAATGCACACTTACACACACACATGCACACATGCGAACTCGGGTCGGGTCTCACAGTAAAAGCCCACCTTAACCATAATACTACGATCCACTAAGACTCATGAGCTAGGCATGGCGGCATGGGACACCGTGGTTGAGTTGTCGGCCTACGCTGGGGTGACAAGCCTCCCCGTAGTGACTAGTGAGCAACCTAAACTCATGAGCTAGGCATGGTGATATGGGACACCGTATTCGAGCCGTCGGCCCACGCTGAGGTGATGAGCCTCCCCGTAGTGACTTCGAGTATAAACTTTTGAATTTTCCTATCAACTGCTTTTTATCAGGGGTAATGCCCTACAACTTGCCCATTGCATGTGGTCAATTAGGATTGACAATGCTAGATAGATCATTCATTTACAGTAATGATATAAAGGGAGATAACTTAGCTTCCCAAACCTGCTTATGAATAAGCTTAATTAAGAACTCGACTAACAGATCATGCATCACATTACATTAGTTAGGAGGTACGTTTGGCGAGGAAGGGCACTTGAGGGAGGTTGTCATGAGTGAATCAGGTTGACGGAGTCATATGTGAGGGAGTTTGTACGAGGGCATACATTATTACTTGTACACCATCTTTGCATTAATAAGAGTAGTTAGGAAGTGATTGTTGTATTGTTTTATCATTACTGCTTGATTAACTTGATAACATGTTAACCTTTACCTTATAGTACCGCTGAGTTGATCACTCACTCCCACCCTAGGATGGTGTTTTAAAACACCAACTAGACTATGGTATTGATGTAGGTATAGTTGATGTGTGTGCTATGGAGTAGGACTACATGGATGAGGAGGAGGAATTCTCCTATTTTCAACTATCAGGCGGGTTGATGTAGACTTCATGCTGATCAGCAGGGACATTGGGATTATTGCCTTAGTCGAACACTTTACATTTTCCTATTTTGTATATTTTGAAACAATACTTGTATATGATCAGCCTGGTTACATACTCATACTCTGGAGTTGGTAAAATACACATATATTTGGATATATACGGTTCAGTCTTCCGATTGCTTAATTTAGTTATATCCGGAGTATGATATGATGTTTTAGTATAATCTCACTCATGCATAACTCATTAATATGGACAAAAATTTGAACATCATTATCTATATTGCATAAGTGATGTGCTAGATCTCAGGAGTTGAGCCTTGCTCGACCCGCGAAATCCGGAGCGTTACATACTAGGAGGTTGCTCCAACATTTAGACCGAGTCGATGTATGAGTGTTAAGTGCCGAATACTAGGACGATGTGCTTTCCACTGTGTCGTGGTCGGTTAGAAGGGGGTGCGGCCTTACCCGCCTGAGAGGAGGGGGCAAAGCTAGGCTAAGTTTGACCAGCTCGAGGAATGGGTCAGCTATCGATGAGCTAAACTCGATATTGGAAGGCGAATAGTGAGGTCTCTTCCACTCACCTTATTGTGCGTGATGGGGCAGCAATCTGGTTTGTAGTGTACTAGACCCTGGTGATATTTCAGAGATGAATTGTATTGATATATGGATTTCGATGAGGACTGACATGTTTGAGTTGCATTACATCTTGCATATGACATTTGGCCAGGTAGGCCTTGCATCGCATAACCTTGGTACGATTGATAGTATTCATGAGCATGCTAGCATGTTTCCGCATTACTTTGATATTGCATACTTGACACTTACCTTGTGTCCACACTTACACCACCCTCTAAGCTTTTTATAAGCTTATGCATGACCGTTGCGTGTAAGTGACATTGGATGGTAGTAGCACTGAGGCAGGAGCATGTGGCAGATCATCTTGGAGCTTTTGTCTATCTTTATATTTCTCTTTCCACATTGTACTCAAAGTTTTTGATATAGTAAATATATGGTGATATTATTTTGTGACTTGGTTATTCTCCTTTACAAAAAAAAATTATATTGAAAATCCTCCTTATAGGATCTCAGGATCGGAATCTGGCATATGGGTGTCGGGAGTCGAATGGGGTACTACGGAGGCTGTTGGTGCTGAATTTGACGATCGAAAATTCTGTGAGCCCAGTTTCTGAGTTTGGGGTGTGACAACATGCATTATAGTTGGGTATGCATTTTAGTTACCTCAGGTTTTATTAACAATTCAGGTTTTGGTTTCTGTTCATTTAGTATACTTGTTGTGCATGCATAAGGTAATATGAATAGTTAGGTTTGACTATCATTGAGATAAAGACATCTCTTAGCAAATATGATAAGATTGCTTGGAAGTCTGCATGTGAGTTGCAATTGGCATGAGTTTCCATATCCTGCACCCATGTTACTAGGATCTATCTCGTAAGGTGTTGATGTTTGTGATCAAGCGTAGTCCCACTTTGATAAATGAAGTGGCGACTTTCGTGGTCCTATATCGGTAGTTTCAATGGACCGGATTATGCATGATGCTATCCATGCGTCATTAAAGATATTTAGTAAAAGTTCGAGCTCATAAAGAATGTATTGGATACATATATTTTTTATTGCAATATTGACTTAAGTGGAAGAGTGTAAGAATCATCGGCCACTCATGGCATAATTTATTAGGGAAGTAGAATGAATGGTTTGAATCACTTGGATAAGTGTCATGGTGGGGCCCAACAAATATGTGGGTGTACATGTTGTATTAAGTCTGGGTGTATCATATGCAAACCTTATCACGAGAAAATTGTAATTGGAAAAGGTTTCTCTTTAAGAGAGCCCTTCTTAAAGGGCTCTTAGAGGAGAGGTTCCCATTGATTAATTGAGTTCCTCAAACCCCCCCAATTTGAGCTCATACATGGAGATTGGTATTTACGCAATTCAATCAAACACAAGGCCACATGTGTGGCCGAGGGATTGTATTCAAATTTCATGTGCGATTATGATGTGCGGACATGCCAGAGTAGTACTGACTTAATGTTTGATTGAATGATGGTGACTCCCATACTAAAATGAATGCGTAGGACCATATTTGAAAATTCAGCTATTGAGTTAGGCACCAGTTGTGATAAGCGATCAAGTGATTCGTAAAATATTAGGGGTTAGTACTCTTTGATAGATTCTTATTACCGATTTTTTTAATATTTGAATAATGATTATTACAATCAATAGAGTGTCAAAATAAACTAGAGAAACAAACAAACGAGAGATAAATACCTAATCCATTTGTAAGAACAAATGATCAAAGCGAAGAGTCAGTAGGATGTGACCAGAAAGATGATCGTCCATGTAAGAACTCGGTTGATCATAATCTAGCAACTTAAGGTTGTGGATTTTTAATCTAATCCTGCAGTACTATAATAGTGGCGTTGAATAGTAGCAATCTATGTTAAAGCTAGGCTATGTTAGGATAAATGTAAAGATAGACCATAAAATAAGATAAATATAAAAGAAGATAGATTGTGTTTAGCATGGGGCCATGAGATTTTCATTGTATGTTCCTTTTATAAGCTTATGGGTTTCCTTACTAATTCTGGATTCTTCATTTTTATGGGCATGCATTCGGTATAGGAAGATTTCCATGTAAATCTGAAACAGTTGGCTTTCAGATTTTTGCTTTTACGTAGATGGTCTCTTAGTTGATGCTACATTTAAAAATAATTCAATCAAAGAACCTCTACCACTGATCTTGAAACTTAAATCAATCGTAACCATGCATTTGAATGACCCAATCAAACCACCTCCTGCAAGATCCTAAATTGTCTCTTTATAAGTGCTATTATGTTAAGCACACATAGATTGTCAAATTTCGTAAGACAAAAGCGCTTCAAGGTAGAACCTGAAGATTAACTCAAGATTAGCTTGTGATCAAGATAAGATTGATACATCTTCTTAAAGAAATCATCGCCTCAAAGAAATTGTCGCTCATATTCAAGTCAAAGTTCAAGACTAAATTCAAGACAAAGTGACTCAGATATTTTTTATATCACAGGTGGTATAATCCTAGAAAGACCTTAGGAATATGTGCTTTTAAAAAATTCTTTATTATGGGTTTTTATAAATGTTTTTGTTATGGAATTTGGCTAGCCTAGCTTCCTTGACCAACCCAACTTTAAGCTCAAGCTAAATAACAACTTCTGTTGGAAATTCGGCTAGCTTAAACTTGAAATTTGGCTAACTTGAGAAAGTTCAGGTGAAATTCTAGCAATGCAATCTTTTGGAATTCACGAAAATTCGGCGGGCCGAATTTTGGATAAATCTTATCCCACACAATCCAAAATCTGTTAAACAGAATTCGGTGAACTCGGGCTATTCGAAGCCTATTTTAGGCTAGCCAAAGTTCTAACTTATTTACTTATAAATTGAGTCTTTCTCTTATTCCAAATGATAACGAAAATTTACTTTAATCCTTTTGCAAGAGAGGGAGAAGCTTAAGTCCTCGACAAACTATTTATTGATATTTATACATTTTATTTTAATAGCTTATTCAATTCTTTTTTTCTCAAGATTATTTTAGACTTAATCTAAGAGAGTAATTTATACTCTTCTTTGAGATCTAAGAGAATTAAATTAAGTAGCATTTGGGTTTTTCATTATTAAAATTTATAGAACCCTAAACTCTTTCTGTTTGATTGAACACTACGCCATCTATGTTTAAGAAAGAGGTCCTTCTACTATAAGCCTTTGCCACATCTTCTACATTTGAAGATAAGTATACTTTTTGAAATTCTTTTTAGGTTTTTTTGAGATAACATGTGAAAATCTCAGTGAGATTTTGTATGAGAAAGCCTATGAAAATCTCAGTAATGATTTTATTATGATAGCTCGTGAAAATCACAAGAAACTGTATCAGATTGTTAAGGTGACCTTGTGAAAACCTTTTTATAGTGAAAGCCAAAATTACGGGAGTAGTAATTTTGGAAGTGGAGAAAGTATGGTTGTTTTAAGCACAGAACCACTATAACTCTTTGTGTCATGTGGTGAATGTTATATTTTTTTTTATGATTTGATGTTATTTATTATTTCATTCTTGTGATGAATATTATAATTTTTTTATATTCTCATACTAGTTGGAAAGATTGATTTTAAAGACATTCGTGAAATAATGTTGTCCTGCCTAATATTTTAGGTGAAGGTTGTCCTACGAATTATTTGGAATTAAGGTTTCAATACTAAAGCGATTGAGATTTTTGTAATCTTTACATATTTCGCATTTATTTTGATTATTTGGCATTGTCCTATTCTCCCCCGGACATTCGTGAAATAATGTTGTCCTGCCTAATATTTTAGGTGAAGGTTGTCTTACGAATTATTTGGAATCAAGCTTTTAATACTAAAGCGATTAAGATTTTTGTAATCTTTACATATTCCGCATTTATTTCGATCATTTGGCATTGTCCTATTCTCCCCCCCCCTCCCGGCACATTGCTAGCTCTCCATTTTACTCTCCCTTTTGATTATGGTCCTAATGAGGTCAAATATGTCATAGAGCTCTCCCATTCTTTTAATTTCTATTGATGTACCGAAAGTGACCCGATCTGCTTAGTGTGATCCTCTCTTGATTTGTGTCCTAGTCGTAATCAAATTTACTTGGATATCAATTCAATCTTTGGATATTCAAAATCTTTGTGATTGTCGCAAACCTTACAAACATTTTTAGGAAGATCTCTCATTTTAAAAAGATTATGAGAGACAGTCTTACCAAGTATATTGTAGCCAGATCCATGATATGATTCTTTCTCTTGATGGGTCTTTATAAATGAGCCAAGCGTGCTATCTCATTAATTGACTCTTTAATTGTGGCTACATGGCATCTATCGATTCACTACCTAATGGTATGCATATGTCTCTGTGCCACCGTATTAATAACAAAATGTGTATTGTCAAATAAGGATTAATCGAAAGTATTTTTGGGTACGAATATAATTTCAATGAGTACTAAACTCGTAAAGTCAACATGTGACATTTTTTTATTGTTCCATATTAGGACTTCGAAAATGAGTGTAAACGATCTGTCCCCCTCTTACGTAAAAGTCCCATGATTGCATAAGAGAGAGCACAAGCTTTTGCCATCACCACAATATTCGGCGAGCTTTCAAACACTATTAATAGCAAAATTATGTAGACTTTCTAACTCGAAGATCCAGCCCCATTGAAGAGCACATGCGTACCAGTCCAGAATCCATTCCTACACATAAATGCTGCAAGAAGCCGCGTAAAGATTTCCTCCCCAAAATTCTGTCATGGTTGACACATGAGGATTGAGATTTAATTTACACATCTAACATCACATGCATGGGAAAACAAACATGGCAGGATAAAAAAGAGCAATGGTCCACGTTAAATGAACGTGCATAGACGGTGGACCTGCCAGACTGTCGGGTAAGGCACGTTATATATATATATATATATATATATATATATATATATATATATATATATATATATATCTTTTTATATATATATCTTTATATATATATATATATATATATATATATATATATATAGCTTTATTGTAGGTAATAGTGGGACTCCATGACCATGAGCCGAACGTCCCCACACGCATCCCATCTCCACCTGTGGAATGCCAGGAGTACTGGTTCGCGCATGCCAGCAATCTGAGTATTGCCCTGACCCCAAAGTCAAACTGGTCCACTATTCAAGTGGGCCATGCTTGCATGATGAGAAGAAAGCAACCTACATATGTGGCCCGCCTGAGAAGTGGAGCGGCCCATTTTCTGTTGAAATTTTGGTTTTAAAAAAATTAAAATATTTTGTAATTTTTGTCTGATTGTATATGGGTAAGATCCAATACACAAATCGGTGAGATCGTTTGATCTAACTATTTGGAACGCTCCAAAATAAGTATCAATGGTTAAAAATATTTTACAAACATTATAAATTATTAATGACCACCTAGCAACAGTTCACTCCTTTAGTACTTATATAATCTGAATTATTCTGTTCCAAAATCAATTTATAAGAATATTGCTAGACGACCACTAATTCAATTTCTCCAATAATCAATAACATTCAAAGAATTTCTAAGTAGATCATTCGTGATGATTGCACGTAAGATTTAACAAGAAGAATTGTCTTATTCTTAAAATAACTTATCTATAACCCACCAACAATTGACAAGGAGACAAATCAAGCTTTAAAGACACCGAGATCCATGGCTCAAGTGATAGACTTAGTGAAAGATACCTACTTCCAACACTAAGGTCTTGATATCAATTCTCTAATAGGGGTGGCTAATAGTGAAGTAGTGAAGCGTGAACTGATAACGGTTGTATTAACAAGCTAACCAAAAAAAAAAAACCTTTAACGAGGACATATTTATACGTGTTTAAGCATGGTGCTAAAACTAAATAATTTTATTTTCCAACATTTTTGGGCTAAGGCATGGCCACAAGGTGCCCTACTTGATCATTGGCCCAGATCTTGTGATCGTGTGCTACGTTGCACCTAGGTCCATCTCGGCCATTCGTGCATACACGCGCCCATCCACTGCACACGTGGCATATGAGGACATCTTTCTCAACCATCCAAATCCTGAATCCAGTATTGGATGGCCATTAAATGGAACGGATAATCATAACTGTAGAATTGGTAACCACAAATATATGGTTATATTGAGAAATATTCAATGGTCGTCCATCAATCGTAGTTATCAAACCCTCTCCGACCAATCTGATATTATGTCTATCTACCATCGAAAGTGTGGCCCACGACTCGGATGCATGCATGCATATGGATAGCCAGATCCTGTACCAACGTACCACTGCTATTCTCCCGGAGAAAAAAATTGATACTCAGGTAGAGTGTGGTAGACGATACACAGGCACTTAAATATTGCATACGTGGCAACTGTCTAAATTATGGGTCCCAGTTTAGATGCATCATTACTCAAAATTATGCTTATTTAATTATTTAACTATAGGTCCACAATCTAGGCAGTCAAATTCGAGTAAATGGTGCCACGTGTACAACTTCTAAGTGCCTGAGTATCAGGCGTCATGCGCATCCAGAGTATCAAATGACTCCCCTTTCTCGGGCTGTCAATGGGCCGGGCCTGGGTAGGTGTAGGCCCGAATTTTGAACTGTTTTGTGCCCGGCCCTAATCAAAATTCTGATTTTTAGGCCCAAGACTAGCCCATTGCACCCCTACTCTTACCTTCTATTTCGAGATTTGCTGTTTAGGGCTTTCACCAGGCCCGTTCCACGCTAGGAGGAGGTCTGCCGCAGCCCAGCCCTCAAAGTAAAACCCAGGCCTGTGACGAGCCGAAACAAAACGGGCTGAGTCTGGTCTATCATAATTAGTATGGCCTGGGTCCCGAAAGCCTAATGGGCCAGCCCGGCCCTACGACAGCCCTTTGACTTGCGTCCTTCTCCAGCTGGGAACGGGCAGGAGCTCTGAGTGGCCACCGTGGTGTATGGGTCTTATCCACACCGTCCATCCACTTTTTTCGTATCATTTTATTTCTAAAGTAAAAAATGAGGGGGATCCAAGGCTCAAGTGGACCACACCAAAGGAACCACAGTAATAATGATTCTCACCATTGAAACTTTTTAAGGGCCTACCGTGATGTTTATTTTCCATCCAACCTTTTCATAAAATTACATAGACCTGGATGAAGAGAAAAAGAAAATATCAGCTCCATCCGAAACTTCTATGGCCCCATGAAGTTTTCAACGGTAAGAGTTTAATCCCCATTGTGTAGTCCACATCTATCTTGGATCTGCCTCATTTTTGTGCTTGTATCCTAAAACGATACCTAAAAATAGATGGACAGTGTGAATAAGAACCATACATCAGGTGGTCACTCAAAGCTCCTGCCCGATCCCAGCTGGAGAAGGGTCGTGGTAGGACGCAATCCTCGTTCCCCTTTGACAGCTCTTTTTTTTAGCAAGGAACAGGGTCTCTCCTCTTAGTAGGGTTCCAAAATCCACTTCATGATCTAGACCGTTTATATCGAAGTTCATGTAGTATGATGGACCTCACAATTCATCCCAAGACGAGAAGTAGAAAATACTTCTCCAAACCATCATTCCCAAGTCACTTTGTATAGATGATGAGATATTAGATAAAAGAAATTCATTTTCCCTCATGAACAATCTAGAGCAGGTACGTCTAGATGAACGGTCTGGATCATAACATGGTGGGCCATAAGAGACGAGCAACAAATATGTATCTAACCAACCGTCCTGCGCCTCCGCTGTTTAGCTAACCTCGCAGCCAACGGCAACTGACAACCGCGTATGAACTGGTTTCCCGCGTATTTTCAACTCTCGAACTGATTCTCCAAAGCCCTCACCTGCTTTTGAATCCTTCAAAACTACTACTCATTTCTTTATATTAGATATTCTACCTATTCCCATTTTTATTCTCTCTCTCTCTCTCTCTCTCTCTCTCTCTCTCTCTCTCAAATTCCTTCCTTTCTCTCAACTCCACTTCCAAAATCTAACCCTAAAAACCTCTCTCTCTCTCTCAAATTCCTTCCTTTCTCTCAACTCCACTTCCAAAATCTAACCCTAAAACCTCTCTCTCTCTCTCTCTCTCTCTCTCTCTCTCTCCAACCATGGCTTCTTTCTCTCTCCTCTTCTATCTCCTTTTCTCTCTCTTCAGCACCATCCTCTCCCAACCCCAATACCCTAAAGGTATACTAATTTCAATTTCAGTTTCAGTTTTGATTTCAATTTCTCACCACCCATTTTCTCTGTTTCAGGCTTCCTCATCAACTGTGGCGCCATTATCCCATCCCAAATCAACGGTCGCCAATGGCTCCCCGATTCCCGCTACATATCTTCCGGGACGCCCCGGGTCATCCCTCTTCCTGGCATCCTCCCTGCTCTCTCCACCCTCCGATCATTCCCCCTCTCCGCCGGCCGGAAATTCTGCTACACCATCCCCGTGTACCGCACTGGCAAGTACCTCGTCCGCACTACCTACTTCTATGGTGCGTTCGACGGCCGGGATTTGCCCCCGGTTTTTGACCAGATTGTGGATGGGACGGTGTGGAGCGTGGTTAACACGACAGAGGATTACTGGAATGGACTGTCGACGTATTATGAGGGCGTGTTCTTGGCAAAAGGGCGGACGATGAGCATATGTGTAGGGAGGAATACGTATACGGATTCAGAGATGTTCATTTCGACATTGGAGCTGTTGCTGGTGGGGAACTCGCTTTACAATTCAACTGATTTTAGCAAGTATGGCCTGACTACGGTCGCGAGGCACAATTTTGGACATGGAGGACCTATTTTGAGGTAATTTGGGCTGTACAATTCGGGTAGAGTTTTTATTTTATTTTTACTTGGACATACATACATGCAACCAATCTGACCATGCATCAAGTGTGCCCCACCATGATGCCTTGATGATAAAAAAACTCAGCCCATTCTTACCATCAGGTGGGCCCCGCCACATGGATTTGTATATAGATATATAGGCATTTTAGTTGTATTCTATGGTAAATGGCCCAACAAATTGTGTGCATGGCATCCAACCCCGTGCGTTAGGTGTGCGGTGTGCCCGACCATGATGACGGGACAATCCAGCAATCTGCCCAATCCAACGGTCAGGAGGGCCCAGGTGCTTGAAATTGTTGTTTTGGGGCTTTTTTTTTCTTTTTTTTTTTTCTTTTTTTCATTTGTTTCCAATGGTGTGTGGCACAGCTAATGGTTGGATTAGCCTATTTTTGGGATGTCCCATTTTCATTGTGGGGCACACCTGTTGGACAGATTGGATGTCATGCACACAACATAATGGACGGCCAATTTTGAGGTAATTCAGCGGATTGTGTTCCTTACATATATGCATATATAAATGAGAAATGATACGTATCAAAGACAGTGTCAACCTCCGTGGGGCCCACCATGATTTGGTTTGAAAATCCTAGCCATGCAGCAGCTACATTCCCCCCTTTTTGGCCCAGGGCCCACAAATTAGTTCAATCCATAACCCTGGTGGGTCATAGAACAGGTAGCAGTGGAGAGGGGATGCCCAACGTTGGCATCTGTGTGGGGCCCACCATTTAGACTGATTCATTGTGTGTACCCAACATGAAAGTAGGGATAGCCCACAAATCAGGCCATTCTAGAACTCAGATGGGCAGCACCATGTGATTTAATGGCTTTGGACATGATTTTGCACTGTCCCTGATATCTTGGCCCACCTTGAGTTCTGGATCCGTCTGATTTTTTAGGCTTCCCATTTTCTTGAGGGGTGTGCACAATGGACAGCTGCGGTGTCTAACACGTCAAGGTGGGCTGCACAATTGATCAATTGTATTGTAAATTGGCACTACTGGATCACTCTCTCTCTCTCTCTCTCTCTCTCTCTCTCTCTCTCTCTCTCTCTCTCTCTCTCTCTCTCTCTCTCTCTCTCTCTCTCTCTCTCTCTCTCTCTCTCTCTTGTGTGTGTGTATTTGCTTGCTCTCTGACTTTCTGAAATCATGATCACGTGAATTTCTTATTTCTGTTTTCCCCTTAAAAATCTGAAATCATTGGTATGTCTTTGGAGTAATTTCATTTTGAATGAAGCAATGACACAACTACAAACAAAAGGAGATATTTTAAAACAGAGCTTTCTGTGAATTTGGCACTACTTCTGCCAAACAAACATGCGAATTCCAATTTTGAATATGATTAGTTAAAATAGGATCTGTATGCCCAACCCTGATTATCTCTTACAAGGCTACGATCATGAAGATTTTCTGACTTTTTACACCCGTCTTTTTCTCCCCTTATCAATCAGTGTGGGAGTGGCAGTGAAAATTATCTATGGTGAAACCTAACACAAGCTGATCTCGATGGGAAGTGGGCCCATTGGATCCCGCCACATGCTCAGAAATCAAAGTAATGTTGGCCTGCTTCCCATCACCATTCATTCTTGAATGGTGATAAGATTACCAATAGGGAAGCTTCCCTGTTGGCATCTAACATTGTATCAATGGATTATTATTACATGATATGGGAAAATGATCCAAATCATCTCTATGTATCATACTAGTGTTAGGAATCTATCCTACCATACACATGATGGGTGCCCCACCTATAGGACTGTCAACCGAGAGGCCCTCACTTATCCATGGCTGTTGCCCGAAAATTGCTCTTATCTAGTGTTTCTAACCATCTGATCAAGAGCTAGCAATTTGACTTGAGTTCCCTAATTGGATTGTTATGATTGTACAACCAGTGTGTTCTTTTTCAGCCATTTCAAATCCAAGATGGGCCCAGGAAGCGGACACTCCTGATTGATGATTAAACCATTTATATTTGCAGTTTGGATGGGCACCAGATCAAAATACACTGCAGAGACCATTCCTCTCTTATATGCATTCACAAATGTTTTCGATTACAGTAGACGTTGGAAGTGATGGGAAAAACGTAACAATAAAGGACATGGATGCCTTATGAACGCAGATATTATATTTAATATTGAAGCATTTGAGATACAACACAGACACATTACCATATAAAACCGATATTTTTCCCGATATTTTTCCCATGCATTGTTAAAATATAGCAGTGAATTTTGGAACTTCAGACGGCCTAGATTCATCACTTGTAAAAGAAAATGACAATCTAGACTTTAGCTGTGAGGATTAGAGCTTGGCTTCTTTTTTGCTTCCTTTTTATTTTTTATTTTTGGGTCTTAATTACGAATCTTGGTGCCGCAATCTGATGAATCCCTTCAACAGTCCCAATTTGAATTTGAATAAAATTTGCATATGCAAAATCTGAACAAGGTTTGTTGTGGATTTGAATCACTAGGTTTCCTGATGACCAGTTTGATCGATTCTGGAGACCATTTACAGGCAGTAATACTGCCATAAACAGCCCTGGAAACGTCTCCGCATCCGGTATCTGGAATCTCCCTCCCTCGAAGGTGTTTGACACCGCTCTGACGACAGACCAAGTGAAACCCATGGAGTTGCAGTGGCCTCTTGTTTCCCTCCCAAATTCCAACTACTACATTGCTTTGTACTTTTCTGATAACCGTGGTAATTTATCAGCGGACTCAGCGGTATTCAACGTCTCGATAAACGGCATAGGGTTCTACCACAATCTGAAGCCGACTCCTTCTGGTGTTGCTGTCTTTGCGACCCAGTGGCCTCTTTCTGGTCTTACAAAGCTTGTGTTGACTCCTGCGGCTGGATCAAATTTGGGTCCTCTGATCAGTGCTGGAGAGGTTTTCGGCATACTAGTTCTTGGAGGAAGAACTGTCACACGAGATAGTTCAGTTCTTGATCAAGCATATTTCTCATTTAAACTGACCTTTCTCTTATTGATAGAATCCTTTCCTGACATTGGATCTCCATTCCTGGTTCCAGTTATTGCTTTGGAGGGACTAAGGAAAAATCTGCAAAATCTGCCCCTTGATTGGAACGGTGATCCTTGCCTACCACGTGAATACTCGTGGACAGGAATCACATGCTCAGAAGGATCCCTTGTCCGCGTTGTTGCTTTGTGAGTTGGACTTGTGAAATGAGGACATTCTGTTAACTTGGTTTTATTTAATTTTTCTATTGATGTTGAAGAACCTATTGCTTGGTGGGTTTTCCAGGAATCTTTCAAATATGGGTCTTTCTGGATCTTTGTCTCAGGTTATTGCCAATTTGACTGCACTGACCGACATGTAAGTTTCTCTAAATTAATTAATTCTTTCAATCATGAAGTTAAGTTGTAGAAGAAGTGCAATGCAGGCTAACAGTCTCGTTTCATAATGGCAGCTTGCTTGGGAACAACAATCTGTCGGGACCTATTCCGGATCTCAGCCCATTAAGGAGGCTGGAAAGATTGTAAGTTTGTGGGGTTTCTCCATTTTCTTTGTTTGATCGTTGTGCTTATTTTCTGATTTTATGTTATCTTTTCTTCAAGGCATTTGCAGGATAACCAATTGAGTGGAGAGATTCCCCCGTCACTAGGAAACATTGTCCGTCTGCGTGAACTGTGAGTTCAGTTTCTTTTCAATATAATGCGAACATTCATATGCATGTGTCATTGGGCTCTATCTTCATCCATACATTTTAGTTTTTTTTTTTAATTGTTATTTGTGTCTTTTCTTTTATATACATATATTTGTTTCTGAATAAAAAGGCTGCAACATGGCACCTCGAATCCGAAGTCTGCTTTGGCTCCCGAGGCTGCCAAGCCACCATATCTGAGTCAGGAGTCAAAGAACTGCACCTTTAATACCTTGATGGGGAGATGTGGAAGTCTCCCCTCTATTTGAATCACTTAAGAAATTCAACAAACTTTGAGGGTTACAAACAAAAGTATGCAAGTCAATCCACACATCCACAACAAGGAACCTAAGAATGAAAATAAAGAGAAAAGAGCATGAGATGAATACACCAAATTTACCCAGAAAACCCTCTCAATCAAAGAAGGGAAAACCATAGGGCTGTCGATAAAATCCACTGTAATAATGGAATTAGAATTCTTCTTAAACCACCACTTGCTTGAGGATTACCTTCTCATGTGTACAAGAACCTTCCCCTCCAAGATCTCTCACATTCCAAGAGGAAATCTCTAGATAGACATTCTCTTCAAAACCTCATAGAAAGCAAGGAAAATCTACTTCAACCCATTGGCTGTATACCTCTGTCTGCGATAGTGTAGACTGAAAATGTCCATCTCTCAAAAAAGCCTTGTAGAGCTTCTTTCCTCACTTTATAGTCTCTGTTGGGTTCAATCCTTGTAGAGCTCAATGTCCATTCTTGGTGTATGCACCTTTGATCTGTGAGAGTAGACTAGATTTCTTCCATTCTAATTCACACTTGAGGGAGACCAAAGACATGACTAAATGAATAAAGTGCAGGGTGGTTGGAACTTCAGGTTCTATGGATACGGTTTGTCAAGGATAAAGAGGGGAGTGCTTCTATGTTGCGCTCATGCCATGGAGTTCCATGACACCTACAAAAAAAAAACTTCCTTCTACACGTGACGCTTGTATGTGGTGATCAGGAATATTGATTAGTGGTATACCATGCGGATGATCCCTTTCCAAAATCAATCCAGTTGGGGTTGGTTGTCATCTGATCTATGGCTTGAAAATGGAAAGGCTCGCATAGTGCGGAGCAATGATCCACATTCAAGAGGCAAAGCTCACACATACTGGATGGTCAGTGTTTCCCAATAGATTTTCTTCATGTAGCCCATCCATGTGGGAGGTCACCAGATAAACAGTCCCGATCACTAGTCATGGTTGTGTTGTCTACAGTTAGGAGGAAACTGCATCGAACTTCTTTCAAACACATGTTATAAATCATCATACCATTACCCTAAAGAGTGGATGAATTTGGGAGAAGAGAGTTTTATAGGACATATTAGCCATCCATCCTGTTTATTTAGAGATGAAACCGTGAAAAAACTGTGGAAAAAGAAAGCCCCAATTGTGACAGTTTCCTCTGTTTGAGAAACAAAAAAGGAGGGGGAAATCAATTTCTTTTTCCTTGATTTTCCTCAAAAAATGAATAAAACTATTTTCCCAAAAAACCTGCTAAATGTAGATTTCTGCGGTTATGAGAGACAACTCTCGTTTTTTTACTATTGACCTTTTAACATTTCCATAGAAAACAACACTAATAACCAAACACCAAACTACTCTTATATTACAGTCTTCAATTTCTTGAGTATTCCATAGGATTTTCCATTTCCATATTTCAGAGTCTCCCTAAAAACAAACGGGCTAGTTTTTTTTTATGTGTATTTGGATACTTTAGTTTGCTTCACAGGAGAGAAACGTGTGTTGCTTTTGTGGGATCTGCCTTTATTTCACATTGTATATTTGTTGTTATTAAGTTAGAAGACTTTTGGATTTCTGTTTTGTTTTGTTCTTTTCTTTTGGTTTCTTATTCTATCTTGGGTTTTGTAATTTGCATTGGTATTCACCTTATGTGACAATTATGATTTTGCTTGTCTTACAGCTTCCTACAGAACAATAACCTGACTGGTGAAGTTCCAAGCAGCCTAAAAGGAAAATCCGGATTAAATCTCCAGTAAGTGAAAATATCCTCATAGAGTCATGACCACGTACATTTTGTCTTTTGAAGGAACTAATCAATTTCTCTTATTAGGACTTCTGGAAACCAATTTTCACTGTCATCAGCTACTCTGCCATAATAGTTCATGCATCCACCAAAGGTAAAAGATATAATTTTTATACTTTAATGAAATGTTGATTTTGATTTACAAGTTCATTTTCTCATTTATTTACAAAATGGGCAGGTGATAGGTGTTTGGTCATAACGCGAGTGAAAGCACTCCATGTTTAGCTCTCATGTAATCTGACCAAGGAAGAGCACGTCAATGAAATTCGGAGGAACTACAGTGTATACAAAAGATGATAGTGTGCATGTGTAAATATATACTCATTTTGATTCTTTTTATTTATTGAGAAAAAATGAGATTTGTACCAAAAAGTATTTGTGAATGATGAATGAGAAAAATGATAGTCTATTGTTTCGTTTTTATTTTGTTTTAGAGATGAGCTTGAAAACTGTGAAAATTGCATCAGTTGTTCTTAAGAACCAAACATGTTGTGTGTGTGTGTGTGTGTTTTTTTTTTTTTTCCTTTTTAACACACACACTCTCACACCCACGCACACCACAATGGGTGCTCTAATCCATGACCTCTGTGTTGAAACTCTTGTGAGTCTACCACTGAGCCATGAGTAGAGACCGAAAACGTGTTTGTGTTTGTTCTTTCAGAAAGCCTGTGCTTCATACGAACACTTTTTTTTTTTTTTTATGACCATTGTACTACTTTTTATGTATCATTTCAGGGCCCATCAATGAATAGATTCATCATCATCATCTAAACCTTATCCCAATTAATTGGGATCAGCTACATGAAACCTGTTCCACCATTCCACTCTATTGAGGGCCATAACTTCAATTAGACCACAGGTCATCAAATCTTTTCTTACCATCTTCACCCACATCCTTTTGGGCCTTCCACTTGCACTTTTAGGGCCTTTGACTCATATAAACTCACTCCTAACTAGCTCAGTTCTTGTTCTCTACTGCACATGACCAAACCATCCAAGTCTACTTTCTATCATTTTATTACCTATTGGTTTTACTCCCAAGTTCCCTCGAATGCATTTGTTTCTAATTCTATCCTTCCTCATCTTGCCACTCATCTATCTTAATATACTCATTTCAGCTACACTCGTCATGTGAACATTTTGTTCCTTAACTGCCCAACATGCTTTCCCATAAAGCATGTCTGGTCTTATAACTATCCTATAAAATTTCCCTTTCAGTTTTGATGGTACATGACAATCGCATAAAACTCCATAGCCACATCGCCATTTCTTCCTCCTTGCTTGAATTCTATGGGCAGCAATCTTCTCAATCTCTCCACTCTCATGAATTAACGACCCGAGAAACTGAGTGGTCATTTTCGGGAACTTCTTGGTCAACAATCTTAACTAATCCTTTGTTTTCACTCCTAATGTTACTAAAATTGAACTCCATATACTCTGTTTTAGTCTGACAAATGTTAAATTCTTTAGATTTGATATTGAGATGGAACTAGTAGTGGAAACTAGGTGGACCTCACACATGATTAGGACGATTTTAATGGTGGGTGTCCCCATGTCAATTGTTCCCCATGGGGTAGCCCACATGAGTTTTGAATTGGCCTAATTTGCCCCAGTCCAAACACAGGCTGGTGCACTTGATGGACGGGGTGGATCTCATCCACATCATTGAATAGTCATACCTGTCGTGCAACTATGCAAGTCGCACAAGCGTTTTCATATAAAAAAAACGAAGGATGGAATGAATGATCCAATCAGTGAGATTTGTGCATGGCATCCCAAATGTGACTGGGATGAGCAACATGATTTAGTGGATTAAACTGTACAATTGTCCCAATGCAACTAGGAGCATTGTAAACTATTGTAGTCTAAGCAAGGGTGGCAATGGGCCAGGATGATGCTGGTGCTAACCTGGCTTGGCTGGGCCCAGGCTTCAAGTAAAATATCTAAGTGATCAAAGTTGTGCCCTCCAACGATTGGCAACTTGATGATTGGGTTGGTCCAACATGCTGGGCTGGGCTGAGCTGGGCTTAAATTTTGATGCGGGGAGGGACATGATGTTCATCACTGTCTTCCTCAAGGGATATCTACTTCGAATCCACAGAGCTCTTAGACTCTTCACAGAGCTTCCTCAAATCTACTAGGTATAAAAGTAGAAATAATTTCTAATAAATTTGAAATAACTTGATTGATGATTTTTTTAAAAAATGAAATTATAACTCGTTAAATAAGGAACTCAAACCTAAGACGGACTTTTATACTAAAACTCCAACTCGAGCATCCTAAAAACATGACTAATAGTAAACTTACTATTTATAGACAACCTCTATTCTTAATAGACTTCAGGGTTTTTGCCCAAAAATAGAAAGTGTCCAGTTTGGCCCAACTATGTTATTCTCCTTAACTTTTCTAAGCCCTTTTCATGTTAGGCACAACTTCTACAACTCAAAGCATCAAAAGTTGTACTCGAACTAGAACTTACTATTTATAGTAAAAACGAAAATAAATGGGACTTTTGACCGTCGATCTGATAGAATCTCGCAAATATAGTTTGGGTAACCTGGTGATGCTAGGTTGGTTGGACTAAGTAGCTTCTCCTACCCCAAAATCATATATGATATGTCGAAAAACTCATCCCCGGTTGTGAGATACGACTGTTTTAAGGTTTTGATAATCTGGATAATTTTCACCTCCGATCAGGCCTTTTTTGGTCCATCTTTGCCGTGAAATAGTCTGCAATCCGCTCTACATCAAATTTCAAGGCCAGAACGACTATCAATCCTCCGACTTGCTTCCCATAGTTCGTCCAGTTGAGCCAGGTCTACTTGAAGACTCGACCCAATGCTTATTTGACCTGTTTTAATATTAAATAGATAAGTTAAGAAATATATATTGAATGAAAGAGTCAAAATAGTAGATGTAATATAACTTGGCAAAATAGTCATCTGCATAGCACTTGTTGTGTTGGTAGATTGGCTCAAATGATGCCTTACAAGACACATTCATGGACTACATGTGAATAGAGTCACCCCTGCTTCGGGTGAGTCGAGCTCGTTCAACCTCAAGCTGGGCTAGTCACAACTTGACTCTAAGTCGAATGAGTTGGGTTGAGCCACCAAGTCTTTTAACTAAGGGCCCATTTCAATCATAGGTTACTTAAGATAAGCTACTTATTCCACAAGTAGCTTATCTTGATTTTTACTTATAAAGAAGATAAGTATGTTTGGCAAACAACATACTTATCAGCTTCTCTCCTCTCTTTTGTCTCTCCTTATGCTTCTTCAGCAACTTATGAAAAGTAGAAAAGCTAAAAAAATTAACCGAAGTAATTATGTACTTTCTAAGTAAAAAAGTTACTTATAACTAATCATAAACCAAGCTTACTTATCTGAAATAAGTCACTTATCTAAATGATATGAGGTCAAGAAATAGCATTAATAGTTTTATAAGGAAGCAGATGGAAAACAAAAAAAACAACCAAAAAAGATATCGCCATTGGTCATTTCAACTTTCCTCCATTTTGCCCCCTCAAAATGCAAAATTCCTACCAAGTCCTTGAAGAACATTCAT
The DNA here is from genome assembly GCA_037074715.1 of Magnolia kwangsiensis. Taxonomy (NCBI): domain Eukaryota; kingdom Viridiplantae; phylum Streptophyta; class Magnoliopsida; order Magnoliales; family Magnoliaceae; genus Magnolia; species Magnolia kwangsiensis. Next base: position 23,630,425 of record CM073579.1, read on the forward strand.
GAGCATGGAGCATATATACAAGGAGGAAAATTAGAAAACCATTTGAAAAGATAATCATACATCAGACGATTTAGTGTCCAGTGACTAACTTTCCTATTCAACCTGCTTCCATGCCCACCCCCATTGTGATAAAGGTTCTTCAGTCCTTACTCCTATTGCATGCTCCAGCTCTGCAACTCTTGCAGTAATAGTCCTAAACATGTTGCCATTAGGGCTATTTTGGTCCAACCATTGGAAAGGAGTGGTGGAATATTTGCCACTTTTTTTGAAAAAAAAAATAAAATAAAACTTATGGAGTTCAGCTTGTAAACGTGGCACATATATACCACCCTAGGATGATTGGACAATCCTGTTATCTAAGGACTATGCTAGCACATAATTGGAAAAATGCAATATAAAAAAAAGAAAAAGAAAAAATAAAAGCAAGAAATGGTTGTGTTTAATTCAGTCTCTATCATAAACTAGATGGTGTAAGATTCCATCAAAGAGGTGGAAAATGTCAAATTTTCAAAGAATGAAAAGTTCGAGTTCAGGGGTTGTTTGGTTTTTTCAATTACGTGTAAATATAGATAAGTAATGGGGACTTTTGAAGGGTGTTTGTTTAAGAGAAAAATACCCAGTAATTACTCGTGGGAAATAATGTCAAGATGCATGAAATCCAACATGGATTGGACACTTTTAAAATATGTAGGTCTCACAGTTATGTATGTGTGATCCACCCCCTCCATTTGTCTTGCTATCTCATTTTTGGGCAAGTGGACCACACCACAAGAAATAAGGGAGTTATCGATGTCGACTGTATAAAATGGAAACCTTCTTAGGGCCCATAGAGATGTGTATCTATCATCCAACCTGTTCATAAGATCACACTGACATGCACAATGGGCTTACACAAATATCAGCTTGATCCAAAATATTTGTGTCCCCTGGGAAGTTTTTGACTTGGCCGTTCAATTCGACATTTCCTATGGTGTGGTTCACTTGAGCTTCAAATATGCCTAAATTTTTAATTTTTTTGCTCATACCCTTAAATGAGTTAGCAAAACGGATGAACCGTGTGGATAAAATACATACATCATGCGGGGCTCCAAAATTTTAAAATGTGAAAATTCTATGGATAAATTCTTTGGACGTACGAGCTTTCCTACTTGAAAATCAAACACCCCTTAATTCAATTTCGACTAAAAAGGGACGGATTTATATATATATATATATATATATATAAGATTAAAATAGAAAACTTTCATTGAAATGTTTAAAATTTTTATATGCATGGACCATGATAAGGTTAAAAATAAGTGAGCTACTGTCATTCCCTGAGCCTCTCAATTTCTTCATTTTCTAGTAGACACTGTATAAATAGGGAAAGTGCTCACACACAAATAGCTGCAGTGTGGGACCCAATTGTAGTGCTTGTATGCCATCCTACCCCTCCACTGTGGTACCCCACAATGAAAATAGGATGCCCTAAAATCATGCCGAACTAACCATTAAATGATACCTCTATGAATGTAAGAGGTTTTGGGTGGTTGTTCATTGTTTTCTATGATATGTACCACTTGAGGGTTGGATGGACCTGATTTTTGAGACATCTCATTTTCATGGTAAGATTACCTGACTAGACAGGTTGGATGGTGGGCCTTATATGTACAACTAGTTGTGTTTGAGCATGTTTATGTTGATCAAACCATCTTTGCTAAAAATTACCATGCTCTCAATTCTATCAATAGATTGGACCAGTCTCTCTTTTTTATTTTTATTTTTAAAATTTGCCCCAAAAGTATTTTTTTAATTTAAAAAAAAATGTTCAAATAAATTTGCCTGGAAAAATGAGATTTTTTTCTTTTTTCCTCTTTTGAAAAATAGAATGTGTTACACATTGAAACAAGAGAAATTTCCTACTATACAACCCACTTATTGTCACGCCCCAAACTCGAAAATCGGATTCACATAAATTCCGATTGTCGAATCCGATGCCGACAGCCTCCGTAGTGCCCCATTCTCGGCTCCTGACAATCAAATGTTAGATTCTGATCCTGGAATCCTACAAGGAGGATTTTCAGAATTAATTTTTTTTTTTTGTAATGGAATATAACCATAAGCATAACCAAGTCACAAAACAACATCACCACATATCTACTATATCAAAAACTTTAAGTACAATGCGAAAAGAGAAATACAAAGTAATCAAAAAGCTCCAAAAGGTCCTGATACGCGCTCCTGCCTCAGCGCTGTTGCTGTCCAACGCTACCTGCACGCAACTATCGTGCATAAGCTTACAAAAGCTTAGAGGGTGGTGTAAGTGGGTGCGTAAGGCAAACGCCAAGTGTACAATATTAGGGTAATGCGGAAGCATGCGGTAAGTCCATGAATAAAACTAACCATACCAATGTTATGTGATGCAAGTCATAAATGCTATCGGCTATGCGATGCGAGACATGAATGCTATCGGCCACACCGATACAATACGAGACTTACATAGCTGAATATCATATACGAAATGCAATCCAAGTAAGTCGGTACTCCTCAAGTACACATATCAGTACAGTTCCTCTCTGGATATCACCGGGGTCTAATACACTTCACAATGACTGCCACCTCCCCAACTGCACAGTCAAGAAAGTGGAATAGACCTCACTATCCGCTTGACCAGTAGTCTGCCAATACCTACCCGGCTCGTCGATAGCGGACTCATTTGCGAGCTGGTCAAACTCAGCCTACCTTATAGCTCCCTCACTCAGGGGGATAAGGCCACACCCCCTTCCAACCGACCACGACACAGTGGGAGACGCGACCTACTGGTATTCGGCACTCAGGCGCTCGTGTATCCACTCGGTCTAGACGTTGGAGCATCTCCTGGTACCAAAAAGGTTTTGGGACTCTTATCCAAGGACATCCTAAGTGCCTACAGTGCTAGAACCAAGTATTTTCGGTATCCGATACGGTCATCCACGATATACCTGTGGAGCCACGGCCCTGATGTCGCTAGGACGTGCAGTGATCAGGTCACACATATGCGAGATGCATGAATCACATTTCAAATCATGCAGAAATCCAGTGCGTATTGCGCGATCATGTAGGGCACTCTATCTCATAATGAGTTCCTTAAATGGTCTGCCTAATAGCATATGCTATGTTCAGTCACTACTCAAATCAAGCATACATATAATGCGTATGGGCATGAGTCATGGGATTATACTAAGCATGTTATAAAGCGATAAATAGTAACGAGTATGGGCCTATCAATGGGCCCTAAGGAGAGTTACAATGCGGACATTTAACCAACATTGTACTTACAATGTGGACGTCAAACCAACATTGTTCCTTAGGCACGACCCGCCATAAATATCATTACATGAACTATGAGAAGTCACACATTGCAATGGACCCTAAGGTCATCCCGTTGGCCTCGACCCATGGGCCTTAGATACATCAAATGGGCTGCGTTAATCGGCCTCACCAATGAGCCTTATGTACATTGCAATGGTCCATGATCCATGGGCCTTGAAATGCATCAAAGTGGGCCTTACAACTTGGGCCTTAAATATATCAGATGGGCCTACACACATGAGCTTTAAATATATCAAATGGGTCACTTCATTTGTGCCCCATGCACATCAAATGGGCTTAATCCCATAGGCCTTATATGTATCACATGGGCTTAGTTATTTGGGCCTTAGATATATACTAAGTAGGCCTCAATGAATGGCCACAGTTGAATCAATATGGGCCCTATACACATACCAAGGTGGGCCCACTTGAGCCATAGATCTGACTTATTTTATTTTTTTATTTTATTTTTTTATTTTGTTATCTCAAGCCCTTAAATGGGCTCTCAAAATGGTTAGACGGTGGGGATGCAACACATGCATCATGGTGGGGGTCCACATGAGCTGAGGATCTGGCTCATTCTTTAGCTCATAAAATGAGCTTTCAAATTTGGATGGATGGTTTGGATGCACACCTGCATCGTAGTGGGTCCCACCAGCTGTCCAGCAGCCCAAAAATGGTTGGACGGCGTGGTAAAATACATACATCACGCTGGGCTCCACCGTCCAGGCAGACGGTGGAGTAAGACAAACATCACAGTGGGCGCCACCGTCTGTGGACGGTGTACATAAAGCACATACATCACTGTGGGTCCCATGTCGGGCCCACAATAGTGTTTACATGCCATCCAGTCCATCCATTAGGTCACGCAGACCTGAATGAAGGGTAAAAACAAATCTCATCTTGATCTGAAACTTCTGTGGACCCAAGAAGGGATTCAATGGCAGATGGTCAGCCCCACTGTTTCCTGTAATGTGGGTTACCTGAACTTTGGATGGGCCTGATCTTTGGAGGGGGCCCACCTCAGGGAGGGGCCCACATAATGAATGGGTTAGATGACGTATACACATCAAGGTGGGGACCATGGCTGGGGGCCGTGGGACCTGCTCGTCTGCCTGCCCGTAGTGCGCAGGCACTGCCTGCGCCTGGTAGCAGCAGCAGCGTCTGCTGCCTCTTTTCCAAATTTTTTTTTTTTTTAAGGAAACCTGTTTTCTTGAGGTTTTTCGTATCCGGGGCCCACTTCAAGTGAATCTGTTCCATTCATTGGATTCTACGGCTCGAAACAGTTTGAATGAGCCCCATATTCGATTTTTTATTGGCGTATAAAATGACCAAAGTGTATTTCAATGGTAGTAGTACTGTTTTCAACGCTATGGCCCACCGGATACTCCGATCAACCTCATTTTTCGGCTCAATGCCTAAAATGAGTCGGGAAAGAGGATGGATGACATGGATTAGAAATGTACATCAAGATGGGGCCTGTATGAATGGGCCACCCCATGATTGTGGAACCAAGCTAATATTTGTGTTTTCCTTTTTGACGTCCAGTGTCCAGGGGACGCTGGACGGTTGGGTGTGCACGAGCATTGAGGTGGGTCCCGCTTATGTGGGCCACCAATTGATGGATGGTGTGGGTACAACACATATAGAGTGGGCCCCACCCTTAGATGGCTTGGGTAAAGTACTTCATGGTGAGGCCTATTCAAGTGGGCCACACGGCCACATCAACACACAAAGAAAAATAATGGAAAAGAGAAGGAGAAAGAGATAGAAGGAGAGTGGGACACACGTGATGGAGGGACCCCGGCACTATGGACCCTCCCTTGCATTCAATTGTACATCGAGTGGGCCTTAATACAAGTGGACCCACCAATTCAAAGATCAACGGTGGAGATCTTTCTCTACTAAAAATGGACGGTCTAGATGACTTCTTTAATGCAAGAAAAGTAAACATCATAATGGGGTCCATGGAGAATGGCCCCATCATGGAATGATATTGATGATCAAGATGGGCCATTGGCCACATCTTAGGGTCCCAAGTGAGATCCAAACCATTGATCGGTTGGCCTCACTTGGCCCATCTTAAAAACATGAAAAATTAGGTTATGAAGGCACCCACCACTTGATCTTCTTGGTCCGTCGGGATGTCGGTCTCCTAGAGCTTCATTTTGATGGTGGAGATGAGAAATGGATGGCTAGGATGATGGGTTTTGGAGTAGGAAGTGGGCCACCAAAATCACTTCTTTTCTTATGAAAAATCCTTGGACGTGGGAGTGCCCTCTCCTTGCTTGGGAATGGTGTGAGAAAAGAGTGAGGGAGATGGGATGTAAGGAGGAGTGATGGGAGATGGGTGATGGATGTGAGTGATGGGTGAGGTGATGTGTTAGTTGACTTTGGTGGTTGCTTGACTTGTGGAGAAAGGAAGCATTGGTGCTTTGTACTTGTCATAAAGTGATTGATGGGTGATTGATTGATGTGATTGATTTGACACTTTGTAGAGATTCTCTTAGGAATGTAAACGCGCGGCGTTTTCTCGAAATAAACGCCGACCCACATTTCTTAGTCAGGGTATCGGATCGGTACATGAGTTGCGGCGTTAGAACCGTGGCAAAGGTGCGGTCACAATGATACAAGTCTTGGATTAGGCCAACTCAAATATATAGGATACGACTTACGGTCGTGCGCAACGTCAACTACAAGTCGCGGATTACCGAAATTTGACGAGAAGGATCGCGAGAAGTGACGGAACAGTACAGATTAGGATACGAGTCTTACACTTATGGCTCATGAACCTTTTTAAGCCCATTATTTTTACATCCTAAGAATAAACCTTTACTGTACGGATAACTTTTCATAGGTCAAAAATGCCCTCGCTTTATCAATTTCACTCCATTATCTCCCTTACACGCAAATACACGTCCGAACTCATCTTTATCATCCCTATTCCTTCTTTTCACTCATTTTCTTCATTAAATCTCCATATAATCTTCATCCTACTATCACATTACATCTTCCATGTTGCATTCTACTTAAGGCTAACTGCATTCTTTTTTAGAGAGGATGTGAATGCATTAATAAACTTGAAATCTTGAAGACATTTTTTCGAAGAACGTGTTTCACATCAACGCAATCTTTTTCTTTTTCTCAAACACGGATTTCACTGAGTGTAAGGGAGTGAATGGAGTTCACTGTCAATTACTAAGAAATTTAAATTCTAGGTAAATTCTTAAGAAATTACCTAGAAGTTTGTGGTCAATTTCATGCATTGCTAAGTCAATTTTACGTGGTTATCCAATAAACATTAAGAAGTTCACGGTCAATTTCACTTAGTTCCCGGTCATTTTATTAAATTGATCGGTCAACTTCATGCACTACTTGGTCAATTTCACACATTTTACCATCAAATTGTAGTGCAATTTTGTAATACGATTGTGAACTTGTAGTGCATTTTTTGTAATGTGACTGTGAATGTTATATATTGAATACATTTGTTGCTTTCTTTGAAATTGTGAATTTCTTACCACTACGATTCAAATTTCCAATAAGACATTCATTTCACGGTTAATTCCATGCACTTTACAGTTAATTCTATGCAATTCCCCTTCACTTCACGGTCAATTCAATTCATTTCGCGGTCAATTCCCTTCACTTCACAGTCAATTTCATGCATTTCACTGTCATTTCCCTTCACTTCACAGTCAATTCCATGCATTTCACGGTCGATTCTGGCAATTCCCCTTCACTTCACAGTTAATTCAATTCATTTCACGATCAATTCCCTTCACTTCACGGTCATTTCCATGCATTTGACGGTCAATTCTCTTCACTGTACGGTCAATTCCATTCATTTCATGGTCATTTCCCTTCACTTCGTGGTCAATTCAATTCATTTCATGGTCAATCCCCTTCACTTCACGGTCAATTCCATGCATTTCACGGTCAATTCCCTTCATTTCACGGTCAATCCCCTTCACTTCACGATGAAATGCATGGAAATGACCATGAAATGCATGGAATTGATCGTGAAGTGAAGCGGAATCGCCAGAATTGACTGTAAAATGAATGGAAGTCACTATGAAGTGAAGGCAATTGACTGTGAAATGCCTGGAATTGATCGTGAAGTGAAGGGAATTGACCGTGAGATGAGTGAAATTGACCGTGAAGTGAAGGGGGATTGACCGTGAAATGCATGGAATTGACCGTGAAGTGAAGGGGAATCACCGGAAATGATCGTGAAATGCATGGAATTGACCATGGAGTGAAGGGAATTGACTGTGAAATGCATGGAATTGACCATGAAATGAAGGAAAATGACCGTGAAATGAGTGGAATTAACCATAAAGTGAGGGGATTGACCGTGAAGTGAAGGAAAATCGCCAAAAATTGACCTTGAAATGCATGGAATTGACCGTGAAGTGAAGGGAATTAACCGTGAAATGAGTGAAATTGACCGTGAAATGAAGAGAATTGACCATGAAATGCATGGAATTGACCGTGAAGTGAAGGGGAATCGCCGGGAATTGACCGTGAAATGCATGGAATTAACCGTGAAGTGAAGGGGAATTGCTGAAATTGACCGTGAAGTGAGTTTATATGTTTCTTGCAGTTGTAAGTTGAATTTTACTTAGTCCTTAGTCAATTTCATTCACTTTGTGGTGATTTTAAGTCAATTTACGGTCAATTTAACTTAGTTCACTGTCATTTTAAGTCAGTTCATTGTCATTTTAACGTAGTTCACAGTCATTTTAACTCAGTTTGTAGTCCTTTTAACTTAGTTCGTGGTCATTTTAAGTCAATTCACGGTAATTTTAACTCAATTCACGGTCATTTTAACTCAATTCACGGTCATTTTAGCTCATTTCACAGTCATTTTAACTCAGTTCACGGTTATAACTCAGTTCACGGTCATTTTAACTCATTTCATGGTCATTTTAACTCAGTTCACAGTTCTCATCAATAACTCAGTGGGTCCTTGGTCTATTAACTCAGTCAGTGCTCGGTCTCTTTTACTCGGTCTTTGTTTAGTTTCACATCTCATTTCGTTCTTTATTTCAAAAACCCTCAATATAGGCCATTTGAGCATTGAATTTGCTCATTTATCAGGACATGTTATACCATTCAGTGTTTTAAAAAAAGAAAATGGATTGTGGATCGTGCGCATATATAGTATAATATACAATGGGGTCCACAAAAATAAAGCAGGGATTTGAATATATCTGTCGTTTGAAGCTTCTTAGATGCGGGGACCATTTTCGTCCTATCTTGGGTTAACAAAAGTCGAAAATGACGTGTATGGGGTGTGTATTCTCAACCAGATAAAGGTATGGCGAAAATGGGGCTTTTACTCTTAACCATAGGGGTGTACATCGAGTCGAGCTAGCCTCAGATCGACTCGACTCGGTCACTGGCTGACCTCAGCTTGAACTCGGCTCGGCTCGGTCCTCGAGCCTTACTGGCCAACTTGGCTCGGTTCAGTCAGTAGCTTGGGCCAGCTCGGGCCAAGTTCAAGCCAAAATTGTGCCGAGTTCGCCATTAAGGCATTTCCACAAACACCTAAACTGCAACTTCAAAATTCTACTATTTTACAAACAGAGGTAATGGTTTTACAAGTGTTTTATCAAATACCTTCTAAGCACCATAAAAACTGATAAAAACATAGGAAGAAAGAGAAAAAGGGTATTTGTTGAGTTTGACATTTGTATTTCAATGTCCATTTTAATTATGGTTTCGGTAATCAATACCATGAGTCTGCAGTATCCCACATTTAAGGGGCCATGCTCTCAGCTTGCCAGTTTTAAAGCTACTTTTCAGTCGAATGTGGATCGTTGTTGTATTTGACACATAGTGACTGACCAATGGTTTGGATTACCGAGTCAGTCACAAAAAACAGATGTATATCGTGCAAAAACACAGCTCGTGTACCATTACGTTCCTCTGGAATACGTCAGGCTTATGCACAATGCACCGCGCGTGTCCACTGAAATTCTTGACCAATAAAAAAAAAGAGTAAGATGGACCACAAAAAAATAAAGGTAAAATGTGCATACCTTCCTTGCCACCCGCCACATTTTGTTGAGCCATTTTATCAAATAGTTGGTGAGCAACATCAATGGAAAAGTAACCGAGTCACCAAATTGGTTCGATTTGATCCGAGTCGAGTCGAGTTGGGGCTGCTCGAACTTATTTTTGAGCTTAAAAAATCAACTTGACTTGGCTCGGACTCAGTTTCGAATCGAGTCAAATCGACTCGAGTCGAGCGAACTAATCGAACTAGATCGGTTCGTGTACACCCTGTTGATGCAAAAATCTAGTTCACCCTCTTTAGACCTTCAAGTACCTGCACAGGAAGAAGACAAAGGAGACCCTGGCTAGAGAAGGGGACCCTCTGATGCCAAAGTCAGGCTAGGAATCTGGGTCTTATAGTATTGAGGGGTTTTGGGAGAGAGTTTTTGCATACCTTTGTTCCCTAGAGAGCCCTCTTTTTATAGGCGAGAGAAGTCCCGGCGTAAGGAGATTCTCTCCTAATCTTTCGGGAGATTTGATTGAGTTACCACTTTTTTATGGATATTTTCCGATCCCGAGATTTTCGGGTTCGGGAATCCTTCTACAAGATTTTCGGAATGGTGTTTAAGATTACACCGTCTTTCTTTTGCTTGGCTCGGTTTTTTCTGTTAATTCGATTTTTCCTGTTGACTCGATTTTACCTGTTGACTCGGACAATGAGAACAAACTCGGTCCACTCTATAATCGAGTTCCTAGACTTGTTATTTTTTCTCCCAACACACCCCAACTCTTAGGGAGGACAGTCAAAAAAGAAAAAGAATAAAAGAATGATTTTACTGCTAAGGTAAACAATCACAGGCAAGAAGAAATAATAAGAAAATGCGATTCTTCGACCGATGGATGAAGTACCAGGGAGAAAAAAAGAAGAAAAAATGATATTTCAGAAGGAGATGCGGCTGCCAAGCTTAGAAGATTCGTCTGGTAAAAGCAAGTGTATTTTCGACCTGTGAAAGCTGTCCATACAAATAAATGGGCTTAAAAAGGTCCGTGGGCAATAAATGGGTCATACAGTATGAAAAACTCTTTGAACCAATTACACCAGGGTTTTTAAAAGGGAAGTGCTCCTGTGCTCTCACAGCATTATAACTTACAGCATGAAAAACGAGAAAATGACCACTGTAGGCAAAACCTTTTATCCAGCGGTTTTTATTGAGGAATACAAACTTAAGTTACCAACTTAGACTAGCACGTGCGGACAGTGACTTTGAGGACGAAACTACCCCTCCTTTTTACTGCCGTTGCTTTTCCTCTCCCTTCCTTCTCTCGCTCCTTTTAAGGAAATGGATTGGGTACTTCGCCTGCCACCAGTCGTGGGCCCCACCTTGATGTGTGCTTTTCATCCATGCCGTCCATACATTTTTCCAGATCATTTTATGGTATGAGACCAAAAATGAGATATATCCAAATCTCAAGTGTACCACATTACAGGAAACAGTGTTGAATGAACGTCATTAGAAACCTTTAGGGGGCCCACTGTGATATTTGTGAGAAATCCTCCCCGTCTAAGTTCATTCATAGGGTCAAAAGGACTTGAATGAAGAGGAAAAAAAAAAATCATAATGATCCAAAACTTCCGTAACCTCTAAAAGGGTTTCAATGGTAGACGTTCAATTCCCCACTGCCTTTTACAGTGTGGTCCACTTGATAGTTAGATCTATCTTTCTTTTCATCTCAAGCCTTAATATGAGGTCATAAAATATATGGACGGTTTGGATATAACACATACATCATGATGGGACCCACAAAAGCAAAAAAAAAAAAAAAAAATTCAGTTTGCCCCGCTCAATTGAGCGGAGCAAACTAGAAATTGAGCAGGGCAAACTGAATTTTTTTTTTTTTTTTTTTTGCTTTTGTGGATTCCATCATGATGTATGTGTTATATCTAAACCGTCCATATATGAGCGGGGCAAACTGAAAATTGAGCGGGGCAAACATGAAATTGACCCCATTGTCAAAATCTAGTTTACCCACCTTTTATCCAGTTATTTTTATGAAAGAATACAAACTTACTTTTACAACTTAGACCTCCACATGCGGAGACCCAATTCCAGGATGAAAATACCCCTCCTTTTCACTGCTGTCCACTTTTCCTCTCCCTTTTCACTGTTTAATTTTTATCTCCCTTTTCACTGCTGTTTTCACGTTGCTTTCACCTCCCTTTCCACCCTCTGGTTCCACGAGAAAGATGAAAAAAACTCATTTTGTGGGCCCCCCTTATCAGTATTTTATCTTCTTTCGAAAATGGTCAGTCCAAGGAAGAAATCATGCATCAGTTGCGCCCACATTGAATGTATGTAGTATAGGAAACTGATTGGCTACTCCTCCTGACACCAGCCTCGTGGCTAATGGTCAGTGCTCTGTGGGCCCCACCATGATGTATGTGTTTCATCCATTCCGTTCATCCATTTGTAAAGATTATTTCCAAATTCCAAAACCTATGACCTAAACTAAAACCAAAACCTATGACCTAAACCCGAACCCATTCTCAAATCCCAAAACCTATAACCTAAACCTAAACCTAAACCTTATCCTAAACCTATAACCTATAACCTAAACCAAAACCAAAACCTATAACCTAAACCCGAACATATTATTAAATCCCAAAACCTATAACCTAAACCTAACCTTAATCTAAACCAAAACCTATAACCTATAACCTTAACCAAAACCTATAACCTAAACCCGAACCCATTCTCAAATCCTAAAACCTATAACTTAAACCTAAACATAAACTTATAACCTATAACCTAAACCAAAACCAAAACCTATAGCCTAAACCCAAACCCATTATCAAATCCCAAAACCTATAACCTAAACCTAACCTTAACCTAAACCTAAACCTATAACCTATAACCTTAACCAAAACCTATAACCTAAACCCGAACCATTCTGAAATTCCAAAACTTATAACCTAAACCTTATCCTAAACCTATAACCTATAACCTAAATCAAAACCAAAACCTATAACCTAACCCCGAACCCATTATCAAATCCCAAAACCTATAACCTAAACCAAACCTTAACCTAAACCAAAACCTATAACCTATAACCTTAACCAAAACCAAAACCTATAACCTAAACCCGAACTCATTCTCAAATCCCAAAACCTATAACCTATAACTTAAAACAAAATCAAAACCTATAACCTATAACCTAAACCCGAACCCATTATCAAATCCCAAAACCTATAACCTAAACATAACCTTAACCTAAACTTAAACCTATAACCTATAACCTTAACCAAAACCTATAACCTAAACCCGAACCCATTCTCAAATCCCAAAACCTATAACCTATAACTTAAACCAAAACCTAAACCTAAGCCTATAACCTAAACCCGAACCCATTCTCAAATCCCAAAATCTATAACCTATCCTTAAACCTTAAGCTATAACCTAACCTAAACCTATACTTATAACCTAAAACTATTCCCAAATTCCAAAACCTATAACCTAAAAATAACCTTTTCCAAAACCTATAACTTAAACTCAATTCCCTAAAGCGAAACCTACACCTAATCCTAATCTCAACTCCCTAACCTAAACCTAAACCTAAACTTAAAAACTCAAACTTAAACCCAATCCCAAACCTGAACCAACCCGATTTTCTAAACCTAAACCATAACTCATTCTCAAATCCAAAAACCTATAACCTAAACCAAAACCAAAACCAAAACCTATAACCTAAACCCGAACCCATTTTAAAATCCCAAAACCTATAACCTAAACCTAAACATAAACCTTATCCTAAACCTATAACCTATAACCCAAACCAAAACCTATAACCAAAACCAAAACCAAAACCTATAACCTTAACCTAAACCCATTCTCAAATCCCAAAACCTTAACCTATAACCTAACCTAAACCTATAGTTATAACCTAAAACTATTCCCAAATCCCAAAACCTATAACCTAAACCTAAATCTAAACCTAAATCCGAACCCATTATTAAATCTCAAAACCTATAACCTAAACCAAAACCAAAACCTATAACCTAAACCCGAACCAATTCTCAAATCCAAAAACCTATAACATAAACCTATAACCTATAACCTAAACCAAAACCTATAACCTGAACCTAAATCAAAACCTATAACGTAAACCAAAATAAAAACCTATAACCTAAACCAAAACCAAAACCTATAACCTAAACCAGAACCCATTATCAAATCCCAAAACCTATAACCTAAACCAAAACCTATAACCTAAACCCGAACCCAATCTCAAATTCAAAAACCTATAACCTAAACCTAAACCTTAACATAAACCTATAACCTAAACCAAAACCAAAACCTATAACCTAAACCGGAACCCATTATCAAATCCCAAAACCTATAACCTAAACCGAAACCAAAACCTATAACGTAAACCCGAACCCATTCTCAAATTCCAAAACCTAAACTCAAATCCCTAAACCTAAACCTAAACCTGATCATATAACCTAAACTCAAATCCCTAAACCTTAACCTATAACCTAACCTAAAACTATACTTATAACCTAAAACTATTCTCAAATCCCAAAACCTATAACCTAAACCTAACCTTTCCTAAAACCTATTACCTAAACCCGAACCCATTCTCAAATCCAAAAACCTATAACCTAAACCTAAACCCTAATATAAACCTATAACCTATAACCTAAACCAAAACCTATAACCTAAACCTAAATAAAAACCTATAACCTAAACTAAAACCAAAACTTATAACCTAAATCAGAACCCATTCTCAAATCCAAAAACCTATAACCTAAACCTAAACCTTAACATAAACCTATTACCTAAACCAAAACCTATAACCTAAGCCTAAATCAAAACCTATAACCAAAACCAAAACCTAAACCTAAACTTGAAAACCCAAACCTAAACCCGATACCGAACCTGAAACTGATTTTCTAAACCTGAACTTTAACCTAAACCTAAAACCAAAACCTAAACCTAAAACCTAAATGTATTCTCAAATCCTTAAACCTAAACCTACACCTAATCTTAATCTCAACTCATTAACCTAAACCTAAACTTGAAAACCCAAACTAAACCCGATCTTAAACCTGAACCCGATTCCCTAAACCTAAACCTTAACTTATTCTCAATTCCCTAAAGCTTTAACCTATAACTTATAACCTATAACCTAAACCTAAACCTAAACCTTAACCTAAACCTATAACCTTAACTTAAACCAAAACATATAACCAAAACCTTAACCTATAACCTATAACCTATAACTTAAACTTATAACTTATAACCTAACCTTAACCTAAACCTAAAACCTAAAACCTAAACCTATAACCTAAAACCTAAATGTATTCTCAAATCTCTAAACCTAAACCTACACCTAATCCTAATCTCAACTCCCTAACCTAAACCTGAAACTTTTGTATCCCCTAAAAGGGTTTCAATGGTAGACGTTCAATTCCCCATTGCCTTTCACAGTGTGGTCCACTTGATAGCTAGATCTGTCTTATTTTTCATCTCAAGCCTTAATACGAGTTCTCCAAATAGATGGACGGTTTGGATATAACACATACCTCATAATGGGACCCACAAAAATCGATGGGGATTACATTAGGGAAAAAAAGAACCAGCATGTTGGGGTCGACCAGGTCAGAGTTGGGTCTATGGCTACGGATTATAACCGTAGCATAATCCGTAGCCATAGGCCCAGCTCTGACCCAATCGACTGGATCATAACCCGGTCGACCCCAACATGTTGGTTTCTTATTTTTATATTTTACGTGGATAACTTTATTCTACCTACATTTTTCTCTAATACATATTTATATAAATATATGTGTGTGTGTGTGTGTGTGTGTGTGTGTGTGTGTGTGTGTGTGTGCATATAAAAAAAAGTTTCTCTCTTTTTTTTTTCATTTCTTTCTTTATTCATTTAACAAGAATATCTTCTAAACTAAAATTAGTTACTTGACGTACCACATATAATTTTGGTGCAGGAGAAGCTACTTTAGCCAACCAACCTAATTATTTTCCAAGATTCCATCAGGTTGATGGATTTAAATGATGGATATCCAATCACTATTGTTTTCCTGTAGCATGGTACATCTAAGATTTATATCCCTCTTATTTTTAGGATGAAGTCCTGAAATGATCTTAACAAATGGATGAACGGAATGGATGAAACACATACATCATGGTGGGGCCCACAGAGCACTGCCCACTAGCCATGGGGTTGGTGTGAGGGGGAGTAGCCAATCCGTTTCCTATACTACATACATTCAATGTGGACCTAACTGATGCATGATTTCTTCCCTGGACTGACCATTTTCGGAAGAAGACAAAATGCTAATAAGGGGGGCCCACAAAATGAGTTTTTTTTATCTTTCTCATGTAACCGGAGGGTGGAAAGGGAAGTGAAAGCAACGTGAAAGCAGCAGTGGAAAGGGAGATGAAAATCAAACAGTGAAAAGGGAGAGAAAAAGTGGACAACAGTGAAAAGAAGGGGTATTTTTGTCCTGGAATTGGGTCTCCGCATGTGGAGGTCTAAGTTGTAAAAGTAAGTTTGAATTCTTTCATAAAAATAACTGGATAAAAGGTGGGCAAACTAGATTTTGACAGTGGGGTCAATTTCATGTTTGTCCTGCTCAATTTCTAATCTGCCCCGCTCAATTTTCAGTTTGCCCCGCTCAATTTCTAATTTGCCCCGCTTAATTTTCAGTTTGCCCCGCTCAATTTTCAGTTTACCCCGCTCATATATGGATGGTTTGTATATAACACATACATCATGATGGGACCCACAAAAGCAACATAGCAAAATAAAATAAAATTTCAGTTTACCTTGCTCAATTTTCAGTTTGCCCCGCTCAAGTTGAGTGGGGCAAACTGGAAATTGAGCGGGGCAAACTCGAAATTGAGCGGGGCAAACTGATTTTTTTTTTTTTGTTATGTTGCTTTTGTGGGTCCCATCATGATGTATGTATTATATCCAAACCGTTCATATATTTTACGAGCTCATATTAAGGCTTGAGATGAAAAATAAGATAGATTAAACTATCAAGTGGACCACACTGTGAAAGGCAGTGGGAAATTGAACGTCTACCATTGAAACCCTTTTAGGGGTTACAGAAGTTTTGGATCATTATGAAATTTTTTTCCCTCTTCATCCAGGTCTTTTTGACCCTATTAATGAACTTAGATGAGGAGGATTTCTCACAAACATCACAGTGGGCCCACTAAAGGTTTCTAATGGTTGACGCCCATTTAACACTATTTCCTGTAATGTGGTACACTTGAGAACTGGATATATCTCATTTTTGGTCTCATACCATAAAATGATCTGAAAAAATATATGAATTGAGCGAGACAGCCTACGAATTGTGCGAGGGAAGCTAGAAATCCAGTGAGACAATATATAAATTGAGCGAAGGAATCTAGGAATTAAGCGAGGCAACCTACCAAGTGAGCGATGCAACGTAGAAATTCAGCGAGGCAACTTAGGATTTGAGCGAGGTTCCCTCGCTCAATTTCAACGTAGCCTAAACCTCGTTCAATTTCTAGATTCCTCGCTCAATTTCTAAGTTTCCTCGCTCAAATCCTAGGTTGCCTCGCTCAATTTCTAGATTCCCTCGCTGAACTCTTATGTTACCTCGCTCAATTTTTAGCTTCCCTCACTCAATTCATACTTTGTCCTGCTCAATTTTCAATTTACTCACTCAATTTCATATTTGCCTCACTCAATTTCTAGTTTGACCATGAAGTGATTGAAATTGTCCGTGAAGTGAATGAAATGTATTTTTACCATCGACCTCATGGAATCTTGAAAAATAACTAGGTTGGTTGGCTAAAGTAGCTCCTCCTACCCCAAAATCATATGTGGTATGTCAAGTAACTAATTTTTGTTTAGAAGATATTCTTGTTAAATGAATAAAGAAAGAAATGAAAAAAAAAAAAGAGAAATTTTTATATATATATATATGTATATACACACACACACATACACATATTTATATAAACATGTATTAAAGAAAAATGTAGGTAAAATAAAATTCTCCATGTAAAAAATAAAAAGAAAAAATAAAAAATAAAAAATATAAAAAAAGTGCATAGCATTATAGTTATGGTTACGGTTATATTCCGTAGCCATAGGCCGGTCGACCCCAACTCACTAGCTTCTTTTTCATTTTTTTTTTTTTCCTTTTCTCTGTTGTAATCTCTACTGATTTTTGTGGGTCTCATTATGAGGTATATATTATATCCAAACCGTCCATCTATTCGGTGAACTCGTATTAAGGCTTGAGATGAAAAATAAGACAGATCTAGCTATCAAGTGGACCACACAATAAAAGGTAATGGAGAATTGAATGTCTACCATTGAAACTCTTTTAGGGGTTATAAAAGTTTTGGATCATCATGGAATATGTTTTTCCTCTTCATCCAGGCCTTTGTGACCTTATGAATAGATTGGAGGGAAAATAAATGTTATGATGGGCCTTACAAAATTTTATACGGTGACAATCAATTTCCCCGCTGCTCTTTGTGGTGTGGTCCATTGATTTATGGATATGATTTTTTATTTTTTTTTGGATAATGCTCCGGAATGATTTTGAAATATGGATGAACGCTGTGGATATGATAAATACATAGCTGTGGGCCATGTAACTTTGATCTCTCCTAAGCCGTTCGTACAACTCTCAGTTGGAGGAGCGTCAGCTCTCGCCTTCGCAGTGAAAAGGAGGGGTAGTTTCGTCCTCAAAGTCGCTGTCCGCACGTGCTAGTCTAAGTTGGTAACTTAAGTTTGTATTCCTCGATAAAAACCGCTGGATAAAAGGTTTACCCTACAGTGGTCATTACTCTTTGAAACAATTACACCAGTATTTTTAAAAGGGAAGTGCTCCTGTGCTCTCGTAGCATTATAACTTATAGTGCTCTTAATTGTATATGAACACTTATACCCTCCAATACATGGATCTAAACTTCTCATCAGGTTCAGCTCACATTTCATAGGCTATCGTACAAATATGGAACGAATATAATAAATATGAACCATTTGATCAATGATCTTTAATATAAACGGTCAAAAACATTTCTACAAAATATGTCCAATCAACAATTTTATTAACCTATTTGTTAGATCCTATAATGGATTGCTTATGATTCTAAAGAATCACCTGTTATATCCAGTTTTAACCATCCCATTCATGGCTTCAAAAATGGATGGCCGTTACAAACAAAGATTAATTATAGATGCATTGGATAGTCCGATCAGTAAAATTTTTTCATGACATTTATGAAATATGATCTTTACTTAAATGGACAGTTCAGATCCACTAATCAGACTGTTCAAGTGAACCAATGAAAGTGCTCCGAAGAGCACTATAACTTATGGTGCTCCGAAGAGCACCTGAGCATTTCTCATTTTAAAGTTAGGGAGTTTTTTCTAATTATGTGCCAGCATATCCATTGGTGGCACATGAACGGTGTCACTTTTATTAATGGAGTGCACGTTGGGCAATGACTTCTTGAAGATGGGCTAAACTACTGTGTGAGTTCTCCACCGTTAAAGAAATAGTGGTGACTCATCTCTCTTACATGTGGCACTGATGTACAGCCATCCAAACCATATATACTGTGGGTCCCATTGTGGATTGATCATGCATGTAATGCATCTAGGTCACTTTCATTAATCAATCCTAGCCAACCATTTATGGCTATCGGATGGATGCCTAAAAGCAATTGTCTTTTTGTAGCGATTTTTTGGTTTTGCTCTATTCACAGTTGAGCCAGAGTATTGGACGGTTCAGATTTCTCCATAACTCTCTCTCTCTCTCTCTAAGTGACAAATACAGGGAATGTGGCGATTGCTCCACTACCGACGTTGTACTGTCGGTGCTGTGGGCCCCACTATAATGTGTGTTTTGTCCATGCCGTCCATTTATTTGTCCAGCTTATTTTAGTTTAGTAAGACAAAAATTAGGCAGATCCAAATCTCAGGTGGACCACACCACAAGATACAGTGATGATTGAAAGCCAACCATTAAAAACTTCTCGAGGGCACAAAAGTTTGAAGCAACCTGATATTTGTATTTTTCTTCATCCAGGTCTGTGTGACCTAATCAGTAGGTTGGATGGTATTTGTATTTTTCTTCATCCAGGTCTGTGTGACCTAATCAATAGGTTGGATGGCATATAAACATTACAGTGGGCAATAGAAAGTTTTCAACGGTGGGTGTTCAATCGCCACTGTTTTCGGGTGGTGTGGTCTACTTGAAATTTGGATCTGCTTCCTTTTCCAGATCATGCACTAAATTTATGATCTAAAATTGATGGACGGAATGGATAAAACATATACATCATGGTGGGGTCCACAAAGTACCGTCCACTAGCGATGTGGCCCATATGGAAGTGTCAATATGCAATCAGTGTACATGACCGATGTACAAAATAACGATGTACAGGACTTCCTAATATGGGAGATGCTGCCCAGAACCAACACAGGACAACGGCTCCTAATCAGCTTAAGAACCGGCGATGCTGCGGATCATTTGATCCTGACCATCCATGAACAGGAAAATTCAACTGTGGATGCCATTATCTCCACTATTTCCTTTGGTGTGGTCCACCTGAGTTTCGAATCTGCTTCATTTTTTAGTTTATTTCATAAAATGAGCTGGCAAAACGGATGGACAGCATGGATACAAAAAAAATAAAAAATAAAAATAAAAACCACGGTGGACCCGACAGTACCCAAAACACACCGCATCATCGACGGGGCTGGTGTGGGCAGCACCACCTAAACCGCGTCCAAGGAACCCCTGGGTTGAGTAGGAGCTCACTACGCATGTGAATTTTCTGTGGAGCCGACCGTGATGTATATGTTTTATCCATGCCGTCCATTCATTTTTCCATCTCATTTCAACGCATGAGCCCAAGATTCAAGCATATCCAGAGCTTAAGTGGACCACATCACAGTAAACAGTGTAGATTGAACATTTACTGTGTGACCTTATGAACAGGTTGGATGATATTTATCTTTTCCCTTCATAAAGGTCTGTGTGACCTTATTAACAGGTTGGATGACAAATAATATTACTGTGGGCCCTAGGAAGGTTTCAGTGGTGGACCTCACTATCACATTGTTTTCTATGCTGCGGTCCACTTGAACTTTGTATCTGCTTCAATTTTCATTCATGCCCTAGGCTGGCTCATCCAATTTATTTTATATGGCCCATCCAAGGTAATCTGGGAGCTAACATAGCTTTTTTTTTGTTTTGTTTTTTATAAAAAGTAACAAGATACATGAAGTAAGAGGGACATCCCAAACTATAGTTCGCTCATGAAACCTTTGTATGGCCCACCCTCCGCAATCGGGCAATATGAACTGTCCATTTAATTTAGATGACAAAGGTACGGTTTGTACTCTGCATTCAATAAGCAAAGTGTTGGTGCTGAATTTATTGCATGTATGTACACTACAAGAAAATAGGCCTTTAGCCACAATTTTTTAGCCTCAATTGAAAAAATGGAGGCTAAATGTGTCTTTTAGCCTCGGTTGCTAAGCAATTGAGATTAAAAGTTCATCTTTCGCTTCAATTATATAGGAACTGAGGCGAAAAGTCTACTTTTTAGCCTCAGTTGCATAGGAACTGAGGCTAAACATCTACCTTTTAGCCTCATTTGCATAGGAACCGAGACAAAAAGTCTATTTTTTAGCTTCAGTTGCATAAAAATTGAGGCGAAAAGTCTACCTTTTAGCCTCAATTGCATAGGAACCGAGGCGAAAAGTCTACCTTTTAGCCTCAGTTGTGCAGAAATTAAGGCGAAAAATCTACCTTTTAGCCTCAGTTGCACAGGAACCGATGCAAAAAGTCTACCTTTTAGCTTCAATTGTACAGGAACCGAGGCAAAAAGTCTACCTTTTAGCCTCAATTGTACAGGAACCGAGACGAAAAGTCTACCTTTTAGCCTCAATTGCATAGGAACCAAGGCGAAAAGTCTACCTTTTAGCCTCAGTTGCCAGGAACTGAGGCGAAAAGTCTACCTTTTTAGCCTCAGTTGCATAGGAACCGAGGCGAAAAGTCTACCTTTTAGCCTCAATTGCATAGGAACTGAGGCAAAAAGTCTACCTTTTATCCTCAGTTTCATAGGAACCGAGGCGAAAGTCTACCTTTTAGCCTCAGTTGCATAGGAACCGAGGCGAAAAGTCTACCTTTTAGCCTCAGTTGCATCGGAACCGAGGCAAAAAGTCTACCTTTTTAGCCTCAGTTGCATAGAAACCGATGCGAAAAGTCTACCTTTTTAGCCTTAGTTACATAGGAACCGAGGCGAAAAGTCTACCTTTTAGCCTCGGTTGCATAGGAACTGAGGCCAAAACTCTACCTTCTAACCTCGGTTGCATAGAAACCGAGGCCAAAACTCTAACTTTTAACCTCAGTTGCATAGAACCGAGGTCAAAAGTCTACCTTTTAACCTCAGTTGCATAGGAACCGATGCTAAAAGCCTACATTTAAGAATATTGAAAAAAAAATTGAGAATCTTGAATGAATTAATAATTTTTAAAAATTTTGACAATTGTGAAAAAATTGAAAGTTTTGAAAAAAAATTGAGAGTTTTGAAAAAGATTTGAATTTTGAAATTTCTAAGAATTAAGAATTTTTAAAAAAATTAATGAACTTTTAAAAATTAAGAATTATTTTTTAAAAAAATTAAGAATAAAAAAATGATAATTATGAAAAAGTATGATTTTTTTTTTAAAATTAAGAATTTTTAAAAAATTAAGAATTTTGAAAATTTTTGAAATTTTTGAAAAAAAATAAGAATTTTGAATTTGAGAATCTTGAAAAAAATTGAAAATTTCAAATAATTGAAAATTCTAAAAAAAATTAAGAATTTCTAAAACTATTAAGAATTGATTGTATTTTATTTTTGATAATTTTGAAAAAACTGAGAATTTTAGATTCTTTTGAAAAATTTGAACAAATTTATAATTTTGAAAAAATTTAGAATAATTTTAACTTTTTGAAAATTTTTGTAAAATTGATAAAATTAAGAATTAATTTTAGTGCAGGAAGCCAAAAATGAAATAGATCCAAATCTCATTTTCGGCCCTACAAATGAACGGACTTGATTTCCGCATTACCTGCCACGTGTACAGTAGAGGGATGCATTGCCTGCCACGTGTACCGTAGAGAGATGAATATACCGTATTCTTTTCTTACGGATGCAATATATCTTCTCATGGCTTTTATTTATTTTGGGACTTGGAAGCTCGAAGTAGAGCTCTCTCAAAATCCCAACTTCGAAAGGAAAACAGATCGAAATCGCATTTAACTTCTGCAAATCGATCCTTTACACCGGCAATTTCTTCGCGGATTTCAGGTACTCGTTCTCTCTTTTTTTCTATTGAAATCCTATCGAAAAATAGAAATCGGGGCAGAAATCTTCATTTTCGTGCTTTTTCCCCATTTGGCCATTCAAAATCCAATTTCCGTGTTTTTTGGTTCGATCTGAGGAGTGTTTTTTTTTTTTTTTTTTTGCTGATTTCACTGAAATCTTTCTCAGGAAGTGGAAAATCCTGTCGTTTCTAGCTCATTTATTGGATTTGATCAGTTTCTGCATTGCAATATCAGCGATTAGAGTTTGGTGTTCGATCTGAGAGAAAAACCTTGTTCTCTGCTGCGAAATCTGCTCCTCCATTACCGATTTCCGTCTAGATAAACAAGGGGCATATACACCGATATCAGCTCTTTACCGAATCGAACCCTAGCTCTTCTCTCTGTCTTCTCCAAAATCTCTCGTCTTCGTCAGATCTACTCTCTCTCTGATCATCAGATCCTCAAAAGACTGAGCTTTTTTCCAATTTTTTTCCACTTGTGGTTTTTTTTCTTCTTCTCAATTTTTAGTGCTTAATCTATTTTAATATGAATCTAGCTTATGTCTCTCGATTCTGAGAGATTTCGTTGGATTTTGATCCGATTCTTGCTGATAGATCTGTTTCCTTTCGGATCTCATTGTTTGGAGCTTTGCTTTTTTATTTTCGTTTCGAGCTGATGATGCATATTTCCTTCCTTTTCGATTTTTTTTTCTCAGTTTGATTATTCATTTGAAGAAGTTACTCAGATTTACAGTTGGCATTATTTGAGGACAGAGGAAGGGTTTTAACTTTCAATCAGGTGAGCTTCCCGCTCTCATTTATCCAAAATTTTCCACTTAGGGTTTGATTTTTGTAATTTTTTCTTGATTTCTGATGCTTGATCTGTTTTGATCTTGATCCAATTTATGTCTCTTTATTCTTAGACATTTCATTGGATTTTGTCGATTCTTACTGATTTAAGTTATAATTTAGGTTTTTGTATTTAGATTTTAGATATTTATCTTTGATTTTCCCGTGTGTCGTCTGATGTAATGGGCCATCGGTTTTGACCAATGACCAATATAGGCTGGTGTACATTGGAACCAAAAACCTGGACCAAAAGAAGAGGAAAGAATGCACATTACCTTCCATCGATCCAAACAGGCCCCAAGTACATAAATAAAAAGTTTAAAGATTTGCACATCACCTTCTAAAACCAGCAAATGTGCGAAGACTCATATAGATAGTTAAAACGATCCAGATTCCAACAAAACCATTATTTAAAGAGAGAGGAAACAAGCTCCTAATGCTAATAATAGCCACAATGACCTGAAAACAGATAATTGTCACATATTTTCATCAGGAAAAAGAAAAATGATTTTTTGGGGGGAATGGATATTCATCTTGCATGAAATTTTATATATATTTGGAAACTGCTATAGTATGTAGAATACACATATCCAAACAAATGCAGCTCATAGCTCATTGGTAGCAAGTGACTCGATTGGGTGATGCCAAGTCATGTCGAGTTGACCAAGTTTTCAAGTAAACTTGATGGGTCTTGTTGAGTCCCGACCGAGCCAAGCTTGGTAGCAAGTTTCCAAGAGTCTCGGCTCGAAATATCATCGAGTTGACTTGGATGAGTTTTGAGTTGAGTCACCAAGTTAGTCATTGAGTTTTAGAACTATGATGCAAACAGTACAATTTTGTAGACTGAATAACCAAAATTAGAAGAAAACAGTGCATGTAATGAAAAAAGATGGAGTGTAAATAGTGGCCCATTTTCTAAAAACTAGTTATAGACGAGAGATGAGTTCTTGGACTTGCCATGGAGTAAGCAGTATATGCAAAATCTGATGCTCCAAAGTTGACCCCATCCAAAACAAAAGCCAATGAATTGGTTGGTTGGGTAGCGGCAACAAACTGCAGTTAGTAAGAGAAATTTTAGTTATAATCCTTCAAATTCTTAAGGAAGAAGGCAACCATTATTTTCTTGTTCTTCTTCTTTCTTTCTTCTAAAAAGGAATGATGAGATACCGGGATGCCTATACACATAAGTTGCAACACTTCGGCGTTCTTTGTAAACATTCCCCCTCCAAACTGCATGCTGACACCAAGGAAGACGGCCAGGAAAAATCCCAGAACAATGATCAACTGTAGAATACAACATATGAAGTACTAGAATATAAGATAGTAGCAAGACCAATGTTGAGTAGAGTTTTTTGTAGTTCACCATCATGGGTTTTGTGATCCCTTTGTTTTTTGTAGTTCACCATCACTGAATAGTTGGTTCTTTCTTTTTCAGGTCAAGTCGTATTTATATGTATTTATGTGTTTGACATGCGAAGAATCCAAGAGCTGTCTTGAAATAAGGGTTGCAGATTGGAAAAAGGTGGGCCATGATTTTGGGAAACAAAGCCCAGGTTAATGAAGTATGTTACTGGAAGCAATTCATTATTGTCATCATTATTTTTTATTTGAAATGTTGCTTTTGGCCTTTACTGCGCTTGTTTTCTACATCAAAGGTTGCTGTGAAGAAATCATCGAATTCCATCTCTGCATTCATGACTGAAGTGGCAAGCCTGGTTAAGTAAGCACATCACTTTTGTTGAACTGCATTTGGTTACCGGATGAACACTGGAAGTCTTTTAAAGGAATTGGACCTGTTGAGAAAGCTTGTGTTTTGGTGTATTGGTTATCTGACTTGAATAACTATGATTAGACAGTGTTGTTTTTTCAACCTGTGTCATTATGTATAAAATGTAAAAGTGTTATTTGTACTCTTTTTGACATTTACAGGTCAAATCATTCAGAACACCCAATGAAGTAGATGCCTGGCTTGAAAGTGATCCTATGCGCTGCCCTGGAGCTCTGCATTTTGTTGAAAGAAATTCAACTGTCATAAGCTATGGGATTCAGACTAACTCGACCCCTGTGGCCAAGCGAGGACTCTATGAGGATCCCACTTTTAAATTTCAAATACCACTTCAGGTTGCTGCAGAGCTTGAGATTGACAGATCTCTGATTGGAGGTAATCAGTGCATACCATTTTACATTTTTTCAAGGAATTTAGTCTTGTCTGGCAAGCTAATCTATGACGTAAGGTACATGTATGCCCATTTATGCATTGACATGTATGCATAGACTAGCACAACCGCATATAATTTACGTTTAACCATCCATTTGATATCCATCAATTGCATGGTTAAGATTTATTTATCAGCATGATGTTGGAGACATGATCTATCACCAAAGTTTATCACAGTTTGGACTGTCTGCATAGATGTACATGAATGCCATGTGTGAGGAGAGGAATAGGGGATGAGTCACCACCATCTTCAAAATTGCGGCAAACTAGAACCACAGGAGGAGCCTACATTTAGGTACTTGAGAGGTGAAGCTGTATGCTGAGACCTACTTTTTCAAGCTAGACTCTACAACACCCCATTTTACAAAATGGTTTTGACTCTTCAACTATACACATGACATAGTTTCAAGGCAATCCAGATGGTGGTTGTTATGTCTTGGATATAATGAGTTCTTAATTGGTAATGAGATTTTATTTAAATTGACTTTAATTTGATTGTTAAAGAAATTAATCTTCTTGTTGTTTTGCTGAGGTTTTATTTTTTATTTTTGGATCTATTTGAAATGAAGTGATTTTTATTTTTTTTTCGTTTCTATAATTTTTTCTGTTGCTTCTATCTTAGTTTGGTGGTTGTTATGTCTTGGATTTGTTTAGATTATTCTATTGTGTTTTATATATGTCATCCAATATGCAGCCCACTGTTAAGTTGCAGTGCTCCCTGTGGAATGTGAATACGAGGAGGTGAACAGATTGGGCAGATTTTAGATCATAGAAAAATTCAGATTTATATTTTTTTGTGAAATTATTTTTCTGATTCGATGCATTGGTTTTTGGAATTGTTAACAGTCCAAATAAAAAAAAAAAAAAAAAACAAGGGTTTTTGCATTTTTATACATAATTCCTTCAAAGCTTGCTTTTGAGTTTTTTTTTTTTTCCTTAGCTCTCTTGTTTTATTCCTGGCAACTGTATGATTAGATGGAAGGATATGTCACAACTTACAATCAATTGGAGAAAATCAATTTTTAAAATTTTTTGGGTATGATCTATGTCAATGTTTTACATCACATCACGTCACTGATGTGCCAAACATTGTAGCTATTTCATCCTATGTGATTGTGGTGCTCATTTTGCAAACAATTTCTGTAGACAATAATTCTTGCTTCCATTTGCACCAATTCCATGACTATCTTTATCAATATAAATGAAAATAACCTGTCAGAGTATTTTACCCACATCAAACTTACTAGGCTTTAACTGTCTTGGATGCTTTTTTGTTGTTATGGGTGGTGAAAACGGCACATATATAACCAATTATTAATGTGGAATGAAGTGAAATATGTGATGGTCATAGAATGACTGACAATGCATGTTATGAAAAAATGCAATCTGGTGTGGAGCTAGTACTCCTTTTAGATGGTTAGCAATGGAATGTTTAAATGCTTTCTCCTCTTTGTTAAACAGACTTGATGAATGTTCAGGTATCTGAGATCCTCAATGATCACCACCTATTATCCACTCTATGAACTACAAACATGGTATTAAATGGTAATGGGACTAGCAATGGGTGATATTTTTGGGATCCATGACAAGCTTGAAAGTTATCCATGTCCACTGTAAAGTAAATGAGTCAATGATATTGCTGATTGTTAGGAACTCAGCAGAATTTGGTGTTATATGATATGTACTTGTCCTTGCTTTACTGGCTTATATATGATTTTTCCTAGTGAACTAGGCGATCCTCATGGTTGGGCTAACCTATTCGAGGGGCTGGATGTCACAGGCTCTTGTTCACTGTAGCTCTATTTTTTTTCTTCTTTCTTTTAAAGATATATAGGTTTGTATTGTTTAACCATGTATAACCCTAACCAATCTGTGTATTCGCATTGCTTAGTCATTTCCAATTTAACTACATTTACCTTTTATTATTGTTGTTTAATTGACTAACTGATGATCATATAGGCAAATTAGTAACATAAGGAACGGGACCCCATCATTGACATTTATTAGGAACATGAAGAACTTGACTACCTTGTAAGTGATCAGGTATGAATTTTCATTCTACATGCATCTGTTGCTTTGGTACATTAGTAAACATGTGCCTATGGTCTACCGCCTGGACCAGTCCGCTTTGGCCGCCACATCGTCTAAACTTTTCATATGAATCAAAAGCCCCTTAGTTCTCCCAGATGGAGAATCATTTAATTAGATGAGGGGCTTTTTTCTTTTTTCTGAATTGGTAAATAAGGTATGTAACAGATGGGTGCTTTGTCAATTTTCATGTGTACAAACTGTATCTTTCTTTCACTAAGCTTTGCCCTGTTTGGATTCTGTATAAGACCCTCCTCCCATGAGTTTGCTAGGGCTACTTGGTTTTCCACTTCTAACAAGTGGGGCCCATGATTCAGTAATCCAGGCCATTGGCTTATTGATTACAAGTCTGGATAGACTATGCCCCAAAAATCTCATGGATAGAGAACAATCCTGACTATTCTATCTGTGGGCTACATGGCTGAGCAAGTTTCTAAAAAGGCAGTGAGATTGATCTCAATACCAAAGTTACCTGATTGCTACACTTTTTCATCAAGGTGATAATGAAAATCAAAAGTCAAAACTGAAATGCAGCAATTAGTGCTTGCTGTTACTAGTTACATAAAAGGCAAAACTGAATTTAGACATCAAGATTCACAACCCAGTTGTTATTCTTCCAACAGAATCAGCACCAATTGGTTTTACTAGGCATCTGAAATCCATAAGCCACTTGTTAGACCAACAAAATCAATACTGGGTCTTTTTACCATGCATCTTTTTCATGAAAATAAATCTTTTGTACAGTTGCAGTATATGTTTGTATCTTTGACGTTGTATAGCAATTTAGTACTGTAAATTTTATTGCCAGATCTAATGACACAAACTTCTATAACTTAAAAATTGCTGATTTGGTGAAAGGTATAAGGAAGAGACCATCTAGTTGTAAAATTCATTGCAGAGGAATTGGGTCTGGAGGGCTCTTATGTTCCCCGTACTCATATTGAACAGATTCAGCTTGAGAAGCTTGTAAATGATGTTATGGTAGGTTGTCTTTTGAAAACATCTTAAGCTAAATATTTAGTTTTCCACTTCAATTTTCTACCGTAAATTGATCTTGATACAATAGATTCTCTGTGCAGGCACTATCGAATGATTTGAAAAAAAAGCTCAGCATCGACGATGATATAGCATCGAGTCCCAAAGAAGCACTTTCCTGGGCCTCTGCAAGCATGATTGCCTTGAGAAATAAGAATCTTAAGAGGTACTGTTTCTAATCCTTTCCTCCATATTTCCAGACATAAATGCAAGCCTTGCAGGTAAGAGAAGAAGGGTTTTGATCAAATAATGAATTGGGTTCTGATTACTTTTGGTTTTCATATAATGCAAAGATATTCTGTGCCTAACCAACTGATAGTTTTTTCTACATACTTTCATAGATTGACTTTGCTGTTAGGACCTCCAGCCTCAGGGAAGACCACTTTACTCTTAGCTTTGGCAGGGAAGCTTGATTCAAATCTCAAGGTAGAAATATTGTATTTCTCACATCTTTGGAAAAAAAAATTGTATCTCTCTTTTCCTTTTTTTAAAAAATAAAAAAATAAAAAATAATCTATGATTGTTGTAATTTCACAACTTCTCAATAATTCTTTTTATGTACACATGGGACATGTTTTTTTTCTTTACTTGAAATGCCAGGTTTCTGGGAGCGTAACTTACAACGGTCATGAAATGGAAGAGTTTGTGCCTTAGAGGACTTCTGCCTACATTAGTCAATATGATGTCCATATAGGGAAAATGACTGTGAGAGAAACCTTGGCTTTCTCTGCAGGATGTCAAGGAGTTGGAGCTGGTTATGGTAACAAAACATGATCTTTCCTACTTCTTCTTTTTGGGGGTTTTGGAAACCATGTCAGGATAATTTTACCAATTTTTCATCATTTATTTCCTTTTTCACAACAATCTAAGAAATGGATGGTGCTATCACCAACAGGTTAAAAGCAGAGTTATTTCTATTTTTGTTTTTGGGTTCAGTCACTTTCTCAGGTTGTAATAGGGAAGATAGCACAGGGAGTTGTGTTCATTTGACACATGGACAATCGGACAAAAAATTATTGCTAATGGAGAGTTCTTCTTCTTTGCAGATGCTTTCAGACAACCGAACAAGCTGTAGTTGTTCATCAGCCAAGCAACAGTCATACACAAATCTTGCGTTGTGACTTTGTATTATTTATGGAACCTAATGTTGTGTAATAGTTTGATTGAGTCTGTTTTGAAAACTTTCAATAGTAAACAAGTGAGATTGATTGAGTTGTTAACTATTTTGTTGGTATTATAGCTTTCATGATTGATTGTTTCATGAGTGGATTGAATGAATGGATTAGTAGTTTAAATAAATATTTAAAAAAATAAACATTTTTAGCCTCAATTTGTAACCGAGGCTTGGATTTAGCCTCAGTTGTTGAGAACCAAGGCTGAAATTCTCGTGGCTAAAGGTTTAAAAATAGAATAGATTTAGCTTCAATTGGAGGTAACCGAGGTTAAATTTTGGATTTAGTCTCAGTTGGAAACAATGGAAGCTAAAATTTTGATTTAGCCTCATTTCGAAAAACCTGAAGCTAAAAAGGTTCTTTTAGCCTCACTTGAAGAACCGAGGCTATAAGTCACCTCAGTTGCTAAAACTGACGCTAAAGCCTTTAGCCACGGGGGTATCAATCTCGGTTTGGATAAATGAGGCAAAACTAAGGCTAAAGGCTTTAGCCTCAGTTTTTAGCCTTTTTAGCCACAGTTTTGAAGTGAGGCTAAAGCCCCCTTTTCTTGTAGTGGTATTAGTTTAATTTGAATGATACCTTGAAACTCTAGGCATCAAAATACCCATATTAGGATTAGATTTGTGAAGGTTGGCCAACTATTTAGCCATGCATAATCAAGCAATTTATAAAGGATAGGATTTGTCTTTTTAATAAGTTTTTTTTTTTAAAAAATCTTTGGATAAATAACTTTTAATTAAGTGCTTAATAGTTTTCATTGTTCCATGAGAAAATAATATAATTAATTAATAGAATAAAACTAGGTTGAAAGCTAATTAATCACTTAAATAAATAAGTTTTATTTATAGTTGGATAGAAAAATAAATAAAAAAAGGAAAAAAATGATATCAAACGATAATTTATTAGTAGTGAAACGATAATTGGAAACAATTGTTTGTTCGTAGTAAAAAAAGGTTGTTGGACATGAAAGTTGAATCACTTGTTAAGCTGGTTTCATGGTGGTTAAAACTCCATTCATCGCCGGCCATGCCTCGGTATGTGAGACCATCATAGTTCACGTGAAAGAGTGGATGTATGTTCGTCCCTCATATGAGTTTGTTACAAGATAGTCACTGAAGGTGACTACTCATTCATTGTGCATAGCCAGGTTCCATAGCGAGACGGCCGATAGTGGGTGGATATTCAATAGTTTGGTCATCACACAACTCGACTTCATGGTAAGACAATTGTTGGAAAATGACAGTTGGTTCATTACTTGCAAAATGAGGTTCGTGGACAAGTAAGTCATGGTTAGAGGATCAACTGTTCATTGCTTTGCCATGTACTTCGTGATGGGAAGGTCAATGTGATGACAACCTATTAGTTGCTTTAGGTCCTCACTTTGTGGCGAGATAATTGTAAAAACGACTATTTGTTTGTTGTTTAGAACTTAATTTCGTGGGCAACTATATTGTGGGACAATCATTTATTTGTCAATTGAATGGACCCCATGGCAAGACAACCGTAGCTAAATGACATATTTATAACTTGGTCAAATTTTATGGCGAGATAATCATTGAATAGCCTTGTTGGCCATCCATTCAAGACTTAGAAATCTTCCTAGTCCAACGATACAAGTGCAGATATAAGGTACGTAAATTACCTTAATCTTTTCAATCCAGATTAGTTTTGTAGCATTGTTCTAACTTTTTGAATAATAATAATAATAATAATGAAGATGATGATAAAAAATATATATATGGCGGACAAAGGATAGGCAACATTTTGTTGAAATGAGTAGTGTTATGTTGCCTTAGAGTGATATAAGTCTCAGGCTATTCACTCGCTACTAAATTTATAAATATGTGAGGTGGTTGGTTGGAAACTCATATTGAAATGGGTTTTTAGGATCTTTTCTAGTTGATTGGCCAACTAGCAAACATAGTCAACTACATCTCTAACTCTAGATGAGTTTATACAATTGGCTTCCAAGTAGCCAATCATTCAATAGGCTCAGGAGATTGCATTTCTATTTCGATTGATTTATTCATGATCTTCTTGTAATCAGCTTGCGTTCAAACGTGCGTTGTCACCTAGTCCCCCTTAACTACTCATACGTTTGGAACTTTCCACTTATGGTTTCGTGTACATTCTACAACTTAGACGTCTATCATGTGTCACTTGGTGATATATGTTCTGGGGCGACAACTTTCCTTATACTTTATAATATCTCTCTGTAAATTGTATCGATATTGAGAATTACGTTTTAATGGTACTGCCACGTGTCATCTTATTTAGCTAGATCTGGTGTGGTTAGATCGGGTGGTGTAAACATCGTCTGCTCATCAACGTGAGGATTTCCGGGCCTTGAACACTGTTAGATCAATCACACGAATGATTTCAATCACCTATATGTGTGTAGCGTGTGTATGTGGAAATGGTACTATGAGGTCGGCCTCATGGGAAGCTCCCATGAGGTTGAGTTGTGTGGGCCCATTGTGATATGTGTCGAACATCAACATTGTTAGTCAGATGTGTCATTCTATGGTGGGCCACGAGCTTAAAAATCAAGTAAATTCATAACTTGGTTGGGCCACACCACATACAATAATTGAGAGGGATTATCCTCCCATTAAAACATTCATAATCATTTATGAGGCCACAGAGATGTGGTTCACAAATTCAACTCATTTATTATGTGTGTCCCAATTGGATGAGAAATTAGACCAAGTTTCAGCCACTTCCAAAATTCATGTGGGCCCCACTAAGTGACTTTATATATTTTAGGCATGTCCTCACATAGTTTTAGATGGTATGGCTCACCTTAATTCCATAGCCGGCTGATTTTTGGATATAATGCAACGTAAAGTTGAACCATCAAATGCATGGTGTTGATGTTCGACACACATCATGGTGGGGCCCACACAGCTCAACCTCGTGGGAGATTCCCATGAGGTCGACCTCATAGTACCACCCACACACACACACACACACACACACATATATATATATATATATATATATATCTATATATATATATATATATATATATATATTTCTTACCCACGGAGATGCTCTCCGCGAGTACACGTAAGGTTTGGTGGAGCTGCTGAGGGAGCTGTTCTGGGTAAGGAAATCGAGAGGAATTATGGACAGTAAGAAGGGTTTCTGGTACTAGAAGACCGGCCATTGTACTTTAATCTTTGACAGTTACGCTGTTGAATAACGACAGCTACTGTACTTTATCCCTGAACTGTTTATTTTCCGGTCACCAATCAAAGGGTTATGATTTTTCCAACTTGCGAGGATTTTATATGCATGGGCCATCTGTAGTGGGATCCAACATATTGATGGTTTGGATCACTGATCAATCAGTCCCTTTTGCACAAACTAAAAATTCAAAGGTGATGGATCAGATATGTTCTTATCCAACCGCCGCAGCGTACCTCGCGTAGGTACGTAACTATAAGCACGCCTAGGTACTCACGGCTAACCGAGCGCCACGTGGGTAGAATTTGAATTAGATCCACACCGTTCATCGGGTACGATGCTTCATGTTCACTTGGGAACATAAAATCCATGATCATCCAAATCTTATGTAGGCCACAACATATGAAACAGTAGGGATGGGTGGTTTACCAATAGTTTCTGTAGAAACGTGTTTATATGCCATCCAATCCATTCATTTGGTGTGACTCGTAGGAAGAAAAGGTTAGCAAGAATTTTTGGTATTCTAAAACTCATGTGGGTCATACAACGCAAACTTAATGGTTTTTTATAATTGTAAACTGGGTTAGTGTTGAATCAGCTTGATCCTTTTACATATCAAGACCAAAAAAGAGGAGATCTACCTGATGAACGGTGTGGATTTCATGCACGTAAGATCATTTCCCAGAAAGACACTCCCATCTGCGCGAGTTGCGCAAGCCTTTTATCTAATCCATGGTCATGTAAGAGTAAGCCTCAAGTTTTGGAAGAGTATGACCGTGGTCACGTGCATAAAATCCAAACCATGCAGATAGTAGGCCTTGACGTAGATGGGATATAACCCAAAAATTATACTGAAAGCGATTATCAGAACTGCCTGATTGCAGGTCAGGAAATGGATGCTCAAAAATGATGAATGGTCAAGAGCCCATTAAGGGTCGGTGATAATGCTATTTGCATTTTTAAAAGGCTTATTTATAGGTCATTTGGATGGTTATACAATTCTTAAGTTGTAATGAACTTAATATAAATTTTTTAGAGGGAGAATATGGGTGGGATGCAAACTATCGTTGAAATTCTTATAACCCTAATATTTACATGATTCAATGAAAATACTTCATGAGCATGTGTTAGAGATTCACCAGCAGAAAAAAACAAGAATTACTTTGAATTAAATGATATATATATATATATATATATATATATATATATATATATATTAATCATTTTTAAGTTTCATTTTTAACAAGCGTACATATTAATACTTTTTCACTACATCATATTAGATATTATAGGAGACTTCAATGAAATTTATTACAAGCAATTCATATTTTGCATGTGAAGTGTTTACAAGTTATAACCAGCGTACACCAAAATCTTCTCATTTTTTCCTTTCAAAAGCTGTGCTTTAGCCTACATTCTCTCTCTCTCTCTCTCTCTCTCTCTCTCTCTCTCTCTCTCACATCATCCGAGGATGCTTTACTCCCGGTGACCAGCATTCTAGTGATAAGGTATATTGCTATATACTAATTCTTTTTATTTTTCTTTAACAATTATTGGAAGATATCATTGTGTGTCACTGGTCCGACGATGGGATGAGGTGCCATATTAGCTTATGTATTCTTTGTTTTTTGGTAAATCTTTGTATTCTTGTCTCTAAAAGAAGAGAGTTGAGAAGAAGGTGAGCGGTGGATAATTAGGGCCCGTTTGGGTCGTAAGTTGCTTAAGACAAGCTACTTATTTCCACAAGTAACTTATCTTAATTTCTACTTATTACGAAGGTAAGTATGTTTTGGGTCCTTACTCTTGCTTGGGTGGTAGACTCTCAGGAGTTTCAATTCCCGGTCAAGGGTTCAAGTACCCCTAGGTGGTGAAATTCCACCAGCGTGAGTGTGTGGGGTGTGTGTGCGTGTGTTAAAAAAAAAAAAAAAAAAGGCTAGTATATTTGGCAAATAACATACTTATGATCAACTTCTCCTTTCTTTCATCTCTTTTTAGAAACATATGAAAAGTGAAAAAAAGCTAAAAAATATTAACTAAAGTGATTATGTACTTTTAAGTAAAAAAATTATTTATAACTAATTATAAACTAAGCTTACTTATTTAAAATAAGTCACTTATTTATTGTTTTAAGTAGGAAAAATAACTTATTTAGTGGTATCCAAATAGGTCCTCAGCGAAGAATACATAAAAGCTAAATTCATGGAAAGAGATCATATCTTTGCTTTTTCAAGAATTCATTAAGGCATTTTTGTAGACATATAAGTTTAAGACATGTTAGAATATATGGTATGTGTGTGTGTGGATGTTCTATATATATATTTAGATCTAATATACTACCTCTTCTATATATTCATGCCATTTATATTTATGCCATTCTCAATGGGAATGAAATAAGCAAGGAATAACTTCCACAATGTAATTGCTAATGCATAATATATAAGGCGCATCCAAATATGAGAACTTGCATTGAGCAATCATGAAATGAAGTTCGATTTTTACATAAAATCAAAGCGTTTATGTTGCACAACCGCACTTGCATTGAGTGATCATGACCATCGGCTTGGCGGGCCATAAACAGAGAGGTCACATGATGAAATTTGAACCAACAGGACTGTGGTAGTCATCCCAGCATTGATCTGAGAAACGTGCAGCAAACTACAAAAAAAAATGTACAATGGTCCAGCATTCAATAGGAGAAACTCACAATAATTAGATGGTCTACAAAATTTTCTCAGTGCCCCATCTATGTGGTGGCCCATAAATCATCACCATACATGTTTGTGACATGTACGGCAGGGATGAGAGACTTCTCCAAACCACGCATCACAACATCATTAATTTCTATTAATTTTACTCAATAACTAGTTTAGAAGCTGATCAAAGTTACAAAAGTCAGAATACTTAAAAAATGAACATAAACTAACATACAAGAGAAAGAATCCAAAGATTCACAAATGCATGGGAGAAAGAATCCTACTCTTTACTTCTTCAAAGCAAACAAGAGAGGCAATGTACTGTTCTTCCATTGATTGCAAATGGGCACATGCACCACAGGCCTTATTCTCACACTAGCTGACCTTGTCCTCTCCAACCCTTTCTTCACCCTCTTCACTTGCTTCTCCCTCTTCAATGGCCCACTCTTCTCTCCTTTCCCATCATCCTTACCACACAATCCATCCAAAGAAGCCGGAGAGGACGGCCTAGCTGGCACCGGATGTTGCTTCTTCAACCTTAGTAGTTCTTTCCATAGAACGGTACACTTAGGTGGCCGAGGAGATGGATCATCGTCTACGTACCAACTCACGCGGCTTGCGTGCCCATCCATCTCCTGCCCCACCTCTTCCTTCTCTTTGAGCGTAACCCTCTCAAGCTTCTCTGTCGACTCTGTATGCCAATACGGCAGAAGCTGTCCCTTAGAGAAGAGTTCATCGGCCGTTAGCATGCCCGCCATGCCGGGGCCACTCGCAAGGAATTCAAAGTCAGGGTCACATGTTCTCTCTCTCTCCCCCATGTTGGGGATTCTCGAGTCCATCTCGCCAGCGAAATCAATAGAGAAGGAGATCCTTGGGCTCGACATGGGCTCGACCGCTCGACCAGCGGGCCGGATCTTTTCTTGGGTGGCCATAGATGGTTATGTGGGACTGTGTATGAGGGTGCAACTGGACTGGTAGTGTGTGTTGAAAGGGTTGCATGGGTGTATGTTTTTATATAAGAAGTAGAGAGTGCCAAGGTGTGAGACTTTTAAAACCATGTGGTCTGGTGGAGCTGAAACAGCTGAGTTAGGGTTGTGTGTAGGATGTGGGAACATCACATGGAGGCTGGATAAGAAAAAGACAAAAGCTTTGGGAATTTAATACAATCAGTCTTGGTGAGAAGGAGGTACGTGTCCACCATATAGTAATAAAGTTAGGTGGCCATGCATGTGGGTAACATGAAATGGATGGCTTGGGTCACATGCTGTCATGAGGAGGACACCATGTGACTGGATGGTGTCTCTATCTAGTCAATGGTCATAAAAGTCCCTGAATCTAAGCTGGGCCTGGTCTGAAGGAATGATCACTTGCATTCGGTTGTACTGTAGCTACAGTGTGTTCGAGATGTGTGGGGTCCACCTGTGATGTGTTAGTGCGATCCTACACGTACATTAGATGCAGTCCCAAATGTTAGGAATCAATTCCCAAACCAAGCCTGATCCCTAACTCGTATGGGCCTACCACCAACTAGGTGGCTAGTGGTAGGTGCTATGTGGACCCACCATGATGTATGTGTTTTATCCACGCCGTCCATTCATTTTGAAAGATAGTTTTAGGGATTAGTCCCAAAAATGAGGTAGATATAAATTTCAGGCGGACCACACCATGGGAAAATAGTAATGATTGAATGTTCACCATTAAAAATCTCCTAGGCCCAATGTAATGGTTATTTGACATATAACCTGTTGATTAGGTCATACAGACTTGGATGAAAGGGAAAAATATATATCAGCTTGATCCAAAACTTTTGTGGTCCCCAAGAAATTTTTAATGGTGGGCGTTCAATCAACATTGTGCGGTCCACTTGAGATTTGGATCAACCTCATTTTGGGCTCATTCCATAAAATGATCTGGAAGAATGGGTGGACGGCATGGATGAAACACATACATCATGGTGGGGCCCACAGAGCACCGAAAACTAGCCATTGGCTAGCGGCAGGGTCAGTAGCCAATCCAATTCCATACCAAAGGGAAGGGACGTCCACCACAGAAACATCCAGATGTAATGTAGGGTTTGGATTGTTGTTTGTATGTCATCCAAACCATTCTTCAGGTGTGGCCCACCATAATGAAGGGACACACCTAAGTTCAAGCCGTTCCAGCCAAAAAGAAGAAGAAGTGAATTTATAGGTTTTAGAGAAGGCGAACCAGATGCACGGTTTGGATTACACATACACATCACAAGGGGCCCACATAGCTCGAGCATATGCTTTAGCTTGACTCGGAGCGTGTGGTCATTCATTCCCTATTCTGGAAATATTGTATGATTCCTGATGTGCACCGTGTCCTTGAGCCTTGAGTTTATGCTAGTGGGGACAATGGGTTGGCGATCAAGACCGTTGATCTGGTGGGTCTTAGCTTGGATGGGTGATTTGCCAAAACAATTACGGATTGGAAGATTGCAAGGTCCGATCTTTGGTGTTTTATCATTTTGAATCTGAACCGTTGCCCTAGTTTCTTCTTAACCATCTATTTGCAGGACACGGTTGGAAGGGTGGTGATTGTTCGACAGGAAGATCGTACAGATCATGGATTCCATTGAGGACGAACCATATCGTGGAAACGACACTGATCAGATGATCTCAACCATCCGTCACCCGACTTGCCATCCATAATCAGTAATTGGTTGGATGCCTAGGATCATGTAAAAAAAGTGTGACTTTGAAGCCATGCTCCATAACAGGGCCCATGGTTTTGACGGTCTGGATTGGCATGAATGAATGCCTTGTCCCCTTGAATGATGAGTGACCAGAACGGGACGGATTGCGTCCTACCCCCGCCCGGACGGTAATCTGTCCGGGCAGGGTTATGTGGGGCCCACCGTGATGTAAGTGTTTTATCCACTCTGTTCATCGTTTTTATCAAATCATTTTAATGTATAGGCTAAAAAATAAGGTAGGTACACAGCTCCAGTGGACCTCACCAAAGGAAGCTGCAGTGATAATGACACTCACCGTTGAAACCTTTCTAAGGGCCACCGTGATGTTTTTTTACCATCCAACCTATTAATAAGGTCATGTAGAGGTGGATGAAGTGAAAAAAAAAAAAATGTCAGCTTGATCCAAAACTTCTCCGGCTCCCAAGAAGTTTTTTAAGGTAGAAGTTAAATCCTCACTTTGTGATCCATCCTTTTGCCAGCCTCATGTTTTGGCTCATTATTTAAAATAATCTGACAAAAACGATTAACGGCGTGGATAAAATACTTACATCACTGTGGGCCCCACATAGCCCTGCCTGGACGGATTACCGTCCGGGCGGGGGGTAGGACGCAATCCGCGTCCCTGACCAGAAAGCAAAAGCAAACCCTCCGAGTCAAGCGTGTTTAGTACGTATAAAACGGACGCGGATTGCATACTCACGCTGCCAATAGCAACGTGGTACTGGACAGTCCGCTGTGAGCCTCACCATGATTTATGTATTTAATCCACTCTGTTCATCCAGTTTTTCCGGATCATTTTAGGGCATGATCCCAAAAATGAGGCAGATCCAAATCTCAAGTGGACCACACGGAGAAACATTGGTGATTGAACGACCACCGTAAAAAAAATTCTAAGGCCCCGCTGTAATTTTTATTTTCCACCAGCATGTTGATTAGATCAAACGGACCTGGATGAAGAATTAAAGAAACAAATATCAGCTTGATCCACTTAACATAGGGTGTCTAAGGCTGCTCGGAGTCTCCACTGGGGGATAAATTTTAATATACACGGATAAGATTAGGGTTTTAAGGGAATTCCATACATGGTACTTTGCTATCCTATGTATAACTTTGTAATCTATTGTGAGAAAATTTCATTGATCTACCTCATTCATGGATGTACTATTGATCTAATTCCTTCACTAATATTGTCATCTACCAAATATTTATCACATGCTGATCAAGTAGTTAACTATGATTTAGACCATTAGATCATTATCACGTGCGATCAAATTAGTTTTAATGGTTAAATTAAAACTTCAACGGTTAAAAAAAATTAAAATTTTAATTAAAACATCTAATGACTTTCTGATTTAATAGATTTCGTTATATTTTAGTCCCCAGGTATAAACTCAGTAGATCCCTTGTTGGACTGTGTAAGGATTAACGGTTTTTTATGGAAGTACCTAGTCACACTCACTTTCAATGGCCTCTAGGTAGCCTTGTAGCAAGAGTCAAAGTGTACAAGTCTAGGCTATGACCCTTATACATCTTTAGGTCTTAAGGATTGAACAATTACATGTAACATTGAAAATAGAAGAAAATACTGGACTAGTTGATCCCATCGATGGGAGTTCGATGCCATCGAGTGGATTTCGATCCCTCGAGTACAAATCGAGAAATTCATGAATTTTCCAAGTTAGTTGATGGAATCACTACTCGATGACATCGAATGAGCTTCAATAGGATGGAATAGTGTTGTGTTTTCTTCCATTTTCAACTCTACTTTAAATCTTTTATTTTCTTCCTTTTGTACTTAGGTTTTTTTTTATTCTCTGCACTTGAATTCTTTCTTCGTTGCCTTGAAATCTTCAATTTTTCATTGTGTCTTCGTTTGAGTTCTAATTCCATCACTTTAAGCACATTTCCATCATTAGTTTCTGAAATCACCCCCACATGGATAAAACACATATAAGTATATTAAATTAACACTTAATTCATGGAAAATGACTGCAGTTGAGAGGATAAAGATGCAATATTTGAGTCTCAACATAATTCTCAAGAAAAACTGGAAAAATGAGGACCTTGAGAAGTAAAAATAATAAAAAATAAAAATAAAATCAGGACATGGGCATAGCCAAACATATCTTCTTGGGAAAAGATGGAAAGTTTATTTTTAAAAAATGAAAAATGAAAAAAAAAATGGTGTCCTTACTCTTGACGTAGGCTGACAGTATTAAAGGTCTTTATTAGATAATTAAGATAATATATTTATTATGGCAATGACATGTAATACTATATGCAGAATTGCAAGGACCGTGGTTTGCATCGGATATGGTGATCAGAAGAGATAGATGGCTTACCTTGTTGTGATGCTATCGTTGAGAAATAGAACGTTGAGGTCTTTATTTCCTTACATCCTTTAGAGAAGACACGATGGGCTTGAACTTCTATCGGTGGTGTTGGATTGGGGACCCAGCCCTAATTTATAATGTAGAGGGTAGATAAGTTTAAAACCCATCAAAACTCCTCTCCCTGAAAGGCTCCACACGAATTGGGAATCCTACTTCCTCTAATACATTGTGCGCATATCAAAGTAGTAGCACACCGCCCCTTACACGAATTTCTGGATGTATCACAACTTAATAGGGCCCTCTGGTGCACTTGATCATATTATCCAACATTTAGGCAAATCTAGACTGTTGATCAATAAGGCCCACCTTATAGGATTCTTACATTATCCCACTTGGGCCATATTAATCAATGTCAATGATTAATCTTTAGAAAATACTTTTGAAAACCTTTTTTATTTTGAAAAACATTTTAATGGTTAACCAATTTCATTGTTGGATAATACGGGTAGTGTTATAACAATCCAGTCCATCAAGACTGCTAGTATCGGATAACGGCAACAATCACAACATTTAATCTAAGTGAAGTGAGACTAAGCGCGGTTATAAATACCACCAATCTCAATGACATATATCAGGAACTAAGAAGTGTGGTATAAGGATTACACACGTAGTGAGATGATGTGTGTCTATCCTTAAGAGGTCCTGAAGCTTTCCAATGTCTCTAATGGGAGGTGACTATAGTTCTATTTACTCAAAATGAAATGCGCATACATAGAGAAAAGTAGAAATTAATTTTATATCAGATTCATCAAATAACTTTATTAAATGAGATCCCTTTAATGTCTAAAGGATAAAACACATTTAAAATTCTCATTAAGTAAAAACATCTGTGAGATCAATGACTCTCATGAATGTTACATGCTTCTAAAATGGTGTGATATGGAGCCCTTTATTGAGCGGATCTACAATCATCTATTTAGTGTCAATAAACTCCACAGACACTTGATGATTCTAACTCTTTCCTTTACAACAAGATGCTTGATGTCAATATGCCTCGACCTTGATGAGTGCTTATTGTTACTAGAAAAGGAAATTGCAGCTGAATTATCGTAAAATATTCTTAATGGTTTCAATATATACTCTAGTATCTATAAACCAGAGAAGAAACGTTATAACTATAATACCTGATTAGATGCATCATGACATGCAATGAATTTAGCTTCCATAGTGGACGAGCCTGTGATAGATTATTTCACGCTTTTCTAAGACAGCTCCTCAAACCATCATAAATATATAGCCTGAGGTGGACTTATTAATGTCACACAACTTGCAAAATCTGTATCTGAGTATCTAATTAATTCCAAATAATCAGATCTTCTGTATGTGAGTCCGAAGTCTTTTGTTCTCAGTAGATACTGCAACACTTTCTTTGCTGCTATCCAATGTCGCATTCGTAGATTGGGCAGTTATCTGCCCAACATTCCTCCCTACTACTGATGCGTATGGAAGTTTCTTCATTTGAATCTTTTCCAAATCCTTCTTGGGACATTAGAATTGGCCAAATTTATCACCCTTTACAATG
Organism: Magnolia kwangsiensis; assembly: GCA_037074715.1. Taxonomy (NCBI): domain Eukaryota; kingdom Viridiplantae; phylum Streptophyta; class Magnoliopsida; order Magnoliales; family Magnoliaceae; genus Magnolia; species Magnolia kwangsiensis. Next base: position 23,673,016 of record CM073579.1, read on the forward strand.
AGTGACTGTCTAGGAGCACAAGTTTGCATGTCATACCTTTCGAGTATCCTAGTAATATGGTTCTTCTATGATAAGCTGAGCAGTCCACGAGATCTATCACGAGAAATCTCAATGCCAATGATATAAGAGGCATTACCAAGGTCCTTCATTTCAAATCTTTGAGATAAGAATTTCTTGGTGTCGCTCAACATCCTGATGTCACTGCTAGCTAATAGAATATCATCAACATATAAAATCATCATAATGAACTTACTCCCATTAATTTTAATGTAAATACATTTGTCTGTAGTGTTTTTTACAAAGCCATGTGACGAAATTATTTCATGAAACTTTATGTATCATTGTCATAATGTTTGTTTCAACCCATAGATTAATTTCTTTAGTTTACAAACTAGATGTTCTGAGTCATGGGCTACAAAACCTTCGGATTGTAACATATATACATTCTCATTCAGATCTTCATTGAGAGATGTTGTCTTTACATCTATCTAATGTAACTTTAAATCCATATGAGCTACAAGAGCCATTATGATCTTGAATAAGTCTTTCTTAGATACTGGTGAGAAAGTTTCCTTAAAGGCAATGCCCTCATGATGTTTAAAACCCCTAATAACAAGTCTGACTTTATATCTTTTAACATTACCCTTAGTGTCCCGCTTGATTTCAAATATCCATTTACAACCAATCGACCTTATTCCAAAGAGTAACTTAAAACGATCTCGTACTTAATTGTCCTTCATAGATTTTAACTCATCTTTCATAGCATCAAACCAATGAGAAGGATCAATACTTGACTTGTGAAAAGGATTTAGAATCTTTTTTCATCCCAATGTCAAACTCGTGCTCCTGTAAGTATATGATGTAATAGTCTCGATTTACAGGTCTTCTCTCGCTTTCAGATCTTCTCAATGGTTCAGCTTATTGGGTGTAATTTTGATTTTCCTCATCAGTGGGTTGTACATGAAGTTTAACGTGGTGTTCTATAGTGACTGTAACATTTATATTTACGTGATCTTGAGTGACTATGACCGAAGTCATGGTCCTTTCTTCCTCAAATACAAATTTTTTAATGTTTGTACTCCCACTATTTTAAGTGTCTTCAATAAAGCTGACATTCTCAATCTAAACAATCCTGATAGAGTGGAAAGGACAGTAGAATCGATAGCCTTTTGACTTTTCTAAATATCCAATAAAGAAACAACTTATGGTTCTAGGATCGAGCTTCCTTTCATTTATGTTATAAATTTGGCCTCAATGGGACATCCCCAAACATATAGATATAAGAGACTTGATTTTCTCTCATTCCACAACTCAAAAGGGTTTTTATTACTGCTTTACTGGGGACCCTGTTAAGGATATGAACTACGGTTTTGATCGCATTGCCCCATAGAGATTTTGGTAGTGTTGAATTTCTAACCATACTTCGCACCATATCCATAAGTGTGTGATTATGCCTTTCAGCCACACCATGTTTCTCTGAAGTACCAAGCATAGTGTATTAGGCAACGATACCACAATCTTGTAGGTATCTAGCAAATGGCCCTAGATTACGACCTGATTTGTCATATCTACCATAGTATTTACCACCATGGTCAGATCTGACAACTTTAATCCTTTTATCGAGTTGATTTTTAACTTCGGCTTTATAAATTTTAAAAGCATACAGGACATCTGATTTTTCACTGATAAGATAAAGGTGCCCAAAACGAGAATAGTTATATATGAAGGTAATAAAGTATTTGTGTCCACTCTAGAATGTGGAAGCGAATGGTCCATAAATGTCTGTATGTATCACTTCTAAGAGTCATACACTCCTTGTTGCACATTTCTTTCTAGTTCTAGTCTGTTTTTCTTTTATGCAATCAATGCACACTTTATAGGCGGAGAAGTCTAGAGAATGAAGAATCTTTTCTCGCACAAGCATGTCCAATCTCTTATGAGATATATGACACAATCGCATGTGTCATAATATAGAGAAATTCTCATAGTCTAATATACGTTTAGATCCTAGCTGTTTTATTTCCATACAAGCCATTAATATTATAGACGTGTGAAGCAATCAAGTTTAGCTGGTATAGGTTGTTCACCATAGAGTCAGTGCCAACTTTAATCAAATTAAGGCAAATATTAAATCCTTTATTATCAAATTAGAATGAATATCCCAATTTATTTAAATAAGAAATAAAGACTACAATGCGTTTTATAGAAAATACACAAAATGTATCTACTAAATCTAATAAATAATCATACTCTAACCTAAGCCTATAGACTCCAATTGTCTCTATGTCGACTTTAACACCATTGCCTACTTAAATTGAGCGCTCTGCATCAGTTGGTGGCTTGGTCTATAGTAAGTCCTGCATAGAAGTACATATGTGAATAGTAGTTCTCGTATCTATCCACCAAGAATTCACTGACGCATCAGTTAGATTAGATTCAAAACAGACTATAACAGAATTATTACTCTTTTTTATGAGTCATTGCTTATACTTTATGCAGTCTTTCTTTTGATGGTCCGGCTTCTTACAAAAGAAGCAATTATTACCTTTAACCCGCTTGCTGCTCGATTCATTCTCAGGTCGATTTTCAACTAGAGAACCTGAAGGACCGTGAGGTACTGAGAATCACTCGTTAGAACCATATTTCCTTTTTCTATTTTCTTTATGTCTGGGTACATGTCCTAAGGTTACAACATCAATATTCTGACTGCTTTCAGAAGATTTTGATGGTTCAGAATTTTCTAAAGTAATCTCCAAATGTAAGCATCTTGGGACTGTCTCTATAGCCTCTATCCATTGAACATAATCAGACTCATTTAGAACGGAAACTTAATGCGTTTAAGTTGGAATTTTAACTGGTTGTAAAATATACTCACATTAGCAGATTGTTTTACATAGAACAATTCATGAATAAAAATAAATATCAGGAAAACTTATCAATTCAATTGATTGGGGCTTTCAACTGAACTATCTAGGATGAAGATGAGCCCAAACATTTGATCCTACTGAGAGTCAATTACATCATCATTACTCCTCTATAGGTAGTAATAATATGTAAGTGACCCTCCTGAACATGAAGCTAAGTGATCCCAATTATGTAAATCTGAGACACTCAACACTTGCGGGTAGATGAGTCTTTTAACTTTAAATTACTAGCGTTATTTACTTCAACCCGCTCATGCCCTTGTCAAACTATGATTGTTTGTGTTTTCATCACAGTTCACATTAGACATAAATGAAACTGCATGCAATCGATAAACTGAATCCTAATATCATAAGTCTGAACCCATAAAATTTTCTCTAATTGAGGTCACTATGGTAACTAACACAATCAAATCCAATGTCATAGATACAGACTAAGGATTGTGATTTTAATCTTGCCCGATCAACGACTTAACTTTATAAATCGGTTTGATTTGGCCCACAAGGCAGTTGATATTGATCGTTGGGAAAATGAGGAGCCTTAAAGAGAAACAAACGGGTAGGTTTCTCCTTCCTCACTCTAATGATCTACATCAACTCCTAAAATATGGGTAATTGGACACATGATTAAGCCGAATTGAGACTTTATATGATCTGATCATCATCAATGAGAAATTCATGTCTGCTCCTTAACATTCACAGGATGACAATCTAGATAGAACGTTTACCTGAATCAGGTGGATATTTAGGTCATTGCTAGGGTCCATAAAGTGTGTGACTTAGATCTAATACCTAATTGTCCACATGATTGAAGGTCAAAATGTTTAAGTGTTCACTTAGCAAATAGTCATATTATACGTTCTTTTTAAAACTAAATAGATGGTTTAGATCCAACAAAGGAAGACAATAAATAGGCCTAAAAGAGAAGACCCATATATAAGCTTTAAATGAGTGACTAAAAAACCTTTGAAATTGGGTTGAAGAAAATAGGCATGTATTAAAATAGGGAGTTGCCATATGGTCAACCACCAAGCCTCAATTAGTCCAAAATTGACCGAAGTGTACCCATAAGATGGCCTCAAGGATAAATGGCCAAATAAGCCCAAATGTTGATTTAAAGAAGCCCACAAATCAACCCATTATAACGCCTAAAAGGTTCCTAAGAGGGTGGCCCACAAATGGCCTAATGATAACTGGCCCATAAATAGGCCCCAATAGGTATGAGTTTAAGGCCCGTCATGGCGAACCCAATATCAAATGTATTGGGTTTATGAGGTCTCCACTTGGCCCATAAACGGGCACACGAGATAGGCTCAATTTGAGCCTGAACCCAAATTAAAGACTTATTCCAAAAATTTAACTGGATCAGGCCTTAAACACATGGCTTACTAGATGGTTTGGCCGGAGACATCGAATGGGAGTAGACCCATTCACCGTGTCCATCTGATTGCAGTCGGGTGCAGGCCCAAACCAATGGCCCGCACATTAGGCTCGCTAGGAAGGTAAAAGAGGGCATTTGCCCAAATTTCGAAAGGGACTGGAAGCCTTTTCGTCTAAAAGGAAAGGGAAGGATAAAGCCCTAACCCTAACTATTTGTTGCCGCAACCACGCATATGGAAATTGGCTCATGCCAAAATTTTCAGTCGTTAATGGTAGCTCTCTCCCCATCTTATTGACAACGTTCAAGGTGGAAGCCACTGGAGAGTGCACGCAGGCTGATGGTCGTTAGCTTTGATTCGAAGAGGAGAAAGGGAGGGAAAGACAGAAGGGTTGGTGTTGGCCATGACTGGCAACAGATGTTTCTTGACGTTGAAGGTAAGTTGCAACCTTATGTGTCCATTAATGGCTGCTAGATGTTGTTGATGATTTCAGAGGTTGATATACTTCCATTTCCAGGAACGACTTTCAAAGTCCTCCATGCTTGATAGATTGGACAACCATAGGTAGGGGTTTTATCCTTTCTTCCCTATTTTGATTTAGGTATAGGAGTCGAAAAGACTTAATTGTTAGATTCAGAATAGGGAAGAAAGCATTAAGTCTTTTCGACCCCCGATATCTGTTTTCATAATCGAATCTTCGATATCTGGATTTGAGATTGAAATGGTCTACCACATCTCATAACAAATATGTAGATGATGTGTATGGGCATGTATCATGATGTTATGTTGTCACATACTTATAATTGGTATCGATAATCATCACCGATAATTGACCTCAATAATCGGCGTAAACAATCGGCCTTGATAATCAGCATTGGCATCGATAATTGAAATCGACCTATACAATCGAAATCGGCCTCGATAATCGGAATCGGCCTATACAATCGGAATTGGCCTCAACAATCGAAATCAACCTCAACAATCAAAATCGGCCTATACAATCGGAATCGACCTCGATAATAGGAATCAGCTTATACAATCGGAATCGGCCTCGATAATAGGAATCGATAATCGGCCTCGATAATTGGAATCGACCTCGACAATTAGAATTAACCTCGATAATCGGCTTCAAAAATCAACCTCAATAATTAGAATCAGCCTTGACAATCGGAATCGGCTTCGATAACCAAAATCGACCTCGACAATCAAAATCAACCCCGATAATTCGAATCGGCCTTGACAATCAGAATCGACCTCGACAATCGAAATTGGCCTTAACAATCGAAATCAATAATTGGAATTGGCCTCAATAATCGAAATCGGCCTTGACAATCGGAATCAGCCTCGACAATCGGAATCGGCCTTGACAATCCGTTTTGACAATCAAAATCGACCTCGATAATCAGAATCAACCTCGACAATCAAAATGGGTCTCGACAATCAACCTCAATAATCATAATCAGCCTCGAAAATCGGAATCAGCCTTGACAATTGACATCGACAATCAGAATCGACCTCGATAATCGAAATTACCTTCGACAATTAAAATTGACCTCAATAATCAGAATCGGCCTCGACAATCGGAATTGGTCTTAACAATCGGCCTCAATAATCAGAATTGGCCTTGACAATCGGAATTGGTCTTAACAATCGGCCTCAATAATCAGAATTGGCCTTGACAATCAGAATTAATGAAAATGACGTCCCACTGTCAAGGCCTAAGGGAAAGTCACAATATGGACATTCAATCATCATTATCCATTAATGTAGACATTTAACCAACATTGCTCCCAAGGAATGGCCTACATATAGCCAAAAGTATATTGGGCCCATGGCCTCACGTAAGGGCCTAATATACATCTGCATGGGCTCAGTCAAGGGCCTAATACATATCACGATGGGCCTCGCCAAATACGTCACATGTACATCATATTGAGCCTCACCAAATGGGTCATAAATATATCACATTGGGCCGCACATATGGGTCTTTCATACAACGCATCGTGCCCCATCCCATGGCCTCAAATACATCACAATGGGCCTATATTTGGGTCGCATATACATCACTATGGACCCCATACATGGGCTACATATACATTACATTGAGCCTTAGACATGGGTCTCAAACATGGGCCGAAAATACATCACAATGGGCTGCATCTCAAGGCCTCTTATACATCAAGTGGGCAGCATCGCATGGGCCACATATACAACACATCAGGCCTCTCAAGGCAGCAGGCCTCACAACCCCTAGCTGGGTTTCAAACAAACATCACAGTGGGCCAGAAATGCAATGATGGATGCCAGCTCTACTACTTCCTGCAGTGTCGATCAACTGAGATTTGGATCTATCTCATCCTCAGGCCCATGGCCTAAAATAATAAGGAAAATAGGATGGACGGTCTAGATAAAATACAGATGCAAGGTGGACCTCGCACACCACTAACGGGCACACAATAGATGACCAGCGGAGATAATACACAGCAAGGTGGGGTCCATAACTGGACGTCCAGCTCACCAGCGTGTGGGCCTGCTTGGCGTCCAACGATTGGACAATTGGAATGAAGCACTTACATGAGGTGGGCTCCACTTGTAGACGGTCCACTAGGAGGGTGGACCCGTCTAGGTGGGCCATGAAGTGGGTGGCTGGAGTGGATATAACACCACATCATAGTGGACTCACGGTCAGAAACTCCTTGCTACTGGTTGTATCCCGGTCTTGGGCCCATCCCCTAAAAGATCTCAAAGGGACGGTGTAGATATAAGGCACGTGTGTCCATGGTGGCCCCACCCCAGAAAAACATGTGGACGACGTGCATAAAGACACATACATCATGGTAGTGGGTCCATGTCCCCAAACGAACAGATAGTTTGGATACAACTTTAGATCGGGCCCACTGTCCTGGGCAGATGGACAGTGTGAATAGAATAAATACATCAAGGTGGGTCCCACCTGCCCACACGTATCACGCGTGTGGAGTGGGCCCACACCTCAAAAAGATGGAAGGCTTGAGAAACACATATATCATGGTGTCCACGGAGCTTATTGACGTCTCTGCAGTGGGCCCACCATTCTGAAAACGGATGGATGGCTGGTATGAATTACATACCATTAAGGTGGGTCCCACGCTGCATGGATGCAGCACACGTGCAGGGTGGGCGGCATAAATAAAACATTTACATTATGGTGGAATCCCACCGTTCAGAAAACCTTTAGATGGTGAAGATAATACATATAAATCTCGGTGGATCCCACCGTCCTTAATGGACGGTGGATATACATACCTTAAGGTGGACCCCACGCGTCCAGCAGATGGACGGTGTGGTTACACAACACAAACATCATGAGAATTTCCGCCGTCTAGAGACTCTAGATGGTGTGAATAAATACACACATCTAGTGGGTCTCACCGTCCTATCCATCTGGACGGTGTGGACCCCACACACATCAATGCAGGCCCCACTGTCCATGTGGACGGTGGGTGAAGTACATACAGCGAATGGAACCCACGTCCGTCAGAACTTACTAACGTTAATCCAGGAGGTGGAGTTGGTGGGACCCACAGCACTTCTGACGTGCAACCATAGCTGTAAAGCTGGGGTCCACTGTCCAGGGCATCTGGACGGTGTAGATCAACATATACATCAGGTGGAGTCCACGCACACGTGGCCCACTTGATTGGATCAAGTATATATTTGTATTTTCTCTCCATCCAGGCCTGTCCAAACGGATAGGCAGGTGGATCCTGCTCGCTGGACAGTCAGCGTGGATGAAATGCCTGCATCATGTGGGTCACGTCCTGGGCAGCTTGGATCTTCAACATACATCACGGCGGGTCCCACGTTCCAAGCAATGGATGACATGGTAATACAGCACTTGCATTAGGTGGGTCTCACACACTCTAAACTGCTAGATGGTGTGGATGTAATATATCATCAGGGTGGGCCATCAAAACAAGGAGAAGAAAGAGGGGAAAGAGAGAGCAGAAAAAAAAAGAAAAGAATGGATGGAGGAGGGACCCCACCACTATGGGCTGCTCTTTAATACAAAACATACATCAAGATGGGTCCCACCACAAGTGGGACCCTATATAACAAAATCAAAACATTAAATCACCCACCTATGCTTCTTGTTAGATTTCTTCTTTCATCAACACATCCTAGAGCTCCCAAGGATCACGATTCAAGGGTTGAGATGAAGCTTGGGTGGTGGAGATAGGAGGTAAGAACGGTGGGCCACACTAGCTCTTTCTTTTTCTCCATGGAAGCCATGAACGTTTCCTCCTTTTAGTGCTTAGAAATGGTTAGAGAATGAGAGAGAGAGAGATAGAGAGAGAGAGAGAGAGAGAGAGAGAGAGAGAGAGAGAGAGAGAGAGAGAGAGATGTAAGAAGAAGAGAGATGGGTGATGGGTGTGTAAGAGATGGGATGGAAAGGTATAGTATTATTGACTTTCGGAAAGAGAGAGGTATGGGTTGATGGGAAGTGTACTTGACTTAATTGATTTGATAGATTCTCTCGGGATTGCAAATGCGTGGCGTTTCTCTTAAACTGAAAACGAGCCCACATCTCCTGGCCCGGGTATCGCCTCAGCGCGTAATACGTGGCCTCGGAACCGTGGTGATGGCATGATCGCTAGAGTACAAGTTTCGAGTCAATCCGACTCTAATATATGGGACACGACTCAGGATCGCGCACAAACGCCGATAACAGATTGCATGTCATCGAAATTTGACTGGGAGGACCGCGGAGGCCTAAGGAGCGATACGGGTTAGGATACAGGTCTTACACTTCTTCCCTCTAATCACACACACACACATAGGGTTTAAAGTTTTTTATTTAATAAGTAATATATAATATATTTTTTAAATTATATAATATATACTATATTTATATAAAAATATAAATATATATTATATTAACAATGCACTGACCGACGATCGAATTGTCATGGACAGCGGGCGGAATCAAACTCGATGTGTGTGTGTGTGTATCGGGAAGCCAACCATGGACAGCGTTCGGGCCGATCTGGCTGAATGCCCAAAAATCACTACCCACAAGAACAAAAGGACTGGATATGGTTTAATTGTTTATTAGACAACTGAATGGCAAGGTAGGGGTAAGCAGAGCACGACATCGAAGGATGGGCCAAGCAGGGGCAACAGGTGAGCAAAGACTAACGGACGGGAGGGCCAGACGAGTGGCTCGGTCGCTCGACTAGAGAAGGAGGAAGGAAGAAAGGGGTTTGGGTTGGGGCTTATTCGGGTGGCTGGGCTGAGTGAGAGGGTTGGTTTTTTTTAGTGGGGCTTGTTTGGGTGGCTGGGCTGAGTGAGTGAGTTGGTTTTTTTTTAGTGGGTATTTATATCAATCAACCTAGTTGAGCTGAATCAAACTGATTCGAGTCAAGTTTGAGTTATGTGTTGATCCGAGTTGAGTTGAGCTTAGGCTAATTCAAGTCTAGCTTGAAATTTTTGAGCTCAAAATATCAACTCGGCTCGGCTCGGCTCGAACTCAGTTTTGAACTCAATTAAATTAAGCTTTTCACTTCCTCATGTACGGTGTTGAGATGCAAAATTGTTCAAAGGTGATCAAAGCTAAGTGGACCCCAACATGATGATGTATTATTATATCCACACAGTTAATCCATTTTGTGACATCATTTTGGTACATGATACCAAAAATGATTCATATCTAAATCTTAAGTGGACCACACCAGAAATAACAGTGGGACAATGATTCTCACTGTTAAAACATTTGTAGGGCCTTAATAGCGTTTATTTTCCATCCAATCTCTTCCTAAGGGCACACGGTCCGGATGAAGAGGGAAAACAAATATCATACCAAACTAAAATTTATGTGACCCCTAAAATGATTTCAATAGTAGACGTTCAATCCTCTACAGTTTTTTGCAGTGTGGTCCACTTGATATCTGGATGTTTTATTTTTGGGTTCAAGCCTTGGGACGAGCTCGGCAAATGAAGGGACGGTTGAGTCTCATGGAACTCAGTGACGTCAGTACACCAGATCGATATGTAGCGTGTAGTACACCAGCGAAACCGCGTCCCAAGAAATGCAAGTTGCTGACCATGAATGGGAGTGCGCGTGTGAGTATGTTACGTACCATGTGTACATGTGATGTAGCACTTACACGTGCAATGTGCCCGTGAGTGCATGAGTTTGGGCATCCTCCACGTAATGAATGCTCCAACGTACTAACATGCTGACAACGAGGACACTTTCCTGAACGTATTTATTAATAGTGTAAAACCAACTTTACGAATGGTGGGCCATGGCAGTTCACAAAAGCGTAGAGGAACGCAAGGGATCGGAATCCTCTCCAACTTTGTTTTACAGCGTGTAAATTCGTGTAAAGCCTAGAGGAACGCAAGGGGTCGGAATCCACTCCGTCCATTGGGTTCTCTCTTACATATTAGGCCTAGGGGTAAAAAAATCAGCATTACCCACAATTCAGGTAGGTCACACCAAAAGGAAGAATGGTGATGGGATGTTAATCCAAGGTTTGCGTGTGGGGCCACCATGGCGTGAATCTTCCATAAAACCCGTTCACCAGGTGCGACTGAATGAGATGAGGTGGGGCCCATTATCGAGCTCACCTTTTATATTAACGGTGGACGGAAGGATTATAACCTGACGAATAGAGTAGATTTCACATGTACGGACCCAAAACAGCTTGGGTTCTGTACATGCAGACTAGAGCAGGTGTGGTTGATGGCCGCTGATTGGGGACTACCACCACAGGAGCTAGATAAAGATGGACGGTCTTGATAGGGGCTCTGTGGGGGCCATCAAGATATTTGTTTATAATTGAAGAGCACATCTGATGGATGGAGTGGATTTCACAAAGACAACATGGTTGCAGCACGTCTGCGGGGAGTACCGGTTGAGTTAGACCACGAGGCTCACATTGATTAAAGTGGTGGGCCCACCCGCGTAATGATGTGGACCGACCATGAACGGTACAGCTTCCCGTGATGAAACATGGTTAATGTCATCCCCAGTCTGACTCTATAGTAGCCGCGCGTACACCCGAATGATTGTACCCTCACTGCAATAATTCACGGCCGTTCATTTGGAACAGTGGCATTAAAAGGTCGAACTGGAATTCTCTACGACTGTTTTATAGGTAAAATATATTCTGCCTAACTGATTTGGCTAGTGACCCAATACAAGCCAGCTGGCTGATGTCAAAACTTCAAGAGCCCCACCATGATGTATGTGTTTTATCACGCTATCTGTCCATTCTGCGGACCTCAGGGGGACGACACAACAGGAAATAGTGTGAGTTGAATGCTTGCCGTTAAAAATTTTTAAGAAGCCAAAAGGTTTTGGATCAAGCTAATATTTGTGTTTTTCCTTTATTTAAGTCTGTGCGACCGTTGTTAGTACACTAATTTATGCATTTTGTTTGCCTTTCATGTGCGTCTATATATTAGGGAGTTGGATGAACCATTGGTAGTTGAAAACCAAAAAATCATGAAGATTAGAGCATTAAAGAAATAAATAATAGATAAATGAGGTACCTTGATGACCTTATTCTTGACCCAAAATAACCCTAGACTTCTAGATAATCATTGTTTTAATAGGAAAATCTTGGTAAATTATCCTCTAGTCTTATGACTCTAATTCGAACGTGGTAAAATAGGCTATAAGAGGTTTTGAGCTACTGGAAATCAAATTGCCCAAACCAACAGACTCAGAGGTGTGCTCTTGTAAAGCTCAATCAATCGAATCGATCAACCAAACCTAGCAAAAAATGTCAAGCAAACATCTGTCCTAAATTGACTTAATTCGAGCGCTTCAGGCATAAGCTCAATCGATCAAGGGATCTTCGATTACTTTCAAGTGATCAAGGTCGATCGATCAAACATGGCCAAAACAGTCCAGCGAGTTCACTGGATCATTTTCGGCCTAACTTAATCGATTGAGGGCTAGGCTCGAGTAACTAGCCATTGTAGCCTTTTGTTATAAATACTGCTTCGGATCCTTAGGCAAAGTGGGGGTTTTTGGTACAATAAAAGGTTAAATGAATCTCCACTCATATCCCGCACCCCAAGCCTGTAATCCCATGAGATTTGATTAATCTTCTTGAGATTTACCATTCTAATGAGGATTTCAACCTCAATGTTGAAGATGAATTCAATCTTTACTAGTTTCTAGATATTATACTGAACCTTATTGGTATACCCATTGTTCAAATCATCTAGAATACACATCCAGGTGAATCTCTGAGGATTATAACCTTCCATTAGTTGTAAGAGATTTACCCAACCTCCCATCACCTTCGTCACTGCAATGGAACATTGAATGCAAGGTGTGTGATCTTGGAGCTAAAGCATTGCCAACGCATCGACATCATGATTAGAGGAGCACAAGGGGAGCTTGTAAGACCTGTATCCTACCCCATACCGTTCCGTAGGCTTTCGCGGTCCTCCCGATAGAATTCCAACGACCCGCGACCTGTAATCGGCATTTGCGTGCAGCCTTGAGTCGTGTCCATATTCCAGAGTCAGCTCGACCCAAGACTTATATCCTAGCGACTGCGTTATCGCCGTATATTACGTGTCGAGGCGATACCCAGGTCAGGAGATGTGAACTCGTGTTCGATTCGAGAAAAATGCCACGCGTTGCAACTAATGAGGGAATCTCTACGACACATCACATCAATCCATCAATCAAGTACAAGCAACCTAGCCCATCCATCTCTCCCATCACCCTCATACATCACCTCTCTCTCTCTCTCTCATTTCACACTCCATCTCCCAAGCAACCATGAGAGAGGTGGATGTCCATGGGAGAAAAGCTTGGTATGGCTCACTCCCTACCACCTAATCTCTCATCTCCACCATCCAATCTTCATCATCCACCGTCAAAGGTTGAGCATAGGAGCCCATAAGTCTAAGGATCTAAAAGAAAAAGCTGATAGGTGGGTGATCCATCGTTGATTTCCATTTAAGGGCCCACTTATGATGGTACCCATTTTGATGTATGAGTTGTGATTAAGAGGGGCCCATGGTGGCGGGGTCCCTCCACTACACCAATCTCCTTCCATTTCTCTCTCTCTCTCTCTCTCTCTCTCGATGATGATGATGATGATGATGATGATGATGATGATGATATGAGGAGCGGGGCCCACCATGATGTGCGTGTGAAATCCACCCCGTCCAGGCCATGAGGCTGCATGATGTATGTCTTTTACCCACGCTGGTCATCAGCAGTGGGGCCTGCCTTGATGGCATTTGGTGTTCATGCGTGTGGACCCACCTAATCTGCACCATCCATCTGTTAGCCGTCCACCTGCTGACCTGCTGAATGAAAAGGAGAACGGAAACATAAGTTTGGTTCAATAGGGGGGGCACGTGTGCGTGGACCCACTTGATACTCACGACTGAAAGCATCCGAGCTGTCCATCTGTAGCCTGCTGCTGGACTGCTATTCAGTAGCTGCAGACGCTGGACGCTGGCTTGTTAATAATAATAATAATAAAAAAAAAAGATAAAAATAAAAATAAATAATAATATATATATATACATATATGACATAGTAATATTATATATATATGTATATATATACATAATACAATATACATATATATATAACCGGTGGGTCCCACACGTGTGGACCCACCTTAATTTTATTATGTCTAATCAACCAATGGAGGATGTCCATTAGCCATGAGATCACATGTATTTTATCCCACCGTCCATTTGGACGGTGGGGATTACCATTGAGTGTAGCTGACTTTTTAACGTCAGCAAGTGGTGTGGGTTTGATCCACACCGTCCATATGCATGGACCCCATATAATATGTATATTTTATCTAACCACCCATCCATGAGGACGTGTGGACCCCACCTACAGTTGAGTGAAGGTGTTACTTATGTACTGCGACTGACACGTATCCTAGACAAGAAGGAACAGGTGTTGCGTAGTAAAGTGATTCCACTTATGAAGGTATTGTGGATACACCATACTGAGGAAGAGACTACTTGGAAAATAGAAGCCGAGGTCCGCAAGAACTACCCTCGGATTATCGAAGAGTGTGAAAAGGTACTAATTTCGAGGATAAAATTTTTCTTTAAAGGAAGTAGATTGTAACTTCTTGAAAAAATTCGTATAAAGACCCGAGTATCACCTCAGGCAGAAACCCTTAATGAGTGAATCCTTTAGTAATTAGACAAAAATTAAGTATTAAACTCAATCACCAGTGGAATTAGCTTGAACTGTTTTCTATACGAACTGCAAGACCCAAAACCATTAGAATCGCTAACCCAACATTACCTAAAAACCTACGATATATCTCAAAACCCAGTTACTCTCGGGAGCACATTGAAACTCCGTATCAGACCCGGACCGCGCGTCGAAAGTTCAATTACTGCAAAACTATATGGTTATGACCGCCTTGCTGGGCTTAACAAGCATCGCGGGAATGAAGTCCAAATAGTATCTAGAAACGTACAACTTGAGCCTAGAGTGAAGTGTGTGAGAAACGCGAATATCTTTAGAAAATAAACTTAAATTTAAGTGAATTGGGCTGTTCGCTTGCAGGACAAATTTAAGGTTTCAGACTGTCAGATTCTGACCCAACTACACCATTAGATCAGGAAAATTTCCCTACACATGTTAATGTACTTGTGGCCCAGATCGAGTGACGATGACTGTTGAACTAAAACTGGTCATCCACAGTCGATCCACTGATCCGATCAGATCGAAATCTTAACCTAACATAAATCCATTGTTAGGGAACTTTTCTAAAACCATATGCAGGCGACTTTTGGCTATAACCTAAGTATACCATGGCCCTGGGACTATTGACATCAGTTCTAGGCCTATATAAGGGCCTTAACCCACCCAAATTTCCAAACCCTAGGAGAGAGAAGAGAGAAAAGAGAAGGAAAGAGTGAGGAGAAGAGAGAGAAAGTGACAGATACTTGCTGGGATTCGTTCTCGCCACTCCACGTGTTAAATCCATTCTTTCGTGTTGCTATACCGGCGATTTTGACTCCATTTTTGGGTAAGGAATCCTAACCTAATCTGTTTTAGATATCCAAATAGGTAGATCACTGAAATGGCTAACCTATTTCATACTATAGGTAGCCGTTGTGACGTAGACAAAGACGTAATGTTCAAATTGAGCTCGATACGAGTGTACCGCTGAAAGGTGTGGACTATAAACGTTTATGTTATGGTTTTTAAGGCTTTCAATGTCAGTAATAGTTTATGACTAACTTGATTGCCACCATATACCCTTAGATATGATGCCTTCCATATATTACATGTGTATGAACTATGCTTATTAACTATGCATTTCATGTGTTTATTGAAATGTTTAAATGAATATAAAATTTTGATTTGTACTTGCCAAGATTATTAATTGGGAATACATGATCATTGTATGCGTGGTAACTCCTTTATGAAAGGATTTGTCATAATATATGTTATAATTAATTCATTACATGTATGTTTGAAATGTTTATTCTAAGTGTTTGATAAAATGTTTGAATGACTGATTGTTTGATGAAATGCATTTATTAAAGGTGTTGAGATGAGATTCTCAACTATCTTAGCTATATAAATAGATTCCTTTATGTAATTTACATTTGACTTCATGACTCATGTATGGAATGCCTATGTGTGATAACATGTGCACTATGTGTTAGTTAAAATGCACAAATGAGATTTATATGTGATTTTGTTGTTAAATGCTATTTAACTGTCACATATGAATGCCTATTGAAGCTGAGTATGATTGGAACTATTGCATAGTCGAGGAAATTGGTAACAACTTCTGATCAAGTGACTGAATTAGTTTTGCCACCACGGACACATTCGATGAATCCGAGTCGTATGATGATTATCGACAGTGGTTAGGCCATAAGGTGACGAGATGTCCCGTAGTGACCTTGAGTATAAAATAGGCCTACGATTAGGTGACGAGCCTCTCGTAGTGACCTTGAGTGTGAATTAAGCCTACGCTGAGGTGACGAGCCTCCCATAGTGACTTATAGAGTAAACTCGCAAACTTGCCCATCATATGTGATTAACTAGAATTGACAACCCTAGATGGATCATCGTTTGGGTAAATGATATAAAGGGAGATACCTTAGCTTCCCAAACCTACTGTACGAATAAGTCTAAGTAAGAACTTGGCTAACACGACCATGCACCGCATTGCATGTGCCTTTGGCGTGGGTGTTGAGCACAGTGAGAGTTTAGATTGTGCGACCGTGAGATGATGTCGCAGAGGGAGTGTAGGTGAGGGCATGCATCATTAATACATACCATTCTTACATTAACAAGAATATTTAGGACATGATCGTTGTACTGTTTTATCGTTATTGCTTGATTGAATTGATAATATGTTAACCTTTGCCTTATAGCTCCACTGAGTTGATCACTCACTCCCACTCTGGGACGGTATTTTAAAACAACAACTAGACTCTATTGTAACTGCAGATGACGGTGAGGCCTACGAGATGGAGCCTGTCTTCTACGACGACGATAAAGAGTTCTCCTACCTGCAAGTCTCTGACGGGTCTATGCAGACATGGAGTTGCATTACTGGGGCTACAGGGATATGGATTAGATGGCATTACACTTTATCATTTTGTGTATTTTGGAATTATACATGTAATTATTCAGCATGGTGACATGATCATACTCTGGGATTTATATCCACTTATACACTTTATATATCTATCATAGTCTTCCACTTGCTTAATTTAATCATCTCTGGAGTATGATATGCTGATTTAGTGTAATCCCATTCATGGTTAATGCACTAATATGGACAACATTCAATCATCATTATTTATGTAACGTCACGTCCAACCAACACAGTGTCTTGGGGCATCTACGTAGGATTTGTCACAGGACGTTCATTTAAACTACTCGTGATGAGGTACCGCAAGTAAATTAACCTAGGATTAGCCTAATTGAGTAGACCTGACGGTTCATGATAAGACCTAGTGCGGTCCGCCAAGGCAGATGACTGTTTACACTTAGCGACAGGCCGTACAGGTTATACCATGACGTGGGAAGGTCAGAAAATTATAAAAATTTAGAGAACCATAGATCTCACTGGGCTTGTGGTCCATCGTGGACCACGGACTCAGTAGACACTTAAGAATTAATTATTCATGTCATTCCAGCAGCATTTGTCAAATGTAACCCAACTATGGCTGAAGTTGAAATCTGGCACTTGTAAATGAAATTGAGATTTCAGGCTTTTCAGCCGTTAGATTTCTTCTAAATTTACAGTGAAAGTCTAATGTATTTTCTTATGCCAGTCCACAAAAATTGAGACCCGATCGTGGCACAGTGACTGTTAATCGCAAATTGGACCGGTACGGCCAAACCCCATATTCGATCATTCCCAAATTTTACATGGCCCTTCATTGGGCCATAGAACACCTATCCTATAATTTTCATGCCTAGGGGGTGACCAGAACTTTCCCAACAACTAGAATGGACCCCACATGACCATTTAAAGATCGGAATCGTTTGATTAAACCCCATATTCGTTCATCCGTTTGTTCCCAAACTTTGCATGACCCTTCATCAGGCTATGAGACACCTACACACCAAATTTAGTTTCCACAGGGGTGTTAGGGCTACCCCAAAGGCAATATAGAGTCCTAGAGGGCCATTGTGGCCATTTGAGGAAACTTAAGGCCAATTGGCCATAGTCTAGGAAATAAATCCCTAGCTCTTTCATAACTCCCTCCTTTACCACAACCACCAAGGAGTAAAGAGAGAGCAAGAGAGTAAAGAGAGAAGGCAGAAAGAGTGAAGAAGAGTAAGGTGGACCTTAAATCGAGGTGGGGCCCGAGGAAATCAAACCTTACAACTCCCGATTCCTTCTCCAAAGAAAACCCTACACCACAACTACAATAATTGTCCATTGAAACCCTTGTGTTGAGAAGGAATTTTCTTGGGATTCTAACATGCAAATGGTTCTTTTAGGGATTCCGGCCATCCGACCCTAAAGCCCTCATTCCTAAGTCATTTTTCAAGTCTCCAACGATCCATAGGTGCGGACTATTGCTCTTAGGTGGCCTAGCACTAATTTTAGTATGAGTTTAATGATTTCGCTTACTTGGATGATGTAGTTGAAGGCTCTAGATAAAACCTAGGATTTAGATGTTCGTTTGGAGTTTGCATGAAATTGTATGTTTTGTTTAGTTCTCATATGATGTTGATCGTGGTTTTCACATGACTAGGTTACCATGATTGATTACATGTTTATGTCTTGCTTGATTCCTCATATGATGTGCCCTATAACATGTATGATTCATTGATTCTTGTATATTTTGGTTTTAAAGAATGTAGGAAGTGCTTATCTTCCTCACTAACCCACACCACACACACACACACACACACCTTGTTCATGATATTGTTAGCTTTGCTTGCTAGGAGAAATTGAAATTGTATGTTGAGAAATATGAGAACATGATGTTGTTTATGTTAGTTGATACATTGATAGTTGGCTTGTTATGGATCACCATCACAACCCTTTGGTTGGTTAGGAAAAATGAGGAGAGTGAGGGTAGTCCCATTGGTGGGACTACCCTGGGGCTAAAACCATGGGTTTGGACGAGTGTGGGAGGACGGTAGTAGTTTAACTACATGGGACGCTCGTACCTGATGTCTTCTTTCACATGTTTCCTGGACTTGTGCGGTATAGTCTGTTACTGACCAATCTTGCTTGTTAACCTTGATTGTTCACATATGTATGGAACTTGGAACACCCGACAACTGTTGTAGCCCATCGATAACCAATTGAAATAGATCTACAGACTCGTGAGCTGGGCATGGTGGAATGGGACACTGTGTCCGAGCTGTCGGCCAACACTGGGGTGACGAACCTCCCCGTAGTGACCGCGAGGGATCCCAGTTCTCAGCACTCACCATGTGCTTGAAGTCGAGGATGGGGAACTCGATGGGATCAAGGATCGCGATGCCCTAGCCTAGCACGTTGAGGGGCATAGGCATCGTAACTAGTTGAGGTATTGATATGTGGGGTGTATCAAATTTCTCAAACTGTTGGATGAACGGACTTAACTAAGAACTCGGCTAACACGATTACATTGCATCGCACTAGTTAGGGTGACGACTCGGCAGTCGAGGCCACTCTGAGGGAGTGTGGTCATACGCGATCGTTAGATAGAGTCGCTCGAGGGAGTATTGTGGCGCGTCATGCATCATATCACCCATTATGCATGCGCATTAATAAGATTACTTAGGTGTTTATGATTGAATATTTTTTATTCAATTCATAATATAATTGATGCTTGTTATAACTTGAGACTAATAGCACCCACTGAGTTGATCACTCACTCCCACTCTGGGATAGTGTTTTAAAACACCAAACAGACTTTCCCATAGCTATAGGTGACGAGGAGTATGAGGAGCTTAGTAGCACGAGCTTAGACGAGGAGGATGAGCTATCCTACTTTCAGTTGATAGAAGGCTCTCCACCGGCTGGATAGGCAGGATTTGGATCATTGAGTAGTGGGGTCAGCTTTATTCTTTTTGGACATATCATTCTTTTATGATTTTGTTAGGCAACGCCTTGTGCGATCCATTATATATTCTTTTGAACTTGTATATGTACTTAATCGCTTCCATTTCAGTAAGTTTGTGTGGTTATGCTTCATGTTACAGGAAATTTCAGGCTACGCATTTAAACCTGATTAGATGCATATTAATGAAAATCAGTAATAAGTGACACTCAGGGACTTGGGAGTCGAGTGCATACATGACCCCCAATTTCCAGGGCATTACAATCTATATTGCATAAGTGATGCAATGGATCTCGGGAGTTAAGCCTATGCTCGACCCTCGACATTCGGGGCATTACAACATGTGGGATGGGCCTACCTTGATGAATGTATCCTTCATTCCCACCGTCCATTTGATTTGGGACAGTGGGATGACATGTGATGCATGTTTTCTCCCTAGCCGTCCATCAATGGACGTGCTAGAGCCCTGCAACCACCTTGATGTATGTGTTTTATCCACAATCGTCCATCCATTTTGCTGGTGGGTCCCACATGTGTGGACCCATGTGCCACGTGGGACCCCCCGCCCTCCGTAATATATGTGTCATTTGCACTATCCATTTGGACGGTGCTGTGCAGACCCCTCTGTGATGTATGTATTATCTACACCGTCCATTGTTGGACGGTGCTATACAGAGGCCCACGTGATGCATTTGTTTCATCCACACCGTCCAAATTGTATTGGATGGTGCTGGACAGTGTTTGGACAGTACTGATTTACATAGGCAATGTTTGGATGGTGCTGATTTACCAAACAATGTTTGGACAGGTCCGATCATCATTAGTGGGCCATGTGCCCCATGGAATGATAGTGTACACTGATACACATGTTACATCTACAACTATTGAAATGACTTTAGATGTAATCCAAGCTCCCATTTGTGAGGCCTACCTTAATGTATTTTATGGCCCACCTTAATGTATTTTATGGCCCATTAGTGTGGCCCATTGATGCAGCCTAGTTAATGTGTATGAAGCCCATTAGTGCTGTCATGCCCCAAACTCGAAAAATGGGCTCACAAAATTTTCGATCGCTGAATCCAGTGCCGACAGCCTCCGTAGTACCCCATTCTTAGATCCCGGCACTCACATGCCAGATTCCAATCCTGAGATCCTACAAGGAGGATTTTCAGTATGAATTTTTTTTTTGTAATGGAGCATAACTACAAGCATAACCAAGTCACAAAACAACATCACCACATATCCACTATATCAAAAAATTTAAGTACAATGCGGGAAGGGAAATATAAGATGATCAAGAGGCTCTAAAATAGACTGATGCACACTCCTGCCTCAGCGCTGTTGCTGTCTAACGCTACCTGCACGCAACTATCGTGCATAAGCTTACAAAATCTTAGAGGGTAGTGTAAGTGTGTGCGCAAGGCAAGTGCCAAGTATATAATATCAGAGCAATGCAAAAATATACGGTAAGTCCATGAATACAACCAGCCATACCAAGGCTATGTGATGTAAGACATGAATGTTATCGACCATACCAAGGTCATGCGATGCGAGATATGAATGCTATCGGCCATATTGATCCAATGCAAGGCCTACATAGCCGAATGTCATATGCGAGATGCAATCCAAGCAAGTCGGTACTCATCAAGTACACATATCAGTACAGTTCCTCTCTGGATATCACCGGGGTCTAGTACACCCCACATTGACTGCCGCCTCCCTAGCCGCGCAGCCCAGCAAGCGAAAAAGACCTCATTATCCGCCTGACCAGTAGTCTGCCAATACTTACCCGACTCGTCAATAGCGGACTCATTTGCGAGCCGGTCAAACTAAGCCTAGCTTATAGTGTAACACCCTGAAAATTGGGGGTCGTGTATAAACCTGACTCCCGAGTTCCAGACCATCACTTATGCAACAAATATGATTATGATTCAATATTGTCTGAGTTAAGGCATTCACATGAGTAAAATTATACCAAAACTGTAATTCATACTACAGATTCAGTGATAAAACGCAAGTGGAAGACTGAAGAATATATATATCACTGTATGAAAAATAAAATAAATCTCAACTGTCTCCAAAGTATGAATACATCACTGAGTCTCATATGCATGTAATAAACAGAAATCAAAATGTCTGAAGTCCAACTAGTATGTCCCGCCAATCCAGGCCAACTATGCAAAGTCGTCGTGAAACTGCATATATGAGAACTCGTCCTGGTCCTCATCGTAATTCGGCTCTGCCTCCTGAATCGCCTCCTCACCTGCATCTAAGACAGGGTCTGGTGGGTGTTACAAACACCATCCCGTAACGTGGGAGTGAGTGATCAACTCAGTGGAATAATAGAGCAGAGATTAGCATGTTCTCAAATCAATCATGCGATAATAGTAAAACAATTAATCAAACATTCCTAGATACTGTTGTTAATGCAATATGACATGACATGATGGATGCCCCCACCGACATTCTCTCTCATGCGGCACCATCTATGTCTACGGCATTCTTGCGTACCGCTCAGTGCTCCACATCTTTCAGGCACATGCAATGCGATGTGGATATGATTACCAAGTTGTTATTAGTCCATTCATTCAGCCGTATTGAGAAACTAAGGTACTTTCCTTATATCAATCCCAATACAGATCCTGTCTAGGGTCGTCACTCCTAGAAATCACATACGATGTTACATTTGTAGGTCGCTGCAAGGGCTGTCAGGGCTATTGCTCACACTCGTTGCACCGCTCCCCCATCACCTTATCTATTCAGGCCTAATGTACTCTCATTGCTACAGAAGGGTCGTCGCCTCCCGTAGACTCAGAATACGCTCGCAGCCACTATAAAGGGTCGTCACCTGATCAGTGTAGGCCGACAGTAAGAATATAGTGTCCCATACCACCATAATCTGCTCACGAGTCATAGGTGCTCACTGGTCACTACGGGGAGGTTTGTGGCCCCAGCATAGGCCGACAGCTCGACTACGGTGTCCCATACCACCATGCCTGCCTCATGAGTCTTTATGGATCAAGGTACCATGGTCAACAGAATTTTCAATGGTAAGTTCAGTACCCTAGGTTCAAGCAGTTATGATTCATACAGGGTAAACAATTAACGGCCAGTCGGGTTACTTGACGGGCTCGACTAATACGAGCGCATCGCAAGTCGAACGACATGAAGTGCGTAAAACACTTCGTGTGGCCTAACCACTGCCGCCAACTCCAAACACGGCTCGCGTTCATCGACGCGTCCTTCGTGGTAAATACAAGCAAACCACGAATTTACTCTGTTACCGACTGCCTGGACTAAGTATAGCCCCAAACATTTGTGAATCCACATCAGCAATCATATAAGAGTAATGGAAATGAAATACAACAATATAAGCATGTTGAAACATGTTATAACATACCACTTAAGCAATTCATCCAACATATACATTTCCTACACAAAGAAATCAATACATCTAGCCAACATGATGGAAATCATTTACATCGGCATATTACTTGAGAATTCAATCTCAAAACTATTTCACAACACCATATACTCAATACATACTAATTCAAATATTTATACAAACACTTAGTCTACACACTTAAGTCTACATAGTGTATGTCGATTCAAAGTGCGCATTTGGGCGAATCTCTTCGCCAAACCAATTATACATGCATTTCTAATATCCTAATGTGAAAAATAGCCATGACAACCATTTCAGCAAAATATGCATGCGTACAGTATTTCCTACAAATGACTAAAATACCCTAAATCTCATATTTTCCGTACATTTACGAAACAGAAAACGGACAGCATGTTGTACATGTCAAACGGCGTTGCCGTCGATAATCTACTATTAAACGACATTGAAAGCATTGAAATCAGCCAATCAAAGCGTCTAAAATCCGCACCTTTTTACCCTAGATGTGTATCGTTCCGAACGGAGCGTATATGCTTCGTCTACGGCGAACAGGCGACCTAATACACAGAATGTATAAGCTACTTCGCTATTGGAATCGACGGAACCTTAAATCAGCAAGTGGTTAGGGTTTTCCGTACCTAGAAATGCATTGGAATCACCGACAAAGTGATTTGAACGCGATGCTTAGGCACGTGTAGCAGCTGCAGCAAGTGGCGGGAAGATCTCTCCCACACTCTCTCACAATCTCTTACTTTTTCTCTCTCTAGCTAGGGTTTCTAGCAAATTTGGATGGGTGAGATAAGTGAGGGTTTAAAGCCCTTTTATAAGCTAAAACCTTCCCAAATTAGGATTGGAAACAAAGTTCACTTGAGGTATAACCAAATCGGGACTGTTCTGGTCCGAAAGAGCATTTCGGGAGGTCCCCTGGCCGAACGCGATCGGACTTAAGCTCATGGTCACTGGATGTTGCTCACACCCAGTTTTCAGTCCGGTAGAGTTCGTAGATCACACGTGGCGGTCCAGTTTTAGTTCAGCAATCATCGCACTTAGATCAGGTCTACAAGTCTCGTGATATGAAAGAAAAATTTTTCCTGATCCGAGGGTGAAATTTGGCTGAATTCTGACGGTCAGAATGCTTAATAATAACGCGCCAAGTCATGTGCCAGATTTGAATTTCAAATTTCTAAATTTAACCCCTTTCTCACTCTCTTCACTCCAGGTTCCATGAAATAGCCTCTGAACGTCGGTTGGGCTTGATTTTCGAAATGATTATCAAGTCCAACTAAGCGGTCATAACGGTCTAAGATTGTAGGTATCAGACTTTCGATGCGCATTCTAGATCTAATACAAAGTTTCAAAGGGTTCCTGAGAACAAACCGGCTTAGAGTTTGATCCTAGGTTTCAGGGTATTATAGCGCCATGGATTCTACAAGTTTTAGGTCTTGTAGAACGTATTTAAAGTGATCAGAGACTATTTCACAGCTACTCTAGCGTAGCACTAGCTAACTTACGCTTATTTTCTAAAGGAATTAATCCTACATGATTTCTGATCGAGTTGGTACTCGAGTCTAAGTACAGATTTTTTCAAGGCGTTACATATAGCCCCCTCACTCGGGCAGATAAGGCCACACCCCCTCCCAACCGACCATGACACAGTGGGAGACGTGGCCTACTGGTACTCGACATTCGGGTGCTCGTGTATCCACTTGACCTAGACGTTGGAGCAACTCCCGGTACCAAAAGGTTCTGGAATTTTTACCCAAGGACATCCTAAGTGCCCATAGTGCTAGAACCAAGTATTTTTAGTATCCGATACGGCCATCCACGATGTGTCTGTGGAGGCCACGACCCTGATGTCACTAGGGTGTGCAATGATCAAGTCACACATATGCGGGATGCACGAGTCATATAATCAAATCATGTAGTAATCCTACACGTACCACGCGCTCATGTGAGGGCACTCTATCTCATAAGGAGTCCCGTAAATGTCTCAGCCCAACGGCTTATGCTATGATTAAACATTCCTCGTATCAAGCATACATATGATGCGTATGGGCATGAATCACGGAGCTATACTAAGCATGTTATAAAGTGATGAATTATTTAACAAGTATGGGCCTATCAATGAACCCTAAGGAGAGTTACAATGCGGACATTTAACTAACATTGTACTTACAATGTGGACGTCAAACCATCATTATTCCCTAGGCACAGCCCGCCATAAATATCATTACATAAACCATGGAGAATCACACATTGCAATGGACCCTAAGGACATCCCATTGGGCCTCAACCCATGGGCCTTGGATACATTGGATGGGCAGTATCACATGGGCCTTACATTCATCAAATGGGCCTCACCAACGAGCCTTTTGTACACTGCAATGGGTCATAACCCATGGGCCTTGAAATACATCACAATGGGCCTCATAATATGGGCCTTACATTCATAGCAAGGTGGGCCTCAACAACGGCCTCATATACCTCAAGGTGGACCTCAACAATGAGCCATAAATATGGGCTACAAATGCATCAAGATGGGCCTCCACGGATGGCCACAAGTACATCCATATGGGCACCATCACATGGGCCTTATATAAATCAATAGGCCACACCAATGGGCCCTACGTATACTTCAAATGGGCCACACCCTAAATATAAGTGGGATAATGATTTCCACCATTAGAATTTACAAGGCCCACCATAACATTTACTTTCTACACAATCTGTTCATAAGGTCACCAAGAACTTGGTGGCCTAAGGGTCTAATGGTGGAGTTCAAATCCACTGCATAATGTGGTCCACCTGATAAATAGATTTGTCTTATTTTTAATCTCAAGATTATAAGGCAAGTTGGCCAAATGGTTAGACGGTTTTGGATGCAGCACATGCATCATGGTGGGTCCCACCGTCTAGGTGTGGACGGACAAAACACATAAATCATGGTGGTTCCCACCGTCCACTGCTGTGGACGGTGTGACTAAACCACATACACCATGGTGGATTCCACCGTCCAATGTTGTGGACGGTGAGGATAGAACACATACATCTTGGGGTCCCACGTGGGGCCCACTTTAATGTTTATCTCCCATCCAATCTGTCCATAAGGTCACGTAGACTTGGATGCTGAGGAAAAACAAATTACGTACTGATCCAAAACTTCTGTGAACCCAGTAACATGGGTTTCAATGGTAGCCATACAATCATCATTATTTCCTATGATGTGGGCCACCTGAGCCTTGGATGTGGCTGATCTTTGGAGGGGGGCCACTTAAGGAAGGGGCCCACCTAATGAATGGATTGGATGATGAACAAACATCATGGTGAGGCCCATGGCTGGGGCCGTGGGTCCTAGCTCGTCCTTCCGTCCGCCAGTAGGCAGCAGGCGCTGCCTGCGCCCTCTGCAGCAGCGTCTGCTGCTTATTTTTGTTATTTTTTTTTGAAAAACCTATTTTTCTAAGGTTTTTTACAAGTGAGGTCCATATCAACAAAATCCACCCCACCCATTGGTTTTTAATGTTAAATACATACCAAACGAGCCCAATATTGGGCATATTTCGAGGTAAAGAAATGGCAGGGTGGTTTTCAACGGTAAAGAAATTAGTTTCTATACTATGGCCCAACAGAAAAATCGAATTGGCCCCCTTTTTCGGTTCAGCGCCTAAAATGATCCACTAAATGAGATGGACGGCATGGATTGAATACATACATCAAGGTGAGGCCTGCATGAACGACCCACCCAAAACCCTTTGAACCAAGCTAATATTTGTTTTTTTTTTTTGTTCAGTTAACATCCAACGTCCTGGGAAGCTGGACGGTTTTGGGCAACCCGCTTTATAAGGTGGGCCTTGTTCAGGTGGGCCACCAAATGATGGATGGTGGAGAGACAACACATATGTAAAGTGGGCCCCACCTATAAAGGGCTTGGATTAAATACATGCTTCATGGTGGGGTCCATCCGGGTGGGCCACATGGCCATATCATCACATAAAAATATAAAAAAGAGAGGGGTAGAGAGAGAGAGAGATCGAGGGACACATGTGCATGGAGGGCTCCGCCACTATGAGCCCTCCCTTCCATACATCTAATCATACATCAAGCAGGTCCCATTGCATGTGGGCCCACCAAATCAAGATCAACGGTGGAGATCCCTTCTCTACCAAAATGAAAGGTCTAGATGACCTCATTCAACTAAAAGAGTAAACATCATGATGGGGTCCATGGAGAATGGCCCCATCATGGAATGATCATGATGATCAAGGTGGGCCATCGGCCACATCTTAGGGTCCAAAGTGAGATCCATACCATTAATCAGTAGGCCTCACTTGACCCATCATAAAAGCATGAAAACTAGCCTATAGAAGCACCCACCGTCAATCTTCTTGGTCCATTGAAAAGCTGATCTCCTTGTGTCTCACTTTGATGGTGGAAGATGAGAGTTGAATGGATAGGATGAGAGATCTTGAGATGGAAAAGTGGGCCACAAAAATCACTTCTCTCCTTAGAAATGCATGGGCGTCCACCTCTTTTCTCTCTTAGAATTGTTGCTTGGAATTTTTGTTGAGAAAGAGAGAGAGGTGTGATGGTTGTAAGAGAGATGTGAGTGATGGATGTGAGGTGAGTGATGGGTGAGGTGAAAGGTTGGTTGACTTTGAAGTTTGCTTGGCTTGTGGAGAAAGGAAGCATGGGTGCTTTATACTTGACATGAGATGATTGATGAAATTGATTGATGGGACATGTCGTAGAGATTCTCTTAGGATTGTAAATGTGCGGTGTTTTCTTCGAAATAAACACCGGCCCACATCTCCCTACCAGGGTATCGGATCAGTATGTAAGACGCAGCGTTAAAATCGTGGTAATGATGCGGTCGTAATGGTATAAGTCTTGGATTAAGTCGACTTAAATCTATAGGATATGACTTAGGGTCGTGTAAGACCCGTATCTTAGACCATACCGTTCCATAGACTTTTGCAGTCTTTTCGGTCAAATTTTGGCAATCTTCGACCCTTAACCGATATTTGTGCACGACCCTGATTCATATGTCGTCAACCCATATCGACTCAACCCAAGACCTCTACCATAGCGACCGCGCCGTCGCTGCGGTTCCGATGTCGTGACTCGCGTGCCTAGGTGATACCCTGGTCAGGAGTTGTGGGCCCACGTTTAGTTTGAGAAAAATGCCGCGCGTTGCGAAACGCAAGGGGATCTCTACCTAATGTCCCATCCATCAATCCCATCACATCCCATCAATCAAAGTACACATCAACTCACACTCTTCCCTAAGCAACCCCAAAAGTCAACATTTTCTTACACCTAAGTACACCTATCCATCACTCTCATCTCTCACCTAACCCCTCTCTCTCTCTCTCATTTCTCTCAAGCTCTATGGGAGCAACTCCCGTCCAAGCTCCATGGGAGAGTAGTGTGGCCCACCTCTACCACCCGATCCCACCGTCCTAAGCCCCTCTCGACCATTGAATCGTACCCTTTGGAACTCTAAGTTGCGTTGATGGAAGAGGGAATCCTAGATGATCAAAGGTGGGTGCTTCTCTCTCTCTTTCTTCATTGCTTTTCATATATTTTTGTGTGATGCTTTGACCGTGTGGCCTACTTGGATGGAACCCGTCATGAAGTATTTTTTTCCCAAGCCGTCTATGAGTGGGGTCCACCTTATGTGCGTTTTACCCATACCATTCATCTTGTGGTGGCCCACTTGAATATGGTTCACCTTCACTGTGAGGATCGTCCAGCGTTCAGGGACGCTGGACGTCTCTGTGAGAGCCTAGATGTCTGCTTGGTTACAAGCTTGTGGGGTGACGCACTCATACACACCCTACCTTGGTGTATGTGTTAAATCCACACCGTCCATCCTACACACCGACTAATTTTAGGCGTTGAGCCAGAAAAGGGGGTTGATCGGAGCATCTGATGGGCCATACTACCAGTGAAGTGTGATCTGACATGGGCTCAGCTCCACAGCTACGGTAGCAGACTGAGTGAAAGATACATTTTTTCAACGCTGGACCCACTCAGCTCCGCAGCTCAACTGGTAGACGGAGTGAGAGATGCCTCATTTCAACACTGAGGTCTTGGCATCCATCCCTAGTGGGGGGCGGCTATCGTGGCCACTCAGCTCCGTAACTCAACTGGTAGACGGAGTGAGAGATGCCTCATTTCAACACTGAGGTCTTGACATGCATCCCTAGTGGGGGCGGCTATCGTGGCCACTCAGCTCCGCAGTTCAACTGGTAGGCGGAGTGAGAGATGCCTCATTTCAACACTGTGGTCTTGACATCCATCCCTAGTGGGGGTGGCTATCATGGATACCCAGCTTTACAGCTCAACTGGTAGGCGGGGTGGAGATACCTCGCTACAACACTTGAGGCCTTAGTTTCTATCCCTAGCCAGGGTGCTATCGTACACCCAAACGCATTTCTTAATTAGTAAACTGAGTGAAAAGATACATTGTCTCAACTCTGGATGGACTCACCCAGCCCCATGGTTCTGGTAGTAGGCAGAGTGGATGATGTCCTGTACCAACACTTGTAATCTTGATAACGTTCCCTGTGGTGGTGGTTAACATGGAGTGTGTATGGACTTGAGTGGACTGACGTAGGTGTGGACTGACCATGGGGTCTATGAGACCCATTCGCTCCCTCCGTCCGTCCAGATGGCCCACATCATAGCGCATGGGCCCTGTCCAAACCGTCCACTACCCCGGGACGATGGGGCCACGTCCGTGCAGACCCTCCTTAAAGTGTGTTTACACACAGATTCATAGCTCAACGGGTAGGCTGAGCGGAGTTTATCTCATTTCAACACTGGTCTTGACATCCATTCCTGGTAGCATGGTAGCAGTAAAGTGTAATTGGCATAGAGACTATGGAACCCACCCTTGTCTTCCATCCACTTTGGGGTAGTACTGGTGTATTTGGACAAGTTTGATAGGTGCAGGGTTAGGAGGACAATGTCTGAGCAGTGCTAGTCTGCCTTGATGTCTCATGAGCCCCATGGATCTATAGTATATGAGGATTCATGTTATGGATAAGCATGATTCGACTAAATAGATGAGGTCGGCTCGGATCAACCCACCTGATGTTATTCCTAAGTCAGTTCAGCTCGGATCAACCCACCTGATGTTATTGTTAAGTCAGGTTAGCTCGGATCAGCCCACCTGATGTTGCTGTTTAGTCAGGTCAGCTCAGATCAGCCCACCTGATGTTATTGCTAAGTCAGGTCGGCTCGGATCAGCCCACCTGATGTTATTGCTAAGTCAGGTCGGCTCGGATCAGCCCACCTGATGTTGCGGTTCAGTCAGGTTGGCTCGAATCAACCCACTTGATGTTATTGCTAAGTCAGGTCGGCTCGGATCAGCCCACCTGATGTTATTGCTAAGTCAGGTCAGCTCGGATCAGCCCACCTGATGTTGCTATTCAATCAGGTCGGTTCGGATCAACCCACTTGATGTTATTGCTAAGTTAGGTCGGCTCGGATCAGCCCACCCGATGTTATTGCTGAGTCAGCTCGGCTCGGCCCACCCGATGGTGTTGTTCAGTTAGGTCGGCTCAGCTCGGCTCGGCCCCCATTTGATGGTGATGTTAGACCAAGTAGTGTGACCTATTTTCTATATATAAGACCCATGGGATTAGGCCCATTTGATGTATTCTACGGCCACGGGTTAGGTTATGACCCATTGCAATGCACATAAGGCCCATTGATGTGGCCCATTTGATGAGAAAAAGGCACATTGGTATGGCCCATTTGATGTATGTAAGGCCCAATGGGATACACCTAAGATTCATTACAATATGTGATCCCAGCTCGAGTTATATAATAATGTTTATGATGGTCGTGCCTTGGGGGCAACGTTGGTTTGACGTCCACACTGCAAGTATAGTGTTGGTTAAATGTCAGCATTATAATTTTTTTCTTGGGCCCATTATTAGGCCCATACTTGTATGCCGTCTAGGCCCATCTTCATTATGAACAACATTCCTCACCTTATAACATGCTTAGTATAACTCCTGGACGTTTAACCTATTTGGTGTATCTAGGGCCTACTTGGTGAAGCCCGATTCGATGTGTTTGGAGGCCCATTTGACTTGGCTCATTTGGTTCAGCCCATTTATATAAGTCTATTTGACCGGCCTGTTTGTATCGGCCCATATGATTGATTAAGCCCATCTTGGTGTACTTGTGGCCTGGTGCTGAGGCCCATGTTAGGAGGCCCACTTAGATACGCTTGTGACCCATCTAGATAGGTATGTTATGAATGGGCCCACTTCCTGCTTATGCAGGTCCCACCTGTTGTATACGTAGCTCTTATATAGAATTCACTGTGATGCACATCAAAACCTTATATGAGGCCGTGGGCCCACTGTATGTTCTGCCCTAGGTAGGCCACACCTTAGAGTAATGATGGTTGGATCTCCACATTGTGACCGTCCCTTAGGCATTGCTAGGCCCTTTCTCATCATTCCCTTAGTGGGTTAATCCAAATAAGTGGACCCATTTGCCGTAGACGGATGGCTCCGTGTTATCGAATTTGATACAACCACGACTGAGTGCCGATCTTTATACTATGATTGATCGGATGATCATTTATGAACCCCGCATTGTTTGTCTACTGAATATCGGTGTTGATTATCGAGGTCGACGCCGATTATCAGTGCCGATTATCGAGGCTAGTTACCGATCGTCGATTAGCGATCGAAGTCAATTATCTTGACCGACTTGTCGATTCTGATTGTCGAGGCCTGTTGAGGCCCACTTGGATGTGTATGAAGCCCATTGTTGAGGCCCACCTGGATGTGCCTGAGGCCCGTTGAGGCCCACCTGGATGTGTATGAGGCCCGTTGTTGAGGCCCACCTGGATGTGTATAAGGCCCGTTGTTGAGGCCCACCTGGATGTGTATGAGGCCCATTGAGGCCCACTTGGATGTGTATGAGGCCCGTTGTTGAGGCCCATCTGGATGTGTATGAGTCCGTTGTTGAGGCCCACCTTGATGTGTATGAGGCCCGTTATTGAGGTCCACCTTGAGGTGCATGAGGCCCGTTGTTGAGGCCCACCTGGATGTGTATGAGGCCCATTGTTGAGGCCCACCTGGATGTGTATGAGGCCCGTTGTTGAGGCCCACATTGATGTGTACAAGGCCCATTATTGAGGCCCACCTTGATGTGTATGAGGCCCACCTATTATGGTGGTGGTTAACCCAGATGTGTTTGAGGCCTATGAGCAAGGCCCATTATGATATTTGTTAGGCCCATGAGCAGGGCCCACCTGGTTCGTATATTTGGCCCTTGTGTGAGGCCATGTGCCCATTATATGTTTGATTCTATATGGGCCATTCCCTAGGGGCAATGTTGGTTAAAAGTCCACATTATCGAGATTGACGGTTGATACCGAGTATGAGCATGAGAATACATAGTATCATGATATATGCCCATACGCATCATCTGCATGTTTGTTATGAGATGTGATTGATCATTGCATATGTCATTGAGCATTCTGATATAAGACTCCCTGATAGGTAGAGGTTATCTCACATGAGCGCACGGCATGCGCAGGATCGATGCATGACTGGATTGCATGACTCATGCATCTTGCATTGTGTGTTATATGCCCTAGCGACATCAGGGTCGTGGCCTCCATAGGTATTTCGTGGATGGTCAGATGAGACACTGAAAATTTATTCGAGCATCGGGCTGCCATAGATGGTCCTGGGTGAAAATCCCTAAACACCCTCTTGGTACTAGAGGATGCTCAAACGTATAGACCGAGTGGGTAGATGGACGTTGAGTGCCGATTACCAGATGACTGCGCTCTCCACTGTATCGTGGTCGGTTGGAAGGGGGTACGGCCTTACCTGCCTGAGAGTAGGGGACAATGCTAGGCTGAGTCTGACCAGCTTGAGGAATGGGTCCGCTATCGACGTGCCGAATAGGTATTGGCAGACTATTGGCTAGGTAGATAGTGAGGTTTCTTACGCTCACTTGGACTGTGCGGCTAGGGAGAGCGGCAGTGCCATTTGTAGTGTACTAAACCCCGGTGATGATCCCAGAGAGAAACTGTACTGATATGTGGACTTATTGAGTAGGAGTTGCATGCTCATTCATTCATTCATTCACTATCTACTCGGGCTGGTGGTGCGTAACTAATTGTTGTGTACCTTCGTTATGGCAAGGATTTCGATTGAGCGCGCGACTAACTTGAGATTAGGAGTTTACCACATTGAGTCTGACTATCCAAATTTAGGTATGAGACTGGTTTGGATAGAAGTCCTTTGTGGTGGACCCCGTAGCCTACGATACTACGTACTATCATCCTGACTTCACACTCCAGCATGGTCATATCATTCGCATCGCATATTGCATTACATCTGCATGCATATGACATTTTGGGTTGATATGTTTATGCACTTATATGGCCTAGACAGACTTAGCAGGATTTTCATATTGCGTATTTGATATTAATTGACTTATGGACTTGTCCATACTTCCGCTTACTCTGTTATCATATGATTTATAACTTGTCAGTATTTCTGCTCACTCTGATAATTCCTGCTCTTGTCAGTATTTCGACTTATCCAGACATTGTATGGTTTATAATTTTTAGTTTTTCAGTATTGTATGATTATTGTATTGTATTAAATCCTTGGCACTTACCATGGGCACACACTTACACCACCCTCTAAGCTTTGTATAAGCTTATGCACGATAGATGCGTGCAGGTGATGTTAGGTTACAACAGCATTGAGCTTGGAGCGTGCAGCTGTTTTCTGGAGCTTTGATTTTGACATATGTGTTTCCCTTTCAGCATTGTATTCAAGTGAATATATTAGTGGATATATGATGATGATGTTGCCATTTTGATTTGGGTAAACTTGTGGTTATGCTTATTACTAATTAAACGTACAAAAAAAAAATCCTCCTTGTAGGATTTCAGGATCGAAATCTGGCATGTGAATGTTAGGAGCCGAGAATGGGGTAATACGGAGGCTGTCGGCACCGGATTCGACGATCGGGATTCCTGTGAATTCGATTTCTGAGTTTGGGACATGACAGGTCATGTGCAAACGTCGATTATACGTCGCAGGTTACCGAAATTTGACAGGAAGGATCGTGGGAGTCGACGAAACAGTACAGACTAGGATATGGGTCTTACAAGTGCAGCCCATTGATGCAGTCCACTTGATGTATATGAGGCCTATGTGTAGGGTCTACCTATGATATATATTAGGCCCATGTGTAAGGCCCATCTATTGTGTATTTGAAGCCCACGGGATATAGCCCATCGAGATTGTATATGGCTCACCATGATGCAGCCCATTGTGATGTATATAAGCCTATTGGTGTGGCCCATTGATGCGGCCCAGTTGTTGTATTTGAGGCCCATATGAGTGGCCCATTGTGATGTATTTTCAGCCCATTCAGTAAGGCCTAATGAGATGTATTTTTCGGCCCATATATTGTGGCCCATTTGACATAAATGAGGCCCATGTATTACGGCCCATTATGATGTATATGTGGCCCATGAGTGAGGCCCGATGTGTGTATATGAAACCCATGAGTGAAGCCTATGGTGTTGTATATTAGGCCCTTATGTGAGGCCATGGATCTACTATATGTTTGGCTCTATGTGGACCACTCCTTGGGAACAATGTTGGTTAAATGTCCACATTGATGGGCAATGATAATAGAATATCCACATTATGACCTTCCATTAGGCCTTGTTAGGCCGATTACCAATTTCGATTGTATAGGCTGATTGTCGAGGCTGATTTTGATTGTCGTGGCTGATTCTGATTGTATAGCTGATTATCGAGGCCGATTTCGATTATCGAGGACGATTCCGATTGTCGAGGCCGATTCTGATTGTTGAGGCCTGATTATCAAGGCCGATTTCACGGTCGGTTATCGATTCTGATTATGAGTATGTGACAACATAACATCATGATACCTACACCTTGGAGCCCACCTTGTATATATATTGGCCCCATAAGGAAGTCCAGTTTATTGCACGATAAAGAGGGTAAGGAAGCCCACTTATTGCACTTAGACTCAGATCTACCCTCGGTGGGGGATATTGTGACGCTCTATCACTGTGATTATATGTAGGCGGGCGCACGTGGGCCGAAACTAAGTGGGTGGGGAATGAGGACCTGAGCGAGCTACCAGTGATTGGCAGGCTACTGTGCTGGCAGGATACTGTGCACACAGTGAAGGTAGAACTTTGTCCCACATCAGAAGCATCGTTCAATGTTGTGGTGGATATAAGTTGGATTCTTTCCTTAACTATCGTAACGCATTTCAAATCAGTGAGCTTATCTTAATATTTAAACTAGATCCGCCATCATTCTGTGGACCTCCATAATTCATATGCATGTTGTGATGAATGATTGATTAAAGAAGATGTCATTGGGCTGAGATGTTTATGGGACTCCTTGTGAGATAGAGTTATCTACACATGATCGCACAATATGTGCAGGTTTGATGTATGTCCTAGACGACGCTGATGGTATTCGTGACTCTTTAGGATGTGCATATTGCATTGCATCATCGACATCTGATATTTGGCTCTCTATGATTTTGCATTTGCATAGTCGATCTGCATTACCTATTCTGATAATGTATGACTTGTGGACTTACCTGTATGTTTTTGCTTACTCTGATATCGTATGGTTTATGATATTTCTAGTATTTTCGGCATTGTATGATTATGACATTGTGTTGAATACTTGGCACTTACCTTCTGCACACACTTTCACCACCCTTTAAGCTTTCTATAAGCTTATGCACGATAAATGTGTGCAGGTGCCGTTAGGTTGCAGCAATGTTGAGAATGAGCATGCAACAGTCTTCTGGAGCTTTGATTTTCAAAACATGTATTTCCTTTTCAGCATTATATTCAATTATTTATATTAGTGGATATGCGATTATGATGTTACTTTTGTAATTTGGGTAAACTTATGATTATGCTTCTTACGAACTAAATGTATATTGAAAAATCCTCCTTCTAGGATCCTAGGATCGGAACCTGGCATATGGACGCTGGGAGCCGAGAATGGGATATTACGGAGGCTATTGTCACTGGATTCAGTGATTGAAATTCTTATGAGTCCGATTTCTAGATTTGGGACATGACCGATGATGATATCAAAGCATAGCTTCAGAATACATGAAGATAACATCATATATCTACTGATAGCTATCCTACACTCTATGATTGTTAAGAAATTAGAATTATTGGATCCTCGAGTTCGAATAACTTAGAGATTTTCTGATATGGCTCTCTACCGATGAGATTGTGAGGCTGCTTAGTATTGCAATTTCAATTACTTCTGATCAGAGATCCGAGGATCAATGGGGTTATTATAGCATTGATGAAGTATCCTGAGAGTAGGAGGCTGAGATTCACGAGCATTATTCTCATCTCTTCGATGTTTGATTATTCCCAGTATTGTATTTCTGACACCATATTTCTTCATTCTTTTGAGTTCTGCATATAGTGTAAATTTAAGGACGAAATTCTTATTAGCTAGTGAGAGCTATAAGACCCATATCCTATCCCCTACCATTCCGTAGGCTTCAGCAGTCCTCTCGGTTGAACTCTGACGACCCGCGACCTATAATCGGCATTTATGTGCAGCCTTGAGTTCTGTCCCATATTCAAGAGTCGGCTTGACCCGAGACTTGTACTCTAGCGATCGTGCCATCGTCGCTGTTCTGACTCCGCATATTACGCACCGAGGCGATATCCAGGCCAGGAGATGTGGACCTGGGTTCGATTTGAGGAAAATGTCACGCGTTGCAAATATCGAGGAAATCTCTACAACACATCACATCAATCCATCAATCAAGTACGAGCAACCCAACCCATCCCTCTCTTACACAACCTTACCTAAAGTCAACTCTCTCTCTCTCTCTCTCTCTCTCTCTCTCTCTCTCTCTCTCCACCCATCAAGTACACCCATCCATCACTCACCATCTCTCTCTCCCAACACCCTCTTACATCACCTCTCTCTCTCTCTTTCTCATCTCTCTCTCATTTCAAACTCCATCTCCCAAGAAACCATGAGAGAGGTGGACATCCATGGGAGAGAAGATTGGTATGGCCCACTCCCTACCACCCAATCTCTCATCTCCACCATCCAATCTTCATTATCCACCATCAAAGGTTGAGCATAGGAGCCTAGAAGTCTAAAGAGCTAAAGAAAAAGACCGATAGGTGGGTGATCCACCGTTGATTTTCATTTAAGGGCCCACTTATGATGGTACCCATTTTGATGTATGAGTTGTGATCAAGAGGGGCCCATAGTGGCAGGGTCCCTCCACTACACCGATCTTCCTCCATCTCTCTCTCTCTCTCTCTCTCTCTCTCTCTCTCTCTCTCCCCCTGATGATGATGATATGAGGAGTGGGGCCCACCATGCTGTACGTGTGAAATCCACATCGTCTAGGCCATGAGGCCACATGATGTATGTGTTTTACCCACGCTGGTCATTAGTCATGGGGCCTGCCTTGATGGCATGTGGTGTCCACGCATGTGGACCCACCTAATCTGCACCAGCCGCCCACCTGCTGACCTGCTGAATGAAAAAGAGAACAGAAACATCAGTTTGGTTCAATAGGAGGGCCACGTGTGCATGGACCCACTTGATGCTCACTACCAAAAGCATCCGGGCCTTCCATCTATAGCCTACTGCTAGACTGGTGTCCAACAGCTGCAGACGCTAGACGCTAGCTTGTTAAAATAATAATAAAAAAAAAGATAAAAATAAAAATAAATAATAATATATATACATATATGATATAATAATTTATTATATATATGTATATATATACATAATATAATAAACATATATATAACAGGTGGGTCCAACACGTGTGGACCCACCTTAATCTTATTATGTTTGATCGTCCAATGGAGGACGCTGCTGGACTAATGTCCAGCAGCCATGAGATCACATGTATTTTATCCCACCGTCCATTTGGACGGTGGGGATTGTCGTTGAGTGCAGCTGACATTTTAACATCATCAAGTGGTGTGGGTTTGATCCACACCGTCCATCTGCATGGACCCCATATAATATGTGTATTTTATCTAACCACCCATCCATAAGGACGTGTGGACCCCACTTACATACTGATGTATTGACGCCACCAAGTTATGTGGACCACACGCTGATGCATGTGCACAATGATACATGCATTTCATCAACGATGTCCATCTGTTTTCCTGGTGGGTGGGGCCCATCCACACGTGCTGCACATGTGGAATGGGCTAACCTTGATGAATGTATCCTTCATTCCCACTGTCCATTTGATTTGGGATGATGGGATGACACATGATACATGTGTTTTCCCTAGCCGTCCATCAATGGACGTGCTGGAGCCCTGCAACCACCTTGATGTATGTCTTTTATCCATGATCGTCCATCCATTTTGTTGGTGGGTCCCACACATGGGACCCCCCTCCCCCTCTGTAATGTATGTGTCATCTGCACTGTCCATTTGGACGGTGTTATGAAAACCCATCTGTGATGTATGTATTATCTACACCATCCATTACTGGACGGTGTTGTACAGAGGCCCATCGTGATGTATTTATTTCATCCACACCGTCCAGATTGTATTGGACGGTGCTGGACAGTGTTTGGACGGTACTGATTTACATAGGCAATGTTTGGATGTGCTGATTTACATGGGAAGTGTTTTGATGGTACTGATTTACTAGAAAATGTTTGGACAGGGCCGATCATCATTAGTCGGCCATATGCCCCATGGAATTCCTGTGTACACTGATACACATGTTACACCTACAACTATTGAAATGATTTTAGATGTAATCTAAGCTCCCATCTGTGAGGCCCACCTTGATGTATTTTGTGGCTCATTAGTGTGGCCCATCAATGCAGCCCACTTAATGTGTATGAGGCCCATTAGTGCAGCCCATTGATGCAGTCCACTTGATGTGTATGAGGCCCATGTGCAGGGTCCACCCGTGATATATATTAGGCCCATGTGTAAGGCCCCACCTACTGCGTATTTGAAGCCCATGAGATATGGCCCATTGAGATTGTATATGGCTCACCATGATGTGGCCCATTGTAATGTATATAAGCCCATTGGTGCGGCCCACTTGTTGTATTTGAGGCTCGTATGAGTGGCCCATTATGAAATATTTTCAGCCCATATGATGAGGCCCATTGTGATGTATTTTCAGCCCATTTAGTAAGGCCCATTGTGATGTATTTCTGACCCATTCAGCAAGGCCCAATGAGATGTATTTTTTGACCCATATATTGCGGCCCATTTAACATATATGGGGCCCATGTATTATGGCCCATTATAATGTATATGTGGCCCATGAGTGAGGCCCGACGTGTGTTTATAAAACCTATGAGTGAGGCCCATGGTGTTGTATATAAGGCCTTTATGTGATGCCATAGGCCCACTATCTGTTTGGCTCTATGTGGACCAGTCCTTGGGAGTAATATTGGTTAAATGTCTACATTGATGGGTAATGATAGTTGAATGTCCACATTGTGACTTTCATTAGGCCTTATTAGGCCGATTACCGATTCTGATTGTATAGGCTGATTGTCAAGGCTGATTAAGATTGTCAAGGCGATTATCAAGGCCGATTTCGATTGTATAGGTTGATTGTTGAGGCCAATTATCAAGGCTGTTTCTGATTGTCGAGGTCGATTCCAATTGTTGAGGCCCGATTATCGAGGTTAAAAGTTGAGGCCGGATATCAAGGCCAATTGTCGAGGACGATTGTCGAGGCCGATTATCGAGGTTGGATATCGATACCGATTATGCGTATATGACAGCATAGCATCATGATACCTACACCTTAGAGCCCACCTTGTATATATTGAGCCCCATAAGGAAGTCCAATTTATTGAGCGATAAAGAGGGTAAAGAATCCCACTTATTGCACTTAGACTCGAATCTGCCCTTGGTGGGGGAATATTGTGACGCTCCATCACTATGATCACATGTGGGCAGGCGCACGTGGGCAGACATTGAGTGGGCAGGGCATGAGGACCTGAGCGAGCTACCAGTGATTGGTAGGCTACTGTGCTGGCAGGTTACTGTTCACACAGTGAAGACAGAACTTTATCCCACATCGAATGCATCGTCCGATGTTGTGGTGGCTATAAGTTGGATTCTTTTCTTAACTATCGTGACATGTTTTAAATCAATGAGCTTATCTTGATATTTGGACTAGATCTGTGGTCCTTATGTGGACCCCTATCATTCGTATGTATGTTGTAATGGATGATTGATTAAAGCAGATGTCATTGGGCTGAGATGTTTATGGGACTCCTTGTGAGAAGGAGTTATCCCCACATGATCATGCGATACACATAGGTTTGATGTTTGTCCTAAATGAGGCTGATGGTATTCGTGGCTCTTCAAGATTTGCATATTGCATTACATCATCAACATCTGATATTTGGCTCTCTATTATTCTGCATTTGCATAGTCGATCCGCATTACATATTTTGATAATGTATGACTTGTGGACTTACCTGTATGTTTCCGCTTACTCTGATATCATATGATTCATGATCTTGTTAATATTTTCGACATTGTATGATTATGGCATTGTGTTAAATACTTGACAATTACCTTGTGCACACGCTTTCACCACCCTTTAAGCTTTCTAGAAGCTTATGCATGATAGATGCGTGCAGGTAGCATTAGGTTACAGCAATGATGAGCATGAAATGTGCAGTGGTCTTCTGGAGCTTTGATTTTTAATACATGTATTTCCCTTTTAGCATTGTATTCAACTATTTATATTAGTGGATATTGAAAGTGTACCTATTATGTGCCCTGGTTTGTCAATTACGTTGTAAGTTGAGTCAGTCGGACGACAACACCTAATAAGAAGATCAAGTTAAGCGTTTGCCTCATCTGGATGTGTGGAAGCTCGCCAAAAGGTAAATCATAGCCTCACATCCCATGTCCCAAAACACTAGGTGATTAAACCCTTAAAAAGTACTAGAACATCTTAGGGTTTCTGTGTAAGAAAGCTTTTTATCAAAAAGGAAAATCAGTAAATTTTTTCTTACACTTTCGATTATATCGATTACCCCTTCGATATGCTCGGTCAGTTCTGTTGATGTCCTCGACATCTCAATCGATACAATCGAGTGAGGACAGAATGCATCCAGCAATCAAAACAATCTTCTGGACGATTTATCGATATATCGACTTAAGTGTCGATATTATCGATATTCGAATATCGATCATATCTGAAGTGGATCGATATAATCAACAGACTGCTTTCCGGCGCTCCTATTTTTCTAAAGAAAACTAACATATGCTTCGATATATCGATGACTGTCCGATTCAATTTGAACTCAAATATCGATCATATCGGGAGTCAGTTGATCATATCGACTGTGGGGTGCATGTTCTCACCAGCATGAATTTCAGGTTGCTTTTAATGTTGATCGGGGTGCCTGTCGATAAATCGATATTCATATATCGATCATATTGAGACCAAGTCGATTGGATCGAGTCAGGACATAAATCGTCCAGCAAGCTTACATGTAAATCTATACGATTTATCGATCCCATCGACAAGGTCTCCGATATGATCGATGTACAAATTCCGATGACATCGACTGTTTTTCCGATCATATCTGTGATCCTGAAATTCTTCAAGGCTTCTCTCTTATTTTTCACCTGTCGATAAATCGAACCATCACTCGATGGAATCGAAGTTCGAAATCCGATAACATCGATGTGTGTGTCGATCCCATCGACCAGTTGGCGGAAGGTTTCCAAAAGAGAAATGACAATTGAGTTCTTATCATCGAGAGGTCGGCCGATACAATCGAGAGTATACGCTTGATCATATCGACGACTGCTCGATGATATCAAACTTTGTCATAAATATAACCGTTTATATTCGTTCGAACCTTTTGCCTATAAATAGAGTTGTCTTCATTGCTAGTAGAGAAAGTAGAGAGTTCTTTTGAGAGTTTCAACCTTCCTATCATTTACCTTAAGCCCTTTCTCTCAGGAAGTTTATCCTCCAATCCACCCTCACCATTGATATCTCATAGAGTAGATTGGGGAATGAACTTCCGCATTCAAGGATCCTTCAGCTACTACCTTAATGACACATCATTAAGCTGGGATGCCTTGAATGCATGAATGATGGGAACCACTGTATTCTCCTTATAGGAAAAATCCTTAGAATGGTATTCCATCATAACCTTGACCCAACCTAAGCCTAGTATATATACATCTTTGTGTTGCGGATTTAGGGAACGGAAGACTCTTCATCAACAAGTAGAAGGTCTTCATCACTATGCTTAAAGGGACTCATCAACTTATCTATGAGTACTAAGAGTCCATAGGACACTTGCGATCATTCCTTTTTAGGATTGGGTTTTAAGTGTTTCTCACCATTTGAAGTCCTCAAAGGAGGCCTCCGACGGGAGTGTATGTGCGGGGTGCGTTGTGTGGACCCTTGCTCTGTGGAGAGCATAAACATCTGGTTAGGAGTACGCCAGCAAAACTCCAGGGTTAGAGGTGAACCCAGTAGAAACCTCAGGGTGCGTTGTGTGGACCCTTGTCATGTGTGGGCATAAACATCTGGTTAGGAGTACGCCAGTAAAACTCCAGGGTTTGAGGTGAACCGAGTAGAAACCTCTGTAAAGGTTGAAGGTGAGCCTGATTTAAAACCTTAGGTTTGAGGTGAACCATGAAAAACCTCCTTAGTGAAATCCGGTCACTCAAGGGTTGAGTGTGGAAGCCGGGAGTGGAGTAGACAAGTCGTCGAACCACTATAAAATGACTGTGTTTGAGTTTGATATTATCTTTCATTTATGTGATTGCCTAGCATGTTTTTATATATGATCACATCGTATACACACACAGTCATATCCATCACAATCTCATCTATACATTGTTTGTTTTTTAAATAGTTTGTGATTGGATCCTCTATTAGGCTTGGAAGCCAATAGAGTTAACGTTGAGTAATCCTAATCAATACTCTGCGAAAGGATTAGTGTAATAAGGATTTTTAATAATTTATAAAAACTTTAAAAAATCCTATTCACCCCCCTCTAGGATATACTGACCTATTCCTACTTCAACTAAAGCGGTCTTCACAGCAATTTCAATTGGTATCAGAGCGGGTCTCTCTTTAAAGGCTTTACCACCTAGAGAGTGATCTTGACTGAAGTAGAAATATGGCCAAAGGAGAGGGCTCATCTGTCACTAGACCTCCAGTATTTAAGGGATCAAATTATGCGTACTGGAAGGCTAGAATGCACTACTTCCTGAGATCCTTGGATCATGAAGTTTGGGATGCAGTTGAAAAAGGATATGTGGTACCATATGAACAAATTGTACTTGAAGATGAAACCACAATCACTAAACTCAAACCTAATGACAAGTGGATGACGTTCGACAAAGAACATTGAAATTCTGAAGCAAAAGCAATGAACGTCATCTACTGTGCTGTATCCCAAGATATTTTCAATCAAATAAGTATGTGTGGGACATCCAAGGAAGCATGGTGAAATTGCGGTGAAGACCGCTTTAGTTGAAGTAGGAATAGGTCAGTATATCCTAGAGGGGGGGTGAATAGGACTTTTTAAAGTTTATATAAATTATTAAAAATCCTTATCACACTAATCCTATCACAGAGTATTGATTAGGATTACTCAACCTTAACTCTACTGGCTTCCAAGCTTGATAGAGGATCCAATCACAAACTATTTAAAAGACAAACAATGTATAGATGAGATTGTGATGGATATGACTGTGTGTGCATAGGATGTGATCATACATAAAGACATGCAAGGCAATCACATAAATGAAAGATAATATCAAACTCAAACACAGTCATTTTATAGTGGTTCGACGACTTGTCTACTCCACTCTCGGCTTCCACACTCAACCCATGAGTGACCGAATTTCACTAAGGAGGTTTTCCATGGTTCACCTCAAACCTAAGGTTTTAAATCAGGTTCACCTTCAACCTTTACAGAGGTTTCTACTCGGTTCACCTCAAACCCTGGAGTTTTACTGGCGTACTCCTAACCAGATGTTTATGCCCACATAGGACAAGGGTCTACACAACGCACCCTGAGGTTTCTACTCGGTTCACCTCAAACCCTGGAGTTTTGCTGGCGTACTCCTAACCGGATGTTTATGCTCTCCACAGAGCAAGGGTCCACACAACGCACCCCGCACGTACATTCCCATCGGAAGCCTCCTGCGAGGACTTAAAATGGTGAGCAACACTTAAAACCTAATCCTAAAAAGGAATGATTGCAAGTGTCCTCTAGACTCTTAGTACTTACAGATAAGTTGATGAGTCCCTTTCAGCACAATGATGAAGATCTCCTTCTTATTGATGAAGAATCTTCAGCTCCCTTGATCCGCAACACAAAGATGTATATTTGTTAGGCTTAGGTTGGGTCAAGGCTATGATGGAATACCACTCTCTAAAGATTTTCCTAAAAGGAAGATAGAGAGGTTCCCATCATTTATGCATTCAAGGCATCCCAGTTTAATGATATGTCATTAAGGTAGTAGCTGAAGGATCCTTAAATGCGAAAGTTCATTCCCCAATCCACTCTATGAGATATCAATGATGACGGTGGATTGGAGGATGAACTTCCTGAGAGAAAGGGCTTAGGTAAATGATAGGAAGGTTAAAATACTCTAAAGCA
This sequence comes from Magnolia kwangsiensis, assembly GCA_037074715.1. Lineage (NCBI taxonomy): Eukaryota > Viridiplantae > Streptophyta > Magnoliopsida > Magnoliales > Magnoliaceae > Magnolia > Magnolia kwangsiensis. Next base: position 23,717,975 of record CM073579.1, read on the forward strand.
CTCTCTTCTTTTTCTACCAGCAATGAACACAACTCTCTCTATTTATAGGCAAAAGGTTCCAACGGATATAAACGGTCATATTTATAACAGAGTTCGATATCATCGAGCAGTTGTCGATATGATCGAGCGTATACTCTTGATTGTATCGGCCGACCTCTCGATGATAAGAACTCAATTGTCATTTCACTTTTGGAAACCTTCTGCCAACTGGTCGATGGGATCGAGACACACATCGATGTTATCGGATTTCGAACTCCGTTTCCATCGAGTGATGGTTCGATCTATCGACAGGTGAAAAATAAGAGAGAAGCCTTGAAGAATTTCAGGATCACAGATATGATCGGAGAAACAGTCGATGTCATCGAAATTTGTACATCGATCATATCGGACCTTTTCGATGGGATCGATAAATCGTATAGATTTACATGTAAGCTTGTTGGACGAATTATGTCCTGACTCGATCCAATCGACTTGGTCTCGATATGATCGATATATGAATATTGATTTATCGACAGACACCCCGATCAACATTAAAAGTAACCTGAAATTCATGATGGAGAGAACATGCGCCCCATATCCGAACTGATCGACTGACTCCCGATATGATTGATATTTGAGTTCAGATTGAATCGGACAGTCATCGATATATCGAAGCATATGTTAGTTTTCTTTAGAAAAACAGGGGCGCCGAAAAGCAGTCTGTCGATATGATCGATCCACTTCAGATATGATCGATTTTTGAATATCGATGATATCGACTCAAAGGTCGATATATCGATAAATCGTCCAGAAGATTGTCTGATTGCTGGACGCTTTTTGTCCTCACTCGATTGTATCGATTGATATGCCGAGGACATCGACAGAGCTGGTCGATCATATCGAAAGGGGAATCGATTTAATCGACAGTGTAAGAAAAACTTAGAAGATTTTCTTTTTGATAAAAAGTTTTCTTACACAGAAATCCTAAGATGTTCTAGTTCTTTTTAAGGGTTTAATCACCTGGTGTTTTGGGACATGGGATGTGAGGATATGATTTAGACGGCGCAACATCTGGTCATACCAACAGTTGATGTGGACGGCCCAATCCTATTCAGTTTAAGCCTTTTGTCATACCCAGTAGTTGATGTGGACAGCGCAACATCTGGTCCAAGAGGTGCATCATGAGCCATTGCATCTCCTTCCATGGGATCTCCACCTTCTCCTCCTTCCGCTTCAGCATGAATTTCTTCCTCAGTTTCCTCCTTGTATTCATGAAACCTCAGATCCATTTATTGAAGATTTTTCTTGTTGAAAACTTTGAGGGAAAAAACTGGATCAGTTGTAGAAGGAAAGCCAATGCTCTGACAGATTCTGCTAATGATCCAGGGATATGATAGATACAAATCTCTGGACGTGTGTATCGCATTGACAAAATGATTTACAATTAAGGTTGGAAGGCAGATATTCGTCCTAGTAGCGATGGAGTAGATTATCATCACCATAAGGCTTATTAGATCTGATCTGTTAGTTCTTCTCAGGTACAGATTGGTGGTAAAGATTCCATACATGACTCTGAACTGGGGCTCCATATACCTAGCCTTCAGGGCATTCCTTTGATGTCATGGGATATCTCGATTATTGTATAGGTATTTGGTTATCTTGGAGCGCACATCTGAAAAGTCAAGATCCCAGTTTGGAAGGCCTCCTGGAACCATTTGTAGATTGAGAATCTGTGCTATGGTGGCAGGAGTGATGAATACATCATCACCATCCATGGAAACCATGAAGGAAGGAGGATCAGCCACCGGGGAATGATATGCAGCAAAGAAGTTACGTGTTCTTTCCAGTTGGCATGGTCCACCAAAATCCAGGATGGGCAGCCAACCAATTGCAGCAAACAGAGGTTCTAAGTTGTAAAATGTTAAACAATCTCTGTCTACTTTTCTCTCAAAAATTAACTTCCGATTGACATATTTTGGTGGCCGTTGGACAGTAGGAGGAGGAGGCACTGGTTGAGTTGGTTCAGGAATTTCAGTTTGGGACCCACCGCGTCGTCATCTTTGCCATGTCGGGGTCCCTCTGTCCGGGATCCTTGCTCTCTCCCTTGAGGCAAGGACCTTTTGTCGAGTACCTCTTGATGATTCACCTGGACCGGATGCCACGTTTTTGTCCTTTCCCATGTGGAAGAAAAGGCTTTTTGAAATATTGGGAAAACGACAAAAAGAGATCCCGACAAACCAAGAGAAAGAGATTCTGATGATGGAAGAATATTACCTGGTTTGGAGTGAGATTTGGCTGGTCCTACTTGGCTTAGGATGATTGGTCAAGAGGATCGGACAGGAAAGACAATCGAATCGCCCTTTGAGAAACCTCTTTTTTTTTGTTTCGCTCGCTTTTATCGGGCGCTATTTGTCGATCATATCGACCAACCCATCAATTGTATCGAGAAGTTGTCGATCGATTCTATCGAGACTACCCTCAATGTAATCCAAGGACACACGACTTTTCACATTTTGAACAGCTGTTGATTGTATCGATCCTCAGTCGATAAAATCGAAGAAGACCGTTACTTGCTTTGAAAGTATATGCTATTCAGAATTTTCCTGATTTTGACATGCTATTGTATATTTCTTGACTTAACCAGTTTATGTATAAAAGAAAACGAAACACCAGTTCTATACAAATATAAATATGATAATGTTTATATACAAAAATTAGAGGTCTCCAACCTTAGATATAACATTGAGGATTTAGCAAAAGTTGCATCATTTCACCAATTATCCAGATTTCGATGCAAAATCTGAATGTGTTCTTATATACTCAGGAATTTAGGGTACAGAGTTCAGTTTTTCCTTCACTCTCCACCTTGAGACAGAAGTTTTTGTTGTGGTGACTTTTGTTATCTTAACAACTCGATCTAGTGGTTTCTTCGTTCTGTCTTCCATTTTGGGTGATAAAAGGATATTTTGCATTACTCTAGTCTGATTAAGTTTATCAGTGTCATTTTGACCAGAGTTACAAGAAGTTATTTTTAGGCATTCAAACTTATAATGTCCCATATCACCACACAAATGAAAAATTGGAGACGTCCTTGTATTGCTACCTGAAGTAACAGATTTTCCAATTTTCATTTTGATTTTCTCATACCCTAGGCCACTCTTATCTTTTTCAGGCCTTCCTATCCCTAACATTCTTTCAAGTTTTTCACTACTTTGAGAAAACTTATAGTTTATCTCGGTAAATTTTCTGGATTTTTCTAAATCAATGCAAAGTGACTGGTTCTCATTTTTGAGTTTGGCATTATCATCTCTTAGCAGTTCAGCTTTGTTCATAAGTTCTGATAATTCTTCTTTTAGGGATAGGTTTTCTTTTTCCAATTGATCATTGTCTGTAAAATATTGTTGTAAATCATTGGACAAATGAATGTTTATTTCTAAGGTTCTGTCCAAGTCTTTTTGCAACAATTTCTTTTTGTTTTCAGTCATGCCAATTTCTCAAGGATGTGGATGCTATGATTGTATAGTTGATTATAAGCATCCCTCAATTCATTCTGCTCTTTATCTTCTTCTTCTTCAATTTCCTCATTGTCAGATAAAAATGATTCAGTGGCTAGTTGTTCTTCTTTTCTTTCAGATTCCATGGGAATAATTGAAGTGGTGGAGACCATAAGAATTTTCAAAGGTTTCTGATCTCCATCACTTCCTGAGTCATTGTTTTCTGAATTTGACTCCTCCGTATCATCCGATGTGGCAGCCATCGCCTTGCCCTTAGTTTTTCTATTTGGGCATTCAGTAGATAGGTGTCCATACTCATGACAGGCATAACACTGTGGTTCTCTGTTTCTTTTCCCAAAATTTATCTGCTAAAAGTTTGTCATCCACCTTTCTACCTTTAGAGGGCCGGTCGCGATTCCTTTGAAAGAATCTTCTGAATCTTTGTGCTAGCAGAGCCACTTCCTCATCTTCATCTTCCTTTTCACTCTCACTGTCCTCATGTTTTGGTTTCTTGGAGGTTTTTAGGACAGTGTTTTTGGATTTTTGGGGTTGTGTGAAGTGTAGTTCGAAAGTTTGTAGGGAACCTACTAGTTCTTCTACTTTCATCTCATCAATATTCCTACACTCCTCAATTGTTGTTACCTTGGGATTGAAGCGTTCCGGTAAGGATCTTAAGATTTTTCTACATATTTTAGGTGTCGGAACCTTCTCTCCCAATCCACCCATGGAGTTATAAATGATGTTTAATTTTGTGAAAAACTCCATAAATGTCTCATGCTCTTCCATCCTGAGATTTTTAAACTGTGAAGTTAAGAGTTGTAGTTTAGACCTCTTCACAGTGCTTGTGCCTTCATGGGTTGTTTTCAGTAAATCCCATGCTTCCTTAGATGTCCCACACATACTTATTTGATTGAATATATCTTGGGATACGGCACAGTAGATGGCGTTCATTGCTTTTGCTTCAACATTTCGTTGTTCTTTGTCAAACGTTGTCCACTTCTCATTCGGTTTGGGTTTTGTGATTGTGGTTTCATCTTCAAGTACAATTTGTTCGGATGGTACCACATATCCTTTTGCAACTGCTTCCCAAACTTCATGATCCAAAGATCTCAGGACGTAGTGCATTCTAGCCTTCCAGTAAGCATAATTTAATCCATCAAATACTGGAGGTCTAGTGACAGATGAGCCCTCTCCTTTGGCCATATTTCTACTTCAGTCAAGATCACTCTCTAATCGGTGAAGCCCTTAAAGTGTCACGCCCCAAACTCGGAAACCGGGCTCACAAAATTCTCGATCACCAAATTCGGTGCCGACAGCCTCCGTAGAACCCCATTCTCGGCTCCTAGCTCCCATTCGGCAGGTTCCGATCCTGGGATGCAACGAGGAGGATTTTCAACGTCAGTTTGATTCGTAATAGCATAACCAAAGGCATAACCCACAAACAACAACCAGGAACTCCATTACATTTTCATTATGATCAAAAACTTTACAAGTACAATAAGCATAAATGGAAATACAATGGTAAAGAATGAAAAAAACTCCAAAACGATCCGCACGTGCTCCTGCCTCAACGCTGCTGCGAACCAACGTCACCTACACGCAACAGTCGTGCATAAGCTTATATAAAGCTTAGAGGGTGGTGAAAGTGTGTGCGCAAGGTAGTAATATGATCATGCAATGTCAGAGTAATGCGGAATATGCAGATGGATCCATAATATCATGAGCCGTACTAAGGCTATGCGATGCAAGACATGAATGGTATCGGCCATCCCAAGGCCATGCGATGTGCAATGCAACTCAAGCATACAGATCCTCATCTATGTCCACACATCAATACAGCTCAAATATGTGATATCACCGGGGTCTAGTACACTCTAAACCAGATTACCGCCACATCACGCGCAATAAGGTAAGTGGAAGAGACCTCACTATCCGTCTGCCAATATCGGGTGCGACTCGTCGATAGCGGACCCATTCCTCGAGCTGGTCAGACTCAGCCTAGCATTGCCCCCTACACTCGGGCGGGTAAGGCCGCACCCCCTTCCAACCGACCACGACACAGTGGAGAGCGCGACCGTCTGGTAATTGGCGCTCAACGCTCCTCTACCCACTCGGTCTAGATGTTGGAGCAACCTCTTAGTACCATAAGGGTTTAGGGACTTTCACCCAGGGATATCTATAGTACCCCATGTAGAACAAGATTTTCGGTATCCAAATCTACCAACCACGATGCGTCTGTGGAGGCTACGGCCCTGATGTCGCTAGGGCGTACAATAACCATGTCATACAAATGCGAAATGCATGATTCACGCTATCCAGTCATGCAAAAAATTCTGCGTATATCGTGCTCTCATGTAGGGCAACACTGCCTAACTAGGAGCCCATAAACAACCTGCCCGAAGGCATATGCTATGATCAGTCAATCCTCATATCAAGCATACATATGATGCGTATGATCATGAGTCATGAAACTATACTAAACATGTAAATGAGTGATGAACCATTCTTACAACGCAGATGGGCCTGGACGGCCTATACACAGCAAGTACGGCCCAGTAATAGGCCCTAAGGAGAGTCGTAATGTGGACTTCTAACCAACATTACACTAGCAATGTGGACGTCAAACCAACATTTCTCCCAAGGCACAATCTTTGTAAACATCGCTAGTTAGTCTGTATGGGAATTACACATTGCAATGGACCGTAGGTTCATCCCATTGGGCCTTACATATATATCAAATGGGCCATATCTTATGGGCCTTTTATTCATCAGATGGGCCACATAAATGGGTCACACTAATGGGTCTTATGTGCATTACAATGGGTCAAAACCCGTGGGCCTTGGATTGCATCAAATGAGCTTAACTCATGGTTCTTAAAGGTAAAGAATGGGTCACACCAATTGAACCCCATATGTACGCCAAATGGGCCTTAACCCCTATACCTTACATATATTAAATGGGCCTACTTCCATGGGCTTTAAAAATGCATCAAATGGGTCCAATTTCATGGGCCTTGGAATACATCAAATGGGCCTAGTCCCATGGACTTGAAACATATCAAGTGGGCCTAAACCCATAGGCCTTAAATATCAAGTGAGCCTAAGCCCATAGGCTTTACATATCAAGTGGGCCCAAGTCCATAGGCCTTATATGAATCAAATAGGCCTAACCCATAAGCCTTTCATAAATCAATTGAGCCTAACCCATAGGCCTTTTGTAGTTCAAATGGTCCTAGCCCATACATGAGTGGCCCACCCAATCAGCCACTCATGCCTTAAAATGATTTCACCAAGCGGATGGACGGTCTGGATGCATCACATGCATCATGGCGAGTCCCACTGTCGTTGGACAGTGAGGACCAAACACATACTTCTCAAAGGGCCCCACCGTCCGCTGGACGGTGGGAGTACAGATACATTAAGGTGGGTGCCACTGTCCACTGGACGGTGGACTTAAGACACATGCATCAGTGTGGGTCCCATGTGGGGCCCACTGTAATGTTTAGGTTCCATCCAACCCGTTCATAAGGTCACTCGGACCTGGATGAAGGGAAAAACATAAATTTCAGCTTGATCCAACACTTCTGTGGGCCCTAAAAAAAGATTTCATTGGTAGATATTCAATTCCACTGTTTCATGTGGTGTGGGCCACCTGAGTTTTGGATCGGTCTCATTTTTGGAGGGGGGCCCACTACTGGGGTGGCCCACCTCATGAGCAGGTTGGATAACAAATAGACATTACGGTGGGGCCCACACGCAGGGCTGTGGGCCCCTGCGTCCGTCCGCCCGCCCTCACGGCTGCACGCAGCAGCGTGCAACTACTACCGCTGTCAGGGGAGGCAGAGGGTCTGCCTCTTTGCAAAAATTGGGAAATTCAATTTTTTTGGGGTTTTAGGCTTTTGGGGTCCGCATCAACTGGATCCACCCCGTTCATTGCGTTCTTCAGCTCGCAACCAATCCAACGGGTCTAATATACAATATTTTCTATGTTTAGAGAATAAAATAAATTGAAAAAATGATCTTTTGAAAGGTAGGGATGCAACCCACAACGCTATGGCCCACCTGATCTCCCAATCAACCCCAACTCTTGGATCAACGCCTAAAATTAGATAGAGAATGGGATGGACGGTGTGGATTTCATACTTACATCAAGGTGGGGCCTAGGTGAGTGGGTCACCCAAAAGTTTGAAAACAAGCTGATATTTGCTTTTTATTTTTTTTTTAATCCATGTCCAGCATATGCTAGACGTGCATGAAGTAATGCATTAGGGTGGGCCCCACTTAGGTGTGCCACCTCATGAAGATGGCATGTTCATAACATATATAAGGTGGGCCCCACTTGAGAATAACCTGGATAAAATAATACATCAAGGTGGGGTCCATTCGAGTGGGCCACACACACTAACCATGACATAAAATAACATAAATAAAATAAATAAAAATGAAATGAGAAGGGAGAGAGAGATGGAGAGTGGGACACGCGTGTGATGGAGGGCTCCGCCACTATGAGCCGTCTTTTGCAATGAATCATACATCAAGTGGGCCCTAAAGCATGTGGGACCACCAAACTCTACAATCAACGGTGGAGATCCTTTTTCCACCAAAATGGACGGTCTAGATGACGTTTCTCAGAAATAAACATCATGATGGGGTCCATGGAGAATGGCCCCATCATGGAATGATCATGATGATCCAAGTGGGCCATCGGCCTCATCTTAGGGTCCCAAGTGAGATCCACACCATTGATCGGTGGGCCTCACTTGGCCCATCATAAAAATAAGAAAGAAACTACCCTATAGAGGCACCCACCGTCCGATCTTCTTGCTCCTATGGGTTCCTTGGCACCTTAGCTTCAACTTCAATGGATGAGATGAGGAATAGAGGGTTGAGATGGGAGATGGTGGGGTAGGAAAGTGGGCCACTTGGAGCTTAGGAGTGTTTGGAGAATTCCATACGTGGGATTTTCTTTTGCTTGGAGATTTTTGCAAATGAGAAAGAGAGGAGTTGTAAAGGGAGAGAGAGAGTGATGGATGGATGTGGTGAGTGATGGTTGTGTAAGAAAGTCTTGACTTTTGTGGCCTTTTGTGTAAGAGAGGTATGGGAGGTGTAAGAAATTCTTGACTTTTGAGACCTTTTGTGTAAGAAAGGTATGGGAGGTGTAGACTTTTGTGGTTGCTTGGAAAAATGGATGAAAGTGATGTGTACTTGACATGTACTTGACATGTGATAGATTGATGGATGATTGATTGATGGGATTAATGTGATTGATGTGACACATCGTAGAAATTCTCTTGAGCTTCGTAACACGCGGTGTTTTCTCACACCGAACGTTGGCCCACATCTCTTGACTAGGGTATCGCCTCGGTGCGCGAGTCGCGGCATTGGAACCGCAACGACGGCGCGGTCGCTATGGTATTAATCTTGGGTTGAGTCGACTCGGTTTGTCGGCATATGAATCAGGGTCGCGTGTCGATATCTGTTAAGGGTAGAAGGTTGTCGGAATTCGACCGGTAAGACCGCGGAAGTCTACGGAAAGGTACGGACCAAGATACAGATCTTACATAAAGAGAGACCCGCTCTGATACCAATTGAAATTGCGGTGAAGACCACTTTAATTGAAGTAGGAATATGTCAGTATATCCTAGAGGGGGGGTGAATCGAACTTTTTAAAGTTTATATAAATTATTTAAAATCCTTATCACACTAATCCTATCACAGAGTATTGATTAGGATTACTCAACCTTAACTCTACTGGCTTCCAAGCCTAATAAAGGATCCAATCACAAACTATTTAAAAGACAAACAATGTATAGATGAGATTGTGATGGATATGACTGTGTGTGCATAGGATGTGATCATATATAAAGACATGCAAGGCAATCACATAAATGAAAGATAATATCAAACTCAAACACAGTCATTTTATAGTGGTTCGACGACTTGTCTACTCCACTCCCGGCTTCCACACTCAACCCTTGAGTGACCGGATTTCACTAAGGAGGTTTCCCATAGTTCACCTCAAACTTAAGATTTTAAATCAGGTTCACCTTCAACCTTTACAGAGGTTTCTACTCGGTTTACCTCAAACCCTGGAGTTTTACTGGCGTACTCCTAACAAGATGTTTATGCCCACACAGGACAAGGGTCCACACAAAGCACCCTGAGGTTTCTACTGGGTTCACCTCTAACCCTGGAGTTTTGCTGGCGTACTCCTAACCAGATGTTTATGCTCTCCACAGAGCAAGGGTCCACACAACGCACCCCGCACATATACTCACAGATATGATCGGGGAAACAGTCGATGTCATCGGAATTTGTACATCGATCATATCGGTGACCTTTTCGATTAGATCGATAAATCGTATAGATTTACATGTAATCTTGATGGACGAATTATGTCCTGACTCGATCCAATCGACTTGGTCTCGATATGATCGATATATGAATATCGATTTATCAACATGCACCCCGATCAACATTAAAAGTAACTTAAAATTCATGCTAGAGAGAACATGCGCCCCATAGTCGATATGATCGACTGACTCCCGATATGATCGATATTTGAGTTCAGATTGAATCGGATAGTCATCGATATATCGAAGCATATGTTATTTTTCTTTATAAAAATAGGGGCACCGGAAAGCAGTCTGTCGATATGATCGATCCACTTCAGATATGATCAATTTTCGAATATCGATGATATCGACTCGAAGGTCGATATATCGATAAATCGTCCAGAAGATTGTTTGATTGCTAGACGCTTTTTGTCCTCACTCGATTGTATCGATTGATATGCCGAGGACATTAACAGAGCTGGTCGATCATATCGAAAGGGGAATCGATATAATCAACAGTGTAAGAAAAACTTAGAAGATTTTCTATTTGATAGAAAGTTTTCTTACACAGAAACCCTAAGATGTTCTAGTTCTTTTTAAGGGTTTAATCACCTAATGTTTTGGGACATGGGATGTGAGGCTATGATTTACCTTTTGGTGAGCTTCCACACATCCAGATGAGGCAGACGCTTGACTTAATCTTCTTGTTAGGTGCTGTCGTCCGACTGACTCAACATACAACGTAATTGACAAACCAGGGCACGTAATAGGTGCACTTTCACATGGAATTTACTGGAAACAATCCATGAAGGCACAAGCACTGTGAAGAGATCTAAACTACAACTCTTAACTTCACAGTTTGAAAATCTCATGATGGAAGAGCATGAGACATTTATGGAGTTCTACACCAAATTAAACATTATTTGTAACTCCATAGGTGATTTGGGAGAGAAGGTTCCGGCACCTAAAATATGTAAAAAAATCTTAAGATCCTTGCCGGAATGCTTCAATCCCAAGGTAACAACAATTGAGGAGTGTAGGAATATTGATGAGATGAAAGTAGAAAAACTAGTAGGTTCCCTACAAACTTTCGAACTACACTTCACACAACCCCAAAAATCTAAAAACACTGTCCTAAAAACCTCCAAGAAACCAAAACATGAGGACATTGAGAGTGAAAAGGAAGATGAAGATGAGGAAGTGGCTCTGCTAGCACAAAGATTCAGAAGATTCTTTTAAAGGAATCGCGACCGCCCCTCTAAAGGTAGAAAGGTGGATGACCAACTTTTAGCAGGAAAATTTGGAAAAAGAAATAGAGAACCATAATGTTATGCCTGTCATGAGTATGGACACCTATCTACCGAATGCCCAAACAGAAAAACCAAGGGCAAGGCGATGACCGCCACATGGGATGATACGGAGGAGTCAAATTAAGAAAACAATGACTCAAGAAGTGATGGAGATCAGAAATATTTAAAAATTCTTATGATCTCCACCACTCCAATTATTCCCATGGAATCTGAAAGAGAAGAAGAACAACAAGCCACTAAATCATTTTCATCTGACAATGAGGAAATTGAAGAAGAAGAAGATAAAGAGAAATGAATTACAAAACGCTTACAATCAACTTTATATCCATAGCGTTAATATTGTCAAAAGACTTGGAATAGTTAAAAATAAAAAGAAAATGCTTCAAATAGATTTGGATAAAGCTTCAAACATTAATACTCATCTAATCACTGATTTGCAGCAATGCCACTCAGACAATGATAGACTTAAAAGAACTAACAACTCATTGAAATCTGAGTCAAAGAAATTAGAGAAACAAGTCAAAAAACTAAATGAGAAAAACCTGATTCTTCAAGATAAAAATTATACACTTTAAAATGATCTAGAAGAATCTAAAAAAATTGCCAAAATAAACTATAAATTTTTCGAAAGTGGTGAGAAATTAGAAAAACTATTAGGAATGGAAAAATATGGAGAAGACAAAAAGGGATTAGGTTATGGAAAGGATAGAATAAAAAATGATGCACAACCATTTGGAAAATCTATTGCATCCAGTAGTAACACCAAACCTATTTTACCTCATTGCAAAAATAAGGAGTCAGTTTATGAAGTAAATAAAAGAAGTGTACAATCATCACCCCTTGAGATAGTTGATAGGATGAAGGAGCAGTTAAGTCATGTGGACAAATCAAATAAGAAGAACAAATCGACCACAAGTAAAACTCCTGTCACAAAGTGAGTGATTAAAGAAAAGACAAATTACCTTGTTACTTAATCAGATTATTTATTAGGCAATATGGCTAAATGGTACCTAGATAGTGGTTGCTTAAGACACGTCACAGGTGAAAAGTCTCTCCTTTCAAACTATAAAGATCTTCACAAAGGGATAGTCACCTACGGAGATGGAACCACTGCTGAAGTAATTGGTCAGGGAATTATAGAAGAAATTAGTCTGTTTAAAGATGAGAATGCTTTTTGCATAAAAGGATTGACACATAACTTACTGAGCATCTCTCAAATCTACGATAATGGGCATGTGGTAAATTTCAACAAAGAAGAATGCGAGATTCTAGATCAAACAGGGAAATCAATTATGAAAGGTCTTCGCACAAATAACCACTGCTACATTATTGTAGGAAAAGGAAGGAATGATATTGAGAAACATTGAGAGAGAAGAAATTGGTTCAGGTTATGCATTAAAATCTGGATATTTGTTAAAATGATGCAATTTTGCTGAGCTTTCAAAGAAACAATCTAAGGCATCTCACTTCACCTTTTGCACATAAATATCCATATGTTTATACTTTTCGATGTACAGAAGATATGTGAAATTTTGTTGATACTCTTTGCTAGGAGCTTCAATGTGATACTATTCTGAATATGAACAATCGTTAGACGAAAAATATATATATATATATATATATATATATATATATATATATATATATATATATATATATAAACTCGTAAAAATCTACCTTCGATATGAGTACCGATTGGGCACTTGAGAATGTCGATCACATCGACTTATAATTGATAGAATCAACAACTCTCTAGGTAGTTGAAACGTCAAGACGGTTGTTCTTCCCTAGAACTTCGAATTAAAAATCAAAATTTTTAGAATTAGAGAACATGATCAAAGGGATAGATTGTAGCTACTTAGTAAGAATCAGAAGATCAAAAAGAAAGCCGCATCTGGTGCTCTTAAGACCTAGACATCTCATCTCCCCAAGATGGAAAAAGAGACAGAATTTTTCCATCCACAGCGTGCATCAACTGAAAAGAAGAAAGGTAAGGACGATGCAACCACCTATTCTTCCTTATTCAAATTAAACTTTGTGGCAGAGCGAATGGTTCATAAAAAGTGCATTGAACCCTTCAGAATTATCGATCTTTTGAAACAAATTGGATGGGAAAATGTTGTGAATCTTAGTGGAACGTTTCAACATGATCTAGTACATCAGCTTACTAGCTTAATCTTCAATGTTGATAACAATCCTCCAATCATCTCAGTTGCAGTCGTCAATCAAGTTGAATATATCACGCCCAAACTGATAAGAAGGCTTGCTGACATCGGATTTATTGGAATATCTGTAACTGATCGCAACATGAATGGTCTCGGTGTATGGGGGGAAGTTACTCGTGCTTTGTGCAATGGTGCCACAATTCCCAGGAATGCTAAAAATATTCTCCACATCAAATACCTTGATCCTATCTATAGGATTCTTCACAGCATTTTCAGCACTAATGTCTATACCCATGAAATTTTCGGCAACAAACTCTCACCATATATTCTGAACATTCTGTATGACATTCATCTAAGAATTCCAATATGCTTACCCACTCTGATTGTACAACAGCTGATCCGTGTGCTTACAGAAACATCCATCACTACACTACCATTGTCATGTCTTCTCTCTAAGATTTCACGTCAATTCGGACTACCACCGACGTATGATCTTCCTCATCCTTGTGCGTGGTTCAACTTTGAAGACATATATAAACTAAACATCTTTGAAAATGTGTTTTGTGGTGGAAGAACTGGTTCAATTCCTGGCAGTAGAAGGTTGATGCAAAATTCTGATTCTGATATCCCTGTGCGAGACAACATACAAGATCTTTTGAATGAACAAGCTCACATTTTAGAGAAACTAAAAGATTGCGAAGCCTATCTTTCTTACGTTCAACAGCGACTGATGATCCTGCAACGTGCAATAAACGAGTTCTGAAACATCTATCTGCACCATAAGCAGGCTCAGGATACACATCCATCACATTCCTAAAGTCCTTTTGACATAATGGGTGTGATGAATTTCAGACTTGCCAAGGTTGTTTCTTTTTGGTTTGAGTATACCTTGTATAAATTTCTTGTGATAGATTCTTATTAACTGTTTTTCTCTGTCTTATCTCAATGCATCCATAGTTTTGCATGGCATATGCTGTTTTTATATATATATATCTTTACTGTCATCTTGGTTTATCTGGAGAATTATTGCAATGTATGAGATTTTAAATGACTATCTTAACTACTATTTGCTCTCGTAATGTTCTCGTAATGCTCTATCATTTATACATCTATCTCTCTCCGGTTCTCCCATATGCTTCAATCTTCAGTCAATATCACATCTTATACCTTTGCCAATGACTGACAAAAAGGGAGAGAAAAATTCAAAACACCCAGAGCGAAAATTGTATATCTTTATTGCAGGTGTTAGGGGGAGCAGCCGCAATAAGAAAGGAGGAGTTTTTGAATTAAGGGGGAGAATTTGTTTGTTGTGTACATGGGTGTTTAGAATTTATAAAATTGTGTTAATACATGTACAAATAATTTAGGATATATCTGTCTAGATATGTTCTTAGGGTGTTTTGGGTATTTTGTCACGTAATTGACAAAGGGGGAAATTAAAAGTGCACCTATTATGTGCCCTGATTTGTCAATTACGTTGTAAGTTGAGTCAGTCGGACGACAGCACCTAACAAGAAGATCAAGTCAAGCGTCTACCTCATCTAGATGTGTGGAAGCTCGCCAAAAGGTAAATCATAGCCTCACATCCCATGTCTCAAAACACTAGGTGATTAAACCCTTAAAAAGAACTAGAACATCTTAGGATTTCTGTGTAAGAAAGCTTTTTATCAAAAAGAAAAATCAGAAAAGTTTTTCTTATACTGTCGATTATATCGATTACCCCTTCGATATGATCGATCAGCTCTGTCGATGTCATCGGCATCTCAATCGATACAATCGAGTGAGGACAGAATGCGTCCAGCAATCAAAATAATCTTCTGGATGATTTATCAATATATCGACTTAAGTGTCGATATCATCGATATTCGAATATCGATCATATTTGAAGTGGATCGTTATAATCGACAGACTGCTTTCCGGTGCTCCTGTTTTTCTAAAGAAAACTAACATATACTTCGATATATCGATGACTGTTCGATTCGATCTGAACTCAAATATCGATCATATCGGGAGTCAGTCGATCATATCGACTGTGGGGCGCATGTTCTCACCAGCATGAATTTCAGGTTGCTTTTAATGTTGATCGGGGTGCCGATCGATAAATCGATATTCATATATCGATCATATCGAGACCAAGTCGATTGGATCGAGTCAGGACATAAATCGTCTAGCAAGCTTACATGTAAATCTATACGATTTATCGATCCCATCTATAAGGTCTCCGATGTCATCGACTGTTTCCCCGATCATATCTATGATCCTGAAATTCTTCAAGGCTTCTCTCTTATTTTTCACCTGTCGATAGATCGAACCATCACTCGATGAAATCGGAGTTCGAAATCCAATAACATCGATGTGTGTCTCGATCTCATCGACCAGTTGGCGGAAGGTTTCCAAAAGTGAAATGACAATTGAGTTCTTATTATCGAGAGGTCGGCCGATACAATCGAGAGTATACACTCGATCATATCGACGACTGCTCGATGATATCGAACTTTGTCATAAATATGACCGTTTATATCCGTTGGAAACTTTTGCTTATAAATAGAGAGAGTTGTCTTCATTGCTGGTAGAGAAAGTAGAGAGTGCTTTTGAGAGTTATAACCTTCCTATCATTTACCTTAAGCCCTTTCTCTCAGGAAGTTCATCCTCCAATCCACCCTCATCATTGATATCTCATACAGTGGATTGAGGAATAAACTTCTGCATTCAAGGATCCTTCAGCTACTGCCTTAATGACACATCATTAAGCTGGGATGCCTTGAATGCATGAATGATGGGAACCACTCTATTCTCCTTATAGAAAAATCCTTAGAATGGTATTCCATCATAACCTTGACCCAACCTAAGCCTAGCATATATACATCTTTGTGTTGTGGATCAAGGGAGCGGAAGACTCTTCATCAACAAGTAGAAGGTCTTCATCACTGTGCTGAAAGGGACTCATCAACTTATCTGTAAGTACTAAGAGTCTAGAGGACACTTGCGATTATTCCTTTTTAGGATTGAGTTTTAAGTGTTGCTCACCATTTGAAGTCCTCAAAGGAGGCCTCCGATGGGAGTGTACGTGCGGGGTGCGTTGTGTGGACCCTTGCTCTGTGGAGAGCATAAACATCTGGTTAGGAGTACGCCAGCAAAACTTCAGGGTTTGAGGTGAACCGAGTAGAAACGTCAGGGTGCGTTGTGTGGACCCTTGTCCTGTGTGGGCATAAACATCTGGTTAGGAGTACGCCAGCAAAACTCCAGGGTTTGAGGTGAATCGAGTAAAAACCTCTATAAAGGTTGAAGGTGAACCTGATTTAAAACCTTAGGTTTTAGGTGAACCTTGGGAAACCTCCTTAGTGAAATTTGGTCACTCAAGGGTTGAGTGTGGAAGCCGGGAGTGGAGTAGACAAGTCGTTGAACCACTATAAAATGACTGTGTTTGAGTTTGATATTATCTTTCATTTATGTGATTGCCTAGCATGTCTTTATATATGATCACATCCTATGCACACACAGTCATATCCATCACAATCTCATCTATACATTGTTTATTTTTTAAATAGTTTATGATTGGATCCTCTACTAGGCTTGGAAGCCAGTAGAGTTAAGGTTGAGTAATCCTAATCAATACTCTAAGATAGGATTAGTGTAATAAGGATTTTTAATAATTTATAAAAACTTTAAAAAATCCTATTCACTCCCCTCTAGGATATACTGACCTATTCCTACTTCAACTAAAACGGTCTTCACAGCAATTTCAGATATGTGATGATGATGTTGCATTTGTGATTCGGGTAAACTTATAGTTATGCTTCTTACGAGATAAATATACGTTAGAA
Source organism: Magnolia kwangsiensis (assembly GCA_037074715.1). Lineage (NCBI taxonomy): Eukaryota > Viridiplantae > Streptophyta > Magnoliopsida > Magnoliales > Magnoliaceae > Magnolia > Magnolia kwangsiensis. The sequence continues at coordinate 23,735,082 of CM073579.1, forward strand.
AATCCTCCTTATAGGATCCCAGGATTGGAACCTGGTATATGGGCGCTATGAGCCGAGAATGGGGTATTATGGAGGCTGTCGGCACCAAATTCGGTGATCAGGATTCCTGTAAGTCCGATTTCTGGGTTTGGGGCATGATAGAGCTGATTGAAGTAAGGGAGAGCAACAATCAAGTAACCCGATAAGGCACTACAAAAGGAGCTCAATCTAGTAAGTAAGGTTGTAATTTATAAGTCCATGTACACTCATTTCTTGTGTAGGATTGAGTGTAAGATTTTGATTGTCAAACTCGATTAGGTTCATGTGTAGGACATTAATTCTTATGTAAGACCTAAATTAAGTCCATGTGTAGGACACCGGACATGTGTGTGTAAATGTGGGCCTCCAATGGCTGTAAACGTAAATATTTTTACTAGGACTGAGGCTCGTAGCTAGTGTAACGCCCCGACTTTTCAGGACCCTAGTATATGACCCGTGTCCCAAAAACCCGAGTGTTAACCTTAAAGGATGGTCAAATGTGAGTGTACATTTTTTTTCCTTCATTAGAGTAAGCAAATGAGCGTAGTGTGGACAAATCAACATAAAGGAAAATTTTATTATCATTCAAATATATAAGAAGCTGTCCATAATGACTTATACAAACTAATGTCTCTGAATTTAACAAGTACAAGATTTAAAAGAATTTAATACATGAAGAATAGCAGAAAACATAAATATAAGCCGTAAGATCACGCAGCTCCTCCAGGCGAACACAGCCATGCATCCTTGTCGATCGTACCCTTCTCCTCATCAAGTCTGAACATACATATCACTAAAGCCACCTGTACTACCTGTACGGTTATATATTTGATGGATGAGTGGCCAACCCAGTGTGAATTTTTTTTAAGATTACACACCACCGCATTAGGTAAGAAATAGTATAAAACATCCAGACAACCAAAATAGAGTAAATGCAATCTTATTAGATGCATAGATGCATGAATGCAATCATGGACCCGGGAAAAACATCCAGACGGGCTTTGCCTCGGAAAAAATATCTAGACAGACAATGGGGTCATCACCCAAGGATGTGACTGGTCATCAGCGCAACACTTGGCGTAATCGCATGGGCATGAGTGATCCAAGTCATCATCATAAATTTAATGACTGGTTATAAGTACAACATTCAATGTAATCACAGGGCAAGGTAATCCAAGCCATCGAGTATGCCATGTATGCATGATTAATCAAGTTATTATTAGTCCATTTATAACTATCCAGTTTAGATAAGCTCAAAGGTCACTACAGGAAGCACATGGCCTAGCATAGGCCGACAGCTCGGGCATATTGTCCCATTACCACCATCCCCGGCCCATGAGGCTACCATCTTAGGATGTTTAATGGAAATTCGTCGACTAGTGGCCAATCATATTACAATATATGGGGCTTACCATCGCATGGTCGCACAGTATAAAACATCGAACCCATATAGGGAAAACATCGAAACAAAACCATGTAGGGTGAGTATTAAAATATGCCACATAGGGTGAATATCAAAACTATACGATAAAGAACATCCTTAAAAACTATTGGACACAACAACCTTGGATGGTAGGCCCACATCCACGATCTATTTAGACCATTACTCAATAATCTCTAAGCTGAAGGCCCATTTTAATCACAACCAGTCAGGTTACATCCCAAGTACGGGTGTACATTTATAGGTGGGGGTTTCCCACTAATGTACCAGTTTAAAGTCCATAAGCAATACACAAATAATGAACAAATATATAGGATGAATCTTAAGTAGGGAATATAACAATTCAATTTTCACCAGCTAACACATAGGATTATAAAGGGAGATATCAATTGTGAATTTAAATAAAAACTATAACTTAAGCTAATGAGAAGGTGGAAAGCTCAAGGGAAAGAATCATCACCTTATACTTAGAATTGCCTACTAGTGTCGCAAGGTGCTTGCGCCTATAGAATTGAATCCTAACACAATTCATGGATTTGTACCATTAGATCCAAGTTCCATGCACTACCTAGGTTTAAGATCATATCCTAGGGTTTGAGTTATCTATCTTAGGGTTTTAATATGGAATTAGGGTTTTCACCCTAGAGTTTAGGTTTAGGCTAGATCCTTAAGGTTGAACCCTAGTGGCGAGTAATTATTTATAATATTAATTTAATAGTTATAAAATATTTACTAACAATAGTGTTATAGTTTACATTAGTTAATAATCATTATGATGGTAATTAATATTATGATATATTATCTATGATAAGACAACACATTAGCATTTAATAATGGTATTATTTTAATTTCTTGTATGTAATAACTTTCATTAGAATCGATAATTTACTAATGGTCATGCATCATACTATTTAACAGTCCTAATAATGATGGAAATGGTAACAATGTTAATTTAATAATTAGAAAATAATTGTTAACATTAGTGTTACAATTAATATTAGTTGATGTAGCAAAATAATCATCATGGTGACACTAATGACCATCCAAAATAAATATTTATGAATGATAGATAAGATACTACTATTTAATAATTGCATTTAGTTTATAATAACTTGTTTAGTATAATGATCCACTAATGGCTAATCTTTACTAATATTAATAATCCTAATGGTAACAATGGTAATACTTGATAATAGTGCATCAAAACAAAACTAGAATGGGGAGAAAATGTTGACTCACCTTGTTGACTCGGATCGAGTCGAGTTGACTCGGCAACGCCCTCGCTCTCCTACTTTTTCCTTCTCTCTCTCTTTCTATCTTCTTTCTCTCTTCTTCTTTCACTCCTTTTTCCTGCTAGAGGTCCAATAGTCCCTAGACTTGACCTTCTGCTTCTCCCTCGCCCTATGCCTCTTCTCCTTTCTCTAATCCATCCAGCAAGGATTGCTGGACCAACCCTCGTTCAGACTCAGTCCTCGGCGAGTCGGGATCACTCGACTCGGCAACGGGCGTAACAGCTACACCCACTCACTTCTTCCCTCTTTCTTTCTTTCCTTGACTTCTTCCTCTTCTTATTTCTTTTATCTACTACAGATCTAAAAGTGGAAATGGGCCCTGCCTGATTCAGTTCAGTTTGAGCAGACCGAGCCATCTCGGACAGTCGGGAGGTGGTGCAGTGCAACAGCCACACCACCATCTATCTGATTCTTCCTCCTCTCTTTCTTCATTCTCTTTCTTTCTCTTTTCTGCTTCTCATCTCTGCGAGAACTTCACCATGGCACCCATGGCACGAATTGTCCCTACCCGAACCGCAAGTCAGTGCAGTTTTAGATGAGGAATATGATCGGGCGACAATGATGGATTGAAATGCGGGCCCACCATTCTTCGAAATGAGGCAACTGGAGGATCTAGCCCTACCATATGGTGCTTGCAGATGGGTTGTTTCGAAGCTCTACATTCATCTGGGCGGTGGGTTCGGAGCTTGAAGGCCTCAGCCATTTTTCTTCTTGAGCAGCCATGAGGAGAGGGGAGCAGCGAGTTTTGCTAGTCCCTTCCAGTTTTAGGGTTTTTCCCATCAATCTAGGGCTGTTAGATCTTTCAACAAGCGTCCCAGATTAAATCTGGTGGAAACCGGCTCTCGAAACCGTTGGTAGAAACCAAAACTGGCACTGGTTTCATTTGAATGCCCTAACACGTGAGTGGTGCATGGATGGTCAAGACCCGTCCGAAATAGAGGTCTTTGATTGGACGAGAGAACCTCACACGGATTGCAACGGTTGGCAGGAGAAAACAGTGGGATAGTTTCCCATTTTTAGAAATAAACTAACACATACAACCAGTTTTTTCCCAGGTTTGTGCCCACTCATACGCTTGACATTGTGTGAAATAGGCAAGGTTATGGTCAGCTGTGGGCCCTACATTAGATGAGTGGTTAAGATCTTCCAACCGTGATGAGATGAGGGGCCACACGTTGATCAAAGAAGGGAGGAGAAAAATATAAGGGAGCCAGTTGAAACAGATGCGGGCGGGAGGTTTTCCACTTCTGGAAAACGTCGGGTCAGCTCGACCTGACCGATACAATGGGTGTGGTGCACGAAGAGTGCACCACCTCCTAGTGCATGTGCAGCCACAAAGTGGTTCCTTTATGATGTAATTTGTAGATCCACTCCATCCATTCTTCTAGGGGACTCTACCAAAGGTTTTTGGGCCAATGATCAAGCTGATCTAAGGTCTAGGTGGGGCCCACAACTCGATTTGTAGTTGTAGGAAGGTTTCTCATCAACCTAGTGGTCGGATGATGCTTAAGTTGGACGTCAACGGTTAAAAGGTCCTAATGGGCCATTTGTAAGGCTTTCATCACATATTACTTGCCAATACGAATACTAATGTAGGTTTCATTACTTTTGTATATTACTTATAATTAAAATAATTAAATCTCATACACATATATACATATAATTTCTAATATACAATATCATATTACGCATAAGTATGGATTAAAAATTGTATAATGTCTCCTTTTAAAATCACATTGTTAAATAATATACCATCTCATTTAAATATCTAATAATTTTTTGTATACATGTTTAATACTACGTTGATATTTTTATTTCAATTATATATTGTAAAATTATTATCCACTATGTTTAGTTGATATAATATTATTTTCATAATATTTTATATACATTCAATATATACGAATCACTCTATTTCAATTCATTTATATATGTTAAATAGGTTATCGAAATACATCTGTAATTTTTTTGATCTATGCTTGTGTAATGTTTATAATAAATAAAGAAAATATACTTACTAAATATTCTTGAAGCACTAACGGACAGATGGGTCCATATATGGATGGGGATTGTTTTAACGATCAGATTTAAACTAGGATAAATGTGAATGTTTACTTAAGCATGCCTTGTATTTATGCTAAGTTTGGTTATACGGTAACACCTGAGTACTGGAAAGTACGGGGTGTTACAGCTAGCCTATAGAAAACCGCACAAGTCTCCGAGGGAGGCGGTCCTTGTGTAATCTAGTACTCTTGGATTGAGTGTGTTCGTCAAGAGTGTAGGGAAATTAAATCACTATACATGCTTATATTTGAGATGATCATTTGAGCACTTATTTAATTATCCATATGTGATTAATTGATGAATTTTATGTATGCATGATTATATGAATGTTAAGCTATAATAGTTAGCACATCGCATATACACATGTAAACTATCATGTTTATAAACTAATTGTTTCAATAGAAATATCATTTGTAGTCTATGTAATTGGACCTGCTAATGGCATGAAATCCTTAGTATTAAATTATTTTACTTAGCTTGAATGTCATATTAGTTAAAGTGGACAATTGAATTTAATTGGCTAAATCCCCCCCCCCCCCCCCCCCCCCCCCTTTATGATATAGCCATCATTCGGTAGATCCGCCAAGCTTCGACACATAGCTCGTGGGCCCACCACATGTTATTTCAACTGTTTCAAATGGTTGGATGGCAAATGAACATTAAAATAGACCCTAGGAAGTTATTAATGGCGAGCATTCAATCAACATTGATTACTTATGATATGGTTGTGTACATAGGATCCCAAACAGAATCAACTCGTGGCTTCTACGTGTGCCTTTTTTGAGGGCTTTTATTCTAGTATGTTTGAAAGGGATCCCAAACAGAATCAACTCATGATTATGTTTGACCAGAGTCGCCCTTGAAAGCTCTCTAAAAATCGTAAAGAAGACTGCATCTAATTTGTCCAACAACCAAACTTTATTTTCCTCGATGTCATCTAAACTCCTTCGATGTCATTAAATACTGGCTTTAATAACAGCTTCATTATTATCTAAGCTCAGATCCTCCAAATTTTTGCATTAATTTCTGCACTTCCTTCCTTTTCTACTTGGTTTTCTTAACTCTTGGGGTCTTGAAATCTTCATTCTTTGTCTCTAAAAGTCCATTCTTTGCCTAGGTGATTCTTGAGCATCAAATTAATGCTTTTAATATTCTTTTTTAATCCAAGCTCTTAAACTCACCTTACAACACAAACATGTATAAAATACACCATTAAGCAATATCGTGTTCATAAAACCAAGATATAGATGGGGGAAAATATGCAATATTTGAGTCTTAACACCTAGCCAATTACTTCATTTCTATAGTCGGTTAGATCCTATAGAAACTTTAGGAAAGAGGATCTGAATATTCTCCATCCCAAGATGACTCGTTGATTTGCATTCAGAGATACGGGTTAAGGACTAGTTTATAGAGAGAGAAGGTGTTAGGCACCCTACTATGCCCATATAATTGTACGGTCTCTACTTCGTAGAATTCAATATCTTTGAGGATTGGTTCTGGTTCTTGCACTTTAATGATGCAATAGTGTGTAATGTAGTTCTAAATGCAAGTTAACATAAGTTTCTGATGGGTAGGATCTGAATATTAGCAAGCCATGGAGTATATGTTTGCACTAACTAGATGAAGGGATGCTTATGTATATGATATGTTGTGTATGGAGTAATAACTATCCGACCAAGGTTCTAATGGAAGGATCCAATTATATTAACAAGCCAAAGAGCATACGCTCGGATTGATTGGGTGTAAAATGTAATTGAAATGCATAATCGATGACTTAGGGTTGAGAAAGGAAGAGGTGTGGCACAATGCTAATGCTTAGATTTAGATGAAGCTGCTTAAAAGTTGGATGGTTAAATGGTCGGTACGGTTGCAAGGATTAGATCAAGCGGTTTGAATTTGAACTTGGTTGGCTTAAGAGACTAGGATTAGGGCTAGACTAAGGCAAGACTCTCTTTGTAACGTCCCAGATTTTTGCCAACTTGAAGTTAGACGTCCTTGGGCAATGGGTCGATCATAACACCTTATTGACTTCTTAGAATTCAATCCCAAAGTCTCAAATACCCTTTCAACCCACTTTCTTCAAAAATCTCACCTTTCACCACCTTATTCTTCAAATGTTTCTAAGTACTTTTATATTAGACACTAATCCTAAAGTTTAAATGATGACAAACAATACTTAAACTAAAATTTATAATAAATAGTAAATATATAAATAAAATAGGTTTTTGGCCATTAAAATTATAGAATCTCACAAAATAAATAGTTTATTTGGATAGATCATCTTCTCATACCCCAAAATCATATATTGCATGTTAAATAACTCATTCCGGTTTATAAAATACACTCATTTTCAAAAAATCAGGTGGCAGGCACCATAAAGGGGCACGACGCCACTGTCCGAGCTGTGGCCCACCACCCCGGCTCTCAAGCGGACTGCGGTGACACCGCTGACCATGGCGCACCGCCGGTGCACCGAAATTTGGTGGACCCTCGCTGCAATTTTTTATACTTTTCGATCGACTTTAAAAAGTCATATCTCCCTCAATATAAATCTGATTTAGGTGATTCAAAAGCCATATTGAAGCAAGATAAGTATAGTTTCATATAAAAATAAGTAAAAAATAAAATAAAAATTTTAATATACTTAAAATTAGGTTGATGTGATAACTATCCAAAATTATTAGTTTGGACAACTGCTACTTCCAGAACTTTTAGAATTTTTTTAAAATATGAAATTTAATGAAATTTAGTAGAGATGAAGTAAACTTGATGATGAACTACTAAAAAAATATTAAAATAATATACTAGCTAAAAGTGTCAAAAACGGACATAGAACTACCCTAGGACCTTATTCTGTCAAAATTATAGTGGAATTTAGTTAAGTATTAAACCAAATAATTGTTGGATTTAACTTGAACCATTATCTATATAAATGACAAGATCCAAAATTATTAATACCATTGATTCAACGTCCCTTACAAGCCTAGGAGAAATCCCAAAACCCAGTTGCTCTTGGGAGCACATTGAAACTCCGTATTAGTCTTGGACCGCGCGTCGAAAGTCTGATTATCGTAAACCTATAAGCTTATAACTATCTTATTGGGCTTAACAACTATCACAGAAATTGAGCCCAGATAGTGTCCAGGCACGCACAACTTGAGCCCTGAGCGAAGTGTGTAAGAAACACGAATATCTTTAGAAAATGAACCAAAATTTAAGGGAATTGGACCGTTCACTTGTGAGTAAAATTGAAGACTTCAGACCGTCATATTTTGACCAAAGTTCACCCATGGATCAGGAAAATTTAATCTATGTTGAATATATTATGCATTCCACGTGTTTGTTGAAATATTTGTATAAACATGTAAATATGATTTGTGTTTGCTATGACTATTAAACTTTGATTCATCATTGTCTTATGCATGCTGACCTCTCTATGTAAGGATTTGCCAAGATAAGTGTTGTAACTAACCTAGTCTATATATTGGGTAAAAGGATAACTTAAGTGTTTGATAAATTGTTTGAATGAGGGTGAAATCCTGATTTGTGCTTGTCATGACTATTAATTTAGGATTCATGTTTGTTGTATGCATGACAATCCCCTTGTGAAAGGATTTGCCATAAAATATATCATAACTAATTTAGTCTATGTATAAAGTAATGTGTAGTCTAAGTGTTTGGTAAAATGTTTGAATGAGAATTACTTGATGAAATGTATTTAGTAAGGGCATTGAGATAGGATACTTAACTACCTTATCTAGATGTATAATTTCCTTCATGTAGTCATAATTTTAACTACATGATTTATGTATGAAATATATATATATATAATAACATGTTCAATGTGTTTGTTAAAATGCTCAAATGAGATTTATATTTAAATTGTTTGTTAAATATTTTTATGACTATCACATGTGAATACATATTTTATTTGAGTATGATTGGGACTATTACGTAGTCTAGGCAATCGGTAACGATTCCCAATTGAGTGGCTTAACTAATCTCACTACATTAGATAAGTTCGATGAATCCAAGTCGTACGGTGATTATCTACAATAGTTAGGCCATGTGGAGTGCTTATGTACTGCATATCGATTAATTCAGCATGCACTCATACCAATCGAACTTGTCAAGTAACTCGATTGACCTATTGTGTGTTTACCATGTATGGACACTACTGCTTAAATCTAAGGTACCACTTACCAATGTAAAACCCATTTCAACCATGGTACCATGATCCGCTAAGACTCATGAGCCGGGCATAGTGGTATGGGACACCGTGGTCGAGCTGCCAGCCTACGTTGGGGTGATGATCCTTCCCGTAGTGACCAGTGAGCAACCCAAACTCATGAGCTAAATACGATGGTATGAGACACTGTATTCGATCTGTCAGCCTACACCGGCGTAGCCTGGCCTACGGTCCTAGCGTGGGTTGGGGTGAGCCGTATGATCTGGACTCCTTTTGAAAATAGAGCTCTAGTTGGTAGGGCATTGGTGGAGTGACCTCGAGTATAAACTTTTGAACTTGTCTATCCACTACTTTTTATTAGGGGTGATGTTGCCCTATAATTTTTCTATCGTATGTGGCTAACTTGGATTAATGACCCTAGATGGATCCTTTTCTTGGGTTAATGATATAAAGGGAGGTACCATAGCTTCCCGAATCTACTATATGAATAAGCCTAATCAATTACTTGGCTAACACGACCATGCACTGCATTACATGTGCTTTGGCAAGGAAACGCACGTTTAAGGAGTTTGTCATGCGCGATTGTGAGATGAAGTCTCTGAGGGAGTGCAGGCGAGTTCATGCACCGCATATCATCCATGTATTAACAAGAGTAGTTAGAGATGTTTGTTGTATTGCGTTATCATTACTGCTTAATTGAATTGATAACATATTAACCTTTACCTTATAGTACCACTAAGTTGGCCACTCATTCCAACCCTGGGATGGTGTTTTAAAACACCACCCAGACTCTGGTTTAAATGTAGAGTTGGACTTCATAGGCGAGGAGGAAGGATTCTCCTACGTTTAGCTCTCAGATGGGTCTATGTAGACCCCGTGCTGATTCGACGAGATTACAGGGACTTATGGATAGGGGTGGGCATCAAGCCGAGTCGAGTTGAGGTGGGCCAAGCTCAGCTCAGCTTGTCCATGATGTACTCAAGTTTGAGCTCGAGTTCGAGCTTGGCCTCGAGCTCAACATTAAAGTTTGGCTTGTTTGCCAAAGCTGTCGAGTCAAGTTCTAGTCGAGCTAGTGGTTCGAGTCGAGCTCGAGCTTATTGGGTGAGAGAATAATAGATTCTGATCTTGATCCTCCTCCATTGATGAAAAATTTTAAAATCTTAAGAGAATCAAAGCAAAACCCGATGAAAAAACCAAACAAAGCTTCGAATCGGATGAGGAAACCTAGTGGTGGTAGTCCAGGTGGGCGTGCAGCTGGCAGTGGGTAGAGAAAGAAAAGAAAGGGAAAAGGAAAGGGTGTGCATGTAGTTGGGTAGAGACTCTAGAGTTTGTTTATTTTATTTTATTTTAAAGTTAAAACTTAAAACTTATATTAATATAATATATATAATATTTAATATTTAATATATTTATTAATCGAGCCGAGTCGAGCTCGAGTTCGAGCTTCGAGTCGAGTCGATTCGAGTTCAAGTTGAAATGCTCCCTGGTCGAACTTGGCTTGAACTCAACTCGAGCTTCAAATAATTAACTTGGTTCAGCTTGAATTGGCCATTCAAGTTGAGTCAATCCGAGCTGACTCGAGCTGAGTTAAGCGAGTTTTTCGAGCTAGCTTGACTCGTGAATAGCCCTACTTATGGATTAGTTGGACATTTAAACTCTGATATTTTGTAAATTTTACAACCATACATGTATATATTCAGCCTAGTAACATTCTCATACTCTGGAAGTTGTGAAACACTTATATACTTTATATATCTATCTCAGTCTTCCGCTTGCCGAATTACATTAACTCTGGAGTATGATATGTTGATTTAGTGTAATCCCACTCATGTTTAATGTGCTAATATGGACAACATTTAAATATCATTATTTATGTTGCATAAGTGATGTGTTGGAACTCGGGAGTTGAGTTTTGCTCGACCCCCGAAATTCGGGACGTTACACTCTTCCTCACTCTCACTCTCCTTAGTGGAGGGATGGGATGACTAGAAGGCTAAGACTTATCTGAATGACATTCTATGGATCTACTTCATGATTGAAACGAGAAGGGGAGGGGCTACTTATAGCCCTCAAATTCAGTTTTATGGTAATTCTTTAGAAGCCTAGAGTTTAAATGTGGTTGAATGGTTAAGATTCTAGATCATCACATGACACAATTTTGGTGGTTAGAATGCTCGGTAAAAGCCTAATTTTGGGTTCAAATGAGGGATAGAGGGGTATTTTCATAGTGTTACGTATGCAGAGTCTGCAAAGGGAGGTCTGACACTCGTGGGGAGCTCCCTACCGAAATAGGAGAGTTATCACGTATTGGGCAACGTTCAGATCGCCGCCCAAGCTACAAGTTTCCCCCTGCTTTGGCATGGGTCTCCCACATGTGAGAGGGATCTTGGGCTGTTGTGATATTTGTTTAATGTTTGGGTTATGAACCTCCGTTGGGCCTATAAGCTTAGACTTTAGGCTTGGTCTTAGGCTTGTTTAAGGCTTGGGTTGACTAGGTGAGTTAACCAGGTTTTGGGTTAGCCAGTCGACTCAAAATGACTCAGTGAGTTCACTCGTTGAGTTAAATCAATCAAACTTGGTTTTGAAAGTCCTAGGGTTTGGGTTTCTAGGGTTCTAGGATTTAAGATTAGCACTTGTATCAGATTTTAGGCTAGGGTTTAGGTTGGGGTTTGGATCAGGGTTTAAGTTTAGGGTTTTTCCATCCATCAAGACCGTCCAATTTTCAATCAACTTCTCAGCATAAGGTGGGGTGTCTACAAATGATCCTTTTTAGTAGAGGTTGGGTGTAACTGAATGCCAAAGTGAGTGGACACTCCAACCTCCTTAGTCATACTGTAAATGTGGTCTTGATTCATTGCCTTCCTTTGTGTCTGTGTCAGATGGTTGTTTGGAAATAGATAACTCACATACATCACAGGGTTTGGGAAAACGTTATGATTGTCCCTGCACTTTATGCAACATTATGGATAACCAATCGTAACCCTGTCGCTCCCGATCAGTAATAACATTTGAAGAGTACAATAGAGCCCTTGTATTCTCTGCGGCCTTACAAGGATACTGACCCAAACTGGAATATCCGTGGTTTCCCAGATCACTGCAAAAGTGTTTATTTTGCTTGATCGTAAAAGTGGTTAGCTTACCCTATACTTTTTGTGGCCTTATGGGGATCTCACTACTCCAACTTGGATTCGATTAGGTTCCATAAGCATCCACACCTAGGAATGTATGGGTGAACTTTTTCTATACAATCTTCTAGTTTTAACACTAAGGTTACAATATATCTTTTACACCATTTAGATGGTTTCTTTTGACTAGGTTTGGCCTATCATCTTTACCAGTATTAGCATTTGGTACGACCATTCTGTCACAAGAGTTCAGACTGTCCACACTTCATTGTAAATTCAAATCCGATAATGTTTAGGGAAACAGGGAGATCTCGGATCTTATTTGATCTTGAGCTGGCTCCCACCCAAAGATATAGAAAATCTCTTTGTGCCTCAGAAGCCTGACACTTTTAGAAATATTTTTTGAATTTTTGAAAATTGCCCCACCCTAGGGAGTGATACTCCGTGGTGTTTTTATCGTAAGATGTTTTTAGAAAAATAGATCCAGCTTACCATATTTTTGCCATTGGAGATGCTTATGGGACTTTTAGTAATCTAGTTTTTATTGAAAACATGCAAAGGGGCTAATGATTGCCATCGAGGTTAACATTGTTGGGGATGTGTAACAGTTTTAGATTTTGGGGATATGACTGATGTTTGTTGCTTTGATGATTTGATGATCTTAATCAAGTAAGAGTTTGTTAGGGATTTTTCATGTGCTACCGAGGATCGTTTCTGAGATAATATGGATCGTTAATCATGGTTAATCCTAGTGTTTATTTAGGATAATACAAGGTTTTTTTTTGTAGTAATCTTAGTTAAGATCCTTTTCTCTAGTTGATCATGTTCATCATCTCAATAGATGTGCCTATGACTTCTCTAGGGATAGAGAAGCTATTTGAGTTGTATTTAAAAAATTTTAAAAGATGACCTGGTCCATCGGATCGTGAGATCGATGGTCACGATTGATGCTGATATTTATTAAAATATATTTAAGATTTTTGAAAATGATTTAGTCCATCAGATCAAGAGATCAATAGTTACGATTGATGCCGATTTTTATTGTAATATTTTTTAGATTTTTGAAAATGATTCGGTTGATCGGATCACGAGATCGACAGCGCGATTGATGCCAATTTTATTTAAATATTTTTGAGATTTTTAGAAATGATCTGTTCCATCGAATTGCGAGATCGATGATCACGATTGATGCAAATTTTTATTAAAATATTTTTGAGATTTTTAGAAATGATTCAGTCCATCAAATCACAAGATCGATGATCGCGATTAATGCCAATTTTTATTAAAATATTTTTAAGATTTTCCAGTGTTTTCTCTCTATTCTTCACATCAACTCCTTAATTTCTCCCCAATTTCTCATGAGATATTCAATTTTGAAAATAAATTCCAATTTTTCAAAATTAAACATGAAATTGAGGTTTTACCAAATAAAATATTTAACAAAATTAAACATGAAAATGAGGTTATGTCCTAAAGGGGGGTGATTAGGACCAAATAAAATATTTACCAATTAAACATGAAATTGAGGTTTTACCGCTTCAAGCGAAGCTTGAAGATATGGCTAATGTCCTCGAGGAGGGTAAATAGGACTTTTCAAATTTTAATTAAATAATTAACATGAACTTACTTCTAAATACTTATGTAAAAGAATACAAACAAGAAGTGCAAGCACAAAGTCTACTTAGTGAAAGCATCATTCAAACATTATGTCAAACATGTTTGCTATAGTAAATAAATTAAGTACGTTATTTAGTAAAATATAACATATAGAGATTTAAATCATTCAGCTCATTGCACAAGATGTATAGTGATTCAGTTACATGCCTACTCCACTCCCGGCTAACGCACTCTCTCCTAGAGTACCGGATTTCATTATTCAGATGGTTTTAAATCAGGTTCACCATAAACCTTTACAATCTACTCAAGGTCGATGTTTTTCATTCATCGATGGCCTACATAAGGTCTTACGAAGTCCTACATAAGGAAAACAAAAAAATGTACTCTCTCAGTGGAGGCCTACACAAGGTCTTATCAAGTTTGGTGGTTTAAACTTTAAAACCCAATCATATACAAAGAATAATTTCCAGACATAATGAACTCAAAAATATTTTCTTATCAAAGTGGATGAACCCCATTAAGCACCTTGATGAAGATCTTCTTGAATCGCGAATGATCTTCAGCTCTCTTGTACCACAACCATATGATGATGTCCTGTTGAAAATACCGAGGTTTTGGGTCAAGGGTTTGGTGAATCCTAACTTGATATTGATGAGTCTTTATGAACTAGTTAAGGATTCCCATGTTAGAGTATTCAATGCAAGCTAGAATAAAAATTTGTCAATATGTCTAGTTGTTAGAGCATTAATGAATGCCAGAATTCATTCTTCAATCCAAGCTTTGAATGCTTCAATGAATGTCTTTAAGACATGGATTAAATGATAAACTCCATGAGGAAGGAGAGCTTTGAGAATTAGGGTATAAACTATGGTTATTCACACACAAGGCTCTCTCTATTTCTCACCAAATTACTAAGAAACCCCTCTTTTTTATATGTATAGAAGATTTACAACAGTAAAAAAATGGCTAGAAAACTATCAGTTTTGATGTCATCGATTGATCTTTGATGGCGTCGAAGTGTCCCTTCAATGCCATTGAGAAAATCAGATATTTCTTCAATATGTTACTGGACAATTCTATTCGATGCCATTGAGTGACCTTTAATGTCATCGAAGGGTTTCTCAATGCCATCGAGAAAATCTCCATTTTTGACAAGAGGTTGCTAGACATTTTGGTGACTGAGTTCGATGTCATTAAGTGACTTTTGATGTCATCAACGATGTCCTTCAATGCCATCAAAGGGTTTCTCGACGTCATCGAGAAAATCAGCATTTTCAACCTTAGGCTGTTGGACATTTTGGAAGATAGTTCGATGCCATCGAGGAGAGCTTCAATGCCATTAAAGACACCATTCGATGTCACCAAGATAATCTAGAATTCTTGAGTTTAGTTGTTGTAGAGTTTAGTCTGTAAGCTTGATGCCATCAAGTTGTTTTCGTTGACATTGAAGACAGTTTGATGGGACTCTGATGCTATCGAATCATGTCTATTTTTTGTGATTTTCTTTTGAACAAACTTCTTCCTACACTACTAACTAGACTCTTTAAATTGGTTTTCCTTCTGGAGTTTGGGCCATATAGAAGGTTTTGTTTAGAGGAATTGGTATAGGTTTTTAAAGAGGTCTTTACCATTTCCTTGCCTTATCATGCTTTAAACGCCTTCAATCCTTGAGTCTTCTTTTAGGCTCACCGGACTCTAAGACTCATAACTTACGCTAATTGACAAATTAGGGTACTTACAATCTCTCCATTTTTCAATTACGTGATAAGATCTACAAAACATGTATACAACTCAATACGCACGTGATATTATATGTCTTGTTGTAAATTTTACAAAATTTACAAATATGATTCAAGACATATTCACAATGTATTCTACATGAACCAAGATGTCGCTCGAGCAAGAGGCAGACACCACACGTGTAGCGAAGGAAGAGAAGGTATGTAAGACCAGTATCCTAGATTGTTCAATTCCGTAGGCTCCCACGATCTTCCCGGTCGAATTCCAGCAACCTTCGACCCTTAACCGGTATTTATGCACGACCCTGATTCATATGTCGTCAACCTGAATCGACTCAAATCGAGACTTATACCATTGCGACCGCACCGTCATCGCGGTTCCGATACCGCGACGATACCCAGGTCAGGAGATGTGGGCCTACGTTCAGTGCGAGGAAAACACCGCGAGTGAAAATTCTGAGAAAATCTCTATGACTTGTCACATCAATCAATCAATCAATCAATCCCATCATGTCAAGTACATGTCAAGTACACATCACCTTTCACTCATTCCCAAGCAACCCCTAAAGTCAAAAAGTCTCTTACACACCCATACCTTTCTTACACCAAGCAACCATAAAAGTCAAAAAGGCTCTTACACCCATCACTCACCACACCTATCACACCCATCACACCCACCTCTCTCTCTCTCTCTCTCTCATCTCTCTTATTCTCCAAGCAAGCATCCCACGTCCAAGCAAGCTTCCATGGGAGAGCTTGTACGACCCACTTTCCTACCTCCCATCTCCACCATCCAAATATCATCTCAACCCTTGAAGTTGGACCTTTGGAGCTCTATTATGCATTGGCGGAAGAAAGAAGAAGAGATCTAAGGTGAGTGTTTTCTAGAATTTGAATTGCACTTTTTGTATTTGATGATTTGAAGACCCACTTGTGGTGGGACCCATCATAATGTATGCTTTGTATCATGCAAGGGAGGGCTCATAGTGGCAGAGCCCTCCCCTCCACTCGTTTCTCTTGCTCTCTCTTTCTCATATTTCGTGGCCCACCTGATGATGTGTGAGGAAGATCCAGACCGTCCAACAACACAGACGCCCTTGTTGTCCATGTTGTTGGATGTCCAGTGATCACGAAATTAATGAAGGGTAAAAATTCAAACATCAGCTGGATCCCAACTTGGTAGTCATCGGTGTGGACCCCACTGTAGGTGTGCATGATCCTCGCTGTCCATCTGGTGGCCCGCACACTGTGCAGCAGTGGGCCGCCCACTGACTAGCAGCAGCGACCTACCTTGCTACTGGCTATCTGGATCAAAGGCGAACACAAATATCTACTTGGTATTAAACCGTGGTGGGCCACCACGAGGACCCACCTTCGATGTATTTATCCACGCCGTCCGTGCAATGCATGTGAGGCCCACCAATGATGACACGTGTGGCCCACACCCACGTGGGACCACAGCGCTGCATGTGATACACCCAAACCGTCCACTGGATTGGGACGTGGGATGGCAGCCACGATGTCTATATTTTAAACGTACCGTTCATCCATCCTTTGGCAGCGTGTGGGGCCCACACCACAAGTGCTATACGTGTGGGATGGGACCCACCTGGAGGTATTTATTTATTTAATATCCACACTGTCCATGTCTTAGATGGTGAGCCACATCAATGTATGAATTTAATCCAGCGTCCATCTGCCTGGACGCTGGTTGCTGTTAAAAATAAAAATAAAAATAAAATATATAATTATATAATATAAATGATAATATAAATATATTATGTATATCTTATGTGGGCCACACCACGCGGGACCCACCCACGTATGTTTACTCCACGCCGTCCATCTGGACGTTGGTGCGTGGGACCCCCTTGATTCACGTGTTGTGTGTGCAATGGTGCTGCATGGGCCACCACCGTGATGTATGTTTTGTTTGTTGGATAAAATGTTGAATTAAATAGACTATAAAAATCGAGAACCAAAAAAGGAAAATAAATTTAGAGAAAGAAAAACTTATTGAATTGAGTCGAGGCGTGACTGAGTCACTCGGCTTGAAATCGAATTTGCTCCCCTTGGACAGCGTCCCAAGTGCAACAGGTTTCCAGAGCAATCGACCTCCAGGATACAACGACTATGACCCGGTCCCAGCGGTGCAATCACTGTACACGGGCTCGAACCACTTGCAGTTTAATTCGAAAGTGCTGAGTTGACTCAGCAATGAACTCAGTAACAAAACCGTATCAGAGAGAGTTTTATAAGGCAGGAAATTTTTGTATGTTGAAACTGGAATCGGAAGTCTTATATAGACACCGAAATGGTGCATAAGTACCCTTTACAAAAGGTTAGGTCCATTGGATTTAAACCCAACAGGGGCGACCAACCGGAAGGGAAGCATCTTTCTGGTTTAAAAACGAAAAGGTGCAAGTGCGAGTACACTCTCGCACATACAGTCTTGCGAGTACCCATACACACACACCTACGCGAGTACACTTACACCGCACCCGCACCCGCGCCCAGCCCAGCCCGTCCCGTCCCGTCCCGCACGCGGACGCGGACACGGACACGGACTCGGACTCGGCTCGGCTCGGCACGGCACGGCTCGGCTCGGCGGGCGAGCGCGCGTGTGTGGTTAATGGCATAGATTAGAGCTATTGGCATAGCCCCCCCACAGGACCAAATTCACATGCCCCCTGAAAGGGGCTCAAGCCTTAGGCAAAAAGTCTATCATATAAACAAGAGAATTTCTCTTGTCAAATCCGATGTGGGACAAAACCAACACCTCAAAAACACCAAAATTTAAATGTGGAGGGAAAACACCGAAATTTGAAAATTCAAATTTTTAATATTATTTTAAAATAAATACAACAATCCCCCACATGTTTTAAAATAAAATGCTTTCGGATTAAAGCGAAATAGTTGTGCAATGGTGCCGGTGTCACCATAGACTTGAACCGACATTAGAGTAAGCAAGACAGGTCTACAGGAATCAGGTGACACCATAGTCTTGAACCTGAATCATTTTAATGTAGATCGCAAGTAGATGCCACTCACACAACTCTTCCTCTGCAAGTGATTCTGTGGTTCGGTGCGTCTCGGCCATACACCATTACCTGGATTTCATGAGTGCTCTAGAGAATTCGCCTAGATTCTCATAGGAAGCGGCCTCCACCTCCACACCCATATAGGTGAATTTCATCAAGTGTATGCAGCAACTGTATACACCACCAAATATATGGCTATGGATCCATTAAGAGTTTTAAAAACTCATCCTTCTGCGTTGCTGCTCGCACTGTACACCATAGAAGGGGCTCATATAACTCAGTGTAATCGTCTACCTCGTGTCTTGTTGTTTACCCATTGAACCTATCTCATGGGATCTCCACTTGTATAGGTTGGGTTACCGACACTGGCAGCTCATATATTAGGCTCAGCCTCATTCCCTTCGATGTATCATTGACTAACTTTTTGGATAGTCCTTTAATCAGAGGATCTGCTAGATTCTTTTCTGACCTCACAAAGTCAATAGATATGACTCCATCACGCAACATATGTTTCACTATGTTATGTCTGAGTCTAATATGCCTGCTTTTTCCATTATATATTTTACTTTTTGCTTTCGCTATAGCTGCTTGACAGTCACAATGAATAGATACAGCCGATACAGGCTTTGGCCACAATGGTATATTAGCTAAGAGATTTCTAAGCCATTCAGCTTCTGATCCAGCCTTTTCTAAGGCAATAAACTCGGATTCCATAGTTGACCGAGCAATACATGTCTGCTTGGTGGACTTCCAAGAGACTGCTCCTCCACCCAAAGTGAAGACATATCCACTAGTGGATTTTGTCTCATCTGAATCACTGATCCAGTTAGCATCACTATATCCTTCTAATACAGTAGGATAACCATTATAATGTAAACCATATGTCATATTACCTTTTAGGTATCGCAAAATTCTAGACAATGCATTCCAATGTTCTTTTCCAGGGTTATGTGTATATCTACTTAGCCTTCCTACTGCAAAAGCTATGTCAGGTCTAGTGCAGTTTGTTAGATACATGAGACTACCAATTATTCTGGAATATTCTAATTGAGACACACTATTTTCTGTATTCTTCATGAGAGTCACACTATAATCATAAGGAGTACTGACAGGTAAACAGTCAAAATGGTTAAACTTTCTCAATATCTTCTCAATGTAATGAGATTGTGATAATATAATAACACCATTTTCCTAGTTACTTCAATACCCAATATTATACTTGCCTCTCCTAAGTCTTTCATGTCAAACTTAGATGACAAGAATTTCTTAATTGCATTAACTAATTTAATATTAGTTCCAAAAATAAGCATGTCATCAACATAAAGACATATGATAACATAATCATTTCCAGAAATTTTACTATATACACATCTATCTACATCATTTATATGATAACCATTTGATTTTAAAACACCATCAAATTTTTCATGCCATTGTTTAGGAGCCTGTTTTAAACCATATAGTGATTTAATTAGTCTACATACTTTATTTTCTTTACCTAATATCTTATAACCCTCAGGTTGCTCCATATATATTTCTTCTTCTAAGTCTCCATTTAGGAAAGCAGTCTTAACATCCATCTGGTGTACTACTAGTTTATATATGGAGGCTATCGCTATTAAGACTCTAATAGTTGTAATCCTAGTTACAGGGGAATATGTATCAAAATAATCTATTCCTTCCTTTTGTTTAAAGCCTTTCGCTACCAACCTAGCCTTAAACTTATCGATTGTTCCATCTGATTTTAGTTTCTTTCTAAACACCCATTTGCAGCCTATTGGTTTGTTACCAGGTGGTAGGTCTACAAGTTTCCAAGTATTATTTGATATAATAGATTCTAACTCATCATTTATTGCTTCCTTCCAAAAGGTTGCATCTGGAGAGTTAATAGCTTCTATATAAGTTGTAGGATCATCTTCTACTAAGAATGTGAAAAAACCATCTCCTAGGTTAGTTTCTTTTCTAACTCTAATACTTTTTCTTGGTGGTATCTCTTCTACTACTTTCTCGTAAGCATTTTTACTAGTAGACGCAATATCTGATTCATTAACTTTTTCTATTCCTATAGATTTAGATTTCATAGGGAATACGTTCTCAAAGAACTCTGCATCCCTAGCTTCTATAATTGTATTGGGATCTAGAATATTATCCTTAGTTTTTAAAACTAGAAACCTATAGGCCGCACTGTTTTGTGCATACCCTATAAATATACAATCGGTCTTTTTAGGACCTAATTTTCTTTTCTTAGTTTCAGGCAATCCTACTTTAGCAAGACACCCCCACACTTTAATATATTTATAACTAGGAATATGATTCTTCCAAAGTTCATATGGTGTTTGTTCAGAAGATTTAGATGGAATCCTGTTTAGGATATAACAAGCAGACAAAATTGCTTCTCCCCACATATTTGAGGGTAAGCCTGAACTATTTAACATGGCATTCATCATTTCTTTTAGAGTTCTGTTCTTACGTTCTGCTATTCCATTTTGTTCTGGTGTATAAGGAGCTGTAGTTTCGTAAATTATTCCATTCTTTTCACATAATTTTCTAAATTGAGAAGATTCATATTCACCTCCTCTATCTGTTCTAAGTATTTTAATTTTTATATTTAATTGATTTTCAACTTCAATTTTGTATTTAGAAAAAGCATCTAAAGCTTCATCTTTGTTCCTTAATAGATATACTCTAGTGAACCTAGAGTAGTCATCTACAAAAGTTATATAATATCTTTTTCCTCCTCTAGACATGTGATTTCTAAAATCACCTAAATCACTATGTATCAACTCTAATAGAACAGATGATCTTTCTATTTGTTTAAAGGGTTTTCTAATAAATTTTGATTCTATACATGTTTCACATTTTTTAAACTCTTCATTAGATATATTAGGTAATAAACCTAATCTTTTCATTTTCTTTAAAGATGTCACATTCACATGACCTAATCTATTATGCCATAGATAAAAAGGTTCAACGATATAAATAGAACTAGATGTTTTCTTATTATCATTGGATACATTTACAATGAATAAACCATCGCTACAGTACCCCTTACCAACAAAGGTTCTATTTTTAGTCATTACAAGCTTATCTGAATCAAATACTAATTTGACCCCAGCCTTATTGAGGAGCGAACCAGAGACCAATTTTCTTCTAATGTCAGGCACATGTAGGACATCATTTAACATTAGAGTCTTTCCAGAAGTGAGTTTCAGAAGTACTTTCCCTTTCCCTACAACTGGAGACGTTCTAGCATTTCCCATGAACACCTGTTCATCATCTCCTGATACTTGGTAGGAGGTAAACATGCTACGATCCTTGCACACGTGTCTAGTTGCACCAGTATCTAGCACCCACTCCAAGTTGTTTACAAGGAAGACTTCTG
Organism: Magnolia kwangsiensis; assembly: GCA_037074715.1. NCBI lineage: Eukaryota > Viridiplantae > Streptophyta > Magnoliopsida > Magnoliales > Magnoliaceae > Magnolia > Magnolia kwangsiensis. The sequence goes on from CM073579.1 coordinate 23,756,993, forward strand.
ACACCACAGCCACTACTATGTCAGACTCATTGGCTGTTTTTGTAAGATTAGCTTGCGGCTTATCTTTATTTTTCTTAAGCCTGCAGGTTTTAACATGATGCCCAGGCTTTCCACAGTTGTAGCAGTTTCCCTTTTTCTTAAATTGATTATTTGCATTCTTCTTTTTGAGCCTGCATTCATTTGCATAATGTCCAGGTTTGCCACAGTTATGACAGTTGCCCTTTTTCTTATTATTTGTCCGACTTGATTCCACAAGATTCGCTTTTGAATCTATCTCATTTTTATTTCCTTTTTGGTCCCTGATTCTATTGGCCTCCTCTATTCGTATGTGTACGATAGTGGTTTCCAAAGAAACACCGTTCTTCTTATGTTTCATTCTATTTTTATATTCTTTCCACGAGGGCGGTAACTTTTCTATTAACGCTCCTGAAAGAAATACCTCATCCAACTTAATTCCTTCTGTCGATAGTTCGTGAATTAGACTTTGAAAGTCGTGAATCTGATTTGTGACAGATTTATCGTCTGTCATTTCATAGTGAAGGAAATTAGCAATTGCATGTTTCTTAGCGCCTGCATCTTCTAATATGTATTTCTTTTCTAAAGCAATCCATATATCTTTAGCAGATGCGTAAGAAGCATACACATCATATAATTCGTTGGATAAAGAGTTTAGAATATAATTTTTGCAATTATTTTCATCTGTTACTTCATTTTGATTTGCTGGATCTATAGTAAATGATTCAGATAAAATGTATGAAACTTTCAGGGTGATAAGAGCGAACATCAATTTCTGTTTCCACCATTTAAAGGATTGTCCAGCGAACGGTTCGATTTTGGCTAACTCAGTAGAAGCATTTACTGTTACTGTAGCCATAGTCTATGTAATTCAACACAAAATTTCGATTTCAAGATTGTTGGATAAAATGTTGAATTAAATAGACTATAAAAATCGAGAACCAAAAAAGGAAAATAAATTTAGAGAAAGAAAAACTTATTGAATTGAGTCGAGGCGTGACTGAGTCACTCGGCTTGAAATCGAATTTGCTCCCCTTGGACAGCGTCCCAAGTGCAACAGGTTTCCAGAGCAATCGACCTCCAGGATACAACGACTATGACCCGGTCCCAGCGGTGCACTCACTGTACACGGGCTCGAACCACTTGCAGTTTAATTCGAAAGTGCTGAGTTGACTCAGCAATGAACTCAGTAACAAAACCGTATCAGAGAGAGTTTTATAAGGCAGGGAATTTTTGTATGTTGAAACTGGAATCGGAAGTCTTATATAGACACCGAAATGGTGCATAAGCACCCTTTACAAAAGGTTAGGTCCGTTGGGTTTAAACCCAACTTACACCGCACCCGCGCCCAGCCCAGCCCGTCCCGTCCCGTCCCGTCGCGCACGCGGACCCGGACACGGACTCGGACTCGGCTCGGCTCGGCTCGGCTCGGCACGGCACGGCATGGCTCGGCTCGGCGCGCGTGCGCGCGTGTGTGGTTAATGGCATAGATTAGAGCTATTGGCATAGCCCCCCCACAGGACCAAATTCACATGCCCCCTGAAAGGGGCTCAAGCCCTAGGCAAAAAGTCTATCATATAAACAAGAGAATTTCTCTTGTTAAATCCGATGTGGGACAAAACCAATACCTCAAAAACACCAAAATTTAAATGTGGAGGGAAAACACCGAAATTTGAAAATTCAAATTTTTAATATTATTTTAAAACAAATACAACATTGTTTTCCACGCCGTCCTTTTGGACGGGCTGTGGGGACCCCATCATGATGTATGAGGTATATCCATACCGTCCAGCCATCTCCAGTAGCCCCACCATATGATGTGTATGTTTTATTTCCTTACCGTCCATCCATGTGGACGCTGCTGGACGTTAGTCCAACAGCCAGGGACCCACCATGATCTGTTATCCATATCTTCCAGATCATGGCCCCATCTGTTGGGCACGTGTGGTGCATCCACACTATCTCAGAGGTTGATGCAATCCTCTGGTGGGCCACACGTGTGGTCCACGTTGATGTATGTGCTTTAATTCTAAACCGTCTATCCAACTGACTTGCGTTATGTGTTGTGCACACATGTGTCATGTGACATGTGTGACAGTGGGACCCATGTGAGGTCTGTCTCATGCACACTGTCAGCACGTGTGATACTGGGATGACCCACCACGTGGGATCCACCGTGATGAAAGTGTTTTAGCTATACCATCCAACCGTTTTGATGGGGACCCACCTGCTGACTGATGTCAACAAGTTTTGTGGGTCTCATATGATATCCCAGCCGTCTAGATGGTGGGACCCACTGTTAGATTGACGTCAACAAGTACTGTGGGTCCCACTTGTGGATGTGTTCCATCCAAACCCTCCATCCATTGGCAAGCTCATTTTAACGCTTGACCTAGTTAAGGCCGATTCAAATCTCTGGTGGGCCACTACCTGGACACCACCATGATGTATTATTTCATCCACATCGTCCAGATTATGTTGGACGGTGCTGGACAATGTTGGGACGTGCTGTCCAATGTTTGGATGGCACGGATTTACATAGGAAATATTTGGATGGTGCTGATTTATATGGATAATGTTTGGACAGTGCTGGTCATCATTAATGGGCCATGTCCCCCATGGAATGATAATATACAGTGACACATGTTACACTTACAACTATTGCAATGATTTTTGATGTGGTCCAAGCCCACTTGAGGCCCATGGTGTAGCCCACGTGATGTATAAGGCCCATGGTACGACCCATTGATGCAGCCCACTTGATGTATGAGGCCCTTTGGTGCGACCTGCGAATACAGTCCACTTAATGTATATTTAAGGCCCGTATTTGAGGCCCACGTACAGTGCCCACCTGTTGTGTATTTGGGGCCAGTGTGATGAGGGGACAATGTGATGTAATTGAGGCCCAGGTGCAGGGCCCACCTGTTGCATATTCAAAGCTCGATGAGATATGTGATTTTGCCATGATGTATGTAATTATGTTTATGTGGGTCACTCGTTGGGAGCAATGTTGGTTAAATGTCCACATTGATGGACAAGGACAGCTGAATGTACACATTGTGACCTTCCATTAGGCCTTGTTAGGTCCATTCTTATCGATCTCGATTGTCGTGGCCGATTGTCACTTTTGATTGACGTGACCGGTTTGTCGATTCTTATAATCGATCGATTTCGATTAACGAGACCGATTTTCGGATTCTGATTATCGATCGGTCCTGATTGTCGTGGCCGATTGTAGATTCCGATTGACGTGACCAATTTACCAATTCTGATTATCGATCGATTTCGGTTGTCGTGACCGATTGTCAATTCTGATTGACGTGACCGATTTACCGATTCTGATTGTCAATCGATCCCAATTGTCGTGGCTGATTGTCGATTCTGATTGACGTGATCGATTTATCGATTCTGATTATCGATCGATGCCGATTGTCATGGCTGATTGCCGATTCTGATTGACGTGACCGATTTATAGATTCTGGTTATCGATCGATCCTGATTGTCGTGGCTGATTGCTGATTCCGATCGACGTGACCAATTTGTTGATTCTGATTATCGATCAATCCTAGTTGTCGTGACTGATTGTCGATTCCGATTGACGTGACCAATTTACTGATTCTAATTATCGATCGATCCCGATTGTCGATTCCGATTGACGTGACCGATTTGCCGATTTTGAATATCGATCGATCCCGATTGCCGAGTATAGAGATCGATTCCGAGTGTCGATTCTGATTGTTGAGGCCGATTTCGATTGTCAAAGTTGATTTCGATTATCGAGGCCGATTGTCGAGACCTATATGATATATATGCGGCCCGTATTTAAAGTCCATTGTGATGTATATTAGGCTCATGTGAGAGGCCCATCGTGATGTGTATTAAGCTCTTGCGTGAGACCCATGGTGTTGTATATTAGGCCCTTTTTGTGAGGCCATGGATCCACTATATATTAGGCTTTATGTGGGCCACCCCTTGGGGGCAATGTTGGTTAAATGTCCACATTATCGAGGTCGATTGTTAATGCCGATTATTGAGGCGGATTATTGATACCGATTATGAGTATATGACAGCATAACATCATAATACATGCCCATACGCATCATCTGCATATGTGTTATGAGATATGATTGACCATTGCATATGTCATAGGGCAGGTTGTTCATAGGGATCCCTAATAGGCAGAGTTGCCCCACATGAGAGCATGGCATGCACAGGATTAATGCATGATTGGACTGTGTGACTCATACATCTCGCATTTGTATGACCTGACGACCATACGCCCTAGCGACATCAGGGTCATAGCCTCCATAGGTATTTCGTGGATGGCCGGATAGGACACCAAAAATCTGTTCTACATGGGGTGTTATAGATATCCTTGGGTGAAAGTTCCAGAACCCTCTTGGTTTCAGAGGTTGCTCCAACGTCTAGACTGAATGGATGCATAAGTATATGAGGGCCGTATACCATTAAGCCACGTCTCCCGCTGTGTCGTGGTCGGTTGGAAGGGGGTACGGCATTACCTGTCCGAGAGGAGGGGGCAATGCTAGGCTGAGTCTGACCAACTCATGGAATGGGTCCGCTATCGATGAGCCGGGCCCGATATTGGCAGGTAGATAGTGAGGTATCTTTCACTCACCTTGTTGCGCGCGATGGGGCGACAATCTGGTTTGGAGTGTAATAGACCCTGGTGATTTCCTAGAGAGAGGAACTGTACTGATATGTGGGCTTATTGAGTAGGAGTTTCATGCTCATTCATTCATTCATTCACTATCCACTCGGGCTGGTGGTGCACAACTAATTGTTGTGTACCTTCGTTATGTCAAGGATTTCGGTTAGGTGCACGACTAACCTGAGATCAGGAGTCTACTACATTAAGTCTGGTTATCTAAATTTAGGTATGAGACTGGTTTGGATAGAAGCCTCTTGTGATGGACCCCATAGCCTGCGATACTACGTACTATCATCCCGACTTCACTCCATCTTGGTCATTTCATTCACATCGCATATTACATCGCATCATTTGGATAAGACTGATGGTATTTATGGGTCTATCAGCATATTTTTCATATTTCTCTGATATTGTATGATTTATGGGCTTGTTAGTAGTTCCGCTTACTCTGATTACTCTAATATTGCTTACTTGGCACTTACCTTGTACACACACTTTCACCACCCTCTAAGCTTTCTATAAGCTTATGCATGATAGATGCGTGCAGGTAGCGTTAGGTTGCAGCAGCAGCGTTGAGCTTGGAGCGTGCAGTAGACTTCCGGAGCTTTAATTTTTTATATATGTATTTCCCTTTCAGCATTGTATTCAAATGATTATATTAGTGGATATGTGATGATGATGTTGCCTTTATGATTTGGGTAAACTTGTGGTTATGCTTCTTACGAGATAAATGTACATTGAAAAATCCTCCTTGTAGGATCTCAGGATTGGAATATGGCGTATGGGCACTGGGAGCTGAGAATGAGGTACTACGAAGGCCGTCGGCACCGGATTTGACGATCGGGATTCCTGTGATTCCGATCTCCGGATTTGGGGGTTGATGGTATGAGGGTCTAAGCTTAGATGTATCTCTCTCTCTTTATCTATCTTCATTAGACGTTTATGAAGATGGGAATGCATGGGTCTGTGAGTGGAAAGGGTCGCACGCTCTTTTTTGTAAAGGAGTGGGTGTGAGAGGGGGTCTGTCGCATCCCACTTGAATTGAGTCTCTTAAATTTATCTTTTATAGTAATCTTTCTTTAAATCTAATTCGTCCATATTGTCGAGGTTATTGAATAGAGCTGAGGTACATGATTTTTTTATGATTCAAAATTTAGATTAGCTTATCTTAAAAATTCTCGCAACAGGTGTCAAAACGAACTAAATCTCAATTAATGGTCCACGCTTAATGATTGGGGCTCAATTTTGGAAGAAATGTGTAGTCAAAATAGGCAAAAGATTAGACAAAATTTGGTAGATGATCGATGGTGAAAAGGACCTAAATATGAAATTTCACCTATCGCACCAAAAGGAAGGAATTGGCTTTAAGGCTGTCATTATTCAATGGTGTAGGATTATAAATTAAGATCTAAATTTTGTATGCTCTCGTAGTCATATGAGGTCAAAGTGTAGTTCAAATTTTAATTGTGATTGACGGTGAAAAGTGGGTAATTTGAAAAGTCCAGATTTAAAAAGAACTTCGCGCTTAAGGAAAAGCCTACCAATGTGGGATTCTTACATTTCACACTCGGCCCATATGATGAGCAATTCAAGTCATTCATATGAAGGGAAATAACATACTTTGACTACTCACGAGCTTTTCTCACTCAATGGATACCAAAATTAACAGTTAAGGGGTTGATTTATCAATTTGGTCACTTTTACAATGATATAAGGGTTGATATTCGACTATATAGTTAATTTATTATACATAGGCATGGTATAAAATTTCACATCAAATAGATCATGAGAACCATGTGATGTAGAATTCAAGAGTCTAGGTTAATGGTATTTTCATAATTATTGTTGATCTGAGAGTTTTAAGAAATATAATGATTCTACATGGTAACATGCTTTAACACCCCAAAATTTTCATGGCCTGAGTATATACTCGTGTCCGAGAAGTTAAGGTGTTAATAATTTGAAATTTTAATGCTTCAAAATCGTACTTTATTTTTTTTTTTCATTTAGATCACATCCAGTTACATTCACGAGAGTATAATCAACTGTATTTATTATTAGAGTAAAAAAGCATCCAACTAATCTTCAAATGCCCTCTAAATGAGAGCTTATTACATCATTTTAAAGTAAGTAGCGAAAAATAAATAAATTTCAGTACCTTCTTCTTATTTATTCAAACATATCTTCTAAAAAATAATCATCGTCTATATCGTCAACTTGTAATTTACCTGCAACATCTCTATAGTTGAAGAGGGTCAATGACATACTCATAGTGATGGTTATTCTTTAAGATTAACAATAATTTAAAAGATTCATAAGAACAATATGAGGGTTCTGATACATCTCGTACTCCACCACTACAAGTGGTATCTATATGCGCAACCAATCTGCAATCTTCTTGCATGCATAATATAATGTGTGCGGTTCATCATACGTAGTGGTCATCACAATGTGGAATATAGTTCATAAAAAACCTGGCTCACCCCATATCCCATACTACGGAGATTCATCGGCGTATCCAACACTACCGTGTATTTACATGAACACCTCAAGATGACACAACACATAGATCAGAGAAATTACGTGACACGATTTGTTCATTGAGTAACTATTTACAACATCTAATCCCGGAGGTGATGTAACACGTATTGCGGATTACTTACATCAATTTGTGCACTACAACCCAAAATTCGTAGAATTACCTGTCAACCAAGAGGGTTACTACCTAGAGTGCATTACATCCATGATAAAATATATGAACCACTATATATGCGGCCTATAACACATCACTTGCATCAATAGAGAAATAAGTTGAACCATGAGGGTTTTGAAATTTCAAGACACATGCCCAAGACATAAAAGAAGGTAGCACATGACTAACCTAATACAGGAGAAGAGTATTAATAAGCTAACTCAATAAAAGATAATAATAGTAAATAGGCTAACTCAACAAAAATATGGGGAGAAGAACAAAAGGCCAACTCAATATAGAGTAGAAGCACACGTTGCTCTCAAAATTGGCAAAGGGCAAGGCCTATATCCATCACCCCACATAAATTCATAAAAATCACGCTTAATTAAATTCATACATAAACCATAATTCCTAAAAGGATAAATAATTGATAGTGGTCCATTAATCAATTGCATAAAAAATCACAGTAATATGAAAGTATGCAAAAATAAGATAAATTATATCAACTCAAATTGGTGTAAACTTTAAAGGAATCTCTCACCTTAGCCTTAAATGTAAACCCTAGATCTCGATATAGGAAAACTTCTACATGAACCACGATATCACTTAAGCAAAAAGGAGACATCATATATGTGGAGAAGGAAGAGGATGATGGCGTCTAGGCTTCTCTTTCTCACACCCCTTTTATAAAAGAGTGAGCGTGTGAGAGGGGGTGTGTTTCACATTCCACTTGAATTGGGTTTATCCAATTTAACCTTTTATAGTGATCTTTCTTTAAATCTAATTCGTTCATTGTGTCGGGGTCATTGAATAGAGTCGGGGTAAATGATTTTCTTGGTTATTCAAAATTTAGATGGGCCTATTTTAGAAATTCTCCTAACGGGTACCAAAATGATCTTGATCTTAATTAACAGTCCATGCCTAATGATCAGGGCCCTATTTTGGAAAAAATGTGCAGTCAGGATATGCAAATGCTTGGAAAAAATTTAGTGATTGATTGATGGTGGAAAAAATTTAAATCTGAAATTTCACCTTTTACACCAAAAGGAAGGAATTGGAGTTAAGGCAGTCATCATTACACGGTGTAGGATCATAAATTAAAATCTAAAATTTATATGATATTGTAGTCATATGAGGCTAAAGTGTGGTCTAAATTTGAGCAGTGATTGAAAGTATAAAGTGGGTCAATCGGAAGCTCCAAATTTAGAAAGAGTTGATAAGCCTAAAACAGATAATTTCACGATTAAGAAAAAGCCTACCGAGGTGGGGTTCTCATATTTCATATTTGGTATATATAATGAAAAATATAAGTCATTCATACGAAGGAAAATATCCTACTACGACTTCCCACAAGCTTTCTTCACTTGATGGACACTAAAATCAACGGTTAAGAAGATAATTTATCAATTATGTCACTTTTACAATGATCTAAGGACTGAAATTTGACATGTATGGTTAATTTATGATACATAGGCATGGTATAAAATTTTACATCAAACGGATCATTGAGAACCATGTGATCTAGAATTCAAGGGTATAAGTTAATGGTACTTTCGTAATTATTGTTAATCAAAGAGTTTTGGAAAATATAATAGTTTTGCATGGTTATAGGAACATTTTTAAGCAATTCTTATAAAAGAACTCATATCTAAATCATTATGAATAAAGATTTATTCTCCAAATTAACTAAGGGAATGTACATATATCAAATAATATAATGGATGGTCAGATGATGTGTTAAAAATAGTAAAACTTGATAGTTAGTACTTTGATCATGTATGTAGGTAGGTGACCGATCAGTTTTGTAAACGGTTGAACATAAGTGAATTTTTGGTGTGACCAAGAGGTAGAACATGTATATCGTTATATTCAAGTGACTTATTCACATGTAAGTTTCTCATGTTGTGGTTCTGATGGTGAGTTAAGCATATTTATAAGTGGTGAATAAGATTAATGGATCGGAATCTCAATTTGATATGTGTACGAGAAGATGCAGATATCAAGTAGTTAGTTTATTATGATCGGGTGGTACAAACTCAAAGTAGACAGTCAGATATCTTTACTTGGCAATGATTAATTGATTAAACAATTGGTTATTGTGGACAAGTGAGAATATTTGGACATATGATAATCTTATTTTAAAAATCAACGGTCGGATGACTTGATCTATAGATGGAGATTATTCTCAACAGTTAAATTTAGGTTAGAGAATAAATGTAAGGTTAGAATAGACTAAATTGATGACATATACATGTATATGTTAAATTAAATTTCATGGTAATAATCGAGAACTTTTCAATACTCAAGGTGTTACACATGTACATTTTTAAGCAATTCTTACAAAAAAACTTATATGTTATTTACTAAATAAGTTAAAATTATCATTAATTAAGGTGATATTCATATATCAAACACACATGATTGATAGTCAAATGACATGTTAGCAATAGAAAAACTTGATAATTAGTACTCTAACCATGTACATAGGTGGATGTACGGTCAATTTCATAAATGGATGAGCATAAAGTGGGTTTTTGGATCGATCAAGACATAGAATATGTATATCGTTAGATTCAAGTGACTTTTTCTACATATGTAAGTTCTTCATATTATATTTTTTATGGTAGGCTAAGCATATTCATAGGTGGTGAAAAAAATGACATGTACGAGTGGTTGTAAAAATTAGGTAGTTAGTTTATTATGATCGGGTGGTTCAAACCCAAAGTGGACGATCAGATATCTTTACCTAACGGTGAATAATTGACCGAACGATTAGTTATAATGAACATGTGAGAATACTTTGATATATGATGATTTTATCTTAAAAATCAATGGTCGGATGACTTGATCTATAGATTGAGATTGTTCCTAACGGTTAGATTCAGGTTCGAGATTAAATATAAGGTTAGGATATGCTAAATTGGTAACATACACATATATATGCTAAATTAAATTTCATGGTAATACTTAAGAACTTTCAATACTCAAGTATTGAAAAGTTTATGGTGTTATATGTAACACAATGTTAATGCTTAGATTTAGATGAAGCTACTTAGACATTGGACAGTTGGATGGACAATATGGTTTCAAGGATTAGATCAAGCGGTTTGGATTTGAACTTGTCTAGCTTAAGAGACTAGGATTATGACTGAACTAAGGCTATCCTCTCTTCATCACTCTCACTCTCCTTGGTGAAGAGATGGGATGGCTACGATGGCCCTGAATGGGATTTACTGGATCTACTTTATTATTGAAATAAGAAGGGGAGGGGGTTATTTATACTCCCAAACTCGATTTTTTGGTTATTCTATAGAAGTCTAGGGTCTAAATATGGTTAAATGGACGATTTTTCATATTGCTACATGGAACAATCAGGGTGGTTAGACTGCTCGGTAAAAGCATAATTTTGGGTTCAAATGAGGGACAAAGGGGTATTTTATGTAAAAATTTGAAAGAGACAAATGCATAACGAATATTTTAAAGGAGAAATTTAATTCATTAATTTAAAGAACTGATTACATCTTAAATAGAAAAGCATAAACAAACTAACCAGAGAAATAGGAATCAACTAGTTCTACGATTGCAGTACTCGTAAAGAAAAGGGATACACTAACCCATTTCAACAAACTTCCTATAAAATAGGACAACCAAGACTTATTCAACATTTATTCAAACAAACATTTAACACCCTCCCATAAACCGAACGTCCTAAAGTGTAACATCCCGAAAATCGGGGGGGTCAAGCAAAAACCCAACTCCCGAGTTCCAAAATGTTATTTATACAACATGGATATGTATGATTGAATGTTGTCTGTGATAATGTATTAAACATGAGTGAGATTAAGCCAGAACAGCATATCATACTCCAGAAACAGTTAAAGTCACAAGCGGAAGACTGTGATAGTAGGTATAACATATATAAACTGTTATATGTCTCCAGAGTGTGAACATGTTACCAAGTTATATACATACATGTATACTCCAAAAGTAAACTAAAGGAATATACATGAGTGCTCTGAAAATATAAAATGACAAGTGTCAAGGTATCTAATCAACCTCCCTGTAATCCCGTCAATCAGAATATGCATAAAGGAGGGATCCTCCTCATCATCAACATCATCAAGTTCGGCTCCGCCTCGCAGGCCGCGCCATCATCTGTAATCACAAAAAGGTCTGATGGGTGTCCAGGAACACCGTCCCGTAACGTGGGAGTGAGTAGCTAACTCAGTGGAATAATAGAGCAAGGATTAACGTGTTCTCAAATCAATCATGCGATAATAGTAAAGCAATAAATCAAGCAATCCTAATACTGTTGTTAATGCAATATGACATGACGTGATGTATGCCCTCACCGACGATCTCCCTCATACGGCACCATCTTACGACCGCGGCATGCCACACTCCCTAAAGTGCTCCACATCTTTCAGGCACATGCAATGTAATGGAGATATGATTTCTGAGTTGTTATTAGTCCATTCAAACAGCAAGATTGGGAAAATAAGGTACCTCTCTTATATCAATCCCAACACAGATCCTGTCTAGGGTCGTCACTCCTAGTAATCTTATACGATGTATATTTTGTAGCTCGCTGCAAGGGCTGCTAGGATTGTTGCTCGTACTCGTTGCATCGCTCCCCCATCACCTTATCAATACAGGCCTACTGTACTCTACTGCTACGGAAGGGTCGTCGCCTCCCGTAGACTCAGAATACGCTTGCGGTCACTACAAAGGGCTGTCAGGGCTGTTGCTCGCACTCGTTGCACCGCTCCCCCATCACCTTATCAATGTAGGCCGACAGCAAGAATATAGTGTCCCATACCACCATAATCTGCTCACGAGACTAGATGCTCACTGGTCACTACGGGGAGGTTTGTGGCCCCAGCGTAGGCTGACAGCTCGACCACGGTGTCCCATACCACCATGCCCGGCTCATGAGTCTTCGTGGATCAAGGTACCATGGTTAACAGGGTTTACAATGGTAAGTTCAGTACCCTAGGTTCAAGCAGTTATGACTCATGTAGGGTGAACATACAACGGCCAGTCGGGTTACTTGACGGGCTCGACTAACACGATCGCATCTCAAGCTGAACGACATGAAGTGCGTAAAACACTTCGTGTGGCCTAACCACTGCCGCCAACTCCAAAACACGGCTCGCGTTCATCGACGCGTCGTTCGTGGCAAAGATAAGCCAACCACGAATTCACTCGGTTACCGACTGCCTGTACTAAGTACAGTCCCAAACATGTGGAATCACATCAGCAAAGCATGTGAAAGAATTGGAAATGAAATACCACCATATGAGCATGTTAACACATGTTGTAACATACAACTTAAGCAAATCACCTGATACATGCCTTTCACACATATAATGAAATTATGCATGTAACATACAACTTAAGCAAATCACCTGATACATGTCTTTCACACATATAATGAAATTATGCATATCGCCAACATATAGGAAATCATTTCCATCAGCAAATTAATTGAGAATTCAATCTCAAACTAAATCATAATGAAATCACCAAGCACATGTTATAACATACACCTTACGTGAATCATCAAGCACATGCATTTCATTCATATAATGAAATCATGCATATGGCTAACATGTAAGAAATCATTCACATCAAAATATCAATTGAGAAACCAATCTCAAACTAATCCATAACATCATTTCATTCAATACATACTAATACAAGCATTAATACAAACACTTACACTACACACTTAAGTCTACATATAGTATGTCGACCTGAAGTGCGCATTTAGGCGAATCTCTTCACCGAACTAATTATGCACGCATTCCTAATATTCTAATGCGACAACAAATCATGTCAATCACATCAGCAAAATATGAATGAAATCAGTACTTCATACAAATGACTAAAATGCCCTAAATCTCATATTCTCCGTCGATTTACGAAACAGGAAACGGACAGCATGTTGTACATGTCAAACGGTGTTGTCGTCGATAATCTACTATTAAACGACATTGAAAGCGTTGGAAACAGTCAATCAAAGCGTCTAAAATCCGCACCTTGTCTCTTATGGATGTGTAAATTCGAACGGAGGGTATACGCTTCGTCTACAGCTATAAGAGAACCTAATTCACGAGTTACGTCAGCTAACAAGCTATGAATCCTAGTAAACCTCAAATCAGCAACTTTCTAGGGTTATTTCATACCTAAAAAAGTGGAGGAATCATCGGCCAGGTGATTAGAGCACGTGGCTTAACCACTTGCAGCACGTGGCACAAGCAGCAGGGAATTCTCTCCCACCTTCTCTCACAAACTCTCACCTTTTCTCTCTCCCAATCTAGGGCTTTTTTGTAAATTCGGATGGGAGAGAGGAGTGAGGGTTTCATCCCTTTTTATAAGCCCAAACTTGCCCGAAATAGGCTCGGAAACAAGTTTCACTTGAGGGGTAACCAAATCGAGGCTGTTTCAGTCCAAAAGGACATTTCTGGTGGTCCCCTGGCTGAATGCGGTCGGACTTAAGTTCATGCATACTGGATCTAGTATACATCAAGTTTTCAGTCTGGCAGGGTTCGCAGATCGCACGTGGCGGTCCAGTTTCAGTTCAGCGGTCACCGCACGTAGATCAGGCCTGCAAATCTCATGATATAAAATAGAAATTTTTCCTGATCCGAGGGTGTAATTTGCCTGAATTCTGACGGTCAGAACGCTTAATACTGACACGTCAAGTCGTGTGCCAGATTTAAATTTCAAATTCCAATTCTGTCCCTATTCGCACTCTCTTCAGTCCGGGCTCAATGAAATAGCCTGTGATTATCGGTTGGACTTGATTTTCGAAATGATTTTCAAGTCCAGCTAGGCGGTCCTAACGGTCTAAGATAGTAGGCATCGAACTTTCGACGCGCGATCTAGATCCAATACAAAATTTTAAGGTGGTCCAGAGAACAAACTTGCTTAGAGTTTGATCCGAGGTTATAGAGTATTATAGAGTCATACGTTCTACTCGATTTGGGTCTTGTAGAACGTATTTAAAGTGATCAGGGACTGTTTTCCAGCTACTCTAACGTTGCGCTAGCTAACTTACGCTTAATTTCTAAAGGAATTAATCCTAAGTGGTTTCTTTGGCTATGGAATTGGGTTCTGAATGATTTTCCAGGTGTTTTAATTGACCCACTGCCTAAGGACGTCAAATCCCAGATTGGCCAAAATTCGGGGTGTTACATAAAGACATCAGTCTAAAACAATTTCAGCAGTTCATTTCTTCTTCATTAGCACTATCACAAACTGCTTCCTTCTTTGAACAGACACCGAGCATATCTCGAAGCTTTAAAAACATAGCAAGCTTGAGGGGCTTAGTCATTATGTTCGCAATTTGATTCTCACTCTTATAGTATGCAAAATTGATAACATCATCCTTACATAAATCACACAAGAAATGGTACCTCACATCAATATGCTTGCTCCTCCCATGTAGAATTGGATTTTTTAAGAGCTTTATGGTGGAAACATTATCACAATATATTAAAGTGGGAGATTGCTGCTGACTGTGTAGAACGGTAAGTAACCGTCGTAACCAAATAGCTTGACAGGAGCTTGCTGCTGCAGCAACAAACTTAGCTTTAGTAGTCGACAAAGTCACTATCTTTTGCTTCTTAGATGACCAAGAGACAGCTCCAAAACTCATCATGAACACCAATCCGGATGTACTCTTTCTATCATCAAGATCTCCAGCATAATCACTATCTGAAAACCCGATTAAGCTTGACTTTCCACATTTTTTATACAAAATTTCAAATCTGTAGTACCTTTCAAGTGGCGAAAAATTCTCTTTACAGCTAAGAGATGAACTTCAGTTGGGTTATCCATGTATCGACTGATTAAACTGACAGCATGCATGATATATGGCCTTGTTGAAGTCAAATACATAAGACTCCCAACAATTTGCTTATAAAGAGTAGCATCCACCTTCTTCCCTGACGCATTCTTTGTGAGCTTCAAACCATGTTCAGTTGGGGTGGAAACTGAATTACAATTCTTCATTTTGAACCTATCAAAGATCTCCAGAACATATTTTTGTTGTGAAATAAAGACACCGGCAGACGATTGCACTACTTCGATACCAAGGAAATAGTACATCAAACCCAAATCTGTCATGTCGAATTCATTCATCATTAATTGCTTAAAATCATTAAACAGGGCTCTATCATTACCGGTATAGATTAAGTCATCAACATATAGGCACAAAACAAGTATCTCACCTTCATCTCCAAGTTTAGTATAGAGTGTGTGCTCATAAGGACATTTAAGAAAACCTTCTTTGGCAAAGTAAGCATCAATATGACTGTACCAAGCTCTCGGTGCTTATTTCAGTCCGTATAGAGCTTTCTTTAGCCTATATACCTAATTCTCATGACCTTGTTTCACATATCCAGGAGGTTGATCAACGTACACATCTTCTTCCAATTCTCCATACAAAAATGTTGACTTCACATCCGATTGATAGATGGGTCAGGAATTCTGAGCAATAATGGATAACACTAATCGAATAGTATCTAGCCTCGCAACTGGAGCAAACACCTCTTTGTAATCAACACTAAATTCTTTCTTGTACCCTTTACAACGATTCGGGCATTATACATGTCAATGTCGCCATATTTCTTTAGCTTTGTTTTATAAACCCATTTGACACTAATGGAATTTTTCCCTTTAGGAAGATTTGTCAGCTCCAAGTATTGTTCTTTTCAATGGATGTAATCTCCTCTTCCATAGCTTTTTTCCAGTTTGTTTCTTTGATTGCTTTTTGGAATGTTAGAGGAGTACTGTCTGTAAATAAAGCAAAGTGAACAAGTGGATCATCATAAGAAAGTTCATCACCACTTACATAGTCGTTTATCCAGGCTGATCTCTTTCTTGTTCTTAGACCTGGCGAATCTGTTGCTTGCGCTTGCTGCTCATCAATTGTTTTTTCTGCCTCTTCTTAGTCGAAGCTCCAGGGTATTTGCTGCTGTCCTATGCCTTTTTCAATCCAATTCCACGTGTTCTCCCCATTTAAAACAACATCTCGGCTAGTGATTATCTTCTTTGTGATAGGATTGAAAAACTTGTAAGCTTTCGATTGGTCGTTGACCCCAAGAAAGACACATTTTTCACCTTTGTCATCGAGCTTCTTTCTTTTCTCATCTGGAATGTGTGCATATGCAATGCACCCAAAGATTTTGAAGTGATTAACGGCCGGCTTCCGTTCACTCCAAGCTTCCTCCAGTGTCATGTTTTGAACGGATAATGTGGGACTCCGATTCATAATATGGATGTTCCAATTCACTGCTTCTGGCCAAAAACTTTTTAAAATTCTCCCGTTTGCCAACATGTTTCGCACCATGTTCAGGATAGTTCGGTTCTTCCTCTCTAATACACTATTTTTGTTGTGGTGTGTAGGTTGTCGTCAATTTCCTTTGAATACCATGCCATCACAAAAATTTACAAATTCTTGTGACATGTATTCTCCACCACAATCAATACGGACAGTTTTAATGGCTCTCCCAACTTCATTTTCCACATGAGCTTTGAAACTTTTAAATGCTTCAAAAGCTTCAGATTTCTCCTACAAAAAATCAACCCAAGTTTTCCGACAAAAATCATTAATAAATGAAATAAAATATTTCTTTTCGCCATTGGATACTGGATTAATGGGAACACCTATATCAGAATGGATCGACTCTAATGGTCTCTGTGCTCTCCATGCTTTTCCTTTTGGGAATGGCTTACGATGTTGTTTGCCAACAACACACTCTTCACATACTTTGGAGGGAGGAATGATTTGATGAAGGCCGATCACCATGTTCTTCTGAGAAAGAGTCTTCAATCCATTAAAATTCAAATGGCCATAATGAAAATGCCAAAGCCATGTTGGATCATTCACTTTGGCCATAAGGTAAGTCTGGATGCTCGTGAGTCTTAGTAGAAACAACCTGTTTGGTGCCATCTTAACATGAACAACTAGACCCCTTTTTAGATCATAGATTTCACAAACACCTTCTTTTATTGTAGCTACATATCCCTTATCTCTCACACTCAACAAATTACTTTTCAGGTTAGGAATATAAAAGACATTTAAGATAGTCTCAATATTATCTTCTTTAATCCTGATTCGAACATCACCCTTTCCCATAACATTAACTGTAGAATTATCTCCAAAACTAATAATAGTGCGAAATTCTTCATTTAAATGGAGAAAGAATGACTCACTACCACACATATGATTGTTGCACCCTGTATCCAAATACCATATGTTTGGTTCTAGTTCTTCCTTAACATGGGATGCCATCAAGAGTGTTTTTTCTTCCTTGTTCTCAACAAAATTAGACCTTTCCTCCTTTTCTTTGTTTTTCAAAAATTTGGTGTAGTATTTGGAACTATAATGACCAAAATTATGACACCTAAAGCATTCAATATTGGACTTGTCATATTTTTTATCACAGCAGCTGCCTCTGCTTTGAGAATTCGGGGTGTGATGATTGTTAGGCTGCTGCCTGCTTCCATCTCTATTTCCTCTTCCTCTATATCCTCCTTGGCCTTTACCTCTTGAACTTGAGGATTTAATATAGGTTGAAGCTGTCAATGCTTGCTCTTCGGTGGTGGTGCTACTGCACCGGTTCACTTTTGCTCATGGACTAGCAAAGAACTCTACAGCTCATCAATGGAGAGTCCATCAATGTAATTTGAACAAACGACATAGTCAAACTTCAAGGTCATCAAGTGTAGAATTTTTTTGATTATGGTGACATCTTCCGTCTTGTCATCATGGATGCACATCTTGTTTACAATCGCCATGGTTCTTGAGAAATAATCGAAAACACATTTTCCTTGTTTCATACAAAGAGTCTCGAATTCTGCACAAAGCACCTTCGTCGTGCCATGAAACTTCTTTTTTAGAGAATCCCAAATTTGTTTAGAAGTATCTTTAGAAGAATCATTTTTAAGATTGAACGATCAATTGCTTCGAAAAGATAATTCTTTACTTTAAGTCCTTCAATCTTTGCTCTTCCAATGCTTTCTTTTGAGCATCCGTCAATGCTCTCACTGCTGCCTCAGTTGCTAGTTCCAAGATTCCAGTTTCAATGAGATGACAGCACTCTTGGATCTCAAGAAATTCTCCATTAACATGCTCCAATGATCGTAATGACAATCGAAGCGAGGTATGGCTTGTTGGATATAGTTATCGACCACCTTGTCAAATGTCATTGATTTTCCTGCTGCAAGTAAGAAGACTGCTGCTTCTTTTTACCTCAACCTGGCTTTGATACAAAATGTAAAAAGTTGAAAGAGACAAATGCACAATGAATATTTTGAAGGAGGAATTCAATTCATTAATTTAAAGATCTAATTACATCTTAAATAGAAAAGCATAAACAAACTAACCAAAGAAATAGGAACCAACTAGTTCCACGATTGAAGTACTCCTAAAGAAATGGGATACACTAACCTATTTCGACAGACTTCCTATAGAATAGGACAACCAAGATTTATTCAACATTTATCCAAACAAACCTTTAACACCCTCTCTTAAACTAAATGTCCTAAAGAAATCAGTTTAAAACAACTTCAGCAGCTCATTTCTTCATCATTAGCACTATCGCAAACTGTTTCCTTCTTTGAATAGACACCGAGCATATCTCGAAGCTTTAAAAACACAACAGGCTTGTGGGGTTTAGTCATTATGTTTATAATTTAATTCTCACTCTTACAGTATACCAAATCGATAACATCATCCTTACATAAATCACACAAGAAATGGTACCTCACATCAATATGCTTGCTCCTCCCATGTAGAACTAGATTTTTTGAAAGCTTTATGGCAGAAACATTATTACAATATATTAAAGTGGGACCTTAATGCTGACTGTGTAGAACGGTAAGTAACCGTCATAACCAAATAGCTTGACAGGAGCTTGATGCTGCAGCAACAAACTCAGCTTCAGTAGTCGACAAAGTCACTATCTTTTGCTTCTTAGATGACCATGAGACAGCTCCAAAGCTCATCATGAACACCAATCCGGATGTAGTCTTTCTATCATCAAGATCTCCAGCATAATCACTATCTGAAAACCTGATTTAGCTTGACTTTCCACATTTTTGATACAAAATTCCAAACTCTGCAGTACCTTTCAAGTAGCGAAAATTTTTCTTTGCAACTAAGAGATGAACTTCAGTTGGGTTCTCCATGTATCAACTAATTAAACTGATAGCATGCATGATAGTTGCCTTGTTGAAGTCAAATACATAAGACTCCCAACAATTTACTTATAAAGAGTAGCATCCACCTTCTTCCCTGATGCACTCTTTGTGAGCTTCAAATCATGTTCAGCTGGGGTGGAAACTGAATTGCAATTCTTCATTTTGAACCTGTCTAAGATCTCCAGAACATATTTTTGTTGTGAAATAAAGACACCAGTAGACGATTGCACTACTTCGATACCAAGGAAATAGTGCATCAAACCCAAATCTGTCATGTCGAATTCATTCATCATTGATTACTTAAAATCATCAAACAGGGCTCTATCATTACCTGTATAGATAAGGTCATTAACATATAAGCACAAAACAAGTATCTCACCTTCCTCTCCAAGTTTAGTATAGAGTGTGTGCTCATAAGGACATTTACGAAAACCTTCTTTGGAAAAGTAAGCATCTATACGACTGTACCAAGCTCTCGGTGCTTGTTTCAGTTCGTATGGACCTTTCTTTGGCCTATATACCTGATTCTCAAGACCTTGTTTCACATATCCAGGAGGTTGATCAACATACACCTCTTCTTCCAATTCGCCATGCAAAAATGTTGACTTCACACCCAATTGATAGATGGGCCAGGAATTCTGAGCAGCAATGGATAACACTAATCAAATAGTATCTAACCTCACAACTGGAGAAAACACCTCTTTGTAATCAACACCAAATTTTTTCTTGTAACCCTTTGCAACGAGCCGGGATTTATACTTGTTAATGTCGCCATCTTTCTTTAGCTTTGTTTTATAAACCCATTTGACACCAATGGATTTTTTCCCTTTGGGAAGATTTATCAGCTCCCAGGTATTGTTCTTTTCAAAGGATGTGATCTCCTCTTCTATAGCTTTTTGCCACTTTATTTCTTTGATTGCTTCTTGGAATGTTAGAGGAGTACTGCCTGCAAATAGAGCAAAGTGACAAGTAGATCTTCATAAGAAAGTTCATCACCACTTACATAGTCGTTCATCCAGGCTGGTCTCTTTCTTGTTATAGGACCCGGTGAATCTGTTGGTTGCGCTTGTTGCTCATCAATTGCTTTTTCTGCCTTTTCTTCGTCGAAGCTCATGGGTATTTACTGTTGTCCTGTGCCTTTTTCAATCCAATTCCACGTGTTCTCCTCATTAAAAACAACATCTTGGCTGGTGACTATCTTCTTTGTGATAGGATTGAACAACTTGTAAGCTTTCGATTGATCGTTGACCACAAGAAAGACACATTTTTTGCCTTTATCATTGAGCTTCTTTCTTTTCTCATCTAGAATGTGTGCATATGCAATGCACCCAAAGATTTTGAAGTGATCAACGGTCAGCTTCCATTCACTCCAAGCTTCCTCTGGTGTCATGTTTTGAACAGCTAATGTGGGACTCTGATTCAGAATATGGATGCTCCAATTCATTACTTCTGGCCAAATTTTTTTAAAAATTCTCCCGTTTGCCAACATGTTTCACACCATGTTCAAGATAGTTCGATTCTTCCTCTCTGATACACAATTTTGCTACGGTGTGTAGGCTGTCGTCAATTGCCTTCAAATACTATGCGTATCACAAAAATTTACAAATTCTTATGACATGTATTCTCTGTAAGTGCTATGATTTCATATCCCTTTGGTTGTCAAATTTTTTGGTGACAAAACCTATATATATATATCTATATATATATATATATATATATATATATATATATATATATATATATATATATATATATATATATGTCTTGTACATCTTGTGTTTCATGTTTGAGACTATTCATTGCTTCAAGACATCGTATTTCAAGACAATAACTTAAATGAAGAAAGTTTCAAGTCTAGTCATGGAAGAAGTATACAAGAATAGAAGTCTTCAAGTATGCATGTTCAAGATTCTAATAAGTACAAGAATAGAAGAAGACTTTATCAAGTCAAGAAAGGTTCAAGCTCGAGAAGGCCTACAACAAGATTCGTCAATTCTCAAGCTTCTCTTAAGGGTCATCTGAGAGTATAGACTATCAATGTTCATCTCACTTTCAAGGTTTGTTTGACCTTAGATTGGGCTTTATTGTAGGTCATTCTGGATACATAATTCGTATATTTTAAATATGCTTGTACGGGCTGTTCTAAGACCAGTCCTAGGGACTTCAAGACCAGTCCTAGCTCTGCTACGACCAGTCTTAAGTTTTTCAGGACCAGTCCTAAGTTGTTAAAGATTTTTAGATTTTTCTGGTTATCCTACGACCAGTCCTGTGAGCAGTACGACTCGTCTTTCGACCGGTCTTAGCCCTACGACTTGAACTCCAGCAACTAATCTGGGGGTCCTACGACCAATCGTAAGTGACCCACGACTGGTCGTAGCTACCCACGACCAGTCGTGGAACAGCTAATCCTTATCCCGCGGAAATCTTTGAAAATCTATTGAAGCTACGATCAGTCCTAGGGATCCTAAGACCAGTCGTAGATGGGATTTTTCAGGATATAAATAGAACACGAATTTCAGAAATTTTCAATTTAATTCAAGCAATTTTAAGGTCATACTCTGAGATAAGTTCGTGTTTATTTTTTTAAGCTACTTTGTGCTCATTTAATATTCCTTTTGCTAGCTTGTTTTGAATTTGATTTTAGTCTACATTCCAATCTTATTAGAAAAGAGGAATTTTTGATATTCCTTCTTCTTGGATTCAAAATCAAATAGAACTAGCCCTTTTGATTTAAAATCAATTAGACTTAGAACCATTCATAAAGTGAGTATTGGACTTTGAACGTTGAATCGAACTTCTACTCCGATTGGTTCTACCGGGCTACTTCAAAAGAAGATTCAGGTATTTTACATTTGTGTAATTTACATTCTTTGATTTTTTTTGACATTTTTCAGAAAAATCTCATTGTTTGAGTTATCTGAGGAGAACCAAAAAACTCAGATTGTGTGGGTTTTTGGATTGTGTAAGCCCGTGATAAAAAGACACAATTGTTAAGGTTTTAGGTGAACCTGTGAAACCTATTTTGATAGTGCATGCTAATATCCCCTGTGAGGATATTAGGAGTGGAGTAGCATTCTGTGTGGCTGTTGGATAACAGTTGGTGTACACATAGGTGAACCACTATATATCTTTGTGTTGTGGATGTGCTTTATTCTTTCATTCCTTTATTCATTCAGTTTTGTGGATTGTATCTTTGGTTGAATGTTGTAATTATTTTATTTCAAGCCAGTGTGGGGAATGTTGTAATAACTTAGGTTTAATTTCCTACAAGTTATTTCCTTGCTTTATTTATTCCCCTCGTTTTGAGTTTTTGATATAAAGGACGTTTTAGAAATAAGGTTGTCCTACCATAAGCCTTTGGTTTTTAGTGTAAGGTTGTCCTTAGAACTGAATTAGTATCAACCTCTCAATGCTAGTTCATTGAGGTTGCTTTTTAATTCAACATTGTGGATTATTTTATTTTATTATTTCGTTGTTATAAGTTTTATTTGGCATAGCCCTATTCACCTCCCCTCTAGGGCATATAACTAGGCCCTTTCAAGTGGTATCAGAGCCTAATAGCTCGTGCTTATTGTTTATTCATTGGATTTATTTTCTGAGCTAACGATCTAAGCTATATTAAGATGTCAAATTTTGATAGCCTATCAGTCACTAGGCCACCACCCTTTAATGGCACAAACTATGCCTATTGGAAAGCCAGGATGAGGATATTCCTCAAATCCATGTATGAAAGTGTGTGGCTGGCCACAGTGAATGAATGGAACCCTCCTATCACTGAACTAACTAATGACGATGGTTCTAAATCAATGAGAGTAATGACTTATTTTAATTGGACCACACTTCAGAAATGTGAGAGTAGTGTCAATGCAAAAGCACTAAATATAATTACTTGTGCATTATCACCAGATGAATTCAAAAGAATCATCTCTTGTGAAAATGCAAAACAAGCATGGGATGTATTAGAAATGACACACGAGGGTACATCAATTGTCAAGAAATCTAAAGTCCAACTCCTCACAACTAAATTTGAAGAAATTCATATGGAGGAAAATGAGATGTTTATGGACTTCTCCACTAGATTGAATGACATTGTGAACTCTATGTGGGGTCTTGGTGATAGAATCCCAGAAAGTAAAGTGTGCGCAAAGATACTACGCTCACTTCCTGAACGGTTCAATTCTAAAGTAACCGCGATTTATGAACTTCGTGATACAGATACCATGAAGGTTGAGAAACTAGTTGGTTTCATAAAATTTTTAAAAGCAAAATAAAAGTTAATTTTCAAAAGTCAAATGATAAGAGATGATCTAAACCTAGAGCTCGAAAATCTTTGAAAGATAGTCAATGTTATAACTGTCAAGAGTATGGACATTTAGCTAACAAATGTCCTAAAAAGGACAAATCAAAAAGGAAAAGCATGTTGGCTACTTGGGATGAATCGTCTGATTCTGAATCCTCTTCTAAATCAGAAGATTCTAAAACTGATTCGGGCGATGATGTTAAAGCCCTTATGACTCTAGCCAAGATCACTTTTTCAGATAATGATGATATATCTAGTGAAGAAATTCTGAATAGTGATTGCGATAATGAAGATGGTCTTCAGGATGCTTATAATGCCCTTTATAAGGAGAGTTGTAAAATTACCATCAAGCTTAAGTTACAAAAAGAAAATTTTTCTAAGCTTAAAGAAGATTATGAGTATCTCGTTTTAGAAAAGTCTGATATTTTCAATTCTTTTGAAAAGACCAAATGTGATTTAGATTTCAAAACCTCCCAAATTAAAGATTTGAAATTCGAAAATGAGAAACTTAAAAATGAGGTTACTTCTCTTTTGAGTTTGAAAGACACATGGAGATATGCCCAAGGTGATCCTAAATTGAAAATATTATTGTCTGAATCAAGAAAATGTGGCGATTGATCCAGGTTGGGCTATGATAAGAATACATCTCCTAAAAAAAAGAATATTGCTCCTAAATTTATAAAAGGAGAGTCTTCAACCTCAAAAGAAAAGAATATTTATCAAGGTTTTTCCAAAAATTCAAGGACTTTTTAAAAGCCTAAAGGTAGTCATGTCAACTTTGATTTTCAAAATCGAAATTCATTGGCAGAAAAAATAATTGATCTACTCAAGGAGCTATTAAAGTCTAACTCTATATGTCACTCCTATAACAATAGACAGAAAAAGACCATCTATACTCCTAAACCCAAAAATAGTTCTGAAATGGGTTCCTAAAGTTGTCTGCTTGGTTGCCCACACTGCTTTCAAAGCTATAAGCCATTCAAATTGGTACCTAGATAGTGGTTGCTCTAGGCATATGACAGGCGACAAGGCTTTATTCACCGATCTAAAAGATATGACTGACGGGTCAGTCACATTTAGTGATGGAAGCAATTGCAAGATCATTAGCCAAGGTACAGTTCAGCTTTATAACCTTCCCTTATTTAAGAATGTTTTATATGTTAAGGGCTTGAAACATAACCTATTAAGCATTTCTCAGATATGAGATAACAACCATAGTGTGAAGTTTTTTAATCAAGGTTGTGAGATAGTTAATAAAAAGGGTTCTGTTATATTAACTGGTCGCAGAACTTCTGAAAACTGCTACATCGTTAGTGATGCAAGCTCATCTACTCAATCGTGTTATATGGTCCATACCGATGAGACTGAATTATGGCATAAACGCCTTGGACATGTTCACTACCGGAACTTATTTAAATTGAGCAAAAGAGAACTAATTAGAGGTCTACCCAAATTGTAAAAAGTAGACAAAATATGTGGTGAATGCCAGTTGGGCAAACAGACTAGGAGCTCTCACAAGAAAGTGAACTCCAATACCACATCTAGACCACTAGAGCTTCTCCACATGGATCTTATTGGACCAACCAGAACGGAGAGTCGAGGAGGAAAAAAATACATCTTGGTTATCGTAGATGACTATACCAGATTCACTTGGGTATCGTTCTTAAAGAAAAAAACTGAAACCCTTGATGAAGTGAAAAAGATCATCAAATGAATCCAAAATGAAAAAGGTTCTCATGTTAGTAAGATCCGTAGTGATCATGGATCTGAATTTGAAAATACTAGTTTTGAGAAATTCTGTAGCGATCAGGGAATATTGCATGAATTCTCTGCGCCCAAAACTCCTCAACAAAATGGCATAGTGGAAAGAAAAAATAGAGTGCTTCAGGATATGGCTAATGTTATGTTGAACAGCATGAAGCTCTCTAGAAATCTTTGGGCTGAAGCAGTTAATACCGCATGCTATATTATTAATCGGGTTTATACCAGTAAATCTGATAATAAGACTGCTTATGAATTATGGTTTGAAAAGAAACCCAATGTCAAATACTTTCAAGTTTTTGGCAGCAAGTGTTATATTTTACGAAATCGTGAAAATTTAAAAAAGTTTGATACGAAGAGTGATGAAGGTATTTTTCTTGGTTATTCTTTGAACAGTCGAGCTTATAGGGTTCTAAATAAGAGAACTGGTGTGATTCAAGAGTCCATCAATGTGGTCATTGATGATCATTTCAATACACCAGCCCCGAGCTCAGATGATGATGTTCTTATTATCGACAATTAAGATACCTCATCAAGTTAAAAAGAATCTGAACCAAGGACTGTCAAAGATCATCCAACCAATCAAATTCTTAAAAACCCTCTCACTAGATTTTGTACTCGCAAACAACTTGAGAACATATGTAATTATGTTTGTTTTACATCCCAAATAGAACCGGTCAATGTGAAAGAAACACTTTCTAACGAAAATTGGATAGTTGCTATGCAGGATGAACTTAATCAATTTGTTCATAATGATGTCTGGTATCTTGTTCCTAGACCTAAAGATAAACACATTATCGAAACAAAATGGATCTTTAAAAATAAGTCTGATGAACTTAGAAATATAATACGAAACAAGGTTAGACTGGTTGTACAAGGGTACACTCAGATTGAAGGCATCGATTACGATGAAACCTTTGCTCCAGTCGCTCACCTTGAATCAATCAGACTTTTTATTTCCATCGCATGCTTTAGAAAATTTAAAATTTATCAAATGGATGTAAAGAGTTCTTTCTTGAATGGCGATTTACATGAAGAGGTGTATGTTGAACAACCTTCAGGGTTTGAAGACCCCAAGTTATCTAACCATGTATTTCGTCTCAAAAAGGATCTCTATGGTCTAAAACAAGCGCCAAGGGCATGGTATGAGAAATTGACTAAATTCCTACTTAGTCATAGCTTTCAAGTAGGAAGTGTCGATAAGACACTCTGTGTTAAGAAGCATAACAATGATATTTTGATGGTTCAAATTTATGTTGACGATATTATTTATGGATCAACATGCACTAACATGTCTATTGAGTTTGTAGAGTTAATGAAATTAAAGTTTGAAATGAGCATGGTTGGTGAATTAAATTATTTCCTAGGGTTGCAAGTAAAACAACAACCTAATGAAATTTTCATTTCCCAAACCAAGTATGCTACGAACTTAGTTAAAAGGTTTTGATTTGAGAATGGTAAGAACTTTAATACTCCTATGAGTACAACGTTAAGACTCTCAAAAGACTCTACGGGTAAAGATATAGATCCTAAACTGTATTGTAATATGATTGGTAGTTTGTTGTATCTAACTGCAAGTAGACTTGATATCGCGTTTAGTGTTAGTATTTTTGCGAGATATCACTCTAATCCTAAGGAATCACATCTTACTGTTGTTAAACGAATTATTAGATATGTCCCAAGTACTATAAATCTGGGTCTTTGGTATCCTTTTGATACTAGTGTTCAATTAGCCGGGTACTCAGATGTTGATTGGGCCGGTAATATCAATGATAGAAAATCAACCAGTGGTGGTTGTTTTTACATTGAAAATTGCTTAGTTTCTTGGTTCAACAAGAAGCAAAGCTCAATATCGCTCTCCACCGCTGAGGCTGAGTATATTGCAGCTGGATATGCATGTACTCAACTAGTTTGGATGAAACGCATGCTAAGCGATTATGGAATTAATCAAGATTCAATGATCTTACATTGTGATAATTCCAGTGCTATAAATATTTCCAAAAATCCAATCCAGTATTCACGTACTAAGCACATTGGCATTAGGTATCATTACATTCATGAGTTGGTTGAAGAAAAAGTTATTTCCTTGGAATATATATGTAAGACCCATATCTTAGTCCGTACCATTTTATAGACTTCGGCGGTCTTACCAGTCAAATTCTGGCAACCTTCGACCCTTAACCGATATTTGTGCGCGACCCTAATTCATATGCCGTCAACCCATATCGACTCAACCCAAGACCTTTATCATAACGACCACGCAGTCGCCGCGTTTCCGATGCCGCGACTCGCGTGTCGAGGCGAAACCCTAGTCAGGAAATGTGGGTCAGCGTTCGGTACTAGGAAAATACCGCGCGTTGCGAAACTGTAACGCCCGTGAAAAACCCGTACTTGGGCTCGAGTACCAACTCAACCCGAAATCGCGTAGAATTAATTTCTATGGAAATTAAGCGTTAGTTAGCTAGCGCAATGCTAGAGTAGCTGAAAAATAGTCCCTGATCACATTAAATACATTCTACAAGACCCAAATCGAGTAGAACAAATGACTCTACAATACTCTATAACCTCGGATCAAACTCTAAGCAGGTTTGTTCTCTAAACCAATTTGAATCTGTGTATTGGATCAAGACCGTACGTCGAGACTCCGATACCTCTTATCTTAGACCGTTAGAACCGCCTAGCTGGACTTGACACTCATTCCGAAAATCAAGTCAAACTGATAATCACAGGCTATTTCATTGAGCCCGGACCGAAGAGAGTACGAATAGGGACATAATTGGAATTTCAAATTTAAATCTGGCACACGACTTGACGCGTCAGTATTAAGCATTCTGACCATCAGAATTCAGCCAGATTACACCCTCGGATCAGGAAAAATTTCTATTTTATATCATGAGACTTTCAGCCCTGATCTACGTGCGGTGACCGCTGAACTGAAACTGGTCCGCCAAGTACGATCTGCGAACCCTGCCAGACTGAAAACTTAATACGTGCTATATCTGGTACGCATGAGCTTAAGTTCGATCGCATTTGACTAGGGGACCACTAGAAAGCATCTTTTGGACTGAAACAGCCCCGAATTGGATATGCAATAAGTAAACTTCATTCCGGAGCTTGTTTCCGGCGTTTTTAAGCTTATAAAAGGGGTTGAAACCCTCATTCCTCTCTCCCATCCGAAATTACAAAACCCTAGCTTTGGGAGAGAGAAAAGGTGAGAGTTTGAAAGAGAGAGTAGAAGGGATTTTTCCCGCCTTCGTGCCACCTGTTGCACGTGTTGTAGCAACTCATCCCAATCACCTGGCCGGTGATTCTTCCACTTTTTCAGGTATGAAACAACCCTAGAAGTTGCTAATTTAGGGTTTACTAGGATTCATAGCGTGTTAGCTAACGTACTTCGTAAAATAGGTTCTCCTACTGCCGTAGACGAAGCGTACACGCTCCGTTCGAAATCACGCATCCGTAAGAGATAAAGTGAGGATTTTAGACGCTTTGATTGACGGTTTCCAATGCTTTCAATGTCGTTTAATAGTAGATTATTGACGGCATCACCGTTTGACATGTACAACATGCTCTCCGTTTCCTGTTTCGTAAATTAACGAAGAATATAAGATTTAGGGCATTTTAGTCATTTGTAGGAAGTACAGTTTACATTCATATTTTGCTGATATGATTGACATGGTTTGTTGTCGCATTAGGAATTTAGGAATGCGTGCATACTTAGTTTGGCGAAGAGATTCGCCTAATTGCGCACTTCGGGTTGACATACTATATGTAGACTTAAATGTGTAGTGTATGTGTTTGTATAAATGCTTGTATTAGAATGTATTGAATTAAATGATGTTATGAATTAGTTTGAGATGGATTTCTCAATTTATATGCTGACATAAATGATTTCCTACATGTTGACTAAGTTCATGATTCCATACTATGCATGAAATGTATGTGCTTGAAGATTTACTTAAGTTGAATGTTATAATATGTGTTAACATGCTCACATGAATGTATTTCAATTCCAATATTCCTATATAAGTTGCTGATGTGATTCCATAATTGTTTGGGACTATACTTAGTCCAGGCAGTCGGTAACCGAGCGAATTCGTGGCTGGTTGGTCTTAGCCACGAACGACGCGTCGATGAACGCGAGTTGTGTTTGGAGTTGGCGGCAGTGGTTAGGCCACGTGAAGTGTTTTACGCACTTCATGTCGTTCGACTTGAGATGTGGTCGCACTAGTCGAGCCCATCAAGTAACCCGACTAGCCGATGTATGTTCACCCTGTATGAGTCATAACTGCTTGAACATAGGGTACTGAACTTACCATTGTAAACCCTGTTAACCATGGTACCTTGATCCACGAAGACTCATGAGCCGGGCATGGTGGTATGGGACACCGTGGTCGAACCGTCGACCTATGCTGGGGCCACAAACCTCCCCGTAGTGACCAGTGAGCACCTAGACTCATGAGCAGATTATGGTGGTATGGGACACTATATTCTAGCTGTCGGCCTACACTGATTAGGCGACGAGTCCTTTGTAGTGACCGCGAGCGTATTCTGAGTCCACGGGAGGCGACGACCCTTCCGTTGCAATAGAGTACGGTAGGCCTGTATTGATAAGGTGATGGGGGAGCGGTGCAACGAGTGCGAGCAACAGCCCTGGCAGCCCTTGCAACGACCTACGAAATATACATCATATGAGATTACTAGGAGTGACGACCCTAGATAGGATCTGTGTTGGGATTGATACAAGGGAAGTACCTTAGTTTCCCAATCCTGCTGTTTGAATGGACTAATAACAACTTGGAAATCATATCACCATCCATTGCATGTGCCTGGAAGATGTGGAGCACTTGAGGGTCGATTGCATGCCGCGGTCGTAAGATGGTGCCGTATGAGTGAGATCATCGGTGGGGGCATACATCACGTCATATCATCTTGCATTAACAACAGTATTAGGATTGTCTGATTTACTGCTTTACTATTATCGCATGATTGAATTATGAACATGCTAATCTTTGTTCTATGATTCCACTGAGTTGATCACTCATTCCCACGTTACGGGATGGTGTTTGCAACACCCACCAGACCCTATTGTAGATGTAGGTGAGGCTGAGATCCAGGAGGCAGAGCCAGACTTCGACGAGGACCAGGACGAGTTCTCGTACATGTAGTATCATGATGGCTTTGCGTAGGTGACCTGGATTGATGGGACTTCAGTGGGACTATTTTGAACATTACATTTTGTTCATGTATATGTATATGAGACTCAGAGATGTATTCATACCTTAGAGACAGATGAGATCTACTTTGTTTTTCCATACAGTGATATATATATTGATTAGTCTTCCGCTTGCTTTTATCACTGGATCTGAAGTATGAATTGCAGTTTTGGTATACTTTTACTCATGTGAATGCTTTAAATCAGACAACATTGAATCATAATCATTTTTATTGCATAAGTGACGGTCTGGAACTCGGGAGTTGAGTTTATACACGACCCCCGATTTTCAGGGTGTTATAGAAATCCAAGGGAATCTCTACGACTTGTCAAATCAATCCCATCAATCAATCAAATCCCATCACATCTCATGTCAAGTACACATCACCTTTCACCCATACCCAAGCAACCACAAAAGTTAAAAAGTTCTTATAAAGTCATGCCTTTCTTACACAAAAGGCCACCAAAGTCAAAAAGTGTCTTACACACCCATCACCACCACATCTATCACTCCATCACCCATCACTCTCTCTCTCCCTTTACAACTATTTTTCTCTTTCTCATTTTCAAACATATCTCCAAGCAAAAAAAACCCCATACGTATGAGAATTCTCCAAGCCTTCCAAGCTCCAAGTGTGGCCCACCTTTTCATCCCAAGATCTCTCATCCTAACCATCCATTACTCATCTCCTCCATTGGAATCAAAGCTAAGGTGCTAAGGAACCCATAGGAGCAAGAAGATCGAACAGTGGGTGCTCAGTAATAGTAGTTTTTCATGTTTTTAAGATGGGCCAAGTGAGGCCAACTGATCAATGATTTGGATCTCACTTGGGACCCTAAAATGTGGCCGATGGCCCACTAGGATCATCATGATCATTCCATGATGGGGCCATTCTCCATGGACCCCATCATGATGTTTATTTTATTGTATATCTAGGGTCATCTAGACCATCTACTTTAGTGGAGAAGGGATCTCCACCGTTGAATTTTGGATTTAATGGGCCCATGTGTAATGGGACCCACTTGATATATGTTTGGTTGCAAGAGAGGGCCCATAGTGTCGGGGTCCCTCCATTACGCGTGTCCCATTCTCTATCTCTCCCTCTCCCTCTCTATTTCATTTTCTTTTGTGAAATCATGATATGATTGTGTGGCCACTTGGATGGACCCAACCATGAGGCTTGTATCCTATCCAAACCATCTACAAGTGAGGCCCATCTTATGTGTGTTGTACCCACACCTTTCATCATGAGGTGGCCCACTTGATTAAAGCCATGTCTATTGTGAGGACTGTCCGGCGTCCAGGGACGCTGGACGTCTCCGTGGAAACACAAATATAAGCTTGTTTTTAAGCTTTTGGGGTGGCCCACTCTCATAGGCCTCACCTTGATGTATGGGCACAATCCAAGCCGTCCATCCTCTTTCCCATATCATTTTAGGCGTTGAGCCAAGGAATGAAGCTAATCCGCTCATTGGGCGGGCCATACTTTTCAAAACAGTGATTCTCACCATTTATAATTATTTTAAATTTTGCTACAGGCCAAAGGTTTTTAATATTGGACTCTTTTGGCTTGTCTTGAGCCAGGGAAGCCAATGGACGGAGTGGATCTACTTGATGCGGGCCCCAGATATGAAAAACCCCTGAAAAATGGGTTTTCATAGTTTTTTTTAAAAAATAAGCACAGAGGCAGTGCCTCTGCCTCTCTGACGCTGCAGCAGCAGCGTGCTGCGTGCAGCGGGTGGGCGGATAGTGTCCCACAGCTACAGTCGTGGGCCCCACCATGATGTATATGTAACATCCATGCCGTTCATTTGGCGGGCCTCTCCCTGAAGCGGGTCCCCTCCAAAAATGAGGCCGATATGATGCTCGAGTGGCCCACACTGCAGGAAACAGTGGGATTGAACTTCTACCATTGAAGCCCCTGTTATGGGCCACAGAAGTTTTGAATCAATATAAAATTTATTTTTTCCATTTATCTAGGACCGTGTGATCTTATTAACGGTCTGGATGGCTTATAAATGCTATGGTGGGCCCCACGTGGAGCCCACAGTAATGCATGTGTTTTACTTCCACCGTCCCCACGGTAACGTATGTGTTATATTCACACCGTCCCACTGGACGGTGGGCCCCTCCCCACGTGTGGGACAGCGCATGCGTGTGTGCATGGCCCCACCATGATGTGTGTTGGCCCACATTACAGGCGACAGTGTTGAATAAACACCCACCGTTAAAAAAAATCACAGTGGGCCCCAGGTCTGTGTGACCTATCACCAGGTGGATGGAAAATAAATATTATGGTGGGCTCCCTATCCGGGTGACCTCATCAACAGGTTGGCTGGAAATAAACATTTCAGTGGATCCCAACCCCACCCCAAGTCTACGTGACCTCATGAACAGTTGAATGGCAAATAAACATTACAGTGGGCCCCTTGCTAGTTTGAATGGCAAATAAATATTATAGTGGGCCTCTTGCCAGTTTGAATGGAAAATAAACATTGCAGTGGGCCTCTAGGCCCATGGGATTGGACCCATTTTGATGTATTCCAAGGCCCATGGGGTTAAGGCCCATTGAGATGTACTAGGGCCTATGGGTTGAGGCCCATTTGATGTACATATGGGGCCCAATTGGTGTGGCCCATTTGTTACATATAAGACCCATATGATATGGCCCATTTGATGCATTTAAGGCCCAATGGGACGTACCTAAAGTCCATTGCAATGTGTGATCCCAATACGGATTATGTAATGATGTTTACGACGATCGTGCCTTGGGAGCAATGTTGGTTTGACGTCCACATTGTGAGTATAATGTTTGTTGGATGTCCACATTACGACTCTCCCTAGGGCCCATTGTTAGGCCCGTACTTATTGTGTATAGGCCGTCTAGACCCATCTGCATTGTAAGGATATTTCATTACTTTAATTACATGTTTAGTATAGTTCTAGGACTCATGATCATACGCATCATATGTATGCTTGATATGAGAGGTGACTGATCATAGCATATGCCTTCGGGCAGGTTGTTTATGGGCTCTTGGTTAGGCGATGTTGCCCTGCATGAGCGCACGATACACGCAGAAATTGTTGTATGACTGGATAGTGTGCTTCATACATTTCGCATTATGTGATATGGTTACTTTACGCCCTAGCGACATCAAGGTTGTAGCCTCCATAGACGTATCGTGGTTTGGCAGGATTGGATATCAAAAATTTTATTCTACATTGCGTGCTATAGATATCCCTGGGTGAAAGTCCCTAAACCCTTATGGTACTAAGAGGTTGCTCCAACGTCTAGACCGAGTGGGTAGATGAGCATTGAGTGCCGATTACCAGATGGTTACGCTCTCCACTGTGTCGTGGTCGGTTGGAAGGGGGTGCGGCCTTACCCAC
Source organism: Magnolia kwangsiensis (assembly GCA_037074715.1). Lineage (NCBI taxonomy): Eukaryota > Viridiplantae > Streptophyta > Magnoliopsida > Magnoliales > Magnoliaceae > Magnolia > Magnolia kwangsiensis. Next base: position 23,791,249 of record CM073579.1, read on the forward strand.
CCGAGAGTAGGGGGCAAAGCTAGGCTGAGTTTGACCAGCTCGAGGAATGGGTCCGCTATCGATGAGCCAACCCCGATATTGATAGGCGGATAGTGAGGTCTCTTCCACTTACCTTATTGTGTGAGATGGGGCAGCGATCTGGTTTAGAGTGTACTAGACCCCGGTGATATCCCAGATTTGAGCTGCATTGATATGTGGACTTAGATGAGGATTGTATGCTTGACTTGCATCTTACATCGCATAGCCCTGGTATGGCCGACACCATTCATGCTTTGCATCGTATAGCCTTGGTAGGCTAACGGTATTCATGGATCCATCAGTATATTCCGCATTGCTCTAATATTTCATGATCATATTACTACCTTGCGCACACACTTTCACCACCCTCTAAGTTTTCTATAAGCTTATGCATGACCGTTGCTTACAGGTGATGTTGGAACACAGCAGCGCTGAGGCAGGAGCGCTTTGTAGATCATTTTGGAGTTATCGTCCACTATCATTGTATTTCCTTTTATGCTCATTGTACTTGTAAAGTTTTTATCATAGTGAAAATGTAATAGAGTTTTTAGTTGTTGTTTGTGGGTTATGCCCTTGGTTATGCTTATTACGAATCAAACTAACATTGAATATCCTACTCGTAGCATCCTACGATCGGAACCTGGCGAATGGGGGCTGGGAGCCAAGAATGGGGTTTTACGGAGGCTGTCGACGCCAGATTCTGCGATCGAGAATTTTATGAGCCCGGTTTCTGAGTTTGCGGCGTGACAATATACCAACCGAAACTCAACTTACTAATATATTTATTAAATCGCTCGACAAAAGTAGGTTTAATAAATTAAAATTTAATCTTAGTATGTGCATTTTACATTGAGTATTCTTACTTGCATGTATCATAGTGTATTATATTTGGTATTATATGTGTTGAAATTTTAATTTTTTACATTAAATATGTATTTTTGGTCGATGCTCGACCGGTTGTAGCTGTACACGACCAGTCGTGGTACGACCGGTCGTACACAGCACTCGACCGGTCGTGGAGCTCGTGAACTTGATATGATTTGGGAAAAACTTCCTTCTTCTTCATTTTCACTCCTACCTACGACGACTCGTGGCTCGACCAGTCATAGAATTTCTTATATTTCTTCAAGGTTAGTCCTATTTCTTCATTTTTCTTGAAGTTTGATATTCTCTATGCTTTGATTTGATCATTATGTAGCTTGATTTCATCCTTTTATTGAGTTTTTCAAGGGTTTCTTCTCAAATCGCTGATCTAAAGAAACCCATCCTTCTTTTTGTGCATTTCTCTTGCTCTTAGTATATCTTGTTGAAGATGGATGCTAGAGGGAAGAAGAAAACATCTCATGGTCCATCCTCATCTAGATCTACACCGATAACAAAACGGCACCTTCAGTCACCCAAAGATGATCCTCAAGATGTACGGGATTTGCATGTCCGTAATGTTATCGTTAAGCGTCCCATTGATCTCAATCATATTGCACCATATGGTATCGTTTCTCTCCTTGAATCTATTAGCTGGGCTAACATTTTACTTTGGGGTGACTCTGCATACCAGTCTATTGCACAATCAATGGTTGCATGTATCTCAGATTTCTCCCTTAACAACTTAACTTTTTCAATTGCTACTAGAGAAGAAAAATTTCTTATAGACCGACATTTGATATCGGGCATTATGGATATACCCGTCAAAGATGAAGGTATTCTGATTCATACTCTATACGATAAACCATCTGAATCGGAAAAACATATGTTGACAAGAGACCTATACAAAATTAATGTGCAATGGACACTCAAAGGGAATGCTCTCCCTTCAAAATACTTGTTACCCAGATACATAGTGTTACACCATATATTTATTTCAAATCTATATCCTCGGTCTGGTAATAAAATTGAGTTGACTGCTTTCATGGTTCGTATATTACATTTCATTACTTCTGGAACTATAGTCTGTCTACCTTCATTGATCTGTCATTTTATCATACAGTTTAGACTCCATACAGGTCATAGTGATATTCCATTTGCTTATCTTATGACTGTGTTAGGCACTCAAATGTTTCTTGATACACCTGTTAATGAAGCACCCATTCATCATCTTTTATTCAACAATACAAATTTAAATAAGATGAAGTTAGATTTGCTTCCTGGTCAAGTTGATGAAGGTGGTGTTGGTGGTAATGGTGGTGAAGCCGAAAATGAAGGGGAAGCTGACGATCTTCTTCAACAGGATGTTCATATGGATGAGTTATTTGATGAGATAGAAACTGATTCGTCAAATGATCCTGATTATGATCCATCTAGTTATGATGCACGCCTTCGTGTATTGGAGGAGAAGGTTGATAACATGAGTGTAGCCCACGATATGCAGTTTAAATATATGCGAAAATATCTTTGTCGCATTAATAGGGGCTTACACCAGATTGATCCTACTATCCCTGCTCCCTCCTCTGGATCTAATTAGGCGAATTATCTTTTGGATTGTATAACATTATCTTATCTTTTATTTTGGATATTGTATTAATTTGGTTATGTCTTGATGATTCTGGATTTATATTTTGAGATATAATATTTCCTTCCATATTCCTTTCTCATAATCTGCTTATTATTACTCTCTATGTTGTTGTTCTTTTTTTCTTGTCATTTTGTGACAAAAAGGGGAAGTATTATGGTAAAGGAGAGTAGTATGGAAAGGGGGAGTAATTTGTATGGATTGATTGATTGAGGAGTATATGTGGATTGATAATATGGAATGTGGATAACTTGCTTTGCTTAATGTTTCCATGTTTTTTCTACTCAGGGGGGAGTAGAGTATATTGTGGTTTTAATGATTGTGGTTTTAATGGTTCATGATTCTTTGAGCATATTTTGCTCGTATCTGTATGATGTGTGTTTTGTCACAAATTTGACAAAGGGGGAGATTGTAAGTGCTATGATTTCATATCCCTTTGATTGTCAAATTTTGTAGTGACAAAACCTATATATATATATAGATATATATGTGTGTGTGTGTGTGTGTGTGTGTGTGTGTCTTGTACATCTTGTGTTTCATGTTTGAGACTATTCATTGCTTCAAGACATCGTACTTCAAGACAATAACTTAAATGAAGAAAGTTTCAAGTCTAGTCATGGATGAAGTATACAAGAATAGAAGTCTTCAAGTATGCATGTTCAAGATTCTAACAAGTACAAGAATAGAAGAAAACTTTATCAAGTCAAGAAAGGTTCAAGCTCGAGAAGGCCTACAACAAGATTTTTCAATTCTCAAGCTTCTCTTAAGGGTCATCTGAGAGTATAGACTATCAATGTTCATCTCACTTTTAAGGTTTGTTTGACCTTAGATTGGGCTTTATTGTAGGTCATTCTGGATACATAATTCGTATATTTTAAATATGCTTGTACGGGCTATTTTAAGATCAGTCCTAGGGACTTCAAGACCATTCTTAGCTCTAATACGACCAGTCTTAAGTTTTTCAGGACCAGTCCTAGGTTTTTTGAAGATTTTTAAATATTTCTGGTTGTCCTACGACCAGTCCTAGACATCTTACGGCCAGTCCTGTGAGCTGTACGACTCGTCCTTCGACATGTCTTAGCCCTACGACTCGAACTCCAGCAACTAATTTGGGGGTCCTACGACCAGTCGTAGGTGACCCACGACCAGTCGTAGGCTATCTAGGACCAGTCGTGGAACAACTAATCCTTATCCCGCGAAAATCTTTAAAAATCTATTGAAGCTACGACCAGTCCTAGGGATCCTGAGACCAGTCGTAGATGGGATTTTTCAAGCTATAAATAGAGCACGAATTTTAGAGTTTTTCAATTCAATTCAAGCAATTTTAAGGCCATACTCTGAGATAAGTTCGTGTTTATTTTTTTAAGCTACTTTGTGCTCATTTAATATTCCTTTTGCTAGCTTGTTTTGTATTTGATTTTAGTCTACATTCCAATCTTATTAGAAAAGAGGAATTTTTGATATTCCTTCTTCTTGGATTCAAAATCAAATAGAACTAGCCCTTTTGATTTAAAATCAATTAGACTTAGAACCATTCATAAAGTGAGTATTGGACTTTGAACGTTGAATCGAACTTCTACTCCGATTGGTTCTACCGGGCTACTTCAAAAGGAGATTCAGGTATTTTACATTTGTGTAATTTACATTCTTTGGTTTTGTTTGAGATTTGTCAGAAAAATCTCATTTTTTTGGTTATCTGAGGAGAGCCAAAAAACTCAGATTGTGTGGGTTTTTAGATTGTGTAAGCCCGTGATAAAAAGACACAATTGTGAAGGTTTTAGGTGAACCTGTGAAACCTATTTTGATAGTGCATGCTAATATCCCTTGTGAGGATATTGGAGTGGAGTAGCATTCTGTGTGGCTGTTGGATAACAGTTGGTGTACACACAGGCGGGCCACTATATATCTTTGTGTTGTAGATGTGCTTTATTCTTTCATTCCTTTATTCATTCAGTTTTGTGGATTGTATCTTTGGTTGAATGTTGTAATTATTTTATTTCAAGCCAGTGTGGGGAATGTTGTAATAACTTAGGTTTAATTTCCTGCAAGTTATTTCCTTACTTTATTTATTCCTCTCGGTTTGAGTTTTTGATACAAAGGACATTCTAGGAATAAGGTTGTCCTACCATAAGCCTTTGGTTTTTGGTGTAAGGTTGTCCTTAGAACTGAATTAGTATCAACATCTCAATACTAGTTTATTGAGGTTGCTTTTTAATTCAGCATTGTGGATTGTTTTATTTTATTATTCCACTGTTATAAGTTTTATTTGGCATAGCCTTATTCACCCCCCCTCTAGGGCATATAACTAGGCACTTTCATTCTCCACTGCGATCAGTACGAACAGTTTTAATGTCTCTCCCAACTTCATTTTCCACATGAGCTTTGAAACTTTTAAATGCTTCAAAAGCTTCAGATTTCTCCTACAAAAAATAGACCCAAGTTTTTTCGACAAAAATCATCAATAAATGAAATAAAATATTTCTTTTTGCCATTGGATACCGAATTAATAGGACCACATATATCAGAATGGATCAACTCCAATGGTCTCTGTCCTCTGCATGCTTTTCCTTTTGGGAATGGCTTACGATGTTGTTTGCCAACAACACACTCTTCACATACTTTGGAGGGAGGAATGATCTGAGGAAGGCCAATTACCATGTTCTTCTGAGAAAGCGTCTTCAATCCATTTAAATTCAAATGGCTATAGCGAAAATGCTAAAGCCATGTTGGATCATTCACTTTGGCCATAAGGCAAGTCTGGATACTCGTGAGTCTTAGCGGAAACAACCTGTTTGGTGCCATCTTAACATGAACAACTAGACCCCTTTTTGGATCATAGATTTCACAAGCACCTTCTTTTATTGTAGCTACATATCCCTTATCTTGCAATTGTCCCACACTTAACAAATTTCTTTTCAGGTCAGGAATATAAAAGACATTTGAGATAGTCTTAATATTATCTTCTTTAGTCCTGATTCGAACATCACCCTTTCCCATAACATTAACTGTAGAATGATCACCAAAACTAACAGTAGTACGAAATTCTTCATTTAAATGGGAAAAGAATGACTTACTACCACACATATGATCACTGCAGCCTATATCCAAATACCATATGTTTGGTTCTGGTTCTTCCTTGACATGGGACGCCATCAAGAGTGTTTCTTCTTCCTTGTTCTCAGCAAAATTAGACCTTTTCTCCTTTTCTTTATTTTTCAGCAATTTGGTGTAGCATTCGGAACTATAATGACAAAATGATGACACCTGAAGCATTCAATATTGCACTTGTCATTTTTTTTTTATCACGACAGTTGCCTCTGCTTTGAGAATTCGGGGTGTGATGATTGTTAGGTTGCTGCCTGCTTCCATCTCTATTTCCTCGACCTCCTCATCCTCTTCCTCTGTATCTTCCTCGGCATCTACATCTTGAACTTGAGGATTCAACAAAGGTTGAAGCTTTCAATGCTTGCTCTTCGATGGTGGTGCTGTTACATCGATTCACCTTTTGCTTATGGACTAGAAAACAACTCTATAGCTCATCAATGGAGAGTCCATCAATGTCATTTGAATCTTCAATTGAACAAACGACCTAGTCAAACTTCAATGTCATCAAGCGTAGATTTTTTTTTATTATGGTGATGTCTTCCATCTTGTCGCCATGGATGCGTATCTTGTTTGCAATCGCCATGGTTCTTGAGAAATAATCAGAAACACATTCTCCTTGTTTCATACAAAGAGTCTCGAATTCTGCACAAAGTGCTTGGAGTTGTGCACGTTTCACCTTTGTCTTGCCTTGATACTTCTCTTTTAAAAAATCTCAAATCTGTTTAGAAGTATCTTTACAGAGAATCGTTTCCAAGAATGAACGATCAATTGCTTAGAAAAGATAATTCTTTACTTTCAAGTCCTTCAATCTTTACTCTTCCAATGCTTTCTTTTAAGCATCCATCAATGCTCTCGCTACTGCCTTAGTTGCTGGTTCCAAGATTCCAGTTTCAATGAGATGCCAGTACTCTTGGATCTCAGGAAATTCTCCATTAACATGCTCCAATGATCGTAGTGACCATTGAAGCGAGGTATGGCTGGCTGGATATAATTATCGACCACCTTGTCAGACGCCATTGATTTTGCTACTGCAAGTAAGAAAACTGTTACTTCTTTTTACCTCAACCTGGCTTTGATACTAAATGTAAAAAGTTGAAAGAGACAAATGCACAACGAATATTTTAAAGGAGGAATTCAATTCATTAATTTAAAGATCTGATTACATCTTAAATAGAAAAGCATAAACAAACTAACCAGAACCAACTAGTTTCACGATTGGAGTACTCCTAAAGAAATGGGATATACTAACCCATTTCAATAGACTTCCTATAGAATAGGACAACCAAGACTTATTCAACATTTATCCAAATAAACCTTTAACATTTTCGCAGTTTCACATATGTAGAGGTTGCAAAAGGAGGTCTAGCACTCGTGAGGAGTTCCCTACCAAAGCAGAAGGGTTGGCACATGTAAGGTAGCGGTCAAACCATCACCCAAGGCACAGTTTTCCCCCTTCTTTGTTAAGGGGTCTCCCACATGTGTGAAGGATTTCTGACTGCTGTGATGTTTGTATGTTGCATGGGTTGTGAAACTTTATTGAGCCTATAAGGTTAGACTTTAGGCTTGGTGATAGGTTGGTTTAAGGCTTGAGTTGATTAGGTGAGTTAACTAAATTTTGAGTCAGCAATTTGATTTGAAATGACTTGGTGAGTTGAATCGTTGAGTGAACTCAATCCAAATTAATTAAATTTTAAGATTTGTGTTTATAAGATTATAGGATTTAAGATCAAGTCTTGAATCTAGCGTTTAGGTTGGGGTTTAGATTGTTAAGATGTGGAGCCATATCTGGACAGGGCTTCTCAACCAGTTGAGTGTCATGCTCGACCAGTCGAGTGGCCCACTCAACCACTCGAGGGCTGGCTCGACTCAAAGTCCAGCGAGCATCAGTTTTTTGGTTTCGATGTGCTTGACCGATCGAGGCCCATGCTCGACCAGTTGAGGGTTCACTCGACTAGTCAAGGTTACGCAGATTCTTTTTGCAGATTTGATGTGGACTTCTGAAATTTAAGTCAATTTCGGAATAGTATAAAAGGAAAGTTGCCTAGACTATAAATACGGGTCCCTAGGGATTTTCTAGGGTTAATGGGAATTATTCTAATGTGTGGACAAAGAGTTTTCTCTATACATCCAAGGGAAGAGGTTAGTATATTGCTTGTAATCTTATTTTCTTCATAATGGAATTTTGCACCCGTGGATTTTTTACCCTTGTTTAGGGTTTTTCCACATATATTTTATCTTGCGGTTAGTTTGGCATATTTTGATTATACTTCTAGATTATATTTCTTTCTTCTTATCATTTGTGGGTGAGACCGAAGATTGGATCTCAGTTCATTGAGTTGTTGGCGTGTTGCGCAACAACTAATATCAAAGCTATTGGTTTAGTTCTATTGGGAGCGATGACGGAAGAAGGGAAGACTATAATTGAAAAGTTTGATGATTCAAAATTTACCTTCTGGAAGATGCAGATGGAGGATAATCTATATTAAAATGACCTCTATATTCCTCTAGGAAGAAAAGAGAAAAAACCAGAGAAGATGACAAATGATGAATGGTCTTTATTGGATCGAAAGGCTTTAAGAACAATCCAACTCTCTTTGTCTAAGAGCGTCGCTTTCAATATATCTAAGGTAAAGACCACAAAAGAATTAATGGAAGCCCTAGCTGCGATGTATGAAAAACCTTCAGCGTCCAACAAGGTTCATCTTATAAAACAGTTATTCAACATGAAGATGTCAGATAGTGGGAGCGTGGTTAAACATTTAAACGAGTATAACACAGTCGCGAGCCAATTGGAATCCATTGGCATTATTTTTTAGGATGAGATCAGGGCGTTATTGATCTTGTCCAGTTTGCCAAATAATTGGGACGGTTTGGTGATTGCTATAAGCAATTCTTCAGAGTTGACAAGGTTAAAATTTTATGATGTGGCCGGTCTAATTCTCAGTGAAGAATCTATAAGAAAGACTTCAGGAGTTTCAGAGGATTTAGAAAATGCTCTAAACGTTGAAGGAAGAAGAAGATTGCTGAACAAAAGAGGTAATAAACATGGACGTTCAAAGTCAAGGAAGAAGTCCAAGGGACTGAAAGATAAATATGGGTATTAGCATTGCGAGAAGAAGGGGTACATAAAATATGATTGTAGGGCGTTTAAGAAACAAGAAGGAAGCTCTCAAGGCGAAAAGGATTTAGTGAATCTATCTAAGGAGAGTGACACAAAGGCGTTGATCTTGTCTCTTGATGCGATGAATAAGTCTTGGGTCATAGACTCAGGTGCTTCATTTCATGCCATTTCATGTAAGAAATTTTTGCGTGATTATGTGTCAGGTAACTTCAGAAGAATCTACCTGGGTGATGATGAGTCATGTAGTATTGTTGGAAAGGGAGACGTTCATATAAATCAGAAAGACTGAACGGTTTTGAAATTGAAGGATGTCAGACATGTACCGATTTTGAAATGAAACTTGATCTCAATGGGAGAGTTGGCCGATATCGGATATGTGACAACATTCACTAGTGATTCCTGAAAGATTAAAAAAGGTGCATTGGTGATATCTCAAGGAAAGAAGGAAGGTACTTTGTACATGACTTCAGGATTGTATAGTTTACTCGCAGTTGCATCAACTAGAGTGAATGGTTAGTTTTGGCATCAGAGGTTGGGACATATGAGTGAGAAAGGGATGAAAGTGTTATTGTCAAAAGGGAAGCTACCAGGGCTGAAGTCTATTGATTTGAAATTCTACGAAGACCGCGTATATGGTAAGAAGAAGAGGGTAAGTTTCAAGAAGACAGGACACGCTCTAAAGACGCATATGTTGGAGCTTGTACCACTGATGTGTGGGGACCGGCACGGGTATTATCTCTTGGTGGCTCACGTTATTTCGTTTCTTTTATTGATGATGCTAGTAGAAAACTATTGGTCTATTTCTTAAAGAATAAATCTAATGTATTTAATGTATTTAAGAAGTGAAAAGTAATGGTAGAAAATGAGACAGGTAAAATAGTAAAATGTCTCAGATCTGATAATAGGAGAGAGTATTGTGATAAGAGGTTTGAGGAGTATTGTGCAGTAAATGAAATCAAACATCAGAAAATGATTCCAGGGACACCATAGCAGAACGGTTTGGTTGAGCGCATTAACAGGACCATCCTTGAGCGCACTAGGAGCATAAGGTTACATACAGGGTTTTCCAAGACGTTTTGGGCAGGTTACATATCTCATCAATAGAAGTCCCTCTGCACCATTGGATGATGGGCTACCAAAAGAAATGTTGACTTAGAAAGAAGTGAATCTTACACATCTCAAAGTGTTTGGTTGCACTTCATATGTTCACATTGATGCAGAGCACATAAATAAGCTGGATGTGAAGTCCAGGAGGTGCACGTTTATAGGCTACGGGCAGCATGATTTTGGCTACAAGTTTTGGGATACAGAAAATATGAAAATCATCAGAAGTAAAGATATATAGTCTTCAATTAAAAAGTGGTGCATAAGGATAGTATGCAGCAAAACAATGCCGAGGAGAAAGAATTCGAAGAGTTGGAAGAGTTACAGAACAGGGGTGTTACAGCGCCACAAGATGATCATGCACATGAACATTATCAGGTAGAGCCACAGACACCGGTTGTGAAGAGGTCTACTTGGGAGAGGAGACCCACGATTCGATACTCACCCTCCTTACATTATCTACTGTTGATAGATAATAGTGAACTAGAGTATTTTGAAGAGGCATTACAGTCAAATACACGGGTTAAGTGGAAGCAGGCCATGGATGATGAGATGGACTCTCTAATCATACATGAGAGCTAGTCACTCTACCCAAGGGTAAGAAAACTCTTCATAACAAGTGAGTTTACAGACTGAAGGAGGAGCATAATGGTTCGAAATGGTACAAGGCTAGACTGGTTGTGAAAGGGTTCCAACAAAGGCAGGTATTAACTTTACTAAAATATTTTTATCGGTAGTGAAAATGTCTACGATTCGCATGGTCTTAAGTATAGTGGCTATAGAGGACTTACATCTAGAGCAGCTAGATGTTAAGATAACTTTTCTTCATGGGGACCTTAAAAAAGAGATATATATATATATACATATATATATATATGTGTGTGTGTGTGTGTGTGTGTATCAGCCGAAATGATACATGACACCAGGTAAGGAGAATAAGGTGTGTAGACTGAAGAAGAGTCTATATGGCCTGAAGCAGGCCCCAAGACAATGGTATAAAAAGTTTGACAGTTTCATGTCAGGAAATGGTTATAGGAGATGTCATGCAGACCATTGTTGCTATTTGAAGAAGTTTTGATACGTCGTACATCATCCTTCTTCTGTACGTTGATGATATGTTTGTGGTCGGATCAAGCGTAAAGGGCATCTCAGATCTCAAAAGACAACTGTCTAGAAAATTTGCTATGAAGGATTTAGGAGCTGCAAAACAAATCCTAGGCATGAGGATAAAGCGTGACAGGGAAAATAAAAAACTAGTTTTGTCACAGGCATAGTACATATCCAAGGTACTTGATCGATTCAGTATGGGAGGTACCAAGCTGGTTAGCACTCCATTAGCCAACCACTTCAAGCTTTCTAAGGAGCAAGGTACAAAGACGCAAGAGGAACAGGACTACATGGCTAAAGTCCCATACGCGTCAACTATTAAGAGTCTCATATATGTTATGGTGAGCACGAGGCCAGACATTGCTCAAGTAGTGGGAGTTGTTAGCAGATTCATTAACAACCCCAGGAAGAAACATTGGGAAGCTGTGAAGTGGATCCTTAGATACTTGGTAGGTACCGTGGATAGTAGTGTTGTGTTATGGAGGATTGGAAATCAAGCTACAAGACTACCTAGATTAAGATTTGGCAGGAGATATCGACAGCAGAAGAAGCACTACAGGTTATGTCTTTACTCTAGGTAGTGCTGCAATTAGTTGGGTCTCTTAGTTACAGAAGATAGTATTTATCAGTATAACGGAAGCAGAATATGTTGTAGCTACAAAAGCGTGCAAGGAGATAGTATGGATGCAAGGTTTCATGAAAGAGTTGGGTAAGAAGCAAGCAAATTACAAGCTATACAATGACAGTCATAGTGAAATATACTTGGCTAAGAATTCAGCCTTTCATTCAAGGACCAAGCATATTGATATCAGATATCACTTCATACGTTCGTTACTGGAAGATAAATCGATTGCTCTGGAGAAGATTCATATAAGTGAGAATCTTGCGGATATGCTGACCAAGGCGGTCACACGGGAGAAGCTGAAACTCTGTTCAGCTTTAATTGGGCTTAAGGCTTGAAGACGGGAAGGTGGTGGACTTCGAATGTAGAAGACGAAGGTTTATGGTGATGTGTCTCCAAGTGGGAGATTGTTGAGATGTGGAGCCACATCTAAATAGGGCTGCTCGACCAGTCGAGTGCCTTGCTCGATCGGTCTAGGGGCCCACTCGACCAGTCGAGGGTTGGCTCGACTCAAAGTCAAGCGAGCATCAATTTTTTGGTTCCGAGGTGCTCGATCGGTCGAGGCCCATGCTCGACCAGTCAAGGGTCCGCTCGACCAGTCGAGGTTATACAGATTCGCTTTGCGAATTTGATACGGATTGTAGAAATTTGAGTCGGTTTCACAAGGGTGCGAAAGGAAAGTTACCTAAACTATATATAGGAGTCCCTAATATTTTTCTAACGTGAATGGGAGTTATTCTAATGTATGGGCAAAGGGTTTTCTCTATACATCTAAGGGAAGAGGTTAGCATATTGCTTATAATCTTGTTTTCTTCATAGTGAAATTTTGCGCCCATGATTTTTTTACCCTCGTTTGGGGTTTTTCCACGTATATCTTGTCTTGTGGTTTGTTTGGCATATTTTGATTCTACTTCTATATTATATTTTTTTTCTGTTTATCATTTGTGGGTGAGACCAGATATTGGATCTCGCTTCACTGCGTTGTTGGCATGCTACGCAACATGAATTAAGATATATGTTTAGATTTTTTTTTCCATCAATACCATACAATTTTTTATTAGTTTGTCAGCCTGGGGTGAAATATCTACTATGGTCCACCTAAAAATTGAAGAGAAAATGACCACTGTAGACAAAACCTTTTACCCAGCAATTTTTATCGCGGAATACAAACTTAAGTTACCAACTTAGACTAACACGTGCGGACAGCGACTTTGAGGACGAAACTATCCCTCCTTTTCACTGCGAAGACGAGAGCTAACGCTCCTGCAACTAAGAGTTGTACGAATGGCTTAGGAGAGATCAAAGTCACATGGCCCCACAGCTATGTATTTATCATATCCACAACGTTCATCCATATTTCAAAATCATTTCGGAGCATTATCCAAAAAAAAAAAAAAAATCATATCCATAAATCAATGGACCACACCACAAAGAGCAGCGGGGAAATTGATTTTCACCGTTAAAAATTTTTGTAAGGCCCATCATAACATTTATTTTCCATCCAATCTATTCATAAGGTCACAAAGGCCTGGATGAAGAGGAAAAACAAATTCCATGATGATCCAAAACTTCTATAACCCCTAAAAGGGTTTCAATGGTAGACATTCAATTCCCCATTACCTTTTACTGTGTGGTCCACTTGATAGCTAGATCTGTCTTATTTTTCATCTCAAGCCTTAATACGAGTTCACCGAATAGATGGACGGTTTGGATATACAATATACCTCATAATGGGACCCACAAAAATCAGTGGGGATTACAACTGGGAAAGGGAAAAAAAATGAAAAAGAAGACAGTAAGTTGGGGTCGACCGGGTCAACCTTATCGACCGGCCTATGGCTACGGATTATAACCAAAGCCATAACTACAATGCTATGCACTTTTTTTCCTTTTTTCTTTTTTATTTTTTATTTTTATTTTTTACATGGAGAACTTTATTGTACCTACATTTTTCTTTAATACATGTTTATATAAATATGTGTGTGTGTGTGTGTGTATAAATTTTTATCTTTTTTTTTTCATTTCTTTCTTTATTCATTTAACAAGAATATCTTCTAAACAAAAATTAGTTACTTGACGTATCACATAAGATTTTGGGGTAGGAGAAGCTATTTTAGCCAACCAACCTAGTTATTTTCTAAGATTCCATCAGGTCAATGGTCGAAAATACATTTCATTCACTTCACGATCAATTTCAATCACTTCATGGTCAAACTAAAAATTGAGCAAGGCAAATATGAAATTGAGTGAGTAAATTGAAAATTGAGTAGGACAAGGTATGAATTGAGTGAGGGAAGCTAGAAATTGAGCGAGGTAACATAGGAGTTCAGCGAGGGAATCTAGAAATTGAGCGAAGCAACTTAGGATTTGAGCGAGGAAAGCTAGAAATTGAGCGAGGGAACCTAGAAATTGAGCGAGGTTTAGGCTACGTTGAAATTGAGGAAGGGAACCTCGCTCAAATCCTAAGTTACCTCGCTGAATTTCTACGTTGCATCGCTCAATTGCTAGGTTGTCTCACTTAATTCATAGGTTCGTTCGCTCAATTTATATATTGCCTCACTGGATTTCTAGCTTCCCTTGCACAATTCGTAGGCTGTCTCGCTCAATTCATTTATTTTTCTAGATCATTTTATGGTATGAGACCAAAAATGAGATATATTCAATTCTCAAGTGTACCACATTACAGGAAATAGTGTTGAATGAGCGTCAACCATTAGAAACCTTTAGGGGGCCCACTGTGATGTTTGTGAGAAATCCTCCTCGTCTAAGTTCATTCATAGGGTCAAAAAGACCTGGATGAAGAGGGAAAAAAATTTCATAATGATCCAAAACTTCTGTAACCCCTAAAAGGGTTTCAATGGTAGACGTTCAATTTTCCATTGCCTTTTACAGTGTGGTCCACTTGATAGTTAGATCTATCTTATTTTTCATCTCAAGCCTTAATATGAGCTCGTAAAATATATGGACGGTTTGGATATAACACATACATCATGATGGGACCCACAAAAGTAACATAGCAAAAAAAAAAGAAAACAATTTCAGTTTGCCCCGCTCAATTTCTAGTTTGCCCCACTCAATTTCCAGTCTGCCCCGCTCAATTTCTAGTTTGCCCCGCTCAATTTCCAGTTTACCCCGCTCAATTTCCAGTTTGCCCTGCTCAATTAGAAATTGAGCGGGACAAATTGAAATTTTTTTTTCCTTTTGTGGGTCCCATTATGATGTGTGTTATATCCAAACCATCCATATATGAGCGGGGTAAACTGAAAATTGAGTGGGGCAAACTAAAAATTAAGCTGGGCAAATTAGAAATTGAGCGGGGCAAACTGAAAATTGAGCAGGGCAAACTAAAAATTTAGTTATATGTTTTGGTTTAGGTTTAGGTTAAGGTTTAGGTTTAGGTTTAGGTTTAGGTTATAGGTTAAAGCTTTAGGGAATTGAGAATAGGTTAAGGTTTAGGTTTTGGGAATTGGGTTCAGGTTTGAGATCGGGTTTAGTTTGGGTTTTCAAGTTTAGGTTTAGGTTAAGGATTTGATATTAGGATTAGGTGTAGGTTTAGGTTTAAGGATTTGAGAATACATTTAGGTTTTAGGTTTAGGTTTAGGTTTTAGGTTTAGGTTAAGGTTATAGGTTTAGGTTAGGTTTAGGTGTAGGTTATAGGTAATAGCTTTAGGGAATTGAGAATAGGTTAAAGTTTAGGTTTAGAAAATCAGGTTCGGGTTCAGGATCGAGTTTAGATTTGGGTTTTCAAGTTTAGGTTTAGGTTTAGGTTATAGGTTTTGGGATTTGTGAATAGTTTTAGGTTATAAGTATAAGTTTAGGTTATGTAAGACCCGTATCTTGGTCCGTACCTTTCTTTAGACTTCCGCGGTCTTACCGGTCGAATTTCGGTGACCTTCGACCCTTAACCGATATCGACGCACAATCTTGAATCATATGCCGACAACCCGAGTCGACTCAACCTGAGACCAATACCATAGCGACCGCGCCGTCGTTACGGTTTCGATACCGCGACTCGCGCGCCAAGGCGATACCCTGGTCAAGAGATGTGGGCCAACGTTTGGTGCAAGAAAACGCCGCACGTTACGAAACCCAAGGAAATCTCTACGATGTGTCACATCAATCACATCAATCCCATCAATCCATCACATGTCAAGTACACATCACTTTATTCCCTTTTTTTAAGTAACCACAAAACTTTTCACCACCCATACTTCTCTTACACAAAAAGCCACAAAAGTTTTCACCACCCATACCTCTCTTACACAAAAGCCTCAAAAGTCAAAGATTTCTTACATAACCATCACTCACCACATCCATCCATCACTCTCTCTCTCTCTCCCTTTACAACTCTCTCTCTTTCTCTCTTTCTCATTTCAAAAATCCCAAGCAACAAAGAGCCCCCACGTTTGGAATTTTGCAAGAATTCCTAAACTCCAAGTGGCTCACCTTCCTACCCCATCATCTCCCATCTCAACCTTCCATTCTCCATCTCCTCCATCGAAGAAGCCAAGGTGCCAAGGAACCTCTAGGAACAAGAAGATCGGACGGTGGGTGCCTCTATAGGATAGATTTACTTATTTTTATGATGGCCCAAGTGAGGCCCACCGATCCATGGTGTGGATCTCACTTGGGACCCTAAAAGGTGGTCGATGGACCACTTGGATCATCATGATCATTCCATGATGGGGCCATTCTCCATGGACACCATCATGATGTTTATTTTCTTTATAAAGGTCATCTAGACCATCCATATTGGTGGGGAAAGGATCCTCACGTTGATCTTCAGTTTCGATGGTCACATGTGCAAAATGACACACTTGATGTATGATTTCATGAAAGGGAGGGCCCATAATGTCGGGGTCCCTCCATCACAAGCCGTGTCCCACTCTCCATGTCTCTCTCTCTCTTTTATTTCTTTTATTTTATTTTATTTTATTTTATTTTATTTTTATGCAATAGGAATGTGTGGCCCACTTGAATGGATCCCACCTTGAGATTTATGTTGTTCAAATTTTTATTCAAGTGGGGCCCACCTTAGACGTTGAGCCTATGTCACCCATCAGTGGTGGCCCACTTCATCAGGGCCCACCACTCTTTAAAAAAATATATATAAAAAAACCGTCCAGCGTCTGGGACGCTGGACGTTTTAAAGAAAAGAGGAAAGGGAAAGAAGGAAAGGGTCTTTGGGTGGTCCCACTTGCTTAGGCCCCACCCTGATGTATCGTTCTAATCCAAGCCGTCCATCCCTTTCACCATCTCGTTTTAGGCGTTGAGCCAGAAGATGAGATTGAACGGAGCACCTGGTGGGCCACAGCGCCAAATATTGCGTCCTCACCATTCAAATGCTATTTTCTTATGTTATTTCACTTTCCAAGCGTCAAAAAAATTCAAACTCTGGACTCATTTTGACTGTTGCGGGCCACAAGACGTAATGGCCGGAGGGAATTTCATTTTAGCGGGCCCCACGCGTGAAAAACCCCGAGAAAATAGATTTTTCCCAAAATTCAAAAGAGGCAGAGCCTCTGCATGTTGGCGTCAGCAGGCAGCGCTGCACGATGCTGCATGCAGGCGTGCAGGCGGGCGGGCGGCCGCTGGCCACCCACGGCCCTGCACGTGGGCCCCACTGTAGTGTTTATTTGTGATCCAATCTGTTCATGTGGTGGGCCACCTCCTAAAGTGGGCCCCTGCCAAAATTCAGGCCCATCCAATGCTCTGGTGGCCCACACCACAAGAAATAATAGAATTGAATGTTTGCCATTGAAAATTTTCTTGGGCCCACAGAAGTTTTGAATCAAGCTGAAATTTATGCTGTCCCTTCATCTAGGCCCGAGGGACCTATTGAACGGACTGGATGGCTTAGAAACATTACAGGTGGGCCCTACATGGGACCCACCATGACGCATGCGTTTTAGCCTACCGTCCAGTGGACGGTAGCGCCCACCTTACTGTTGCGTTATCTCCACCGTCCAGCGGACGGTAGAGCCCTCCTTGATGCACACGCTACCCCCACTGTCCAGCGGCAATGGGACCCACCCTTGATGCATGTGATGCATCCATACCGTCCATCTATTGATTTGTAACAGGTCTATGGGCTAGGCCCATTTGATCCATTTAGGCCTAAGAACTTAGGCCCATTTGATATGTTGCAAGTCTATGGGACTAGGCCCATTTGATGTACTTCAAGGCCCATGTAATTGGACCTTTTTGTTGAAATTTTAAAAGCCCATGGAAGTAGGCTATTTGATATATTGTAAGGCCCATGGGACTAAACCCATTCAATTATAAAAGGGTCCATGGGATTAGGCCCACTTTGATATGCATGCAAGCTCATGGATTAGGCCCATTTGAATTGTTTAAGGCCTAGGGATTTAGGCCCATTCGATTCATATAAGGCCTCTGGGTTGAGGCCCATTTGATATACATTTGGGGGCCCAATTGGTGTGGCCCATTTGTTACATATTAGATTCATGTGACTAGGTCCAATTGATGCAATCCAAGGCCCACGGGTTTTGACCCATTGCAATGCACATAAGACCCATTAGTGTGGCCCATTTATGTGGCCCATCTGATGAATAAAAGGCCCATAGGATATGGCCCATTTGATATATATGTAAGGTCCAATGGGGACAACCTACGGTCCATTACAATGTGTAAATCCATTACAGACTAAGTACCGATGTTTACAAAGATCGTGCCTGGGAAGTAATGTTGGTTTGACGTCCACATTGCGAGTATAATGCTGGTTGGATGTCCACATTACGACTCTCCTTAGGGCCCATTGTTAGGCCCGTACTTATTGTGCATAGGCCGTCCACGTCCATCTGCATTGTAAAATAGTTCATTTCATTATAACATGTTTAGTATAGTTTCATAACTCATGATCATACGCATCATATGTATGCTTGATATGAGGATTGACTGATCATAGCATATGCCTTCGGGCAGGTTATTTATGGGCTCCTGGTTAGGCAGTGTTGCCCTACATGAGCGCACGATATGTGCAGGATTTGTTGCATGACTGTATAGCGTGAATCATGCATTTCGCATTTGTGTGACATGGGTATTGTACGCCCTAGCGACATCAGGGTCGTAGCCTCTACAGACGCATCGTGGTTGACAGGATTGGATACCGAAAATCTTATTCTACATGGGGTACTATAGATATCCCTGGGTGAAAGTTCCTAAACCCTTATGGTACCAAGAGGTTTCTCCAACGTCTAAACCGAGTGGGTAGATGAGCGCTGAGTGCCGAATACCAATTGGCTGTGCTCTCCACTGTGTCGTGGTCGGTTGGAAGGGGGTACGGCCTTACCCGCCCGAGTATAGGGGGCAGTGCTAGGTTGAGTTTGACCAACTCAAGGAATGGGTCCGCTATCGACGAGTCGCGTCCAATATTGGCAGACGGATAGTGTGGTCTCTTCCACTTACCTTATTGCGTGCGATGTGGCGGCAATCTGGTTTAGAGTGTACTAGACCCCGGTGATATCCCATATTTTGAGCTGTATTGATGTGTGGATATAGATGAGGATCTGTATGCTTGAGTTGTATTGCACATCGCATGGCCTAGGGATGGCCGATACCATTCATGTCTTGCATCGCATAAGCCTTGGTACGGCTCATGATATTATAGATCCATCTGCATATTTCGCTTTACTCAAACATTGCATGTTCATATTATTACCTTGCGCACACACTTTCACCACCCTCTAAGTTTTCTGTAAGCTTATGCACGACCGTTGCGTGGAGGTGACGTTGGTTCGCAGCAGCGCTGAGGCAGGAGCACGTTGTAGAGTATTTTAGAGTTTTTATTCTTTACCATTGTATTTCCCTTTATGCTCATTGTACTTGTAAAGTTTTTGATCATAGTGAAAATGTAATGGAGTTCCTGGTTGTTGTTTGTGGGTTATGCCTTTGGTTATGCTTATTACGAATCAAACTGACATTGAAAATCCTCCTCGTAGCATCCCAAGATCGGAACCTGGCGAATGGGAGCTAGGAGCCGAGAATGGGGTTCTACGGAGGCTGTCGGCGCCGGATTCGGCGATCGAGAATTTTATGAGCCCGGTTTCCGAGTTTGGGACGTGACAAGTTAGGTTATAGGTTAAGGTTTAGGGATTTGAGTTTAGGTTATAGGATTAGGTTTAGGTTTAGGTTTAGGGATTTGAGTTTAGGTTATAGGTTTAGGTTTTGGGAATTGAGAATGGGATCGGGTTTAGGTTATAGGTTTTGGTTTCAGTTTAGGTTATAGGTTTTGGGATTTGATAATAGCTTCCGGTTTAGGTTATAGGTTTTAGTTTTGGTTTAGGCTATAGGTTTTGATTTAGGTTTATGTTATTGGTTTTGGTTTAGGTTATAGGTTTATGTTAAGGTTTAGGTTTAGGTTATAGGTATGGGTTCGGGTTTAGGTTATAGGTTTTGAGATTTGATAATGGGTTCTGGTTTAGGTTATAGGTTTTGGTTTTGGTTTAGGTTATAGGTTTTGGTTTAGGTTTAGGTTATAGGTTATAGGTTATAGGTTTATGTTAAGGTTTAGGTTTATGTTATAGGTTTTTGGATTTGAGAATAGGTTCGGGTTTAGGTTATAGGTTTTGGTTTTGGTTTAGGTTATAGATTTTGAGATTTAATAATGGGTTCGGATTTAGGTTTAAGTTTAGGTTTAGGTTATAGGTTTTGGGATTTGGGAATAGTTTTAGGTTATAACTATAGGTTTAGGTTAGGTTATAGGTTAAGGTTTTGGGATTTGAGAATGGGTTCGGGTTAAGGTTATAGGTTTTGGTTTTGGTTTTGGTTTAGGTTATAGGTTTTGGTATTGGTTTAGGTTATAGGTTTTGGTTAAGGTTATAGGTTATAGGTTTAAGTTTAGGTTAAGATTAGGTTTGGGTTATAGGTTTTGGGATTTGATAATGGGTTCGAGTTTAGGTTATAGGTTTTGGTTTCAGTTTAGGTTATAGGTTTTGGGATTTGATAATAGGTTCCAGTTTAGGTTATAGGTTTTGGGATTTGATAATAGGTTCCAGTTTAGGTTATAGGTTTTGGTTTTGGTTTAGGCTATAGGTTTTGATTTAGGTTTAGGTTATAGGTTTTGGTTTAGGTTATAGGTTTATGTTAACGTTTAGGTTTAGGTTATAGGTTTTTGGATTTGAGAATGGGTTCGAATTAAGGTATAGGTTTTGGTTTAGGTTATAGGTTTTGGGATTTGATAATGGATTCTGGTTTAGGTTATAAGTTTTGGTTTTAGTTTAGGTTATAGGTTTTGGTTTAGGTTTAGGTTATAGGTTTTGGTTTAGGTTATAGGTTATAGGTTATAGGTTTATGTTAAGGTTTAGGTTTATGTTATAGGTTTTTGAATTTGAGAATGGGTTCGGGTTTAGGTTATAGGTTTTGGTTTTGGTTTAGTTATAGGTTTTGGAATTTAATAATGGGTTCGAGTTTAAGTTATAGGTTCTGGTTTTGGTTTTGGTTATAAGTTATAGATTTAGGATAAGGTTTAGGTTTAGGTTTAGGTTATAGGTTTTGGGATTTGAGAATGGGTTTGGGTTTAGGTCATAGGTTTTGGTTTTAATTTAGGTTATAGGTTTAGGTCAATTTCATGTTTGTCCCACTCAATTTTCAGTTTGCCCCGCTCAATTTCGAGTTTGCCCCTCTCAATTTCCAGTTTGCCCCACTCAATTTCCAGTTTACCCCGCTCAATTTCTAATCTTCCCCGCTCAATTTCCAGTTTGCCCCACTCAATTTCTTGTTTGCCCGACTCAATTTCCAGTTTACCCCGCTCAATTAAGCGGGGCAAACTAGAAATTGAGCAAGGCAAACTAGAAATTGAGCGGGGCAAACTGAATTTTTTTTCTTTTGTGGGTCCCATCATGATGTATGTGTTATATCCAAACCATCCTTATATGAGCGAGGCAAACTGGAAATTGAACAGGGCAAACTGAAAATTAAGTGGGGCGAACTTTTGGATTATAACCGTAGCTATAATTGCGTCGATATAATTTTTGGATTTGAGAATGGGTAGGTTATAGGTTTTGGTTTTGATTTTGATTTAGGTTATAGGTTATAGGTTTAGGTTAAGGTTATAGGTTTTTGGATTTGAGAATGGGTTCAGGTTTAGGTTATAGGTTTCAGTTTAGGTTATAGGTTTTTGAATTTGAGAATGGGTTCGGGTTTAGGTTATAGGTTTTTGGATTTGAGAATGGGTTCAGATTTTGGTTATAGGTTTTGGTTTTGGTTTTGGTTTTGGTTTAGGTTATAGGTTTTTGGATTTGAGAATGGGTTATGGTTTAGGTTTAGGAAATCGGGTTCAGTTTCGGGATTGGGTTTAAGTTTGGGTTTTTAAGTTTAGGTTTACATTTATATTAGAGAGTTGAGATTACGATTAGGTGTAGGTTTCACTTTAGGGAATTGAGTTTAGGTTATAGGTTTAGGGAAAGGTTAGGTTTAGGTTATAGGTTTTGGGATTTAGGAATAGTTTTAAGTTATAAGTATAGGTTTAGGTTAGGTTATAGGTTATGGTTTAGGGATAGGTTATAGGTTTTGGTATTCGAGAATGGGTTCGGGTTTAGGTTATAAGTTTTGGTTTAGGTTATAGGTTATAGGTTTAGGATAAGGTTTAGATTTAGATTTAGGTTATAGGTTTTGAGATTTGAGAATGGGTTCAGGTTTAGGTCATAAGTTTTGGTTTTAGTTTAGGTTATAGGTTTAGGTCAATTTCATGTTTGTCCCGCTCAATTTTCAGTTTGCCCCGCTCAATTTTCAGTTTGCCCCGCTCAATTTCCAGTTTACCCCGCTCAATTTCCAGTTTACCCCGCTCAATTTCCAGTTTGCCCTGCTCAATTTCTAGTTTGCCCCACTCAATTTCCAATTTACCCCGCTCAATTGAGCGGGGCAAACTAGAAATTGAGCGGGGCAAACTAATTTTTTTTTTCTTTTGTGGGTCCCATCTTGATGTATGTGTTATATCCAAACCGTCCTTATATGAGCGAGGCAAACTGAAAATTGAGCGGGGCAAACTGAAAATTAAGCGGGGCGAACTTTTGGATTATAACCGTAGCTATAATTGCATCGATATAATTTTTGGATTTGAGAATGGGTAGGTTATAGGTTTTGGTTTTGATTTTGATTTAGGTTATAGGTTATAAGTTTAGGTTAAGGTTATAGGTTTTTGGATTTGAGAATGGGTTCAGGTTTAGGTTATAGGTTTCAGTTTAGGTTATAGGTTTTTGAATTTGAGAATGGGTTCGGGTTTTGGTTATAGGTTTTGGGATTTGAGAATGGGTTTGGGTTTTGGTTATAGGTTTTAGTTTTGGTTTTGGTTTAGGTTATCGGTTTTTGGATTTGAGAATGGGTTATGGTTTAGGTTTAGGAAATCGGGTTCAGGTTCGGGATTGGGTTTAAGTTTGGGTTTTTAAGTTTAGGTTTACATTTATGTTAGAGAGTTGAGATTAGGATTAGGTGTAGGTTTCACTTTAGGGAATTGAGTTTAGGTTATAGGTTTAGGGAAAGGTTAGGTTTAGGTTACAGGTTTTGGGATTTGAGAATAGTTTTAAGTTATAAGTATAGGTTTAGGTTAAGTTATAGGTTAAGGTTTAGGGATAAGTTATAGGTTTTGGTATTCGAGAATGGGTTCGGGTTTAGGTTATAGGTTTTGGTTTAGGTTATAGGTTGTAGGTTTAGGATAAGGTTTAGATTTAGGTTTAGGTTATAGGTTTTGAGATTTGAGAATGGGTTCGGGTTTAGGTCATAGGTTTTAGTTTTAGTTTAGGTTATAGGTTTAAGTCAACTTCATGTTTGTCCCGCTCAATTTTCAGTTTACCCCGCTCAATTTCTACTTTGTCCCGCTCAATTTTCAATTTGTCCCGCTCAATTTTCAGTTTGCCCCGCTCAATTTCCAGTTTTTCCTGCTCAATTTCTAGTTTTCTCCGTTCAATTTCCAGTTTACCCCACTCAATTTCTAGTTTGCCCCACTCAATTTCCAGTTTGAGCGGGGCAAACTGGAAATTGAGCAGGGCAAACTGAAAATTGAGCGGGGCAAACTGATTTATTTATTTTTTTGCTTCTGTGGGTCCCATCATGATGTATGTGTTATATCCAAACTGTCCATATATTTTACGAGCTCATATTAAGGCTTGAGATGAAAAATAAGATAGATCTAACTATCAAGTGGACCACACTGTAAAAGGCAGTGGGGAATTGAACGTCTACCATTGAAACCCTTTTAGGGCTAAATGTATTCTGAAATCCCTAAACCTAAACCTTAACTTATTCTCAATTCTCTAAACCTTAACATATAATCTAACTTAAACCAAAACCTATATCGTACACTTGTAACCTAAAACCTAAATGTATTCTCAAATCCCTAAACTTAAACCTTAACTTATTCTCAATTCCCTAAACTTTAACGTATAATATAACTTAAACCAAAACCTATATTGTGCACTTGTAACCTAAAATCTAAATGTATTCTCAAATCCCTAAACCTAAACCTTAACCTATTCTCAATTCCCTAAACCTTAACCTATAACCTAACTTAAACCTAAACCTATAACCTAAAACCTAAGTGTATTCTCAAATTCTTAAACCTAAACCTACACCTAATTCCAATATCAACTCCTTAACCTAAACCTAAACTTGAAAGCCCAAACCTAAACCCGGTCCCGAACTCGATTTCCTAAACCTAAACCTTAACCTATTCTCAGTTCCCTAAACCTTAACATATAACCGACACTTATAACCTAAACCTAAAACCTAAATATATTCTCAAATCCCTAAACCTAAACTTACACCTAATCCTAATATCAACTCCTTAACCTAAACCTAAACTTGAAAACCCAAACCTAAACCCAGTCCCGAACCCGATTTTCTAAACTTAAACCTTAACCTATTCTCAGTTCCCTAAACCTTAACATATAACCGACACTTGTAACCTAAACCTAAAACCTAAATGTATTCTCAAATCCCTAAACCTAAACCTTAACCTAATCCTAATATCAACTCCTTAACCTAAACCTAAACTTGAAAACCCAAACCTAAACCCGGTCTCGAACCCGATTTCCTAAACTTAAACCTTAACCTATTCTCAGCTCCCTAAACCTAAACCTTAACCTAATCCTAATATCA
Source organism: Magnolia kwangsiensis (assembly GCA_037074715.1). Classification (NCBI taxonomy): domain Eukaryota; kingdom Viridiplantae; phylum Streptophyta; class Magnoliopsida; order Magnoliales; family Magnoliaceae; genus Magnolia; species Magnolia kwangsiensis. The sequence goes on from CM073579.1 coordinate 23,815,945, forward strand.
ACTCCTTAATATCAACTCCTTTTTTGCTGTGTTGCTTTTGTGCGAGGGAAGCTAGAAATCCAGTGAGGCAATATATACCTTGTCCTGCTCAATTTTCAATTTACTCACTCAATTTCATATTTGCCTTGGTTAATTTCTAGTTTGACCATGAAGTGATTGAAATTGACCGTGAAGTGAATGAAATGTATTTTCAACCATCGACCTAATGGAATCTTAGAAAATAACTAGGTTGGTTGGCTAAAATAGCTTCTCCTACCCCAAAATCATATGTGGTACGTCAAGTAACTTGTAAGACCAGTATCGTAGACCGTACCGTTCCGTAGACATCCGCGGTCCTTCCGGTCGAGTTCCGGCAACCCTCGACCTATATTCGATGTTTGCGCTCGATCCTAAGTCGAATCCTGCATACCGAAGTCGACTTGATTAGAAACTTATACACTTGCGACCGCACCGTTACCGTCGTTCCGATGCCGTGTCTCATGCACCGAGGCCATACCCAGGCCAGGAGATGTGAGCCCACATTCAGTTCAAGGAAAACGTCGCGCATTGCAAATATCAATGGAATCTCTACGACACATACTTCAGTCACATCAATCAAGTACACATCACTCCCATCACTCACACCCATCCCCAAGTACAACTACCCTCTTCAAAAGTCAACTCCTCTTACAACAAGGTACGCACCCATCACTCCCCAACACCCCATCACCTCTCACCCATCCCTCTCTCTCTCCTTACATCACTCTCTCATCTCTTTTTCTCAAAAACAATCCCTCCATGGAGCAACCCACGTCCATGACTCCCATGAGAGACCTAGTGTGGCCCACCTCCCTATCTCCCATCTCCACCATCCAATGATCATCTCCACCGTTGAAATGCATCTCTCGAAACTCTAGGACGCATTGATGGAAGAAAAGGTCCAAGAAAAATCAAAGGTGGGTGCTTCTCTCTCTCTCTCTCTCTATCTCTCTCTCTCTCTCTCTCTCCCTTTTTCTTTGTTGGTGGCCCACCTTGATGTATGATCACGTTGTCCATCCAGTGGGACCACAACTGTCCAAACAGTGGGGTGCCCACTGCCCAGCAACTGGACTGTCTTGCTGCCCAAACGAAGGGGAAAAACACACATATTGGCTTGATCTCGGGGATCGTGTGGCCCACCTGCGTGGACTCTCCTATGACGTATTGTATTTGATCCCAACCGTCAATCCCCAAATCATTCGGATTATGATCCAGTGGGCCAAATGTAGCTGGGTTAACCGTTGACCACAGTAGGACTGTCACATAGGGATAATGTTATCCCAGCTTTATTTGGAGTGGGGTGGCCCACTGACGTGGACCCCACCTTGATGTAAGTTGCATCATCATCGTCCATTTGTAGTAGGCCCGGATCCAATGCCTGTGGGCTATACCATAGCAGCAGCAATAGTGGCGTGATTGTGGTGGTGCCTTGGATCTCCATGCCACCGTGTTGCTGACCGTCAGATGAAAGGAAAACACAAATACTAGTTTGTTCCTCAGCTGGTGAGCCACCCTCACGTGGACCCACCTGATGCACCTATTGCACTCTGACCATCTAGACGTTGGGGTCTGGACGGAGGGAAAACAGAAATATCGACTTGATTTCAAAAAAAATAAAAATAAATCTTTGGTGGGCCCCACTCACGTGGACCCACCGTGATGTTTATGCTAATCCACATCGTCCAGATCTCTGGACGGTGGGCCCCTTGAAATGATTGGATCGAATCCATCCGTCCAGACCGTCCATCTGGACGTTGGAGGCACACTCACTGAATGGTTGTTGTATTGCGTCATCCAGACCGTCCATCTAGGACGGCCTGATCATGATGTTTATATTATATCCAGACCGTCCATCTATGGATGCCCTGATCTTGAGAATGTTGTGATCCACACCGTCCACATGGACGTGCGGACCCCACCTTGGATGCATATATCCGTATCAACGCCGTCCGTCCGGTTCAGCACCAGAACGTGGGACCCTAGCAGTAGGCGGCTGCTGAATTGACGTCAACAAGTTCTGAGGGTCCCACCTTTATTGTGTGTTTTGTATATCCACCTGCCACGTATCCAGCGGTGGTGGGCCCTACCTGTTGTATGTGTTGAATACACACCGTCCCTCTTCAACGGCCCAAATCCAGCACGTGTGGGCTGCACCGTTCCAACATCTGGATGGAAGGACAAAACAAATATCAGCTTCATTCCGAGCTGAGGTGAGCCGCACGTGTGGACCCACCTCTGACGTTCGAGTCTCACCTATGCTGTCCGTCCATCTGGATGAAGAGAAAACACATATATTGTTGGGCCACCACGTGGTACCACCTTGATGATGCGATTGCATCCACCGTCCATGGGCCAACCATGATGTATGTGATTTATACATTCCGTCCATACACTTGGCAGGCATGTGGGGCCCACCCACACATGTTGTACGTGTGAAAAGGGTCCCACATCGATGTATGCATTCCATCCATCCAGGTCGTCCGTCAGTGCTCCTAGACGCTGGACTTATGCAATATTTTATTATATATATATTTTTAATATAATATTATGGTGGGCCCTGATGTACGTGGAACACACCTCATCTGAAAGCAGATTGGCTGTTGTAACTCACACCAGCTATATGGCTGATGTTATAACATCAGCAGGCCCGTAAGACCCACTAAATGTATGGGTCCGATTCAGATCGTCCAATACGTTGAACGGGTGAAACCCACAAATGTGCTTTATATCCACCCTGTCCATCTGCTGTGGACGTGGGACCTGCCCCACATATGTGACACGTGTGGCCAAGTGGGGGCCACCTTGATATATATACCCAGCCATTCATTTGTTTTGCTATGAGGGGCCTGCCTTGAGGCATGGGTCTTATCCAGTAGTCCAGCAGCTGCTGCACTGTGGGACCCACCGTTAATGTATATGTATTTTATCTCCACGTGATCTACCTACCGGGCCCACCTTGACGTATGTGTTGTATGAACTCTGTCCATCCTAAAATGAGGCAGTTCTATCAGGTGGGACCCACCTTGATTTCTGTAGTGTATCCCGACGGTGGGCCGTGGAGCACACTTTGGACATATATATCTTCGGCCACGCTGTCCATTCCGTTTGCTGGACAGGTGTGGCCCACCATGATGTATGTCTTATTCACATCGTCCGTGGGATAGTGTGACCCACCGTAATGTATGCGTTGTATATCCAGTTGGTGGGGCCCATTCTGTGAAGTTAAAGGCCCACCTTGATGTGTGTATTGGAAGCACATGGCCCATCTATTTTATCATTATTATTATTATTATTATTTTGGCCATAAGTCTGACCCATGTGGCCCACCATAATGTATGTATATTACACACACTATCCATTTATTTTTGGGCCATAGAACTCATTACCTTGAGAGGCCCACTTGATGTGAAGGAGGCCCATGTAATGCGGCCCACTTGATGTTTATATGGTTCATGTGGTGTATTTGAGGGATCATATGCTGGGCCCACCTGTTATGTGTTTGTGGCTTTTTATCGAGGCCCATTTGATGTATATTGGCCCGCATGAGAAGCCCACTGTAATGTGCTCAGCCCATGGGTTGTGGCCCATTATGATGTATTCGGGCCCATGGGACATGGCCCATTTAATGTATATGAGGCCCATATAGTGGGGCCCATTTGATATATATGATGCCCATGTATTACGACCCACATTGATGTATTTGTGGCCCATTTGTTGAGGCTTATTGTAATGTATTTGAAGCCCGTGAGTGCGGGTCGTCATGATGTATATTAGGCCCATTTGATGTATATAAGGCCCTTACGTAAGGCCTGTCATGATGTTTTTTTTTTTGCCCATGTGATGGGGCCCACCTATTGTGTTTATGGCCCATTTGGTAAGGCCCACCGAGATATATTTTCAGCCCATGGATCGAGGCCCATTGTGACGTATTTCTGGCCCGTATGTCGTGACCCATTGTGATATATTTCCGACCCATTTATTGAGGCCCAACTTGATGTGAATAAGGCTCATTAGTGCGGCCCATTGATGCGGCCCACTTATTGGATATGACGCCCATTGGTGCGGCCCAATGATGCGACCCACTGTGATGTGTATATTAGGCCAATGGTGCGGCCCAATGTATCGACCCATCGTGATGTGTAGGCCGACGTGCTGCATGTGTAAGGCCCACTTGTAACGACTATTTAAGGCCCACCTATTGAATATTTGGGCCCACCTTATGTTTGACTCTATGTGGACTACTCTTAGGGAGCACTGTTGGTTTGACGTCCACATTAACGAGCAATGATGGTTAGATGTCCTCATTATGACCTTCCCTTAGGCCTTGTAGGCCATTCTTTTCATGGGTTAACCCAAATAAGTGTGCCCCATTCATTGTAGATGAATGACTTCATAACCACGGCCGACATCAATTATCAACTCTAGTTATTGGTGCCGATTATCGATTCTGATTGTCGAGGCCGATTACCGATTCTGATTTGTCGTGGCTGATTGCTGATTATCAATCAAGGCCGATTACCGATTTTGAATTGTCATGGCCGATTGCCGATTCTGATTGTCGAGGCCCAATGTGATGAACATGCGACCCGTATTTGAGGCTCGACGTGATGTGTATTCAGCCCGTGTCTAAGGCCCAATGTGATGTATATTGAGGCCTAGGAGATGAGGCCCATTGTGATTCATTTGAGAATCAGGAAAAGGAGCCCATTGTAATGTATGTCAGGCCCATGAGCAGGGCCCACCCGTTGTGTACATATAACCCTTGAGTAAGGCCCATTGTGTTGTATATTAGGCCCTTGTGTGAGGGCGTAGGCCCATTATATGTTTGGATCTGTGAGGGTCACTCCTTGGGGCAATGTTGGTTAGATGTCCACATTGTCGAGGCCGATTGTTGATACCGGTTATTGATACCGATTATGAGTATGTGACTGCATAGCATCATGATCCATGCCCATACGCATCATCTGCATGTCTGTTATGAGATGTGATTGACCATTGCATATGTCATAATGCTGGTTGTTATGAGACTCCCTGATAGGCGGATATTGTCTCACATGAGCGCACGGTTTACGCAAGATTGATGCATGACTGGATTGTATAACTCATGCATCTTGCATTATGTGCTGTGATTACTGTATGCCCAAGCGACATAAGGGTCGTAGCCTCCACAGGCATATCATGGATGGCCAGATGGGACACCGAAAATCTGTTCTACATGGGATGCTATAGATATCCCTGGGTGAAAGTCCCTAAACCCTCTTGGTTCCAGAGATTGCTCCAACGTCTAGACCGAGTGGGTAGATGAGCGCCGAGTGCCGATTACCAGATGGCTGCGCTCTCCACTGTGTCGTGGTCGGTTGGAAGGGGGTGCGGCCTTACCTGCCCGAGAAGAGGGGGCAATGCTAGGCTGAGTTTGACCAGCTCGAGGAATGGGTCCGCTATTGACGAGCCGGGCCCAATATTGGTAGGCGGATAGTGAGGTCTCTTCCACTCACCTTGTTGCTCGCGATGGGGCGACAACCTAGTATAGAGTGTAATAGACCCCGGTGATTTCTCAGAGAGGAACCGTACTGATATGTGGACTTATTGAGTAGGAGTTGCATGCTCATTCATTCATTCATTCACTATCCACTCGGGCTGGTGGTACGCAACTAATTATTGTGTACCTTCGTTATGGCAAGTATTTCGGTTGGGCGCGCAACTAGCCTGAGATCAGGAGTTACTACGATGAGTCTGACTATCCAAATTTAGGTATGGGACTGGTTTGGATAGAAGTCCCTTGTGGTGGACCCATAGCCTGAGATACTACATACTATCATCCCGACTTCACACTCCAGCATGGTTATTTCATTCACATCGCATATTACATTACATCCGCAGGCATATGGCATCTTGGGTTGCTATTTCTGCACTTATATGGCCTAAATAGATTTAGCAGGATTTGTATATTGCATTGCATCCTCGGCATTTGATATTTGGCTCTTTATGACTCATTATCGCATACCTATTCTATATCATGTATTCTGATATTGATTGACTCATAGACTTGTCCATACTTTTGCTTACTCTGTTATCATGTGAGTTATATCTTGTCGTGTTTCTGCTTATTCAGACGTTGTATGGTTTATGAACTACTAATTTTTCGGTATTGTATGATTATGACATTGTATTGAATACTTGACACTTACCTTGTGCACACACTTACACCACCTCTAAGCTTTCTATAAGCTTATGCACGATAGATGCGTGCAGGTGATGTTAGGCTGCAGCAGTGTTGATCTTGGAGCGTGCGGTGGTCTTTGGAGCTTGATTCTCTATTTATGTATTTTCCTTTCAGTATTCAAATGATTATATTAGTGGATATGTGATGACAATGCTGTCGTTGTGAATTGGTTAATCTTGTGGTTATGCTTATTACTAGTTAAATGTACATTTCAAAAAAAAAACCCTCCTTGTAGGATCCTAGGATCGGAATCTGGCATATGAATGCTAAGAGCCGAGAATGGGGTACTACGGAGGCTGTCGGCGCTGGATTCGGCAATCGGGATTCTTATGAATCCGATTTCCGGGTTTGGAGCGTGACATAACTAATTTTAGTTTAGAAGATATTCTTGTTAAATGAATAAAGAAAGAAATAAAAAAAAAAAGGAGAAAAATTTATATTTATATATATATATATATATATATATATATACACACACACACACACATATTTATATAAACATGTATTAAAGAAAAATGTAAGTACAATAAAATTCTCCATGTAAAAAATAAAAATAAAAAATAAAAATGAAAAATGAAAAAAAAGTGCAGAGCATTATAGTTATGGCTACGGTTATAATCCGTAGCCATAGGCCGGTCAACCCCAACTCGCTGGCTTCTTTTTCAATTTATTTTTTTTTCCTTTTCCCTGTTGTAATCCCCACTGATTTTTGGGTTTTGGGATTTGAGAATGGGTTCGGGTTTAGGTTATAGGTTTTAGTTTTGGTTTAGGTTATAGGTTTTGGGATTTGAGAATGGGTTCGGGTTTAGGTTATAGGTTTTAGTTTTGGTTTAGGTTATAGGTTTTGGTTTAGGTTTTAGGTTTAGGTTTAGGTTTGGGTTTAGGTTTTGGGATTTGAGAATGGGTTTGGGTTTTGGTTTTGGTTTAGGTTATAGGTTTTGGGATTTGAGAATGGGTTCGGATTTAGGTTATAGGATTTGGTTTTGGTTTAGGTTATAGGTTTTGGTTTAGGGATTTGAGTTTAGGTTTAGGTTTTAGGTTTACGTTTAAGTTTGGGTTTGGGTTTTGGGATTTGAGATTATAGGTGGGCCTCAACAACAGGCCTCATGCACATCAAGGTGGGCCTCAACAACAGGCCTCATATACATCAAGGTGGGCCTCAACAACGGGCCTCATACACATCAAGGTGGGCCTCAACAACGGGCCTCATACACATCAAGGTGGGCCTCAACAACAGGCCTCATATACATCAAGGTGGGCCTCAACAACGGACCTCATGCATATCAAGGTGGGCCTCAACAACGGGCCTCATATATAGCCTTAGCAACAGGCCACAAATATATCAAGATGAGCCTAATCAATCATATGGACTAAATCAATCAAATGGCCGATACAACCAGCTGATCAAATGGACCGATACAAATGGGTTGTGCGTCATGGAGTTATACTAAGCATGTTATAAAGTAATGCCCTATCCTTACAACGCAGCTGGCCTAGACGGCTTGCATACAACAAGTACGGACCTACCAATGGGCCCTAGGGAGAGTCGTAATGCAGACATTTAACTAACATTATACTCGCAATGTGGACGTCAAACCAACATTGCTCCCAAGGTGTAGCCCGTAGTGAATAACATTACGTAAACCAGGTTAGGATCACACATTGCAATGGACCTTAGGTACACCCCATTGGGCCTTAAATACATCAAATGGGCCATGTCATATGGGCCTTTTACTCATTAAATGGGCCACATCAATGGGCCGCACCAATGGGCCTTATGTGCATTGCAATAGGTCATAACCTGTGGGCCTTAGATTGCATCAAATGGTTCTCGACTCATGGGCCTTATACATATCAAATGGGCCTAATCCCATGGGCTTTAAAATACATCAAATGGGTCCAATCCCATGGACCTTAGAACACATCAAATGGGTCCACTCTATGGGCCTTAAATTACATCAAATGGGCCTAATCCCATGGGCCTTAGAACACATCAAATGGGTCCACTCTGTGGGCCTTAAATAGTTCAACAACTAGCTACATTCATGGACCCAATTAAATTTAACTGTGATGGGCCTCAAAAGTGCATTCATTAAGCCCAACATTTAAGGAACTAAAGGTATAAATCATTTCCTCTAAGATCTTTATAATATGGTGAGCCCCACTCCTCAAAATTTCAGCCCAAGGCCAGCATAGTTATAACATGTTGCTGTCCTAAATTTGGGCACTCCATTGGAGTGGGTCCAAGGCCTCTAAAACTCTTAAAATTGAGGGTTAAAGTCCCTCATCATACATACAATGAAAGGAAACCCAAAAAGGTGGCCCACCATCAGAAGAAATATTTTTGAATTATGGTTTTTTATCAAGGCATATTGCTGGACTGCACAGCAGAAAAAATTTGGGAGTCCAACCATCTTGGCCCATTCTTTTGGATACCCAAACGGGGTCACTTGAGGCTGAAATTTCACAGAGTGATACTTCCATAGGTGGGCCACACCCCCATAAAATTTCATAATTTTTAGATATCTCTAAGTATTTTAATTAATTTAAAAAAAATAGATTGTTCAAAAAAATTGGACAGACCTAGACGTCCCAACGTGGTGGGTCAGTCCGGCCCTCACCACGGTGTATACAGAAGTCCATTGGCCCTGAAATTTGGTAGGTGGGTTCTAATATAAGTAGAACACACTTCTAAAAAATTTTAAAATTTTTAGACATCTGTAAATATTTTAATTCATTTACATAAATCAATCTGTCTTGAAAATCGGACTGATCTGGACACCATATTATAATGGGTCGGTTCCGACATCACCATGGTGTGTACAGGCGTCCATTGGCCCCAAAATTTTGTAGGTGGGTCCTACCATAAGTAGGCCACCCCCCTGAAAATTTTTATAATTTTTAAACACCCATAGATATTTTAATAAATTTCAAAAATCCAACTGTCCATGGTGGAATGTTGCTGGAACAGTGCAGAAAATCCAGACTGTCCACCTCACTTGGACCACACCTTTGGGACCCCAATGAAGGTCAGTTGGGGCTGAAATTTAGGAGACATCAAGATGAGATCCCCACCTTTTAGAAAAGTATATTTAATAGGTATGAATAGTCCCCCAAACAGTCCCAAAATCTGGTCCAAAAACAACCAGAAACTGTCCAGAAAATTCTGGACAGCAACATGTACTTAGATCAAATTTATTATATAAGTTAAATAAAAAGGGAAATACATTAATGGGCCACACACATCAGGAAACAAAATGAGGAAAAAGAGAGATAGAAGGACAATCCGGCCATAGGGAAAGGGGCTCCGCCACTATTGAGCCCTCCCAAGATCAATCACACCCGCACATCATACCTAGATTTTGAGCAAATAATAAACACGGTCTGTCCAAATGGCCAGACCACTTCAATCATGTGCATTCTTGAGTCAAGAGACGTACTAGATGATTAAATCTGAAATATGCATTTAAACATAAAATGGCATTGGGAATCGCTTCTCAAAACTGCAGACTGTTTTCTTTTGAAAGTCGTTCATCTCACCTGAAAACCTGTCACATAATGAATAACTATAACCACAATGATAACTACACATGTGCATTCTTGATAAGACACGTACCAGATGCTTGAATTTAAAATATGCAGCTCCAATCCTCCCACATGCAACATCCACCTGAAATTCCACTGGTATAGACTTCAACAAAATGTTCAGTTCAAGCTACAGTCCGCATTCCAGTTCAAGTTCAGTTCACAAATGAGTTCTAGTTCACAGATTTGTCTGGAGTTTAGTCTATGAATCAGTTAACAAATTATATTAGGATGTGTTGCAATCACATGATACAATCCAGTTCACATGAGTGCATGAATCAGTTTACAAATGTGTGTAAGAAAGAAAAGTAAGCATTGATTTGGAAAAAAAACCATTAATGTGCATCACTTCACAAAAACCTACAATCCATCACTGCAATCACAGAACAAGTCAATGAATCACTTCACGACCATCCATCGATCTGCATCACTTCACAAGCATGTGCATTAGTTACAAAAGTCTAGGATCTGTTGCAGTAAGGAAAAGTCAATTAGTTACATAAATGAGTTGATGAATCAAGCTATAAATGAGTGCATGAAGCCCAAGTACTACTCCTACATGTGGTGACAGGTCTACATCAATGGCTATCATTTTAGAAATGAGTGCACAAAAGGAAAGTAAATGATTGATTTGAAAAAAAAAAGCCATTGATACAAACCACTTCATAAAACCTACATTGAGCAAGGCAACCTAGGATTTGAGCAAGGCAACCTATCATTTGAGCGAGGCAACGTAGGATTTGAGCGAGGAAAGCTAGAAATTGAGCGAGGGAACCTAGAAATTGAGCGAGGCAACCTAGGAATTGAGCGAGGCAACCTAGGAATTGAGTGAGGCAACCTAGGAATTGAGCGAGGGAACCTAAAAATTGAGCGAGGTAACGTATGAATTGAGCTAGGAATCATAGGATTTGAGCAAGGGAAGCTAGAAATTGAGCGAGGCAACCTAGCATTTGAGCAAGTTAACCTAGGATTTGAGTGAAGAAAGCCTAAAATTGAGTGAGGGAACCTAGAAATTGAGCGAGGCAACCTAGGAATTGAGTGAGGCAATGTAGGAATTCAGCAAGGTAACCTAGGAATTGAGCGAGGGAAGCTAGAAATTGAGCGAGGCAACCTAGCGTTTGAGCAAGGCAACCTAGGATTTGAGTGAGGAAAGCTAGAAATTGAGCGAGGGAACCTAGAAATTGAGTGAGGCAACCTAGGAATTGAGCGAGGCAACGTAGGAATTGAGCGAGGAATCCTAGGATTTTAGCGAGGGAAGCTAGAAATTGAGAGAGGGAACCTAGGATTTGAGCGATGCGACCTAAAAATTGAGCGAGGCAACGTAGGGATTGAGCGAAAGAAGCTAGGAATTGAACGAGGCAACGTAGAAATTCAGCAAGGAATTCTACTTATTGAACAAGAGAACTAAGAAATTCAGTAAGGCAACCTAGGATTTGAGCGAGGCGAGGGAAGCTACAAATTGTGCGAGGAAACCTAGAAATTGAGCAAGGCAACCTACGAATTGAGCGAAGAAGCTAGAAATTGAGCGAGGAAACCTAGAATTTGAGCGAGGGAACATCGAAATTGGAGCGAGACAACTTAGGAATTGAGCGAGGGAAGCTAGGAATTGAGCGAGGAAAGCTAGAAATTGAGCGAGGCGACGTAGAAATTGGAGCGAGGATTGAGCAAGGGAACCTAGAAATTAAGCGAGGGAACCTAGGAGTTGAGCAAGGCAATGAAAAAATTCAACGAGGCAACCGAAAAATTGAGCAAGGGAAACATCAATTTGAGCGAGGCAAGCTTGAAATTGGGTGACGCTAACATGAATTGGAATGAACTTTAAATGTAATTGACCTAGCCTAACAATTTGCTTTGTTGAATTTGACCGATCAGTTAATGAAATTGACCGAGATTTACATGAAATTCTCTTCGGTGAATTTGATCGAGCAATTAATGAAATTGACCGAGCAATTCATAAAATTTTCAGTACGCACTTATAGTGCTGAGTTAACTAAGTTGGGCACACCTAGATCCATAGCTCAATTGGCAGACTGAGTAGAGATACCTCATGTCAACACTTAAGGTCCTGGTATCGATTCCTAGCAGGGGTGGCTAACATGGAGTGTGTGTATTGACATGGGTGTGTACTAACAAGCTAACCTAAAAAAACTTTTTAAAAAAAAATAATAGTAAAATATTAAAAAAATTAAAAAATTAAAAATATTAAGTTGGGCCCACCTTGAATGTATGTGGACTATCCATGACGTTCATCCATTTTTTCATCTAAAGTAACGGTTTCAGCCCAAAATGGTGGCATATTGAAATATCAAGTGGATCACACAATAGGAAACAGTGTTTCCACCGTGGAAACCTTGTTATGCCCCTACAATGATGTTTTACTTGTAATCCATCATGTTCATAAGATGATTTTCGCATGGATGAACCGAAAACCAAGATGGGAGCTTCATTCGACATTTCAATGGCCCACAAAAAATTTACGCCGTTTAGGTAAATGTATATCATACCTGTCATGCGTACTGTCTTCCGTGGAGGGAACATTTTCAGGAAAACGAGATAATGTTGATTAGGGGTGTACATCGAGTCAAACCGAGTAAAGCTGGCCTCATGTCGACTTGGCTCGGCCACTGGCTGACCTCAGCTCGAACTCGGCTAGGGTTGGTCCTTGAGCCTGACTGGCCATTTCAGCTTGGTTTAGTCAGCAGCTCGAGCCGAGTTCGCGATTGAGGCATTTTCACAAACATTTGAGTTGCAACTTCAAAATGTCACTATTTTACAAACAAATGCAATTGTTTTATAGGTATTTTATCAAATACCTTCTAAGCAACATAAAAACCAAGAAAAATAAAGAGAAAAAAGGTATTTGTTTCATGTACATACTTTCCTTGCCACCGGCCACATTTCGTTGAGTCATTTTATCAGACAGTTGGTGAGCAACATCAATGGTAGAGTAACCAATTCATTGAACTGTTCCGATTCGAACTGGATTCTGTCCAAGTTGTGTCGAGCTGAGGCTTGCTCGAACTCATTTTCGACCTCAAAATATCAGCTCAACTCAGCTTGAACTTAGCTTTGAACCGAGTTGAATCAAGCTTTTTCAACTCGAGTCGAGCGAGCTAACCGACCTAGCTCGGTTCGTGTACACCCCTAATGTTGATGAATAGAGAGGGTGGGATCCAGCTAGAGCGTGGTGCGATCCAAGCAACAGATGTAGCAGGGGAGTTTTCGTCCTTTTAAAAAAAAACAATGGAGCGAGAGAAGTGAGGGAGAGGAAAAGCAACGGCAGTGAAAAGGAGGGGTAGTTTCGTCCTCAAAGTCGCTGTCCGCACGTGCTAGTCAAAGTTGGTAACTTAAGTTTGTATTCCGCGATAAAAACCGCTGGGTAAAAGGTTTTGTCTACGGTGGTCATTTTCTCAAAATTGAATCTACCTCGTGTTTAGGCTCCTGCATTGGTGTTGGCAAAATTGATGAATGGTATAGGTAAAATATATACATCATGTGGGGCCACAGACCTTGGACCTCAGCTAGCTGGCACGTGCTGGGGTCACCAGCCAAACGCGTCCCGATATTAGAAAACAACAAAAAAAAACAGGGACACGTCTTGCAGACTGACCCTGCCAAGAGAGACGTCGATCCTGTTTGGTGCTCCGTTTGACGCATAATAGTGTAAGTGTTTAATCCACGCCGTCCATTCATTTTTTCAGTTCATTTCCTCAGGTCAGCCCAAAATTGTGTCAAATCAAAATCTCAAGTGAACCACACCACAGGAAAAGGTGGTGATTGAACACCCATCATTACGAACTTCGTAGGCCCACTGTAATGTTTACTTTCCATCCAAGCCGTTAATTACGTTACACGGACCTGGATGAATGGAAAACAAAAATATTACCTTCATCCAAAACTTTTGTGACCTTGAGAAGTTTTTAATGGTGAGCGTTCAATTACCACTGTCTGTAGTGTGGCCCACCTAAGACGTAGATCTACTCCATTTTTAGATTGATGCCCTAAAATGAGCTGATAAAATGGATAGACGGTGTGGATAAAATACATACATCATGATAGTAGATGAGCCACACAACAAGTAACAATATCAATGTGATATAACCCATGGTTTGAATGAAGAGCCACGATGTGGTCTCTACCTTTCATCAAAGCCGTTAATCAGGTATAACTCACCAACATCAACTGAAAATATTAAAATCATCCTGATAACGGTCTCATCTCATGGACGGAGTAGATTTTACGTATACAGCACAGTGGCCCCACAGAGCTTGGGAGTTTTACGCGCAGCAATAACAGACGGTGCAGCTGAAGAAGTCGGATTCGTCTGACCAAAATAAGAAAATAATAGCCCGTAGCATAATAGCCCGTACGCTACATGCCCACCACATGCGTCCAAAACAGCTGACGTCATCCATTTGGACCCGTTGGAGGTGGGCCAATCAGGTGGCTTCTGAACATATCCTTCATCATATGATGCCACGTTGGATCCCCTCCTCGAATCAGGCTCTTCTATTTAAATACACAACACAGCTCGTGACCGCACATGAGCGATGAATGCATGTACCTAAGATTTATCTGGTTCGTCGCAATGTACACGCTGGTTCATCGCGCTCCCCATCTAGCACACATGGTTGTGGATCCAGTGAATCCAGATCGTCCATCTTGTTGGCCCCACCTTTTATGGGTCAGGATAGAGAGATCATGCCACTTGTGCAACCTTCAGTAAATGATCCATGGACTTTGGGCAGAAGGTAGAAGACAACGGTCCAATGTCCATACTAAAAAGGGTATGTTGATCATGTTGCAAGTGGGAGATCTAAGTCGCTCATCAGACGGCCCGATTGTGTATATGCAAACTTTCATAAGATAGGCCCATGCGGTCATGAGATGGAGCAGATGTATAGGGTGAATTTGGACCATTGATCAAATTCTCTGGTGTTTTCCTACATGTGGCCCACCTGATGATCAGAACGGCCATTCTTTAGACAAAGAATCTAGGAAAGAGAATCCATCAGACGACCCACTTGGATGGAAACGGATTGGCTACTCCCCCGACACCAGCTCCGTGGCTGATGGTCGGTGCTCTGTGGGCCCTACCATGATGTATGCGTTTCATCCATTCCGTTCATACATTTTTACATATCATTTTATTTTTTGACACAAAAAATGAGAGGGATATAACTCTCAGGTGGACCACACCACATGAAAATAATAGTGATTGGATATCAACCCTTAAAATCCTCCTAAGGGACACTATATTGTTTATTTGACATCGAATCTGTTGATTATGTCATACAGGCACAGATGAAGATAAAAAACAAATATTAGTTTGGTCCAAAACTTTCATGGCCTCCGAAATGTTTTTAATGGTCAAACCTCATTCAACACTGTTTCCTGTAATGTGGTCCACTTGAGATTTGGATATACCTCACTTTTGAATTCATACCGTAAAATGATCTGTAAAAACGGATGAATGGCATGGATGAAACACATACATCATGGTGGGGCCCACATAGCACCGACCATCAGCCATTGGCTGGTGTCAGGGGGAGTAGCCAATCCGTTCCCCACTTGGATCTTGCACAGTGCCACGTGTGTGAAGCAAATGCCAGAAAGTGTAGTCCATATTCAGTGGACAATTTTTTTTTTACCATTGCGTGGCCCACCAGATGGACGGTGCACAAATGTGCATACCTGAACTACACTAAATGAAATTGCAATATGATCAAATTAAAAAAATGGGCCATCCAGACCAGTGCCACTACGTCCACGCATGTGATTCCAAGCAGCAACAAACCCAGAGTCATACGTCGCAACGGACCCAAAATACTCTCTACTCCATGCATCCTCAACCAAAACAGACCGAGTGCATTTTTCCTACGCCGCGACTGAGAATTTCCAGCATGTGTCGCTGCATCGCCACCGTATTCTAAGATTATCCGATGGTAAGAACCGTCCATCTTCTTGGTAACATCATAAACGAGTCATGATCCAATAATCATGCTTCCAGAACAATCCTGACCTTTGATATTTGGAATTCAATATTTGGTCTAGATCTTTGGTCCTGGCCCTATTTAGGCTAAAAGGCCTTGAGCTAGCCCTGTCCGGCCTAGAGTGAAAGAGTAAAATGATTAAATGCTCTTTGAAATCTAAGAATTTATTAATCCTGAGGTGTCACATCATATAAATGATTTTAAATGGTCCACTCTTTCATACAACGGCGACCTAACTAGTAATAGACCTGAGCCATCCATTAGCTTTGGCGTGCCCCAATCCCTGTCCTGACATAGCCGAGCTACCTCTTTGCCGGCCCCTACCCCTGTAGGATGGCTGTGTATCAGGTGTTACCCCTATAACAAGATAGTAGGTGTTACCTTACCATACGGCCCACCTTGATGTATGTGAAGTTAGTGGGTGTTACCCGACCATGGGCCCACCTTGATTATACGTTGTATATCTACACGGTCTATTAGTTTTTTCAAATCATTTTAAAGAAATGGTCTAAAAAATGAAGCAGGTCTGATTCTTAAATAGACCACACAGTGGAGATTGAATGCATTCCATGAAAAACCTCCTTCGGTTACAGAAGTTTTGGATCAAGCTACCATTCGAGTTTTCCCTTTGTCAAGGTCTATGTGACCTTATGGGCGATGGATGGCAAATAAGCATTATAATACGCTTTAGGAAGTTTTTGATGGTAGGCAATCAATGACTATTGTTTCCTCTGTTGTGGTTCACTTGAATTTGAATTTATTTCATTTTAGGACCGTGCACTAAAATGAGATGAAAAACTCGTGGACAACTGGGATATATAACACATATTAAGGTAAAGGTGGGCCCCATCATCAAGGTCACCCCCACTAAGTAGTTACCGTTGTAACACCTAATCAACTCCCCTACAAAGTTAGGTGGCACAGAATTGCACGCGAATTAACGTGATTTTTACACAGTGATTATAGGTCTGAAAATGACATGGGATTTTAACTGTCTAATATCACCTTTGGATCAAATTCATTCTTCCAGAAGAATATTACATTAACATAATCCAACCAAATCTCACAAGCCATATGCATGCATATGCAACTCAATTGTTACATCTAAAAGGCACATATGGATGTAAGGCATGGATAAAGCCATGCATTAATGTGGTGTCAATAGGTGATATAGATTTTAAACTTCACCCTACCAAATCTTTCACTAGAATTGAATGATACCATATTTGTATTAATCTAGTTATTCCCATCATTTTCAAATGCTGAATGAAGTTTATAACCCACCAAATGTAGTTCAATAGCACCTAACTAAAACATATTAGTAATTGAACGGAGCCATGTAGCATTGGCCCCGGCTTAGCCTAGTGTGATCACCTTCCCTAAATTTCAATCTCAATCATCTTAAAGAGTTAATATTTGAATGCCTATAAATAGTTTAAGCAATCAATCATTTATAGGCTGCAATTTATTTATAGATAAATAATTATTTGTATTTAACTTGCATGTAAATTGTTTAAAACATATAAATGAAGAGTCATTCTTTAAAAATATAAATAGCCGTTGGGCTATAAAATAGAAAAACTGTAAATAAAATCACAAGTTTTTTACTAGAAATTAAATAATGGCTCGGAAAGTTAAAGTACCCGAACGACATATCCCGAAAGTTCCTGCACTGGAAACCTAACCGTAATGTTTGTAAGAAATCCATACCGTCCAACCATTTTTCAAGCTCTTTTTGGTACTTCAGAACAAAACTGAGAAGGATCTGAAATTGTGAGTTGGGAAATTTCTACCGTTGAAACTTTACTCGGTTGACAGTGATGTTTTCACGCCATCGTACCGTAACGTCATTCCTACTGTATGAACTGAAAATACAGATATTATCCTGATTTAAAACTTCTGTAGCCCCACCAACATTTCAATTGTCGACGTTTATTCATCACATTTTTGGCCCACTTGAGTATTAGATCCGGCTCATTTTTTGCCTCATGTCTTAAAATGATCTTACAAAATGGATGGACGGTGTGGATTTTACAGGAAATCCGCGTCCTCCGAATGACCCCTTACATGGCCATGCTGTTGCCACCCCTAGCCCCTACAGGATAAATCTCTAACCATTCATGGCTGGGATGGGTAGATGATATCAAGCAATGCATGGTGACAACAGTATATCGCAATGTAGGTAAAATACCAGCTTTTGAAAGTCTAAACAGCTGAACCCTCCCTGCAGCTCCCATGTGATCCACCCAACTGCCTCTCTACATTAACAATCCCACTCTCATATCATCCATTCTCTCTCTTTCTCATGGAAAGAAACGAAAATGGTCATTCCGACACCAGAAATTTCAACCACAACCTCCAAAATTCCTTCTCCTTCCTCCTCCGACTTTGAATTCACCATCTCTCTCTCACCCACTTCTCGAAAACCTTCCCACCTCTGCCCAGCTGATGAGCTCTTCTACAAAGGCCAGCTCCTCCCACTACATCTCTCCCCTCGTCTTTCCATGGTCCGTACTATCCTCGCCTCTTCCAGCTCCTCTTCTTCCTCCTCCTCCGACGCCCCCACCCGCGACTCCACCAGCAGCTCCACAGACTCCTCAGATCTCCTCCTCGACTCTGCTCGCCCCAGCTCTGCTACAGACGACTTCTACTTAGATGAAGATTTCAAAAAACCAAGAAAACTCAAGTACTTCACCAAATTCTCCTCTGTTTTTACTCGAAAAGATAGCAAGAACGTTCCTTCCAAGAGAATTACTACTACAGCGAAAGAAGTCATTAGGAAATACGTTAAGAAGGTAAAGCCTCTCTACGATAAGTTCGCTTCGAAGCAGAATTTTCAGCCCAAGACGAATGTCGTTACACCGACGACAGCAATCACTGCCGTTGGATTTGCAACACGGAGAGATTTGATGTGTGGTGATGGTGTTGGCATTGGTGGGATTTATTCTCATTCGTTCTCAGGGAATTTGAGGTACCCACGACGGAGGAGCTGTATTTCGAGCTGCCCGTCTTCGATGCGATCGTCGCCCAGCCATTCGGGTGTTTTGCGTGGAGGTGGTGTTGGGGGTGGAGGGATGTATTCGGACTCGTCGTCGATGGAAGAACTGCAGAGTGCGATTCAAGGAGCGATTGCGCATTGTAAGAAGTCGTTGAAGGAGGATGATTTGAGGGTGGATGGTGCGGTTTTGGGTGGGAATTGATGAGATCTGGGGGTTTTTGAGAAGACCCATTTCGGATTTTGGTTTGGTTTGGTGAATGGATGGGGAATTTGGGTGCTTGGGAGATCGAATTTCGAAGAAATTGGTTTTTTTTTTTTTTTCTTAAATGTTTGGCTTGATGGGTATTTTTCTTCTTGGGGTGTTTGGGTTGATTGTTTTGAAATTTGAATACTTGGGATGTGGGTTTGTGAAGTAAAGGCCTGTTGTTACTTTCATTCAAGTAGCTCTGTTTCTCTGTTTCTCTGCTCTGTTCTTAATTCTCTCGCCCATAACGAGCTTTTACTGTGTGTGTTTCTTTCAAATTTCCAAGACAACCCATAACAGAAAATGTATCATGGGTTGGGGATAGCAATGGACCCATCATCCATCTGTCCGGGCTTCGGACTAGGCTTGGACCTACTAACTTGGCCCATGAGCCAGGGTTAGGGCCTGATGCTTTGGCCCATGTCGTTTTAGCCGAACCCGACCTGACTTCTTTTTTTTTTTTTTAATACACATGCACTCACAGCCCCACCCACTCACCCCACAGTAGGATTTCACTGCAATGGGTACTTGAACCCATGACCTCGTGTTAAAACTCTCGTGAGTCTACCAGGAAGTGCTCAACCCGGCGTAACTTCTTATACATGCGTCACATGTACACCTGAGGGACCTGACCTAATTTTTCGGGTCAGGTCCATTGGTTTGGACCCAGTGAAAAGTGATTAGGGTTGATTAAGACAGCTTCAATTGGGTTCAATTAGTTTTAATGATAATACTAGATGAAAAATGCTGCATGATTGATGATATGTCCAACTAGTTGGTGTGGATCTACTAAGGTGTTTGTAACATCTGGCCTATTTAACAAGGTATGCTTCTAATATCAGGTCAATCCAACTATTATATGCGCTCCATGTGAACCTGACTTTTGATGCATCCCATTTTCATGGTGGACAAACATGCTATACAGGCGAGATGTTATTCAAAAGCCATTATGAGTCCACACACCAAATGATAGAACGGGCAATTAATTGCGAGTCACATGTATTAAAGTAGCAAATATGTGTGATCTAATCCAATCATTAGATGAAGAAGACCACATAAAACTCTCCTATTTGACTAAGTACAGATATTTATAGATGGGATAATAACTTGATTAATTCCGGGCATCCCACGTCTCCTCAATTTAGAATATTAGTTTCATCCCTTAAAGTGTCTATTTTCTGCTTTTGTGGTCCACTTGATGACTTTCCATCCCTTAAAGTGTCCATTTTCTACTTGCGTAGTCCACTTAATGACTTGAAAAACGGATAAATTAAGAACATTCAATCAAAAAGTTAGGATTCTATCAATTTTCGGCCTGGGTGGGGTCGGGCGCAGGCCTACCTAATTTTCCACGTTACGGCCTTGAACCGTAGCCGTAGGTATTGGACCGGAATTAGTTTGGCCCATTGCCACCTTATTCATGGGTGAATTTTATTGCATCCAATCAAAGTGCGCCCCTCTCCTTTGGACATTTTTGTAGGCAGCCAGATCAAGTGGGACCCACGTGAAGCTCTGATAGGGATGAATGGTACTGGTGTCCCACCGACCCTACTCGATTCGACTTGCCCATGCAAGTGGGGCCTACCTCACATCACTAGACGATAAAAGTCACCTACAAGGAACTTTCGATGTGGGTGTCGCAGACCGGACCTTTTTTTTTTAATTTTTTTTTATTTTCTGATATGGTTGTGTGTTTGGGTGTGAGCTTTTTCATTGACTCTAATCAGAGTAGAAGGCAGCCATGTGCCTTGAATTCAATGATTCCTGCTTTTATTAGATTATAGATGAGAAGAGTATTTATTAGACTAGTTAGGTGCTATTTACTTCTCGTAAGAAGAGAAGAAATGGTCTGTTTCCAGCTTTGCATGTATATGCTGAATCCAAGCCGTTTATCAGTTGGGCCATTGGCGGTTAGGGAAATATGATAACCAACAGTCTATATCCTACTTGCATGTGATTGGTTCTTTGATGAGTGGACCCCACGTATTTTTGGATGTTGTGTATTGGCTGGGGTGGGCTATTCGGTGAACGTCTCGGATTTGGCATGGATTAGACACGTGGGCACTTTTGGTGCGTTGGTATTTGGCGCTTGGAGATGGGGCGTGTGGAATTTACATTTTCCGAGAAAATTAAACCTCGATCCGGGGAAACGGACAGAATCCTCGAGCGTTGGGTTGGACGAGTACAGGCGTACAGACTATCGATCGATGATCCAGACAGCTGGCCTGATGAGACTAGCCCTGGATGGGGGATTCCGTCAAAATCCTCCTAATTTAACCGTTCTAAAACTTTCTATAAGCGCCTTGGAAAATGGACGGCGTAGATAGAGCAACCTTCCACATTTGATGATTGGAGTGCCCATGACCGAGGCCCATCCGAGTAACAGCCCAGGGACCCTCTGCAAGACGGAAGCGGATTGGCTGGTGTACCACACACACCACCCACCTGGCTGGTGTGGGTACGTGTCGTGCGAAGACGGGACAAGGATTGCGTACTGAGTAACTCAGCACGCTAGGCGTACTGAGTAAACTATGTGGGTCCACCATGATTTACATATTTTATCCCCTCCGTCCATCCATTTTAAGAGATAACTTTAGGTCTCTAGCCCAAAAACGAAGTATATCCAAATCTCAAGCGGACCTCACTGGAGGAAACATTGTGAATTGAATTTCTACCGTGGAAACTTTCTTAGGGACAAAGAAGTTTTGGATTAATCTCTTATTTCTGTTTTCCCTTACTTTATGTGTTTTTAATTCTATGAACAGACATCACTGTAAGCCCTACCAAGGTTTCAACGGTGGAATTTATTATTCCCGCTGTTTCCTATGGTACGGTTTACTTGGGCTTGGTTATGTTTCAATTTTTAGCTCAACTAATAAAATGATCTGAAAAAACCGAAGAACAGCATTGATAACCAACACACAATGGCCTAACTAAATTTACTCGGTATGATAAAAGCGTACTGGTACGATTTGGCGACCAAATCGGACTGTGTACTGGTTACTTAGTACGGTTAAAAAGCGTACCAAGTAAACTCAGTTGAGCTGACTGTGAATGTGTGTTGGTTATCTACACCATTCATCCGTTTTCACAGCTCATTTTAATGGTCGAACTTAAAATTGAAACATGTACAAAGCTCAAGTGGACTACACCACTTGAATGGTGAAAATAATAACTTCCACCGTTGAAACCTAAGTAGGGCTGCAGTGATATTTTTTTGTCACCCAACCTTTCATGAGATCATACATATTGATTAAGAGAACAGAAATACCAAATTGATCCAAAACTATTTATGTGATGAGGCTCACTTGAGATTTGGATGGTAGAATTTCCATTGACACTATTTATGGGGTGAGGCTCTCTCGAGATTTGGATATATTTCGTTTTTGAATTAAAGCCCTCAAATTATCCGTTAATTTGGATGGACAAATTGAATAAAATATGTAAATAATGGTAGAACCCACGGAGTTCATTAAGTACACAATCCGTGTCCAGGGCGGACGCTCCTTGAGCTTGAGTTGTACAAATGGAGCAAAGTTACGTAACCCCACACTGATGAATTTAATATATCAATAAGTCCATCCATTTAGTGTGATCATTTTCAAGCACGGGTCTAAAAATGATTAATATCCAGAGCTCATGTAGGCCACACCACAAATAGCATTGGGATAATGATTCTCACAGTTAAGACATTCATTGGGCCCATCATAACACTTATTTTTCATCCAATTTGCTCATAAGGTCACACTGACCGGAGTGAAGATGAAAACCAAATATCTTAATTGATACAAAACTTTTGTAACCCCAAAAGGGCTTCAATGGTAGAAGTTCAATCTCTCATGTTTTTTGAAGTGTAGTACACTTGATATTTGGATCTATTTTATTTTTTTGGCTCAAACCTTACGCCTAAACTTGCACAATGTATGGACAATTTAGATATAACACATACCTTGTGATGATGAGATCCACGTAACTTGGTGACATCAACACACCAGCCAGAGGCGGTGGTGTGTGTTAGACGACTCAACCCGCTTTCGATCCGGTGCGCCGGACGAAGTCATTGGAAACGGATTGGCTACTCCCCCTGCCACTAGACGATTGCTGATGGTCTGTCCTCTATGAGCCCCACCATAATATATGTATTTCATCTATGCCATTCATTTATTTTTACAGGTCATTTTATTGCTTCATCCCAAAAATGAGAGTAATATAAATCTCTGGGACCGCACCAAAGAAAAGTTCTAGTGATTGGATATCTACCATTTAAATCTTTCTGAGGCCAATTGTATTGTTTATTTGGATGCGGATTGTGTCCTACCTCCGCCCGGACGATAATCCGTCCGGGCAGGGTTCTTTGGGGTCCACCATGATGTAAGTTTTTTATCCATGCCTTTAATCGTTTTTCTCGTATCATTTTAAGGTATTAAAAAATAAAAATAAAAATTTGAAGCAGATATAAAGCTCCAGTGGACCACATCAAAAGAAGTTGCAGCGATAATGATACTCACCGTTGAAACCTTTCTAAGGGCCACAGTAATGTTTTTTTAACATCCAACCTATTAATAAGGTCATGTAGACATGGATTAAGTGAAAAAACAAATATCAGCTTGATCCGAAACTTCTCCAGCTACCAAGAAGTTTTTAATGGTGTACGTTCAATCCCCACTTTGTGGTCCACTTAATATCTGGACCTACATCTTTTTTTGTATCATACCTTAAAATGATACCAGAAAATCAATTAAAGGCATAGATAAAACACTTAAATCATGTTGGGTCTCACAGAGCCCTGCCGGAATGGATTACCATCCCGGCGGCGGTAGGACACAATCCGCGTCCTGTTTATTTGACTTCCAATCTGTTGATTAGGTCATGGCCAATTGTATTGTTTATGTGACTTCCAATCTGTTGATTAGGTCATACAGACCTAGATAAAGGGAAGAAGAAAAAAAAAAAAAAATCACCTTAATCCAAAACTTTTATGCCCAAGAAGTTTTTAATGGTTGATGTTCATTCAAAACTATTTCCTGCGACGTGGCCTACATGAGACTCAGATATACCTCGTTTTTGGCCTTATACTCTAAAATGATCCAGAAAAATATATGAATAGCATGGATGAAACACATACTCATGATGGGCCCACGTAGCACCGACCATTAGCAATTGGCCGGTGGCATGGGGACTCAGACCCTGCAGGCAAGGCCAGCACAACTCGTAATGCGGGCCTAGCTTCCCACCAGCATGCCACTAGTGTAGGAAATCAATACCATGAAAACGGTTGGCCCCATCATCAAGATCATCCTTTTTAAAAAATCAGGATAATCATGTAACTAGGTGGGCCACACCTGTAAGTTGAACCTGATCATTGGTTGTTCTTTGATTCCTACGGTGCGACCCACCTCATAACCTGGCCTCCCTGATTTTTTAGATGAGTAATCTTCATGATCCAGGGCAACGCCTCAGGAAAGCATGTACTAGAGCTAGAGCACAAAATTCACGTTCATTGGATGATTCTGACCATCCGATCAATAGCCTATTGAATGGATGGTCCTGATCATTTATATTAAATAAGCCCAATCAACACTTTTGACCATTTATTTGTTTGGTCCATCCTCGATCTGATATGGTTTCAAGGATATTATTATCATCCAATCTTTACCAACCATGCATGGCTGAGAGAAACGGATGGATATAAAAGGACAACCAACATACAGACAGATTGGATCATCCAATTTGTGTTATTTTTACTTGGTAGCACATAAAGTATTTTTTGAACCTAATGAATGGTCCGGATTCATGGCTTACTATCCCATTGCACTTTAGAGCACGGTTGGATCATTTCTACGATATTGTTAGTAGATCCCGCTGTGGGGCCACATCTAGTCCGTACGTAAGATCTAACGTGGTTAGGGGCGGCGGTAGTCCAATGATATCTGTGGCCCACCATACATTTTATATTATATCCGTTCCGTTCATCCATTTTTTCAACTCATTTTTATGATAAGAGTCCAAGCATGAGGGAGATCCAAAACTAAAGTGGGCCACACGAGTGAAGATTGAATTTCCACTGTCCAAACCTTAGTAGGGGTCACGGAAGTTTTCAATCATGGTTATACTTGTGTTTTCCCTTCATCCAGGTGGGAATCACCTTGTGAACGGGTTGGATGGTATCTTAACATCACGGTGGGCCCCAGGAAAGTTTAAACTGTGGCTGTATCCATCTCTACTTTTTCCCATGGTATGGCCCAGTCTTGGGTCCCTGTGGTCTTTGGGCTCATGCTGAATGAAGAAACCAAAGGATGGAGTGGATGTAACTCAAATATCATGGTAGGCCCATGCAACTTTCGATTTACTGGCTAATCTTGTCCACTCATAAGTAGGGGTGTACATCGAGTTAAACCGAGTCGATCTTCTCGGCTCGATTCTCAAGCTTGACTGGCCAGCTCAACTTGATTCGGTCAGTAGCTTTGGCCGAGCTCGACCTAAGATCGAGCCGAGTTTGCCATTGAGGCATTTCCACAAGCACCTGAACTGCAACTTCAAAATCTCACTGTTTTACAAACAGAGACAATAGTTTTACAAGTGTTTTATCAAACACCTTCTAAGTAATATTAAAATTAATTTTTTTAAGAGAGAGAGAGAGAGGTATTAGTTTAATGTACATACCTTGCTTGCCACCGGCCAAACCTTCCTTGCACAGCTACATTTTGTTGAGTCATTTTATCAAACAGTTGGTGAGCAACATCAATGGCTAGATTATTTGAGCTTTTTGTGTGGGTTATTGTTGAGGTAAAATAACTAATGGCTAGATCATTTTGTCAAACAGTTGGTGAGCAACATCAAGACAATCCACCAGCCAAATTGAGTCACCAACCTAGTTTGATCCGATCTAGATTCGATCCGAGTCTAGTTGAGCTGCGGCTTGCTTGAACTTGACTCAAACTCATTTTCAAGCTCAAAAAATTAGCTTGACTCAGCTCGAACTCAGTTTCGAACCGAGTCGAATCGAGCTTTTTCGAGTCGTGTCAAGCAAGCTGAGCTAGCTCGGTTCGTATACACCCCTACTCATATACACCACACCACGTGATTTTAGTAGGGGTGTACACCGTGTCGAACCGAGTCAAGCTGAGCCACTAGCTAACCTCAGCTCGAATCAGTCCTCGAGCCTAATTGGCTAGCTCGACTTGGTTCGGACAACAACTCAATCTCGTTCGAGCCGAGTTTGAGCCAAGATCGAGTTGAATTCGCTTATGCTGCATTTTCACAAACACCTAGGGCCCGTTTGGCCGGGCGAATTGGAAGGGATTGAATGGTATTAGGGTGGACAACATGGATTTCAAGGTAATGATGGTATTGTCAGTGGATTGTCTTAGGATCCATGGAATTTTTATATCCTAGGATTGTTATATCGAGTCTATTTGGCACCCCCAACGAATCCCAGGATTAAACCTTCCCATCCCTTTCAATCCCTCGAACCAAACACGTCCCAAGCAAATTTGAACGAATTAAGGTGGATTGGATGGGATTTAAAGGTAATGATGGTGTTGTCAATGGATTGTCTTAAGATCCATGGGATTGCTATATCCCGAGATCACCCGGTCTGTTTGGCAGGCTGGCCAATCCCGGGATTTTACTTCCAATCCTTTCCAATACCATCCAATCCCTTCCAATCCACCCGGCCAAATAAGCCCCTAGACTACACCTTTAAAATCCCACTATACGTGGAACAACTACAATGGTTTTATTGGTGTTTTATCAAACACCTTCTAAGCTATGTAAAAATTAGGAAGACAAAAAAAAGAGTATTTATTTCACATACATACCTTTCTTTGCACCAGCTACACTTGGTTGAGTCATTTCATCAAACACTTGGGGGCAACATCAATATCAAAGTAATTGAGTCATCAATTCCATCCGAGTTCGAGTTTAGTCAAGCTGGACCAACTTGAACTCGGCTCAAACTCATTTTTGTATTCTAAAAATCCACTCAACTCGGCTTGAATTCAGCTTTGAACTGAGTCAATCAAGCTTTTTTTCGAGTCGGGTTGAGCGAGCTAACCAAGCTAGCTCGGCTCGTGTACACCCCTAAATTTTAGACATAAATTTACAAAATGTGGTCCACTAGAGTTTTGGATCGGTCAAAATGATTCTTTTAAGATCCAACGAACGAGGGGCACACATGATGGACGGTGTGGCTGTCATGTACACATCACGTTGTGGCCACACACAACGGACGGTGTAAAATAATCCTACTCTGCAGACGTTGCAGAGGAAAGAGGCACGTGAATAAATACGGTGGTGTAAATGCAAAGACAGAGCCGTATCTCAAATATCAGGCTCTCAGCTTGCCTTTTGTCCGAATTCACGATGCAGAGAGAACGGATTGCCTGCCTCTGGAGGTACGGTATTTTCGTATTTTATGACGCTTACGTGGAACACGTATACGTTGGCGTGATGCATAGCATTGTCCACATCACAACGATGAAATTATATTAAGGCTTGCATTAAAAGTGTGGCACATGTAAGGATACTGTAGATGGACGGTGGCACATTTGAGTTTAACTTTTTAAAAATATTTTTTTTGTCAGTCATGGCAAAATTTCTTCTTAAGGATGGAGATTGGAAAATAAATTTATTGGTTTTTCAGAAAGAGAAAGAGAAAGAGAAATGAGTTTTCCACAAATTCCTAAAAGGCCTGTTTGGATCTATGAAAAGCATGATAAAGGAAATAATGTTTATTGAAAAATCTTATTTTAAAAAAACCATGAGAAAAGAAATATTATTTTCTTTGTTTATTTTTCAATAAGATTTACATAGAAATTTATAATCCATTTTCAAGTTTATTATTTGAAAAAATAAAATAAAATAATCTTGAAATTTTATTTTTTTTTGTCATTAGAGTGTACTAGATTAGCACATGTAGCACATGTGGGATGCTTAGAGATGAATAATGACACATGTGATATATATAGCATATGTGAACACTTTAAACTAAATTGCTGCATGCATGAGATATATATGAAACACTTAAAGTTATACAATGGCAAATGTGGCATAAGATACACAATATCACATCAGACATATGGGCAGTAAAGTTAGATGATGGCACTTGCTGTAACGTTCCAGTTTTTTGCCAACTTGAGAATTGAATGTCCTTAGCATTTCTTTTGATTTCTCAATTTAAATACATGTCCGTGTGTGTATTTGCAAATGTTTAAGATAATAATGAGTAATTTTGGCTCCACCAAAATCACCCGAGTAAGTAGAAATTGTGAATTTTGGGCAACCTAGACAAACCCACATAGTGCCACCATGCACTCTACGGAATCATCGTGGGAATGGGAGTTTTTGGGATAGCGGGGCATGGTTCTACCATGCAAATCTTGGTGCTATCGTGAAAAATGAGAGTTTTTGGACAGCAGTCGACGGTGCAATCGTTGGATCCACAGTGCCATCGTGGGAGCCTTGTTCAAAAATGAACAACAATGTTTAACAATTGACAATTTCAGTATACTAACTTCAAAAATATATACATCCTTTAATACAAATCCAATTGAGGTGATTCAAAAGCCAAATTAAAACTTGATAAGTCTATTTTTATAAAAATAAATAAATAAATATCAAACTATTTTTTTATTTTTTTTATTTTAGGACATTTTGAAAACTATGTAGAAAATTATTGGTTTCAAACAGTTAGTACTTCCAGAATTTTTATAATTTTTTTAGAACTCAAAATGGAGTAAATTTTAGTAAAGTAAAATTAGACGTAATGATGAATTTTAAAAAATAATTTCAAATATAATTTAGTAGCTAAAAGCATTTTTAAAAAAATAAACATTATAAGCAATAGAGATGTTTTAGAATTATACAGAAAATCATCAGTTTCGAATAACTGATACTTCTAAAAATTTTATGATTTTTATGAAACTCCAAATGGAATGAAATTTTGTTGAAAAAAAAATTAAAATTAAAGATGAATTAATAGAAAAATTATAAAAATAATTCAATAAATAAAAGTTTCAAAAACATTACCAGTAATTGGCCTACTGAAACTGAAAATTTCTCCAATTACAAGTTGTCGATGGACCGAACGTATCTTTTTCATCTTAGAGTTTTAGTATTTGATGTCTTCTTAGGATTTGCTTCTAACAATGCTTGAAATCACCCTATGTGATTAGATTAGGATTTTCTATTTTTTAGTATATTTTATAATTCTGGATAATTTATTGTTTAATCGAATTAGGACTCTAGATTAGGGTGATTAGAGTCAAATCATCATTTTTGTTAATTGCACAAAGGCCTGTAACGCCCTGAAAATTGAGGGTCGAGCATAAGCTCCACTCTCGAGTTCTAACGCATCACTTATGCAACATAGATGATGATGATTAAATGTTATCCATATTAGTGCATTAAACATGAGTGAGATTATACTAAAACAACATATCATACTCCAGAGACAGTTAAGTTTCGCAAGCGGAAGACTGCGGCAGATCTATAAAATATATAAACTGTTGTAAGTCTCCAGAGTATGAACATGTTATCAGGTTAAATATATACATGTATACTCTAAAAATGAACAGAATGAATATACATGGGTGTTCCAAAAGTGCAAAATAACAAGTGTAAATGGCATCTAGTCAGCATCCCTGTAACCCTGTCGATCAGAACATGGTCTACATAGACCCGCCTGATAGCTGCATATAAGAGAAACCCTCCTCATCATCATAAAAGTCCGGCTCCGCTTCGCAAGCATCGTCATCATCTGAAACTAAAACAGGGGCTGGTTGGTGTTTAAAATATCGTCTTGTAACGTGAGAGTGAGTGATCAACTCAGTGGAACAATAAAGCAAATGTTAACAAGTTATCAATTTAGTCAAGCAGTAATGATAACGCAATACAACAATCAGATCCTAAGTACTCTTTTTAATGCAAGAATGATATGACATAATGATGCATGCCCTCGCCTACGCTCCTTCAGCGACTTCATCTCACTATCGCGCATGCAACACTTCTTCAGTGCTTGACCTGCTACGCCAAACGCACATGTAATGCAGTGCATGCACGATGATTAGCCATGTTCTTACTTAGGTTTATTCATGCAGTAGGATTGGAAAACTAAGGTACCTCCCTTATATCAATTCCCAACAATGATCCATTCTAGGGTCGTCTTTAAGACCCGTATCTTAGTCCGTACCGTTCCGTAGACTTTCGCGATCTTACCGGTCGAATTTCGGCAACCTTCGACCCTTAACCGATAATTACGCACGACCCTGATTCGTATGCCGTCAACCCGTATCGACTCAACCCAAGACCAATACCATAGCGACCGCGCCATTGCTGCGGTTCCGATGCCGCGACTTGCACGCCAAGGCGATACCCTGGTCAAGAGATGTGGGCCAACGTTCGGTGTGAGGAAAACGCCGCGCGTTGCGAAATCCAAGAGAATCTCTACGAGATGTCACATCAATCCCATCAATCAATCCATCACATGTCAAGTACATATCAAGTACACATCACCTTTCACCCATTCCCAAGTAATCACAAAAGTCAAGAATCTCTTACAAAGCCCATACCTCTCTTACACCAAAAGCCATCAAAGTCAAAAAGTTCTTACACCTCCCATACCTTTCTTACACAAAAGGCCACAAAAGTCAAGATTTTCTTACACAACCATCACTCACCACATCCATCCATCACTCTCTCTCCCTTTTACAACTCTTTCTCTCATTTTCAAAAACTCAAATCCAAGAGAGGAAACCCCATACGTATGAGCATCCTCTAAGCCTCTCCCTCTCTTCCAAAAACTCTAAGTGTGGCCCACCTCTCCATCCCAAGATCTCCCATCCTAACCATCCATTCCTCATCTCATCCATTGAAGTTGAAGCTAAGGTGCTAAGGAGCTCATAGGAGCAAGAAGATCGGATGGTGGGTGCTAGTTAATACTAGTTTTTCATATTTTTGAGATGGGCCAAGTGAGGCCAACCGATCAATGGTTTGGATCTCACTTGGGACCCTAAGATGTGGCCAATGGCCCACTTTGATCATCATGATCATCCATGATATGGGGCCATTCTCTATGGACCCCATCATGATGTTTATTTCATTGCATTTAAAGGTCATCTAGACCATCTATATTGGTGGAGAAAGGATCTCTACCGTTGAATTCAATTTTGCTAGTTCCATGTGTAAAGGGACCCATTTTATTGTATGATCTCCTACAAAAAAGGGCTCGTAGTGGCGGAGCCCTCCATCACACGCTTGTCCCACTCTCCATCTCTTTCTCTCCCTTTTATTTCATTTTTTTTTGTGTGTTATTTTATGAGATATTAATTTGGTTGTGTGGCCCACTTGGATGGACCCCACTAGGATGCATGTATTGGATCCAATCCATTTATAGATGGGGCCCACCTTGTATGTATATGGGTAGCCATGTAATGGCTCACCTAATTAGGGCCCACCCCAATGCACCCTTCTGCAAAGACCAGACCGTCCAGCGTCTGGGACGCTGGACGTCCCTGTATAAAGGAAAACACAAATATAAGCTTTGTGCAAGCTTTGGGGTGGACCATCGGTGTAGGCCCCACCTGGATGTATATATCCAATCCAAGCCGTCCATCCATTTACCGGCCTCATTTTAGCCGTTGAGCAGAGGAATGGGCCTGATCTGAGCGTCTGGTGGGCCATAGCATAGGAAACTTTAGTGGTTACCCTTAAAAAATTTTCTGATGATTTTATGCACCCAAAAATTCCAAACTTTGGTCTCATTTGGTTTGTTACGAGCTGAAGAATCCCATGGCTGGGATGGATTGTTCAAATGTGGGCCCCACCTGTGAAAAACCACAGGAAAACAAAATTTTCAAAAAAAAAAAAAAGAAGGAAAGAGGGAGTGCTGACAGCGCTGCCAGCGCTGCCAGAGCTGCCAGCGTCTGCTGCACTGCGAGTGGGCGGGCGGTCGGTCAGCCACCCACGGCTGCTGCGTGGGCCCCACCATGATGTATATGTTTTATCTACGCCGTTCATATGGTGGGCCACCCCTTGAGGTGGGCCCCCTCCAAAAATGAGGCCGATCCGACGCTCGGGTGGCCCACACCATAGGAAACAGTGTGAATGAACATCTACCATTGAAACCCATCCTGGGGTCCACAGAAGTTTTGGATCAAGATGAAATTTGTGTTTTACCTTCACACAGGTCCATGTGACCTTATGAACGGTTTGGATGGCATTTAAACATTTCTGGTGGGCCCCACATGAGACCCACAGTGTTGTACGTGTCTTCTATCCATCGTCCAGGCGGACGGTGGAAGCCCACCTGATATTTGTGTTGCTCTCACCGTCCAGCGAACGGTGGAGCTGGAGCCACCGTGCGTGTGTGTAGTGTGTGTGCGTGCGTGCGTGTGTGCAGTGTGTGTGCAGCGTGTGTGTGTGTCTATATATATATACATATATATATATATATATATATATATATATATATATATATATATATATGTATGTATTATATTGTATTACATATATAATATTGTATATATTATATATATTATCTATAGTTTTTATATTATATAATACATAATATTCGATGGTGGGCATTCATGTGGGCCCCCACTCTTGATGCAGGTGCTGCATCCAACTTGCCCATCCATTTTAAAGCTCATATTATGGTTTGAGCTAAAGAATGGGCCAAATCCATGGTCCGAGTGGACCCCACCTTAGCATATTATAAGGCCTATGGGTTTAGGCCCATTTGATTCATATAAGGCCTATGGATCTAGGCCCATATGATATATAAGGCCTATGGGTTAGGCCCATTTGATAAGGCCTATGGATTTAGGCCCATTTAATATATAAGGCCTATAGGTTTAGGTCCGTTTGATATATCAGGCCTATGGGTTTAGACCCATTTAAGACACATAAGGCCCATGTGATTTGACCCATTATGATGTACCTAAGGCTATTGGTGAAGCCCAGTAACGCAACTCATTTGATGCAATCTACGGCCCACGGGTTATGACCCATTGCAATGCACATAAGGCCCATTGGTGTGGTCCATTTATATGGCTCATTTGATGAATAAAAGGCCCATATGACATGGCTCATTTGATGTATTTAAGGCCCAATGGGATGTACCTAAGGTTCATTACAATGTGTGATCCCAACACAGATTATGAAACGATGTTTATGACAATCGTGCCTTGGGAACAATGTTGGTTTGACGTCCACATTACGAGTGTAATACTGGTTGGATGTCCACATTACGACTCTCCTTAGGGCCCATTATTAGTCCCGTACTTATTAGGTATAGGCCGTCCAGGCCCATCTGCATTGTAAGGATAGTTCATTTTATTATAACATGTTTAGTATAGTCCATGACTCATGATCATACGCATCATATGCATGCTTGATATAAGAGGTGATTGATCATAGCATATGCCTTCGGACAAGTTATTTATGGGCTCCCGATTAGGCGGTGCTGCCCGACATGAGCGCACGATACGCGCAGGATTCGCCGCATGATTGGATAGTGTGATTCATGCATTTCACATTGTGTGATATGGTTATTGTACCCCCTAGCGACATCGGGGCCGTAGCCTCCACATGCATATCGTGGTGACAGGATTGGATATCAAAAATTCTTATTCTACATGGGGTGCTATAGATATCCCTGGTTGAAAGCCCCTAAACCCTTATGGTACCAAGAGGTTGCTCCAACGTCTAGACCGAGTGGGCAGATGAGCGTTGAGTGCCGATTACCAAACGGTTGCGCTCTCCACTGTGTCGTGGTCGGTTGGAAAGGGATGCAGCCTTACCCGCCCGAGTGTAGGGGGTAATGTTAGGCTGAGTCTGACCAACTCGAGGAATGGGTACGCTATCAACGAGTCGAACCCGATATTGGCAGACGGATAGTGTCACGCCCCAAACTCAGAAACCGGGCTCACAGAATTCCCGATCGCCGAATCCGGCGCCGACAGCCTCCGTAGAACCCCATTCTCGGCTCCTAGCTCCCATTCGCCAGGTTCCGATCCTGGGATGCTACGAGGAGGATTTTGTATGTCAGTCTGATTCGTAATAAGCATAACCAAAGGCATAACCCACAAACAACAACCAAGAAATCCATTACATTTCCACTATGATCAAAAACTTTACAAGTACAATGGGCATAAAGGGAAATACAAGGGTAAATAACAGAAAAACTCCAAAATGATCAGCAACGTGCTCTGGCCTCAACGCTGCTGCGATCCAACGTCACCTGCACGCAACGGTCGTGCATAAGCTTACAGAAAGCTTAGAGGGTGGTGAAGGTGTGTGCTCAAGGTAGTAATATGTACATGCAATGTCAGAGTGATGCGGAATATGCAAATGGAAACATAATATGATGAGCCGTACCAAGGCTTATGCGATGCAAGACACGAATGGTATCGGCCATCCCAAGGCCATGCAATGTACAATGCAACTCAAGCATACAGATACTCATCAATGTCCACACGTCAATACAGCTCAAAGTATGGAATATCACCGGGGTCTAGTACACTCTAAACCAGATTGCCGCCACATCGCGCGCAATAAGGTAAGTGGAAGAGACCTCACTATCCGTCTGCCAATATCGGGCGCGACTCGTCGATAGCGGACCCATTCCTCGAGCTGGTCAGACTCAGCCTAGCATTGCCCCCTACACTTGGGCAGGTAAGGCCGTACCCCCTTCCAACCGACCACGACACAGTGGAGAGTGTGACCGTCTGGTAATCGGCACTCAACGCTCATCTACCCACTCGGTCTAGACGTTGGAGCAACCTCTTGGTACCATAAGGGTTTAGGG
Organism: Magnolia kwangsiensis; assembly: GCA_037074715.1. Classification (NCBI taxonomy): domain Eukaryota; kingdom Viridiplantae; phylum Streptophyta; class Magnoliopsida; order Magnoliales; family Magnoliaceae; genus Magnolia; species Magnolia kwangsiensis. The sequence continues at coordinate 23,850,814 of CM073579.1, forward strand.
ACTTTCACCCAGGGATATCTATAGTACCTCATGTAGAACAAGATTTTCGGTATCCAATCCTGCCAACCACGATGCGTCTGTGGAGGCTACGGCCCTGACGTCGCTAGGGCGTACAACAACCATGTCACACAAATGCGGAATGCATGAATCACGCTATCTAGTTATACAACCAATCCTGCGCATACCGTGTGCTCATGTAGGGCAACACTGCCTAACCGGGAGCCCATAAACAAGCTGCCCGAAGGCATATGCTATGATCAGTCAATCCTCATATCAAGCATACATATGATGCGTATGATCATGGGTCATGAAACTATACTAAACAGGTTATAATAAAATGAATTATCTTACAATGCAGATGGGCCTGGACGGCCTATACACGGCAAGTACGGCTAGTAATGGGCCCTAAGGAGAGTCGTAATGTGGACATCCAACCAACATTACACTCGCAATGTGGACGTCAAACCATCATTGCATTCCAGGTACAATCTTCTTAAACACCATTACATAATCGGTATTGGGTTTACACATTGCAATGGACCTTAGGTTCCTCCCATTGGGCCTTACATATATATCAAATGGGCCACATCTCATGGGCCCTTTATTCATCAGATGGGTCATATCTTATGGGCCTTTTATTCATCAGATGGGCCATATAAATGGGCCACACCAATGGGTCTTAAGTGCATTGCAATGGGTCAAAACCCGTGGGCCTTGGATTACTTGAGGCCTTATATGAGTTGAATGGGCCTAAATTCGTAGGCCTTAAACAATTCTAATGGGCCTAGTCCATGAGCTTGCATGCATATCAAAGTGGGCCTAATCCCATGGACCCTTTCTTAATCAAATGGGTGTAGTCCCATGGGTCTTACAATGTAACAAATGGGTCCACTACCATGGGCATTAAGAATGTAACAAATAGGTCCAATTTTATAGGCCTAGAAGTACATCAAATGGCCTAGTCACATGGCCTTAGATCATATCCATTGGGCCTAAAACCATAGGCCTTGAATATCAAGTTAAGCCCATAGGCTTTACATATCAAGTGGGCCCAAGTTCTTGGGCCTTACATGAATCAAATGGGCCTAGCCCATAAGCATATTGCAACCCAAAAGGAGCTAACCCATATGTGAATGGCCCACCCAATCAGTGGCATCATGTTATAAAATGATCCCACCAAGGGGATGGACGATCCGGATGCATCACGTGCATCATGGTGGGTCCCACTGTTGCTGGTGAGGGACCAGACATACTCTCCAAGGGCCCCACCGTCTGCTGGACGGTGGGTGGGCAGATACATAACGGTGGGTGCCACCGTCCACTGGACGGTGGACTTTGGTTTTAAAAAGAATGTGGGTCCCATGTGGGGCCCACTCAGTAATATCTATTTGCCATCCAACCCATTCATAAGGTCACTCGGACCTGGGTGAAGGGATGACATAAATTTCAGCCTGATTCAAAGCTTCTGTGGGCCCCAGGAAAAATTTCAATGGCCAACACTCCTTTCTACTATTTCACGTGGTGTGGGCCACCTGAGTCTTGGATGCAGCTAAAATTCGGAGGGGGGCCACTTCAAGGGGTGGCCCATCCGATGGACGGTGTGGAGGAGGCATATACATCAAGGTGGGGCCCATGGCTGGAGGCCGTGGGTCATACTGGACGACCGTCCGCCCGACGCTCACGGCTGCACGCAGGCGCGTGCAGCCTCCTGTTGACGTACAGGCAGAGGCTAAGCCTCTTTCAAATTTCGAGAAAAAATCTGTTTTCCTGGGGTTTTTCACGTGTGGGGCCTGCTAAAATGAAATCCGTCCCAGCCATTGCGTCCAGTGGTTCGACGCCGTCCAAATGAGTCTAGAGTTTGAATTTTTTTGGTGCTTGGAAGAGAAATAAAATAAGAAAATAGAGATTTAATGGTAAAGGCGCAACATTTGACGCTATGGCCCACCAAATGATTGGATCAGCTCCAAACTTCTACCCAACGGGTAAAATGCCGTGAGTAAGAGGATGGACGGCTTGGATCGGACATAAACATCAGGGTGGGGCCTATGCAAGGGGACCACCCAAAAGCCTCTACTTTCCTTTTTCCTTTCTTTTCCTTCTTTGCTTAAAAACGTCCAGCGTCTGGACGGTTTTTAAATTTATTTTTTTTTTTGAAAATGGAGGGCCCTGATGGAGTGGGCCCCACTGATGGGTGGCATGGGAGTAACAGCCAAGGTGGGCCCCACTTGAATAAAATAAAATACCTCAAGTGGGATCCATTCAAGTGGGCCACACCCTCCTGTTGCAATAAAATAAAATAAAATAAAATAAAATAAAATAAAAGAGAGAGAGAGAGAGATGGAGAGTGGGACACGGCTAGTGATGGAGGGACCCCGTCACTATGGGCCCTCCCATGCATGAAATCATACATCAATTGGGTCATTTTGTACATGTGACCCTCAAAATTAAAGATCAACGGTGGGGATCCCTTCTCCACCAATATGAATGGTCTAGATGACCTTTCCAAATGAAAATAAACATCATGATGGGGTCCATGGAGAATGGCCCCATCATGGAATGATCATGATGATCCAAGTGGTCCATCGGCCACAAATAAGGGTCCCAAGTGAGATCCACACCATGGATCGGTGGGCCTCACTTGGTCCACCATAAAATCAAGAAAATCTACCCTATAGAAGCACCCACCGTCCGATCTTCTCGCTCCTAGGGGTTCCTTGGCACCTTGTCTTCAACTTCAATGGCTAAGATGAAGAATGGAGGGTTGAGATGGGAGATTTTGGGGTAGGAAGGTGGGCCACTTGGAGCTTAAGGTCTTTGGAGAAATTCCATACGTATGGAGCCCTTGCAATTTTTTGTTGCTTGGAAATTTTGGAGTGAGAAAGAGAGAAAGAGAGAGAGTGATGTAAAGGGAGAGAGAGAGAGTGATGGATGGATGGGTGAGTGATGGTTGTGTAAGAAAAGTATGGGTTAGGAAGACTTTTGTGGCTTTTTGTGTAAGAAAGGTATGGGTTGAGAAGACTTTGTTGGCTTTTGTGTAAGAGAGGTATGGGTTTGGGAGACTTTTGTGGTTGCTTGGGAAAAGGGATGGAAGTGATGTGTACTTGACATGTGATGGCTTGATGGGTGATTGATTGATGGGATTGATGTGATTGATGTGACACATCGTTGAGATTCCCTTGGTTTTCGCAACGCGCGGCGTTTTCTCGCACCGAACGTTGGCCTATAACTCTTGATCAGGGTATCGCCTCGGCGCGCGAGTCGCGGTATCGGAACCGCAACGACGACGCAGTCGCTATGGTATTGGTCGCGGGTTGAGTCGACTCAGGTTGTCGGCACATGAATCTGGGTCGCGCGTCGATATCGGTTAAGGGTCGAAAGCTGCCGGAATTCGACCGGTAAGACCGCGGAAGTGTACGGAAAGGTACGGACCAAGATACGGGTCTTACAGATAGTGAGGTCTCTTCTACTTACCTTATTGCACGCGATGAGACGGCGATCTGGTTTAGAGTGTACTAGACCCTGGTGATATCCCATAGTTGAGCTATATTGATATGTGGACTTAGATGAGGATTGTATGCTTGACTTGCATCTTGCATCGCATAGCCTTGGTACGGCTCATGATATTATGGATCTATCTGCATATTTCACATTACTCTGATATTGTATGATCATATTACTACCTTGTGCACACACTTTCACCACCCTCTAAGCTTTCTATAAGCTTATGCACGATCGTTGCGTGCAGGTGACGTTGGGGCGCAGTAGCGCTGAGGCTGGAGCACTTACAGATCATTTTTGGAGTTTTTGTTCCTTACCATTGTACTTCCCTTTATGCTCATTGTACTTGTAAAGTTTTTGATCATAGTGGAAATGTAATGGAGTTCTTGGTTGTTGTTTGTGGGTTATGCCTTTGGTTATACTTATTACGAATCAAACTGACATTGAAAATCTTCCTCGTAGCATCCTAGGATCGGAACCTGACGAATGGGAGCTGAAAACCGAGAATGGGGTTCTACGGAGGCTATCGGTGCCGGATTCGGTGATCGAAAATTTTGTGAGCCTGATTTCCGAGTTTGGGGCGTGACATCGTTAGTCATATGAAATCTCATACGATGTTGCGGTTCTAGGTCGCTACAAAGGGCTCGTTACCCGATTAGTGTAGGCCTAGTTTACACTCTACTACAACAAAAGACTCGTCACCTCAACGCAGTGTCAGAGTATACTCGAGGTCACTACGAAGGGCTCGTCACCTGATCACTGTAGGCCGACAGCTCGAATACAGTGTCCCATACCATCGTATTCGGCTCACGAGTCAGGTTTGTTCACTGTTCACTACAGGTGGGCTCGTCACTCTGGCGTAGGCCGAAAGCTCGACCATGGTATCCCATACCACCATGCCCGGCTCATGAGTCTTAGCAGATCGAGGTACCTAGGTTAAAGGGGCTTTTTCACTGGTAAGTTTGGTACCTTAGCTTCAAGCAGTAGTGTCCATACATGGTGAACATACATTGGGCCAAATGGTTTATTAGACGAGTTCGACTAGTACGAGCGTACGTTGAATTAATTGACAATGTAACATTATCGACGATCTTCGTACGACTCGGATTCACCGAACGTATCAATTGTGGCGAGACTAGCTCGGCCACTCAAACAGGAATTGTTACCGATTACCTGGACTATACTATAGTCCCAAACACACTCCAAAACAATTTATTTCACATGTGATAGTCAAGTACAGCATGTGACAACCAAATCACAGAGAGATCTCATTTGAGCATATTTTGTCAAACACATAGTATACATGTTAACCTACATAAGCAATTCATCACAAATCACATAGTAGCAAAATCGAGTACATAAAGGAAACTGTAACTATATATAAGGTAATTGAGAAACCCATCTTAATCTTATTAAATACATTTCAGCGAGCATGTACTCATTCAGGCATTTTATCAAACACTTAGGCTACACACTTCACATACATGTAATAAATTTGTTAAAACACATATTATAGCAAATCCTCTCACAAGGGAGTTGCCACACGTACATCAAGCATGTATTCTCAAACATCAATCAGAACAAGCACAAATCATAATTCCATATTCATTTAATCATTCCAACAAACACATATAATGCATTAAAATCAACATAGCTTATATATATATGTAATATACGAAAAACATCGTATCTAAGCATATATGACAGCAATCAAGTCAGTTATAAACCATTACTGACATTGAAAGCCTTGAAAATCATAACCTAAACATTTATAGTCCGCACCTTTCGCCGGTAGACTCATAACGAACTCAGTTTAAACCCTATGCCTTTATCTATACCACGATGGCAACCTATAGCATGAAATAGGTTAGCTATTTCACCATTCCTTCTATTTGAATATTTAAACCAAATTAGGGTTAGGATTTCTTACCCAATTTTGAAATCGAAATCGCCAGAATAACGATGCAGAAGTGGTAGCTAAGCACGTGGAGTAACAGGGATCGAATCCCAAGAGAAAACCCCAACTCTCTCTCTCGAACTTTCTCTCTCTTTCCCTCTCTCTTTTCTCTCTTCTCTCTCCTAGGTTTCCAAATTCGTATGGAATGAGAGAGAGAGGGTTTAAGCCCTTTATATAGGCTCAGAAGTGATGAGAATAGCCCCAGGGCCAAGGTATACTTAGGGTGCAGCCAAAAGGAGTCTGTTCCAATCCAACGGAGCACTTATGGAGGCCTCTTTGCTGAATGCAGTTAAACTTAAGCTTTCTGACACTGGATCTTGGTCAAGCTAAGTTTTCGGTCAGATCGGGTTTACAGATCGACCGTGGCGGACCCGTTTCAGTTCAACGGTCGCCGGTGCTCGATCAAGGCCATAAGTACACTGACATGTGTTGAAAATTTTTCCTGATCTGAGGGTGTAATTGGGTCAGATTCTGACGGTCTGAATCCTTAGATTTGGCCCGCAAGTAAACCGATTCAATTCACTTAAGTTTCAGTTCGTTCCTTAAAGATATTCGCGTTTCTCACACACTTCGCTCCGGGCTCAAGTTGTGCATTTCTAGATATATTTAGAACTTGATTTTTGAGATGATTGTCAAGTCCAGTAAAGCTATTATAACCGTATAGTTTCAGGGTAATCAAATTTTTGACGTGTAGTCCAAGTCCGATATAGAGTTTTGGCATGCTCCCAAGAGCAACCGGATTTTGAGATGGATCTTAGATTTCTAGGTAATGTAACATTAGCGGTTCTACTCATTTTGGATCTTATAAATCATATTTAAAGTGGTTCAAGCTAGATCCATCGATTGTTTAGTTCAGTACTTAACCAAATTTTGCCCTAATTTTGACAGAATAAGGTCCTATGGCCATTCTATGCCCCTTTTGACACTTATAGTTATTATATTATTTTAATTATTTTTTAGTAGTTTATCATCAAGTTTACTTTGTCTCCACCAAATTTCATGAGATTTCGTGTTGTAGAAAATTTCTAAAAATTCCAGAAGCAGCAGCTGTCCAACGAATGATTTTCAGATAGTTGTCACAATGAACTACTTTTAACTATATTAAATATTTTATTATATTTTTTTACTTATTTTTATATGAAACTAGACTCATTTATCTTCAATTTTACTTTTGAATCACCTAAATCGGAGTTATAACAAGGAAGATATGACTTTTTGCAGTTGGATGAAAAGTGCAGAAAAAATGGTGGAAAACAGGCCGCCCGACCCACTGTGGCCCACCAGGCGGCGATGCCTCGTGGAGCCAGTGAGGCCATCGCTGGTCGCTGGACTTGGGGGGTATCGGGAATGTGTGGGACCCACCTCAGGTCTCCCCAATTTGCGTCCTTTGGGCCCCCGAGTCCATTTGATGTGGTTTCGCCGATCAGATACTTGAAACGAGTGCATCTTTCAATCTGGAATGTGGTACGCGATGTGCAATATATAATTTTGGGATAGGAGAAGCTAATATATCCAAATAACTTATTTATATCATGAGATTCCAAAAAATTCAATAGTCAAAAGCCCATTTTATTCATGTATTTACCATTTACAGTAAGTTTTAGTTTAAGTATAGTTCTTCACCATTTAAACTTTAGGATTAGTGTCTAATATGAAAGTAGTTGGAAAATTTTAAAGAATAAGGTGGTAAAAGGTGAGATTTTGAAGGAAATGGGTTGAAAGGAGATTTGAGGCTTTAGGATTGAGTTCTGAGAAGTCAATTGAGTATTATGATCGACTCATTGCCTAAGGATGTCTAACTCCAGGTTGGCAAAAATTCGGGGCGTTATAAGGCCACACTGTAAACTTAGTTAATCTAAACTCTAGTTACCGTGCACAAGAAATCTCGCCGCCCAATTTATTCCAAAAATATCCCAATTAACCAAACTTGATCTAAATCGCTCGTTAGTAGTCCGCTAAATCCAAAACTATAGAAAGGTGTTCATCTTAGGGCCTGTTTGGATACGCATTTTGGGATGTATTGTATCCTATTAGAAGTTATGATTTAATGTTTACCGTGTTTGGATTGGAGTGAATAGGAGTTTGAATCCAATGCGTGCGAATACAAACTCCAGCCAAATTTTCGAACTGATGGTAAAGTATTGTTAGTGGGTTCTATTACTGTCAATACTTCATATTCATTGCGATGTATTGGGCAGCGGATGAAAGTTTGAAATTTGTACAATTATAAGATATCTGGTACCTATGCAGCGTAAGATCGGGACCGTTCATTTGGTACATTTCAATGTGAAAATCATCTGAGCTAAAAATCAGAAAGTTCCATACGTCAAACAGGCCACCCGACCCAATTAAGATTGTACAATACGTAGACATAATACGTCTTATCCAAACATTGATCTATATAACGTATTGTATACTATGTCAAACAATACCTCCTATCCAAACATTGATTAATATCTGATTGATTTGGATGTATTCTGAAAACTGTATAATATATACATGAACAGTACCTAAATACAATACAATATAATACTATACGCGAATCCAAACATGCCCTTAGCGGGCTTGACATCCATCATGGGACCTTGAGCTGAAATTGAGCTTTAAATAGTATAACTTGGGCTTGCAAGGTGACCACATGAGATGTGTGAATACCCTTAGAATTTGTCAGGAATTTAAGTTAATTGCCCTTACCTGATTTTTGGTAAAGTTATGGCTTTCGAACCATCATATCGTGATCAAATTAGGGCATTAACATAAGTTAATATCTTACACATATCCGTATAGTCGTGGTCCCGATCAATGATTGGTAATTATTGAACCGACTTCTGATCATAACCATTGATCAGTGTGTCTGATTTGAGGGGCCATCGAAGTCTTTCATAGATCACCACTTAGGGCAACCATCTTACAACTTATATCAACTCGTATACTCCATAGTAGACCCCAAAATGTTAAAAAACCTCCCATTGGGTTATAATAGTAAATACATAAGCATTAGGGCCATTTGAACCTTTGCACCACATCTAGCACTGTAAATGCTCATTTATTTCACTTCCTCTTCTCCCCATATGATTTTTCCTAGCGAATGAGAGAAAAAGAGGAAGAAAAAAGAGAGGAATAGAGGAAGAGAGAGAGAGAGAGAGAGAGAGAGAGAGAGAGAGAGAGAGAGAGAGAGAGAGAGAGAGAGAGAATGGGTTCTTGGTATTGCTTTCACCAGATTTCTCTTGATGAAAACTCATGGAGTTGTCGAATCTACCCTTACTCTCAATCGGAGGTAAGACTTGCATCCAGCCTTCTAATTTCACAATCTAATTATAGAATTTTAATTGTCAACGAGTTTCCCTTTATCTTGGTTTAAGATTTGGTATTTTTCTCTGAAAACTTTAACCCTGGGTTTTGTTCATGCTAGGACTTGGAGTCTCGACAATCATTTAGGAGAGGCTCATGCAATTACAAAAGTCATATTTAGTCGTAGTTTCATGTGGATGTCGTTGTACCTTAATCTCAAGCCCCAACTCATCAAATTGAGTTGGGGTTTGCTCGAATTAAGTTAAGTAAAGCCCATTAACCCTTGAGTAAAGTCTAATTAGGTTGAAATAAAGTTAATAATGATGACATTGCAGATAAACTAGGGTTGGATCATTTTTCTAAATTTTCGACACTAAGGCCATATTTGAATCAATGATTTTTTTACTTTAAAGTGAGTATTTACCCTTAAGCTTGTACCTAGCATTTTAGATGATTAAATGTCTTTGTTTCCTATTTGGTTAATAACATTCTCGATGAAATACTTGAGTGATATGAAATTACTAATATTAGAACTCTTCAATGTCGAATGTAAGATATGTTGATATATATCGGATTGTGTTAATTTAGATTGAATTGTACTAATTTGTACGTGTTCAATTGTTGTATGCTGATATAGGTCAGATTGTGTTAATGCAAGTTGGATTATACAAATTCATACGTGTTCCATTGTTATACCCTATTGTAGTATTAAATTTGCTTTGTGTTTATGATTTTGTATTTGATAATTTGAATTATTGTTGTGGTGGATCAAGTGTTGCAAATTGTTTAACTAAGCGAGTGGCCTGCCTTGGGTCGACCACCCCAGGCTTGTTCGATCGACTGAGATTGAACCCGAACGACCGACAATATCTAGAACTACGTAAAATGCCTTACACTCAATGTCAATTTTATCAAGGGTTCTTCATAGTCGATTAGATTAGTCTCATGTAAAACTAATCATGTTATGCTCCAAACTCGGAAACCAAGCTCACAAAATTTCCGATCGCCAAATTCGGCGCCGACAACCTTTGTAATATCCCAATCTCGGCTCCTGGCACCCATTCACCAGGTTCCGATCCTGCGATCCTACAAGGAAGATTTCTAAATCACAAGTCTGTTTCATAATCAACATAATCAAGATCATAACCACAGAAAATAACTACAAGAACATCATTACAAAATCCACTAAGAATAAAAACTTTTTACAATACATGGCTCGAAATAAAGAAAGATATAATGATTAGTAATCAGAACTCCAAAAGAAAGCTCCACCGCACGCTCTTGCTCAGTTCACTTGCGTCTTATCGACACCTATACGCATCTATCGTGCATATGCTTATAGAAAGCTTAGAGGGTGTGTAACACCCCATACTTTCAAGTACTCGGGTTCTACTATAGATATCTGAATCAGCTTATATGTGTGTGAGAACACACGTGACTCACCTAATGCATCATCATCCAATGGCCTCCCAATCTATCAATCTCGACCGTCTAGTATAATCTCATTTAAATATTAAGTCATCTAACCATTGACTCTTAGGATAGATCATCATGCCATACCTAAGCTAGATTGCAACTCACCAGGATCGAGACCAAACTCATAAGTCCATAATATCTAAAGGCCTAGTAAGAAATTTATAGGCTTAATAGACATCTCTGATAGAAAATAAAATAAAATAAGATTAAGCCTTAAAAAGAAGATAATAATAATAATTGTAATAATTAAATATTTAAAACCATGAGATGATGGTCCTAATGACCTATAGAGTGGCCCACAATAGGAATTATATATATATATATATATATATATATATATATATATATATATATATATATATATATATATATTTGTGTGTGTACATATAATAATAATAATAATAATACAAAATATAATTAAAATTTATATTATTTGGGTAGTAATAAGTCTGGAGCATGCAAGTGGCCCTTTAGAACCTTCTGATTGTCGATCGGCAGATTGGGATCGACCCGACCATTGGATCAACGTGAACCCATAAGTAAAACCCACACACAAAAATGACGTGGCCCATTAGTACAAGGTAACATCAAGGAAAATGAAATAATGACCCTAGGTGACTTGCTAGTTAGATGAACGGTCCAGATTTCATGATTGGGCCACATATCATCGTCAGATCAACGATTAATGGCTCCGATAGCCATATCTCAATTAATATGGTCCACCTAAGTTATAGATACGTCCCATCCTTTGGGCCAAGTCTCAAACGAAGTGGACAGAATGAATGGACGGATCAGATTGATTGAATTCATCGTAGTAAGCCCCACATTCATCACGTATGCATAAAAAATACGTGCTCTTGTGGTGTACTAAACCTAGGGACTTAGTCAAACTCCCTTGACCCGACATTTGCCAAAAGTGGAGACGCTCCCGCCTGTTGCGGTTCAAAACATGGCTCGGGTGTGTTTTTCTCTCCATGTTTGATCGGATGTGGCCCACCATATCATCTCAGATGAAGGATCAAAACTGCTCATCTAACTGGGCGTCCACGGCTGACCAGAACCATGGTGATTTCACATGTGGGAACTCACATGCGTGAGCACACTTCCCTCCACAACAAGGGGTGTGCGGTTGTTTATTTCCAAAAATGGGAAATTCTATTGCGCCTTCTATTTTGCCAGCTAGCTCGATCTGAGTGGAGAGGATTTCTCTTATCTCGGACGTCCATTCCGTGAGATCTCAGCCCTAACTTCCTGATTTGAAATTTCCCTAGCAAACCATGAAAACTGGTGGCTTCCTACCCACTGTTTTATAAGCAGTTTCGGCCAGAGGAGATTAAGACCATCAATTGACGATCCGACGTCTCTAAGTGAGTCTAGAGGTTCGTTAAAATAGAACAATGGGTGGCTTTGTGTCCTTCTCCAGTCCTAACAGTCGCACTTGAGAAAAACAGAGAGAGACAGAGAGAGAGAGAGAGAGAGAGAGAGAGAACAGGGGAGTGGGATCGGTCAGGCCGTGGTGCCGCACCACACAAGAGCAATCCAGTGGCCTAGTCGCTGCTGGGAGCAGTAGAGAAAGAGGAGGAAAATAGGGAAAGAAGAAGAAACAGAGGGGGAAAGAAAAGAGAAATGAAGAGGAAGGAGGAGAAGAAAAGGAAAGAGAAAGAAAGGAAAACGAATAAACAGAGGGAGAGGGTGCGCCCGCGCTGCACCTTGGCTCCCGTCCGAGGACCGAGTCAGGACTGAGTTAGGCCTGTTCCAGTAAGGTGGGGCCTAGTTCGAGTATTGCTGGATGTTCCAACATAGTAGGAGAAGAAAAGAGAGGGAGGAATGGGAGAAAAGAAATGGAGAAAGGAAGGTGGGTCGATGCACCACCTCGATTCGACTCGCTGACGAGCTTGAGGCTGGTCGTCTTAGGGTGATACTGGACCTCCAATATATGAAAAGAGAAAGGGAGAGAGTGGAAAGAGGAGTCAGGAAGAAAGAAAAGAAAGAAAGAAAGAAAGAGGAGAAAGAGAGGGTGTTGGTTGTAGCTATCAAGTCAACTCGGTTCAAACTCAAACTGAGTTGGGTCGAATCCAAGCTGAGTCCAATAGAGTCCAGGGTTGTTGGACGATGGAGAGAAGAAGAAAAATAAAAAAAATAAAAAGGGGAGAAAAGGAGGAGAAGAGGGAGTGGGTGTGCATTGTTGCGACACTATCGGGTTCATTGTCGAGTCAGCAATCCACTGAGTCAACTCGGTCGGGTTAAGACTGGTCTTGGGTCGAGTTCAGCACCTATTGGATGTTACAAGAGAGAAAGAAGAAGTATAGAAGAATAAGAAGAATAAGGAAAGAAAATAGAGAAAGGGAAGGAAGTGGCTAGTTGGATGGGTCGTTCCTTAGCTAACCGAGTTAACTCGATTAGTTGCTGACCTAGCTAAGCTGATTCGGGTTCAGACCCTATTCCTCATGAGGAAGAGGAAAGGAGTGGGAGTTGGTACACGCTACCAAGTCGACTCGGCCGAAACTCACCGAGTCAAGTTGCTCGAGTTGGGAGAAAAAATCAGACTTGTGAATCGAGCCAAGTCAATGTGGGTGAGTCAACTTTCTCTTCCTAAGCTAAACTTGTTTTGATATGTTAATAATTGTTACCACTCTTGTCATAGGGATTTCTAATATGGATAGACACTAGTAGATTATTTATGCTAAAGATAACTAATATAAATCATAATTATCAAATAGTAGCAGTTTATTTAAGTCTCTTAAATAATGTCGATCATAGTATTTATTTTTATCATTATGATTATTATTACTATGTTAGTCAATATTAATTATATCATTAAGGTTAATGATTATTTTCTAATTATTAAATTAACATCATAGTTTATCGTACGCCAACCACAATTTAAATTTCAGAATCTAAGTCTGGAACTAAACTATAAGATGAAAACCTAGTTCTACATCAATACACTATTTGCGCTAATGTTAGTTATTATGAACATATTACTGTTAATGATATTATTGTAGTATCCATCACCTAAAGATATTATCCAAAAAATATATATATAATAGATTACACTATTACATTGTAATACTTAGTATTACCATGGTCACAAATATTGATTATATCATTAACATTAATTTGTAATTAACCATATTATTACATTGTGTTTAAGTTACACATATATCCTAATTCGACTCCTAGAACTAAACCCTAGGGCAAAAACTCTAAAACTTAGATAATACAAACCCTAGGTTAAAACCCTAACCCTAAATAATGTACAAGCTTGGACCTAACTGTATAACTTTACAATTCATGATAGGGTTTGATTCTACAGAAACACGCACTCTCTAACAATACTAGTAGGCGATTCAAAGTATAAGGTGATGATTCTTTCCCTTGAGCTTTCCATCTTCTCATTAACCTAAGTTATAGTTTTTATTTTAATTTACAGTTGATATCTCCATTTTATAATCACATGTGTTAATTATTAAGATTGAATTGCTACATTACATGCTTAATATTAATTCTGCCTATTTATTTATACTTGTAGATTATTATGGATTGCTTATGAAATTTAAACTGGTGCATCAGTGGAAAACCCCGACTATTATAAATGTACACCCATACTTGGAATGTAACCTGACTGGTTGTGATTCTAATGGACCTTCGACTTAGTGGTTGTTAAATAGTGGTTTAAATTGACCATTGATGTGGGCCTACCATCCAGGGGTTATTGCCCAAGTCATTTTTCAGGATGGTCTTTTATTGCATAGTTTTAATACTCGCCCTATGTGACTTATTTTGAAAATTACCCTATGTGGCTTGCTTTGATATCGCCCTATGTAGATTTGTTCTGATATTTTCCTTTATAGGTTCGATGTTTTATACTATGCAACCATGAGATGGTAAGCCCCATATATTGTAATATGATTGGCTACTAGTCAACGGGTTTTCATTAAACATTCTAAGATGGTAGTCTCATGAGCCGGGGATGGTAGTATGAGAATTATGCCTGAGCTGTCGGCCTACGCTGGTGATGAGCCCCCGTAGTGACCTTGAGCTTATTTAAAACTGGTTGGTTGTAACTGGATTGATAATGGTTTGGCTAATCATGTATACATGGCACAGACCAGCGTCTATCGCTAACGTACGTAATGTACGATAGGCAGTCGTTGCGCTACACTTAATATGCTTTCGCTGACGACTTGCCTCTGTCTAACTGGATGTTTTTCGCAGGTCGATGATTGTATCCACATGGTTGATCCCTAGGGTGTGACTGCATTCATGCATCCATGCATCTATTAAGACTTACGTTATGTATTATTTTGTATGTTTTGTTTTATAACTATGCTTACCTAATGCGGTGATGTGTAATCTTGATGAAAATTCACATTTAGTTGGCCACTCATTCATCAAATATACAATCGTACAGGTAGTACAGGTGGCTTAAGTGATATGCGTGTTCAGACTGATGAGGAGCCATTATGATAGCAAAGGATGCGCGGTTGTACCTGTCAAGGAAGCTGCGTGACCTTGCAGCTTTCGTTACATATTTCTTTTATATTTCTCATGTATGTAAATCTTGTAATTGTTAATGTACAGACATTGGTTTGTATAAGTTATTATGGGCACTCTCTTGTATATTTTAAATGTAATTAAAAAATTTTCTTATGTTGATTTGTCCATTCTAAGCTTATTTGTTAACTTTGATGAAAAAAAGTATGGAATTTGGTTCTCTATAAGTTAACACTTGGATTTTTGATAAACGGGTCGTGTACTCAAATCTTGAAAAGTCGGGGCATTACAGGGTGGTGTAAGTGTGTGCATAATATAAGCATGATTAGGGTGCAATAGCAAGTAATACGAAATCATACTGGTAAGTCCATAAGCACCATCTAATGTAGAATCATAACAATTCAAAGTCATATATCGAGGGTGCAATGTAATATGTAATGCAAAGGGATAACGATGTTAAAGTGTGTAGTCGGGATGATAGTACGTGGTATCGAAAGCTGTGGGGTTCATCACAAGGGACTTCTATCCAAACCAGTCTCATACCTAAATTTGGATAGCCAAACTCAATAAGGTAAACTCCTGATCTCAGGTTGGTCGCGTGTCCCAACCAAATCTCAGCCATCATGAAGGTACGCATAATAATTTAGTTACTCCCCACCAGCCCGAGTGGATAGTGGATGAATGAATGAATGAATGAGTCAAATGCTGAGTATGCAAACTCCTGCGCAGTAGCCTTCCAACCACTGGTAGCTCGCCCAGGCCCCACCTACATCAGCGTTCGCCCACGTGTGCACGTCCACGTGTGCAATAGTGACGGGGTATCATAATACCAGTACCGAACATCTCTAGGATCATCTCATGGTACCACGAAAGTTCTGAAACTTTCACCCAAGGACATCCTTCGTGCCCTAAGTGTTCAAACAAACATTTTTAATGTCCAATCTAGTCATCCACGATATACATGTGGAGGCTACGACACTGATGAAGTTAGAGTGAATATCAACTGTGCTATGCAATGCCAGATGCATGAATCACACAAATCAACTATGCATCAGTCCTGCGCATACAACACGCTCATGTGAGACGTTTTCGCCTATCAGGGAGTCCCATAAATAATCAGCCCGATGGTACATGCTATGCTCAATCACTCCTCAGAACAAGCATGCAGATGATACGTATAGGCATGTATCATGAAGTGTACCAAGTATGAATATAATCACATACATCATGGTGGGCCTGTATGAGGTAACCCATGGCCTGTAATAATGAATGGGTGGTGTGCACATAATCACACACATATGGTGGGCCTTACGTGTTACAATTGGGCCTCACCCATACAATGGGCCTCATGCATATGATGGGTCTCACACAAGGATCTCATACATCACAAGGGGCCTAATCACTTGGGCCTCGTAGAACCAAGATGGGCATCATATAATCACAATGGGGCCTCGTACAACCAAGATGGGCCTCATATAATCACAATGGGGCCTCGTACAATCCCAATGGGCCTCATACAATCACGATGGATCTCATACAATCCCAATAGGCCTCATATAATCATGATGGGACTCATACAATCCCAATGGGCCTCATACAATCACGATGGGCCTCACACAATCCCAATGGGCCACATATAATCACAATGGGCCTCATACAATCCCAATGGGCCGCATATAATCATAATGGGCCTCATACAATCCCAATGGGCCTTATACGATCATAATGTTACACTACCACATACTTGGTGCGTGTACTAACATAGTCATAATCGATAATCGGCCTATATAAATGGAGGGGTCCATAAGAGGATAAGAGATCTGATCCATAACATGAGGATTGGTCCTCAATAGTGGATATACTAAATCCGATACCATTGATCTTTCCATTTACGGTGATGATGTATTCTCTTCATATCAAGGTTGGGCCTAGGTGGCCTATCTATAATCCTAAGGATCCGGAACGCGCTTCCTCCTCCATACTATTATATGGCCCGCTAAATGTCCTAGGGGGCTTAAATAAGTCCTAAATGGACTCCAAGATTAAAATGACCTCATTAGCAACCAATGGGGGCCCAACATCTTAGGTTAGCCCAATATGAATAAATGGATCATGCAATTATCAATGGGGTCCAATAATTATGGTCAACTTACTTAGAGAAGGATGAGAATGGGCCTAACAAAGGCTTA
Organism: Magnolia kwangsiensis; assembly: GCA_037074715.1. NCBI lineage: Eukaryota > Viridiplantae > Streptophyta > Magnoliopsida > Magnoliales > Magnoliaceae > Magnolia > Magnolia kwangsiensis. Next base: position 23,867,722 of record CM073579.1, read on the forward strand.
AGGGAAGGTCATAATGTGGACATCTAACCATCATTGCCCATCAATGTAGACATTTAACCAACATTGCTCCCAAGGATTGACCCACATAAAGCCAAACCTATAGTGGGCCCATGGTCTCACACATGGACCACATACATAACATAATGGGCCTCGCACAAGGGCCTAATAAAATAGCCAATAGCCCTCAAATGGCTGGGAATAATATGGACTGCTCTCATGTTATCTTATACATCATTATGGCCTCACCACATGGGCCTCTCATAGATCACAGTGGGCCTCATCATATGAGCCTCTCAAACATTACAATGGGCCACACATATGGCCCTCATAAACGTCATATTGGGCCGCACATATGGACCACACAAACTTCATATTAGGCCACACATATGGGTCACACAAACATCATATTGGGCAGCATATATGGGCCATACAAACTTCATATTGGGCCGCACATACAGGCCACACAAACATCATATTGGGCCACACATATGGGCCACACAAACTTCATATTAGGCCACACATATGGGCCACACAAACATCATATTGGGCCGCACATATGGGCCTCACAAACTTCATATTGGGCCACACATATGAGCTACACAAGCATCATATTGGGCTGCATATATGGGCCACACAAACATCATATTGGGCCATACATATGGGCCTCATCCCATAGGCTTTATATACATCTCAATGGGCCTTACACCATGGGCCTCATGTACATCACCATGGGCCTCACACAAAGGCCTCACATACATCATGTTGGGCCTCATGGGGTAGTCCATATGTTTCAGAAAATAAATGGACAACATGAATATAGAACATATACAACATGGTGGGCTGCAGCCCCACATGGTGTAGATAAAATATATCATGGTGGGTATGCAAGATGGGCCCCATCAAATGGACAGTGTGCCTACATTACGTACATATGGGTAGGCCTGTTGCACCACAAAATAGGCCTAATGGGATAGCCCTTGGCTCAGGAAAATGAATGGCAAGATACTTGCAACAAATACATCATGGTGGACCTTATAAAACAACCCATATGCCCCAGATAATGGTTGGACAGGGTGTATAATACATACACCATAGTGGACCCTACAGGTCGGTCCATGGTCCAACAAATTAGATGGGCAGCCTATACATATTATGCATATAACAAGGTGGGCTCAATGGCTGGACGTCCAGCCCATCTAGTCCTCCTGGACGTCCAGCAATATGGACACCTAACTGGGCCCATATATAAGGTGGACCTGTCATGGAAATGGGGGCCCACAGCCTTAGAGGTCTGGAAAATGGTTGGGCACAATGTATATAATCACATTCATCACGGTCGGCCGTGTCATAATGGGCAGCATATAGCAGATGGGGCCCTTACTGGATCTTAAATACATATATCATGAAATAGGCCAGCCATATGTCCCATTGATGGACGGCCTGGGTGTCACACATACATGGTGTGGGGGCCCCGCGCATCACTAATGGGCCCCACAAATAATGGTCAACAGGGATATACAAAAATGCAGCAAGGTGAGCCATCTGTTGGGCGGTCAGCCCACCTGTAAGCTGGACCTGATGGGCATCCAATCAGATGGACAGTCTGGATAAAATGCACATATATAGTGTGCCTTACACATCACAAATGGGCCCCACACCGATGGCCAGCATGGATATAAATACATGCAGCAAAGATGGGCCACTTGCTGAACATCCAGCCCAGCTGCGTGGGGACCAAGTGGATGTCCAACTAATGGACGACTTGGATAACATAAAAATATCTGATGGGTCTCATCTTCATAGCCCCTAGCTAGGCTTCAAACAAACATCACGGTGGGCCCAAAAAAATCAGTGATGGTCGTTAGTCCCACTGCTTCCTGCGGTGTGAACCAGTTGAGGTTTGGATTTGTCTCACTCTCAAGCCCATGGCCTTAAATGATATGGAAGATTGGATGGACGGTCTGGATCAACACATGTCAAGGTGGATCCCACTAGATGTGGGTCATTCAGAAGGTGGGCCGACCCCTCACGGCTATTCAAATCAATTGGGCCGTGAGGGTGAGACGATGCATCAGGGTGGGCCTGAAATCTGGCAGGCTGGTCAGTAAGGTTGCTGGACCCGCTGGATGGTCTAGATAATACACATACGCATGGTGGACCTGCTGGCCTTGGACGGCCTGGATAATATATAAGTCATGGTGGGCCTAGACATGCAGTAGATGGGCCTATACAAACCAGATGGCTCCCACCAAATGGACAGCTAGGATAAACCGCGTACATCCTGTGGGGCCCACATCCCATATGGATGGTACCAATACAACACATGCATCTCTGTGGAGTCCACATCCAGCAGACTGGACTGGACGGCTGGATAAAATATCATCAAGGTGGGCCCCACCGCCAGGACCGATGAACAGCTGGATATACAAAACATACATGAGGTGGGTCCCACCGTCCAGAGTGTTGGATGGTGTGGATAAGACCCATACATCACGGCCTGCCCCACATGGCAGAAAACGGATGGATGGCGTGGCTGCAAGGCACATACATCACAGTGCACCCCATGCAGGACCGTCCAATGAAGGACGATGAGAATACAAAATACATACATCAATGGTGGGATCCATGTCCCTGGACAGTGGACGGTACTGGATATACAGTTACATCATGGTGGAGTCCCACGCACGTGGCCATCAGATATTTGGATCTGCCTAACGTCCTGATGGACAATCTAAATTTTGGACGAGTGGACAACATGGAGAACACATACATCACGGTCGCCCTACACATATAGGTGGACGGCTGAGATGAAACAAATATATCACGGTGGGGTCCTCAGAACTTGCCAATCCGTCCAGTGGGTGGGTCCCACATGGGGCCCACCATATATATATATATATATATATATATATATATATATATATATATATATATATATATATATATATATAATATTATTGTTATTATTATTTTATTTTTTTTTACACTAACATCCAGCGTTCAGGCCTGCTGGACAGTCTGAATGGTGCCCAGCCGCTGGGTCTGTCCAGACCGTGGGCCATATCTGCAATCACATCTCCACGTGGACGATGTGGGTACGAATTAGATACATCAAGGTGGGGTCCACGCATGTGGCCCACCAGTTATAGGAACAAGCTGATATTTGCGTTCTCTCCTACGTCCAGGTCTGCTGCTAGATAGCAACCGGTCCAGATCATGCAGAAGGGTGGGCCCTGCCTGCTGGACGGTGTGGATCAAAACTCCCACATCATAATGGGGTCCACACGGCTAGAGGCCAAGCTGAAATTGGTGTTTTTCCCCCATCCAGACTGTCCATCTGGACAGTCAGTCCAGCAGGGTGGACAGCAAGGTCGTCCCACTTGCTCGACGGTCTAGATTATCCTTAGGTGGGTGAGCAAACCAGAAATAGGAGAGAGTGAGATGGGAAGAAGCACCCACCTCTAGATCTACTCCTTCAATCCCTTGGGTCCTCAAGCCTTCTAGGATCCTTTTCAATAGTGGAGATGAGTTTCTAATGGCTGGATTGAAGAGGATCTAAGGTGAATGTGGCTTGAAATGGGAGAGCTTCCATAGACGTCCAAGCTCCTCTCTTGCTAGAAGAGAAATGAAGAAGAAGAGAGAGAGAGGGAGAGAGAGATAAAAGAGAGAGAGTAATCATCTCTTATAAGATCATAATGGCTTGTAAAGCCATCATTGCTAGGGTTAACTCATGGGGAAGAGGAATGCCATCATTACATGTGTAAGAGCATGACATCACCCATCTAGGGACTGGTGCCATTATGATAGGTGGGTCTCGCAATCATGCTATTAACGGCCATTATAGTGTGCGGGCCACATCTTATGATCTAGGCGTCGCATTGATGCATGAGATACGGCGTTGGAACCGTGGCGACGATGCGATTGCGACGGCACAGGTCTCGGGTCAAGCCGACTCGGATTGACGGAATGCGACTCAGGGTTGCTCGCAAGGGCTGTCTACGCGTCGCAGGTCGCCAGGATTCGACTGGGTGGATCGTGGGATCCTATGAAACGAAATGGTCACTAGGACATAAGCCTGACAAATCATTTATATCCTTACGGTTGAATAATACCTTATGGAATCTAAAATACATCTGTTACTATTAAAATGAGTCTACTCATAACCATTAGTGTATTACGACCCTAAAAAGACTCATGAGCCGATCATGGTAGTATAGGATACCATGTTTGAGCTTTCGACCTATGCTAAGGTGATGAGTCTCTCCATAGTGACCAGTGAACATTAATGGAGGTGACAGATTGTTGTTTAAATGACTCCCATCAAATACCTATCCGATAGTTACGCGCAAAGTACCGTTCGAACGACCCGGGTATATTTGGTATTTAGGTGATGACCTTTACCGTGTTGATTTATATATTATTGAGCATCATATCGTACCTTTGAAATTATTAATTTATAAGGTATAATGGGTGAGTAACCTTAATTTAGATAAATGGATACTGGTGAAGAGTCGCTACGTGCCGCAACTAAGTAATCTAGATAATGACTCATGATATAATGGTGGTATCCTAGCATCACCAATATGCTATATGAACTGAGATTAATAATCATTTGACCAATCATGCATATCCTGGTATTCTTGCACTAGGTAGTTTATATAAAGTGTTGGAGTATGTGATGAGGGGGTGGTGGTATTTTGTGAATAGGCATTAAAGTTGCTTGTTAAGGGAGTGTTGGATTGTGAGGATTATGCATCATCGTATTATAGTATTCAAGCACCTAAAAATATTAAATAGGAAATAATTTTTTTGTTATGTCATTATTTCATGTGCTTGGTTGTGTTGATAACATGTGTAATTTGCTTACTATCTGTGTATTAGAGGTAACATGTTTAAGAGTATTATATGTAAAAATATATATTTGTTATGAACCTGCTTATAACTAAAATGTCTTAGGTATAATCTTGGGGATATTTCTTTACTATGTTGATGTTTAACACCTTCCATTTGACATATGCAGATGACTCAAGAATATGATCAGATGGTGGTGCGCTTGGGGTGACCCAGTAGATCTCTAGCTTCTTCTGCTTAGTAGTTGTATTTTCTATATATGTTGCATTTATTGTGATTTGTATAGTTCTCATATGGGTGAACACTACTTTTAAAATTGTACATTTTGCATATTAGCCCTATATTTCTGTATTTAGTTATTTCTGCTTTACTTTTGATCCGTTAGTTGAAATGTGCTACTCTAAGTATTTATGTATGGAATGAATGTGAATCTAAATCAGTACACACACATTTTTCTTGAGCTCATACTTGACAACTCGGGATCAGAGTCTCCATATTCAAGTGCCGAATTTTGAGGCGTGACACTTGTGAACATTAGCATCATTGGCGCGTGCCATATTTACATAATTGAAGATGGATAATGGCACATGTGGCAAATTGACACATGTGGGGTGTTTTGCACATATAGGGCACAAGTAAGATGAATGATGGTACATGTGACACAATAACACATGTGAGGCATAAGAGAAGATGGATGGTGATACATGTAGCACATTAGTCATTAGGAGCTCTTTATACATGTGGGCCACAAGATTAGATGAATGGTGGCACATGTAGGATAGTGGTATGTGTGGGGCATGACTGAAGATGGACAATGTCTCATTTGGCACATGTGGCGATTAAATATGGATAGGGCATTTGGGGTTTAATCTTCGAGAAACTCACTTTCCTTCCACCATGGGAAATTATATTTCTTAGGTGTGGGAGGTGGAAAAATAAATTTATTTATTTTCCAACAAATATAGGATGTGGAAAATAACATTTTCCATAATATTTCAAAAAAGAAAGGCTTAACAAACACTAGAAAACACTATTTCATTTCTCATGCTTTCCATGAATCCAAACGAGCACTAAGGGCTTATTTGGTTCTCGATTTTTTTATAAAATATAATATAAAAGAGTCATTATTGTTATTTCAAGGTGTTTGTTTAAAGAGAAATTCTATATCATAATCAACATCCAAATATATTTTTAAAGAAAGTAGATAAAGTAAATTGTAATCATTACATTCTTACATTTTGAAACTATCATTTTTATGAAAACTTTTTAATGAAACAAACAATGTACCGAAATCATTATTGCAATGTACCGAAATCATTATTGCAGTCAAATGTAAGTGGGTCAAAAAAAAAAAAAAAAAACCCTCGGCTTTACAAACAATGGAAAGTTAGTTTCATGAAAACCGATGTTTCCTTTCTTTTTCTTTCCATGATTCCAAACAAGTCTGAAAATTTTTCAAATTTTGGTTAATGTTAATTCCTAAGTAGTAGTCTTTTTAACCAATTCTACATCAGGTTTTTCCTCTCCCTAAGCAACCAATACCAAAGACAAAATTTTCAAGTATATGAATCATCAATTTGGACCGTGCACCTAGTTTTAAAAAGGTATTTGGAACGATTGTATATGTATGATCAATGGCCTTCAAGGAAACAGTGGAAAGCAATTTTTTAAGGAGAGAGCCCTCTCTCTTAAGGTCTACCCCTTCTGTTTGGGGCCCACCATGTTCTATATAAATCCACTCCATCCATTAGGTGATAAACCTTATGTTCACATATATACAAAATATCATAATAATAATACACTCAAATGGGCCACACTAATGGGAAAGTGAAACTACTGCTAAAACTTCTACATTTATGCATTGTGGCCTGCTTGTATTTCGGATGAAGCTGATTTTTGTAGATTCCCTTCACTCTAGTTAAGTAAACCTAATGAATAGTTTTGATGAAAGATATGAATGGCTGGCGTTCTATCCCAATTGTTCCCTGTAGTATGAACGACCTGGTCACAACTGTCACCACATGTAAAACATGTGATAGTGATGCCACATGTACAACCATGTCTCAATCACTCTCAAGCAACACTATGGCTAAAACTTGGGTTCACTCCTAATTGCACCATGGCTCATATGGGTACAAATCACATGCTAAAAATATTAGGCTCCTTGTAATGAATGCACGCAGTATATGCCTAATATTGATCGAACCCAAGGGTTGATAACCCCAAGTGTAGGGTTGTGATGCAATAATAACTCGGTGAGACTGAGGTCGAATCCTCAGGGAATGAGAAATACGGCATAGAACTAATCTAACGGTAAAGGTTTGCCTAGGCTTTTAATCCAGCGATTAAATAAAAAAAAAATTAAAAATAATAAATAAAAGACTAAGGGTCAAGGAATCTACTCATAAAAATCACAATATCTCATTCATTGATTTAATATATAATTCAATTAGAATCAAATTCCTATCATATCCAATCGAAAGATAATTCTATTAAACCAATCATCAACACTAATAAGAATATGAATTCAATTGAATGATTATCTCATGAAGCACTTAGATCTCAATCGCAGGGAATCAAAAGTGTCTAAAGCACCCGTAACAACAATAAATCGATCAATTATACAAATTGAATCATTATCTAATTCAAGATAAATAATTGTTAAATTAAAGCATTCATTATACCTGTAGTGCACAACAAATCTAAAAATAAACAACTGAAAGACTTTAAAGTAAAATCTAAATTTATTTTAATCTATTATCATCATTCAAACTATGTTATTGAATCAAATAAATTAAATACTATAATTGAACAATAAGCTTCATCCCTTAGCCTTATATAAGATATTAGCCTAACATGGTTAACATCTTAAAACAAAAGAAAATTTAAAAAGACAAACTAGAATTAAGGGATCGAAGAAGTATGGTGACTTTGTGAAAGCATTACCACCCCTAAGCCTCTCTCTCAAGCCCTAATTCGTATTTTATAAAGCCTAAAATACCCATTAAATAGAAAAAACTTGCACCAAATTGAAACTGACTTTAAATTTATGCACTTTTATTATGCTTCGGTCGTACCGACGGTAGCCTTTGGTCACACCAAACATCACTTCGATCATACCGACTAGGTCTCTCAATTGCAGCTGAATTTCTTCAATATTCATCTGAAGTCTCTCTCTCTTAAGTCGCATCGAAATCCTTTTCGGTCAGACTGAACATGGCTTTTATCAGACGAAGTATCGAGCCGAATTATCTTTGAAAATCACTATTTTTTACTGGACTGTTCTTAGCACATTCGGTCAAACCGAACCAAGCTCAAGTGGGACTGAACAGTCTGTTATTTTTTATGTTATATTATGTGATTTTATAGTCTTTTCTCTTTCCTTTGTCCTTAGTTTTCTTAAATCTTTGGCACTTAAATTCTTCAATAATGACTTCCAAATCTCCAATTCGTCACCATCTTTAACTTTATCTCTTTTTTAGCTTTAAATCCATCCTTCTAAGCATGTACTCATCTTTAGGCTTCCGAATCACCTCCCACATGGAAAATATATCTTATTATATTGAATTAATAATTAATCGCGAGAAAAACTGATGTAATTGAGAGGATAAATATGCAATATTTAGGCATGATCAAATATGCCTTAATAACTGTAACGCCCTTGTTTTTAGAACCCGAGTATATAACTTGTTTTCCAAAAACCCGAGTGTTAACCTATAGAGAACCAAATTTCATACATTTTTTTCTTTTTCAGAGTTATCAGTTTAGCGTAGAATGGACAAATCAATCATAATGAAAATTTTGAGATTTCATTTAGAATACACAAGAGGCTGCCCATAATGACTTATACAAACCAATGTCTCTTATAATAGCAAATACAGGATTTACATGATTTAATACATGAGAAATAATAGAATGCATGAAAATTTAAGCCACAGAACCGCGCATTTTCTCGTAACAATACAGTCGTGCATCCCTGGCAGTTATACCCAGCTCCTCATCAGTCTGAACTTGAAAATCACAGTGTGAATTCTCCTCAAGATTACACACCGCCGCCTTAGCTAAGCATAGTTAAAAACAACAAGGAAATTAAAACAATACATGATGCAGTCTTTTTAAATGCATGGATGTGTGAATGCATATCGACCTGGGGATGCTCATCTACTCAGACTTAGGCTCGTCACCCATACAATCATCAACCTGGGAATGTTCATCGAGTCGAACTTGGGCTCATCACCCATGCATAATACTGGTCACCAGCGTAGTATATCTTGTACAACATGGTGTCAAGTCATTAAAATAGGCTGATAGTCGATGGTCAGGATCTAGTGAAATAATACCCCACTAAACCTAAGGGCACATGCTACAACATCCAGAATTAGCCACCCGTCATCGCCAATATGCTATGAATGCATGATTAGCCAAACCATTATTATTTCAATTAAACCAGCCAATCTAAGTATCTCAATGGTTACTATGGGGGGCTCGTCACCCAGCGTAGGCCGACAGCTCAGATAAGTGTCCCTTGACCACCATCCTTGGCTCATGAGGTTTCCTCATCTTAGGATGTTTAATGGATGTCCGTCGACCAGTGGCCAATCAAATTTCATAAGTAGGGATTACCATCACATGTTATAGGTCATCGAAGGCATGCAAAGCAATCACCAAAACATGGGACAGATGTTAAATTACAGCGGTAAAAAGGGTACACGGAACATCAAATCAATCGGCGAAAAGGGTCAAGCAAGGCTAAATCAGAGCGATTAAAAGAGATCATTTCTAAGCCACTCAAGTCATATGCCCTATGGATGGTAAATCCCACATTAATGTTCCATAACCCAAATAACTCTAAATCGATGGTCCATTTCTTACCGCAACCCATATTGTTACATCCTAAGTATGGATTCACATACACAAGAGGGATTACCCAAAGGAAAGTGTAGTGAATAATGATCCATAAGTAACTCACAACAATTCATGAGGAAGCATATAGTTATGGCACGTCAGGCATAAGTTGATTTATAACAATCACAATAAGTCATGATAAGAACTATCAATTGGAATTCAAATGAAAACCATCATGTAAGAAATTATTGTATGAAATCATGGTTTACAACTATCAATATAATTCAAGTATAAGCCTTGTATTAAGAATTAATACAAGATCACGTGCTATGAGATAACATCTGTGAATTAATTAAAGACTATTACTTAAACTAATTTGGAAATGGAAAGCTTAAGGGGAAGAAATCATCACCTGATTAACCGAATCACCTTCTAGTGTTGCTAAGTACTTGCGCTCTTAGAATTGAATCCTACCACACCATGAACTTGTACAATTAGATCCAAGTTATACACACTACCTAGGTTTAAGATCATAACCTAGGGTTTGAATTACTTATCTTAGGGTTTTGATGTAAGATTAGGATTTTCATCCTAGGGCTTATTCTTAAATTTAAATTTTAAGATTTGAATCCTAAAATAATAATAATAATATTGTACAATGGATCGAATAATATTCATAATAGGAGTATTAATCTATCAATATTAATAATGATGGTTCATAGGTTCATATTTAGGTGTACCGACATTATCTAATATTCTTCTAATTACTAATAATCTCTTAAATAATACAAGTAATAATAATAGAATATTTACTAATAATAATATAATAAGGACTAATATTAATAATTATATTAACAAATATTATACTAATCCCATAAGGAAAATGATAAATATTTTATAATGCTAATAGTCATAACTATCAATAATGAATCTAGTCATGATAATAGATACTATTACCTACTACGAATTATGAAATTTTACAATTAACTCAAGCCTAACACACTATCTATGTTTAGGGTATTGACCTAGAGTTTAGCCCACTTAGGTCTGAGATTTTATCCTAGAGTTTAGGTCTAAGCTAGATTTTTAGGGTTTGAACCCTAGTAGATGTACAATTGTTCGTGATGTTAATAATGTCAATAACTACGAAATCATCATTAACATTAACGATATAATTAAATTAGCTAACATGATGACAATAACCATTATGATGGTAATAAATAGTATGATCTACTGTCCATGATAATACTTAAGGATGGTAAATAAAATACTACCATTTAATAATTGTAATTATATTTATAATATTTAATATAGGTTGTAATTAGTCTACCAATGGCTAATCATGTTTAATAATCATAATAATTTCCACAATAACAATTTATGGTAAATTAAATAATCTAATTTAGGGAGAAAGGTTGACTTACATTAGTCGACTTAGTAGCTCAACTCGATGCAATTGGGCTGCCCCAACTCGACCTCAGCACCTGTAAGAGGCCCGAGCATGACTTGGCCCAGCTGGACTTGGTCCCAACCAAGTTGACTCGGATCCAGCCGAGTTGACTTGGTGAGCAAGCCTCATTGCTCCTTCTTGTTGTTTTCCTCCTTCCCTATTTCTTTTCTTCCATCTCTCCCTCTCTCTTCCCTCTCTTTCTGCTTCTCTTCTTCCCTTTTCGAGCCTCATTTCATGGCCATTAAGGGCCTAGACTCGGCCCAGATTCGAACCAAGGCCTGGTGCGGTAGTAATAGCAAACAACCGGCAGTAAAAAAAAATGTCCTCTCTCCTTGTTTATCTCTCTCTCCTTCTACTTAGACAAGTCTAGCAGCGTCCAAACTTGGGTAACGTTCGAGCAGATAGTGTCGGGGCGGCAACTCAGGCCGAGTCGCCCCACTTGACACAACAGTAACCCGAGGAAGAGACCGGCGTCCTTGCCTCTCTCTCTTTTCTATTTTCTCCTTCTTTCTTTTCTTCTTTTCTTTCTTCTTCCAACTCCGGCCAGTGGGAACTCCGAATCTGACCAGCAATCGCCCTGAGTTGGTGCGACTCAATGTGGCTCGAATGGAGAAGGAGGAGACAGCCATTAATGGCGTCTTCCTCTTACACCAATCCGACTTATGCAGTTAGTCTGTAGGGAACCTAAAGAGCTTCCAGACATGCCTCATCGAAGCTTGGAGACGTTTTGGGTGGAGGGTTTGAAAGAAGGAAGAAAACACTAGTTTTTGAGTTGCGCCAGGGGCGTGGGGTGAGACCAGTTGCAACTCCGGCCTTTGGACTTAAATCGAGCCCTGAACTCCCTCAGGGCCATAAGATGAGACTGGAAGACTAGGATCAAACTCTGATATCCAGTTTTCTGAAAAATAGCTGGTGGAAGGAGGCCCTAGCACAGGTTTTCCACAGAAAACCCTAACTCGTGTGAGCTGAACTAGATGGCTGGGATCTGCCCTAGTGAAGGGTTGGGATTGGAGGAAGAAGAACGCACGCAGATTGCCAAGTTGGCAGCCGCGGAATGGGGTTTTCCATTTTCTGAAAGAGTGCATGCGACTCTGTTTGGCTGGGTGTTTGAGCACATGCACGTGCACATGGGTGTGTACGGATGATGTGGGTTTGTTTAGCTCCACCTCCTAAATCAGATGGACGATTTGGATCACCTCAAGGTGGCCCGCATAACTCACAATGGTTTAATTTAGAAGCAGCTGGAAACACAACCTCATACCCACCAGCCTTCTTGTGATCAATGCCATGTGCATAAATGGGTCCACCAACATGCGATCTTATAAGGTTTGGATCTCTTGTGGCCCCTCTACCAGATGGACGGATCAGATCATGGTCTTGGGCCACAGATCACACAAACGGGGACAGTCCGTTTTAAGTCTGATTGAGCAGAAAGAAAAGAGGAAGGAAGCCTTCCTTTTCTGAAAACTGTCGGGTCAAGGCCGTTTGACCTGGCTAGCAGTTTCGGTGCACAGGGGGTGTACACACCCTTAGTGCATGCACACCACTAATGTAGGGTCTACTGCGATGTTAGACCAAATCCACACCATGATGCTCAACGGCTTATCTGGCCATCTTGACCAAAGAAGTGGTAGATCCAATGCTTAGGTGGGCCATACTAACCGAATTGTGGCCTCTAGGTGTTGAATACATTGATCCGACAGTTAAATTGATTTCAATCTAACCATCAACGGCCGGAAGGTCCTAATGGATCACTCGTATGCTCCAAACTTGTTGCTACCCAAATAATAATATTAATTTTAATTTTATTTTATATTATTATCATTATATGCACATACATACATACATACATATATATATATATATATATATATATATATATATATATATATATATATATATATATATATATATATATATATATTTCATGTTGTGGGCCACTCTGTAGGTCATTAGGACTATTATCTCATGATTTTATATTACAAAATATTTAATTAATAATAGTATTATTATTATCTTCTTTTTAAGGCCTAATTTTATTTTATTTTCTGTCAGAGACATCTGTTAAGTTTATAGGTTCTTACTAAGCCTCAGACCCAAATTTAAGGTGAATTACATGCATTAGTGGACCACACAGAATAATTCTTATTAAAGTTTTTTAATGCTAAGTTATAGATTTTCCAAAAACAAAGGTTAAATTGATTTTAATTTGTTCTATGGGCAGATAGCCTCTAACTTGACCTAGAGTGGTTTTAGGGGTCACAAACTAGTATAGGCACATCGGAATAGTCGTCTTAAGCTATTAAACTCGCAAGCTATAGTGCATATCTCCATTCAACCATTTGATTAAGTTATCTTGAGTAAATGTGCATCTTTGTGTTGTACATCGACTGCAATGCTTGCTCTATTCGGTTTGCCTCAAAATCATTTACCAATGGTCTTAGGATCTTAACGGGTATTTAGGCATGATATGGGGATTGAATATGGACTAGAATAATCTTATTTCATTTTTGAATGATGGGCCTTTCAATGGTAACCCTGATGGTTGGTTAGATTTATGTATTAATGAAATTAAAATCCTAAGAATAGGTCTTTCTAATGATGTGACGATCCATCTAGAAGAATAACATATGGATAGCCTGATAAATGGATGGGAACCACTTTCAATAGTCGGATTTTAACTGGAATGCATATGATCGTTCGCTTAAGGTAGGTTCTTACTTACACTAAGTAGAGTTACTCGGTAGCACCGGAGTACCGAAAGTACAGGGTGTTACAGTAACCCTACAATTCATGCCGGCGGCGTGCGCGAAGGTTTGAACCTAGGTTTTATTGAGGTAAAAACTTCTCCTCCTACCACTTAGCCATATGAGAACTTTTAAATATATATATAATATTTATTTACTTTAAAAAATAATTATTTTATTTTTAAATTTTATATTTCTTACAAATACAACAATCCTCAGCAATTTTAAAAATAAAATAAACGACAAGAACAAAGTCATGTCGCCATAAACAGATACATTATTAAAGGTATCTTGTGGATTTGAACCTTCAATTTAGTTCATATATATCAAAGTTTTGTCAAGTATCTAGTGACCCAACAATTTTCAGTTAAGGATCTTATATGACTCATCGAATATATAACACACATTTATATATAACTTGTAGATCTAAAAGTTCACACACTTATGGCATTTTGTATATCTTAATTTCATGAGTATTATAGAGAGGATCTTAAACTCTTCATAAGCAAACTCACTTATTTCCTTATATATGTAGATCTATAAAAGATAACTCTGCCTCATCCCAATAAAGACTACTTATAGACTTATTAAGAGTTAGTACCCAGTCTCCTATAAAATGTAGAAACCAAACACTCGACTTTTAAGAATGAGACCAATTTTTTTTATATAATATACGATTCAACCACTTACTTGACTTATTTTTCCATTTGAGCCTAGAGTATATTTTAAAACTTAGGTAGGATTACTATCAAGAGTAAAGTAATGTCTTTATGGATCCTATTCTTTTATATGGTTCTTCTTATTTAATCTCATGATAAATGTTTTGTTAAGGGATCTACTAAGTTCAAGATGGACTTAACATACTCTACCGTGATTACTTCATTTTTTAACAATCCTTTTATTAACAAAGTTATGCCTTAGATTTACATTTCTATACTTAACATTATAAGTCTTACTCATAGCATGATAAGGGCTTATCTTTTGTTGTCGATTGTCACAAAAGATAGATATGATTAGAATAGATCTTGCCTAATATGAGAGTCCCACTAGTAGTTATTTGAGACATTTTTCCTCTTTATATGCAATAACAAGTGCTATAAACTCAATTTCCATAGTAGATTGAGATATGCATGTTTGTTTCTTAGATACTTAGGATATTACGCCTTCTTCAAGAGTGAATATCTAGTCACTTGTATATTTTAATTTTGTACTATCCACATTCCAACTAGCATCATTATACCCTTCAAGTATTGTAAGATGTGATTTATAATGCAACCCATATTCTATACTTCTCTCGTGTGTGTGTGTGTGTGTGTGTGTGTGTGTGTGTGTGTGTGTGTGGAGGGGGGGGGGAAGGTTCTATACAATCGAGCTCATGGGAACTCCCCATGAAGTTGAGCTGTGTGGGCCCTAGGATGATGTAGTTGAACATCTACCCCATCAATTAGATGCACCATTCCATAGTGAACCCAGGGCTTAAAAATCAAGTCAATCCGTGACTTGTGTGGGCCACACCACATACAAAAGCTGAGAGGGGTTACCCTCCATTAAAACATTCATAATCATTTTTTGGGCCCATCGAGATGTGATTCACAAATCCAACCATCCATTATGTGTGTCCCACTTGGATGAGGGGTCAGACCAAGTTTCAGACGCATCCAAATTTCATGTGGGCCCACCAAGTGCTTTTAGATGTTTTAGGCATGTATTCACATGATTTTAGATGGTATGACCCACCTGAGTTCCGTATACAGCTGATTTTTGGGATATTCCATAATTTAAAGGGGACCCATCAAACGCACAATGTTGATGTTTGACATGCACCATGGTGGGGCCCACATAGCTCGACCTCATGGGGAGTTCCCATGAGCTCGACCGTATAGAACCTTTTCCATATATATATATATATATATATATATATATATATATATATATATATATATATATATATATATATATATATGTACAAACATATTCATTTGAGGGGCCCACAAAAAAATAACAGGCCTCGCTAATCATATAATCCCATTAGCACCAACAAGAAAAGAAAACAAAATAGCCCAAAGCCAAACACCCAACAACCTTAAACATGGCCAACCAAATCACAACCCCCACTGTACCAACAATTTAAAAGCGGGTCTATGAGGAGACAAGTAACTATTGTTGCCAAAATAAGCCTCCCATTGCTCTACACCCAAAGATGCCCGCATCCTACTATTGCTTCCCAACTGATTCTGCCTCAAAATACAAACATTGCATCCTCGAATTTTAATGCAAACAATCATTGATCTACAATAGGTCTGAAGCAGGAACGCCTCAAACAGAATGACAATCACACCATCCTACAAAGAGTAATTGTCACACCCCAAACTCGTAAAACAGACTCACAGAATTTTCAATCACCAAATCCAGTGTCAACAGCCTCTATAGTACCCCATTCTTGGCTCTCAACGCCCATACACCGGGTTCTGATCCTAGGATCCTAAAAGGAGGATTTTTAATATGAAATTTTTTATATATAAAGGAGCATAACCACAAGTGTACCCAAATCACGAAGGTAACATCATCATCACATATCCACTAAATTTAAAAACTTGAGTACAATACATAAAGGGAAAATACAAGATAAATGCCAAATGCTCTAGAAGTTCTGCCACAAGGTACTGCCTCAGCTCGACTGCGTCTTATCGTCACCTGCACGCATCTATCGTACATAAGATTATAGAAAGCTTAAAGGGTGGTGTACGTGTGTGCGTAAGATAAGTGTCAAGCACACAAATATCAGCGTAATCAGAATACTGGCAAGGCTAACAGTCATTCAATATCAGAGTATGCAATGCAGAGTCATAGTGAGCTAAATATCAGATATCAATGATGCAATACAGTATGCAATTCTGAAGAGTCATGAATACCATTATGTAACATCCCGAAAATCGGGGGGTCGAGCAAAAACCCAACTCCCGAGTTCCAAAATGTTATTTATGCAACATAGATATGTATGATTGAATGTTGTCTGTGATAACGCATTAAACATGAGTGAGATTAAGCTAGAACAGCATATCATACTCCAGAGACGGTTAAATTAACAAGCGGAAGACTGTGATAGTATGTATAACATATATAAACTGTTGTATGCCTCCAGAGTGTGGATATGTTACCAGGTTATATACATACATGTATACTTCAAAAGTAGACAAAATGAATATACATGAGTGCGCTAAAAATATAAAATGACAAGTGTCAAAGTATCTAATCAACTTCCCTGTAATCCCGTCAATCAGAACACGCATAAAGGAGGGATCCTCCTCCTCATCATCAAGTCCAGCTCCGCCTCGCAGGCCGCGCCATCATCTGCAATTACAAAAAGGTCTGGTGGGTGTCCAGGAACACCGTCCCGTAACGTGGGAGTGAGTAGCTAACTCAGTGGAATAATAGAGCAAAGATTAACATGTTATCAAATCAATCATGCGATAATAGTAAAGCAGTAATTCAAACATTCCTAATACTGTTGTTAATGCAATTATGACATGACGTGATGTATGCCCTCACCGACGATCTCCCTCATACGGCAACATCTTACGACCGCGGCATGCCACACTCCCTAGAGTGCTCCACATCTTCCAGGCACATGCAATGCTATGGTGATATGATTTTTGAGTTATTATTAGTCCATTCAAACAGCAGGATTGGAAAACTAAGGTACTTCCCTTGTATCAATCCCAACACAGATCCTGTCTAGGGTCGTCACTCCTAGTAATCTCATACGATGTATATTTCGTAGGTCGCTGCAAGGGCTGTCAGGGCTGTTGCACGCACTCGTTGCTCCGCTCCCCCATCACCTTTTCAATACAGGCCTACTGTACTCTACTGCTACTGAAGGGTCGTCGCCTCCTGTAGACTCAGAATACGCTCGCGGTCACTACAAAGGGCTCGTCGCCTGATCAGTGTAGGCCGACAGCTAGAATATAGTGTCTCATACCACCATAATCTGCTCACGAGTCTAAGTGCTCACTGGTCACTACGGGGAGGTTTGTGGCCCCAGCGTAGGCCGACAGCTCGACCACGGTGTCCCATACCACCATGCCCGGCTCATGAGTCTTCGTGGATCAAGGTACCATGGTTAACAGGGTTTACAATGGTAAGTTCAGTACCCTAGGTTCAAACAGTTATGACTCATACAAGGTGAACATACAACGGCCAGTCGGGTTACTTGACGAGCTCGACTAGCACGAGCGCATCGCAAGTCGAACGACATGAAGTGCGTAAAACACTTCGCGTGGCCTAACCACTGCCGCCAACTCCAACACGACTCGCGTTCATCGACACGTCCTTCGTGGCCAAGATAAGCTAACCACGAATTCTTTCGGTTACCGACTGCCTGGACTACGCATAGTCCCAAACAATCATAGAATCACATCAGCAGTTGTGTAAGGGTAATGGAAATGAAATGCAACCATGTGAGCATGTTAACACATGTTATTACATACAACTTAAGCAAGTCTTCAAACACATGCCTTTCATACATATAATGAAATTATACATATCACCAACATATAGGAAATCATCACCATCAGCGTATTAATTGAGAATTCAATCTCCAACTAAGTCATAAGAAAATCATCAAGCACATGTTATAACATACCACTTAAATGAATCATTAAGCACATACATTTTATACATATAATGAAATCGTACATATGGCTAACATGTAGGAAATCATTCACATCAACATATTCATTGAGAAATCAATCTCAAACTAATCCATAACACCATTTAAGCCAATACATACTAATACAAGCATTTATACAAACACTTACACTACACACTTAAGTCTACATATAGTATGTCGATCCGACGTACGCATTTAGGCGAATCTCTTCGCCAAACTAATTATGCACGCATTCCTAACTTCCTAATGCGACAACAAACCATGTCAATCACATCAGCAAAATATGAATGTACACTATACTTCCTACAAATGACTAAAATGCCTTAAATCTCATATTCTTCGTTAATTTACGAAACAGGAAACGGAGAGCATATTGTACATGTCAAACGGCGTTGCCGTTAAGAATCTACTATTAAACGACATTGAAATCTTGGGAAACAGTCAATCAAAGCGTCTAATATCCGCACCTTTTCCCTTTTAGGGATGAGAATTCGAACGGAGCGTATACGCTTCGTCTACGGCGAATAGAGAACCTGATTTACGAGATTTATCAACTAACAAGCTATGAAACTAAAGAAGCATCAAATCAGCAACTTTCTAGGGTTATTTCTTACCTAGAAACGCGGAGAAATCACCGGCAAAGTGATTGGAATACGCCGCTTAAGCATGTGCAGCAGCAGCAGGAAAAGCTCTCCCACCTTCTCTCACAAACTCTCACTTTCTCTCTCACTCTAGCTAGGGTTTCTAGCAAATTCAGATGGGTGAGAGAAGTGAGGGTTTCAACCCCTTTTATAAGCTCAAATGTGCCCAAAACAGGCTTGGGAACAAAGTATACTTGAGGTATATCCAAATCGGGGCTGTTTCGGTCCAAAAGGGCATTTCTGGTGGTCCCCTGGTCGAATGCGATCGGACTTAAGCTCATGCGTACCAGATCTAGCGCGCATTAAGTTTTCAGTCTGACAGGGTTCGCAGATCGCACGTGGCGGACCAGTTTCAGTTCAGCGGTCACCGCACGTAGATCAGGGCTGGAAGTCTCATAATAATAAATAGAAATTTTTCCTGATCCGAGGGTGTAATCTGGATGAATTCTGACGGTCAGAACGCTTAATACTGACGTGTCAAGTCGTGTGCCAGATTTGAATTTGAAATTCTAATTCTGTCCCTATTCGCGGTCTCTTCAGTCCGGGCTCAATGAAATAGTCTGTGATTATCGGTTTGACTTGATTTTCGAAATGATTGTCAAGTCCAGCTGGGCGGTTCTAACGGTCTAAGATAGGAAGTAACGGACTTTCGACGCGTGGTCTAAATCTAATACAAGAATTCAAAGTGGTCCATAGAACAAACTCGCTTAGAGTTTGATCCGAGGTTATAGAGTATTATGGAGTCATACGTTCTACTCGATTTGGGTCTTGTAGAACGTATTTAAAGTGATCAGGGACTGTTTCCCAGCTACTCCAGCGTTGCGCTAGCTAACTTACGCTAAATTTCCATAGGAATTAATCCTAAGTGGTTTCTTTGGCTATGAAATTGGGTTCTGAGCGATTTTTCAGGTGTTTTAGTTGACCCATTGCCTAAGGACGTCAAATCCCAGATTGGCCAAAATCCGGGGTGTTACAATCTACCCCCCTTAAAACACAATGTCATCCCCGACATTGGCAAAGGGCAAGGAGTACTTTCTCTAAGGAAGGTTCAAATCCTATTTAATAACCTAATCGTATGTATATCCGAACTCAAAGGTTTCGATCTTGGGCCAGTGGGAAAGAGGCCAACCACTCTTCCGCTGCGCCACTCTGATCAAACGGTAGCGTTGACTAACCTAACTGGATTGGACTCAATACGTTCTACCCCCCTTAAAACTTGGTTTTACTTAAGGTTGAAGAATATTTGCATCGATCCGTATATCGGAACGAGGCGCAACTTAGGGGCTATCCTTAACCTAAAATGGAAACAGCCTTTCTCTATATGGTCTTCCTTGCTAATGATGCGTTCTATGGCATTGGTACCTATGATCATAGAGATGAGCCTAATCTCTATTATGATTGAATTCAGGGGCAGGTATGAGTTGGTGGCAAGATGTCTAATTCTCTACTGGCTTTAAGTCCTCGCCATTTTCCAAAGACAATGTGATCCTGTTTAGTTGTAGATGGTTGGGCCATCACAGAAGAAAGGTTGTATAGTGGGTCTAAGCCGGATACGTTGAACCTTCTGTCTAATCAGGACAGAAAATGCGTTGTATCACTTCTTAATCCGAGTCGACGCCGATCCTCTGCTTGATCAGAGCATTGGATTTATTGGTAACCACTAGGATTAAGAAGTCGATTCAAACCGCGAATACATCGCTTACATGTAGTTCCTTTATTCCGCATTCCCGAATGCAATAAGTCCTTGGGGAAGGCAATTCTAAGGGGTGTGCTAGTACATTCTAAGTTCAATCTGAGGGAGTTATAAATGTTCCCTGAGAGCGTATGGTTCCTTCCTATGGGTAACAACAGAAGTCTATAAGTCATAAGGGGATTTATCGAAGGAAGGAAGTCTCATTCCAACCAAATCTAACCTACTATCCCTTAGCATATATAGGCCTTACACTGCCTAAGACAACTAGTAGCCTAGTCTGTAACTCTGTAGCTATAATCCAAAGCCTAAGATTATACGGCAAATGGCTTTCCATTCCATTTCTACTACAGGGAATTCTTCTATTGCTTAGGGTCAAGATTTGTCTAATTGGAATTGGATTTCTTATGTCGTCAGATCCTTCAAATCTAAGAGTGCTAACACTAGGTCCAAAACGCCAAGGGTCTATGAAACGAAACTACATTCCTAATCCCATGTTGGGATCGGGAGTGGCATGCTTTGTAGGAGGGTGGGTTGGGATAAAAATTAATTTGTAGGCTGAATCTCGAGAGTTACAATACTCCCAATCTAGGGACAATACCTAACAAAAAAATGAATGGCATGCACTCCATTCAACAATTTTTAGCTATATTAAACTCAAACCATAACACAAACACATTTTCTACCTAACAACACAAAACACAGAAATTTCAAAACAGTAATCAAACAAGTGAATAACGTGGAGAAATGGGATGGGTAAGAAGGTTTTCACGAGTCTGAGGATCAAATAAAAGGGACATGAGAGAGAGGACGATGGAAAGGGAGGAAAAGGCTGAAACAGCCTTAACAATAGCCATGGAAGGAGGAGGAAATGCAGGAAAATGGTTGCCCAAATGGACAGAACGAAATCTAGGCGTTGTAGAGGGATGCTTCAAGCTCCCCTAGGATGTATTTTCAGAAAGAAATGAAAATGAAAAAGGGGAATGGAGCACCTCACGAATTCAGCTCGATTTGGGGGTTTTAGGAGCTCCAACGGACGAAACCTTCAAGAGGGAGGGCTGCCAACTTCAAAGGAATGATGGAGGGTGGTCGTTTTTGGCAGGGAATGGATCTAGGGGTGGTTTGGAACCACGATTTTGGGTTAGGGCAGCAAGAAAACGAAAATGGGGCTAAGGAAGGGGACTTTTGTGAAGGAAGTACATCTTTTAGGGAGTTTCAAGGTACGGACCGCATACCAGGGGACTACCCTAGCCCCCAAACTCCTCCAGCCCAAATATTAGACCCATTCGAAGAGTTTGACCGGCGATGCATCGCCGAACTGGTGATGCCATTGCAAACTGGCCACTGAGGCTATATGGTATGGGTTCCCCTTGCCCTAGGGATTCCAAAAAGGTATGGTTCACACTTTGGTTCATTGTAAATTGCCCTAGGGAAGCCAAAACATTTGTAACATCCATTCGAGGCTTTTCGAGGCCAATATTCAATCTCGAATACAAAACCCTATCATGCAGCATATGATTTTGGGGTAGAAGGATCCATTACATCCATATAGCCCATTAGTTGCTAAAGAAAGTAAAGTTAGAATGGCCTTATGAATATTTTTCATGAAATTTTACTATTCACTGTAAAATTTTATGAAAGTAGGATTTTATGTTATTTTCACATTAGGATTGATTCCTAACATGAAATGGATAAGAAATAATTAAATATTGGGGTGGTGAGAGGAAGAATTTCGAAGATTTTCGGTGAAACGGAGTTTTTAAGCCCTGGCGATTGAATACAGGGGTCGTGGTTATCCCACGGCCCAAGGATTCACATTAACGGGTTTAGAATTGTTCAAAGAATAGCTCAACCCACTTACCTACAACCTAGGAGCTATTCGGGTTGCTTTACGCGACCCTAGGTGCGATACGGGCTCGATCACGCGATCGAAATGAATAGACTTCGCCTATTGGCAAATCTGGGATCCTATGAGTGTTTCTAGACCCTTCTCGCACCCACCTAAGTCAAAGGAAGCGACAGCGTATGTTGCGTGACCATAACACAGGCCCGGTTTAATCCAAATCATGCTCTGATACCATCTGTAACATCCCGAAAATCGGGGGGTCGAGCAAAAACCCAACTCCCGAGTTCCAAAATGTTATTTATGCAACATAGATATGTATGATTGAATGTTGTCTGTGATAACGCATTAAACATGAGTGAGATTAAGCTAGAACAGCATATCATACTCCAGAGACGGTTAAATTAACAAGCGGAAGATTGTGATAGTATGTATAACATATATAAACTGTTGTATGCCTACAGAGTGTGGATATGTTACCAGGTTATATACATACATGTATACTCCAAAAGTAGACAAAACGAATATACATGAGTGCGCTAAAAATATAAAATGACAAGTGTCAAAGTATCTAATCAACCTCCCTGTAATCCCGTCAATCAGAACATGCATAAAGGAGGGATCCTCCTCCTCATCATGAAGTCCAGCTCCGCCTCGCAGGCCGTGCCATCATCTGCAATCACAAAAAGGTCTGGTGGGTGTCCAGGAACACCGTCCCGTAACGTGGGAGTGAGTAGCT
Source organism: Magnolia kwangsiensis (assembly GCA_037074715.1). Taxonomy (NCBI): domain Eukaryota; kingdom Viridiplantae; phylum Streptophyta; class Magnoliopsida; order Magnoliales; family Magnoliaceae; genus Magnolia; species Magnolia kwangsiensis. The sequence goes on from CM073579.1 coordinate 23,891,197, forward strand.
AACTCAGTGGAATAATAGAGCAAAGATTAACATGTTATCAAATCAATCATGCGATAATAGTAAAGCAGTAATTCAAACATTCCTAATACTGTGGTTAATGTAATTATGACATGACGTGATGTATGCCCTCACCGACGATCTCCCTCATACGGTAACATCTTACGACCGCGGCATGCCACACTCCCTAGAGTGCTCCACATCTTCCAGGCACATGCAATGCTATGGTGATATGATTTTCGAGTTATTATTAGTCCATTCAAACAGCAGGATTGGGAAACTAAGGTACTTCCCTTGTATCAATCCCAACACAGATCCTGTCTAGGGTCGTCACTCCTAGTAATCTCATACGACGTATATTTCGTAGGTCGCTGCAAGGGCTGCCAGGGCTGTTGCACGCACTCGTTGCTCCACTCCCCCATCACCTTTTCAATACAGGCCTACTGTACTCTACTGCTACTGAAGGGTCGTCGCCTCCTGTAGACTCAGAATACGCTCGCGGTCACTACAAAGGGCTCGTCGCCTGATCAGTGTAGGCCGACAGCTAGAATATAGTGTCCCATACCACCATAATCTGCTCACGAGTCTAGGTGCTCACTGGTCACTATGGGGAGGTTTGTGGCCCCAGCATAGGCCGACAGCTCGACCACGGTGTCCCATACCACCATGCCCGGCTCATGAGTCTTCGTGGATCAAGGTACCATGGTTAACAGGGTTTACAATGGTAAGTTCAGTACCCTAGGTTCAAACAGTTATGACTCATACAAGGTGAACATACAACGGCCAGTCGGGTTACTTGACGAGCTCGACTAGCACGAGCGCATCGCAAGTCGAACGACATGAAGTGCGTAAAACACTTCGTGTGGCCTAACCACTGCCGCCAACTCCAACACGACTCGCGTTCATCGACACGTCCTTCGTGGCCAAGATAAGCTAACCACAAATTCTTTCGGTTATCGACTGCCTGGACTAGGCATAGTCCCAAACAATCATAGAATCACATCAGCAGTTGTGTAAGGGTAATGGAAATGAAATGCAACCATGTGAGCATGTTAACACATGTTATTACATACAACTTAAGCAAGTCTTCAAACACATGCCTTTCATACATATAATGAAATTATACATATCGCCAATATATAGGAAATCATCACCATCAGCGTATTAATTGAGAATTCAATCTCCAATTAAGTCATAAGAAAATCATCAAGCACATGTTATAACATACCACTTAAATGAATCATTAAGCACATACATTTTATACATATAATGAAATCGTACATATGGCTAACATGTAGGAAATCATTCACATCAACATATTCATTGAGAAATCAATCTCAAACTAATCCATAACACCATTTAAGCCAATACATACTAATACAAGCATTTATACAAACACTTACACTACACACTTATGTCTACATATAGTATGTCGATCCGACGTGCGCATTTAGGCAAATCTCTTCGCCAAACTAATTATGCATGCATTCCTAACTTCCTAATGCGACAACAAACCATGTCAATCACATCAGCAAAATATGAATGTACACTATACTTCCTACAAATGACTAAAATGCCCTAAATCTCATATTCTTCGTTAATTTACGAAACAGGAAACGGAGAGCATGTTGTACATGTCAAACGGCGTTGCCGTCAAGAATCTACTATTAAACGACATTGAAAGCTTTGGAAACAGTCAATCAAAGCGTCTAATATCCGCACCTTTTCCCTTTTAAGGATGAGAATTCGAACGGAGCGTATACGCTTCGTCTACGGCGAATAGAGAACCTGATTTACGAGATTTATCAACTAACAAGCTATGGAACTAAAGAAGCATCAAATCAACAACTTTCTAGGGTTATTTCTTACCTAGAAACGCGGAGAAATCACCGGCAAAGCAATTGGAATACACCGCTTAAGCATGTGCAGCAGCAGAAGGAAAAGCTCTCCCACCTTCTCTCACAAACTCTCACTTTCTCTCTCACTCTAGCTAGGGTTTCTAGCAAATTCGGATGGGTGAGAGAAGTGAGGGTTTCAACCCCTTTTATAAGCTCAAATGTGCCCAAAACAGGCTTGGGAACAAAGTATACTTGAGGTATATCCAAATCGGGGCTGTTTCGGTCCAAAAGGGCATTTCTGGTAGTCCCCTGGTCGAATGCGATTGGACTTAAGCTCATGCGTACCAGATCTAGCGCGCATTAAGTTTTCAGTCCGACAGGATTCGCAGATCGTACGTGGCGGACCAGTTTCAGTTCAGCGGTCACCGCCATAGATCAGGGCTGGAAGTCTCATAATAATAAATAAAAATTTTTCCTGATCCGAGGGTGTAATCTGGATGAATTCTGACGGTCAGAACGCTTAATACTGACGTGTCAAGTCGTGTGCCAGATTTGAATTTGAAATTCCAATTCTGTCCCTATTCGCGGTCTCTTCAGTCCGGGCTCAATGAAATAGTCTGTGATTATCGGTTTGACTTGATTTTAGAAATGATTGTCAAGTCCAGCTGGGCGGTTCTAACGGTCTAAGATAGGAAGTAACGGACTTTCGACGCGTGGTCTAAATCTAATACAAGAATTCAAAGTGGTCCATAGAACAAACCCGCTTAGAGTTTGATCCGAGGTTATAGAGTATTATGGAGTCATACGTTCTACTCGATTTGGGTCTTGTAGAACGTATTTAAAGTGATCAGGGACTGTTTCCCAGCTACTCCAGCGTTGCGCTAGCTAACTTACGCTAAATTTCCATAGGAATTAATCCTAAGTGGTTTCTTTGGCTATGAAATTGGGTTCTGAGCGATTTTCCAGGTGTTTTAGTTGACCCATTGCCTAAGGACGTCAAATCCCAGATTGGCCAAAATTCAGGGTGTTACACATTAGCCTCATCTAAGCCATATAAATGCAGAAACATAACAACCCAAATGTCATATGCCACAGATGTAATGTAATATATCGATCATGGAAAGTCCATAATACTATCAACCTTATTCAGGGTATGAAAAATAGAAGCATAGTAAACCAAATGCTATGTGCTGAGGATGCAATGAATATGCGGTGCGAATGAAATGACCAAGTTATAGTGTAAAGTCGGGATGATAGTATGTAGTATCGCAGGTTATAGGGTCCATCACAAGTGACTTATATTCAAACCAGTCTTATACCTAAATTTAGATAGTCACACAATGTGGTAAACTCCTGATCTCAGGTTGGTCACGCACCCCAACCAAAATCCTAGTCATTATGAAGGTACAATAACAAATTAGTTATGCACCACCAGCTCGAGTGGATGTGAATGAATGAATGAATAAGTAAAATGATGAGTATGTAACTCCTACTCAATAAGTCCACATATCAGTACCGTACATCTCTGTGGTAAACTCCTGATCTCAGGTTGGTCACGCACTCTAACCAAAATCCTAGTCATTACGAAGGTACAATAATAAATTAGTTATGCACCACCAGCTCGAGTAGATGTGAATGAATGAATGAATAAGTAAAATGATGAGTATGCAACTCCTACTCAATAAATCCACATATCAGTACCGTACATCTCTGGAATCATCACCGAGGTCTAGTACACTTTACGCCAGCTTGCCGCCCCATCAAGTACACAACTGGGTAAGTGGAAGAGACATCACTATCCACCTACTGATATCAGCCTGACTCATTGATAACGGACCCATTTATGAGTTGGTCAGACTCAGCTTAATATTGCATACTCCCTTAAGCGGAAAAGGCCACACCCCCTTCCAACCAACCACGATACAGTGGGAGACGCTGCCTACTGGTATATGGCCCTTGTGCGCTCTTATATATCCACTCAGTCTAGACGTTGAGGCATCCCCTGGCCTCGGGGGTTTAGAGATTTTCACCCACGGACATCTATCGTGCCCATATGCTAGAACCAAACATTTTTAGTATCTCACCTAGCCATCCACAACATGCCTGTGGAGGGCACGGCCCTGATGTCCCTAGGGCGTACAATGGTCATGACACAAAATGTGAGATGCATGAGTCATACCAACTAGTCATGCATCAAACCTACACGTACCACGTGCTCATATGGGATAACTCCATCGCTCAAAGAGTCCCATAAACAATCAGTCCAATGGCACATACTATGCTCAATCACTCCTCATAACAAGCATGCGGATGATGCGTATGAGCATGTATCATGAAGTATACCAAGCATCATTATAATCATATACATCATAGTGAGCTGATATAAGACGGACCATGGCCCGTATAGGTGAATGGGTGGTGTGCAATAATCACCTACACATGGTGGGCCTCACACATACAATGGTCGTTACGCATATAATGGTCTTCACATATATGATGGGTCTCTTACATCACAATTAGGTCTTATACAATCATAATTAGCCTCATACAAACACAATGGGCCTCATGCAATCACAGTGGGCCTCGTATATCACAATCGGGCCTCATACAATCACAATGGGCCTCATATAATCACAATAAACCTCACAATGACCTTATACAATTATAATGTTATGCTAACACATACTCAGTGCGTAAACTAACATTGTTATAATTGATAATTGGCCTATATATGGTGGGGTCCATAGAATGACGGCAGATCTGATTTATAACATGAGGATCGGTCCTCAATAGTGGATATACCAAATCTAATACCACAGATTCTTCTACCTATGGTTAGAGGTGATGATGCATCCTCCTCATAACAAGGATGAGTCAAGATGGCCTACTTATGGGCTTAAGAGTGGGCTTCTAGGTTTAGGTACTTTCACTAGCATTAATGGGGACCCAAAGGATTGGGATAACCCAATAAGGCAAGATGGGTCATACTAATAATAATAGGGGCCCATCAATTTGGGTTAGCCTACTAAGGGAAATGAGAATGAGCCTAATACAATCACAATGGACCTCATATTGTCTCAACGGCTTATATCATGATGTTATACTAGCACGTATTCATAGTCGGCATTGATAATCGGCCTATATACAAGGCGGGGTCCATAAATGGACAACAAATTCATAACATGAGGATTAGTCCTCAACAGTGGATATATCAAACCTGACAGCATGGAATCCTTCGTCAACGATGATGATGAACTCTCTTCATATCAAGGTTAGGCCTAAGTGTCTTACCTATAATCCTAAGTATCCGGAAAGGGTTCCTTCTCCATACTATCATATAACCCGTTAGATGCCCTAGGGGGCCCAAATAAGTCCTAGATGGACTCCAAGATAAAAGAAATAATTCTATTAACAACCAATGGAGGCTCAACATCTTGTGTTATTCTAATACGAATAAATGGACCATGCAAACATCAATGGGGCCCAATGATTTAGATTGACCCAGAATAATAAGAATGGGCCTAATAAAGTCCTAAGGGAAGGTCACAATGTGGACATTTAACCATCATTGCCCATCAATGTAGACATTTAACCAACATTGCTCCCAAGGAGTGGCCTATATATAGCCAAACATGTAATGGGCCCATGGCCTCACATAAGGGCCTAATACACATTCCATTGGGCCTCATACAAAGGCCTCATATACATCACATTGGACCTCACTCATGGGCCTCATATACATCACAATGGGCCTTATAACTGGGCCTCAAAACATTACAATGAGCCTCTCACACGGGCCTCATATACATCAAGTGGGCCGCATCACATGAGCCGCAACAATGGGCCTCATATACATCAAGTGGGCCACATCACATGAGCCGTAACAATGGTCCTCATATACATCAAGTGGGCCGCATCACATGGGCCTCATATATATCAAGTGGGGTCCACCATTCTAGCTGAACTATCTACACCATACATCTATTTTTAGAGATCATTTTAGAACATTATCCAAAAAAATGAATCATATCAAAAGATCATATTGACCATACTACAAATAGCATAGAGATAATGATAGAGAGATCATCTGTACCACACCATAAATAACAACGGAGATAATGATTTCCACTGTTTACAATTCACAGGGCCCACCTTAACATTTATTTTCCATCCAATCTGATCATATAGTCACAAAGACCTAAATTAAGAGGAAAAATAAATTTCATATCGATCCAAAACTTTTGGGACCCCAAATGGGTTTCAATGGTAGGTGTTCAATCCTCCGCTAATTTTTGCAGTGTGGTCCACCTGATAGACAAATCTATCTTATTTTTCTTCTCAACCCTTAAGACAAGCTTACAAGGTGGATGAACGGTTTGGATATAATACACATATCACGGTGGGTCCCATCCAGATGGATGGACGGCGTAGTTAAAAACACATATATCATGATCAGACCCACAGCTTGCTGACGTAGAAGCTAAATGTCATGTGAGAAGTCATGTTCCGCCGGGCATTAGGATAGGGTATGGCCAGTTTATGATGGACAAGCAGAAGGTGAAGGCAATAGAAGAGCGGGGAGTCCCCGTGATCGAGCTACGATCATTTCTTGGCCTGGAAGCCCTTTTCCTTTTAACATACTTTTTATCATTTCAATGATGGTCCTATTCTTGCGCTCTATTACACCATTTTGTTGAGGGGTGTAACTAGCTGTTATATGACGCTTAGTTCCATTCATCTTCAAGAAATTCAAAAAATGAATAAAGTAAATAGAGGGAATGGTTCAGTTCAAAGGATGTTTTCCAACCTCTGATGCGAAATCCTCTGACCATTCCTCCTGTACGTCCCCGGAGTACTCAATTCCCAGGGCCTTCTGACTCCCGCCGAAGACGAGTGACACACGGTCCTCGCCTTCTCGAACACCATGTTTAATGATGAACTGATAATCTAACGAACTACTGATTTTCTGCCCACTAGCAATGCAACTACTCCTGAGAAATACTCAAACTGAACTAGTTGAAGCTAACGGCCCTCCTTCCTTACTGTCAAAGGAAAAGAAAAGGTGGTATTGCTCCAGGCAGGGGGAAGGAAGGATTCAATCCAGCCAGAGGTTTCCCTACGGCTGCTGACCCACCATCCCTTAGATGGATGGTTTGGATATAATACACCTCATAATCAGACCCACCGAACTTTTTTGTGGGGCCCACACAGATGGATGGCATGGATGAAACAGATGGACATCATGGAGTGAAATACATACATCATGCGGGACCCACAAAACTTGCTTACGTCATTCCAGCAGTTACGTAGCTAGTGTGAGATACTCTAGCCAATCCATTACCACATCAGGTGGGTCCCACGTAGGGCCCACTATATAATATTATATTATTATTTTATTCATTAATCGTCCAACCCCTAGAGGTCCATTGATGGATGGTGTGGATGTGAACTTCATGTGGGACCCACCATCCTTGCTGCTGGATAGTGGAGATCAAGGTGGGTGCACACGATCTGGACGATCCAGATTAACACATACCTCGTGATGCTGACGGATAGGCAGAAAGCTTACCCGCTGGACAGTGCAGCAAGGTGGGCCCACAAGTGGACGGCGTGGATCTAGAATACATACATCACAATGGGGTCCACAAAATATGGGAAAGAGCAAGAGAGAGAGAGAGAATCGTGTGATGGAGGGCTCCGCCACTATGAGTCCTCCTAGGATTACAATACATACATCAAGATGGGTCCCAAATAAGATCTATACCATCAATCGGTAGGCCCCACTTGGTCCATCTTAAAAATCACAATCTAATCCTATAAGAACCCATCGATGGTCTTCTTCTTTAGCTCCTTGGACTTATAAGCTCCTCGACTTCAATTTTGATGGAGGATGATGAAGATTGAAGGGTTAGGATGAGAGATGAGGGGGTAGGAAAGTGGGCCTTGATCTTGGGTTCTCTTTTCTCTCCTTGGAATTTTCTCTTATGGAAGCTTGGAAAAATTGAGGAGAATGAGATGGGATGAAATGATGGATGGAAAAGAGGGATGGTAGTGTAAGAGAGAGATGGGTGTGTGTGTGTGTGTAAGAAAGGGATGGATTCTATAAGAGAGGGATGGGTGGAGAGAAAGAGAGAGAGTTGACTTTGGGGTTAGCTTATGTAAGAGAGGGATGGGTTGTGTACTTGACTTGTGATTAATTGATTGATGTGATAGATGTTAGAGATTCTCTTAGAATTTACAACACGCGGCATTTTTCTCAAAATAAACGCGGGCCCATAACTCCTGGCCTGGGTATCGCATCGGAGCGCAAGACGCAGCGTTAGAACCGTGGCGATGGCTCGGTTGTTAAGGTATAAGTTTTGAGTCGAGTCGACTCAGATATATAGGATGCGACTTAGGGTCCCGCGTAAATGCCGACTATAGGTCGCGGGTCACCGACATTCGATAGGGAGGATCACGGGAGTTTAAGGAATGGTACAGACTAAGATATGGGCCTTACAATAACTACCACAATGACACTAATACCATACGTACCACACCAACCAAACAGTTAAACCACCTACTTCACAAAATTGAGCTAAAGAGAATCCTGATAAATGGATCACCATCTCTTGCTAGAGCACCACCATCACCATTGGGCTGAACAACCAACCCCCAAACAACAATACCAAGAACAAAAGTAGCACATATAAAAAAATAACCCTGCCTTTTGTTGCCCAAATAGATCTCACACCCATCTTGCATAGTAGTCTGACCTTCCCACCTTACCCCTATTTATATTATATTTATATAAATTATAACTCAACCATACACAAGAAAATAAAGACGGACTAACAAAGTCATCCTCCAGACCACCATATCTAGACCCTACCTAAAAAAGCATCATAACTTGCACCAAACCAAAGGTATCATTAAGACGGTCTAGCTCTGAACGACCCTACTCTCACATTTCTAGTGCCAACAAGCCCTGGATCTCCCTTGAGAGCTCTTCTCTACATCTAAAGAACCAGTTCGACGTCCCGCTGCTTCCTAGTCTAATAACCATATCCACCATTGAATTCTTTCTCTCAAGAAAATTGTGATCCTAAAATTAAGGGATAATCTCAAGCTTGACATGGCCCCCACTCAATACTAGATGGACCAAGGGATGGGGGCAAGAGGTCTAGACAAAGCATATATGATAATACAAGAGTCAAACTCAATAATCACATTTTGCAAGCCTAGCTCGACATAAAACTTTACCCTCATCCAGATAACTTGGGCTTCGGCTATTGTATTGGAGGTCTACCCATAAGAACAATATAAAGCAAAAATTAATTTCCCTAAATGATCCCTGCACACTCCTCCCTCACTAGGGTTGTCACAGGAAGAACCATCTATATTTAGTTTCACCCATCCTAACTCCTGCCTCCACCATTTGACAATCTCAAAACCATTTCCACCATTCCCTATATTGGGTTGAAGGCTAAATGATACCAAGCCAATTTCATCACAAAGAGACCCACAATCCACAACTGGCACCCATTTTCCCACCTCGACAAGCCTCATACATACCTTGGATATTATGTCGCCCCTTGAAATAGTCTTACCATTTAAATTCTTAGCATTCCGCCCCGAATATTGCTCCCAAATAATAAAACATAGGACCATGCCCTATAGAATAAGAAACTTGGAGGATTTACTAGCCTTGCCAAACCATTGAAAAATCTTGTGTTGGACTAATTGGTGTGGTTGAAGATGCATCCCAAAGATATGAGAAAAATGATTCTATACTTAAGTAGCCAAGATCTCATGGTAAAACAGATTATTCAAGACCTCCACATCATAGATGGATTTTCAATACGAAGGAATTGAAGCTGACACTCGATAAAGACCACCATGATTCTATAACATAGAAGGTGGTCGAATGACTGACCTTGCAAGGTCTTGCCACTGTAGAGCTAACATGGGTTGGAAAGCACCTTGCGGAACTAAGTTGCGAACACCAAAACTTAGAAAACTTTGCTGAGAAAAAGAGACTGCCACCACATCAATCTCCTCTAATATAGCTACCATAGAAGGTTCATTAATCCCCCTAGCCGGGGTTGAGGACTAGTAGACTTGCTCGGTCTCTCCCTATACCTGCAATCAGAGTCCCAGGAATCCATAACTCCTGATAAGATGAGGCACCTGTTGAGGCACAAAAATATTTCATTGCAGTGGTCAGAGAATTCCATGGTGCGGATCCTTTTCACAGTTGTGCACTTCGTATTTTTGGTAAAAATTAGTATCCGGGGGTATTTTAGGTATTTTGTTAAAAATTAATGTCTAGGGATATTTTAGATATTTTGGTAAAAATCCATATCCAAGGATATTTTAGGTATTTTGGTAAAAATTCATGTCCGGGGGTATTTTAGGTATTTTGGTAAAAACCCATGTCTGAGGTATTTTAAGTATTTTGGTAAAAATCCATATCCGGGGGGGGGGGGGGGGGTGTTTTAGGTACTTCTAGTAAAAATCCATATCCGAGGGTGTAAGAAATATTGAGGATTTACTAGCCTTGCCAAACCATTGGAAAATCCTGTGTTGGACTAATTGGTGTGGTTGAACATGCATCCCAAAGATATGAGAAAAATGATTCTATACTTAAGTAACCAAGATCTCATGGTAAAACAGATTATTCAAGACGTCCACATCATAGATGGATTTTCAATACGAAGGAATTGAAGCTGACACTCAATAAAGACCACCATGATTCTATAACATAGAAGGTGGTCGAATGACTGACCTTACAAGGTCTTCCCACTGTAGAGCTAACATGGGTTGGAAAGCACCTTGCTGAACTAAGTTGCGAACACCGAAACTTAAAAAACTTTACTGAGGAAAAGAGACTGCCACCACATTTATCTCCTCTAATATAGCTACTATAGAAGGTTCATTAATCTCCCTAGCCATGGTTGAGGACTAGTAAACCTGCTCGGTCTCTCCCTATACCTACAATCAGAGTCCCAGGCATCCATAACTCCTGACAAGATGAGGCACCTGTTGAGGCACAAAAATATTTCATTGTAGTGGTCAGAGAATTCCATGGTGTTGATCCTTTCTAGGGTTGTGCACTCCGTAATTTTGATAAAAATTAGTATCCGCGGATATTTTACGTATTTTTGTAAAAATTAATGTCTAGGGGTATTTTAGGTATTTTGTTAAAAATTCATATCTGGAGATATTTTAGGTATTTTGGTAAAAATCCATATCCGGGGATATTTTAGGTATTTTGATAAAAATTTATGTCCGGGGGTATTTTAGGTATTTTGGTAAAAATACATGTCCGGGGGTATTTTAGGTATTTTAGTAAAAATCCATGTCTGGAGTATTTTAGGTATTTTGATAAAAATTCATATCCGAGGGTGTTTTAGGTACTTTTGGTAAAAATCCATATCCGGGGGTGTAGAGCTAACATGGGTTGGAAAGCACCTTGTTGAACTAAGTTGCGAACACCGAAACTTAGAAAACTTTGCTGAGGAAAAGAGACTGCCACCACATCTATTTCCTCTAATATAGCTACCATAGAAGGTTCATTAATCCCCCTAGCCAGGGTTAAGGACTAGTAGACCTGCTCGGTCTCTCCCAATCCCTGCAATAAGAGTCCCAGGCATCCATAACTCCTGACAAGATGAGGCACAAAAATATTTCATTGCAGTGGTCAGAGAATTTCATGGTGCGGATCCTTTCCATGGTTGTGCACTCCGTATTTTTGGTAAAAAATAGTATCTGGGGGTATTTTAGGTATTTTGTTAAAAATCAATGTTCAGGGGTATTTTAGATATTTTGGTAAAATTTCATGTCCGGGGGTATTTTCATAAAAATTCATGTACGGGGATATTTTAGGTATTTTGGTAAAAACTCATGTTTGGGGTATTTTAGGTATTTTGGTGAAAATTCATATCCGGGGGTGTTTTAGGTACTTTTGGTAAAAATCCATATCTGAGGGTATTTTAGGTATTTTGGTAAAAATTCATGTACGGGGATATTTTATGTATTTTGGTAAAAACTCATGTTTGGGGTATTTTAGGTATTTTGGTGAAAATCCATATCCGGTGGTGTTTTAAGTATTTTGGTCAAAATTCATATTCGGGGGTGTTTTAGGTATTTTGGTAAAAATCCATATCCAGGGATATTTTTGGTATTTTGGTAAAAATCAGTCTCCAGGGATAGTTTAGGTATTTCAGTAAAAGGGAGTAAAGAGGGTGTTTTTGTAAAAAGGGGTGCACAGGTGTCATTTTAATCGAGAAGAGTTATACACCACCATTTAAAGGAGAGCTTGGTGGATATCGTTGTTTAAGAGAGGAATATGGGCATTATGTAAAAGAAAAAGTGATGGTGATCACCACTTTGTAAGAGAGTGGGGCCTATAAATACCCATCCCCATGCCTCATTTGAGAGGTTGATCAGTTGGTGGGCTAGAAAGGGAGAGAGAAGCAAGGTGAGAGAGGGAGAGAATAAAGTCTTTGCGCCAGCCCATGCAATGGAAGTTGCTTGTGCGGACCCACGCAACTGAAGTTGCTTATGTGCAATCGCACAATGGAAATGGAGAAAGGGCCCCAACACCACTTCGTATGGGGTTTAGTCCAAATGTAAAAACCTTGCACCACTTTTTAAGGGGATATTGTTGCGCGCAACCACACAATGAAGGGCTTTTGCACAGTCTCGTGCAATGGAAGTTGGAAGGAGAAATATGCTTGCGCCATATTATGTGGAATCATGTCTTGAAGACATTCCCTTTTCGCCACTTCAAGAGGGAGCTTGTCCCGAGGAGCTCCTTGGTGCGCCACATCTTAAGGAAACATGTCTTAAGGGTTGGCTCCAACACCACTTTCCAAGGGAAGCTTGTCCAGACAGAGAGTTCCAACGCCACTTTGAGAGGGATTTTGTCCTGAGGAACCCCTGGTGCACCACTTTGCATGGAGGATGTCTTAAAGCTTGGCTTTCAACGCCACTCCCCATGGAGGATTGTAACAACCTGAATTTTCACGAATGTACAACTGGATGCTCTGAAATCGCACCCTATTTTTTTCCCGTTGGTTTAAATCCAGATACATTCATGAAGGTAACGTTCACAAGAATAAAATCAACTATAATGATTATATATCATTAGAGTAAAAGGAATAATCGAGGCCTCATAATAGGAGGTTTATTACAACATCAAAGTTCACAGCAGAAGTGTAAAACTAAATGGTAAAACTATCTTCTTAGTCTTTCAAGATAATCTTTTATAGGGAAGTAGTCCTCTAAGTCTTCAATCTGTACATCACCTACATCAACTGTACAGTTGGAAGAGAGTCAATGCCCTACTCATAGTGAAGGTTATCCTTTAAGATTAACAATAATTCAAGAGATACATATCAGGTAAAGTAAGGGTCTGATATGTCCCATGCTCTACTAACACGAGAGTATCAGTATGCACAAACAACCTACATGAGATGCATGCCTAACAAAGTATGTGGGGTTCATCATATGTAGTGATCATCACAATGTGGAATACGATTTATAGATAACTGGCTTTACCCGCATCCCATAACTACGGATATTCGTCAGCATGGCTAACGTTACCGTGGATTTACGAGGAGTCCTTAGAGTGTCCAACAACATGAGCTAGGTGAATTATGTGATATGATTGTTCATGGAGCGACTATTTGTGACATCCAATCCTAGAGTGATGTGACATTGCATCTGTGAATTACACACATCGATTTGTGCACCACTACCTGAAGGCTCAAGGATTTACGTACCCCAAGAGGCTCTCTACCCAGAGCGCATTACGTCCATGATAGAGTATTTGAATCACTAGTTGTGATATATCTTACACATCACTTGTACTTACAGAGATAAATTAAATCTTAAAACATATAATTAAATCTGAATCATGAAGGATATAAACTAAATTATGGAGGTCCTCGAATGGCAAGACACATGCCCAAGCAGTAAAGATAAACAGCAAGAGGCCAAAATAATAAAGAGGAGCGATAAAGGTCAACTCAAAATAAGTGGCAATGGCCAACATAATAAGAGAAGAGTGACAATGATCAACTCTATAATAAGGAGAGTGACAATGACCAACTCAAATTAAGAGACGAGTGGCAGAGCCAACTCAAATAAAGAGATGAGGTAGGGGCAAGGCTTGCATCCATGGCCTCATATAAATTCAGAGAAATCCATTATAATTGACATCATGTCATAATCCCAAAAGGGCCAATAATTATAACGATATTTACTAAATCAATTGATAAGATAACTCTCAGAAAGTATAACATGAAAGGCAGGATAATATGTAACATCAAAGGCATGAAAAAGGCCAGAGAAATAATAAGAATACAGGTAGAAGGCAAGATAATTCACATCGTAAAAGGTACAAAGGAGGCCATAATTGATGGTGAAACATATAATAACAGGGAAGATTCAAAGTGATATATACAAGGCTAGATAAAATACATGTAAAGGCACAATCATATTCATGAAGGCACGTATAAAGGTAGGCAGGATGAATTTAACAGCTTAAATTAATGTAAGCTCAAAGGATAAAACCCTCACCTTTATTGATTGATCGTCCCCTACTAACGTCAAATGTTCAGATGTTCGAAGGCTCCCTTTAGGGTTAAATCTTATCTATATTTTCCAGACTTGAACCGATTAAGGAGTTTGTTAGATTTAACTAAGCTTTGTAAGTATGAGAGTTCTAATCTACGTATTTCTTCTGTTGGTGTGTTCAAATTTTAGGGATGCATTCCTCCACCAAGTTGGCTCAGTTCGAGACATGTGGAATACTCAACCCCTTTCTGTTGAAAAGAAAACGGGAAGGTAAGGATGGAAAAGAATCCAAAATAGAGCAAGAACTGGAATCTTACTTGATCTCCCTCTCCCTTCTTCCTTCCGATATTTCCTCACTGCTGGACAAAGCCACCGAACATCTACCCTTCTATTTCTCCTTCCCCCTACCTCTCTCGTTCTTCCTTTCTTTTCTTTATTTTCTTACTTGCTACCACATCCATGGAAGGCCTTTCTTATATAACAACGGGGAGGCTTTCCAGATTCTTCTTGCGAAGAAGGATGGCATGCGTAAACCTTACGCAATGCGTTACGCAGCATGAGGAATATATTGCGTTGCGACCCTATTTCCTCGACGCAATGTCGATCGGAGTTGTGTGTAGACCACCATCCTCCTTCCGATCACTTCTGCCAGCGTGGGAGTGGATAGATCTCACATTCCTCGAGCTTGGACGGCCTAGATCGGGGCCAGGCCTTCGGTTTTGGTCGTGTTGGCAGTCGCCAGTCTTCCCGCTGGAACATTTTGCAAAAGGACTCTTATCCTAGAATCGGGGAGTCTTCCTGTTTTTTCGAAAGTCTTAGTTGGAGTCAGTTTTTCCTCCAGCGTTGAGTGAATGGCTCGGATCCCATTTGGATTGTTAGATGGCATAACTAGTTTACCACTGGAAATGTACTGGGGAGGGAGTTTCCATTTTGGTTCTTTTGTTGTAGTTCATTGGGGTCCACCTGTGATGACGTTTAGGAAAATTCATTCCTTTTATCAGCTTCCTCACATCATGTTTGCATAGGGGCCTACATATGAAACACATTCAAGACCTAAATTGGCCACACTTTATCCCACGTGAGACTGTGTTCACGTTGAACCGGGAAGACAGTTACGTACATGTAACTTCTTGGCTTTCACGAACAACTTGGAAAAAATCTGGTGGGCCTCACCCTGATGTTGTTGTAAAAATACATCTCATCCATTAGTTGGGTCCGATCATGTTGACACACTAGTCCAAATTTGAAGTCGATCTGAGCTTTAGGTGGGCCACACGATTCACCAATGAGCGGAAGGGTGTTCACCATTAAATAATGTCATGTAAGTTACCATGCACCTAATCCTTATTATTTACAACTTTGCCATTAGTTTCCTAACTATCTTTCGATGTCTGTTGCATTGGGGTGTACCGTCCAAATATTCTGAAATTTGACGAGTATAACCTATTTTACCTTCTTTTTCTATTGGTCTAGTTTAGGCTTAGATCTCCTAATGATGACCATGATGCTCTTTTAATGGCTAACCTGCTTCAAAATTTTAAGATAACATTTGTACACACCTAGTTGGCGAGTTACCAAGTGGTTTGGGCCTATACACTGAGATCCTCATGATGATTGGTTTACCACAATATACGTGTGGCCCATTTGGTGGATCAAAACATGACGGACAGTCAGATGACTCACTAAAAATAAGGAAACTTAATGATTAGCATTCTGACATTGTATGTAGGTGGATGTATGGTCAGTTTCATAAACAGATGGACATAAACTGGGTTTCTGGATTGATTAGGGGTAGAACATGTATACACTTAGATTCGAATGACTTGTTCACATATGTAAGTTGTTCAGATTGTATTTCTAATGGTAGGTTAAGCATATTCATATGGGGTGAACAAAGTGAACGGATCAGCATCTTGATCTGAAAAGTGTACGGACGGATATAGAGGTCAAGTAGCTAGTTTACTAGGATCCAAGGGCTAAAATTCGACATGTTTGATTAATTTATGGTAATTAGGCACGATATAAAATTTCACATGAAATGGATCATAGAACCTTGCGATTTGGAATTTGGGGGTCTAGGTTAATGGCATTTTTATAATTAAAACTGAGGTGAGAGTTTTGGAAAATCTGATGGTTCTACATGGTTGTAAGCACATTTCCAAATAATTCTTACAAAAGGACTTATATCTAAATCATTATGGATAGGGTGTTATTCGTTAATTCATTTAAGGGAAGACACATATGTTAAATTACATGATAGAGAGTCTTACCTTAAAATTAATGGTCAGATGGCTTCATCTATGAATAAAGATCCTTCCTAATGGTTAAGTTTGTGTCAAGACAAGGATGTAAGGCTAGGATAGCTAGATTGGTAATGTACACACAACAACTATTGCATTGAATTTTACGGTAACACTTAAGAACTTTCAATATTCGAGTATTAAAAAGTTTGGGGCTTTACAAGGATTGTCTTGAGACAAGGCTTATGTTGTCTTAATAGATAGCTTATGTGTCATTCCATGTAGACTTTGTCTCAAGGAAGCCCTTTGTCCCAAAGTAAACCTCATATACTCCTTATCCCCTATCTAAACCTGTATACTCCTACTTTCAGACAGATGGCTCCCACACCTTCAGACGTTGAGTATCAAGGAATTCACTGAGAAGAGAGAGAAAGGGAGAGTATGAGGGATGATCGCCGCTCCACAATTAAAGAAATTGCTCCACAATTAAAGGGATTGCTCCACATTTCAAGGGATCGCTCCACAATTCACGGGTTTCAAGGAAGAATGAGTGGAAAGATGATCGGAATTGATCTCAACGGTCAGATTAAGAAAGAATGAGTGGAAAGATGATTGGAATTGATCCCAAAGGTCAGAGCAAGGAAGAATGAGTGGAAAGATTATCAGAATTGATCTCAATGGTCAGATCAAGGAAGAATGAATTGAAAGATGATCAGAATTGATCTCAATGGTTAGATCAAGGGTTTCGAGCCCGTACAACCCATCTCCCCTAGAGATGTGATCAAGAAGCATCAAAATGTTGCCGAAATTGCTATCAGACTATCTTATCTTTTATTAATTGTTGATCTTTTATTAATTGTTGTGATTGATTGTACTTTGTTTTTAGAATTAAGAGAATTCGAGGATGTAAATGAATTTAGAATAAATGTGATCATTGTTCTCTCATTCTTTCTTTGTTATCATTGAATAAATCCCCCTAATCAAATGTATTTGTTTTCTAGTCAAAACAGCACCCTCCAAGCTCTGCAAGTTGCTAGGAAACACAGGTTATTCCCCACCAAGGTCTGACCACCCTATAATTGTAGAACTGATGGATGAGTAGCCCTCACCTTGGCTCGAGCTTAAAGCTAAGGAGAGAGACCACTGCCTCCACTTACCCCTTGCTACCTGCAAGCCTTCTGAGACCATCATTCCTCTAAAGGCCCCTTGGGACATCAAACAAAGTCATAACAAAACCTCCTAAACTAACAACTGATCTTGTCGAGGAAAGAGAGGAGCACCCTATCAAAGGACCTTCATGGCTAGCCAAGCTGACTAGGTCAACTCCCCCAATCGCCTGTAGTGGAGGATTAAAAACTAGTCAAACTTTTTATAGTTCCCTTCAAATACCTTAAAACCCTAGAAATTGTAACTCAATGTTCTTGTCCTGGATTATTGAAATACCTGCTTAGCATTCCTACTTTGAATTCTATTTCAGGTTATTGTGCAGATGCCTTACATTATCCAGGGCACAATTGACCATAAGAATCCATGGTTGATCGTGACCCACTATGATGTTCACAATCGACCATGGAATTCCACATTCGAGCGTGATGTTCACGATCGATCGTCGGGTTTTATGGTTTTGTACGAAATAGGGTATTTAAGTCTGGTTTTTATTAGGGCTTTATTCCATACAAGTGTTTTCTCTCAAAGGGCTAGGGTTTGCCAAGGGAGAGGGTTTACTACACTTGTAAATGGCTTATGAAGGATTTCTCAAGGGATCTAGGGGTTTCCTAAAGGTGTGCATCAAAAGGGGAGATCAAGTACATCAGTAATTGAAGAAGGTAGTATGTACAACTCTAAGGTTTTAATTATAGTAGATCTATATCACTTTGTATCATACCTTTTTCCCTCAAGGGTTTTTCATGTAAAATATCGCGTGTTTGTGAATTATTTACTTTTGTTTTGGCTATCATGCATTATTATATTTTTTATATCTTCATTTATCATGCTTCCACAAAGCACATGGATTGGCGGTGGTGTTAGATCCAAATTTTTAACACTTAGGGTTTTATCGGGGTTTGTTATTGGCTCGATTTTACATTATTTTCGTGTGATATAAAGAAGGTTCACATCTTTGTTGCTCTGTGCCCTGGTTTTTTCTCGTAAAATATCGTGTTTGTGAATTATTTACTTTTGGTTTGTTTATCCCACATTATTATATTGTTCTATCTTTGTTTATCATGCTTCCGCAAAGCGCGCGGATTGGCAGTGATGTTAGAACTGAATTTCTAACACCTTGGGTTTGATCTAGGTTTGTTGTTGGCTCGAGTTTACATCATTGTGGTGTGATATAGAGTGGGTTCACTTAAAAGATGCTTGAGTTTAAGCGAAAATGTCATGATCAAAATTTAATATATAGAAGTTTGATGGGAAGAACTATTTCAATTTATGGCAAGGGGAGGCCAAGCACATTCTAGTTTCACAAGTTCGAGAAAGGCATTATTGGAAATAAAACTGGAGAAGATGTTGAATGATGAGTGGAGTGTTCTCGAAGAGAAAGTTTGAGAACCATCTATTTATATATGTCAGATAAAGTTATGTACAACGTGCTAGATGAGAAATCTCCCCTAGAGATGTGGAAGAAGCTAAAAGACATGTACATGTCGAAGTCCCTCACAGGTAAGTTATTTGTGAAGAAACAACTTTTTGGGCTGAAATCGAAGGAAGGAACAGATCTCCCGGAGCACATGAACTTGTTTACAAAGCTATGTAGCAAGTTGGTAAGGCTCGGAGAGACTATCAAGGATGAAAACAATTTGGTGCTACTTTTAGCATCTCTTTCGTCGTCACATGATCATCTCATCACTACTCTGTTGTATTGGAAGAATATAATGAAGCTTGAAAAAAATTACTACATTACTTATTTTTAACAAGATGAAAAAGAAGTCGAGTGATGATGACTCTCAAATGGAAAGGCTAGTTGCAAAAGACGATTGAGGATGTGGGTGATCCATGGAGTGATCTTGGTCTGACAAGAAGAAAAATTCTAGATCGAAGTCAAACGTAAAAGATAGATGCTTCTATTGCAGCATTAAGGGGTACTTCAAGATAGACTGACAGAAATGGATGGATACATGAATAGCAAAACTAAAGGAAAAGAAAACACAAGTGAATCAGTGAGTGTAACAGAAGAGAACTTAGTGTTGTATTAGATGTCTTAAATCTAGTCTGATACAGAATCTGTCGTTGTCATCGACTGTTTGTTCAAAGTCACCTTCAATGACATCAAACAGTGCTTAATCCATCGAATGTATTCAGGATTTCTTCTCTTAGTTACTCGACATATTGGTGTCATTTTTCGATGACATCGAAGGGCATTCAATGACATCGAAGACATGTTCAATGACATTGAACCGGGTCGAGTAATCAAGAATTTTCACAAAATCCATGTTTAGTCGTTGGACTCTTTTGGTGTCTCTTCGATGACATCGAAGGTGGTTCGACAACATCGAAGTTTTATGCAGATTCATTTGTGGAAACACAGATTCTACGATTTTTGTTTCCTATTTCGGTTCTACTTGTTTCTAAGGGCCTATTTGGATTCATGTATATGGGTGTATTGTATTGTATCCAACTATTGTTCATGTATACATTCGATCAATTTCAAAATACATATATCCAAATCAACATTCCATAAATTAATGTTTGGATAGGAGGTATTGTTTGGGCAAGCATACAAATTCTTCCTCTGATCAATGTTTGGATACGACGTATTAGGGCTGTGTATTGTATATACGTATAATGTTGATAACACTTATATGACGGTGGCTATTTTTAAGATGATGCTGGAGGGACGTTGGGAACCCAGGTGGGGTCCACTATCATGTTTGTGAAAAATCCTCCCCATTCATCCATTTTATGATGCCATTTTAGTACATGTTGCCAAAAACGAACCGTATCAAAAGCTCAAGTGAGCTGAAAACTTGATAATTAGACGTCCACAATTGAAATATTTGTGGGGCAATGAAAGTTTTAATTCATGGTAATATTTTTGTTTTCAGTTCATCCTAATAGGAATGACATTGTTAACGGTGTGGATGGGGAGGATTTTTCACAGTTCCTGAAGTATTTGGACCAGTTCGATAAAACGAACGTACACATAAGTGGGTGCACCTTCTTTGGGCACCCGAACCCGCCACCACAATGCGCGTGTCCTTTGAAGCAGGAGTGGGGGAGCCTGACTGCACTAATTGGATGACTAAGGGTGGCCTGTGAGGAGGACGGGGGGAGACCCGAGTCGAACCTATTTGGGGCACGAGCGGTGAGGATTTATCTGAGGGAGGTGAGGGAAGGGCGGGCAAAGGCGAGGGGGATACCGTACAAAAAGAAGAAGCGGAAGAGGACAACTGGAATGGGGGATGGAGGGGAAGTCAGTGGTGGTGGTGGTGGTGGGCCATCAACAGTTCATCCCAATAGGAATAACGCTAAAATGATTCATGATAATACTCCGTAATGAATAGACTACACTGTACGATGCAGTGCCATCTGAAAACACATTACCGTCTTTTGAAAATTTTGAGTCGCTAATGTATTCGCACGCATGGTAACCCATGGATGCGAACTCCAATTCAAACATTCTATAATGGAAAAATCAACCTTTAATACAATACTATACAATCCGGACCATCAATCCACACAGGCCTTAAAGCTATATAAAGGGTTGTATACAGAACTAGGAGGTATTCTAAGGAAATTTTAAAGCATTCCAGGGTTTCTAAAAGGGTTCTAGGTTTTCAAGGGGTGGAGAAAAGGAGAGGTTTGAGGATTGCTCAAGCCGGGTAAGTCCTCTATCTTTGTAATATGTACTTTCATAGTGGAATTTGTTGTCGTTTCATGAGGCAGTTTTTTTCAGCAAGGGTTTTTCACGTTAAACCTGTGTATCTTGTGTTTTCTTGGTACTTTTGGATTGTTATCCTAGATCCATATCTATGTTATTCCATAACACAAATGCCAACAAGTAGTATCAGAACTATCGTTGGGGCACAGATTTGAATCTCAAGGATTAATAATGATGGAAAATGCCAAGTTTGATATTGAGAAGTACTCAGGCAAAAATAACTTTAAGTTATGGAAGATTAAGATGATTAGTCTATTAACTAAGCAAGGAGAAGCAAAGGCTCTTGAGGAGTGGAAATCGACTATGAAGGATGAAGAATGGGAGACTCTTAATAATAATGCTTTAGCCTCCATCCGTTTGTGTCTCACGGATGAGGTTCTCTACAATGTTATGAGGGAGAAATAGAGACTAAGTTATGGGTGAAGTTAGAGGATTTCTATACGAAAAACTATCTGAAAATCACCTACACTTGAAGCTACAATGGTATAACTTCAGGATGACGGAGGGTGGAGATCTGGAGGCCCACATCAGTAACTTTAATAAATTAGTTTGCAAACTGCTGGATATAGAGGAAGTGATCAAAGATGAGGAACAAGTATGTATGTTGTTAAATTCTCTTCTGGCATCATATGAGTCATTCAAGGACACGATGTGAACCACAAATAAAACCCTGAGTGTCGATGCCGTTATCTCAATTTTTCAAGTGAAGGCCATAAGAAAGCTTAACAGCGACATGAGGACATCTTCTAATGCACTGATTACGAGGGACGAGAATTCTGAGCAAGGTATAGGATCTTCGAGCTCTAGATCCAAATCCAAGGGCAAGAGAAAAAGGTAAGTTAAAGTGCTAGAACTGTTGGATGGATGGACACATGAAGACGGATTGTGCAAATCCTAAATCTAAAAGAGATGAATCTGAAGCTTCATACAGGGAGGCTAACGCTGCCACATCAGATGAATCAAGTGGATGTGATGGTGATGTGTTGTCTGTGACTACGATCAGACGCTCATACGATGATCGTAGGGGCGAGTAGATTCTAAACACAGGGACATCTTTTCACATGACTCCTCATCAGAGTTGGTTCGCTCACTACAGGGAGTGCGATGGTAGACAGGTGTTTATGGGCAATGACAGTGCCTGCAATGTTGTGACTATTAATATGGTGCTCATCAAGATGTTTAATGGGACATAGCGTACCCTAACAGAGGTAAGGCATGTTCCCTACATGAAGAAGAGTCTGATTTCTCTCAGTGTACTTGAGGTAAAAGGATGCAAGTTCACCGGACTTGATGGTGCCCTTAAAGTATCTAAGGGGGCACAGGTAATCATGAAAGCACAATGACTATATAACATTTACAGGTTGATCGGGAGCACTTCAATAGGTGGAGCTGTAGTAGATGTAGTGAATTCCACCTTTGCACGAGTGTGTCATGCTGGGCATGGTCACATGAGCTGGTAGGGCATGAAGGCTAAAAAGCACGAACAGAGATATGGTGCAGGTGGAGCAGCCAACTGTTAGAATAATCAAATAACATAATCTCATGATATCAATGAGGTACATGGACGACTCCGACATCGCATATACTCTCGTTAAAGACGAGACGAATCCGTCTATTATTCAGATGGCTCTAGGTGAGCCTGGTACTGAGAAGTGGAAGGTGATTATAGATGATGTAATGGTCTCGTTGTATTAGATTAACACATGGGAGCCGATGGTGAAAGTGCCCTTGCTAGTGCCCTGGTTTGTCAATTAGCGTGTGTGTTGAGTCAGTCGGACTGCGGAATGTGTGGAAGCTCGCCATAAGTAAATCTAAGCCTCACATCTCATGTCCCAAAACACCAAGTGATTAAAATCTTTAAAAATAAGTTAAAATATATTAGGATTTTTGGGTAAGTGAACTTTTTTAAACATTAGAAAATCTCTAAGTTTTCTTACCCTGTCGATGTATCGATACACATATCGATATAATCGACCTGCGCTGTCGATGTCCTCGGAAGCTGAATCGATCATATCGAATAAGAACTTAATGTGTCCAGCAAACGCATACATATTTGGACAAAATTATCGATATATCGATACACCTATCGATGTTATCGATATTTGAATCTCGAGTCAATCAGAAGTAACTCGATAATATCGACAGGCAGATTTCTGACACTCCTATTTTTCAAGAAAATCTCAAAATCCTTCGATATATCGATGTCCTTCTCGATAAGATCTTAAATCAAATCTCGACAATATTGCAAGTCCATTGATGATATCGATAGTGGGCACGCATGTCTTCCAACAAATATTTCAGGTCGCTTTTTATCTTTGATCGAGGGCCACTCGAGGAAATTGATATTCATATGTTGATAATATCGAGGCCGTATCGATTACATCGATACTGGACACAAACTGTCTAGCGAGCTTACTGAAAAATTCATGGAATTTATCGATGCATCAACACTACCTCCGATATCATCGATATATAAATTTCGATGACATCGGTTGACCGTCGATCATATCCTAAAAACCTAAAATATTTCTTAACTAGTCTCTCTCATTTTTTCAAATGTCGATAAATCGATCCAAGTATCGATAGAATCGGAGTTCGAAATCCGATGAATCGACGCCTGATCGTCCCATCGACCAGCTGGCAAGAGGTTTCAAAAGCGTATAACATGTGAGTTTGTGTCATCGAGCAGACCGTCGATACTATCGAGAGTAAACGCTCGATGATATCGACACTGCTCGATGATATCCAACTCTGTCATAAATGTGACCGTTTTATATCCGTTGGAACCTTTGCCTATATAAAGAGAAACTTGTTTATATTGCTGGTAGAGAAAGAAGAAAGTATTTTTGTGTGTTTTACCTTTAGATCATATACCCAAAGCTTTTTCTCTCACGGAAGTTCATCCTCTAATCCACCCTCATTATTGACATTTAATAGAGTGGATTGGGGAATGAACTTTCACATTCAAGGATCCTTCAACTACCATCTTAATGGAAAATCATTAAGCTGATATGCCTTGAATGCTTAGATGATTGGAATTACTCTATCTCCTTTATAGAAAAATATTTAGAGAGTAGGATTCCATCATAACCTTGACCCAACCCGTTACCTTATATTGGTACATCATTTATTGCAGATCAAGGGAGCTGAAGACTCTTCGTCAATAAGGAGGAGATCTTCGCCATTGTGTTGAATGAGACTCACCAACTTATCTGTAAGTATCTAGAGTTCAGAGGACCCTTTGATCATTCCTTTGTAGGATTGGGTCTAAGGTCTTTCTCACCCTTGAAGTCCTCAAGGAAGCCTCCGGCAGGAGTGTACGTAGTGGGTGCATTATGTGGACCCTTGCTCTGTGGAGAGTATAAACATCTAGTTTGAGGTGAACTAGTAAAACCTTCGGTTTGTGGTGAACTGGGTAAAACCCTGGGCTTTGATGTGAACCGAGTGAAACCTCTGTTAGGGTCTTAGGGAAGATCCTTGGCCAGTGTGGCTAAATATGGGTGCGATGTGTTGACCCTTATTCGTGAGAGCATAAACAGTCAGCCTCAGTGTAGGTTGTAAAGGTTGAAGGTGAACCTAATTTAAAACCTTAGGTTAGAGGTGAACAATGTGAAACCTCCTTAGTAAAATCTGGTACACTCAAGGGTTAAGTACAGTTACCGGGAGTGGAGTAAACAAGTAGTCGA
Organism: Magnolia kwangsiensis; assembly: GCA_037074715.1. Lineage (NCBI taxonomy): Eukaryota > Viridiplantae > Streptophyta > Magnoliopsida > Magnoliales > Magnoliaceae > Magnolia > Magnolia kwangsiensis. The sequence goes on from CM073579.1 coordinate 23,916,404, forward strand.
ACCACTATAAAAATGACTGTGTTTGTGATTATTACTCATCTATGTGTGTGTTTGTTTATGCTTTCATATTTACTTATCTGAGCACACCGCACACACAAACACAGTTATATCCATCATGAACTAAGCCGTATATTGTTGTCTCTTGAATAGTTTGTGATTGGATCCTCTACCAGGCTTGGAAGCTAGTAGAGTTACATTCGAGTAATCCTGATAATTGTCTATCTGTAAGGATTAGTGTAATAGAATTTTTAAATACACTGTAAAACTTTAAAAAGTCCTATTCACCCCCCTCGAGGACATATTGGCATATTCCTTCTTCAACTCAAGCGGTCTTCACCGCTATTTCAGGTGAAGCTTCCAGTGGGCCAGAAAGCAGTTGGATGCAGGTGAATTTTTAATAGGATACAACATAGATATAGAGCGAGCCTGGCAGTGAAGGGTTATGCTCTGAGAAAAGGGATCGACTTCTCAGAGATATTCGCACCGACAGTATAGTAGGTGTCTATCAAATTCATGTTGGCGCTGGTTGCCCAACACAATCTCAAGCTGAAAGGATGGATGTGGAAACTGTACTTCTGCATGAGAAATTTAAAGTATTGTTATTCATGAAGCAACTAAAGTGGTTCGAAGTTTAAAGGGACTGAGAACAAAGTTTGTAAGAGGTCATGGTACGACTTATCGCCTAAGCAGTGGTAAAAAATTTGATTCTTTCATGGTGGGTCAGGAATTATATGTTGATAACATGTAGATTGCCAATTATGTCATGTCTAAAATCAATGTACTAAAGATTCAGTTAAGTGGGACATTAGAGATAGAGGATCGGAGAGCTGCGAAGATGGTTCTCGGTAGTGATATTCATAGAGACTAGAAGAGGAGCATGCTTTAGTTATCTCAGGGCAGAATATCTTGAGTAGGTATTGATCAAGTATGTGATGGATCAAGCAAAGCCGGTGAGCATTTCCTACGGAGCTCACTTCAAGTTTTCCTCAGGACATATCCCAAAACAGATGAGAAAAAGCATGATATGTCTCATGAGCCTTATTCGAATGCAGTTGGCAGTGTATGCCATGGTCTGTATTATGAAAGTGACCTAGTTTGTCAATTAGTGTGAGTGTTGAGTTAGCAAGACAAGATAGCCCCATAGGAAGATCATTTAAGCGTCTGCCTCAACTGAATATGTGCCCCGAACTCGTCCAAGGTAAACTTAGCCTCACATCCCATGTCCCAAAACACCAGGTATATAAAACTCTTTAAAATGGTTAGAACAACATGGGGTCTTAGGTGTAAAAAATGTTTTGCAGAATCAGAAAAATCTCTAAGTTTTCAACCTTTGTCGATTTATCAATAAGTGCTTCGATGAAATCGAACTCCATTATCGATGTTCTCGATACTCACTCAAAGTTATCGAAATGAGGACTGTAGATTTCCAGCAACCAAAATGATCTTGTGTTGAAATTCTAGATGAATCGATGATAGGATCAATATCATCGACTTTCGAATCTCTAGTTCATTGAAACGGCTCGATAAAATCGACATCTGGTCAGTTTGTGTCCAGTAAGCAGTTAAGGAAAATCATGTGATTATTGATGTCTCGAAGAGAGCCTCGATATCTTCAAATTTTAAATCTCGGTGATATCGATGGACTTTCGATGAATCGGATTGGGACACAAATCTGTCCAGTAAGCTTTCAGGTAAATTCTTTTAAATGTTCGAGGTATTGAGAATCACTCGATGATATTGATATTCAAAGATCGATCATATCGATACCAGGTCAATGTCATCGAATTGGGACACAAAACTATCCAGCGATTTTATAGGAAAATTGCTTGAAAAGATTGATGAATCGAAACAGGTATTGATATCATCGATATTCAAAACCAGATGATATCGTGGAATGCTCGATCATATCAATGTTTGTTCAGTTCCAAAGGTAAGTCTGCTCTAATATTTTTTAATTTCAAGGAATCGAACCATGGGTCGATGAAATCGGAGTTCAAAATTCGATGACATCAAAGCATGTTTGATATCTTCGATCAGTGGGCAAAAAGATTCAAAAGCATATGACAAATTGAGTTTGTGACATCGAGCGGTCATTCGACGTTATCGAGAGTATACGCTCGATGATATCGAAGCTTTCTTGATGATATCGAACTCTGTCAAAAAATATGATTGTTTTATTTTCGTTTGAACTTTTTGCCTATTTAATGAGTGCTTGCCTTAGGTTGTTTATAGAGAAAATAGATAGAGTTTTTGTAACACTTCATATTTTTGCCAACCTAGAATTAGACGTCCTTAGGCAATGGGTCAACCATAATACCTTGGTAGCTTTTCATAACTCAATTCCAAAGCCAAAGAAATCGTTTTTCAACCCATTTCCTTCAAAATCTCACCTTTCACCACCTCATTCTTCAAAATTCTCCAAGTACTTTCATATTAGACACAAATCCTTAAGTTAAAACGGTGAAAAACTATACTTAAACTAAAACTTAATGTAAACGGTCACCGAGATCGAGTCCGTGCACACTCCTAATTGCACACAATGACCCCAAATTACTTCTAAACCGTCAATCGATGGGTTTAGACTATGTTTCATTCCATCCCAACCATTTAAATTCGGTAAACGTGAATATGTATCAGGTTCAACTCGAAACGATCCGAAATGAGTCGAAACAGAGCAAGGGGCCCAATCGGGGCATTTTTAGGGAGACCCAGCGTTGGACTCATACCCTTTTAGACTCCGGGGGACAGGAGGACCTCGCCCAAAGGGCGAGCCCTCGCCGGATATTCCAATGACCAGCGAGGCCTCGCCGCCCAACGGGCCAGTCTGGGCAGGCCGGCTCGAGGTGACGCTCCTAGGGCCTAGTGTGGCCCACTGATGTATAGTTGGTTGAATAAAACCCCTTCTACAGTGTACTTCCTTCACAAATCACCCTCCCAAGCTTTCCTTTTCTTGAAAAATCTCTCAAGTCTCCCCCAAAATCTCTCTCCAAACCCTTCCTTCTTCTATTTCCGTGCACCCTCACTCCACCCTTCAAATCCTACCTCAAGCAAAAATCACTAAAGGCTAATTCCTTTAGAAATTTAACAAGGATTAACTAGCACTAAACTAGATTACCTGTAGAATTATCACCAATCACTTTAAATACGATCCACAAGAGCCAAAACGTGTAGAATAGTTGACGCTACATTACCATAAAACCTAGGTTCAATCTCTAAGCCCAGTTGCTCATGGGAGCATTCGAAAACTCTGTAACGGACCTGGACCGCACGTCGAAAGTCTGATAGTGATGAACTTAGACCAGTATGACCGCCTAGTTGGACTTGACGATCACCTCGAAAATCAAGCCCAGACGATGTCCTGAGACCATTTCCTTGAGTCTTGAGTGAAGAGAGTGAGAAAACGAAGATTTTTAAGAAATTAAAAATAATTTTAAGTAATCTGGAACGTGTTGCTTGGGCAATATTTCTAAGCATTTTGACCGTTAGATTTTGACCCAAATTCACCCTCAGATCAGGATAGGTGGCCCTTACATGTCATAGTACTTGTAGCTCTGATTGAGTTCCCGTAACCATTGAACTGAAACTGGTCCACCACGGCCGATCTGGAAACCCCACCGTACTGAAAACTTAGCTTGACCTAGATCCAATATTAGAGAGCTTAAGTCCGACCGCATTTAGTAACAGGACCTCCAGAAGTGCTCCGTTGGATCGAAATAGACCCGATTTGGTTATAACCTAAGTATACCTTGGCCCTGGGGCCATTCCCATCACTTTAGGGCCTATATAAGGGCCTTAAGCCCTCACTTTCTCCTCACATACAAATTTGGGGAAAGCCCTAGGAGTGAGAAGAGAGAAAAGAGAGAGAAAGTGAGAGAGAGCTGGAGTTTCTTCCAGGGATTCCTCTCAGTCTCTCTACGTGCCTCAACCATCCTTCTGCATCGCTATTCTGACGATTCCAACTCCGTTCCTAGGTAAGAAACCCTAACCCTAACCTGTTTTAGGGCCTAGTATAGTTTAAGTGATGATGTAGCTAATCTATTTCATGTTTTAGGTTGTCAATCCGCCGTTGACGAAGACTTATTGTCTGAATCATATTTGTTACGCATTTTCTGGTTTAAGGTGCGGACTTTAGACGTTTAGGTTGTCATTTTTCAAAGCTTTCAATGTCGGATAATGATAGATTCCTGACGTGGATGCTATTTCACATGTAGAACATGTTATCTGTTTTCCGTTTCGGTTAAATATGAAGAATATGGAATTTTGTATATTCTATGTATTCGTAGAAAATACCCTATACGTATAAATTTTGCTGATATGATTGCCATGAGTATTTACCGTGTATATATGCTAGCTATGGATGTATGACCTGTCTGGAGAAAGGATACGCCCTAATACACCTTTTGGCCAACATAGGTTATGTAGGCTAATGTGTGGAGTCTAAGTGTTAGTATAAATGCTTGCATGAGTAAGTATTTAGTAAATGATGTTGTAGATTAAGGTTGAGATAGGATTCTCAACTACTTTGATGATGTGTATGATTTCCTCCATGTACGTTGTTTGAATTGATTGTCTTATATATGAAATGCTTGTGTATGGTTAACTGCATATGTTGTATCTTATAACATGCTAATAACAGGTTTGGATTACTTGATATTTTAATTCTGTCTCTCTTATATGCTTACTGATTCAGATTGTAAGTGTTTGGGGCTATACTGTTGAGGGTCAAATATTGCATATCAGACCCCAGTTATTACCTGGATTTATGAACATAATGCTGTCTAACAGCCTGTGTTTATTGTATTTGTGTTGCAAGGTGATTTTACGAGCCTGGATTGAAAAAGGGAGCTTAAAACATGAATTTAACACTCTGATGGCACCAGAAGTAAGGGATACACCCCTGGGGACCAAGATCAACGCCTAAGATCCACAAAAATTGAAAAACTGAATCTCAAGTGACCTAAAGGACGTCCAGAATGCAAGATCACGAGGTTCCCACCATCTGTTTGGTTCGAAACTTCATACATGGTCTGAGGGACATAAATAAACCGTACATGTCAAATTTCAGCCATTGGATCTTAGTGAAAGTGGCTTAACGGATAAATCAGCCCTTAGAATCATGATTCTGGGCCCACTTGATGTTTGGATATGCTTCATCTTCGGTCCCTGCGTCTTAAATGATATGATGGAAAGAAATGGACGAAACGGATTTCCTACACACATCCCTATTGGACCCCATTGACCATGGATGTGCACAATGCACAAGTGCACTCAAAATGCACTAAACAAGGAGGTCGGTCAAAACTGAGGTTGACCGCACCCTCTTCCTCTCTAACGCAGCCAGCGTCCAGCGAACGGACGCTGGTCACTTGGGTTTTTGCTTAGTGGGGCCCACCTGTTACCCAATGGCTAGATCTGGACCGTCCATTCACTCGGGGGGTGGCCACGCCCCTATCCATGTTGACCTTCTCACCCCATGCATGCTATCATGCGATTGCCACCGTTGAACGTCAGATGGACGGCGAAACAGAATATTCCATGGGCCAAGCCAAAATCAATCTGAAACCAGTCATTTCTTACTAACATTCTGAGAGGAATTCGGTGGACGGATTGAATTTCTCAAGTGTCTAACGAAATGGGCCCCACAAGTGCCACAGCGGAAGACGTCTGCGTAAGGCAGCCAGCGAACGGACGGCTCTGGTCCATTTTTCGGTCGATAGTGGGCCCCACTCATGTCCCGTACGGACGATCTAAACCGTCCATCTTGTAGACGACTGTGAATACTATAAAATCTAGGTGATATTTTTCAGCCATGCATGCACATGTGTGCGGTACAGAGATCACAAAAGGACTACCCTGGGACGTTCAAAATTGATCTTTTAGTGATTTCTTTTCTGGGCTTCGTCAATGGACGTTCAAAACTACCCATTCTTGACTGAAATTTCGTTCTGAATCCAATAGATGGGGTGGATTTTCCAGAAAATGCTTCTGTGGGTCCCACCGATCACAACAGCGAAATGGTGCGAAAGGTTTCGCACATCCACGAAAACTGACTTTTTCAGGCAGTTTTGGCCCACCATCTTTGATCATATGGCAGATCTGAACCGTCTATCATGTAGAGAACCCAAGAAAGTAGTAAGGGATGGTATTTTTTTAGAATTTGAGCGAGGAAAGTGATGTGTTTCGAGGCACTGAACTTGGCTGCGAAAAAGCTTTCACTAGGTATGCATAGCTTTCCAAATCCGATTCAAATTCGAGTTTCACCACTCTAGTAGTTATATAAGGAGGTTTTGGACGTGGGGAGCATTCATTCAAGTCTTGAGAGGAAGATTCAGAGCTGGGAAGGAAGGCTCAGGTCGGACGTCTGCAAGAGAGAGAGTTGAGTTTATTTATTTTTTTTATTTTTATTTTATTTTGTTTTGAGATATCTAGCCTATTCATGTTGGGCTAAACCTCCTAGCTAGGGCTAGGAGGTGAAGCTTGCAGTGAGATGGGAGAGTTTAATTTATGAATTTTTTATTTAATTTATGAATTGAATTAATGTTGATGCTAGTTTAATTAATGGCATGTTTTAGTCTTTAATGGTCTGTTGTGACTAAAATCACAATGGGTCTGCAATGGCTTTGATCATGTCCTTCTACTTTTATGTTTATGACGTCAGGACGTCATGTTGTTCACCATAGTCTCCTGGGCATGGTTGGATGACGATACCCTTCCTAACTTTCATACATGTGATTGGGTGGTAATTAGTTTAATTCTGTTGTTTGCCATTATCTTTTGGGCATGGTTTGGTGATGGAATCCATTCTAATTCATATACCTTTCATCTCTTGAAAACTAGATCAATGACAGTTCAGTTAATTTTCATGAAACATGCATAAGATCTCCCTGATCTCTACAAGTGGATCCTCTGAATCCCTAGTTCCCTTCTCCTGATTTCTCTCAAGTTTAGATAATTACTTCACCAGTATTCCTTCAAATTCAATCAGATTAGATTTCATCTTAGCCTAGTTCTAGTTCTAGATAATTTTAGATAACGTACAAGTTTCAGTCCCTTGGGATTCGACCTCGGTCTTACCGAGTTATTACTACATCACAACCCTGCACTTGACGAGTGAACATATACTATAGTCCAGGCAGTCGGTAACAGAATTGAACTCGTAGTTGAATTCTATTCGCCACGAATGACGCGTTGACGAACCCGAGTCGTGCGTTACTTGTCGACAGTGATTAGGCCACATGAGGTGCTTATGCACTTCATGTCGATCAACTCAACGGGCGCTCGTACTAGTCGAACTCGTCAAGTAACCAGATTAGCCCGATGTATGTTAACCATGTATGGACACTACTGCTTGAATCTAAAGTACCAAACTTACTAGTGAAAATTCCGTTAACCATGGTACCTCGATCCGCTAAGACTCATGAGCCTGGCATGGTGGTATGGGACACCGTGGTCGAGTTATCGGCCTACGCTAGGGCGACGAGCCTCCCCGTAATGACCAGTGAGCAACCTTGTCTCGTGAGCCGATTGTGGTGGTATGGGACACTACATTCGAGCTGTCGGCCTACACTGATAAGGTGATGGGGGAGTGGTGCAACGAGTGTGTGCAACAGCCCTGACAGCCCTTTGTAGTGACCTCGGGCATACTCTGAATCTATGGTGAGGCGAGGAGCTCCCGTAGTAAACAGAGTATAAACTAGGCCTGTATTTATAAGGTAATGGGGGAGCGGTGTAACAAGTGCGTGTAACAGCCCTGGCAGCCTTTTACAGCGACATATAACCGCATCATCGTATGAGATATGCTAGGACTGACGACCCTAGAATGGATCATTATTGGGAATTGATATAAGGGAGGTACCTTAGCTTCCCAATACTGCTGTATGAAAAGGACTAATAACAACTCGGCAATAATGTTCATATCGCACTGCATGTGCCTAGAAGATGTGGAGCACTGAGGGAAGAAAGCATGCCACGAACATAAGATGGTATCGCATGAGGGAGTATGTTGGCAAGGGCATACATCATGTCATTTCATCCTTGCATTAACTGCAGTATCTAGGAATGTTTGCTATGTTTGCTTTATCATTACCGCTTGACTGATTTGATAACATGTTAATCTTTACTCTATTGTTCCACTGAGTTAGCTACTCACTCCCATATTATGGGACGGTGTTTGCAACACCAGCTAGTTCCTGTTTTAGTTTCAGATGATGGCGTTGCTTGCGAAGCAGAGCCAGACTTTATGATGATGAGGAGGATTTCTCCTATATGCAGGTTCTGATTGATGAGGTTACATGGTTACTGATTAGATGTCATTACACTTGTCATCTTACGCTTTTAAAATACCCATGTATATTTTTTTTGTTCATTTTTGGAGTATACATGTATATAGTTAACCTGGTAACATGTTCACGCTCCGGAGACTCACATTAAATTATACATTTTATATATTTATCACAGTCTTCCGCTTACAAAATTTAACTGTCTCTGGAGTATGATATGTTGTTTTGGCTTAATCCACTTCATGTTTTATGCATTAATACAGCCGACATTCATCCATCATTGAAAATATTGCATAAGTGATATTCTAGAACTCGGGAGTGGAGTTTATGCTCGACCCCCAATTTCTGGGATGTTACAGCTTTTGAGTGTTTAATTCAGATCACCTACCCTAAGCCCTTTTCTCTCGTGGGAGTTCATTCCTCAATCCACCCTCGTCATTGATATTCAATAGAGTAGATTGGTGAATGAACTTTCGCATTCAAGGATCCTTCAGCTACCACCTTAATGACAAATCATTGAGCTGAGATTCCTTGAATGCATAGATCATTGTATTACTCTGTCACTCCAATGATTAATCATTTAATAGAGTAATTACCAACATAACCTTGACCCAACCCGTCACCATATATTGGAGCATCATAAGTGTTGCGGATCAAGGGAGCTAAAGATTCTTCATCAAAAAAGGAGGAGATCTTCATCAACATGCTTAATGGGGCTCATCTACTTATCTGTAAGTCATTAGAGTCCAGAGACCCTGATGATCATTTCTTTTGTTTAGAATTTGGTCACAGGGGATTCTCACCCCTTTTAAGTCCTCATACGAGGCCTCCAATGGGAGAATACGTGTAGGTGCTATGTGTTGACCCTTGCTCTTGGTGAGCATAAACTTAGGTCCTTAGCCTGTGTGGCCTAAAACTTAGGTGTTGTGTGTTGACCTTTGCTCTTGTGTACGGCATAAACTTTAGGTTCGTTGTGTGAATCCTTGTCCTGTGTGGCCTAAAATCAAGGTGTTGTGTGTTGACCCTTGCTCATGTGTGGGGTATAAACTTGTGTCTCGTGGAGACATGTTAGGTACCTTGTGTAGGTCATAGAGTCGGCCTTGTATAAGTTGTACTGGTTTCAGGTAAACCTGATTTGAAACCTCCGTTAGTGAGATCCAGTACACTCAAGGGTTGAGTGCATCCGCCAGAAGTGGAGTAGACACATAGTCGAACCACTATAAAAATGACTATGTTTGGGATTGTTATTTACTTTTAATTCTTGTGTGATTTCTATGAACGCTCTCATAATGCTTGCTTACATGATTACCTAGAACTAATTAGAATCACATCTCACACACAGTCACATCCATCATGAACTATGTTCCTCTTCTTATTTATGCTTTGAATAGTCTTATAATTGGATCCTCTATTTGGCTTGGAAGCCATTAGAGTTACATTGAAGAAATCCTGATACTTGCATATTAATTCGGGATAAGGTTGATAGGTTTTAAATCATCATAAAAAAATTTAAAAATCTTATTCACCCCCTCTAGGACACCTTGGTATATTCTCACTTTTACTAAAGCAGTCATTACCGCAATTTCATATTAGACCGATTATTTCACAGGTAATCGGTATTGTGAGCAAATACCCTGACAATCAGCATTGGATGGCGGTGATATGGATTCTTCGATACATTCGAGGCACAGAAGACTATGTCTTACTTTTGGGAAGACAGGAGCAAAGGTGGTTGAGCATGTAGATTTAGATCCAGCAAACATGCTTACCAAGGTCGTTCTTACAGATAGGTTCAAGTTTTGTGCAACTTCTCTTAACTTGGCGATGGCGTAAAAGAAAGATGAATTGTGCATGAGAAGTTATAATGAAATACGGAGACAAGAGAGGATGAAAAGAAGTTACACGATTGAAGATTGAAGACATAGTGGAGATTGTTATATTAAATGTCTTAAATCTAGTTTGATACAGAGTCTGTCAATGCCATCGACTATCTATTCGATGACATCGAACAGTGCTCGATCCATCGAATGTATTTAGGATTTCTTCTGTTGGTTGCTGGACATATTGGTGTCATTTTTTGATGACATCGAAGGGCATTCGATGACATCAAAGACATGTTCGATGATATCGAACCAGGTCGAGTAGTCAAGAATTTCGGCAAAATCCATGTTTAGTCATTGGACTCTTTTGGCATCTCTTTGATGACATCGAAATGGTTCGATGACATCGAAGGTTTACGCAGATTCGTTTGAGGAAACCCAAATTCTACTATTTTTGTTTCCTATTCCGGTTCTACTTGTTTCTAAAGCTATATAAAGGGTTGTATACGGAACTAGGAGGTATTCTAAGGGAATTCTAAAGCATTCTAGGGTTTCTAAAAGGGTTCTAGGGTTTTAAGAGGTGGAGAAAAGGAGAGGTTTGAGGATTGCTTAAGCCAGGTAAGTCCTTTATCTTTGTAATCTATGCTTTCATAGTGAAATTTTCTGTTGCTTTGTGTCATGGTTTTTTCCTCCAAGGGTTTTCCACATTAAATATTTTTATTTCTTTTTGTTTGGTTGGTGCTCTTGGATTGCTATCCTAGATCCATATCTGTGTGATTCTACGGCACAAATCCCCAACACTTAAAAGGAGACCTCATCTTGGTCTCTTCAGGTACGAGTCATCTCTCATTCACTTGGATACTGGACTCGGGATGTTCATATCACATGTGCCTAGATAGGACTGGGTTCGATTCCTATAAGTCTTATGATGGCGAAAGTGTTTTGATGGAGAATGATGCAGCATGTAAGGCCATAGGAATATGGACCATCAGAGTAAGGATGTTTGACGGAGTCATTCGGACTCTAGGTGATGTTAGGCATGTCTCAGAGCTAAAGAAAAACTTAATATCCTTGGGAATTTTAGATACAAGTGGTTACACATTCATCACATTTGACGATGTTGGTGAATGGACATAAGGTTGAAAATCTGTACAAGTTGGTCGGGAGCATAGTTATGGGTGAGGATATTACCACCTCACCCGCAAAATCTGGGACAGATGATACAAATTTATGGCATATGCGGTTAGGGCATATAAGCGAGAGGAGCATGATGGAACTCCACAAATGAAAACTATTGAAATAAGTTAAGGCATGCAAGGTGGGTTGCTATGAGCATTGCATTATAGGCAAGTGGTGCAGGGTAAGATTCAAAATGCTATACATATTCGTAGTGGGGTACTCGACTATATTCATTCTAATGTCTGAGGGCAGTGACAATACCATCTAAAGGAGGGACACGATACTTCGTGACATTCATAGATGACTACTCGAGGAATGTTTGGGTCTACTTTATAAAGTATAAGTCTAAAGTATTCTCCAAGTTCAAGCAATGGAAGGGGAAGTAGAGAAGCAAACTGGGAGATAGGTCAATTATCTTAGGTCAGACAATGATACAGAGTACAGAGAGGCAGAATTCATGAAATTCTGCAACAATCAAGGCATCACAAAGCACTTTTCAACTCCATTAACCCCATAATAGAACAGAATGGCAGAGAGGATTAATAGAAATCTGTTGAAGATGGAGAGAAGTGTGCGATTACATTCGGTGAATATGACATGCTACATAATAAATCGGTCATCATCTATAATGCTAGACTCTAAGGTTGTAGAGGAAGTATGACAGCCAAGGACGTCAATTACTCAAGACTGAGAATCTTTAAAAGTCCAACATATGTTCACATGAAGAGGAGATAAAGGTTGAAATTGGATCCAAATTCTAAGAAGTGCATCTTTGTCCGGTATCAGAAATGTGTCGAGGGCTACAAACTTTTGGATCCAACTGTGTTCACAACCCCAAGTGTAGGGTTACGATGTAGTAATAATCTTAGTGAGATTGAGGTTGAATCCATAGGGACTAATCTTGTGTGTATTCTGAAAGTAACTAGAACTAGAAGAAGATGTGAATATAATTCTAAAGCAATTGAGAAAGTAAATGTGATTAAAGTAATTAAAACTTAAGAATTCAAAGGTGAGAACTAAGGTTTCAAAGGATTCACTTGTAGCAATCAAGGTGATCCTATGCTTGATTCAAGGAAGCAACTGGAATCGGAGTCCTATCTTATCTAGTTGGAAGATATAGTAATAAAGATCAAATCTGAACTTCAATTGATCTAATTCTCAACGGATAACAGTCATGAGGATTAGAAGTGATTCCATCACCTAGCCATGCCTTGGAGACAATGACAAACAATAGGATATATCAATTCCCACAGTCAATCATAAGAGAATTGTGAAGGTTAGAAGGGATTCCATCACCCAACCATACCTAAGGGATGATGGTGAACAACAGAATTTCCTAATTTCACAATCTCAAAGCATGAAAAGAAAATACTCAAAGCTATCGCAGATCTATTGTAATTTGAGTCACAACAAACGATTAAAAACTAAAAGTATTCCTTAAATATTAAACTAGAATCAAAGAGAGTTCAACATAAACATGAATCAAAGAAATATAAATATCCTGTCATGCTACGAGCTTCACCTCTTAGCCCTAGATAAGAGGTTTAGCTAACCATAGACATGATTGAACCAAAGTCTCTTAAATAAAACATAAAAACAACTAACAAAGAAGAAAAAAAAACTCTTGGCGACACTTTTACTCACTTGTCTCGGCAGTGGTGACATTCCAGGCTCTTGTTCTCCTACGTGTAACAACGATCCAGTCATTCCTTTCTTCTTGTGTTACCAGCAAAGCGGTTATGACTGCAACAATTGTTCATTGTTCCGCATGCTTGACAGATGCAGATTTCTCTTTGCAGTACTTAGCTTGTTCATCGGCATATTCGATGACAAACCCTGTCGCAGTGAAGTAAAAGACTGTTTTCTTCTAAATGATTGCCATTGATTGCTTGTAGTTTCTTTGAATTTGTGTTTAGTTATAAAAGAAGGCATGAATCAGTACTTGAGTAAGATTACATTCTACTTTGGAGATGAAAGGGAGGATGTTCCCACTGAGAGTAGTCATTTTGGCACCTTGACGATGCCAAATGTTGAGACTCAAATATTGCATAATTTTCTCCTTTTATATCTTGGTTTTATGAACATGAATCAGCTTAATATTCTATTTTACTCATGTATGTGTTGCAAGGTGAATTTAAGTGCTTATATTGAAAAGGGTGTTAAAAGCATGAATTTAATGCTCAAGAATCACCAAGGCAAGGGATGGATCTTAAGAGACTAAGATTGAGAATTCATATGCCAATGATCCAAGAAAATCAAGTGAGGAATGAAGAGAATCGAAGATTTGAAGCGAAGAATCTTAAAATCGTCCTGAAAAAGCGATTATGAAACTCTGAAGTCTATTTTGAAAAACTACGCAGTATAAAATCTATTTTAAACAAACTGTGTAGCAAGAAGTCTATTTTGAGAAACAGTGTATATTTGAGGCAGTTTCTAGAGTTTTTCAACTTTGTATGAAAATTATAGATAGGGCTTCCTAAGGCATTCCCAAGCATCATTAAAAACATTAAAGAGTAATATTTAGGGTTTTTAAAGGGTTTTCAATTTTATAAGTTATTTTTTTCCTTTAAGATCTTTTTTATTTGCATTTATTTCTTTCTTGTTGCTTTCTTTTTTTATTCAAGTTATGTTTTTTTAAGTTCCCTCTAGCCCAAGCTAGAACAGAAGCACATGAGTTTAATAATTCTTTAAATTATGGTGATTGATTGTTTTAATGATGAGAAGAATGGTGTATGCATGTTATCTATTATTTAGGTTTTATTTTTTATCCTCCTATGAGATCTATATGCTTTCATCATATGAGATCCACATTGATGGATAGGCTTATCCTAGATTAATCATATTTCCTAGATAGGAGAGGTTCTTAACCTATTATATTTCTTTGATTTTCATTATCTCAATGATGTTGAATTCTTAAAATCACTGGCGCTTGAGAATATATATCAATGGTGTAAATTCATGATTTTCTAATCTTTTATATCATTTATTTAAAATATTTAAACTATTTTATTTTTCAATTAGGCTGACCACAGTGCTCAAATCCTAGTTGTGTTATCTAAGTCATAATGATTTTGGAACATTAACCTATGTGTGGAACTTTGAAGATTGGGTGTTGTTTTAATTCAGTTGAATTATATCCATTCAAAAATTCCAAAATCAAATCATCAGATTAGTTTTTATTACTTAGTTTGTTTTACAATTGATTTTCTCCTTCTCGCAATTCATTTCCCTATGGGATTTACCTTGTATTCACAGGATTTTTCTTACGAACCTCTGCACTTGGAGGCAAGTAATCAAGTTTTTGGCACTGTTGCTGGGGAGAGACTGAGATAGATTATATGTGTGCAAGATAGCTAAGGTAAATTCTCTTCTAAACCCTCCAAATTTTCTGGAGATTTTTTTTTTTTCTTTGAAAGTAAATTCAGTTGAGTCTTTCAAGCACTAACTATGACATAAGGATGCCCTGCTTGGGATTTTATCACCTAAGTGTTATGGTTGTCCTACAGTTGCTGTTTGATCACAAAGATCATCTGCTGAATCTATTTTTCAGATTAACATATTTTAATTTCTGTATTATTTTTACTTTTATTAATTTATTTTTTATTTTCGCTTTGTGGATTGAACCCTTATGGTCGGCCCTGTCGCTTGGGTTGTTGATTTATTTTTGCTTTATGGATTAAACCCTCATGGTTGGCCCTACCGCCTAGAATGTTGATTTATTTTCACTTTATGGACTGAACCCTCATGGTCGGCCCTGCCACCTGGGTTGTTGATTTATTTTCGCTTTGTGGACTGAACCCTCATGTTCGGTCCTATCGCCTGGGTTGTTGATTTATTTTTTCTTTGTGGATTGAACCCTCATGGTCGGCCCTGCCGCCAGGGTTGTTAATTTATTTTGCTTTATGGATTGAACCCTCATAGTTGACTCTGCCGCCTGGGTTATTGGTTAAGTTTTTATTTTTATTTTAAGTATCATACTTATTATTTGAATTAGTAGTATCTGTTATGTGGTGTGGATGGTTTATGTCATGTTAGAGTAAGGATCAAAACAATCGACTCTCTTCCGAAGGTGGACTAGTTCTAGGCCTTGATCATTCACATAGAAGAGGCACTCAACATCACTTGGATTCCATGGCAGATCCATTTGATAATTCAAATCCAAATTTACCAGATCCAACTATAAATCAAAACAGAGAAAATTAACCTAATCCTCCTCTTGATGATGAAAATGAAGATCATAGGAATATGTGAAACCAACCGCGGACTTTACGTGAACATCTACACCATGAGAGATCAACTTTACCATCTTGCATAGTGTTCCCTACTCACACAGGGAACATTGATTTTAAACCAGGTGTGATTCAATTAATTCCTAAATTTCATGGCTTGGATTCTGAAAGCCCCTACTTGCACCTCAAGAATTTTGAGAAAGTAATTACAACATTACCAGTAAACAATAGCAATAGGGATGTACTTAAGCTTAGGTTATTCTCATTTTCTCTAAAGAATCGGTCCAAAGCATGGCCCAACTCTCTAAAACCTAATACCATCAATGCATGGCAAGTCATAAGTAGAGAGTTTTTGAAAAAGTTCTTTCCTGAGCACAAAACAAATACACGAAAATAAGAAATCATGTCATTCTCCCAAAAGGGGAATGAACTGTTTTTTCAAGCTTAGGAGTGCTTCAAAGACCTTCTAATTACTTGTCCACATCATGGTTATGAACCATGGCACGTGATTGATGTGTTCCAAAAGGGACTCATCATGGATACCTATCAGTTCATAGAAATGATGTGTGGTGGAACCTTTCTTGACAAGGATCATAATGAGGCTTGAGATTTTCTAGATATGTTAGCAGACAATACGCAGACATGGGATGTCTCTGCTAAACCAGACCAAAATAGACTCATTCCTAGAGATAAAGCGGGGATGTATGTCCTAAGAAAGGAAGACGACCTTAATGTAAAATTCGTTGCATTGGTTAGAAAGGTTGAAGCCTTGAAAATTAGGAAGGTTAATATGGTTAAAGCAAACAATTTCTTAGGTAATTTTTGTAGCATTTGTGGTGATACAGACCATGACACAAAGGATTATCCAATAATATCAGTTGTATAAAATATCACTCATGAGCATGAGTAAGCAAATGCTATAAATAACTATCAAAGGTCAGTTATGCAACCAATGGGAAACACGTATAATCCAAATTAATATAACCATCCTAATCTTAGTTGGAGGAATGGACCACAAATTAATGCGCCCAATGCACCTCAAATGCCTCCACAAAATAACTTCTTTGTGGCATTTAACAATGCACCATATGTGCCCCCACCAAAGTGATCATTTGTGGAGGATGCATTAACTGCATTCATGAACTCTCAAGCTCAAATGAATCAGTCTCTAATCCAATCAAATCACGAATTAAAGACAGTTGTGGCTAGGATTGAGACTCAACTAAATGCTAGGGAAAAAGGTACATTTCCTTTTCAATCTGTGTCAAACCCTGGAAACACACATTTCATTGGAGATTCAAATCCAAATGAGCTACATCATGAACAAGTTAAGGCCATCATTATCTTGAGAAGTGGAAAAGAGGTCGATAACAAGATAATGCAACCAGTAGAAATACCGAAGGATGAGCCACTGTCTCAAGAAAATGATGAACTAGCTATGGTTCAAGAGCCGCAACAACAAAAGGATAAAGAGACTAAGTCATATGAGCCTCCAGTTCCGTTCTCATCTAGACTTCAGAATCCGACTGTCCCCATGAAATATCAAGAAGTGTTGGATGTGCTCCAAAAGGTTACTGTTAATATTTATCTACTTGATGTCATTAGATAAATTTCATCATATGTTAAATATCTCAAGGACTTGTGCAATGTAAAGAGGAAATTAAATGTGCACAAAAAGACCTTCCTTACTGAGAAAGTGAGCGCTATCATTAAATAAAGGGTCGTACCTAAATACAAAGACCCGGGAAGTCCCACTATTCCTTGTATTATTAGGAATTTCCAAATTGAGCATGCTTTACTAGATTTGGGTGCAAGTGTCAACTTAATACCTTATTCGGTTTACAAACAAATGGGGTTAGGTGAGCTTAAACCAACCACGATTACACTCCAGCTCATTGACCACTCCATTAAGGTACTAAGGGGAATTTCAAAGGACATGCTAGTTCAAGTGGAGAAATTTTACTTCCCCATGAATTTTATTATACTAGACACTAAACCATGTGTAAATGATAGCGCTCAAGTTTTCATCATTTTAGGTCACCCATTCCTAGCAACTTCGAATGCAATCATAAATTGTATGAATAGAATAATGAACTTGTCTTTTGGTAACATGACTCTAGAGCTAAATATTTTCAATCTATGTAGGCAACCCATTGATAATAATGAAATCCATGAGCTGAATTTTATGGACTGCTTGATAGAAGAAGAGGAATTGGAACTTAGCCTGACTAAGGAATTAATTCAAGTCTTTGGGAACTTAAAAAATTCTGATTTAGAAAAAGTACTTACTAAAATTTATGATGATAATGAGAGCAATACCACCCAAGACATTGGTATGTACCAATGGAGACCACGCACTCAAATTTTATCTATCGAGGACTCGCAACCTTTGTCATCACCAACCAATATTCCAAAGCTTGATTAAAAACCACTACCAAATGAGCTTAAGTATGTATACTTAGGTAAAAATAAAACTTATCCTATAGTGATCTCTTCATTTTTAGACAAGGATCAAGAAATTAAATTGTTGAATATTCTAAGGGACCACAAAGGAGCCTTAAGCTGGACTATTTCTGACATTAAGGGTATAATCCCTTCCATATGCACCCATCAGATCCACCTCGATGAGGATGCCAAACCAATTAGACAACGTCAAAGGCCCCTCAATCCAAACATGATGAAAGTTGTAAAAAATAAGGTGTGAGAATTATTAGGTGTGAGAATTATCTACCCAATATCGAATAGTATTTGGGTGAGTCTAACTCAAGTAGTCCCAAAGAAATCTGGAATAACTATTATGCAGAATTCTAATAATGAACTCATACCAACACGTGTCACCACTGGTTAGCGTGTTTGCATTAACTATAGAAAATTGAACCATGTCACAAAGAAGAACCATTTCCCTCTACCATTCATTGATCAAGTTTTAGAGAAGGTAGCAGGTCACTCCTTCTATAGTTTTCTTGATTGATATTCTGGATATAACCAAATAGAGATAGCCCTGGAAGACCAAAAGAAAACCACGTTCACTTGTCAATTTGACATATTTTCTTTCACACGGATGCCATTTGGATTGTGTAACGCCCTAACAACTTTTCAGCAGTGTATGTTAAGTATTTTTTCAAATATGGTTGGAAAGTTTCTTGAGGTTTTCATGAACGACTTCTCTGTGTTTGGGAGTAGTTTTAAGGAATGCCTCAACAATTTATCTCTTGTCTTGTTTAAGTGTGAAGAGAAACACCTTATCTTAAATTGGGAGAAATGTCATTTCATGGTTCAAAAGGAAATTATTTTGTATCATATTAATCTCCAAAAATAGAATCGAGGTAGATCACTCAAAACTCAACATTATTGTTAATCTACCTATCCCCTGAACTGTTAAAGATATTAAATCACTTCTAGGGCATGCTGATTTTTATAGAAGATTCATTGAGGACTTTAGTGCCATTACTAAACTCTTGACTAATCTTCTTTAAAAGGATGTTCCATTTAAGTGGACAGATGAGTGTGTAAGTGCCTTTAATAAAATTAAATCATCCCTTACCACTGCACCTATCATACATCCACCAGATTGGACACTTTCTTTTGAGCTAATATTAGATGCAAGTGATTATCCCATCGGGGATGTTTTAGGCCAAAGGAAAGATAAACGGCCCCACGTTATTCACTATGCAAGTAAAACTCTAAACTTGGCCCAAGTGAACACAACAACTGAAAAAGAGTTACTTGCAGTAGTTTTTGCTTTGGATAAGTTTAGGTCCTACTTGTTATGATCCAAAGTGGTCATTTTCATGGACAACTCGGCTTTGAAATATTTGTTATCGAGTCGAGACTTTTGAGATGGATCATCCTACTCTAAGAATTTAACTTAGAGATAAAAGATAAGAAATGAGTAGAAAATGTAGTGGGTGATCACCTTTCTAAATTGGTGTTGGATGATTCCACTGAGGAGATGTATATCCAGGATACTTTTCCTGATGAACAATTATTTGCAATCTCCAAATTGTCTTGGTATGCAGATATAGTGAACTATCTTATAACGGAAAAAATGTCATATCATTGAAAGTCACAAGATAGGAAGCATTTTGAAACCGATGTTAGGAATTTCTTCTGGGATGACCCATATTTATATAAATATGTGACTGATTAGATTTTAGACGCTGTATCTCAGAGTATAAAATTCAGAGTGCTATTTCTTTTTGCCACATAGAAGCATATGGTGGCCATTTTTCTACTAAGAAAACCATTGCAAAAATTTTACAGTATGATTTTTACTGGCTTACCATGTTTAAAGACACTCATGCTTTCCGTGTTGCTTGTGATAGATGTCAAAAGTAATTGGGAAGAGTATCCGGGTGCAACATGATGCCTTTATCCCCAATTTTACCATTGAAGATTTTTTATTGTTGGGGTATTGATTTTATTGGCCCATTTCCATCTTCTTTTGGATTTCTTTATATATTGATTGGTGTGGACTATGTTTCAAAGTGGATTGAGGCAGTTATAAGTAGGACCAATGACAACAAAGTGGTCATACGATTTCTTAAAGAAAATATTTTTTCTAGATTTAGAACTTTGAAGGCCATCATTAGTGATGGCGGGTCTCACTTTTGCAATAGGACATTTGAGGTTTTAATAAAAAAAAATATGGAATCAAGCATAAAGTGAGCACCTCATATCATCCACAAACGAGTGGGCAAGTTGATATTTATAATCGAGAAATCAAACACATGTTAGAGAAAACTATAAGACCAGATAGGAAGGATTGATCCCTCAGACTATCCGACGCTTTATAGGCTTATAGGATTGCTTATAAGACCCCGATTGGAATGTCTCCATACAGATTGGTGTATGGGAAGGCTTGCCACTTGCCTGTGGAATTGGAACATAGAGCCTACTGGGCAATAAAAAAATTAAACTTTGATATGAACCAAGCAAGTTGACAAAGGAAATTAGAGTTAAATGAATTAGAGGAGCTGAGGAGAGACTCGTATAAAAATTTTAAAATCTACAAAGAGAAGACCAAAGCTTTTCATGACAAAAACATCTTGAGAAAGAATTTTGAACCTCAGCAAAAGGTCTTATTATACAATTCATGTCTTCAGTTCTTTCTAGAAAAGTTAAGATCAAGATGGACAGACCCCTTCATTGTGAAGAATGTTTATACTCATGGGCCTGTTGAAATTAAGAATCCACGTAATGACAATATGTACAAGGCTAATGGTCAGAGATTGAAGCCTTATGTGGAAAACTTTCATTTGGGAGAGGAGACTGTCCCTCTTCATGAGCCAAAATATTCAGATTAATGCTCCTAGTCTGATGGAGCATTTGTGTAGGATTTGTATCATGTTTAATTTTATTTTTTTATATCACCTAGCAGGTGATTTCTTCATAGTAGGTACTATCTACCCTTTCTTTTATTTTTATTGTTCTCAGCATTACATTATCATTACATTGGGGACAATGTAGATTTTAAGTTGGGGGTGTGGATAGTCATCCATATGAGGTTTTTTTTTTTGTTTTTTTTTTTTTTTTTTAAGTTTCAGGTTTTTTTAAGGTTTATGGAAAATTTTTTTTTTAACATGTTCAAAATAATATATACAAGAATGTGAACATTATATTATGCGAATTCTAAAGGCGAAGTTAATATTTATTCTAGGTCGATAGTAGTCAGAATTCTAATAATTAAAAATTATAGACTTGAGTTCAATTATCTAATCACTAGTTTAAAGTGAATTGTAACTCGATGTACTAAATTTATAGTACACCCTAGCTAACTAAGTGAGGAATATGATATGTGAACTAGAATAACAACTTTTGATTCAAACATGGTTGAATGAACTAGTACCATTGATATATGCTTAAAAAAGAGAATATTGAAGGGAAAAAAAGAGTGATGGAAAAAGAAAATTTTATTATAGAGCATGAATACAATGACCATAACAATCGTGTCAGTAATCCGGAGTAAGGATACCTAAGTATCCATTACTATTACCATTATAAATACGATACCTTATGTTATGAAGCAAATCTGGTGAGAATCTTCATCTAAGGGTGGTCTATAATGATGAGGATATGATAAAAGAAGAAATGTCATGAAAGAAATGAAATAACTAGAGATTTCATTTCCTGTGATGATTAAAAGGAGTTAGGATAGGGAACATGCATATTTTTCAAAGTTAGACTAGTGTCACGAGTACCTACGTATATTGGATCATAACTATTCTAAAATTTTGATTAAGTCTCTGAACTCAAGGATGTAATGGATTAAGAAATTGAGATTCGAACTAATTTCAGAGTTAGGGTAAGTATTATTTTATTTTGAAATTCAAATGATGAATGGAGACATAATTGTATAAATTTCTGAATGTTGAACTATTTTTCATGTTTTCAATGTTTGTGGGTAACATTTCTAGAAACCCTCACGAGATTATAACTCGTCCACTAGGGAAAACTTAGGGGTTTAAAGGCTTGTTGCATATGCTAAATGCAATTGAGATTACTTGCGAAAGTGGTGTAGTTAGAATTTTATTTTCATTTTAATTTTGTTTGTAGAATTAATTTTTATTTTTCTTCGCTTATTTTGCTTGGGATTAGCAAAATGCTGGTTAAGGGGTGTGTCGAGACTTAAATATTGCATAATTTTTTTTATTTATATCTTAGTTTAATGAACATGAATCAGTTTAGTATTATATTTTACTCATGTATGTGTTGCAAGGTAAATTTAAGTGCTTGGATTGAAAAAGTATATTAAAAGCATGGATTTGATACTCAAGAATCACCAAGGCAAGGGATGGATCTTAGGAGACCAAGATTGAAGAATTCACATGCCAATGATCTAAGAAAACTAAGTGAGAAATGAAGAGAATCGAAGATTTGAAGTGAAGAATCCTGAAATCGTCCTAAAAAAGTGATTATAAACTCTGAAGTCTATTTTAAAAAATTGTGCATCGTAAAATCTATTTTAAACAAACTGTGCAGCGAGAAGTCTATTTTAAACAACTGCGTATATTTGAGGTAGTTTCTAGAGTTTTCCAACTTCGTACGAAAATTGGAGTTCCCTACTTATAAATAGGACTTCCTAAGGCATTCCTAAATATCATTGAAAACATTCAAGAGCAATATTTAGGATTTTTAAAGAATTTTCAATTTTATAAGTTATTTTTTTTCCTTTTAGATCTTTTCTATTTATACTTATTTATTTCTTGTTGCTTTCTTTTTCTATTCAAGTTATGTTTTTCTAAGTTCCCTCTAGCCCAAGCTAGAAGGGAAGCACATGAGTTTACTAATTCTTTAAATTATGATGATTGATGTTTTAATGATGAGAAGAATTGTGTATGCATGTTATCTATTATTTAGGTTTTATTTTTTTATCCTCTTGTGAGATTCATTTTTTTTCATCATATGAGATCCACATTGATGGATAGACTTACCATATATCAATCAGATTTCCTAGATAGGAGAGGTTCTTAACCTGTTATATTTCTTTGATTTTCATAATCTCATTGATTTTCAATTCTTAAAATCACTAGAACTTGAGAATATATATCAATGGTGCATAATCATGATTTTCTAATTTTTTAAATCATTTATTTAAAATATTTAAACTATTTAATTTTTCGATTAGACTGACCATAGTGCTCAAATCCTAGTTGTGTTATCTAAGTCATTATGATTTTGGAACATTAACATATGTGTGGAACTTTGAAGCTTGGGTATTGTTTTAATTTAGTTGAATTACATCCATTCAAAAATTTCAAAATCAAATCATCAGATTAATTTTTATTACTTAGTTTGTTTTGTATTTAATTTTCTCCTTCTAACAATTCATCTCCCTGTGGAATCGACCTTGTATTCACAGGATATTACTTACGAACCTCTACACTTGAAGGCAGGCAATCACCAAACAGTGGTGACTGTCCTCAATACAATCCTTAAGTTAATATTAAGTAAATATGTATAATTCCCCAGTAGAGTCGTCATTTTGTTTAGACAAAAAACAAATGCATTTGGTTTGGTGGGTTTCATTCACTCAATAGTTAACAAAAGCGGATAAAAATGACAATCACAATATTTATTCATTCCGAATTCGTTTACATCCTTTCTCTCCTTTGATTCCAAAGTAAAATGTTTACAGTATTATAAGACAAAACCCAAAATACAAATGTTGAATCATGATCCTCAATATATTTTGGTATATTGGCATCAATGCGCTGGCGTGACATATGTCTTGATTACTCTTTTGATCTAATCTGAAGCTTTTCATTGATCCTTGATTGAAGAAATCATGCATATGTCGCTACATATAGGTAACATTGTGCCTTGAAAACAACCATTGTGCGCTGGCATGCATTGTGCGCTCGTTGTAAGACCTGTATCCTAATCTATACTGTTCCATCGACTCCCACAATCATTCTCGTCGAATTCCGGCAACCTATGACCTATAAGTGGTGTTTGCACGTGATCCTAAATCATATCTTATAGATTTGAGTCGGCTTTATTCGAGACCTGTACCATTGCGACCGCATCGTCGTCGCAGTTCCAACGCCGCGACTCGTGTGCCAATCCGACACGTAGATCATAAGATGTGGACCGTGCATTATAATGACCGTGGACCACATATTGTGGAACCCACCCATCCCATGTGGCACCAATCCCTAGGTAATTATGAGGGTGATGGATGACATCACCCTAGCTATAGCCACCCTACCTACCCCTAGCCCTCTTACAAGCACTTACGGCTAGCCACCCCACCCCTAGCCCTCTTACAAGCATTTATTACTAGCCACCCTCTCTTACAAGCAATCATAGCCTACCTAAGCTACCCTCTCTCTCTCTTTACAACCCTCTCTCCCTCATATTTTTCAAACTCATTTTCCAAAGCAACATCCCACGTCCATGGCATTCCAAGTATGAGAAAAGAGAGTGATCTTAGTAGCCCACTTTCCCATCTCAATTCATCATCCTATCCATTCAAACCTCATCTTCCACCATCAAAGTGAGACACAAAGAGATCGGTTTTCCAACGGACCAAGAAGATCGAACGACGGGTGCTTTATAAGATAAGTTTTTCATGTTTTGATGATGGGCTAAGTGAGGCCTACCGATTGATGGTATGGATCTCACTTTGGACCCTAGGTGTGGCCGATGACCCACCTTGATTCTCATGATCATTCCATGATGGGGCCATTCTCCATGGACCCCATCATGATGTTTATTTTTCTTGCATTAAAGAGGTCATCTAGACTGTTCATATTGATCTTTGAATTGGTGGGCCCACTTGTATTGAGTCTCACTTGATGTATGATTAATTACAAAGGAGGGCCCATAGTGTAGGTGTCCCTCCATCACACGTGTCCCATCTCTCTCTCTTTCTCTCTTCCTCTTTTTTTTTTTCTTTTTATGTGATGGAATGGCCATGTGGCCCACCCCGATGGACCTCACCATGAAGCATGTTTTGGATCCAAGCCAATTACAGGTGGGGGCCCACTTTATATAGGGGTTGTATCCACACCATCTATCATTTATTTCCCTACCTAAGCAGGGCCCACCTTAAGGTTACCTATATGCCTAAACAAAAAAAAAAGGAGAGTTTAGAGACAGCGTCTCTGGACATGAAGGTGAAAACACAAATATTAGCCTAGTTCAAGGCATTTGAGGTGGACCACTTGTGTAGGCCTCACCTTGATGTATGTATTCAATCCATGTCGTCTATCCTATTTACCAACTCATTTTAGGCGTTGAGCCGAAAAATGAGGTTGATCGGAGTGTCTGGTGGGCCATAATGTTGAAAACAGTGTCATTACCGTTGAAATTTATCCAAATTTTTCTACACGTGGAAACAGGCCCAATATTAGGCTTGATGGACTTGTTATGGGATGCAAAAGCCATTAGGTGGGGCGGATCGTGTTGATGTGGGCCCCAGGTACGAAAAACCAAAGAAAAATGGTTTTTTTTTTAAAAAAAAAATATAAGGAAAGGAGGGTGCAGCGCCCGCTGTGCAACAGGACGCTGGGCGTCCATGGAGACGGGCGAAAGGGATAGGGGCCCTATGCGTGGCCCCACCAGGATGTATGTTTAGTATCCGCACCGTTTATTAGGTGGACCCTTCCCTGATGTGGGCCCCCCTCCAAAATTCGCCCCAATCTGTAACTCAGATGGCCTACATCATATGAAACAGGGTGATTGAACAGCTACCATTGGAGCCCTTCTGGGCATCACAGAAGTTTTGAATCAATCTGGAATTTGTTTTTCCTTTTCACCTAGGCCCCGTGTGACCTTGCCAACGGAGTGGATGGCAAGCAAACGTTATGGTGGGCCCCACGTGGGACCCACAGTGATATATGTGTCTAGATGTATGTGTTTAATCTATGCCATCTAGCCATCTGGCTGCTGACCCCCCCCCCCCCCCCCCCCCCCGAGGCATGTGATTTATCCATGCTGTCCATCCCTATGGGACCCACCATGATGCATGTGCTGCATCTAAACCGTCCATCCATATTAACAGCTCATTTTTATGGAATGAGCTAAAGAATGGGGCAGATCTAAAGTTCAAGTGGACTCCACCATTTTAAGTAGTGGTCAATGACGCACTGTTCAAAAATCCTTAAGGGCCATAGTAGCTTCCCATTAAGTTGATATTTGTTTCCCACTTCATCTATCACTATGTTAATTTATGAATGAGTTGGATGGGAAACATATTTTATGGTGGGCCTTAGGAATTTTAAATGGTGGAAATCATTATCATCACTTATCATGTGTATGGCCCATTTGATATGCATGGGGCCCAATTGGTGTGGCCCATTTAATATATATATATAGCCATGTGATTAGGCCCATTCGATGTATTTGTGGCCCATGGTTGAGGCCTACTTTGATATATATATATATATAAAAGGCCCATGTTACGAGATCCATTTTGATGCATTCTAAGGCCCATGGGTTATACCCCATTGCAATGTACATACGGTCCATTGGTGCGGCCCATTGAGGTGACCCACTTGATTTATCGAGGGCCCATATGAGGCGGCCCATTTGATGTATTTGAGGCCTATGGGTCGAGGCCCAATGAGATGCACATAGGTCCATTGCAATGAGTGATTCCTCTATGGTTTGTGTAATGATGTCTTATGGCGGGCCATGCCTTAGGAGCAATGTTGGTTTGACGTCCATATTGTAAGGTAATGTTGGTTAAATGTCAGCATTATGACTCTCCCTAAGGCCCATTGATAGTCTCATACTTGTTGTGAGTAGGCTGTCTAGGCCCATCTTTGTTGTGAGGATAGTTCATCACTTTATAACATGCTTAGTATAAATCCATGACTTATGTCATACGCATCATATGTATGCTTGATACGAGTAATGACTGATCATAGCATATGCCATTGGGCAGATTACTTATGTGACTCACGGATAGGAGTCACCCACATGAGCGCATGGTACGCACAGGATTGCTGCATGACTGAATAGTGTGACTCATGCATTTCGCATGTGTGATATGATCATTGTACGCCCTAGTGACATCAGGGTCGTGGCTCCACAGGCACACCGTGGATGGCCATATCGGATACCAAAATTTTTGGCTTTAGCATCGTGGGCACGTAGGAAGTCCTTGGGTAAAAATTCTAAAATATTTTTGGTACTAAAGGATGCTCCAACGTCTAAACCGAGTGGATACATGAGCGCCCGAGTGCCGAATACCAGTAGACCGAGTCTTCCACTATGTCGTGGTTGGTTGGAAGGGAGTGTGGCCTTATCCGCCCGAGTGAGGGGGCTGTAAGCTAGGCTAAGTTTGACTAGCTCGCAAATGAGTCCACTATCGACGAGCCGGGTAGGTATTAGCAGAATACTAGACATGCGGATAGTGAGGTCTATTCCGCTCGTTGGGCTGTGCGGCTATGGAGGCGGCAGTCAGTGTGGAGTGTACTAGACCTCGATAATATCTCAGAGAGGAACTGTATTGATATTTGTACTTTATGAGTACCAGCATGCTTGCTTTCCATCTTGCATATAACATTTGACTGCATAGGCCTCGCATCGCATGGTTTTGGTATGGCCGCTAGCATTCATGCCTTGTATCATATAGCTTTGGTACAACTGATCGTATTCATGGACTTATCGCATATTTTCACATTACTCTGATATTGTATACTTGACACTTTCCTTACGCACACACTTACACTACCCTCTAAGCTTTTGTAAGTTTATGCACGACCATTGCATGCAGGTGTCGTTGGACAGCAGCAGCGTTGAGGTAGGAGGGCGTATCAGGCTATTTTGGAGCTTTTTGATTACCTTGTATTTCCTTTTCCGCATTGTACTTAAAATTTTTTGATATAGTGGATATGTGGTGATGTTGTTTTGAGACTTGGTTATGCTTGTGATTGTGCTTCATTACAAAAAAATTTTATACTGAAAATCCTCCTTGTAAGATCCCAGGATCAAAATTTGGCATGTGAGTGTCGGGATCCTAGAATGGGGCACTACGGAGGCTGTCGGTGCCGGATTCGGAGATCGAAAATTTTGTGAGCCCGTTTTTTGAATTTGGGGGCGTGACATTCGTGCATGTTGTACGCTAGCATAGTTGTGCGCCGCACAACATTTGTTGCGCACAACAGGTGCGGGGACTACCTGTATTCGCCTAAAGTCCACTTATCTCCTTCTTCTTCTCCTGAATCTTGTGCTAATGATTCATGTAGAGGGGGTGATGGAGTATATATAGCCTTTCCATACATGTAAACGTGTCCATCGTGTGATCAATCCTGTTGTGCGGTCACCCCTTTGTGTGACCGCCTTTGTGCGCTGACCCTCGCGTGCTGCCCTTTGTGCGGACCACCCTTGTGCGCTATCCTCTGTGTAGACCATCTTTGTGCGCTATCCTCTGTGCGGACCACCCATGTGCGCTGTCCTTTGTGCACATTCCAGTGTGCAGCCCGGCCTGATGTAGCGCACAATGCTACTGCGCATGACATAAGTCTCTCTCTATCTCTCTCTTTTTTATGCCTCAACGAATACTCAAGTAGGCCACACTATAAAAACAGTGGGGAAAGAAGCACCTACCATTGAGTCGTTCCCGAGGCTTACCTTGATATTCATATGCCATCCAATTCGTTCATAAGATGACTTCTGTGGGCCTCAATAAGATTTCAATGGTGGGAGTTCATTCCTCACTGATTCTTATGGTGCGGCTTAATTGAGTCTCAGATCTGGTTTATTTCTGTTTTACCACTTTAATGTGATCTAGAAAGCTGATGGACGGAGTGGATTATACACGGACATCTCTGTAGGCCCCACAGGGCTTTGTGTTGCAGGAACTCCCTGTAGCCAGTGTTTCAGGAAAGGAAACTCGCGTCCGGCGAAAATACCCTCGCACGGGAAGCAGATTGCGTCCCGCACCCGCCTATACGAAATGGGTCCAGGCAGGGGATTTTTTGTGCCCATCGTGGTGTATGGGTTGTATCCTCCGTTCATCCATTTTTATATATCAAGTCAACTTAAGAGTAACATGCTAAAAAATTGATTGATCCAAGCTCAAGTGGACCACACCACAGGAAACAACGGTGATAATGATGCCTTCTAGTTGAAACCATCCTACCGACCACTGTGACTTTTGTTTTCTATCCAAACCGTTCATAAGGTTAAAAAAAAAAAACCTGGATGAAGGGAAAAAATTAACCTTAATACAAAACTTTTAATGGTGAATGTTCAATCTACAGTGTGTGGTCCACTTGAGAGATAAATCTCCATAATTTTTTGTCTCATAATCTAAAATAATATTTAAAAATGGATGAACGGAGGGATAAAGCCCATACTTCATGTTGGGTCCCACAGATCCCCTGATTGTACCAATATCCGTCCAGTCGGGGGCAGGACACAATCCGCTTCCCTTCGCATGTGGACTGGGAGGGTAATCTGGTCATTCAGATGTACCATATGTGGTTTCCAAAATCTTCTAATTCCAAAATGATTTCAGAACTCGATATAAAATCCTGTTAAAAAGGAAAATCCCATTCTTTCTCCGTCAAACAGTTGCAGGATTCTTCTTCGGAATCATCATCAGCATCAAAAGGTATTCTTTAGATCTGTAAAAACAAGAAGAAGAAAAAAAAAAAACAGTTTCTTCTCGTTTTTTTCTTCTTTTTTTTTCGATTGGAATTGTTCTTCTTTTATTTTCTTGATTGGTTCTGTTGCTTTCTCAATCTCTCCCTCTCACAGAGGAGATGGAGATTGATAAAGCTGTAAGAGAAAGCAACGATCGAAGGCTGCAGACTAAGTACAACAACGCCGTCTATGTAATTCAGCGGGCTCTCGCTCTCTACGCGTAAGTCCAGTCTTCTTATTGAGTTTTTCTTTTTCTTCTTTTTCTGTTCTGCTGTTTATATTATGGCACGCGATTTTATTTTTTATTTTTGGTTTCCAATGTTGGTCGTTTTCTTGGATTGAATTTGAATTTTGTTTGTGTTGTTGTGTGCATCGGGGGAAGTTTTGAGTTGTTATGTAGTTTAAAGAGGAATCCTCTTGTCCTACTACTCATCTGCAAATGCTTACTTTGCTGAGTCATGGGATTTTGCACATGTGGGGCCGCCGTTTGGTGCTCTGGACTGTTGATCTGAAGGACACCCTTTGGATGTGGGATTTCGAGAAAATGTCCTTAGTTATTGGATCGACTATTAGGTATCGCTGCCTCAGTGTCATGGTTTGCAAATTGGTTTTGGTGTTACAGAATCGATCACGACCAGTATGGGGTCGTATCGCCCCTGTATCGGGCTGTTTCAGAGCAATACATCTGTTTCATTTGGGGGCGATGCATAACAGTTACGGGTGATACGTCAAACCATCTCATGAACGGACGGTTAAGAGGAAGACGTTAACGATGGTCCATGTTCTGCAGAAGAAAGGCCAAATATCAATTGTTTAGATCTGCTAGTCTGGGATACTTTTGAGGCATCACCAATCTCTGGTGGGTCCCATCACATCAACAGTTGAGATCACTGAACCATGGGCCCCACATGTATGTGGATATTGTACTGCCAGCAAAATGTACATTTACTAACAAACAGGACCTGATGATTCCTCATAGTTTAAATCAATTGCTCCCCCTCGTGTGTTTTTCTCAAATGATCATGAATCTCTGTGTATCTTTGGACTGGTGATTTTTTTCCTCTCCATCTTTGTGAGGTGAATTGATAAACTCAAATCAATGCGTGCATGCATGGATAAAGGGATGATCCAATGCTACCAGTTAAGGTGGGTGAAAGACATGTCCAAATAAGTGCAAAACATGTGGTATGTGTTGCTTTTCAATTCGGACATGTGGCTAATTGTGTTACGAATGGCCCAAATTCGGTCAAACGTCTGCAATTAGATTAGTGCTGGGTGTGCCAAAGTTGTACTAATGAAGGTTGGCCTGACTGTTTAGCTGCCAATTGTTACAACAATTAGGTGATTTTAGAAGGGGAGTGTAGTCCTTTAGAATGAGATCTTTTCGCCTTGGAACCAAGGACTTCTCTTTCAACGGTGATAGCGTATTAGGTTTCTCAGTAAAGCAATAAGAACTGGAAAGAATTTAAAAAATAAGGTTGGATTGTTAATTTATTGATTTGAAAAGCAAGACAATCAACGAATGAGAAATAAAACTAAGAAAAAGAATAAATACATACGGTGGCATGTGCTGGCAAAACAGCTGTGGAAACTACTTGACGGTCGTGGTGTAAAGTAAGTAGAATGTGACGAGTGATGTATCAATTAGGAACTCGATAATCAGGAGATTCGACGATGATGGTTGTGGATATTTAACCAACTCCTAATGTGTACTACAACGAATGCATTGGACAATAGTGGATCTAAGCCAGACTAATGATTCCAAACTTGTTACAACATGGCTGGATAGAAGTAGAGTGGCTAAAGCTAAGAAGCTAAACTAAAGAGATAAGCAACATTACATTGTGGAGAGATTGATTGTTTGTGTGGAGGTCTTGAAGCTCTTCTTTGAGTGTTGTTTTTAATTTTTATAGGCCTGGAGAGGTGGTGGTTGTGTTGTGGTTTTCGCGTAAATCTTCGATTACATAGCAGTCGTATCCTAGTAGGATTTGGAATCCTTGGTATATCATGCCATCATGTATGATCCACTTCTAATTCTGGATGGCTTTCCATTATTTGCTCCTAATTCCTTGCTGCCTTTGAGAAAATATTAAGAGTCCTTAGGGAAATTTTCCTTTTTAGTTCAATCCAGAATGACCATACCATGTACAGGCTGGATTACGAAGAATCCGGCATCGACAGGTCTTTGGAAGCTTCCTTAATATGCTATGAGTCACACATGTAGCTCATGTGTCGGTCATGTGCCCTGCGAATGTTGTATGCCTTGTTTTGGTGTAGATGTGCGTACATCTCTAAGCAGGTCTCCCTTTGGCAAGCTACGTGTCATTGGGGGATAAGCATTGACAGTCTCTCCATTTTCCTCTCGTCATTTGTACAAGTGTGTTGACGTGTGGCGGTTTCTCACTTGACAACATGGACTGTGCTAGGCTAGGTTTAAACAATGCCCCCCCATGTCTCTTTACATTCGAAGAATACCAATAGACACCGCGTCATCTCAGTTTCTGATGGATTTGGCAGGCGACACATGGTTGCGCGGGGTTTGCGCTCGGTCGTCATGGGTAGCCTTTGGCATCAAAAATTGCTTGTCATGATTGTGAACCTTTAATGCGAGTGTGAAAATTGATGGTCATCTTACTAAAAGTGGTTCTAGACATGCTTCTTCAACTTTCATTGCATATCAATCATCTCAATTACTTTTCTTCGTCCATTCTCTAACTCTCTAAGGTCTCCTGCCATCACTTCATCTCTCCTCTCGCATCCATGGTTCTTCTTCCAATGCTTCTAGTTCAGAGTCTGTTGCAATTAAGGCACCTGCCCCTGCCATGGTTGGCCCTGTCATCGAACGTTTCAGAGATTCCATTCTCCTTGATGCACTCTCTCCTCTTGAATCCCTTCTTCATTGTCTACTTCTTCTGACCAAGGGTATGTCCTTGGTCCAATGTTCCGTCCATTGTTTGTTGATGACCTTTCCTCCCTTTCCCTATACTTTCCATTCTATCCGGAGGAGAAGCTTCTTCTTGAGGCTGACTAACTCGATTGGTCACTGTGGAATCCCACAGCCTTAAAATATAAACTCTCGTCGCATTCTCATACCGACTAGATTAACTGGCTGAATCGAGTGGAGGCCAACTTTGGGGCTCGCTTGCAGGATATCAGGATCTACAATTGTATCCAACTAATACATCTTGACTTCCCCATGAACCCTACTCTTTTTGCTTTGGCCATATGTTTTTGGAGTTGTTCCTTAAATGTTTTTCATTTTTGTTGTGGGCCCACGAGTCCCACAATCTTAGATGTTTGTGCCATCACCAATCTTCCAGCTGGTGGTGAATTCGTCCATGCTAGCCTCCAACAACCTTCTTCTTTCTTTAATAATCAAGGCATTCACATTTCATACAACTTATTATATTAAAAAGGAGACCGACAGCCAGTGGGGTCTTTAATCTAAAGTATTGTGCTTTTCTCTTGATGTGGATTTGCCAGTTTCTTTTTTGTGTAAGGCCAGTCAAATGACCAAAGAGTATATACTTCTTTGGCCGCAGCCCTTGTTTCCAATTGAAAGATAGCTCTCACTCCTTTTGTTCTTTCTTTATCGAGCTCTCCAGGAGCTTTCTAACAAAAACCTTCATATGATTGGGGTCCACTCTAGATTATCAACTTTTGTTGTACGAATACTTCTCATCTTTCCTTTGCGAAGCATTAGGGCCTCTGCACCCTCTCTCTTCAACTTATGGCTATTGCCTTCTATCTTGTTACCATTTCATTAATTGGTCATTTTGGCCCCGACCATGCTGATGACGATTTCTTCCCATTCCGGGATATGTCCTTCGGCCGTTCCTGATTTACTGATACGGGATTCAACCCCATGGCCCTGAATACGTTAGGAATCAAAACCGCTTGTGGGCCAACTATCTAGTGGCCCATGACATTCCTTATGGTCAGGCCTTTGACGTTAAAAGATTAAGCGTCAAAGCATGAGTCGAATTCTATCATTTTCTTTATGTGCTCGTCAATTTGGATTGGGGAAGGGCATTCCTCTCCCTCATTGTCTTTTATCCCACAACATATTCCCTTCTCGTGGGATTTTTTCTATTTCCCTAAGGAATACTTGTCCCTTCGCCGAGACTTCGACATTGTGACAAATCAGTTTTCTCTTCCTGCTTCTTTGCTCTATCGGCTGTCAGTGACTCCGAGATTCCGTACTTGGTTGGCTTCTCATTACCTAGGCTGTTGGTGTTTCAAGCACATTGCCAAGCTACAATGTCTTTTTCCTTTGGCACGGCCTGTAGTTTCATAGACTCCTCAACTTCTGGCCCTCGATGGTTGGAGTTACACAAATTGCCCATTCTTTGGATACTGTTAGAGCAACTCAAGCTGATGGGAGAGAAGCAGTTAGTCGTAGGAGGCTAGATTTTAGGTGCTCATTCTGGTTCTTCACTAAGTATTGGTGGCTTTTACAATGTGGTTTGGTTGAACTCAGCCGTTACACCGGCTAGGGTTTGCTATGCTACCCCCTCTCTTCTAGAGGTATTACCAAAAAAATCTTTGCACCAAATGCTATCTTATACAATTCTCTCTATTTCCTTGATTGACACATTTCCTTTTTGTAGGGACCGCTGTCCTCCGTTCTGAAGAAGAATCTTTTATCACAGTGTTTTCATCTTTTTTTGCTTGAGTGATTGATGATGAAGTCAACCTTATGTTATGGCACGTCTTTCTTATGACTTCGTGACATAATAGGCTTTATCTTTTTATATTGCAACACGAATATTGTTGTAATTATGATACCCATTTTGTGTGCTTTTGGCATGGTCTATGTGGTCCGTTTGATTTAACTTCGTGTCTCATTTTTGGATATAAATCACTCCATTTAAAACTCACCTACTTTCTATTGCAATTCTTCATGTTCTTCAACTTTAAGGATGACCATGGAGTTACAGTGTTGGATGCCCTCACCCATATGGTAATTCCCAAGGAATCACACCCACAAACTTAGGTACTAGTTTTAACTCTCTTTGGACCTACGAAGGCACCTCATCATTAGCCTATCATCATCGTCATCATGGAAGTTGTAGAATCATAGATTAAAGAGAGAAGAAGAGGAGAAGAAAAGAGAGAGGAGTGGAGAAAGAGTTAGGGTTGAACATCCCTACTCTTCTTGAGGCGGGACAATTAACCACTTGCTCGAAAAGCTCGAACTGTTAGAGCATAGCGAATCAATCCCTTTATTTCACAGCCCATGTCTCACACCTCATGAGTTATGACCTCGGTCGAACCCCCTCGTAGGCCCCAAATCACATGGGTACTGCCTCACACGAGCCACCCGCCTTACACGGGCCGCCCATCCTGAGTGTGTCCCTGCATCCCACAGGCAATCCCACTCGAGCCCGGTGTGAAAATGCCCGTACATTAATAACCCCCGATGAGGAGTCTCGAACACGAAACCTCCCACTCTGATACCAATTTGATGCATGACAATTAACCACTTACTCTAAAAGCTCGAACTGTTAGAACATGGTGAATCATTCCTTTTATCTCATAGCCTAGGCCCCACATCTCATGGGTTAAGACCTAGGCCGAACCCCCCTTGTGGGCCCCAAATCACATGGGTATCGCCTTACACGAGCCACCCGCTTCACACGGGCCACCCACCTCAAGTGTGCCCTTGCATCCCACAGGCAACCCCACTCAAGCCCGATGTGAAAATGCCCTGCATTACTTCTCCTTTATATTTATAATAAAAACCGGAAAGTATAAAAAATACCCTTACTAATAATGTCCATATTCCAAACAAGTCTTAATCTAATATAAACACTATATATATAAGAGAAAGAAGCGAGGTGGGCCATGTAGTGTGATGACCCACATCCACATCCATTACGAGAATTGTGCAGTTGCATGACCCACATCCTCATGCATAAGTTTGACGCCGGCTGCCAACCCGACGCAACCCTCCTTTATCCGGGCTTGGGACTGTGCAATGAGAGCACAAAACGCCCATGAGCACCTCATAGCCTATGCTACTTGATATGGGGTATTGGTACCGAGAATGGCAAGGATTGTGTTCTGTGTATCCTCAAAGTTGAAATCAAGGTATTTCGTATTGGTAATGGTGGTTGTAACAGTCACCACCGTTATTGATACGGGGTGTAACAACCATTACGACTCCCATAATGGTTGAATTTTATTTGCCTAAAAAATATTTAAAAATTCCAGAATATTGTAAGTATTCCATGTTTTTTTTTTTTTAAAAACATGTTTATGGTAGTGTAACAGTCCACTTTTTGGTGAGATTGCTGTATTTGGTTTTATGGTGAATTATAAACATGGTTATGTGTCTCTAATATTTACAGATCACAATTGAGCTTTAGAACTAGAAATCAGAAAAAAAAAAAAAAAAGAAAAAAGAAAAAGAAAAAGAGAGAGGCATAAATACCACTTTTTTCGATTTTTTGAAAAAATGCCCCTCGGAGCTTTTATTCGCCCAAATAGTCTCAATCCAGGTTTTAATACTAAAAACTATAGTGAGAGTGGTCGAAATTGTTGTAGAATAACCTATGAAAGTTTTTTAAATAAGAAAAGTTTTTTTTTTTTTTTTTAATGAGGAGAATGGATTTAAATAGAAAAAAGTAGTTTTTTACTGTTATGGGGGTGACGGTTGTTAGCCCTGTAATGGCCATTACAACCTCCATGACGACTGATACAGTCCGAGAAAACCAACTGCCCCATTTCACCTCCGTATCACGTAATGGTAATGCAAAGGCATCTTCACACCGGGCTTGAATGGGGTGGCTTGTGTGAAGTGAGGGCACACTTGCGGTGGATAGCCTGTGTGAGGTGGGTGGCTCATGTGAGGCGGGACCCATGTGAAGTGGGACCCACAAGGGGGGTTCGGCCGAGGGCCTGATTTATGCTACAAGTTAAAGGGATTGATTTGACACACTCTATCATTTTGAGCTTTTAGAGCAAGTGGTTAGTTGTCTTGCGTCCAACGGTCATGACCATTACCTATATGTATCGGCCTTTACGGCCGTATCATAATGGATATAGAACACCTTAGTTGAAATTATTAAGATATAGGTATTGGAATAATTGGTCATTGTTCATACATATAATCATATTCAAATATTCCCTTGAAAGTATCACAACCATGGTGTGCCGTAAAGGCCATTACATAAAGGTGATGGAGGCAACCGTTACACGTTACGGGGTCGTAATGACCGTAAAAGCAGTTTGGAAAAAAAAAAAAAACCGTAATTGCCGTTGATTGCACATTAGATCCCCTATAAAGGCCATAATAGTCCCATAATGGTCTATTATGAGACATATATAGGTTTTTCATACTTTTTAATCAACATTACGGGGCATATACAGGTTTTTCAGGGGTTTTTTCAATAAATAAAAAAATAAAAAAGAGAGACCGTAATGGCCGTTACGGGGCTGTAACAGCCGTTATGCCCCATATCGTAAAGGTAATGGTGGTGGCCGTTATGGCCACCGTTACCATTACGGAATACCTTGATCACAACTTGTTGCTCAATTGCAATAATTCACTAAAAGTTCTGAATAGCTGATAAAAATAGAGTTCAAATTTGAAAATCCCAGTATATCTGGATTTCAAATCTGAAGAAAAGGGGGATCCCTTACCTCCCACTTTTGCACCCTCTATAGAGTTCAAATTTGGAAATCCCAGTAAACGTGGACTTCAAATCCTGAATCCAGTCCCAATTCTCCTTATGCTTGCAACTAAGATTTAAAACTATTCAATGTATATTGCAAATCGATGGTTTGCAACTTTCTCCATTTATCAAATCTCATGCTTATCCTCATGGCTCATGTGGTATGTGGTCGGAAAATATCATGATTCTTGGCATTGGCAAGAGTCAGTAAACTGCAAATTGCTCTCCTTCATCACAGAGGAGGTTGTTCATCATCAAATTGTTCATTTCCATACTGGACTGAGACTTTTCTCTCTATCTACTTAATTACAGTTGCTAAAATTAAATAGATTCTTCCTCACTTCAGCCCCCAAACCTGCTCCTATTTTTCCTTGCGCGTTATACACCTAAGGATTTTCATCTTTGTGGGTAGGACTCCTTTTACCTCTTTTTGCCCCAAATCTGAATTGGAAATGGGACCAAATAGTCCAAATCTGTGCAGGAACATTGGGTGCTTTATTATCCCAGTTCTGATTTGAGGCCAATGAATCCACTTTCTATGGTTTTAAATATTTGTCCAAAGCTGAGGTAGCTTGCTGGACTCAGCTTGTTATTGGTGAATTACGAGACAAGTAATTCAATGAGTCGCACTCCAAAACCAGACCAAGCCAGAATGAATCTGACTGAGCTGGGGCAAATGGGAAAGTTGTATCATCTTCAGCCTACTGGGAACACTCCGAAACCACTGTTTAAAACTATGGCATCCGCTGCAGATCATGCAACTTGCAAACTCACCCCAATACAGCTGAGATTAAGAGTTGCATTGGTTATACTTAAAATGGTTCTTACCATTCATCATCATCATCATTGTCATTGCCATCATCTAAGCCTTATCCGAACTGATTGGGGTCGGCTACATGAATCCTTTTCCACCATTCCACTCTATCAAGGGCCATAACTTCAGTTAGACCATAAGTCATCAAGTTTTCTTACTACCTCCACCCACGTCCTTTTGGACCTTGCCCTTGCCCTTTTAGAGCCTTCAACTTGTACCAAATCACTTCTAACCGGCGCATGGTTCTCACCATTCAAAAAACAAAATAAATGAAAGTTATTGTTACCATTAAAACAAGGTTCTTGATTTTTTCTGGAAATAGCATTTGTTCTCTAGTCCTGTAACCTATTATTAAAAAGCAGTTTGTCCCAGTTCTCAGAACTGCCCGACAGGGGTATAGGAAATTGTAGCCTTTTCTAGGCAACAATGGTTCGTACCTTCTTATAATTTAAACTGTGGTCCTTTCTTCATTGAGATCTTTACAAGTTTGTATCTTTGAGCAAGCTTGCACCTGCAGTGAATCTTTTCACTATTGTGGAGAAAATGCCATTCATCTAGTTCACTCTATTACTATTGACCCTTAGCAGTCATAAGATTTCCAAGACCAGTTCACGTAGCATTAGTTGAGTGTCATTGTCTCTTCTTCGCTCTTGCTTTTTAAATTATTATTTTTACCATAGTTAGGTTATCTTAGAAATATCAGATGAGAGCTTTCTAGTTGGAGTCTGAGTTTGTTTTTTTACCAAAGTGAATATCTCTATGCTTTTTGTATGGAAGCAAACATGCCTAAAATTTTTGAACTAAGTTGTGAATGAGCTAGGGTTAGCACACAAAAAGTGCATTGTTACTTTGTTATTTATCTTTTTCTTTTTTTCCCAAGGCTAATATGTGATTCAGATGTTCTGTGCTATAGACTGTAGTTATGCACTTTTTATTGGCCTTCTGTATTTATGGTCAAGCTGGCTTGTACTTGCAAGAACTGAAAATGTCTTTCTGGGCAGGTTTGAGGAGGTTGCCTTCAGCTTTAATGGAGGGAAAGATTCCACTGTACTTTGTTCTACAAGCTCGTGTGCACTTATTTCTGATTCACTTAATAAAACAGGTTCCAATACATTTGCATCTACAACTAACTTTGCTTTGCAGGTTTTGCTGCATCTTCTTAGGGCTGGCTATTTTTTGCATAATCAGAAGGCCAATTATTCTAGCTGCTGCCAAACAAACTGCAAACAGAAGTGTCCAATACGGACAATCTATTTTGAGAGCCCTTCTGCCTTCCCTGAAATCAACTCATTCACTTACGAGACAGCCACTGCGTGAGAACCTGTGCAGCTATACCTTTTATTTTGTGTTTCCTTTTTCCCTAAGACTGTCTAATTTATTTTCTCTGGAGTTTTGCTAAGCCTACAAGTGTGCAACCAAACTCATGTACATGCCACACATGTGCCAGCATGGCACCAGGTCCGAGGTCCAATCCATCCATCAGAATGGAACTACTATATTGATGCCCTATCCCAATAATCAGGTTGATTCATTGGTCAGGTGGGCTACAGTTTGAAAAACAAATGTATGGCTCTGAAAAACTTTGCTGAAGGTTTCCAACTTCTAACCCATCCACCTGCTTCCAATAATGGGTCAATGCTGATTGGACCAGATTTTATTTTGGGGAAACATATATAAGGTTGGACCACCCTAATGGAAGATCTCGCACCTATGTGCCATGCTGGCACATGTGTGACATTTACATGAGCTTTATTGCACAAGTGTGTGCTCTTAGCAAAGCTCATTTTCTCCATGTAACATGAGACAGACACATGTAAATTATATTCCACATTTAGAACTTGTAGTTTATTTGGAAATTTTATTTTATTTTAGTTATGAGCTGCAAATGGAAATCATACGTCTAGATTTCAAGTCTGGTCTAGAGGCTCTACTGAAGGAAAAACCCACCAAAGCTATTTTTCTTGGTACACGGATCGGCGATCCTAATGCGGTATATGAATATCTCCTCTGTGCATGATCACAACCTGTCAGCTATATTTGCCAACTGCTAGGTTAGGTCACAGATTGTCTCTCAAGTTTATCGTCAATCTGTGCAGGTTGGCCAAGAACAGTTCTCCCCAAGTTCACCTGGATGGCCACCGTTCATGAGAGTGAATCCTATCTTGGATTGGTCATACAGGTTCTCCTTGAACTAGTTGCTGGACATGTGATGGTTATGATTATGGTGCACTGAAATGGTATTTTTTTTGTTATGGTCTCTGTTGTGCATGGAACTGAAGTTAAATTCCATTATTTTCTGTTCTTGCAGGGACATATGGGCTTTTCTTTTAACCTGCAAGGTTCAATACTGCAGTCTTTATGATCAAGGGTAATTTTGTATTTTTCTTGACTGATTTGAAAGCATCTAAGAACACATGTGTCAACATTTGTGGTTTTTCTTTATCTGCATGGTGCTATTGTTTAACTCCTTTCTACTTGATTTCATAAACACTGAAAAATTGGATTCTGTTGTTGGTGCAAAGTTCATATAATACTTGTTCTTCGTTGTGTAGCATTCCATGATTATTAAGAGACTGGTGGAAATCGTTGCGGCCATGTGGCAGCAAGGTATTCAATAACAGTATGGCCACCGTCGTTACCATTGCAATATGGCTGTGACGGCCAGTATGGCCTTTAAAAAAAAAAAACCTGTAACGGCCTTGTAGACGGACCATTATGGGCCATTTTTTCCATGACCGCCATTATGGCCTTATAATGCGTAATGGTACCCACCATTACTGTATGTTATGTAACTGTTTTTGAATACCATGTGTGGCAGTGACCAAAATCTGAGTGTAAACCTGTACTTCGATATGGTCATCACTGCAATGTGTTAGTAGACGTGTCTTTTTGAACCATATATTTCTTCTTTAATTCAGATATTTAATGTTACAGATATACTTCCATCGGGAGCATACATGACACGGTTCCGAATGCATTATTATGCACCACTAATTCCTCTGGCAGTAAAGGGAATTTCAGACCTGCATATCTGCTTCCAGATGGAAGAATGGAAAGGGCAGGTAGAGCTAAAAGGTTTTCTCCTGTCTGTGAAGGCTCTCCTGTTCTAAGCAATGGCCTGAATAATGTGGACCCACTTTGGAGCAGCACTTCCACAGCATCAGTCATTGCTGTTGGTGATGAGATTCTGTGAGTCCTCTTTGCTCTCTGTAGTGCCTTGTTGATTTAAGCACTCATCATCTTTGCCGTTTTTGTTTGTTTGTGTTTCATTGCTATTGGTTGTGCAACTCTTTGTTTCATTGCTATCGGTTGCAACTCTTCACTTTTTGTATCATTTGAGAAGCAGGAATTATACAAGATATATTGCATACCCATATTTCTGCTTTGTTATTTGCTTCATTGATGAACATGTAATCTTCAATGCTTGGGTAAATTAGTCTTGTCCAACTCCTCTGGTGTTCCCAAAGTATTTTATAATTTTTTGATGTAGTTATAAGTCATAAGTGTCAAGAAATGGTGGTTAATTTATTCCTTTGTTATGGGATAATGTGTGTTATGAGCAGTGTTCGAAATATCGGTATCATGTTACGTATCGCACCCTTGGGATACAGATACGTATCGGTTATCGCATGAGATATATTGGTTGTATCATGTAATATATCGTTGTTGTTGGAAACATTGGAAATTGGTTGAATTTTTCAACGCAATTTCAATGATTGTTAAAAAAGACATCAATACATACAAATCAAAACATTACAAAAAACAAGTGCACATAATGGGTTTTCTTTGTATGAGGTCCTAATCTATGCGTTGTCTAACTGAATTGA
This sequence comes from Magnolia kwangsiensis, assembly GCA_037074715.1. Classification (NCBI taxonomy): domain Eukaryota; kingdom Viridiplantae; phylum Streptophyta; class Magnoliopsida; order Magnoliales; family Magnoliaceae; genus Magnolia; species Magnolia kwangsiensis. Next base: position 23,958,331 of record CM073579.1, read on the forward strand.
TGCAAGTATATATTCAAAGTCAATTCATATAATTTATAAATGTAAGAAGACATGGAAACACAAGCAATACATTCAAAAGCAAAAGAAGAATCACTAGATTAGGTTACATACATGTTTGCTTTTGATTTTTTATTTTTTTTTCCAATTTTCTGCAACTCGGTCCTTCTCCTCCAAATCTCGAAATCGAAGTTCCCAATCCATGATTTTTCATGCCATGCAAAACATGAAAAATCAAGGATTTGTAACAATTTGACACTGATTTATAGAAAAAAAAATGTTCATCGGATCGAACATGTGGGATATATCCCACTACTTGTGTTTTTCGTCTCGCACAGGTGGGATACAAGATATATTGTGGGATATATCGGCTGATATCGTCGATATTTAAAACACTGGTTATGAGTAGTGTTCAAAGTATCAATATCATTACAAGTTTCACCGGTCGGGGATATGGAAACAATATTGATATCACCGATGATATCGCTAATAACTGGCAATGTAGAGAAACATGGGGAAAATGGTGGAATTTTTCAATGAAACTTCAGGAGATGCTAAAATACACATATTTGCATATTTAAGAATTGAAAAAAAAAAATTGCAAAAAGAATGTATACATAATAAGTTACCATTTAATAGTCGCCTAAAAGCATGTGTTGTCATAAGAAATCAGTCCAACCATCCCATCTATTCATCCAACCGTCCATCCAAACATCCATCGATATTCCAGAATATCAACAAAACACGATATTTCACCTAGAAATCATCAACAACTGGAAACGAAATGAAAGATTGTGGTCTGGATATCACTTGTGTTGCAATAATGTGATATTATTGTTATTATCGTCGACAAATTGAGCAATGCATACAACCATGTGCCCATAAAAAAATTGAAATATATATATTTTTTTTTAATTTTTTTTTTTTTAAAAAAAACTTTGGCGATATCGATACATATGCAAGATTATTGAAATTTCACTGATATACTGGTGATACAAGTGACACTTCAAATTTACATAGTTGAAAATATTGGTGATATTGATACATTGGCAATACAAGCAACACCTAGAATTTTTGAGACTACTAGTGTTATCGGTATCACCGAGCTGGAGATAGGGATAATATCGGGGATATTTTGATAGTATCGGGAATACTTTGAACAATGATTATGAGTGTAATCTTGTCATTTCTATGAATTGAGGGTAATTCTTGTACCTTTTGCTTTAGTGTATTATGGTGATATGTAATTCTAGAAGTTCCCTACGTAGTAAAGTTTTAGATAGACTTGAGAAGATCTGTAGGATCTCTCTAGATAAGCTTGAGAAGATTTCCATAATCTCCGTAGATAGACTTGAGAAGCCTATAAATATTAAATACTATATATACCTTTGTTTTCAGACCAAACAATTTATATGCTCTAGAGGTTTTTTTTTTTTTTTTTTTTTAAGAACTAGCTTTTCCTAAAGAAGCAATTCTTGATTGTTGTCTTTCAAAAACTAAAGAATTTCCCTTGCCTTTTACTTTGCTCCTCGTAGTTTCTCACCATTTTTGAATTCTCTTTGTTTTTTCTCAGATAATAGATAATTAGGACAAAAGTATTGCATGGGACATTTCTTGAGTTGAATCTCTTCTAAAAAGAAAAAGAAAAAAGGGAAAAACTTTTTATTAGGTTGACCCAATCAGTGTTCGAAGTATTGGTATCGCTACACGTTTCGGGCTAAGGATACGGAAACAATATTGATATCTCCAATAATATCACCGATTTTCGGAAATGCAGGGAAATATCGGGGAAATATCGGGGAAACATGGGGAAAATGATGGAATTTTTCAGTAAAATTTTAGGAGATGCTAAAATACATAGATTTACATATTTAGGAATAAAAATTTGCAAAAAGAATGCATACATAATAAGTTTCCATTTAATGGGGCCTAAAAGTATATGCTGTTATAAGAAATCAGTCCAATAGTAACACAACAATCACTTAAATTGCTAAACCAATTAACAAGCAAACAAGCATGCATAATGCATGATACATCCAAGCATAAATAAGCAAATAAACACAATACACATGCTTGATGATCCAATTATCCAATCATCAATCCATCCATCTTGTCCAACCATCCATCCCATCCAATCATCCAAATGTCCATTTCATTTATCCATCCAACCATCCATCCAACTATTCATCCATCCCATCCAATCATCCAAACATCCATCCATCCCATTTATCCATCTGAACATCCATCGATCACATCTATCTATCCAACCATCCAACCATCCCACCCATCCATCCATCCATATATATATTTTTTAATAAATAGATTTTTGGCAATATTGATGCATTGACAACCATGAAGGTTAACCCCCAGATTGAAATTTTGACTTCGGTGTCTGGTTTGCCTTTATATGATTATGACAATCGAAATTGTGAAAGTTGTGTGTTTGGCAAACATCATCGGAATTCTTTGAAGGCTAGATCATGATAATATCAAAGTATCAGTGATACACTGGCGATACAAGTGACACATGGAATTTACATGGTCGGAAATATTGACAATACATCAGGGTGTCCCATATCCGTTACTATACGGTTGTATCGACCGATAAGTAACAGTAATGGCCGATAACGTTACGCGATACGGAGTTGAAACGGGCACACCCCCTCCCCCCCCCCCCCCCCCCGATTTTGTGACCGTAATGGCTATTACGGGCCTAAAGAAAATAGGAAAAAAAAAAAGGGGGGAAAAATACCTTTTTTTTTTCTTTCTTTTCTTCTTTTTCTTCTTCTTCTTCTTCTCGGACTGTTGCGGCTGCGGCCGCAGCCTTCTTCTTCTCTCTCTCTCTCTATCTCTCTTCTTTTTCGAAAACGGAGTGGACTGGGTGGCTGTTTTATAGCCACACACTTTAAATCTATTTTTTAATGTGTTCTGCGGTGCATGCTGAACAATGCACTTGCACAGTTTATTTATTTATTTATTATTATTATTTTTACACATGCACACACTCGCGCCGTAGTGGAATTTCACCACCTATGAATACTCGAACCCTCAACCAGGTGTTGAAACTCCTGAGAGTCTACCACCGGAGTAAGAGTTAGGAACCCACAGTTTTGTTACATGGACCCGCCTTAATTTATGTGTAGTATATCCATGCCATTCACTATAATGTTTATTTTCCATCGAACCTGTTGATAAGGTCACATAAACTTTGACCTTGATGAAGGGATAACACAAATAGTAGCTTGATCAAAAAATTAAAAAAATGTATTAAGAAATTTTTAATGGTGGGAATTAAATCCTTATTTTGTGGTTCACCTAAGATTTGGATCAGCCTCATTTTTTGGACCAGGCCCTAAAATACAACAAATGCATTGAGGTAGGCTCCACTTTTAAAGGAATACTCACTAGTGGTCCACCGAAGATTTAGATCTACCTGAATTTTTGGACCATGACTTAAAATGAGTTGGCAAAACAGATTGATGACATTGATATACAAATACATCAAGGTGGCCCGCCTAGCCCACTAGCGGTCCACCTGAGATTTGGATTTACCTTTTTTTTTCTTTTTTTTTTTCCAACTGTTTTTTGAAATAAGACCATTTGATATTTTTCATTTTTCACTATCGAATAAATGTCCACCAATCCATTAGTGGGATAAGTGCCAAACTGCCAATACATTGCATTAATTTGAGGTTAGTTTGGGGCATCAAATGGTCCCCGAACCAGCCTCGAATCAACAAAACTATTTACCTCAATTTAATTTTAATTTTTTAAAAGATTTATGGGGAAAAATGATGTCAAATTGTTAGGTATATGAATTACATAATAGGATACAAAAGTCCCTAAACTCTATATATTGAAATAAAATGCATGTGAGTCACAAAGTATGCAATGCACTAGTGCTATAAATAAAAGGAAAACTTGAAAATATAAGATGTTTTGGTATTACATTCATTATAATAAATTTATATAGATATTATATAGTTAGAAAACTAAATATAAAAGGTTTGCAATTAATTCCAGGTTGTTTGGTTCATAAATTCATCAGATAGTCCGATACAACTTCTCACCAAAGAATGGACCGTTACACCACCATAAACATGTTCCAATTTATAAATGAACGCATATTTGGAATGCTTAGAATATTCTGAATTTAATCAATATTTTTTCATATTTTTTTTGAAAAAAAAATAAAATTTACACCGTTACGGGCCGTTACGCTCCCGTATCCGTATCGGTATCGGTGGGCACTGTTACGGCAACCGATACCAATACGGAATACCTTGCAATACATTGGTGATACAAGCAACATCGGCAAATACTTGTGTGATATATCGCTGATACCTGGAATTTCTAATACTAGTAGTGTTATCAGTATCGCTGAGCTGGAAATATGGATAATATCCCCAATATGGATAATATTGGGGATATTATCGTAATATCGGGGATACTTTGAACTATGGGACTCAATAATAGTAACCTTATGTACTCAACTTAGTAGCAGTAGATCCTCTGACTTGACCTTCTGAGAAAGACACGATTCCTTGATCAAATCCCTCTTCATTAGACATCTCATCCCCCTAACATTCCATGAAAGAATCTTCATTCTTTCATGACCACCATGACATTCTGTACCTTTGTATTGTCTCCTTGCATTTGTCGCCTTTCAATTCCTTTCATAATCAACATAAGATTTGTGGCTGTTTAACTCCTGCTTTCCATTGAAGTTCCTACTACACACCCTGTTTCATACTGCGAAAGTTTTTGTTGCTCTCTGTCCTCAAATTTGACCATCGTTTAGTAATATTCCACATTAATGCTAAATGCACCCCACTTGGTTTTCAAATGTCAACCAGGGCTTTGAAAGCCTGCTTGTTGTTTTATCACTTGATCTCATGTCCGATTATGCAAGATCTTGTCTGGTTAACAACCCCAACTTACATGCCCTTAATTTTGTTGCACCTATAATACATTGGATCGGACTCTGACCTTGCTCATCCTTACCTATAGAGCAGCCTCCATCCAATTCAACACAGGCCCTCAATGACAACACCTGCTGGGTCCCTATAGAAGTTCATGCATCTCAACTTCTAGCCACTGTTAACTGTTGTATGATACTAATGGGGCCAACGCATGTGTCGTCTGATTTTCAAACTAATAAAGAAGCATGGATGGCCAAGATCGGGTCCTCAGCACGTTAGGTGGAGGGAGGAAGCGATGTTAGCAGGTTGGATGCATGCACGCATCAGTGGGGGTGTGTCTAGTGTGCAAGGATTCTCATGTTTTTTCCATGTGGAAGTTAACTGCTAGCAGTTATATATGTATATACTTATGTGTATGCCTTAACATGTTTGCAAACAGAGCTCAGAAAAATGCAGATCGAGTGTTGTCCAAATCATACGATTCACGATATGAATAATTAATATCATTTTGTATAGGTGTACAATTCATATAATTTTGTATAGGTGTACGATTCAAATTGTGCAGTCAAATTGCAAATCTTAAATAATTGTACAATTATCATATGAATCATATCGAATCCAATGATTTTTGTATTGAATCATATGTAATCGGAGTGATTAATATCATATGTATATACTTATGTGTATGCCTTAACATGTTTGCAAACAGAGCTCAGAAAAATGCAGATCTAGTGTTGTCCAAATCATACGATTGACGATATGAATAATTAATATCATTTTGTATAGGTGTACAATCCATATAATTTTGTATAGGTGTACGATTCAAGTTGTGCAGTCAAATTGCAAATCTTAAATAATTGTACAATTATCGTATGAATCATATCGAATCCAATGATTTTTGTATTGAATCATACGTAATCGGAGTGATTAATATCATTTTATATAGGTTTACGATTCATATCATTTTGTATAGGTGCATGATTCAAATTGTGCACTCAAAATCACAAATCTTAAATAATTGTACAATTATCATACGAATCATATCGAATCCAATGATTTTTGTATCAAATCATACGTAATTGTAGAATTGCATAAATTAGCCCAAAATTACTATAAAAAAATTATTTTAATTCATTTTCTTCTTCTTTCTTTCTATCCTTATAAAACATGAAAAAGGCCCTCCCCTATGCTTATTCATTTTTTTCTTCTCTCTTTTTACCCATTTTCTTCCTTTTTTGTACCCCTTTTACCATTTTACACATGATATGTATACTGTATGCACATTCTCAGTTGGTAATATCATGATATGTGATTACTTTTCATGGCATATATTGATGGAAAATGGATTATTGATGAGTCAAATTTCCTGATTTATTTTTATTTTTTCAGATGTTTTTAAATTTTCTTTAGGAAAGCAGAAAAAAAACTTACGATTTACAATATGATTTGCAATTTGATACGATTCAACCCCTATTACAATATGTGATACAATAATGATTTTGACCACACTGTGTGGATCCTTTTTGGTTTCTGACATCCTTTTATGAGATGAGGTCCACAGTGCTACATTGTCTTTTTCACATGGTGTTTGCAGAAAGGTGCCTAGTAAAAGTGATTGATTTCCATTCAATTCATCATCATCGTCATCATCATCTACGTCTTATTCCAACTAATTGGGGTCAGCTACATGAACCTTACATCACAATTTCACTCAACAACCCATTCGACTGAGAAAGGAAATTAATTGTGAGAGTGGGGCTTCTTTCCATTAGCCAACAAGAGAGTAAATGTGGTATTGTGGGCCCCTAGAGAATGTCAGAAACTAAAAGGGATCCCTATACCTTTTGTTTTCAACTGCAAACAGCTGCTTATATTTGTATTTCTTAAGAGAACTTGTATATTTATGGAAATGTCCAAAATCAATGGATCGCAGACCTGTTTATGTATAATTAGCATTTCATGATTTCATTCATTTGTTCCTGTATCACCATAACCTGGTTGCAATTTGTTTTAGGTAATGCACTAGAGTTTTTCCGTCTCTGTGTTAATTTTTCTTTGTAATATATGTTTTCTTACCGTAACTTAGGTTTGGCACAGTTGAGGACCAACTTGGACCAGCATTGTCAAGGAAGCTTCATTCTATAGGTTGGGCTGTCACACATATCTCAGTGGTTCGGAACAATGTAAGAAATTTACGTTTTTTTTTATTATTTTATTTTTTTTAGCTTGTTAGTACACTCCAGTGTCAGTTCACACTTCACTGTTAGCCAACCCCCACTTGGGAATCGATACCATAACTTCAGTGTTGAAACGAGGTATCTTTCACTCAATCTACCCCTTGAGCTATGGATCGGGGTGTATGTAAGAAATTTACGTGACTTGTGATTGAACCACTGAAGAATATTGTGCAAAATTGGTATCATGTGCTTGCTTAATAGTCTATAATATTATTCACACAACAGGTTTTCTAGTTGGAAAAGACTTGTGATTGAACCACTGAAGAATATTGTGCAAAATTGGTATCATGTGCTTGCTTAATAGTCTATAATATTATTCACACAACAGGTTTTCTAGTTGTTTTTTCCATTTTCATTATTGTTTCTTCTGATTCATGTTGTATTAGTAAATTTAAATGTTTTGAAAACTAGGCCTTTGTCTCCTCTTTTGAGTACCTGTTTTCGTGTTGAAGACTGCACTGAATGTAATGCAACCTGTTTACTGGATGCTAATTCCTTTTCTGCTTTGAGCCTTGAAACTAGAAAGTACTTGTGTTGCAGAAATATCCCTCTTTGATGTAATGGGGATTTCTTATGCTATTTAGATACTAGCTGAAGGATATCAACAGACAATCACTGGACTACTCATTAATGTTGGATTTTAGGTATGGTTTTGGGTGTCTGCTTAACATTTGAAGTGAATTTTCAGGTGAAATTAATATTGTCCTGGTAACAAAATACTTGAGGGGCTGTTTGGATTGGGGGCATTCAGATTATGGGGAATCCCAACTCCACTTGAAGTGGGATTTTGTGTTTGGACATCTCGATACCCAAAAATGGGGAATCACGACGTTTGAAGATTAAAAAAAAAAAAAAGGAATTTGGGATTTCCACTAGCAATTACCCACTGTTAGGAGGGATGGGGAATCAAGGTGGGTAATGCATGTTGTTTAGGATCATTTGATCATAGTGATTTTCTATGAGGGATGGTCAATCAAAGGCGGGACCCACATAATGGAGGGTCTAAATCAAAGATGGCAGCGTTTATAGTATGGTCAATGTAGACTGTTCATATCCTGATTAGATTAGCTGAATCACTTCACCAAAGTTATTTTGTGAGGGATTGGCAATCAAAGGTGGAACGCAAATGATGAATGGTCTAGATCAATGATCAGACTGTTTGTAGCATGATCAGCATCAACTGTCCATTTCTCTAGCAATTGATTGGGCGATTAAGATTAATCTGACCAAAGGGATTGTTGATAGGGATGGGCAACCAAGAGTGGGACCCACATGATGGATAGTCTAGATCCATTATTAGACTATTTGTAGTATGATCAATATGGACCGTCCATATCTATAGGCATTAATTGCAAGATTAGGATCATCCGACCAAAGTAGGTTTTTTAGGATGAAGAGTCAAGGGTAGGACCCACATGATGGATAGTCTGGATGGGCCTGATCATCCATTTCTTAGGCATTGAACTGATGGTTAGGAGCATCTGGCAAAAATGATATTTTGTGAGGGATGAGATGACCAATCAAGGGTGGTTCCCACATGATGGATGGTGTAGATCAATTATCTGGCCATTTGTATTATAATCAATACGAGTTGTCCATCTGAAAAAAGTGATTTATATAGAAATGGGAAGTCAAGGGTGGGATACACATGATGGATTCTTTAGATCAATGATCAGACCATTTGCAGTATGATCAATATTGACCGTCCATTTCCCTAGCCCTTGAGGATCATCCAACAAAAGTGTTATTTTAGGAGATGGGCAACTAGGTGTTGGACCTCATGATGGATGGCCTAGATCATTGAAGTGATTATTTTTAGAACAATCAATACCATCTGTGATTTCCAACTTCTTTTTGAACCAAACGTAGGTATTCTTCAAGTTCTGAGAATCATAATCACCTACTCCAAAATATTATACAAGCACAGAGATGATAATTCTCAGAAATTACAGTACTGGGGTATTGCAATACTTGGTAATTGAAATATCTAGGTCATCCAAATGCCCCCAATCCAAACGGACCTTTAATGAAATTTATTTCATGAGCAAGTAATAATAGAGGTTAAGGCCATTTTTTGAGGAAGTTAATTTTTCCATGGACTAGATTGAAGTTCTGGATTAATCTCTATGGCATCCTGGTGTTGCAACTTTGGCTTGTAATATCTTATAAGACATCATTTGATAGTAGTTGATCCTTTGCTTCTATAAAGGAAAGTTTTTAGTTTGTATTTCAAATATGCATTAAAACTATGGCATGCCTGATGCATGAATGGGCATTTGAACTAGTTCCAACCAAATGCAAACATAAGTCTGAAGACCGAGGTGATGCTTGAGATAATAATAGAGGATAAGGCCATTTTTTGAGGAAGTTAATTTTTCCATGGACTAGATTGAAGTTCTGGATTAATCTATATGGCATCCTGGTGTTGCATGTTTGGCTTGTAATATCTTATAAAATGTCATTTGATAGTAGTTGATCCTTTGCTTCTATAAAGGAAAGTTTTTAATTTGTATTTTGAATATGCACTAAAACTATGGCATGCCGTACCTGTACTATTCAAGCATCTAAACTTGAGCTTTTTGAATGATAGATGGTGCAGTCATTTGCAAAATTATGTGCTGATTGTTTTTTTCCCCCCCTGTTTCCAATCAGTTACTTTCGCAATGAAGAATTTTAGGTAAATCTTTAGCTCTTCAAGATGTTTTATTTATGACTTCTTTTCATGTGCAGACGGATTCCATAGCTGAAGAAGTTGAACATCAGAAGTCTACTAATGATATGGTATGATTTTGCAAATTGTTCCTAGTAGATAGCTCTCTGTGGTTGTTGTGAAGGTTGGGGGACAGGACATGGTTCTCTCCTTAAATTCTGTTTCTCGTATGTACTGTGTACCAACCTTGAGCTTATCTTAACAGGTGTTTATATTTGGTGGAGTTGGTCCTATGCATTCAGATGTTTCGGTAGCAGGTGTTGCAAAAGCCTTTGGTGTTCGCCTGGTGCGTTCCTCTTCTAGGTGTACCTTTCCACATGCTCAACATGCTGCATAGAGCAGATACATCATGGGATGTTTACATCTTTGAATCAAATTTTAACATGTTAACACTTTTGGGTCATGCACAAATCTCATTTATGCATCTTTATTTATTGTCCTTTGATCAAGAAACCTTGAACTACCCAATCTTCTGCATAGTTACTTTCATTTACTAATGATACTTATTGCATAATGAATTTGCTTTTAATGTGTAGTTCTTTCGTTATTTTATATATTCAGTTCTTTTAAATTTCAGGCTCCTGATGAAGAGTTTGAAGAGCATCTCAGGCATCTTATAGGGGACCAGTGCACTGGGGATCGAAATGAGGTAACTCGATGTGTCACTAGTAGATACGAACCCATTTTATGTAATTAGTTGATTCTCACTCCTAAAATGCGAATCAGAAAGAATGGCTGACAATATGGGATTTTCACCTTATCTTTCTTAACATAATTACCTTCATTACTGTTGGACCTTCATTACTGTTGGACCCTCATGAAAGATAATATAATCGAGACATCTTTTCCTGCGCAACAGCTGCATAAAGTATTAAAATTGAGGAACTTCTACAATGAGCTAATCTCCCTATGGATGGGCATGTCTTTAATCCTAAAGTGTTGTTATATTTGAAATATGTAAACTGATGCCAATCAGTTCCACGCAGGATGCATTGTTCTGTCTGGATTTGCTTTTGAAGTAATCTACGATGAGTGATTTACTTAGAAGCCTATAATTAATGGCAGTGGATTCTATTCAAAATCCTAAAAATCTCTAAAGCAGTTTTTACATGACCTTGCAAATAAAACAAGTAATGGGTTAAAATTTGAAGAAATTCATATTTCCCCAATTTCTTCCATTTCTCACCCTGGAAATCAAAATTCCTTGGTTGAAATCCATTTCAATGCATTAAACTCATGAATAGACATGGATTTCAACTTATTACACTGCTAATCTGTTAAAAGAAAACAAAGAAAATCACAATTTTCACACCTTTGGGGCTCTGGTCCAAAATCCCTCTTCTCCACTAAAACCATCAGTTGTTTAAACACGGCTACAAGTTGTGTTTAAAATAACTAGGTGTTGTAGCGATGCACTAGCTGGTCCCTATCCTGGATAGGGGGTTAATGTAAGGCAGGTCAGTTGTTTAACTTCTGCCGTGTAATCGCATGGAGCTTGACACCAAATAGTTGGGACAAGTCTATGATGATGATGATGATTCTTCAATAGTCACACCTTGGACCTTGTCAACAATTTACGAATTCATATCACCCACTTAATTCTCCGATGCAAACTTTGTCATATGGTAGTCAAATGATGGTGAGCCTGGTTCTCCTATTCTCTCTTCTTCGAAAATAGTTGGCCACATTTCATCATCACATTTATTAGAGGACTACAAAGAATTTATCTTTAGATGGGTTTTCCATAGATGTATCACTTATAGCATTACTCTAATGGAAGGGATCATGTACTATCTATGAATTACAAGAAAAAATACAACTGCCTGAGTTAAAAAAAGTCATTGAACCTGATACATTTCATGTTGCTCGCTCTAAAGGATCAAAAATTAGTTGAAGCCATGACAAAAGAAACGATTGTGCTATGGAAAGGCAGATGCTGGAATTTGGAAATGCACTTTAGGCCTTTGAGGAGGAATGGGGAATATCAACTTTTAGAAATGGAAATAATATTCACTACGATTACTGAGATGGTTTTAATTATTCTTTACACTTGCAAACAATATAACTAAGCACATATGTGATTTGACTTAACAATATCACTTCACTTTATTACATTTGTGATTTGGATTTTTCAACAAATTATTTCACATTTTATTGGGTTTCTCACAAAATTTTCCATTCCACATCTATGTTGGTCACTATTAAGGTCATGTTGAAAAATGTGAAGTGCTATGGAATATGACATATACTTAGAACACATAAAATATTTGATAGGTCATGGCAAATGTTCAAGTCCAACCAAGTGCAACTTTGATGATGACAATGATGGTGGTGACCATAATGATGACAAAATTATGTTCACATGGTACCAAAAGGATTAAAAATAGTTTATAATTGTTGCATGAACATCCCAAAGTGTGCTAGAATTATTTCAAAGATTGCATCACGATTGTCCTCAGAATGCACCAAAAGAGTGTCCCAGAAACCATACCTGCCCATTTTCACTCTAGCATTCAACTCCCTGTCGTGTCCTTGTACAGATCATTGGTATCTTCTGTTGGAATGCTCGTTTTGTTTGTTATACTCATTGCAAACGAGCCACATGCTGTGACTTGTTCCAAACAATTAGAACTCGGTGGAGTCACATGGAGTTTCTCAAGATGTTTTAAACCGGACATCCCAGTGATTAATGCAACTCTGTGCATGTGGCAAACTCATTCTTGACAAAGTCGAATTCGGCATGGTCTCATCTCAGATTTGATTTTTTGCTGAGGTGTTCAATGATGGCTACTATTGCATTTGTTATGTAAAATAAAATGCATATAAGATGATTGGTGTTTAGGAAACATGTCATATTACTCAAGATTTCATGCAACAAATCATTATTTATTGATGGCTAGTGTATTCATGCAACATATATTCATCTCTGTTATTTGGGCTATTGAGTCCTTATTAGGTTTTCCTTGTGATATTACTGTTGTTGGTCTTGTTAAATATTTTTTATTCTGAAATAATGTATGATATGATCTGCATCATAACTCTAAGAAGAATACCGGTATGCTGCAAGCTCTGCATCAAACTTATATGCATTGCCTTTGTGATGGTCCCTGTGGCAAGTATGTGGTGATCAGAATTGTTGTTCTGGTGGTCCAGCATCTGGATAGGCCATCTCCCAAACATCAAGGTGAGTGGAGTCTCAACCATCCGATAACCAACCTGCAAAATGAACCATTGGAGAAGTGGTCCACATTGAACCATTAAAACCCACAACAACTTGAAGGTCAGAGTTGTTCAATCACTGCAGTCCTCAGCCTAGAGCACATCCACAAGGTATCCACCAGATCAAGGCCTGATCGCTATGTCTGCCATGTGAGGGAACTGCATGGGACTTCCATGCAGTGTGTGCTGCATGCTAGCATACCTCTAGCTTCATTGGTGGGGTTCATTGATGTTGGAAGTTGTTTGATCATAAGCTTTCCTTTTTCCTTCCATTTCAGATGGCTCAATTACCTGAGGGTATTACTGAATTGCTGCACCATGAAATGCTACCAGTGCCTTTGGTACGTTTGGTAGCTATTATATGCTCTCTCTCCTCTACTATATAAAGGCCTTCTGAAACTTGGAAATAATTTGAGCTTGTTTGCTGTTGTGTGCAAATTTCAACTGATATGTCATGCAATTATTGCAATTATGCCTTTCAACGTTTATCAGGATGAGTTCTAGTATGTGAACTGGAATTTGTTGGTACTGTTAGGTGATTTTTGCTTTTCACCTTTATACTTTGATGTCTTCTACATGTTATGTATTTAGGCCAAACATGGGCACATCAATGTTAGTCTTTGATTAGATAGGATTTTATTTTATTTATTATTTTTTAGGAAAGAAAAAATAATAAAGAAATCATTGCGTTGGAATTTTTTGGTGTTTTCTATTCTTTTGCAATCATATGTTCTGGGTCCTAAGGAACAACACTACTCATTTTTTCAAAATATTTGATTTCCAAGCATGTAAATATGAGTTGTATTTTATTGTACTTTTATCCATGAAGTTTGTTTTGTTTAATGATAACATGCTTCTACTATTGCAAAAACCATATATTATATAAGTCTTACCCCTTTGGGATTCTCGATTGTTCTCTTCCCTGTTCTGTAGACTGGACAAGCCATCTCTTCCCTGTTCTGTAGACTGGACAAGCCATCTCTTCCCTGTTCTGTAGACTGGACAAGCCATTTGGGGCATTCAATTCTATACTTTTGCAAGACCAAAAAACTGAATTTTGTTTAGATAATCAAAATCTCACATAAGAAAAAACTGATGTGTATAACATGTTATTCTCCACAGTGCTCATTAAATAGATGGGATAAGGGCCATAAGGCTAGTGGTACTATGATGGCAGTGGTGATCATGGCCGACTGCACCCCAAATGGCTGGGACAAGCTATGATGGTGATGAATTGAAATATCACATGCAGGCTTTGCAAGACTCTAATCCTAGCCAAACAAGAAAGAACTCATGGATAGAACTTCCATTGCTAAATACTACTTGATCCATTGACCTAACCCAAGTAGGAAAGCAATACAATTGAAACCAAACTAGCCAAATGAATCAATTAGAAAATAGGAAATGATATTAAATCAACCCGATTCTTAACCTACTAAAATTATGGGTCCTTACTCATACCTCAGTGGTAGACTCGCAAGAGTTTCAACACGAGGTCATGGGTTCAAGTACCCATTGTGGTGAAAAACCACTTTGGTGTGAGTGTGTGGGTGTGTGGGGCGTGAGTGCGTGTGTAAAAAACAAAAAAGAAAAAAGAAAAAAAACCTACTAAAATTATGAAAATAGCAAAATGATGACTATTTCCCTAATTTTTTGAAGAGATGTTTCCTTAAGCATGCCATGAAAGTTAAACCCGTAAATTTATATCATAAATCATGATGAAGTTATTTTTTGTACTCAACTTTCATCGAATTGAGATATTGTCCTGTAGATGTTGGAGGACTTCTACATGAAAATAGGACATCTCAGCTCAGAATTCTAACCCTTCAATCACAATGACATCAAAACTCGCCATTCAAAAAAAAAAAAAAAAAAGGACGAAAACTTATAAAAAGCAGTCTCTTTTTGGCTTCCTTCCAGCACATATTTATGCAGATATTCATTAGGACTTGCTTTCCTATGATCCCAATTTTCCATCCGGACCAGTCTCCCTGGTTGGGAGAAATCACCCTCATTTCAAATCGTGGTACTCCTGCTTATGCTCTTCTCTAGTAATTGTTAATGCTGTCTCTGTTCTCACCATTAGTCGTCTTTCTCAATCCTCCAATATCCTTCTAGAAGATCCTCTTATACCAGGCATGCTTCAAGCATTGCATCTTCATATTTTCTTTTGTAAGGATCAAAGACTGCTACCGGTGGAAAATCCATTTAGATTTCATCTTTCCAAAAGACATCATCCATTAAACCACTATTTTGATCACTAATACTCATTTGGCCATCTTCTTGAACAATTGGTGTGTGTCATTTAAACTACTAAAATAACATTCTAAAACTCATCATTGACTTTCTCATTGTTGGTCTTAACTATTTCTTTGACAACATCTTCTTCATTGAAGATGGTGAATCAACAGAATTTTGTCATGGGAGTAGCTGATGAGAACAGCCATACAAAATCCCCTCCATGGTCTTCTAAGTTTTCTCCGAACTCTGGATGTGGAGTACAGTTAAAAACAGTAATTTCACATGAAACCATAGGTTTTCAATCAGCAGATGATCACCGTAGTGCCCAAAATTGCCGAAACTATTTTTTTTTTTCCTTTTCCTTTTATTTCTAATGTTTTTGTTATGGAGTTGCCATTGATTCTTGCAGGTCAGCAGTGCCTCCATGTTCATCATGGTCTCAAATATCTCATGCAGCTATTATATCTCAATTTGGTCTCATCAAATCTTTTCTGTACCAATTAGTAAAGGAGAACCCTCTCAATAACCAAGCCTTCACAAGGAAACAACCAAATTGAATTTTATTTGAATAATCAAAATCTCCCAAGGTTGGACCTAAAACAAACATTTAGACTCTAATCCTTGACCAAGTAAGAAACATCTTAAGATTTGCAGTTCCCATGCCAAAAGATTTCTAAAATCCCTCAACTAAACCAAGTACAAAACTAAATATAGTTGAAACTGTCAGTAACTGCAAATTCCCCTCTCTTTTTTTTTAATGTCTATTAACATTATAAAAACCATGAAATGGAAACAATAACTCATTGATTGTAACCAATCCATGTAATAGACTATTAGATAGCGCTTGATTGTAATCAACCTATGTCTATTATGTTGAGCTTGTGGGAGGTTTTTTCTCTCATTGCCGGTCTGCAGCTGGGATGGAGGGTTGCGTCAGGTTGGCAGCCGACATCAAACTTATACCATAACTTTCATCATGAATCCGAACGATATGACATTCCAAACTCATGCTAGGTCGTTAGGTTTGACCCTTGATAGAGTAGAATGGTGGAACAAGATTCATATCACCAATCCCATTTAATTGGGATAAGGCTTAGATGTCGACGCGATGATGATTAAGTGGACACAATATTTGAATTCTAGGCAATATGCACACTGAAACCACTATTTAAAACCATGGTGGGCATCCAGTCGTCAAAATACTGCCAAGCAAATCTTGAGATTTCATGTTTCAAATGTTGCTCGAGCTAAGATGTCCTTGGAATTGACATGGCACATTTTGTAAAATGGTTGTGATGGATGGTGCGCAAGGGTGGTCGGGGCATTTTACCTAGAAGCAATGTGCCATTAAAATTCAACGTGGATGTTGCAGAAAGTGCGTTATGGTGAGTAGGGGACATCCTGGTACTGACAGATAGAGGTGTACACGAATTGAGTTAGCTCGTTAGTTCTCTTTAATCGACTCGGAAAAGCTCGACTCGACTCTGATCGAAATTGTGTTCGAGCCGAGTCAAGCCATTTTTATTGAGATCGAAACTTTTTTAGTCGAGTCCAAGCTAGACCTAGCTTGACTCGACTCGACTCAATCTTGAGCTCGAACTTGACTCGGTTCGACTCGGATCGGCTCAGATCTATTTTTGAGTAAGTATATATAATATTGACCCGAACGCCCAAAATACGATTTATAATTTTATTTTTTTTAAAAAAAAAAAACCCTAACCCCAACGCCCACTCTCGTCTTCGGCCGTTCACCCAACTCTAAAATCCCTAACCCCAACTCAGTCTTGAGCTCGAACTCGACTCTTTTCAGCACCCGAACGGTGACCAGCGGCCAGTAGCACTCTCCTCTCCTCTATTTCTCGTCGTTCTCTAACGCCCAACCGGCGACTACTCTCCTTCCTCTCATCTCTCCATTTTTCAGCATCTGTCTGGATGATCGGCAACTGAAAAGTGAGTCTCCTCTTCTCCTCTCCTCATCTCATCAGTCACATTGCCTCCGCCCTCCGACTGAGGTGTGGCGAGTGGCGAGTAGTGTCCGTCCGATTAGTGGACCCTACCCGACCACTGGCTTGGTGGCTATGGCCCAATCGGACGGTCAAACGACTCAGACCACCACCCGACCACTGTTGGCTCTGGTCCACTCGAACCAGAACTCAGCCCGAACTGGACCGAGTTGCTGACCGAGCCAAGCCGAGTTGCCAATCCAAACTCGATGACCGAGCCAAGCCGAGCTCGAGTTGAGGACTCTAGCTAGCTGAGTCGAGCCAAGCTGGGCAAAGCTCGGCTCAGATCGACTCGTGTACACCTCTACTGACAGACTACAACATTTCTCAGTTGTGGTGGTAAGTGGGCAGGGGTTTGTCTTTTGTCCCAACCATTTTGTGTCATCTTTCCAAATCAGGATTCACCAGTCATTTCCTATGTAGCGCCCTATCCTCGCAAATTTAAAAAAGAAGAAGAAGAAGAAGAAAAAAAAAACTTCGTATCTCCTCTCACTACCTCAATAAAAAAATCCTTTAATGTCTTCCTCTCATCCTCTTTTCAGGCACTCCAACCCCAAACAAGGTTTCCCTTCTGGAGTCATCTCTAGTCTTTCTTGCACATGATTGAACTATCTCGATTTGCTCTTCCATTTTCTCTTATTCGGAATACTCTTAGGCTGCTCATTGTTAATTTAATCCTTCCCAGCCTTCTGGCACATCCATCTCAGCATTCTTATCTTTACAACTCTTTATCTTCTGTTCGTATTGCTTTTTCTAATTGCCCAGTACCACCCTGTAACACATAGCCAGTCGAATAGCTATCTTCTAAAAATTTCCCTCGAGTTTCATACAGTTGTGCTGATCACACAACACTCCAAAGGCACATGTCCGCTTCATCCACCTGGCTTTAATTCTATTGGAAACATCCTCATTGATCTTTCAATTCCTTTGAATAATAGAACCAAGCTAACGAAACAAAATCACTTCATGAAATGTCCTGGCCATCATTTTAGCTGAAGCTCACCTCCATAACCATTTCTACTGAAGTTGCATTCAGAATTTGAATCAGTCTTGGAATGTATCTCCATATGCATGCAGAACTTGAATCTGTATGTATGAGCGTGCATGTCTAACAAAACAATACTGTCTTGGAATATGTCTCCACATACTACAACTTGAATCTGTATGTATGACTGTGCATGGTTTGGATCATTGCCAAATGTTAGAGACTGCTAGCCTCACACATCCAGTTTCCTTCTTTGGCTCCACCTAATTCTTGAGAGACATGACCAGTTGTTTTTTGGAAACAATGGCAATTTGCTCAACAATCAAAGGGGAAGTCTATGAAGTTATACGAGACTGGAAAAGAAATTATTCTGGAATTGCTGATCTTGAACTTTATTTCTATCTGAATGAAATGCACATTAATACTAATCTAGTGCCAGCTCAACAGTAAAAGCTATGGATTATGAACTTGATGTAAGAGTCTGGAATGAAAATTGTTCTGTCATTGACTCATTGCTGATCTTGAACTTCATTTCTGAGTGACATGCACAGTATACTATACCAATGACAATGATCCTGGCCTTTTTTTCCAACCATTTCATATGGAAGCTAAAGAGTCATGAAGCTGGTTGGCTGTTTTTTTTTTTTTTTTGCGCCTCTGTCGGTGATCTTTGTATGGACATTATTATTAAACTTGCATGGGTACGTCTTACAGATCAAATGCGAAAATGTGATCATTCTTTCTGCAACAAATGTTACTGAATTGGACAAACAGTGGAACTGTTTGCTAGAGTTAAGCAGAAATAGTGGGCCCCTGGTTTTGAAGCAACCTTTTGTATCGAAGCATCTGAGTACACAACTTCCTGATGTATGTGTCAAAGCTTATTATTTCAACCTGCTAAGATTGTATGCTCTGCTCATTAATTTGGTCACTTTATGATTATATGCATCATTATTTTTGCAATGCAAGCTCCGGTAAAAGGGTCTTGATAGATTTCACTGTTTTATATATTTATTTTTGTTGAGTTAGTTATCTCTTATTTTCTAATAAAGACCAGCATAAACTCATGAGCAGTCAACTGAAGATTATAAATATGATAGAACTTGTGAATGTAAAGGTGCACATGTTGGAATCAGGGTGTGTAGGGAGATCAGCTCATATGAAGATCTCTTGAGGCCTCCTTGATGACATATGTCACAATCCTGAAGAAGAGGACACTTCGGTGTGAAAGCAGACGAGGGATGGGACCTTCTCATCTAAATCCTTTTTTACAATCATTACTTCGTCCATGAAGCATGATTCTCCCTGTTTGAAGATTTGGGGAAATTTCTGTTCCCCAAGAATTGAGACCTTTTCGTGGGTGGCTACAAATAACCAAGGTCTTAAATATCAATAATATCGGCCAATATATCTCACAATATATCTTGTATCCCACTCGTGCGATATGAAACGCACAGGTAGTGACGATATATCCCACATGTTCGATCCAATGAGCATTTTCAATTTCCAATCCCCTTTTTTTTTGGTTAAAATTATGTTATATCAGTATCAAATGGTTATAAATTCATTGGTCCTTCATGTTTTGCATGAAAAATCATGGAGTTGGAGCTTTGATTTTGATATCCATTGGTTGTTCATGTTCTCCAATTTTTATTTTTTTTCAAAATTTTCCTTCAACCAGCTATCAATTGAGAAGAATTTCGAAATAATTAGGAATATTTGATGAAATGATCGTCACATAACTCTAATTTTGAAATTCAAGTGTAGGGGTCCGATTTGAAGAAAATTCAAAATTTCCCCAATTTCTCCCAAACTTTTCGCAATGTTGCACTTTAAACATAAAATCAAGTATGTATGAGGATTGATATACGGATTTATTAAGTCCTTGTCAATTTTCGAAAAATAAAAATAATTTTCAATTAAAAATTAAAAATTAACAAAAAAGTTATTTTTTTTTTTTCAAAAATTTCCTTCAACTAGCTGTCAATTGAGACTAGTTTCAAAGTATTTGATGAAACGATCATCACATACACTGTAAATCTTATGCATTAGTTTGTCAGACTACATAGCTTAGGACCCTATACAAAGAAAACCAATTATGTGCACTTTTTATTTATAGATGTTATGATTTAAGAGTGTGTATTAAGGCATCTTTTAACAACCCTTGAAGTTTCATTGAAAAATTCCACCATTATCCCAATTCCCAAAAAGTGCGATAAATTACTTGATACAAACGATATATCCTGTGCAATAACCGATATGTATCTATCCCAAGGATGCGATACATAGCGCGATATCGATATTTCAGATACTGGAAATAACAAAATCTCCACCCTTAATAATCTTTGAAGAAGTCACCAATTTTTTTTCGAGCATTTGCTTAATGTGTTGGGAATAGTAGGGTCAATGGCTGGCCTCGTTATCAATTTTCGGTTCATGTTGGAGATTTAGAGTTCTTTATTCCATCTTTCCAAAATTCCTTGGGTTGAATTTGGCTAATTGACGAGTTAGTTTTGGGTGGGAAGTGGCACTTTCAATGCCAGAAGTAGAACTGTGTGGAGAATGGTTCTTTTTTGCTTGGGAATTTGGAAGTGGAGATACAAGGACTCTTGATGCTTCAACTTGGCCCAAGGGTGCAACTTGGATGGGTTGCGTCAGATTCAGTGTCAACTTGAGCCCAAGTTGGCCTTAAGAGGATTCAACGAACAACTTCATATGACCCGAGTTCCAACCTGAGGTTCTCAACCCAAATTCCTCTATGTCACCCCTAAAATGACCCTACGTGACCCAACCCGACCTAAATACATGTGATTATTCCCAACCCAACTTGATTTCAAATCGAGTCAAGTTTCCAACCCCTACCTAACTTGAGGACCCTGACAATCCGACCCAGTCCGACTCGAACTCAGGTTGCATCAGATGGGTTATGCTTTCCAACCTAATCTGACCCAAGGGCCCTAAGAACCCTACCTAACCTACCCCGAACTCGAGTTGGTCAATTGGGTTTGGGTACCCGTCATGGGTTGAGAACGGGAATTGAAATCTATGAGATCTAATCTCCCGTTGTTCCTCAGTAGCTCAATGGTAGAGCATCCTAACCTGCCATGTGGAAAGATTGGAGATTGGCTTCCTAACTCGTCATGAGTTCCATAACACCTTTGCGCACAATTTGTTAGAGATTGGAAACCATGATGCAGGATGAGGTTTTCTAACTAAAGATGATAACAAATTCGAATTTCAGATTTTGTGAGCAATAAACATAAAATTCAGCAACCTCATATCAATTCAAACAATAATCAAATAACTATATGTACAGCTATCCATAGGGTCGCACATGTGGCTCGTCCATACAAATGGGCGTGTTCCCACACACATGGGTTGGATAGGTTTTGGGATGTGAGGGTTTGAGGAGAAGTTAGGATGAAGAAAAGATGAGAAAAGGGAAAAGAGAAGAAAATGTAAAGAGAAGTAGGGTTAGAGAGATATCTTGTAGAGAGAAAAGAGAGAGAAGAAAAGAGCTTGGATTCACACCAAATAGTAAACCCTTGGAATCACACCAAGAGAAGGCTTCACGCCGTGAAGATTTCTAAGCACACAAACAAAGAGGAGTAAACTCAAAAAAAAATTTCCTCAAATCATGCACAATAGGGGGGATGTCCAAGCTTTATAGTCTATTTGGGCTACGAATTAGAAAAACACCCTCTTAGTTCTATTTTGTTCCAAACACGTCATACTCATAAAATAAATGTACAGAAAGCTTTAGAATATGAAACAAAACATCTAAACCACTAAGTAACATAAAATAAAATAATCCTAAAATAACATAATGTCTTTTGAAGAAGATGGCCCACGATCAATGGTTCGATCATGTGCACCATGTGATTCGACGGTCCGATCGTTGCATCCATCTAATCCCACGGTCCAAGTATCTCCTTCTAGCAACCCACATGCATTTTCCCAGTGTGAGGTCTTCTAGATGCTCATACATGCCATTTGGGGTCTTCACCATAGGTACTCGCCTAGCCACAAAGAGACTGGGACTTGCCTTCTCTGATATGTACGTAAAGGTGTGTATGATGTTATGTCCCCATCAACTCTCCCCAGCTGAGAAGATTTGGCCTTTGGAAAAATAAAACTCTTGTACCACTCAAGTGAATCTGGATCGATGGTCTGGAACTTCGCCTATGTGATCCACATACTGTCTGATATCGGCCTGTTCTTCCATTTTACGAGAAACTTCTGAAGTCCTCTTTGGCGTGTGGAAACTACTTGATGGTCTAAGATTTCCTCAAGCTCTTCTCGTCTAGTAGTTTTAGAGGGTAAAGGAGGCAAAGGCTGGGAAGATAGGTCAAGTAATGGCCATGGGTCTTGGGACAGGTTTGGTTCACTGTGATGATTAAGGGAAGTGCTGGGAACTATATTTGAGGTCCTTGTAAAAGATACAAGATCTTTCACATTGAGTGTAGAACTAATCCCCGTGGAAGATGGAAGATGTATAATATAAGCATTAAGGCGAATCCATTTTAATATTTTATAAGGTCCCACATTATGAGTTTGTAGTTTCTTAGCAGCTCCATGAGGAAACCATTCTGGCCTAATGCAAACCATCATATAGTCGCCTACCTAATATTCTTTGAATCTACGAATAGAGTCAGCAGAAAATAGCGTTCATTGCTCGTATTAATTCTTTGTCTGATTTCATTATGTAATGCATAAATATGTTGTGCAAAAGGACTCTGGTGGCCTATATGATAACGACATGGGAATGAGGTCAACGGGCTTCCTAAGCTTATTATGTACGACTTTAAATGGACTCAGGCTTATAGACCTATTAACCAAATTATTATACGCTAACTCTGTAATAGGTAAAGATGCATCCCACATCCTAATGTGATTACCCACGAGACATCTTAACAAATTACCAAGACTCCTATTGACCACCTCGGTCTAGCTGTCAGTCTGAGTGTGGTAAGCCGATAAAAAATGGAGTCTCGTACCCATCATATGTCATAGTGTCTTCCAAAAATAACTCATGAACCTGATGTCGTGGTTAGACACAATGATCTTGGGTAAACCATGCAAATGGACTATCTCACTAAAGAATAACTTTGCAATATTGGAGGCATCTGATGTCTTGAAACCAAGAAGAAAGTGGGCCATTTTGGACAAAACGGTCCACAACGACAAAGATGGAGTCGTGCTTCTTGATAGTCTTGGGAAACCCAAGCGCAAAGTCCATGCTAATGTCCTGCCACGGTGCATGTGGCACTGGCAAAGTCGTGTATAACCCTGCATTCTGCTTTGCTAGCTAACACGTACAACATTGGCTAATAATTTTGGCTATGTCTCGCTTGAGACTTGGCCAGTAAAATTTGTCTTCCACGAGCAATTATCTTGTCACGACCAAAGTGACCTGTTACTCCTCCGGAATGAAGCTCCCAAATGAGGAAATCTCGGAGAGAGGTATGGGGATTACAGAGTTTTGTCTCCTTTAAATAGGAAATAGGAATTTATCATTCAGGGCAAAGCCACTGTCATTCCTCGACGGGTCAACTAAAAGCGACGCGTATACATTTCCAAAATCTAGACAAGCATGATATTCATCTCTGAGTAGCTCAAACCCAGTAACTTCTACACTCATAGATTGTAAAAGCGTCACTCTATGACTAAGGGCGTCTGCAAGTTTGTTTTCGATCCCGACCTTATGTTTTAACACAAACGAGTATTCTTGAAGAAACTCAACCCACTTATCGTGCCTTGAGTTTACCTTCTTCTGGGAGCTAAGATAACGTAAAGTCTCATTATCAGAAAACAAGACAAATTCTTGTGGTAGCAAATAATAACGCCAATGTCTCAACGATTGGACTGCCACGTAGGACTCTGTCATACGTAGAGTACCGTTGCTTTGTTTCATTCAACTTCTCACTAAAGTAAGCAACGGAGTTCCTTTCTCGACTAAGCACTTAACCTATACCTATACCAAAAGCATCATATGCTACTTCAAAGACTTTAGAAAAGTCTGGAAGGCGCATGACAGCAGCTTGGCTCATCTTGCCCTTTATTTCCTTAAAAGTTCTAGAGGCAACTTTAGTCCATGCGAACTCCCCTTTCTTTATGCAATCGGTAATGGGAGCCATGATGAAACTAAATCCTCTAATGAACTGCCTATAGAAGGTTGCTAAGCCCTGAAACCTTCGCACCTCATGAATGTTCCACAGTTCAGGCCACTCTACTATGGCCTTTCCTTCTCGGGGTCTGCTCTCATGTCCTTAGCTGAAACTATAAACCCTAAGAAAATAATGCTCTCTGACATAAATGTGCACTTCTTAATGGACTGGCTCACCTTGTAATAGAGGCTACTGTTATTGTTACATAATAGCCGATACGGCCATAACATAACAGATATTCAAAACCATGGAATCAACAAACCAATGGTCTAGATCATTGAACCCCGGGCTCAATTTGTTAGAATTGGAAATAGGGGGTGACTTGGCCAAGTTGCTTCTTGACTCTTCCAGTACAACTCAACTCAAAACAGGATGAGTCAGTCCAAGTTACTGAGTGTGTAAATCATAGCTTGAAATAGAACTCCCTTGCTGTGTCCATACTTGTTTCATTGACATTCATGATAAATTTCTATCTTGATGCGCGTATGCCTTGTGGCTGGGCTGCAACCCATCAAAGCTGGTTGTGTTGAACTAATCATGAGTTACCCTGTGACCACACTGGTTACACGGTCAGCTATGACAGTGCAAGGCAATGTTTTAAATATCGACGATATCAGCCGATATATCCCACGATATATCTTGTATCCCGCCCGTGTGATACGAAACGCATCGGTAGTACTGATATATCCCACATGTTCGATCCAGTGAGCATTTTCAATTTCCAATCCATTTGTTTTGTTGAAATTATATTAAATCAATGTCAAATGGTTACAAATCCATGGTTCTTCATGTTTTGCATGAAAAATCATGGCGTTGGAGCTTTGATTTCGATATCCATTGATTCTTCACGTTCTCCATGTTTTTCTTTCGTTTTTTTTTTTCTACCAGCTGTCAATTGAGACTAATTTTGAAGTATTTAGGAGTATTTGATGAAATGATCATCACATACACTTTAATTTCAAATTTTGAGTTTAGGTTGTCTGATTTGGAAAAAATTGGGGGAAGTTTGAAAATTTTCAATTTATCTTAAATTATTTACAATGTTGTATTCCAAACACATGAAATTAAGCATGTATGAGGGCTGATCTACTGATTTGTTAAGTTCTCGTCAATTTTAGAAAAATAAAAATTATTTTTTAATTAAAAATTAGTAAAAAACTATTAAAATATTTGTTTTCAAAAATTCCATTCAACCAATTGTCAATTGAGATTGATTTCGAAGTATTTAGGAGTGTTTGATGAAATGATCATCAAGTACACTCTAAATGTTATGCATTCAATTTGAATATAGTTGCATTAGTTGCATTAGTTCAGTCAAACAACGCATAGCTTAGGACACTATACAAAGGAAAGATATTATGTGTGCTTCTTTTTTGAGATGTTATGATTTAAAAGTCTATGCCAAGCTCCTTTTTAACAATCCTTTAAGTTTCATTGAACAATTCAACCATTTTCCCAATGTTTTCCCATGTTTCTCAAAAAGTGTGATAAATTACCCGATACAAATGATATATTCCGTGCAATAACTGATACGTATTTGTATCCCAAGGGTGCGATATGTACACATTACCGATGTTTCGAACACTGGGTAAAGGTAAAACTCAACATGAACACCACAGGATGCTGTATGAGGGTCAATGAACATCTTTTACCTTTTGTAGGGAGTCCAAAATCGATTCATACATCAAGAAAATGGTAACTGGATTGGTGCATCTTTTACCTTTGGCAACCACAGGCTGGCTGGGGTTGTGGGTCTATATCAGGATCATAGGGAGTTTGCCTTAAAACTTACTCATGGAAGCCAACGAAGCAGAAGCACATGTGCTCATCTCTAGCATTCTTATTTTCAGGGTCCTCCTTAGCAGCCCTCTTGTACTCGAATGGGATTCCTATAATGTAATCTGCTGGGCTAATCATTCCTAGGAGGCTTGCAGATGTTCTAGAGGAAATATTAGTTATAGTAATGATATTGATGTTTGTTTTTCTCACTCCATCAAATGGCTAATTGTGAAGCAGATCTGTTAGCATGTATGCCTTTCTATGATTTAACCTTTCAAGGGATCTTTTCCCCACTTCACGTGCTGGTTTTCATACTGAAATTCATCATTATCAGGTTTTCTAAGTGATAGAGATTGCA
This sequence comes from Magnolia kwangsiensis, assembly GCA_037074715.1. NCBI lineage: Eukaryota > Viridiplantae > Streptophyta > Magnoliopsida > Magnoliales > Magnoliaceae > Magnolia > Magnolia kwangsiensis. The sequence goes on from CM073579.1 coordinate 23,984,949, forward strand.
TTATCTGGTTTTTAGTTTATTCTTCTCCATTTGATTCAGTCAACTAGCACTGAATGTTTATTATTATTATTATTGGAATTCAATATACATCTCATCATTTTTATGCTCCTGTTTCTCTCAATCTTATGCTTGTTCGGTGTCATGTAGCTGAAAACTGCTCCAGCTCTTTCGAAATTGAACCTTGAATTTCCAGATCTTTACGTTGGTAAGCATCTGTAATACATAATAGTATGAAGATACATACTCTGCAGAACATATTGTTTGATGTTTCTTTTCAACACGTAGGGTGCTTCCGTGAATCCAGACTTGGGCCTCTCATTGTCACTTTGGTGGGCAAGGTATGTTCGTTTTAATTTTTAATTGTTTTACGTCTGGGAGTATTGAGATGAGGCTATAGAGAAACCTATTGCATGGCTATCTACTAATTCTCTTACTTTGACATTCCATTTCATATTGACACCTCCAAATTGTTTTTCTTACTGTCTAATTGCAAAACTGAGGGTGTGTTTGGATGTGCTATCAAATTGTATCACAATAGTTTTGACCCGTAAATTGGAAATGACCAAATTCTATGATGTCTTCCTTCGTTCATATTGTGAAATTAATGCCTTCGATAAGCAGATAATGTTGTTTCCTAGTATTCACTAGGAGGAAGTAGCCCTCAATTTGCAGGTACAGTCCTCTTGCCAGTCCAACTTGAAAGTAACTGAATTGCAATTTGAAGCCAGAGCATTAATAGGAATGTCAATATCAGAAATTAAAATTTGGTCATTTCCAATTAGGGCCTGTTTGGATAGTGGGAAGTGAAAGGAAAAGAAAAAAATAATAAAAAATGATTACCTAATGATGATTTCCCAAGATTTACATGGCTCATGGATTCCTCCGGATTCCATTTTGGGTGGCTTGTTTGGATAGGAATTGGCAATTTGATAAAGCTCTCACATTGGTTAATGTCATATGTGTTGGAATTTGACTAGTGTTTGGGTCATAATGATTACTTTTTGGAATCCAATATTTCTTATCCAAACATTGTGAAACATCCCATTAGGGTAAAAGTCATCCATTTTCTTTTCCTTTTCCACTATCCAAACACGCCCTTAATGTCACTAAAAATTGCGTTTGAATTTAATACTGCATCCAAATGTGCCCAGTCTGAAGTAGAAGTTTTTTTTTTTTTTTTGTTAGCTTGTTAGTACACAACACTGTCAGTTCACACGTCACTGTTAGCCACCCCCACTAGGGAATCGATACCAAGACCTCAGTGTTGAAATGAGGTATCTTTCACTCAGTCTACCACTTGAGCTGTGGATCAGGGTTATGATGTGTTTCACCGGTTCAAAATTGCTTGCCAGGACCAAGCAAGAATAGAGATGGCTGTACGAAAACTGAGGCAAGAGTTCCATCCATCAGCGTTCTCCGAAGTCAAGCAGGGGTGACTCCATTTTCATTTTCAGCAGTACACCTCAACCGTTGATGGGGTAGTGTAGATTACAGAAGCTACCTGGCCAGTCAACCATTCAAATTCTGATTGCTTTTGGTGTGAGAAAAGCTCGCTCCATGTCTAAGGAGATGATACCTTGGGCTTGTGATCAGAAAGAAGAAAGCGATCCTTTTCTTCTTCAATCACTTTGGCAATAATGCCTCTGTAAATGGCAGAAAGATTTGAAAAACCCTCAAACTCAGTCATTATTATCAAATGTAAACTTAATAAATTTATCGAAAGCTACTGAATCGATACTACGTATATGGAAGAGGGTTTGTAGATTCATGCATCATTGATTTACCCAGCAGGGGCTGTACCTTATCTAATTGCAATTAGTAAGCAACAGTTCTAACAACTCTCTTTCTCAGTTGCCTGTGTCATGTATCAACATCGAATGTCTATTTTAAAAAAATAAATTGGCTAGAGTGCTTTTATGTACCCATGAGTCATGATCAATCCATAGTGGGGCCTATTGAATAGATGTTTGAAAATAGGCTTGGGGGGTTGGAGCTATATTCTTTTTATGCCCAATTTTGACTACCTGATTTTGACATGCCAATGATTGGGTGCTTAGTTTCATCTAACACAAGTGACTGGGGCAACTTGACTGCTAGATTGGGTCAATTTTTATTTTTTATTTTTTGAAGGCAGGGTAAATGACTCTTATTTCTTCCAGAAGGGCACGGAACACAAATAAAAATAAAAAAAAATAAAAAAATACAATGGGCCCACACATCGGGCCAAGGAATAAAAGAAAAAAAGAAGCCCATACCTTGGGCAGGAAGGAGAAAAGGGAGAAAAGAAATTCCCAGACCCCGAGCTATGGATGAGCCTACACCTCAGGCTTGGGGAGAAGAGAAGAAAATGAGACGAGCAAAGTTAGGTCTCTAGATATAGGTCGTTAGGGATGCATGGCACAGGGGATGAATGAGGCCAACTTATAAGAGACAATGATCCGAGGGAGACTGTTGGTGGGGGCACCTTCAAGACTAGAAATGAGAGCTCTCCTGCACCTACACCAACAATCTCCACCACTCCAAAGGAGAGAAGTACACAATGCAAGGTGCAGGCAAAGAACTGCATAGTCCTGAGGAATAATCGAAAGGGTCTTTGATTAATATGCCTGAGATCATACCAGAGAATGGGAGGGGCATCCCACCATTATGGCCAGACGCACCTACTACATGATTTGGATGACATACAGACAGTACAATGGGCCCCACAAAATAAGAAAAGAAAACACCATAAGCCATAAAATTTCATGTGGTGGGGCCCACTTGATGATTGGATTAGCCTATTTTTTGTCCCATCATTATGGTGGGGCACCAGATGCACAATTTGGATAGCAGACGTAAACAATGGTCCCGACACCCAATCTGGACGTTTTTTGTATGGAATCTCCACCCTCTATGCTGCTGCCCTTCTACTGCCGCAGAAATCTTTCCCATTAGCCATGGCAATTTCCAACCGTGTAAGTTGGGCGTCTATAGCCGCTGCCACATCCCCGAACTTCTCCCTCTTGGCCTGATAGCATCCACTCCCTGTTCCACATGCTTGCTTGTTGTTGATCACCCTCAGTATCACTCTCTCAATCAACAAGCATTTCAACCCAACCATATCTTTGGTACCAGTTGTCACTCACGGCGGGCGTGGCGGGCGTGCTTCGCCAAGTACAAACCATGTAGCACTCATGGTCCAGTCGCCAGCGAATGAGTCAACCAATTTCCAAGTTCAAACACCACATTTTATGCACCAATCCACTCAGACGCAAGAGAGAAAACAACAACAACAAAAAAAAAAAAAAAGAATGGAAGAATGCTTGCATAACAATTTGATGCATTAAAGAACCAACCATCCCGAACACTTATAAAAAAAGTGCCAAGCCCAACCTGGCATCAAGAGGAAAGGATTGCCCAAAAATCATAGTTTCCAAAAGGCAAGTGGGCCATACCATGTGAATTTAGAGGTTTTTAGGTATAATTTTATAGGGGTGGCCTACCTCATGAGTGTGGAATCCAGGCTAAAAAGGTATGATATACGAATTTCATGCATGTTAAGTCATTTGACCCCAGTAGTACCTATGCAATGTACGGCAAGCGTTTTCCATTTCCAAAGCCTGGATAAGGTTCCTTCAAATAGATTGAAATAAGTAGTCACATTAGTAAATATTAACATGATTTGTCAAAAAAGATTTGTAAAGAAAGCAACTTAAGATGATATGCAAGTAATATAATACTTACTCAAAAGACTAGCTTCTTGAAAGTATTCAAAAGTCTCACTAAGAGTAATGCAAGGGCATTTTCACACCGGGCTCGAGCGGGGTGGCCTATGGAATGCAGGGGCGCACTCGGGGTGGCGGCCCGTGTGAGGCAGGCCCCACCCATTTGAGGCGGCTTGTGTGAGGTGAAACCCATGTGATGTGGGCCCATGAGGGGGATTCAACCAAGGACCTAACCCATGAGATGTGGAGCCTGAGCTATGAGATAAAGAGATTGATTCGCTAGTTGTCATGCATCAAATTAATAACAGAGCAGGAGGTCTCGTGTTGAAAACTCCACACCGGTGATAATTAATGCAGGGGTGGCTCGAGTCTCTTCTAGTGGCAGAAAAATATATAGTTGTAAGCACATATAAGATGCATCTAAGAAAATTAAACTAAGAGCATTGCTAATTCCATACACTCGTATATCTCAACCCTTCTACAAGCCTCCACATGTACCAACATGGCCCACGTGTGTGAGAACCAATCCATCCATCAAATGGGTCCGACTCTATAGATTCTCTCACTTTGGGGTCGTTTGGATGCCAGTGAATTTTTAAGTTGTAACTTTCAGCTGCAATTTGATTACAGGAAAGTGACTACTCACCCCAACCCAGGAAGTTTCCTGGTAGTTTTAACAGGTTGTAACTGACTTATAGGTGAATTTCCTCTCCAAGCACTACCTGTAAGTCACTTTCCACTTACAGAACTTACAGGCATCCAAACAACCCCTTAAAACACTTGTCAAATGGGCTCACCATGTATGAAACAAACAATAGTTAGAAAATTCAACCAAGTTTTTTCCAGCCATCCTTTTGTTTTGTACATTGTGACCCACCTGATCAGTGGATCAAACTGATTTTTGGGCCACAGCTTCTACATGGTCAGGCCTAAGCCTTGTAAAATGGAAGGATGATGTACATGCCATGCAAGAAAGGGTTGGGATCTACATGTGTGGTCCTAAAAAACCTCATTTAGATAATGTAGTAAAGAACCTTACTCCTTTGGATAGTTGAACTTAAGATACATGCTCCTCAGCTTGCTGAGGAGATCCTGGACTGGTATTGGATGTGGCCAGCATATGTATCTTCCCAAAGCTTCTGGTGTCTCATACAGCAACAATAGAACACCCTGATCCATTGCTTAAGTGGCGGACTGTGAAGATACCTCATTTCAACACTGAGGTCTTGGTATCGATTTCCTTGTGAGGGTGGTTGACAGTGAAGTGTGAATTGACAGTGGGGTGTACTAACAAGCTAACTGAAATATATATATATATATATATATATATATATATATATATATATATATATATATATATATATATATATATATAGCAACAACGGTGCTTTTGTTATGTCTCGAACATCCAAGTATCATGTAAGTTCTGTCTTCTATCTTCCATATCATGTTAGGAGCTAGATAAAAATAGAGTCTTCAAAGCTCCATGATGTAACAAAGTCCAAACATCAGGATAATCTTTGTTGGACACGTGCTGACACGTGTTGGGAGCCTATTGTGTCCCACACACATGTGCCAGCATGTGGAGGCACCGTGCCCCACCGCCTCTCGCTTCCCTTTTTAAGGACACAGGGAGAGGAGGTATTGGGTACAACAACAAAGGAGAGGAGAGAGGAGGGAAGAAAGAAAGAAAGAAGAGGAGATAGAGAGAGAGGGGGAAGGGAGAGAAGGGAGAGAAGGAAAGAGATTGACCACAGTCAAATAAGAGATTAGCCATTCACTTTCGCATTTATATCCCATGTTGACCTGGTTAACCACTAGTCAGAAATCTTTGAATACTGAGATCTTCCTAATTTTTGAATCCCTCGATATATCCAAACCAATAATGAAAGCCTCGTACTAAGCTTGGTTATTGGTACAATCAAATTCTAATTAAAATGTATATTCTTGCCTTTCCCTGGTAGGAGAAATAATAATCCTATCCATGCCCCTACCAAACAGTCGGTTATCAAACCGTCAAACGAGGGTGTCCATGAAGGTATATCCACATGGCATATCTTGACCATCCCTTATGACATTATCATAATTTTAACTAGATGGTCAACTAAAAAATCAACTATAACTTATCCCCTGATAGCCTTTTGAGGAACATAACTAAAATTAAATTCTAACAAAGCTAAGACCCATTTTTCAATCTAGTCTTTAAGAACCGGTCAGGTTAGCATATATTTAATAACATCAGTAGCTATGATTACATGCATAGTATTAAACATGAAATAATACCCTAATTTTATAGCTGCAAAATATAATGACAAATATAACTTCTCTATTGGAGAGTATCGGGTTTCGGCATCATTCAATCATCTACTTAGATAATAAACTGCCTGCTCCTTTCAGTCATAATTATCTTGACCCAACAAAACTCAAATAGGTTCTTCGGCTATAGATATGTAAAGCTATAGAGACTTTTCTTTTCAAGGCAAGATCATGACTGATGGCTTTGTCAAATACTCCCTTATTTCGTCGAAAGCCTATTGATGACATTCTTTCTATACAAATGTTTCTCCTACTTTTAACTTAATTAATAGATATATATATATATATATATATATATATATATATATATATATATATATATATATATATATATATATATATATATAAGTTTTTCCTACTAAGTTTGAAATAAATCGTCAAAGATAATTGACTTGACACAAAAACTTTGCAATTCTTTCTTATTCTTTAGAGGCTGAGCTTTTATGATAGCCTAGACTTTATTCAAGTCTATCCCTTTGATGCACCATGAATCCAAAAAAAATTTTAACTGACATATCGAATACACATTTCAAATGGTTCATTTTCAATTTGTACAATCTCATACGCTCAAATGTTCGTCGGAAATAGTCCAAATGATCGACAAAATCACATGATTTTACTACCATATCATCTATGTATACCTCCAATATATGACCGATCATGTCATGAAAGATTGCATTCATGTCTTTCTAGTAAGTTGCTCCTACGTTCTTTAACCTGAATGGCATCATCTTCCAGCAATAACTCTAGGGCATCTAAAAGTTATTTTTGCCACATCATTTGCTATAATATAAATTTGGTTATAACCAAAGTGACCATCCATGAATGATATTATTTTGTACTATATAACTCAATCAATTAATTGAATGTCAACAGGCATCGAGTATTCATCTTTCGGTGTAGCATATCAATGCACATTCAAATTTTTTCATTATTTTTTACTACTAGAACTATTTTGGAGATCCATTCTATGTACCTGATGGGCTGAATGAAGCCAGCTCACAAAAGTCTCTCCACTTTATCTTTGATTTTAAGGGTGAGTTTTATAGTCATCCTTTGCAGGGGTTGCTTGACTAGTCAAAATCATTCTTTAACTAATTGTCGATGCTTGACTAATTTTCAACTTAAATCATCATTTCATAATAATCCCATGCAAAACAATCTTTATAACTCTGAAGAAGTTCGACCATTGTCACATGTTCATTCGACGATAAATAACCACTAATATATGTTATTTGGTGACAATGGTCGTTCCTTATATAAACTTCAACCAAAGGATCCTACACATCTTCTCATAGATCATCAAGCTTTGTAGGAGCTGCTTCTAACTCTTGAAAAGTTATACTATTTTCAGCAATCTTGTCATATTTTAACAAACACTCGGCTATATTAACCATATACTCATTACCCAATTCATCTCTATTTTGAGCTTGTTTGATTCTAGTGAACCAAGATGTAATCTTGGCCTCCTCTTGTTTTTTTTTGTTAAGCCCGTATTCATGAGGATTCTTCAACGATAAAGGACTCTCCTGACCGATGTACAACTATTGCTCTTAGCGCAGTTATTTCTTTATTGGCTGATAAACTTATGTCTTTCACCTTAATCATCGGGTTCTTTGATAACGACGGCCTAGTTAGATTACTAAATCGATCTCGTCTAATGAAAGTTACAGGTACAACATCATCTTCATACAAATATGCATCTAATGCATTAGATCCAGCTTTAAAATGTTTAATGTCAGCTGAAACTATCTCAAATTTTCCTTTATTCTAAAAAATCAAGACTTGATGAAGGGAGGATGGGATGCAAAAAATTGTGTGGATCCATTTGAAGATGAAGGCACAATAAAGAAAGTTGTTAACGCTTTTTTACTTCTAACCACTAAGTCGATTGGCAAAATTCCTCCTGCATTCGTCACACTACTAGTAAAATCTATAACAGTTGTATTGGAAGGGATTACATCAGAATACATTTTTCCTAATTTTCTTACCATATTTATCGGCAAAATATTTACGGTCGCTCTATTATCGACCCATATACAAGGAATAGGACACTCGTTCATATGAGCTGATATAATCAGTGGTTTAAGATGTTTTGACATCGCGAATGAGGGTTGATTGAAGGTTATTTTCTCTACATCTACACCAGGTTTAATGGTGGTGGAATACGAACCTTCACATAGTGTTTTTCTATCATTAGTAGTTTCTTATTTAATCAAAGTTGTCCCATCTCTTCAACTTCCCCTTCAATGCTACTCGGCCAGTCTGACTTAGCTAAAAAGTGAAGAGGAAGCGTAAACACCATATTGCAATTTACCTTTAATGGTGGTATGGTGCCAAAGGCAATAGTAATTATTTCTTGTCCATTAACCATCTCAATCCTATGGATTGGTGGCTTGCTGAAAATCAACATCTTCTTTTAAAATCTTCATGTTTGTCAATATTTCTTCAATCAACAATTCTCTTTCTGGAGAAACAAAGTAATTTGAACATTCTTTTGACAAATCACTTGGTTTCTCGATGGCACTGTTTTGTTTGTTTTTGGCAATTTGTTGGTTCTCAAACGGAACAACTATTTTAGCCTTATATCTCTTATTTGAACTATTCGTCCATATCCAATTTCGACCATGTATTACTAGCCATTTCTGTCGCATGTGTCGGATTTTGCTAATCCAAGCTTCTTCTTGACAGTTGTTGCCACTATCAATGAAGTTTTTGCGTCATTGTCATTTCCATCGGGTATTGTGGGAATTTAGGATGAACGACCCTAGTCCAGCGGTTGGTGATATTCACTATTGGCTTAACTATCCTTGGTTGTTTTCTGACATCCCATTCTTAAAAGTTGTGTTACTTCTTACCTGAATTAGCGTTCACAAGATGAACAACTTGATCTCTTTGGATATTGTTGTATTTATCATACCTATTACCTTGTCATTTCGAATAAAAAAATTCTTTCATCGACCGCTATTGTTGAATATCTTCATGGCATCTTTCACATAAACTATTTTTTTATCGTCGATCTATTACCAGAAGAACACTACATTCAATGTTTCTTCTGTCGGTATCGTTTCACCGATCTATTACCGATGAACATATTGTTCTCTTGTTGGTGCGAAATCTTTCTTTTGTTTTGGGATGTTCATATTTCTCAGATCCATCACAACCATATTAATTCTCAAGGTCAGCGAAAATGGATTAGTATCAACCACCATAGCTTCTTTCTCATTATCTAAAAATTTGAGCATTTCTGAATCAATATTATCTTGAATCATGTTCCTGATAGCAATATAATTTCTCGTGGAATGAGAATAGGAACCATGCAACTCACAATATTCTATTTTATTCAATTCTTCCACCAAAGAAACTCTTTGCTTTAATGGAAGTTTTATAAGTTTGGTCGCTAATAAGATATCAAATTTCGTGTTGACTTTAGTGGTATCAAGGGAATACTGCTTGTTTTGTTCCGTAATTCTTTTGACTACACTAAAACCTTGTAGAGACAATTCCTCATTAATCTTGGTTAAAGCCTTATAAACAAATGATTTATTAAGGCTAATTTCGGTCAATATAATTTTATAGTTCAAATTAAAATAATATGTTCCTGAACATGAGTTTTTCTTTTGGTTTTCTTCTTTAAGAAGTCATTCATATATGGTTATTCGATCTGACAGATCCATCAAATATTGAAAGTCTATGCCTTCAAATTTCTTCCGGAGTTCCATGTCTAAACTTTCTACAACCAACTTCACAAACTGAGCTTCTAGAAGAAATAATCGGTGTTTATTCTTTGCCTTTTTGAACTGAGATATATATTTTTCAGTTGGCTCGTCGAGTAACTATCTAAGTCGAGATAAATTAGCTAAAGAAAACTCACATTCAGTTCGATAAAATTGAACATGAAACATTTCTTCTATATCTTTCTAGGATTGCACCAAATTTACAAGTAAATTAATATGCCATCTAAGTGTGGGTCCGTCAATGAATTCACAAATCATTTTAATTTCACGTATTTATTGGTAAAAAATTCACTGCATTGTACGATGAAATCACTAATATATTCCACTGTAGGCTGGTTATCTCTCTAGAGAACAATGAGAATTCTGGTATTTTCGTCCCCTTAGTACTTCGAGAAACTGGTCAACTTAATCAATGTACAGTTTACGATAAACATGATTATTAGTATGCTCACCATGACGTTGGTCGATCACTTCATTTATTAAATTAATAATTTTCTCTCAGCTCGCAGGTGAGAGTCCGGGGTTAACCATTGGAGGTATTTGTGAGTCATAAGCAGGTTATATACCAGAGACCAGACCCCTGAGAAATATCATGGTTTGGCACAAATGGTCCTATAGCTGGTGTGCCATGATTTCAATCATTTATATTTGGGTTGTTGCACCGATCATTTTTCCAATTCCTCCTTAAGCCTACCTAAGGTGGCATATTTTAGCCTCCCATATCTAGATTTGGTCATACATTGTGGTGAGGCACCATCGATATTTTTCGATATAGTGTTGTCAAATCTAAGAATTTATTGATTAAGATTATGTTAATCTGATCAACTATCATTAAGGAAAGTTATCAGGAAATTTATAGCTTCGGTTTGTGTTCGAGAGTTTCAACTGTATCCTTCCTTGTTTAGTTAACACTCGCAGGCTAATATTAACACTTCCCAAAACTCTGTTAAAGTCTATAGAAATATTTTGGGATGATGCGCCTACTTTCACAATTGCTGGAAGTGGTTGATTAAGGACCTCAGATTCGTCTTGCATTATAAATACCTTAGGGGGCTGATTAGGGTTTTGTCCTTCAATATTTTTACTGAGTAAATCGTCTATTCGTGTTGTTATAAGTTTCAATTAACAACCCACACTTGTCCCACCGAGCATGCCAAAATGATGTTGGGTCTCAAATTTGGCTCAACGGAACACATGCGAGGGTTACGAGCATGCTAGAACTAATTTGGTCCAAATCAAGCCGTGACCACCAACCCCTAGCATCGAGATAGAGCGAGACTTGATCGTGGTTTGACTATTCGTCTATTCAACCAACTGTTGTGCGCTCGTTACTCAAGTGATTAGAGAAGGTTGGGGCTCTTCCTCCAAATGAGATTTTTTTTGTCTTAGAAATCCAAAGACTTTTCGAAGGTGTAGCAATTGTATGTTCGAAACGAAAATGGAGAAGAGATGGGTACAGTGAGAATATGTGAATGAATTATCACTATAACAGGACAATCCGCCTGGTTGAGAGCAGCAGGGTGCTTCTAAGAGTAGTGTGCTAGTGAGCAAAGCAGACATAATGCCGAGAATTACAACTATGGTCGGCCCAATATATGAGCATAGGCAGACATATTCCTAAGCTACCATCGTCATTCAGATTCGGCACGTATGTGCAGATGGAAGGGAATTACAACTACCAACTAAGACCTAAGTAGGTCTAGCGTATGCACAGGGACGGATTGAATCTAAATGTATGTTGAGGGTCCGCTGCTACTAGGGAGGGGGAGATTAAACCTAGACACACAGCGTTGTGCTGGATTGATAGTTGCGTTTGTTGTTGGGTTCGGAGAGGATCATCCTCTTGAATTTACTTATGGTATTCATAGACTTGGGAAGAAAGATGAGAGAATAACCGTCCATCCATGTGGCTCCATCATATGCAACCACATGGGAAAAGAGCGGTTATACTTTATCAACCATGATTTTGTCTATCAGAGTGCGTTTTAAGGCTGACATGGCTGGAGCAACCGTTCATCTCTATCCAGTATAACTAAATACCAAAAATACTCAAATATGAGCTAATACCCGAATCCTTGCCGCTTGTATCTTGAATACATTTTATGCCACGTGGAAACATCAACACCATTTATACATTCCGCATGGATTTTGGTACAAACACTGTCCATTTGATATCCATAAATTTATGGTTAAGATTGTTTAATCATTTTAATTTTGTAAATATGCTCCATCCACAATCATTTTGAATGGCCTAGATTGTTGTAAATAAAGACAACATATGAAGAAGTTGAATGACTACCATTTTTTAATTTTGCAAAAGCAATGTACGAGTCATCTCCTTTCTTCGGTGCATAATGAACAGGCACGAATTAGTACTACCCCCACTAGCGCAAGGCGGGGACTAAGGATTGGATACCACCCCCACCACAACCAAGCTAGATACAGACAATCCTATCAAGGACTACGTGGGGCCCACCATGGTGAATGTTTTCTAATATATGTCATCCATTTATTTTGAAAAAATTATTTTAGGCAACGAGCCCAAAAATGAGGTAGATTGAATGCTCAAGTGAACCACACCACATGAAATACTAAAGATTGAATGCGCTGAAAACCTATTGGGAGCTACAAATGTCCTGGATCAAGCTGATATATATACATATATATATTCTTCATCCGAGTCTATGTGACGTTATGAATAAGTTGGATGGCAAATAAGCATTTAAGTAGGCCATTGAAAGGTTTCAATAATGGGGTCATTGTTCCACTGCTTCCTCTGGCGTGGTCCACTTGAGCCTTCAATCTGCCTCCATTTTGAGCTCATGCTCTAAAATGATCTTTCAAAATGGATGGACGGCTTGGATAAAACACATATATCACAGTGGGCCCCTGACATTACCATCTCTCTCTTGGTAGGCTGGGGCGCAGATGGGGTACTACCTCGTCAATACCTATCTAGAGATTAACCATCCTGTGAAGGGCCATGTGGGGGTCCACTCTAATGTATATGTTCCATCCATGATGTCCATCCATTTTAAAAGATTTGGTTAGCGTATGAGTCCAAAAGGAGGCATACAAAAGACTCAAGCAAACCCCACTAGAAGCAACAAGGATTGAAAGCATATTGTTGAAAACTTATAGGGAGCCATGGAAGTTTTGGATCAAGATGATATTTATGTTTTACCTTCACATAGGTCTATGTGGTATGAATGAGTTGAATGGAAAATAAACATCATGATGAGTCCTAGGAAGTTTTCAATGGTAGGAGTTCAATCCCCACTGCTTTTTGTGGTGTGGTCCACTTTAGCTTTCAATTTTCTTCCTTTTAGGCTCATTTTCCTAAAAGATTTATTAAAATAGATGAACAGCATGGAAAAAAACATATACATCATGTTAGGCCCTACGGAGCCCTTGACATGACTAGAGCTGAACATGAACCGAGCTAGCTCAGTTAACTCACTCGGTTTGGCTCGGATAAGCTCGACTTGAAGCCGAGTCTAGGCTGAGCCAAGCTGATTTTTTGAGCTCAAAAGAATTTCAAGCTGAGCTCGAGCTGGCCAAAGTTCGACTCGACTTGGCTCAAAGCTCGGCCTGAATTTGACTCGATTCGGCTTAGCTTGATTTGGCTTAAGTTATAACTTAATTATATAATATTATATATATTAACATATTATAATTTATATTATATATAATATAAAAAAAAAGGGTCTAGTTGTATGAAAGTAGAAAGAAAATGCTCAACTCAAAAGCTTGAACTCATAATCGATCAGTTTGAGATCTCAAGCTGGAGCTTGGTTCGATGTAACATCTCAGAAAAATCCGTACAAAGACGCGAGTACCACCTCAGGCAGAAATTACTAAGGACCAAATCCTTTAGAAATTAGACGTAAATTTACTAAGTGCTAAACTAGATTGCTTGTAAAATTAGCACCAATCACTTTAAATTTGATCTGTAGGACTCTAAATCTGCAGGATCGCTAACGCTACGTTACCTAAAAACTTAGGATCCATCTCAAAATCCAGTTGCTCTCGGAAGCATCATGAAACTCCGTATAGGACCTGGACTGCGCGTCGAAAGTCTGATTACCCCGAAACTATACGGTTATGACCACCTTGTTGGATCTGAAAACCACCTCGAAAATCAAGTCCTAATAGTACCCAGAAATGCATAACTTGAGCCCGGAGCGAAGTGTGTGAGAAACGCGAATATCTTTAGGAAATGAACTGAAACTTAAGTGAATTAAGTCAGTTCACCTGTAGGCCAAATCTAAGGATTTAGATCATCGAAATCTGACCCAATTACACCCTCGGATTAGGAAAATTTTTTAACACATGTCAGTGTACTTGTGGCCCTGATGGAGTACCGGTGACCGTTAAACTGAAACTGGTCCACCATAGTCGATCTGTAAACTGATCGGACCGAAAACTTAACCTGACTTAGATCCATGGTAAGGAAGTTTAAGTCCAACCGCATGTAGAAAAGGGGCCTTCAGAACAGCTCCGTTGGAACGAAATAGCCAACCTTTGGCTATAACCTAAGTATACCATGGCCCTGAGGCCATTTCCATCAGTTTTGGGCCTATATAAGGGCCTTAAACGCTCTCTCTCCCTTGCCATACGAATTTTCTAAAACCCTAGGAGAGAGAAGAGAAGAAAGAGAAGGAAATAGAGAGAAAGTGTGAGAGAGAGTTAGGGTTTGTTGTAGAAATTCTTTCCTGTCGTTCTGCGTATCAAATCACTGCTACCGTATTGCTATACCAGCGATTCTGGTTCCGTTCTTGGGTAAGAAATCCTAACCCTAACCTGTTTTAGAGTTTCAAATAGTGTAAATGATGAAATAGCTAATCTATTTTATATTTTAGGTTGCCGTTGTGCTGTAGACGACGAGTTAGAGAACGAATTGAGTTCATTACGTGTCTATCGGTGTAAGGTGCAGATTATAAACGTCTAGGTTATGATTTTCAAGGCTTTCAATGTCAGTCAATAATTTATGATTGGCTTGAGTTCTATCACATATGCCTAGTTAGAGTATTTCAGCATATTACTCATATATGCAGGTTATGTTGGTTTTTAATGCATTCCATGTGTTTGTTGAAATGACTGAATGAATATGAAATTATGATTTGTGCCTGTCATGATGATTGATCGTAAATATATGATTGTTGTGCATGTGGTAACTCCTATGTGAAAGAATTTACTATAATATGTGTTAATATGTGTATTGTAAGTGTTTGATGAAATGCCTGAAAGAGTAAGTGTTTGGTGATTGGTATTTTTTAAGAGAGTTGAGATGAGATTCTCAACTACCTTGGCTATATATATGAATTCCTTCATGAGACTTAAACGTAACTATGTGAACTATGTGTGAATTACATATTTAGGATGACGTGTTTAATGTGTTCTTATAAACGCTTACATGGATGTAGTATTTGATTTATTTGTTCTTTACTGTTTTGACTATCTCATACGATTACTTGTTGGAATTGAGTGTGATTAGGACTATGTTATAGTCTAGGCAATCGGTAACTGGTCCTGATTAGGTGGCTGGGGTTATTTCGCCACACAAGATGTGTTCGACGAACCCGAGCCGTGCGTTGCTTGTCGACAGTGGTTAGGCCACGTGGAGTGCTTATGCACTTCATGTTGATCATCCCAATGTGTGCTCATACTTGTCAAGCTTGTCAAGTAACCTAATTGGCCCGATATATATTCACCAAGTATGGACGCTACTGCTTGAATCTAAGCTACCAAACTCACCAGTGAGAAATCTCATTAACCTTGGTACCTCGATCCGCTAAGACTCATGAGCCGGACATGATGGTATAGGACACCATGCTCGAGCTGTCGGCCTACTCTGGGGTGACGAACTCACCCGTAGTGACCAATGAGCAACTCAAGCTTGTGAGCTGAATACGGTGGTATGAGACACTATATTTGAGCTGTCAGCCTATACTGATTAGGTGACGAGCCCTTTGTAGTGCCCTCGAGCATACTCTGAGACTGCGTTGAGGCGACGAGCATTTTCGTAGCAACTATAATATAAACTAAGCCTACACTGATCAGGTGGTCAGCCTTTTGTAGTGACTTAGAACTGCAAGATCATATGAGATTTACTAAGACTGACGACCCTAGAATGGATCATTGTTTGAGAATTGATATAAGGAAGGTACCTTAGCTTCTCAACCCTACCATATGAATAAACCTAAGTAAGAACTTGGTAATCACGACCATAACATTGCATTGCACAGTACTTTGGAGAGGAAGTAGCATGTGTCTAGAGTGGTGCATGTCGCGACCATGAGATGAAGTTCGCTGAGGGAGTGTTGGTAAAGGGCATACATCATTTTACCATCCTTGCATTAACAAGAGTACTTAGGGCTTGACTGGTGTACTGCTTTATCATTACGGCTTGATTAAATTGATAACATTTAACCTTTGCATTATAGTCCCACTGAGTTTATCACTAACTCTCATGTTCTGGGACGGTGTTTTAAATACCAACTAGACTCTGTCTTAGATACAGATGATGGCGCAATGCACGAGGCCGAGCCAGACTTCTACGACGATGAGGAGGAATTCTCATATATGCAGTTAATAAGTGGGTTTACATAGGCCACTCTGATCAACGGGGATTGTTGGGTTGCTGACTAGATGATATTACACATTTTGTATATTTAGAAATTTTGCATGTAACTATTTGACCTGGTAACTTGATCATACTCAGGAGACTTACAATCGCTTATATACTTTATATTCTTATCAAAGTCTTTCGCTTGCGTAATTTAACTGTCTCTAGAGAATGATATGTTGTTTTGGTATTATCTCACTCATGTTTAATGCACTAATACAAACAACTTTTAATCATCATTATCTATGTTGCATAAGTGATGTGTTGGAACTCGGGAGTTGGGTTCCTACTCGACCTCCGATTTTCAGGGCATTACAAGTTGGTATCAGAGCATGATTTGGATTAAACCGGACCTGAGTTATGGTCACACGACACACACTGAGGCATTCTGACTTAGGAGGGTGCGATATAACATAGAAATGATCGTAGGATTTTTAGTTTCGCCAATCAACGGAATTGACTGAAATTGACCCTTAGAATCGGGGCCCGTACACATCCGAAATTATGCGTGGTGACCCCAGACCTTTCCTAGACCGTCAATCGATGGGTTTAGATGAACATCATGCCCATTCCACATCCAAATAACCCGAAAAGCGTGAATATATGCACAATAAGACCCGAAATGACTCAAACAGAGTAGGGGGCCCAAATCGTACAAATCGGGGGGATCCAAACTGGACCCCACATGTTTCTAGCACCCTGGCGGGATGACATCGCCCAGGGGGTGAGCCATCGCAGGACAGTCCAGGGACCACTGATGGCATTACCGGGTCGGCGAGCCCTCACCGCCCGGACGGTCCGGGCCTGTCTGGTCGATTCTTGTAGGAAGTTGTGGGGCCCACAGAATCACATGGGACCACTATAACCTTTTGGTTTGCCCTATTTTCCCTCCTTACACACCACTAAGCTACACTTTTTCCCTAAAAACTCATTTTCTCCTCTTAAATCTCCCCTTCATTCTTCTATTTTCTCATTTTCCTTCAATACAAACACCTCTTCACCACCTTCATCAAAACTCATCTTCTATTTCCTTCAGTTTCCCTCTTTTGAGCACACAAGACTAGATTTGTGTCTCAACTATGTTCAAATCCACCAACCCATTCTATTTCCCCACATTATTCCACTTTCATGGCTCTTTTCGAGCTTGTGACGACTATTTTCTCAATCTCCACACTTTTGTCTCTTATGGGGAAGAAGAGGGCTCCCACGGATGAAGTCGGGCCTAGCTGCCCTACTCGATCTTGAAGGCCGAGGAGCGCCACCGCAGATACAAGCATCGATTGGGAGTTGAGGACAAAGCGGGATCTCGATCCCCAGGCTCTCCTTTAAAGGGCTCTATTGTCGAAATTGTCTCATGAAATTTACGAGGGTCGTAGGGTCCTTTTTGAAGCGTATGTGGATGAGAGGATCTTCGCGCAATATCTGGTGATGGACCGCCTAGTGGATGTCGGGTGAGGTCCCGTATTCGAGGGCAAGACTAGGGTAAATGTGAATACTGTCCGAGCCTTCTACGCGCATATCTGGGAGCCGACACTGGAGCCCTTGCAGTTCAAATTTTCTGTGGGAGGGCGAGACCTCATAGTCAATGTTGCCTTGATAGATCGAGTCATGGGAATGCCGCTTGGTGAGGTCTATGCAAGTGAGAAGAACTTTTCAACTGCACGTGAAAGGGACCGCCGCACACGATTTCTCTGTGGCCACCTGGTCCACTAAAATCCAAACAATAGCCTCTTAGCGTCCAAGATGACCAACAATTTTTGCCTGCTCCACCACATCTTCACGTACAATGTGTACCCCAGGTGGAGCAATCGCAGTGAGTATACGTGCTTGATGGTAGATTTCTTGTACTGTATTGGGCAGGGAGACAACCTGTGCCTTCCTACCTTCATCCTGTGAGAGATAGTCCTGACTGCTCGCTCTACTGTGACGACCATTTCACTCCAATTCGGGCGACTCATATGCAAGCTTACACGTGAGTTCAGCTACAGACTCAGCGCAGAACTTCTAATGCCGATTCACTTCATCAACGACGCTACTGTCCACAACATGGAGATTGGGCCATGACAGCGTCGAGCCCAACGTTAAGAGAGTGAAGATGAGGTGGAGAGTGAAGAGGAAGAGACAGATGAAGAGGTTGATGAGATAAAAGAAGAGAAAGAAGGAGAGGAAGAGGAGGCCCAGGACACTGATAAAAACTCTACTCCCGCTGCTACGTGAGAGCATGACAGTGATCGGGCTGCCAAGGAAGCCCGTTTGGCTCAACTGGAAGAGGGCCAAGCTGCCCTGCGACAGGAGGTCACGCAAATCCAAACCAAGGTTGAGGAGACCGAGGCCTTCATGAAACAGAAATTCAAGAAGGTGTCTCGCACCTTAAGGGTCATCCTATGCTATGTACAAGACAAGAATGCTCCTCCACCATCGCCAGATTCTGACGACTAGTCCTGCATATAGTCATCCTTTTAGTTGTTTTGTGTGTTTCTTTCCTTATTATTTTGTATAGCCTTATTAGGCTTAGTAATGTGGTCGAGTAGTTAGCATGTTTTTTTTAATGTTTGAAACCCTGCCTGTGTTTGCTCTCATGCATCTTTTGTCATGATTCATGTAATACTGCGTCTCATGTATTATGACAATTTTGACAAATGAAATGCATGAAGTTCCTATAAGCTGTGTGTGAATGTTATGATTGAGTTTGTAAGTATGCTGAATCTGACCTTGGTTGTACCCTATGTTAAATATAAGGAATGTCACCTAAGGTCACACGGAGTATGACATGTCTCAATTTTGACGATTTGACTGACGGGGCACCTCCCCTCAGCGATAGCCAGACGGACCCTAGTTCGGGTCTGACTCACGCTACTATGTCAGATTCTCCGCCAGCCACTAGCCCCACGAATGGGCCAGCACCTGTTACACCACCGGTTTCAGAGCAGAGCCGTGTGTCTACTTCGACGTTGTACATGTCTAAGCCTGCTCCCCCTACTGATAGGTTGGAGCAGATGATGCTCATGATGCAGCAATAGCAGTTCTTAACCTCCATGGCTATTATCTTTGCCCAGAGCATGGGTGTGGCTCCGTCTACTCCATTTGTGCCTCATGCTGGGAATGTGAGTGCTAGCGGCCTTTTTGAGCAATTTCAGCGCTTGCGACCTCCTACTTTTGTGGGTACTCACCAACCCGAGGAGGTCGAGTATTGCCTTGACCGCATCCCTAAGATGCTGAAGCTGCTGCACTGTACGGAGGCAAATCAAGTAGAGTTAGTCACCTTCATGTTTGAGAAGAATACCAGAGTTTGGTGGGACAGTGTCCTTTGGACGATAGCCGTTGGATATGTATGGTCGTGGGAGGCCTTCGAGGTGCGCTTTCTCGAGAAGTATTTTCCTCTCACGTATTGGCACGAGAAAAAAGTGAGTTCCTTTACCTCTGTCAGCGAGGGATGTTTGTTGTAGAGTACGAGAACAGATTGACGGAGCTGGTTAGGTATGCTCTGTTGATATTGGCTAACCAGCCGATGCGGATGTGGCAGTTTTAAGAGGGCCAGCACCCGAGATACGATCGAAGATGTGCTGTGCTAGCATTTCCACCTATGCTGAGCTAGTAGGTATGTCATTGCGAGCTGAGCAGGACAGGGACGGATTGACCCGTACTTTCATGCTTATGGCTCCTAAGTCGCCACCAGATCTGTCGAGCAGGCCGTTCCTCGGCAAGAGGCCGCGTGCAGATTCATCCCCCAGGCTTGCGGCTCCACTAGCTCAGCTGAGACGAGAGGACTTGTGGTGTACCTACTGCAAGAGGCTGGGCCACACGAAGATAAACTGTTTCACCAGGTTGAGGGATAGTGGTTTCTTGTCGCCTCAGAGGATCAACCGCCAGCTTCCTCAGATGATTACAGCTCCACCTTTGCAGTTAGCACCGACACATCCATCATTTTAGCCACTTGCACCTCGTTTTAGGCCACCTCAACAGCCTATGGTACCATAGTCAAACCGTCCATAATAGGCTCGGGTACACGTGCTTACAGGTGAAGTGCCCGAGACAGATGTAAATCCAAGGTACTCCAGTTTTCTTGTTGGTGGACACCGAGTCGACTATCTTTATTATATCATGTGCAGCAGTCAAGCGATTGGGCTTAGAAACTAGTCCTATGGTTGGGGTGAGAATTCTTACAGCCACGGGGACTTTCTCAGACGCTACTAGGATATGTAAGGGGTGTTTGATAGACGTAGGGAGCAGAACAGTGCACATTGACTTGATTGTCACCTCATTGTATCATTATGACATCATTCTTGGTATGGATTGGCTTACGGAGATGAAGGTAGAGATCGACTGTGATACTAGAGTGGTGACAGCCTGTGGACCAAAGGGCACGACCTTTACATTCCCAGTGCAGGTCAGTTGGCCCTATCGCATCATTTGTTACGCTTCCTTGTTAGAGGATGTTCTTGGTCCGGCACTCGAGGACACCCCTGTAGTCCAGGAGTTCTCAGATGTATTCAGAAAGATACCTTGATTACCCCCTCAGCGTGAAATTGATTTTACCATCGATCTAGTGCCTAATGTGACACCTATATCTCTTCCGACCTATCGTATGGCTCCATGTGAGATGGAGGAGCTGAGGAAACAGATCGATGATCTGTTAGATGTAGGCTTTATACGGCCTACTGTGTCACCTTAGGGGGCACCCGTATTGTTTGTAAAGAAGAAGGATGGGTCACTGCGATTGTGTATTGATTATAGTAGGCTGAACCAGGTGACGGTAAAGAATAAGTACTCTTTGCCCAGGATAGATGATCTATTTGATCAGTTGAAGGGGGCACAGTATTTCTCGAAGATTGACTTACAGTCGGGGTATCACCAATTATGCGTCAGGAATGAGGACGTGCAGAAGACAGCTTTTAGGACCAACTTTAGGCACTACGAGTTCCTAGTGATGTCGTTTGGACTCACGAACACACCAACCGTGTTCATGGACCTGATGAACAGGGTGTTTCAGTGGTACTAGTACCGATTCGTCATTGTATTTATAGATGACATTTTGATATACTCCAAGAGTCAAGAGGTGCACGAGAAACACCTGCGAGCAGTCTTCAATACTCTCGGGAAGAACCAGTTGTTTGCATAGTACAAGAAGTGCGACTTCTGGAAGGAAGAAGTCAAGTTCCTAGGACATGTGATGTCCAAAGAAGGGATAGCAGTGGACTATGCTAAGGTAGTCGTATTTCAAGACTGAGAACAGCCTGGTTCGGTTACTGAAGTGAGGAGTTTCCTGGGCCTGGTAGGTTACTACCATCGATTCATTCGAGACTTTTCCAAGATAGCTAAACCGTTGTCTCAGCTGACTCAGAAGGATCTCAAGTTCGCCTAGAACGAGAAGGCAGAAGCAGCTTTTCAGGAGCTGAAGGACAAGTTGACATCTGCCTCTATGCTAGTATTGCCAGAGCAAGGGGTCAAGTATACGATATACACTGACGCATCTCGCGTTGGTTTGGGTGGTGTTCTAATGCAAAAAGACAGGGTTATTGCCTATTTATCGCGGTAGTTGCGGAAACACGAGGAAAACTACCCTACGCACGACCTAGAGTTAGCGACAGTCATTTTTATATTAAAAATTTGGAGACATTACCTCTATGGAGAAGAGTTTGAGCTCTTTTGCGACCATAAGAGCCTTAAGTACATATTCACCCAGAGAGACCTAAATATGAGACAGCGGCGATGGATGAAAATCTTGAAGGACTTCAAGTTCGAGATCTCCTACCATCCTGGCAAGGCCAACCTCGTAGCAAATGCTTTGAGCGGCAAGAAGGTGATAACATTTGCGGCACCTCCGATGATTGAGGAGTGGAATATGGTGGAGTTTGTGCATGGGTGGGAGCAGAAACTCACGGTGGAGGAACCGTTTGAGAGCATCGCGTCTCAGAAGGACGATCAACGATTGATAGAGTTGCGAGAGTAGGCGAGCGACAGTAAAGCCTCAGAATAGAGAGTTGGTACGGACGGGGGCTTACGTTACCGACGCCGCCTATACGTCCCGAACCTTTACATACTGAGGCAAGAGGTTCTAGAGGCTACGCATAATTCGAAGATGGCAATGCATCCTGGTAGTACGAAGATGTATCGAGATATAAAGAGGTCATACAGTTGAGACACATAAAGGCCCACATAGCAGATTATGTGTCTCGTTGTCTCACTTGCCAGCAGGTCAAGGCTGAACATCGCCAACCTCCTGTACTACTTCAGCCCATGTCCATAGCTGAATGGAAGTGGGACTTCATCTCTATGGATTTCATATCTGGGTTGCCGAAGATAAGGAAGGGACATGACTCCATTTGGGTGATCGTGAACCGGTTGACAAAATCGGCTCATTTTCTCCCTATCAGAGTTTCGAACTCTACAGACGATTTGGCCAGGTTGTACATCAAGGAGATTGTACATCTGCATGGAGATCCAATGGAGATCATGTCAGACCGAGACACGTGATTCACATCTATCTTCTGGACTCATATCTAGGAAGCAATGGGTGTGAAGTTAAAGTTCAGTACAACGTTTCACCCACAGACTGACGGGCAGACGGAACGAGTAAATCAAGTGTTAAAAGGCATGTTGCGAGCTTGTGTGCTAGATTTTAAGGACAATTAGGATGATTATCTTCCTTATGTAGAGTTCGCATATAACAACAGTTTTAAGACAAGTATTAACATGACTCCATATGAGGCCTTATGGGCGTCCCTGTCGAGCACCGCATTACTGGGCAGAGGTTGGTGAGAAGAGTCTAATTGGTCCAGAGTTGGTTTAGGCGACCTCAAAGAATATCGACATTATCAGGCGTCGACTTCTGGCATCACTGAGCAGACAGAAGAGTTACGTCGATAAGAGGCGGCGGCCGCTAGAGTTGGAGGTCGGGGACCATGTATTCCTTCGGGTTTTCCCTATGAAGGGAGTCCTTCGGTTTGGCAAGAAGGGAAAACTCACGTCGAGATTTATTGGCTCATTCTAGATACTGGATCAAGTGGGAGCAGTAGCGTACCGCCTGACTTTGTCCACACCACTCGTAGGTGTGCACAACGTATTTCATGTATCTATGCTGAAGAAATACGTTCCTGATCCTTCACACATTATCAGATGGGAGCAGGTGCAATTGAGCGAGGATGCAACATGTATACTGCGTCCGACACGTATCCTAGACAGGAAAGAGTAGGTGTTGTGCAGTAAAGTGATCTCACTTAGAAAGGTACTGTAGACACATCATACCGAGGAGGAGGCTACTTGGAAGACAGAAGCCAAGGTCTGAAAGAACTACCCTCAGATTCTAAGGAGTACGACAAGGTACTAATTTTGATGATGAAATTTTTCTTTAAGGGAGGTAGATTATAACGTCTCAAAAAAATTCGTACAAAAACTTGAGTACCACCTCAGGCAGAAATCGCTAAGGACCAAATCCTTTAGAAATTAGACGTGAATTAACTAAGTGCTAAACTAGATTGCTTGTGAAATTAGCACTAATTACTTTAAATTTGATCTGTAGGACCCAAAATCTACAGGATCGCTAACGCTACATTACCTAAAAACTTAGGATCCATCTTAAAATCCAGTTGCTCTCGGGAGCATCATGAAACTCCGTACCGGACCTGGACTGTGCGTCGAAAGTCCAATTACCCCGAAACTATACGGTTATGACCACCTTGCTGGACCTCACAATCACCTTGGAAATCAAGTCCTAATAGTACCCAGAAGCACATAACTTGAGCCCGGAACGAAGTGTGTGAGAAATGCGAATATCTTTAGAAAATGAACTGAAACTTAAGTGAATTGAGTCGGTTCGCTTGTAGGACAAATCTAAGGATTCAGACCATCGAAATCTGACCCAATTACACCCTCGGATCAGGGAAAATTTTCAACACATGTCAGTGTACTTGTGACCCTGATGGAGTACCAGTGACCATTGAACTGAAACTGATCCACCACAGTCGATCTGTAAACCCGATCGGACCCAAAACTTAACCTGACCTAGATCTATGGTCAGGGAGCTTAAGTCCGACTGCATGTAGAAAAGTGGCCTTAAGAACAGCTCCGTTGGACCGGAATGGCCAACCTTTGGCTATAATCTAAGTATATCATGGCCCTGGGGCCATTTTCATCAGTTTTGGGCCTATATAAGGGCCTTAAACCTTCTCTCTCCCTTGCCATACGAATTTTCTAAAACCCTAGGAGAGAGAAAAGAAGAAAGAGAAGGAAAGAGAGAGAAAGTGTGAGAGAGAGTTAGGGTTTACTGCAGAGATACTTTCCTGCCGTTCTGTGTATCAAATCACTGCTACCGTATCACTATACCAACAATTTTGGTTCCTTTCTTAGGTAAGAAATCCTAACCCTAATCTGTTTTAGAGTTTCAAATAGTGTAAATGATGAAATAGCTAATCTATTTCATACTTTAGGTTCCCATTGTACCGTGGATGACGAGTTAGAGAACAAACTGAGTTCGTTACGTATCTACCGACATAAGGTGCGAATTATAAACGTATAGGTTATGATTTTCAAGGCTTTCAATGTCAGTCACTGATTTATGACTGACTTGAGTGTTATCACACATGCTTAGTTAGAGTATTTCAGTATATTACTCATATATGTAGGTTACGTTGGTTTTCTATGCATTTAATGTGTTTGTCTGAATGAATATGGAATTATGATTTGTGTCTGTCATGATGATTGATCGTAAATACATGATTATTGTGCATGTTGTAACTCTCATGTGAAAGGATTTGTCATAATATGTGTTTTACTATTTTATTACATGTATGTCAATTATATGTGTATTCTAAGTGTTTGATGAAATTCCTGAAAGAGTAAGTGTTTGGTGATTGGTATTTTCTAAGGGGGTTGAGATGAGATTCTCAACTACCTTGGCTATATATATGAATTCCTTCATGAGACTTAAACGTAATTATGTGAACTATGTGTGAATTACATATTTAGGATGACGTGTTTAATATGTGTTCTTATAAATGCTTACATGGATGTAGTATTTGATTTATTTGTTCTTTACTATTTTGACTATCTCATGTGATTACTTGTTGGAATTGAGTGTGATTGAGACTATGTTATAGTTTAGGCAATCGGTAACTGGTCCTGATCAGGTGGCTGATGTTGTTTTTGCCACACAAGACGTGTTCGATGAACTTGAGCCGTATGTTTCTTGTCGACAGTAGTTAGGCCACACAGAGTGCTTATGCACTTCATGCCGATCAACCCAATGTGCACTCGTGCTAGTCGAACTTTTCAAGTAACCCAAATGGCTCGATGTATGTTCACCCTGTATGGACGCTACTGCTTGAATCTAATGTACCATACTCACCAATGAGAAACCCCGTTAACCTTGGTACCTCGATCCGCTAAGACTTATGAGCCGGACATGATGATATGGGAGACTGTGGTTGAGCTCTCGGCCTACGCCAGGGTGATGAGCCCACCCGTAGTGACTAGTGAGCAACCCAAGCTCGTGAGCCGAATAAGGTGGTATGGGACATTGTATTCGAGCTATCGGCCTACACTGATTAAGTGACGAGCCCTTTGTAGTGCCCTCGAATATATTCTGAGACTGCGTTGAGGCGACGAGCCTTTCTATAATAACGAGAGTATAAACTAAGCCTACACTGATCAGGTGACGAGCCCTTTGTAGTGACCTAGGACCGTAACATCGTATGAGATTTACAAGGACTGACGAACCTAGAATGGATCATTGTTTGAGAATTGATATAAGGAAGGTACCTTAGCTTATCAACCCTGCTGTATGAATAAACCTAAGTAAGAACTTAGTAATCAAGATCATAACATTGCATTACACGGTACTTTGGCGAGGAAGTAGCATGTGTATGGAGTGGTGCATGCTGCGACCGTGAGATAAAGTTCGCTGAGGGAGTGTTGGTAAGGGCATACATCATTATTATACCATCCTTGTATTATCATACTTAGGGCTTGACTATTGTACTGATTTATCATTACTGCTTGATTGAATTGATAACATGTTAACCTTTGCATTATAGTCCCACTAAGTTGATCACTCACTCCCATGTTCTGTGACGGTGTTTTAAACACCAACCAGACTTTGTCTTAAATGCAGATGATGGCACAACGCACGAGGCTGAGCCAGACTTTTACGACGATGAGGAGAAATTCTCATATATGCAGTTATCAGGTAGGTTTACGTAGGCTGCTCTAATCGACAGGAATTGTTGGGTTGCTGATTAGATGACATTACGCATTTTGTATATTTTAAAATTTTGCATATAACTATTTGACCTAGTAACATGATCATACTTAGGAGACTTGCAATCATTTATATGCTTTATATTCTTATCACAGTCTTCCGCTTGCGTAATTTAACTGTCTCTGGAGTATGATTTGTTGTTTTGGTATAATCTCGCTCATGTTTAATGCTCTAATACAGACAACTTTTAATCATCATTATCTATGTTGCATAAGTGATGTGTTGGAACTCGGGAGTTGGGCTCCTGTTCGACCCCCAATTTTCAGGGCGTTACACTCAAACTCGGCTCGAGCTAACCTAAACCGTTGTCCAAACTGAGCCTCGAGCTAACCAATCACCCTCAAAGACTGAGCTAAGATGAGCTGAACTCGAGCCGAGATAAGTTGCTTGCCATCTGAGCCAAGTTATGCTAAGCTTGACTTAGTTCAACTAATGTATAGCTCTACATAGGACCATCCATCCTTAGCTAGATCTTAATGGGGTAGTATTCATTCCACGCCTGCCCTAATGGACACGGGCACAAGAAGTCCCCGTGGTACGACGGTGTGTGGGGCCATAGATAGCCTGTGACAAATTCACTCCATTCATTAGTTTTACAAGACTGCAATAAGACACATATAAAAATCAGGCATGCAGATTGAAAACTATCATGGGCTACACCACGTGAAATAGCAGTAATTGAACCTCTGCCACTAAAAACTTTATGGGGCCACGGAAGCTACATGAAACAGCTGTGATTGAACCTCTGCCACTGGAAACTTTGGGAGGGGCATACCTATAGTTTATATGAATGGACGGAGTAGATTAAAAGCCACACAGCTTCCGACTAACCAATGAAGCCATCGTGATTTATGTATTTTGTTGTGTACTGAGTAACTCAGTACGCTAAGAGGCATTGAGTTAACGTGTCACGAGCTTATTGGCTCTAAGACGTGGGGCCGCTTCCCTCCTTCAAACCCCAAAACAAATGTCGTTAGCTTGTCTTTTCTTCTCTCTCTTCCGTGCAAGGAGGAAATGTAGAAGGATGTACGCTCCTCTAAAATCGGATTGCACTGAGTTATTCAGTACGCTCTTATCATACTGAGTAAACTTATTTGGGCCCACCTTGAATGTATGTGGTTTATCCACACCGTCCATCCATTTTTCCACCTAATTTAAGGGGTTTAGCCCAAAATTCAAGCATATCCAAAGATCAAGTGGATAATACCACAAGAAATAGTGGGGATAATGATCTCCACCGTTGAAACCTTGATATGCCCCATAGTGATGTTTATATGTCATCCAACCTGTTGATAAGATCATACAGACATGAATGAACTGAGAACATGAATATAAGCTTGATCCAAAACTTTTGTGGCCCCCAAGAAATTTTCAACAATAAAAGTTCAATTTAACTGTTTCATGTAGTGTGATTCATTTGAACATTGTATATGCTTCATTTTTGGGTTAAAGCCCTAAAATTATCTGGGAAAATGGATGGATGGAGCTGATAAAATACATAAATCATGGTGAACCTCACAGAGTTTACTCAGTACAGTTATCGTTGTGAGTTACTATGCAATCCGCTTCCCGCTCTATTCCAGTAGAAATCGGACTGCGTACCGAGTTACTCAATACGGTTTTATTGTAAAGAGTAAACTTAGTTGGGCTCACATTGAATGTATGTGGTCTATCCACGCCGACCATTAGTTTTTACAGCTGATTTAAGATGTTCAGCTCAAAATTTAAGCATATCCAAAGATCAAGTGGATCATACTACAGGAAGCAGTAGGAGTAATGATTTCCATAGTTGAAACCTTGCTAGGCCCTACAGTGATTTTTATTTGTCATCCAACCTGTTCATGATATCATGATGACATGGATGAAGGGAAAATAAAGATATAAGCTTGATCCAAAACTTCTGTGGCCCTAAGAATTTTTCAACGGCAGACATTCAATTCGCACTGTTTCTATGGTGTCGTCCATTTGAACTTTATATATGATTCATTTTTGGGCTCAAGCATTGAAATTATATTGTGAAATAGATGAATGGAGTGGATAAGATACATAAATCATGGTGAACATCACAGAATTTAATCAGCACGCTAAGTCTAATAATTTACCCCATATGCAATGTAAGTGGATTACGT
This sequence comes from Magnolia kwangsiensis, assembly GCA_037074715.1. Lineage (NCBI taxonomy): Eukaryota > Viridiplantae > Streptophyta > Magnoliopsida > Magnoliales > Magnoliaceae > Magnolia > Magnolia kwangsiensis. The sequence goes on from CM073579.1 coordinate 24,013,718, forward strand.
CCTACTAATCCGTCCAGGTAGGGCTCTATGGGTCCACTGATTTAAGGATTTTATCCTCTCCGTCAATAAGTTTTCTCAGATAATTTTACTACATGATCGAGGAAATTAAGCAGATTCGGATCTCCAGTGGACCACACTAAAGGAAGCAATGGTGATAATGACATCCACCATTGAAACCTCTCTAAGGGCCACTGTGATGTTTCAACGGTGAAAATTATTATTCCCAATGTTTCTTATTCCATGGTCCACTTGAGCCGTGGAAATGATTCGATTTTGGTCTCAACCATTAAAATGTGCTTAAAAAACGGATGGACAATGTAAGACCCGTATCCTAGACCGTACCATTTCATAGGCTTCCGTGGTCCTCCCGGTCAAATTTCATCAACCCTCAACCTGCATCCGACATTTGTGCATGATCTTAAACTGAGTCATGCATACCGAAGTTAGCTCAACCCGAAACTTGTACCCTAGCGACCGCACCGTCGCTGCGATTCGAACGCCACAAATCGCACACCGATCCGATACTCAGGTCAGGAGATGTGGGCCCGCGTTCATTCTGAAGAAACACCGCGTGTTGTAAATTTTGAGAAAATCTCTACAATATGTCACATCAAATCAAGTCAAGTACACTTCATACCTCAAGTACAAGCAACCCATCCCTTTCCCTTTCCTAAGTCAACTCTCTCTTTCCTCTCACATTCCTCTTTTACATAATTTTCAACTAAAACCATATCTTCCCATCCCCATTCCTTACAACACCCATCCCACCATTCCTTATCATCCATTATTTCTCTCTCTCTCTCTCTCTCTCTCTCTCTCTCTCTCTCTCATTTCTCAAAACCTCCCAAGAAACACCCAACGTCCAAAGCTCTCTAAGGCCCCGTTTGTTAAATCTGAAGTCTAAAGCCTGAATCTAAAATCTGAAGCTAAATCTGAAATTTGAAGTCTGAATCTGAAATCTGAAGTCAAAAAACTTGTCTGATAATTATGGCTGAAGTCTGAAAATGAAGTACTAAATTTGAAACAATTTATTTTTAACAAACATCTGAAATGTCTGAAATATGTTAATTTGGCACATTTGCCCCTATCTCCCGTTTGGAAAAATGTTTTACACCTGATGCAAATTTTCCACCAACTTTGATTTCCTTTAAATCGATTGTACAACTCATAGCTTAATGAGCGTCAACATTATATAGCTATTGTTTCCTCTTGTGCGGCTCACTCGAGTCTTGGATCTACCTCATTTTTTGTCGCTTGTACTAAAATTAGCTTGCAAAACAAATGAACGGAGTATATTTCCTAAAAACATGGTGGTGGGCCCCACCCAGTATCCTTGTGCAGGAACTTCCTGTGAACGGCTTTCGCAGGAAATCCACGTCCATCCAATCCGAGCCCAGTGTACCACATGGAAAACCGATTGGCTAGTCCCGTTGCCACCCACCAATGGCTGATGGTCAGTGCTCTATGGGCCCCACCATGATGTATGTGTTTCATCCATGCTAATGGCTGATGGTCAGTGCTTTATGGGCCCCACCATGATGTATGTGTTTCATCCATGCTGTCTATATATTTTTCCAGGTCATGTTATAGTATGAGACAAAAAATGAGGTATATCCCAATATCAAGTAGACCACATTACAAGAAACAGTGTTGAATGAGCTTTGCCTGTTGAAAACCTTTTAGGGGCCATAAAAGTTTTGGATCAAGCTGATTTTTGTTTTTTATTTTTTTTTTTACTTCATCTTGGGAATGTATGACCTAATCAACATATTAGATGTCAAATAAGCAGTACAGTGGGCCCTAGGAGGATTTTAATGGTGGATATCCAATCACTATTGTTTTCCCGTGGTGTTTTGCACCTGAGATTTATATCCCTCTTATTTTTGGGATAAAGACATAAAATGAGATACATAGAAATATATGAATGGAATGGATGAAACATATGCATCATGGGGGCCACATAGCACTGACTATATGAGCATATTGGAAACACATACATATTGGGAATATTCAACTGTGGACGTTAAGTTATCACATTTTCGGCCCACCTGAGCATTGGATATGGTTCATCTTTTGCCTCATGTCCTAAAATGAATTCACAGGACGGATGGACGGTGAGGATTTCTCACAAACATCCCAGTGGCCCCACCTGCGTTCCCAGCGAAGGAACTTCCCGTGAAAGCAGAACAGATTGGCTACTCCCACTGCCACGGACGCAGATTTCCTAGGAAAGACATTCCAGTGTTGGGAACCCAGGTGGGGCCCACTGCCGTATTTGTGAGAAATCCTCTCCGTCCATCCATTTTTTGAGTTCATTTTAGGATATTAAACCAAAAATGAACTATATCCAATGCTCAAGGGGCTGAAAATGTGATAATTGGACGTCTACAGTTGAAATATTCATGGGGCCAAAATAGTTTTGAATCATGGTATTATTTGTGTTTTCAGTTAATCCCAGTAAAAATGACGTTATTAACGGTATGGATGACATTTGAACATCACTTTCGAACTTAGGGAGGTTTCAATGGTAGAAATTTTCCTAACCTCCTTTTCCTTTAGTACGGCCCACCTGAGTCTTGTATTGTGCTCAATTTTGGTTTCAACTCCTAAAATGAGCTCCCAAAACGTATGGACGGAGTGGATTTCTGAAAAATTTACAGTGGACCCCAGCTAAGTTTCAAGCACAGGAGCTTCGTGCGAAAGGCTTTCGCAGTAAATCCGCGTCCCACTGCCACCGGCCAGTGGCTGGTGGTCGATGCTCTGTGGGACCTACCATGATGTATGTGTTTCATCCATGCCATCCATCTATTTTTTCAGATCATTTTATGGCATGGGACAAAAAATTAGGTATATACAAATCTCAATTGGGCCACATTACAGGAAACAGTGTTGAATGAGTGTCGACCATTAAAAACCTTTTGGGGGCCATAAAAGTTTTGGATCAAGCTGATCTTTGTTTTTTCCCTTCATCTAGACCTGTATGACCTAATAAAAATATTGGATGTCAAATAAACAGTACAGTGGGCCTTAGGAGGATTTTAATGATGCATATCCAATCATTATTGTTTTCCTATGGTGTGGTCCACCTGATATTTATATCCCTTTAATTTTTGGGCTGAAGCACTAAAATTATCTGTAAAAGTGGATGAACGGAATGGATGAAACACATACATCATGGAGGGGCTAACAAAGCACCCACCACGGTGGCTGGGGGAGTAGCCAATCCGTTTTCGTCTTGGACGAATCTCCTGCGAAAGCCTTTTGCGGGGGTGCGGATTATATACAAACGAGTTCAGTAGCCAAATGTCACCAAGCTATGTGGACCCCACTATGATGCATGTGTTGTATCCATACCGTCCATCCATTTGTAGAGATCGTATTATGGCATTAGAAAAAGAATGAGATAGATCTAAAGTTCAAGTGGACCCACCACAGAAAACCGTGGGGTCAATCACACCCACCGTTGGAACATTTATAGGGCCCACCATGATGCATTTTTTAGATCCAACCTATTCATAAGTTAACATTGAGATAACTGAAGTGAAAACAAAAATATAAGCCCCTAAGAAGTTTTGAACGGTGGATGTCACTGTCCCCACTATTTTCTATGGTGGGGTCCACTTGAACTTTAAATCTATCTCATTATTTTTCTCATGCCATAAAATGATCTTTCCAAATGGATGGATAGTATGGATAGATCACATGCATCATGGTGGGGTCCACAGAGCTTGGTGACGTCATTGACCTTGTTAGTATCTATTCCGCGCCCTCCGTATGATGTGTCTCTAACGAGGACACGGATTGCGTACTATCCCTGCCCGTCTCTGGCTCCGAACGGGTAGTTCGGTAGGCGGGCCCACCGTGATGTATATGTACATCCAAACCGTTGATCCCTTTTCTCAGATTATTTTAAAGCATGAACACAAAAATGAGGCAGATCCAACACTTAAGTGGACCACACCAAATAATAATCTTGGTTGCATTAAAATGTACTAGTTTCATTAAATGCAAGAGTCATCTGTGATGTGGTCCATTTGATCATTGGATCTGCCTCGTTTTTGTTTAGATGCCTTAAAATAATATGAGGAAAGGGATAGAGGATTTGGATGTATAGATACATCATGGTGGGCCCACCCACAGAATTGTTTGTTCGGACCTAGGGACGGGCGGGGGTAGTATGCAATCCGTATCCATTTGTAAACGAACGGTTCAAAGAGATCCAAGTTACATGGGCCACTGTGATGTTTTTCTACCATCCAACTTATTAATTAGGTCATGTAGACGTGGATGAAGTGAAAACACAAATATCAGCTTGATCTGAAACTTCTCCAACTCTCAAGAAGTTTTTAATGGTGGACATTCAATCCCCACCTTACGGTCCAATTAAAAATTTAATTTGCTTCTTTTATTGGATCACACCTTAAATTACCTGAAAACGTTGATGGACGGTGTGGATCAAACACATAAATCATGGTAGGGCATAAAGAAGTTTCACAAGTTAAAGGTTGATTTTGTATTGCGCGGAAAGGAAAATTTTTTCGTATAACTTGAAAAGGGATACTTTTGGAAGCAAAAAAATTTTGTTTATTGAAAAATCACGGAGTGCATTCCGCGTTCACCATTAAGCCAGACTCCTATCATGGAAAGAATTCAGTGAAAAACCACTTACCGCTTTCCGTCTTCTGCGTTAACAACGCATTAACAAACACCACTAAACACGGAAAATTTCCCCATTCCGCGTTAGGTGCAAAAATTCAGGGTTAACAAACACGGCCTAAGTCTCCCAAGCCAAGTGTGCCCCACTTTCCCACCCTCTCATCTCTGATGTCAACCATTCATTCTCCATCAACCTCTATTAAAATAAAAGGCAAGGAGCATAGGAGTCCAGGGAGCTAAAAGAAGGAGGCCGATAGGTGGGTGATTCACCGATTTCAATTTTAGGGCCCACTTGTTGTGGGACCCACATTGATGTATGCAATGTAGAGAGGGGCCCATAGTGGCGGGGTCCCTCTATCTCACTGTTTCTCTCTCTCTCTCTCTCTCTCTCTCTCTCTCTCTCTCTCTCTCTCTCTCTCTTCCTCTCTCTCTCTCTCTTGTGTGGATGGTGTGTGTGTGTGTGGCCCGTCATGAGTAAGTATTTCATCCATGTCGTCCACTGAGTGGACCCACATGGCAGTCTGTTTGGACAGACCCGAATGAAGGGAAACACAATTATCAGCTTGATCTAAGAGTATGGCCCACCTGACATAGGGCCACCCTGTTGCGTAGGGCCATCCAAACCATCCATTCATGTGGGGCCTACTAGGAAGGAGCTACTCCTTTCATCCAGGCAATCCAGCGTCCCTAGACGCTGGACGCTGGACGCTGCCTGTTGCAATATCCCACACACACACACATATATAATAACATATTGTTTATATAATATTACATAATATAATATATTATGGTATATAAATAAAATACTATAGTGGGCCACTCCCACGTGGGACACACCTTTAAAGTGTGGATTATCACTGTCCAGATGGGTCTGGACGGTGGAATCTGGGCTGCCTTATATATATTATTTATATATACGACTTATATATTAATATTATATATATATATATATATATATATATATATATATATATATATATATATTAGTATTTAGGTGGGCCACTCCCTCGTGGGACCACCTCTAACTGTGGTATATCAACATCGTCTAGATGCATCTGGCGACAACCCACCCTTATATTCAATACACATGTATATTTAATATATATTATATAATTGTGGGCCCTACGTGGGACCCACCTTAGTTGCTGGCTGGCAGCCAGCGTACCTACATCAGCTGTGTTTTCGCCAGCTGCTACCCGTGCCATGATGTGAAATCCTCACCATTCAGAGGTTGGACGGTGGGACCCACTTATGGTGTTTGTGTTACATCTAAACCATTCATTCATATGGCGAGCTCCTCTCAGGGCTTGAGACTAAAAATAAGACAGATCCTATTATTAGGTGGACCACATTATAGAAAACTATGGGTTTGAACGTCCACCGTTAAAACCCTTGGGTTACAAAAGTTGGACTATTATGATAGTTATTTTTCCTCTAAATCCAGGTCCTTGTGACCTTGTGAATAGACTAGATGGGAAATAAATCCTATGGTGGGGCCCACTGGAATTTAAGTGTGGAAATTATTATCACCATTGTTAGATGTGGTATGGTCTAGTTGATCTTTTGATATAATTCATTTTTTATATAACACACTATATTGATTTAAAAAATAAATAAATAGATGAACTGTGTTATGATCGGCTCATTTGACTCGACCCATTTAATTCAGCTCATTTGAATCAACCCATTTAACTCGGCCCATCGATTCGGCCCATTTGACTCGTCTCTTCGATTCGGCCCAATTGACTCTGCCCATTTGATTCGGCCCATTGATTTGGCCCATTTGATACGGCCCGATATGATATATATATTGGCCCATGAGTGAGGCCCAATGTGAAACATATATGCCCCATAAGCAAGGCCCATGATGATGTATATTAGACCCTTATATAAGGTCGTGGGCCCATTATATGATTGACCCTATGAGTGCTACTTCTTGGAAGCAATGTTGGTTAAAGGACCACATTGATGGGCAATGATGGTTGGACGTCCACATTGTGACCTTCCCTTAGGCCTTGTTAGGCCCATTCTCGTAATTCTCTTGTGGGTTAACCCAGATAAGTGGGCCCCATTCGCCATAAATGGATGGTTTCGCGCTATCGGATTTGATATAACCCCGGCCGAGGGCCGATCCCTATATTATGGTTGATCGCCTATTCCTCTATGGACCCCGCCTTGTTTACATGCCAATTATCGATGTTGATTATCGGTGCTAATTAGAGATGCTGATTGTTGGTGCCGATTATCGATCATTGGTGCCAATTATCGAGGTCGATTCCTATTCCGATTGTCGAGGCCGAGTTAGATTGTCGAAGCCGATTCCGACTCCTATTGTAGAGGCCGAGTCAGATTGTCGAAGCCGATTATCGAGGCCGATTCCGTTTGGTCGAGACCAATTCTGATTATCGAGGCCGATTCTGATTATCGAGGCCGATTATGTTTGGTCGAGGCTGATTCCATTGTTGAGGACAATTTTGATGGTTGAGGCCGATTCCATTTGTAGAGGTCAATTCCGATTATCGAAGCTAATTGCAATTATTGAGGCCGATCATCGAGGTCGATTTCGATTGTCGAGGCCTAATGTAATGTATATAAGGCTCATGGGATATGGCCATTTGTGATGTATATTAGGCCCGTGTTAGAGGCCCATTGTGATGTATACATGGCCCATGTCATGCGGCCCACTTAATGCAGATGAGGCCCAATGTGATGTATTTATGGTCATCCATTGAGGACCACCTTGATGTGATGCATAATGGACCTATGTGAGAGGCCCATTGCAATGTGCTTGAGGCTCATGGGTTGTGGCCCATTGTGATGTATTTGAGGCCCATGGGACGTGGCCCATCCGATGTATATAGGCCCATGTGATGCAGCCCATGTGACGCGACCCATTATGATTGTATGAGGCCCATTGTGGTGCATTTGAGGGCCAAGCTATGGAGCCCATTGTGATGTATGTTAGGCCCAAGTGAAAGGCTCATTATGATGTATATTCAGCTCTTGAGTGAGGCCCATGGTGTTGTATTTTTTGCCCTTGTGTGAGGTCATGGGTCCGCTATATGTTAGGCTCTATGTGGGTCATTCCTTGGGGGCAATGTTGATTAAAGGTCTACATTATCAAGGATGATTATTGATACCTGTTATTGATACCAATTATGAGTATGTGACAGCATAGTATCATGATACATGCCCATACGCATCATCTGCATGTTTGTTAGGAGATATGGTTGACCATTGCATATGACATTAGGCAGGTTGTTATGAGACTCCCAGATAGGCGGAGGTTATCTCACATGAGTGCACGGTATGCACAGGATTGATGCATGACCGGATTGTATGACTCATTCACTTTGCATTGTGTATTATGATAACTATACACTCTAGCGACATCAGGGCTGTAGCCTCCACAAGCATATCGTGGATGGCCAGATGGGACACAAAAAATTTATTATTAGCATCGGGCTGTCATAGATGACCTTGAGTGAAAATTCTTAAACCCTCTTGGTATCAGAGAACGCCCTAACGTCGAGATCAAGTGGATACATGAGCGCCCGAGTGTCGAATACTAGGATGTCGCGTCTCCCACTATGTCACGGTTGGTTGGGAGGGGTTGTCGTCTTACCCGCCTGAGGGAGTAGGCATAGCTAAGATGAGTCTGACCAGCTCCTAAATGGGTCCGCTATAGACGAGTCGAGTAGGCATTGGTATACTGCTAGTAGGCGGGTAGTGAGGTCTTTTTCACTCGCTGGGCTACGCGGCCTGCAGGGGTGGTAGCCAGTTTGGAGTGTACTAGATCCCGGTGATGATCCCAAAGATGTACAGTACTGATATGTGGACTTATTGAGCATGAGTTGCATACTCATTCATTCACTATCCACTCGAGCTAGTGGTGCGCAACTATTTATTACGTGTACCTTTATAATGACTATGATTTCGGTTGGGACGCGTGACTAACCTGAGATCAGAAGTTTTTCACATTGAGTCTGACTATCCAAATTTAAGTGTGGGACTGGTTTGGATAGAAGTCCCTTGTGGTGCACCCCATAGCCTGCGATACTAAATACTATTATCCCGACTTTACATTCCAACTTAGTCATTTCATTCGTATCACATATTACATTACGTTCGCAAGTATATGATATTTTGGGTTACTATGTTTCTTCACTTATATGGCCTAGACAGACTTAATAAGATTTACATATTGGATTATATCCTCGACAACTGATATTTGACTCTCTATGACTTCTCATTTGTATAGTTGATCTGTTTGCGTACTTTGATATTATATGATTAAGGCATTGTATTGAATACTTAGCACTTATCTTGTGCACACACTTACACTACCATCTAAGCTTTTTATAAGCTTATGTACGATAGATGCATGCAGGTGGCATTAGGTTGCAGCAGCGTCGAGCTTGGAGTGTGCAACTGACTTTTAGAGCTTTGATTTTTAATATATGTATTTTCCTTTTAGCATTGTATTCAAATGTTTATATTAATGGATATGTGATGATAATGTTGCCTTTGTGATTTGGATAAACTTGTGGTTATGCTTCTTATGAGACAAATGTATGTTGGAAAATTCTCCTTGTACGATCCCAGAATCAGAATCCGGCGTATGGGCGCTGGGAGCTGAATGGGGTACTATAGAGGCTGTCGGCACCGGATTCGACGATCGAGAATTTTTTGAGCTCGGTTTCTGAGTTTGGGGCGTGACAGACAGTGTGGATAGAATACATCCATTTACAGTGGGCCCAACAGAGTTTAGTCAGTACCATTGAAACCTCTCTAAGCAGTGGTAGATCCTTCTACGTTTCCTCCTTGCACAGAGAGAGAGAGAGAAGCTAGTGGCGTTTGTTTTGTCGTTTGGAGGAGGGAAGCGGCCCCACATCTTATAGCCAATTGGCTCCTTACATGTCAACTTAGTATGTCCCCTTAGCATACTGAGTTACTCAGTACACAATCCAATTTTCACCTTTCCATGATAATTTTAAGAATTCAGTTAAAAATGTACCATATCCAAATCTCAAGTGGACCACACCACAGGAAAAATATAAATTGAAGTGTCTACTGTTGAAAAATTCTTAAGGGCCATAGAAGTTTTGGATCAAGCTAATATTTGATCTTATTAATAGGTTGCATGAAAAGTAAATATCACTATGGGCCTTAGAAAAGTTTCAATGGTGGAAATTATTATTCTCATTATTTCCTGTGGTGTAGTCCACTTAAACTTTAGATATGCTTCAATGTTAGGATCAACCTCTAAAATGATATGTAAAATTTGATGGACGGTATGGATGGACCAAATACATTCATGGTGGGCCTTACAGAGTTTACTAGTTACTCGGTTGGCAATGGGATTTCCCGTCGGGTAAAGGCAATCCGCGACGCGCCTCATGATATCCATATGGCACGACATGGGCCGAGCATTGTAGGGCCCGACAAGATGTCTTTGTGTTATCCAGACTGTCCATCTGTTTTGTTGGCTTGTGTTACCACATAATATAAAAATGATGTAGGTCCAAAGTTCAAATAAACCACGTGATTTAATCTAAAAAATAATGTAGATTCAAAGTTTAAGTAAACCACACTATGGAAAATAGTGGGGATTGAATGCTCATGGTTGAAAACTTCTTGGATCCACAGAAGTTTTTGATTAAGCTTATATTTGATTTTCCCTTCATCCACGTCTTTATGAACTTATTGATAAGTTGATGGAAAATAAAACATCACAGTGAGCCATAGAAATCTTTTAACAGTAGACATACAATCTTCACTATTATATATTTTTTATTTTTTATTTTATTTACCTAATTTTTTATCTTAGAGCTATTGTAACATCCCGAAAATCGGGGGTCGAGCATAAACTCCACTCCCGAGTTCCAGAACATCACTTATGTAACATTTTCAATGATGGATGAATATTGTTCATATTAGTGCAGAAAATATGAGTGAGATTAGACCAAAACAACATATCATACTCTAGAGATAGTTAAGTTTCTCAAGCAGAAAACTGTGATAAATATATAAAATGTATAATTGATTGTAAGTCTCTAGAGTGTGAACATGTTACCAGGTTAAATATATATATGTATACTCAAAAAATGAACAAAAAGAATATACATGAGTGTTTAAATAAAAGGCAAAATACCAAGTGTATTGGCATCTAATCAATAACCCTGTGAATCCGTCGATCAGAACCTGCATATAGGAGGAATTCTCCTCATCATCATCAAGTCCGGCTCTCCTTCACAAGCATCGCCATCATTTGAAACTAGAATAGGGACTGGTTGGTGTGGCCAACACCGTCCGGTAACGTGGGAGTGAGTGATCAACTCAGTGGAAGCTATATACAATAAAGGCTAACATGTTATCAATCCAATCAAGCAGTAATGATAAGGTAGTACAATCAAACAGATCCTAGATACTCTTGTTAATACAAGGATGATATGAAGAATGATGCATGCTCTCACCACAATCCCCTCTGTGACATCATCTAACGATCGCGACATGACTCACTTCCTCAGTACTCTATCACCAACGCCGTTAGCATATGCAATGCGGTGTTATGAATATGCTTACCAAGTTCTTATTAGTCCTTTTCATAAAGCAGGATTGGGAAGCTAAGGTACCTCCCTTGTATCATTACCCAAACGGTGAACCATTCTCGGGTCGTCAGTCCGAGATAATATCATACGATGTTACAGTTCTAAGTCACTGTAAGGGCTGTCAGGGCTGTTGCGCTCAATAGTTACTCCTCTCTCCCATCACCTTATCAATACAGGCCTAGTTATATCTCACATACTGCAACAAGACTCGTCGTCCTTATGCACTATCGAGATATATTCGAGGTCACTACAGAGGGCTCGTCACCAATCAATGTAGGCCGACAGCAAGAATATAGTGTTCCATACCACCATAATCTACTCACGAGTATAGGTGCTCACTGGTCACTACAAAGGGCTAGTCACCAATCAGAGTAGGCCGACAGCACGAATATAGTGTCCTATACCACCATAATCGGCTCATGAGTCTTAGCGGATCGAGGTACCAAGGTTAGAGGGGCTTTTCATTGATAAGTTTGGTACCTTAGGTTCAAACAGTAGCGACCAAATATGGTGAACAAACATCGGTCAATCGGGTTAGTTGATAAGCTCAACTAGGCCAAGCGCACGTTGAGTTGAATGACATAGAATGCATAAGCACTCCGTGTGGCCTAACCACTGCCGAACACCCCAAGCACGACTCAGATTCGTTAAACTCATCCTACGTGACAAAAACAACCTCAACCACCATTTGGAGTACGATTATCGATTACCTGGACTGTAGCACAGCCCCAAGCACGAACAATTTTAATAATACGCATGTGATTCATATCCTACAATCATATGGACAGTTATGAAAATATAACTTGAATGTAAATACAGTACATGAAGAAAATCATATACATAGTTAAGACGAGCAACCTAAGTTACACAATTCATGGAAATCATACACCCAGTTAAGGTGATCGAGATTTATATCTCAACATGCATACAGGTACATCTTGCTAATTACTAACTCATTCAGACGCTTTTATATACACTTAGCCTACACATTACATCACACATATTATGTATCCATTAATATACGTATTAGGATAAATCCTTTCGTCAAAGGGTTATCGCCTATACAACAATCATATATCCATGACAGTTAGTCATGGCGAGCACGAATCCGAGGAATTTGCCCAAGCCCACGCTAAATGTGCATTTGCTCGGATTAAGCTTCATCTTGTAATTTCGTAAGATGAGGAACATTTCCTCTAGATCGGCTATATGGTCGATTACTTTAATGCTTTTGACGAGCATGTTGTCGATATAGACCTCCATTGTTCGTCCTATGAGTCGCGCGAAAATTATGTTGACCAATCTTTGATAGGTCGCTTCAGCGTTTTTTAATCCAAACAGTATTACTCGGTAACAATAAAGACCTTTTGTCAGTGATAAAGGTGGTTTTTGATTTATCAGACTGATGCATTATAATTTGATTATAGCCTGAGTAAGCGTCCATAAAGCTAAGTAATTCGTGCCCCGCGGTGTTATCAACCAACTGATCAATCCGAGGAAGGAGAAAACTATCTTTAGGGAATGCTTTGTTTAAGTCAGTATAATTTATACAAACTTGCCACTTCCCATTAGCCTTCTCAACCAACACAACGTTGGCCACCCATTCGGGGTAATATATTTTTTCAATGAAGTTGGCTTTGAGGAGTTTCCTAACCTCTTCCTCCATTATGACATATCTCTTAGGGCCGAGTGCACGTTGTTTTTGACTGATCGACTTCTAAGTTGGGTCGATATTGAAGCGGTAAGTCATGACTGAAGGGTCAATGCCCGACATGTCTTCATGAGTCCACACAAAGACATCGGCATACCGGCGTAGCAGGGCTATCAACTTCTCCTTTAATGGCGTAATTAAGGACGAACCAATCCGGACGGTCTTCGAAAGGTCTGACTCATTCAATGACACCTGGATGAGGTCTTCCACGAGCTGGCCGCGGTCGAGAGATTTGTCACACGGATCCAGGATTTTGTTGTAATCTCTGCAGGTGCTCGTAGGGCGGTAGCATAACATCGTCGAACGTCGTATTGGTCTCCTTTTACCACCCCGACGCCACTTTCAGTTGAAAACTTCATGGACAGGTGATAAGTTGAAATGATGGCTCGGAGGAGACAGAGAAGGTCGACCGAGGATAGGATTATAAATTGAAAACTGATCGACTACCAGAAAGTCGATCATAACAGTAGCTTGACTTGGTGCATCCCCGATAGTGAGCGGGAGACGAATTGCTCTTTCTTAAAGAATTTGTCCACTTAAAAAATCCGATCAACGGAGTCCTTACGGGCCTCAGAGCCGATCGTTTGGCACCCATCTTATCGAATGCTTGTGTAAACAATACGTCCGTAGATGAACTCGTGTCGATGAGGACTCTGAAGACTTGGCGATTGACGATAGTGACAGTGACGACTAGAGCGTCGTCATGCGGATGATGAATGCCCTTTGCATCTTCCTCGGTGAATGCTACACTGTACTGCTCGAGCTTTCTTTCCTTTAGAGGTCGAGCTAGAACCATAATTTCGGACTCATGCCGACCAACATTTCTCGCATGATTTTTTCAAGCATTATTTGAGTCGCATCCGCCCAAATGACCATCGATAATAGTCCGGATATCCTCAATGGGCAGGTTATTGTTTGGGCGTTCTTCCGCTGTTTTGGCTCCTGGGTCGACGTGTTCTCCGAGGTGGCCCTCTCGGATGAGCCTCTCAATCTCCTGCTATAGATTATAATAGTCACTCGTGTTATGTCCATGATGACAATGAAAATGACAGTACTTACTCTTATTCCATGAGTTCGGATTACTTCGAAGTCTATCTGTCAAGTTGACGAATCCTTCGCCTTTGATTTCCATCAATACATGCTCTTGCGGCTTGTTGAGGGGAGTATACGTCGAAAATTTATAATCAGACCACTTACCCGCCCTATGTTCGTCACGGGACCGATCATACTTTCACTTTTTACCACTAGCCGAGTCAACTTCTTTTTTTGCTGGCTCTTTGGCTAGGATTTTTGCGTTTTGAGCGATCTCATGCAGGATTCAGGTTTCTTCAGCATCTGCACATTTTTCTGACCGAGCTATGAATTCAGCTAAAGTAGTGGGCGGGTTCTTGTCCAGAGATGTAAAAAATGGCCTGTCTCTGACACCTTGCATGATGGAATTGAGAGTTGTCCCGTCCGAATGCTTCCGGACTTGGAGCGACTCGAAATTGAAGCGTGATATAATCCTTAAGTAGCTCTCCCTCCTTTTGAATTATATTTTTCAGGTGCGCAGATGATTTTAATTTTTTCTTCCCACCAATGAAATTAGTGAGGAAAGCGTCGCTGAGCTTGGTAAACGAGCTAATAGACTTTGGTTTTAACTGTTTGAACCAAAGTCGAGCTATATTGGCCAAAGTGAGAGAAAAGGCCTGACACATTACGACGTCCGAGGCATCATGAAAGTCCATATAGGTCCAAAAGGACTCAATGTGCTTGGTCGAATCGGTTTTGCCAGTGAAGGGCGGGATCTGAGGAAGGCGAAATCACTCCAATAACCGAGCTTGCATGATCTCCTCCGTGAACGGGGACACCTTTGCCTCAGGTCCCTTTTGATTGGCGTAGCGGTTTTCCTTCATATCTATGATTTCCTCTCGCATTTCTTTTCGTAAGTCTTGCATCTCATCCTTCCAGGATTTTTCATTATCAGCTGTACCCTCAACAGGGGGCATGTTGCACCTTTTCCGATCTATTTCGTGTTGTAGATCAATGGTAGACAGTGGAGCGATCATGGAGATATGGGACAGTGTCGGCTCAACCGGAGCCTGGTGCTGTCTTTGCTGAGGGACAGTTCGTGGTGCGACGGGCTAAAGATCGACGAATTGTCGTGGGGCATTAACTCGACCATCGTCTTGGTGGGGCAACTGGACCTGCTAACAATGAATTTGTTCCAGCATCTGCTTCATGTAGTTCATATCGATCCTGAGATCTTAGACCTCCTTATCCAATCGTCCATTGCCTCAATTTCGTTGAGTGTACCTAGTTGAAACAGAGGTTGCCCGATGGGCTGCAGAACCTTGTCGATTATCAGGTTGGTTCTGGGCCCCTTGGGCTCCATTTGTACCAGGCGGGCCTTCGGTCTCCGGTGGTCCGGTAACAGGGACCTCACTAAGCTCGTTTTGGACAGTTCTTCTTGTTCTCGCCATTGGAGAGTACTCATTACTTGAAGGAAACGACTTTTCGTATCGTTTTCCACAGATGACGCCAAACTGTTGATGCTGTTTTCATCTCGCCCCCTCAATGAACTTGGGACTTGCACAAGTAGAAGGGAAAATGCGACCTTGGTTTTACTAGGGGACTCTTCGATGCTTAAGTCAAAACCTAGGTCTTTTTGTAAAGATTTTTAGGGTGAGAGTTTTTGTATACTTTTTACCATGAAGGTCTTTGTATTTATAATAGTATCATACCCCGTAGGGTTTCCTTAATTAGAGAAGATTTCAATCTCTTGGGATCCGTAATCCCCGATATTCTTAGATTTTCAGATATCTTAACCTTATCTCTTGAGAATCTAGGGTAGAAATCTAGAGTTTTATTAGGTAACTTCTGGATATAGAGTGATATAGCTCGACTGACTCTTATTTCTTCAACACGGTCGTGTTGAGACAAGTTTCACAGCTAATCTCCGCCTACTCTATTGGTCGACTCAATCTTTGAGTAGGACTAAAGTTCGGACGGCTCTAAGGCCAACTGATCTTAAGTTGGCTTAGGCTTTCCTTTATGAGGCTTTTGTTTGAGCCTTGAGGTGCACTTCCTCCCATAGAGGTTTCGCTTCATGGCTCACACTCGGGCTACGGATGGGTCAAGTGTCTCATGGTCCGAGCTACGTCTCTCCATTTTTGTGGACTTTAAGCCTTATTCGGAATCAGCGTCGACGAGTCCAAGCCATTGCTCTGTTACCCTTCTGACCCTCAAGCCGACTGGATGACTTGTTATATTTTTCCCCAACAACAATTGGATTACTCTTATTTTTATGTAATATTAAGCTATTAATTTCAATGCTCCGGCTTTTAGACTCTTCTTAAACACACGTTGTGATGACTCCTTCAACACTATATTTAAAATTTTTTTTAATCACATTGTATATTATATTTTCGTAATTGCTACTCAAAGTATCCTTAAAAAAAAAATCCTAAGCGTATTATATAATTCTCGTAACAATGAGTCCTTTTTAATCGGTCATTTTACGAAAACGAGTACAACACATCTAACCATTTTATAAGGTCACATGCATCGTTAAAGAAAAACATAAATATCATCTCCATCAAAACTTCTACAGCCCTCAAGAAGTTTCTAACCGTGGGGTGTTCACTCCAAGCCTAGGATTTACCTGATCTTTGGCCATGCCCTAAAATGATTTGAAAAAATTGATGGACGGCCTGGATAAAATTCCGCCATCACGGTCGGTCCCATGGAGGGAAGAGGCAATCTGCGTCCCCGATGCACCGATTTAAAATCCTACGGCGATCCAAGTTAACACGTGTGTTTGAGTGTCAAGATGCGTGTGGGTTAGCGAAACCTCAAATTGACTCTCTCGCAGGCGCATCCTCGCATTCTTGAGTTATTGTGGTAATGTGACTCGCGCGAGTCGGATGACAAAAGGCCATTGCTGATAATCACACGTTTGAGAGGTTATGCATTCTTATGAGAATGCCTCCAATCTTGATATAGGTTTCAGAAAATCCATCTGGTTCATTGTGAAGTGGGCCACTGTCTTATGAGAAGAAAAAACAACAGTCATCACAAATATGACCAACGGTTTGGTCGATCTAATGACAGATGTGAATGGTTACTCGTTTAAGTAATATTCACAGTCTTTCCCACTGAATAAATGGATCGGATCTCCCATACGTATGAAAGATTACACGCGTATCGCGAGGACTCTTCTTCCATCTCACTCGCGCGATTCTCGTTGTTATACTCGTCATCCAGAGAAGACATGCCTCTCACGCATGTATTTCCTTCTTCAACGGTTCTTCTCCACACCCAACAAAAAACCGAACCCCAAAATCAACCAAATAAAAACCCTAATTCATCCCAAATTCAACCTAAATTCACCCCAAATTCAACGAAATTTCATATCCTCAATCCCAAATTCTCCTTCCCTTCTTATCTCTTCCCTAAAACAGTTCCCCAAAACTGGTAATTCTCCCATCTTACTATCCTATCCAACCCTTTCTAGATTTCCATCAGACGATCACAAAAATCTCCCTGGAATTCTAGAAAATTCCAGCCTTTAAATGCAAATCCGAGGCCCTGATCGTACTCATCGTCACAGCTTTCGCATCCGAAGGTTTTCTGATCTCTGATCTTCACCTCAATTTGGGAAAATTCATCATCAGTCATCAGTTGATTCTTCGAAATTGGAACCATGTCCTTTCCCGGGCTCCGTCGTGATTTCAGATCTTCGTTCCGTAGGAACGATCGCCACAGTTTTTCGGGGAATTCACGGGACTGCCATCACGCTGCCGGTGCTGGAGTGGCACCTTCTCTGAAGAGGAAAAGATCGTCGGGTTGTGCGAGCTATCAGAAGCTGGACACAATTACCAGTGTCCCGTCGACGAGCCATTGTTTGTATCCTGTTCCGATGAGGCCTGATCTGTTGCCGAGGTACGAATGCGAGGAGCCGAGATTAGAGGGTGACGTGTCCTTTATGTCAAGGGATGAAATCGAGCGGTTGTCGCCTTCGAGGAAGGATGGCATAGATTCGCTCCGGGAAACGCACCTGCGGTACTCGTACTGTGCCTTCCTTCAGAATCTTGGAATGCGGCTCGAATTGTAAGTGGTCTTTCTTCTTGCGAATAAATATTTGAGGATTCATCATATCAACTAGTCGTAACACACAGTGGGCAGTCCAATTATCGATCTGGACCATTGGAACGTTGGCATGCCAAAATACACTGAATAGATGATCCTAACCATCTGATTGATAGCATGGAAATTTGGTGGTGAGGATCATAGGAACTTGTTCTCCACAATTATAATCAATCAAAGGTGGCTCATGCTGAATGGGTGATGGCCTATTCAACTTTGGTCAGATGATGCTAACCATCCAATCTATGGTTTGGAAGCAGACATGCATAACAAAAATGACCACATTTAAGATGGCTAGGGTCATTGAGTGGGTGTGATTTTTTTCATGGTAGCCTGCAAAAAGTGGGCTCGATTGGATGGACAGTCTGGGTGTACAATGTGACCATAGGCCTACAGTAAAACTCAAGATCATTCCTCTAAATACGTATCCAGTTATCCTTTTTTGTAACACATACTTTTCGGTAAAATCGGTGTCTTCTAAAAACTTTAATTGTATGTTAGTTAGATATATTAGCATCCATAACTAAGTTGATTCTAAGCGTGCTTGGATGCGCCATCCAACTGAATTGCATCTATATGTACACACTTGTGCTACACGCCCATGCTCACATGCCCCCATATGCATGCACCCACCCACCCCCACATGCCTGCCCACCCTCACATGCATGGTTGGATGCCCATGTGCACCCACACACATATATCTAAACAAATGTATGCCCACATGCGCATCAGGACACTTGGACAGTCCAGTCCGTTAAGCTACAAGCCCAAACCCCTGAAGTGAAATTATTAGCCTAACAAAGGGGGAAATGACCAAATTATGATTTCCAAAGGCATTCGTCACATTGAAGTCACGGATTTCAATTGTGAATAGGCTCCTTTCAAATTGACTTGACAGAAGCTTAGCTCAATTTGAGGGTATTTCCACATTGAGTATACTGTCAACATCATTAGATATTGTAATTACCTCTTGATTAAACTGAATGTTTGCGATTTAATTCAGTTGTGCATCCAAACACAGCCTTTGGTTGCCCTTTGATGCTTCTATGGCAATATGCCTGCTTACAAAGTTCTGCTCAATTACATTTGGAATTTTGGGGTGCTTTTGCAGCCCTCAAATCACATCGGCTCCAATCCCAGATCTATGTGACACTGATAATGTGCATTTCTATCGTGCTCGGCAATGTCTGGCAACTGCCCTCTTTGGGTTGTATATATATTAGTTGGGCTGGGATAGTACTGGACATGTTGGAATGCAACTGTAGCCAATGTGAGCCTCACCCATGACTGGTTCCAGAGCCATGACAAAAGAGGAAGGTTGATGTCCAGTGGTCAGTTGATCATAAAACTTGTGCTAGCCCCCAAAGTGCTGTCAGAAAGGCTATGATGAAATGCTAGCATTTCTAGTTGAACTAGAAACACAGGCACTTGTGATTTAAGCATAATTGTGCCAGAACCACTTTTCTGCTAAATGCTCTCTTGACATGTTTCTTCAAGAAAGTGTTGTTTCTTATATATCTGATTATGTAATCCTTTTACCTCATATAAATTAAGATAAAACATATGCTAGTATCATTTTCAACTAATTTTGATACATTCAATGATAGATTGCTTTTTTAAATTTTGCAGGCCGCAAACTACAATTGGAACTGCAATGGTTCTTTGCCACCGCTTTTTTGTTCGTCGATCTCATGCCTGTCATGATAGATTTGTGAGTTCCCTACCCCTTTGTGTAGCATTTTGTCACACGCTCGCAGTCTAGTGTCTGAATGAATTCTTTTTCTATTTTCCTTGCTATTTTTCTGTTGCCTTCTTAATGGTTTGGTAAATCAATGGTCATTTAGCACACAGTGCAGATAGCACATCCTAGACGACTATGGTTGATAATATGCTTGCTCTCCTCTACGTTGGCATACATGTGCATCCATCCAGACTGTCTAAACTATGATTACTCAATTAGTGGTAGTCATACAAAAACGGATGCAACATTTGTATGGGGTAACGGTGCCCTGCCAAAGGTTGCAGCACTATCTTGGCTAGTGGGTAAGAAAAAGGTGTTAACTTTGGATAATCTCCGAAAGAGAAAATGTCTGTCTACTATGTTACCAAGGCGAGGAATCGGCAGATCATCTTTTAGTTCATTGCGCATTTATAAAAAGGTTATGATCAGTGTTCGAAATATCGATACTATCGGCCGATATATCGGCCGATATTATCGGTATCGCACCAGTGCAAGACGAAACTTAGTCGATAACACGCGGAAGATACCAAAAATCCAAAACTCCAGATATCGTGTGATATTATTGTCAATATCGTGCGATATATCGCGGAAGATAGCCAACAACCCACAACGATAAAAACCCGATGCCGTGGGTTGCCGAAAATAAAAAAAATTTGAATTAGGAGAGAGAGAGAGAGAGAGAGAGAGAGAGAGAGAGAGAGAGAGAGAGAGAGAGAGAGAGAGAGAGAGAGAGAGAGAGTACCTGTAGCCGTAGGCTGTAGCGGTGATCGGAAGTGGGCCATTCGACAGGTAAGTACCTGTATCCCTTTTTCTTCGAATTTTTCTCGTTATTTTCTTCATTTTTTCTCTTTCTTCGCTGATTGGAGTGTGCCTATGCGGATTTCTTGGAGATGCAACGAGAAATCAGGCCGGATTTCTTGGATTTCTGGGAGATTCGATGAGAAATCAGGCCGTAGAGGGAGAGCGCTCGTGACAGAGAGGGAAAATGAGGAAGATAGGGCGATAGGGGTGAAATGGGGATGGAAACGCTCACCTGCGAACCAGTTCGTACGCACTACATATGAACTTTTTTGACAAATCATCATATCTGATGAGTCTCGAAAATTTGAACGGTCCACGTGAAGCAGAACCTCGTGAAACCCCCGGGTACGAATTTTTACTTTGATCCAAAACTCCGGTGGGCCATGAAAAATGCAAACAGTTTATTCCCTTGATTTGAATTTCTCTTTGCTATGGCCCACCAGAATCTTAGATCAGGGTGAAAATTCACCCTTTAAGGTTCCATGGGATTCCACATCTTATGGACCGTTCGGATTCGACACCCATGACACGTGTGTAAAGGTACGCACGTGCGTAGGTGCGTAGGTGAGCATGCTTCGAAATAGGGGATTGGCTCGGTGTGGTTTACTGAGCACGCTCCTATCATACTCAGCAAATTCAGTTGGGGCCCACCTTTAATGTATGTGGTCTATCTACGCCGTCCATATGTTTTCCCATCTAAATTAAAGGGTTCATCCCAAAACTTAGAACGAGAAGTGGATCATACCACAAGAAACAGTGGTAACACTGATTTTCCACCGTTGAAACCTTTCTGGCCCCTACAGTGATGTTTATCAGTCATCCAAACCGTTAATAAGATCATATGGACGTGGATGAAAGGAAAATATGAATTTAATAAGATCATATGGGCCCTGCAGTGATTTTTATCGGTCATCTAAATTTAATGGTAAACGTCACTCTCTCCATTGTTTTCTATGGTGGGGTCCACTCGAGCTCTGGATCTGACTCATTTTTTAGCTCACGCCCTAAAATGATCTGTTAAAATGGATGGACGGTGTGGATAGAAAAAATACATCATGGTGGGACCCACGTAACTTGGTGACGTGACTTCAGTAATCCGCTGGAAGCGGATTGCGTGGGGCTGGTGGTCGGTGCTCTGTGGGCCCCACCATGATGTATGTGTTTCATCTATTTTTAAAGATCATTTTATTGCTTGAACCCAAAAATGAGAGGGATATAAATCTCAAGTGGACCACACCACATGAAAACAATAGTGATTGGATATACCATTAAAATCCTCCCATGGCCCACTATACTGTTTATCTGACATCCAATCTATTGATTAGGTCATACAGGTCCAGATGAAGAGAAAAAACAAAAATCAACTTGATCCAAAACTTTTATGGCCCCCAAAATGTTTTTAATGGTCTACCCTCATTTAACACTGTTTCCTGTAATGTGGTCCACTTGAGATTTGGATATATCTCATTTTTGGACTTATACCGTAAAATGATCTGTAAAAACAGATAGATGGCATGGATGAAACACATACATCATGGTGTGGCCCACATAGCACCGACCACTAGCTATTGGTTGGTGTCAGGGGGAGTAGCCCATCCGTTCCCAGATTGCGTACTAAGTAACTCAGTACCGTTAGGGTACTGAGTTAACTGTGTGGGGTCTACTTTTATTTATTTATTTTATCCACTCCGTTAATCCATGTTAAAAGATAATTTTAGGGCTTGATCCCAAAAACGAAGAAAATTAAAATCTCAAGTGGACCACACCACAGGAAACAATTTGATCGAACCTCTACAATTAAAAATTTTTTGGAGGCCAAAGAAGTTTTGGATCAAGCTGAAGTTTGTGGTTTCTCTTCATCCATGTCTTTGTGATCTTATGAACAGGTTGGATGACAAATAAAAATTACTTTAGACACTAGGAAGGTTTCAACGGTGGAAATCATTATTCCACACTGTTTCCTATGTAATGGTCCACTTGAGCTTTGTATTTACTTCAATTTTGGGATCAACCCCTAAAATTATCTGTAAAATTAGCTTTGTATTTATAAATATCATGCATTCAATTTAAAAATAGTTGCGTTAGTTCAGTTAAACATCGCATAACTTAGGAACCTACACAAAGGAAATTTATTATGTGCATCTTTTTTTTTGAGATATTATGATTTAAAAGTGTGTATTAAGGGCCTTTTTAACAATCCCCAAAGTTTCATTAAAAAATTCAACCATTTTCCCAATGTTTCCCCATGTTTCCCAAAAAGCGCGATAAACTATGCGATACAAACGATATATCCCGTGCGATAACCGATACGTATCTGTATCCCAAGGGTGCGATACATTGTGCGATACCGATATTTCAAACACTGGTTATGATATAGCTTTTTCAACTTGTTTGGTGTAGCATGGGTGATGCTGAGTTCTATTGATCGCTTATTTTTATGTGGCATGGTGGGGGAAAAGGGGAGATTAGGAAGAAAGTTTGACGGTTAAGCTTATTAGCAGGGATCTGGTTCATATGGAGGGAAAGGAATGAGCGATGTTTCAGGAATTGTCAGGTCCAAGTAATGGAGATGTTTGGTAGGGCTAAGTCACGTGTAATGGAGTGGGTGATAGCATCAAAATTTATAGCTTAGTTTCCAAAGAGTTGGCTTGAGCTATAATATGTATTCTTTTGGCTTCGGTCATTGATCAATAAAATTATCAATGTTCCAAAAAAAAAAAAAAAAAAAAAAAAAAAGAGGATGCAGGAAAGGGGATTTGACTCCATTTCTCAACTATTCAAGATATGGACATGTATATGGATATGGGTATTCATTTGTAGCGTGCTATTCACATTTAGTTTTTTCCTTCAAAACTTTGACCCATTCTATTTTGTATTAAAAAATACATTATCTAGTGTTGTAAATACATTAAAAAAGAAAATACTCATAGGAAATCTTGGACCCATTCAATTTTCAATTTTCTAGCATCCTAAATTTTGATGAAATGTTCATGTTTATAGTTTTTTTCAAGCATATTACATACATTATGACAAGAATGAATTAAATTTGTCATAGTTTCAGGCATAACAAACTTAATATAATATGATTCCTATGAGTATCCTATCTGCTAACAGTGCTAGTATTGTGCCATGTCCAAGATTATCTATTGAATAAATACCAGTATCTGGGTATCTACTGTCTAAATCTTGGGTCCCACTGTGATTGTGGATGGACCATGGTCTAAACATCAAAATGATGGTCTCTTTTACTTATTCAGTTTTGCCCATTGAAACTTGGACCATCGACCATTTTTCTTTGGTTGGAGGTTGTAAGAAAATACTTGATGATCTATGGTCTAACTGAAGTTATGGCCATCGATAGAGTGGAATGGCAGAAGGGGATTCATGTAGCCTACCCCAGTTAGTTGGGATAAGGCTTGGATGATGATGATTTGATCTCTACCAATTGAAGATGGTTTGTAATCTATATTGACATCCATGCCAACAACCTGTTAGCCTTCCTCTACAAGGAAGTTGGAGGAAGATCTCTCATTTGATGATTCTGAGCAAGGAGCTGCTCTTGATGTGAGATCAGTAGCAAAAGAAAGAATAGGAATTCGATGCCCCAGAACAGCAGCCCCCAGATTAGCCTTTAAAAAAAAAACAACGGACCGGACTCAAACGAAAGAAGCAAGAATAGGGCCATGATGATGATCCTATGTTCGTTTTCACATTGTCTTCGGTGGATGTGAACATGCATATGATATGATTCACCCTACAATCCCAGGGTGAGGCATAACTGCTATTTTTAAATGGTTGCTTGCTGAGGAAAAAATCGACTGACAATAAGTTAAGAAGAAAAAAAGAAGTCCCACCACGAGTATTGACATTGCATATCAGTCCGTATCAAGCTATATCATCCACGTCAGGCAGTATGGTTCGACTTTTGAGCATTGCTGGCTCACAATTGGTTGGTAACAGTACATGATATGTGCCAGGCCAATATTTTGAATGATGTGTCTGCAATATTTAGTTGGCGAGACATGCCATCTAAACAAATGGTGGAGTTTCTTAGTACTCAATCTTTTGGTTGTGATTTCTTTTAGTGGAAATGATTTTTTTTTAAAGCCTACCTATTGTGGTATCTACCCTCCTTGGGTTGCAGTTTTTTGTTGGACTGCGGTTGAAAATAAACTTCT
Source organism: Magnolia kwangsiensis (assembly GCA_037074715.1). Taxonomy (NCBI): domain Eukaryota; kingdom Viridiplantae; phylum Streptophyta; class Magnoliopsida; order Magnoliales; family Magnoliaceae; genus Magnolia; species Magnolia kwangsiensis. Next base: position 24,038,543 of record CM073579.1, read on the forward strand.
TACTATTGATCACGTCCATCGTTGCCTCTTGAAGATATGTTTCATGTGCAAATCTGCGAAGGGAACGGTTGATCATCTCTTCTTGAATTGTGTCTTTGGACACAACTCATTTGGAGCAAATTCTTTCAAGTCATCAGTGTTAATTGAGCAATAAAAGAACTGATTGCAAATGCTTTCAAAATTTGGAATGATGGGCCCTTCTCCAAGTGTAATGTTATTCTTTGATGGTTTCTCCCTTGCCATTCTCCAGGGAATTTGGAAGGAGAGGATGATAACTTATTTTGCAATGAGATGAAGTCACTTGATGACCTTTTTGTCAATTAGTTTTTATCCATATTTGGGAGTAATCTTATAAGAAACTTAAGTCTTAGCATTCTTTGGAGAGTAAAAGCTTGCACATTGGGTTGCAACGACCAATACAATCTTAACTATGGACAAGCTTCTAAAAGGCACTAATTGTTTCTTATTGTTTCCTCTTCATGCTGGAAAGATGAGGAAACGACGGATTGCATCTCTTTTTAGATTGCACCATGGCAAGACCCATATCAGCATCGTTACTTGTTTCGATGATGAGGGATACGGAAACATGTATTGATATTGTTAGAGCTGTACACTAGTCAAACCGAGTCGAGCTCGGCATGGCTAGTAGCCAACCCCAGCTCGAACTTGGCTTGGCTTGACAAGATCCTCGAGCTTGATTGGCTATCTCGGCTTAATTCGGTCAGTGGCTCGGGCCAGCTCGAGCTGAGTTTGAGCTTGTGCGACAGTTTCTCAAACACATACATTGCATTTTCAATTTCTCACACTTCGAATGCAAATTAGTAAGAGTGTTTTGCAGGTATTTCATCAAACGCTCGACGAGCAACATCAAGATAAAGATATGAGGATAGTTCTATAATGTGATTTTTTTTTTGTGGGAATTTGTTTCTTCAATCTTCCCTCGAATACCCATTTTGAGAATACCCTGATATGAGGATAGTCCAATAAACAACACTTCGTTAAGGCATTTCATCAAACACTCGATGAGCTATATCAAGATCAAAATGATCGAGTCACCAAGATGATTCGATCAGAATCGATTCGAGTGAAGGTTTGAGCTTGAGTCAAGTCAAGCTCAAAAATTTTTGAGCTCCAAAAACCAGCTCGACTTGGTTTGAATCCAATTTCGAGCTGAGGCAAGTCGAGTTGAGCAAGCTGACCGAGCTAACTCAACTCGTGTACAAATCTAGGTATTGTTGATACTTGGAAAAATATTCTTGTCTAAGGGAAACATTGGGGAACGTCAGAAAAAAGGTGGAACTTTTCAGTGAAACTTTTGGAGCTGTTAAAAGGCACATGTTTATGCATGTAGGAATCAAAATATTGCAAAAAAAAAAAAAAAAAAAAAAAAAAACAATGCATAATAATTTTCCATTTTCTAGGGGCCTAACCATTTGTGAATAGAAAAAATCAGCGAAAATAAATATATAAAATTTGTAGCCAATCGATAGATTGGGCCAATACTCGTTAATGTATAAAATTTCCACAATAGTGAAAAATAAGTATTTTTCAATATAAAAATAGAAAAATTAGGATTTCACTAATTTTCACTATTTTCCACTTAAATGTTAATTTTTTCCACTACAAATCCATGTCTATGCATTGATTTCCATTGCATCTATGGATTTTTTTGGTTACCTTTGAGTTTTGTCCCGGCTTCGTTATGAGTTGATATTTCTCCCCAAATCTAAACTTTAATTCAATAAAAACTAAGAGATATGGAAATCGCGTGAGGAACAATTTTTTATTTTTTATTTACCAAATTTTGGAATCTTTCCAATTTTTTGTTGATTTTTGCCTATTTACGGATGTTTCACTTGTATTGAGGATATCATCGTTGGTATTGGGGATATTATTGGCATTAGCATTGATGCTTGGAAGCTTTTATAAGGGATTCTTCTTAAAATATTGATGATATTGATAGTGTTTTAAATAGCTGGTAGCATATAACAGTGTTTGGCCCTCTATAGTGTGTAGTATAAGCTACACGATTCTTAATATTTTAATTAAAATAATAGAAAAATACGATCAAATTTACAAAATGCATAATTCATATGAGTTCTTGACTTCCAAACTGGATCGTCAACTACATGTTTTCATGCAAAATCTTTGTCTCTTTGCCTTCGGGCATCTCTAAGTGTGTCATCTTTTTTATTTTTTATTATTTTATTGAAACATAAAAAATTCACGATATGGACCACAGTTTGATGGTCCAGATTGATCTAATTGCTCTTTCCACGATATGGACCACAATTTGGGCGGTTCGGATCATAGTGCCACGTGCGATGGGTATGAGTCACCACCATTTTAAAATAAGTGTTGAACTAACATAGAAGAAACACTTTAAAAAAGGAGATTTCAGTTAGTGTACGCTACTTGCACTATACGCTACGCTATGCTACGTGTAGCGTACGCTACATGCCCTGTAACTTACCCTATTAGGGAGCTATGCTACCTGCATATGCTACATAGTGTTTTAGCTATTCCATGCTACATTTAATGTACTCTTCATGCTGTGTAGCTTACGCTACTAGGGAGTTATGCTACCTACATACGCTACACGCTACGCTATGAGCATTGCCGAAAACACCGGAAATTGATAATATCACGATCGATGATGTTTGGAAAATTTTAAACTTCCAACAGTTTGAGTATCGCTGACCACATGATACCAATAATATTGGTGAATGTTATCGATAATATCATCAATATTTGGAACACTAGCGTCATCAACGCATCCATTAGCAATTTGATTATTGGTTGGTATTCCAGGCCTTTCTCCAGTAGAGGCTACATTATTTGGAAATGGTAGGTGTTGTCACCTTTTGTGAAGATTATGGAAGGGAATAAATGACAAGATCTTTGAAAATAAAGTGGTGACAGAGGGAACCATTTAGAGAAGAGTCGAGTCTTTACTTATTAAAGTGGGCATAAACTAAGGTCAAGTGTAGGGTTTTATCTCATTTGGGTTTCACTTGTGTTTGGAAGGTGGCATTGCATGGAGGGTAGAAAAAGAAAGGGTAAGATGGTTTTGAAACCTCCTCCATATGGGTATCTAAAGCAGGTTTTATCTCATTTGGGTTTCACTTGTGTTTGGAAGGTGGCATTGCATGGAGAGTAGAAAAGAAAGGGTAAGACGGTTTCGAAACCTCCTCCATATGGGTATCTAAGGCTTAATTTTGATGGCTATCTTTGTGAAATCTGGGTGCCTATGGAGTTGGCAGAATCGTAAGGAATGACAAAGGGATAGCTTTCTCAGGGCCTCATGGTCAGGTGAGGTTGAGCAACACATATTCACACTTGAAGAAGGGTTGTTTTATTGCATCCTTTTCATGGAGGATTGTTGGCAAAGTACACTCCCAACTCCATTCATTGGGCAGCAACTGCTGCTAAGGGGCTGATGAAGCTAGCTTCTTGATATTTTGTTGCTAACCTGGGTGCTGTGTGGTACAATGTTCTGAAGGATGCAAATGAGGTTGCTGTAAGTGATTCACCACTTGTGAAAGGCTCACTCGCTATTGGTTCTTCTTCGCTTTCCTCTTGATGTATTTCTCCTTTTCTTTACAAAGTTATTGTTGCTTCTAGAAAATGAAAAAAAATAAAAATAAAAAATTGTTAAGGAACTTGAAGATGACCCTGTGCCAGCTCCCCAGTCTTCAGGGATTAAGGGGGCAGTTCGAGATTATCCTAATGTCTTTCCTGGGGCATGCTGGAATTCGACTTTCATGGCTTCTTGGGTGGAATGTCGATTATTGCCAGATTTGATAGTATTGTCCAGGATCCAAGAACCTCTCCTTCTGTAGCTCATTTGGTTTACAGGATTAGGCAGAAGCTGAAGACAAAGCCTGCATTCTTGGTCTTATAGCACTCCTTGATCAACATGAGCCCCCACCCCCCATATAGATCAGTGTAAACTCTAAATGTCATCCATTTGGAGTGAAGATCCTGGACTATTGCTTCTCCTTTTGCAGGTACTAGGAATACTTGCATCAGGGAAAATTCTTTGCTTAACTTTATCCATACTATTGCAAACTGTGCAGCTCTTTCACGCTCCAAAGGAGCTAATAACTTGAGTGTTATATTGGGATTACCACTCACTTGAACTTCTTCTTTTTCTTTGAATAACCTAAATGGCTTTACCATAAATACAATCATCTCTCTCTCTCTCTCTCTCTCCTTTTCTTCTTTTTTATTTTCTTGTAGTCTCCCTTTTGACATAAATCCCCTCGCAATCAAAAAAAGGAAGAAGAAATAAAGAAAACAGGAAAGAAAGCAGTTTTGTGATGAGACACATCTATCTTTCAATGTTTTTTTTGAATATTTCTTGTCCTTTACCTACAGAAAAATACCATTTTGCACAACTTACTATTTTTATGGCAACCGCAGACTTATCTAAGGTTTATAGGTTCCTATCATCTATTTGTCATCTGCCATGGATTTCATGATTCTTTCATGCTTTGAAATGTGCTTCTTTTTTCTAGAATCATGCTTTGAAATGTGCTTCTTTTTCTATCTTGTCAACTTAATTGAATTGTTGTCAGCTTATGTATGGATTTTTATTTGTTTACTAAACCATCTGTGCTTCCAGTTGATCGCAACGGCAGCTCTGTTCCTTGCAGCGAAGTCTGAGGAGACACCATGCCCTTTGAACACTGTACTCAAAGCATCCCATGAAATCTGCCATAAACAGGATCTTGCTTTCTTTCCCTATTTGCTCCCTGCTGTGAGTTTTGAACTTTTCTTTCAGATTTTGTGCTAAGCCTGTTGAATTGTGGCCAAGAATCTGCAGAATGTTAGCTGCCCTTTTGCCTCTCAAGTATTGTTGTGAGGGCCCTGGTGCCTGACATGACTAGATTTTAGCTACATTCATGCGTGTACTTGAACAATGTGATGCAATACAAACTGGTTTTGCAACCATCGTTATATGCTTTACACTATATTTCATTCATCTTCTTCAAGCGTTATCTCAACTAATTGGGATTGGCTACATGAATCATGTTCATCTATTCCACTCTGTCAAGCACCATATTCTCAGTTACACGGTAGGTCTTCAAGTCTTCTCATGCTACCTCCACCCATGTCTTTTGGTCTTTCCAGCTTTCCCTTTTATAGCCTTCAACTTGAACCGACTTACTCCCAACCAGTGTTGATGCAGGATAATTAACCACTAGCTCTAAAAGCTCGAACTGATAGAGCATGGTGAATTAATCCCTTTATCTCATAGCCCAGGCCCCACATTGCATGGGTTAGGACCTCGGTTGAACCCCTCTCGTGGGTCCTAAATCACATGAGTACCGCCTCACATGAGCCACCCACCTCACACAGGTAGTATTTTAAATAGCGGTAGCGTGATGCGTAACGCTCAACCCTCTATAGCATGTAGCGTAAGCTATACGATAGTTATATTTTTTAATTTAAAAATAGGACAAATATAATAGATAGTGAAAAAAAAAGGAAAAAAAAATATAAAAATGCCTAAAAGATGATTCATTTTATCAATTATAAGTATGTTCAAAAAAGTTATTAGTTATCATTTATCAAAAGGCAATCCACATATATAAGCCAAATCAAATAATTATCACATTAACAACTTTCTAAGCAAACCACTTTAATTAATAATGTCTAATTGAAACCACAAGTCACAATTATGAAAAGAAATAAAAATCCCATAGGTTAAAAGTATCAAGTATAATACAAGTGTCACATTCCTCCACATTAGAAACAAAGAAAACGTGAAAAAAATAATAAAAAAATAAAATAGTAAAAAAATACATTGTAGCTTACGCTACGGACGCTACGCGCTACGTAACTGTAGCGTATGCTACGACCCCTGTAGCGTACGCTATAGGGGATTTAGGCTACGCTACAGGGGATTTACGCTATTTGGGACGTTATGTAGCGCTACGGCCACGATACGCTACATAGCGTATGCTACTGCTACGGTACGGGCGCTATTTGAAACACTGCACATGGGTGGGGCCCGCCTCACATGGGCCGCCCACCCCGAGTGTGCCCCCACATCCCATAGGCAACCCCATTCAAGCCCGGTGTGAAAATGCCCTTGCATTAAGTGCTTTTTGGGTCTCCGCTGCACATGGCAACCATCGAAGTCTACTTTTTTCTCATCTGATTACTTGTTGGTGCTTCTCCTAAGTTGCCTCAATTGCGTTCATTTCTAATGCTACCGTTCCTCGTCTTGCCACTCATATGTCTCAATATCCTCATTTTTGTTGCACTCATCCTATGAACATGTTAAATTATATTGGAAATTATAAGATGTGAAAAAGTTTTCAGTATGTGTTGGATTCCTAGCTGTCATACAACATGCCTAGAGAGATTCTTGTGTTTGCACTGGTTAATTTCTGTTACTTCTCCTTTATTTGCTTTTGTAGGTGCTTATTACATCTAATTTCTAATCTTTATTGTTGTTGCTTTGTTTTGTGCAGAACTGGTTTGAACAATATCGAGAACGTGTCATTGAAGCTGAGCAAATGATATTAACAACTCTGAATTTCGAACTTAATGTGCAACATCCATATATTCCTCTTACATCTGTCCTCAGTAAATTGGGACTTTCACAATCTGCTTTGGTGAATTTAGCGTGGAACTTAGTCAATGAAGGGTAAGTTTGTTGATCTCATTAATTTTGCTGTTTAAGCAATCGTTTTTTGGATAGTAAGGCCTTTTTTTGTAATTCTTCAACATGATTGTTCAGTTGAGTTTGTTGTGATCCCCTTTAGAAGGCTAGGTGTAGGGATTGGGATAATTTTACTTGTATTTATGGTTTCTTAATTTAATTAGGCAAAGGATAAGTTGTGTGAATTACATGGAGTGAAGGGTTTGTTTCAGCAGTTGTGATTGTTGTATGATGTTAGATTTGCGTCATATAGTTGGCATGTACGGCAGGTGATCCAGTACTCCTTTTAAACAACACTTGGAATCAGTAATGAGAATCTTGCACGGCTAAAGGAGACTTGAACCACTATTTATGCTTTCAAGGACAATGAGAGTAAACATATTCTGATGAGAGTATTGCATGATGAGAAGGTACTCAGATGAAAAAGGTGCCTTTTTTACTGTTGGTTTGTACTCGGAGGGCAAATGGATTTGTGTATGCAGAAAAGGATATGGAAATGCAAACAATAAAGGAACATGCGAAAAGTTACACCAAAAATATGTATTAAGGAACAAAACGAAGTTCCAGAAAGTCGCAGAGAAATACCAAGAACAAATTTGTAACTTGACAGACATACATCCACATTATCTTCAATGGATCGAGAATTTGATTTTGTGGCTTCTATCTTGTGACAGGTCCAAAATGAAGGTATCTCTTTAACAACGACCAAAAAGAGAACTGGTTTGTCATACTTGTATCAACCTGTTCTGACTTCAGATTTATTTCCTCTACAAACTGGTTCCAAAAGAAAAAGCCTTGGCCTACCTGGCTGGGATCTCTTCAATTTTATAGGGGTGGCCCACTTACTTGATTTATAGTGCCAGAGAAGTATTTCTCATTTCTAATTTTCAAAAAGCATATATTCAGCTCACTCTTTTGATGTGGAGAACAGGGCATATGAATTAGCATTGATCTGAACATGATTGGCCCCAGCCAAGTTGAAGATTTCAAAAAATCAATACACTAACTATACATCAAGCAGCCACCGTTCTAAGGACCTGATTCAAGAGTTGGCAAACAGAATGATGGGGTTCCACTTGTTAGGGATCTTAAGCCCTCACGATGGACAGATGGATGTTCTATCCTGTTTTTTCTTATGTTGAATGTGATTGGCTTGGCTCGCCTTCTACAAGACAAGTTGGTCTCAGTGATGTTCAATTCCTAATGCTCTAAACATGTCTGCCATATTGCTGATGCCATCCAAGATTCCTCTCATTGAACAGTAACCCTGGCATGTATGCAAAAGGCCGTGAAAAGGAAATGTTTTCCAACCATCATCCATGTGATGTTTGAGAACCCACTTGATGGGCTCCAGCAATTAGTCAAATAAAGAAGAAGATATAATTGAAGATGCATTGTTTTTTGAATTGGATGATGTCCTGGAGGAAACACGTCACTTTTAAGTGTCACAAAGTGTGGCAAATAGCAGTTGAAAGTTCACGGTAACAAATATGGAAGGTCCAGTGTCAGTTGCAACAGCAAATTTGGACGGTCCAGTGTCAGTTGAAGCAGCAAAATGTTGCCATTTATTCAAGAAACACAGCACTTGTTAAAGTGGTATAAATATGAAAGTTCTTTTCTGGGTCCAGCAAAGTTATTTCTGCTGAGAGTGCTCCTGTTATTTCGTTCCAGTATTTAGACTCTAGAGCCACTGAACCGCTTTTGAAGTTGCATGTGAGGCATATATCATCTGCTCTTCTTCAAGCCAATGATTACTAGAACAAATCTTTCTTATTCTCAATCTTCATTTGAATGTTGGAGAAGCATATGTTTTATGTTTTTAGTTGCGAGCTGCAGATGGTTTTGCATTGAGGATTTCACGGTTATTATTATTCATGCCTAGGCTTGACTTTTTTTTTTTTCTCGTTAATTTTTGAAGTGCTTTTACTTGGGTCATTGTTATTTTTTCCCTGAAGACTAATTAGTCAGCATGGTATTTTCTAGTCAGGCATATTGATCTTTTGCTATGTCATATTATTTGCAGGGTGTTCAGGAGAAATAGTGTGCTCACCTGTATGATACCATTAGCTGGCGGATTGATAAGCTGTTCATTGAAAGTTTTGTTTGCTGAAGTTGAATGATTAATATTTTAGGGATTACCTTTACCACCTAAATCCCAAACCAACTTCTTCACTGGTTATTGGAGATAGCCGCTGGATCTTTCGGAACCCAACTTGGTTTTTTGTTACTTCTATCCCTTCTTTTTCTTCTTCTTCTTCTTCTTCTTCTTCTTCTTCTTTCTTCTTTTTTGTTTTTTAACTCTGAAAATTATTTTCCAAGGTTTTCTTTTCATTTTTTTTCCAGTACTTGTTTTTCAGCAAAGTTCTTTTACAACAAGCTTTTGGCATCCTGGTTGTACTTAAGCTGATGCAGTTTTTTGTTTATCTTCTCTTTTTTCTTGCTCGTCCAATTTTCCTCTGGATCCTCTCAAAGTACCTGTATATCATCAGATCATTTCCATCTGTAAAATGTTTGTCCTTAAATTTCCTTCAGTCCATTATCTTGGTTTACTGTATATTTGGCAGAGGTCCACATAAACGCCACTTCTACTATTCTAGTACATCTAGGTAAAACTCCTTGCAGTGGTTGTGGATCTATGCACGAAAAAAAAATCAACACAAATATGAGAAGAAAATACCTTAAAACTGATGCTGGAAAGCATTAGAGCTTCAAGTGTAGAAACGACACCACATTTGGCTTTGAGAGAGAATTATTGGAGTATGGAAAGAAAATCAATTTTTACATGGTATATATTTCCTAGACGAAAGAAACCCTAATTTGATCCTGGCCATTTAACTCTAATTCCAACCATCTATTGTAATAAAAATAATAGTATTTGCAAAAATACCCCATAATCCCGTGATGCCTTATATCCAAGCCATAACTTTCTTGATAGCCACACATCGCATGTCTTTCTTGAACTTGGGCTATGAAATGGGATTTCAATCTTGATAGTCACACAAAACAAGTCTTTCAAGATGCATGTCCGTAGAACTAAAAACTCACGCCACCATCACCATGCATGCAGTCTTTGACCCTTTGACAGGAGTTTTTTGGGATCGCCTAGTCCAGCCTACATCATGGATCTCATAGAACTTCCATACTTTTGGCTTTTGCTGCTTCTCATGTTTCCCCCAGTCCTAGGTTCCCATCAAGCCTCTCTGTGTCTTCCTCCTCTCTCATTCAAATGGATAAGAACACGTATGGGCTCGCTTCGGCCCTTAAATTCAGTATTAGGTTTTTAGCCATCGAGTTGTAAACCTTAAAGTCCTTAGAATCTGTTAATCATAAGTTTAAACTCATACACATTGTAAATCTAGGTGTAACAATATCAGCATTAGTTTATTAATTCAAAAAGTACTTGGGCCTGGCTCATATTCTGGCATTTGCATGATTTGTCAGCAATAATAAAGTACTTATGACTGACTGTTTAAGGAATAGCAGATAATTATTCCTAATGGCTGCTGTCGTGTCTTTGGGATGTGGAAACTGTTGATCACCTGTTCATGCATTGCTCCTTCGTCCAGGAGAGTTGGTGAAATTCTGTCAGATTATTTGGGTTGCTTGGATTATGCTGTGTTCTATCAGAGAGTTCTTCTGAATGTGGTATTTTGGAATGAAGGTGGTAAAAAAAGATAGTGAGAGGAAGATTTCCCTTTTTGTGGTTGCCATTTGTCGCCACTTTGTGGATGGTATGGCAGGAGTGCAATAGCAGATCATTTAAATACAAGTTGTGCTTGCTGGTTGTGGTTTTTCAGAAGGTTAAGGGCCTCGTGATTGATTGGGCTTAGATCAACTACGGCTTTTGCAGATAGGCCGGTGGACTTATTTAGGGCATCTCGGAAGGATTATTTTCCATTGTATTAAGTGGATGATGCCTTACTATCCTAGGCTCCTAGCTGTAATTGCCTTGGTTTTTCTTTCTAAAATTTTGGTTGCCCCTAAAAAAAAGGGTTCATTAATTTTTATATGAATATATGGTGCATGCCATATGCAATGTCACTCGGTACCATCTTATACTAGCATGCATATTGGATTTTGGATGCTTCACGAGTTCGAGTTATCCCCACATGGATCTACATCCCTTGGTTCTTTCAAATTATTATTCTTTACTTGGGATTTTTTGTTTTGTTGGAGATAAATGTGCTTTTATATTCTATGATGCAAAAAGGAGGAGAGACGCGGGGATGTGCGGAGATCAAGGATATTACAGGTATCCAGGAAGTATCGAAAAGGTAAAAAAATCCAGTCCAGCAGCAGCCACAATAGCAGCGGTAAAGGTGGACTTGTGCGTGTAGTTTTGGGACCCAGAAAATAGGCTGATGTTAGTGGGACATCAGTCCCTGCTGACTTTGTGCTGATGTCAGGGCTTATGTGCAAGTAACACATGCACAGTTGGGTTTTTTGTGTTGAAAAATGGATCTATATAGTTGTATGTAGGGTTTTGTCTAGGATTTATATGGTTCGTTTTACATGGGTTTAGCCAAATCAAAGGATGGGATTGGAGCGGGCTTTAGGATTTAGTTACAGAGATAAAGGCAGTTGCTTCTGCTCTAGAGGGCAATTGGATCAAACCGTTTGCTGTTGTTTCCTTTTCGAGACAAACGTGGACATGTTTCCATACTTGGGGTTATTTTTTTGAACTTTTTCTCAAATTGAATCTTCTCGCCTCTTCATTATTCTGCACACTCATGGTTTGAGTATGATTTAACTTGTATCTGATTGCTAAAAAGAATTATTTTGGTTGCTGGAAAATCTGCACAAATACTGGAATTTAGATTCTAAAGGGTGCATTGGTGCTGGAAATAGGTTTTTGGGGTTAGTAAATCCAGTTGTAGGGGATAAATCGGGTTGCTGGAAATTGCAGTTATTTGTGTTCTTTGTTGTTTAACCCCTTGGGATACCCAAATTATGGTACATATCCTCTTTGGCCTACCTATTGTGCTGGAAGTTATTCTTAGTTTCTAGAATGTTGCATTTTTGTTACTAAATGTGAGGGGAATTTATTTTCATTCATCTAATATTGTTTTTGCAAATTGTTGGGACCTTTATTCCCTGGTTTGATGGCATCATTAGGAAAAGTAGGGAAAAAGGCTGCATTTCTGCAACCTCACCCTGCATTTAGCAGTATCTCCCTGTATCTTGAATGTTTGGATCCATCAAACTGGGGGAACTATTCTATACTGTATCATATACCTATACCCATACTGTAGAGAGATCATCTAGCCCAGCTTGAATGGCTAGATGAGAAGCACCTCCGAGCAACCTACCATGGACAGATATATCGGCGCAGGATTTGCCATAATGATAGCCTCAGATCACTGCTTTTCATTAGGAGATCTGGTTCTGAAGAAGATTTTTCCCTCTGTATGTGGGATTTTCTATTTAATCGTAGTTATATTTGCGATTTCATCAAGATATTGAATATGTTTATATTATTTTATCAATTAAAACATAGTGCTAAGTGTCACTCATCATCATACATTTATGCTGATAATCTTTCTTGTACCCATGCTCTGGGATTTCCCTAGAGATGTTTAGCAGTACTCTTGTTGTTTGTGTCTATACCCTCAGACAGTCCACATATACCTTTTTTAAACCGCTTGAGTATCTTTGCATGCCTGTTAGTCCACCTACATTGCACATCATATTGCTAGACATGCATCCATGGTAAGTTTGTGAAAGCATGCATGTAGGCATGCTTTGCATGATGCAGGATGTGTAAAGAGTTACATTTATGGGAATGCACTATTGGGCAGAAGATACATATATGTGCTGGAGAAGTTCATATTCTTACTATGCATTTGATGCTTGAACTGCCTATGGATTTCTGGAGCAAGGAGCAAAATTCAGTTTGGGAGTTGATGTCTTGTTTATTAAGGCACAACGTCCACAATTTCTACAGATGATTCTTGGAAATATTCCACCTGGGTGGCTGCTTTGCTAGTTGGTAAGAGAAAATAGTGATTTCATGACCTGATTTGGTTTGCTATTTGAAATCTGCATTCGCATTTTTCTTGGATTATCATTACCTGAAACTGATGTGGATTCCGTTAATTTGGAATGCTATGTATGAGACATCGTCCTATCATATTTAGTACTGCTGCAGATGGTTGGTTTCGCTTTCCAATCTTGTATTGATTGCTCCTTGATACATCGGTTTTTTTGTAAATTTCTTGCATGGAATATAATGGATGTCTTTTGTGCAGGCTTCGGAGCTCACTCTGGCTTCAATTTAAACCCCATCATATAGCAGCTGGAGCCGCATTCCTTGCAGCCAAATTCCTCAATCTAGATCTTGCTTCCTATCAGAGTATGTGGCAGGAATTCCAGACCACGCCAGTTATTTTACAAGGTAGTATCTTTATAATCCTGCTACATTTCTGAGAATGTCTTGTGCTTTCATGTCTAAAGGGCACAACTATTTTGAATTGCAGATGTGGTGCAGCAGCTGATGGAACTCTTTTAAGATATCACATCACATGGAAATTTGCTTACCTCCATCATACAAGAATGTGAGTTTGGGTTATGGGCATTATACTGCAACTAGAGTGCTAGGGGCAGCTCTTGTACCATGCATGCAGCAGTTACCCTACATCTAACTGCCAAAATGGTGGGATCCACTGTAGGTGGATTATAACCCACAAGTCACATTTGAATTCTGACCTTAGCTGGCCACAGGTTGGTGGATATGTAATAGACACTAAGAACAAATAAGCAGTCAACTGTTCAAATTGTCAAAAAAAAGAAGAAAAAAGTGTAACTGTTCAAATTCAACAGATGTCCACTGATCAGGGTTGTGGATTGTCCAATCAAATCTGATTTTGGGATCTGACGAATATATAATGGGTCCAACCATTTAGGCTGTTCAGAGATTTGAGGGGCATGCCACTTGTATGGTTGTGGGCTTGCCCCTAGCACTGTGGCTGTCGTATAATTCCCAGCTCCTATGATTCTCATGACTGTACTAGTTGTTAGGTCATTGTTATAGTGTGTTGAATGTATAATTTAGAAAGCGGTGTAGTGAAATTATTAGTTGAATTTGTATAGAGAGCATTAGGTGACGAGAATAGCCCTCGTTTGACCAGAATGGCATGTATTATCTGGTTATCGATATTGTTCCATTAGTTGACCTTAACAATTTGGGCTGGAGTCAATGGTAAAGATGTCATTGGGAATTCATGTAGTTCTAAAACTTGGTGAATCGACTCGAAACTTAGCCAAGTTGACTTGATGAGATATTGACACGAGTCAATATGAACCTCGTGGTCAGCCTGGCTTGCGTCTGACTCAGCAAAATTTGTAGATTCAACTCACCAACTCGGTGCGACTTGGCGTGACTTGTATCGAGTCACTCTAGTTCAAGTGCAAACATCACTACGAATTAGCCATGTTGTGTGCTTTTGAATAGTTAAGACCATTTTTTTTCCTATATTAACTTTAAATCTCTATTATTACTATTAAATATTGATTCTATTCGAGTCCTCGAGTCAACCTGACTTGGCTGCATATCAAGTCAAGTCTCGAGCTTTTGTGTTTTTGAACCATGGGACTTCATGGGATGGAGATGCATACTGGTTTGGCGCACCATCTCAGCTCTAAGCTAATGAATGAGCTCAGATGACACCTCTTCTTGTCACACATCTGCATTTTTCAGTTCTGAATAAGCTTTCTACTTACCGGGAATCAGTGCAGGAATAGTGCTAGATTGTTTAGGAAAATGAGATGAATGGCATGTGAGATCAAGTGTTAGAGAAGATGGTTAAACACGGGAGAGTTTTCGTACTTTCTGGGTTAGAAGTCAGTTCTGAATTTCAGCTAAACGGTTCTCCATTTTTTGGTTAGTAAGCTGGGATTGAACCTGAGACGTTAAGTGGGTGTTTGGATCTTAAGTTACTTAAGCTAGTTATGCCTTAAATCGCTTATCTTGATTTCTACTTATTAAACTAAAGTAATTAACTTTAAATATAAAAGCTACTTATAATTGATCGTGAAACAAACTTTCTTATCTCATATAAGTTACTTTTTCTACTTAACTTATTTGTTGGTATCTAAAGTCTAGACGGGCCCTAAGATTGCAGACCGAGAATTTCAGATAAAAGTGGTAAATAATTGAAGGTGGTGGTGTCCGTGCTATGCCTTTTTCTTCTTCTTTTTCTTTGCAGAAAACCTTTAATGGAATCTCCCTTGGAATCCTCAAATCAGGGAAATGTTAAGGAAAGAGGAAGGAAATCGATTTCCATTTCCAATATTTGTTTAGCAAACCTTAGATTGTACAGAAGGGTATCTCCTTTTCCATCCCCATTGTTAGGTCTCTACGGCGTGGGTTCTCTGATCCTCTATTGAGGACAACCTAACCAATTCATACATGGCTACAAAAATAAGGAAAAATGAGGGATGGACTGGATCATCCAATCGGTGTGATTTTTACAAAATGTGTTCTGAACTTAATAGACAGTTCAGATTGATCCATCATGCAACCAGGAGCATTGGATCATTTCTCATTATAATGAACTAAAATGATATGAACTAATTTTGAAGTGGCACCCAAGCAAGCTCTAAACCTGTTAAGAATCACTTTGATGAAACAATTCAATGTGGTAAATCTGATTTGTGCGTCCACTGATTTTAAAGGCCAGGCCCACCTCTTCAGCGGCTTGGATCTCTTATTCACATGACAGGTCCACTCTTTGTTGCGTCAACTGTCATGCAACCAAGTTTGTATGAAAGGGGCCCATTGTTTGATCATCCAGGTCGTGGATTCCATGGGACTTGGATTCGGTAGTGAACCCTCCAGCACCTCCAATAGCTCTGTGGGCCCCACCATGATGTATCTGTTTTATCCATGCCATCCATTCACTTTTCCAGTTCAGCTCAAGTGGACCACACCACAGGAAGCAATGGAGATAATGATGCCAACCGTTGAAACCTTCGTAAGTTGCACCGTGATATTTATTTGCCATATAACCTGTTTATCAAGTCAATAAACTTGGATGAAGGTAAAACACAAAATCAGCTTAATAAAAAACTATGGCCCACAAGAAGTTTTCAAGGTAGGTGATCAATCCCTAGTTTCCTATGGTGTGGTCCACTTGTGCTATTCATCTACCTCATTTTTGGACTTATGCCTTAAAATGAGCTGGCAAAATAGATGGACGGCGTGGATAAAACACATACATCATGGTGGGGCCTATGGAGCTTCCACTGGCACCGAGGGGTCACTACCGAATCCGAGTCCGATTCAACATGACATGCGGTTCTTACTTCTTATTAGACCAATAAAGGATAAAACGGAGAGTCAGTTGAAACATTTCTACTGCACATGACACAATGTGCTTGGAACATTTTTATCCATGCAATTATTTCAAAAAGAGTCGCTGCGTGACATTAGATGATATTTTCAATGGTATTTCTAGAATTTTAAAAATCTAAACGCTCGTAAATGGACGGTTTGGATTTTATTTACTTGTAGCCTGTACAGTGAACCCATCCAACAAAAGCTATGTGGGTCACCATGATTATTGTGTATCATTCATTGTTAGAATGTTAGTCCTTGCAAAAGGCAGATCTAAAACCAAGTGGGACACAACAGGAAAAAATTAAATAAATGTAGATGGGCCGTTATCTATTGGCCGCATCGAGATTTTGCATGTAACCTTATCCATTCCTCCCTTATTCTCTTTTGCTTTTTTCCCTCCCCCTCCAACAGTATCTCTCTACAAATGGGCCAATGGTTTAGGGAACCATTGGTCTCTTTGATCCCCACCATAGATGGATCATGCCCGAAAACTCTAGTTGATAGGATATTCTTAAAGCAACATGCATATTCGACGAATCAAAAGCAGAGATCAGATGGCTAGTATCCATGGTGGACCAACAGATCAACTGTCTGATTCTTAACTGCAGGATTCACTTGAACCATTCCCATCAAGATCATATAGTTGCTCAAGATTGTATCAATAGGATCTTTATATCAGCAGGATTTGTCCCTTTTGGTCTATCCACAATGGGTCTTGCATGATCAACGGTATGGATGATCAAATCATGGGCCCACTTGTACAATCCCAAACCCGAGGATACCATGATATCTCCGGCCGAGGATCACAGAATTTCCTCGTGAGAGAGAAATTGATAAATGGCAGGTGTGGTAATTATCAGAAAGATGATGCTTTTATTAGTCAAGTCGACCAGTAAGGGGAGTGATTTGATACTCCGGCGG
Source organism: Magnolia kwangsiensis (assembly GCA_037074715.1). NCBI lineage: Eukaryota > Viridiplantae > Streptophyta > Magnoliopsida > Magnoliales > Magnoliaceae > Magnolia > Magnolia kwangsiensis. The sequence continues at coordinate 24,055,477 of CM073579.1, forward strand.
AGTATGGTGGTTCATAAACATGCTCTTAGAAAATTGTACACGTGGCACATGTTAAACTCAAATTAATCCAAACAAATCGTGAACCAATCTAGACAGATCATAATCCAAAATTCAATTTAACAATCGTAACCAAAATTGAATCCTTCAAAACGTTCCATTTTTTCATCTTAAACCGTTCATTAAATTCCACCAATCAATCAATCAGTAAATCAAGTCAATGTAATTTTAAGTGTTTAATCCATTTAAATTTGGGAACCCACAGTCATTTGTAAACAACATGTCAAATTTTTTAGTGGCTGTGTATCAACCATCACGCTCTGCCAGAGTATCAAAATCTCTTTAAAAGGAAAAACCCCACCTGTCTCCCTCTCCGTGGCCTCCGAATCAAATCTTAAAGGTAAGCTTCGAACCTTAGGAAGAGAGAGAGAGAGCGAGAGAGAGATTGCGTGTTCTCACTGGAAAACAGGCTACCGTGTGGCAGTGGCTCCCAGCCGTTCGTTCGTGTCGGGCGGGGATCTCTACTCACATTTCATAATCTGGATTGGCGGGAATCCAACTTTCGAACACGCAAAGAGATTCGCCTACAGCGAATGGACGTATAGGAGTTATTGGTATGCAATGTCCTGTGTACCCATTGGAACACGGAATTTAGTCTTCCCTCTCTCTCTCTCTCTCTCTAAATACTTCTCATAAAGGGTTAGGATGTAAGAAGAAGAGTTCAATTTGCCACTGTCCGAACTCAGGATCCGGCGGCGTCTGTTGCTTCCCGCTGGGGCCCACATGCTGTGATTGTCCCTTGATCACCATCCACTGGTGATCCTGACCTTTGATTCTTAGAGTTGTATGAGAGCCATTGAAAATTTATTTTCAGTGTTTGAAAGTCATCTACGGATAGTGATGGTGACAATTGTTGATCAGGATTGGCTCCTATATGATAGTGTCGACAACATGGACGGTTCGGATTGTCGGACTAGTCAGCATGCGGGCCCCAGTGCCGGGGCGCATGGTGGATCCAGAGTAGCCAGAGAGGCAAAATGAACTTGATGCAATGCCTGTGAGGATTCAAGGAAGTGAGCCATGGACATGTGCATACTTGGCTCCACATGTGTGATCTCCGGGCCATTCATTGGGTGGGCCCAATGTGAAGATGCCTTGGCCGAAAGTCAGGCTGGTCCATTCATTGGTTGTGCTATGCCTGCAAGTTGTTTGTTGTTTTTCCCTTTACAGTTTTTTTTTTTTTTTTTGTGCCTCACCTGATGAATGGCCTGAATTTTGTATGCTTGTGGCATGTTAGACATGAGCTGTGACTCACCTCATCGATCGTACAACTTGTCTTAATATTTTTCAGAAGAATGAAAATCCGATACAACCGTTGATATTCTAGGAGGCCACAAGACCAAAACACCATGCTATGGCATTTGATGAATCTCCTCCAAGAATTAGTGGCCTGTTAAATTCATCAGAATAGAGCTTAATCCCTATCCTTCATCGCTTCCAAGTCGGCCTGATTGGAATCTCCAATCACGGGCATGAGAAAGCCAATCCAATTTCCCTCAGGGCCTGTTTGGATGCCTGTAAGTTCTTTAAGTTGTGACTTATAGGTAAGTCACTTACATGTGAAAGTCACTTACAGGTAATCTTGCTTGGATGTAAGTTGTAAGTCACTTACAGGTAAGTCGGTCTTTGTGTTTGGGTAACCTGTAAATTACTTACAAGTAAGAAGTTGTATATTCAAATCGAACCAAGTTTACCATAGGGAGTCATTCCAAAATATTATGATTACATTAAAAAAACTTGGCACCAAATATACAATTTTGTTAGGCCCATCTAGATTAATATTTAAGCTAATTCTTAAGTTAAACCAATTATCAAGTTGGCCATAAAAGTGGGCCCATGGATTCAAAATACCTATAATATAGAGTAATAACTCAATATAAGAATTGGTAGGAAACTATGGGAAAATTTTAATTGGCCTTATTGAGAAATCTTTTTGTTGTAGCTAGATGATTGGGTGATTTGCTGGATTTACAACAGGAAGAATGACTATGAGAAAATAGTGCAACATATTAAAGAAACATCCCACAAAGAGAATATGGATTCTATCGAGGCTATTGAAGACATTAGATCATTCAGAACTCCAGAAGCAGATGTTGATAACAACTCATTTATAGAGTTGGATCGCATATGATTCAAATTGTTGGAAGCAACTCGGCTTTGTCACTCAATGCCAATCTTGAAAGCCTTAATAGAGCTTGATCATTGTATGACTTCTGGGACCTCACACAAAGGTGGTTTAAGAAAATAAAAACGGTCCACCTTAATGGGCAATAGTTAAATTAAAAAAATTTAAATATAAGAACAATGGTTTGCCATGATGGACTAGACCGTGGGACCCACCTTGATGTATGTTTCATCAGTTCATTATGAGGCATGGCCTGAAAAAAATAATCCAAATCTCATATGGGCCACACCACAAGAAACAATGGTAATTGAATGTTCACCAATAGAATTTCTTGTGGGCTACGAACGAGTTGGATCAAGGTTATATTTATTTTTTCCCTTATCTACATATGTGTGACCTTATCAACAGGTTGGATGGAAAATAAACATAACGATGAGCCTTGTGTAGTCTTTAATGTTGGACATTCAATTACCATTGTTTCCAGTGATGTGACCCACTTGAGATTTGGATTAGCCTTATTTTTTGGCCTTAAAACGAGATTGCAGAACTGATGGACAGTGTGGATATATCAATACATAAAGTGGGCCCCACTGTTAAGGCCACAACAATTGTAGAGAGAGAGAGAGAGAGAGAGAGAGAGAGAGAGAGAGAGAGAGAGAGAGAGAGAGAGAGAGAGAGAGAGAGTAGGTAAGTTGTGGGTGCATTTCTCCCCCTTTCCCTCTTTTCAAAAATCCGAATGTTGGGAAGTTACTTCTCACCCCCATCCCCTGTTGCCTGAAAGTGACTTGCAGGTGAATTTCCTCCCCCAAACACCACTTGTAAGTGACTTCCCTGTAAGTCACTTTCATTTTACCCAACTTACAGGCATCTTGATTTTCCAATTTCATAGAAATGCAAAGTAAATGAGCCATCATTATCATTTTCAGGTGTTTGTTTAAACATGAATTATGGCTCATATATCAAGAGTCAATTACATGGGTAAAGGAAGGAGGTAAAGTTAAATATTATCACTACATTTTCACACTATAAAACGACCATTTTTTAGAGATTCTTAGGTGAAACAAACAATGTAGTAAAGTCATCATTACAGTCAAATGCAAGTGATTTGACCATGCAATTACAAAAGTAAATAATTATGACCCATTTACAACTATTTATTATTGTAATTGGAAGATCAAACAAGCCCTTATTGTCATGCACGACACTTGCAATCCTGGAAAGCCTTGGATCCCCTTAAAGCTACCATTTGTTTTAAGATTTCATCAACATTCTGAGGTGGGATTCAAGCATCAAGCTTTCAGGAGGGTGTGGGTTCTCCCTAATGGCCATGCAGAAATTTGTATCAAAATCTGATATCTGGACACTTTAATGTATGGTTCTAAATGTTGGTTTTGGTATATGACTTGTTTTGGCTAAAACTGCTCCTGGTCTCAGTCTATCTCGGATCAGTCAAAGCCTAAAGGGGCCTGAAAGTGAAACTACTGGACTTGATTCATTCAAGATTGCAACCGAATTGAATTGGACAAATAGATTTTATTTCATCCAATTAAAACTATAATTTAAAAGTCTTTTGCTGTGAGGGTCCAATTCGTGAGAGAGAACTTGATCCGTATCATGAATAAGAGAAGAGTTCTGTGAAATGCTATTGTTCCATTCCTTCCAAATCCCCCATATTATGGAAAATGGCAACAATCTCCATGGATTATTTGCCCTTGGATGGAAGAAACCATTAGGCCGTCCCTTGAGAAGGTTATGCACATTAGACAACATTCGATGTTATTCTGAATATATTTCATGTTTGATTTTACTTGTGCCATTATCTTATTTTCCTTTCGTGTCCTTTGCTTAAGGAGTGTGGTATATATTCTAATCTCACAATTAGAGTTAATGTAGGAATCCTTGTTAAGGAATGGGGCCTTTTTCACTTATCTCGTCCTCTTTTCCTATTTTGGTTGACAAAGAAATGTAATAGCCATTCACAAGAGAAAAGCCATCCTAATCCTAAACCAGCACCTTCCAATCAGCATGCGTGTGGAGATCTGGGTTGTTCATCTGGTGGGACTCACCATGTATGTGCTGTTGCAAAATGTCAGGCTGGCGTGGTCATCAAATGGGACACGTGTATGAAGAGAGTTGATGGTGCTTAGAAAAACAAATGAATGACAGATGCTTAAAAAGCAATCTTGGACAACAACACACGTGTGTCCACTTGACAACCAAACCAGGTTATTTTCAGGCCTCAAACATAGGCTAAATGGGTTCGACCTGATGCACCCTCAGATCTTGCACCGGCCAGTCAGGGAAGGGGAAGGGATTTGGATGGCTACCTTTTGGAGAGAGATCAACAGCCACCTCAAAAGGATCTATTTATGAGTTTTTGGTTATTTTCGAGGATTTTTGGAGACTGTTTGAGGTGAGTTTCAACTACAATCTGCATAAATTTGAAAATTCCAAGTTGGTTCCTGTCTGCATAACGCATTGAGATGTTGCAAGATTTGTAACGCATCGTTATATTCACAGACTTGCTATGTTCACTGGTGGTCATGAATCAAGGCTGCAAAATGCAGCAACAACTTTCTGTTCATCATTTGAGTTGTCGTTCCTCTATTCCACATGCAAAATTCATGGACTTTCAGTTGTTTGTTGATGATATTATTTGTTTTTTCTAACAGGGAACTGATGAGTCATGGAATGCTTCTGCATAATTCAAGCTTCTTTCTTCAATTTCATCAACCCAATAATTCATCAATGTTGTTACGACAGCAGTCATGCTGGAATTTTGGAAATGTTGTTAGTGAGGGCTCTAGAGGTCTCCGAGTTTCTAAGCAAGGTTTATCATTCTCGATGAATTATAATATCTGTTTCCATTTGCCTTTTTCTTTTGAATTATTTAGCTCATTCTGTTCCCTAACTTTTTATTGCCAGGACGGGTTAGTGTCTATCATGCTCAAGTTAGGGTCATGTGTTTGCAGATGATAGCTTCTATTGAGAGATACGAAGCTGGAACAAAGGTACTATTTGTTTACTGGTATCATACAATGCTCCGTTAGAATTATTTTTGAAAGGTGACAGCTTTATTGAAAGCGGCAAAGCCGAAGGAATACAAAGAAAAGAGGAAAAACTAGAGAAACAAACGAAAACAGTAAAGATGTTACATAGACATCACCCCATCCCACTCAACAACATGCGCCATCACTTTAAGAAAAACACCCCTGGCACATCCACTCAAGTTTTGGAAACACCTATTGTTTCTTTCTGCCGATACAGCCCATAGACCAACCGAAAGGAAAAGTCTCCATCTCCTCCTGGAAGCTGCTACCATCCCTCCATCATGCCAATGGACAAAAAGATCAACAATCGACTCCGGCATCACCCATATAACTCCAAAGTGATCTAGCACACCAATCCATAGCTCCTCACGAAATGGCTATGTAAAAATAAATGATCCATTGATTCATCAATTCTCCAACATAAATAACAAACATTCACTATCGTAAATCCCCCTTTCCTCAAATTATTGACAATGAGAATCTTATTCCCCCCCATGAGCTAGGCAAAAGCTGCCACCTTCAACGGGGCCTCATAGAACCAAATAGGAAATATATGTGCCTTGGGTCCGTATGAAGGACCACCTAACATGTGAAGATAAAGAGACCTGACTGAGAATAATGTGTGGTCATTTTCACACCGGGCTCGAGTGGGGTGGCTTGTGGGATGAAGGGGCACACTCGGGGTGGGTGGCTTGCGGAACCCATGGATTTGGGGCCCACAAGGGGCTAGAACCCATGTATTTAGGGCCCAAGAGGAGGGTTTGGCCGAGGACCAAACCTATGGATTTTGGGGCTTAGAGTATGCAATAAAGGGATTAATTCGCCATGCCCTATCAGTTTGAGCTTCTAGAGCAAGTGGTTAATTGTCCTACATCAAATTGGTATCAGAGCGAGAGGTCTCATGTTTGAGACTCCTCATCGTGGGTGATTAATGCGGATGCATTTTCACACTGGGCTCGAGTGGGTGGCCTGTGAGATGCAGGGGCACACTTGGGGTGGGCGGTCCACGGAACCCATGGATTTGAGGCCCGTGTGAGGCGGAACCCATGGATTTAGCACCCATAAGATTTAACGCCCATAAGAGGTGGAACCCATGGATTTGGGGTCCACAAGGAGGGTCCGACCGCGGACCTAACCCATGGATTTGGGGCATGGGCTATGAGATAAAGGGATTAATTCGCTATACTCTATTAGTTTGAGATTTTAGAGCAAGTGGTTAATTGTCCTGTATCAGAGAACTTGTTGGACTTGGAATAGAGCAAACATATAGAGTTGTTGCCACCTGCAATCAATATTCCTGAGAGTTGCTAAAAAAGAGCCATAAGTTCTCCAAACTCATCTTCAAGGAGATCTCTTCTACATGGGGGGACCCAAACACCCCCTGAAGCATCGAAGCAACCACTAAACGAAATATCTAGATCTAAAGTCACTCGAGCTACCCGCGAGTAAAGATTCCACAGGGGATGGCCACCTAACCATATATCTTTCCAAAACTAAAACTTAGAACCATCGCTCACACTTAAGCCCACCCCCCTTAGAACCACATCTTTGAGACTCAAGATGGATCTCCATACACTTGGCCCTCTAGATAATGGAATGCGTTTAGGCCACCACCCCAAACCCTCTACCGCATATTTTTGCACCAAGAACTCCTTCCATAGATCCCCATCCTTTGCTCCAAATCTCCAAATCCACTTACATAGAAGGGCCTCATTCATCATTTAAAGATGCCGAATCCACACCTCCCCCTTGGGCCTACATATGTTGGTCCATTTCATGAGGTGCTATTTTTTTCTTACAATCACCATTTTGCCATAAGAACTCTTAATGAAGCTTTTCCAGTATCATGAGCACTCTTTTCGGGCACTAAAAGTCTAAAACAAGGACATGAAATACAATGGGTGATTAGAGAAAGCTGTTTTGATGAGGACTATTCCATCACCCAATGATAAATGTTTACAATTCCAAACTGACAATATCCTATCAAATCTTTCAATTACTGGGTTCCATGGTGACTTGTTGATTTTTCAACACAGCGGGAGACCTAGATAAGTGGAAGGAAAGAGACCCGCCTTACACCTAAACACCCTAGAAAAATCTTCTCTGTCCTCCCTTGGCAGCTCCTATACCCAACAATTCAGATTTGTGAAGATTAATTGGAAGGCCCGAGACAGTCAATGTTTTAAATATCGACGATATCGGCCGATATATCCCGCGATATATCTTGTATCCCACCTATGCGATACGAAATACATAGGTAGTGCCAATATATCCCACATGTTCGATCTAGTGATCATTTTCAATTTTCAAACCATTTTTTTTTCTTTGAAATTATGCTAAATTAGTGTCAAATGGTTACAAATTCATTGGTTCTTCATGTTTTCCATGAAAAATCATGGGGTTGGAGCTTTGATTTCGATATCCATTGGTTCTTCATGTTCTCCATGGTTTTTTTTTTTCTTCAACCAGCTGTCAATTGAGACTAATTTCGAAGTATTTGATGAAATGATCATCACATACACTATAATTTCAAAATTTGAGTGTCGGTGGTCCAATTTGGGAAAGAAAAAAATCAAAATTTCTCCAATGTCTCCCAAATTGCTTGCAATGTTACACTCAAAACATGAAATCAAGCATGTATGAGGGCTGATCTACTGATTTGTTAAGTCTTTGTCAATTTTTGAAAAATAAAAATCATTTTAAATTTAAATTAATGAAAAATTATTTATATATATATATATATATATATATATATATATATATATATATATATATTTGAAAGTTCCCTTCAATAATCTTACAATTGAGACTAATTTCGAAGTATTTAGGAGTGTTTGATGAAATGATCATCACATACACTTTAAAAGTTATGCATTCAATTTGAATATAGTTACATTAGTTCAGTCAAAGTCAGACAACGCATAGCTTCTGACCTTATACAATGGAAACCTATTATGTGCACTTCTTTTTTGAGATATTATGATTTAAAAGTGTGTATTAAGGTCTTTTTATTTATTATTATTTTTTTTTATAACAATCTCTAGAGTTTTATTAAAAAAAATTCAACCATTTTCCCAATGTTTCCCCATGCTTCCTAAAAGGTGCGATAAATTACTCGATACAAACGATATATCATGTGTGATAACCGATATGTATCTGTATCCTATGGGTGCGATACGTAATGCGATACCGATATTTTGAACATTGGAGAGTTTCGAAGTAGAAGATGACTTTTAAGATGTTACCAACTTGGGAGACCTTCGCTTCGCAAAATAGTATGGTATTGTTTGCGAAATTAAGGTGCGATACCTGGAAATCCCCTCTCCCTCTATCCACCTTGAAACTGCAAAATAAACCTTCCCTTACCCCTTTAGCCAACATCCTACTAAATGCTTCATCCACTGCAGCAAAAAGGAAAGGAGATAGTGGATCTCCTTGTCTCAAACCCCTTGAAGATTTGAAGAAGCCTTGGGGGGAACCGTTAATAAGAATTGAGAACTTTGCCGATCGCACGCATTCCTTTATCCAATTTCTCCATTTTGGACTGCAACCCATTCACCCCAACAAGTAATCTAAAAAAGACCAGTTGGCCTGATTGTATGCCTTCTCCAAATCTAGCTTGCAAGCTACCCCACTGAGACGCTCCTTACGCTGTGAATTAATCACTTCATTATCTATCAAGGAACTTTCTAGAATTTACTTCCCCTCCATAAAGGCCCCTTGCCCTTTTGTAACGCCCTGAAATTCGGGGGTCGAGCAGGAGCCCAACTCCCGAGTTCCAAAACATCACTTATGCAACATGCATGAGTATGGTTGAGTTGTTGCCTGTGTTAGTGCTATAAACATGCGTGGGATTAAACCAAAGCAGTAAATCATACTCCATAAACAGTGTGTAACGCAACCGGAAGACGGTGACATGTGTGTATCCATATAAGATGTGTAGACCACTGATAGTCGTCAGAGTATGAGTACAGTGCTGAGTCGAATATATATATGTACAAATCAAAATACAAAATGTCAAAACCATGGTCCAACTACATATGGTAAACCCCATAGCCCTCGTCAATCAGGACGGCCTAAAAGATTCCGCTCGAGAACTGCATATACGAGAATGCCTCCTCGTCATTGTAAAGATCAGGCTCCGTCTCCTGTGTCACATCACTATCTGCAACTAAGACAGAGTCTGGTTGGTGTTTAAACACCGTCCTAGAACGTGGGAGTGAGTGATCAACTCAGTGGAGCTATAAAGCGAAGGTTAACATGTTATCAATTCAATCAACCAGTAATGATAAAACAGTACAACACCCAACCCTAATTACTCTTGTTAATGCAAGGATGAGATGATATAATGCATGCCCTTCCCAATACTCCCTCTTGCGACACCATCTTACGATCGCGGCATGCCACACTACCTCCGGTGCTCAACAACACCTATTGCACATGCAATGCGGTGCATGCACATGATTACCGTGTTCTTACATTTGGTTTATTCATACAACAAGATTGGGAAGCTACAGTACCTCCCTTATATCATGTCCCCACGAGGATCCATTCTAGGGTCGTCAGTTCTAGTGCATCTCATACGATGTTGCTGTTCTAGGTCGCTACAAAGGGCTTGTCACCTGATCAGTGTAGGCCTTGTTATACTCTAGTTGCTACAGAAAGGCTCGTCACCTCATGCAGACTCAGAGTATGCTCGCGGTCACTACAAAGGGCTCGTCACCTGACCAATGTATGCCGACAGCTCGAATACAGTGTCCCATACCATCGTATTGGGCTCACGAGACAGGGTTGCTCACTGGTCACTACGGGTGGGCTCGTCACCCCGGCGTAGGCCGACAGCTCGACCACGGTGTCCCATACCACCATGTCCGGCTCATGAGTCTTAGCGGATCGAGGTACCAAGGTTTACGGGACTTTTCACTAGTAAGTTTGGTACCATAGATTTAAGCAGTAGCGTGCATACATGGTGAACATACATCGGGTCAATCGGGTTGTTTGACGAGCTCGACTAGCACGAGCGCACCTTGAGTTGATCAACATGGAGTGCGTGAGCACTCCGTGTGGCCTAACCACTGCCGACAACCAAAGCACGACCCGAATTCGTCAAACACATCCTGTTGTGGCGAAATGACCTCAACCACCAATCAAGACAGGTTACCGATTGCCTGGACTATTCCATAGTCCTAATTACGCTCAAATCTAACAAGTAATCATATGAGAAAATCAAAGCAGTAATGAATAAGTGATTCAAATCCTACAACCATTTTAGCACTTTATGGAATACAACATAAACATAAATTCACACACATATATTGTATACGTAAAACAGACAATATACTATACGTTGCATAGAGGGATTTATTCACATAGTTAAGGTAGTTGAGAATTACATCTCAACACCTATATAAAGTACAATTCTACACACTTGCTCATTCAGACATTTTTACAAACACTTGGACTACACCCTAAAACATACATGACGTATGTTGGCCACAACATGTATTATGGCAATTCCTTTCGCCAAGGAGTTGTCGCACGTACAACGAGACTATATCCACGACGGATACTCATGTCAAGCACGAATCCAAATTCTATACATATTCAATCATTTCAACAAATACATGGAATACACTATTCTCAACATAGTTCATATATAACTGTAAAGCGAAGAAAACATCGCATTTAGCATGTGAAACGACACCCACGTCAGTTATAAATCATTAACCGACATTGAAAGCCTTGAAAACCATAACCTAAACATTTATAGTCCGCACCTTTCGCCGGTAAACTTGTAATGGATTCAGTTTGAATACTCTCGCCTTGTAAACTAGACTTTGGATACCTAATCAATGAAACAGGTTAGCTATTTCACCGATCTGCGTATTTGGATTCCTAAAACAGGTTAGGGTTAGAATTTCTTATCCGAAAACGGAACTAGAATCGCTGAAGTAGCGACACGGTAGCGTGGATTCGGTACGTAGAACGGCAGGGAGGAATCCCTGTAACAAAACCCAGACTTCCCTCACTTCTTCTCTCTCTTTCCTTCTCTTTCTTTTCTTTTCTCTCCCTAGGGTTTGCAAACTCGTGTGGGGAGAGAGAATGAGGGTTTTAAGGCCTTATATAGGCTCAGATGTGAGCCCAATGGCCTCAGGGCCATGGTATACGTATATTATAGCCAAAATTCATCTGTTTCGGCTCAACGGAGCACTTCCGGAGCCCCCTTTTCTGAGTGCGGTCAGACTTAAGCTCCCTGACCTTGGATCTAGGTCAAGCTGAGTTTTCAATCCGATCGGAGTTACAGATCGACCGTGGCGGACCCGTTTCAGTTCAACGGTCACTGACATTCGATCAGGGCCACAAGTGCACTGACATGTGTGGGACATTTTCCCTGATCCGAGGGTGTAATTGGGTTGGATTCTGACGGTCTGAACCTTTATATTTAGCCCGCAAGCGACACGACTCAGATTTTTTAAATTCGGATTTATTTCTAAAAAAAACTTCACGTTTCTCACACACTTTGCTCCGGGCTCAAGTAAATTGTCATGGGATACCATCTGGACTTGATTTCCGAGGTGGTCGTCAAGTTCAACAAGATAGTCATATTCGTATAATTTTGTCGCTATCGGACTTTCAACGCGCGGTCCAGGTCCGATACGGAGTTTCAATGTGCTCCCGAGAGCAATCGGGTTTAGAGATAGATCCTAGGTTTCAGGGTAATGTAGCGTTAATAATTCTACAAGTTTTGGGCCTTGCAGATTGTATTTGAAGTGATTGGTGCTAATTTCATAGGTAATCTAGTTTAGCACTTGGTTAATTTCATCTAATTTCTAAAGGATTTGGTCTTGAGTGATTTCTGCTTGAGGTGGTACTCGAGTCTTTGTACGGATTTTTTCGAGACGTTACACCTTTAGAGACTAATTGTAACATCCCGAAAAATCGGGGGTCGAGCATAAACTCCACTCCCGAGTTCCAAAACATCACTTATGCAACATTTTCAATAAAGGATGAATGTTGTTCATATTAGTGCAGAAAACATGAGTGAGATTAGACCAAAACAGCATATCATACTCCAAAGATAGTTAAATTTCTCAAGCGGAAGACAGTAATAAATATATAAAATGTATAAATGATTGTCTCTTGAGTGTGAACATGTTACCAGGTTAACTAAATACATGTATACTCCAAAATAAAAAGAAAAGAATATACATGGGCGTGTAAATAAAAGGCAAAATACCAAGTGTATTGGCATCTAATCAGTAACCCTGTAACCCCGTCGATTAGAACCTGCATATAGGAGGAATCCTCCTCATTATCATCAAGTCCGGCTCTGCTTCGCAAGCATCGCCATCATCTGCAACTAAAATAGGGACTGGTTGGTGTGTACAATACCGTCCCGTAACTTGGGAGTGAGTAGCTAACTCAGTGGGATCTATACAGTAAAGGTTAACATGTTATCAATTCAATCAAGCAGTAATGATAAGGCAGTACAGTCAAACAGATCCTAGATACTCTTGTTAATGTAAGGATGATATGAAGAATGATGCATGCCCTCACCACAATTCCCTCTGCGACATCATCTAATGATCGCGACATGACTCACTTCCTCAGTTCTCTATCACCAACGCCGTTGCACATGCAATGCGGTGTTATGAATATGCTTACCAAGTTCTTATTAGTCCTTTTCATACAACAGGATTGGGAAGCTAAGACACCTCTCTTGTATCATTTCCCAACATTGATCCATTCTAGGGTCGTCAGTCCTAGGAATCTCATACGATGTTATGGTTCTAGGTCGCTGCAAGGGCTGCCAGGGCTGTTGAGCGCAATCGTTGCTCCTCTCCCCCATCACCTTATCAATACAGGCCTACTTATATCCTCAAGACTGCAACAGGACTCGTCGCCCCTATACAGTGTCAGGATAAACTCAAGGTCACTACAAAGGGCTGCCAGGGCTGTTGCGCGCAATCGTTGCTCCACTCCCCCATCACCAAACAGTGTAGGCTGACAACCAGAATATAGTGTCCCATACCACCATAATCTGCTCAGAGTAGGGTGCTCACTGGTCAGTACGGGGAGGTTTGTGGCCCTAGCGTAGGCCGACAGCTCGACCACGGTGTCCCATACCACCATGCCCGGCTCATGAGTCTTAGGGGATCTTGGTACCATGGTTAACGGGAGTTTCACTGGTAAGCTCAGTGCCTTAGATTCAAACAGTGGCGATCAAACATGGTGAACAAATATCGGTCAATTGGGTTAGTTGATAAGCTCAACTAGGCCAAGCGTACGTTGAGTTGAACGATATGGAATGCATAAGCACTCCGTGTGGCTTAACCACTGCCGAACACCCCAAGCACGACTCAGATTCGCTAAACTCATCCTACGTGGCGAACAACCTCAACCACCATTTACAGAACGATTACCGATTACCTGGACTGTAGCACAACCCCAATCACATACACATATAATAACTAGCATATGATTCATATTCTGCATCCATATGGACAATCATGAAGTATAACTTAAATGTAAACAGTACATACAGGAAATCATACACACATGTAACATGATTCAATTAAACACATAAGCCATGGAGGAAATCATACACTTATTTAGCATGGATAACCTAAGTTACATGATTCATGAAGGGAATCATACACATCATTGATGTAGTTGAGAATCATATCTCAACCCGCATATAGGTACATCTTGTTAACTCCTAACTCATTCAGACACTTTTACATACACTTAGTCTACACATTACATTATACATATTATGTATCCATTAGCATACGTATTAGGGCAAATCCTTTCGTCAAAGGGGTATCGCCCATACAACAATCATATATCCATGACAATTAGTCATGGCGAGCATGAAAGCAAATTCCATACTCATTCAGTCATTTTCACAAACACTTAGGCTACGCATACTAACTACATATCGTATATTGATATATCATGTATTTGACCAAATCCTTTCACTAGGGAGTTACCCCATATATCACTTGCATATACCCACGACGGATAATTATAGCATGCATGAATCCGGGTTTCGTATTCATTTAAACATTTTGAGCTACACACTTTAACATATACGGCGTATATTAGCCGTGGCGTGATTTAGGGCAAGTCCTTTCGCTAAGGAGTTGTCACACATGCAACAAGCATATATACACATCAAATAATCATGTTGAACACAAATCTAAATTTTGTACGTATACGGTACTTTCTACAAATACGAGGAATACAGTATATTCAACATAATCAACGTATAACTGAAAAAGGAAACGGACGGCACTTTATACATGTGAAATAACATCCTAAGTAAGAATAAATCATTACTTAACATTGAAAGTCTTGGAAACCGTAACCTAAACGCATATAGTCCGTACCTTAAACCAGAAAATGCGAAACAGAGTTGATTTATACGATAAGTCTTCGTCAACGGCAGATTGACAACCTATGGCAAGAAATAGATTAGCTATAGCTTCACTACAGCTATTCTAAGCTCCAAAATAGGTTAGGGTTAAGATTTCTTACCTAAGAACGGAGTTGGAGTCGCTGGAAGAACGATACGGTAGTGGTATTGAAGCATGTGGAGCAGCAGGGAAGAATCCCAGGAGAAAAGCCCCAACTTCTCTCCCACTTTCTCTCTCTTTTCTCTCTTCTCTCTCCTAGGGTTTTCCCCAAATTCGTATGGGAGGAGAGAGTGAGGGCTAAAGGCCTTTTTACAAGCCCAAAAATGACGAAAATAGACTTGGGGCCAAGGTATACTTAAGTTATAACCAAATCGGGTCTGTTTTGATCAAACGGAGCATTTCTGGAGGTCCTGTTATCAAATGCGGTCGGACTTAAGCTCACTAACATCGGATCTTTAGTCAGTTAAGTTTTTAGTCCGATCGGATTTCCAGATCGTCCGTGGCGGACCAGTTTCAATTCAACGGTTAACGAACTCCGATCAAGGCCACAAGTCCTTGGACATGTAAGGGCAAATTTTCCTGATTCGAGGGTGAAATTTGGTCGAATTCTGATGGTCAGAACGCTTAAAAATAACGTGCAAGTGAAACGTTCCAGATTCTAATTTATTTTCTAAAAATCTTCCTTTTCTCACTCTCTTTACTCCGGACGTAAGGAAATGGTCTCAGGACATCGGTTGGGCTTGATTTTCGAAACGATAGTCAAGTCCAACTAGGCGGTCATAATGGTCTAAGTTCATCGCTATCAAACTTTCGACGTGCGGTCTAGATCCAATACGAAGTTACAAAGCGTGGGAACAACTGGGTTTAGAGTTAGATCCTAGATTTTAGGGTAACGTAGCGGTAACAATTCTAGAGGTTTTGGGTCTTACAGATCGTATTTAAAGTGGTTGGTGCTAATTTTGCAGGAAATCTAGTGTAGCGCTAGTTAATACACGTTAAAT
This sequence comes from Magnolia kwangsiensis, assembly GCA_037074715.1. NCBI lineage: Eukaryota > Viridiplantae > Streptophyta > Magnoliopsida > Magnoliales > Magnoliaceae > Magnolia > Magnolia kwangsiensis. The sequence continues at coordinate 24,071,129 of CM073579.1, forward strand.
TTCTAAAGAATTAGGTTCTAAATGATTTCTTTGGCTTTGGAATCGAGTTTTGAGAAGTTACCATGGTGCTATGGTTGACCCATTGTCTAAGGACGCCTAACTCCAGATTGGCAAAAATCCGGGGTGTTACACTAATTGACCCAAAATATTTCTAAATCTTGTTCCCAAATTTTTTACGATAATCTTATATGACGAACCAATAAGATTTATCGGCTTGAAGTCTTCGTGATAATCTTTGTTAGAATATTTGTATCTGTTGGGATGCATTTTCGTTTTGTTTTATTATCACTGGGTGCATTCTTATAATTTTACTCTGTTTCTATTTTACCCTAAGGGTGTTTTTGGATTGAGGGTAAACAAAGGAAAGTAAAAGAAAAAAAGTGTAATGATTATTCGATGCTGGAATTTTAAGGATTCCATTACACTTTTTTTTTTTTGAACAATAATGATATAATATAAAAAGGCAGAAGCCAGAACTTACAAATATGCAAAAGTACAACAACCCTAGACAAAATTCCCTTAAAAGCCAAAAGGGAAGAATGAAAGATCTAAGCTGCCCCCCAATCCTTCATATTAAGAATTTCCCTATTGAACACTTGCATTGGTCCACTTATTTTGTTGTTAAAGCAGCGCTGATTTCTTTCCCACCATATCGCCCAATGGGATGCTAAAAAACTTAATCGCCACTCCATTTTCCCTTCTTTCCTTGTCCCCACGCCATGCTAGGCTATGAGAAGTTCCTCCATTGACTTCGGGAACACCCATAGAACCTCAAAAGATTGGAGGAGCAAACCCCAAACCTCCCTATCAAATACGCAGTGAATGAATACGTGATCCGCAAATTCTATGTCTTTGAAGCACATCAAGCAAACTTTTGGGAGATACATGTTCCGCTTGCCAATATTGTCTATTGTTGTTGGCACTTTGTTCCTGCCTACTAGCCAACCAAACGCCGCCACTTTTAAAGGAGCACCATAGTGCCATAGGAAAGCTGTTGCTGCCACCTTTGCATTTTCGGCCAATGCACTTAGGAGACGATAGAATGATCTAACTGAGAAAGAACCTGTCCTAGACATGAACCATCTCAAGGATCCCGCTTCTGTAAGATGAGGAGACAACTTTGATAACAACTCGAGCATAAGCACCAACTCTTTGAATTCGCTGTCTGGATGATCTCTTCTAAAACTCGGCATCTATGTGACTTCCTTCCCTCTTATAGGATAACAATTGCTCACCATTGGCCCCTCTTTCCTGGCTAGCCTTGCTAAAGATGGAAATCTCTCACGCAACGACACCTCTCCCACCCATCTAGCAGCCCAAAATCTAATTCTCCTACCATCCCCCAAATGAAAGCCTATACCCTCCCACACCCTCTCTTTCAAGGACACCACCGATTTCCATAAATAAGAACATCGATACAAAGATGAAGCCTTCGTCCACCACCCCCCTTCCTCTACCCCATATTTTTTCACTATTACCTCCTTCCATCTAGCCTCTCCCTCCAACCCTAACCTCCATACCCATTTCCCCTATAGAGCTAGGTTCATCTCTTCCAACTTTAAGATCCCCGCTCCTCCTTGAACCGTTGGTTTACACATGTCATCCCGTTTCATTTGATGGAACTTGTGCTTCTCCCCCGACCCTTCCAATAAAAAATCCCTTCTTTGCCTCTCCAATGTATTCAGAATGTATTTTGGGCACTTGTAAAGAGACATAAAATAGACCAGAAGATTTGACATATATGATTTAATCATGACCAACCTCCCACCCATAGATAAGTACATCGATTGCCATTTAGAGATCTTTCTTTCACACCTTTCAATTACTCCGTCCCACATGTGCTTCGCTGGCCTTCCTATACATAACAGTAGCCCCAAGTACGTTGTTGGAAAAGAAGCTTCCTTGCACCCGAGCACTTCTACAACTCTCTTTGGAAATGCCTACCCCTAAAATCTCACTTTTGGATATATTAACTTTCAAACCTGAAATCACCTTAAGCTTACTATAATCGAGTGAAGATTTTCTACAAAAAAAATCATCCGCCTTACACAATAAGAGCGTGTCATCCACATACTATATATGAGAAATATGAAAATTCGTATTAACCACCCTAAAACCTTTTACCCATCCCACATGAACCCCTGTATCTAACATTTTATTGAGGGCCTCCATCACTGTGACAAATGAAAGGCGATAAAGGATTGCCTTGTTGTAATCCACGGGATGCAAAAAAGAAACCTTCTGGCTAGCCGTTCACCAATATGGAGAACTTCGCTGAATTTACACACGTCTGAATCCAAAATTGCCATTTTGGGCCACATCCTAACCTGCCCAACATATAATCTAGGAATGACCAATCCACATGGTTGTAAACTTTTTCCACATCAAGCTTGCACACAATCCCTTCCTTCCCTCTCCTATAGCAAGAGTCAACACATTCATTGGCCAAGAGAGAGCAATCTACGATTTGTCTCCCATCCACAAAGGCCCCTTGCTATTCTAAGATTACATTACCCAACACTTTCCTAAATCTAGAAGCCAACAGCTTTGCTAGAATCTTATATGGGCCCCCTGACAGACTTATAGGACGAAAGTCTTTCAAACATTATGCTCCTTCCTTTTTGGGAATCACCGCTATAAAAGTAGCTCCTAATTGTGTAGCGATTAAGCCCTTCTCGAAAAATTCGTGCATAAAACCAATGACATCACCTTTCACACATCCCCAAAATTTCTGATAAAATGCTATTGGGAAACCATATGGCCCAGGAGCCTTATCACTACCCAAATGTGCCACTGCTTGGTTTCAGAAAATGGTTGTTCCAACGAGTTTGCCTCTTCGGCTGAAATAGCAAAAATAAATAAATAAAATAAATACTTTCAGCATTGCCTCACAAAAATGAAAATTCCCACTTGCTATCCAAACAAGATCGCAAAAAATGGAATCCATGGTCCAAACAAGTGGGGATTTTCATTTTTGTGAGACAATGCTCACCTTGTATATTGTTTTGGGGAAATTGACCATGGAAAGTGTGATGATTGCTATGTGGAATCCCCTACTATTTTTGCTATCTGAAAGTTGTTTTTTTGTTGTTGTCATTTCTCCACTTCTGAGACAGTTTGTTTGATTGTTTGATAGGAAGTCTGTTATCAAATTAATCAGCTAAGATTCTGGCAATGGAAATTTCTTCTGCTTGTTAGAATGATATGCATTGACTTTTGATTATGGTTTTGGTTTCTTGACTAGGCCAAAATTTGTGATAGAGGAGAATCAAATGCCACTCCGTACATACAAACTCTAAGAAAGCTACCTTGGGAAGAGCTTTCTGGAAAAGTTGTCATGGTCAGATTTGATTCCACTCTTCTATTGAGGGAAGCACCAGACATTGAGATTCAGTCAGTCAACAGAGCCCTTTTTACAATCAAGTACTTGTACAATGCTGGTGCCAAATTACTTTTGGCTAGTGATTGGGGTCGATCCAAGAATTCAGTGCTTCTTTCAACACAAGCTGTAGCAGGTTTGTATTGTTAACTGTTCATGCAGCTAACTTGTCGTGATGTTTGCACAATGGAGAAAGTATCTGGTGCTAAATGATAACACTATGCACTTAGTTTCTTCACACATTGTACATGTTTTATGACCTCCAGCCCTTTCATTTGTTAGGGTTACTCTAGATTGGTCATACCATAAACACACACCATCCAGATAATCCTAGTCCTAGCCAGTTGAATGACTTGCAAGAATTATAATTGGGTTGGATAGAAATCATGGTTTGACTTGGACTGAGTTGACTAGGCTGAGTCAATTCTCTTCATGGGTGTAGGCTTCTTGGTGTAGATTCAGGCCTTCCCTGGTAGGGCATTGGATGTGTTGTCACACACAAAAAAAAAAAAAGAAAAAAGAAAAAGAAAAAAAAGAAAGATCTAAAACACTCAAAACAAAACCACGTGCCTCTTGGGATGAGAGAGTTCTTTTTGAAGAGGATGAAGCTTTAAGCCACCGATCCCATATAGCAGATGGCCCGGTCGAGAATCACACCCCTAGTGTGTAGGGTGTACCCAACATCTGACCAATGGAGACTGATGTCCTCTCCTTTCTCTCTCTCAAAACCTTAATTTCATAAGTGTGGTAACAATATGGAATGCCCTAGGTGTGCAATCATATTGTCTAATTTATAATAAATATTTTGGTTATTACTAAAATGCCCCTAATTGCAACAATGAATGCAATCATTATCTGGAGTCACATACGGACTCTCAACACCATTGAACCATAATCCATATTGCCACCCACAGGTTGCTCGTCTCTCCACATGTTCATCACCTTCCATTAGGTGGGCCCATGCCTCACAAGTGGGACCCATTCATTGGATCTTGAAGGTCTACCATTGGATCAATGATATGCCACTAAATTGGATAATTGCTAAACAAAAGATTTACAAAACATGGTTTTGACAAACTTATAATTTTTTTTTACCAGAAGCATCTTTTCTACAAAAGATGACATGCCTACAAAAGATGATATGCTAGCATGACTGGCTGGTCCAATGATCCTCACAAGTGATTCCTTATTGGCTTGACATGGGCATCTGCACAATCTCTTTCTTAGGAAGACCCAATAACATCCAGGTATTACCTCCCATGGATAGGTCACTAGTAGTGTATCAAAGTCTATGGAATCCATGTCACTTAGGGCAAAAGACAGACAATGCATGTTGCTCCTAGCCTCCTACATAAGGCCAGGGGAGCATTCCTTCACATGATCCCTGTTCAATGTGACACCATACACATAGTTACACATGTATTGATGTGAGTTTACAAACTCAAATGGCTGGGACCGAGCCACACTACTTAGGCGGTCATTGCATACCATGACAACCTTTTTGATGTGTTGCCCAAACCTATCACTGGTTGTGAGCCTCTTTTCTAATGACAAGGAATGCAGAGCTAAATCCTACCATATCATCAGCCTAATCCACTGCACATGGTCTACTACAATGTGCTAGTGGATCAATAGATCGATATATCCAAAATTGCCAAACCTATACAATGCAATGCATGAATGAAAGAGAACAAAAACAATGAAGGGATCCGTTAGTTTGGAAATGTATATTGGCTACAAGACAAAGGAGATAGGATTTCAATGGCACAAATGCCAACAGTTGGCTGTGAAATGAGTTGCCACTTGCTGGGCAGCTCACGCTCTAGAACTAGATTAAGTCAGAATGATCGGGGCGAGTCATACTAGTTTTTATCTCTAGGGAGTCGCACTCCGGAATTGCTCTGTAAAACTAGAGGTGGGAATGGGACGACTCGATCCGAAACCTGACTCTCTAACCCTGCCCGCCACACCCTACCCCAACCTGATCCCAAAATCTCTCTCCCTCCCTCATCCTCATCTTCCAAGCCCGGCCTCTCTCTCATCCTCCTCATCTTCCAAGCCCAGTGACCACCCACCACCATCACCCTCCTCCTCCTCCTCTGTCTCCTCTCCATTCTTTTGGTCTCTCCCTCCCTCATCTCTCCATCCGACTTGGTGCCAACTTGACCCCACTTGGTACTTCTGACCAGATCAGACTCGGTCCGGATCAGTCCAGGTCAGACCGGACTTAGATCGAGTCAGGCATGCTAGACTCGGTATCGAGTTGGATTGAGTTCGGGTTAGGCCTATTTCAAAACCGGATTGAGTCGAGTCAGCCCTAACTCGGTCCGACTCGACTCGATGCCCACCTCATGTAAAACCATGATGGAAAGAGTCTTATTAACAATCAATATTCAATAGACAAAGTCCTGTTGACGGCTTATGTCAGCTGCCTGACTGATTTTGGCGTATGGCTCAACCATTGTATGTTCCGTCCAACAGATGAATTACTTGGATCCTACGCCTCTGTGTTGCATGTACTGGGATTTTATTTTTCTTATTTATTATTATTATTATTTTTAATCTTATTGGCTTTTAGCACTGGACTGGATGCTTTTTGTTTCTAGAAACTTTTCATGTGTGGGTGGCACTATTATTTTGGTTAGAAATAGAAAAGTTTTATTTGTTATTTTGGCATACATTTTACAATGCGTATCTGAATCTAAGGGCCGGGTTTAGTTACACCTAATTTCATGAAAATTTTCTTTCATGAATTGATCTTTTCCTATTTTTTGGATACCCTCTATGGTTGCCCAAAAAACATTTTTGTTTTATCAAAATCAATGAATCTTGTGAAACTATATACTATAAAAGTTATATTAGAATAGAAGGTTTATTTTGTGAAATTGTTTATCTTCCAAAAGTCATGCAACTAGGGCCTATTTTGTTATAATCAATTTGGACCATTCATTTTATTGGCCAATTATTTGATGTTGTATTCTGTTAGTATTCAACATTCAAGTGATTACTGAGAGTTGAGAGGCACATGTTCCAAGGCAGCACCCACATGATAGATGGTCCAGACCGATAATCAGGCCTTCTTTACTGTAAAGAATTTGAATAATCCATTTTGCTGATGGTTAGATCATCTGATTAAGATCACAATTTTGATGGTCCAGATTGATGATTAAACCCCTTTTCCTACCATCCATAGGGGCTGTCCATTTTCTTGGTCATTTATTGGATGATCAAGATGATCCGATCCTTCTTGCAAGAGATGTGCAATAAACATGGGGCCCACATGATGGATGGTCCATATAAATGATTATCTGTTTTCTCACAAGTCACAATCGATGGCCATCGATGAGATGGTGAGGCTGATCTGATCAAAGTAATTCTTCCAAGGTACATGCAAGTAAAAGTGGGGTCCACATGATGGATGGTCCGTTTGATAAATAGACATTATTCCTACAATCATTTTGGCTCATCCATTTTGCTGGTCATTAATTGGACCATTAGGATGATATGGTCAAAGTGATTCTTGCAAGGCAAATGCAAGCAAAAGTGGGCCCATAATTAATGTTGAGCAAGAGATGAAGGTGATGGGATAGAACAATAAAAGATCAGCTGAAGACCTGTTTTGTGGGAAAGATAGCCTTGTCGATTGTGTCTATAGAAGAGATCACAATAGGTGTTAGTTTACAATAGAAGTAATTCTAGTGGTAGTGAAGAAGATGGTTTGGGAGTTAGTGATGCCAATGCTGCCTTCTCAAACAAAGATCAACAAGGTGTTGCGAGAGCGTAGTAGAGAGGAGGGCCACTATCTAAAATAAGTTGATAATGTGTTATCGGGGGTCCGCGAGTAGAAACTCACTTGATGGTGATTTGTCGGCGGTGGTTTCAATTTTCTTGAGAGTCAACGTATAGTTGTAAGAAGTGTGAAGCAAAGCTGCAACGAATTTGCGTGCATGGGAAGTGTCTGTTTTTAGAATGTTAGCAAGTGTAAAATGACTAGGAAGCAGGATTGGGAGTGCGAGTATGAGAGAGAGGGTTGTTTAGGGCTAAATGTTGTGTTAGTTACTTGACTAACATTTTCTAGCTTGTGATAAGTCCAATGAAGCTGATGAGGACCATCCCTTTAGTACGAAAAAATAGCAAGCTAATTCAGATTTTTTATCAGAAATTTTTAGTTACTTTGGAGACACTTTTTAATAAAATCATAGTCAACTTCAGTATATTTGGCATGTTCACGATACACCAGATTAGTAGAGATATGAATCGCAGCCAAGTTATCAAATGGAGTTTTATTGGAAAAGCAATAGGATCTCCCAACTCTGTCAACAAGGTCTGCAACCATGGTGTATTGTAAAGGCCATTATAGGGCCGTAAAGGCTATTATGTAAATGTAATGGTGGCAACTGTTATACGTTACAGGGTTGTAATAACTATAGCATTTGTTATGGAAAAAATGACCTGCAATTGCCGTTAATGGCCCATTACGCCCCTTGTAAAGGCCGTAACAGCCCCGTAATGGTTTATTATGGGTCAAATGCAGTTTTTCGGATTTTCTTTTCAACATTATGGGGGCAAATACATGTTTTCCATTTTTTTAAATTTCAATAAGAAAAGGGATTGTAATAGCCATTATGGGGGTCGTAACAGCCGTTATGAGTCGGATCGCAAAGGTAACGGTGGTGGCTATTATGGCTACCGTTGTTAAAGTGCCTTGATATACATTGATACACCATCCTCCAACGGCTTGAGCTTTTAGAGAAACTAGTTGTTTGACATGATATCAGAGTGGAAGGACATTCAAATCTTGGGAGCAACAAATATGCCTGGGTAATATATTCTCCCACAGGGGGCCAAGAAAATCAAGTCCAGCCCAGGGACTGAGAAATCAAGCCCGGCCTATTTATGGTGTGAGTGCCTCTCCACCATTGTCCAGTATATTCCTGTGCGGAGTTCCACCTCGCACGTGCAGGGGAATGTTAATGTCCCTTGATATACATTGATACACCATTCTCTAACGGCTTGAGCTTTTAGAGAAATTGGTTGTTTGACAACCGTTTCCATTATGGACAAGGAATGCCAAATCGGTTACGTATCGGTCGATACGGCCGATACGTAACGGAAACGGTGGTGACCGTTACACGTTACGGGGTCGTATCGGCCGATACGGTTTTTTGTAGCCGTATCGGTCGATACGGGCCCGATACGGGGCGTATCGGCCGATACGCCCCCGTATCGGCCGTTACGGGCCCGTTACGGGCCGTTACAGGCCCGTAACAGGCCCGTATCGACCTTTTTCTATTTTAAGCTTTATTTTTGCTGTTTTTTTGAAACCTCTTGCTTCCAAACTGTTTCTTACTCCTTTTACTAATAATTTCGACCAACTTTGGCTGAGTATTTGAGATAAAAACACATTATATTATGAATTTTCTTGAATCAAAGCTCGATGGGCCATTTTTCAGAAATTTGTCAAAAATATGTATTTATATATTTTTAATACGTTTTGTTGTTTTAATCATACCATATGATGTGTTAATCATAGTAAAACATGTTAATGTGCATTTTACAGATTTTGGGTGTCATTTAATAATTTTTTTATATTTTTTTCTATTTACGCATGAATTTTGGCCCCTTTTTTTAAAATTTGAAAAATCAATTTTTAATGGTTGTATTGTTGTTTTAATTATGCCATTTGATGTGTTAATCATAGTAGGACATGTTAATGTGCATTTTACAGATTTTGGGTGCCATTTTATATATATATATATATATATATATATATATATATATTTTTTTTTTTTTTTTTTTCTATTTACGCATTTATTTTGGCCCTTTTTTTGAAAATTCGAAAAATCATTTTTTAATGATTCTTTTGCTGTTTTAATGATGCTATATGATGTGTTAATCATAGTAGAACATGTTAATGTGCATTTTACAGATTTGGGGTACCATTTTATATATATTTTTATATTTTTTTCTATTTACGCATGAATTTTGGCCCTTTTTTTTTAAATTCGAAAAATCAATTTTTAATAGTTGTTTTGTTGTTTTAATCATGCCATATGATGTGTTAATTATAGTAGAACATGTTAATGTGCATTTTATAGATTTGGGGTGCCATTTTATATTTTTTTTTTTATATTTTTTTCTATTTATGCATTTATTTTGGCCCTTTTTTTGAAAATTCGAAAAATTATTTTTTAATGATTCTTTTGCAGTTTTAATGATGTCATATGATATGTTAATCATAGTAGAACATATTAATGTGCATTTTACAGATTTGGGGTGCCATTTTATATTTTTTTTTATATTTTTTTCTATTTACGCATTTATTTTGACCCTTTTTTTGAAAATTTGAAAAATCATTTTTTAATGATTCTTTTGCTGTTTTAATGATGCCATGTGATGTGTTAATCATAGTAGAACATGTTAATGTGCATTTTATATATTTGGGGTGCCATTTTATTTTTTATTTTTACATTTTTTTCTATTTATGCATGAATTTTGGCCCTCAAAAATAATTGCAAACACCTAAATGTAAGATATTTTCATATTACATTCATTCTAATATATCTATCATTGATAGTAGATAGTTAGAAAATTAAATACATAAATTTTGTAGTCAAATTCAGGTTATCTGGTTCATAAATTCATCAGACAGTCTGATACAACTTCTGACCAAAGAGTGGACCGTTACACCACCATAAACATGTTCCAATTTATAAATGAATGCATATTTGGAATGCTTAGAATATTTCGGATTTAATCCATATTTTTTCATATTTTTTTGGCAAAAAAAAAATTTTGCGCCGTTATGGGCCGTTACGCTCCCGTATCGCCGTTACGCCCCCGTATCCGTATCGGTTTCAGAGGGCACCGTTACGCCAACTGATACCGATACGAGACACCTTGATTATGGAATACCTTGTCTGCAACTAAAGAATTCACAAACTCCATGAGCCATAACACGATACTCAGCCTCTGCACTAGACCAAGCAATAACTGGTTGTTTGTACTCTTCCTTGTAATCATATTGCCACCCACTCGTGTATACTGGCCTGTTGTAGATTGCTGATCTGTGTAAGCTTCAACATCTAGATGACCTATACTTAAAATATAAAAGACCTTGACCATGAATTTTTTTCAAGCATCCCAAGATATGATGAACATCTAAATGGCATGTATTTGGAGCAAGCATAAACAAGCCAACAACATTGACAACATATGCAATAGATTGTCTTGTAATCATCAAATAGATGAGCTTCCCAACCAATTGCTGATACATTTTGACTTCTGATAACAGGTCTCGGCTGTCTAACTGAAGTCAGTGATTATACTCAATTGGGTATCCACTTGCTGAGCACCATGTATACTTTTGTTGAGAGATGACTATGCTTTGACAAGACTGAGCCACTTCAATCCCAAAATACTGCAGAGACCAAGATCCTTGATATCAAACTCTTGAGTCTCGACTGAGGAACAATTTCAATTTTTTAATATCCCCTTTGTATCATCTCCTATGACAACAATATTGTCAATAGAGACAGTCACAGATGTGATTCCATCATTCTACCTAAAGGATTAAGCATTATTTGCATTGCTCCTTGAGTATTCACACTTTCACATTGCATTGCTGGAATTTTCAAACCATGTACGATGGGACTGTTTTAAGCAATAAATAGCTTTCTTTTATCTTAGTGGAAGGAAGAAATACAGGGGGCAGAGATATATACACCTCTTCCTGAAGATCTCCATGAAGAAGCACATTCTTGACATATAATTGATGCAAAGGCCAAGAATGATTCACAGCAGGAGGCAGTAAGACCAAAATAAAGTTCATTTTTGCAACAGGTGGAAAACCCACCTCATTTGCTGGAGGAAAACCTTTGGCAACTACTCACACTTTATAGCGTGTGACCTCTCTTCCCATTAGATTTTGAGACAAAAAGAAGAAGAGGAAGCTCACTTGCTTTTCCTTCTTCCATCTTCATGAGATTTGAAGATAACTTCCATGCGATTTATAAGGGAGATTGGTGTTAAGTTGATCTCATCAATGGAGGTGAGAGGTCTTCATGTATCCCCACATCATCATTCCTTCATTCTCCATCAAGGTATTTCTTCAAGGTTCTTCGATCTTCTCCAATTCCCCAAATCTTCATCTTTCTTCTAAAACATACTTTTCCCATACCCATCAAAAAGCCAAACCCTAAAAGTCCCAAAACCTTACAAGTCGTGTGAATCTCCCGGGTTGGCCATATGGACACCCTTTGTCCCTCTTTGGTTTGCCATCACCCTTGAAAGAAAACCCTCTTCTTCCTTTTTCTAGCCCCTAACCTAACCCTAGAAATCCCCAACTTTTCTATTTTCCCAAACTACCAAACCCCAACTTCTCCCATTCTTCTATTAACCCAAAATCCTTACACCCCTTCTATCCAAAATCTTAATTTCCATATCCTAACACCTAAACCCTTTAGCCCCTTCTCCCAATTCGATCCCATAAACCCTAATTCCTAAATTTCCCCAATTTCCTAAACCCTAATCTCACCCTAGGTAGTATTAGGTCTTTTACTTTGAAATAGGCTTTACCCTATGCTAAATGGATGTCCCTACATCCATTAGATTCTAGTTTCCTTTATTTAATGATCTTGTACGACGATGTTTGGTAACTTAGGCTAGGATTATGCATGATATTCTTTTGGTTTTCTTGGTATTTATGATGATTATGGTAAGTTTTATGTTTTTTGTTAATTACCTTAATTTTACTACTTGATCTCACATCATATTTGGTTCATGCTTCGGTCCTACATCAGTAATGAGTGGTGAGACAACTCTTACACAACTCTTTTCTTATCCATCTTATAGTATTTCTTCTTCTTTCCTTGCCACCATAGATTTTAACACTATCCATCAAAATTTTGGCCTTTCTTTAGTTGGATGTGGAACACTGCTTTATTCTTTCTTAGCTGATTATTTGTAGACAGGTATTGAAGGATTAGAATTTCCTATCTACTTCGCTGCATGGCCCATCGATCCATGTAGATGATGGGTGACACAAGTAAACTCACTGGCACCACAATCTGTTCAATCCACTTACCTGGCAGGACCCACCTTAGAAATAAAGGGATGGCCAATGGTCTGACGCAACATAGAGGAGTGGCGCATTTAATGTGTGGATTGTTACCTGATTTTCAAGACAAGTACCTTCATGTTAGGGCCGACAGTTGACATGGCACGAATGTCCTACACAAATGGCAATTTCTATAAGACTAATGACTGACTAATTACAAATTAACTAATTGTAATTATCCGCTTCACACATCCCCTACTTTAGTAACATATTACTTTTAGACTTGATAATTATAATTCACGTTCTCACTTCCCTAGACTCGGTAATTATTCATTGACCTAGGTCTAGGTTGCATCCATGCTTGGGTTGGATTCATTTTAGATTTGTCAAATCAGATGCATTTAAAAATTGGGTTGGGGCTGGTCAAGTTGGGGTGGCTTGATCTTGAGAGGTCCATATCTGGTCGATTAAATGATCTAGTCGCACTTTAAACTTAGATGTACTCCAATGGTCCAAATTTAGACTGAGGCTCGTGCATTATTGGGTTCGATCTTATGACACCCGACCCATTTGCAGATGGGTGGGATGATATGATCAAAGTGATTGTTGCAAGGCACATGCAATCAAGAGTTAGGCCCAAATTATGGGTAGGCTAGATTGATGATCAGACCCTTTTCACTACAATCAACCTAGGCCATCTATGTTCATAAAAATTGATTGGATGATTAGAAAGATCCAATCAAAGTCATTCTTGAGGGGTGCATGGTCAAGATCGGGGCTCACGTGATAGTCCAAATCGAAATTAGACCCCTTTTTTTTCTTCTTGCAATGGATATGAACCGATCATTTGATTGGCCATTGATTGGTTGGTATTGATGCAATTAGAAGTGGAGCCTACATGATGGAGGTCTAGTTTAATGATTACATCCATTTTCCTAATTGCTTTACTCTGTCCATTTTCATACCCATCAATTGGATGGTTAGGATGACTAGTCCAAGTTATTCTTGAGAGGTGTACGCAATCGAAAGTGAGGCCATGTGATAAACAATTCAAATTGATGATTGGACCTACTAAAATCTAGACCATTCATTTTCCTAGCCATTGATTGATGTTTAGGGTTATCCAATCAAAAGGACTCTAGAAAGGCACTTATAATAAAAAGTGAAATTCGACATGATGTGCAATCTAGATAAGTGATTGAGCCTTTTTCATACAATCAATCTTGAGTGTACTATCCATTTTCTTTAATACTTTTAAGATTGTTAGAAGCATCTGACCTAATGATTATTAACTAGAATGCCAATCCAAGGTGGGACCGGTATATTGGTAGTCAAAATCGATGCAATCCAAGCGGGTTCACAAAATAGACAGTCGAGCTCGAAGATTGAGCCCTTTTTCGTAATTAATGTGGATGTTTGTTTTGTTGGACATTGATTAGATGTTTAGAATCTTCTAATTAGGGTGATTGTTAAGTAATCGACAGTTGTAGTCAATGTATTCAACAATGGTTGTTAAACCACAAGAGACTACATTGTGGAAACTGTGACTGTTTATTTCTATAAGAATAATAAACTTATATAGAAGAGGTGAGAGATCCGTAGACATCTTAACGGATACAAATGTTAACAAAAGAGGGTTGGGTTATGGTGCCAAGTGGGTTTGAGCAGCAAATGGATCGAATGTTGGTGGTGCTTCGGTGCCAATAATGGGTTGAAATGATGATAACGATAGGTTCACAAGAAACGATGAGGTGTAGATCCGAGAATGAGACAATGTTGCAAAAATAACAGGGGGTGAGATAGGTCTGATAACCCTCGGTGACCGATGGAGGAATTAGCGTTGCAGACCTCCAAAGAAGATAGAGGTGGTTGCTGGAGGTGGAGATGACGATTGATTCATTGACATAGGTGATGGTTCTTATGGTACTATTGTTGATGTCAAGGCATGACGACAAGATTTCTGATGGTGGTGGCGATCAGACGGAGTAGCAGGTTCGAATCTTGGTTACGTTCAAGCTATGGTACTAATTGGAGATGGGTTTGGATATTCTTCAGGTGGTGATGTTGAGGCAATAGGTTGTAGCAATCGATGATGACAATTGATGGAGATGCTGGCTAGGAATCGGGTTGATGACTGTGCACGGAGGGCGATGGTGGTGGAGACACGGTAGATTAGAATGGACACTTCGATAACATGTCAAACCACAAGAGACTACAGTGTAGAAATTATAGCCTGTTTATTTCTCTAAAAATAACGAGAATATATAGAAGAGGTGGGAGATCTATAGAGATCTTAACAGATACACGTTTACAAAAGAGGAAATATCCTAATCTAGAAGATCACCTTAATCTATTCTAACAATGGTAATGGTGGCAGTAAGAACCACTGCCATTACTATTACAACATGGGCCGAAACGGCCATTATGGCCTTTTTTTCTTCTTTTGAAAAAGAAAAAAAAAAACTATCGGCTCCATAACGGCCGTTATGGGCCCTTTTTCCGTAATGGCCAAACAACTTTGTAACGCATATCAGTTCCCACTGTTACCATTACGTAACTGTTTTCTAATACCTTCATTGTAGGTGGCTTCCTAAAATAATTACTTTAAGCCATTTTTAGACCTTGTTACGTCATCAACCAAGAGTACAAATTTTATAGAATTTTGAGAAGTTAGAAAACAACAAAATAAATTGTAGTGCAGTTAAAAAGACACAATATTAGAAGTTTGCAAAGTAGCGTTACCTCTCTCTCTCTCTCTCTCTCTCTCTCTCGCAAAACACATACGCACACAAATCATAGAGTAATTTTAGGAGGTTATCCAAATTCAGCCTTAGTCAATGCTTCAGGAATAGAAGTGGTGAATTTTGGAAGTGCTTAATAGGGAAAAATCAAGTGTAATGGAATGGGCAATAGTTTCCAATGTATTAGTTGATAGTTGTTTGTTTTCTCTTTCTTGGTCTGATTTGTAATTTTTTAGGCTTTTGCCTCTTTATCAATAAATTTATTGTCTTTCAAAAAAAAAAAAAAAAAAACAGTTTCAGTAAGTGCTTATTTTCTAGTGCCTGCATTAGAATTGAGATTTTCTTATTGACCTAAAAAATAGAAGAAAGAAGGAAAACAGGCAACCATTTTATTCAATGGGCACGTCAGTCTGCCATTGTTGGAATTCAAGTCCAATTTTCATAGATATGGAATTTTCTGCTCATTGCTCAACGCACCTTATGTTTCAGATCATCTTTCATCAGTTATCCAACTGAAAGTGATGCCAGCAAATGGAATTTCTGGTTATAGGCAGCCCAAGATGGAAGAGTCGGAGAAAGCAGATATTCTTCTTCTTGAGAACCTTTCAAAGTCAAGAGAAGAGTTTGCAAATTGTGTGGTATTCGCTGAAAAATTATCATCAGGAGTTGAGATCTTTGTAAATGATGCTTTCTCCCTATCTCATAAAATCCTTGCATCCACTGTTGGTGTTGCTCGGTTTTGCCATTCCTCCGTTGCTGGTTTTTGCTTTGAAGAGGAACTATCTCAAATAATGGAGGTCATGGAGACTACACAGTATCCTTACATATCAATTGTATGCCCTCTCCACTAATCCACTTGCCAAAAGTTGTTTCCCTGAAGTTGTAAAAAATTAGATAACTTACAATTAATTCTGGAACTTTTGTTGTCTGAAATGTGGGTAAAATCTTGGTGTCATGCAGGATTGAATGTTCCATGAATTAGTTTTGTAGCTTTGAGATGCATGTCCTCTGTTCCACAGGGTATGGATAAAATGGTATCCATCCAAAATTTGAAACTTTGCATGGGCTCAAGTTGAGTTTCAAGTTAGAATCTTGTGCAACACTCAAAAGTTCAGGTTGAACTTGTTCAAGTAGAAAAGTACTTTGTACACTGAATCAAGCTTTTCCAGTTTTTAGTTTAAAAAACAGCAATCTGGTAATATGTCTGGAACTCGGAATGTGGTTTCTTTTGCATCAAATAACATTATTCCAAAGTTCTTTCAGTTAATGATTTTGCACAATATCTGAAATCTTTGTTTTAGCAGTCCTGTAAGTTTCATCCCATTGTTGTGATTTATGGTCATATACATGTCATACTATTTCACACGTGTTCACACCAAGGTCACCTGAATCACAGATCTTTTGATAGGTGAAAGCAGCATGCTACTTCTTGCAATACACGATATGCCAGGGGTAGGATCATGTGGGTTGCTCCCATACATACATTAGGTGCATGCAATGTAGGTTTATATGTGAATTCATATGGTAACTTACATATGACATGATGATGATATTATTACAGACCCTGATGCATAGTATTATATTATGTGTATCCCTTAATAAAAACTATTATGCTCTATGTATGTTACAAAATAAATCATAGTATAAATCTCTGCATTGTAACTATAAAGTTTGCATTGCAAGTTTGCAACTTAATTAACAATAAGAGTACAGAACCATAGATTTGGTTTGTGAAAACTAGTGATTCAGATTGCAAATCATCCACAATCGAGATCGTGTGATTCAAAATAGTAACATAGGGGGTTTGGTGATTTAGGCAACGTTGGTCTTCAAAGGCATTATGCATGTTTATCTATTGACTATTTTCAGTATGCTGCTAATGAAACTGCCCCTTGATATGTCATGATCTAGATGACTCGAGTGCAAGATTGGGCCTTTCCTCAATTGCCTTGCCACCATAGCAATGCATGGATTTACTAGATTTACATGCATTCTTATGCATGACTGCATGCATTACATAGGTCTGCCTGTATATGGTAGTGTGGCTGTGGTTACCTTCGTCTGATTGTCATGACAATTTTTTCCCCAATGACAGAACAAATGGTCCTCGACCCAAAAAATTTAAATGCTATCCCATGGTAGAAATGGGAAACTTCTATTCGCTCATGAAATCAGAATTTCACATCTTTAAATTGCTTCTAATTAAAAGGGTTTGAGGGCCTATGGTTTAACTGAGGATATGGTCCTTGATAGAGTGGTATGGCCGAGTAGGATTCGTAGCCAACCCCAACTGGCGGGGATAAGACTTGGATGATGATGACATTGCTTCTGGTCATCAGCTTTATTTATTTTTAATTTTTAAAGTCTTTGGATATTTCTTGCTCCTTCACTCATAATAAGATCAAATCCCAACTGTGATTCATAAATTGCTGCAGATTGGAGGTGGAAATCTCTTAGAAAAGGCAACTGCTTTGCGTCACTTAGCTTCTAAATGTGATGGGCTGGTGTTCATTGGTAGGATGGCATTTCAAATAATGCATGCCCTAGGACTGCCTGTTTCTTTGAAATTTGTGGAACACGGTGCGTTTGAAGAGGCTGCAGAAATAATCCGGCTTGCACATCATAGGAACATACCAATTCTATTTCCGAAAGATTTTTGGTGCGTGAGTGATTTCCCACCAAAGATACATGATGTATTTCCTTCTACTGGGATCTTGAATGGTAAGGCCACCTATTGGTATTGGTTAGAAACTAATCTTATTGGAATTCTTTTACATTGCGCTGTTATTTCATGTTCGCTTCCTTCTTGCTAGAATTAAATTCTTCTTCCTTATTTTCTTGCATTTAATTAGTAGCTAAGTTGTTGAACTTGGCATGAGAACCTGTGTGGGTGTTGGATCTTAATGACCTTGTGACGACCTCCCTCAATATTGAGAACAAAAATACCATCTGCTTCATTTTGATTTTTAAGATGTAAAAGGAAGGTAAACATCAAAACCATGCATCTAGTTGATGTAAGTGGTGAAATTAGTTCTTACATTTGCTATATCAAATAAACTAAGCAGATAAAGAACATTTTTCTTTCTTTCTTTTTTCCTTTTTTTTTTTTCCTAAAAAAAAAAAAAAAACTTGTCTATTGTGTTTAAGATGCAGTGCCAGTGCTATAGTAAACCAAAACTTGAAATGGATAAGTTATAATTCAAGGAATTGATACTTAAAGAAATCAAACCAATTATATTTAGGTTTGAACCAGAATAGATTAAAACTTCTTCATTTCATGTGCACCATAAACTAGGCTTGTTAGTTCTATTAGGAATGGTACAAAGAGAATGTGTTTCCATTTTACTCATTTACTCATTATATGTATGATGCGAAAGTTTATTATTATTTTTGAACTCATGATATGATCCAATGACTAAAGAGTCATCCATTAAATTTATAATTTTTAGTCGTCTAGTTTAAATTCAACTTAATAAAGTTCGAGAAACTAGAATTTTCTGCAATTGATGCAAGATCTTAGAATTTAATCATACACAATATGAAATGCAAAACTATAGAACCTAATAGAAGGAAAAACAACGCAAGTAGTCTCCCTATAATGGTAGTTTTGTAGCCATCCATACATGGGGCAACCCCATGTGATCAGAACCATCCATCCTCAGGGCCCACCCACGGTGTCAAACAACCACTTTCTCTAAAAGCTCGGGCCATTAGAGGATGATGTATCAATGTATATCGAGGGACTTTAACACTCCCCTGCACGTGCGGGGTGGAACTCCGCACAGGAATGTTCTAGGCAAGGGTAGAGGGATACTCACAACTCACACCCAGGTGGAGGGGCACTCACGACTAACTCCATAAATGGCCACCCGTGGGAGAATATATTCCAGTGCCATATTTGCTTCTCCCATGATTTGAACACAAGACCTTCCACTCTGATACCATGCCAAACAACCACTTTTCCTAAAATCTTGAGCCATTAGAGGATGGTGTATCAATGTATATCAAGGGACTTCAACACCGGGTAGTGAATGATGCAAAAGAAGAAGATGATGAAGAAGAAGAAGAAGATGGATAAGATGATCCCGTGGGATCGAGCATGGCCTTCAAATTGATGGTCAAAAGCACACAGGTCAATGGTTCAAAGTTTACATAAAAAAAAATCCCATGTGTGCCATGTATGGGCATGTGGGTCATATCTACAAGTTTGGATAGTCTTGTAGACTGCTGGACCGATCCTCTACAATAAAACCTAAAAAGGAATTTTCAAACCATACTTCCAATGAGGAATTTTATGATAGAAATGATATGTATAGTGTACTTGGATTCTTAATTTGTATGCGTGACGTCCATGGTTTAGTGATCTGCATGGCTGATTAGATGCGTTTTGCTGATGGTTGGATATACATAGCGTGAATACATAGATGTTCTTGTCTCGGGATATTGACCAAATGATTGGTGAAACATGATTTGTAGAGGTGATCCACATACACGCACACATCTAGTTGCTCTACTATGGCTTTAATTGGCTCTCTATTTTTATTTATTTATTTATATTTAAAGGATGTTGTAATTAGCTTCTCATATGCAATGTTTTAAATATCAACGATATCGGCTGATATATCCCACGATATATCTTGTATTGCACCCGTGTGATACGAAATGCACAGGTAGTGCCGATATATCCCACATGTTTGATCCGGTGAGCATTTTCGTTTTTAATCCCTTTTTTTTTTTGGTTAAAATTATGTTAAATCAGTGTTAAATGGTTATAAATCCATTGGTTCTTCATGTTCTGCATGAAAAATCATGGAGTTGGAACTTTGATTTCGATATCCATTGGTTCTTCTTGTTCTCCATTGGTTTTTTCGAAATTTTCCTTCAACCAGCTGTCAATTGAGACTAATTTCAAATTATTTAGGAGTATTTGATGATATGATCATCACATATATTCTAATTTCGAAATTTGAGTGTGGGCATGGATTTGGGGAAAATTCGAAATTTCCCAATTTCTCCCAAATTGCTTGCAATGTTGCACTCCAAGCATGAAATCAAGAATGTATGAGGGCTGATCTACTGATTTGTTAGCTCCTTGTCAATTTTTGGAAAATAATTTTTTTTAATAAAAAATTATTAGAATATTATTCTTTTTTTTTTTTTTCGAAATTTCGCTACAACCAGTTGTCAATTGAGACTAATTTTGAAGTATTTAGAAGTGTTTGATGAAATGATCATCACATACACTCTAAATGTTATACATCCAATTTGAATATAGTTGCATTAGTTTAGTCTAACAATACATAGCTTAAGACCCTATACAAAGGAAACCTATTATGCGCACTTCTTTTGTGAGATGTTATAATTTAAAAGTGTGTATTAATGTCTTTTCTAACAATCCCTGAAGTTTCATTGAAAAATTCAACCATTTCCCCAATGTTTCCCATGTTTCCCAAAAAGTGTGACAGATTACCCAATACAAACGATATGTCCCGTGCGATAACTGATATGTATATGTATCCCAAGGATGCGATAGGTAACGCGATACCGATATTTCAAACACTGCTTATATGTTAGTTTTGTGGAGTTTTAATTGTTTAGTAATTCTTCTTAGTGGCAATGTGCTTGAGTATAAAGGAGTAACGCCTTGCTTCATCTCCTAATATCGAAGAGGTAGGCGATACGTGTCTCTTGCGGTACAAGGTGTTTTACTACCCCTTTGAGTTCCTCTACTCTATTTGTCGTTTATCTATAGTCCTATGATGCAAAGTTATAGAATATGGATCTTGATATAGGGCACAAATGGTAGTAGTAGAGATACAATTTTACAGTTCCATAAATTCAAGATATAGATATGGGTGTAAGTTTGCTACTTGACCCGTTAATGGCACGAGAATAGAGTTTGACAAATAATGAACTTAATACAATAGGTTAAGTTTAACCGTTTTAAATAAGGATTTGAGTGGTGTCCATTTCCATTTCTAACATGGTTGCTTTCCATTTAGAGTCACTCAAGGCATTTGCAATCTTGGAAGGAATAGACAGATGATATGGAATGTTGAGTTAGGAATCTTGTCATAACATCTTTTAATAGTCTATAATTTGAGTTAGGAATGTTGTCATAACATCTTTTAATACATAGTGGCTCTAATTACTAATCCTAATCTCATTGTTGCGATATCAAAACTATAACTTTTCATGACTATTGCTTATTTTCCTAAAACTTATGCTTCTTGAAGGTTGGACACCCGTTGGTCTTGGGCCTAGTTCACTGAACGAAATTTTCTCTTTGCTCTTGAAGTCCAAGGTGAGGTACGGTGGTCTAATAAATGATCTTAAGGCAATAACTGATATGCTTTAAGCTTTACTCATTTTTCATATGCTCCTGTAACACTACTTTTGGAATTCAAAAAAAATGTTTGAACAGGTGAATATGGACTTAACTGTAATATTCCTTGCATTGAAGGACTAAAGTCTATTTCTTTTATGTGCTTCACTGGAGATCATCTGATTTGCATTTGAGTTGTCTTGTAATGTGATTTGATGATGTTTCAAAAGATTCAAATTGTATGATATGAGTTTGTGAGGTGTTTTTAGGTGCATATTGTCCAAATTTCCTCATTCTTGCCCTTTATACCAGCCATTGCTGTTCTATTTCATCATGGTTGATAATGGTTTAATGGTGATGGTGTGGTATTGGACCCCCGCCCCCCCCTCTATTTGTTTCAATCAATGCAATGGCACATCAAACCCTTGGATGGTAAGAATAAGTTTGGCTATACTAATGGTAAGACCAAGGAGTTGAGTCTTAACGATCTTACTAATGGAGTGGGAGTTTGAAAATTTGAAGGTGGGTATAGAGCTTACTTGCAAGATCCTTGTAACCAGGTTCTTCTCCCGTTTTGACTCGCACTTTAGACTCGTGCTCCTGCCCCTACTTTCTAGCAATGTTCATAGTATTGTTATTGTTACATGTATTGATATCGCCGATGCCTAGAAATGTATGGCTGACTAAATCAAAACATTACAAAAAATGAGTCCACATAATGAGTT
This sequence comes from Magnolia kwangsiensis, assembly GCA_037074715.1. Classification (NCBI taxonomy): domain Eukaryota; kingdom Viridiplantae; phylum Streptophyta; class Magnoliopsida; order Magnoliales; family Magnoliaceae; genus Magnolia; species Magnolia kwangsiensis. The sequence goes on from CM073579.1 coordinate 24,093,357, forward strand.
TTCTTTGTATGGGGTCCTAATCTATGTGTTGTTTAACTGAATTGATGCAAATACATTCAAAGTCTATTCATATAATTTATAAATGTAAAAAGTTGGGTGGAAACACAAACAATCCAGTCAAAGCAAAAGAAGAATCATTAGATTAGGTTACATGTTTGATTTTATGTTTGGTCACAAAGATTGCAACTGATTTGCGAGAAATTGGGAAATTTTAATTTTTTAAAATTTTTTTCTACAACTCAGCCCATTTCCTCCAAATCTCGAAATTGAAGCTCCTAATCCATATTTTTCTTTCAAAACATGAAAAATCATGGATTTGTAACAATTTGACATTGATTTTACATGATTTACAGAAAAAAAGGATTGAAAATCGAAAATGCTCACCGGATTGAACATGTGGGATATATCCCACTACTTTGTGCATTTCGTGTCGCACAAGTGGGATATAAGATATATTTTGGGATATATTGGCCGATATCGTCGATACTGTAAACACTGGCAGTATTGATGAGGTAAATAATTGGTGGCGCTCACGAGATTGGTTGGTTGCACTTGATCAATTTTGGGACTTGATCTTCTTCTTTAGTGATATTGTTAAGGGTAGTGCATGTATTGTGGTTGCACGTATAGAGAATGCTAGTGTACTGTGTATGTGGTTAGTGGTGGTTAGTGACCCCTTTTAGTGTAAGTGCATGTGCACAATATAGAGAATGCCAGTGTATTGTATTGTGTATGGTGTATGGTTAGTGGGCTCTTTTAATGTAAGTGCATGTGCGTACCTCCCCATTTTCCTGCAGTGTATTGTATGCTGTATCATAATAAAACACTGCGTTAGGGCAAGCAAGCCTAACACATCATTTCTCCCAAACTCTCCTCTTTCTTCTTCTCCTCTCTCAATATTCTCATCTCCTCTTCACATTATCCTCATCAAATCTCTTTCTACTTGGTATCAGAGCATAGATCTAGGCATTCCGCATCCACCAGGTTATGAGGCAACACGTCACTTTGCTGACGTCAGCAGCCGTACGACTGACGTCAGCGTTGTACGGACGTATGGACTCCGTTTGAGCTGAAAGTTTAGGGGTTTGATAGATCTTGATTTTACAAGATTTGTCATGATTTTTTTAGAATTTATTCGACCTCATTTCATGGTTTTTTGGGCGAAATAGAGAAATTCGAAAATCGGTCCCAGATTTCGTTTTTCTTCGATATACATCAAATCGGTAAGCTTTTCTTTGGTTTCTTTGCTCAAGATGGACCGAAATCTTCCTCCCAAGCTACCCATGGTGGATTTTTTACTTAATATCACTGTTTGAGAGGTTTTGAACCTCAAACGGACGTGCGGCTGGGCCGTTTTTCACTCGGTCAGGCCCTTTCTGACTGCGTTTCATGGTTTTTTGGATGATTGATATTTGTTTGAGGTTTATCTCTTGTTATCTTAAAGGATTGAGTGAATAGAGTTGTTTGAATCAGTCTTTCTTGGCATAGGGGGTCTCTTGGCATAGGTTTATTTCTCTTGGACTCTACTATGGCTGACAAAGGGCCCTCATCTCTTGGCATAGGGTCTCTTGAGTCCATCCCCTTGTAGATTACCTCCATTAAGTTGAATGGTGACAACTATCTTCAATGGGCACAATCTGTAAAAGTATTTTTAGGAGCCCGTGACAAGTTATATATTTTAGATGATCCCCCAAACTCTACAGATGCTACCTACAAGTCTTGGACAAAGGAGAATTATCAAGTCATTGCATGGTTGTTGAATAGCATGGATTCCTCGATTAGCCACTCAATGATGTTTTTATCCTCGGCTAAAGGCATCTGGGATTCTCTTCATGATATGTTCTCGGAATCTCAGAATTTTTCACGGGTATTTCAGCTTATTCAAGAAATTGGTCGGTTTCAACAAAACTCCAGATCCTTAAAAGACTACTATTCGACGCTTCGGGTTATGTGGGATGAGTTGGATATGTATCAGCCTCTCCCTTCCAAATGTAAAGCGGATCATGACCATGCTCATAAGCAACGGGATGATACTCGTATCATGCAGTTCCTCGCTGGGTTGAGTTCTGATTATTTTCACGTTCGCGATCAGGTTGTTATGCAGGATCCTCTTCCCCCATTGAGGACAGTTTATGCCATGTGTCAGCGTGCTATGGCCTCTACTCTTCCTTCTCATTCATTTGTACCACCCGAGTGTTCGACACATCTTGCTGGTGATCAGTCCTCCCTTGGTCTTCGGGTACCATCCTTGAGCTCAGGATGCATTTCTGGTTTTGCTGGTCGTGGTAGAGGCCGCGAGGGAGATCGCAGTCGTGGTAGCCGTAGTCTTCGTGGTCATGGTGGACGTGGACGCGGTCCTGATGGTTCCCGCATTTGTTCACATTTCGGTGGAACTAATCACACGATTGATTATTGCTGGCAGCTACATGGTCGTCCTACGTATGTCGCTACTTCTGTTGCTTCCACTGTTGCTTCTGAGACAGTCTTCCATCCTGACAGCTGAGCAACCTACTTCAGGGGAGTCTCTTATCATTTCTCGGGCAGCATATGATGCCCTTATACGGCTTCACATTCGGGATATGCCTGAGCCTTCTCACGCAGCTTCGGCCCAGTCAGATACTGCCCTTCTTGCGTCATCCTTTCCTACCTCCTGGGTCATCGACTCTGGAGCTTCCTCCCATATGACTGGTAAGTTGCAATTCTTTTCTTCTTATTCTCCTTCTCCCACTCAATATGTCACAGTCGCCAATGGAACTCAATCTCTCATCTCTAGGATTGGTTTCATTCCTCTCTCTTCTTCGTTGTCTCTGTCCTCCGCATTGCATGTGCCTTGTTTTTCATTAAACTTATTGCTTGTTAGGTCTCTTACTAAATCACTCAATTGTTCCATCACCTTCTTTCCTTCTTATTGTTTGTTTCAGGACTTACAGACGAAGAGAGTGATTGGTAGGGGGCATGAGCGAGGAGGCGTTTATCTTCTCGATGATACAACTGTTGCAGCTTTTAGTATTATCTCTAGATTGAGAATCCATGACTCGGTGGCATTGCCGCTTAGGCCACCCATCCATTGCTAGATTGAGACTTTTGTTTCCCTCTTTATCTGTCACTAAACCATTATGCTGTGATATCTGTGAATTGTCTAAACATCATCGTGATACGTTTCCTCCTAGCTCTTTTGGGAGGAAATCTCAACCTTTTCTTCTGGTTCACTCGGATGTCTGGGGACCAACTCTGGTTACATCGACTTTTGGATTTAAATATTTTGTTACCTTTATTGATGATTATTCCCGCTGACTTGGATTTGCCTTTTGAAATCTAAAAGTGAAGTGTTTGATGCGTTTAAAGTGTTTTATCATGAAGTGTGCACTCAATTTCATTGTTCCATCAAATCTCTCCATTCTGCTAATGGGGGTGAATACATATCTACTGCCTTTCTGTCCTTCTTGCAAGAACGTGGTATTTTGTCTAGGACGTCATGTGCTCGCACTCCTCAACAAAATGGTATTACAGAACGAAAGAATCGTCTTCTTGAAGTTGCTCGCACCCTCTTGCTTGGTATGCACCTACCCAAATATTTTTGGGGTGATGCTCTTTTAACTGCTACTTTTCTTATTAACCGTATACTCTCATGTATTCTGCCTTACAAATCTTCATTTACTATATTGTATCTTCATGATAATCTTTTTCCTCTACCACCTAAAGTTTTTGGTTGTACATGCTTTGTTCAAATTTTGGATGGGAGCAATGATAAACTTAGCCCTAGGGCGGTTAAATGTGTCTTTATAGGGTATACTCGGAGTCAGAAAGGGTATAAATGCTTTGACCCATTGACTCGCAAGAAATATGTCTTTGCCGATGTCACCTTCTTTGAGGATCTTTCCTTTTTCTCCTCTCCAGGCTGTTCCCTTTGTGATTCTCTTGCGAGTCAGGGGGAGTATGACTCTTATCCTCTTTCCACTCCTGATCATGGGAAAACTACTCCTCTCCCCTCTATTCAGCATCCTATTGGTGATATGGGTGAGCCTAAGCCTTTGCGGGTGTATCATCATCGAGATAAATCTTCACAAGCTGAGCCATCCACCCTTCCGCTCACTTTGGATGTTGGTTCAGGTGACTCTCCTAACTCGAGTTTAGATCTTCCCATTGCCTTACGTAAAGGGTCACGATCTTGTACTCAACACCCCATTAGTAATTTCGTTTCATATGATCATCTTTCACCGTATTTTCAGTCGTTTGCAGCTTCCCTGTCAGCATAGATTATTCCTAGATCTCTCTCACATGCTCTTCAGAGTCTTGATTGGACAAAGGCGATAATGGAAGAAATGTCTGCCCTTGAGAAGAATCATACTTGGGATCTTGTGCCACTTCCTGTAGGCCATAAACTTGTTAGATGTCGATGGGTTTATACAATCAAGTTTCTTCCAGATGGCTCAATTGATCGCTATAAAGCCCGTCTTGTTGCTAAAGGTTACACACAGACTCATGGTGTAGATTACTTCAAGACATTCTCTCCGGTGGCTAAGCTTAATTCCATTCGCGTTGTGCGCTCCTTGGCCGTTAATTTATCATGGCCCTTGTTTCAGTTTGATGTTAAGAATGCATTTCTCCATGGGGATCTTACAGAGGAAGTTTACATGCATCAACCTCCTGGGTTCGTTGCTTCTCACAACCCTGCTCTTGTATGTCGGTTGAAGAAGGCTCTTTATGGACTCAAACAATCTCTACGTGCATGGTTCGAAAAATTTAGTTTGGCTCTTTTGGAGTTTGGCTTTGTTCGTAGTCATGCCGATCATTCTCTCTTTATATGTCGACGATCGACGGGCATCATGGTTCTCATTGTCTATGTGGATGATATAGTTTTGTCTGGTAGTGATTCTGTTGGAATGAGGGAGGTTAAAGATTTTTTGAAGACCAAGTTTGAGATCAAGGATCTTGGTCCTCTTCGCTACTTCCTCGGAATTGAAGTTGCTCGCTCATCATCCAAATTGGTCTTGTTACAACGAAAATATGCGCTTGATCTTCTCATGGAGACCGGAATGTTAGGGTGCAAGCCTGCTACCACTCCCATGGATACTTCACAGAAGCTTTGACTAGATAATGGTGCTCTCCTTACTGATCTCGAGATGTATCGACGACTTGTAGGCCGGCTTATTTACCTGACTATTACTCGCCCAGATCTCTCATTGTTGGTGGGGGTTGTTAGCCAATTCATGCAAGCTCCCTGTACTTCTCATTTCACGGCTGTCTACCGTATACTGCAGTATTTAAAATCAGCCCCGGGTCTTGGCCTCTGCTTTCAGTTGCATGGTCATCTTCATCTTTCTGTCTATTCAGATGCTGACTGTGCAGGTAGTACTTTCGATCGCCGCTCTACATCCGGCTTCTGTACCTTCCTAGGTGGCAATCTTATAACCTGGAAGAGTAAAAAGCAGCTAGTTGTTGCCTGGTCCTCGGTTAAAGTAGAATATCGTGCTATGGCTCATGCGACGTGTGAACTCGTGTGGCTTTGCAATCTTCTTGAAGAACTTGGCTATCCTCCTTCGAATCCTATTCCTCTTCACTGTGACAATCAAGCGGCCATCCATATTGCTCGTAACCCAGTTTTCCACGAGCGAACCAAGCATATTGAGGTCGATTGTCACTTCATTTGGGAGAAAGTCGCTTCTAAGGAAATCGTCACTCCTTTTGTTCGATCTGAGGATCAACTTGCCGATGTTCTTACAAGGTCCTTAAGTCGAGATGCTCTTCATTGTGTTCGTGACAAGTTGGGCATGATCAACATCTATGCTCCATCTTGAGGGGGAGTATAGAGAATGCTAGTGTATTGTATTGTGTATGGTGTATGGTTAGTGGGCTCTTTTAATGTAAGTGCATGTGCTCATCTCCCCATTCTCCTGCAGTGTACTGTATGTTGTATCATAATAAAACACTATGTGTTAGGGCAAACAAGCCTAACACATCATTTCTCCCAAACTCTCCTCCTCCTCCTCAATATTCTCATCTCCTCTTCACATTATTCTCCTCAAATCTCTTTCTACTCACACTTCCCTCCTCTCCTGCGGTGTACTATATGCTTTATTACCACAAAATATTATGTGTTAGGGCAAGCAAGCCTAACACAACATCTCTCCCAAACTCTCCTTCTTCTCTCTCAATATTTTTCTCTTTTCTTCACATTATCATCATCAAATCATTCTCTACTTGGTATCAAAGCATAGATCCAGGCATTCCGCATCCAACGGATTGAGAGGCGACACGTCACCTTGCTGTCGTTAGCAGCTGTACGGCTGATGTCAGCGTTGTACGGACACATGGACTCCGTTTGAGCTAACAGTTTAGGAGTTTGATAGATCTTGATTTTAGAAGATTTGTCATGATTTTTTCAGAATTTATCGGATCTTTCATAGTATTTTGGGCGAAATAGAGAAATTCGAAAATCGGGCTCATCTTCTATTTTTCTTTGATCTACCTCAAATCGGTAAGCTTTTCTTTGGTTTCTTTGATCAAGATGGACCGAAATCTTCCTCCTAAGCTACCCATGGTGGATTTTTTTCTTAAGATCAATGTTTGAGAGGTTTTTAACCTCAAATGGACGTGCGGTTGGGCTGTTTCTTACTTGGTTCGGGCTTTTCTGACTGCATTTCATGGTCTTTTGGATGATTGATATTTGTTTGAGGTTTCTCTCTTATTATCTTGAAGGATTGAGTGAGATAGAGTTGTTTAAATCAGTCTTTCTTGGCATAGGGGCTCTCTTGGCATAGATTTATCTCTTGGACTCTCCTATGACTGACAAAGGGCCCTCATCTCTTGGCATAGGGTCTCTTGAATCCAATCCTTTACAGATTACCTCCACTAAGTTGAATGGTGAAAACTATATTCAATGGGCACAATTTGTAAAAATATTTTTGGGGGCCCGTGACAAGTTGTCGTATATTTTGGATGATCCCCCAAGCTTTACAGATGTTACTTGCTAGTCTTGGACAAAGGAAAATTATCAAGTTATTGCATGGTTGTTGAATAGTATGTATTCCTCGATTAGCCACTTAGTGATGTTTTTATCCTCGGCTAAAGGCATTTGGGATACGCTTTATGATATGTTCTCAATATGTTAGAAATTTTCACGGATATTCCAACTTATTCAAGAAATTGATTGGTTCCAACAAAACTCCAGATCCTTAAAAGATTACTATTTGACGCTTCGGGGTATGTGAGATGAATAGGATATGTATTAACCTCTTCTTTCTAAATGTAAAGAGGATCATGAACATGCTCATAAGCAGCGGGATGATACTCGTATCATGCAGTTCCTAGCAGGGTTGAGTTCTGATTATCTTTATGTTCGAGATCAAGTTGTTATGCAGGATCCTCTTCCCTTATTGACGATAGTCTATGCCATATGTCAACGTGCTACTGTCTCTACACTTCTCATTCATTTGTGCCACCCGAGCGTTCGACACATCTTGCTGGCGATCAGTCCTCTCTTTGGTTTTAGTGGTCGTGGTAGAGGCCGCAAGGGAGATCGCAATCGTGGCGGCCGTAGTCTTCGTGGTTGTGGTGGACGTGGACGAGGACATGATGGTTCCCGCATTTGTTCACATTGCGGTGGAACTAATCACACTGTTGATTATTGCTGGCAGATATATGGTTGTCTTACATATGCCGCTGCTTCTGTTGTATCCACTGTTGCTTCTGAGGCAGTCTTCCACCTCGACCGTTGAGCCGTCTACTTCAGGGGAGTCTCTTATCATTTCTCGGGCTGCATATGATGCCCTTATGCTGCTTCACATTCGTGATATTCCTGATCTTTCTCACGCAGCTTTAGCCCAGTCAGGTACTGCCCTTCTTGCGTCATCCTCTCCTACCTCCTGGGTCATCGACTCTGGAGCTTCCTCCCATATGACTGGTAAATTTCAATTCTTTTCTTCTTATTCTCCTTCTCCTCACACTCAGTATGTCACAGTCACATAGTAGAGAATGATTTGATGAAGATAATGTGAAGAAGAGGAAAATATTGAGAGAGAAGAAGAAGGAGAGTTTGGGAGAGATGTTATGTTAGGCTTGCTTGACCTAACACATAATATTTTATTATAATAAAGCATATAGGACACCGCAGGAGAAGAGGGAAGTGTGCACATGCACTTACACTAAAAGGGGCCACTAACCACATACAAAATACACTAGCATTCTCTACACTCCCCCTCAAGTTGGAGCATAGATGTTGATCATGCCCAACTTGTCACGAATACGATGAAGAGCGTCTTGACTCTAGGACTTTGTAAGAACATCAGCAAGTTGATCCCCAGATCGAACAAAAGGAGTGACGATTTCCTTAGAAGTGACTTTCTTCCGAATAAAGTGATAGTCAACCTCAATATGCTTGGTTCGCTCGTGAAAAACTGAGTTATGAGCAATATAGATGGCCGCTTAGTTGTCACAGTGAAGAGGAATAGGATCCGAAGGAGGATATCTAAGTTCTTCAAGAAGGTTGCAAAGCCACACGAGTTCACACGTCGCATGAGCCATAGCACGATATTCTGCTTCAGCCGAGGATCGAGTAACAACTGGCTGCTTTTTGCTCTTCCAGGTTTTAAGATTGCCACCTAGGAAGGTACAAAAGCCGGATGTAGAGCGGCGATCGAAAGTACTACCTGCACAATCAGCATCGGAATAGCTAGAAAGATGAAGATGACCATGTAACTGAAAGCGGAAGCCAAGACCCAGGGCTGATTTTAAATACCGAAGTATGCGGTAGACAGCCATGAGATAGGAAGTACGAGGAGCTTGCATGAATTGGCTAACAACCCCCACCACAAATGAGAGATCTGTGCGAGTAATAGTCAGGTAAATAAGCCGGCCTACAAGTCTTCGATACATCTTGGGATCAGTAAGGAGAGCACCATCATCTGGTCAAAGCTTCTGTGAAGTATCCATGGGAGTGGTAGCAGGCTTGCACCCAAACATGCCGGTCTCCATGAGAAGATCGAGCGCATATTTTCGCTGTGACAAGACCAATCTGGATGATTAGCGAGCAACTTCAATTCCGAGGAAGTAGCGAAGAGGACCAAGATCCTTGATCTTAAACTTGGTCTTGAAAAAATCTTTGACCTCCCTCATTCCAGCAGAATCACTACCAGACAGAACAATATCATCCACATAGACAATGATAACCATGATGCCCGTCGATCGTCGACATATAAAGAGAGAATGATCGGCATGACTACGAACAAAGCCAAACTCCAAAAGAGCCTGACTAAATTTTTCTAACCATGCACGTGGGGATTGTTTGAGTCCATAAAGAGTCTTCTTCAACCGGCATACAAGTGCAGGGCTGTGAGAAGCAACAAAGGCAGTAGGTTGATGCATGTAAACTTCCTCTACAAGATCCCCATGGAGAAATGCATTCTTAACATCAAGCTGAAACAGGGGCCATGATAAATTAATGGCCAAGGAGAGCACAACACGAATCGAATTAAGCTTAGCCACCGGAGAGAATGTCTCGAAGTAATCCACACCATGAGTCTGTGTAACCCTTAGCAACAAGATGAGCTTTATAATGATCAACTGAGCCGTCTAGAAGAAACTTGATTGTATAAACCCATCGACATCCAATAGGTTTATGGCCTAAAGGAAGTGGCACAAGGTCCCAAGTATGATTCTTCTCAAAAGAAGACATTTTTTCCATCATCGCCTTCGTCCAATCAGGACTCTGAAAAGCATGTGAGAGAGATTTAGAAATAATTTGTGATGAAAGGGAAGCTGCAAACGACTGAAAAGACAATGAAAAATGATCATATGAAATGAAATTACTAATGGGGTAATGAGTATAAGATCGTGACCCTTTGTGCAAGGCAATGGGAAGATCTAAACTCGAGGTAGGAGAGTCACCTGAGCCAACATCCAAAGTGAGCGGAAGGGTGGATGGTTGAGCGTGTGAAAATTTATCTCGACGATGATACATTCGCAGAGGCTTAGGCTCACCAATAGGATGCTGAATTGAGGGGAGAGGAGTTTTCCCATGATCACTAGTGGAAAGAGGATAAGAGTCATACTCCCCCTGAATCGCAAGAGGATCACAAAGGGATCGGCCTGGAGCGGAGAAAAAAGAAATATCCTCAAATAAGGTTACTTTGGCAGAGACATATTTCTTGCGAGTCAATGGGTCAAAGCATTTATACCCTTTCTAACTCCGACTATACCCTAAAAAGACACATTTAATTGCCCTGGGGCTAAGTTTATCATTACTCCCATCCAAAATTTGAACAAAACATGTACAACCAAAAACTTTAGGTGGTAGAGGAAATGGATTATCATGAGGATACAATATAGTAAATGAAGATTTGTAAGACAGGGTACGTGAGGGTATATGATTAATAAGAAAAGTAGCAGTTAGGAGAGCATCACACCAAAAATGTTTAGGCAAATGCATACCAAGCAGAAGGGTGTGAGCAACGTCAAGAAGATGACGATTCTTTCGTTCTGCAATACCATTTTGTTGAGGTGTGCGAGCACATGACGTCCTAGACAAAATACCACGTTCCTGCAAGAAGGACAGAAAGACAGTAGACATGTATTCCCCCATTATCAGAATGAAGGGATTTGATGGAACAATGAAATTGAGTGCACACTTCATGATAAAACACTTTAAACGCATCAAATACTTCACTTTTAGATTTCAAAAGATAAATCCAAGTCATATGTGAATAATCATCAATAAAAGTAACAAAATATCTAAATCTAAAAGTCGAGGTAACCAGAGCTAGTCCCCAAACATCTAAGTGAACCAGAAGAAAAGGTTGAGATTTCCTCCCAGAAGAGCTAGTAGGAAACGTAGCACGATGATGTTTAGACAATTCACGAATATCACAGCATAATGGTTTAGTGATAGATAAGGAGGGAAATAAAAGTCTCAATCTAGATATGGATGGGTAACCTAAGCGTCAATGCCATCGAGTCATGGACTCTCGATCTAGAGAAAGGGTACTAAAAGCGGCAACGGGTGTATCATCGAGAAGGTAAATGCCTCCTCGTTCATGCTCCCCACCAATCACTCTCTTCGTCTGTAGGTCCTAAAACAAATAATAAGAAGGGAAGAAGGTAATGAAACAATTTAATGATTTAGTAAGAGAGCTAACAGACAATAAGTTAAATGAAAAACAAGGCACATGCAAGACTGAGGACAAAGAAAAGGAATAAAAGAGAGGGATGGAACCAATTCCAGAGATGGGAGATTGGGTTCCATCTGCACCTAGGTCCTTTGTGTTTGTCATGTCTTAGGTTGTTAGTTCGTCATCCCTTTACTTTTAATAGTGTCACGAAACTTCATTATGAAACTTGCCAATTGTTTAAGCATTGTAGAATCTCTTACCTTCAAGTTTGATAGTAAATGCAATGTTCTCGTTTTTAACTCATTTTTATGTGTGGGAGCCATCTTTGGTTTTGTTGATATTTGGTTTCTACTAATTTCTTTATTTCATTGATGACTGCACTCAAGCAACTTGATCTATTTTATGAAACCTAACAAAGAAGGGTGCTTTTTTTTTTTTTTTAATGTGTAGAATATTTCATAAGATGGTGAAAAATTAGTTTGAAGTAAACATTAACCTCCAAGATTTGATAAATGGAGGACAATATATTTTCATTGAATTTCAAAGGTATTTATTGGATAATGGAATAAAATCTCAGACCAGTTGTTCATGACCAACATATCAAAAAGAGGGGTAGTGAAGAAGAACATGCATCTTTAATGTTCATTACATTCTTTGTTCTTGAGAATCGTGAAACAAGTCATTAGATTTTAGAGACTAAAAGTTAGAACTGTAAATATTGGGTAACATGGATGACACCTTACATGTAGGGCTGTCAGTGGGCTAGGTTGATGTCTGTCCAAGCTCGGCCTATAAAGTAAATTTAAGGCTTGAGGCCACTTGGGTCCATGATGTGCCAAAACAGTCAGGCTGACCAGTCTGAGATGATTATTTTGGTCCAAAGCCTGAGCTAAGCATTGCCTTATTCACCCTATAGTCACAAAGTGCGGAGTGAAGGGAAGGAGGGGGAGGAAGAAGAAATGAGAGAGAGAGAGAGAGAGAGAGAGAGAGAGAGAGTTAAGGCTAAATTTTGTTTGTTTGCCTCAATGGATTAACACTATTGTTAGTGATTTTTGAAAGATAAAGAATGTGTACATGTGATTTTTGAAAGATAAAAAAATGTGTACATTTTTCAAAACTTCTTGATTTGAATAAACCGTAATTAGGATACCCTCTAGATAATATCGAGTTCCAAAAAGCATAAATTCAACAGATAGGATGTTACCATAAAATTCATGCTAGGGGTGCACACGGGTTGGTTCGGTCCGGTTCTGGGGTTAAACCAAAACCGAACCGTTCCTAACGGTTCCAGGAAAATCAGAACCGGACTGTTTGCACCCTAGAACTGAACCGGAACCGGATCGTAAAAACCAGTTCAGTTCTACAGTGCTGGGCTTTTATAATCCAGCCATGTACATTCTTGTTGTGATCTAGTCGATGAATGGTTTAGATGTGTACAAAAAGACATTTATGGAAATAATCAAAGGGTGCATTGTAAACCATACATCATGAGTCAAATAGACAACTAAAATATATTGTAAACTAATAAAATAGACAACTAAAATATATTGTAAACTTGGTCCGGTTCCAAGTTCGGTTCTACGGATCGGTTTGGTTCTATAGGACCCAAACCGAGAACTGAACTGTACTAATTGGTTCTTTGATTTCGGAACCGGAACCAGTGCACTTCAGAACCGGACCAAACCGTGCGGTTTGGTCGGTTCCGGTCCAGTTTACCGGTTCCATGTGCACCCCTAATTCATGCCATGTGATCATTGTAGTAATCTGATGTTGATCTTCCAACATAGGAGGTCTCTACTTGATATATCCCAGGAAAGATGAGAGTGAAGAGCCGCTATATGGCCATCTAACGTGAACCCTACACGTGCGCGCGTGCGTGGGGGGGCTGGAAATTCTCTTCTCTCACAACTAGATGTCCAAGGCTCCCTATTGCTTACCCTTTGGGATATGATCTATTTGTAAAGTGGAATCAGGGTTTTAAAAGGAACGCCAATTATGGTGCACTCACCCTAGATACTTTAGTATGCCCTACACCATTAAAAGTTTGAGTACCTGCCTTATCCATGCATCTAAATTAACCAATTTCCTCCTCTAACCAATGCCATCCATTCTCGACCACAATCACATGCTAGCCTAAAAGGTGGACCATAAGATGTTAACCATTGAATGTCCATCAAGCATGATAAAACACTACTAACAATTAAAATAAAAGATCAATGGTTAAAAACCTTTGATTAAATATTTAAAACCTTTGTAGTGTTGGGCCCAGCTAGAAAACCACTTGATGAACAATCCGATCACTAAGATCTAAGGCACAAATAAGTTCCTTAAGGTAAGTAATGGATCTCTTGTTGTAACAAACATGCTTCTTGTACTATATACTAATACATGTGGCTTACCCTCCCATATGCCAACCACAAATGTAATCTCGCAAGGTGAGTCAAAGCTTGAAACACTAGGACCATGAAGTCTTAACATGACCTCAAGTCTAAGAATTAGTCAAAAGCTAGTACATGATGAAGTCAACCCAATCTAGGCATGATGGGTCTCCTAAACCAAAGACATGATGTGATCCTCCAATGCAAGTGCTCAAAGGGCCTAAGACGTTAGAACTTGTATTTGCGAACACTCGCACTCCTATATGGGGTAGGGCCAAAGCACAGTCAACCCGATGGGGAGACCTTTCATCGCAACTCATCATTGGTTCCCACACACATGATGACCATCTAATTACCAATTCTACTACTATGGTCATGGAATTTAGGGCATTAAGATCCTTGAAACACCACTCTCTTTTGGCCAGCAGTTGGTGTGTCTAAACTTATCTTCCCCTAAGACAACTAGAGAAATCCTTCCCTACGACCAATGTTTTAAATATCGACGATATTAGCCGATATATCCCATGATATTTCTTGTCTCCCACCTGTGCGATACGAAACACACAAGTAGTGCCGATATATCCCACATGTTCGATCCGATGAGCATTTTCAATTTCAGATCCCATTTTTTTTGTTGAAATTATGTTAAATAGTGTCAAATGGTTATAAATCCATTGGTTCTTCATGTTTTGCATGAAAAATTATGGAGTTGGAGTTTTGATTTTGATGTCCATTGGTTCTTCATGTTCTCCACGTTTTTTTTTTTTTTTTTGAAAATTTCCTTCAACCAGCTGTCTATTAAGACTACTTTCGAAATATTTAGGAGTATTTGATGAAATGATCATTATATACACTAATTTTGAAATTTGAGTGTAGGTGGTCCGATTTGGAAAAATTTTGAAATTTCTTAATTTTTTTCCAAACTGCTTGCAATGTTGCACTCTAAACATGAAATTGAGCATATATGAGGGTTGATCTACTGATTTGTTAAGTCCATGTCAATTTTCGGAAAATAAAAATCATTTTTAATAAAATTTAATAAAAAATATTAATATATATTTTTTAAAATTTCCCTTCAACCAGTTGTTAATTGAGACTAATTTCAAAGTATTTAAGAGTGTTTGATGAAACGATCATAACATACGCTTTAAATGTTATGCATTCATGTAACATCCCGGAAATCGGGGGTCGAGCATAAACTCCACTCCCGAGTTCCAGAACATCACTTATGCAACATTTTCAATGATGGATGAATGTTGTTCATATTAGTGCAGAAAACATGAGTGGGATTAAGCCAAAACAACATATCATACTCCAGAGATAGTTAAGTTTCTCAAGCGGAAGACTGTGATAAATATATAAAATGTATAATTGATTAGTCTCCAGAGTGTGAACATGTTACCAGGTTAACTAAATACATGTATACTCCAAAAATGGAAAGAAAAGAATATACATGGGTGTTTAAATAAAGGCAAAATACCAAGTGTATTGGCATCTAATCAGTAACCCTGTAACCCCGTCAATCAGAACCTGCATATAGGAGGAATCCTCCTCATCATCATCGAGTCCGACTCTGCTTCGCAAGCATCGCCATCATCTGAAACTAAAATAGGGACTGGTTGGTGTGGCCAACACCGTCCCGTAACGTGGGAGTGAGTAATTAACTCAGTGAAAACTATACAGCAAAGGTTAACATGTTATCAATTCAATCAAGCAGTAATAATAAGGCAGTACAATCAAACAGGTCCTAGATACTCTTGTTAATGCAAGGATGATATGAAGAATGATGCATGCCCTCACCACAAACTCCCTCATGCGACATCATCTAACGATCGCGGCATGAATCACTACCACTGTGCTCTCACACCAACGCCAATGGCACATGCAGTGCGATGTCATGAGTATGATTACTAAGTTCTTATTAGTCCTCATACAACAGGATTGGGAAACTAAGACACCTCCCTTGTATCATTTCCCAACGTTGATCCATTCTAGGGTCGTCAATCCTAGGAATTTCATATGATGTTATGGTTCTAGGTCGCTGTAAGGGCTGCCAGGGCTGTTGCGCGCAATCGTTGCTCTTCTCCCCCATCACCTTATCAATACAAGCCTATTTATATCCTTATGACTACAACAGGACTCGTCGCCCCTATGCAGTGTCAGGATAAACTCAAGGTCACTACAGAGGGTTCGTCACCAATCAGTGTAGGCCGACAGCAAGAATATAGTGTCCCATACCACCATAATCTGCTCATAGTAGGGTGCTCACTGGTCACTACGGGGAGGTTTGTGGCCCCAGCGTAGGCCGACAGCTCGACTACGGTGTCCCATACCACCATGCCCGGCTCATGAGTCTTAGGGGACATGGTACTACGGTTAACGGGAGTTTCACTGGTAAGCTTGGTGTCTTAGATTCAAACAGTTGTGACCAAACATGGTGAATAAGCATCGGTCAATCGGGTTAGTTGATAAGCTCAACTAGGCCAAGCGTACGTTGAGTTGAACGACATGGAATGCATAAGCACTCCGTGTGGCCTAACCACTGCCGAACATCCCAAGTACGACTCGGGTTCGTTAAACTCATCCTATGTGGCGAAAACAACCTCAACCACCATTTGGAGTACGATTACCGATTACCTGGACTATACAATAGCCCCAATCACATACAGATTCCATAACAGGCATATGAGGCATATCCTACAATCATGTGGACATTCATGAAGTATAACTTAAATATAAATACAGTACATGGAGGAAATCACATACACCTTTAACATGATTCATCTAAGTTAATCAATTCATGGAGGAAATCATATACACAGTTAATACGAATAATCTAAGTTACACAATGCATGGAGGAAATCATATACTCAAGTATTGTGATTGAGATTCATATCTCAACAACCTAACAATCTCATTTTTACTAACTACTAACTCACTTAAGCGTTTATACAAACACTTAGATTACACTATTCAACATACATTACGTATGTCGATTCTATTACATACTAGGGCAAGTCCTTTCGTCAAAGGGTTATCGCCTATACAACAATCGTATATCCATGACAGTTAGTCATGGGAAGCACGAATACAAAGTCTATACTCATTCAGTCATTTTCACATACACTTAGGCTACACATACTAAATACATATCGTATGTTGGCATATCATGTATTTGGACTAAACCTTTAGCCCAGGAGTTATTACACATACATCTAGCATACATAGACGGCAGTTAATCATGGCAAACACAAATCTGAATTTTATACGTATACAATATTTTCTACAAATATGAGGAATACAGTATATTCAACATAGTTAACGTATAACTGAAAAACAAAACGGATAACACTTTATACATGTGAAATAGCATCCTAGGCAAGAATAAATCATTACTTAACATTGAAAGTCTTGAAAACCATAACCTAAATGTATATCGTCCGCACCTTAAACCAGAATGCGTATAAGAGGTGATTCAGACGATAAGTCTTCGTCAATGGCGGATACGCAATCTAAGGCATGACATACGTTAGCTACAACATCACTCCAACTATCCTAGGCTGTAAAACAGGTTAGGGTTAGGATTTCTTACCTAAGAACGGAGTTGGAATCGCCAAAATAGCGATGCAGGTGGATGGCTTTGGCACGTGGAGCAGCAGGGAAGAATCCCAGGGGAAAATCCCAACTTCTCCCTCACTTTCTCTCTCATTTCTCTCTCTTTCTTAGCTAGGGTTTGAAAATTCGTATGGGATTTGTGAGAGAGAGTTTAAGGCCCTTTTATAAGCCCAAACATAACGAAAACAGACTTGAAGTCAAAGTATACTTAAGTTATAACCAAATCGGGTTTATTCCAATCCAACGGAGCACTTCTGGAGGTCCTGTTACTAAATGCGGTCGGACTTAAGCTCTCTAATATTGGATCTAGGTCAAGCTAGGTTTTCAGTACAATCGGATTTTCAGATCGACCGTGGCGGACCAGTTTCAGTTCAGCGGTCACCGAAACTCGATCAGGGCCATAAGTGCTATGACATGTAAGGGCCAACTTTCTTGATCCGAGGGTGAAATTTGGTCGAATTCTAACGGTCAGAACGCTTAAAAATGTCACGCAAGAGACACGTGCCAGATTTATTAAAAATTGAATTAATTGTCTAAATATTTTTCTTTTCTCACTCTCTTCACTCCGGACTCAGTAAAATGGTCTCAGGATATTGGTTGGGCTTGATTTTCGAAATGATTGTCAAGTCCAACTAGGCGGTCATAATAGTCTAAGATTATAGATATCGGACTTTCGATGTGCGGTCTAGATCCAATACAAAGTTTCAAAGGGTTCCTGAGAACAAACAGGTTTAGAGTTTGATCCTAGGTTTTAGGGTAACGTAGTGGTAACAATTATAGAGGTTTTGAGTCTTACAGATTGTATTTAAAGTGGTTGGTGCTAATTTTGTAGGAAATCTAGTGTAGCACTGGCTAATTCACGCTAAATTTCTAAAGAATTAGGTTCTAAATGATTTATTTGGCTTTGGAATTGAGTTCTGAGAGTGATATGGTTGACCCATTGCCTAAGGACGTCTAACCCCAGGTTGGTAAAAATTTGGGGTGTTACAATTCAATTTGAATATAGTTGTATTAGTTTAGTCAGACAACGCATAACTTATGATCCTATATAAAGGAAACCTATTATTTGCACTTCTTTTTTTAGATGTTATGATTTAAAAGTGTGTATTAAGGTCTTTTTTTTTTTTTTAACAATCTCTGAAGTTTCATTGAAAAATTTGACCATTTTCCCAATGTTTCCCAAAAAGTGTGATAAATTACCCGATACAAACGATATATCCCATGCGATAACCGATACGTATCTGTATCCCAAGGATGCGATACGTAGCGCGATATTGATATTTTGAACATTGCCACGACACGTAAAATTATAGATATTTGAGGTTCCTAGACATTTAGTCATGACAGCCATAGTAAAACCAAACACATGTGGTCATCTATTTACATGATTATAACGATCATCATTGGATTTACATGGTACACAACAATACTGACGACTATCTCATAAATATTAAGCAGATATACTATGCACTGTAGACCATAGAAGACAATGCGCATACACACAAATACATAATACATATATGTCTCCACATTCCCTTTGTAACTGAGGCATAAATGTCAATCATGCCCAGCTCTAATATGAAGCATACAGTAGAGAGACTGACGTTTATGAGGAAGAAGATGGAAAGGAGGTGGAGGAGAAAGAAGGTGAAAGGAGAGAGAGAGAGAGAGAGAGAGAGAGAGAGAGAGAGAGAGAGAGAGAGAGAGAGAGAGAGGGCTGAATTTTGTGTTAACCTCAATGGACTAACTCTTTTTTTTGAAAGATGACTATTTTATTGCAAGAGACAAAATTACAATGCATCCCAAATGGGGCAAGAAAAAGAAACGGCTCTCATCGCATGAGACACGAAAGCACAGTCGGTTACATTACTTTTGGCCTTATTAAGGACCCCTGAGATACTCACCAAAAAATTATTAAAACAATGGTTGTTTTTCTCTTGCCAAATTGCCCACAAACCCGCAAGCAAAGCTAGCCTCCAAACACATTTTCCTACCCTACCCACTCCAACATGCTGAGACCAAAAAAGATCCGAGATCGACTTTGACATCACCCACACCATCCCAAACAATGAAAAAAATTTATCCCATACCCCCAAACAAACAAGCAATGAACAAAAAGGTTGATCAACTGACTCATTTTCTATCCAACAAAGAGGACAAATATTGATGAGAATTAACCCCTTATCTCGGGGATTATTGATAGCGAGCACCTTGTTCCAACCCACGAACCAAACACAAACCATAATCTTCTTAGGATCACCATAGGACCATAGGACCAAAGGACGAATGACCTAGGATCTCTCCCACAGAAGATCAGCTAAGCAACATATAGAAGGATTTGATTGAAAATAAGCTTGACTTACCTTGGAGCAATTTCAACGAGTCCTTGTCGGAATTGAGCACTACACCCAAAAGCAGCATTGAGAGATCAAGAAATTCATCCTCTTTCAAATTCCTTCTACATGGTGGGATCCAATCCCCAGATGAGTCTTGCCACGAGAAGCAATGGGTTATCCGAAGACACCAAAGACAATCCGGGATAATCGTCTTTCAATCTAGAGCTACCCAACCAAATATCATCCCAAAACTTCACATTATGCCCATCCCACTTCCTTAGCCCCATATTTTCTCATAATTATCTCTTTCTAAAGACTATCCTTTTCCCATCCAAATCTCCATAGCAGCATAGCCATTTGCCTTAGTGCCTTGTTAATAGTTGCTAACTTCCTAATCCGTGCACCTCCACTAGACTTTGGTTTGCATACATTGTCCGATTTCATCAATTGTAATTTCCTCTCCTCCACACCTTTTCATTAAAAGTCTCTCCTAAACCTTACCAACTTTTTTTTTATCACCCCCATGGAACATTCGAACAGAGAAAAATAAAATAAAATATAACTTCCCAATGCATAGAGGCAATCCTAGATATGTGAATGGAAGGAACCCGCCCTACATCCAAACACTATGGCCAGCTTTTCCACCACCCCCTTGGGAATACCAATGCCCAACGTTTAAGGGAGTTCACCTTTAAGCCCGATGCCCCTTCAAAACAGTAGATAATCTTCCTCAAATTGTCCACCTGAACGTCACGTGTATCACAAAACAAAAGATTATCAGCCGTAAACTGAAGATGAGACACTTGAAGATCTCCCCTATACACTCTAAACCCTGAAATCAAAGCCAAAGATGGTCCTTTCTCCAACATTCTGTTAAGGACTTACGCCACGACAATAAAGAGAAGTGGCGAGAGCATGTCATGTTGCTTTAGGCCTCAAGAGGAACTGAAAAAGCCTTTTGGCGACCCATTAACTAGAATCAAGAACTTGGCCGAGTTAACACATGCAAATCCACTTTCTCCATTTGTCCCCAAGACCAAGTCGACTCAACATATAATCCAAGAAATCCCAATCAATGTAATCATATGCTTTTTACAAATCAAGCTTGTAAACAATGCCACTGCAACCTTGAACCTCTAGTCCATACACTCATGAGCAATCAAAGCACTGTCCATAATTTGTCTACCTTCCACAAAAGCACCTTGAAACTTGGAGATGACCTTTCTGAGAATAGACGTAGAGTCTAGAAGATAAGATCTTGGCTGGGATTTTGTAAGGGGCCCATAGTGAGCTTATCGGCCTAAAATCCTTCAGACTTTCTGCGCCCTCCCTTGGAATCAATGCTATAAAAGATGTGCCCAACTCCACTGAAAGCCTGCTGCTTAAAAAAAAAAAAAACTCCTGGATGAAAGCCACAACGTCGTATATAACTAGGCTCCAAAAGATTTGAAAGAAAGCTAGGGGGAAGTCATTAGGGCCCGGTGCTTTGCCCCTCCCCAACTCATCCACCACAACTAGCTAGATTTATTCCTCTGAAACTGGCTGCTCTATGAAAGCTGCATCCTCTGCCGAGATGGACTGGAAAGAAAGGTTATCCAGCCTTAACCTTGATACATCCTTCGCAGACAATAAATACTGATAGAAAATAGCAATAGTCTCTCCCACCTTATTCTTCTCCTCTTCCCTAAGATCGTCTCTTTAATATTAAGCAAATACTCGGTGTTTTAAATAGCACTCTACATAACATGGTGTAGCCTCCACACTAAGTAGCGTATAAAAAGGAGTGTTTCCACTATCGCATTCACTATCTGGTGTGTAGCTTTCACTATAGCATTTTTATTTTTATTTTATTTTTCTTTTTCAATCTCTTCACATTGGAGAATATATTTTCTACCACACTTATTTTTGTAGGTTGCAATGCTGTGTATGGCATCCAACCAATCCACCAGGATTAATACAACCATCATGTGGGCCACCAGGTGAGTTGGAGGCCTGATGTTTGTGGCATTCCATCATTACGGTGAGGCTCACTTGATGCGCAGGTTGGATGGCGTACACAATTACACACAAGATGATGGGCCCCACACAACAGTTGCATACTTTTTGTGAATTTTTTTTTTTTCTTACTCTAGAATGTCAAATGCCAATTATACATATTTTTTGTTTTCCGATAATTCTTGTGATCTTTTATGATGATTTATAATATCTGTTTTTAGATTTTACTAACGTAGTGATACTTGCTTGCAGACTTATTGATATGATTGTTTTTGGCTTGAATATGAGTGGGTTTGGCTTTTGATACCTTGTTCTAGATGTGCTTTTACTTGAAACATGAAGGATAGTTTTCCATATCTTTTCAAAAATATATATATTTTTTGACATTTTTAAAATTTATTCCTACTATTTACCATACTTTTTCTATTATTTTTAATTAAATATCTCGAAGTAGTATGTAGCTTATGCTACAGGCTTCAGAGGGGTGAACGCAACACTACATGGTATTTGCCATTTAAAACACTGGATATACTACGCTATATATCACAGGAAACAGTGTGCACACACATGACTACATAAATACATATATTTCTCTACAAAGTGAAGCGACAATAGATTTGGGTGTGGGTGGGGAAGCGTTTGTTTCAAAATATTAGCAAATATTAGTAGCTAGGAAGCAGGGGCAGGAGTGGGAGTTTGAAACATGATTCAAAGCAGGAGTGACGCCTACTTAGAAGAACTGTGCAACTAAGGTTCACTCACTATTTTGCAAGTTCTGGTTGTTCATTAGGTGTGCCACCATGCATGTACATGGCCCAAAACTAAGGCCAACCCAATCATAAGTTGAGCTACACGTTATGAAAGGAATGGGTATATGAAATATAAAATATATGTGCATCATATATTATGCAATGCACTTGAAAAACCCTAAATGGGCTGGGCCAGTGGGCATTTAGCCACTGCCCAGTTAACGGGCTTGAATTGTAGGCTTGAGCCTGGCCCATTGACAGCCCTAGTTATGTGATCCATGAAGCTTTAGGGTAGGTAACCTACTCAGAGCTGTTGTCCGTAGCTGAAAGTATTTATCGCGGTCAAGTTTCCCACTTGATGTGAATCCCCATTGATGGAAACTCCAGAAAAATTGGTTTTATGATACGTTAACTCTACTGTTCCAGAAACTGATTCAGAACTTTCCTGGGTGTCTCTCTCATCTTGTCCTTGTAGAACTACCAAATCTTTGCCTTGTGTTGGTGATCGGAATAGTTTCTCAGAGCTGTTCAACATATAGATTTGGACAATGCCACCAGTGGATATAATTGAGTTGTTCTTTGTTAGCTCAATAACTCCCACATTTTAGTTTTAGGTTTTGCTCGAAAACCTGCACTCTGAATCAAGTTTGAGTTTCTGTGTATGGTATGAAATTAGCAGGATCAGAATGAGGGAGTCTTTGCTGTTTTATTCTCACAATTATGTTTGTCTTGTACTTCTGACTATTTGTGTATTCCATATTTTGGACCTTTCAAATTTAAAACAGAAGGAAGCTCTTTCATCTGTAAATCGCTAAAATTTCATCTCTTTCCCTGACTCGAAATCCATGGAATTATTAAGCCCTGAAGTTTGCATTCTGCCTGCAACAGCCAATGGATTCCACAAGTTTTTTTTTTTTTTTTTGGTTGTATTACAGAAGGTTTTGTGGATTGGGCCAGTTGAATTCGGTGCATCAAGAGAGGATACGCACGGGGCATCTGATTTGGCCATGTTGCTTGAAAAAATAAGTGGTGGCTGTGATGTAATTATCGTTGGGAAGGCAGCATGCAAAGCAGTTATGGAGACCACAAGTTCTCTTTCATCTTATAGTATGTTTGAGAGCGCCTCAGTTGTATGGGACTGTCTTAAAGGAAGAACACTTCCAGGTGTTGCAGCTTTAGATAGAGTATGTATGCTTGCTAGATTTCTATACGGTTGTTCATACTTTATAACCACAACTGCCATAAATTTACTTGAACCTCATCCATAATGCATTCTTCTTATTGTAAATTAAAGTTCATACAATTCTGAATGTTTGAAACAATCTTTTAAGAATCAGGGACATCATCACCATCATAGTCTTGTCCTAGCTATTGTCATGAACATCATTGCAATTGTTGTTATTTTCATAGATTTAAGAGGTTTAAAATTTGTGCTTGATGGTTTCCGATGTTCTTTAGGATTTCTTTTATTAAAATCAGTTTCTGATTTTATTTAGAGTTTCTTCTTTTAGTTTATTAAATTTTCCTTTTTTTTTATAGAGTTATTAGGGTTTGTTTATTTAGAAATGAAGTATGGAGTATGTCTTCGCAAATTTTGGCATTTATGAACAAAATTCATTCTTTTAATACTTCTTTGTTAACTCCTAACAGTTGAGAGATATTTATTGCATTTTTTTGACAACTATGTCATGGTCTTTGATTTCCTATCAATTTCCTTAACCCCTAAAAGTTGAGAGATACCTCCCTCCCTCCCTCACTCCCTCTCTTAAAACTTTGGAGATGGTTTTTTACTTATCTGATTTTGTAAGCATTTTGAATTTTTTTATTCAATCCTTTTTTTCCAGATTTGTGTTTATTTTCCTATTCCCTTTGTTTTTTGGCTAATAAATACAAAAGATTATGTATGGGAAGAAATTATTTGTGATAAAATGGTATTTGGAACTATGTAAAAAATACTTTAATTTCTTTTTTGCCAGTAGTGTCAAAGTTACTATCTATATGCTTTTTAATTCCAGATTAAGCCTTTTTGATAATTCCAGATTGAGCCGATGGTGCTAAAAGATTATTTATCATGGTATCACATTGTTAGTTTGATCATTTTTTTATTATGACATCTGGTTGTCATTCACCAGATTGGAGCATTTTCTTTCTACAGGCATACCCTTTTGAGCTCGACTGGAATGCTATATTTGCCGATCCATCTCTGCCTTTAACGGTTGATATAGGGAGTGGTATCATTTTTCCAACCATTCTTGTTATTCAGAAATAATGCTGCAGCTGTTAGTACTTGTATTTTAAATCTTAAAAATTGATATTTGTACTTCATTAACTGGAAATAATAATATCTGAGGCTGGAAATAGACCAGAACGGACCTATGAAAAACAAATAATTGTGAGTAGGGCCAGTTTGAGTGGTTCAAAAGTCAGGTCCAACCATTGCCACCAGACTCTGTGGTTTGATGTTCTTCATATTTTTTGTGCAGCCTCTGCCCTTCACATAATCATTCATTTTTTGAAGATATATGATATTAGGAATGCTAATTGATTAGAGCTATTTTAATGCGAAAATTAAACACTTTCTGTTGGAAAACTCTGGGACATATGAGTCAAGGCCTCTCTCCATCAAGATCCATCATAGATGGACCATGGCCTAATTACCTTGGTTGGACATCCCAACCATTTGTTTGGGGGAAAACATGAACAGCTAAAAAAAGGTTGACCAACGGTCCAGAATTCTGCATGTTGCTTTCATATTTTAACAGGAGGGGAAGGAGGGAAGATTTATGCTTTGGTGGCATTAATATCTTTTAAAGATAGCTTTTATCATACTTATCTGCAAAATGCACTTATCCATAGTTCTTACAAATGGATTTTGATATATGCTTTGGTGACGTCAAGATTTTATATATATGGCTTTTATCATTTATGCAAAACATGCTTACACATAGGGCTTTCAAATTGATTTTGAAACCCAGCATTGTTTCGAGAAGAAACTTCATTCTGTTTCATGAACAGAGCATGGAAAACTACGAGTGATGAGCCATTTTGTTGTATTAGAAAGAAAAATTGATAGGAGATGTCTGAGTGAGGCACAGGGCAGAATTGTAGGTTTTATCAGCGCTCTCCATATGTCAAATTAGTTTTATATGAAAAGATCATCAACTATTCACCCAAGATCATCAACTATCCACGCTGTTTCAATCTAGAAAAGGAAAAGCAGTATTGTCTAGCTGGATGTATCTGACTAATAAATTGGACCTTACTAATAAATTGGAAAATTTTATTTAGTAAATGTTTTCTTGATGTGCATGCACTGTAGTTCCATTGAATTCTCAACCCTAATCATTCTGGTGATTATGATGCAGGAAATGGTTTGTTTCTGTTTAAAGTGGCTAGGAGATGTAAAAGTGTGAATTTTCTTGGGCTGGAGATAAATAAGAAGGTAAATATTTCCTTTTCTTCTTCTTCTTCTTCTTCTTCTTCTTTTTTTATTTTTTATTTTATTTTATTTTTTTATTTTTTAATTGGTGAGAGCAACTTTCATGCTTTAACAAATTTCAATCTGGTACAGCTTGTGAAACGATGTCTAGATTTTGTTCAACAACAAGGCTTAAAGAATGTGTGAGTGCTCTTCCTTTAAGCAGGGTTAATCTGGATCTTTTTACTAGATGTAACATAGACTTCTCTATTACTTCTCTGTGTTTCCCGGTACATTGTACTTTCATAAAAGATGCATGTTGAGAACTTTTATTCTAGTTGAATCTTACAAGATGTATGGATGCTTAGTTGTCAGCATCATCATCTAAGCCCTATCCCAACTAATAGGGATTGGCTACACCAATCATATTATGCAATTCTACTCTATCGAGATCAGATCACAGTTAAATGAGAGGTCATCAAATACTGTCCACCTCCACTCATGCCCTTTTGGGCCTTCCCCTTGCCCTTTTATAGCCCTCAACTTGAACCAACCAACTCCTGACCAAGGTATTCAATAATGATAACGGCTGACGTAACAGCTGGCTGTTGTACCAGTATGTTACAGACCATAACAGCTGTTACGGCCCAACAACAGTCATTTTTTTAAGGCGAAAAAAATTCTTTTCTGGTTTTGAACATGCATTCTTTTTTGGTTTTGACCATGTTTATGATGGTGTAACGGGCCATTTGTTGGTATGAGTGTTGTTGTGGGCTGCCTAATGATACTTTTTAAGTATTTGTCCAAAACTGGTATATCTCTCAATACGTACCAGAATCATCCAGGAACAAGACGGCTACATCAGCCGAAAACAGTCCAATACAATGCAATATGGGGCAATATGAACCCATATTTGTGGTGAATGAATGAAACCTGATGCACCAATTTTAAACCTTGTTAATATTATTTCCTACATGGCCATTTAAGTCCCCCTCCTATAAATATCCTCTTTCCATTTGGAATTCATGTATTAGTCCATCCATGTCCTCCCATACTTTTTTCACTTGGTCCCATGTATGTAGGATATGTTAACTCTCCTTCATTTCATCGTCTCTGTGAACACCACACTCTTATATGTCATAGTTCCTACATTCCACGGTGAGACAGTGTCTATTGTTCTGGACTTGCTTCTTGTAACGCCTTGAAATTCGGGGGTCGAGCAGGAGCCCAACTCCCGAGTTCCAACACATCACTTATGCAACATAAATAATGATGATTAAATGTTGTCTGTATTAGTGCCTTAAACATGAGTGAGATTATACCAAAACAGCATATCATACTCCAAAAACAGTTAAATTTCGCAAGCGGAAGACTGTGATAGATATGTAAAGTATATAAATTGATGTAGGTCTCCAGAGTGTGAACATGTTACCAAGTTAAGTATATACATGTATACTCCAAAAATGAACAAAATGAATATACATGGGTGTTCCAAAAGTGCTAAAACAACAAGTGTCATAGGGTCTAATCAGCATCCCTATAACCTCGTCGATCAGATCACGGTCTACATAGACCCGCCTGATAGCTGCATGTAGGAGAACTCGTCATTGTAAAAGTCTGGCTTTGCTTTGAAAGCATCGTCATCATCTGCATCTACAACAGGGTCTGGTTGGTGTTTAAAACACTATCCCAGAACGTGGGAGTGAGTGATTAACTCCGTGAAGCTATGAAGCAAAGGTTAACATGTTATCAATTAAGTCAAGCAGTAATGATAAAGCAATATAATAATCAGGTCCTAAGTATTCTTATTAATGCGAGGATGATATGTAATAATGATGCATGCCCTCGCTTATACTCCGTCTGCGACATCATCTTACGATCGCGGCATGCACCCCTTCCTCTGTGCACTTCCTCGCCAAAGTACCGTGCAATATGATGCATGGTCGTGTTAGCCAAGTTCTTATTTAGACATATTCATACAGCATGATTGGGAAGCTAAGACACCTCCCTTTATATCATATACCCAAACAATGATCCATTTAGGGTCGTCAATCCTAGTAGTTACATACGATAAACAGTTTCCAGGTTGCTACGGAGAGGCTCGTCACCTCAGCGCAGGCCTGGTTTATACTCTAGTTTACTACGGAAATGTTCGTCATATCAACATAGACCTAGTGTATACTCAAGGTCACTATGGGCTCGTCACCTGATCATAGGCCGACAACTTGAATACAGTGTCTCATACGACTATATTCGGCCACGAGTCTGGGGTACTCACTGGACACTATGGGGAGGCTCGTCGCCCTAGCGTAGGCCGACAGTACGACTACGGTGTCCCATACCACTATGACCGGCTCATGAGTCTTAGCGGATTGAGGTATCAAGGTTAAACAGGCTTTGCACTGGTAAGTGGGTACCTTAGATTCAACAGTAGCATCCATTCATAGTGAACATACATTAGGCCAATCGGGTTGCTTGACAAGCTCGACTGGTATGACCGTATGTCGAGTTGATCGACATGGAGCGCGTAAGCACTCTGCGTGGCCTAACCATTGTCGACAAACAGCGTACAACTCGGATTCCTCGAACCTATTTGGTGTGGCGAAACGACCTCGGTCACTACTCGAAAATCATTACCAATCGCTTGGACTACGTCGTAGCCCCAAACACAATTCAAGCAATAGTATATGCATGTAGTAGCCAAAGACAACATTTGACAACTAAAATCAAATATAAATCTTACTTGAGCAATTCAACAAAACACATACTACACATGTTACTGTACATAAGCATTTCACCCTTAACTCACATAGTAATAAGATAGGTTATATAAAGGATACTGTAACCATAGATAAGGGAATTGAGAATCATATCTCAACACCTTCATTACATGCATTTAAACGAGCGTTTTCACATTCAGGCATTTTATCAAACACTTAGGCTACACATATGATATACATGTAATAAAGTAGTTATAATGGGTATTATAGTAAATCCCTTTACAAAGTGTTCACCATACGTACAACAATCATGTACTCTCAGTCAATGAACATGGCAAGCATAAATCATAATTCCATACTCATTCAAACATTTTAACAAACACGTGGAATGCATTAAAATCAACATAGTTTACACACACACACGTATATATATAGTGTATAGAAAACGTCGTATCTACGCACATGTGACAACAATCAAGTCAGTCATAAATCATTACTGACATTGAAAGCCTTAAAAATCATAACCTAAACATTTATAGTCCACACTTTTCACCAGTAGACTCGTAAAGAACTCAGTTTAAACCCTAAGTCTTTGTCTACAACACGACGGCAACCTATAACATTAAATAGGTTAGCTATTTCACCATTTACTCTATTTGAATATCTAAAACAGATTAGGGTTAGGATTTCTTACCTAAGAATGGAGTCGGAATCGCCGGGATAGCGATACAGACAGACTGATTCGACACGTGGAGTGATGGGATTGAATCCCAAGAACTCTCCCACTTTCTCTCTCTTTTCTTCTTTCTTTGCTCTCTTCTCTCTCCTAGGTTTTTGTAAATTCGTATGTGAAGGGAGAGAGAGGGTTTAAGGCCCTTATATAGGCCTAGAACTGATGGGAATGGCCTCAGGGCCATGGATACTTAGGTTATAGCCAAAGACTGGCCGTTTCGGTCCAACGGAGCTAATCTGGAGGCCCATGTTCTGCATGCGGTCGGACTTAAGCTTCCTGACATTGGATCTAGGTCAGGTTAAGATCTCGGCCCGATCGGATCAGTGGATCGGCTACGGGGGACCAGTTTTAGTTCAACGGTCATCGATACTCGATTAGGGTCACAAGTGCACTGACCCGTGTTGAAAATTTTTCCTGATCCGAGGGTGTAATTGTGTTTCTCACGCACTTCGCTCCGGGCTCAAGTTGTGCATTTCTGGATACTATTAGGACTTGATTTCCGAGGTGGTTGTCAAGTCCAGTAAAGCAGTCATGATCGTATAGTTTTGGGATAATCGGACTTTCGATGTGCGGTCCAGGTATGATACAGAATTTCATGATGCTCCCGAGAGCAATTGGGTTTTGGGATAGATCCTAAGTTTTTGGGTAATGTAGCGTTAATGGTTCTACCCGGTTTGGGTCTTATAGATCATATTTAAAGTGATTGGTGCTAATTTCACAGATAATCTAGTTTAACACTTGGTTAATTCTTGTCTAGTTTCTAAAGGATTTGGTCCTTAGTGATTTCTGCCTGAGGTGGTACTCGGGTCTTTGTACGGATTTTTCCGAGATGTTACACTTCTTTATCCGTGCTTATCTAAAATGGCACAAGAACCCTTGCCTGCTTTTTCACCACAACTGGGCATCGTTACGGTGCATCGCTCCAACCTTGTCCATTTCTAACTGAACCTAGGTGCCAGTGCAGCGTGTCACTTGCATGAAACTCCCTATCATTAGCTTGAAATGTCGTGTCAAGAAGACCCATGAGAAAAGGATATTGCAAAAGTTTAAAGCCAGTTGCCAACCTGACACAATCCTTCTTTATTGGGGCTTGGGACCAGCAATGAGAGGACAAAAACTCAAGCAGAGTTATAAGATGCACAGATTCTTAATAATAACTAATTGGCCTATCCTGAATCCTGATCAATCAAAATCAAGTTTATTTTGTGGATGTCATCACCCAATGTGCTCAAGCTCTAGCATCATTGTTTTGTTCTAAGTCCGGGTGAAAGTACTGTTTATTTCATATATTGTAAAGCTCCAGCTTCAACTTGTTGTCCCAGTGGTAGACTCACAAGAGTTTCAACACCAGGTCAAGGGTTCAGTACTCATAGGTGGCGAAATCCCACTATGGCGTAAGTGTGTGTGTGTGTGTGTGTGTGAAATAACAACTTGTACTCTGATCATATTAGTAGGTAAAATTGCATGCAACACATGAGTGTAAGTTTCCAAGGACATTATAGATTGGATCATAGATGCCAGAAGTAAGTTTTGTATATCTTAAACATTAAAACCTGATCACAATGACAGTGGATCACACATATAATGCCTAATACGTGCATAACCTACGACAGCAGATGTGATTTTTGTCATTTGTTGTGGATGTTAGATGGATAATTGTCATTTTGGAAGAAATGATTCCTTAAACATCAAGGAATTTTTTGGCAATATTGAGTCTTTTTAGCCGTTTATGGAAAACTATTATAGGTTTAATTGATTTGAAGTTTACATTGACTGTTTAACACTACATCAGGTATGCTGTTAACTTTGAAAACTCAGGATACGTAAAATATTTAAATGACAGTTTTTGGAACTCAATTCATGGTAGTTTTACAAGAGAGAGAGTGTCATATGTATAGGGTCTACTTCTTGACAATATCTAGATTATCATCTTTCTTGAAGAAAATGAAGGGTCCTTGTAATGCAGTTTATATTGAAATAAAGGCCTTGTCACTATAAGTTCTTTTCATTTCCAGAAAAGGACCCTGATCTTTGTTCAAGAGGAATTTGAAAATAGGTGGACAAAAGACAAAGGCAAAGTGTTTCAAATAATTTAAGGTCAAAAGGGTGGGTTATGGGCTACACTAAGCATTGCCAAAAAAAGTGGTGCTTCAGATGTCGTATGGGTGTTGCATGTACAACAGTTCGGACCTTCCACATCATAGACCCTATTCTGGATTATTCATTTTCTGAAAGTTGCACAGACTGGACCAGCTTAACCATCTGATTTTGCTTGTTAAATCTGGATAGCTTCCGACCTACTTTTAATCGTCCCATTGATGACCACTAATCATTCTATTGGGATTGTCAATCAGTTTATTTTTCTTTCTATGATCTGTCCTCAATGTTGATTTGGAAGGTCCATATTGTTGTAAGTGTACTTGCTTTCCCTGTGTATGGTGGATGAGTCACCACCATTTTGGGAAATGGTGGTGAGCACACATCATAACACTCTCCATTCCTCGAGAAAACCATCCTAAAGGAGGAATTCTAAGACTACTTGAGTGAGTGGACTTTTTCGCTTGCTCTCACATGTGGAAATGAGGCACAGGAGTTGCAAACTGAAGCCACTCAAAAGGGGATCCGGACTAAGTAGATTCGATGTCCCAAAACTCATGCTGTATGATCATCATGTGGACAATATGGGTAGAAAAGAAATGAATGGCCATGATAAATTAACTGAAGGTTCAAATACTATATATGGATGTCGCCCACCTGATGTTCATGTTGGCCTAAATTATGGGACACATGGAATATAAAGTGTGGATAACTTTATGAGAGAGTTGGATCGTAAACACGTATGTGTCATTTTTCATGTGACTAGCCTTAAGATTCCCCACTTGTTGCCCCCTACACACACGCACAAATGACTCACCCTTCACCCCTCAGGGTCCACCACACTGTCACTCTCTTAGTCTCCACTACCCCTTTCTAGTCCTACAACATCACTTCACAAATTTGTGCAACGTGATTTCTTATCTTTGAAAATTCTTCTTTACGAATGTTGTGCTTTTCATCCATGGCTCCTGCCAAGCATATCATACACACTCCATCTAGTGTTGTATGCTGTGTTACTTTGTCCTTTACAAACATATAATCAAAGCACAATTTTCATTGTACAATTCTTAAGCCAGTATTTTATTTGCACTTGTTCACCTATGTCTTCTAAGACTTCCTTCTTAATTATGTTAATCTGACCCTATGTTTGGCTTTGTTGTACTAGATATTTCATCTCAACAAATGCAACCACTACATTTCGCTCCATAATTTCTAGTTATCTTGGAGAGATGGTTCTTGTTTCAATACAGGTATACAAGTTTCTTTGCATTCTTATGGCATTGTTTTGTTGTGTCGGTGGGTTTATTGGCTTGTGTTCAAATTCTTTTTGTGCTTCTACTTTTTAGCACCAAAATCATGTTGTCTATCCATTGTTATAACCAATGTTCAGAATATCATTATCGTTACATTTATCAAAGACTGAGGATACCTAAACATGTATAGACATTGCCGATATTATTGCCTATACCCGAAAAAATATCGCTGACTGAGGAGTACATTGGGACAAAGGTGGCATTTTTTAGTGGAACTTCACAAGACGTAAAAATACACATGTTTACACATTTAGGAATCAAAATATTTAAAAAAAGAAAGAAAAAGAAAAAGAAAAAACAACTATATGTAATAAGTTAACATTTAATAGGAGCCTAAACCATGTGTTATCGAAAAAAAACCAGTGCAGTTATAACCAAAATGAATTTATATCATTCAAATATCATACACTGCAAGTAATAAAAGATAAAGGAGTGATCGAAATCACCTAAAGAACAAATTGCCCAAAAAATCCTACAAAAATGATGAAAAAAAAATTCACTTTTTGGGAACTTCTCTCAAATCCTCTCAAAGACTCCGGTATTCTTCCATCAGAGTTCTCTGAGTTTTTGCCATCTCAGCCATTTGCTCATCGACATTCAGTGGTAGACCCTGACTTGTTCCCGCCATGTATACAACTGCTTCTCCGCTCCCTGACAAAGTTGTTGCCGGAGTGGGATAAGAGTGCATCGGGGTGACAGGGCTTGATAAGAGAGGAGTCCCGTTGGGTTCTTTTACGCTTCCACTGGATTCATTTGATTTTGATATGGTTTGCTGGAATCCCATTTGCGGAAATATGGAGGCTGACAAATTCTCTACAGGCGAGTTGCCATTTTCTTTTCTTGTCCATCAGACATTCGTGGCAGGTAATGCCGGGAAGTCTTGGGCTCAATGGAAAATATCAGCCATGTCAATATCATCGCTGATATTATCCAAAATATTGGCGATATCTAGAATTTTTCTGCTTGCTTGGGGTTTCTGTATTGTTGACCCCTTGATACTGATATTATCAATGATATTATAGAAAATATCACCAATAATTGGAACACTGGCTATAACTAGGTGAGTTTCTTGTTTATTTCTAAAAGGTTGGTTGTGCCTTGATACAAAATTCTAAATTAAGTGCCTATTTTGTTGGACTATAGAAAGCCACCATGTTTCTGTTTTTGATCTTGCTGTCATTAATTTTCATATCTAAACACTTCAATTAGCTTTCCTTTTGAAAAATAAAATAAAATAAATTCACCTTATATTTCTCTTCGAAGTTTTGAATAATTTGAAGGTACACTAGAGGAATGATGGAGATTGTTTCCTAGTTTTTACGATTGTGGATCTTCATACTTTGTGTTTGGATGGCTTAAAAAAATTATAAAAAACTAATACCAATTTTTTAATTTTATTTTCTTAGTCACCATCAAATTGTAGACTCTGATGCAATAAATCTCAACTCTAGCATTTTAGTTCTTCTCACAGTAGCCACCTTCTAGGAATCTTCAGTGATACTCCTTTAGACAAATACATTTGGTCAGAAGCCTTTAATAGATCATTCCCAAAGTGCACTTTATGAGGTTGCATGAGGCAGTCAATTTATCATCTCCCCCTTTCAAGGAGCTTTTGATAGGTATACAAATCCTGGTTGGATTCCTGATCTCTAATTAGTATATAGACATAAGAGATGGTGAGCTGGGGGGGAATATGCAAAGTTGACATGGGGAATGGTTACAATCATGTAGGTTTGGTTTCTTAGGTTATATTTTATCTTGAGGATGGGTTCAAGAGCTGCTTGTGAATTAGAGAAAATGTTGCAATGATGCATTTCTTCATTCTTATCAGGGATTGTCCTTCTGGTTTCTTGAACAATATGAGATGGTTTAAGGCAAGAGATCTCCTTTGCCTTTTCTTTTCACTATAATAATCATGTACATTTGGATTTATTAGAATTAAATAGCAAATAGTGTGTAGCATGGCTTTCAACCTGCAGAGTGAGGCATAAGCTACATAGCGTGTGGCATAACGTCATAAGCTACATCTTACTTCTAGAATTTTAATTAAGGTTGCACTTGGTTGCACCAAATATCATGAAATTTCACGATATTTTGCACCAAATTAGACTGATGGATAATGGAGTTTATGACACCTGGTGCAACCAGCACAACATAAAAGAATAGAAAAAACTATGGCAGAGATTAACCATAAAAGATAAGGAAAGAGCAACAAAACTGGTTTAATACTATTACTTTTTTTATTTTACTAAAATCACCGAAAAGATTAACTAATTTTTATTGAAAAATAGAAAAATGTAACAAATCATTGAAAACATTAATTGACTTTTCTTTTAGTGAAAAATAAGTTAATAGTGTAAACTACGTAGCATGTAGCATAGGCTATGTAGAATGTTGTGTAGGCTACATGAACTTAAGCTATTTAATGAGTTACATAGTGTTTAGGCTAAGCTACGGTACATAGCATCAACTACATGCTGAATAGGGTAAGCTATTTAAAACACTGATTAGATTATTTGTGATCCAAGGATTATTTTTAGAACCGCTTTTAGGTTAGAGAATAAGTTGCAGCGATGCATTTCTTCATTCAACCGCTTTTTTATATGATCCTGTATCTTTTGGGAAAGTCGAGACCTTATGCATCACATCAAGTTGCTTTTTCCTGGGGAAAAGAATTATCATATTCGTTTCATAAATTAGCCGTCATGTTCAGTGAGTCATAAGTTCCATTTCATTATGGAAAAAATCACTCTATGTGCGAATTTATTTTTCTTTCAGCATGGGACCTTTGATACAAACACAAATGTCCATGCTTCAATAGCTTCTTAATGATATGATCTCCCATCTTTGGAGGAAGTTAAGTCATTTACAGATACATGTATATGCGTCACTTCAAGCTGCTTTTTTTTTTTTTTTTTTTCTGTGGAAAGTAATTTATTTTATATCATATTTGTTGCTTGGAGTGGCCCTCATGTTTAGCAAGTTATTAGTTCCATTTCATTATGAAAAATTTCTTTCTGTGTGGGAATTTACAACAAATTCTCATTATATTGTTCTCATCAAAATAATCATCATACACTCCAAGTTTAGGCTGAAGTTTGTTTTTCCATTTAGTGCCCCAACCCTGACTTCAACAGAACAGGACAGAGATGGAGAATGTTGCAGCGGGGGCTTATAGAAGCAATCGCAGAACTGCTTACGACTGATGGAAAGGTACTTGTCTTTCGTTTCTGCTTCTTTCAACTTCTTGGGCCTTTTCCTACATGAACTCCCTAACTCAAGCCTGCATTTTTTTATAACATATATCTCATATTAGTATGTTTATAGCCATAAGTCATGCTAGTGATGCCATAAACTATAAACATGTTATACCATGTATTCATGAGCAGTTATGTTTCTGATCATGACAATTACATCACCAGACGATGAAATGTCTAATACGTGGAGTTTCATTGACTTGTGAACATATTAATGGCTAGACACAATGGTCACAGAAATTCAGGCTCCAATTAGGGTTGTCAATGGATCGGATCTTGATCTAGATCCGATTTGTATTTCATCCGATTAAATCCAATTCTGATCCAATAACTGGATCTATTGGATCAAGTTCGGAAACAGGATCTGTTTATAATCAGTTCGGATTTAGATCCACCCCGATTCGATTTGATAAAGATCTGATTCGACATATCTCTAATATATATAATTTCAGGACAATTTTACCCTCACAAATTGCAAGGGGATTTGAAAATTAGTGAGGTATTTTTATATAGAAAAAGGGAAAAAATAATTGGTGCTACCCAGTTATCAAGTCAATGAGATTTTGGCATCTAAATCACAAAGAATGGACAAGAATACACTTGCAAGAATATTTGAGTAGAGAGGAAAAAAAAACTTTATTGATATCAACCTTCTTCTCTTACAATACTTAAAAAAACTCACACTTAGAAAATTTTGGAATGCCTACCTCCTACGCCAGCTCCCCTTTATAGATCCTAATCTCCCCAACTAAGATATTGATCTCAAATCAATCATAATTGATTTCAAATCAATCTAATCTACCTTAGATGGCAAAAGCCTAATAATTGTAAAAGCAACTCTAGGAAATAATCCTCCAAATCTTCGATCACATCTTCAAATTAGCCCTTATATCTTCAATCACATCTTTAAATTGGCTCCTATATTTTCCACAAATAGCAAATAGCAAATCTTGATATTTAGGCAAAAAATCTATAAGTAGTCCAAATTAGCACATGTTGGTCTGGTGGGTTATGGCCTAGGTGGGATGTGGGCTTTCATAAAAAAAATACATTAACAGTGTATTTGAATTGAAATCGGATCAGATTGGGATTTTCAAATCTTTAGGACATGTTCGTTTTACAATTTACCGTGGTAAATGAATGTAAGTAGGTTATGATTACTTTTTACATTACTTGTCCCCCATTGTCAGTGATCTTTGTCCAAGAGATTACCTTGTTTGCTTTGATATGTTAATCCCTTGAGGGTGTGTTTGGTTTACAACTTTCCACGGTATCGTAAAGTAAAATTGTAATCATTACTCACACCATCGGCAGTTGACCAAAATGAAAGTAATTTCACTCAAACTTGTACCTGTTTGTTTAATTGTTTAATTACTAGTAAAAACCTTTGATAGGACACTTCTCATGTTTGGTCATATCTGTAAATCAAAAATGTACTCCATGAGAAGAACATAGTGTGTATGCCTTCGGAGGCAGATGCGGATTGCGTGTTGTGCCACCACCATCCTTAGTGGTGTATTGATGTGCTAAATTTTTGTGGGGCCCACCACAATGTATGTTATATCCAGATCGTCAATATATAGACGGCAGATGCATGCGTAAGGAAGTAATTTTACATGTAGAGTACCATACATCCAAAAATGCACGTTGCAAATTAAAGCAAATCTGGGGAAATTTGGTTGGAAATAGCGGCTTTACACTGACGTCGTGTCAGAGGATGCAGTTGTAATTGACCATGCATTTACTCCCTTGAGCCAAACAATAGCAGTTAAGTAATGATTACCTATATGCAAGTAAATGCTACAGTAAGTCGCTATCTAAACAAGGCCAAAAATCAATGGATGTGAAATTTCAGTCATTTGGACAGGGATGCGAGATGCGATATTTAACACCAAAAAATCATCCAGTGCTCCAGTGCTGGTGGGATGTAAAATGTATTTATGTCATTT
The DNA here is from genome assembly GCA_037074715.1 of Magnolia kwangsiensis. NCBI lineage: Eukaryota > Viridiplantae > Streptophyta > Magnoliopsida > Magnoliales > Magnoliaceae > Magnolia > Magnolia kwangsiensis. The sequence goes on from CM073579.1 coordinate 24,131,022, forward strand.
GGATTAACACAATATAGTAGACCACACCATCAACAATTTTCACCATATGTATAGATGGTGGATCAAAGTTGAAGATGAAATGGTGTCTCCCATGTAACTACCAGGACAAACCCTGGGATTGTTGACCATCAAACGAGGTTGATATGAGTTTAACATGGTCCACCTTGTCGAGAGGTCAAACAGTTGTTCAATGCGTCCATATTGTTGGGCACTTAATGATGATACTGCACCACTCATAGGCTGTATTGACCATTTGCATTATTCCATTGATTGTGCTACCCTACTGTACATGTAAGCGTATGAAGATCAGGTGGATGAATGTAGATTTGTTACCCTAGTTGGGCTATGAATCAAACGAAAGAATCGTCAACATGAAACGAGGGTCACCTGGATCAAGGGATTCAGAATCGTGGGAGTGGATTGCAATCTCCTCTTCTTGGTGTTGAATGTGAGGGTGTATACTGTTGTCCACAGTGAAACAGGAAACTAGTGCACACTATCCAGAAAGTGTGGAGATGGTAAAGGAGATGAGCATGAGCATTGGCAATATTGTTGAAGGGGTGGAAAACATGTAACAAATATGTTAAACGGCTACATTGTGCTAATCTCAAGGGCTTACTAGAAACTAGAATGAGAAGAAAGAAAGAGAACAATGTGGAAGAGAGAAACAATGAGAGGGGAAAGAGTTGGCAAGAACGTGAGAAGCTTAAGGTCTATTGAAGCCCCAACCCTCTACTAGTTATAATAGTAAAAACGTGAATGGGGCCTATGTGCTTTATTACATGGACTTGGACCCAATGCACCTTATTCAGCTATCAACTTTTTAACACTCCCCCTCGAGCTGGAGCATCCTAATGAGGCCCAGCTTGGAATAAGGGCTAACATAATCAAACCTAGAAAGAAAGAAATCCTTCTTTAACATAATCAAACCTAAAAACAGAAAAGAAGAACTATCTTCTCTGGCATAATCAAACCTTAGAAACCACCCCAATCCGCGCCCCCCCCCCCCCCCCCCCCCCCCCCCCGATAAACTTGAGTTTGGAGAGGCACATAAAAGATTTTGTAGAAAGTAGTGTGGTTGTGGAGATGAGTAGCGCTAGTTGTGACAAGAGGCAAACAAGCTGATAAGAAGTGGAGGTGATGAGACCTCCAAACCTTTAGTGAACATGAACTTCTCCAACTTAGTGATGTGAGCCACTGGAACAGCCATTCGGCATAAATGAGTCTGGATCAACTTTACAACTCAACCAAGGCATGACCAATTGCCCAACATAATCATAAGTCTGCACAACTATCCAGAACAAATAAGAATGGACCAACTATCCAATATAAACAATGAGTCTGAATCAACTATCCAACTCAATTAAGGCTGGGTCAACTACCCAACACAATCATTAGTCCGAACAACTATCCAGAAAAAATAAGAATGGACCAACTGTCCAATATAAATAACAAGTCTAAGCCAACTGCCCAGAGTAAACAAGCTCAGTATGGTCATAAGATTGAGCCAAGGCTAGGACAATCACCCAGTCAAGACAAGCCCAAGCCAATTGTCTAGTGTATAAGCAAGTCCGGCCCAACTATCCGGTACATAAACGAGTCAGGCCCACTTAATAGATATTGGTCACATTACACATCTTGGAAATGAGTGCCTGAAATGAAGAAGTTGCTGAGTCGTTGAAGGAGGAGGTGGAGAAGACGCGAGCACACAACACAGTATGAAGCAATCCAATCAAATACCTCCAACCAGACAACGGAAAAATCAGCAAGGGCTTTAACCGCATATCAAAGAGGCTTCAAATCCAGCAAAAAATGATGCAAAATCCTTTTTTAAAAAATAAAATAAAATAAAATAAATTAGCTGCAAACCAAGCCCTTTTTATGAATCACGAGTCATTAAGGAAAAGCCTCACGGCTAAATAAATAAATTAAAAAATTAAAAAAATTAAAAATTAAAAATAAAAGAAGAAGAAGAAGAAGAAGAAAGAAAAAGAAAAAGAAAAAAGAGAGAGAATGAAAAAGAAGGAATGGTGAAGGGAAAAGGATTAATAAGAAACTATTATTGTGTAGGGAAGGAAAGAGGAAAGAAAAAAAAGAAGATTAGGAAGGAAAGGAAGGAATGCACCACTTGTTGAGAGAGATTACAAGAATAGAACTCATACAGTTAAGAGGAAGAAGGAAAGAAAGAAAGAAAAAAGGAAGGAAACTACTAAGGATTAGGAAGGAAACACACACACTAATAGAAAAATCAGCAAACCCTATCCAAAGCAACATAAAACACTGCTTCATAAGGAAAAATCCAGCAGACTCTAGCCATGACAACACAAAAATCTGCCTCAACAAAAAATTCATCAAACCTAAGCCAAGGAAACACAAATCAGCAAGTCCTTCAGAAATATCTTCAAAAAAAGAATTGAAGAATGCCAAAAAAAAAAAAAAAAAACCCTAAAATAAGAAGAAAAATAAACCCTAGGAGCACTTGGGCTTTGACACCATGTTAAATGGCTACATTGTGTTAGTCTTGAGGACCAATGAGAAGAGAAGAAGAAGAAGAAAGAATGAGAAGAGAGATGGAAGAGAGAGCAAGAATGTGAGATGCTGAAGGTCTATTGAAACCTCAGTTCTCTACCTTTATTTATAATAGTAAAAACGTGAATAGGGCCTATGAGCCTTATTACATGGACTCCTAAAGTTGGAGCATCCTAATGAGGTCTAGCTTAGAACAAGGGCTAACATGATCAAACTTAAGAAAGAAAGAAATTCCTCTCTAATAGAATACCTCTCGTGGTTGACAGGCGAGGAGGGCTAGTGGTCCCTTGGAAAGGGTTCAAGGGCTGATGGTTCGTTGGGTGGAGGCCACGGCAGGTGGGGTGGGTGGCGGAGGGGGGAATATGAGGGCAGACATGGGAGCGTAGGTGGAATGGAGAGGGAGCTATACTATATGGGGCGAGAGGTCCTGGTGGTGTATAGGAAATGACATACCACTGAGTAACGAATGAATGAAATGTCTTCTCGCTGCAGGGGAGAGATTTCCCTGTATTTCGGACTATGCATCTTACACCGACTCAAGTGTCAGTGTAAGACGGTGGATTTTGACTGGGTATTTCCATCTCCTGTCCAAATGTTGGCTGAAAATAATCATTGCCAATCTACCCATAATTGCTGCTGTATTACTATTAGCTGAAACAAACAGGCCCTTAACAAATTTGAATTCCGATAGGTTTTCTAGGATCCTTTGGATATTGGATCAGATTCTGATCTTAGTTATTCTTAATCAGATCAGAATTGGATATACACGGATCCGCTCCGAATCTGATCCGTTTACAGCCCTGGCTCCAATAGGTGTTTGAATCACTTCGCCATGCTTCAAGAACTTGTTGAATTTGTGAAGTAAAGCTTCATGTCATGGCATTTTTTCCTCACAGGCTTGTCATGTGGAAACTGAGACCCCATGACATGTTGGAAGAGCTCCCACTAATCTATACCCTTGGGAAGTTTTACAATCCTCACCATTAATCTGTGGCAGTATAACATTAATCCTTTTTTCATGTGATGACTTTTAACAAAAGGGGAACTAAATTTAGTCATCCGTGGATGAGATTGCATTAGGGTTTGAGGTTGTGTAGCAAGACTCTTGTGATTTTCATTTTCAACATCCATTGATCAAATCTCTGGGAGTGGTTCAGTCAAATGTCTGCTGGTGCCGTGCTTGCTTTCTCAACTGTCTATTTGTGCAACACCAGTCTAATGGTTAGGTTTACGCTACTGGGGAGATTTGATTCATGGTTGTTCCATTCCTCTAGAGGACCGTGCCTCTGCTTATAGTTCAAAAACCCAAAAAATCGACTCAATGTCCAGTCAGGTCGACTCAAACGAATCTTTAGTGGACTTGACTTGATATCATAATCTATAATTGAAGAATATGTGCAATGTGAATAAATATTTAAAATTATACACAGAAAAGCATATATTCTGCTTGTGGAATGCTGGTAGGAAGGTTGTGCTTCCAACCCAATGATGCAGTTTGATTCTCATCTGCCTTTACTAAATGGCCTCTGATGCTGACTCAGTTCAAGTCATGCTGAGTTGTATTGAGTCGGCTGAGTTGTCGAGCAGACTCAATGAGTCTTGTCAAGTTCGGTCCGAGTCAAGCTCGTGATGGACTTTCGCAGAAACTCAGCTCAAAATCTCTTTCAAGCTTACGTGGCCAAGTTTTGAGTCGAGTCAGCAAGTTTTAGAATTATACCTCTGATCACCATCAATACTTCCTTAGAAGTTCACTCCACAGGATCTATAATCTCACCCACATGGATAGCAAATGGTGCTCGTGAGTCCGCCATTGTCCAACCTGATGAGAGGACTGGCTGAATTATTGTATGATGATATACTTGTTAGGCCCACCTGAAGGATGGATTATCTTGCTAACATGTGCCAAATTTCCCCGTATCTGATGGGAATTGGGACCATAAACCTATGTGGGATTAGGGAACCTCTTCTCTCATAACAATAACCAAACCGTGCGCTGCTGCTATTGAACCAAGAAGCTAATTTACTGGTGTCTTTAGAAGAATACATTCACAATAAACAAGAAATAGACTGTTTAACACGAGCAATTTGTATTTCTTCTTACATGAATTCTGCTCAATTTTAATTACTTTAATAAATCGAATAGCTGTATACATTAGAGGGGCGACATCTTTGCGATATACATATTGATTCTCGGACTTGCAGGTCTTTTTACAGTCAGACATAGTAGAAGTTGCAATAAGAATGAAGGAACTGTTTTTGATGTATGGAAAGGGTCGTCTCCGCATTGTCGATGGGGTAGGAGACATTGAAGTTGATGATGGGGGATGGCTAAAGGAAAACCCGTTTGGCATAAAGTCAGATTGGGAGCAACATGTTGTCGATCGTGGGGCACCCATGTACAGGCTGTTGATGGCGAAAGTTGACATTGGAGGGAGTAATAAGAGTGGCTGATATTCCTATGTTTATGTCAGCAGGTCTTCTCACATCAGCATTTCGACATTCAAGTCTACTTCCCGTCCCAATACCATGATCTTTGTCATCATGTCGGCTTATGTCTGCCCATTCATTGTAGGAGAAACCTGGTAGTGAAATCTGGCTAATTGTCCAACTAAATCAGATTGGCTAGAAACGTATTATCTATTTGAATAATATTGGAGAATATAGGTAAATAATTTATAATTGGCATTACAAGAAAAAATGTTGCACGTTATAAAATTTGCACTAACTGATTATACCATGAAGCCTGATTACCCATACGCATACAGAGGGAGTGCCTACTAATCGATTGGCACATGGGGACAACATGCATGAAATCCACCACATCCATCAGGTATGTCGCCTAATATTAACCCCGGAACATAAAAATCAGGTGAGTCCAAAACTCAGATAGGCCACACCATAGGGAAGAGTTGGGATGGGACTCCACCATTACTTGAGCGTGGAGGTCACCGTGGAACATTCCAAAAATTACGTTATTCCGAAACTCAGGTGGGCCATAGGCATGATTTGACATTGTTTCCTATCGAGAGGCCCTCCTGAGTATTGGATTTGTGTGATGTGCAGGTCAAGGCCAAAGATTAGGTGGCATGTCTGATGGACAGTGTGGATCTCATGCACATGAAGTCGTACACCCCATAAAAGTGGTGAGCACTATATGCTAGCTGCGCTTGTGTTTTTCTTAGAGGTAAATGGAAAATGAATTGGAGGTAAAGGAATTGGGAGTAAATGACTTACTCATTTGTGATTGGATGAGAGTAAATGAAAGGCATTTGAAATCTAAAGAATATAAGAGTAAATGAAAGACATTTGAAATCTAAAGAATCAGAGTAAATGAAAGGCATTTGAAATCTAAATATTCTTTTTGGATGGGAGTAAACTATAGGAATTAGAATGCATTGAAATTTTTTAATATATTCACAAGAACATAGCCAAGATCCCAAATCTGCTTTAATATCATAAATTAGAGTACAAATGTGATATTTAAATGAATGATTATAAGAAGCCCATTGAAATATATGCTTTAGCCAAAAATGAGGAAATTTCGAGCCCCGGGTAAGCCATAAACATAAGGATCACAAACAAGTCACTTGCCAAAGTCTTTTAATCATCATTTAGATGGCTAATCTTTGGAAGATTTGGATTGTTCTATTAGTGTGATTTTAGTGATGTAGATATTAATTGGATTGTTTCGGAGTATCATCAGCATGCCACATAAACGGTAGACGTGTGTAACGGTACCTTTGTTTACTCGTGCAACTATTAAAGTGTAACGTCTCGAAAAAATCCATACAAAGACTCGAGTACCACCTCAGGCAGAAATCACTAAGGATCGAATCCTTTAAAAATTAAATAAGAATTAACTAAGTGATAACCTAGGTTATCTATGAAATTAACACTAATCACTTTAAATACGATCTGTAAGACCCAAACCGGGTATAACCATTAACGCTACATTACCTAAAAACTTAGGATCCATCTCAAAACTCAGTTGCTCTCGGGAGCATCACGAAATACCGTATCGGACCTGGACCGCGCGTCGAAAGTCCGATTACCCCGAAACTATACGATTATGACCAACTTGCTGGACTTGACAACCACCTCGGAAATCAAATCCTAAAAGTATCTAGAAACGCACAACTTAAGCCCAGAACGAAGTGTCTGAGAAACGCGAATATCTTTAGGAAATGGACTGGAACTTAAGTGAATTGAGTCGTTCGCTTGCAGGCCGAATCTAAGGATTCTGACCGTTAGATTCTGACCCAATTACACCCTCGGATCAGGGAAAATTTTTAACACATATCAATGTACTTGTGGCCCTAATCAGGTACCGGTGACCGTTGAACTGAAACTGGTCCCTTGTGGCCAATCCACTGATCCGATGGGGCCGAGATCTTAACCTGATGTAGATCCAATATCAGGAAGCTTAAGTCCGACCGCATGTAGAAAAGGGGCCTCCAGAACAGCTCCGTTGGACCAAAACGACTAGATTTTAACTATAACCTAAGTATACCATGACCCTGGTGTCAATCCCATCAGTTTTGAGCCTATATAAGGGCCTTAAACCTTCTTTTTCCTATTCCATATGAATTTACAAAACCCTAGGAGGGAGAAAAGAGAAAAGAGAGAGAAAGTGAGAGAGAGAGAGTTGGAGTTGTTCTTGGGATTCAATCCCTGCACTCCTAATGCTTAACCACTATGTAACACCCCGGATTTTTGCCAATCCGAATTTAGACATCCTTAGGCTAATTTCTTAAAAATCTTCATTTTCTCACACTCTTCACTCCGGACTCAAGGAAATCGTCCCAGAGCATCGTTTGGACGTGATTTTCGCGGTGGTAGTCAAGTTCAACTAGGCGGTCATAATGGTCTAAGTTCATCGCTATCGGACTTTCGACGGGCGGTCCAGGTCCGATATGAAGTTTGAAAGTGCTCCCGAGAGCAACTGGGTTTAGAGATTGATCCTGGATTTTAGGATAGCGTTACACACTACGTCTGTATCGCGATTCCAGCAATTCCGACTCCATTTTTGGATAAGAAATCTTAACCCTAATCTGTTTTAGATATTCAAATAAAGAAAAGGGTAAAATAACTAACCTATTTCATATTATAGGTTGTCGTTACCTTGTAGACAAAGACTTAGGGTTTAAACTGAGTTCGTTACGAGTCTACCGACGAAAGGTGTGGATTATAAATGTTTAGGTTATAGTTTTTAAAGCTTTCAATGTCAGTAATAATTTATGACTGACTTGATTGCTGTCACATATCCGTAAATCGACGTTTTTCATATATTACATATATATGTAGAATGTGATTTTAATGCATTACAGGTGTTTGTTGAAATGTTTGAACGAGTATGGAATTATGATTAATGCTTGCTATGTTCATTGACTAAGAATGCATGATTGTTGTACGTATGGTGAACCCCTTGTAAGAGGGATTTGCCATAATACTGGTTATATCTACTTTATTACATGTATATGGTATGTGTAGCCTAAGTGTTTGATAAAATGCTTGAATGTAAAAATGATTGTTTAAATGCATGTAATGAGGGTGTTGAGATGAGGTTCGTAATCACCTTGGCTATATGATTTGATTCCTACTGGTAGTGTACATTTGGCTATGTGATTCATGTATGAAATGCCTGTGTTTGATAACGTGTGTATTATGTGTTTATTAAAATGCTCAAACGGGATGTATATGTGAATTAATTGTTAACTGTTGTTAGGAAGTTATATATGAATGCTTATTTCAACTGAGTGTGTTTGGGGCTACGACGTAGTCTAGGTGATCAGAAACAATGTTTGAGTTAGTGGCTGAGGTCGTTTCGCCACACCAGATAGGTTCGAGGAATCCGAGTCGTACGTTGCTAGTCGACAGTAGTTAGGCCACGTGGAGTGCTTATGTGCTCTATGTCGATCAACTCGACGTACGCTTGTACCAGTCGAGCTTGTCAAGCAACTCGATTGACCTAATATATGTTCATCATGTATGGACGCTACTGTTTGAATCTAAGGTACCAACTTACTAGTGCAAAGCCTGTTTAACCTTAGTACCTCGATCCGCTAAAACTCATGAGTCGGGCATGGTGGTATGGGACACCGTGGTCGTGCTGTCGGCCTACGCTGGGGTGACGAGCCTCCCCGTAGTGTTCAATGATCAACCTAGACTCGTGAGCCGAATACGATGATATGGGACACTTTATTCGAACTGTCGGCCTACGAGTAGGTGATGAGCCCGTAGTGACCTCGAGTATACACTAGAAACTACGTTGAGGTGACGAGCCTTTCCATAGTAAACTAGAGTATGAACCAGGCATGCACTGAGTGACGAGTCTCTCTATAGCGACTTGAAAACTGCCTATCGTATGTGACAACTAGGAGTGACAACCTTAGATGGATCAATGTTTAGGACTATGATATAAAGGGAGGTGTCTTAGCGTCCCAATCCTACAATATGAATGTCTAATTAAAAACTTGATTAATCACGCATATGCACCACATTTGCATGTGTCTTTGGCGTTGGAGTTGAGCACAAATGAAGGGGTGCATGCCGCGATCGTAAAATGTTATCGCAGAAGGAGTATAGGTGAGGGTATGCATCATTATTACATACCATCCTTGCATTAATAAGAGTTTTTAGGACTTGATTGTCGTATTGCTTTATCATTACTGCTTGACTGAATTGATAACATGTTAACCTTTGCTTCATAATTCCACTGAGTTGATCACTCACTCCACGTTCTGGGACGGTGCTTTAAACACCAACTAGGCCCTGTTGTAGATGCAGATGATGACGATGCTTTCGAGGCAGAGCCAAACTTTTACCAAGACGAGGAGGAGTTATCCTACATGCAGTTATCAGGCGGGTCTATGTAGACCGTGATTTGATCGTCGAGGTTACAGGGATGCTGATTAGACCCCATTATACTATTATTTTGTTATACTTTTGGAACATCCATGTATATTCATTTTGTTCATTTTAGAGTATACATGTATATATATTTAACCTGGAACATGTTCACACTCTGGAGACGTACATCAGTTTATATATTTTATATATCTATCAGTATTCCACTTGTGAAATTTAACTCTCTGGAGTATGATATATTGTTTTGGTATAATCTCACTCATGTTTAAGGCACTAATACGGACAACATTTAATCATCATTATATATGTTGCATAAGTGATATGTTGAAACTCAGGAGTTGGGCTCCTGCTCGACCCCTGATTTTTCAGGGCATTACAAGTTGGTAACAGAGCATGATTTGGATTAAACTTGATATGGGTTATGGTCACACGACACACACTGACGCACTTTGATTTAGAAGGGAGCGACAAAACATAGAAATGAACGTAGTATTCCCAGTTTCGCCAATCGACGTAATTGATTGAAGTTGACCCTTAGAATTAGGGCCTATACGCATTTGAGATTATGCGTGGTGACCGCAGACCTTTGCTAGACCATCAATCGATGGGTTTAGACGATAAATTGACACGTTCCACTTTTAAATAACTTGAAACGCGTGAATATATGCGAGATAGGACTAAAAACAATTCAAACGAACCAGGGAACCCAGATAGTGCAAATCGGGAGGATCCAAAGTGGACCCTGCATACATACGGCACCTCGGGGGGGGGGGGGGGGGGGGGGGATGCCATCGGCCAGAGGTCTAGCGACCGGCGATGCCATCGCCAGACCATCAAGGCCTCGTCGCCCGGTTGGTCTAGGCCTGTCGAGCCGCGTCGGGCCGACCCCCCAACACGTGTGGGGCCCATGAAATGGGGGGAACCCCCTATATCCTTCTCATTTGGCCCCCCTTGCTCCTATTCTCACCCCACCAAGCTTTCCAACCTTCAAAAAATTCATTTCCCTCTCTCAAATCCTTCACCTTCTTATTTCCTTCATTTCTTTCATTCCATACACACCTTAACCACCTTCATCAAAACCCATCTTCCATCTCCTTCATTTTTCTCCTTTTGAGCACACAAGATCCTAGTTGTGTCTTATACATCTTTAAATCCAACAACCCATCATATTCTCCATAGTTATCTCACTCAAATGGCTCTTTTCGAGCTCGTGGCAACAATATTTTTGATTTCCACACTTCTTTCTCTTATGGGGAAGAAGAGGGCTTCCACGGATGAAGTCGGGCCTAGTGGCCCTACTCGATCAAGGAGGTAGATAGGCATCGCCGCAAGTGCGAGCGTCAATTGAGAGATAAGGATAAAGTGGGATCTCGATCCCCAAGCTCCCCTATAAAGGGCTCTACGGGCGGAGTTATCTTATAGAAAATTTGAGGGCCGTAGGGTCCTTTTCGAAGCACACTTGAACGAGAGGATCTTTGGGCAATATCTAGTGATGGACCACCTGGTGGATGCTGGGTGGGGTCCCATATTTGAGGGTAAGACTCGGGCAAATGTGAACACTATCCGAGCCTTCTACTCTCATATCTGGGAGTCGACGCTGGAGCCTATGCAGTTCAAATTTCCTGTGGAAAGACAAGACCTCATAGTCAATGTTGGCTTGATAGCCTGAGTCATGGGAACGCCGCTTAGCGAGGTCCATATTAGTGAGAAAAATCTTTCAAGTGCTCGTAAAAGGGACCGCTGCACGCGATTCCTTTGTGGCCAACTGGTCCACTGGAATCCAAACAATAGCCTCCTAGCATCCAAAATGATCGACGATTTCCGCTTGCTCCACCACATCTTCACGTATAATGTGTACCCCAAGTGGAGCAATCACAACGAGTGTACGCGCTTGATGGTGGACTTCTTGTACCGTACTGGGCAGGGAGATAACCTGTGCCTGCCTACCTTCATCCTACGAGAGATAGTCCTGACCACCCGCTCTACTAGGATGGCCATTTCACTCTCATTCGGTCGACTCATGTGCAAGCTAGTATGCGAATTCAGCTACAGACTTGGCGCAGAAATTCCTATGCCGATCCATTTCATCAACAATACTACTCTTAACAACATGGACATTGGGCCACGACAGCATTGAGCCCGACTCGACGAGAGTGAATATGAGACGAAGAGTGAAGAGGAAGAGACTAATGAAGAAGGTGGTGATGAGATAGAAGAAGGGCAAGAAGGATAGGAAGAGGAGGCCCAGGACACTGATGAGGGCTCTCCTCCTCCTGCTATGCAGGGGCGTGACAGTGATCGGGCTGCTATGGTAGCCCACTTGGCTCGAGTTGAGGAAGGCCAGGCTGCCCTACGACAAGAGGTTGGTGAGACCCGGGCCTTCGTGAAATAAAAATTGAAGAAGGTGTCTCGCACATTGAAGGTTATCCTGTGCTGCATGCAAGATAAGGGTGCACCTCCATAATCGCCAGATTCTAACGACTAGTCACGTATGTAGTCGTCTTTTTAGTTTGCTTTGTGTGTGTCTCTTTTCTTGTTGCTATGTATAGCCTTGTTAGACATAGTAGTGTGGTAGAGTGGTTAGTATGTTTAGTGTTTGAAACCTTGCTTATATTAGCTCACATGCATCTTCTATCATGATCCATGTAATATTACATCTCATGTATTGTGACAATTTTTGGTAAATGAAATGCATGAAGTTCTTTAAGTTGCATGTGATTGCTGTGTGGTTGAGTTTGTGAGTATGCTAAATCTAACCTGGGTTGCACCCTATGTTGTATATAGGGAATGTCACCTAAGGCCACACGGAGTACGACACGTCTCACACTTGACAACTCAATTGACGGGGCACCTCCCTTGAGCGATAACCAAACGGACCCCAGTTTGGGCCCTACTCACGACACTATGCCAGACTCTCATCCGGCCACTGGCCCCACTAATGGGCTAACACCTGTTGCACCACCGGTTTCAGAGCAAAACCGTGCATCTACTTCGACGCCACACATGCCTCAGTCTACTCCTCCTACTGATAGGTTAGATCAGATGATGCTACTAATGCAGCAGCAACAACAACAGTCGTAGCAACAACAGCAGCAGTTTTTTACCACCATTGCAGGGGTCTTTGCCCAAAGCATGGGTGTGGTTCCACCTACACCTCTTGTGCAGCCTACGGGCAATACGAGTGCTAACGGCCTCTTTGAGCAATTCCAGCGCTTTTGACCTCCTACCTTTGCGGGTACTCACAGACTCGAGGAGACCGAGTATTGGTTTGACCGCATCTCTAAAATGATGAAGCCGTTGCACTGCACTGAGGCAAAGCGGGTGGAGTTGGTCACGTACATGTTCGAGAAGGAGGCCAGCCTTTGGTGGGACATCGTCCTTCGGACCATTGCTGTCGGATATGTCTGGACATGGGAGGCCTTCGAGACCCGCTTACATGAGAAGTACTTTCCTCTCATGTATCGGCATGAGAAGGAGAGTGAGTTTCTTCGCCTCTGTTAGGGAGGGATGATAGTGCCAGAGTACGAGAACAGATTCACTGGGCTGGTCAGATATGCTCCGTTGATATTAGCTGATCAGTTGATGAGGATGCGACGATTTTCTGAGGGTCTGCGGCCTGAGATACGTTCGAAGACGTGCTGCGCTCGCATATCTACCTATGCTGAGTTAGTGGGCATGTCTCTGCGGGCAGAGCAGGATGGGGATAGATTGTCCCGCACGCGCATGCCTATGGTTCCTAGGTCGCGACCGAATTTGCCGAGTAGGCCGTTCCTAGGCAAGAGGCCCCGTGCAGACTCGCCTCCCAGGCTCGCGGCTCCACCAGCCCCTATGAGGTGACCAGACTTGTAGTGCACTTACTGCAGGAGGTCGAGCCATGCAGATACCTACTATTCACCAAGATGAGGGACAACGGCTTCTCGCCACCTCAGAGGATCAACCGCCATCTTCCTCAGATAATTACAACTCTACCTCTACGGTCAGCACTAGTACATCCATCATTTTGGCCGCCTGCACAGCGATTCAGGCCACCTTAGCGACTTATGGTACTGCAGTCGAACCGTTCTCAGCAGGCGCGTGTACATGCTCTTACAGCAGAAGCATCTGATTTAGTAGCTACAGTGCCTCTAGCTTTCGAGGTTATTGCCCACATCCAAGGTACCCCAGTATTTTTGTTAGTGGACATCGGGTCTACTATTTCAGTAATATCATGTTCTGCAGTCAAGCGCTTAGGGCTGAATAAGAACCCGATGGTTGGGGTGAGAGTTATTGCAGCCCCAGAAAATTTTACAGATGCCACCAAGATGTGTGAGGGTTACTTGATAGATTTAGGGAGCCAACGATATGCATTGACCTGATCGTCACTACGATATACCATTTCGACGTCATCCTTGGCATGAATTGGCTTACTGAAATGAGGGGTGAGATCAACTACGAGACCCGACTGGTGACAGCTCACGGGCCTGAGGGCACGGATTTTACATTTCCCATGTAGGTCAGTTGCCATTTTCGAGTTCTTTGTTACGCTTCCTTACTGAAGAATGATGATGGTCCAACACTTAGGAACACGCCAGTAGTTCGGGATTTTGAGGACGTGTTCAGTAAGATACCTGGACTACCTCCTCAGCGCAAGATTGAATTTTCCATCGATCTAGCGCCTGGTGCGACGCCCATTTCACTGCTAACGTATTGCATGCCTCCGTATGAGATGGAGGAACTGAGGAAACAGATCGATGATCTGTTGGATGCAGGCTTCATACGACCTAGCATGTCCCCATGGGGAGCACCTGTGTTGTTTGTGAAGAAGAAAGACGGATCTCTGCGATTGTATATTGATTATCGTAGGTTGAACCAAGTGATAGTGAAAGTATTCTTTGCTTAGGATAAATGACTTGTTTGATCAGTTAAATGGAGCGCAGTACTTCACCAAGATCGATTTACAGTCAAGGTATCACCAGTTGCGCGTCAGGTATGAGGACGTGCAGAAGACAGCTTTCAGGACCAGTTTTGGGCATTACGAGTTCCTTGTGATGTCGTTTGGACTCACAAATGCACTAGTCATGTTCATGGACTTGATGAACCGGGTGTTTCGGCCGTATCTATTCCGATTCGTCATTGTGTTTTAGATGACATCTTAATATACTCCAAGAGTCGGGAGGAGCACGAGGAACACTTGTAAGTAATCCTTAATACTCTCTGGAGGAACCAGTTGTTCGCTCAGTACAAGAAGTACGACTTCTGGAAGGAGGAAGTCAAGTTCCTGAGACATGTGGTGTCAAAGGAAGAGATAGCTGTGGACCTTACTAAGATAGCCGCAGTTCAGGACTGGGAGCAGCCTGGGTCAGTTACTGAAGTGAGGAGTTTTCTTGGCCTGACAGGCTACTACCGTCGGTTCATTAGGAATTTTTCTAAGATAGCCAGACTGTTGTGTCAGCTAACTCGAAAAGATCTCAAGTTTGCCTGGAATGAGAAGGCAGAAGCAACTTTTCAAGAGCTGAAGGACAAGCTGACGTCCGCCCCTATGCTAGTATTGTCAGAGCAAGGGTTTAAGTATACTATCTACACCGATGCTTCTCATGTTAGCTTGGGTTGTGTTTTGATGCAAAAGGACATGGTTATTGCCTATGCATCGTGGCAGTTGAGGAAACATGAGGAAAACTACCTTACACACGACCTGGAGTTAGCAGCCGTCATCTTTACATTGAAGCTCTGGAGACATTACCTTTATGGAGAGGAGTTCGAACTCTTTTGCAACCATAAGAGCCTCAGGTACATATTCACGTAGAGGGACCTGAATATGAGGCAGCGGTGATGGATGGAAACCTTGAAGGACTTCAAGTTCGAGGTTTCCTACCATCCTAGCAAGGTCAACCTTGTGGCAGACGCATTGAGCCGCAAGAAGACTATAGCATTTGTGGCTCCGCTGATGGTAGCAGAGTGGGATATGGTAGAGTTTGTGCGAAACTTTGAGTAGAAACTTACGGTAGAGGAACCGTTCGAGAGCATCGCACATATTCGAGTTTAGCCGCTTATCGATGACCCTATCATCGTGGCTCAGAAAGACGATGAGCTATTGGCAAAGATGAGAGAGCAGGTTAGCGATGATGAAGACTCGGAATGGAGAATGCGTACGGATGGGGGTTTACATTATCGTAGCCGCCTATACGTCCTAAACCTCCCGGACTTGAGAAGGGAAGTTCTCGAGGCTGCTCACAATTCGAAGTTGGTAATGCATCCTAGCAGTACAAAGATGTACCGAGACATGAAGCGCTCATACTAGTGGGACAACATGAAGACCCACATAGCATAGAGTATGTGTCTCGGTGTCTCATGTGCCAGCAGGTCAAGGCAGAGCATTGCTGACCTGCTGGACTGCTTCAGCCCATGCCCATAGCTGAATGGAAGTGGGACTTCATTTCTATGGATTTTATCTCAGGGCTACCGAAGACGAGGAAGGGGCATGACTCCATATGAGTGATCGTGGACTGGTTGACGAAATCGGCTCATTTTCTCCTTATTAAAGTTTTGAACTCTGCAGACGATATGACCAAGCTGTACATCAAGGAGATCGTACGTTTGCATGGAGTTCCTATGAAGATCGTGTTGGATAGAGACACTCGATTCACATCTATCTTTTGGACTCGTATCCAGGAAGCAATGGGTGTGAAACTGAAGTTCAGTACCGCATTCCACCCACAGACTGACGGGCAGACGGAACGAGTAAATCAAGTATTGGAAGATATGCTGCGAGCTTGTGTGCTGATTTTAAGGATAGTTGGGATGACTGTCTTCTTTATGTAGAGTTCACATATAACAACAGTTTTCAGGCGAGTATTGGCATGACTCCCTATGAGGCCTTGTATGTGCATCCCTGTCGAGCACCGCATTGTTGGGCAAAGGTTGGCGAGAAGAGTCTGATTGGCCCAGAGTTAGTTTAAGCGACCTCAGAGAAGATTGACATTATCAGACGTCGATTTCTGACAGCATAGATCAGACAGAAGAGCTATGCCAATACAAGGCGGCGACAGTTGGAGCTTAAGGTTATGGACCATATATTCCTAAAGGTTTTCCTAATGAAGGGAGTTCTTCAGTTTGGTAAGAAGGGGAAGCTCAAGCCGAGATTTATTGGCCCATTCCAGATATTGGATCAAGTGAAGGTGGTAGCGTGCCACCTGGCTTTGCCCACACCGCTCGTAGGCATGCATAATGTATTTCATGTGTCGATATTGAAGAAATACGTTCCTGATCCTTCCCACATTATCAGATGAGAGCAGGTACAGTTGAGTGAAAATGCTACTTATGTACTACGACCAACGCAGATTCTGGATAGGAAGGAGCAGGTATTGCGCAACAAGGTGATTTCACTTGTGAAGGTACTGTGGACGTATCATACTGAGGAGGCTACTTGGGAAACAGAAGCCGAGGTCCGAAAGAACTACCCTCAGATTCTCGAGGAGTACGAAAATGTACTAATTTTGAAGATGAAATTCTTCTTTAAGGGGGGTAAATTATAATGTCCAGGAAAAATCCATACAAAGACCCGAGTACCACCTCAGGCAAAAATCACTAAGGACTAAATCCTTTAAAAATTAGACAATAATTAACTAAGTTCTAACCTAGGTTATCTGTGAAATTAGCACTAATCACTTTAAATACGTTCTGTAAAATTCAAATCACGTAGAACCATTAACGCTACATTACCTAAAAACTTAGAATCTATCTCAAAACCCAGTTGCTCTCAGGAGCATCATGAAACACCGTATTGGACCTGGACCATGCGTCGAAAGTCCGATTACTCCGAAACTATACAATTATGACCGCCTTACTGGACTTGACAACCACCTTGGAAATAAAGTCCTAAAAGTATCTAAAAACGCACAACTTGAGCCCGGAGCGAAGTGTGTGAGAAATGCGAATATCTTTAGGAAATGGACTGGAACTTAAGTGAATTGAGTCGTTCGCTTGCAGGTCGAATCTAAGGATTCAGACCATTAGATTCTAACCCAATTACACCCTCGGATCAGGAAAAATTTTCAACACATATTAATGTACTTGTGGCCTTGATAGGGTAACAGTGACTATTGAATTGAAACTGGTCCCTCGTGGCCGATGCACTGATCCGATCGGGCTAAGATCTTAACCTGACATAGATCCAATATCGGGAAGCTTAAGTCCGACCACATGTAGAAAATGGGCCTCCAGAACAGCTCCGTTGGTCCGAAATAGCCAGATTTTGGCTATAACCTAAGTATACCATAGCCCTGGGGCCAATCCCATCAGTTCTAGGCTTATATAAGGGCCTTAAACCCTCTCTCTCCCATTCCATACGAGTTTACAAAACCCTAGGAGAGAGAAGAGAGAAAAGAGAGAGAGAGAGAGAGAGAGAGAGAGAGAGAGAGTTGGAGTTATTCCTGAGATTCGCCACTGCGTCTGTATCGCGATTCCGGCGATTTCAACTCCGTTTTTGGGTAAGAAATCCTTACCCTAATCTATTTTAGATATTCAAATAAAGTAAAGGGTGAAATAATTGACCTATTTAATATTATAGGTTGTCGTCGCCCTATAGACAAAGACTTAGGGTTTAAACTGAGTTCGTTATGAGTCTACCAGCGAAAGATGTGGATTATAAATGTTTAGGTTATGGTTTTTAAGGCTTTCAATGTCAGTAATGATTTATGACTGACTTGATTGCTGTCACATGTCTGTAGATGCGACGTTTTCCATATATTACATATATATGTAGAGTGTGTTAATTTTAATGCATTCCAGATGTTTATTGAAATATTTGAACGAGTATGGAATTATGATTGGTGCTTGCTATGTTCATTGACTGAGAATGCATGATTGTTATACGTATGGTGAACCCCTTGTAAAAGGGATTTGCCATAATACTGGTTATATCTACTTTATTACATGTATATGGTATGTGTAGCCTAAGTGTTTGATAAAATGCCTGAATGTAGAAATGATTATTTAAATGCATGTAATGAGGGTGTTAAGATGAGGTTTTCAATACCTTGGCTATATGATTTGATTCCTACTAGTAGTGTACATTTGGCTATGTGGTTCATGTATGAAATGCCTGTGTTTGATAATGTGTGTATTATGTGTTTATTAAAATGCTCAAATGCGATGTATATGTGAATTAATTGTTAACTGTTGTTAAGTAGTTATATATGAATGCTTATTTCAACCGAGTGTGTTCGGGGCTACGACGTAGTCCAGGTGATCAGAAACAATGTTCGAGTTAGTGGTTGAGGTCGTTTTGTCACACCAGATAGGTTCGAGGAATGCGAGTCGTACGCTACTAGTCGACAGTGGTTAGGCCACACGGAGTGCTTATGCGCTCCATGTCAATCAACTCAACGTATACTCGTACCAATCGAGCTTGTCAAGCAACCTGATTGACCTAATGTATGTTCATCATGTATGAACGCTACTGTTTGAATCTAAGGTACCAACTTACTAGTGTAAAGCCCGTTTAATCTTGGTACCTCGATCCGCTAAGACCAATGAGCCGGGCATGGTGGTATGGGACATCGTGGTCGTGCTGTCGACCTACGCTAGGGTGACGAGCCTCCCCGTAGTGTCCAATGAGCAACCCAGACTTGTGAGCCGAATACGGTGATATGGGACGCTTTATTCGAGCTATCGGCCTATGATCAGGTGACAAGTCCGTAGTGACCTCAAGTATACGTTAGAAACCACGTTGAGGTGACGAGCCTTTCTATAGTAAACTATAGTATGAACCAGGCATGCGCTGAGGTGATGAGTCTCTCCGTAGCGACCTGGAAACTGCCTATCGTATGTGACAACTAGGAGTGACGACCCTAGATGAATCAATGTTTGGGTATATGAAGTAAAGGGAGGTGCTTTAGCTTCCCAATCATGCTGTATGAATATGTCTAACTAAGAACTTAGTTAATCACACACATACACCGTGTTTGCATGTGCCTTAGGCGTTGTAGTTAAGCACAGAGGAAGGGGTGCATGTCGTGATCGTAAGATATTGTCGCAGAGGGAGTGTAGGTGAGGGCATGCAACATTATTACATATCATTCTTGCATTAATAAGAGTATTTAGGACTTGATTGTCGTATTGTTTTATCATTATTGCTTGACTGAATTGATAATATGTTAACATTTGCTTCATAGTTCCATTGAGTTGATCACTCACTCCCACATTCTGGGACGGTGCTTTAAACACCAACTAGACCCTGTTGTAGATACAGATGATGACAATGCTTTCGAGGCAGAGCCGAACTTTTACGATGACGAGGAGGAGTTTTCCTACATGCAGCTATCAGGTGGGTCTATGTAGACCATGATCTGATCGTCGGGGTTACAGAGATGCTGATTTGACCCCATTACACTATTATTTTGTTGCACTTTTGGAACACCCATATATATTCATTTTATTCATTGTGGAGTATACATGTATATATATTTAACCTGGAACATGTTCACACTTTGGAGACCTACATCAATTTATATATTTTATATATCTATCACAGTCTTCCGCTTGCGAGATTTAACTGTCTCTGGAGTATGGTATGTTGTTTTGGTATAATCTCACTCATGTTTAAGGCATTAATACGAACAACATTTAATTATCATTATTTATGTTGTATAAGTGATGTGTTGGAACTCAGGAGTTGGGCTCCTACTCAACCTCCGATTTTCAGGGCGTTACATTAAGAGAGCTCAAAAAGGCATTTAATCACCATTTACTTCTAAATCCTCTCAGAGGCAGGATTTCATTTAGATGCTCATTTACTCCCATTTCCTTTGTTTTTCATGCGTCTGGTCCCATCCAAACACAACTCAAATGCCATTTGTCTTCAATTACTCTTAATTTTCCTCATTTATCTCCATTTACTCCCATCCAAATGGCCTAGCACCCATCTCATTTTCTTTCCATTATGCTATAATAGGAAGAATTACTATCGTACTGCAGAGTAGATGTATTTATTAGTCCGAGTGGATGTCAATAGTGGCTCCCTTAAACTAAGTTTGCAAAGTTACTCAACTCAAAGTCTGACTGAGTTGACTCAGTGAGTTTAAAACTAGACTACATACATTACTCAATTCGAGAATATTTATGTAGGGCTTTCCAGTTTTTAGAAATTAGGCTCTAGAAGAGTTTTATTAGAATCATGAGTTTTATTAGAGTTAGAATTTTGCTATTTTTGATAATTATGAATTTTGTTTTTTTTCTCTTTTTCTTTGTTAATGGTGTAAGGAGACACATTAGTGAATAATCATTCAAATTACAAATTTTATAATTTATTTTTATTTTTCTTTCTTTTTTCCTCGTGGATTGAGAAGTCTTTGTGAGGAATCCAAAGAAGCTCCGTGGTTTTAGAGTAGTTATCCTTGAGGAAGACGGTGATCGACCTCATCACGTTAACCCCTGCATCATGAAGAGCCCTACTTAGGCCAGTGGTTAGGGCGGCACACATTCTAGCATGGTCCATAAATGAAAAGATAGGCATTAGACATTCCCTTCCTATTTATTATTATTTTTAGTTATTATTTTTTTAATTCATCCAATAAGAGATCTGGATTGTTCATGTAATAATCATCATCATGACCTGGCCCAAAATTTGCAAATGTTGGGGACTCCTGACTGGCCAGATGGAACAGTTCCACCCATATATAGAATGTCGAAAATTGGTCATCTTGAACCATCCATTCACAACATCCCCACCGAGTCCTGCAGGACGAATGGTCTAGATCTCTTTGCATAGACACAATCAATGCAAGGACCCCACTAATTGCTAAAATGGGGGGCCACAAAATCAAGGAACCGTTGCTTTCACTAGATCCAACGCACATTTTATGGGCAACCACGCAAGGTATCACACCAATCTGACAAATATTAACCCTTCAATCAATGCTATTTAATATCAACGGTCAAGATCATTTACACAAATAGTTCCAACCAACAACGGCACAGTAAGATTTTTGCATGGTAGCCTTAGAAATATTTCTAGACTGAACTGATGCAACGAGCACAATAACCCTACCACTCCGATAGCATTGGTGCATGTCTCATACAAGAAAATTATATTTGAGACTTCAAATTCCGTGTGGCACAAGTGGGGCACTGGTTCAATGATCCAAACCATTGATATGAACGGTCACATCTGGGATGGCCCATTCATTAAAAAAGCATTTTTTAAAAATGCCCATGTTGGAAGACCCTAGCTATCAAATATCCTGAACTTTCTTAACGGTTCATCGATTGGCCACCAAAGAATGTTTAAGATCTTCCAATTTGGAACACTTTCGCTGAAATGCAATAGTTTTTATCTTATGCCACATCTCATCTGCCAAATCATAGATTAGACACTCATTTTCTCCTTAGATTGGTAAGACATTTCCAGTGATCCAGACCATTAACCTGATGGACCCCACCATGAAAGTACCATAGGTCAGAACTAGACCAGAACCCCAGCCAATCTTTGGCCTTTTTAAGTCGTTCCCAGATTGTGCCTAAACTATCTGCATCCCCACCATAAAAGAAATCACCACTGCCATTCTCCTGTGGAGAAGATTTACAGGGAATAGCCTGTTCGTGGCGTAGCCATCTGAATCCAAGAATACCATGCAGACCCTCGGGTCGAACGGTGTAATTCCACATGTAAGAGGTAGGGCTGTCAACAGGCTCAGACGCGGTTAGCTTTGGCCCAGATTTTGAATTGTTACAAAATAGGGGACTGTTTGGCTGCCACTCAATGCGTTCATCTAATTTTAGTAAACCGTAATAATGTAAAAATGAGTTTGTCTCATTTTACATTATCGCTATTGTGTATTAGAGATTGATTATTTAATAGGGGGATTAAAAACTGATAAATAAATATTTATATAAAGTAATCTTTAACACAAAATTCATATCAACAAAAGAGGGTGAGTTCCCTATTTGGAACTTAGTTGGAACCTGTGATTGTTCTGTCCAAGCCATCGTTCTAATAGCGCCCATGATAGATGGACAATTCACCCAAATTGGAAACTCCTGGTCATTGAAGCTTTGGCCTTTCCCTCCTTTGAATGTTGAAAGAGGATAAATGAAATTAACCTATGATGCAAGATGTGAGATAAATTAGGCATCAATTTCAACATTCAACATGTAAAATCAAACACACACACACACACACACATAATAAATTCAGAAATTCATATTTGCAACACAAAGGGTCTAGGCTACCACACACACATGTACAAAAATATAAAATATTACAAGAGTGACCTACTGGGAAATAGGGAATTCCAATCTAGCGTGAGTAGTGCAACAATCACGTGAGAAAATAATGACACAAGTAAAATCACATTTGGGAAATGAGTTTATTTTTTAAAAAATAAAAATAAATCATATTTTCGTTAGGGTTTTGGAGTTTAGGGATTGAGATATGGGGATTTTGGAATTATAGATCTAGAAATTAAGGGATCTAGGGATTAGTAAGGGTTTGGAGGGAAATTACAGAAAAGTACCAAAAGGGGACCCACACGTGGCAGCCCGTAAGGACACACGTGCGTGCATGCGCTCATACGTGGAGGGGTAGGGAAAAAGAGAAAGGAGACGGATTTGGTTGAGTTTTGATGGGTTTAGAGTTGTAAGGGAAATAGAAGAAGAAACGTGAACCTTGTTGGAAAAGAGAAAGAGGAAGAAAATACACTAGAGGAATCCACCACCAAGCAAGCTTCTACCCTTCCATAGTTCGATTGGAAGGGAAAGTTTCTCGTAAACCCTAAAAACAAATAGAAAAAACAACCTTTCAACCCAAGAAAGATTTTTTTTTTCTTTTTTTCTTTTCAAAGCTCCAATAGGGTTGCACGCCCCTATTACAAATATGTCACTCACTTAAGTGAGATGCCCCATCATCTAAAATAAGCAAACTAAAATACTTACCATCAATCTTAACCGTCAAATAAATCCTTAAAATAAAAAAATAACAAAAAAAAAAAAAAGAAAAAAAAATCAGAGTCCAAGGGACGCAAATTTGGAAGATTTGGTGGCCCAATAGCTTGATCGACAAAATCCAAATTGACACGAAATAAAAAATAAAAAATCATATGACTAAATTATCTTCTAAGCAACCAACATGCATCATCCCTGAGTAGGGTCTTCATAATGCACGTCCAATGCATGTAGGATCTTCAAAGTGGTCCGGCAAGCCCTATCTAGAACTCTTCTCCCATCAACAAAGTGAGCTGCGGTGGGTGATCGCCTCCATCTTTGGAACACCCGAGTATGTCCTTTGATATCCCCATCGACTCTCCCCGACTAAGAAGAATTCGCCGCTGGTAAAATAAAGTTATGGTAACACTCGAGGAGTTCGGGATCAATGCACTGGAACTGTACATCTATAATCTCGGCGTTGTCTAATTCCGGCCTATTCTCCCACTTCACGAGGTATTTCTAAAATTCTCCATGGCAAGTAGAGACCACTTGGTGGTCCAGAAAATCCTCAATCTCTACTTTCCATCCAGGTAATGATGGAAGAGAAGGGAATGGGTGGGAAGTAGGGTGTGGTAAAGGCCATGGGCTAGAGTTGGGGTCAAGGACACCATCATTTGAGGCAAGAGAAAGGTCTGCGGAAGGGTTAGAAGATAGAGGTGTGGGTCATCACAAGGCACAAAATCTTCCACGTTGAATGTTGCGTTAATGCCCATGTCAGACGGAAGATCCACCACATACGCATTAGGGCCTACTCTTGTTAAAATTTTATAGGGATCTGCACTGCGAGTATACAATTTCCTCACAGTTCCCTGTGGAAATTGTTTGGGCCTAAAGGCGGAACAGACGTAGTCATCCGCCTGAAACTCCTTAAACCTATAATGTGAATCTACATAGATTTTATAATGTTGATTACTAGCATTAATGTGCCTCTTGATCTCGTTATGCAAGTCATAAATGTCATGTAAATGCTTCTGCGAACTCAAATAGCTATGTGAGACGAACATGGGTATGAGATCTATAGTCGTTCTAAGCTTGTACCTGAATAGTATTTTGAATGGACTCATTCTTGTGGACCTATTGATCGAATTGTTGTATGCAAATTCAGCTACAAGCAAAATTGCATCCTAGGTCCTAATATGGTCTCGCATCAGACATTGTGGCAAATTTCCTTAGCTTTGATTGATAACTTTCGTCTGACCATCAGTCTAAGGGTGGTATGCCGAAGAGAACTGCAACTTAGTACCCATCATATGACATAGAGTTTTCCAAAGATAACTCATAAACTACACATCTCGATTTGACACAATGATCTTTGACAAACCATGCAGACGAACTACCTCCCCAAAGAATATCTTACCCACGTTAGTGGGATCAAACATTTTAGAACGTAGGAGGAAGTGAGCCATTTTCGAAGAACAGTCCACAATTACAAAAATGGAATTGTGTTTTTTAATCGTCTTAGGGAGCCCAAGCATAAAATTCATGCTAATATCAACCCATGGGGCGTGAGGGACTGGCAAAAGGTGTATATAAACCGGTGTTCTGCTTCCTCTGCTTTGTCAGCTGACAAGTGCTACATTGCTCTATAATGTTAGCCATGTCTCACTTGAGACTTCGCCAATAAAAATGCTCATCTATAAGGGCAATAGTCTTGTCACATCCAAAATGACCAGCTATCCCTCCAGCAGGAAGCTCCCAGATAAGAAAGTCACGGAGTGATGTACGGGGCATACACAATCTATCACCTTTAAACAAAAACTCACTGACCAAGACAAACTCACTATTACCCATATACTAGCCATCCAACAACGATGCATACACCTCTCTAAAATCTGGGCAACTAGGATACTCCCTTTAATCGTTCAAACCCATTAACTTTGACGTTCATGGATTGGAGTAACACAACCCTATGACTCAACGCATCAGTAAGTTTATTCTCAACCCTAGCCTTATGCTTCAATACAAAAGTGTACTCCTGAAGAAATTGGACCCATTTACCATGCATCAGGTTAAACTTTTTTTGCAAGTTGAGATAGCGCAAAGCCTCATGGTCAAAGAATAAGACGAACTCATGCAGTAATAAATAATGTCACCAATGGCGCAAAGACTACACTACTACATAGAATTCTTTGTCATAGGTAAGCTTCTCGCTAAAGAAAGCGACAGGGTGCCCTTCCTGACTAAACACTTCACCTATACCTACACCAGACGCATCACAAACATCCTTAAAAGCCTTAGAAAAATTCAGAAGTTACATGACAAGAGCTTCAATCATCTTGACTTTGATCTCCTTGAACGCCTTAGAGGCTACTTTCGTCCATTAGAACTTATATTTTTTTATGCAATCAATAATGGGAGCCATGATGGAACAAAACCCTCTAATGAACCATCTATAAAAGGTGAGCCATGAAAGCTATGTACCTCATGAATATTACACGGCTTAGGCCAACTGACTATGGCCTTGACTTTCTCGGGATACAAAGACATGCCCTTTGATGACACGTAAAACCTATGGAGATGATAATACTAGACAAAAATGAACACTTCTTGAGTTTGGCATACAATTTCTTTGCCCTAGGGATCCCACACACTTGCCTCAGATAATGGAGATGTTGTTCCTTGGTCATATTATAAATAAGGATTCGTCAAAGTACATGACTAGGGATTTCCCCATGAAGCGTCTTAACACCTGGGTCATCACCAGCATAAATATACTCAGGGCATTAGTCAGCCAAAATGCATTACTAGCCACTCATACAACCCATCATTCATCTTTAAGGTAGTTTTCCATTCATCACGTGGGCGAATACAGATCTTGGTGATACCCACTCTTGAGGTCTATTTTAAAAAACATTGTGGCATTGGCCATCATGTCCAACATATCGTTAAGACGCGGTATGAGAAAGCGGTACTTAACGGTAATCTTATTGATCTTTATGCTATCCACACATGCCGTGTGCCATCCTTCTTGGGTGTCAAAAGGGCAGGCACAGCACATGGATTCATGCTCACCCGAATGAATCCTTTTTTAAGAAGCTCATCAACTTCTTGAGTTTTGCATGCTCTATGGGGTTCATTTTGTAATGATGAAGGTTCGGGAGAGTCGATACAGGAACAAGATCAATGGCATGTTGGATGTCCCTTATAGGTGGAAGCTCATCCGAGAGGTCGTCAGGAAAGACATCATTGAACTCCTCCATCACCGAAATCACATCATTAGGCAACTCTACACTAACCTGGGGGTAGTTTCTTTAGTCACGAGGGCATGCACCTCTGAATCCTCCCTAGTATCTCTTTCAAATTATTTTGCATTAATGACGTGAAGAGACTTAGGCTTGGATTTCCTCGAAGTTCCAGGATCACTCTTCTTGGTGGTCTCTTTCTTTTTTGGTATGCTCTCAGGTGTAAGAGAACTCAATCTATTTTATTTTTATTTTTTTGCGTTCAAAGATAAATGTACAAATATTTAAGCGACCGAATATTGTAATGTCCAAGTCAAATAACCAGGGCCAACCCAAAATGATGTGCCTGACATCCATGGAAACCACATCGCACCACAGCGAATCCTCATACAATCCAAAATGGATGGGAATACAACATCACTATGAGACTGGAATGGATGATCCATCAACCCACGACACTCTTTAATAGGGGTGCACATCGAACCGGTAGAACCATGGAACCGGACCAGAACCAACCAAACCATACTGTTTGGTCCGGTTCCAAAATTCAAAAAACTGTTTAGTTCGGTTCAGTTCTCAGTTTGGGGGTATGTAGAACTGAACCAAACCATGAATCGATCCGTAGAACCGAACCGTGGATCCAAACCCTGAAACCAAACCTGTATTTAAATTTTTTTTTAAAAAAAATAACGTAATACCCTTCACCTATTCACGCCAACCCTGCTACGGCTACCCCCAATCCCCCTCCATTCTCTCTCTCTCGTTGGTCCTCTCTCTCTCTCTCTCTCTCTCTCTCTCTCTCTCTCTCTCTCTCTCTCTCTCTCTCTTTGTTTTCCACATGGCCAGCCATCGCCGACCCCCTTACTGCCGCTGACTTTTTTCTATCTCTCTATCGTCTCATTGTGAACTTCAACAACGGCTTCGTCATCATTATCTATGATGGTAATTACTAATTATCAATTTTGTTGATTTTTTGTAAATATTTTATTGAATGTTGGGTGTTTTATTGATTTTTAGTAATTATTTTATTAATTTTTGTATGTCTTATTAGATGTCAAGTACCGGAGAGACAAATAATCATTAAGAGCTCACTATTACTAATTCTCCCTCTCATACCAAAGTATGTCTTCTTAAAGAAAAGGGTCGTAAATATGACATTTGGGATCATTTTATCAAAATTGTAAATGATGGGAATGGAAATGCGAAATGTGCTAGATGTAACTATTGTAATTCGGATATGCATGGTCGAGTGAGAATGAGACTAGCTCTTTGAGAAAACATATCTCAAAGTGTCTCAAGATTTCCCACAATAAAGACAATAAATAAAGACTTTTGTCGATGCAATCGATATCAGAAGATAGCGGTAGCACCCTTGGTGTTTGAAAATTTGACTAATATCTATGTAGAGAAGCACTTGCAAAAATGATAATCGTAGATGAGTTACCTTTTAAATTTGTTGAGCATGAAGGTTTTCATTACTTGTGTAGTGTGATGCAACCTAATTTCGAAATAGTGTCACGTGCTACAATGGCAAGGTATTGTATGTGAGTGAGAAAAAAATTGAAAGATTTGTTAGTGAACTCAAATCAAAGAATTTGTCTCACTACGAATTCATGGACCTCACTACACATTTTATTGATAATGACTAGAAATTGCATAAAATAATTTTAAACTTTTGTGTGATTTCTAGTCATAAAGGTGAGGAAATTGGTCGAGCGGTGGAGGCATGTTTGATGGAATGGGGTATAGAGAAACTATGCACACTTATTGTGGATAATGCAAGTTCCAATGATGTTGCTATTTCATATCTAAAGAGAAAGATGTCTAAGAAGAGTGATACTTTCATTTTAGGCGGTGAATTCTTTCACATGAGGTGTTGTGCACATATTCTTAACTTAATTGTGAAAGATAGGTTAAATTGATTTAAAAGATTCACTAACTCGAATTTGTGGGGCAGTGAGGTATGTTAGGAATTCTCCACAAAGAGAACAACACTTCAAGACATGTGTAGAGAAAGAGATGATAACATATAAAAGTTCTTTGTGTCTAGATGTTCAAACTAGGTATAACTCCACATATCTCATACTAGATGTTGTAACAAGGTTTCAAAAATCATTTGATAGATTAGAAGAGGAAGATCCACATTTCACCATAGAACTTCATGATGCACCTCCTACCACTAGTGATTGAGATGATGCTCAGATTTTTACAAAAATTTTGTAGAAATTCTATGATGCCATTGTTCACATGTCTGGTTCTTTATATGTCACTTTTAATTTATATTTTCATGAAGTTTGTGGCATTGAAAGTTTCTTATCCGAATGGCCAATCAGTTTGGATACTACTTTAAATATCATGGTTAAGAAAATGAAAATTAAATTTGAGAAGTATTGGGGAAATATTGAAAAAGTAAAATATGATGTTATTGATTGTTGTTGTGTTAAATCCCCGTTGTAAATTGAAATATGTGAAGTTTTGTTATTTTGAAGTTTATGAATCTGCCATGGTAATTGAGCTCACTAAGAAGATAAAAGATGCATTCAATCATATTTATGATGAGTATCAAAAGCTTCAGTCAGTTGATTCTTCTTCAAGTCAAACCGTTAATGACATGAATGTTGACCAATCAAGTATTCGTACAAGTGAGCAATTAATTTATCTCAAATCGAAGTTTCAAAAACATTTGGAAGAAGAAGAGAGTAATCGAGGCAAGTTAGAAGTGGACAAATATTTGGAGGAATCTTGTGAAAATAATAATCCAAACTTTGAAATTTTGAGTTGGTGGAAGGTGAATAGTTCAAAGTATAGAGTTTTTTCTCAAGTTACAGGGGATATTTTAGTCATTCATGTATCCACCGTTGCTTCTGAATCCGCTTTTAGTACTGGATGTCGTGTTCTAGATCAATTTCGTAGTTCTCTTACCCCTAAGCTTGTTGGAATGCTTAATTTGTGCACAAGATTAGTTACGTGCTTCGCCTCTTCTGATTGAAGTTGAAGAAAATATTGTTGAAATTGAAGCTATTCGTTTGATCAATTTGATTTTTTTCATATAATTTACTTTTAGTTGTTGTGTTCTTCTTGATTTTAATAAATTATTATATTTTTGCAGCCCTAACTTCTATTTGAGGACTTTCATATCGAGTTTACATTTTGCAACATATTGATAGTTTGCTACTTTGCTATGAGGTATATGATCATGCATAATTAGACTTGTCGTAAAGCTATTTTATGAGTTTACAATATATTTTAGTTGTCTATTTGACTCATGATTTATGGTTTACAATGCACCCTTTGATTGTTTCCATAAATGTATTTTTGCACATCTTATATAATATCTAAACCATTCATCAAATGGATCATAACACGAATGGACATGGGCTATATTATAAATAAATAAATAAACACATGCAATTGGGTTGGATTCTAAAAAGCCCAGAACCGTGGAACCGATTTGGAACTGAATCGGTTTTAACGGTCCAGCTCCAGTTTGGTTCTAGGGTTCCAACAGTCCAGTTCTGGTTCCGATTATCCTAGAACTATTAGGAACGGTTTGGTTCCGGTTTCACCCCGCAACCGGACCAAACCAACCTGCGTGCACCCCTACTTTGTAAGGCTGAGGGTGAGACTCGACTTTTAAGCCCGGTAGACTCACAGTGCTGGTAGAGAACATGTTGGCACAGCTGACACTGTACACAATCACTTTACAATTCTTTTCTCCATAGTTGCTATAAGTGTAAAAGATCATGTTCATACAAAAATCATAATTTTCTTTAACTTGGGCAAAGGAGCATCTTACTACAAGAGTGTGGGTATCCTGCTCATCAAATTCCTCATCACTAGCACCAATATCATGCTCATGTTCCTCTACATCGAAATTGCCCTCGGCATCCTCATATACCTCACATATCATAAGAGCTTTACCATTTTCTTTGCTCGGGCATTCCTTTGCAAGGTGACCATAACCATTGCAATGGAAACACTATATGTGCTCACTTCCCTTCGAACTAGTGCTGACTAGACGCTTACCTATAACATATTCGTTATAGGTGGGAGTACCAGTTGGGGCTTTAGTCTGGCTCCCAGGGTTAGGTCTGGCTTCGTGAGGAGCAACCCTGACAATGGAATCACAAAACCTAAATCGCTTCACGGTCGATTGCACTAGGTATCATTTAAGCTTGTCTACCCTAAGGTCGGCCTCCTCTGGTGTACCAACATCATGAGGGATGAGCTCACGCTTAATCTCAGGAGGCATGCCCATCCTAAAACGAGACAGGGTCACAACAGGGGACTAGTCGACATCACATCGCATTATGTACTCCTCGAATCTCTCGATGTAATCCAATACAGGCATTAACTCTTGCCTCAAGGACTGTCACTGATCCAAAAGGCGATCACGGTAGGAGAGAGGGACATTTTTCTTTCAGAAGTTCCTTCATCTCAACCCATGATGTAATGGGTTCATCTCCATGTCGCTCTGCATTCCGTTCTATATTGGTCCAAAATAACTTAACTTGGCCCGTCAACTTCATCTTAGCGAACCTCGCTCGACGGCGATCTAACATGCTATGACACTTAAAGAAGTGGTCCATGTCAGCTAGCCAGTCAAGGAAATGCTTTGGGTTTAAGCGACCATCAAAATTAGAAGCATCGACTTTGATGCTCTTCATAACCCATTCATCAAGTTTTTGCAACGATCCCATGACTCTTTACAGAGCACATGGGCGCATGGTCCTCACGACCTACTCTCTGACCAAAGTTCCTATTACGACCCCTAGTGGGTTTTACTAGGACTGGACCCTGTTCAACCAGGTCCTCATCCGTTGACTCTCCTGCCTGAGACTGGTGATCTTCCTCAGTGACGAGGGTACCATGAGAGGTAGCCTCTAACCGTATGATACACTAGTTGCTAGCAGTTAATTGTGCAACAATGGTCCTATTGTGCCTCTCAATGGCCGTCAGACAACAGTTAAATCTTTTCGAGAACCTCAACAATCCGATTTGAGTTCATGGTGAGGAATAGATCAAAACCACAACCTGTTTGCGTTTGCATACACAAAACGATCCTAATGAAAAACAACCTAGATGTATGTGTACTATATGATGAATGTGATTCCAAATTTAGATTTAATGATGCTCGATGTGATACTATATAATGCACATGTATTTTATGTATGATGATTTTAAGTACCTTAAACCCTATGAACAATCCTAGAATGATTCTAATAAGGTCAAAACTAAAAATTTCAGCAACTAGGTGTCTTAAAGTCACTAAGTCTAAAAATTCCAGTTAAAATACCCAAGTAGAAAATTCAGCAAGTTATATGCGATCTATATGCTCTACTATTGGTTTATGAATTTCGTCGAACACATACCCTATGCTAGACCTGGGCCCTGATACCAAATTTGGTGTAGGATGAGTGAAACTAACCTACAATGCAAGATGTGAGATCAACTATGCATCAATTTCAACATTCAATATGTAAAATCAAACACATCCACATAATAAATTCAGAAATTCCAATTTGCAATGCAAAGGGCCTAGGCTATCACATACGCAGTGCATAAAAATATAAAATATTAAAAAAGTGATGCACTTCGAATTAAAGACTTCCAATTAGCATAGGTAGTGCAACAACCACGTGAGAAAACAATGACACCAATAAAATTAGGTTTGGGGAATGGGTTTATTTATATAAAACAAATTAGATTTTCATTAGGGTTTTGGGGTTTAAGGATTGAGATTTGAGGATTTTGGAATTAAGGGATCTAGGCTTTAGGTCGGGTTTAGATGGGAATCGAGAAAGTAAAAGTACCTAAAGGGGACCCATACGTGGCAACCCGTATGGACACACGTGCATGCATGCGTGCGCTTCACATGTGGATGGGTAGGGAAAAAAAGAAAGAAGATGGATTGAGTTTGATGGGTTTAGAAGAGTTGTAAAAGAAAGAGAAGAAGAAAAGTGAAGAAATTTGCACCTTGTTGGAGAAGATAAAGAGAGAAAACATCTTGGAAGAATCTATCACAAAGCAAACTTCTACCTTTCCACAATTTGATTAGAAAGGAGAGTTTCTCACAAACCCTAAAAACAAAGAGGAAAAACACCCTTTCAACACAAGAAATACTTTTTTGGTTTCTTTTCTCTCAAGCTCCAATAGGGTTGGACGTTCCCCTTATGTTAATTTTTTTTTAATAACTAATATGCCACTCACTTAGTTGACATGGCCCATCATCCAAAATAAGTCAGCTAAAATACTAACCATCAATCTTTAACCGTCAAATAAATCCTAAATATAACCAAAAAAAAAAAAAAAATCAGGGTCCAAAGGGCCCAGATCCAGTGGCCCAACGGCCTGATCGACAAAATCCAATAGTTGGATCATTATGAAAAAAAAAAAAAAAAATCTTATGAATACAATTGTCTCCTAAGTAGCCCACACGCATCATACCTAAGTGGGGTCTTCCTGATGCATGTCCAATCATTTGGGGTTTTCAAAGTGGCCCGGCAGGCCCTATCTGGAACTCATCTCCCATCCATAAAAAGAGTTGTGATGATGTGGGTGGTTGCCTCTGTCTCTGGTACACCCGAGTAGGTCTTCTGATGTCTCAATCAAATATTATTTGTTTGTGTATTTTTTAACCAAGTATTTGCATACAAACAATGGGAAGATCCATGCATGATGGGGGCCATTAGATCAATAGCTTGGAATTGGATAGACCAACCACGGGCACCACATCTAGAAACTAAGTTCTAAACAAGGAAATTCCCTGTTTGAAATGGAAGGAGAAGTCAGCCTCTTGACTAAACGAGATCAACTGATTTTTAAGTGGCACCCAAACGTGCTATGAAGACAGCTTTCGATACGCAAACTAAATCAGATTTCTCAACATTCAGGAATGGCCCACTTGTGAAAGTTCATGAAGAAACCAATCTCCTCGAGGAAAAATAATGCAGTCGGGGAACATAAATATGTAACAATGACATAGGAAACAAGATGCTTACCCCTCACTGCAGGCAGCCATCAGAGCTCCATCAATAGACAGAATGGCCATGATGGTAATTCCAACCACGAAGCGTGACCCGTGGTGTGACCCCAGGAGGTACCTCAAAAGAAATAGTGATTGGCATTTTCTCACCTGGCACCAATGAGAAATAGTTATCGGAATAATGGACCGGGAGAATTCGAGTGTCTTCCCCCTTTTTAACATCTTTCTTTACTGCATGGACAGAGAAATGGAGGAAAAATGCAACTCCTTCGTCCGAGCCCTCTGTTTCAACCACCCTAAAACCATCACCTTTCCTTGAGAAACCTCTAAAAATTCTCCTCAACAAACCAATGTCCTGTTTTTCTGCAACCACCTCTTCAGGCAAATGCATTGAATTACTATCATAATCATTGCCGTCCTGTGTATTGACAGTCTGATTCTGGTAGATCAGATTCTTTGATGTCGTGTTCTTGGATGTGTTGTGCACATGCATTTGCATTTGGTAGGTGGACCCCATAATGAAAATTTGAGAGTGTATCTTGAGTGGTACTTTCTTCGTCCGATACGACTCCAATAGCTTGTAATCACCGCCACTCAGATGCAACCAATAAAAGTTTCTCGATAAAATGCCATTGTCTGACATGTTAAAGAGTTTGAGGAGAAGGAAATATACTGGCTTAGCAGTCTTAGACTTCGGATATTTCATTTCGATAGTCGATAGGACTTTCTTGGCTGGTATTGTGAGCTTATCCGTTACCTTATAGTATGGACAAGTTCCATCTAGATCCCAAACTGAAGCTTCTACTGCAACATCAGACAGTGGATTTGAAGTGGTATTTACTACCTAATGAGGCAATGAAGTCCATTAGTGGGTTTTGAAGCCCTTGACACAAGTTAGCATGAAATGGAGCTTTGCAATGCCCACGCACAGACCCACATGGTCACAAGCACCGAGCTAGCATGAGAGGCATATCCAAGCCACACAGCAGATGGGTCCCACCAGGTAGATGGCCTAGCCCAAAAAAAATAAGGCCAATCTACCAACATGTAGGGAAACAGTGGAGTTTAAAAGGAATTGACAGCTTTCCAGATTCAATTTACAAGCTTGACCCACCTGACATGTGAACCAACCAATTTATGTGGGCCAGATCAACTACACAGTGGGTCCATAATGGTTAAAAGACCCAGCAACTCATTCGGTCCTGAGTTGAGCTGGGACTTGCCTGAGTCAGGGCTGAATTGGCCCGAGTCAGGGGTGACTCAGGGGGTAAATCATGGTATCAAACTGGATCATGTACTACCTAGTCTGAGCTGACTCAGATTAGTCGATCAGACTCATCTGTGTTTAAATCATGTCATGCACAGCCCAGATGTCCCATGTGTGTCCCAGTTCACACACTGCTAACTATGCAGGTGACATGGAGAGGTGCGTGGGCTTAGCAGAACTTGTATGATCTGACAATAAACACTCAGATTTACCTCTATAAAATATGTTGATAGATTAAGTTGAACATGAATTGGTTCTGCAGCACAGCAGCAGCCATAAAAACCTGCAGTCTGATCATGGAGATGATCATAGAACTGACCCCGAAGACCTGTCCAAGGGTTCTGAGTCTTCCAAATCAGAACACCTGTGTATTTGGTCCACATGCGAGAAGTCCACCCCTCTAGAAGAGCTCTATACTGGACGTAGTTAACAAGCTGTGCCTGAATAATAATCACACGCAAGTCAAACCAAGAACTACAAGAAGGCATCAAAACAACAGTAAACAAGATTAAAGAAGTGCAGTTTCCGATTCACCTTCTCACAGAAGTCATCGAGGTCCTTTGCAGATCCATAGAGTTCAATCTGATCATGAACCTTTCCAGGCTTTGAATATGGAATGTATTTGTGGTACTCCCATATGGGGTTTGGGGCCTCTTCTATGTACCCATTTGATAATTTCTTAAACACCGGCAACTGCCATCCTTCTGGAGGCATTGTAGCTCTGATGGTAGCTGCAACAGGCATTCCCACGGAGCCAACTTCTGGGTTGAATCCATATTGGTAGAAATCATCCTTGAAGAAGTCTTCAGGATTCTGGATTTCATATGGGCCATCTGTGAAGTCTCCCTTCCCATTTGCAAAGCCATCCCACATGGATCCTTGGATGTAAACACGAGTCCCATCAAGATATGTGCTAGGATCCACTGACCCCTCGTGTAAATCGTCTGTGGAATTGGGCTTCCCAACATGGGATTGGAAAGATGGATGGAGCTTCAGGTCATTTTTCAGAGCTTTGTTAATGTCATCTGGAGGAGTTTGTTCATTCCCTCCCACCCAAAGAGCAAGACTGGGATGATTTCTTAGGAGCTTGACTGTGTCCCTGGCACACAGCAGGAAAAGGTCATGATCCAAAGGTCCATTTGGATTTGATACTGGTTTACCTCGTCCATCACAATCTCCTGTTATCCAGAACTCTTGCCACACCTGAAAGAAATGGACACATGAATATAACATAGCATTTTAGACTTGTAGTTAATTGTGTTTTTATTAATGCTCAAAAAAAGAACGTAGAATATGAAAGTCAGCGGCATTAATGGATTATAGGAAAAGAAAAGAAAAGAAAAGAAATCAAAACTGTAATGATTACCCAATGATGATTTCCATGAGACATTGATTCCCAGGGATTCCATTTGGTTTTTTTTTTTTTTGGCTGAGGGGTTCTTATTTGGATAGGAAGTGGAAATCTGATAAATCTCTCACATTGGTTACCTTGTATCTTGTGCATGGAAACTTGACTATGGTGTTTGGGTAAATGATCTTTTTGAAATCCAATACTTTTTTGCTACCAAACATTGTGATATGTCCCATCATGGAAAAAGTCATCCATTTTCTTTTATTTTGCCATTGTCAAACAGACCCTAAAAGAAGAAGGTGAAAAGATGAAAAAGCAGGCTGTTGTTTAGAAGACACCACATTCAGGAATTCAGAAAAATTCAATGGAAATTCAGATCTGCCCAATATTAGCAAGGGTGGAAATTCGGTCCCTTAGGGAGGGGTTATCTTAATACGTACCATTTTCTGGACCTTTTTAAATGCAGGGAGATCATCAAAATGCATTTCCATGAGCTGCTTCGCAAGAATCGCATTCATGGAGACCATAGGTGACGAAATTAGAGTTTCAGAAATGGATGTTTCTGATGCAGGACATGAAAATTAAATATGACATGTGAGATTTCAGGCTTAAGATCACATTAGTTCAGAAACAATTACACAAATTCCATATCCCACATAAAAGTCCAAACATTCAATTAAGGGGAATCTATGCGGATCCAAGCCTACACATGATAGGGCTGGATCAATAAAAATTATAAACCAAACGATACTCAAAGATAAGAAATAATCACCCACACATGCATAGTAATCAGTCCCTAATCCAAGGGATTTAGAAATTCCAATTCGGGAAACCCTAGGGTAAGAAAATTGGCAAAATAACTTACGAAAAACGTAATATAGGGCTAGGATTCATGAAAAACGGCTATGAGAGGATAAAAGAGGATAAAAAACCTGAGCCAAAAAACGATCCCGCGTATGGACAGCGGGCCTGGGGCGCTCGCACGTGTGCAGGTACCTGGCCGCACATGCGAGGGGACGTCTACTGCAAAAAAGCCTTCCTTGGCCCTGGTCGGCTAGGGGTATGCTCCAAAACCCCGAAGTTTCGGGTCGATCCGAGTTACGGCTTGTACGTGGTGCTCCGCCGAAGTTTCAACCCTCTTGTAGAACTAGATTCTGAAATTCTGATGTGGGGAGGAGAATTGCTGCAATAGATGATTGATTCGAAGTATAGATGATGGGGTGAGATGAGAAAAAGGGATGATAGAAGATGGGTAGTAGAAATGGCGATGGATGGGAGCAAATCAGGATAGATGTGGTTTCGCACCACGGTAGTTAACCCTTCGATGAAGGGAGGGCTTCACACCCAATTAGGCTTCACAACTCAGATAGTAAGAAAACGCAGAATTTTTATTAATCTTCAATGAATCAAAAGAACTACAAGGGGTGCCTATTTATAGGAAAACCTTATACCCCAAAACTCATGCCATGTGCACAACCTATTACTTGACGATGAAGTAAACTAAAATAAAAATCAAACAAAGAAATCTAAAGCATTCACGATGTTTTAAATAATAACAATAAGCAAAACTTAAAATATGAACTCAATCTAACGAGTGGGCCAGGATCATGGGATCCCATGATGGGCTTTTTTTGACTGTCGGGCCCACTTTTTTGAACAAAAACTTGTCTTCTAGCTAGGAGGCCCTCCCTGGACGTCGTCATCGAGCCAAATCGATGGTAGGGTCCTCCTCCTGCGTACGTACATGCGTAGGGGTGGTGGTGTGTAGGCGTGCATGTGCACGATATCCTCATCAACTCTCCCTGGCTGTGAAGATTTCGCCACTGGCGAAATAAAACTCCCGAACTGCTATAGGATGTCGGGATCTAGTCTCTAAAGCTCCTTAATGAGCCACGTGCTATCTGAAGCGAGGCGTGACTTCTATTTAACTAGGTATTTCTGAGACCGCCATCCGACGTGAAAATTATCTCATGATCCAGGATGTCCTCTATTTCCTCTTTGGGTGTGCGAAGGCTAGGTATGGGAGGCAGAGTGATGCGGACACAAGCGCATTCAAGGTATACCAACGAAGAAAGCGCCAACTACAAGTGTCGTCCTTGTGGATAGGCGACTATTGAGGAGCTAAAGACCTTTCACATGTGATTGGACATATAGAAGACCCCACTCAGGGAAGACACATGTGAAAGAAGATTGGAAAAAGAAGACCGAGCGCCCGAACTTTTCCGTACTTATGTTATTTGCGCGTTTTTGCTTAGTTTAGGGTATTTTAGTAATTTTATGTCTTTATTTGCTTATTCTAGGAGTATTTTAGTAATTTTATGTCTTTATTTGCTTATTTAAGTGGGCTAAAGCCCTAAACTCGAATTTTTAACTATTGATTAATGAAAAGCAAACCCTTTGGTTGCCTCCTTCCTCTCTTCTCTCTAACGGTGCTTCTTCTCTTCCCTTGATCTTCTTCTACTAATTTCTTCTTATGCCCCTCCAACTTCTTCAAGGTAATTATTTTCTTCTTTCTATTTTCCAGTTTTGGCTAATCCTTCTTCGATCAAAATCTTGAGAACCGATCTAAACCCTAAACCCCCAAATTCTCAAATCTCTGATCCAAAAAACTTCCTGGTTCTTCGGACTAGTGATCTTCATTGATCGATTAGGTGTGACCATGCAAGATTGGGAGGTCTCATCCCTCGCCGAATCCAACTTAAGTAATAATTGAATTTCATATTCCATGGTTGTGATGATGGCCCGCTCCATTGCATGTTTCCTTTATGATTTTCTCAGTTATGATGATTACTGTTAGAATTTTAGATAATTTATTCATTTTATTTCCGCTGTTTAATTATGTTCATGAGTATGCATCATAATTAGGGTTGTCCTGCGTCACAGAGGCTGGGATGAAAGGTCAGGAAGAGGCCATGGATCAAAGGGTAAGTCTAGGAAATCAGGATGGGTGGGCGAAGGGCCGGACAATGTATCAGTGGGTCCCTGAAAAGCAACTAGATCCTCCACATTGAATGTGGAACTAATTCCCATGGAAGGTGAAAGATCTACCTCATACGCATTAAGACCATTTCACTTTGATACCAAATTTGATGCATGACATGAAAATTAAATATGATATATGAGATTTCAGGCTTAAAATCACGTTAGTTCAGAAACAATTACACAAATTCTATATCCCACATAAAAGTCCAAACATTCAATTAAAGGGAATCTATGTGGGTCCAGGCCTACACATTATAGGGTTGGATCAATAAAAATTATGAACCAAACGATACTTAAAGATAAAGAAATAATCACCCACACATGCATAGTAATCAGTCTCTAATCCAAGGGATTCAGAAATTCCAATTTGGAGAACCCTAGGGTAAGAAAATTGGCAAAATAACTTAGGAAAAACGTAATCTAAGGCTAGGATTCATGAAAAACGGCTATGAGAGGATAAAAAACCTAAGCCAAAAGACGATCCCGCGTATGGACAACGGGCCTGGGGCGCTCGCACGTGCGCAGGTACCTGGCCTCACGTGCGAGGGGACGTTGACTGCAGAAAAGCCTTCATTGGCCCTAAACGGCCAGGGGTATGCTCCAAAATCCCGAAGTTTCGGGTCGATCCGAGCTACAGCTTGTGAGTGGTGCTTCGCCGAAGTTTCAGCCCTCCTGTAGGGCCAGATTCTGAAATTCTGATGTGGGGAGGGGAATTGCTACAATAAATGATTAATTCGAAGTGTAGATGATGGGGTGAGATGAGAAGAAGGGATGGTAGAAGATGGGTAGTAGAGATGGCGATGGATGGGGGCGAATCGGGATAGATGTGGCTTCGCACCATGGTAGTTAGCCCTTCGATGAAGGGAGAGTTTCGCACCCAATTAGGCCTCACAACTCAGAGAGTAGGAAAATGCGAAATTTTTATTAATCTTTAATGAATCAAAAGAACTACAAGGGGTGCCTATTTATAGGAAAACCTTATACCTCAAAACTCGTGCCATGTGCGTAACTTATTACTTGGCGATGAAGTAAACTAAAATAAAAACTAAATAGAGAAATCTAAAGTATTCACGATGTTCTAAATAATAACAATAAGCAAAACCTAAAATATGAACTCAATCTGACGAGTGGGCCACGATCATGGGATCCCATGATGGGATTTTCTTGACTATCGAGCCCGCTTTTTTGAACCAAAACTTGTCTTCTAGCTAGGAGACCCTCCCTGGACATCCTCATCGAGCCAGATCGATGATGGGGTCCTCCTCCTGCGTACGTACATGCGTAGAGGTGGTGGTGTGCAGGCGTGCGTGTGCACGATGTCCTCATCAATTTTTTAATGAAATAGCCGGTTCACAAGCTAAGAATGGCAGTTTTGCCTATTCCATCATGCATCTTTGTGTCTTTCTTTGATATGTGAACAAAAGCTTCCTTTTCATTATCGAAACTAGTAGATTTTAGGAAAAAAGCAACATAAAATTTGATACCTGAATATTCAGTTTGACAACCTACTACTACAGGTAAGCTCTCACTGTTTATTGTGTCCATTGGGATCCTTACTCTTACTCGGGTGGTAGACTCTTAGGAGTTTCAACACCCGGTCAAGGGTTCGAGCATCCATAAGTGGTGAAATTCCACTAGTGTGAGTGTGTGGGGTCTGTGTGCGTGTGTTAAAAAAATAAAAAATAAATAAATAAATAAATAAATAAATTTGTGTCCATTGCCAAAATCTGTGTAGTTATAAATATCATGCCTCCATTCACATAACTCAAACATTGAGAGATACTGACAATTGTAACTAACCATTAATGGACTGTTTGACAACTACTCCAGATTAGGCTTTTTGAAATGGGCTGGGCATCGGCCTGAATTTTGAACAGGTTGAGGCCAGCCTTCAGGCTACAAATGCCAGCCCTATTTCCTAGGTAATTCATATTATGTCGAATGTAAAAATATGTAAAAGATTGCAGGATTAAATATTAACAGGTAGATCATCATCATCATATAAGCCTTATCCCAATTAATTAAGATCGGCTACATGAATCCTGTTACACCATTCGACTCTGTCAATTCTGGGTAGGAAATATCAACATGTAGACCTCTAGTATATAAATGAACTCTGGGTAGGAAATATAAGCATATAAGATAGAAAAGAATACTTATTGAAGCTTACCAGCAAGCCATAAACATCACAATAGTGATAGAATTCTGGTCTCTCAGCCAACCCACCACCCCAACAGCGGATCATGTTGAAATTCATATCTGCATGAAACTTGATGTCTGTTTTGTATCGTTTCTCTGAAAGCCGTAATAGCCCGTCTGATAATATCCAATTGCCTCCACGAATGAAAATAGGTTGCCCATTTACTTTGAACAGTCTGCAAAGTAGTGAATGTGTAGGTTGGAAAATCTGTAACAACATAGAATATTTCAAGAATTTGAATGAGAAACTGTACCTTCCACCAGTAGCTTCATCTATGGCACTCTCAATCTTGCGGAATCCAAAGTGATGGCTCCATGAAGCGGACTCACCATATCCCTTCACATCAACAGTGATACCAACATTGTATAGAGACTGTTTGCCCATGCCATTTGGCCACCACAAATTGGGCTTGTAGAA
The DNA here is from genome assembly GCA_037074715.1 of Magnolia kwangsiensis. NCBI lineage: Eukaryota > Viridiplantae > Streptophyta > Magnoliopsida > Magnoliales > Magnoliaceae > Magnolia > Magnolia kwangsiensis. The sequence continues at coordinate 24,172,761 of CM073579.1, forward strand.
AAAAAGCTGCCACATGCCAAACGTAGATAAGTAATGAGTGGGATGCACATAGACACTAAATCATTCAACAACACATTATACTCTTAACTGTTTTAAAGTGCCCTCTATATGCACAAATTATAACATCAGCATCAAAGCCATCCCAATTAATTGGAGTCGGCCACATGATTCTTGTTCCGCCATTCCACTCTTTAGGGGGGTGCATTAGGGTCGCCAAACTTATGCCATGACTTCCATCATGAATCCGAACAATATACATGACATATATCTTCTCAAAAATGTTTACTTGCAAACCATAGTCACATAATAGAAGCCCAAAACAACTACGTTATCATGAGTCGGAAAAATGGTATCTAAACCTACTTCTTTCCAGGCTCCCACCAAATATTAGCTGCCATGTAACAAAGATACCCATGTTAAGTTACGTCAAACAAGTGACATATGGACAAGAGTTTCAAGGCCACCTGGTTTTTGGTAGTAATTAGTATTTTGGCATAGCTTGGCCATGAAAACATGCTTTTGTTTTTCCAAAATTAGGCCCTTGGGCTACTAAGACAGTTGCTTTTAGTGTGGGAGGCAAATGGAATTGCAAATTCCCTGGCTAAAGATGAGTGATGAGAGGGTCACTCAGAATTGGCTCTTCATTGCCTATCCTAATGATGTATTGCTCTTCTATTCAAACACAAATGGTACTATGAGGTCAACTCATGGGAGCTTCTCATGAGGTCGAGCAAAGTGGGCCCCACCGTGATGTTTGATGGACATCCATCCCATTAATCAGACACACCCTTTCATAGTGAGCCATGGGCCTAAAAATCAGGCCAATCCATTACTTAGGTGGACCCCTCAACAGAAAACAGTTGAGAGTGGATGCACACCCATTGAAACCTTCCTAATTGCATACAGGCTAGTGTTCGAAATATCAGTATTCCGTTACATATCACATCCTTGGGATACAGATACGTATCAGTTATCTATATCATTTGTATAATCACACTTTTTGGGAAGCATGGGAAAATGGTTAAATTTTTCAATAAAATTTCAATGATTGTTCAAAAAGACCTTAAAACACTTTTAAAGCATAACATCTCAAAAAAGAAGTGCACATAATAGGTTTCCATTGTATAGGGTCCTAAGCTATGCATTGTCTAACTAAATGATGCAACTATATTCAAATTGAATGCATAACATTAAGAATGCATGTGATGATCATTTCATCAAATACTCCTATATACTTCGAAATTAGTCTCAATTGACAGCTGGTTGAAGGGAATTTTTGAAAAAATAGTAATAATTTAATATTTTTTAAATTAATTTTTAGTTAAAAAATTATTTTTATTTTCTAAAAATTGACAAGGACTTAACAAATCAGTAGATCAACCCTCATACATGCTTGATTTCATGTTTGGAGTGCAAAATTGCAAGCAATTTGGAAGAAATTGTGAAAATTTTGAATTTTTCCCAAATCGGACCACCTACACTCAAATTTTGAAATTAGAGTGTAAGTGATGATCATTTCATCAAATACACCTAAATACTTCAAAATTAGAATCAATTGATAGCTTGTTGAAGGAAAATTTCAAAAAAAAAAATTGGAGAACATGAAGAACCAATGGATATCGAAATCAAAGCTCCAACTCCTGATTTTTCATACAAAGCATGGAAAATCAATGGATTTATAACCATTTGACACTAATTTAACATAATTTCAACAAAAAAAGAGATCGGAAATAGAAAATGCTCACCGGATCGAACATGTGGATGTTGGATACATCGGCACTACTTGTGCATTTCGTATCACACAAGCGGCAGACAAGATATATCATGGGAAATTATATCGGCCGATATTTAAAACAATGTATAGGACCCAGTGAGATCTGATTCAGACATCCAGCCCACCCACTATGTGTCCCACTTGGATGAGGGGTCAAACCAAACTTTAGGCCATTCCAAAACTCCAGTGGGCCCCACCAAGCACTTTTAGATGTTTTAGGCATGGTTTTAGATGGTGTGGCCCACCTAAGTTCCAAATATGGCTGAATTTTGGCACATCCCATGACCTAGAGGGGACCTACCAAATGCACGATGCAAATGTCCATCACGCATCACGGTGGGGCCCACAGAGCTTGACCTCATGGGAAGCTCCCATGAGGTCGACCGCGTAGTACCATTCCTCCCCCCCACACACGCACACACTACCTTTTGTTTTGGAATTTAGATCTAAGAGTTGTGTGTGTATATAATATGAATTTACTTGTTACTACATTTTATTTTTTTAGAATTTACTTGTTCTTGCTGCCTATTATTTAATTAATTGTTTGCCTACTACAGTTCTTGAGGGGGTTGTCCTTCAGAAGAATCATATATGGGAGATGACTACCTTACCTGTTGGCAGTGTTCGAAATATCGGTATCGCACAATGTATCGCACCCTTGGGATACAAATACGTATCATTTATCGCACGGGATATATCGTTTGTATCGCATAGTTTATCGCACTTTTTGGAAAACATGGGGAAACATTAGTAAATTGGTTGAATTTTTTTATGAAACTTTAGAGATTATTTAAAAAGACCTTAATGCACACTTTTAAATTATAAAATCTCAAGAAAGAAGTGCACATAATAAATTTCCTTTGTATAAGGTACTAAAGTTATGTGTTATCTGATTAAACTAAGGTAAATATATTTAAATATGATGCATACCATTTATAAATGTATAAAGATATGTATGAAAATGAGTCACATGAGGGCATGGGCTGAAAAACAAGGTAGTTCCAAATCTGAGGTGAACCACACCACACAAAATAGTGTTCATTGAATGATCACCATTAAACTATTTTGGGGCTATAAATTTTTTGAATAAGGCTAATATTTATGTTTTCTCATCCAAGTTTGTCAAACCTCATGGATAGATTGGATGGCAAATAAACATTAAGGTGGGCCCTAAAAAGTTTCAATGATGGACATCATTGCCACCACATTTTCTTGTAATATGGTACACTTGATCTTTCATCGTCTCATTTTTGGGCTCATGCCTTAAAATTACTTATGAAAATGGATGGAGGGTGTGGATTGGCTAGTGTACCATAGAGGTATGGGCATGTGTTGTGCGAAGATGGGACGCGGATTTCCTACTAAATCTTTTCGTAGGAGTGGGGCACACCGTGATGTTTGTGAGAAATCTACTCCATCCATCAGTTTTGTGAGCTTATTTTAAGACTTAAGGCAAAAATTGAGCAGGATCCAAGACTCAAGTGGGCCGCACTAAAGAAAAAGGTGTGTAGGGAAATTCCTACCATTGAAACCTTCCTGGGTCAACAGTGATGTTTACATTCCATCCATACCGTTCATTACGTCAGTACTACTGGGATGAATCAAAAACCCAAATATTAGACTGATTCAAAACCTGTGGCCCCACGAATATTTCAACCGTGGACCTTCAATCCTCACGTTTTCGGCCTAGTTGAGTCTTGGATCCGGCTCATTTTTGGCCCTATATCTTAAAATGTGCTCAAAAAATGGATGGACGGAGTGGATTTCTCACAAACATCACAGTAGACCCCACCTAAGTTTCCAGCGCATGAACTTCATGCGCCCAGACGAGCGCACCTCGAGTTGTACAAACAGTTCAAAGGAGATTAGAGTTACATGGCCCCACCAATAATGTATTTATTATATCCACACCGTGCATCCATTTGGAGAGATCATTTTAGATCATGAACCCAAAAATGAGTGACATCCAAACCTCAATTGGACCACACCACAAATAGCAGTGAGGACAATGATTCTCACCGTTCTAACATTCGTAGGGTCCACCATAACGTTAGTTTTCCATCTAATCTGTTCATGAGGTCACAAAGACCTTGATGAATGGGAAAAACAAATATCATACGATCCAAAACTTTTGCAACCCCAAAAGCGTTTCAATGGTGGACGTTCAATATCCTGCTGCTTTTTTCCAGTGTGGTCCACTTGATCTTTGGATCTGTCTTGTTTTTCGAATAAAGCCTAACGAGGAGCTCGCCAAATGGACGAACGGTTTGGATATAATATATACCTCATAATGGGACCCACATAACTTGGTGACGTCAACACATTCTGTCCGCCTCCTTTGAATAGGAAGCGGATTGCGTACTGAGTAGCTCAGTACGGTAAGCATACTGAGTAAACTCCGTGGGCCCCTGTGTCATTCATGCATAGTATCCACTCCGTCGATCTCTTTTAACACATAATTTTAGGGCTTTATCCCAAAAATGGAGTATATCCAATCCTCAAATGGACCACACCACCAGAAAGTGTGTGAATTGAACGTCTACCGTTGAAAAATTCTTGGGGACAATAGAGGTTTTAGATCAAGCTGATATTTGTGTTTTCCCTTCATCCATGTCCTTCTGATCTTATGAACAGGTTGGATGACAAATAAACATCATTGGGGGCCTTAGAAAATTTTCAACGATTGAAATCAATACGTCCACTTTTTCCAGTGGTATGGCCCACTTGAGCTTTGTATATGCATCAATTTTGGGTTGAACCCATAAAATGATCTGGAAAAACGAATGGACGGCGTGGATAAACCACATGCATTCGCGGTCGGCCCAACTGAGTTTACTCAGTACGATAAGAGTCTACTGTACTCAGTACGCAATCCAATTTCCTCTGAATAAGGGCTCGGGGCCCTTTTTTTCGAAGCAGGGAGGGTTCCGGCATTCCGGAACCCTAAAATCTCTCCCCAATGCTGATTATTTCGACAGATTTCGCGGCCAAATCTCTCCAAATCAGAGGCTTCGATTCGAATGGCCCGTCAAACACAGCTTCCGATCAGGGCAATCTTCTTTACAGGTACCAAAATCTACCGTTAAAAGTTTTTCTTTTTTCTTTTCTTTTTTTTTTTTTCATTTTTTCGGATAATAATGCTCTCCCAGGTGCGATATCGATGATAATATCGGCCGATATCTGAAGTTTTGGATTTTTGGTATCTTCCGGGGGTTATCGGAGGAGTTTCGTCTCACTAGGGCCCGATACCGATAATATCGGCCGATAGTATCGATATTTCGAACACTGCCTGTTGGGAAGACTCCAGTGAGTTATCGCTAGGTATATGGTCTAAAATACCACACTAATGGTAGTATAATCAGATATAAAGACTTCCTAATAGCTAAAGGGTTTACACAAACATATGGTAAGAATTATTCCAAAACCTTTGCTCCTTTTGCTAAAATGGACTCGGTTCATGTTATCATTTCTCTTGTTGTTAATCTGAATTGACCATTGCACTAGTTTGAGGTTAAGAACACCTTAAATAGTGATTTAACTAAGGAAATTTATATGCTTCCTCTTCCTAGCTTTACTCACAAGGGGGAGGAAAATAAGAACGTTAGCTTAAAAAGGAAATATATGGTTCGATGCAAGCCCTTGAGCTTGGTTTGACAAATTTAGTGGTGCCTTGATTGGTATTGGATTTACTCATACTCGGTTAGACCACTCGGTGTTCGTTAAGTTGCGTGTGCAAGACATTATCATTAACAATGTGTATGTGGATGATATTATTATTACAAGTGATGATGCTAGTGAAATTTTTTACTTGAGGCTCTATCCGAGCAAGGTTTTTTACACCCAGGATTTAGGGCCACTCGAATATTTCTTGACATTAAAGTCTCTCGTTCAAAGAAGGGTATTGTCTTGTCTCATTGACTTTAAATCTTGGTGTTAAACCCCTTGATTCCCCATTAGAGCTTAATAAGAAACTTTGGGTTAATGATGGAAAGCCTCTTAATGAACCTCGCATGCATCGGCGCCTAGTTGGTCAGTTGATTTATTTAACTGTTACTCGTCTTGATTTATCTCATGCAATCAACCTGGTAAGACAGTTTATGCATGCACCTCACTCCAATCATCTAGAAGTTGTTCGTCGCATCTTCGCCACATCAAGTCTTCTCCAGGATGTGGCATTCTATTTAGTTGCTACATCAAGATATTCAGATGGGTATTGTACGTTTTTCAAGGAAATCTCATTACATGGAAGACTAAGAAGTAAACTATTGTTGCAAGATCCAATGCTAAAGATGAATATCGAGCTATGGGGAATACTACATGTGAAATCTTGTGGTTAAAAAGCTTCATTGCGGAATTAGGATTTCTGGTGACTACTCATATGCCCACATACTGAGACAATTAGGCTGCAACAAATATCACTTCCAATCCCTTTTCTCATGAGCGCACAAAACATATTAAAGTTGATTGTCATTTTATTCGTGTGAAGGTTATTGATAGCATGATTTCTACTTCTTTTGTCAGGTTTACAAATCAACTTGCTAACATCTTCACTAAGCCCCTTTCAGTTGAAAAGGGAAGATGTATTCAAGGCAAGTTAAGCATGATTGATATTTATGCCTTCGCATGAGGGGAAGTGTTATAGTATATATGTGCCTATCGTGGGCCCCTGGTTTGGGCTATGGACCTTTGAGCCTATTGGTTTTATGTTATTTCTTAGGTTTTTCCCTATTTCCAATTTTACCCTTTCACTTAGGGGTATTTTTTGTAATTTGCATACTTTGTCTTACAAATATAACTGGGTTGGACGTCCAACTCTACTGGTCTTTCCTTTCTTTCAAAGCTTTTCTACTTTACAAGTCAATTCAAGTTGAAGGTTCTAAAAGGGCAAGGGAAAAGCTCAAAAGGATGTGGATGGTTTAAACAAGGATGTGGTCTATGATATAGTGGATTGGCGTAACAAGATTCATGTAGTTAATCCCAATGGGTTGGGATAAGGTTTAAATGATGATGATGATAGTAAAGTGGCATTGTTCTTGAGCTCCACTTTGTATAGGGCTCATAAATGTTGTCTTTATTAAAATCCACCATCGTCTAAACCTTAACCCAACTGATAGGGGACAGCTATACACATCCTATTACACCATTCCACTCTATCATGGACTATATCCTCAGCTAAATCATAAGTCCTCGAGTCTTTTCTTACTTAACTCCATTGTTGTCCTCCTAGTTTCCTTGCTCTTTTAGAGCCTTAAACTTGAACCGAATCACTCCTTATAACCAACTTTGGAAGCTATTCATTAGAAATATATATATATATATATAAAGCACTCTACAAGAGAAATCCTGAAATGGTCAAGAAATATCCTCAAGTCATTTAATTCAATAGTTGACAAACTTAAAGAGTTTTGGCAGCATAATGCATGATGAGAAAGCATTCACAACTACAACACTCAATATATATATATATATATATATATATATATATATATATATATATATATATATATATATATATATATATATATATATATATATATATATATATATATCAGTGCTTTAAATAGCGTTTGGTGTATCGCGTGGCATTTGGCCCTCTATAGCGTGTAGCATAAACTACACAATCCTTAATATTTTTTAATTAAAATAATAGAAAATATGATAAAATTTACAAAATGCATAATTTCTATGAGTTCTTGACTATGAATCTGGATCATCAACTACTTATTTCCATGCAAAGTCTCTCTATGCCTTTAGATATCTCTAAGTGTGACCTCTTTTTTTTTTATTATTGAAACATCACAAATTCATGATATATACCACAATTTGGATGGTCCAAATTAGTTTAATGTAGTGCCACGTGTCATAGGTATAAGTCATCACCATTTTAAAATAGGTGTTAAACTAACATAGAAAAAACACTTTAAAAATGAGATTTCAGGTGGCTTACACTCTACGCTATGCTACATGCCCTGTAGCTTACGCTACCAGGGAGTTGCGCTACTTGCGTAGGCTACATAGCATTTTATATATATATATATATATATATATATATATATATATATATATATATATATATTAGTGTGTGTGTGTGTGTGTGTGACGATTCAAGCTTCCATAGGATTCTTGAGATAAATTATTTTTGTAAGAGAAACTAGTTTTGATTGCAAGGATGTAACCATTGGTTTAAATAGCTTATGTTGCATAGTGTGTAACATATGCCGCGTAGCACAGCCTAGCATTCACTTTACTTAGGGGGCGTTTGGATCAAAGTTACTTTATATAAACTACTCATGCCATAAGTTGATTATTTTGGTTTCTACTCAATTAAGAGATAAGTATGTTTGGTAAATAACATACTTATCATACAAAATGTAGAAAAGCATATTTGGTTTCCAACATCATAAGTAATTATTCCGAAAGTCTAATTGGTCTCCCTCACATCTATTGTCCATCATGAGGGGCCAACCTTTGATGTGGATCGTTCATTGTGTGGGCCCCACCTTTGACATGGACCATCCATCATGCACGGCCCATCTTAGTTATAGGCCATTCATCATTAGGGGCTGACCTTTAATGTGCATAGTTCATTAGGTAGGGCCCACCTTTGATGTTAGTCATCCATCATGTGGGGCCCATCTTCAATATCCACTCCCCATCATTTAGAGCCCACCTTTGAGGTGGACCATCCATCATGCGAGCTCACCTCCGATGTGGGTCGTCCATCATGCGGGACCCGCCTTGGATATGGGCCACTCATCATTATGCTGACCTTTGATGTGCATTGTCCATCATGTGGGGCCCACCATTATTAATTGCCCATCATGTGGAGCCCACCTTTGATGTGGGTTACCCATCATGTGGGCCCCACCTTCAATGTGGGTTGCCCATCATGTGGGGCACGCCTTGGATGTGGGTCATGCATCATTAGGGGCAGACCTTTGATGTGGATCGTCCATCATGTGGGGCCACCTCAATATGAGACATCATCATGTGGGGCCCACTAGATCATCTACCCATTCATTGGATGATTTTCCAATCTCATGAACTTATAAGGGGTTCATGGTCGCAAAGAGCATGCTTGCTTAAATAATTTCTCAAGTCGTTGTGTCACCAATGAAAATGTATGAAATAAATTACTTTTGGAAGTTGAAAAAAATTAAAAAATAATTTATAAAAACAAGTTACTTTTTCTAAAAAGCTACTTATTTAAGTTTAATAACCAAACTAAGGCCCCGTTTGTTAAATCTGAAGTCTAAAGACTGAATCTGAAATCTGAAGCCTGAATCTGAAATCAAAAGTCTGAATCTGAAATCCAAAGTAAAAAAAAACTTGTTTGATAATTATGGCTGAAGTTTAAAAATTAAGTACTAAATCTGAGACAAATTGTTTGTTAACAGACATCTTAAATGTCTGAAATATGTTAATTTAACAAATTTGCCCCTATCTCTTGTTTGGAAACGTTTTGCATTATAAAGAAATTATTTTTTATTAAATGAAAATAAAATCATTAAATTTAATTCAAATAAACTAAAATACTTAATAAAAAACTGAAATATCATCATAAGGCCCTCAATTCCTCTTAGCGGGAAGATTGTCACTATGTGTTGTATAGGATTGAACACCAATAGCAACAAAACCTTCAAATAAGGCCCACCTTATATTTATACGCTATCCAAACCATTTATAGGGTCATTCCCAATTGGATGAAGTGAAAACATATTGATCCAAAACTTATGTGGCCTATTTAAGTTTATTTTCCATCTAATATGTTCATAAGGTCACAAACATCTGTATGAAGAGGAAAAAAAAAAAGAATCATACTGATCCAAAACTTCTATGACCCCAAAAAGGGTTTCAAATAAGGCCCACATAACTTGGTGACGTAACTTCAGTAGCGAGTCTTTCTACTCAACCTGTTAGTATCCAATCTGCGTCCGCGGAAACAGATTGGCTACTTCCCTGCCACCAACCAATGACTGATGGTCGGTGCTATGTGGGCCCCACCATGATGTATGTGTTTCATCCATGCCATCCATCTATGTTTCTAGATGATTTTAAGGCATGAGACCAAAAATGAGGTATATCCCAATTTCAAGTGGACCACATTACAGGAAAACAGTATTGAATGAACGTCGACCAATAAAAACTTTTTGGAGGCCATAAAAGTTTTGGATTAAGTTGATCTTTGTTTTTTCCATTCATCTAGGTCTATATGACCTAATCAACAGATTGAATGTCAAATAAACAGTACATTGGACCTTAGGAGAATTTTAATGGTGGATATCCAATCACTATTGTTTTCCTGTGGTATGGTCCACCTGAGATTTATATTCCTCTCATTTTTGGTGTCAAGCCCTAAACTGATCTTTAAAAATGGATGAATGGAATGGATGAAACACATACATCATGATGGGGCATAAAGAAATTTCACAGGTTAAAAATTGTTTTTGTATTGCGCAAACAATTTAAAGAGAAAAAATTGCCATAGTAACTTGAAAAGGGGTAATCTTGGAAGCAAAAATTTTTATTTAATGCAAAATTCATTGAGCGCATTCTGCATTCACCATTAAGCCAGACTCCTATCACTGAAAGAATTCAATGAAAAACCACTTAGCGCTTTCCTTCTTCTGCGTTAACGACGCATTAACAAACACCACTAAACACGGAACATTTTCCCAATTCCGCATAAAGTGCAAAAATTCAGCATTAACAAACAGGCCCAAAGAAAAGTAACTAATTAATTTACATAATTTAAAAAAGCTACTTATTTGGTAGTAACTAGGCAGGCCCTTAATGCATGAAAATAGATCAAGGGGGTGTTGGGTTTTCCAATTACAATGGTAAGTGATTGGAAATGGGTAATGATTATTTACTCTTGGTAAAAAGAAAGAAGGAAAAAAAAAAAAAAAAACATATATCTGACTGCAATGATGAGTTTGCTACATGTTTGTTTCACCCAGAAATCACTGTAAAATGGTAGTTTCATAATGTAAAAATGTAATGATTACAATTTCCTTTATCTGTTTCATTTACTAGTGTATTTGAGTCTCGATGTATGAGTTGTAATTCTTGTTTAAACAGACACCCTGAAATGATAATTTGGCTCATTTACTTTGTATTTAGTTGCATGTAGCATATGTTGAGCACTAAGTAGCATATCCTACAAGCTACACTACACGCTATGTAGCATCTGCTGCATCTTTTTTTACTAGAATAGTAAAACCAATTAATGTTTTCAATGATTTGTTAAAATTTTCTATTTTCACTAAAATTAGTAAATGTTTTCAATGATTTTAGTGATATAGATATACTGAGAAACAGTATTAAATCATTTCTGTTAGTATTTTTATCTTTATATTTACTCTTTGCTCCATTTTCCTGTTATTTTAATTAAAAATTCAGAAGTAGCATGTAGCTTACACTACACGATACTAATCTTACACCATAGAGGGGGGGTAATGCTACGCTCCATGTAGTCTCTACTTAAAACACTGGACGTAGCTACCATTCATAGATTGGCAGAGTCTGAGTATCACCAGCAGAATTTGCATGCAACTCCATTGGCAGGTAGCACACTTGTCTAAAATCTAGAGTGCTATCTCACAGGCTCCACCATGGATGGGCCATAGCTTAAATGAAATTACGCCTTTGGACTTTTGTCCATCAAATGTGAACCATTGGTTGGTTCTTTAACCATCTCCTTTTGCTTCAAACTCCTCTTGCCAAGTGGCATGTTTATTAGTCTATGGCCCATCCATGCCGGAGCCTGCAAGATGGGCGGCTTGGAGAGCCTCGTAATGTGCATGCCTTGAACCAATGGGTTTAGAAACAACAAGATCAAAAGAAATATCTCTATTTAACATAGGAGTTTTCTGAGCCCACACCCATGAAGCCCTGCCCATCTGCATGCAACCACACAAATACAGGATTCAAGCTTCATATCAGGTGTCTCACTGTTTGGTTCTGGCCTAAAGAAAATAGGCTACTGGGAAGATCTAATTAATGGAGTCCCAATTGATGGAAAGTTCAGTTCGGGCTGCTGATGGCATGTGTGCTTGTGTGCAGATGGGCAGGACTATACACTCACATAGGCTTAGCAAACCTCATGTTAACCTGCATGAACAAAGAAATGGAAAATCCATTTAATTGAAACACAAGCTGCTATCTTTGTTCGTCCAAGCAAAAGATACAACTACTAAATGTTACTTTAGCAACTAATAGAAAGATTTACCTATCAGCCGTGCTACTCAGCTACATGTAAAGGTCATGGGTGCACATGCAGGATATAGGTGCTGGTATTAGCATGAGAATAAGTTTAATATCTTAGTATTGTTTTATATATTTTCACACACCTTTACTGATTTTTAAAAGGGACCAAACTAGTAGACCTGGGGCACAGTGACGCTCTTAGTGTCATGGTACTTTTAGACACTTGGATGGCCAAATTAACTGTCTGGGTCATCCATTATGTTCACCCCACTTTTCATCAGCTAGCACAAGGAATTCACACCAATCAAAGGAATTTTAACATCAAACCAATGTCATAAAAAAAATGATCAGTTTAGGTCAAAGGTCCAATAATCAATATGAATTCCATTCAGAAGTCCACTCTGCATAACAGATCTCCAACCATTTTGACCACCTGCCAATAACTGTCCCATCAGCAGCTTCGCAAATCAACAGTTACAAATAGATAGGCCAAGCTTGGAAGGTTAGGATCATGTGCTGGCCTGGGATAGGTAAATGTAAATGGGGAGAATCAAACCCACAACCTCTACTACAGGATAAATGAACTTATTTGCTGACACGGCCCGGGAAAAGTGGGGTCAACCTATTAATGGTCAAGATCGAAATCCACATGTCTAAAATAACCAGGTTAAACCATGAGCAATTATTATTATTATTATTATTTTGGGTTAGCTTGTTAGTACAGACCCCATTGTCAGTACACACTCCACTGTTAGCCACCCCCACTAGGGAATCGATACCATGACATCAGTGTTGAAACGAGATTGAAATCCACATGTCTAAAATAACCAGGTTAAACCATGAGCAATTAAGCGTTAGTGAACAGTAGACAAACATGAGATTTATAATTTTAAACCAGTCTTCATAATTTTAATTTTTTACATAAAATTATTTGGGCATGAGAGAGCCCTACAGGAAAAAAAAAAAAAAAAAAGGCTTCTTAAAAGATTTGAAGGATCTAGGCATCATGGACTATAGCAATGCCCAAAATTTCCCTTAAACATATAAGTCAAGGAGTGCATTCCAAAGACAATAAATCCATCAATAAAATAAAACGCTTCCAAATAGATTCACCACTATTTTCAAGGTATTGACCTCAGTCCTCACTCACACACTCTCACACAACCTCTAAGCTTTTTTACAAACTCTCATATGTAGAGATGCCAAATCATGCACAAAAAAACAAAAACAAAAATAAAAATAAAAAATAGTTCAGTTGAAGCCAAAATGCTGGGAATTCACTGGACTATATTTACTCTGAATTTAGTGAAACAAATTGACTTGCAGTTCACCAAAGATCTATTTGCCATTTGGTTCAAAGTGTGCATATTGAACTGGAAAATTTTCCTGCTCTAAATCCACCAAAGAGCCCCAATTCTGAAAATTTCCCAAATTTTGTAGCCTAGGAGAGTTGGTAAAAGTAGCTAGTAAATTGAAATTTTCTGAAATTTCCAAAGTTTGCCTTTCATGACTCAGATTCATAAGATAGGTACGAAATTGAGCTCGATAAAACATAAACATGACGGTAATAAGATTTAAACCAGCTTTGTAAGTGAAAGAACTAGATTCACAAATTGAATGACTTGAATCTATGAACTTGGTGAATCAATGCAAAGTTAATGGTGAACCAAACTTCGGCAACAATGTACCAAACAATGGTAGGCGTAGCTAATGTAGCGTAATTTCATTTGAACTGATAAATGAATCAACGGTCATGTCTTTAGTGCATTTGCAGACATCAATGGCACTCATTCCAGAGGAGAAAAGAAAACTAAGGGCATGTTTAGGTGCCACTGAAGTTTTGATTTAAATCATTTTTAGCCAACAAGAGCTCTTCTTGTCACAGATGGTCAGGATTCTGTTGCATAGTAAGCCCCACCTAAATATACAATGGGCTTGACAATAGGGGCATCATCACTCAGCACATGGACGGTTTGGATCCTTTTCATGTGTCACGGGTTGGCACATGTGAAAAGAGGCAGAGAAATGATGCGTCTCATTTCTGAAAAAACAACGAGTGAATTGTTTTCCCAACAGCAACGGTCTTGACGAAAGATTTAAAATTAAATAATTTGGTGGCGGCACCCAAACAGGCCCTAAGATTTCCATTATAAAAACTACGGAAATCATGGAAACCATGTAACTAATTGAAGGTGATTGCATATCTTCATAGGATTCAATATATACTGAAGTTATTTTGCCCACTCAAACTGACACAAAAGATACCAATGCTCACCGAAGGAAATGTATATTCAACACGTGCCCCAGCTGGAATCGAAAAGTCCTGCTTTTGAAGATGTTCAACCAAGCAAATGCTTCCCTCAAGTTCAGTAGTCACTTGGAGATTCAAAGAACATTCGGCAACCCAGGAACTTGTATTTTCAAACTCAGCCGTGGTGTGCAGATAGATTCTCTTATAACCGTCAAAGAATGTTGAAACCAAGTGAGGGTCAATTATCTTTACAGGCTGCAATCATTACAAGGATTAAACTATATAAGCATCTGTAATGGTAGTTTTCTAGATGATGTCGCAAATAATTTTCCATAAGCCAGGGGAAGTGATGACTTTGTCTATCACCAATTAGTTCAGTAACTTAAATTCATAAAACAAGTTCAGAAGAATGTAGATACTATCTATGGCGTTAAAAATAACAGGACAAAAAAAAATTCAATAGTGTCCCTTGAACAGATTCAAATTTAAAATAAACTTTCAAAATCATTTGAAAGTAATGTCTGAAGTTGAAACCATCATCATCATAAGCTTGTCCAGCTCTTTGGGATCTCCATCTGAAGTTGAGTCTCACTAGACTCACTACTTGAAAACACAAGCACCAAAAGAAGAAGAAGAAAAGAAAAGAAAAACATTTTGTTGACCTGACACAAATATTAGAGCTCACAAGATGACCCAAATAAGCATCTGCCTTTATTAACTTATCCTGAGAAACTCTTGTTTTTACATATAAAGACAATTTGCATTTGGAGTAAGCAATTTTTTTCCAAATGGATATTTAATATGTGAGGCAGATTATCAATGCTAGTGGCCACTAAATAAATAAAGCATATGAATATAAACTTACCCCCGTAACAGATATGGATACCTCGTCCCAGATGCCAGTGTTCCTATCCCTGTAACAGAATAAAGACCAGTTATAATCGTCACAATCATCCTCATGATCATTATCATCTTTGCCTTTCTCCCTGTAATTTGGGGTTGGCTTTTAAATGAAAGAAAGGCAAAATAAAGATATACTGCCCTCCAAACACCAACCTTCCTCTTTTACTTATGCTCTTGAAATTGGTGAGGCACGCAAGGCAAACGATAGTGAAGATGGGAATATCCTTTTCTTTCACTAGAAATGAAATAGACAATATATGCATTTCAAAGCAGCAGCATGGGGAAAAGGAATTAGATTCAAGTCCGAGAAGGATAAGATGTGAAGGAATGCTTTTCTAACCACTTGGGCCTTGCTTGGCATACACAAAAAAATGAGTTCATCTCATTTTAGTTCACAGTAATTATGTATTAGGGATGTTGATCTCTACTACATAATTACTCTGAACTAAAATGACATGAACTCATTTTAGTTGTCTATCAACCAGGGCCTTGGACGATAAGAGTGAAAGCATATAACCAAGATCTAACAAAGCAAATGAGCTTCTGGTAAAACTGGAGCAACAACACCACCTTTCTAATAAAATCCTTAAACACACAAGGGATTTATTGACGAATACACGACGAATCATGAATGGATTCTGGACTATATTGGTTTTACACCACTGACCACACACAAGTGAACAATGCATTCTTGCCTAGGCAAAAAAGACTTCCCGCACTGCTTAGCCTTAATGCTACATAGCTCATGAAAATACCTTAAGTCATGTGTAGCCTACACTACATGATAATTTGTACACACTATACATAGACTAGGCTACATGCTACGTAGCACATTACAAGTTATTTTTCACTATAATATTAAAATCAATTAATGTTTTCAATGATTGGTTACAATTTTCTATTTTCAATAAGACTTAGTTAATCTTTTCAATGGTTTTAGTAAAATAATATACGTAACAATATTAAATCAATTTCGTTGCTCTTTCTTTAACTTTATATTTAATCATTGCCCTTTCCTATTACTTTAGGTTGCGTTTGGTTGCACCAAATATCATGAAATTTTGTTAAATTTCATTATTAATTGATCTATTTGGTGAGGAATATCATGAATTGGTGCAAATAAGCGCAACCTTGATTAAAAATTTAGAAGTAGCGCGTAGCTTACGCTACACATTATGTAGCTCACACCTCACGCTTTAGAGGGGTCAATGCTATGCTAAATGCTATTCACTATCTAAAACACTAGTTGGAAGTATGGGCTACCATAGTGCTAACAAAAAATCTGCAATAACATGTGAACCTTGTTGGTTTGTTAGTACCTGTGGCATTGGATGACACAAACAACGCCATGCACGCATGCCAAGATCTAATGCAAGAGCATGCCCGAATATTACTCCACAGATCCGAAGGAAATCATGAAGTACATTGATAAACATGCCAACAAAAGGTATGACAATGCAGTACTTAGAGAAGAATATATGGAACAAAAGGCTTATGAGAATATTGATGTTATTGATGTTGATGATACTTCTCCTACCTTGACCAAACGCTCTAGACCACCTAGTCCAGCCACCAAAAGATCCTGAAGGCATGGGCCATTAGATAGGTAGTGTAGACCACATCCCGAGAATATGGTCAACAAGAGAGGTGAAGGACCCGCACGAACAACCCTAAAAAGCCGCTATAAAAATAAAGACAGGAAAACGACAATTCAATATATTGCTTAGTGGTTATATCAAGCCGGTGTTGCTGTCAACATCATTAAATTCAATAGTTTCAAAATAATGGCTAAAGAAATAGGTCAATTTGGACCTAGACTTAAGCCCCCTTCATATCATGAAGGGAAACATGCCTTAAAATAGTAGTTGATTTTACTAGAAGGTTTATTGTCGAATACAAGGAGGCATGGAAAATCCATGGATATACTTTAATGGCCGACGGATGGATCGATAAATCCGGTCGAACACTGATTAACTTTCTTGTTAATTGTTTGGTCGGGACAATATTCTTGAAGTCTGTGGATGCATCGGCCCATTCCCACACAGCTAAATATTTATTTAAATTGTTAGATATTGTAGTTGAGGAAATAAGAGAAGAATATGTTATCTAAGTTATCACGAACAATGGAGCCTCCTATGTAGCCTTCTTATGGAGAAGCACTGCCATTTATTTTGAACTTCATGCAAGGCACATTGTATAGATGTAATGTTAGAAGATATAGGTAGGTTGAATAAAGGTGATTGATAGGGCTCGAAGAATCACTGTCTTTATGTATAAATATGTCATTCTACTACATAACATGAGAAAATACATCAATTGTAATTTGCTTCGTCCAGTCGTCACCTAATTTGCAGCGTCTTTTTTAACACTACAAAAGTTGTATACAAATGCGTGTTATATGAGCTTTAGAAGCTTTGTAGTGTCAACCAATTAGAATAACATGCCTTGGTCAAAGAAGGCCAAAGGAAAGTAAGTCCAATAAACTACCCTTTCATAATCATTCTGGACGTGAGTACTGAAGGCATTGAACTCTTTAGAACCCCTTAGTAAGTGTGTTAGGATTGGTGGATGGTGATGAGAAATCAGCAATGGGATACATCTATGATGTGATGGAGATGGCTAGATTGAAAATAATAGAGCACTTTACTTGTAAAGTACGTAATTATAAGCTTGTATTAGATATATTATAGATAAGAGGTGGTGATGCAGGACAATTAACCACTTGTTCTAAAAGCTCGAACTGTTAGAGTATGACGAATTAATCCTTTTATCTCATAACCCAGGCCCCACATCTCATGGGTTAGGACCTCAGCCGAACTCCCCTCATGGGCTCGTGGCCCCCAAATCACATGGGCCGCCACCCCGAGTGTGTCCCCGCATCCCGCGGGCTACCCCACTCGAGCTTGGTGTGAAATGCCCCTGCATTAATCACTCCCGACAAGGAGTCTCGAACACGAGACCTCCTCCCTGGGCCCCAAATCACATGGGTCACCCACCCCGAGGGTGTCCCCGCATCCCACGGGTTACCCTACTCGAGCCCGGTGTAAAAATGCCCCTGCATTAATCACCCCCAGTGAAGAGTCTCGAACAAGAGACGTCCCGCTCCGATACTGTAACACCCCGGAATTTTTCCAACCTGGAGTTAAACGTCCTTAGGCAATGGATCAACCATATTACTCTCAAAGATCAATCCCAAGGTCTAAAAATCGCTTTTCAACCCATTTCCTTCAAAATCTCACCTTTCACCACCTCATTCTTCAAATTTCTCCAAGTACTTTCATGTTAGACACAAATCCTAAAGTTTAAAAGGTGAAGAACTATACTTAAACTAAAATTTACTGTAAATGGTATGTACATGAATAAAATGGGATTTTAACTATTGAATTTTTGGAATTTCATGATGCAGATAGATTATTTGGATGGATTGGCTTCTTCTACCCCAAAATCACATATTGTACGCCGCGTAACTCATTCCGGTTTGCAAATGAGACTCGATAAATGCCTCAACGGACTCGTGGGCCCAAACGGCTCAATTCGAGGGGACCCGAGGTGGGTCTCACATGTTTCCAGCATCCCCGGGAGGGGAGGACATCGCCCCTGGGGCGAGCCCTCGCCAAAAAGTCCAGTGACCAGTGAGGGGCTCGCCGGTTTGGCGAGGCCTCGTCCGTACAGCGGTTAAGCGGCTCGTATTCTGCATTTTCTCTGCGCGTTTTGTCCAACTTTGAAAAATCATATCTCCTTCGTTATAACTCCGATTTAGGTGATTCAAAAATCAGATTGAAGTTAAATGAGTCTAGTTTTATATAAAAATATGTGAAAAATATAATAAAATATTTAATATAGTTTAAAGTAGGTCGTTGTGGCAGCTGTCCGAAAATTAATTGTTGGACAGCTGCTGCTTCTGGAATTTTTAGAATTTTTCTACAACACGAAATCTCATGAAATTTGGTGGAGACGGGGTAAACTTGATGATGAACCACTAGAAAAATAATTAAAATAATATAACAACTAGAAGTTCCAAAAACGGGGCATAGAATGGCCCTAGGACAGTATTCTGCTATAGTTAGGGTAGAATTTGGTTTAGTACTAAACTGAATAGTCAATAGAATTAGCTTGAACCACTTTAAATATGAAATACAAGACCCAAAATGAGTAGGACCGCTAATGCTATGTTACCTAGAAACCTAGGATCAATCTCTAAACCCAGTTGCTCTTGGGAGCATCATGAAACTTCGTATCGGACCTGGACCGCACGTCGAAAGTCCGATAGCGATGAACTTAGACCATTATGACCGCCTAGTTGGACTTGACCATTACCTTGAAAATCAAGCTCAAACGATGTCCTGAGACCATTTCCTTAAGTCCGGAGTGAAGAGTGTGAGAAAATGAAGTTTTTAAAGAAATTAAATAAAATTTTAAGTAATCTGAGACGTGTCGCTTGCATGCCATTAATAAGCATTCAGACCGTCAAAATCTGACCCAAATTTACCCTCGGATCAGGGAAGATGGCCCATACATGTCAAAGTACTTGTGGCCCTGATCGAATTTTGGTGACCGTTGAACTGAAACTGGTCCGCCACGGACGATCTGAGAACCCGATCGGACTGAAAAGTTAACTTGCTTAAGATCCAATACTAGTGAGCTTAAGTCCGACCGCATTTGATAAGAGAACCTCCAAAAGTGTTCCGTTGGACGAGAAAGAGCCCGATTTGGTTATAACCTAAGTATACCTTGGCCCTAGGGCTATTTCCGTCGCTTTTGGGCTTATAAAAAGGCCTTAAACCCTCATTCTCATACCCCATACGAATTTCCAAACCCTAGCTAAGGAAGAGAAGAAAAGAGAGAGAAAAGGTGAGGAAAGTTAAGGTGTTGCTACAGGGATTCCTCCCTGTTGTTCTAAGTGTCGAACCCGCGCTACCATGTCGCCGTTTCAGCAATTCTAGATGCATTTTCGGGTAAGAAATCCTAACCCTAACCTGTTTTGAAGCTTAGAGTAGTTTAAGTGATGTTTTAGCTAACCTGTTTCATGCCTTAGGTAGCCTATCCACCGTTGACGAAGACTTATCGTCTGAATCACATCTATTATGCGTTTTCTGGTTTAAGGTGCGGATTATAGACTATAGATTATGGTTTTCAAAGCTTTCAATGTTAGATAATGATTTATTATTGACGTGGATGCTATTTCACATGCAAAACGTGTCGTTTGTTTCGCGTTACGAATACGTATGAAATATGTATACCGTAGTGTATTATATGTATTTGCTGAAATACCTGTATACGTATAAATTTTGGACCTGTGATTGCCATGATAAATCATTGTTAGTACATGCTTATTATGTATGCGACAACTCCTTAGCAAAAGGAATTGCCCAAATATGCAATATATCAACATACGTGATGTATGTTGAATAGTGTAATCTAAGTGTTTGTGTAAACGTCTGAATCAGTTAGAAATAGGTAAACTATGATATTTAAGTGTATTGAGAGATGACTCTCAATCACCTTGCTGGTATGTATGATTTCCTTCATGTTGTATTTAGCCTATTTCAATTCATGCTAACTGTGTGTATGATTTCCTCCACGTATTGTATTCATGTTTAAGTTATATTTCATAACATGCTCGTATGTATGTGGAATTTGAATCGAATGTCTACTATTGATAGTGTACGTGATTGGGGCCGTATTATGGTCCAAGCATTCGGTAACAGACTGGAATTTGTGACTGAGATTGATTCGCTACGTAAGACGTGTTTGACGAACCCGGTCCGTACTAGAGTTGTCGGCAGTGGTTTGGCCACACGAAGTATTTACGCACTTCATGTCGATTCACTCGACGTGCGCTTGTGCTAGTCGAGCCCATCAAGCAACCCGATTGACCCGATGTATGTTCACCATGTATGGACGCTCCTGTTTGAACCTAAGGTACCAAACTCACCATTGGAAAGCCCCTCTAACCTTGGTACCTCGATCCGCTAAGACTCATGAGCCGGACATGGTGGTATGGGACACCGTGGTAGAGCTGTCAGCCTACGTTGGGGCGATGAGCCTCCTCGTAGTGACCAGTGAGCAACTTAGACTCGTGAGCCGATTATGGTAGTATGAGACAGTATATTCGAGCTGTTGGCCTACTCTAATTGGCAACGAGCCCTTTGTAGTGACCTCGAGGATACTCTGAGTCTGCATTGAGGCAATAAGTCTTTCCGTAGCATTAGAGTATAACTAGGCCTACACTGATCAGTTATCGCGTCCTGTGCGTGTGATGTGTTTCCCGCAGGAGCAACACTGATTTGCTGACAAGCCCTTTTGTGGCGACATAGAACTGCAACATCATATGAGATTGTCTAGGACTGACGACCCTAGAATGGATCATCGTTTGGGTATTGATACAAGGGAGGTACCTCAGCTTCTCAATCCTACTGTATGAAAAGGACTAATAATAACTCGGTAATCATGTTCATATCATCGCACTGCATGTGCCGACGATGAAGTGCACAGAGGGCTGGAAGCATGCCGTGAAAGTAAGATGGTGTCGCACGAGGGAGTGTAGGTGAGGGCATGCATTCATGAAACATCTCATCTCTGCATTAATAAGAGTATTTAGGAATGGTTGATATGTTTGCTTTATCATTACTACTTGACTGAATTGATAACATGTTAATCTTTACTCTATGATTCCACTGAGTTGATCACTCACTCCCACGTTACGGGACGATGTTTGCAACACCAACCAGTCCATGTTTTAGTTTCAGATGGTGGCGATGCTTGCGAGGCAGAGCCGGTCTTTTATGCCGATGAGGAGGGTTTCTCCTATATGCAATTCTCAAGCGGGTTCATGTGAACAATGCTCTGATTGACGGGGATTCAGGGCTCTGTTAGTAGTGATTTATCACTTTTTGATATATGTATTTTGAGACACGACTTGTAATTATGACCTGGCAGAGCATACATATCTTGGGGACTTATGTTGATTTATATATATATTTCAGTCTTCCACTCGTGTTTTCAGACTGTCCCTGAATTATGTTTGCTGTTTTGGCTTAATCTACCTCATGTTTTATGCCCTAATACAAATAACATCCATTCATCATCAAAAATGTTGCATAAGTGATGTTCTGGAACTCGGGAGCTGAGTTATGCTCGACCCCCGATTTTCAGGGCGTTACAAATACCAATTTTAAAAAATCACAAAATTCCACATCCGACATACAATCAAATATTCAAAAAGGAGAATCTATGGGGATCCAAGCCTACACAAGTTTAGGGCTAGATCAAATAAATTTATAAACCAAACAAGCCCAGAGGAGTGTAAGATTCATTCATTCTTGGAAAGGATTATTCCCCAATTCAAGAGATTTACCATGTTCAATTCGGAGGAAAATCTAGGGCTCAAATTTGGGGATAATTGGAATTTGAGATTCTTTATGATTAAGGATTTGGATTTAAGTTTTAAGAGGAAAAATAGAGGAAAAGTAGAACCTGAGATGAGCCACCTGTGTGGACAGCAGTTGGCCCTGGATCCACGTGCGTGACCACTTGTCCCCACGTGTGGGGCCCACAAAGCCAAAAAGCGACTTCTAGGCTAGGATCGGCCAGGGTAGGACTGCTTCCATGCCAAATTTCGTGTCGATCCAATGCACGGTTTGTGCGTGGTGCTCCGTCGAAGTTTCAACCCCTCTGATGAGCCAAAATCTGAAAATCTGTTGTAGAAGAGAACTTGGGTACAAGAAAGGGTAAATCTGAAGATGGGAGGGATGTAGAAGATGATGGATATGGGGTGTAAAGAAGTGAGGATGATTTGGGATAGTTCTGGCTTCGCACCACGGTAGTTAGCCCTTCGAAAAAGGGAGTGTTTTGCACCTAATTCGATTCTTCAACCCAAAGAGAAAGAGAAGAAGAAAAACGCAGAATTTTTATTCATAAACTTCATCAAAAATACCTACATGGGGTTACTTATTTATAAGAAAACCCTAAACCCCAAAAGACAATTTTACCATTGCGCCATGCGCACACACTGATACAGCTGAAGTAAATAAAATAATAACTAATCTACACAATTAAAGTCATTCATGATGTTTCTAATAA
This sequence comes from Magnolia kwangsiensis, assembly GCA_037074715.1. Classification (NCBI taxonomy): domain Eukaryota; kingdom Viridiplantae; phylum Streptophyta; class Magnoliopsida; order Magnoliales; family Magnoliaceae; genus Magnolia; species Magnolia kwangsiensis. The sequence goes on from CM073579.1 coordinate 24,195,980, forward strand.
TGAAAATAGTGAAAACTCAAAATCCTAGATCATCTAAGGTAATGGGCCACGATCATGAGATCCGATGGTAGAATCTATATGATGATCGGGTCCACTCCAATGCTCTATAGCATAGCCCCTAACTATGAGGCCCTCCAAAGATGTTGTCGTCGATCCAGATCGAAAGTGGGGCCCTCCTCCTTGAAAATGTGTGTAGGGTGGGGGGCATGTGCATGATGTGCCCATCAACTCTCCTAATCTACGAAGGTTTCACCACTAGCGAAACAAAACTCTTAAACCGCTCCAAGATGTCTGGATCAAGTCTCTGAAGCTCCTCAATGAGCCACGTACTGTCTAAAACTGAGCATGACTTCCACTTGACAAGGAACTTTTGAAAACTGCCGTCCAACGTTGATACCATCCGATGGTCTAGAATATCCTCTATCTCCTCTCTGAGTGTGAGAAGAGTAAGTATGGGAGGTAGAAGCTAGGAAGATGGGTCTGGAATGGGCCATGGATCAAGGGAAAAGTCTAGGGAATCAGGATGGTTGGGTGAAAGGCTAGACAATGTATTAGTAGTCCCTTGAAATGTAACTTGAGCCTCCACATTGAATGTGGAACTAATTCCCACAGAAGGTGGAAGATCTACCACATGCACATTGAGACCATTTTGTTTTATAATTTTGAATAGTCCAGCGCTACGCGCGTGTAATTTACGAACAGCTCCATGAGGGTACCACTCTGACCTGATGCGGACCATCACAGAGTCCCATACATTGAATTCCTTGAATTATTTATGTTGGTCTGCAGAAATTTTATAATGTTCCTTACTAGTATTGATCTTTTGCCTAATTTCTTGATGCAATGAATGAATATGATATGTAAAGGACTCTGCAGACTCTGATGGCCTATGGGACAGGGACATAGGGATAAGATCAATAGGCTTCCTAGGTTTATAACCAGTAACAACTTCAAAAAGACTTAAACCTGTGAATCTATTGACAAAATTATTAAATGCAAACTCGGCGATAGGTAGTGCAGTGTCCCACGTCATGATATGCTCCCTCACTAAACACCTGAGAAAATTTCCTAAGCTCTTATTAATCACCTCAATCTGACCATTGGTTTGAGGGTGGTAAGCATAAGAAAATCGGAGCCTAGTACTCATCATATGTCATAGTGTCTTCCAAAAATAACTCATGAATCGCACGTCACGGTCAGACACTATGGTTTTGGGCAACCTATGAAGCTTGACAACCTCACTAAAGAACAACTTGGCAACATAAGATGCGTCAGAAGTCTTCGAACAAGAGATGAAGTGGGTCATTTTAGAAAAACGGTCTACGACAACAAATATGGAATCGTGTTTCCGAATAGTCTTGGGGAGCCCAAGCACGAAGTCCATATTGATGTCCTGCCAATGGGCGAATGGAACTGGCAAAGGTGTGTATAGCCTCATATTTTGCTTTTTCTACTTTGCCAGTTAACAAGTATGACACTGCCCTATAATTTTGGTCACGTCTCCTTTGAGGCTTGGCCAACAGAATCTATCTCCACTAGGGCAATGGTCTTGTCTCGACCAAAATGACTCGCAACCCCTCCTGAATGTAACTCCCAGACAAGAAAATCGCGGAGGGAGGTACGAGGTATGCACAAACAGTCACTCATAAATAAATATCCGTCCCATATCAAATACTCACTGCTAGTACTTGATGGACTCTCTAACAACGATGCGTACACAACTCCAAAATCTAGGCACCCAGAATAATCTTCTCTGACACACTCTAGCCCTGTGACTTCGACACTCATGGAATTGAGTAACGCGACTCGACGACTCAACACGTCGGCAGGCTTATTCTTTACACCGGCCTTGTGCTTAAGCACAAAAGTACACTCTTGAAGGAACTAAACCCACTTGGCGTGCCTAGGGTTTAATTTCTTTTAAGAGTTCAGATATCTCAAAGCCTCGTGATCTGAGAACAAGACGAATTCTTGCGGCAATAGATAATGACACCAGTGGCGCAATGAGCACTACCGCATAAAATTATTTGTCATAGGTAGAGTATTTTTTCTTTGCCTCATTCGGTTTCTCACTAAAGAAGGCAATATGGTGCCCTTCCTCACTAAGTACTCCTCCTATGCTAACTCTTAACGCGTCACATGCGACTTCAAAAACTTTCGATACCTCCCAGTGAGGAGTCTCGAACACAAGACCTCCTGCTCTGATACCAATTTGATGTAGGACAATTAACCACTTGCTCTAAAAGCTCGAACTGTTAGAGTATGGCGAATTAATCCCTTTATCTCATAGCTCAGGCCCCATATCTCATGGGTTAGGAACTCGGGCGAACCCCCCTCGTGGGCTCATGAGCCCCAAATCACATGGGCCGCCCACCCCGAGTGTCCCCACATTCCATAGGCTACCCCACTCGAACCCGATGTAAAATGCCCCTGCATTAATCACCCCCGATGAGGAGTCTCGAACACAAGACTTCCCCCGTGGGCCTCAAATAACATGGGTTACCCACCCCGAGTGTGTCCCCTGATCCAACGGGCTAACCCACTCAAGCTCGGTGCGAAAATGCCCCTGTATTAGATGGGACAACCAAAAGTCATCTTTGTTGTATTTAGCAGCCTACAACTATAATTCGGCTATATTCTTCACTTTCGTTGATCGGTGTAAGGCAAAAGAGAAGCATATGGTAGGATTTCTTGATGTTTTGGTGAGAATGGTTCTAGATAAAGACGAATATAATAGGATTTCCGGACTTCTGGACTTCCATTTGAACAATGCAGGCATAGTCATCAGGAATAAAACTTTGAAATTGCCTAGTAAGTATGAACGTTTTAGTGAGTGGCTCTAACTTAGAATAATTTCTTACAATCTACAAAGTCCAACTTTAATTGTTGTTTGGACAACTAACTGGTGGAAAATATACAGTGGACCCAAACAGAAAGGATTTAGCACTGAAGAAGTTGGCCATGAAAACTCTCAGCCTCACGTGTTCTAAAAGCAGTTGCGAGAACAACTGGAGTACGTTAGAGTCAGTAAGATTTTCAATTCACTCTTCAAATGTTGGATTTAAAGTGAATATTAAAAAATAACTAATTTAAACTAATTCACTTTTGCATGTTATACAAATTCACACCAAAAAAGGAATCATCTTAAACCAAAAAAGCTAAACGACATGGTATTTGTCCAATACAACCAAAAGCAGTGGGAGCGATCTCAAGCTAGGAGAGAAAAGCATGGTTTCTATGATCCTATTTGCTTAGATGATCTAGAGGCAAATAGTGAGTGACTTATAGAGATAGAGGACCCGGTGTTTGCAAGAGAGGACTTAACATGGGGCCCAAGTTGAAGATACCAAATTCGGATCGACACCTGGAGAAAGTTCTTCAAGTCAAAGATCGAGAAGACAAACGAAGCCTAATAGTAGTTAAGGCAAAGAAGAATAAGAGATTCAAGAGATAAGAAGATGATGATCAATAATTGAATATAAATCAAGAACTCGTGAGAATCGATGACGAAGAAACAGAAGAAGAAGTATACGTTAAAGAAGGAGATAGCGGTGGTGGTGGTGGCGGCAGCGACGGCAATGATGGTGGAGATGTGCCACAATGGACCAGGGATCAAATTGTATAGCTTATTTTTAAATTTTGATTTTTCATTTTATAGTTTGTAATTGTAACTTTGTATTTCGTAGTTTGTGTTTGTAACTTTGTAATGCCTAGTTTGTACAAATACAATGTATTTATTATTTCTACTATTCTACATCAAATCATTAATAAAAAATTTGTGATTTTTCTTTTTCACAATTTTGAATTTTTGTGTGTACACACACACTTTTGGTACTTATTACCTTCTTAGTTAAACTTTGTTACCTGTTAGATGTAATGTAAATATGTAATAAATATATCTAAAAATGAAAATAGTTCCAAACGCTACTAGTAGTTTTACATTTTTTTAATTTTTCCTCTACTATTGTTATTTTTTTTAATGTCCAAAAGAAAGTTCACAAGGCCATGCGATCACATGTGCAATTAGCCCACTTGGACCGCACAGGGTTGATTATGCCATTTGACAACATTGCAAGTCTTGGTGATATACTACCATGTATCGATATCACTAAGATATCGCCACGTAATCGCATACCAAAAAACCCCTATATCAATACAAGTCGGCAATATTCTCACCCAACCCCCATTTTGACAGGCTTTGTGCGTAAATTAGAAAAAGCGAAAAATCAAATATTTTAAAAATGGAAATTTTCTCCAAAAAAAAATAAAAAATCTCAATCTAGGTTGGAGGGGGGATTTCAGCACCTCATCTCCATAACGTGTAGATTGAATCTCCAGTTTGGTGAGAAAACGGCGGATCAAAAGCTCGATGGGCTAGAATCAAGAAATGAAGAAAACTTCAGAAATAAAAATTGGGGATCTTGTTAGGGAGTGCATTTTGACCACTCTTCCATTTTCGTGAATCAAATCCCTTGATTTAGGGAAATTTTGGGAAATAGGATAAACATGCGTAAATCAGCAAAAAACAGAAAAAAAAAAAAAATATATATATATATATATATATAGAAAATTAGTTTTTTTTTTTTTTTTTTTTTTAAATCTAGTTAAGGAGTGGATTTCGACCAATCTTCCATTTTCATGAATCTAATCCTTCCACTTGGGGGAAATTTTGGATAAGAGGAAAATTTACAGAAAAAAATTTAAAATTTCGAAAATGCAAAAAAATAATAATAATAATAATTAAAAGAAATAATGACATCGTTTCATGAAAAACTTATTGATGTTTTCTTTTTATTGATGGATGTTAACGAGTGATTTGGTGCATTTTCAATTAAAAAATTTATTTTTTTGAGTTTCAAAAATTATGAAAAAAAATTGTTTAGTTTTAAAATATAATTATTTTACTTCGCGATTATGTATGCACGTATGGATGGATGCATGATATATGCATATTTGGAGGTGTGCATTGATGGATGGATGAATGGATGTGTTACGGATGAATGTGTTATGCACGTATGGATGGATCAATCGACATATATGGTTGTATGAATGGATTTATAAGTGTATGCATGTATGTCTGTATGCATGCATGGTTGGATGGATTGATGGATGGACGGTAGGTTGCAGGACGGTTGGGGGCATAGATGGTTGGATCATGTATGCATGTGTATGGCATTGATGGTTGGATGGATGGATGCATGTGTGTATGCATGGACGGATGGATGTATTAGTGTCTGTATGCATGGATGTATGGATGTACTAGTATATGTATGCATGGATGCATGGATGCGTGGACATGTATGTATGTACGCATGCAAGCATGGATGGATGGTGACTTTTTCTTTAAATTGGAGACAACTTTAAGTGATTTTTGTTTTACTAATGATACTTTATTGGTAAATGAACTCATTTTGGTTAATATTGTTCTTATTTCTTACAACAATACATGCTTCTAGGCCCCCATTAAATGGAAACTTATTATGCATGCTTTTTTTTGTAATTTTTTATTCCTAAATATGCAAACGTGTATTTTAGCATTTCCTGAAGTTTCACTGAAAAATCTACCTGTTTTCCCCATGTTTCCCCAATGCTCCCCTCTGTTAGCTATACATTTCCAAGTATTAGCAATAATATCAACAATATCGATACATGTTTTCATATCCCCAGCCATACATGCTTTCATATCCCCAGCCAATGATACTTGTAACAATACCAATACTACAAACACTACCTAAGATCTATCTTCTACCCTCCTTTCTTCCATCATCACACTATGAATTCCCTTGTTTCTGGCAAAGGCACCTGCGATGTTGTGGAAAAACTTCGTATTTTTGTCCCCTTCTTTTAACCACGTTGCACATGGCTACTAGTCTACTACCTCCACTTTCTCTTTTCTTGTAACAGGCGGCTCATATAGTCATGGGAGAACTTGAATGCACCGCAAGATGGCTTCAACTTCCGCTTCCCTATCCCCCAAAACCTTTTTTTCCAATCATTAATCTTTCTTTTTAGAAGCTTTAACTTCATGTGTAATTCAAAACCTGCAAAACCTTCAACATGGAAAAAAATTCCACCATTCTTTCATTAAATTCGAGAAACCCTCAACCTTAAGGCACATAAGCTCGAGTGTAAAGGACTTGAGCCCCCAGTTCTCCTCGTTCACTTCCAAAACAATCAGACATCAGTTATAGGTGGGCTTCAAGAGATCCCTTTGTCACATAGGAGGGTGGTTATCCACCCAGTCCAATGGAACCAAGAACATGTTGAGCTTCAACAACATGGCCCCTTCCTGCCCATTGAAATGTCCACCAACTCGTTCTTCCCAACCTGATTGGATAATTCCCGAATTCTCCTCACTATTTAACTACCATTCAATTTTTTGAAATTTGAATCTGACCACGTTAAAGTCTCCCCCCAATACCCACAAGAAAAGCCACCTATTCCGAATCAAGTCAAGCTCCTCCTAGAACGTCAGCCTGAGTGCAACCTAGTTCGGCCCATAAACAGAGGTAAACACCCATCTGTATCCTGCCAAAACCCTATCAATTGCACTAACATTGAGTATTTCCCACACCACAATTCCTCCATCTTCCATGCCCTAAGAGTCCCAAATAACAACTACACCCCCAGCAAATCCATCGACATCGAGCTTAACTCACTCTTTTTCCTTAGATCCCTGAACAGACTCTATAAAGCTTCTTACCCATAGTTTGCATCTTTGTCTCCTGCAACATTACCAACTGAAATTTAGCTCTTCTCCAAAGGTTCTAATCTAAAGCCACTTCTCCCAACTTCTCAATCCCTTAACATTCCAACTAAACAGCTTCATTGGAGCACTGAGCGAACCCCTCTATAAAGCTTCTTACCCACAGTTTGCATCTGTCTCCTACAACATCTCCAACTGAAATTTAGCTCTTCTACAAAGGTTCTAATCTAAACCCAATTCTCCCAACTTCATAATCCCTAAACATTCCAACTAAGCAGCTTCATTGGAGCACTAGCAAACCCCTCTACCTTTTTTCCCACTTTTGGAGGCAACACCTGAATCGCAGTTAACAGAAGACTTGAGTCTCGCCAATTCCCCCTTCCTTTGGGAGAGATTTTTTTCCCCTCCACTGCCTGAGCCTTCTGAACTCCCCATTCCTCCACTAATTCAAAAAGCACAATGAAGTCCTTCCTGATCGCAGTCGCCAATGACACTCCGACCATCCTCCCAACCTGGTTTATCGCCTCCTTAATCTACTTCATCCCCTTTGTCACTGGAACGTGCCCTTCCTCACTCTCTGCAAGGAGATCGATGCCATTCACTAACAAGTCCTGGCTGTTGCACCAAAGCACATCTTCACCTCTAGCTCCTTGAATTGGAGGAATGTCCAGCATCTCGAGAAAAGGATTGACAACATTCTTGTCTCTTTTTTTTTCTTTTCTTTTCTTCTTTTTTTTTTCTTCTTTTTTTTTTCTTTTCTTTTCTTTTCTTCTTTTTTTTTTTCTTCTTCTTTTTTTTTTTTTTTTGAACGGTTGGCAAACACACTTGTCAACCCCTACCCTTTAAAACTCGAAGCTTGAAATTTCAGGAGGCTCGTCTTCATGCAGCACCAACACCAAAACTTGCTTCACCAACTCATACTTCAGTCGAAACATTTCCATTGGCAAGGAGGGAGAGAGACCATTTCCAACAAAGGAAGGCACCTTGATTAAAGGAGCAAGCGGATGGAGCATTACAATCCGCCCAAACTCCTAACCTCCTCCAGCAAATAAAGACTAGGTCGAAGGGTCAAAAGGTGTCTGATAAAAGCTTGAGAGCTCACACGAGCGGGAACAATTAAAAATGAGTTCACGTGCCTCTGTAGTTAAAAATTTCCACACGCATGGGATGAGGCACGTGCAATGGAAACACGAATCGCTCCCCTTCCTAGACACGTGGGCAAAACTCCAACACTAGCATGTTACATACCAACTCTAAATCAACACCAACCCTACATGTAACCCCAAACGAGTTGTGGCTTCAAACCTGACATCATCCCCCAAACCTCACAACTGAACGTCCACTAGACATCTGCCCATCTCCTACACCATCTTCACAGTCAAACATGTCGCTGACTGATTACCACACCCCATCGCACCTTTTGTCACTCAGGAAACGTGTCCCACTTTCCTCCACACGTGTCCCACTCTCCTCCACATGGCCGCTCAACGTCTCTTTTGACAAACCTTTGGACAAGACAGTCACTGCCACCTCTTGATCATGCACTAGCAAGCAGCTACATGTCAAGCTGAAAGTCATTGCTACTCCACCAACCACCAAGATGCCTCTCTCAGGTCCGGTGCTTCGTCGGAGCACCCTAGCCGAGCTCCTTCATCTCCCTTCCACGACTCACTTATGCTCCCTTCTACATCATCACACCTCCAGCAAGCACCAGCCTAAACCAGCTCTCCGCCTCTCCCTTTACATTTTATCCTAACCAAAAGGTTCTCCTCCTCTACTACAATGGGCAATTTATCCAGGATCGCATCCCTCTTCTTCCTCACTAAGATTCCCACCATCATCACATCGACAAAAGCTTCCATCTCTAGATCAACAACAAGCACCTCCCCGATGCAGGACCCAACTACAGCGAACACATTGAAGAACCAAAGTTCTAGAGGCAAAGCCCATGCATAGATCCAAACACCCTCCATCCCAAACACTGACCTATCAAACACTTGCACATGGCTTCCACTGGTCCATCGTTGAACAAAGATCCGGTGAGGAGAACTTTGTCCAGGTTCTCTAATGGCTTCAAAGAGATCAAGCCCTCAAAATCACTTGGAAGTTTCAAGAGCAATCATCCTTTTCCACTTTGCAGGAAGAGGCCAACCAAACACCCACCTCAGCCACTGAAACCCCCTCCTTTGTCAACACACCACACTCCATTTAAAGGCTTTCCAAAAGTTTTCCACAACGCCTAGGTGAATAACCTTCGGGCCCTCTTCCAACTTCTCCACCCACAAATAATACCTACTCTCCTTCGAGAGATCCACCTCCCCTTCCATGGCCTCACCTCCCCCAAACCCGACCCCCCCCCCCCCCCCCCCCCCCCCAACTCACATGTTCTTGCTTTTCCATCCTCACAAAGGCAATACCTACTAGCCGACAAGCCCCCACTCCATTGAATGAAAACCTTGATGACCTTCCCATTGCCAAAGAATAGAAATTCCACTCAGACCAGCCCTTTAGGATATTCTCCATATACAACATTAGCGACTCCCATAAGGATATGAGCACTCAACCCTTCCCTCTAGTCAAATGAGTGACTTGCTTCCTTCTAACCTTAATCCACCCATCCATATCCCTATGCTCTTGCTCAGCAATCCCCTCTTCAAGGACCCTCTTACCCACCCTCTTATCGATTCTCTCTCCCCTACTCCCTTTGCCCCATTGTTTCCCCCCATTACTCCCCTCCACCTCCCTCCCCTGAAGAAACCTTCTCCCACTGAAACCCTCTTTCCACCACCCGAGTCTCTCAGCTCTTGCTTCCCCACGATTTCCTATCTCCACCTCCCACTGCTCTCCCTCCATCCTCCTTCACATGCCTACCCTAGAAGGATCTAGAAAAATCTTCTCACAAACCTCTCCTCCAAAGAAATCTGCCTCTCGGCCAACCTCTTGATTGACTTTGCATTTGCCCTCTTGTTCATACTCACATCTACTCTCGAGACCACATTCGTCCCCCTATGTAGATAATGACTGATGAGGAAATACAAAATACACAACCATTTGTCTTGAAGAAGAAAAAAAAAATAGTTACCTTATTGGGGTCATCCAATCCCAACCCTCAACATATTGAGCAGCAACATCTTTTCCAATCTAGCATGAAAATGAGAATAATGTTAGCACTAAACAATACATGAGTCTAGCGGTGTCAGGTGTACAGTAAATATAATTATATAAAAAACCTAAACTTTTTTTCCATTATTTGTAACATGTCCATATTGACTCGAACAAGTAATATGGTAACAAGAATACAAGATGCATGAGTTCATACACGTATATGCATGTGTGCTAATCAGAGTCAGACAGCTGCACACCTGTAAATAGTCAGGGACATATAATGTGTCATACAATGGTAGAGTTGCATACATAGAATTTAAAATTTACTTGGCCTTCTAAATATGAAAGCAGGCAATAGATAGCATTGGAAAATGCATAAGCTTCAGACTATAGCATTCAGGTTTTTACAGAGCTTTGAGCAAACAAAACTATTTAAGATCATTACACAGCAGACAGCACCGTTCAAGAACCCTACAATGTGAGTTGCCGTCATCACCATCACAGCCTTGTCCCAGCAGTTTGGGGTTTGCCTTAGTATCCACGGATGCTTGGCATATTGAAAACCACACAAGGTCAGTGCCAAATAGAAAACATTTGTACTGTATGCATGCTTAAATACACATGCACCTATATCTGTGATTGCTTGGTATATTGATAACCTTACAAGGTCAGTACCACACAAACAATGTTTGTAGTATGTACGCATTCACAAATACACATAATCCTAAAGGTATTTTGTCATTGTGACTGTCTTCATCATCTTCCTCCTCATCACTGTTGTCGTCATAGCCATCATAGCCATCCTCATTATCGTTGTTGTCATTGTCATCATAACCATCCTGGTCATTGTCAGCATCCCCAATGCCATCATCATCACTGTTTGATATTGTCATCATCATCACACTACATTGTTTGTGGATTAAAGAGTAAAAGAAGAAAAGAAAGAAAAGAAAGAGAAGTAGGGAGAAGAAAGAAAGGGAGTTGGAGTTGGGAAGTCCACACCCCCTCCCCTTATATTCCTTAATAAAAAAGTACAAATGACAAAACTGCCCTCAATAACAAAAGCAAATATACCCAACATGTCTCAAACCCTCTTAGATAACTAATAACTAAAGAAAATGAGTAAAAACAATGGATAGGTGGGTCATACACTGTATAGCCTACCTCCACATCCATTAACACTCCCCCTCAAGCTAGAGCATAAATGTTGTCAATGCCAAGCTTAAAATATATGTGTGTAGACTGATTGTGACTAAGGGCCTTGGTGAACACATTACCAAGTTGATCATAAGACCGGACATATGGTGTAAAGATTTCACCACTAGAGACCCTGCATATGAAATGACAGTCGACTTCAATATGTTTAGTTCTCACGTGATAAACTGGATTGTTTGCAATGTGAGATGTTGCTTGATTTGTCTCAAAATTACGCATTAGTAGATTCACTGCAACTCTCATTTCGTGCAACAGTTTCTTGATCCACATTAACTCACAAGTAGCATAAGCCATTGCTCTATATTCTGCTACAGAACTTGAGTGGACTACTACACCCTGCTTCTTACTCTTCCCCGTAACTAGATTTCTTCCCACAAACATATAGTACCCAGAGTAGTAAACCGCCTATCTGCTAGAGAACCTGCCCATTCTGCATCAAAGTAACCTATAATCAAAGATGATTGCTCTTTTAAATACCGCAGAACCCGAACAACTACATCCATACGAGGTACCCTCAGAGAACTCAGAAACTGATTCACCACACACGGAAAAAGATATGTTTGGCCTTCATTATCACTATCTAAAACCCCTTCTTAAGTGAAAAAGCCTTTATTATCCCTTCTCATGACCTGTATCCAAGTCTTTTCAAGTCTTCCTCACATCCTCCTTTCAAGCCCTTCAACCCTAATCAATGTTACCTTCCTCACGAAGGCCCTTCAACCAACTCTCCATGTTCTTCATCAATTCAGTCAACTTCAATTCTTTAGAAGATTCAGTTGAAGCATCTAAATTGGAACTTGACATCATCAATGAATTAATTCAGTAGATACTTGTTCATTGAATATCATTCCATGTCTCAAGGGCACAATACAATTTCTTCAATCTTCTAGATGATGGCTGCTCAAACATGATATTCTAGTGTAGCTATTATTCAATAGTGCTAAATGCAAATAATCAGCTTACATCTAGCAATAGCATATTTGATCTCCACTTACATACCCCATGATCTACTTCTACAAGGGTGAAAATTATCAAATCAGAGAACCCCTTACCAACTAAGATTTATGTATGAGTAAAAACTGACCATATAAAGAGATGAGAAAAGAACATATACCTCGTGATCACCACCTTGGCCTCCCTCCGCAGGAATGCTTCCAGGATGGTCGGGAGGATAAACGAGAACAGCCAGCAGGTTTTGTCCGTCAGGACGCATAATATCAGTAACGTCCAGAGAATGCCTTCGAAACATCCCTTTCGGCAGGACCTTTTTGTGCCCATTCAAATAGACCTCTGCAGAGTAATTAATCGCACGGAAGTTCAGATCTACATGTTGATTGCCTGACTGCAAAACCAAATTACGAATAAAAAGAAATAGTTATACAAAAAGATCCCAGGTATTAAATGCTGAAGAAGCCAATAATAATAATAAATAATAAATAAATAAATAACAGAAGGCATTCCGGACAGGTACGGTTAGAAAATACTTGTCAAGGAACTTTCTATATGGTGGAACTGTTCGAATTTCACGACTTGGAGCCCAGTTAGCCATTTTAAGATCATTTGGCATATTCCTTTTTTTTTTTTTTGTTTCTAAACATTATAGTCATGATGGCATATCTCTAACCCACTACTGAAAAATGAAATTAGAGAACCAGCTTCAGTGCACAAGTAACATATTATGGGGATGATGATTAAGAATGTATGCATCTTGCGTCTTCAAAATGCAGTCTGTGGACCATCTGTTCATTCATTGTGAACATGTGACCGGAATCAGGTCATTTCTTTCGGCTATATTTGGAAGTTGGTGGTCTACGCTGAGTTCTCTTGAGACCCTCATGCAAGCCTGGAATTGGTGAATCAGGGGTAGAAGAAAAAGACAGATGTAGTGTTTATCCTATAGTTGCAGGATCCTTCTAACTAGGGGCTGCTCCTGCTTCGGATTCTTGCTCTCGATCCTGCTTCCTACTTATTTTTACTTGTTTACATTTTGAAAGAGACACTCCCTACTTCCACACCCGAATTTGTTGCCACTTCATTTCACGCTTGATACAACTATAGTCTCTCCCTGCCGTTGTCATCTGGTTTGTGTGGAAAGAACATGACAACCAGTGTTTTAAATAGCTACACTAGCGTGTAGCTTACTCTACATAGCATAGCCTTAATGCTACGTAGCTCATGAAAATAGATTAAGTCGCATGTAGCATACATGATAATTTGTCTGTGCTACACGCTACATAGACTACGCTATATGCTATGTAGCTCACATTATAGGTTATTTTTCACTACAACATTAAAATCAATTAACGTTTTCAATGATTTCTTACATTTTTTCTATTTTCAATATTAAAAAATATTTTATTTTATTTTTAAAAAAAAAAACAACAATTTATCTTTTCAATGCTTTTAGTAAAAATAATATAAGCAACAATCAATGTTCAAGTTATCGGTATTGCTACAAATTTCGCTGGCCAGGGATAAGGAAACAATATCGTTATTGGCGATAATATCACCGATAACCAGAAATGTATCACTGAGGAGAGAAACATTGAGAAAACAAGAGGAAATAGTGGAATTTCTCAATGAAACTTCAAGAGATGCTAAAATACACATAGTTACATATTTAAGAATCAAATAATTGCAAAAAAGATACATACATAATAGGTTTCTGTTTAATCAGTGTCTAAAAGCATGTAACACTGACTCGAGGAAATATTAGAGAAACATGGGAAAATTTACGGAATTTTTTAATGATACTTCAGGGGATGTTACCATGCATGCATACATCTATCCATCCATCCATTATCCCATGCATGCATACATATACACACATACAAACATGCATTACATCATACAACCATGCACCCATTTAAAAAAAAAATTCCAAGTGGAAATTTTTTTAATAAACATATTTTTGGCAATATTAATACATTGGTGATACAAATGACGCCCGGAATTTACATAGTCGAAAATATTCATGATACGAGCGACACCTGAAATTTACAATCGAAAATATTGGCAATACATTAGCGATACTTAGCAATATATTGTCGATACCTGGAATTTTTTATATTACCATTGTTATAGGTATCTGATGAGGACATCACTTAACGTACACCTTTGCATGCATATCAGAGGAAGAGATGGGCTACAGCGATTTTCCTATGGTTAGACGAGTACCCGTGATTATTCCGAAGACCCCGTGTGCATTTGTGAGCACCTGAAGACCCCACGCTAGAAAGATGGACATGGGTTGCTTTATGGAGTGATCCAAACCCTTTTATTGGAGGGACGTGACGATTGAGCCGTTAGATCATATGATTGGGTCATTGATCATGGATCGTCCATACTAGTTTTTCTTAGATTTTATTAACTCATTGGATTTTATAATTTTTTTTTTTTAAAAAAAAAAAAGAGAAAAAAAGCTCTTGCTTTCTTCTTCTTCCATCTTTTATGAGATTTGAAGATAATTCCATGTGATTTGGAAGGGAGATTGTTGTAAGACTAATCTTCATCAACGGAGGTGCAAGGTCTCCATCTATCCCCACATCACCATCACCAGCTCTTTTCTCCTCCATTAATGTATTTTCTTCAAGTTCTTCGATTCTCCCATCCTAAGCTTTCATCTTCTCTTAAACCTATCTTTCATTTACATATCTACAATCCCAAACTGTAAGAGACCTAACCCATCCATCCCACGCCACACATGTGACCATACGGCCACACGTGTGAACCTTCCGAGTTAGCCGTACGGCCACAACCTTGTCCTTTTTGGCTTCCTTTCACCCTTAAATCAAAATTCCCTTTTTCCTCTCTATCAAAACCCTGACCCTATATTTAGAAATCCCTAATTTTTCTAGATTTTCCAAATTTCCTAAAACCCTAATTTTACCCTAGGTTGTATTAGGCATTCTACTTTAAAATAGACTATACCCTATGCTAATTGGATGTCCCTATATCCATTATATCATAGTTTCCTTTTATTTAATGATCTTGAGTGACGATGTTGATTACTTAGGCCAGGATTATGCATGATGTTCTTTTGGTTTTCATGGTATTCGTGATGATTATGGCAATGTTTATGCTTTTTTTTTGTTAATTATCTTAATTTTGCTACTTGATCTCACATGTTATTTGGTTCATGCATTGGCCCTACATCAAATTTGGTATCAAAACAGGTTTTTAGTATAGGTCGGTCTATCGACAATCCCTCTTTGTGGTGAAAATTTACTAAAGAACCCCTTAACCCAAATCGTAAAAATCATAGATCTTTCGGACGCTCCGCCCCGAACCCCAGGCAGGGGCACGCCGCCCCTTGCACCCCTAGTGAGCTAACCAAGCAACTCGACCCGCGTACCGACTCTGCGAAGGGGACATATTTTGCTGAGTTTAATTAGACCTTTTCCTAGGTTTTGTTGAGTCCCCATATAGATCTAGGCCATATAGGATTTGTGTCGCATCTAGGTTAAGAGTCACATCTAGGGTTAGTAAAACATTCATTGCAAAAGATCATATTGCTGAATTTTTTTGGTAGTATCATATTACTGAATTTTCAGCTAGCATTTCCATTTATACCTTTACTGAAATCTCAACATAGTAATCTCAGGGTATCACATTATTAAATTTTCAGTTTGGTACCCTTAGATTACTACCCTGCTGAATTTTCAATATAATATTTGAGGATAGTGATTTGCAGAATTTTCTGGTTAGGGTGTCCAGCTTGATCTCTAGGTTAGTTTTATCATTGTCCTAGGACCTAGAGTTTCCCTTTTGGAGTTTCCTTGTGTATGCCCACTCGTTCAGAACGTGGTTTTGGTCTACAACCCATAATGAATCTACAGCAGATTGTTGAGGCCCTTAATGCTATCAATAACCGTCTGACAACCATTGAAGCACACAATAAAATCACTACCACTCAATTAACCACAACCAATGCACATGTCTATCAACTTGAGGCCTCCATACAGGCAAACCCCGACACTAGGGGAGACGTTCAATCTCATACTAGAGATCAAGTTGATAGGTGGGAGCGTGGTAGTAGCCAAGGCGTTGGCTGTGGTCGAGCACACATCCCACCATCACGTGAAGAGCGTTATGAACGTTATGATCTAAATGCACAAGTCATGAAAGGTGTGAAAGTTGAAGCCCCCGATTTTCATGGTCGCCTGGACCCCAAAGCATTCCTTGATTGGACAGCAGACATGGACTACTATTTTGAGTGGTATGATATGTCCGATGCCTATTGAGTGAGATTTGTCAAGATGACGTTGATGGGCCAGGCCAAACTTTTTTGGACCAACATAAAGCGTAAAATTGAAAAGAGAGAACCCCCAGTTGCGCACTAGGGCAAGATAAAAGAGGTCCTTAAAGAAAAGTATAACCCTCTTTCTTATCGCCAGAGGCTCCTATACCAATGGCAGGCCTTGCGCCAGGGATCCATGAATGTGTCAGATTACATCGGTAGGTTTGAGGAGTACATGATGTGATGTGACATTGACAAGAATCCGATGATTACATTGTCCAGATTCAGGATGGACCTCCAATTTAATATCTAACGAGAACTTTATTCTCGTGATGTTGGCACATTGGAGCACATGTACCAAGTGTTGCAAGACATCGAATACTATCTCAAAGCACCAGTTGGTAGGCGTTATGACTCTCGAGATCCAAGTGTCAAGACTTACCTGCAAGGGGCAAAGCCTAACATGGGGAATCAGTCCAGAGTCTCCATACCCCAAATTGGTTCCTAATCCAACTCTAGAGATGTCAAAGGAAAAGGGATAGCAAGTGCTAGCTCTATGGGAGGTGAGCAAACGCGATGCTTCAATTGTCATGGAGTTGGCCACTTTGCGCATCAATGTCCCTCAAAAGAAAGGAACAAAGCCTTGGTGATTGACGATGGTGAGGAAGAAGGAGATGAGCAGGGCGATTATGAAGAAAAAGTCTATCAACCCAATATCATTGGTGCTAGTGATGAGGAAGTAGAAGAAGAAGAGATCATACCACTTGTAGTAGTCAAGTGCGCCTTGACCAATGCTAAGGAGAATGATGATTGGCATTAGACTACAATATTTGACACCTATGCAAAATGTGAAGAGAAGAATTGCAAGGTGATCGTCGACAGTGGTAGTTGTACCAATGTAGTCTCCACTAGTACTTTATCCTGTTTGGGTTTGAAACCTTAACCGCACCCTCAAACCTATAGAGTGTCATGGGTGGATGCATCCTCCATGCTTGTTACCCAGTGATGTCTCGTGCCCGTTAATTTTGGATCCTATTCAAATTCGTTGTGGTGCGACGGTTAGGCACATCATTTTGGGGCGGCCTTGGCTATTTGACCCGATGTGACAATATACGGTTGCTCAAATGTGTGTTCATTCATGCATCAAGGCAAGAAGATCAAGTCAGTTCCTCTCTCACCAAAAAGCAATGCGAAGAAGAAAACTGAAGGGAAGTCGGGTAACCCAAGGGATACGAGGAAATTTCAACTTAAGTCTCTCCATGTTATCAACACTAAAGAGTTTGAGAGAGAAACTATGGTAGATTTGATGGTGTATGCCTTCGTGGCAAAAGAAGTTACACCCAAGGTTAGTGTAAAGGGACCCCCTGAGGTGAAGCCAATTATGGATGAGTTTCACGATATATTTCCAGATGACTTACCAGATGAGCTTTCACCCATAATGGACATCCAGAATGCCATTGATCTTGTCCCTAGGTCAACTCTACCAAACCTTCCTCATTATCAAATGAACCCTACGGAGCATGCAGAGTTGAAGAGGCAAGTAGATGAGCTCCTCAGAAAGGGTTTCATTCAAGAGAGTTTGAGTTTGTGTGCTGTGACAGCGCTTCTCACACCCAAGAAAGATGGCACGTGGCGCATGTGTATGGACAGTAGAGCCATCAACAAAATCACGGTCAAGTACTAGTTTCTCATATCGCATCTTGATGATATGTTAGACATAATAGCAGGTGTCACAATCTTTTCGAATATTGACCTCAAGAGTGAGTATCACCAAATACGTATATGCCCAAGAGATGAGTGGAAGACAGCCTTCCAGACGAAAGATGGGCTGTATGAGTGGCTATTCGTGCCCTTTGGCTTAACTAACGCCCCGAGCACATTTATGAGAGTGATGACCCAGGTGTTGAGACCCTTTATGGGTAAGTTCCTTGTGATGTATTTTGATGACATTCTTGTCCATAGTACATCAGAGGAACAATACCTCCATCATCTAAGGCAAGTTTGCGAGGTCCTCAAAACTGAAAAGTTATAAGCCAACCTTAAGACATGCCCATTTATATCAAAGAGCGTTATTGTAACATCCCGGATTTTTGCCAACTGGGAGTTAGACGTCCTTAGGAAATGGGTTGATCACAACACCTTACTGACTTCTCAGAACTCAATCCTAAAGTTTAAAATCCCTTTTCAACCCATTTCCTTCACAAATCTCACCTTTCACCCCCTTATTCTTCACATTTTTCTAAGTACTTTCATAGTAGACGCTAATTCTAACATTTAAATGATGGAGAACAATACTTAAACTTAAATTTACTATAATAATAAATATATAAATAAAAATAGGTTTTGGGCCATTAGTCTTATGGAACCTGACAAAATAAATAGGTGATTTGGAAAAAGCAACCTAGTCTGTCGTAATTAGGCGACACATAGTTAAGTACTAAATTAAACAATTGATGGATTTGGCTTGAACCACTTTCTATATAATCTACAAGACTCAAAACTATTAAAATCACTAACTCAACATTACTTAAAAACCTAGGAGCAATCTCAAAATTCAGTTGCTCTCAAGAGCACACTAAAACTCCGTATCGGACCTATACCGCGCGTCGAAAGTCCGATTACCGCGAAACTATAAGGTTATGACCACCTTACTGGGCTTGACAATCATCGCGGGAATCGAGTCCAAATAGTATCTAGAAACGCACAACTTGAGCCCAGAGCGAAGTGTGTGGGAAACACGAATATCTTTAAAAAATGAACTCAGATTTAAGTGAGTTGGGTCATTCGCTTGCGGGCGAAATTGAAGACTTCGGACCGTCAGATTCTGACCCAAATACACCCATGGGTTAGGGAAATTCCGCTACTCATATCTGTATGTTGGTGGCCCTGATCGAGTAACGATGACCATTGAACTGAAACGGGTCCTTTACGGCCGATCCGTTTGTTAGATCGCACCATAAACATAGTACTAGCATAAATCCATCATCAGGGAACTTGCCCTGTGACGTATGTAAGAAACGGCCCTTCCCAGGGGTCCCGTTTACCCGAAACAGATGACTTTTGGCTATAACCTAAGTATACCATGGCCCTAGGGCCATTCACACCACTTTTGAGCCTATATAAGGCCCTTAAACCCACCTCTCTCTCTCCCATACGAATTTCTCCAAAACCTATGAGAGAGAAGAGAGAAAAGGAGAGAAGAGTGAGATCAGAGGATCGTTGCTGGGATCCTTTTCCACGACTCCACACGCCGAATCGCCACACCACCATCTCTACACCATTGATTCGGACTTCGATTTAGGTAAGAAATCCTAACCCTAATCTTGTTATAGGAATCCAAATAGAGTGATCAACGTAATAGCTAACTTGTTTCGTAATTTAGGTAGCCGTTGTTCTGTAGACGGAAGTGTAGGATTCGAATCGAGTTCGAAACGAGTTTTCCGACGAAATGTGTGAACTATAAATGTTTAGGTTATGGTTTTCAAGGCTTTCAATGTCAGCTAATGATTTATGTCTGACTTGATTGCTGTCATATAATCTTAGATACGATGTTTTCTACATACTACACATATATGAACTATATTGTGAATATAATGCATTCCATATGTTTGTTGAAATGTTCGAATGAAAGTAAAATCATGAATTATGCTTGCCATGACTATTAACCTAGAATACGGGGTTATTGTATGTATGACAATCCCCTCATGAAAGGATTTGTCATAATATATGCAGTAACTAATTTAGTCTATATATGTAGTAAAGTGTAGTCTAAGTGTTTGTTGAAATGTTTGAATGGACTTGAAATTATGATTTGTGCTTGTTATGAATTCTAATATAAGATTCATGTTTGTTATATGCGTTATAGCTTATGCTGTGTAGGAAATCGTTATAGTTCATGCCATAACTAATCTAGTCTATGTATTTAGTAATGTGTAGGCTAAGTGTTTGATAAAATGTCTGAATGAGAAATTGTCCGATGAATTGTATTTATTAAGGGTGTTGAGATAAGGTTCTCAACTACCTTATCTAGAGGTATAATCTCCTTCATGTAATCTTAATTTTAACTGCGTGATTTATGTATAAACTGCATATGTATAATAACATGTTCTCTGTGTTTGATAAAATGCTCAAATGAGTGTTGTATTTGAATTGTTTGTTGAATGCTGTTATGACTATCGCATGTAACCACATACTGCATTTGAGTATGGTTGGGACTACTACCTAGTCCAGGCAATCGATAACAATTCCTGTTTAAGCGGCCGAATTAGTCTCGCCACATTTGATGCATTCGTTGAATCCGAGTCGTACGATGACGATCAACAGTGGCTAGGCCACATGGAGTGCTTATGCACTCCATGTCAACTAATTCAGCGTGCACTCGTACCAATCGAACTTGTCAAGTAACCCGATTGGCATATTGTGTGTTTACCATGTATAGACACTACTGCTTGAACCTAAGGTACCCCTTACCAATATAAAGACCTGTTTCAACCTTAGTACCACGATCCGCTAAGACGCATGAGCCGGGCATGGTGGTATGAGACACCGTGGTCGAGCTGTCGGCCTACGCTGGGGTAACGAGCCTCCCCATAGTGACCAGTGAGCAACCCAAACTCGTGAGCTGAATACGGTGGTATGAGACACAATTCTATCGGCTTACCCCGGTGCAGCCTTGCTGTGATCTCCAATTGGGTTGGTGATGAGCCTTCAAAAATAGACTGTCAGTTGGTGCGTTGGTGGTGTGACCTTGAGTACAAAATAGGCCTACGCTGACGGTGACAAGCCTCTCATAGCGACAGAGTGTAAACTCTTGAACTTGCCTATCGTATGTGATTAACTAGGATTGACGACCCTAGATGGATCATTGTTTGGGTAAATGATATAAAGGGAGGTACCTTAGCTTTCCAAACCTGTTGTATGAATAGGTCTAATTAAGACCCAGGCTAACATGCACATGCACCGCATTGCATGTGCCTTTGGCGTTGGAGTTGAGCACAGTGGGAGTGTTGCATGTGCGACCGTGAGATGATGTCGCTGAGGGAGTGCAAGCAAGGGCATGGATCATTATAGCATATCATCCCTGCATTAACAAGAGTACTTAGGACATGTTTATTGTACTGCTTTATCATTACTGCTTGACTGAATTGATAACATGTTAACCTTTACTTTATAGCTTCACTGAATTAGCTACTCATTCCCACCTGGGACGGTGTTTTAAACACCACTCAGACTCTAATTTAGATGCAGTTGATGGCATGGTCTATACAGCAAAGTTGGACTTCGTAGGCGAGGAGAAAGAGTTCTCTTACGTTCAACTATCGGGTGGATCTATGTAGATCTCATACTAATACGCAGGGACTACTGGGATACTTGTTTAGTTAAACACATTTACTTCCCGCATTTTATATGGTTAGAAACAACACATGTATATATTTAGCCCGGTTTCATACTCATACTCCGAAATTTGTGAAACGTTTTCATAATTAAATGCATATATTTCAGTCTTCCGCTTGCCAAAGTACATTAACTTTGGAGTATGATATGTTGTTTTAGTATAATCTCACTCATGTTTAATACACTCATATGAACAACATTTAAACATCATTATCTATGTTGCACAAGTGATGCGTTGGAACTCGGGAGTAAAGCTTTGCTCGACCCCCGATTTTCGGGGCGTTACAGTTATCTTCTTAGGGTTCATCGCATCATCTAAGGGCATGAGAGCGGACCCTGAGAAAGTAAGGGCCATAGTTAAGCGGCTTGAACCACGCAATATTCATGAGGTGCAAAGCTTTCATGGCTTAGCAACTTTTTATAGGCGGTTCATCAGAGGATTTAGCTCCATCATGGCTCACATCACAGATTAGATCAAGAAAGGGGAGTTTGCATAGACTAAAGCTGCCTCTAAAGCATTTAAGGAGATCAAGGGCAAGATAAGCGAAGCCCTTGTCATGCGCCTTCCAGACTTTTCTGAAGTCTTTGAGGTCACGTGTGATGCATCTGGAGTAGGTATAGGTGGCGTGCTCAGTCAGGAAAGGCACCTCATTGCTTATTTTAGTGAGAAGTTGAATGAGGCAAAGCAACGATATTCCACCTATGATAATGAGTTTTATGCGGTCGTCCAATCCTTGCGCCATTGACGACATTCTTTATTACCGCAAGAATTTGTCTTATTCTCTTACCACGATACCTTATGTTACCTCAGTTCCCAGAAGAAACTAAACCCTAGGCATGCTAAATGGGTACAATTTCTTCAGGAATACTCTTTTGTTCTTAAACATAAGGTTGGGGTCGAGAACAAACCTGATGATGCCCTTAGTCGTTAGGTGATGCTTCTCCAAAGTATGAGAGTGGAAGTGACTGGGTTTGATGAGCTGAGAGAGGAGTATTCTACATGCCCAGACTTTGGAGAGTTGTATGCGTCACTACAAGATTGTTAGTCGACCGACAATCGCAGGGTTGTCATCATTAATGAGTTCATATTTAGAGGTGACAGACTCTGCATTCCCCGTACCTCCCTCCATGATTTCCTAGTTTGGGAACTTCATGCAGGAGGGGTAGCCGGTCATTTGGGGAGGGACAAAACCATTGTACTTATGGAGGATAGATTTTATTGGCCAAGTCTCAAGCGAGATGTAGCCAAGATTGTTGGGCAGCACAAGACTTGTCAACTGGCAAAGTAGAGGAAGCAAAATATAAGATTGTATATACCTTTGCCAGTTCCCCATGCTTTGTGGCAGGACATTAGTATGGATTTCGTGTTGGGCTTACGAAAAACTCTCACGAAACACGATTCTGTATTTGTGGTTGTGGACTGTTTTTCCAAAAATGGCCCATTTCATTCCGTGCTCAAAAATGTTAGATGCATCCAATGTGGCTAAAATTTTCTTTAGGGAGGTAGTGCGTTTATATGGTTTACTTAAGACCATAGTGTCTGATCGTGATGTACGCTTTATGAGCTATTTTTGGAAGACACGATGGCACATGATGGGGACAAGGCTTCAATTTTCATCTTCCTATCACCCTCAAACAGGCGGTCAAGCTAAAGTTGTCAATAGGAGTCTTGGAAATCTGCTTAGATGCCTTGTGGGTGATCACGTCCGAACTTGGAATACCATTTTTCCTATGTCCGAGTCAGCATATAATAGTTGATGGGGACATCACGCGTGCACGCACATGCATGCGCCCCCCCCCCCCCCAAAGCACATACGCAAGGAGGGCCCCACCGTCAATCTAGATCGATGAGGACGTTCAAGGAGGGCCTCCTAGTTAGAATATTGAGTTTTGGTTCGTTGGAGTGGGCCCGATAGTTAAGTAAAGTCCATCATGGGTTCTCATGCTCAGAGCCCACTAGTCTGATTAATCTCATATTTTAAGTCTTGCTTATTAATGTTATTTACAATATCATGGACAGATTAGATTGCTTTGATTAGTTGTTATTTTTGTTTACTTCATTGCTAAGTAATAGGTTGCGCACATGGCGTGAGTTTTGGAGTATAAGTTTTTTCTCATAAATAGGCACTCCTTGTAGGGTTTTTTCTCATTAAAGATTAATAAAAATTCCTGGGTTTTCCTACTCCTCTGAGTTCTCGAGTTGTGGAAATCCGATTGGGTGCGAAGCCCTCCCTTCATCGAAGGGCTAACTACCGTGGTACGAAGCCACATCTATCCCATTCGCCCCCATCTTCTACCATCCCTTCTTCTCATCTCACACCATCATCTACACTTCGAATCAGTCATTTATTGTAACAATTCTTCTCCCCACAGCAGAATTTCAGAATTTGGCCCTATAGAAGGGCTGAAACTTCGGCGGAGCACCACGCACAGACCGCATCTCAGATCGAGCTGAAAATCAAGGGTTTTGGAGTCCTCCCCTGGCCGACGAGACCCTAGAAGTCGGTTCGAGGAATCAGGGCTCCTACACACGTGCGCCAGGCCTGGCCCACTGTTCGCACCCGCGGACTATCACAGGTTCAGGTTTTCTAGTTTATTTCACCCTCTCATACCTGTTTTTTTCATAGTCATAACCCTAAATTGCATTATTCTTAATTTGTTTGCCCCTTTTCTTACCCTAAGGTGCTCATAATTGAATTGGTGAATCCCTTGGATCAAGGACAACTTGTTGTGCATGTGTGGATGAGTTTTACCTCCCTTTGAGAATCATTTGGCCCATAATTTTTATTGATCCAGCCCTGGCATGTGTAGGCCTGGACCCGCGCAGATTCTCCTTGCTTGAATGTTTGAACTTTTGTGTGGGATGTGGAAATTTCATATGAATGTTTCTGAATTAGTTTGATCTAAAGCCTGCGATCTTACACATCATAGTTAATTTTTCATGTCCTGCATCAATAGTTCCATCAATAGGTCCATAGCCATGAGTACATTTGAGGTTGTGCATGGCTACAAACCTAGGAAACCCGTAGATCTCATACTTGTCTATGTCCCATAGGCTATCTAAGTCCACACATGAGTTTGCATGTCACATACATGAGTTGCATGGTGAGATCAGGAAGCGAATTAATGTTAGTAATGAAAAATACAAAGTGTTTGCTGGTTCTCATCACAGGTTTCAAGAATTCCAAGTAGGAGATTATGTCATGGTTCATATGAGGCCTGAACGGTTCCCACATAAGGCCGTTAAAAAGTTACAAGCGTGTAGCGTAGGACCAAACAAAATAATGTAAAGATTGGGTCGCGTATGTAGTAGACCTTACACCTACCATGTGAATTAGTTCTACTTTTAATGTGGAAGATCTAGTACAATACAAGGGTCTTGCTACTTCACCTATTGATCCGTCCACAGACCCTCTCACAGACCATGACCTAGTCCCAAACCCATGGCCCCTATCTGACCAATCATCCGAGCCATTACCACCTTTGCCCTCCTTGCCTGCTTGAAGCAAACAGATAAAAGACATACTGGATGCGCAAGTAGTTTACACTCAACATAGAGGATTTCAGAAATTCCTCGTCAAGTGGAAGCGTGGGCCAATTTCAGACAGTATGTGAATTACGAATGATGAGCTACAGCATTTAGATCCAGACATTTTCAAGCGTTACAGGAGTTTTAGTCCGCCAGAGGCGAACTCTTCTCAACCGAGGAGAGTTGATGAAGACATCACTTCATGTACACCTTTGCGTATGTATCAGAGGAGGTGGGCCGCACCGATTTTCCTGTGGCTAGGCGCAAGTACCCGTGATCGTGGTGAAGAGCCCATGTGCATGTGCGAGCATCTGGAAGACCCCACACTGGGAAGATGTATATGTGCTGCTTTATAGAGTAATCTAGACCGTTAGATTAGAGGGACGTGACGATCAGGCCATTGGATCACATGATCGGGCCATTGATCGTGGATCGTCCACACTAGTTTTTCTTATATTTTATCAGCTCATTAATTTTGTGATTAAAAGAGAGAGAGAGAGAGAGAGAGAGAGAGAGAAAAGAGAAAAAAAAAAAAAAAAGCTCTTGCTTTCTTCTTCTTCTACCATCTTTATGAGATTTGAATATACTTCCATGTGATTTGGAAGAGATTGGTATGAGACTAATCTTCATCAACGAAGGTGCGAGGTCTCCATCCATCCCCACATCACCATCTTCTGTCCCCTCCATCAAGGTATTTTCTTCAAGTTCTTTGATTCTCCCATCCTAAGCCTTCATCTTCTCCTAAACCCATCTTTCCTTTACCTATCTACAATCCCAAACCCAAAGAGACCTAACCCATCAATCCCATGCCACACGTGTGACCATACAGCCACACGTGAGAACCTTCCGGGTTGGTCGTACGGCCGCACCTTGTCCTTTTTGGCTTCTTTTCACCCTTAAATCAAAACCTCATTTCCTCTCTACCAAAACCCTAACCCTGAATCTAGAAATCCCTAACTTTCCTAGATTTTCTCAATTTTCCAAAACCCTAATTTTACCTTAGGTTGTATTAGGCCTTCTACTGTGAAATAAACCATACCCTATGCTAATTGGATGTCCCTAAATCTATTAGATCCTAGTTTCCTCTTATTTAATGATCCTGTGTGACGATGTTGGTAACTTAGGCTAGGATTATGCATGACGTTCTTTTGATTTTCATAGTATTCGTGATGATTATGGCAATGTTTATGCTTTTTTGTTAATTGTCTTAATTCTGCTACTTGATATCACATGTTATTTGGATCGTGCATCAATCCTACATCAATATCGCTACTAGTGTTACCGGTATCACCGAGCT
Source organism: Magnolia kwangsiensis (assembly GCA_037074715.1). Lineage (NCBI taxonomy): Eukaryota > Viridiplantae > Streptophyta > Magnoliopsida > Magnoliales > Magnoliaceae > Magnolia > Magnolia kwangsiensis. The sequence goes on from CM073579.1 coordinate 24,222,465, forward strand.
GGAGATACAAATAATATTGGGAATATTATTGATATATCGGGGACCGAACAATGGTAACAATATCAAAATCAGTTTTGTTGTTCTTTCTTTACCTTTATACTTAATCATTGACCCTTTCTTATTACTTTAGGTTGTGTTTGATTGCACCAAACATCATGAAATTTTATTAAATTTCATTATTAATCAGCCTAATTTGGTGTAGAATATCATGAAATTGGTGTAACCAAGCGCAACCTTGATTAAAAATCAAGAAGTAGCATGTAGCTTATGCTCATGCTTCAGAGGGGTGAACACTACACTACAAGCTATTCACTATTTAAAACACTGATTTTTTTTTTAACATTTCTATTTAAAACACTAATAACACCATAACGTTCAACAATAGATCATCTAATTGGCTTCAATTATTTACTCACTGAAAGGCTGGGTGGTTTTTGGGGCTTCAGGGCTGGCCCTCTATAGGGGTTGTAAAAGGGAATATATTTGAAACCCTTTGCGAGGTCATCCTTGATCCTTATAAGTGGGACTGTAGGATGCTATCGCACACCCTCCTTTTTCATTTTTCCTTTGTTTTGTCTCTTCTTCTGATTGGTATTAATAGAATTTAACTTATTGATCAAAAGAAATAATAATAAGGGTGGCAATGGTCAGGTAGCCAGCTCTACTCCGTAGACCCAGCTCAAGTTTCAGCCGGCTCATGAGGCCCACATTTTGGGCCCTGGCCCGACTCCTCATCCTGAAATATACTTTGTGCAGGCTTGAACCCAGCCTCTAGGCCAATGCTCAAATACCATGTATAAGTTAAAGAAGCACTATCAAAAAACAAATTTGTTCGTCACTTTGGAAAGAGGAATAAGAGGTCTATCTGGCTAAACTCGGGTTTTGCAAAATCCTACTTTCTAGAAGGATACTTTCATAATAGTAATTCCCAAAAGCTACATTGCATGCACTATAGAAGACAATTTATTGGAAACATAACAAAATATTATGAGAAGTATGAATACTATTCACTCTTAAAGATAAATTGGAATTAGAAAGCACATGCAGTTCATGAAACAGTGTTCCATACCATTTTACACTGAAATGTTGTGAAAAACCAGAACGTGTAGTACTCCCTCCCAGAATCAGCAATATCTATTATTGCCTCATTCTCCAATCCAAAGAAAGGGTCTGGCACGACATTGTTCTTTACCAAGGTTCCTAAAACGCTATAAACCAAAACAAGATAAGTCCCAATAAATAAATAAAACAATGAGAGCTCCAACTAAAGGAAAAAACAAGAACATGCCTAGTTCTGATTTTGATTTCATTGCTTATGACAGCAAAAATACATAATTAAGCTACATACATGGACACCTGTATACACTCACTTTATTGTGTCAGACTCGGACCCGACATGATATTCATACGAGTATTGGATGCTCTCACGATATTTCTACGCCATGTGTGAAACTAACTTCACTTTATTAGGTTCCTTTCTTTAAAATCCTAATGATCTTCTTATATTCTAATCACAACGAATGCATGCGTTTATGTATGTCTGAACATTACTTCTAGGCAGTGTTGAAACTAACTTCAAAGTTCAATGCATTTGATTCTGTTCTTTAAAATCATAATTCTGTTTACGTGTGTGTGTGAAAAGAATGCTATAGAAAAACTCTACAAACAACGATGGTTGCATTAAATTTAGCATGAGAAAGACTGACAAAGAAAACCTTGTTTAAAAAAACCAAATACAAACAAAACCACTTTATATTTGAAGTCATAAAACAAAATATAAATAGCTTGTTACGAATTGGATTCCCATATCTTTGTATACTGAATTTTTAGGAGTGTAGAGATGCAGATCCCCATTACCATATCCATGTCTCTATCACTGTGCCATATTTAACTACTGCCATTGAAAGCCAAAAGCAATAAAAGTTCATGTACCATTCAGTACTATTACTCCACCACATACACAACATTTGCATTACAACATTTTGTAACTTCTTTCATTTGGAGTAACAAGAAAATAACCAATTATGAGGGATTTGCAAGAGAGGATGTCACAATGCTTGCAGATAAGTTTGGCTGCAAGGTTGGAAGCATCCCATCAACTTATCTTGAGTTACCTGTATCTGTATGTATTAGTAAACTTCCCATTCATTTGTGGGATGCAGTGGTGTAGAGGGTAGAAAGGGAATCGTCAGGATGGAAAAGAAGATACCTGTCTTTGGGAGGTTGTTTGACCATCCTCAACTAAGCGTGATATGCCAACTTATTTTATACCCCTCCTCACATACCTAGCCAGCGATATTCAAAGATTAGAAAGAATTTCAAAGGGCTTCCTTTGGAAGGGCACGGGTGAAAATCACAGGTATCATCTTCTTGAATGAGCAGAAGTTTGCAAGCTTAAAAGGTTAGGAGGTGCGAGCGTTGGATCCTTGAAGATGATGAACTCAGCATTGCTCAGCAGGTGGCTTTGGACGTTCGGAATGGAAGAGGGCTGCATGTGGAAGCACATGATGGCTTGTAAATATGGCGTTAATAACAGCAAGTAGTACTGAGGGGCTCTTCACTATATAGGGCCTCATGATTGTGGAAAGTGGTGATCACACGACTAAGGATGAATTCTCGTAGGCACTTGTTCAAAAGATTGGGGACAGCTTGAGACCCGATATTGGATGCAGGAGCAATGCTATGTATCACATTTATCCTCATCTATATCAATTGGCAAATGACAAAGGAATCTATTCTACAGTTGAGGGGACAACAAGTGTGGTCTCCAAGTTTTAGGAGGATGTTGATAGATGAGAAAATTGAGGGCCTTGCCAATCTAATATCCTATCTAAGTCACGACGCTCCGAGAGATAGGGAAACGGGTGAGTAGATTTGGAGCCTAGAAAGAAACTGCACCTTCACTGGCAAGTCTTTCTATTCTATGTTAGCACCAAATTAGAATGTTCACTGGTTATGGAACATCCTTGGTCCTCTGAGGTTATTTCTATTACACGTTTAGTGGGAAGAGATAAGATGTTAAGTATAAATCATTTGAGGAGAGGGAACTGAATCATTACCAAAGTATGGATCCTTTGCCATCACCAAGAGAATGTGGATCATTTCTTTATGCATTGTGCCTTCTCTTTGGAATTTTGGTGGAGATTCTTCAGCCTCTTTGAGATGGATTGGGTGATGCTAAGAAGAATTCACAACTTTCTTCAAGTGTCATAGGGGGTTTCTATGGGCAAGAAAAGAAGAACCTTATGGCACCTAAGTCTTATGGCAGGATCATGGTATCTGTGGAGAGAACACAACAACAGCAGGGTATATGTAACAAGCCTGATTTGTTCCTAAGCATTTTCTTTGGAGCTTGAAAGAGAGTCATCAATTGGGCCTTGGGCCTCAAATTTTCAAAATTAAATGTTCATCCATGTGGCCCAAATGGGTGTGATGACCCGGGTGTTGTGAATTCAAAATTAAATGTTAATCCATGTGGCCCAAATGTAAGAAGATGTGTAGAAACACAAGCAATTCATTCAAAAGCAAAAGAAGAATCACTAAATCAGGTTACATACATGTTTGATTTTATGTTTGGACACAAGGATTGCAACTAATTTGCGAGAAAGTGGGAAATTTTGATTTTTTTTCAATTTTTCGCAACTTGGCCCATCTCCTCCAAATTTCGAAATTGAAGCTCTCAATCCATGATTTTTCATGCAAAACATGAAAAACCATGGATCTGTAACAATTTGACACTAATTTAACATGATTTACAGGAAAAAAAAAAAGAACCTAAAATCGAAAATGCTCTCCGGATCAAACATGTGAGATATATCGCACTAGTGAGTTTCGTATCGCACAGGTGGGATACAAGATATATCGTGGGATATATCAGCCGAAATCGATGATATTTAAAACACTAACCAAACCTTCCTCATTATCGAATGAACCCTATGGAGCATGCGGAGCCGAAGAAGTAAGTAGATGAGCTCCTTAGTAAGGGTTTCATTCAGGCGAGCCTAAGTCCATGTATCATGCCAACGCTTCTCACGCCTAAGAAAGATGGCACCTGGCGCATGTGTGTAGACAATAGGGCCATCAATAAAATCACAGTCAAATACCGGTTAACGATACCACGTCTTGATGATATGCTCGACATGATGGCCAATGTCATGATATTTTTGAAGATAAAACTCACGAGTGGCTATCACCAAATACATATACACTTGGGAGATGAATGGAAGACAACCTTCAAGATGAAGGACAGACTATACGAGTGGCTAGTCATGCCTTTCGACTTGACTAATGCCCCGAGCACATTTACGAGAATGATGACCCAGGTGTTGAGACCTTTTATGAGAAAGTTCCTTGTTGTGTACTTCGACGACATTCTTAATTATAGCACATCAAAGCAACAACATCTCCACCATCTGAGGCAAGTCTATGGGGTTCTCAGACCTGAAAAGCTTCATGCTAACCTTAAGAAGTGCACATTTATATCAGAGAGTGTTATTTTCTTAGGGTTCATAGCCTCAACTGAGGGCATGAGAGCGGACCCCGAGAAGGTCAGGGCCATAGTTGAGTGGCCTGAACTGCGAAACATTCACGACGCGTGAAGCTTTCATTGCTTAGCAACCCTCTATAGGCGGTTCATTAGAGGATTTAGTTCCATCATGGCTCCCATTACTAATTGCAGAAAGAAATGGGAGTTCACATGGACTAAAGCTACCTCTAGAGTGTTTAAGGAAATAAAGGGCAAGATGAGTGAGCGAAGCTCGCGTCATGCGTCTTTCAGACTTTTCTAAAGTCTTTGAAGTAGCGTGTGATGCTTCTAATGTAGGTATAGGTGGAGTGATTAGTCAAGAAGGGCACCCCATTGCTTATTTTAGTAAAAAGTTGAATGAGGCAAAGCAACGGTACTCTACTTATGACAAGGAGTTCTAATGTTCTATGTGGTAGTCCAGTCATTGAGACATTGGTGACATTACCTACTACCACAAGAATTTGTCTTGTTTTCTGATCACAAGGCCTTACGTTATCTTGCCTCCTAGAAGAAGTTGAACCCAAGGCATGCTCAGTGGGTTTAGTTTCTTCAAGAGTACTCGTTTGTATTGAAACATAAGGTCAGGATCGAAAACAAACCTGCAAACGCCCTTAGTCGTAGAGTGACGCTTCTACAATCCATGATTGTAGAGGTTACTGGGTTTGAGCAACTTAGAGATGAATACCCTGCTTGCCCAAATTTTAGAATAGTATATGTGTCACTCTTGGTTGACCCGTCAAGGAATGACAGTGGATTTGTCTTGAATGATAATTTCTTAATTAAAAGCGACAAACTCTGTATTCCCCGTACCTCTCTCCGAGATTTTCTCGTTTGGGAGCTTCATGCCAGAGGAGTAGCAGGTCACTTTAGTCGTGACAAGACCATTGCCCTTGTGGAAGATATATTTTATTGGCCAAGTCTTAAGCTAGACGTAGCCAAAATCATTGGCAGTGTCGTACTTGTCAACTAGCAAAGTAGAATAAGCAAAACACGAGATTATACACTCCTTTGCCAACGCCACACACGTCGTGGTAGGACATTAGCATGGATTTCGTGCTTGGGCTTCCTAAGACAATAAAGAAGCACGACTCCATCTTTACCGCAATGGAGCATTTCTCTAAAATGGCCCACTTTCTTCCATGTTGCAAGACATCGGATGCCTCCAATATAGCAAAGCTATTCTTTGGTGAGGTAGTTCGTTTGCACAGTTTGCCCAAAACCATCGTGTCTGACCGGGATGTTAGGTTCATGAGTTATTTTTAGACGACATGGTGGAATATGATGGGTATGCGGCTCTGGTTTTCATCGGCTTACCACCCTCATATTGACGGTCAGACAGAGGTGGTCAATAGGAGCCTTGGTAATTTGTTAAGATATCTCGTGGGTGATCACACTAGAACGTGGGATGCAGTCATACCTATTGCAGAGTTAACATACAACAATTCAGTTAATAGGTCTATAGGCATGAGTCCATTCGAAGTTGTACACGGTTATAAGCCTAGAAAACCTATCAACCTCATTCCCATGTCATTAACATATAAGCCATTAGAGTCTGCAAAGTCCTTTGCACATAACATTCATGCATTGCATAACGAAATCAGAAAAATGATCAATACGAGCAATGAACGCTATAAACTTTCTAGTGACTCTCATCGTCGGTTCGAAGACTATCACGACGGTGATTATGCGATGGCCTGTATTAGGCTAAAACAGTTTCCACATGGAGCCATTGAGAATTTGCAAGCTCGTAGTGTTGGACCTTTTAAGATGTTGAAACGAATTGGTCCTAATGCGTATGTTATAGATCTTCCACCTTCCATGGGGATTAGTTCTACATTTAATGTGAATGATCTTGAATCTTTTAAAGGGACCCCAAATACTGCTACCAGCACTTCATTTGACTGTCACAGTGACCTAGACCCATGGCCATTGCCTGATTCGTCTTCCCAACCTTTGCCTCATTTGCCATCTATACTTGCTAGGCGAGAAGAGATTAAGGAAATCTTGGATCACCAAGTAGTTTCCACACCCTAAGGAGGATTTCAAAAGCTCCTTGTAAAGTGGAAGAATATGCCGACTTCAAACAGTACATGGATTACAAAGACAGAGTTCTAAAGCATCGATCCAGATTCACTTGAGCTATACCGGAGTTTTAGTTCGCCAAAGGCGAAAACTTCTCAGTCGGGGGAGAGTTGATGAGGACATCACATCACGTGCACCCCTACGCAAGTATCAGAGGAGGAGACTAACCCTAGTCTCTCTATGGCTAAACGAGTACCATTCTAAAGACCCCACATGGCATGTATAGGCATCTGGAAGACCCCACATTGGGAAGATGCATGTGGGATGTTAAAGGGAGCTTTTTCGACTGTTGGATTGGATGGACACGACAAACGGACAGTCGGATCACATGGAATAGATGATCAGACCGTTGATAGTGGCCATCTTCATCGAAGGACATCACATATCTTAGGATTAGTTTATTTTCATGTTATTTAGTGGTTTGGATCATTAGTATATGTTTATTCGCTTTTATTTTGAGTTGGGACTTAGTTGGAACCAAAAGAGAGAGAGAGAGAGAACTGAAAGGGTATTTTCATCAGTTGTAGTCAAAAGGGCTATAAAGCCTTAGACGTCCCCCCCCTCCCTCCCCCCCCCCCCCCCCCCCCCCCCAAAGGTTTTTTTATGATGCACGAATTAATGAAAGCAATGGTTTTCTTCCTCTCTTCTCTTCATTGTTAATTGGGAATTTCTAAAGGTGTGAATCCTTCCTTTGGAGTTGGTGACGGTGTGAAGCCAAAACTTTCTTCATTCTCTTTCTCCCTCAAAAGTATTTTCTCTTTAATCCTTTGCTCATCTCTTGCATCTTCTTCATCCTTTCTTTTCTTTTTCTTTCTTCCACACATCGTGCTTGACCTACACCAACCTAAACCCATCCCCACACCCCATCTTTGTTTTTCCCCTACCCACACACACACGCACATGCACACGTGCACATAGCCACGTGCGGCTACCCCTCTTCATCTTTGTGCTTCCACGTGCGGCTACCCCTCTTCATCTTTGTGCTTCCCCTTTGATTCCCCTTTCCTATTAAATCAAAACCCCCTTGAAACCCCAACCCTAAATCCCCAAATTTCCCTTTTACCCAAATCCCTAACCCTAATCCCAATTTTTTCCCCTTTTACTTCAAATCCATAAACCTAGTTCACCCCAGACCTTAACCCCTATCTAATCCCTTTAGGATGCAAGTGAATCCCTTTGAATAATAGCTCAGCCCTATGTTAATTTGGAGTTTCTCAACTCCATTGGGACCAAGGTATCCCGTATCGGTATCGGTTAGCGTAACGGTACCCTCCAAAACCGATATGGATATGGGGGCGTAACAGCGATATGGGAGCGTGACGGCCTGTAACCGTGCAAATTTTTTTTTGCTAAAAAAATATGAAAAAATATGGATTAAATCCGGAATATTCTAAGCATTCCAAATATGCATTCATTTATAAATTGGAACATGTTTATGGTGGTGTAACAATCCACTCTTTGGTGAGAAGTTGTATCAGACTGTCTGATTAATTTTTGAACCTAGTAACTTGAATTTGACTACAAAATTCATATATTTAATTTTATAAACATCTAATTTATATACTTAACGATTTAATATCATTTCTCCCAATAGTTCTTTAAAAAAATGAAATTAAATTTAGGTAGATGGCGTTGCCAATTTCGGGCTGACTTGGAGGACCAATCTATGCTCCAAATTTGCCTCATATTCATGCAATTTATTGCCATTATCCCACTTATGAATTGGTAGACATTTATTGGATAGTGAGTCATGAAAAAAAAAATCAAAAGACCCTATTTTTAAAAATAAAAGTCCACGAAATAACAATTAAAACTATACAAATAATTGAATTTTAGCATTGTGAGTTAGCAATTGCAGTTCATTATTTAATTGATAAATTTTAAGTTAATATATGTCTCGTGTACAATTTTTTAATGGCCGGAATTAGGCAAGACTCGGATTGTGAAGTGTAGCACACGTGTCAAAGTTTTTTGGGCCCCACCCGTGATGAATGTGTTATATCTAAACCGTCCATTCATTTGACGAGATCGTCTTAAGGCTTGACACGAAAAATAATACAAATCTAATTATCAAGTGGACCACATTGCAAAAAGCAGTGGGGGATTGAACGTCTACCATTGAAACCTTTTTTGGGATCACAGAACTTTTGGATCAATATGAAATTTGTTTTTCCTCTTCATTCAGGTCTTTTTGACCTTATGAACAGATTGGATGGAAAATAAATGTTATGGTGGGCCTACGAATTGTTTAACGGTGAAAATCATCATCTCCGTTGCTATTTTTGGTGTGGTCCAGACGATCTTTGGATATGATTCATTTTTTGGGTAATGCTCTAAAATGATATTTAAAAATAGATGAACGGTGTAGATATAATAAATACATCACTGTGGAGCTCATATAACTTTGATCTCCTTTGAACTGTTCGTACAACTCGGAGCTCGAGGAGTGTTAGCGCTCGTCTTAGCGTGACACGTACCTACGGCAGCTAAGCTGGTGTGTGGTACACCTGCAAAAAAAAAAAAAAAAAAGGAGAGAGGGAAACCAAAAAGAAAAAAGAGGGAAAGAAGAGAGAAAAGAAAAAAGAGGGAAAGAGGGAAAGAACAGACAGAGAGAGAGAGAGAGAGAGAGAGAGAGAGAAGAAGAAGAAAAAAAAAAAAAAAGGCCGCAGCCGCAACCACAGCTGTCCGAGAAGAGGAAGAAGAAGAAGAAAGGAAAAAGGTAAGTTTTTTTTCCTTTTTTTTTTCTTTTTTTTTTTCAAGGCTCGTAACAGCCGTTATGGGTATGTAACGGTCGTTCTAGCCTGTAATAGCCTTTACGGTCACAGAATTCCGTAACAGCCATTTCGACCCCGTTTCGCGTAATGGTGTCGGCTGTTACCGTTACGTATCGGCCGATATGGCCGTATCGTAACGGATAAGGGACACCTTGATTGGGACCTAATTGCTTTAATATATTATTAGTTCTTAATTCCCAAGCATGTAATAGCCTAGGACCTAGTATGATTACTACTTGTTGGTTGTTCGGATTTACATGAAGTTATTGAAAGTTATTGTTCTTGCTCATATTGTCTAAAATCTGAATTTTCTTATCATTCTAGGATAGGAAACATTGTCCTGCATCACATTGACAACCACCAAAAGAGGTCAATGATCATCCCAAATATTTGCCTTTTGTGCAGGCATTCGGATGAATTTGTTAATCATCTTCTTATTGACTACCACTTCACAAGTAGTGTGTGGGCTGTTGTTCTACGGAGTTTCAATCTAGTGCGATCCATGCCATGTGACATCAGGGTTCTTCTAATGGCTTGGCAGCACTGCATGTTTTTCTGGAAGTTAAAGTTCATTGGAGACTTTCACTCTTGGCTGCCTTGTGATCGCTTTGGGGGAAGAGAAACAATAGATGCTTCCACGATGAAAGTAATGGTGAGGAGCGGGTAGTCTATAAAGCTTTAACACTTGTTAACAGGTGGGCGTAAGCTTGGGATGCTTGTGATTTTTATATTTTACTTTTTGTTTCCTACTTTGGGCTAGTTGTTGGCACTACCTCAGCAACTTTTTCCCTTCAATGAAAGTTTCCATTGTCTTTCAAAAAAGAAATCTTTGAGAGTGCCTGAAAGTAGAGACGGTGAAGAGAAACAAGGCTCTTTTGAGGCTTGACCAAATCACAAAAATGGCAACATAAACAAGTACTTCCACCATCTAAACTCCATGAATTCAACCACAAAGGTCCTCAGGAAATCGTATGTCTCGATTACAACACCAATAACAGGTATGTTCTTCAAATTTTACCTCATTAATAAAAAAAACCCAGATCAAATTCATCAACCACAAAGTGAACCATTCAATCACCAAAATAATATCCACCATACACCATGTAAGGAAGCATAGAATTAGGGATCGATAAATAGCATTTACATATGCACTTGGTTCCAACTGCAATATAGACATTTCCACTTCACTAAACTAAATAATGCAATCCAATTCAATAGTGCATCCAAATGTACTCTTTAAGCCCAAAACCCAGATCAAATCCATCAAAGCATGAACCATCCTACTTCAAAAACAATACTAAATACAACACCTAAACCACATCCATCCTTCAAATACAATGCGTAAGGAGCATAGATTTAGCAACAAATTAGTAATAGATAAATACCATCGTACATATGAATTCGAAATGCAATCTAGATATTTCTGCTTCATTGAATTAAATAATGCAATCCAATTCAATAGTGTATCCAAACGCACCCCACTAAGCCTAAAACTCAAATCAATTCCATCAACCAAACCACAAATCATCCTAATTCAAAAACAAAAAACCAAAAAACCGAATATGGCACCCAAACCGCATCCATCCTTCACATAAACCTCGTAAGGAGCACAGAATTAGTAATAGATAAATGACATTGTACAGATGCACTTTGTTCCAACCACAATTGAGATGTTTCCACTTAATTAAATAATATAATCCAATTCAATAGTGCATCCAAACACACCCTTTAAGCCCAAAAGCCAAATCAAATCCATCGACCAAAGCACAAATCATCCTAATTCGAAAACATTACTGAACACGACACCCACAACACATCCATCCTTCGCAATTTAACTCACCCATCAAAAACCCAACTCGAACTCATCCACGACATTGTGAACCAACCGACAGAATTGAGCTAAAATGCAAATAGACGCAGGAATAGGTAGAGGAAAAAACCATATAAAACTTACGTTCCGGGGACCACAGCCTCCACCCACGGTGACGATGGCCCGGCGGGGGGATCAGTAGTTGTCAGCTGAATGCCGTTGAGATTGATGTCCGTTGATCTCGCTGCTAGCCATCCCGAATCGAGAATGGTCTTCCCGATTTTCGCCATTCTTGCCTTTCTCTTCTATAAACAGAGAGAGAGAGAGAGAGAGAGAGAGAGAGAGATGGAATTCAAGTGAGAGAAGGTGTTGGTGTTGGGGCGAGAGAGAGAGAGAGAGAGCTCTGCTACTCCCTGACTCGAGTAATTATAAGAGACTGAAATTCAAGCAGGGATGGAGAAGGATTCTCATTTTTGAAGAGAACGACATGGATGCTCTGGCAGAGTGTGATGGATGATACGCACGCTCTTAAAAATTACTTAGAAATTGCACACGTGCCATATAAATAGGAAAATTAAGCCGTTCAAATTATGGTGGCCAGTGTGGCAGTGTATATGTATGATTAACAGAAAAAGATATCTTATTTTTCTTATACAAATATCGGATTAGTAGATATTTATTGAACGGTTAAAGATGAAAGATATCCAAAAGTCCTGGTTCCACAAAAAAGTGTCAGCGAATCAGAGGTTAGGATTGTTCAACCAATCTGATCCTGGGATTGTCGCCCGATTTTAGCTGATGCACGATCTAGTCGGCTTTATTTGAGTTCACGTGTAGCTGTCTGACTGTCATATAAATCTTCATTTTTAAAATAAATTCCCTGTGATTCTGATTTTGCCGTGTCTTTTGGTCCGCCCGACGTTGTTCCGTGTGGGAGAATGTGAACGCCTGAGAGATTAGAGAAATTTTCAACTGTGTGATCAGTGTATGGCCCATTCCCGAGACAAAGCCCACCCCATTTTATTTTTCAAGAATAAGCCCAGGTATACGGAGGTCATACAAAAGGTCAAAAATGCCCTTATTTTTTCCTTCAAGTCGATCGGCCGGTGCTCGAGGACGAGCGCTGACGCTCCTCAAACACTGAATTGTACGAACGGTTCAAAGGAGAACAACGTTACATGTGCCGAGCAGTTACGTATTTATTATATCCACGACGTTCATCCATATATTGAGATCATTTCGGAGCATTGTCTAAAAAAAATATTAAATCGTATCTAAAGATCAACTGGACCACACTACAAAGGGCAGTAGAAAATTGATTTTCACCGTTGAAACTTTTGTAGGGTCCACGTAACGTTTATTTTCCATTCAATCCATTCCTAAGCTAACAAATACATGGATGAAGAGGAAAAACAAATTTCATAATGATCCAAAACTTTGATGACCCCTAAAAGGGTTTCAACGGTGTACGTTTAATTTCCAATCGCCTTTTACAGCGTGGTCCACTTGATAGTTAGACCTATCTTATTTTTCATCCCAAGCCTTAATATGGGCTCTCCAAATAGATGGATGGTTTGGATATAATACGGACCTCATGATAGGACCCACAAAAATTTTATATATATATATATATATATATATATATATATATATATATATATCACATACTGCCACAGCACTGCCGTCGAATAGTAATTTTTTTTTTTTTTTTTTAATGTGGAGAACTTTTGCACCATTATATTTTTCAAAGTACATAATTATGTAATTATGTATATATAAGTATATAAAAATATTTTTCTATCTCTTAATTCATTTCTTTGTCTATTTATTTAATAAGCATATCTCCTAAACTAAAATAAGTTACTTAAAGTGTCATATATAATTTTGGGGTAGAAGAAGCTAATTTAGCCAACCAACATTGTAATTTTTTAAGATTCTATCGGATCGATGGTTAAAAATCCACTTCACTGTCAATTCACTTCACTTGATGGCCATTTCCACACAATTCGCGGTCAATTCACATCACTTCACCATCATTTCTATGCATTTCACGGTCATTCCCGGTGATTTCATGTTGATTCACGGTCAATTCGACGCACTTCACGGTCAAATCACTTCACGGCCATTTCCACGCACTTCGCGATCAATTTACTTCACTTCACCGTCATTTCCATGCATTTTACGGTCATTCCCAGTGATTTCATGTTCATTCACGATCAATTCGACGCACTTCACGATCAATTTACTTCACTTCACGCCCATTTCCACGCACTTTGCAGTCAATTCACTTCACTTCACCGTCATTTCCATGCATTTCACGGTCATTCCCGATGATTCCGTGTTCATTCACGGTCAATTCGACGCACTTCACGGCCATTTCCATGCACTTCGCGATCAATTCACTTCACTTTACCGTCATTTCCATGCATTTCACAGTCATTCTCAGGCGATTACATGTTCATTCAAGATCAATTCGACGCACTTCACGGTCAATTCACTTCACTTCACGGCCATTTCAACGCACTTCGTGGTCAATTCACTTCACTTCACCGTCATTTCCTTGCATTTCACGGTCATTCCCAACGATTCTGTGTTCATTCACGGTCAATTCGATGCACTTCACTTCACTACCATTTCCACGCACTTCGCGGTCAATTCACTTCACTTCACCATCATTTTCATGCATTTCACGGTCATTCCCAGCGATTCCGTGTTCATTCAAGGTCAATTCGACGCACTTCACGGCCAATTCAGTTCACTTCACGGCCATTTCCATGCACTTCGCGGTCAATTCACTTCACTTCACCGTCATTTCCATGCATTTCACGATCACTCCTGACAATTTCGTGTTCATTCACGATCAATTCGACGCACTTCACGGTCAGTTCACTTCACTTCACGTCCATTTCCATGCACTTCACAGTCAATTCACTTTACTTCACCGTCATTTCCACGCATTTCACAGTCATTCCCAACGATTCCATGTTCATTCACGGTCAATTCGACGCACTTCACGGTCAATTCACTTCACTTCACGGCCATTTCCACGCACTTCGCGGTCAATTCACTTCACTTCACCGTCATTTCCATGCATTTTACGGTCATTTCCGGTGATTCCGTGTTCATTCACGGTCAATTCAGTTCACTTCACCACCATTTTCACGTACTTCGCAATCAATTCACTTCACTTCACCGTCATTTCCATGCATTTCACGGTCATTCCCAGCGATTCCGTGTTCATTCACAGTCAATTCACTTCACTTCACAGCCATTTCCACGCACTTCGCGGTCAATTCACTTCACTTCACCGTCATTTCCACGCATTTCACGGTCATTCCCGGCAATTCCATGTTCATTCACGGTCAATTTGACGCACTTCACGGCCATTTCCACGCACTTCGCAGTGAATTCACTTTACTTCATCGTCATTTCCATGCATTTCACAGTCATTCCTGGTGATTTCGTGTTCATTCACGGTCAATTCGACGCACTTCACGGTTAATTCATTTCACTTCACGGCCCTTTCCATGCACTTCGCGATCAATTCACTTCACTTCACCGTCATTTTCATGCATTTCACGGTCATGCTCGGCGATTCCGTGTTCATTCACGGTCATTTTCATGCATTTCATGGTCAATTCCCTTCACTTCACGGTCATTTCCATGCATTTCATGGTCAATTCGCTTCACTTCACCGTCATTTTCATGCATTTCACGGTCATTTCCAGCAATTCTGTTTAGATTAACGGTCATTTCGATGCACTTCATGGTCAATTCCCTTCACTTAACAGTCATTTTCACGCATTTTACGGTCAATTCGCTTCACTTCACGATCATTCTCATGCATTTCATGGTCATTCTCAGCGATTCTGTGTTGATTCACAGTCATTTCCATGCATTTCACGACCAATTCCCTTCACTTCACAGTCATTTCCATGCATTTCACGGTCAATTCTCTTCACTTCACGCTCATTTCCATGCATTTCACGGTCAATCTGCTTCACAGAAAAATATATATATATAATAAACTTATCCATGGAAAAAAAAAAGTACACAGGTGAATGTGGGGCCCACCAAAATCATAAACATTGAGGGGCCATTTGGCCGGTCGAATTGGAAGGGATTGAATGGTAGTGGAAGGGATTGGAAGTTAAATCCCGGGAAGGGCTGGGCCTGCCAAATAGAGTCGGTGATCTAATCCCAATCTCATGGATCTTCAGACAATCCATTGACAACACCATCATTACCTTTAAATCCCATTCAATCCACCCTAATCCATTCAAATTTTCCTGGGACGTTTTTGGTTGGTGGGCTTGGAAGGGATGAGAAGGTTTAATCCCCTGATTGGCCGGGCGTGCTAATTCGATTGGATATAGCAATATAGGGAAATAGCAATCCCATGGATCTCAAGACAATCTACTGACAACACCATCATTACCTAGAAATCCATGCCATCCACCCTAATACCATTCAATCCCTTCCAATCCACCCGGCTAAACAGGCCCTAAGTGTGGGGCCATTTAAAATTATGTGGGGCCTACAATGGGACCCACCCAAATTTTTTAAAAAATTGGGCAGCAATACCACACCCGGGCGGCACCACCACACAAATGTCCAGAAGTCGGCGATACTGCTGCCTGGATTTTTTTCAATGGCTATGGTTATAACTATGGTTTTAATCCGTAGCTATAGGGTCGTATCCTTAAGCACTAACCGATCTGCTTGAAGCGAAAAAGTAGGGGCATTTTTGACCTTTGCCAAGTCATCTGTATAGCTGGGGCTTATTCTTAGAAGGTAAAATGAGGTGGGCTTTGTCTCAGAAATGGGCCATAAATGGGTCATACAGTTAAAATTTTCTCATGGGCAATTAACTACGGGCCCATCAAAGAACTGCCTGGATCACCAACCCAGAAGCCCTACTTAACGCGAGAAATGATGGTGTTGTCAATGGATTGTCTTAAGATCCATGGGATTGCTATATCGCGGGATTGCTATATCGAGCCTGTTTGGCATGCCCAGCCAATCCTGGGATTAAACCTTTCCATCCCTTCCAATCCCTCGAACCAAACACGTCCCAGACAAATTTGAACAGATTAGGGTGGATTGGATGGGATTTAAAGGTAATGATGGTGTTGTCAGTAGATTGTCTTAAGATCCATGGGATTGCTATATCCCGGGATCAGATCACCTAATCTGTTTGGCACGCCCGGCCAATCCAGGAATTTAATTTCCAATCCCTTCCAATACCATCCAAGCCCTTCCAATCCGCCCGGCCAAACGGGCCCTTATTCATGGAAATGACAGTGAAGTGAAGTGAATTGACCGCGAAGTGCGTGGAAATGGCCGTGAAGTGAAGTGAATTGACCGTGAAGTGCGTCGAATTGACCGGGAATGAACACGGAATCGCCGGGAATGATCGTAAAATGCATGGAAATGACAGTGAAGTGAAGTGAATTGACTGCGAAGTGCGTGGAAATGGCCGTGAAGTGAAGTGAATTGACCGTGAAGTGCGTCGAATTGACTGTGAATGAACACGGAATCGCCAGGAATGACAGTGAAATTCATGAAAATGATGGTGAAGTGAAGTAAATTGACCACGAAGTGCATGGAAATGGTCATGAACTAAAGTGAATTGACAATGACGTGCGTCAAATTGACCGTGCATGAACACGGAATCGCCAGGAATGACCGTGAAATGCATGGAAATGACGGTGAAGTGAAGTGAATTGACCGCGAAGTGCGCGGAAATGGTCGTGAAGTGAAGTGAATTGATCGTGAAGTGCGTCGAATTAATCGTGAATGAACACGGAATTGCCGGGAATGACTATGAAATTCATGGAAATGACGGTGAAGTGAAGTGAATTGACCGTGAAGTGCGTGGAAATGGCCGTGAAGTGAAGTGAATTGACCATGAAGTGCGTCGAATTGACTGTGAATGAACACGGAATCACCGGGAATGACCGTGAAGTGCATCGAATTGACTGTGAATGAACACGGAATCACCGGGAATGACCGTGAAATGCATGGAAATGACAGTGAAGTGAAGTGAATTGACCGCGAAGTGCGTGGAAATGGCCGTGAAGTGAAGTGAATTGACCGTGAAGTGCGTCGAATTGACCGTAAATGATCACAAAATCGTCGGGAATGACTGTGAAATGCATGGAAATAACGGTGAAATGAAGTGAATTGACCGCGAAGTGCGTAGAAATGGTCGTGAAGTGAAGTGAATTGACCGTGAAGTGCGTCGAATTGACCATGAATGAATACAAAATCATCGGGAATGACTGTGAAATGCATGGAAATGACGGTGAAGTGAAGTGAATTGACCGCGAAGTGCATGAAAATGGTCGTGAAGTGAAGCGAATTGACTGTGAAGTGCGTCGAATTGACCATGAATGAACACGGAATCGCCGGGAATGACCGTGAAATGCATGGAAATGACGGTGAAGTGAAGTGAATTGACCGCAAAGTGTATGAAAATGGCCGTGAAGTGAAGTGAATTGACCATGAAGTGCATCGAATTGATCGTGAATGAACATGGAATCGTCAGGAATAACCGTGAAATGCATGGAAATGACGGTGAAGTGATGTGAATTGACCCCGAAGTGTGTGGAAATGGCCGTGAAGTTAAATGAATTGATCGCGAAGTTGATTTTTAACCATCGACCTAATAGAATCTTGAAAATTTACTATGTTGGTTGGCTAAATTAGCTTCTCCTACCCCAAAATCATATATGGTAAGTTAAGTAACTCATTCTAATTTAGGAGATGTTTGTTAAATAAATAGACAAAGAAATGAATTAAGAGATAGAAAAATATTTTTATATGGTCCTTACCCTTTCCCGGGTGGTAGACTCTTTGGAGTTTCAACTCCCGGTCAAGGGTTCGAGGACCCATGGGTAGTGAAATTCCACCAGCGTGAGTGTGTGGGGGTGTGTGTGCATGTGTAACACTACGGATCTTTGCCTACCTAGAATTAGACGTCCTTAGGCAATGGGTCAACCATAACACCTTGGTAACCTCTCAGAACCCAATTCCAAAGCCAAAGAAATCATTTAGAACCAAATTCTTTAGAAATTTAACATGAATTAGCCAGCGCTACACTAGATTTCCTACAAAATTAGCACCAACCACTTTAAATATGATCTGTAAGACCCAAAACCTCTAGAATTGTTACCGCTAAGTTACCCTAAAATCTAGGATCCAACTCTAAGCCCAGTTGCCCTCGATATCATTTGGAAACTCCGTATCGGACCTGGACCGCACGTCGAAAGTCTGATAGTGACAAACTTAGACGAATATAACCGCCTAGTTGGACTTGACAATCACCTCAAAAATCAAGTCCAGATGATGTCCTGAGACTGTTTCCTCGAGTCCGGAGTGAAGAGTGTGAGAAAAGTGAATTTATTTAGAAATTAAATATAATTTTAATAAATCTGGCATGTGTCACTTGCGCGCTATTTTTAAGCGTTCTGACCGTTAGAATTCGACCCAAATTTACCCTCGAATCAGGATAGGCGGCCCTTACATGTCAAAGTACTTGTGGCCTTGATTGAAGTTCAGTAACCGTTGAATTGAAACTAGTCCACCACGGACGATTTAGAAATCCGATCGGACCGAAAACTTAACTTACTAAAGATCCGTTGCTAGTGAATTTAAGTACGACCGCATTTGATAAGAGGACCTCCAGAAGTACTCCGTTGGATCGGAACAGACCCGATTTGGTTATAACTTAAGTATACCTTAGCCCCAAGTCTATTTTTGTCACTTTTGGGCTTATAAAAAGGCCTTAAAACTCTCATTCCAAATCCCATACGAATTTCCAAACCCTAGCTTTTCAAGAGGGAGAAAATAGAGAGAAAGTGAGAGAAAAGTTGGTGCTACTTCCGGGGATTCTTCCCAGTCTCTCTACGTGCCTCATCCACCCTTCTGCATCGCTTTTTCGGCGACTCCGACTTCGTTCCTAGGTAAGAAATCCTAACCCTAACCTGTTTTGAAGCCTAGAATAGTTCCAACGATGTTGTAGCTAACCTGTTTCATGCCGTAGGTAACATATCTGCCATTGACGAAGACTTGTCGTCTGAATCATACCCATTTCGCGTTTTCTGGTTTAAGGTGCGAACTATATACGTTTAGGTTATAGTTTTCAAGACTTTAAATGTTAAGTAATAATTTATTCTTACTTAGGATGTTATTTCACATGTATAAAGTGTTGTCCATTTCGTTTTTCAGTTATACATTAATTATGTTAAATATACTGTATTCCTCGTATTTATAGAAAATACCGTATACGTATGAAATATGAATTTGAGTTTGCCATGATTAATCGCTGTCTATGTATGCTAGATGCTTGTGTATCAACTTCTGGGTGAACAGATTGGCCTAATACATGTTTATCAACATATGTGGGATATGCCATATTATGTAGTCTAAGTGTTTGTGAAAGTGACTGCATGAGTATGGAGTTCGCTTTCGTGTTTGCAATGACTAACTGTCATGGATATACGATTGATGTATAGGCGATAACCCTTTGACGAAAGGATTTGCCCTAATACATATGCAAATGAATGCAAAATATGTATGATATAATGTGTAATCTAAGTGTTTGAATAAATGCCTTTGTAGTTAGTAAAGTATGATTGCTAAGCTGGTTGAGGTATGGATCTCCATCACAACACGTGAGTCTATGAATTCCTTCATGAATAATGTAACTTAAATTATCCATGCTAAGTGAGTGTATGATTTCCTCCATGGATTGTGTGCTTAGTTGAAGCATGTTAAATGTGTGGATGAATTCCTGCATGTACTATTTATATTCAAGTTATACTTCATGATTGTTCATATGGATGCAGAATATGAATCATATACTAGTTATTGTATGTGTATGTGAATGGGGCTGTGCTATAGTCCAAACAATCGGAAATCGTTCCATAAATAGTGGTCGAGGTTATCTTCGCCACATAGGATGAGTTTAGTGAATCTGAGTCATGCTTGGGGTGTTCGGCAGTGGTTAAGCAACACGGAGTGCTTATGCATTACATGTCGTTCAACTCAACGTGCGCTTGGCCTAGTTGAGCTTATTAACTAACCCGATTGACCGATGTTTGTTCACCATGTTTGGTCGCAACTGTTTGAATCTGAGACACTGAGCTTACCAGTGAAACTCCCGTTAACCGTGGTACCATGATCCCCTAAGACTCATGAGTGGCCATGGTGGTATGGGACACCGTGGTCGAGCTGTCGGCCTACGCTGGGGCCACAAACCTCCCCGTAGTGACCAGTGAGCACCCTACTCTGAGCAGATTATGGTGGTATGAGACACTATATTCTTGTTGTCGGCCTACACTGTTTGGTGATGGGGGAGTGGAGCAACGATTACGCGCAACAGCCCGACAGCCCTCTGTAGTGACCTTGAGTTTATCCTAACACTGCATAGGGGCGACGAGTCATGTTGTAGTCTTGAAGATATTAGTAGGCCTGTATTGATAAGGTGATAGGGGAGAGGAGCAACGATTACGCGCAATAGCCCTGACAGCCCTTGCAGCGACCTGGAACCATAACATCGTCTGAGATTTCTAGGACTGACGATCCTAGAATGGATCAACGTTGAGAAATGATACAAGGGAGGTGTCTTAGCTTCCCAATCCTGCTGTATAAAAAGGACTAATAAGAACTTGGTAATCATACTCATGACATCGCACTGCATGTGCCATTGGTGTTGGTGTGAGAGCACAGTGGTAGTGATTCATGCCGCGATCGTTAGATGATGTCGCATGAGGGAGTTTGTGGTGAGGGTATGCATCATTACCTCATATCATTCTTGCATTAACAAGAGATTTAGGACTTGTTTGATTGTACTGCTTTATCATTACTGCTTGATTGGATTGATAACATGTTAACCTTTGCTGTGTATAGATTCCACTAAGTTAATTACTCACTCCCACGTTACGGGACGGTGTTGGTCACACCAACCAGTCCCTATTTTAGTTTCAGGTGACAACGTTGCTTGCGAAGCAGAGCCAGACTTTATGATGATGAGGAGGATTTCTTCTTTATGCAGATTCTGATCGACGGGGTTACAGAGTTACTGATTAGATGCCAATACACTTGGTATTTGGCCTTTTATTTAAACACTCATGTATATTCTTTTCTTTCCGTTTTTGGAGTATACACGCATTTAGTTAACCTGGTAACATGTTCGCACTCTGGAGACTTATAATCAATTATACATTTTATATATTTATCACAGTCTTCCGCTTGATAAACTTAACTGTTTCTACAATATGATATGTTGTTTCGGTCTAATCTCACTCATATTTTCTGCACTAATATGAACAATATTCATCCATCATTGAAAATATTGTATAAGTGATGTTCTGGAACTCGGGAGTGGAGTTTGTGCTCGACCCTCGATTTTCGGAATTTTACAGCGTGTGTAAAATTATTTTTTTTTTAAAAGAAAATATTTTTATATACTTATATATACATATTTATATAATTATATATTTGAGAAAAATGTAAGGGAGGAAAAGTTCTTCCCATAAAAAAAAAAACCGTCAGTCTGTCAACCGCAGTGCCACGGTTGTATATGGTTTTTTTTTTTTTTTTTTTTGTTTTTTTTTTTTATAGGTCTCATAATGAGGTCTGTGTTATATCCAAACTGTCCATCTATTTGGAGAGCTCGTATTAAGGTGTAGGACAAAAAAAAAGATAAATTTAACTGTCGGCGACATTATAAAAGGCAGTTGAGAATTGAACATATACCGTTGAAGCCCTTTTAGGGTCACGGAAGTTTTGAATCATTATGAAATTTGTTTATCCTCTTCATCCAGGTCTTTGTGACCTTATGAATAGATTGGATGGAAAATAAATGTTATGGTGGGCCCAACAAAAGTTTCAACGGTGAAAATCAATTTTCTACTGCTCTTTGTGGTGTGGTCAAGTTGATCTTTAGATATGATTTATTTTTTTAGATAATGCTTCCAAATGATCTCAAAATATGGATGAACGCTGTGGATATAATAAATACATAACTGTTGGGCCCATGTAACGTTGATCTCCTTTGAA
The DNA here is from genome assembly GCA_037074715.1 of Magnolia kwangsiensis. Taxonomy (NCBI): domain Eukaryota; kingdom Viridiplantae; phylum Streptophyta; class Magnoliopsida; order Magnoliales; family Magnoliaceae; genus Magnolia; species Magnolia kwangsiensis. Next base: position 24,244,723 of record CM073579.1, read on the forward strand.
CCGTTCGTACAACTCGAAGGTCGAAGAGCGTCAACGCTCGTCCTCGAGCATCGCTGATCCGCTTGAAGAAAGCAGGGGCATTTTCGACCTTTTGGAAGGCGTCCGTACACTTAGGGCTTATTCTTGGAAAGTAAAATGGGGTGGGCTTCCTCTTGGGAATGTGCCATATGCTGGTCATCCAGTTGGAAATTTCTCGGGAGATTATACGGTGGATGTGGAAGGACCGGAATATGGTACGTCATTCACTCCACACGATACGCTGAAGTGGGTTAAGTCAATCTTTTCCGTACATTACCTGTTAACTATAATGGATAGGTTATTATTCAAATTTCGTAATTGTTAAACGATTCTATCAATCACTTTCACAGCAGTGAATTTTGAAAGAACATTAGTTCAATGCCGTCTGTTCGAAGCGACATATCTGATGGATATGGATTTTGTATTCATTTATTTTCTATCAAATTAAATGGACGGTCCTGATTGATGCTCTACACAACCACGTGATCTGTAGATGGATATCTATCTGTACTACCATTTCTAACCGCAATGTCTCTAGCGTATTGTCTGGATATGGAGAAATTTCCAACTGTACGACCACTATATGGCCCATTCCTGAGACGAAGCCCACCCCGTTTTACTTTCCAATAATACTCCCTGAGTGTACGGACGCCCTGCAAAAGGTTGAAAATGCCCTTGCTTTTTCCTTCAAGCGTCGACGCTTGTCGAACTCCCAGTTGTACGAACGGTTCAAAGGAGATCAACGTTACATGGGCCCATTAGTTATGTATTTATTATATCCACAACGTTCATCCATATTTTGAGATCATTTCGGAGCATTATCAAAAAAAAAAAAAAAACTATCCAAAGATCAACTGAATCACACCACAAAGAGCAGCAGAAAATTAATTTTCACGGTTGAAACTTTTGTAAGGCCCACCATAACATTTATTTTCCATTCAATCTATTCATAAGGCCACAAAGACCTGGATGAATAGGAAAAATAAATTTAGCAATGATCCAAAACTTCCGTGACCCCTGAAAGGGTTTCAACGGTAGATGTTAAAAGTAAAATGGTGTTACCATTTGCTACGGTCAGACCTATGGCTACGGATTATAACCGTAGCCATAGATACCAAAATCCGTAGCAATAGGCTCCGTCCGGGCTGGGTGCACCGAATTACATGCCGCCCGCGTCACTTGCTGACCTGTCCGGCGGGGCTACGCCGATCTGGCGAGGCTGCGCCCATAGGGTGGGCCCTATGACTACGGATAATAACCGTAGCTAAAGTCCGTAGCAAAAGGTTTTTTTTGATTTTTTTTGTGTTTTTTTATTTTTTAAATTTTATTTTTTAATGGAGAACTTTATTCTACCTATAATTTTTTCTAACACATGTCTATATAAATATGTATATATAAGCATATAAATTTTTTTTTCTCTTTTTTTCCATTTCTTTCTTTATTCATTTAACAAGAATATCTTCTAAACTAAAATTAGTTACTTGATGTACCCTATATGATTTTGGGGTAGGAGAAGCTACTTTAACCAACCAACTTGGTTATTTTCCAAGATTTCATTAGCTTGATGATCGAAAATTCATTTCATTCACTTAGCGGTCAATTTCGTTCATTTCATTTACATGCATTTCACGGTCATTTCACTTCAATTCATCATCACTTCCATGCATTTCACGATCATCCAAAATATTTTCGTGTTAATTCACGGTCATTTCGAGGCATTTCACGGTCAAACTTCTTCACTTCACGGTCATTTGCATGCATTTCACGCTCATTTCGCTTCAATTCATGATCACTTCCATGCATTTCATAGTCATCCGAAACAGTTCCGTGTTGATTCACGGTCATTTCGAGGCATTTCACGGTCAAACTCCTTCACTTCACGGTCATTTGCATGCATTTCACGGTCATTTCACTTCAATTCATCATCACTTCCTTGCATTTCACGGTCATCCGAAACAATTCCGTGTTGATTCACGGTCATTTCGAGGCATTTCACGGTCAAACTCCTTCACTTCACAGTCATTTGCATGCATTTCAGGGTCATTTCACTTCAATTCATTATCACTTCCATGCATTTCACGGTCATCCAAAACAATTCCGTGTTGATTCACTGTCATTTCGAGGCATTTAACGGTCAAACTCCTTCACTTCACGGTCATTTGCATGCATTTCACGGTCATTTCGCTTCAATTCATCATCACTTCCATGCATTTCACGATCATCCGAAACAATTCCATGTTGATTCACGGTCATTTCGAGGTATTTCACGGTCAAACTCCTTCACTTCACGGTCATTTGCATGCATTTCACGGTCATTTCGCTTCAATTCATCATCACTTCCATGCATTTCACGGTCATCCGAAACAGTTCCGTGTTGATTCACAGTCATTTCGAGGCATTTCACGGTCAAACTCCTTCACTTCACGGTCATTTGCATGCATTTTAGGGTCATTTCGCTTCAATTCATTATCACTTCCATGCATTTTACAGTCATCCGAAACAATTCCGTGTTGATTCACGGTCATTTCGAGGCATTTCACGGTCAAACTCCTTCACTTCACGGTCATTTGCATGCACTTCACGGTCATTTCACTTCAATTCATCATCACTTCCATGCATTTCACGGTCATCCGAAACAATTCCATGTTGATTCACGGTCATTTTGAGGCATTTCACAGTCAAAATCCTTCACTTCACGGTCATTTGCATGCATTTCACGGTCATTTCGCTTCAATTCATCATCACTTCCATGCATTTCACGGTCATCCGAAACAATTCCGTGTTGATTTGCGGTCATTTCGAGGCATTTCACGGTCAAACTCCTTCGCTTCACCGTCATTTTCATGCATTTCATGGTCATTCTTAACGATTCCGTGTTCATTCACGGTCAATTCACTTCACTTCACTTCACAGCCATTTCCACCCACTTCGCGGTCATTTCACTTCACTTCACCGTCATTTCCATGCATTTCACGGTCATTCCCGACGATTCCGTGTTCATTCACGATCATTTTGACGCACTTCACGGTCAATTCACTTCACTTCACGACCATTTTCAAGTACTTCGCAGTCAATTCACTTAACTTCACCATCATTTTTATGCATTTCACGGTCATTTCCTGCGATTCTGTGTTCATTCATGGTCAATTTGACGCACTTCACGGTCAATTCACTTCACTTCACGGTCATTTCTATGCACTTCGTAGTCATTTCACTTCACTTCACCGTCATTTTCATGCATTTCACGGTCATTCCTAGCGATTCTGTGTTCATTTAACGGTTTAGGTTTTGGGATTTGAGAATGGGTTCGGGTTTAGGTTATAGGTTTTAGTTTCGGTTTAGGTTATAGGTTAACGGTTTAGGTTTAGGTTATAGGTTTTTGGATTTGAGAATGGATTCGGGGTTAGGTTATAGGTTTTGGTTTTGGTTTAGATTATAGGTTTTGGGATTTGAGAATGGGTTCGAGTCTAGGTTATAGGTTTTGGTTTTGGTTTAGGTTATAAGTTATAGGTTTAGGTTAAGGTTTAAGTTTAGGTTTTAGGATTTGAGAATGGGTTTGGGTTTAGGTTATAAGTTTTGGTTTCGGTTTCGGTTATAGGTTTTTGGATTTAAGAATGGGTTCGGGTTTAGGCTATAGGTTTTGGTTTTAATTTAGGTTATATAGGTTTTGGTTTAGGTTATAGGTTTTGGGATTTGAGAATGGGTTCGGGTTAAGGTTTAGGTTTAAGTTATAGGTTTTTGGATTTGAGAGTGGGTTCGGGTTTAGGGTATAGGTTTTGGTTTTAGTTTAGGTTATAGGTTTTGGTTTAGGTTATAGGTTTTGGGATTTGAGAATGGGTTTAGGTTTAGGTTATATGTTATAGGTTTAGGTTAAGGTTTTGGTTTAGGTTTAGGTTTTTGGATTTGAGAATGGGTTCGGGTTTAGGGTATAGGTTTTGGTTTTAGTTTAGGTTATAGGTTTTGGGATTTGAGAATGGGTTTGGGTTTAGGTTATAGGTTTTGGTTTTGGTTTAGGTTATAGGTTTTGGTTTTGGTTATATGTTATAGGTTTGGGTTAAGGTTTTGGTTTAGGTTTAGGTTATATGCTTAGGTTATAGGTTTTGGAATTTGAGAATGGGTTCGAGTTTAGGTTATAGGTTTTGGTTTTGAGAATGGGTTCGGGTTTAGGCTATAGGTTTTGGTTTTAGTTTAGGTTATAGATTTTGGGATTTGAGAATGGGTTCGGGTTTAGGTTATAGGTTTTAGTTTCGGTTTAGGTTATAGGTTAACGGTTTAGGTTTAGGTTATAGGTTTTTGGATTTGAGAATGGATTCGGGGTTAGGTTATAGGTTTTGGTTTTGGTTTAGATTATAGGTTTTGGGATTTGAGAATGGGTTCGAGTCTAGGTTATAGGTTTTGGTTTTGGTTTAGGTTATAAGTTATAGGTTTAGGTTAAGGTTTAAGTTTAGGTTTTAGGATTTGAGAATGGGTTTGGGTTTAGGTTATAAGTTTTGGTTTCGGTTTCGGTTATAGGTTTTTGGATTTAAGAATGGGTTCGGGTTTAGGCTATAGGTTTTGGTTTTAATTTAGGTTATATAGGTTTTGGTTTAGGTTATAGGTTTTGGGATTTGAGAATGGGTTCGGGTTAAGGTTTAGGTTTAAGTTATAGGTTTTTGGATTTGAGAATGGGTTCGGGTTTAGGGTATAGGTTTTGGTTTTAGTTTAGGTTATAGGTTTTGGTTTAGGTTATAGGTTTTGGGATTTGAGAATGGGTTTGGGTTTAGGTTATATGTTATAGGTTTAGGTTAAGGTTTTGGTTTAGGTTTAGGTTTTTGGATTTGAGAATGGGTTCGGGTTTAGGGTATAGGTTTTGGTTTTAGTTTAGGTTATAGGTTTTGGGATTTGAGAATGGGTTTGGGTTTAGGTTATAGGTTTTGGTTTTGGTTTAGGTTATAGGTTTTGGTTTTGGTTATATGTTATAGGTTTGGGTTAAGGTTTTGGTTTAGGTTTAGGTTATATGCTTAGGTTATAGGTTTTGGAATTTGAGAATGGGTTCGAGTTTAGGTTATAGGTTTTGGTTTTGAGAATGGGTTCGGGTTTAGGCTATAGGTTTTGGTTTTAGTTTAGGTTATAGATTTTGGGATTTGAGAATGGGTTCGGGTTTAGGTTATAGGTTTTTGTTTTGGTTTAGGTTATAGGTTTTGGTTTAGGTTATAAGTTATAGGTTTAGGTTTTGGTTTAGGTTTTGAATTTATAGGTTTTGGTCTTAAATCCCAAAACCTATAACTTAAACCTAAACCTAAATCAAAACCCGAACCCATTCTCAAATCCCAAAACCTCTAACCTAAACCTAAACCTTAACCTAAACTAAAACCTATAACCTAAACCAAAACCAAAACCTATAACTAAAACCTATAACCTAACCCGAACCCATTCTTAAATCCCAAAACCTATAACCTAAACCTAAACCAAAACCTTAACCTAAACCTATAACCTTTAACCTATAACCAAAACCTTTAACCTAAACCATAACCCATTCTTAAATCCGAAAACCTATAACCTAAACCTAAATCAAAACCAAAACCTATAACCTAAACCCAAACCCATTATCAAATCTTAAAACCTATAACCTAAAGCAAAACCAAAACCTATAACCTAAACCCGAACCCATTCTCAAATCCCAAAACCTCTAACCTTAACCTAAACCAAAACCAAAACCTATAACCTAACCCGAACCCATTCTCAAATCTCAAAACCTATAACCTAAACCTAAACCAAAACCTTAACCTAAACCTATAACCTATAACCAAAACCAAAACCTAAACTCGAACCCATTCTCAAATCTCAAAACCTCTAACCTTAACCTAAACCAAAACTAAAACCTATAACCTAACCCGAACCCATTCTCAAATCTTAAAACCTATAACCTAAACCAAAACCAAAACCTATAACCTAAACCCGAACCCATTCCCAAATTCCAAAAGCTATAACCTAAACCAAAACCTATAACCTAAACCAAAACCAAAACCTATAGCCTAAACGCGAACCCATTCTCAAATCCCAAAACCTATAACCTAAACCAAAACCTATAACCTAAACTAAAACCAAAACCTATAGCCTAAACCCGAACCCATTTTCAAATCCAAAAATCTATAACCTAAACCGTTAACCTATAACCTAAACCGAAACCAAAACTTATAACCTAAACCCGAACCCATTCTCAAATCCCAAAACCTAAACCTAAACCTTAACCTAAACCTATAACCTATAACCTAAACCAAAACCTATAACCTTTGAGATTTGAGAATAGGTTTAGATTATAGGTTATAGGTTAAGGTCAGGGTGTAGGTTAAGGTCATTTGCTATAAGTTATAGGTTTACGTTAAGGTTTAGGTTTATGTTTAAGTTATAGGTTTTGGGATTTGAGAACAGGTTTAGGTTATAATTTTAGGTTAGAGTATAGGTTAATGTTTAGGAAAATGACCATTAATCAACACGAAATTGCAGGGAATGATCGTAAAATGCATAGAAATGACCGTGAAGTGAAGCGATTGGACCGCGAAATGCGTGGAAATGACCATGAAATGCATGCAAATGACCGTGAAGTGAAGGAGTTTGACCGTGAAATGCCTCGAAATGACCGTGAATCAAAATGAAATTGTTTCGAACGACCGTGAAATGCATGAAAGTGATGATGAATTGAAGCGAAATGACCTTGAAATGCATGCAAATGACCGTGAAGTGAAGGAGTTTGACTGTGAAATGCCTTGAAATGACCGTGAATCAACACGAAATTGTTTCGGATGACCGTGAAATGCATGAAAGTAATGATGAATTGAAGCAAAATGACCGTGAAATGCATGCAAATGACCGTGAAGTGAGTAGTTTGACCGTAAAATGCCTCAAAATGACCGTGAATCAACATGGAACTGTTTCGGATGACCGTGAAATGTATGGAAGTGATAATGAATTGAAGCGAAATGCCCCTGAAATGCATGCAAATGACCGTGAAGTGAAGGAGTTTGACCGTGAAATGCCTCGAAATGACCGTGAATCAACACGGAATTATTTCGGATGGCCGTGAAATGCATGGAAGTGATGATGAATTGAAGCGAAATGACCGTGAAATGCATGCAAATGACCGTGAAGTGAAGGAGTTTAACCATGAAATGCCTCGAAATGACCGTGAATCAACACGGAATTGTTTCGGATGACCGTGAAATGCATGGAAGTGATGATGAATTGAAGCGAAATGACCGTGAAATGCATGCAAATGACCGTGAAGTGAAGGAGTTTGACCGTGAAATGCCTCGAAATGACCGTGAATCAACACGAAATTGTTTCGGATGACCGTAAAATGCATGGAAGTGATGATGAATTGAAGCGAAATGACCGTGAAATGCATGTAAATGACCGTGAAGTGAAGGATTTTGACCGTGAAATGCCTCGAAATGACCGTGAATCAACATGGAATTGTTTCGGATGACCTTGAAATGCATGGAAGTAATGATGAATTGAAGCAAAATGACCGTGAAATGCATGCAAATGATCGTGAAGTGAAGGAGTTTGGCCGTAAAATGCCTCGAAATGACCGTGAATCAACACGGAACTGTTTCGGATGACCGTGAAATGCATGGAAGTGATAATGAATTGAAGCGAAATGACCGTGAAATGCATGCAAATGACCGTGAAGTTGACCGTGGAATTCCTCGAAATGACCGTGAATCAACACGGAATTATTTTGGATGACCGTGAAATGCATGGAAGTGATGATGAATCGAAGCGAAATGACCGTGAAATTCATGCAAATGACCGTGAAGTGAAGGAGTTTGACCGTGAAATGCCTCGAAATGACCGCGAATCAACACAGAACTATTTAGGATGATCGTGAAATACATGGAAGTGATGATGAATTGAAGCGAAATAACCGTGAAATGCATGCAAATGACCGTGAAGTGAAGGAGTTTGACCTTGAAATGCCTCGAAATGACCGTGAATCAACACTGAATTGTTTCGGATGACCGTGAAATGCATGGAAGTGATGATGAATTGAAGCGAAATGACCGTGAAATGCATGCAAATGACCGTGAAGTGAAGGAGTTTGACCGTGAAATGCCTCTAAATGACCGTGAATCAACACGGAATTGTTTCGGATGACTGTGAAATGCATGGAAGTGATAATGAATTGAAGCGAAATGACCCTGAAATGCATGCAAATGACCATGAAGTGAAGGAGTTTGACCGTGAAATGCCTCGAAATGACCGTGAATCAACACGGAATTGTTTCGGATGATCGTGAAATGCATGAAAGTGATGATGAATTGAAGCGAAATGACCGTGAAATGCATGCAAATGACCGTGAAGTGAAGGAGTTTGACCGCAAAATGCCTCGAAATGATCGTGAATCAACACGGAACTGTTTTGGATGACTGTGAAAATGCATGGAAGTGATGATGAATTGAAGCGAAATGACCGTGAAATGCATGCAAATGACCGTGAAGGAGTTTGACCGTGAAATGCCTCGAAATGACCGTGAATCAACACGAAAATGTTTTGGATGACCGTGAAATGCATGGAAGTGATGATGAATTGAAGTGAAATGACCGTGAAATGCATGGAAGTGATGATGAATTGAAGTGAAATGACCGTGAAATGCATGTAAATGAAATGAACGAAATTGACCGCTAAGTGAATGAAATGGATTTTCGATCATCGAGCTGATGAAATCTTGGAAAATAACCAAGTTGGTTGGTTAAAGTAGCTTCTCTTACCCCAAAATCATATAGGGTACATCAAGTAACTAATTTTAATTTAGAAGATATTCTTGTTAAATGAATAAAGAAAGAAATGGAAAAAAATAGAAATTTTTTTTATATGCTTATATATACATATTTATATAGATATGTGTTAGAAAATATTATAGGTAGAATAAAGTTCTCCATTAAAAAAAAAAAAACATAAAAAAAAACACAAAAAAAACTAAAAAAAATATTTTGCTACGGACTTTAGCTACGGTTATTATTCGTAGCCATAGGGCCCACCCTATGGGCACGACCTCGCCAGATTGGCGTGGCCGCGCTAGACAGGCCAGCAAGTGGCGCGGGGGGCCACTAGTTCGGCGCGTCCACCCCAGACGGAGCTTATTGCTACGAATTATGGTATCTATGGCTATGGTTATAATCCGTAGCCATATGTCTGACCGTAGCAAATAGTAACATCATTCTACTTTAAACGTCTATCATTGAAACCCTTTCAGGGGTCACGGAAGTTTTGGATCATTACGATTTTTTTTCCTATTCATACGGGTCTTTGTGACCTCATGAATGGATTAGATTGAAGATAAATGTTATGGTGGGCCTTACAAAAGTTTCAACGGTGAAAATTAATTTTCTGCTACTCTTTGTGGTGTGGTCCAGTTGATTTTTGGATATGAATTTTTTTTTTTGGGATAATGCTCCGAAATGATTTTAAAATTTGGATGAACGTTGTGGATATAATAAATATATAACTGTGGGGCACATGTAACGTTGATCTCTTTTGAACCGTTCGTATAATTCGGAGTTCGACGAGCGTCAGTGCTCGTCTTCGCGCAGCGACCGATCCGCTTGAAGGAAAAAGTAGGGGGCATTTTCGACCTTTGGGAGTGTCCGTACACCTGAGGAGCATTCTTGAGATGTAAAATGGGGTGGGCTTCGTCTCCGGAACGGGCCATATACTGGTCGTACAGTTGGAAATTTCTCTTGGATTTGGAAGGGCGGAGATGCCAGCAAGAGCATGTTATCCTGTGGAGCAGAGCCATGGTAGCGCTCTCCCTCTCTCTCTCTCCCTCACTCTAGAATTATATTACGTAGAATGGCAAATCGGTAATTTTACACCTACTTGCCACTACTGTAATAGAGCATGGTTCAAAATACACATGAATTGGATGATCCTGTCCATCTGATTTGCTAAGTAGTGGGAAAGCAAAATATTTAAAGGTCAGATGTTCGGTTGTCTGTCGAAAATTGAAGAGTAGTGATGGTTGGGGAATTTATTTTTAAATATATACCATCAGCCATAGATCTAACTAGGTGAACTGTCACGATTTGTACATCACCGCATCATTTATAATGCGACGAGATAATTGAGTACCGTATTCTCGTTATCCTGGACCTACCGTATTATTTCTCGTCAATGATGATTAGAAAAATTTGCGACTGTACGACCCAGTTTTAGGAATGCCAGCCCACCTTATTTTCTCATGCGAGAATACGCCCTAGCTGTACGGACGCCTTTCCAAAGTTCGAAACTACCCCTACTATTTCCTTCAAGCGGGATGACGAGCGCTGACGCTCCTCGAACCCCGAGTTGTACTAACGGTTCAGAGAGATCAACGTTACGTGGCCCTACAGTTATGTATTTATTATATCCACAACGTTCATCCATATTTCGAGGTCATTTTGGAACATCATCCGGACAAAAAAATCATATCGAAAGATTAACTGGACCACACTACAAAAAACAGTAAAAAATTAATTTTCACCGTCAAAACTTTTGTAGGGCCCACCATAACATATATTTTCCACCCAATCTATTCATAAGTTCACAAAGACCTAGATGAAGAGGAAAAACAAATTTCATAATGATTCAAAACTTCTTGACCCCTAAAAAGGTTTCAATGGTAGACGTCCAATCCTCCATTGTCTTTTACAGTGTGGTCCACTTGATAGCTAGTTCTATCACATTTTTCATCCTAAGCCTTAATATGAGTTCGCCAAAACGATGGACGGTTTAGATATAACATAGACCTCATGATGGGACCCAAAAAAAAAAAAGATTCAGAAAAAAAAAAAAAAAGCTTGCTATAAATTCATTTGCTACGATCAAATATATGACTACGGATTATAACCATAGCCATAGAGGTCTAATCCGGGGTGGGCTTGCCGAACTAGTGGCACCCACGCCACTTGCTGGAGTTTCCGGCAGGGCGACGCCCAGCTTGGGGGGCCCTATGGCTACGAATTATAACCGTAGCCATTGACTGTAGTGCAATTTTTTATTTTATTTTTATTATTATTTTTTTTTTTTATATGGAGAACTTTATTCTACCTATAATTTTTTCTAATACATATTTATATAAATATATATATACAAGCATATAAAAAAAAACTCTCTTTTTTCATTTAACAAGAATATTTTCTAAACTAAAATTAGTTACTTGATGTACCTGATATGATTTTGGTGTAGGAGAAGCTACTTTAACCAACCAATAAAGTTATTTTCCAAGATTCCATTAGGGTGCTGGTCGAAAATCCATTTCATTCACTTAGTAGTCAATTTCATTCATTTCATTTACTTCGTAATCAATTCCATGCATTTCACGGTCAATCCAGATGATTCTGTTTTGATTCACGGTCATTTCCATGCATTTCACGGTCAATTCCCTTCACTTCACGGTCACTTTTATTCATTTCACGGTCATTTCCCTACACTTCACGGGAATGACCGTGAAATGCATGGAAATTAGGATTAGGTGTAGGTTTAGGTTTAGGGATTTGAGAATAGGATTAAGTGTAGGTTTAGGTTTAGGTTTAGGGATTTGAGAATACACTTAGGTTTTAGGTTTAGGTTAAGGTTATAAGTTTAGGTTTAGGTTTAAGTCATAGGTTATAGCTTTAGGGAATTGAGAATAGGTTAGGGTTTAGGTTTACGAAATCGGGTTCGGGTTCAGGATCGGGTTTACGTTTGGGTTTTCAAGTTTAGGTTTAGGTTTAGGTTAGGGAGTTGAGATTAGGATTAAGTGTAAGTTTAGGTTTAGGGATTTGAGAATTTGTTCAGGTTTTAGGTTATAGGTTATAGGTTTAGGTTAAGGTTATAGGTTATAGGTTTAAGTTTAGGTTTAGGTTTAGGTTATATGTTAAGGTTTAGGTTATAGGTTTAGGTTTAGGTTATAGGTTATAGGTTTATGGATTTGAGAATCGGTTTAGGTCATAAGTATAGGTTTAGGTTTAAGAATTCGGGTTCGGGTTCGGGTTTATGTTCAGGTTTAGATTATAGGTTTCGGTTTAGGTTATAGGTTATAGGCTTATGTTAAGGTTTAGGTTTAGATTTAGGTCATAAGTATAGGTTTAGGTTTAGGAAATCGGGTTCGGGTTCGGGTTGGGGTTTATGTTCGGGTTTAGGTTATAGGTTTCGGTTTAGGATATAGGTTATATGCTTATGTTAAGGTTTAGGTTTAGGTTATAGGTTTTGGGATTTGAGAATAGGTTTAGGTTATAAGTATAGGTTTAGGTTAGGGTGTAGATTAATGTTTAGGAAAATGACCGTGAATCAACACGGAATCGCCGGGAATGACCGTGAAATGCATGGAAATGACCGTGAAGTGAAGGGGCATGATCGTAAAATGCGTCGAAATGACCGTGAATCAACACGGAATGGGCAGGAATGACCATGATATGTATGGTAATGACCATCAAGTGAAGCGATTGGACCGCGAAACGTGCGGAACTGACCGTGAGGTGAAGACGCGTAACAGCGAAATGCGTGAAAATCACCATGAATCAACACGAAAAAGGCAGGAATGACCGTAATATGCATGAAAATGGGGGTGAAGGGAAGTGATTGGACCGTGAAATGCACGGAATTGACCTTGAGGTGAAGATGCGGGACCGCAAAATACGTCGAAATCACCGTGAATTAACACGGAATATGCAGGAATGACCATGATATGCATGGAAATGGGGTGAAGTGAAGCGATTGGACGACGAAATGCGCGAAACTGACCGAGAGGTGAAGACGCAAGACCGCGAAATGCGTCAAAATCACCGTGAATCAACACGAAAAAGGCGAGAATGACCGTGATATGCATGGAAATGGGGGTGAAGGAAAGCGATTGGACGGTGAAATGTGTGGAACTGACCGTGATATGAAGATGCGTAACCGTAAAATGCATCGAAATCACTGTGAATTAACACAAAAAAGGCGAGAATGACCGTGATATGCATGGAAATGGGGTGAGCTTAGTCGTTCACGGTCATTCTCACCTTTTTCGTGTTGATTCACAGTGATTTCGACGTATTTCGCGGTCCCACGTCTTCACCTGACGGTCAGTTCCGCACATTTCGAGATCCAATCACTTCCCTTCACCCCCATTTCCATGCATATCACGGTCATTCCTGCATATTCCGTGTTGATTCACGGTGATTTCAACGCATTTCACAGTCCCGCGTCTTCACCTCACGGTTAGTTCCGCACATTTCGCGGTCCAATCGCTTCCCTTCACCCCCATTTCCATGCATATCACGGTCATTTCCGCATATTCCGTGTTGATTCACGGTGATTTCGACGCATTTCGTGGTCCCGCGTCTTCACCTCACGGTCAGTTCCATGCATTTCACCGTCCAATCGTTTCACTTCACCCCCATTTGCATGCATATCACGGTCATTCCTGCCTTTTCTGTATTGATTCACGGTGATTTCGACGCATTTTACAGTCCTGCATCTTCACCTCTCGGTCAGTTCCGCGCATTTCATCGTCCAATCGCTTCACTTCACCCCCATTTCCATGCATATCAAGGTCATTCCCGCATATTTCGTGTTGATTCACGGTGATTTCGACGCATTTCGTGGTCCCGCGTCTTCACCTCACGGTCAGTTCCGTAATTTCACGATCCAATCGCTTCCCTTTACCCCCATTTCCATGCATATCACGGTCATTCCCGCATATTTCGTGTTGATTCACGGTGATTTCGACGCATTTCGGGGTCCTGCGTCTTCACCTCACGGTCAGTTCCGCACATTTCGCGGTCCAATCGCTTCCCTTCACCCCCATTTCTATGCATATCACGGTCATTCCCGCATATTCCGTGTTGATTCACAGTGATTTCGACGCATTTCGCGGTCCCGCATCTTCACCTCACGGTCAGTTCCGCACATTTCACGGTCCAATCGTTTCACTTCACCCCCATTTTTATGCATATCACGGTCATTCTCGCCTTTTCCATGTTGATTCACGATGATTTCGACGCATTTCGCGGTCCCGCGACTTCACCTCTCGGTCAGTTCTGCGCATTTCGTCGTCCAATCGCTTCACTTCACCCCCATTTCCATGCATATCACGGTCATTCCCGCCTTTTTCGTGTTGATTCACGGTGATTTCGACGCATTTCGCGGTCCCGCGTCTTCACCTCTCGGTCAGTTTCGCGCATTTCGTCGTCCAATCGCTTCACTTCACCCCCATTTCTATGCATATCACGGTCATTCCCGCATATTCCGTGTTGATTCACGGTGATTTCGACGCATTTCGCGGTCCCGCGTCTTCACCTCTCAGTCATTCTGCGCATTTCGCTGTCCAATCGCTTCACTTCACCCCCATTTTACAGTTAATTTCCTTCACTTTGCGATCATTTGCATGCATTTCTCGGTTAATTCGCTTCAAACCATGATCATTCTCATGCATTTTACGGTCATCCCAAACAATTTCGTGTTGATTCACGGTCATTTCGAGGCATTTCGCGGTCAATTCCCTTCACTTCACGGTCATTTGCATGCATTTCACGGTCAATTCGCGAGTGATCAACTTAGTGGGTGCTATTAGTCTCAAGTTACAGCAGACATCAATTATAATACGAATTTAATGAAGGAATAGTCAAAAGTTTTAAGGTATTCTGGTGGTTGGAAGTGCTAATAATGCTAATAAAGACGCAGTAAGACAATCATACATATAAGTATTCACAAGGTGACAAGGAAATTCCAAGGCAATCCATACATTCATATTGGATTCAAAGTATCATTAGTATGTCCAGTTACATCATACAAGATGGATTACATAGTTTTCTAGACATTCCAAACATAAGGAAAAAAAAACAACCTAGTCAAGCAAACGTCCTATCCTTCAACACCTAGAAGCAATTCTAACCGACTCAAACAAACTATTAATTGTCCATTAGGTTAAGCTACTATTTTCCGGGTCGGGCGAAGAGAGGGTGCTTCTTCCCCTTTGGATCAGCTTTCAGCTTACTACGTCTATCTCGACTTGGTCCCTGGTCCTCAGGAGCCGCCCTCTTTTTTTTCCATAAGGGAGAGGACCACCGGGATAGTGAAGAATGAAGTAATGTTGGCGAAGAATGTCATTATTCTTGGTTAAAAGGGAATGGGTCTTTAGAATAGGTTGTAGCTTGGGTTTTGAGAATGAGTTTTTGGATGGAGGGAAAAATGTGGGTTGGATATGAATTTGGAATGAGATTTGAAAATGGGTTGAATGTGAAGGAGAAATGGGCTTGAATAATGGGGTTGAGGATGGAGTTTGGAAATGAAGTTTGGAGATGGAGAAGGTGTTGAGAATGAGTTTGAAGTATAGAAGTTTGGGGAATGGAGTTTGGAGTGAATGAATGAGCTTTGTATGAAGTGAATGAGGGATTGGAAGGGATTTTAAGGTGGGGTGTTGAGATGGGGTGGGTTTTGTGGATGAGGAAGTGAGAGAGTTGAAATGGGGTTTAGAGGATGGATTTGGAATGAGGCCTTGAAAAGGACTTGTAATGGGTTATGGGGTGAGAGGATTTGGGAATGGGTTTTAGGAGTTTGAGAGGGAAGGTGGATAAAGGGAAGAAGAAGAACTTGTTGAAGAATGGGTTGAGGAGAATGAGGGGATGTTGAGGGTGAGGGGATGAGGTTTTCTCCCTTGGGTTGCCTAATAAGGGAGTGTAATGAATGATAGAAGAGGTGGGGTGGTAGATTTTTAAGTGGGCAAAGCAGTGAGGCCCACCCAAATCTTGGATTTTTGCAAGGGGGCAACAAGGTGGTCCGGCGGGGTGACCACCCCGGTTCGGCGGGGCGACCATGCGGGCGGAGGGGTGACCACCCGGGCATGGCAGGGGGGATGCGGTCCTCTGGACTGATGGCGGGGCGGCCACGCGGCAGCGGCGGGGTGGCCAAGCGGGCGGCAGGGTGACCACCCGGATCAGGGATCCAGATGATTTTTGGCATTCTCGAGCGTCGAAAAAGCTCCCTGGGAAGTGCCATATATGATTTTGGGGTAAGAGAGTGTCTTAGATTCAATCAGTGGCGACCAAACATGGTGAACAAGTATCGGTCAATCGGGTTAGTTGGTAAGCTTAACTAGGCCAAGCGCACGTTGAGTTGAACGACATGGAATGCATAAGCACTCCGTGTGGTCTAACCATTGCCGAACTCCCCAAGCACGACTCAGATTCGCTAAACTCATCTCATGTGGCGAAAGCAACCTCAACCACTGCTTGCAAAACGTTTTCCGATTCCCTGGACTGTGGCACAACCCCATTCACATACAAGGATAATAACTAGTATATGAGTCATATTCTGCATTCATATGAACAACAATTGAAGTATAACTTAAAGATAAACAATATATGGAGGAATTAATGCACACATTTATCATGATTTAACTAAATACACAATCCATGGAAGAAATCATACACTCAATTAGCAATCACATGATTCATGAAGGAAATCATTCACACAAGTATTGTGATGGGGATCCATATTCCAACCACTCTAGCAATCACACTCTACTAACTACTAACTCACTTAGACATTTAAATAAACACTTAGCTTACACTATTCAACATACATCACGTATGTCGACGCCGTTGCAAATTTGGACAAGACCTTTCGCCAAGGAGTTGACGTATACATGTTAAGCATATAACAACGATCATTTATCATGACAAGCATATCAACAGATTCCGTATGCATACGTGTATTTTAACATATACATGAAATACGATATTTATAATATATAGTATACGTATACGGAAGATAAAATAGACAGCATGTTTGGCATGTGTAATTGCATTCACGACATGAATAAATCATTAACTATCATTGAAAGGGTTGAAAATCATAACCTAAGCGCATATAGTCCGCACCTTACACCGGTAAACGCGTAACGAACTCAGTTTATTCACTCACACTTCGTTTATGGCCCGACGACAACCTATTACATGAAATAGGTTAGCTAGCACTCTACTATAGCTAGTCTAGGCTTCAAAACAGGTTAGAGTTAGCTTAACTTACCCAATAACGGAGTCAGAATCGCCGGAAGAACGATTCAGATATGCCGGTTTAGAGTACAGATGCACGAAGAAGGATCCTACGGAGTTTCACCGGAGTCTCCCACACTTTCTCTCTCTTTTCTTTCTTTGGAATCTCTAGGGTTTAGGAAATTCGTATGGGTTAGAAAGCTTAGGGTTTAAAGCCCTTTTATAAGCCTAAATATGACGAAAACAGGTTTAAGGTCAAGGTATACTTAAATTATAATCAAATCGGGTACTTTTTGATCCAACGAAGCATTTCTGGAGGTCCTGTTATCAATTGCGGTCGGACTTAAGCTCACTAGCATTGGATCTTTAATCAGTTAAGTTTTCAGTCCGATTGGATTTCTAGATCATCCGTGGCGGACCGGTTTCAATTCAACGGTCACCGAACTTCGATCAGGGCCATGAGTACTTGGACATGTATGGGCAATTTTTCCTGATTCGAGGGTGAAATTTGGTTGAATTCTGACGGCCAGAACGCTTAAAAATAACGCACAAGTGAACGTGCCAGATTTAGAATTTCTTTTCTAAATCTTTTCCTTTTCTCACTCTCTTCACTCCGAACTTAGTAAAATGGTGTCAGGACATCAGTTGGGCTTGATTTTCGAAAGGATTGTCAAGTCCAACTGAGCGGTCATACCAGTCTGAGGTTGTAGATATCGGACTTTCGACGCGTGGTCTAGATCCAATACAAAGTTACCAAACATTCCCTATAACAACTGAGTTTAGAGTTGGATATTAGATTTCAGGGTATTATAGCGTCATTGACTGTACAAGTTTTAAGTCTTGCAGAACGTATTTAAAGCGAACAGTGTAAATTTCACAGCCAGTCTAACTTAGCGCTAGGTAACTTAGGTTAAATTTCTAAAAGAATTAATCCTAAGTGATTTCTGATCGAGGTAGTACTTGTGTCTTGGTACGAAATTTTTTGGGTCGTTACAAAGAGGCTGATCCACGCAATGGGTCCATTAGTTTTGTGAGATTCTTCTCGATTAGGGTCAAAATCTCCTTATTTTCCATTTCTACTAATTTTGGTGGATTTCCCTTCACCCTTGAGGCTTTATTCTGGAATGGGTCGGAATTATCAATCTTAGCCCGGTATTGACTCGTTCGGTTTAGGATGATGGGTTTGATAGTCCAATCATTCAGTATTCGACTCGTTTCTAACAATGTACTGAGGTAGTGCAAGAATAGAGCGATGATAGGTGAATATCTTAAAAGATATATCAGAAAAAGGAGTTTCAATCTTTGGCCTGCTTGACTAGTGGCATTACGTGGTACTAAATGGGGTTGAAATGCTAACCCCAAACTAAGATTTAGGAATGACATGTCAGGATTGAGTGCGGGATGGGACTCAATTTATTTCATAGGCTTTGCTTAACGAGTCTTGCGTTGGAAGGCGTAATGTGGGATTTTCAAACCCCAGGATGATGAATTTTTAAGTATAGTTGGGAAGGAAAATTCGAGATTTACCCTTAATGGAATACATTCCATCAGGGCATTATAGAACATGGGATGCACTCATCCCAGGGACAATACCTTACACCTGTATTTATCGTTACTCTAAAATTCATTTCACCCTAATCCCATCTATTTAAGTTGGCCCAACAAGCCCTAGGAATTTGGTGGACTGAACTAGTTAATTATCCTAGCCCATCGAATCGAGTCTTGCCGTCCACCTAAGATTTCAGGTTCACGGTCTGGGGTGGATCCTAACGTCTTAAATCTCCTTTGCATTGTTTGGGATGACCGTGAAATGCATGAGAATGATCATGGTTTGAAGCAAATTGACTGCAAAATGCATGCAAATGACCGTGAAGTGAAGGGAATTGACCGCGAAATGCCTCGAAATGACCGTGAATCAACATGAAATTGTTTGGGATGACTGTGAAATGCATGGGAATGATCATGGTTTGAAGCAAATTGACCGCGAAATGCATGCAAATGACCGTGAAGTGAAGGGAATTGACCGCGAAATGCCTCGAAATGACCGTGAATCAACACGGAATTATTTGGGATGACCGTGAAATGCATGGGACTGATCATGGTTTGAAGCGAATTGACCGCGAAATGCATGCAAATGACAGCGAAGTGAAGGGAATTGACTGCGAAATGCCTCGAAATGACCGTGAATCAACACGGAATTGTTTGGGATGACCGTGAAATGCTTAGGAATGATCATGGTTTGAAGCGAATTGGCCGCGAAATGCATGCAAATGACCGTGAAGTGAGGGGAATTGACCGCGAAATGCCTCGAAATGACCGTGAATCAACACAAAATTGTTTGGGATGACCGTGAAATGCATGGGAATGATCATGGTTTGAAGTGAATTGACCACGAAATGCATGCAAATGACCGTGAAGTGAAAGGAATTGACCGCGAAATGCATGCAAATGACCATGAAGTGAAGGGAATTGACCGCGAAATGCCTCGAAATGACCGTGAATCAACATGGAATTGTTTGGGATGATCGTGAAATGCATGAGAATGATCATGGTTTGAAGCGAATTGATCACGAAATGCATGCAAATGATCGTGAAGTGAAGGGAATTGACCGCGAAATGCTTCGAAATGACCGTGAATCAACACGGAATTGTTTGGGATGACCGTGAAATGCATGGGAATGATCATGGTTTGAAGCGAATTGACCACGAAATGCATGCAAATGACAGTGAAGTGAAGGGAATTGATCGCGACCATGAATCAACACGGAATTGTTTGGGATGACCGTGAAATGCATGGGAATGATCATGGTTTGAAGCGAATTGACCGCGAAATGCATGCAAATGACCGTGAAGTGAGGGGAATTGACCGCGAAATGCCTCAAAATGACTGTGAATCAACACGAAATTTTTTGGGATGACCATGAAATGCATGGGAATGATCATGGTTTGAAGCGAATTGACCACGAAATGCATGAAAATGACCGTGAAGTGAAGGGAATTGACCGTGAAATGCATGCAAATGACTGTGAAGTGAAGGGAATTGACCACGAAATGCCTCGAAATGACCATGAATCAACATGGAATTGTTTGGGATAATCGTGAAATGCATGAGAATGATCATGGTTTGAAGCGAATTGACCGCGAAATGCATGCAAATGATCGCGAAGTGAAGGAAATTGACCGCGAAATGCCTCGAAATGACCGTGAATCAACACGAAATTGTTTGAGATGACCGTGAAATGCATGGGAATGATCATGGTTTGAAGCGAATTGAACGCGAAATGCATGCAAATGACAGCGAAGTGAAGGGAATTGACCGCGAAATGCCTCGAAATGACCGTGAATCAACACGGAATTGTTTGGGATGACCGTGAAATGCATGGGAATGATCATGGTTTGAAGCGAATTGAACGCGAAATGCATGCAAATGACAGCGAAGTGAAGGGAATTGACCGCGAAATGCCTCAAAATGACCGTGAATCAACACGGAATTGTTTGGGATGACCGTGAAATGCATGGGAATGATCATGGTTTGAAGCGAATTGACCGCGAAATGCATGTAAATGACCGCGAAGTGAAGGGAATTGACCGTGAAATGCCTCGAAATGATCGTGAATCAACACGGAATTGTTTGGGATGACCGTGAAATGCATGGGAATGATCATGGTTTGAAGCGAATTAACCGTAAAATGCATGCAAATGACCGTGAAGTGAAAGGAATTGACCGCGAAATGCCTCGAAATGACCGTGAATCAACACAGAATTGTTTGGGATGATAGTGAAATGCATGGGAATGATCATGGTTTGAAGCGAATTGACTGCGAACTGCATGCAAATGATCGCAAAGTGAAGGGAATTGACCGCGAAATGCTTCGAAACGACTGTGAATCAACACGGAATTGTTTGGGATGACCGTGAAATGCATGGGAATGATCATGGTTTGAAGCGAATTAACTGTAAAATGCATGCAAATGACCGTGAAGTAAATGAAATGAATGAAACTGACCGCAAAGTGAATGAAATGGATTTTTGACCATCGACCGGATGGAATCCTGAAAAATAACTCAGTTAGTTGGCTAAAGTAGCTTCTCCTATCCCAAAATCATATAGGGTACATCAAATAACTAATTTTGGTTTAGAAGATATTCTTGTTAAATGAATAAAGAAAGACATGAAAAAAGCATGGGCTCCGATTATGGCTACGGTTTTAATCCGTAGCCGTAGATTCTATGCCTTTTTTTTTTCTATTGTAATCCCCACTGCTTTTGTGGGTCTTTTTATAAGGTATGTGTCATATCCAAACCATCCATCTATTTGGGGAGCTCATATTAAGGCTTGGGACGAAAAATCAAATAGATCTAACTATCAAGTGGACCACACTGTAAAAGGCAGTGGGGAATTGAACGTATACCGTTGAAACCCTTTTACGGGGTCGCAGAAGTTTTGGATCATCACGAAATTTGTTTTTCCTCTTCATCGAGGTCCTTTTGACCATATAAATGGATTGGATGGAAAATAAATGTTATGGTGGGCCCTACGAAAGTTTCAACGTTGAAAATCAATTTTTTGCTGTTCTTTGTGGTGTGGTCCAGTTGATCTTTGGATATGATTTTTTTTTTTTTTTGATAACGCTACGAAATGATCTCGAAACATGGATGAAAGTTGTGGATATAATAAATACATAACTGTGGGGCCCACGTAATGTTGATCTCTTTGAACCGTTCGTACAACTCGGAGTTCGAGGACCGTCAGCGCTCGTCTTCCCGCTCGAAGGACAAAAGCAGGAGCATTTTCGACCTTTGGAAAGGCGTCCGTACAGCTTGGGCGTAATCTCGCCCGGAAAAATAAGGTGGGCTTAGATTCCTAAACGGGCCAAAAATGGGTCGTACAGTCGAAAATTTCTCTTATGATTATCTCTTGTCGACGAGTTTTCCTCGGCGACGTTCCGTAGAATAAGTTTATTCTGCAACACAGTGTATGGGATCCAATTTGGTGTTTTAATCAAATCCAATCCGTCCATCATGTTAAAAATAATATTTTTTTCCTTTTATCCCGAAAAATATACGGTTTAAATTTCATATGAGCCACAAAATGGAAAACCATGTCTAAAACTTCTAAAACCACATTGTGTTGTGTGGCTGTTTAGACTTTCGATGAACTGATTTTCGGGATTCCCATTCATACTCATGTGGTACATCTTCTGAATGGATTGGATGGCATATATAACATGTTGGTACCAATGTAAAATCCAGATGGTTTTAATGGTGTCGGACCCATCCCAACTTTTCACAGTGGTGTGACCCACCCGTGCTTTTATGAGCCTTATTTTTTAAAATATAAATTGAACATGAGTTGATGCACCTTATGGACGGATTGAAGATGGACCGTCCATCTCTGTGGCTCCCACCAGCCCACCGAATAAGCTTATTCAATAAGCCCTGGGCTACTAAACGACATTATCCCTCCCTTGTCTTCTTTGGAACAACGCGATTCCGGTACTTTTCGTGCGTCCACGTGGTTCTGAACACGTGGCGTCGATAAATGAGATCAAAACTGTCGATTTCTTATTTTCAATAGTGAATATACAATAGTCCAGAAATAGTAATATATGGACGATTACAGAGCTTTCTACTTAGAAATATACAAATGAACATCAACCGACGAAAAACAGCAATGGCTCTCATTATAAGGAGAAAGGGTCATTTGTTATATGGTTGAGATAGATTAATCAGATCAACCTCTTGTCAGAGCCAATCAACGGCTGAGCCGAAAGGATGCCTGATTCTGTTCGACCGCACAAGTGCCACGTGTGTGTACACAATGCGGAGGTAGTCTCCTCCCCTACAAGTAAATGTACCTGCCGGTATTAAAGGGGTTATTGGTTAAAATAGCCTTCAGTTACGAAGTTATAAAGGTGATGACTTTATTACCGAAGCCATTATTCTTTTAACTCTCATGGCATTATTTACCTTTTTCCCTTACAAAAATGTCATTATGTCATTGTCCACAACGGTAACTTTTCACGTATATCGAAATGGCCATTTTAGAATAGAGGATGGAGCCTATTAAACCAACAAGCCTTTTAAGAATAGAGGATGTAGCCTATTAAATCAATGATTAGGGTCACCCCTAAGCTAATCTGAGTAGTTCACTTTCATTGAACAGTCAAGAACCTACAATAGGGTCATTTCAAAAAAAATATTGGAGTTGTGTGTGGCACACAACTGTGTTAATGATGTACATTAATTCTAAATTTATTTCCTCCGGTGTGATACATTCGTAACGAGTTTTTCTCTCAAACTTCGGCAAATAACATAAAATTAAAGTGCCTTTCATATGGACAGCTTGGATTTATGATGATTAAACTCAAGAGTTAACAAACGCAAGTGTAGGGTTGCGATGTAGTAATAACCCGGTAAGACCAATGTCGAATCCTCGGGAAATGGAGAACACAAACTTTAACTAATCTAAAGGTGAATAATTTTTCTATATTTTAATTAATCGATGTAGAAAAGGGTTTTAAACAAAACAAATAAACAACCAAGGATCCAGGAATCCACTCATAGTAATGATAATATTTCGTTCAATGATTCAATTTATTACTTAATTGAAATTAAAGTGCTATCATATCCAATTAAAAAATAATTCTAATAAACTAATCACTAACACCAATAAGTAGAGCTGGGCATCAGTCCAGATTGGATCGGATTGGGTATAACCTGATCCCATCCGGAATTTCCATGGCCTAATCTGAACTCGGTTCGATTCAGGACTGAGTCCGAGTAACCTGACTCAGATCGATCCGATACATGGTTGGCCTGACCTGATCTGAGTCCGACTTGGTTAGGGAAACTGAGTCGGATCAAATTTGGTATGATTCAGATCATTTAAATTTAATTAACTGTTACATGTGGTGTGGTCCACTTCAGCCTTCAATATACCACATTTTTTTGCTCAAGGCCTAAAATGATAAGTTAAAATGGATGAACGGCTTAGATAAAACATATACAGCAAGGTAGGCCCCACATAAGTTTGAAAAAATTATATCTGTGCTTTCCCAGATGTATTACAATGTTGACATGCACTGCACGAAAGTGCAGTGCCGTCCTTTTCACATCAGCTATATATAAGTTCGTCACTTGCTGATAATGGGGTATATGTTATATCAAAACCGTCCATCCATTTGGTGAGCTCGTCTTAAGGCTTGAGACAAAAAATAAGATAGATCTAACTATCATGGGGACCACACGAATTGTTTAACGGTGAAAATCATTCTCTGCTACTACTTTTGTGGTGTTGTCCAAATGATCTTTCGATATTGTTTATTTTTTGGATAATGCTCTATAATGATATCTAAAAATATATGAACGGTGCAGATATAATAAATACATCATGGTGGGCCATGTAACTTTGATATCCTTTGAACTGTTCGTACAACTCTGTGAGACCCGACCCGAGTTCGCATGTGTGCATGTGTGCGTGTGTGTATGCATCTCATTTATTTTATCCCGCAGTCCTACCGGTCAAATTCAGATAACTTGCGACCCCTGGATAGTGTTTGTGGTCGTCCTTAAGTTCGGTCACGTAGGCCCAACTCGGATTGACCTAAGACCTATGCCATTGTGACCGCATCTTCGCCTCGGTTCCAATGCCGTGTCTCGTGCGTAAATCCGACGTGTTAAAAGTTATAGGCCGCACATTATTTGGGCCATTGATCATAATGTGGGGTCCACTTGTGGACGTTTTTCCATGTGGGCCCACCCTAGGTTCCATGTGCCTAGCCTAGTCTAGTGCGTAGCCTACCCTACACCTCCCTATAGCTAGCAATGATAGAAGTTTTCTAACCTAGGCAAGGATAGCTTCTTTTCTAAAAACTCATGATGTGTTGCTTTAACCCAAGTCCTCTTTTCTAGCAAAAATCTGGATTTTTCGTTTCTCAAGAGAGAACTCATCCTCTTCTTTCTAGAAATCCCATCGTTTCTTTGTTATACCTCTCCCATTCCTCCTCTTTCTTTCTCATTCTCTCATTTCTCTCTACTCTCTTCTCTCTTTTCTCCTAACAACATTGTAATATTCCAGCCCCTTATCTCTCATTTTTCTCCCCATCCATCCATCAAAACCTCATCTCACCCCTTCATCTTGCTTCCTTGGACCCTTAAAAGCTTGGAGTGGAGTTTTGGATAGAGATCTTAAGGTGGGTGCTTCTTTATGGCATAATCTGATTTTTTTATATTGTGTAGATCCCTTCTTCTCTTCATGATAGGAGTGTAGGACCCACCAATCAATGTTGGAAGTCCCACATGTCCCCATAGGTGTGGCCAAATGGCCCACCTTATGCATACATGTCCCATACATGAGGCTTTCCTTTATGGTCCCATCATGATGCATCCTTTGATATCTTTGCATGATGAGGTCATCTAGAGCTTAGGATCATGATGTGATTGGTATTCCCACCATCTATTTTAATTTTTAGCCATGCATGTGTAAGATCCATGTAGTAGATGCAAATCTATGTATGATGTGTAGTTGGATTACTCTTAGGAGGGCTCAATAATGGCGGAGCCCTTCCCTACGACTGGATTGCTCTTCTTTCTCTTCTTTTCCCTTGTTTTCATCCCTGATCATGGTGTGTGGCCCACCTTGTGGGCTAACAAAAATCCAGCCATCCAAACAAGGGAGGATGCCCATGGCATTCCACCCTATGACACGTGACCCCAAAATCTAACTAATTGGGGCACATGTAAAGGTGTTTTGGATAGTAGGATGGCTTGGATATTTGTGGGGCCCATTAGGGTGGTCCATCCTATAAATTCCTGGGCTTAAATCTCATTTTTATTAGTGTTTATAATTATTTTATTCCAATGTATTGTTGTTGTCCAGAAACTGTCTGGACAGATTTTTGGGCCACTTTGGGGCCTAATATCTGGTGATTTGGTGGGAAGAATGATGTAAATTAATATATGATTCTTGTAACTGCATGACCCACTTACAATCATACCAAATTTCAGCCCCAATGGACCCCATTTGGGCATCCAAAAGGGTGGGCCAACATAATGGACTGCCAGAAATTTCTGCTGTGTAGAACAGTAGCATAGTCCCTTAAAAATAAAATTTTAAAAATATTTTTTCAAAATGTGAGCCATGTTTTTGGGTCTCACCTTGTTGTAGGCTTGATGAGGGACCTTGGGTCCAAATTTTAGGAATTTTGGAGGCCCAGAACCCACCCATTTAGATAGCCTAAATTCAGGACAGTTATATTTCCAGCAATATTTCACCCTAAATAGATTGTAATTCTGAAATTTATTAAAATATTTTTAAGTATCCAAAAATTCTAAAAATTTACAGAGAGGTGTTTCACTCATGGTGGGACCCACCTGCAATATTTTGGGGCCAATGGACCCCTGTGCACACTGTGACAAGGGCCGGACTGGCCCACCACGTTGAGACGTCTAGGTCAGTCTGATTTTTCTACACAGACTGTTTTATTTAAAATAATTAAAACATTTCTAGGTGTCCAAAAATTCTGAAATTTTGTGGAGGTGTGGCCCACCCATGAAAGTATTATCTTACAAAATTTCAGACCTAAGGGATATTTGATCTGATCGTGGTGTGGCCGGGAGTGGCCCACCAAGCAGGGACACCCAGGCTAGGGCGTCCAGCCTACTTCGTGGGCCCACCTTGATGTGTTGTATATCCCACCATCCATCCATGTGGGGTCCCTAGGAGATTGATCACCCTTTTTCTTTTTTTTGCATTCAATTGGGGCCCATTAGGTGGATTTTTGGGCCAGATACCCCAGGCCCATAGAGTTGCCTATACATGGGACATCCCCGCCTCAGGCTACTGCTGGGCCTACATTCCAACGGCTTGGCCCACTTGATATATGTGTTGCATATCCCCTCTCATCTGGTGGACCCCACAGTGATGTGAGTGGGCCATCATGGATTAAATATACTAAGAAATAATTTTATTGTTGTGTAACGCCATGAAAATCGGGGGTCGAGAAGGAGCCTAACTCCCGAGTTCCAACACATCACTTATGCAATATAAAGAATGATGATTTAATATTCTCTGTATTAGTGCCTTAAACATGAGTGAGATTATACCAAAATAGCACATCATACTCCAGAGAAAGTTAAATTTACGCAAGCGGAAGACTGTAATAGATATATAAGGTATATAAACTGAGGTACGTCTCAAGAGTGTGAACATGTTACCAGGTTAAGATATACATGTATACTTAAAAAATGAAGGAAATGAATATACATGGGTATTTCAAAAGTGCAAAAATAATAGGTGTAATGGGGTCTAATCAGCATCCCTGTAATTTCGTCGATCAGATCACGGTCTACATAGACCCGCTTGTTGTTGCAGTAGGAGAACTCCTCCCTGTCATCGTAAAAAGTCTGGCTCTACCTCGAAAGCATCGTCATCATCTGCATCTACAACAGGATCTGGTTGGTGTTCAAAACACCATCCCAGAACGTGAGAGTGAGTGATCAACTTAGTGGAGCTATAAAGCAAATGTTAACATGTTATCAATTCAGTAAGCAGTAATGATAAAGTAATACAACAATTAGGTCCTAAGTACTCTTATTAATGCGAGGATGATATGTGATAATGATGCATGCCCTCGCCTACACTCCTTCTATGACATCATCTTACAATCACGGCATGCACCACTTCTTCTGTGCACTTCCTCGCCAAAGCACATGCAATGCATGTATGATCGTGCTAATCAAGTTCTTAATTAGGCCTATTCATACAGTAGGATTGGTAAGCTAAGCACCTCCCTTTATATCATATACCTAAAAATTGATCCATCTAGGGTCGTCAATCTTAGTAGTCACATACGATAGACAGTTTTCAAGTCGCTACAGAGAGGCTCGTCACCTCAACGCAGGCCTGGTTTATACACTAGTTTACTACAGAAAGGCTCGTCACCTTAACTTAGTTTCTAGTGTATACTCGAGGTCACTACGGGCTCGTCACCTGATCATATGCCGACAGCTCGAATAAAGTGTCTCATACCACCGTATTCGGCTCACGAGTCTGGGTTGCTTACTGGACACTACCGGGAGGCTCGTCACCCCAGCATAGGCCGACAGCACGACCACAATGTCTCATACCACCATGACCGGTTCATGAGTCTTAGCAGATCGAGGTACCAAGGTTAAACGGGCTTTGCACTGGTAAGTTGGTACCTTATATTCAAATAATAGCGTCCATACATGGTGAACATACATTAGGCCAATCGGGTTACTTGACAAGCTCGACTGGTACGAGCGTACGTTGAGTTGAACGACATGGAGTGCGTAAGCACTCCGCGTGGCCTAACCACTTTCAACAAGTAGCGTACGACTCGAATTCCTCAAACCTATCTGGTGTGGCGAAATGACCTCAGCCACTAACTCGAACATTGTTACCAATCGCCGGAACTACGTTGTAGCCCCAAACACACTCCAAATAATAGTATTCGCAAGTAGTAGCCAAAGACAGCATGTGACAACTAAAATCAAATATAAGTCTTGCTCGAGCAATTCGGCAAAACACATACTACACATGTTACCATACATAGGCATTTCATCCCTAATTCACATAGTAATAAGGTAGGTTACATAAAGAAAACTGTTACCATAGATAAGGGGATTGAGAATCCTATCTCAACACTCTTATTACATGCATTTAAACAAGCATTTTCTCATTCAAGCATTTTATCAAACACTTAGGCTACACATATCATATACATGTAATAAAGTAATTATAACAGGTATTATAGCAAATCCCTTTACAAAGGGTTCACCATGCGTACAACAATCATGTATTCTCAGTCAATGAACATGGAAAGTATAAATCATAATTCCATACTCATTCAGTCATTTTAACAAACACGTAGAATGCATTAAAATCAACATAGTCTACACACACACACACACACACA
This sequence comes from Magnolia kwangsiensis, assembly GCA_037074715.1. NCBI lineage: Eukaryota > Viridiplantae > Streptophyta > Magnoliopsida > Magnoliales > Magnoliaceae > Magnolia > Magnolia kwangsiensis. Next base: position 24,273,658 of record CM073579.1, read on the forward strand.
CACACACACACATATATATATATACATATAGTATATGGAAACTGTCGTATCTACGCACATGTGACAATAATCAAGTCAGTCATAAATAATTACTGACATTGAAAGTCTTGAAAACCATAACCTAAACATTTATAATCTGTACCTTTCGCCGGTAGACTTGTAACGAATTCAGTTTAAACAGTAAGGCTTTGTTTACAGCACGACGATGACAATAACATGAAATAGGTTAGTTATTTCACTATTTACTCTATTTAAATATCTAAAACATATTAGGGTTAAGATTTCTTACCCAAGAAAGGAGTCAGAATCGCTGGGATAGTGATATAGACGAAGTGATTCGGCACGTGGAGCGATGAGATTGAATCCCAGGAACTCTCTCCAACTTTCTCTCTCACTTTCTATCTTTTCTTCTCTCTTTGCTTTCTTCTCTCTCCTAGGGTTTTCAAATTCTTATGTGAAGGGGAGAGAGAGGGTTTAAGGCCCTTATATAGGCCCATAACTGATGGAAATGGCCCAAGGGTCATGGTATATTTAGGTTATAGCTAAAGACTGACTGTTTCGGTCTAACGGAGTTGATCTGGAGGCCCCTTTTTTACATGCGGTTGGACTTAAGCTTCCTGACCTTAGATCTAGGTCAGGATAAGATCTTGGCCCGATCAGATCAGTGGATTGGCCGCGAGGGACCAGTTTCAGTTCAATGGTCACCAACACTCGATTAGGGCCATAAGTATACTGGCATGTGTTGAAAATTTTTTCTGATCCGAGGGTGTAATTGAGTCAGATTCTGACGGCTTGAATCGTTAGATTTGAGTTGCAAGCGAACGACTCAATTCACTTAAGTTTTATCTCATTTTCTAAAGATATTCGCGTTTCTCACACACTTCGCTTCGGGTTCAAGTTGTGCATTTGGACTTGATTTCTGAGGTGGTTGTCAAGTTCAGTAAGACGGTCTTAACCATATAGTTTTGGGGTAATCGGACTTTCGACGCGCAGTCTATGTTCGATACAGAGTTTCATGATGCTCCCGAGAGTAACTGGGTTTTGAGATGGATCCTAGGTTTTTAGGTAATGTAGTGTTAGCGATTCTGCTAGTTTTGGGTCTTGCAGTTCACATTTAAAGTGATTAGTACTAATTTCATAGGTAATCTAGTTTTACACTTAGTTAATTCTTATTTAATTTCTAAAGGAGTTGGTCCTTAGTGATTTTTGCTTGAGATGGTACTCAGGTCTTTGCACGAATTTTTTTGAGATGTTACATGTTGGACTCTAACCAACCCAAAAATTTGGGTGGGCTTGAATTTGGCATTGAGCCCAATAATTGTTGCCTATAAATGTTCTTTTGGGACTGTATGGCCCACTAGATTTGAGGAGTATTTAAGTCATTTATCTTACCATCTTAATTTTATTTTTTTGGCTTAATTAATGCATGATTAAAGGTCCATTCCAATTAGGATTCTTCTTGAACTAGTCTCCTAGTTAATTATGGGCCTTATAGCATTGGCTGGGCTGGAACTTTTGATAGGCCTGTTGGACCCTTGGGTCCTATATTTACCATTCCATTGTGATGGGTCCTATGGGCCAAATACTCAAGTAGTTGGGCCCTTACTTGCCCACTATAATAAATCCATACATGGGCTGAGATGTGAGGCCCAACTTACTTGTGTTAAATATAATGATTTTCCATAGGTTACGATAATGGGCTGCCCCTTAGGCCCACCACAATGAGTGAGCCCATGACCCTTATGGTTGGGCCCTAACCTTGCTTAAGGGCCCACCAGGTTGCCTTTGTATTGGGCTTAGTGTATGGCCCACTAGGCCATGGATTGATTATGCCTTGGATCCTTCTTTACATACATAGCAGGCTACCCTTTTGGGACCCAGTTGAGGTTGAATGTCCTCCTTGATGGCCCTAAGGTATGCTCATAGAGACCCTTATAGGTGGTTGAAGGCCCACCATGGGCCTGGCTAGAACCGTTCCTCCTTAGGATTATAACTCTCTTAGCTTGTGGGCCATCCCAAAGTACTGAGCCCTCACTAGAGGATTTTTCTTCTCCTTAGAACACCTGTCTATGTGCCTAGACCTTAACCCTCCATAGGACGGATGATTCCATATTGCACAGTAGCACGCTTACATTTTTGTGCCCCATATGCATCATCTATATGAATTGATTGCATTGTGTGGTGGTCATTGAGAGATGGAGTTTCTCCTCTCTTGCACATTGTGTGCCTGCAGCTAGTGCATGATCTGTATGTGCGACTCATGCATTTACATCGCATTTCATGATAATACTGCCCTTGCTACATCAGGGCCTTGCCTCCAAAGGGATATTCGTGGATGGCCGTATGTAAGACCCGTATCCTAGTCCGCACTGTTCCGTTGATTTTCGCGACCCTTCTCATCGAATTCCGACAATCCGTGACTTATAATTGACGTTGCGCACGATCGTAAGTCGTATCCTATTCATTTGAGCCGTCTTAATCCGAGACTTGTATCGTTGCGACCGCACCGTCGCCGCGGTTCCAACGCCGCAACTCACGCACCGATCCGATACCCAGACGATGAGATACGGACCCACGTTCAGTTCGAACAAAAACACCGCGCGTTGCAAATCCCAAGGAATCTCTACAAAGTGTCCCATCAATCACATCAATTAATCCCATCAATCACCTCTCATGTCAAGTACAAGCACCCATACTTCCTTTCTCCACAAGTCAAGCAACCACCCAAGTCAACTAACACATCACTTCACCCATCACTCACCTCACCCATCACTCACCTCACATCACTCCATCTCTCATTAATCACACCTCTCTCTCTCATTTCTCAACACTCCAACTCCAAGCAAGAGAGAGCTCACGTCCAAGCTCTCTTCCATGAGAAAGAAGTGATTTTAGTGGCCCACTTCCCATCTCCAAATCCCATCATCCTAGCCATCCATTTCCCATCTCCACCATCAAAGTGAAGCTCTAGGTGACCGGCTATCCAACGGGCCAAGAAGATCAAGAGGTGGGTGCCTCCATAGGGTAGTTTTACTTGTTTTTGTGGTGGACCAAGTGAGGCCCACCGATCAATGGTGTGGATCTCACTTGGGACCCAAAAATGTGGCCGATGGACCACTTGGATCATCATGATCATTCCATGATGGGGCCATTCTCCATGGACCCCATCATGATGTTCATTTTCGTTTAGAAAGGTCATCTAGACCGTCCATATCGGTGGAGAATGGATCTCCACCGTTGATTTACATTTTCAATGGTCCCATGTGCAAGGGATCCTTTTATTTTAAAAATTTTCTTGTAAGGGAGGGCCCATAATGACGGGGTCCCTCCATCACAAGCCGTGTCCCACACTCCATCTCTCTCTCTTTTATTGTATTTTATTTTATTTTATTTTATTTTATTGTATTTTATTGTAATAGGAGGGTGTGGCCCACTTGAATGAATCCCACTTGAGATATTCTATTTTATTCAAGTGGGGCCCACCTTGGCTGTTACTCCCATTGCACCCATCAGAGGGGCCCACTTCATCAGGGCCTTCCATCTTAAAGCAACAAAAAAAAAAAAAAAAAAAAAAACTTTAAAACCGTCCGGACGCTGGACGTTTTCAAGGAAGGAAGAAGGAAAAAGGGGGGGGGGGGAACCTTTTTGGTGGCCCACTTGCATAGGCCCCACCCTAATGTTTAAGTCCGATCCAAGCCGTCCATCCTCTTGTCCATATAGTTTTAACCGTCAAATAAAAGAATGGGACTGATCTGAATATCTTGTGGGCCATAGCAAGGGAAACATTGGCCGTTACCATTGAATAATTTTCTGGTATTTCTATGCTACCAAAAAAATTGAACTTCGGACTCATTTCAATTGTTACGGGCCCCTGAAACCAATGGACGGGGTGGATCTGTTGGATGTGGGCCCCAAATGCCAAAAACCCCAAAAATGAGGGTTTCCATTTTTTTCTTTTAAAATTTGTAAGGAGGCTAAGCCTCTGACGTGCAGCAGAGGCTGCAGCAGGCGGGCGGCGGGCTGACGTGCAGCCACCCACGGCTGCTGCCGTGGGCCCCACCATGATGTATATGTGAATCCACGCCGTTCATGAGGTGGTCCCCTCCTCAGGTGGGCCCCCCTCCTAGTTTCAACCAAATCCAACGCTCGGGTGGCCCACATCATATGAAACAGTGTGAATTGAGTGTCTACCATTGAACTCTTTTGTGGGCCACAGAAGTTTTGTATAAAGGTGAAATTTGTGTCTTCCTTTCTCTCAGGTACGTGTGACCTGGTCAACTGGTTGGATGAAAAATATATGCTATGGTGGGCCCCACATGGGACCCACAGTGATGTGGTGCTTGCAATCCACCGTCTGTACGGACGGTGGAGCCCACTGTATATATATGTGGGGGTGTGTGTGTGTGCGTGTGTATGCATGTGTGAGTGTATATGTGTGTGTGCGTGTGTGTATGCGCGTGTGTGTGCATGTGCAAATATATATAACAATATATATATATATATATATATATATATATATATATATATATATATATATATATATATATATATATATATATATATATGTACATATAATATTATATCACATATAATTTTGTATATATGTATACATATATTGTTTATAAATTATATATTAAACATAATATGATTGTGATGGTGGGCCTTCATGTGACCCCCGCCATGATGCATATGTTGCATCTGAACCGTCCATTTATTGGTTGTTGTAAAATTATTTCATGGCTTATGCCAAAATGAACTAGATCTATGGTTCAAATGGGCCACCATGGTATGTGTATAGGGCCGTGTTGACCCATTCTTGGCCATTCATTTAGGCCCACCTTGGTGCACATCTAAGACCATGGGATTAACCCCATTTGGCATATCTAAAGCCCATGGGTTTCGGCCCATTTGATATATACAATGCCCATGAGATCCGACCCACTTATTCTATATAAGGCCACGGGATCTAAGCCCATTTGGTACATATAAAGCCATGGGATCAGGCCCATTTGAAGTGCATGGGGCGCAAATGGAATGGCCCATTGGACATATTTAAAACTCATGTGTGTAGTCCCACTTGGATGTATTTCATGGCCCATGAGTCATAGACCATTGCAATGTACATAAGGCTCCTTGGCAAGGCCCATTAACGTAGTCATTTGAAGAATGTAAGGCCCACGCAATTCGGCTCATTTGATATATCCAAGTCCCAGGGATCGAGGCCCAATGGATGTCCTTAGGGTCCATTGCAATGTACGTCTATCATGGATCGTGAAATGATATTTATGGTAAGTCGTGCCTAGAAAATAATGTTGGTTTGACGTCCACATTGTATGTACAATGTTGGTTAAATGTCCGCATTGTAACTTTCTTTAGGGCCCATTGACAGGTCCATAACCGTTGCTATTCATTGCCTCATAACATGCTTAGAATAATCCCATGACTCATGCCCATACGCATCATATGTATGCTTGATATGAGTAATGACTGATCATAGTATACGCCATTGGGCAGACCATCTATGGGGCTCGTTATGTGACTGAGCGCCCCACATGATCGCGTAGTACGCGCTGGATTGCTGCATGTTTTGACAGCGTGATTCATGCATCTCGCATACGTATGACTTGATCACTGCACGCCCTAGCGACATCAGGGCCGTGGCTCCACAGGTACATCGTGGATTGCCGTATTGGATACCGAAAATGCATATTCTAGCACTATGGGCACTTAGGATGTCCTTGGGTGAGAGTCCCAGAACCTTTTTGGTACCAGGAGATGCTCCAACGTCTAGACCGAGTGGATACACGAGCGCCCGAGTGCCGAATACCAGTAGGCCGCGTCTCCCACTATGTCGTGGTCGGTTGGAAGGGGGTGTGGCCTTATCCTCCTGAGTGAGAGGGCTATAAGCTAGGCTGAGTTTGACTAGCTCGCAAATGAGTCCGCTATCGACGAGCCGGGTAGGTATTGGCATACTACTGGTCAGGCGGATAGTGAGGTCTTATCTGCTTGCTTGACTGTGCAGCTAGGGAGGTGGCAGTCTCTGCATGTGTATTAGACCCCGGTGATATCCAGAGAGGAACTGTACTGATATACGCATTTGAGGAGTACCGACTTGCTTGGATTGCATTTCGCATATGACATTTGGCTATATAGGCCTTGCATTGCATCGGTGTGGCCGATGGCATCCATATCTCGCATCATGCCTTGCATTACATAGCCTTGGTATATTCATGGACTTACCACATACTTCCGCATTGTTCTGATACTGTACACTTGCCGTTTGCCTTACGCACACACTTACACCACCCTCTAAGCTTTTGTAAGCTTATGCACGATAGTTGCGTGCAGGTAGCGTTGGACGACAGCAGCGCTGAGACAGGAGTGCGTATCAGGACCTTTTGGAGCTTTTTGATCACCTTGTATTTTCCTTTCTGCATTGTACTTAAAAATTATTGTTATAGTGGATATGTGGTGATGTTGTTTTGTGACTTGGTTATGTCTGTGGTTATGCTCCTTTACAAAAAAATAATTTTTCATTCTGAAAATCCTCCTTGTAGGATCCCAGGATCGGAATCTGGCATTAGATTATCAGAAGCCGAGAATGGGGCACTACGGAGGCTGTCGACACCGGATTCGGCAATCGGGATTCATGTGAATCCGATTTTCGGGTTTGGGGCGTGACACCGTATGTGTGGACATCAGACATAATACTTGAGCATACCGGGTTTAAAGGATGCCCATGGATGAAATTTTTAAAACTTCCATGGTATCAAGGATCTGCTCCAATGCTGTGACCGCGTAAAAATTTTGAGCGCACGAGGGACTTATACCGTTAGGCCTCGACTCCCACTATCGTGTAGTTCGTTGAATAGGGTGTAGCCTTACCTGCCCGGTGTGAGGAGGCATTGCTAGGCTGAGTCTGACCAGCTCGTAAATGAGTCCACTACTATTAGGCCTTGCTGGTGATTAGCTGTCCACAGGGGGTAGTGAGGTCTCTTATGCTTGTTTGACTGTACGGGGTCTGTAGATAGGCATTCATTCAGTAGTGTAATGGACCCCTGTGATTTCCTTATGATTGAAAATGTACTTAACATATGGTTTGGATATGAGCACTGACATTACTTTGATCGTATTAGCATTGGCTATGTAAGCCCCTTATTGTATTGCCTAGGTATGTCGTCCAATACTCATCGCATCGTATTCATGATAATCCTTAGTAAGATTAGTGATATTCTCATTGAACATATTTCCTTCCCTGTACCTCCTGCTATTCTTCTATGTACCATTATCACACACTTTCACCACCCTTTAAGCTTCTATAAGCTTATGCACGATTGATGCGTGAAGGCGACTCTAGGCAGGCGTCGTAGTGGTAGATTGTGGAGTAGAGTTGAGCTTGAGGACTCCAGTGCTGCTGACTTTTCTCTCTTTTCCCATTATCTTATGTATATCCTTTAAAACCTGATGTAAATTTGTAAAAGTTTAAATTCTTAGTGGATTTTGTGATGTGTGCCCCTTGTTATTCTCAGATGTATTTGTTGTAATCTTGGGTAATGCTCATATTTGAATGATTATACTGTTATGAAAATCCTCCTTATAAAATCCTAGGATCGGAACTTGCCTCATGAGCCGAGAATGGGGTACTATGGAGGCTGTTGCGTTCAGAACTGGTCATCGGGTTCGTTGTGAGTCCTGTTACCGAGTCTGGGGGGTGACAAACTTGGAGCGTTAATGCTCGTCTTCTCACAACACGTACCTATATAACAGCTGGAGACAAGAGTAGGATGTCAGATAGACATCATGGGGTGTACGGAGAGGGAAATGGACTGGCCACTCTCCCTGACATAGTGGATGCTATGTGGGCCCCACCATGATGTATGTGTTTCATCCATGCCATCCATATATTTTTACAGATCATTTTACAATATGAATTTAAAAATGAGGTATATCCAATTCTCAAGTGAACCACATTACAGGAAACAGTGTTGAATGAGAGTCGACCATTAAAAACATTTTGAGGGCCATAAAAGTTTTGGATCAAGGTGATCTTTGTTCTTTCTCTTCATCTGGGACTATATGACCTAATCAACGGATTGGATGTCAAATAAACAGTATAGTAGGCCTTAGATATCAAATAAATAGCATAGTAGGCCTCAGAAGGATTTTAATGGTGGATATCCAACCGCTATTGTTTTCACGTAGTGTGGTCCACTTGAGATCTATATTCCTCTCATTTTTGGTACCAAGCCATAACATAAACTTTAAAAATGAATGAACGGAACGAACGGAACACATACATTCAGATCAGATCGGTTTGGATCCAATCGGATCGGATTCCGGGTCGGATCGGTCCGGGTAGGCATGGATCCGAACTTGACCCGAAAAGCTTTCAGACCTAACCTAACCTACTTGATTCGCACCAATCCAGACTGTCGGATCGGTTCGAATCAGGTCCGATTAGGTCGGATCCACCGGATCGGGTCAGGATTGCCTAGCTCTACCAATAAGACATGAGTTTAATTGAACAAGTCTCTCCTGAAGCACTCGGACATCAATCGTAGGGAATTAAGAGTATCCAATGTACCCAGAGGCAACAATAAATCAATCAATTATATAGATTGGTTCCTTTTCTAATCAAGCATTGTAATTGCACTTCTAAGCATCCAATGTACTCAAAGTTGATAATGAATTAAAGATGAAACAACCCAAAAGCTTTAAAGTAAGAACCAAATATATTTAATCTACTATAAACCATTATTATTAAATCAAATAAACTAAATAATGCAATTAACTACAAGCTTCATCCATTAGCCTTAGTTAAGAGATTCGCCTAGTATGGACAACATCCTATAACAAAAATAAAAGAAAAATTGAAAATGACATTGTATAATTAAAGGATCGAAGAAGAAGGATGGATCTGTGAAAGCATTGTCACCCATAGGTCTTTCTCTCAAGCCCTAATTCGTAAATAAAACGACTTAAAATATCCCTTTAAGTAGGAAAAACCCGCATTGACTTTACACCAACTTTAGATTTTCACACTTTGTTATGCCTCGATCACACCAAACATCACTTCGTTCGCACCGAACTATTCTCTCGATTGTAAACGAATTTCCTCAAAAATCTTCAAAAATTTTTATTTTCCTTTGGTCACACTGAACCCTCCGTCGATGACACCTAACCAAACTTCGGTCGCACCTAAGTGTTAAGCCAAATTAACTTTGAAAATTATTATTTCTTACTGGATTGTTCTAAGCACTTTTAGTCAAACCGAACCAACCTCGTGTGGGACTGAACAGTCTATTATTTCTTTTATTGCACTTTGTGATTTTTCTGGTCTTTTCTCCATCATTTGTACTTGGTTTCTTTAGATCTTTAACACGTGAATTCTTCAATATCGATCTCCAAATCTCCAGTTTTTCACTTGATCATTCTTTTATCTTTGATTATTCATTTAAGCACAATTTCATCTCTAGGTCCAAAATCAGCTTGCGTGTAAAAAACTTATCTTATTAAATTAAATTGACACTTAAATATCAAGAAAGTTAATGCAATTGAGATGATAAATATGCAGTATTTAGCTGTTACCAATCTACTCTAAGGCAATTCATTTGAAATTGCGTGGATTGTCTACCACGATGTATGTGGAAGCTTAGTAGAGCTTAGAATTATGTCTAAGTTCTAGAGGGGTTGAATATGACCACTTTAAAATTCTTTGCCTAAGTAAAATAATTTATTAATTAAAACTGTTAAGGTAAATTAACATAAAGGCTTCCAAGCCAAAGTTGGTCCAATCACATATACTATAAGATATACAATAATGAAGTAACTAGTATATAGGAATAATAAACTTATGTGTGCTTTACAAGTTAAGTACCTAGCATACAGTCCAATTCAGGCATTTTTATAATATAAATAAACAATCACATAAGCTTGAATAGAATTATGCTCAAATGATACTCACAAACACAAGCATGTATAATGATTTAATTTCCCTACTCTACTCTAGGCAGATGCACTCTCCTCAAGTATACCGATATTCACTATTTTATGAGTTTTTAATATGTTCGCCCCTAACCTTTACAACCCTATATAAGAACCTAGATGCATGTACGTTCCCATGTTAGATGAACATGTTTCCACCCGCGTCAATGGCTCCCACAAGAGACTTTAGTTAGTTTCCTATCGGCTAACCAACAACCATTAGTTGTCTTAATCGGAGGCCCTATGTTTTGTTCTTATGGAGACTAACACATACGCACCCATATCCGGTGATTGCAATCCTCATCCAATGCCCTACGTACACTCCTACTAGAGGCTCCCTATGGAGACTAAAACATACACACCCATGTCTGGTGAATTTAACACTACACAAGAGCCTAGGTCTTACACAAGAACCTATTCGAGTTAGACTCACAGACTCTTACACTTAATCCTACACAAGGAATGAGTGTATGAACTTTAAAAATGACAATCTTACTTGTCAGATTAGCTCCATTGAAGCACATTGCTTGGGTTGCTTGATCGATACTCTCTTATGCTTCAATCAACTCCACTTGTGCCCCCCTAATCGTTGACGTCAATGCTTGAGTTCCTATGATCGTTCACCTTACATGTAAAGTTCCAATGAGGTGACCAATGCAAGGGAGGATGGTGGAATCTCCTATAACTAATGGATAATTTATTTCCTATGGGATTCACCTAGATGAGTGTTTTATATGATTTAAACAAGGATTTAATTATAAGTTTAGTGTTTAATATTTAGAACATGGAGAAGATCAAGTTCATCTTCAAAGCAAACTTTGAATGCTAATTCAAGTGATAAATCACAAGAAAGATGACTTGGATCTCTTTGGTTTAGAGGCATAGGATGAGAAATATGATTGAGAATCACCTACACTTTAATTACATAAAAAATCCATTAAAATACCTAAATGTCGAATTCCATATATAAAGGAATCGAGTTCCAACTGTAAAAATAGGCAGAAATCAACTCCTTCGATTAATCGAGTGATGCCTTCAATCAATCAAGGGATGTCTTTGATGGGATCAAAGGTCCCTTATGAGATTGAGAAAGTCAAGAATTCCATATAAATGTTGTTGGGCATTTTTCACTACATTTTATCGATTGAGACCCTTTGATGGCTTGTTGAAGTGTTCGAAGATCCCTAAAAAACTATTGTTTTGGGTTGTAACTATTACAGTAGCTTTGCATCTCTCATAGCCTAATTTATCATGTTTCAATTTGGCTCCTAAGGATAATGGATGATCAAACTAAAGTTTACCTATTAAGGTTATAATCATCTAGATGGTAAGTTGTTTTGGTTCAAAGGTTTAGGTCACCAAGACACCTCAATTTACTTGTTGTTTACTTCATTGATGCTTCAAGTTTTTATGTGTCTTCAGTTTAAAACTCCCAAGGGCTTAACCCACTCACTGACATATAGATGTACATGATTAAAAAATATGTATACAAATCAGTGCATTAATAATCTCTTCCTTTGTCAATTACATGACAAAGAAAACTAACCTAGACCTTGTTGTGGTTCATACCAATGATAAACCAAAATAACTAAAAAAATACACATCAAATTACAAATGATTTACAACTCGATATAAGACAGGTAACTCTGCATTGCTTCCCCTCAAATGCTCCCCTTATCTCCAGCAATTCCTTGCAATAGAAAAACAGAACTTACAAAACAGAATTCAACTTGTTTTAGTAGGACTTGATCTTTTATCCCATTTTTGTCAGTATTTGACAGAAAGACAATTCTATAGATATATCAATTAAGCATAGAAAAACGAAAAGCCCTATAAATCATAGATTTACCACTGAGCATATACTAACAAGAGAATATGCTACAAATAGTATTAAAAACATGGAGCATGCTTATTATAGTCATCAAGAGATATACCATTTGAAATAACATTCACCAATGATAGTTTAGCAATAAACATATGATACTTAAAATTAAACAACTTTAAAGCGAAACTATCAGAAAGAAATAAGGCTATAATCCTTTGATTTACTTATAAAGTATAAAATAATACTCTAATTCTTAAATTTACATTTATGCTCAAAAAATGAGGCTAAAATCCTTTAATTTATCTATTAAGCCCACCGGTACCTTATAAGGTCACCTATCCAAGGCGTTATGGTCTCCCTAGTCTTTAAGAAGTGAAATCGTGGTAGAGGTTAATAGAACACGTAAGTGTTCAAGGTCTTCATCATTAGAGGAGTCTAAGAATCAGATTCAGACTCTGTATCATCTCATGTTGTTATCATAACATTGCCTTTATATCTTACTTTGTTAGTGTATTCAAAGGCAATATGTCTATAACCCTGTCACGCTCCAAACCTGGAAATTGGATTCACAGGAATCCTGATTGCCGAATCCGGTGCCGACAGCCTCCGTAGTATCCCATTCTCGGCTCCTAGCGTTCATACGCTAGATTCCGATCCTAAGATCCTATAAGGAGGATTTTTTTTATGCATTTAACTCGTAATAAGCATAACCACAACCACAAGATTGCCCAATTCACAAAGGCAACATCATCATCATATATCCACTAATATAATCATTAGAGTACAATGCTGAAAGGGAAATACATAAAATAAAAATCAAGCTCCAAAAGACCGCTGCATGCTCCAAACTCCACACTGCTGCAACCTAACATCACCTGCACGCATCTATCGTGCATAAGCTTATAAAAAGCTTAGAGGGTGGTGTAAGTGTGTGCACAAGGTAAGTGCCAAGTATTCAATACAATGTCATAATCATATAATATCGAAAATACTGGTAATCTATAAATCGTACAATATCGGAATAAGTAGAAATACTAACAAGATCATGAATTATCAGAGTAGACAGAAATACTGACAAAAACATAAATCATACAATAACAGAGTAAGCGGAAATACTGACAATCCCATGAGTCAATTAATATCAGAATACGCAATATAAATCAACTATACAAACAAGGAACTATACAAATGAAGAGTCATCAAGAATCAATTATAGAATGCCGAGGATGCAATGTAATATACGGTGCAAATGGAATGACCATGCTGAGTATGAAGTCGGGATGATAGTACGTAGTATCGCAGGCTATGGGGTCCATCACAAGAGACTTCTATCCAAACCAGTCCCATACCTAAATTTAGATAGTTAGACTCAATATGGTAAACTCCTGATCTCAGGTTAGTTGCACGCCTAACCAAAATCCTAGCTATATGAAGGTACACGTAACAAATAGTTATGCACTACTAGCCCAAGTGGATAGTGAATGAATGAATGAATATGTAATTTCTGCTCAACAAGTCCACATATTAGTACGGTTACTTTCTAGGATCATCACCGGGGTTTAGTATACTCCAAATGGCACTGTCGCTCTCCCTAGCCGTACAGTTCAAGTGAGTGTAAGAAACCTCACTATTCGCCTGACCAATAGTCTTCTAATACTTATCTGGCATGTCGATAGCGGACCCATTCACGAGCTGGTCAAACTCAGCCTAACAATGCCCCCTGCGCTCGGACGGGTAAGGCCACCCCCGCTCCCAACTGACCACGACACAGTGGAAGACGTGGTCTCCTGGTATTCGATACTCGGGCGCTCATGTATCCACTCGGTCTCGACGTTTGGGCGTCCTCTGATACCAAGAGGGTTTTAGAGATTTTCACCCAGGGCCATTTATGGCAGCCCGATGCTTGAACCAAATATTTTCGGTGTCCCATCTGGCCATCCACGATATGCCTATGGAGGCTACGACGCTGATGTCGCTAGGGCATATAGTAATCATAATGCAAGATGCATGAGTTATACAATCCAGTCATGCATCAATCCTGCGTATACCGTGCGCTCATATGAGATGACCTCCGCCTATCAGGGAGCCTCATAACAACATACTCAATGACTATGTAATGACCAACTACATCTCATAATAAACATGCAGATAATGCGTATGGGCATGTATCATGATGTTATGTTATCATATACTCATAATCGGTATCAATAACTGACATTCAATAATGTAGACATTTAACCAACATTGCCCCCAAGAAATGTCCCATATAGAGCCTAACATACAGTGGACTCATGGCCTCACATAAGGGCCAAATATACAACACCATGGGCCTTACTCAAGAGCCTAATACACATCACGATGGGCCTCACTCATGGGCCACATATACATCAAGTGGGTCGCATCTCACAGGTCTAATATACGTCGCAATGGGCCGCTCACACAGGCCTAATATACATCAAGTCGGGCCTCATCATATGGGCTGAAAATATATTAAAATGGGCCACATCCCATAGGCCTCGAATACACCATAATGGGCCTCGACAATCGGAATCGGACTCAATAATTGGCCTCGACAATCGGCACCGATAATTAGCATCGATAATCAGTACCGACAATCAGCATATAAACAAGGAAGGGTCCATAAATGGACAGCTGATCAACCATAATATAAAGATCGGCCCACGACCGTAGTTATATCAAATCTGATGGCACGAAGCCATCCATCTATGGAGAATGGGGCTCACTTATTTGGGTTAACTCACTTAGAGAATGGTGCGAATGAGCCTAACAAAGCCTGCGGAAAGGTCATAATAAGGACATCTAACCATCATTGCACATCAGTGTGGACATCTAACTAACATTGCTCCCAAAGAGTGGCCTACATAAGGGATTCATACACAACGTAATGGCAAAACATAGATCACATTGGGCCTAATTTATGGGCCTCTCATATATCGTGTTGGACTTCCTACAAGGGCCTCAAACATATCATAATGGGCCACGCCCATGGGCCTTAAACAATCTCAATGAGCCACATATACATCACATCAGGCATTGCCCCTGGGCCACGAATACATCGCAAGTGTGCCTCAAATATACTTCACGGGTGGCCACATACCTGGGCCTAATACACATCACTATGGCCACATCGCATGGGCCTAATATACATCACTATGGGCCACAACCCATGGGCTTTAAATACACAATAGGTGGGCCCTACACATGGGCCTAAAATATATACAACAGGTGGGCCTCGATGGATAGGACACAAATACATCAAGATGGGCCTAATCACATGGGCCTCATATATATATCGAATAGGCCACTCCAATTAGGCCTTACATATATTGCAATGAGCCTAACCCATGAGCCTTGCATACATCGTAATGGGCCTCATAACATGGGCCAGAAATATATCACAATGGGTCTCGCCCATGGGCCTTAAATACATAACATTGGGCCTTGCCCATGGGCCTCAAATACACAACATTGGGCCTCGCCCACGGGCCTCAAATACATCACAATGGGCCTCAACCCACGGGCCCTAATACATCACAATGGGCATAAACCCATTGGCCCCAAATATATTACACCGGGCCTCATCAAATGGGCCCTAATACATCAAATGGGTCGTATCAACGGGCCGAATCAAATGGGCCAAATCAAATGGGCTTCATGTATATCAATCGGCCCACCCTTATATATTTTTGAGATCCAACCTATTCATAAGTTAACATAAAGGTAGATGAAGTGAAGGCAAAAACATAAGCTTAATTGGAAATTAAACATGGCCCTTAGAAGTTTTAAATGTAAATGTCACTGTCCACACTTTAAATGGTGGGAGTCCACTTAAACTTTAGATTTGACTTATTTTTAGTCTTAAGCCAGTAAGACAAGCTTGCCAAATGGTTGGACGGGTTAGATATAATACATTCCTCATGATTAGGACCCAAGAAATTGCAAGCGTTAATGACTTCAGAGGTAGGTCCCACCAAATGGACTGATGGTGTGGATCTATATACATCATACGTGGGTCCCACAGATCTTACTGACGTCAACAGCAGTGGGACCCACAGTCCCTACACAATGGATGGATGGCATAAATAAAACACATGCATCACTATGTAATCCCACCGTCCAACAATCTGGACGATGGGGGTAAAACACATACTTCACGTTGCCACAGTGGACGGTGCAGACACAACATAATCAAGGTGGGCCCCACCCGTACGGCATATGGACGTGTGAATGACACATACACATCACGGCGTGACCCACAGGACTTGCTACTTCAATACAGCAGCTATGTAACTGGTGTCAGCGTACGCCAGCCACTCCACTGCTAGATAGTGGGTCCCACATTGACGGACATAGTGGATTAAAGTCCGTTCATCAGGCATGGGCCACCGTCCAGCCATCTGGGTGGTGTGGACCTGACATAAACAACATGGCGTGGGTCCCTCTACACTTGTTGACGTTACTACCTCAACAACGTTGCTGGTGTAGGTATTCCAGCCAAACCGTCCACATGGGTGAGTCCCACATAGGGCCCACCATCATATATAGAATATTATATTATTATAATGTGTGTATATATAAATATATATTTCATTGTTATTATTATTTTTTTTATTATAGCAACGTCCACCCCTGGACGTCCATTAATGGACGGTCAGGGTATAAAACAGATGGTACGGTGTGGGTATACAACATACATGGTGGGTACCATCCAAATGGACAGATGGCGTGGATGAAATCCACAGATCAGATGGGTTCCACGTGGATGGCCACCGTCCCTACTGTCAAGTATACATATATATTACTTTATTATAATATATTGTTATTCATATTTTACTGCATTCCTTACTTCTTTTTTTTTTTTAAAACTTACTGGTGTTAATGTTTTTCCTTCATACGGTCCAGCAACAGAAGCTGCTGGACGTCTCATGGCCAGACGATAGGGATGCACTACATCCATCAAGGTGGGGTCTGCGTGCACGTGGCTCACCAGTCACATACATCAAGGTGGCCATATGTACACTTGGCCCACTAATGGACGATGTAGATCTAATCCATTCATCAAGTGGGCCATGAAAAAGGGGAAAAAGAAAGAGAAAGAGAAGGAGAATCGGATGATGGAGTGACCCCGACACTATGGGCCCTCCCTCCCATGCATTACAATACTCATCAAGTAGGTCCCATTACATGTGGGCCCACCAATTAAAATCAACGGTGGAGATCCATTCTCCACCAAATTACAAGGTTTAAGTGACCCTTTTTATATACTAGGAAATAAACATCATGGTGGGGTCCATGGAGAATGACCCCATCATGGAATGATCATGTAAATCACGGGGCCATCGGCCACCCCTAAGGTCTAAAGTGGGATCCATACCATAGATCGGTAGGCCTCACTTGACCCATCATCAAAACATGAAATCTAAGCCTATGAAACACTCACTTTTGATCTTCTCCTCCTCCTTCCGTCAAAGCATCCTAGAGCTCCAAAGGACAGATTTCAACGGTTGAGATTGGTTTTGGAAGGTGGGGATGAGAGATAGGAAGTGGGCCACACAAACTTCTCTCCTCTCCCTTGGGAAGCCATGGACGATTTCTCTCTTGATTGGGAGAATGGGAAAAAGAGAGATGAGAGAGAGAGGTTGTAAGAGAGAGGGATGGGTGTGATGGGTGAAAAGGTGAGTGATGGGTGATGTGTACTTTAACATGTGAGGGATGGCTTACTTTGAATTTTAGGTTGCTTGGGGATGGGGTTTTGTACTTAACATGAGAGGTGATTGATGGAATTGATTGATTGATTGAGGTGACATATCGTAGAGATTCTTTTAGATTTTGTAACGCGCGGTGTTTTTCTTGAATTGAATGCTGGCTCGCATCTCCTGACCTGGGTATCGCCTCGGTGTACAAGTCGCGGCATCGGAATCGCAGCGACGGCGCGGTCGCTAGGGTATAAGTCTTGGGTTAAGCCAACTCAAATCTATGAGATACGACTTACGGTCGTGCACAAACGTTAATTATAGGTCGCAGGTTGCCGGAATTCGACGAGAATGATCGCAGGAATTGACGGAACAGTACGGACTATGATACGGGCCTTACAAACCCTCACCATAGCAACCCATTTTTTCTGTTTAATAGTGGATGACACTTCCCACTATTTCTTTTGGCATGGCCCACTTACGCTTTGGATCGACCTTATTTTTTTGGCCATGCATTAACTTGGCGGGAGAAAACTAATGGACGGAGCTGATATTCCTTAAACATCTCGGTGGGGCCCACTTCCCAAACTTCACTCGCAACCCTTCCATGATTTTCTCTTTCCTTCCTTGTTATTCGATACACGAAGTGTCACATAACATCACCCATCTGTTACTACCGTTTATCATGCTGCGACCCACCTTATAGATCCAAACCATCTACCATATTCAAAAAGTTGAGAAACCCCAACCGTTGAAATCTTGTGCCCAGAAACTCCTTACGCGGCCTACATGGAGCTCTGGTCTATACCATCCTTGAAACCTTATTGAAATCTAATATGCATAAACTAATTAATGGCTTAGATCTTTCTTCCAACCATCATGGTGGACCTGTAACACCCCATACTTTTCAGTACTCGATTGTTACCATGGAGACCGAACTTAGTATAAACATGGATCTAGCCTATTTAAACATCCAACATCATGCTAGCCTAAATCTGACCATTGAGTGTAATCTTCACCCATTGATTAAGCCACTCATCCATTGATCTTCAAGATGGACCACTGCACCACCAGAGAAATATATCTTCCTATTTCAATCTCCTTGATAAATAAATCTAACCGTCCATAACTAATGTCGAGACCTAGATCATCAGCTTTATCGATCATCGGGTTTCAGTGTTCTATTGGATGATCGATCTTTTAAAAATACAAAATAAATTATTTGGTTTCAGGATCAACCTTTAGATCGCATTTGAACATTCTTTAGGATCCCTAGGACCCTTTTCAACCATTGATGTTCAAATTCGAAACGATTCAACCATCAAATCAGTGGAAATCCATAATTAGACATTTAAATTAAGTGTTGTGGGCCATCTAAGCTATGAAAACACTTCATTCATGGTTTGGTGTCCTAGTCCAAGGTGTGGAATAAGATGGACAGAGTGGATTTGTCAAAAACATCATTGTGGGCCCCACAATCACTGCGAGTGTGCACCAGGGATGATACACCCGCAGCGCACCAGATTAAGAATTCGGTCAAATGGGCGTTGACTTGTGATTCCCCATAAAAGGGGAGATTTCTCTCCCTCTCTTTTTTCTTCCCGTCAAAATGAAATTCAAGCGAACGATACCGCTTCTGATCAATTTTGGCCCATCATCACTCCACATCGGGATTATTTGAACCGTCCATCTTGTTGGGCGAGAAATTTTGACCAAACCCTGGCCCTTCCCACATTATGAAACACATGTGCATGTACACGGTTTTCGAGCAAACAAGTGTGTTGCATGCAGCTATCTTTCTGAAAATGGATTTTTTTAAAAAAATTTCGGGCAAACGAGAATGACTCTAGTAGAGCATGAGAGAAGGAAAGACAAAATAGAATCAGATGGTGAAAGAGAAGAGAAGGTGAAGAGGGAGAGTCATGTGTAGGTTCTGCTTCGCTCGTGTGCCGCACTAACCTGTTGTCGAGTTGAGGGCTCAACTCGTCGTGCTTGTTGAATTTGGACTGAGTCCAGAGCTCTACAAAGCTTCAGGGAGGATGTAGAAGAAGGAAGAGAGGAGAAAGTGTGAGTTTGAGTTGGGGTCATGCCGCACTGAGCTGTCGACTCGTGAACTTGAGTTAGACCAAGTTTCGAATCGGGCTAAGCTGCAGCGCAAACATGTCCAGCCTCTCTCTGCAATTCTAAAGAAAAGAGAAAAAAGGAAGAATGAGAGCGAGAGAAGAGAGAGCACAAGTCGTCTGTGTTGCACTGTTTGTGCCGCACTAGGTCGACTAGCTGTCGAGTCATTGAGTTGGGTCAGGGCTTATTCGTCTAAGTTCAAGATCCTCTTGACATTCTTAGTCAAAGGAAAGAAGATCCAGGGAAGGAAAAACTGAAGAAAGGAGAGGGAGAGGCATCGATCAAGTCGACTTAGGGCTAAGTTGACTCGCTGAGTCTCATTATATTGGAATTCGGTTAGATCCAGATTTCTTTGTTGGACTATCCAGAGAGAAATAAAGCAATAGAGAAGAAAAATAAGAACATGGTATAAGAGAAGAAGAAGATTATGGGAGTGGCATTATAATCATGTTCGTTTGTGGATGATGATTTGACTCAATGATGTGAACTGAGTTTGATTGGGCTTGATAACCCTACTGGACGTGGGATTGAATGAGAAGGAAAAAAGAGAGAAAAAGGAAGAGAAAGAGAACAAAGAAGAAGGAAGGAAGGGGTATAGAAGGTTGAGAACTGATTCGACTCATTAAGTTAACTCAGTGATTTGCTAGGTTCTGCCGAGTTCAGGGCCATTTGGGAATTGTTTTACTATAGTTTGGTCCAACATGCTATGACAGTTCGGGCCTTCTTACTGGATCGAAACGAGTCCTGCGAATCAGTCAACTTAGGTATGCCAACTTCTAATTTTTACACATTTGAATTGTTGAAATTAAAATATCATTATTTTCACTATTGTTCAAAATTATTATTAAACGTTGTTAATTCTATATTACAATTACTTGATTGTTATTATTATATATTATCACTTATCATTATTAATGTTATTCTTATTTTTTCATTAGTAGATTATTAATTATAAGATTAGTTGTTGTTAATATTAACTTACAATTTTTACTTATTATTACTTTATTTCTATTATTATTATTAATTGATTATACGAATTAAATTTCAAACTCTAAATCAAAGCCTAGAATCAAATTATAAGATGAAACCCTAAAGCTAAATAATCCAAACCCTAGGTTATGATTATAACCATAGATAATGTATAAAACTTCAATTCGACTATACAATTTTACAATTCATGGCAGGATTCAATTCTAAGGGCGCGCGTACTTCTTAACAATATTTGTAGGCGATTAGACTCATGAGGTGATGACTTTTCCCCTTAGCTTATTGCTTTCATATCAGTATGAGTGATAGTTTCTATTTTAATTATTGACTGATAAATTGATATCCTTGTTTCATGATTACTTATGTTGTTATTGTAATGGATTCTTAAATTGTGTGCGTAATATTTATCATATATAAACACCTACATGTTGCACTTGAATATTTTCTCATACTTGTTAATTGTTTGTGGAACTTGAATTAGTACATCTATTAGTGGAAAACTCCACTTATATTGTACATTAAGACTTGTGATGTAACTTGAATGATTGTGATTATAATGAACCCTCTGCAACGTCTCAAAAAAATCCGTACACAAACCTGAGTACACCTCAAGCAGAAATCATTAAGGACCAAATCCTTTAGAAATTATACGAAGATTAATTAGGTGTTAAACTAAATCACCTGTCGAATTAGCTTGGACAGCTTTCAATACGAACTATAAGACTCAAAACTAGCGAAATCGCTAATGCTACATCACCTAAGAAACCTAAAATCCATCTCAAAACCCAGTTACTCTCGGGAGTGCATTGAAACTCTGTATCGGACCTGGACCGCGCGTTGAAAGTTCGATTATACCAAAACTATACGGTTATGACCGCCTTTCTGGACTTGATAACCATCTCAGAAATCAAGTCCTAAAGGTATCCAGAAACGCACAACTTGAGCTCGGACCGAAATATGTGAGAAACGCGAATATCTTTAGAAAATGAACTGAAACTTAAGTGAATTGATTCGTTCGCTTGCAGGTCAATTCTAAGGATTTAGACCGTCAGAATATGACCCAATTACACCCTCAGATTAGGAAAAATTTTCAACACATGTCAGTGTACTTATGGCCTGATGGAGTACCGGTGACCGTTGAACGGAAACAGGTCCTCCGCGGTTGATCTACTTCCAATTAGACTGAAAACTTAGCTTGAACTAGATCCAATGTTAGGGGACTTACTCCCGACCACATGTAGAAAAGGAGCCTCCAGATGTACTCCGTTAGATCGAAACAGCCGACTTTTGGCTATAACTTAAGTATACCATGGCCCTAGGGCCAATCTCTTCAGTTCTAGGCCTATATAAGTGCTTGAACCTACCCCTCTCTCATTCCATACGAATTTAGAAATCTTGGAGAGAGAAGAGAGCAAAGAGAGAAGGAAAGAGAGAAAGTGAGAGAGAGAGTTGGAGTTTATTCCTGGGATTCGATCCCACCACTCAACATGCTTAACTGCTGCTTCCGTGTCGCTATACCGGAGATTCTGATTTCATTTTTGGGTAAGAAATCATAACCCTAATATATTTTTAGGGATTCAAATAGAGTAAATGGTGGAATAGCTAACCAATTTCATGCTATAGGTTGTCATTGTGCTGTAGGCGAGGACTTAGTGTTTAAACTGAGTTCGTTGCGAGTTTACCGGTGAAAGGTGCAGACTATAAATGTTTAAGTTATGGTTTTCAAGGCTTTTAATGTCAGTATTGATTTATGACTAGCTTGATTGCTATCACATGTGCATAGATACGAGATTTTCCATATTTATACTTATATATAGAATATGTTAATTTATAACGCATTCCATGTGTTTGTTGAAATGTTGGAACGAATATGGAATTTGGATTTGTCCCCATGATTATTGATTGTAAATACATGATTGTTGTGCATGTGACAACTCCTATGTGGAAGGATTTACCGTAATATGTGTTTTACTAATTTATTACATATGTGTGATATGTGTAGCCTAAGTGTTTGATAAAATTCTTGGATAAGTAAATACTTATTGAAATGCATGTAATGAGGGCATTGAGATGGGATTCTCAATGACCTTATCTATAGCTACAGTTTTCTTCATGAAACCTATCTTACTACTATGTGCTTTATGGATGAATGCTTATGTATGTTAACATGTTCTCTATGTATCCGTTAAAATGCTTATATGAGATTTACATTTGAATTGGTCGTTACATGCTATTTTGACTACCAAACATGAATGCTTATTGTGTTTGAGAGTGAGTGGGGCTATGATGTAGTCCAGACAATTGGTAATGATTTATGATCGGTGGCCATACTGTTTAGCCACGACGGATATGCCCGATGAATCTGAGTCATACGATGATTATCGACAGTGGTTAGGTTACGAGGAGTGCGTATGCGCTCCATGTCAACTAATTCAACGTACGCTCATACCAGTCAAGCTTGTCAAGTAACCCGATTGGACTAATGTATGTTCACCATGTATGGATGCTACTACTTGAATTGAAGGTACCAAACTCACTAGTGAAAAGCCCATTTAACCTTGGTACCTCGATCTGCTAAGACTCATGAGCCAGACATAGTGGTGTATGGGACACGGTAGTAGAGTTGTTGGCCTACCCTAGCACGACGAGCCACCCCCTAGTGACCAGTGAGCAACCTAAACTCATGAGCCGAATATGGTGGTGTATGGGACACTGTATTCGAGCTGTCGGCCTTTGATCAGGTGACGAGCTGGTAGTGATCACGAGTATACCCTAGGACTACGCTAAGGTGACAAGCCTTTCTATAGTGACCTCGAGTATAAACCAGGCCTGCACTGAGGTGACGAGCCACTCCGTAGCGACCTGGAATTATTCTTCGTATGTGATTTACTAGAACTAACGACCCTAGATGGATCAATGTTTGGGTCAATGATATAAAGGGAGGTACCTTAGCTTCCTAATCATGCTATATGAATATCCTTAATTAAGAACTTAGCTAATCACGCACATGCACCACATTGCATGTGCCTTAGGCGTTGGAGTTGAGCACAACGGGAGTGTTGCATGCCTCAATCGTGAGATGATGTCGCGGAGGGAGTGTAGGCGAGGGCATGCATCATTATCACTTATCATCCTTACATTAACAAGAGTATTTAGGATATGAGTGTTGTACTGCTTTATCATTACTGCTTGAATGAATTGATAACATGTTAACCTTTACTTTATAGCTCCACCGAATTAATCACTCACTCCCATATTCTGGGACGGTGCTTTAAACACTAATCAGACCCTGTTGTAGTTGCAGATGATGGCAATGCTTGCGAAGCGGAGCCGAATTTCTATAATGATGAAGAGTTCTCCGATATGCAGTTATTAGGCGGGTCTATGTAGACCATGTTCTGATCGACGGGGTTACAGAGATGTTGATTAGACATCATTGCACTTGTCATTTTACACTTTTGGAACACCCATGTATATTCATTTTGTTCACTTTTAGAGTATATATGTATATATTTAACCTGGTAACATGTTCACACTATGGAGACTTACAACAGTTTATATATTTTATATATCTATCACAGTGTAACGACCCAAAAAATTTCGTACCAAGACCCAAGTACCACCTCGACCAGAAATCACTTAGGATTAGTTCTCTTAGAAATTTAACCTAAGTTACCTAGCGCTAAGTTAGACTAGCTGTAAAATTTGCATTGTTCGCTTTAAATACGTTCTGTAAGACTTAAAACTTGTAGAATCAATGATGATATAATACCCTGAAATCTAGGATCCAACTCTAAACCCAGTTGTTCTAGGGAATGTTTAGTAACCTTGTATTGGATCTAGACCGCGCGTCGAAAGTCCGATATCTACAATCTCAGACCATTATGACCGCTTAGTTGGACTTGACAATCGTTTCAAAAATCAAACCCAACTGATGTCTTGATACCATTTTACTGAGTTCGGAATGAAGAGAGTGAGAAAAGGAAAAGATTTAGAAAAGTAATTCTAAATCTGGCACGTTCACTTGAAAATTATTTTTAAGCATTCTGACCGTCAGAATTCAACCAAACTTCACCCTTGGATCAAGAAAAATTGCCCTTACATGTCCAAGTACTCGTGGCCCTGATCGAAGTTCGGATACCGTTGAATTGAAACTAGTCCGCCACGGATGATCTGAAAATTCGATAGGACCGAAAACTTAATTGATTAAAGATCCGATGTTAGTGAGCTTAAGTCCGGCCGCAATTGATAACAGGACCTCCAGAAATACTCCGTTGGATCAGAAATATCCCGATTTAGGTATAACCTAAGTATACCTTGACTTAAGGTCCATTTTCGTTATGTTTAGGCTTATAAAAGGGCCTTAAACCCTAAGCTTTCTAACCCATACGAATTTCCCAAACCCTAGCTAAGGAAGAGAAGAAAAGAGAGAGAGAAGTGGAAGCTACTCCTGGGATTCGATTCTCGTTACTCCTTGTGCTTACACATCGTTACCGAATCACTATTCCGGTGATTTTAAAGACACTATTCGGTAAGGAAACCTAACCCTAATCAGTTCTAGGATTTCAATTAGTTAGAGTGATGTAATAGCTAACCTATTTCGTGTAATAGGTTGTCGTTGGGCCGTAGACGAAGCGTGAGTGAACAAACTGAGTTCATTACGCGTTTACCGGCGTAAGGTGCGGACTATATGTGCTTAGGTTATGGTTTTCAACCCTCTCAATGATAGTTAATGATTTATTCATGCTATGGATGCAATTACACATGCTAAATGTGCTGTCTGTTTTGTCTTCCGTATACGTATGCTGTATATTATAAATATCGTATTTCATGTATATGTTAGAATACACGTATACATATGGAATTTGCTGAATTGATTGTCATGATAAATTGTCGTTGTTATATGCTTAATATGTATACGGAAACTCTTTGGCGAAAGGACTTGCCCTAATTTGCAACGGTGTCGACATACGTGATGCATGTTGAATAGTGTAACCTAAGTGTTTGAATAAGTGCCTAGGTGAGTTAGTAGTTAGTAAAGTGTGATTATTAAGATGTCTTGGGATATGGATTTCAACCATAATTTTTGTGTGTATGATTCCCTCCATGAATCATGTAATTTAGGTTATTCATTCTAACTGAGTGTATGATTTCCTCCATGGATTATGTACTTAGTTGAATCATGTTATATGAGTGTATGAATTCCTGCATGTACTGTGTTTACATTCAAGTTATATTCCATGATTGTTTATATAACTGTAGGATATGAATCATATGCTAGTTATTAGCTTTGTTTGTGAATGGGGCTGTATTACAGTCCAAGCAGTCGGAAACCATTTTGAAAGTAGTGGCTGAGGTTGCTTTCGTCACACAAGATGAGTTTAGCGAATCTGAGTCATGCTTAGGGAGTTTGGCAGTGGTTAGGCCACACGGAGTGCTTATACATTCCATGTCGTCCAACTCAATGTGCGCTTAGCCTAGTTGAGCTTATCAACTAACCCGATTGACCGATGCTTGTTCACCATGTTTGATCGCCACTGTTTGAATCTAAGACACTGAGCTTACCAGTGTAACTCCCGTTAACCATGGTACCAAGATCTCCTAAGACTCATAAGTCGGGCATGGTGGTATGGGACATCGTGGTCATATTGTCGGCCTACGCTGGGGCTACAAATCTCCCCGTAGTGACCAGTGAGCACCCTACTCTGAGTAGATTATGGTGGTATGGGACACTATATTTTTGCTATCAGCCTACACTGATTGGTGACGAGCTCTCTGTAGTGACCATGAGTTTATCCTGACACCGCATGGGGGCGATGAGTCCTGATGTAGTCTTAAGGATATAAATAAGCCTGTATTGATAAGGTGATGGGGGAGTGGAGCAACGATTGCGTGCAACAGCCCTGACAGCCCTTGCAGTGACCTAGAACCATATTATCGTATGAGATATCCTAGGACTGACGACCCTAGAATGGATCAATGTTGGTAAATGATACAAGGGACGTGTCTTAGCTTCCTAATACTGCTATATGGAAAGGACTAATAAGAACTGGGTAATCACGTTCATGACATCGCACTGCATGTGCCATTGGCGTTGGTGTGAGAGCACAGTGGTAGTGATTCATGCCGCGAACGTTAGATGATGTCGCATGAGGGAGATTGTGGTGAGGGCATACATTATTCTTCATCTCATCCTTGCATTAACAAGAGATCTAGAACTTGTTTGATTGTACCGCCTTATCATTACTGCTTGACTGGATTGATAACATGTTAACTTTTACTATATATTACCACTGAGTTGATCAATCACTCCCACGTTCTGGGATAGTGTTTAAACACCAACCAAACTCTGCTTTAGATGCAAGTGATGGCGATACTAGCGAGGCAGAGCCAGACTTTGATGAGGACGAGGAGGCTTTCTCCTACATGCAGTTCTCAGGCGGGTCCATGTGAGTCTTATCCTAACCAGCGGAGATTTTCTGGGATATGTATTATATTATTTTGAATAGTTCATGTATGTATTTTGAGACACAGATATATGTATATTGCCCTAGGCAGAGCACGCATCATTTGAGGATTTATTTTGAATTATTTATGTATTTAAGTCTTCTGCTTGCATTTTCTCAATATCTCTGAATTATGTCTGCTAATCTAGCTTGATCTATATCATGTTTTATGCATTAATACAAACAACATACAATCATCATCGAATATGTTGCATAAGTGATGTTTTGGAACTCGGGAGCTGAGTTATACTCGACCCCCAAATTTCAAAGCGTTATACACAGTCTTCCGCTTGCGTAGTTTAACTATCTCTGGAGTATGATATGCTATTTTCGTTTAATCCCATTAATGTTTAAGGCAATAATATAGATAACATTTAATCATCATTATCTATATTGCATAAGTGATATGTTGGAACTCGGGAGTTGGGCTCCTGCTCGATCCATGATTTTCAGGGCATTATAAGTTGATATTAGAGCATAATTTAGATTAAACTAGACCTGAGTTATGGTCACACGATGCACATTGACGTACTTTAACTTAGAAGGGAGTGACAAAATGTAGAAACAGTCGTAGGATCCCCAGTTTCCCCAATCGATGAAATTGACCCTTAGAATCGGGGCCCCTACACATCTGAGATCTTGCGTGGTGACCCCAGATCTTTTCTAGACCATCAATCGATGGGTTTAGATGATAAATTGACAAGTTTCATACTCAAACATCCCGAAACACGTGAATATACGCGACATGAGACTCGAAACGACTCAAATGGACTAGGGGCCCAAACGATGCAAAATGGGGGATCTAAAGTGGACCCCACACATATATGGAACCCCTGGGGGGGGGGGGGGGGGGGATGCCATCACCCATGGGGCAAGGGCTTGCCCAGAGGTCCAAGGACTGGCGATACCATCGCCGGATCGGTGAGGCCTCGCCGCTGGCTTGGTCCAAGCCCGTCGGGCCGCAGCAGGCTGGTGGGGCTGGCTCGTGTCCAAGGCTGTGGGGCCCATAAAAATGTGTGGGGACCCCTATAATCTCCCCATTTGCTCCCCTCTCCCCTCATACACCCCTCCAAGCTTTCCTTTTTCCCTAAAAGTTCTTTTTTCCCTCTCAAATCTCCCCTCCATTCACATATTTTCTCTCTTTTCTTCATCACATACATCCCTCCACCATCTTCATCAAAACCAATCTTCTATCTTTCTTATTTCCTCCCTTTTTTAGTACACAAAATCATATTGGTGTCTCATACATCTCCAAATCCACCAACCCATTCCACTTCCCAAGTTTCCTTTATCCTCATGGCTCTTTTCGAGCTTGTGGCAACAATATTTTTGCTTTCCACACTTCTTTCTCTCATGGGGAAGAAGAGGGCTTCCACGGATGAAGTTGGGCCTAGTCGTCCTACTCGTTCGTGGAAGCTAAGGAGCGTCGGGGCAAGTACAAGGGTTGATCGGGAGATTAGGACAAAGAGGAACCTCGATACCCAGGATCCTCTTAAAAGAGCTCTGCTAACGGACCTGTCACATGGAAGATTTCAAGGCCATAGGGTTCTCTTTAAAGCACATGCATACGAGAGGCTTTTTGGGCAATATCTGTTGATGGACTGCCTGTCTGAGGCTGGATGGAGGCCCATATTTGAAGGCAAGACACGGGCGACTGCGAACACTGTCCGAGCCTTCTATGCCCATATACAAGAACCATCGTTGGAGCCTCTACAATTCAAGATCCCTGTAGTAAGGTGGAAAGCAGTTGTAGACGTCCGTTTGATATCTCGGCTCCTAGGAATACCGTGTGGTGAGGTGTACACCAGTGAGAATTATTTCAGGAGTGAGCATGAAAGAGACCGTCGTACGCGATTCCTCTGTGGCCGACTGGCCCACTGGAATCCAAACCATACTCTCTTAGCGTCCAAGATGGCCGATGACTTCCGCCTGCTCTACCACATCTTCACGTACAATGTGTACCCCAGGTGGAGCAATCGCAGTGAGTGTACGCGCTTGATGGTAGACTTCTTGTACTGAGCTGGGTAGGGAGACAAGTTGTGCTTACCTACCTTCGTCCTAAGAGAGATAGTCCTGACCGCCCGTTCTACTAGAATAGAGAATTCACTTCCATTTGGTCGATTCATATGTAAGATTGCTCATGAGTTTGGCTACAGACTTTGTCTTGATATGGTGGTGTCGATTCAATTTATAAATGACACCACACTCGCCAACATGAAGATTGGGCCGCTACAACGATGTGTTCGGTCGAAGGACGAGGAAAGTAGCGACAAGGCTGAGGAGAGTGAAGAAGAAGAGGAAGAGGAAGAGGAAGAAAATGAGATAGAGGGAGAAGGAGAGCAGGAAGAGGAAGAGGAGGTCCATGAAACTGATGAGGGCTCTCCTCCTGCTACATAGGTGCGTGACAGTGATCGGGCTGCCCTTCGTCAGGATATCACAGCGACCCAAGCGAAGCTTGATGAAAATAAGGCCTTCATGAAGTGAAAATTCAGTAAAGTATCTCGCACCTTGAGGGCTATTCTATGTTGTCTGTAGGATAAGGGTACCCCTCCTCCATCTCCAGACTCAAACGACTAGTCATCCGTATGGTCATCCTTGAGTTTTCTGTGTTTCCTTGCTCTCTGTTTTTTAGCCTTAGTAGGCTTAGTAGTATGGTGGAATTGTAGTATGGTTAGTGTTTAAAGCTTGTTTAAATTAGCTCACATGCATCTTCTATCATGACTCATGTGAATCTATATCTCATATATTGTGATGATTTTGGTGAATGAAATGCATGAAGCTTCTTTGGTTTTGAAATGCGAATGAGGTATGTATGAGTGTATGATCTTATGCTGAATCTGACACGGGTTACACCTTATGCTATATATAGGAGATGTCACCTAAGGCCACACAGAGTATGAAACGTCTCATACTTGGTGACTCGATTGACCGGGCTCCTCCCCTAAGTGATAGCCACATGGACCCCAGTTTGGGCCCGACTCACGAGACTATGCCAGATTCTCAACCGTCCACTGGATCCATTAATGGGCTGACACCTGTTACACCATCGCTTCTTGAGCAGAACCGTGCGTCTACCTCGATGCCTTACATGCCTCAGGCCGCTCCTCCTACTGATAGGTTGGAGTAGATGATGCTCTTGATGCAGCAGCAACAACAACAACAATAGTTTTTGGCCACCATTGCAGGGGTCTTTATCTAGAGTATGGGTGTGGTTCCACTTGTGCCACTTGTGCAGCCTGTTGGGAATATGAGTGCCAGCGGCTTATATTAACGATTCCAGCGCTTTCGATCTCCTACCTTTGCAGGTACTCACAGACCCGAGGAGGCAGAGTGTTGGCTTGACTACATCTCTAAGATGCTAAAGCCGCGACGCTGCACTGAGACAGTACAGGTAGAGTTGGTCACCTATATGTTTGAGAAGGAGGCCAGCTTATGGTGGGATAGCATCCTGTGGATGTTTCCCAAAGGGTATGTGTGGCCATGGAAAGCCTTTGAGACATGCTTTCATGAGAAGTATTTTCCTCTCACTTATCGTAATGAGAAGGAGAGTGAATTTCTTCACTTTCGTTAGGGAGGGATGTTAGTGGCGGAGTATGAGAACATGTTTACAGAGGGATGTGACAATTTTCTAAGGGTCTGCGACCCGAGATACGCTCAAAGATGTGTTGCGCTAGCATATCCAGCTATGCTGAGCCAGTGGGCATGTCTTTGTGAGTGGAGCAGGATGGGGACAGATTATCCTGCACTCGCGTTCATATGGTTCCTAGGCCACTACTAGAGTTGCCGAGCAGGCTGTTCCTCTGCAAGAGGCCCCGTACTAACTCGCCTCTCAGGCTTACTGCTCCACCGACACAGCCGACGTGACCTGATATATAGTGCACCTACTGCCAGAGGTCACGCCATGCTGACACGTATTGTTTCACCAAGATGAGGTATAACAGCTTTACGCCCTTTCAAAGGATCAACCGTCAAATGCCACCACCTTTCTCGACTCCACCTCTACGGTTAGCACTAGTACATTCATCTTTTCGGCCGCCTACACCTCGATTTAGGCTGCCTCAATGGCCCATGGTACAACAGCCGAATCGTTCTCAACAGGCTCGGGTGCATTCACTTATGGCTGAGGCATCCGAGATAGCAGCTGTGACACTACTGACTTTCGAAGTCACAACACATATGCAAGGTATACCGGCCTTCTTATTGGTGGACACCGGGTCCACTATCTCTATAGTATCATGCGCAACAGTTAAGAGATTGGGGTTGAAAACTAGTCCTACGAAGGGAGAGAATCCTTACTGCCATTGAGACCTTTTCAGACATTACCAAGATGTGTAAAGATTGCTCGATAGAATTAGGAAGCAAGACAGTTCTTGTTGACCTGATCGTTGCCCCACTGTGGCATTACGACGTTATCCTCGGTATGGATTGGCTCACCGAGATGAAGGCTGAGATCAATTGTGATACTAGAGTGGTGATAGCCCATGCACTTGAGGGCATGACTTTGGCTTTTGTAGTTCAAGTCAGTTTACCCTACCACCTACATTGTTACGCTTCCTTGTTCAAGAATATTGATGGTCTGACACTTGGGAACACGTCAATAGTTCAGGAATTCACGGACGTGTTCAGGACGATTCCTGAATTACCTCCTCAGTGTAAGATCGATTTTACCGTTGACCTTGTGCCTGGAGCGACTCCTATTTCACTACCGACTTATCACATGCCTCCATGTGAGATGGAGGAACTGAGAAAATAGATCGATGATCTGTTTAATGTAAGCTTCATACGACTGAGTGTGTCTCCTTGGGGATCACCCGTGTTGTTTGTGAAGAAGAAGGATGAATCTCTACGATTGTGTATTGATTATCACAGATTGAATCAAGTGACGGTGAAGAACAAGTATCCTTTGCCTAGGATAAATGATCTATTTGATCAGTTAAAAGGGGTGCAGTATTTCATGAATATCGACTTATAGTTAGGGTATCACCAATTGAGCCACAGGGCTGAGGACGTGCAGAAGACAGCTTTCAGGACCAGCTTTAGGCATTACGAGTTCCTTGTGATGTCGTTTGGACTCATAAATGCATCGGTCATGTTCATGGATCTGATGAACAAGGTGTTTTATCCGTACCTATTCTGATTCATCATCGTGTTTATAGATGACATCCTGATATACTCTAGGAGTCGAGGGGAACACGAGGAACACCTGCGAGCAGTCTTTGATACTCTCAGGAAGAACCAATTGTTTACACAGTATAAGAAGTGTGACTTCTGAAAAGAAAAAGTCAAGTTCCTAGGACATGTGGTGTCCAAGGAAGGAATAGTTGTGGACCTTGCTAAAGTAGCTACAGTTCAGGACTGGGAGCAGCCCAGTTCGGTTACCGAGGTGAGGAGTTTTCTTGGCTTGACAAGCTACTACTGTTGATTCATTAAGAATTTTTCTAAGATAGCTAGGCCATTGTCTCAGTTGATTAGGAAGGATCTTAAGTTTGCTTGGAATGAGAAGGCAGAGGCAGCTTTTCAGGAGCTGAAGGACAAGTTAACATCTACTCCTTTGCTAATATTGTCAGAGCAAGGGGTCAAGTATACGATATACACCGACGTGTCTCGTGTTGGTTTGGGTTGTGTTTTGATTTAGAAGGACAGGGTTATTGCCTATACATCGGGACAGTTGAGGAAACATGAGGAAAACTACCCTACGCACGACCTAGAGTTAGCAGCGGTCATCTTTGCATTGAAGCTCTGGAGACATTACCTCTACGGAGAAGAGTTCAAGATCTTTTGCGACCACAAGAGCCTCAGGTACATATTCATACAGACGAACCTGAATATGAGGCAGCGGCGATGGATGGAAACCTTGAAAGACTTCAAGTTTGAGGTCTCCTACCATCCTAGTAAGGCTAACCTTATGGCAGATGCGTTGAGCCGCAAGAAGGCTATAGAATTTGTGATTCCGCTAATGATAAGCGAGTGAAACATGGTGAAATTTGTGCGAGACTTTGAACAGAAGTTTACTGTCGATGAGCCGTTCAAGAGCGTTGCTCATGTTTATGTGCAACCACTTATTGATGACCAAATCATAGTGGCTCAGGGGGAGGATAAATGGTTAGTGAAGATGAGGAAGCGACCTAGTGACTAGGAAGACTCTGAATGGAGAGTTGGTTCAGATGGGGGTTTACGTTATCATGGCCGCCTGTGCGTCCCAAATCTTCATGACTTGAGGAAGAAAGTTCTCGAGGCTGCTCACAATTCAAAGATGGCAATGCATCTTGAGAGTACGAAGATTTACTAAGACATTAAGCGTTCGTACTAGTGGGACAACATGAAGGCCCACATAGTAGAGCATGTATCACGTTATCTCACGTGCCAGCAGGTCAAGGCCAAACATCGCCGACCTCTTGGACTGCTTCAACCCATGCTCATAGCTGAATGGAAAAAGGATTTCATCTCTATGAATTTCATTTCAGGGTTGCCGAAGACAAGGAAGGGACATGACTTCATTTGGGTGATCGTGGACCGGTTGACGAAATCAACTCATTTTCTCCCTATCAGAGTTTCGAACTCAGCAGATGATTTGGCCAGGTTGTACATCAAGAAAATTGTGTGTCTACATGGAGTTCCTATGGAGATCATGTCAGACCGAGACACGTGATTCACATCTATCTTCTGGACTTGTATCCCGGAAGCAATGAGTGTGAAATTGAAGTTCAGTATCGCATTCCACCCACAGACTGACGGGCAGAAGAAACAGGTAAATCAGATGTTGAAAAATATGCTGCAAGCTTGTGTGCTTGATTTCAAAGACAATTGGGATGACTG
The DNA here is from genome assembly GCA_037074715.1 of Magnolia kwangsiensis. NCBI lineage: Eukaryota > Viridiplantae > Streptophyta > Magnoliopsida > Magnoliales > Magnoliaceae > Magnolia > Magnolia kwangsiensis. Next base: position 24,307,611 of record CM073579.1, read on the forward strand.
TCTTCCTTATGCAGAGTTCGCTTATACCAATAGTTTTCAGGGGAATATTGGCATGACTCCCTATGAGGCATTGTATGGGCGCCCTTGTCGAGCACCGCATTGCTGAGCAGAGGTTGGCGAGAAGAGTTTGATTGGCCCAGAGTTAGTATAGGTGACTTCAGAGAAGATCGACATTATCAGGCGTCGACTTCTGGCAGCACTAAGCAGACAAGAGCTACGATGATACAAGGTGACGACAACTAGAGTTCGAAGTTGGGGACCATGTATTCCTGAAGATTTCCACAATGAAGGAAGTTCTCTAGTTTGGGAAGAAAGGGAAGCTCACGTCAAGATTCATTGGCTCATTCCAGATACTAGATCGAGTGAGTGTGGCAGCGTACCGCCTTGCTTTACGCACCCCACTCGCAGGCGTGCACAACGTATTTAATGTTTCGATGCTGAAGGAATACGTTCTCGACCCTTCCCACATTATCGGATGGGAGCAGGTACAGTTGAGTGAAGATGCTACTTATGTGCTACGACTGACGCGGATTCTAGATAGGAAGGAGTAGGTGTTGCATAGTAAAGTGATTCCACTTGTGAAGGTTCTATGGGCACACCACACTGAAGAAGAGGCTACTTGGGAAATGCAAGCCGAGGTCCGAAAGAACTACCCTTAGATTCTCGAGGATACGAAAATGCAGTAAATTTGAAGATAAAATTTTTCTTTAAGGGGTGTAGATTGTAACGTCTTGAAATAATCCGTACAAAGACCTGAGTACCACCTCAGGCAGAAATCACTAAGGACCAAATCCTTTAGAAATTAGATGAAGAGTAATTAGGTGTTAAACTAAGTCACCTGTCGAATTAACTTGGATAACTTTTAATACGAACTGCAAGACCCAAAACTAGTAGAATCGCTAACGTTACATGACCTAAAAAACTTAGGATCCATCTTAAAACCCAGTTACTCTCAGGAGCGCATTGAAACTCTGTATCAGACTCGAACCGCGCATCAAAAATCTGATTACCCCAAAACTATACGGTTACGACTGCCTTACTGGACTTGACAACCATCTCGGAAATCAATTCCTAAAGGTATCCAGAAACGCATAACTTGAGCCCGGAGCAAAGTGTGTGAGAAATACGAATATCTTTAGGAAATGAACTGAAACTTAAGTGAATTGAGTCGTTCGCTTGCAGGCCAAATATCAGGATTTAGACCATCAGAATCTGACCCAATTACACCCTCAGATCGGAAAAAATTTTCAACACATGTTAGTGTACTTATGGCCCTAATTGAGTACTGGTGACTGTTGAATGGAAATAGGTCCTCCATGGTAGATCCACTGATCCGATCGGACCAAAAAATTAGCTTGACCTAGATCCAATGTCAGGGGACTTACTCCCGACTGCATGCAGAAAAGGGGCCTCCAGATGTGCTCCGTTGGATCGAAACAGCTGACTTTTGGTTATAACTTAAGTATACCATGGCCTTGGGGCCAATCTCCTCAGTTCTGGGCCTATATAAGTGCCTTAACCTACCCCTCTCTCATTCCATACGAATTTGGAAACATAGAAGAGAGAAAAGAGCAAAGAGAGAAGGAAAGAGAGAGAGTTGGAGTTTGTTCTTGGGATTCGATCCCACCACTCCACGTGCTTAGTTGCTACTTCCGTGTTGTTATACCGGTGATTCTGATTGCATTTTTGGGTAAGAAATCCTAATCCTAATCTGTTTTTAGGGATTCAAATAGAGTAAATGGTGGAATAGCTAACCTATTTTATGCTGTAGGTTGTCATTATGTCTTAGGCGAGGACTTAGTGTTTAAACTGAGTTCGTTACAAGTTCACCGGTGAAAGGTGCAGACTATAAATATTTAGGTTATGGTTTTCAAGGCTTTTAATGTCAGTAATGATTTATGACTGGCTTGATTGCTATCACATGTGCATAGATATGAGGTTTTCCATATATTATGCTTATATATAGATTATGTTAATTTATAACGCATTCCCTGTGTTTGTTGAAATGTTGGAACGAATATGGAATTTGAATTTGTGCTCGCCATGATTATTGATTGTAAATACATGATTTTGTGCATGTGAAAACTCCTATATGGAAGGATTTGCCGTAATATGTGTTTTACTAATTTATTACATATGTGTGATATGTGTAGCCTAAGTGTTTGATAAAATGCTTAGATGAGGAAATGCTTGTTGAAATGCATGTAATGAGGGCATTGAAATGGAATTCTCAATGATCTTATCTATATCTACAGTTTCTTTCATGAAACCTATCTTACTACTACGTGCTTTATGGATGAATGCTTATATATGTTAATATGTTCTCTATGTGTTTGTTAAAATGCTTATATGGGATTTACATTTGAATTGGTTACTACATGCTATCTTGACTATCAAACATGAATGCTTATTGTGTTTGAGAGTGATTGGGGCTACAATGTAGTCCAGGCAATCGGTAATGATTTATAATCGGTGGCCATACTTTTTAGCCACGACGGATATGCCCGATGAATCTGAGTCGTATGGTGATTATTGACAGTGGTTAGGCTATGAGGAGTGCGTATGCGCTCCATGTCGACTAATTCAACATACGCTCGTACCAGTCGAGCTTGTTAAGCAACCCGATTGGCCCAATGTATGTTCACCATATATGCACGCTACTACTTGAATCTAAGGTACCAAACTCACCAATGAAAAGCTCATTTAACCTTGGTACCTCGATCCGCTAAGACTCATGAGTCAGACATGGTGGTGTATGGGACATCGTTGTCGAGCCATCGGCCTACGCTAGGGTGACGAGCCTCCCCGTAGTGACCCATGAGCAATTAAACTCATGAGACAAATATGGTGGTATATAGGACACTGTATTTGAGTTGTTAGCTTACGATCAGGTGACATGCCCATAGTGAACACGAGTATACTCTAGGACTACGCTAAGGTGACAAGCCTTTCTGTAGTGACCTCGAGTATAAACTAGGCCTGCACTGAGGTGACGAGCCACTCCGCAGTGACCTAAAACTGTTCTTCGTATGTGATTTACTAGGACTGACGACCCTAGATGGATCAATGTTAGGGTTAATGATATAAATGGAGGTACCTTAGCTTCTCAATCATACTGTATGAATATGCTTAATTAAGAATTTAGCTAATCTCACACATGCACCGCATTGCATATGCCATAGGCTTTAGAGTTGAATACATGTCATTTTACACTTTTGAAACACCCATGTATATTCATTTTGTTCACTTTTGGAGTATATATGTATATATTTAACCTGGTAACATGTTCACACTCTGGAGACTTACAATAGTTTATATATTTTATATATCTATTACAGTCTTCTGCTTGTGTAATTTATGCTTGTGTAATTTAACTATCTCTGGAGTATGATATGCTATTTTCGTATAATCCCATTTATGTTTAAGGCACTAATACAGACAATATTTAATCATCATTATCTATGTTCCATAAGTGATGTGTTGGAACTCAGGAGTTGGGCTCTTACTCGACCCTCAATTTTTAGGGTGTTACACCCTCGACATAGTAATCATTTCTACCTAATGGATTAAATGAAATTTTGTTATGGACTTACCATCCTGTGGATTGTTGTACGTATATAAATTTTAGGATAATCCCTTTTTATTGCATCATTTAATGAAATATTTACCCTATGTGGCTTTGGTTTAATATTTGTCATATGTGGCTTTGATTTAATATTTACCCCATGTGGTTTCAATTATATATCTTCCCCACGTGGCTTGATGGATTATTTTCATATAACCCTGCGATGACAGTTTTCACTTGTTGAACTATGATTAGCCACTAGTTGAGGATATTACCATTGAATTTAGTTGGAGTCTCATGAGCTAGGGATGGTGGTATGGAATAATATGCCCGAGCTATTGACATATGCTCATTGACGAGCCCCCCATAGTGACCTTTGGGCTTTCTTAAATTGGCTAGTTACAATTAGAATAATAATGGTTGGATTAATCATGCATTCATAACATATGAGCGATGATGGGTGACTAATTATATATGTTGTAGCACGTATCCTTTGTCGAAGTATGTTTCGCTAGTTCCTAGACTACCAACAATCGACCCAATTTGTGTGAGCTAGTCACTACGCACATACTTGATGCATTTTAGCTAGTGACTGGCCACTTGTATGGGTTTTACCCAAAAGTCAATTGGATGAGCATCCCCAGTTGATGTGCATTAACACATCCCTGCATTTAAATTAGATTGCATTGTAAATATTTTGTATGTATTCTTAGTTAAATTATACTTAACTAATGCAGCAGTGTATAATCTTAAGGAGAACTCACACTTAGTTGGCTACGTATTCTTTGAATATATAATTGTACAAGTAGTGCAAGTGATTTGATTGATACTTATGTTCTGATTAATGAAGAGCATAATATAAATTTCAGAGATGTGTGGTTGTATCTGTCCCAAGGAAAGTTGTGCAATCTTATAGCTCAAGCCTGACTGCATCTTATTCTTTTAATGCAATAAAAATTTTATTGCTTGTATTTGTTAGTATTGAGACATAGGTTTGTATAAGCCCTATGGGTAGCCGCTTATATATTCTGAATGTGTATGGAAACTTTCCTTTATGCTTGATTTATTTTCTCTTTCGTTAAAATGCTCATTATGAAAAAGAAAGAAAAGAAAAAGAAAAATATATGTGAATTTGGACTATCTTTAAGGTTAACACTTAGGTTTTTGAAAAACGAGTAGTATACTCGGGTTTCGAGAACCGATGTGTTACAAGACTCCACCTAGCATCCAAAAGATCTGAAGACTTTGTGTATAAAGGGCCTTCCATATTCCATAGCCGAAAACCCTACTTTTCTTGTATCCACCAATTAAATAACCCTAGAACTTCATTATGTCGATCTCTAAGATCCCTTGCATTAGTCCTCATCTCCCTAAAGAAGCAAAATGTTAAAAAAAACATTGAATATTAATATGAGATTGGAGACAACCTTTTCTTCTCCATCAAATCTGTGTCAGCGACACCACTTAGTGGTGGATCTTGAGTTATTTCAAACATCAGGCAACATTCTATTTCATCTACAATAAAAAATATTAATCTTAAATTTGCTTAATATTCATGAAAGATATGCGTGTGATCTCAAAAATCTAATCGAGAACATCTAACGCCTGAGGTTGAAAGATCCATGAGTGCAACTCCGTTCCTACATGTCATCCATCGAAGCATCTCCTTGTGCAACTATAACTCCATAGAGCAGGAACAAGATCTTTTAATCTATAGAAATTAGAGAGAGAGAGAAAGAGAGAGAGAAGACACTTTACATCTAGCAAATATCATTAAAAAGAAGAAACAAGAGATAAACGTAAGTTGCATCAGGTCGTCGACTCGTCACACTATCTAGCCACTACCTCTAAGCTCTATTGTAAGACCCGTATCTTAGACCGTACCATTTCTTAAGTTCCCGCGATCTTCCCGGTCGAATTTCGGCAACCTTCGAACCTTAACTAGCATTTGCACGCGACTCTGATTCACACGTCGTCAACCCGAGTCGACTCAACTTGAGACTTGTATCCTAGCGATCACGCCGTCGCGGCAGTTCTGATGTCGCATCTCGCGCGCCGAGGCGATATCTAGGACAGGAGATGTGGGCCCGCATTAACTTTGAGAAAATGCCACGCATTTATAAACCCAAGATAATCTTTCAAATCATGCTCATCAATCCCATCAATCACACTTCATGTCAAGTACACATCACCCCATCCCCAAGCAACTCCTAAAGTCAACACTCTCTTACACAAAGTACCCCCATCACTCACCTTTTCACCCATCATACCCATCTCTCTCTCTCACACTCTTTCATCTCTCTCATTCTCTAAGTAATCCCAAAAACTCCCAACGTCCAAGCTTTCCTCCATTTTCCACCTATCATGAAGCTTCATACCCCATCATTCAACCTCTAAAAATCCAATCTCAACCATTAATTCTTCTCCTTGGAGCTAGATCGCCCTAATGCGGAAGGAGTAGTTTTGAAGGTGGGTGCTTCTCTCCCTCTCTCTCTCCCCTTTCCTTGTTTGTGGCCCACCTGATATATGAGTTTATCCCCACTGTCCACAAGTAGGACAACCTTCTCGTCCATCAATCGGGGCCCACACTACTGATCGTCGAGCAACGCCATTGCTGCCCCTTTTTGGACAGGCCCTAAATGAAGGGAAGACCCAAATATCAGCTTTGAAGCAAGCTGCTAGTGGGCCCACACGTGTGGACCCACCTCGTTCACGTATTTTTAGACCGTCAGCAGCCCACCGTGATGTGCGTGTGAATCTACACCATCCGTCCGTCCAGCGTGACGTTGGGCGTGGACTAATAGTGTAGTGTGAAGTGGCAGTGGAGTGTACTCAACAACCTTTAAAATAATAAATATGATATTATATTAATATATAATGTTATAATATATGATGGTGGGCCCTGATGTACGTGGACCCACCTCATATGGAAGCAGATTAGCTGCTGTACTAACACTACTATATGGCTGATGTTATGACGTCAGCAGGCCCGTGGGACCCACCAAATGTATGGATTTGATTCACACCATCCACGTGCACTTGGACGGTGGGACCTGATGTATGTGGGCCACACTGTGATGTATGTTATGATCCACCCGTCCAGCTGTGGTGCCACCTTGATTCATGTATTTAATCTGCACCGTCCAGATGCACCGGACGGTGATACCACCTCGCTGGATGGAGAGCAAACACGAACACCAGCTTGAATCACCGCAGTGGGCCACGTGTACGTGGGACCCACACGCTGTATGTGTTTTATTCCCACTGTCCGCACATGGGACCCACCTAATGCCTGGCTCATCCTCACCGTCCAACGTTTCTGGACGGTGGGAAATCCACAATATCAGTCATATTCACGGCTGAGGTGGGCCACACGTGTGGACCCACCTCTGACGAATGCGTTTAATCCATGAGGGAAGTAGTGGTGAATGAGCCTTATCCAGACCGTCCATCCACCAGCTAGAAAACTGCTGGATCGACATCAGCAGTTCGGTAGCAGCTGCTGGGATCTGCCTGATGCATTTGTTTCATCCAACATCATCCATCCATTTCATCCAAACCGTCCAGCGTTTCTGGACGGTGGGGACCCACCATGATATTTTTATTCCACATCTGTACCATCCATGGATTGGACGGTGCCATGGGACGCCATCATGATGTATGTGTTTCACACACTTCGTCCATCTCAAGGACGCAGTTTTAAAGCTCAGAGGGACACGGCAACACCTGCATGTTTAAGTATATAATATTATATTAAATGATACCTTTATATATATATATATATATAAATTAATATTATATTATCTATTTCTGGTGGGCCACTCGTGAGACCCACCAGACGCATGCCTCTTATCCACCATCCATTTGGTCGGGCAGTGTAGGGCTCGCTGAGATGTATGTGGTTTATATCCACGCCATCCTGTCCATGTGTTGGATGTGGACCCTATACACGTGGTCCACCTTGACGCATGATTTAATCCACACCGTCCATCAAATTGGGATGGTGAGGACTACACCATGATATGTGTTATATCCTAACTGTCTAGATTACATAGGACTTGCCTCGATGTATGTTTTATCCACACCGTCCGTGGGATGTGTGACCCACCCGATGTATGCATTCTATAGCCACACCGACCATCTGGTGGGGCCCATTTGCTGCATGTATGGGGCCCACCTGTTTATAATTTAGCTCATGTGATAGGACCCACAGGTTATGTATTTGAGGCCCATAAACAAGACTCACCTGTTGTGTATATGAAGCCCATTGGTGCGGCCCGTGGATGCGATCCGCTTGATGTATTTAATGGCCCATGGGTTGAGGCCCAATGTGATGGATATAAGGGCCACGAGTGAGGTCCAATGAGACGTATGTGAGGCCTTTATATGGGGCCGAATGTGATGTATATGAGCTCCGTTGTGATGTGTGATTACTCTATGATGTATGTAATGATGATTATGACGGGCCACGCTTTGGAAGCAATGATGGTTTAATGTCCACATTGATGTGCAATGATGGCTAGATGTCCTCATTTTGACCTTTCCATAGGCTTTGTTAGGCCCATTCGCACCATTCTCTAAGTGGGTTAACCCAAATAAGTGGGCCCCATTCGCCATAGACAGAAGACTCCGTGCTTTCGGATTGTATATAACCACGACTAAAAGCCTATCTCTACATTATGGTTGATTGGTTGTCCATATATGAACCCCGCATTATTTATATATGCTGGTTGTCGATACCGATTATCGATGTTGATTGTCGGTGCTGATTATCGATGTTGATTATCGGTACCGATTATCAAAGTCGACCTCGATTGTCGAGACCTATATGATGTAAATGCGACCCATAGTTGAGGCCCATTGTGACACGTATTAGGCTCATGTTGCATGGCCCATTTGATGTATTTAAGACTCATGTGTAGGGCCCTTGTAATGTATTTGAGGCCCATGTGCAGGGTCCACCTATTGTGTGCTTACAGCCCATGAGCAGGGCCCACCTATTGTATATATCAGGCTCGTTGGTGCGACCCATTAATATGACTCATGGTAGTTGCCTGAGGCCCTTATATAAGGCCCATTGTGTTGTACATTAGGCCTTTATGTGAGGCCATGGGCCCACTTTATGTTTGGCTCTATGTGAGCCACTCCTTGGGAGCGATGTTGGTTTAATGGCCACATTCATAGGTAATGATGATTTAATGCCCACATTGTGACTTTCCCTTAGGCCTTGTTCAGTTGATTCCGATTATCGTGACTAATTTGCCGATTCTGATTATCGATTGATTCCGATTGACGTGACCGATTGTCGATTCCGATTGACGTGACTGATTTACCGATTCTGATTATTGATCGATTCCGATTGTTATGACCGATTGCCGATTTCGATTATCATGACTGATTGCCGACTCCAATTGATGTGACCGGTTTACTAATTTTGATTATCGATCGATTCTGATTATTACGACCGATTGCGGATTTCGATCGACGTGACCGATTTGCCGTCTCTAATTACCGATCAAGGCTGATTATCGTGACCGATTACCGATCGTGGCCAATTGTCGATTAACGTGGCCGATTGTCGATTCTGCTTGTCGTGGCCGATTGACCGATTCTGATTATCGAGGTCGATTACCGATCGAGGTCGATTATCGTGACTGATTACCGAAGTGGTCGATTGCCGATTCTGCTTGTCATGACCGATTAACCGATTTTGATCATCGAGGCCGATTATTGATCGAGGCTAATTATCGTAACCGATTATCGATCGAGGTCGATTCCAATTGTCGTGGTTGATCGTCGATTCCGATTGTCGAGGCCCAATGTGATGTATATGCGAGCCGTATTTGAGGCCCGTTGTGATGTGTATCCAGCCCATGTTTAAGGCCCAACGTGATGTATATGAGGCTTATGTGATGAGGCCTACTGTGATGCATTTGAGGGCTAGGTGATGGAACCCATTATAATGTATATTAGGCCCATGTGAAAGGCCCATCGTGATGTGTATTAAACTCTTGAATGAGGCCCATGGTGTTGTATATTTATCCCTTATGTGAGGCCATGAGTCCACTATATGTTAGGCTTTATGTGGGTCGTTCCTTGGGGGACAATGTTGGTTAAATGTCCACATTGTCGATGTCGATTGTCAATGCCTGCTATTGATACCGATTATGAGTTTGTGACTGCATAGCATCATGATACATGCTCATACGCATCATCTGCATGTCTGTTATGAGATATGATTGACCATTGCATATGTCATAGTGCTGGTTGTTATGAGACTCCCTGATAGGCGGAGATTGTCCCACATGAGCGCACGATATGCGCAGGATTGATGCATGATTGGATTGTATGACTCATGCATCTTGTATTGTGTATTGTGATTACTATATGCCATAGAGACATCAGGGTCGTAGCCTCCACAGGCATATTGTGGATGGCCAAATGGAATACCTGAAATCTGTTCTACATGGGGTGCTATAGATATCCCTGGGTGAAAGTCACTAAACCCTCTTGGTTCCAGAAGTTGCTCCAACGTCTAGACCGAGTGGATGCATGAGCACATGAGGGTCATACACCGTTAGGCCGCGTCTCCCACTGTGTCGTGGTCGGTTGGAAGGGGGTGCGGCCTTACCTGCTCGAGAAGAGGGGATAATGCTAAGCTGAGTCTGACCAGTTCGAGGAATGGGTCCGCTATCGATGAGATGAGCCCGATATTGGCAGGCGGATAGTGAGGTCTCTTCCACTCACCTTGTTGCGCGTGATGGGGCGGCAATCTGATTTGGAGTGTAATAGACCCCGGTGATTTCCTAAAGAGGAGCCGTACTGATATGTGGACTTATTAAGTAGGAGTTGCATGGTCATTCATTCATTCACTATCCACTCGGGCTAGTGGTGCGCAACTAATCGTTGTGTACCTTCGTTATGACAAGGATTTCGGTTAGGCGTGCGACTAATCTGAGATCAGAAGTTTACCACGTTGAGTCTGACTATCCAAATTTAGGTATGAGACTGGTTTGGATAGAAGTCCCTTGTGGTGGACCCCGTAGCCTGCGATACTACGTACTATCATGTAAGCTCCGTATCCTAGTCTGTACCGTTTTGTAGACTTCCGCGGTCTTACCGATTGAATTCATGCAACCTTCGACCCTTAAGCGATATTTGCACGCGACCCTGATTCGTATGCCGTCAACCCGTATCTACTCAACCCAAGAGCTTTATCATAGTGACCGCGCCGTCGCTGCAATTCCGATGTCGCGACTCACTCGCCGGGGCGATACCCTGGTCAAGAGATGTGGGCCAACGTTCAGTGCGAGAAAAATGCCGCGTGTTATAAAATCCAAGGGAATCTATATGAAACATCCCATCAATCCTATCAATCAAAGTATACATCACCAATTAATGCCAAGTACAACCACCCCTCCCCAAAAGTCAACATTTTCTTGCAACAAGTACATACTTACATCACTCACCATTACTTCTCTCCCATCACTCTCTCTCTCTCTCTCATTTTTTAAGCAACTCCCATAGAGCAATCCTCCATGGCTTCCATGGAGAAGTTTGGTGTGGCCCACCTCTATATCACTCAATCCTCCCATCAAAGCCTCATCTCCACTATTAGATCACGTTCCTTGGAGCTCTAATATGCGTTGAGGAAAGAAGAAGTCCAAGAGGATCAAAGGTGGGTGCATCTTTAGGGTAGATTTCTCCATTTTTATGATTTTGGTGCTTCTCTCTCTCTATCTATCTATCTACCTCTTTACCACCTTGTGGTCCACCTTGATTGAATGAAGTGTATCCATGTTGTCCATCCAGTGGGGCAGCCCCGCTGTCCATAAATGGGACCACATTGCTGTCCGTTTGGGGCTGCATGGTCGGTCAACCACATAGGCCCAAATGAAGGAAGAAACACAAAGATCAGTTTGGCCTAGGGCTGTGTGGCCCACCCATGTGGACCCTACCATGATGCATGTGTTGTGAGTCCTGCTGCTGTTCAGGTGGCCCACTGATTTTAGCCCCTGAACATGGGCCATGGATCGTCCAAACTTGGGAGATTTAACCTTATAAGGAGTGCACTATCCAGTGTGTCCTCCAATGCCCAACACTGTGGGGCCCACTGTAGGGTCCCATCTTGATGTATGTACCCTGTAGGCACATTGTCCATCATCTGGCCATCTAACCATGGGGCAGATGGGCCGTTAACAGATGAACCTGCTACTGTCCAGTAGCAGGCGCTGATGCAGGAAAACACAAATAGCAGTTTAATTCAAACTGGTGGGGCCCACTGACGTGGACCCCACTTGTTGGATGTATCTCACCCACACCGTCCATCTATAACGGTGAAGATCTGGTGTTTAAGGGCTGCACTAGTAGTAGCAGCGCCGTCTGGATGGCAGGGCAGACATAAATATCAGCTTACTACTGACCGTCCATTTGAAAGGAAAACACAAATATCAACTTGCTTCAAAGCTGTGAGTCATGTACACGTGGACCCACCTGATGTATGTTGTATCTCCATTGTCCAACAGCTAGACGGTGGGACCTACCTTGATATATGTGCTTCTTCTCCACCGTCCAGTAGTGACGGTGGGCGCACCTGATGTATCTGTTTCATCCCTACCATCCACATTAACGTGGACCCCACCCTGATGATGTATTGTATCTACCCCGTCCGTCCATGGGAAGCCAGCGGCCATGAGGGGCCGTGAGCTGCTGGACCGTCTGCTGTCCAACAGTAGACATTGAAGATGAAGGTAAAACACAAGTATTTGTTTAAAATAGTAATAATAATAATAATAATAAGTAAATAAATAAATATTAAATGGTTATATATATATATATATATATATATATATAATAAGTAAATAAATAAATATTAAATGGTTATATATATATATATATATATATATATATATATATATATATATATATATATATATATATATATATATATATATATAAAGATGCATTGATTGAAAGTATATTGGTTGGCGTACCTCACACCAGCAGGCAGCTGGTGTGATTTACGTCAGCAAGTTATGGTGGGCCATACCTTAAAGTACTCGGTGTATTTGCACCGTCCAGCAGGTCCAGACGGTGGGCCACACCTTAATGTATTTATTATAACCACATTGTCCATCCCTGGACGTGGGTCCCACCTTGAAAGCATGTATTTCATATTCACACCGTCCATCACAGATGGACGCACCCTGATGTATAACGCTTGCCTTGATGAGTGTGTTGCATTCACACCGTCTGTCCACTTTGATGGACGTATGGCCTACCTCGATTGCATGTATTTTAGCCACGCCGTCCATTGAGGCAGGATGGTGGGACCTCACCATTGTGTATGTGTGTTTCACACCGTCTATCCAAGACATAGCCCACTCTACACGTGTGGGTGGGACTCTCTTAATGCACATATCCTGTATCCTCACTATCCGTCCGGACAGTGTGGTACACAAGTGAGGCTTGAGATGTGTTCCAACCATTCGTCCATCCTGGATAGGTGAGACCCACCTTAATGCAAGTGTTTTCTACCCACACCGTCCGTAGCCACCATGATATATGTGGTCTAGGGGCTCCACCTGATGCATGGCCATTATTCTCGTCGTCCGTCCCATGCACCTGTACGCTGGGAATTTATAAAATATTTTATTTAATATAATATTATGGTGGGCCCTAATGTACGTGGGACCCACCTTGGAAAGCAGATTGGCTAGTGTATTTCACACCAGCTATACAGCTTAGCAAGACCCGTGAACCCCACTATCATATATGTGGTATTCCACACCGTCCATTGTCTGGATGGTGGACACCTCACAGTGATGTATTTGTTTCATCCACATCGTCCAGACTATTTAGACAGTGCTGGACATGTTTGGATGGTGCTGACTTACATAGAAAATATTTGGATGGGCTCATTACCTTGGCAATGTTTGAACAGTACCGATCATAATTAGTGGGCCATGTACTCCCCATGGAATAATAGTGCACGGTGATACACATGTTGCACCTACAATTAGTGAAATGATTTTAGATGTAATCCAAGCTCCCCCTTGAGGCCCACCTTGGTATATTTGTAGCCCATCCATGAGGCCCATTAGTGCGGCCCATTGATGTAGCCTATTTGATATACATGAAGCCCGTTGGTGAGGCCCATATGTGCAGCTCATGTGATATGGCCCCCTTGACATATGGGGCCCACATGTTCCGTATTTGAGACCCATGTGCGGGCCCACCTGTTTGTATTTTTGGCCCTTGAGTAGGGCCCACCTGTTGTGTATATGAGGTCCATTGGTGCGGCCCATTAATGCGGTCCACTTGTTATGTACACGGCCCATGCATAGGGCTCACCTATTGTGTATTTGAAGCCTATGGGTTATGGCCTATTGTGATGTACTCGAGGCCCATGGGCGAGGCCCATTTGACGAATTCGAAACCCATGGGTAGGGCTTGATGTGATGTAATCATGGCCGATGTGCCGAGGCTACTGAGATGAGTATTTGGCCCATGAATGAGACCCATAGTGATGTGTATTAGGTCCTTGTATGAAGTCATGGGCCTACGATACGTTTGCCTCTATGCGGGTCACTCCTTTGGGAAAATGTTGGTTAAATGTCCACCTTGTGACCTTCCCTTGGTCTTGTTAGGTCAATTATCGTGATCGATTATCGATTTCGATTGTACAGGCCGATTCTGATTATCGAGACCGAAATTGAGGCCGATTCTGATTGTCGAGGCCGAGGCCGATTGTCGAAACCTATATGAGGTATGCGCGACCCGTAGTAGGATCCTGTCGTGATGTATTCGTGACCTATGGGCAAGGCTTGTTGTGATATGTATTAGGCCCATGATGCATGATCCATTTGATGTATTCGAGACCCATGTGTAGGGCCCACATGTCATGTATTTAAGGCTCATGAGCAGGGCCCACCTGTTGTGTATATGTGATCCTTGGTTAAGGCCCACTATGTTGTACATTAGGCCTTTATGTGAGGCTGTGGGCCCATTATGTGTTTGGCTCTATGTGGGTCATTCTGTCACGCCCCAAACTCAAAAATCGGATTCACAAGAATCCCGATTGCCGAATCTGGTGCCGACAGCCTCCATAGTACCCCATTCTCGGCTCTAGCGTTCACACGCCAGATTCCGATCCTGGGATCCTACTAGGAGGATTTTTTTTTTTTTTTTACATTTAAATCGTAATAAGCATAACCGCAAGATTTCTCAAATCAAAAAAGTAACATCATCATCACATATCCACTAATATAATCATTTGAGTACAATGTTGAAGGAAAAATACATAAATCGAAAATCAAGCTCCAGAAGACCGCTGCACACTCCAAGGTCAACACGGCTGCAACCGAACATCACCTGCACGCATCGTGCATAAGCTTATAGAAAGCTTAGAGGGTGGTGTAAGTGTGTGCACAAAGTAAGTGCCAAGTATTCAATACAATACCATCATCATACAATACCGAAATTACTGATAATTCATAAATCGTACATTATCAGAATAAGCAGAAATACTGACAAGATCATAAATCATACAATGACAGAGTAAGCAGAAGTATGGACAATTCTATGAGTCATACAATATCAGGGTACACAATGCAAGTCAGTTATGAAAATGGGGACTTAAAGCGAGCCAAATATTAGATGCTGAGGATACAATGCCATAAATCATACAATATCGAAATAAGTGGAAATATACTGACAAGTCTTTGAGTGTCATCAGCCGTACCAAGGCTATGCGATACAAGGCATGAGTACTAACGGTCATATCAATGCAGAAACATGGCAACCCAAAATACTAAGTACTGCAAATGCAATGTAATATGCGGTGCGAATAAAATGACAAAGATGGAGTGAAGTCGGGATGATAGTACGTAGTATCGCAGGCTATGGGATCCATCACAAGGGACTTCTATCCAAACCAGTCTCATACCTAAATTTGGATAGTCCGACTCAATGTGGTAAACTCCTGATCTCAGGTTAGTCGCGCGCCCAACCGAAATCCTTGCCATAAAGAAGGTACACAATAATTAGTTGCGCACCACCAGACCGAGTAAATAGTGAATGAATGAATGAATGAGCATGCAACTCCTACTCAATAAGTCCACATATCAGTACGGTTCCTCTCTGAGAAATCACTAGGGTCTATTACACTCCAAACCAGATTGCCACCCCATCACGCTCAACAAGGTGAGTGGAAGAGACCTCACTATCCACCTGTGAATATCGGGCCCGGATCATCAATAGCGGACCCATTCCTCGAGCTGGTCAGACTCAGCCTAGCATTGCCTCCTCCTCTCGGGCAGGTAAGGCCACACCCCCTTACAACCGACCACGATACAGTGGAGAGCGCAACCATCTGGTAATCGGCACTCGACGCTCATCTACCCACTCGGTCTAGACGTTGGAGCAACCTTTGAAATCAAGAGGGTTTAGAAACTTTTACCCAGGGATATCTATAGTACCCCATGTAGAACAGATTTTCGGTATCCCATCTGGCCATCCACGAAATACCTGTGGAGGCTACGACCCTGATGTCGCTAGGGCATACGGTGGTCATGTCACATAAATGCGAGATGCATGAGTCACACAGTCCAATCATGCATCAATCCTGCACATGTCGTGCTCTCATGTGGGGCAACTCCGCCTATCAAGGAGCCCCATGAACAACTTGCTTTTGACATATGCAATGGTCAATCACATCTCATAATAAATATGCAAATGATGCGTATGGGCATGTATTATTATGCTATGCTGTCACATACTCATAATCGGTATCGATAACCGGCATCAACAATCGGCCTCGATAATGTGGACATTTTACCAACATTGCCCCCAAGGAATGACCACATAGAGCCAAACATATAATGGGCCCACGGCCTCACACAAAGGCCTAATATACAACACAATGGGCCTTACTCGAGGGCCACATATACACAACAGGTGGACCCTGCTCATGGGCCTAATACGTATCACAATGGGCCTTGCCCCTAGGCCAGGCATACATCACAATGGGCCTTACCCATGGGCCATGAATACACCATAATAGGCCTTACCCATGGACCATGCATCACAGGCCTAATACGCGTCACAAAGGGCCTCAACTACGAGTCACATGTACATCATATAGGTCTCGACAATCGGTCTTGACAATCGAAATCAGCAAGTTGATTACGACCATCGAAATCGGTCGATAATTGGAATCGACAAATCAGTCACGTTAATCGGGATTGATAATAAGCATCGATACTCAGGAATGATAATCGACGTTGGCCTTGACAATTGGCACTGATAATCAGAAGATAAACAAAGCGAGGTCCATAGACGATTAGCCGATCAACCATAGTATAAAGATCGGCACTCGGCTGTGGTTATGTCAAATCAGATAGCACGGAGCCATCCGTCTATGAAAAATGGGGCCAACTTATTTGGGTTAACCCACTAAGAGAATGGGCCTAACAGGGCCTAAGGGAAGGTCACAGTGAGGACATCTAACCGTCACTGTCTATCAATGTGGACATCTAACCAACATTTCCCCCAAGGAGTGACCTACATAGGGTGAACATAAAGCAGGCCCATGACCTCTCACAAAGGCCTAATACACATCACTATGGGTCGCATCACATGGGCCTCGATTACATCATATGGGCCACAAATCGAGGGCCAAAAATATATCACAACGGGCCATGACATATAGGTCAGAATTACATCACAATGGGCCTCGCTAATGGGCCATAAATGCACAATGGGTAAGCCCCATCACATGGGCCAAAGGTATAAACAGGTAGGCCCCGCACATGGGCCAAAATACATCATGATGGGCTGTATCAATTTGCCGAACCAATGGACCATCATATATACATTATATTGGGCCTCATGAGTATACAATATACGGCAAGTGGCCTTACACATACCAAGCATGAGCTAGCTGGATATCCCCTTGACAGATAGCTTAGATTAAACACACCATGGTGGACCCACTGCCACTGGATGACATCGATGAAACACATCCCGATGGGCTTGCTATCGTCGGCAACGTAAATAAAACATATCACAATGGGCCTGCTGCCGCCGAGCAGCGGATACAACACATGCATCATGGTAGACCCCATGATCTGGACTGGCTAGGTGAAACACTTACATCAAGGCGGGGTCCACATCCCACACTGGATGGTAGGGATAAAACACATCCATCAAGGTGGTCCCACTTCCAACTAGACGGGACAGCGTGGGGACCACACGTACAAGTGGGCTCCACCATCCAGAAATTCTGGACAGTGGATATAAAGAAAAATACATTAAGGTGGGCCCACGGAACTTTGCTGACATCAGTCAGTAGTGGGACCCACCGTCTCAACTCCAATAGACGGTGTAGATCCAAAATACATACTTCCAAGGTGGGCCACACCCGTTGCCATGAAAAAAAAAATAGATGGACAGTGTGAATGTACACCGGACGGTGCTTACATAGCACATGTGGGCTCCAGAGGATTGCTGGCGTTAATCCAACAGCTACTTGCTGCTGGATGAACGGCAAAGGTAACAAAACATATCAAGGCAGGGCCCCACTAGCAAAATCAATGGACGGTAGGGATCAATACATACATCTACGTGGGCCCCACATGTCCCACGTGGCAACAAATGGACGGCTAGAATATAAAATAAATACATCACGGTGGTCCCACATGGATGGACCACCACTTCTAATATATAATAATACATATTATCATTATTTTATTATTATTTTAAAAAGAAATTCAACGTCTATATGGTAGGATATCTGAACAGATTGGGGATGGAGCCCACATCAAATGGGTCCCACCATACCTTGTGGGACGGGAAGGACACCTCACAAGCTCAAGACAGGGCCCACCGTCCAGGGTTTGGACGGTGCGACAATCACATATATTAGGGTGGTGCCATGTGGTGGCCCACCAAAGTTTTAGATCAACTGATATTTGTTTTCCTCGTCCAGGCCCCACTATTTGGACGGTCTGGATGACACCGCCCATCGGGTGGGGTGTAAAGAGATGAACGGAGTAGATAAAATGCATAAATCATGGTGGGTCGCACAAGCAATTGACGGTGTGGGTTTACACATCCAGAGAGGTGGGTCCCACTGTCCAGTATGTTGGACGGTGCGGATAAGACCCATATAGCACGGTGGCCGGCCAGGATAAAAACACATATGCCAAGGTGGGCCATGTCCCTAGTGGACGTCCGTTTGATGGACGATTAGGATACAAAATGTTGGGGTCCATGCCCAGCGCTATCTGGAAGGAGTGGACGGTCTGGATTTCAGACATATGCGACATGATGGGGCCCACGACTCTTGCTGACGTAAGCCAGTGGTGGGACCCAACGGAAATATGTAACGTATATATTATATTATTAATTTATTTAAAGCATCTAGGAGTGCTGGTCATCGTCCAAATGAAAGGATGGTTGTCGGCGTGGATTTAAATGCCTACAATAAGGGGTCCCACCCCACACGTGTCACATGTGTGGGTGGATCCCATCTACGAGAAAATGGATGAATGGTAGGATATAACACATGCCCTGAGATGGGGCCAGTGGGATCCACCATCCAGACCTACTGGACCGTGTGGGATTAATACATACATTATGGTGTCCCTCACAGTTGCACAACAGATGGATGGTTGGGATGAAACACCTGCACCAGGTGGACTTCACCGTCAAAATGGATGGATGGTTCGGATGTAACCCACACATCAAAGGTGGGGTCCACCTGACCTTTTAGCAGCCTTGCACGGCTGGACGACATAGGTAAAACATATACATCATGGGACAACCCACTGTTCAGATGGCTGGACGGTGGGGAATACAATACATGCATCAGTGGTCCCACGTGGGGCCCACCATAATGTTTATCTGCCATACAATCTGTTGGGAAGGCCGCACAAACCCGAGTGAAGAGTAAAAATAAATTTCTATCTGATCCAGAACTTCTATGTCCACCAAAATGGTTTCTATGGCAGACGTTCAATCACCTCTGTTTCTATAGTGTGGTCCACGGTTGGGATAAAACAAGTGCATCATGATGGTGTCCCACCGTCCAGATGTTGCTAGACGGCTGGGATAGAACACTTACATCACACGTGGTCCCACACGTACGTCATGCGTGGCCCATGGAGCATAGGGCTGGACCGTCCCAGGCGCATCAGGACGCGGCACGTCCTCTATCCGTTAGTAGCAGCTGCTGCACCTCTTTTTATTTTGTTTTATTTTTTTTTCAAAAAAAGAGTTTTCCATAGTTTTTCTTAGGTGGGTCCCACATTAGTAAAATCCACTCCATTCATTGTATTCTACGGCCCACAATCGACCAAATGAGACCAATATGAGAGGTATTTTTGGCGAATACAAGAATTAAGGTGTGTTTTAACAGTTATACCATTATTTCCTATGGTATGGCCCGCCCGAGAATCGGTCGGGTCTCAAATTTCGGCTCAACGCCTAAAATGCTCTGGGGAATGGAATAGACGGTATGGATTAAACCTGTACATCAAGGTGGAGTCTACATAAGTGGCTCATCCAAAAAGTTGAAATCCAACTAATATTATTTTTCCCATACGTCCAGAGAGACGGTGAAAATAAAACGCATGTGTTGTGGGGGTCCCACCGTCCTGAGTTGGACGATGGCTACACAACACATTCATTGAAGTAGGGCCCACGTCCTTGCTGGACGGTGGGGGTACACCATGTACTTCAGGTGGGGTCCACATAGGTGGCCCACCCTTAAAACCACGCTGATATTTGCATTTTCCATAGCTAGGCAGGCCCAAAATCAGAGAGCAAGATAGACCAATCCCATGGGATGGACAATCTGGATGTTACATGTATCATCAGGTAGGCCACTCATCATAAAAGAAAGGAAAAAGAGAGGGAGAGAAGCACCCACTTTCCTTATTCCTCCTAATGCTCCAAAGCTCCAATGGGGCTCCTTCAATGGTGGAGATGATGATCCAAGGGTGGAGATGGGAGATAGGGTGGTATGGAGTGGGCCACACATGGATCTTCTCATAGAGAGCTTGGACATTTCCTCTCCTTGAGAGTTGTTTGGGAGAGTGAGAAATGAGAGAGAGAGAGAGGAGTGGTGATGGAGTGGAAATGGATGAGTTCTTTTTGACTTTTGTAAGAAAAGAATGGGCTAAGCATGAGTTTCATTGACTTTGGGTAAGGAGAGGTAAGGGTGAGTGATGGATTGTGATGGGATGTATTTGACTTATGATTGATGTGATTGATGGGACATCGTAGAGGTTCTATCGAAATTGCAAAGCGCAGTATTTTTTTTTGAATTAAACATGGGCCACATCTCCTGGCCTGGGTATCACCTCACTGTGCGAGATGTGACGTTGGAACCGCGGCGACGGTGCAGTCGCACTGGTACAAGTCTCGGGTCGAGCTAACTTTGAAATACGGGATACGACTCGGGGTCATGGGCAACTGTCGATAAAAGTTCGCGGGTAGCCGAAATTCGATCGGGAGGACCACGAAAACCTATTGACAGTACGGGCTAGGATACGGGTCTTATACATTCCTTGGGGTAATGTTGGTTAGATGCCCACATTGTCGAGGCCGATTGAGGTCACCGATTATGAGTATGTGACAGCATAACATCATGATGCATGTCCATACGCATCATCTTCATGATTGTTATGAGACGTGATTGACCATTGCATATGCCATTAGGTAGGTTATTATGAGACTCCCTGATAGGCAGAGGTTACCTTATATGAGGGCATGGTATGCGCAGGATTGATGCATGACTTAATTGTATGACTCATGCATCTTACATTGTGTGTTGTGATTATTGTACGCTCGAGTGACATCAGGGTCGTGGCCTCCATAGGCATATCGTGGATGGCCAAATGGGACACCAAAAATCTGTTCGAGCATCGGGTTACCATAGATGGCCCTGGGTGAAAATCTCTAAACACCCTCTTGGTACCAAAGGACGCCCCAACGTCTAGACCGAGTGGATACATGAGCGCCTGAGTGCCGAATACCAAGAGGCCGCGTCTCCCACTGTGCCGTGGTCGGTTGGGAGGGGGTGTGGCCTTACCCGCCTGAGCGCAGGGGGCATTACTAAGCTGAGTTTGACCAGCTCGAGGAATGGGTCTACTATCGATGTGCAGGATAGGTATTGGCAGACTATTGGCTAGGCGGATAGTGAGGTTTCTTACGCTCACTTGGATCGTGCGGCTAGGGAGAGCGGTGGCGCCATTTTGAGTGTAATAAACTGCAGTAATTTTTTCAGAGAATAATCGTACTGATATGTGGACTTATTGAGCAGGAACTTCATATCTATTCATTCATTCATTCACTATCTACTTGGGCTAGTGGTGCGCAACTAATTGTTGTGTACCTTCATTATGGAAAAGATTTCGGTTGGGCGCGTGACCAACCTGAGATCAGGAGTTTACCACATCAAGTCTGACTATCCAAATTTAGGTATGGGATTGGTTTGGATAGAAGTCCCTTGTGATGGACCCCATAGCCTGCGGTACTATATACTATCATCCCGACTTCACACTCCAGTATGGTCATTCTATTCGCACCGCATATTACATTACATTAGCAGCATATAACATTTTGAGTTACTGTGTTCCTACATTTATATGGTCTAAATACGGCTGATGCTATTCGTGAACTCGTCAGGAATTACGTATTGCATCGCATCTTCGGCATCTGACATTTGGCTCTTTATGACTCCTCATTTGCATAACTATTCTATAATGCGTATTCTGATATTCTGATATTGATTAACTTCTGGACTTGTCTGTATCGGACCTGTACCGCACGTCAAAAGTCCGATAGCGACAAATTTAAACAATTATGACTGCTTAGTTGACTTGACTATCACCTCAAAAATCACATCTAAACGATGTCCTAAGACCATTTCCTTGAGTCTGGAGTGAAGAGTGTGAGAAAATGAAGTTTTTAAAGAAATTAAATAAAAATTTAAGTAATCTGGATCGTTTCGCTTGCGCGTTATTTCTAAGCATTCTGACCGTTAGATTTCGACTCAAATTCATCCTCGGATTAGAATAGGTGGCCCATACATGTCATAGTACTTGTGGTTCTGATCGACTTTCGGTGACCGCTGAACTGAAATTGGTCTACCACAGTCGATCTGGAAACTTGACCGGACCAAAAACTTAGCTTGACCTAGATCCAATATTAGAGAGCTTAAGTTCGATCGCATTTAGTAACAGGACCTCCAGAAGTGCTCCATTGGATCGGAACAAGCCCGATTTGGTTATAACCTAAGTATACCCTGGCCCTAGGGCCATTTTCATCAATTTAGAGCCAATATAAAAGGCTTAAACCCCCTCTCTCATATCCCATACGAATTTCTTAAACCTAAGGGAGAGAGGAGAAAGAAAGAGAAGGAAAGAGAGAGAGAAGGTGAGTGAAGGTGTGAGAGTTCTTGAGAATCGCTTCTGCTATTCTACGTGTTTATTCATCACATCCATGTCATTACTACGACGATTCTGACTTCATTCTTAGGTAAGAAAAATCTAACCCTAGCTTGTTTTATGGTTTCCATTGATGCTAGTAGCTAGATAGCTAACCTAGCTTGTATTACAGGTTGATATTCTACGTATACGAAGACTTAGAGTTTTTAACGAGTTCGTTACGCTTCTATGGTGTAAGGTGCGGACTATAGATGCTTAGGTTATAGTTTTCAACTCTTTCAATGCCGGATAATGATAGATTCATGATCTGAGTGCTATTTCACATGTAGAATGCGAAGTCTGTTTTGTGTTTCAGTTATGTATGTATTATGTAGAGTTTATCATATTCATGATATTTGTATAAAATACGGTATACGTATAAAATCTAAAATTGTATTTTCCACAATTAATAGTCGTATGTATATGCTAGTTATATGTGTGACGACTCCTTGGCGAAAGGGTTCACCCTAATGCATGTCTTGGTCAACATACACTATGTATGTTAGTATGTGTAGTCTAAGTGTTTGTGATAATGACCGAATAAGTATAGAAACTGCATTCGTGCTTACCACGACTAACTGTCATGGATATATGATGATTGTTTAGGCAACAACCCTTTGACGAAAGGATTTTTCCTAATATCTATGTTACCTGATATATAACTTATATGATGAATTGTGTAGGCTAAGTGTTGGTAAAAATGTTTGAATGAGTTGTAGTTAGTAAGGTATACCTGTATGCGAATTGAGATATGATTCTCAATCTCTTTAGCAATGTGTATGATTTTCTCCATGTATGTCATATGCTGATGACTGTTTGTTTATGAATTGAACAAATGAGAATTCATGTTTATATTGCTTTTCAGAACATGCTCAAATGATAGTATAATTTGAATTATTACTCCACTACTGCTTTGAGTATTTCATATGAATATTTGACGTAGGAATGTAGTTGGGGCTATTGTATAGTCCAGGCAATCGGTAATACGCCTTGAGTTCGTGGCCGAGACCTATTCATCACGTAGGACGTGTTTGATGAACTCGAGCCGTGTGTTGCTTGTCGACAGTGGTTAGGCCACACGAGGTGCTTATGCACCTCATGTCAATCAACTCAACGGGCGCTCGTACTAGTCAAACTCGTCATGTAACCCGATTAGCCCGATGTATGTTAACCATGTATGAACGCTACTGCTTGAATCTAAAGTACCAAATTTATTAGTGAAAATCCCGTTAACCATGGTACCTCGATCCGCTAAGACTCATGAGCCGGGCATGGTGGTATGGGACACCGTGGTCGAGCTGTCGGCCTACGCTGAGGCCACGAGCCTCCTTGTAGTGACCAGTGAGCAAACCAGACTTGTGAGCCGAATATGGTGGTATGAGACACTGTATTCGAGCTGTCGGCCTACACTAATTTGGTGATGGGGGAGTGGTGTAACGATTGCCTGTAACAGCCTTGACAGCCCTTTGTAGTGACCTCGAGCGTACTCTGAATCTACGTGGAGGCGACGACCCTTCCGTAGTAATAAGAGTACAAAGTAGGCTTGTATTGATTTGGTGATGGGGGAGTGGTGTAACGATTGCGTGTAACAGCCCTGACAGCCCTTGCAACGACCTAGAACTGCACTTCGTATGAGATATGCTAGGATTGAAGATCCTAGACTGGATCCGACTGTATGAAAAGGACTAATAACAACTCGATAATCATGTTCATATCGCACTGCATGTGCCTGGAAGATGTGGAACACTGAGGGATGAAAGCATGCCGCGAACGTAAGACAGTGTCACATGAGGGAGTATGTAAGCAAGGGCATGCATCATGTCATTTCATCCTTACATTAACTATAGTAATTAAGAACGTTTGCTATGTTTTCTTTATCATTACCGCTTGACTGAATTGATAACATATTAATCTTTACTCTATTATTCCACTGAGTTAGCTACTCACTCCCACATTACGGGACGGTGTTTGCAGCACCAACCAGTCCCTATTTTAGTTTCAGATGATGACGTTTCTTGTGAAGCAGAGCCGGACTTTATGTTGATGAGGAGGATTTCTCCTATATGCAGGTTCTGATCGACAGGGTTACAGGGTTACTAATTAGATGTCATTATACTTGTTATCTTGCACTTTTAAAATACCCATGTGTATTCTTTTTGTTCATTTTTGGAGTATACACGTATATAGTTAACCTGGTAACATGTCGTAAGTGCTATGATTTCATATCCCTTTGGTTGTCAAATTTTTTGGTGTCAAAACTTATATCTAGGTCTTGTATATCTTATGTTTCATGACTATTCATTGCTTCAAGACATCGTATTTCAAGACAAGAACTTAAATGAAGAAAGTTTCAAGTCATGAATGAAGAATTCAAGAATAGAAGTCTCCAAGTATGCATGTTCAAGATTCAAACAAGTACAAGTATAAAAGAAGACTTTGTCAACTCAAGAAAGGATTAAGCTCAAGAAGGCCTACAACAAGATTCGTAAATTCCCAAGCTTCTCTTAAGGGTCATCCGAGTGTACAGACTTTCAATGTCCATCTCACTTTTAAGGTTTATTTGACCTTAGATTGACCTTAGGATGGGCTTTACTGTAGGTCATTCTGGATACATAATTCGTATATTTTAATATGCTTGTTCGGGCTGTTTTAAGACCAGTCCTAGGGACTTCAAGGCCAGTCCTAGCTCTGCTACGACCAGTCTTAAGTTTTTCAGGACCAGTCCTAGGTTGTTGAAGATTTTCAAATTTTTCTGATTGTCTTACAACCAGTCCTGGACATCCTTCGACCAGTTATGTGAGTTGTACGACTTGTCCTTCGACCAGTTTTAGCCCTATGACTCAAACTCCAATAACTAAATTTGGGGTCCTACGACCGGTGGTAGGTGACCCACGACCAGTCGTAGGTAGCCCACGACCGGTCGTAGGCTACCCAGGACCAGTCGTGGAACAGCTAATCCTTATCCCGTGAAAATCTTTAAAAATATTTTAAGCTACGACCAATCCTACGATCCTAAGAACAGTCGTAGATGAGATTTTTCAGGCTATAAATAGAGCACGAACTTCAAAGTTTTTTAATTCAATTCAACTCAATTCAAGCAATATTTAAGCTATACTCTGAGATAAGTTTGTGTTTATTTTTAAGCTACTTTGTGCTCATTTAATATTCCTTTTGCTGGCTTGTTTATTATTTGATTTTGATCTACATTCCAATCTTATTTGAAAAGGAAAATTTCTAATATTCCTTCTTCTTGGATTCAAAATCAAATAGAACTAGCCCTTTTGATTTAAAATCAATTAGACTTAGAACCATTCTTAAAGTGAGTATTGGACTTTGAACGTTGAATCGAACTTCTACTCTGATTGGTTCTACCGGGCTTCTTCAAAAGGAGATTTAGGTATTTTACATTTGTGTAATTTACATTCTTTAGTTTTGTTTGAGATTTGCCAGAAAAATCTCATTTTTTTGGTTATCTGAGGAGAGCTAGAAAACTGAGATTGTGTGGGTTTTTAGATTGTGTAAGCCCGAGATAAAAAGACACAATTATGAAGGTTTTAAGTAAACCTGTGAAACCTATTTTAATAGTGCATGCTAATATCCCCTGTATGAGGATATTATGAGTGGAGTAGCATTCTGTGTGGCTGTTGAATAACAGTTGGTGTACACACAGGTGAACCACTATATATCGTTGTGTTGTGGATGTGCTTTATTCTTTCATTTCTTTATTCATTCAGTTTTGTGGATTGTATTTGTGGATGAATGTTGTAATCTCTATTTCAAGCAAGTGTGGGAATGTTGTAATAACTTAGGATTTATTTCTGCAAGTTATTTTGATTTCCTTATTTTTATTTGTTATTGGTTTGTGATACAAAGGACGTTTTAGAAATAAGGTTATCCTACCTTAAACCTTTGGTTTTTGATGTAAGGTTGTCCTTAGAACTGATAAAGTATCATTCTCTTAATTCTAGGGTATTGAGATTAATTTTAATTCAGCATTGTGCTTTATTTCTTTTATTATTCTGCTGTTTTAAGTTTTATTTGACATTGCCCTATTCACCCCCCCTTTAGGGCATATAGCTAGGCCCTTTCACATGTTCACACTCCGGAGACTTACAATGAATTATACATTTTATATATTTATCACAGTCTTCTGCTTGTGAAATTTAACTGTCTGTGGAATATGATATACTGTTTTGGCTTAATCTACTTCATGTTTTATGTACTAATACAGCCGACATTCATCCATCATTGAAAATGTTGCATAAGTGATGTTCTGGAACTCGGGAGTGGAGTTTATGCTCGACCCCTGATTTTCAGGGCATTACATAAGTGCTCTGCTCTAAGTGATTCCTTAAAAGATATGCACATACAGGTGCTCTACCCTGGATATTTGCCTTAAAAGTTTATTCACTGGTGCTTTGTCGATGGTCATTCCCTATAAGGATTAACATACATAGATTCTGAATAATTGTCTTATCTTATTTTATTATTATGAATACCAAATCATTATTATTACCATATAAAATGTCAATTCAATACTTGCAGTTGATCATATTTATTTTATTAAATTATATTGGTGTTATTATAAAATTTTTAATTTTGGGTATGATGTGATTCTACAAACTGTCGCGCTCACACTTGCATAGATTATTTTGTAGGGTTTGTGTATGAAAAGTTAGTTAGGCAAGATTGAAGACTTTTTCTTTTATTTACTTGAAGATTAATTAAAATTCAATGTATTTTATTTTAATGTAATTAAGACTTAATGATAATTTAGTGGAACATTTATTAATAGAAATGATATTAGTTTATCCCCTCTTAGTTGTTTTGTTTGCCTTTAAAATATATGAAAATTATGAAGATTGTGATGCGTTTTTTATTTAAATACAACTCATAGTCCTGGAATTCAATTTCGGGCTTGGCCAACTTGGTTACTGAATTTCAGAGCGTGACACTCACAGTTGTAACATTAGACAATTCTAAGTTGTTTAATAGGTTTTCTTATACACTTATCAACCATTTTGCACTTTTTTTCAGAACTCTTTTCTCTCTACTCAATTTGAGGAATTTTTTAAAATTTCTAGATAATTCATATTCATCATCATCACTATCATTTTTAAATTGAACATTTTTTTGCTTATGTAAATGCCCATGTGAAGTTATAAGGATGGCTAGTTTCT
This sequence comes from Magnolia kwangsiensis, assembly GCA_037074715.1. Taxonomy (NCBI): domain Eukaryota; kingdom Viridiplantae; phylum Streptophyta; class Magnoliopsida; order Magnoliales; family Magnoliaceae; genus Magnolia; species Magnolia kwangsiensis. The sequence continues at coordinate 24,335,849 of CM073579.1, forward strand.
TCTTACTAGAGGGAGTTTTACAGTGTAGTTCATTTGTTTGTATGGAACCTAAGAGTTCTTCTACTTTTATCTCATTTATGTTTCTACACTCTTTTATTAATGTTACTTTGAGATTGAACATATCTAGAAGTGATCTAAGCATTTTCCTACATGTATGCTCTGTTGAAGTTTCTCACCTAAAACTTATATGAAGTCGCAAATACTATTCAATTTAGATTAAAAATTCATAAAAGTTTTAGACTCTTTCATTTTAGTATTTTTAAATTAGGCCATGAAAAGCTAAAACTTTAAGCAATTTATGGTGTTGGTTCTCTTGTGAGTGGTTTCTAATGTATTATACGCTTCCTTACCCGTTTTGTATGTACATATGTGTTTAAATTCATCGGGAAAACTGCACAAAAAATCATATTGAGAGCTTTGGCATCATAGGTATATTGAGCTCCCCCATTCGCACTCCATTTGGATTGGACTTTAGGAGTACTGATAGTTTTACCATCAACCACAACATGTTATATGGGCATAGTCCATCCTTATTTGATAATTACCAAAACCATAAGGTCAATGGATCTTAGAAATACACCCATTCTAGCCTTCCAATATGCGTAATTAAACCTATCAAAATGCGATGGTCGTATGACAATAATCCCCTCATGGGTAGACATAATTCTAAAGATCTTTTTTGGATCTTACTCTAGATGGTAAGTCCTTAAAGAATAACCTGCTTTGATACCAATTGAAATTACATAGATTGTCTACCACGATGCATGTAGAAGCTTGATAGATATTAGAATTATACCCAAGTCCTAGAGGGGGGTGAATAGGACCACTTTAAAATTTTTTGCCTAATTAAAACAATTTATCAAATAAAACTATTAAGGTAAATTAACACCATGGCTTCTAAGCTAAAGTAGGTGCAATCACATGGACTATAAGATATACCGCAATGAAGCAACTAGTTATGAAGATAGTGAGCTTGTGTATGCTTTGCAAGTTAAGTGTGTAACATACAATCCAATTTAAACATTTATATAATATAACTAAACAATCACATAGGCATGCATATAATTGTTCTCAAATGAAAATTATAAACATAGGCATGTATAGTGGTTCGGTTTTCCTACTGAACTTCCAGTAGACGTACTTTCCTTGAGTGTACTAGGATTTATTATCTTATGAGTTTTTAGTAGGTTCACCCCTAACCTCTACAACCCTACACAAGGATTTAGATGCACATACGCTCACATGTTAGATGTACACATTTTTATCTGTGTTAGTGGTTTCCATAAGAGACTTCAATTAGTTTTCTATTGGCTAACTAACAATTACTAGCAGTCCTAATGTAAGATCTTATGTTTTGCTCCTGTTAGAAGCTCCCACAGAGACTAACACATAGACACTCGTGTCTGATGATTGCAATACTAATCCAGGTCCATACGTAGACTCCCACTAGTAGCTTCCCATAGAGACTAACATATATAAACCCATATCTGGTGAATTCAGCCCTACACAAGAGCATAAGTTGTACACGAAAGACTAAGTCCTACACAAAACTCTATTTGATTTTGGGTCACAAACTCTTATGCCCAATCCTATACAAGGAAAGAGTGTATGAACTTAAAAAATGACAACGTTAATTATCAAATCGAGCCTCATTGATGTGCCTTACTTGAGTTGCGTAATCGATGCCCTCCCATACTTTAATTAGCTCCTATTGTGCTCCCCCAATCGTTAATACCAATGGATCAATTCCTACAATCATTTTCCTTGCATGTGATGTTTTAATGAGGTGACCAAGGCAATGAAGGATAGTGGATCTCGTAATATTAATGGATAGTTACTTTCCCAATGAATTTGCATAGATGAGTGTTCAAGAGAATTTATACAAGGATTTAACTATAGGTTTAATGTTTATTATTTAGAACATGAAGGAGACCAAGTTCATATTTAAATGGATCTTGAAAAGCTCATTCAAGTGATAAGTCACAAGAAATATAACTTAAATCTCTTTGGTTTAGAGACTTGGAGTGATGGATATGAGTGGAGAATCTCCAAGGCTTATATTGCATCAAAAATCCATTAAAATGCCCAAATGTTGAATGCCCTATATAAAGGAATCAAGTTTCAATGGTAAAGAAAGGTAGAAATTAGCTCCTTTAATTGATCAAGTGATGCCTTCGATCGATTAAGTGACCCTTAAATGGGATCGAAGGTCCCCTAATGGGATTGACAAAGTCAAAATTTTATACAGATGTTACTGAACATTTTTTGCCACTTTCAATTGATCAAGCCTTGATCTTTAATCAATTGAAGGTTCAATCAATGACTTGTCGATGGGATCAAATATCCCTAAAAAATAGTTATTTTAGGCTATAACTTTTGTAACAACTTTGCACTGCTTATAGCCAAACTAATCATGTTTCAATTTGGCTATTAAGGCTAAGGGATAATCAAACAAGGTTTACCATCAAGATTATAATCATCTAGATGCTAGATTATTTTGGTTCTAAGGTTAGGGTCATCAAGTCACCTCAATTTACATCTTTTTCACTTCTTTGATGCTCCAAGTCTTCATATATCTTTGGCCTTCAGCTTCTAAGGACTCAACCGACTCATTGACATACAAATAAACGTGATTGATAAATAGGTGCACAAATTAGTGCACTAACACTAGTGCCACCCACATAAGATGTGGGATGGGTTCAATAGGTGGGTTACTTGCATGGGAATGGCCATTTGGCCTTTTCCTTATTTTCTTCTTCATTTTTTTTCACGGGAGGACAGACCATTTGATTGTTAAGATTGTTATCACCTTTGTGGGACCCACTCCAACTAGCTTCCGGTATGTATTCAGTGTCATTTCCTCCATTCCAACGAGCTTATAAGTATTTATTTGAGATTTTTTGTCACACTCTTTGACGTATAAGTTATAATAACCAAATGTAGGTTTATGTTAGGGTAATAGTGGATTTTGCGTGTTGTTTTTATATTATTGGTGGGTATCAATAGTGAGAGTTTGTGAAAGGAATGAGGGTGTGGTGGTTCTTTTTATAATTATTTTTTATTAGTATGAATAGTTGGGGTTTGTAAAATGGATGAGTTTTTTAATGCAAGAATGTTGTAATGAATGATTTTGTAATGGATAAATTTTGAAATAAAAAAATGTTGTAATGGAAAAATGTGATGAATGTTGTAGTGGAAGAATGTTAAAATGGGTGAACTGTCATAGCTATCATAACTCCCTATCGGTTGCAGATCCCACTAAAATGGTCATAACTTCATCATTATATGTCCAATTTAGGTGGTATTAAACTCGTTTAAAAGATAATTTGATGAAATTTCAAATAGTTTTAGAATCACCTCATTTAGACATCGCTTGATTGCTCAAAAGTGGGTCCAAAGTTTGTCATAATATTTATTACCGAATGAGATATCCAAATAGATGAATTTTGGGCCCATTTTTACGTAATAAAATAGTGTTCAAATGAAGTAATTCAAAAGATATTTGAAATATTATCAAATTACCTTTCTAACAATTATAACATCACCCAAATCGGATATGTAATGAGGGAGTTATAACTATTTTCATATGACATATAATCCATAGTGAGTATCAACAAATAGTAACTTTGGGCAATCCCATGGTTTAAAAAAAAATTGATTCTAAATACATTTGAAAGTTCACCAAATTGCCTTTCTAATGAGTATAATATCGCCCAAATTGGATATGTAACAAGGGAGTTATGCTTATTTTCGTTGGATCAATAATCCACTACATACCAGTGATCCACAATCTTTGATAGACTTTGCGCCCACTTTCGGGCAATCAAATGGTATGTAAATGAATTAATTATAAATCCATTTAAAAATTCATCAAATTACATTTTCAACACATATAAGATCGCTTAAGTCAAACATGTAAAAGGGAGTAATGACCGTTTTCGTCAGATCGGCGATCCACAATGCGCATCGGCGATCCATAGTGAGGATCATCAATATTAACTATGACAATATTAACTATGGATCTCCGATACTCACAATGGATCAATGATAATTACTGTCGATCACTGATACATACTGTTGATTGCCAATCTGATGAAAATGATCTTAACTCCCTCGTTATATTTCTGATTTAAGCGATCTTATATTTGTTGGAAATGTAATTTAATGAACTTATAAATAACTTTGAAATCACTTCCATTGGACACCATTTTCCATTATAATATTAATCCATTCTAACATTCATTCATTATAAATTTTATTCATTATAAGATTCTTCAATTACAAAAATTCATCCATTAAAACATTATTCCACACTGTGCTCCCTTTTACAAACTCTCACCATTTATACCAAACCAAATAAAAAAAATACAAAGGGAACCACCACCACACCCTCTTCCCTTTCACAAACTCCTACCATTGATACCCACCAATAAAAATAAACAGAAACACACAAAAGAACCCACACTTGGCTGCCATAGCTTCCAAGTTGGAGATTGTGGCTAGAGAACTTTAAATATAAAAAAAGTTCTGCACTTAGAGCTTCACCAGAGGTTAGCCTGAGTTTTTCATCATTGTCGGGGATTTTAGTTTCTGTCAGTATAACTACTAACCGTTGAAGAGGCTTTGACTCTTTGTGTGGTCCTCTCCTATAAAAGAACAAAAAAGAAAGAAGAAAAAGCCAAAAGGCCTTCCCCACATAAAGGCCTCACCTTTTGAACCGACAAGAGATCCTATGTGGGGCCTATTGGATTATCTTGAGGAAAATCTAACCCATCCACTTGAAAGATATTTTAATTTCATGCTATCTACTGAAGTTTGAGGAAAAAACTCATTATGGATAGACCAAATCAAAGGAAACAATTCGAAAATTAACGCAAAACATTAATGCAATCGTAGGCTACATACAAATCCATTTTTTTTTTAAATGATCTTAATATGAGTTCACAACTGTCCGATAAAAGTGAATGAATCGGATTGGATGGGGTGACTATAATTGTTGATTTAATAGGGTTTATGCTCCCATTCTTAAAAGGACTTCTTAACTTTCACAAAAAGTTAACGTGTCTTTATGAGAGTACAGTTGGCAAACGGACATTGTTGTCCTGGAAAAAGCTAAACAATACCCAAAGAGTCCAAATTATAATAACTTTAATGCTGAGGTGATTGCCTTTATAACATCATGATTAAGGGCTATTTTAGTTAATAACCCAGACTAAAAGCATTCTTTAAAGAGAAACGTTTTGGTGCTCTGCAATCAGTCCCACTCGAGTCATACAATTCCACAAACCAAACGATTGATCTAAACTGTTCAGTTGGCCAACATGCATTTTAACCGTCCACATCTCAAAATCCGTAGTGATAGGGTAATTTTAACCATCTGATCAGTGGGGTATAAAAATGGACAGTAGATTATTTATATAGAAGGTCCAATCAAGAACTTGATACATTGATTTGTTGGGGCCAATTATGATTGCTTATAGTTCCAAACGATCACTTTCGTCCAAGTCATCCTAATCGTCTCATCCATGACTTCCAAAAAGGATTGCAATAAAAGATATGACGATCTTATGGATGGATTTAACCATTAGATTGACGTGATTTTTTTAAAGTGGCCCATCAAATGGGTACTAGACGTAATGGACAGTCCAGATTAATCATTTGGATTGTCTAAGTGCCACGATGCAACCAGGAGCACTGTAACCTGTACAGCTTAGTAGTTATGGGAGCATCGGATTATTTCTCAAGAAATTTATGACTGTGGACCCCACCTTTTATCCAGCGATTTTTTTGAAGCAATACAAACTTAGAGTACCCACTTAGACCTCCTCGTATGGAGTCAGGATTTTAGGACGAAAATACCCCTCCTTTTGACAGAAAATGGAAACGGATTCGGTACTCTCCCTGCCACCAGCTAACGCCGGATGGTCGGTGGTCTGTGGGTCCCACCATGATGTATGCTTTTCATCCATTCCGTCCATATACTTTTCCATATCATTTTATGGTATGAGACCAAAAATGAGGTATATCCAAATCTCAAGTGTACCACATTACAAGAAACAATGTTGAATGAGCGTCAACCATTAGAAACCATTAGGGAGCCACAAAAGTTTTGGATGAATCCGATTTCTGGTTTTTCCCTTCATCTAGGCCTGTATGAATTAATCAACATATTAGATGTGAAATAAGTAGTTCTTTGGGCCTTACGAGAATTTCAATTGTCAATATCCAATCAATATTATCTTCTTATGGTGTGGTCCACCTGAGATTTATATCCCTCTCATTTTTTGGTACAAGACCTAAAATGAACTGTAAAAATGGATGAATGGAATGGATGAAACACATACATCATGGTGGGGCTCACAGAACACCGAACACAGCCATTAGATGGTGGCAGGGTGAGCAGCCCATCCGTTTCCTTTTAATATTATATACCTAAGCTTTCACTAGTTGCTTTCACTCCCTTAACAAAAAAACCTCCTCAAAATAACAACATTTCACTCCTTTTCAACCATAAACCAACATACGGATGTTATTATTCTCATTTTCCTCATCGAAGTCTCCGTGAATCATCTGGATATCATCATTCTACATTTGTCATTTTTTCATCTTGGCTAGGGGTACGTGAAATTCCATGAAGTGGCTGCATTTGTAATCATTGAATATGTGTCAAAATATTCCCTCACGCCAAAGCACCTCTCTTCAACCTACATTTGACTTGTGCTACGGTAGTTGGTGGTACAGATATTTTTTAAAAAATGCTCGGCTCGTACAATTGCATTGCATGTGAAGTTCGGTCAATTCCATGTGTTAGGCTTACTCAATTTCATGCGTTAGGCTTAGTTAATTTTATACGTTGATCGGTGAAATTCATGTTGAACTCACTCAATTTCATTTGAAGCTCACTTAATTCCATGTTAGAACAAATTCGATCTCTTACTATGCTTGCTGAATTTCATGTTTACCATGCACAATTTCATGCTAGGATCGCTCAATTTAATGTTTGTCTAGCTTAATTTAATAGTAGATAAGATAAGGTCAATTTAATATTTTCCTTGATAAATTTCATGCTAGGATCACTCAATTTAATGTTTGCCCAACTTAATTTCATGGCAGATAAGATAAGGTTAATTTAATATTTGCCTCGATAAATTTTATGCTAGGATCACTCAATTTAATGTTTGCCCAGCTTAATTTCATGGTAGATAAGATAAGGTCAATTTAATGTTTGCCTTGATAAATTTCATGGTAGGATCACTCAATTTAATGTTTGCCCAACTCAATTTCAATGTAGATAAGGTCAATTTAATGTTTGCCACGATAAATTTCATACTTAATTTAATGTTTCCCTAGCTCAATATCATGCTATGCTCGCTCGATTTAATTTTCACCCCGCTCAATATCATGCTATGCCCGCTCGATTTAATATTTGCCCCGCTGAATATCATTTTATGCTTGCTCGACTTAATGTTTGCCCCGCTGAATATCATACTACACTCACTCGATTTAATGTTTGCTCAGCTCAATATCTAGTTTGCCCCGCTGATTTTCTAGTTTGTCCTATTGACTTTCTAGCTTGCCCCGCTGATATTCTACTTTGCCCTGCTGATATTCTACTTTTCCCCGCTCAATTTCATGTTTGCCCTGCTGAATTTCATGCTTACCCCCCCGTCCCCCCCTTCCCTGTTGAATTTCATATTTGCCCTACTCAATTTGTACGTTGTCTGGCTCATTTTTCTAGCTTACCCCGCTCAATGTTATGGTAGATTGCCTTACTTAATTTAATTAAATATGATACGAAATCATGATATAGAAGGCCTAATCCATATAAGCTCTGGTTGTTTACGTGAAAATTTAATACGTAGCTTACTCTTTATTTCCTTAAGATTTATATCATTCTCATCTATAAGGGAAAGCGAGTTTTCAGTATCCTTTTATTTAATTGAGTTTTGTCTTATGACAAGCTTCCGTTATTTAACGATTTATTGATAATTTGTCATTATATTGATTTTCAGATAATGGCTACAAGAATCATCTGTTGCTATGGCGGAGAGTTAGAATGTGAAAACAAGCAATGGACATACAAGAGTGGAAGTACAAAAACTATTTCGTTAGATGTTAATACTACGTACGAGGAACTTCTATCCAGAATGTACATGATTATTAAGAGTACACCAACAATTGTGATATTCAGATGAAAGTTTTGTATCCTTTCTCCAATAAATCAATCCCTCCAACCGTACTTGAGGATAACGATGACGTTAAAGAGTTCCTGGCAACACAGTTGGAGCAATCGAAAAAATTCATTCCTTTAGTCATCGAGACAATCCAACACATTAATATGAGAATACATGTTGACAGTGTGGCAGAAGAGCACGGCGTGGAATTTGAATATAAGCCAAATCCATTACAAGTAGGAGGAACAAATGATCAATTGCTCGAGCCGCCCTTAACATCAAAATTTATGAGTACCCAAGTCAGCGGTGCACGTGACATTGACCTCATTTGTGATTACATGGCACCACCTCTAGCAACAACAGCAGATCTGCCGTCATCATCCACAGCTCGAAGATACATCAATCTTGAAAGCGACATCTCGCATCCAGACCTTCCCACAACATCAAACTTCAACACCCGTCAAGTTCCCATGCCGTTTGATGATGCTGCATTCACCAATGCAGCAATACTGGAATATATGGATTCGTTAAGTGAATCGATCGAGATAGCCGTTAGGCAAACATTTAAGGATAAGAGTTGGTGCCAGCATGTTTTGAGCCTATTTGTCCTTCAAAATAAATTCCAATACAGGGTACTGTACTCAAATTCTAGGAGATTCACGGTTGTATGCTTTGAAAATAGATGCGAATGGAGGGTTCATGCATCACGCGTGAGTAATTCGGGAGTTTTCAAGATACGGACTTATACGTCAAATCACACGTGTGGCATGTCATGGATGAGGAGCGATCACCGACAAGCAAGTAGTAAGTTAGCATGTGATTTGGTTGTTAGCCGTACCGAGCAATGCTTGGGGTTGAGGCCACGTGATATTATCTTCGCCATGTAAGAGAAGTATAATATTGTTATCAGTTATAGGAAGGCATGGGCAGCCAGGGAGCTTGCAATCAATCAGGTGATGGGGTCTTATGAAGAGTCCTACAATCAACTCCCATTATATTTGCATGAGTTGAGGACGGTAAACATAGGGACAATGATTGCCCTGCGTGTTAACAAAGAGACTTTCAGGTTCGAAAGATGTTTTGTTGCTCTCAGATAATGCGTTAGAAGTTTTCAAAAATCATTGCGAAGGGTATTAGCCATTGATGGTACATACTTAGAGGGTAAATACAAGGGTGTTGTAAGATCCGTATCCTAGTTCGTATTGTTCTGTCGACTCCTGCGATACTTCCGGTCGAATTCGGCAATCCTCGACCACTTTCTGATGTTTGCGCGCGATCCTAAGCTGAGACCTGTATGCCAAAGATGGCTAAAATTGATACCTATACCTTAGCGACCGCGTCGTCACCGCGGTTCTAACGCCGCGACTTGCACACTGACCCGATACCCAGGCTAAAAGATGTCAGTCTGGGTTCAATTTGAAGAAAACACCATGCGTTACGAATTACGAGGGAATCTCTACGAGATATCCCATCAATCAATCAATCACTCATGTCAAGTATAAGTCAAGTCACTCCATACCCAAGTACAGCAACCCATACCTTTCTCTTACACAAGCAAGCCCAAGGTCAACCCTCACATCACTTCACCTCTCTCTCCACCCATCCCTTCTTACAACACACCACTCCACCCATCACCCATCACACTACATCACTCCATCACCCTTTTTCACCCATCACTCCCCTCTCTCTCTCATTCATTCTCAAAAAAAAATTCCAAGCAAAAGAGCTTCACACGTCTAAGCTCTCTCTCCCTCTCCCAAATGCCAAGTGTGCCCACCTTCCCCACTCTCTCATCTCTCATCTCAACCGTTGATCCATCATCTACCACCGTTAAAAGTCAAGCAAAGGAGCATTGGAGGCCAAGGGAGCAAGGAGGAGGCTTAGAGGTGGGTGATCATCCTTCATATCAATTTTTAACGGCCCACTTGTTGTGGGACCCACTCGATGTATGTGTTGTAACTATGGAGGGCCCATAGTGGCGGGGACCCTCCCCTCTATCTCACCGTATCTCTCTTTTCCTCTCTTTTTTTTTCTCTCTCTCTCTCCTCTCCCTAGAATGAAGTGGGCCATGTTAAATCCACTCCATTCATCAATGGTGTGGTCCACCACATTTTCGGTGATATGATATATGTATATATACATATTTATTGATATATGTATATATATACATATATATTATATTATATTAATATATATATATATGTGTATATGGGTATGGTGCGCCACGTACATGTGGGACCCACCATGATGATGTGTTCATCCATACCGTCCAGCATCCACGGACGCTGGACTAGAGGCATGGGAGTGAAGAGGTTAATGTGGAGTGTGTGTACTGTCAGGGGTGTGTACTTACAAGCTTTTAAAAAAAAAGAAAAAAGAAGGGAAATGGTGGGCCCTTCAACATGGCCCCACCTTGATGTTTATATTTGATCCAAGCCATCCATGATATTCTCGGGATCATTTTAGGCATTGAGCCGAAAAATGAGACCGACCGAATTATCTGGCGGGCCGTGGCATTAAAATACTAGTATTTTCCTTTAAAACTTGAAAAAATGATTACTGGGGTCCACCAGAAGCTTGGACCCACCTGAAACTTGTTTTGGACCCCTATTTTTGTGGGACACATGTAATGGACGGGGTAGATCTGGTTAATGTGGGTTCCACCTAGGAAAAAATGAAATAAAATTTTTTTTGGCATGATTTTGTGCCATGACGTCTAGAGACGTCCACGTTAAAAAAAAGGTGGCCGCATTGGCCCACTTGTAGACTCCACCATGATGTATGTTTTATATCTATACCGTTCATTTAATAGGTTCCCTTGAATGGTGCGTTGACTCCAAAAATTATCCATAAACTGAACTCAGGTGGGTCATACCATCCAAATCATGTGAAGACATGCCTAAATCATATAAAAACACTTGGTGGGGCCTACCTGAATTTTGAATGTGGCTGAAACTTGGTGTGAACCCTTAATTTTGTGGGGCACACATAATGGACGGGTTGGATTGCAAATAAACACTTTGGTGGGCCCTACATGGGACCCACTGCGGTATGTGTGGCTTACCACACCGTCCACAACAGTGGGTGGTAACACCCACTATGATGCAAGTATTTCACTCACGCCGTCCGTCCACGACAGTGGACAGTGGCCCCCACCTAGTGTATGTATTGTGTCCACGCCGTCCATCATTGTGGGCCCTGGCCCACGTGACGTTATGAATAGGTTTGGATGGCATTAAACATTACAATGGGCCCATGTTGGGTAGAAAATATATATTTTGGTGGGCCCTGGGTCTATATGACCTTATCAACGGGTTTGAATGGAAAATAAACATTTTGGTGAGCCCCTTGCCACATGGCCTTATCAACAGGTTGGATGCAAAGTAAACATTATAGTGGAGCCCTTGCTCACGTGGCCTTACTAACAGGTTGGGTGGTTAATAAACATTTTAGTGGGCCCAGGACTGGATGGAAAATAAATGTTATAGTGGGCCCACATGGGAGCCTACCATGATGCATGAGTTTCATCCAAACCGTCCAAACTTTTTGAGATCATCTTAAAGCCATTGTAGAGGCCCATCTTAATGTATTTGTGGCCCACCCACTAAGGCCCACTTTGTTATTTATGGGCCCATGTGTGTAGGCCCATCTTAATGTATTTGTGGCCCACCCACTAAGGCGTATTTGTGGCCCACCCACTAAGGCCCACTTTGTTATATATGGGCCCATGTATGTAGGCCCATTTGATGTATTTGTGGCCCACTGTTGAGGCCCACCTTAGTATATATAAGGCCTATGTAATTAGGCCCATTTGATGCATAAGAAGCTCATGTGATTGGGCTCATTTTAATGCATTCCAAGGCCCATGGGTGATGGCCCATTGCAAAGTACCTAAGGCCCATTGGTGAAGCTTATTGGGGTGGTCCACTTGCTGAATATAAGGCCCATGAGATACGGCCCATTTGATGTATTTGAGGCCCAATGGGATGTACCTAAAGCACATTGCAATGTGTGATTCCGCCATGATTTATTTAATGATATTTAAGGCGAGCCGAGCCTTGGGAGCAATGATGGTTAGATGCCCACATTGTCAGGATGATGTCGGTTAAATGCCCGCATTATCACTCTCCCTGAGGCCCATTGGTAGGCCCATACTTGTAATGAATAGGCTGTCTAGGCCAATTTTTATTATATACAAGACCCATCTTTATATACATGTTTAGTGTAGATCCATGATTCATGATCATACGCATCATATGTATGACTGATATGTGGAGTGACCGATCATAGCATATACCTTCGGCGGAATGTTTATGGGCTCCGTGATAGGCGGAGTTGCCCTACATAAGTACATGGCACACGTAGGACTGTTGCATGACTGGTAGTGTGACTCATGCACTTGCATTTGTATGATTGTGATTATCGTATGCCCTATCGACATCAGGGTCATAGCCTCCACAGATGCATCGTGGGTGGCTGGATTGGATACTAAAAATGTTTGGTTCTAGCATACGGGCGCCATAGATGTCCCTGGGTGAAAATTCCTAAACCCGATGGTACCAGAGGATGACTCCAATGTCGAGACCAAGTGGATACATGAGTGCGCGATGGCCGTATACCAGTAGGCCGCGTCTCCCACTGTGTCGTGGTCGGTTGGAAAGGGGTGTAACCTTACCCGCCTGAGTGAGGGGGCAACTTCTAGGTTGAGTTTGACCAGTTTGAGGAATCGTTCCGCTATCGACGAGCCGGGCCCGATATTGGCAGGCGGATAGTGAGGTCTCTTCTGCTCTCCCAGTTGTGCGTTTGGATAGGGACGGCAAGCTGGCGTAGAGTGTACTAAACTCCGGTGATTATCCAGAATGAGAACTGTACTGATATATGATGAGGATTGGCATGCTTGAGTTGCATCTCGCATCACATGGTCTGGATATGGCCGATCGCATTCACATCTTGCACTGCATAGCCTTGGTACGACTAATTGTATTCATGTATTCATCAGCATGAATCTGCATTACTCTAACCTTACATTCTAAGCACGCTTATATTGCGCACACACTTACACCACCCTCTAAGCTTTCTATAAGCTTATGCACGATTGATGCGTGCAGGTCACGCAAGGACGCAGCCTTAGTCTTGCCGTCGTTGGAGCGTGCAGCCGAGCTTTTGGAGTTTCCGTACTTGTATTATCTTGTATTTCCCTTCAGATGCATTGTACTCAAAAGTTTTTGATCATAGTAGATTTTGTGGTGGCGTTCTTGTGGTTATTATTCGTGGGTTATGCTTATGTTATGCTCATTACGAATCAAATAGTTATTAGAAATCCTCCTTGTAGCATCCCAGGATCGGAACCTGGTAATATGGGTGCCGGGAGCCGAGAATGGGGTACTACGGAGGCTGTTGGCACCGGATTCAACGATCGGGAATTTTGTGAGCCCGATTTTTGAGTTTGGGGCGTGACAGATGTTCTATTCATCGCCATGGCTTTAGATGGGGACAATCATATATTTTCAGTTGCGTTTGGCATCGGAGAATCGGAGAACAGTAGTAGTTGGAATTGGTTCCTTACTTACCTTAGCAATGCGATAGGGTCTCTAGAGGATCTTGTGATTATATCTGATTGACATAAAGGTTTACTGAAAAAGGTTCCCTAAGTCTTTTCACGTGCAATTCATGACTACTGCGCATATCATATCTACAGAAATTTGGTGGACACCTTTAAAGACAAGTCATTAGAGATGTACTTCTAGCAGGAAATGAAGACATGCAGGGTGGCTGAATTCGATAAATTAATGCATGATATCAAAATGGCCAACCGTGCAGTACATGCATGGCTGACAGAAATCGAATATGAGAGATGAGCATCTTCGCACTTTCTAGGAAAAAGATTCAACTTGGTTACTACAAACATTTCTGAGTGTGTTAATGCCATCTTCAAAGAAGTACGTGAATACCCTATTACGAAATTGATAGAAGGGGTTAGATTGAAGATTCAAGAATTATTTTATAAGAGAAGAGAATCTACGACATCGTTTGTAGGGCCATTGACATCATGGGTGGAGCAACAATTAAAGGATCTTGTGCAGAAGGCATGAGATGTTCGCTATCATCCTATTTCTTGAGATGATTACTAAGTTGTTGGAGATTATAATGATACAGTCAAGCTAAGTGAGTTTTTGTGTACATGTCGCGAATTTGGCGTGAAGGGGTACCCTTGTTGCATGTCCTATCAGCATGTATAGACTATAATCTCCCTTATTACTCATACTGCTCCCCATTCTACACAGTGCAAAATTACATAGCCATGTATAGCGAATCGATGTACCCGGTACATGACAAGAATGAGTGGGAAGAAATTTCAGCGGGCTTCAAGGAGTATTGTGTACAAATTAAACCCTCAGGACAAAGGAGGTCAGCTGAAAGACCCAAAAAGCTTAAAATTCCATCGCGTGGAGAGGAATCGAAAACAACAAAGTGTGGACGATACAAATAAATTGGGCATAATCGCCGGAAGTGCATGTTTCCCATACCTAAAAAATAGCATAATTTGTAATTTATTTGGTGTTTTGATGTATAGCATACTTTGTAATCTTGGTGGATGATGAATGTTCTACCTTGTCCCACTGTATTTTTAGTTTGTCCCGCTGTGCTCATCGAAAAGGAAAATGCACATGAAAATCAATGCAAGGTAATTGCACATATACTAGAATGAGCAAAAGCAAAAACATGCCTAACAGACAAGAACTTCACAGGCATAGAAGGGAAACCCCTTGGCCCAATCATTTTCATGTTTGCTTCACTCAATTTCTGGTTTGCCAAAAAAGGAAATAACCTTCCGAGTCCAAATAGCTAATGTGATATCAATCCTATTCAAATCTTCTAATCATACCAATGTGAATTGTCCAATTGATCTAGTAGGTAAAACAAGATCTCATGGTTCTTAAACCAATCCACCAACACCACCATCAGTTTGCCCCGCTGCTTTTCTAGTTTTCCCTCTCATATTTCAGTTTACCCAGCTGTTTTTCTAGTTTCCTTTGCTCATATTTCAGTTTGCCCCGCTCATATTTCAGTTTGCCCTGCTATTTTTCTAGTTTGCCCTGCTCATAATTCAGTTTGCCCCACTATTTTTCTAGATTCTCCTACTCATATTTCAGTTTGCCCCACTGTTTTACTAGTTTATCCCGCTCATATTTCAGTTTGCTCCACTGATTTTCTAGTTTGTCCCGCTCATATTTCAATTTGCCCCACTGTTTTTCTAGTTTGCCCCGCTTATATTTCAGTTTACCCCACTCAGAATGACAGAATGCATCTAAGATGCATGATGAAGGAGATTGAGAGTGATAAAATGAGAATATCCATACACTACTGCACATCATAAATCAAAGTGAAAACACTTTCAGATATAATTTGAGTTAGTACATTGTTCTCATACATAACTAACCACGTGAAAAACAGAAATGATGCCAACTACTAACTATTACACTACTAGGTGGAAATAATCCACTTCTTACTACACATTAAACACAAAGCACATAACCACTAACACGGCTAAACAGAAGTGAAGGAGTCCATATGTATCACAAAACATCCCAACTGTGATACCGAGTCCGGCGAGGGAGGAGGCACTCCCTCCTTTTGTACATAACATAACACTGCCTTTATTGTTCGCTACATACTCTTCATCTTACTCTTCAGATAGTCCTGGTCGTTCTTAATCGATAGTGTTGCCTCAATTGCCCCTACACGCTCATCTAAACCCTAACATGCATTGGGCACCTCACCTGTATCATCACCCTCTCCTTCTTCTTCAGCCTCATCCTCTTCGCTACTTTCTTCCTCTTCTTCTTTATCTTTCACTATCTCGTCTCTTATTTCTTCCAACCGCCTAGCCTCTTGTTTACAGCCACATTGCATGTGATTTAAGGTGTCTTCAGTTATCACTTCTTCTGGATGTGAAGGCCTGATGGATGCCCTAAACCCATTTTTTCGGGCTAGCTTGAAAATTAGTCGGCCAAATGGGAGGGAGAGATTACATCTTCTTATCCTCACGACCTTCATTATATGGTAAAGGATAATGGAGGGCAGACACACATTCTCCCCACGCCCTATCTGGTACATTATCTATGCATGGTAGACGGAAACCTCCGTGCTGTTTTCCCTTATTGGATATAAATTATATGTGAAGATGTAGTGCAATAGTCTGTAAATTGGAATCATTTCTTTGTTTCTGAAGCTACTATCTCTCCTCCACTCCACGAGTTGGCCACACAATCTCCTGCTCAACTCACTCCTGTGCTGAGATGTGTTAAAGTTCCTTGTGTCTGTAGGGATATGGACCGTTCCCAGTGACACACCAAGTATGTTCACGATATTTTCTACCCTAATGGGAATCAGTACTTCTGCAAATGAAATGTCAAATCCGAGAGGGTTGAAACTTGCATTAATAATTCGAGAATAGAAAAACCATACATCATGCTCATTGGCTAGAAAATTACCTTAAAAAATAGGTCCCCAACCTTGGTGCAAGAGTCGATCTAGCACGTCATTTTCAGCAAACAGTCGGTCCTCCACCATGATTTCGAAAACTACTTCTCTATCCTGATTTCGGCCTGCATCCAATGTCCGTGCATGTCGATCAGTGCCCCTCTTCGACCTCCTTTCACGAGGTAGTGGTGAAGAACTTATTGCACTAACATTGACCGTCCCTACATTTCCACTGTCAAGTGGTGACAATGGACTCGCAACAGCCGCAGCGGCCCACCTCGTACTTCTTTGTTGAGATGGAGATGATGGACCTGCTCGAACCACCCTCTTCTTCCCCATTAGGATGATGGGTTTAGAAAGGTGTTAGAAAGATGAAAAGATGATTGTGGATGATGAAGGGAGGGGGTTTGGAACTTAAGGAGAGGGTTTGTGTGAAGCAAGATGAAGAAAGGGGAATGGAGATGAAGAAAGGTTTAGGGAAATGGGGGTTTGAAAGATGGAAATGAGGATTGTGGAAGATGTGGATAGTGGGTTTGAAAGTTAAGAGATTAAGAAGAAGAGAGGGTCTGTGTGAAAGGAGGATGAATAAAGGGGAATGGAGATGAAGAAAAGCTTAGAGAAATGGGAGTTTGAAAGATGGAAATGGAGATTGTGGAAGATGTGGATAGTGGTTTGAAAGTTGAGAGAGTAAGAAGAAGAGAGGGTTTGTGTGAAGGAAGATGAAGGAAGGGGAATAGAGATGAAGAAAGGTTTAGGTAAATGGGGGTTTGAAAGATGGAAATGAGGATTGTGGAAGATGTAGATAGTGGGTTTGAAAGTTGAGAGATCAAGAAGAAGAGAGGGTTTGTGTGAAGGAAGATGAAGAAAGGGTAATGAGATGAAGAAAGGTTTAGGGAAATGGAGATTGTGAAAGATGTGGATAATGGGTTTGGAAGTTAAGAGATTAAGAAGAAGAGAGGGTTTGTATGAACGAAGATGAAGAAAGAGGATGTAATATGAGGGTTTGGGTGTGTGAGGGGGTTAAATCTACTTGGTATGTGGGACCCACTTGAAAATTTTCAAAAAAAAACTTGTGGACGGGCGGCACTACCGCGCTATCTGGTGGTTCGGGTGATGGTGCCGCCCGACCACAAATTTTTTTTTGAAAATTTTCAATGGGCCCCACCGTGATCACTACTTTTTCAATGACAGAAGATCAAGCACTAATTGTACTTCATTTGCATAAACTTTTTTTATTTTTTAGCCTATTATATTAAGCCATGTATATAAGAAAGATTCCATAAGCCCTTAGTTTGGTGGTACACCTTAAAAGGTGACAGAGATCATGATTAGCGAGGATTGAATAGCTTAAAAATGTTGTTATAAAGGGATAGGAGATAAAAATCTATGAAAAGGTGTGAGAATATACTGTTTGGCATGCTGGTTAGAGATGTTAGTCACACGTGATTCGTTCAAGTCTTGTTGAGTAAAGT
Organism: Magnolia kwangsiensis; assembly: GCA_037074715.1. NCBI lineage: Eukaryota > Viridiplantae > Streptophyta > Magnoliopsida > Magnoliales > Magnoliaceae > Magnolia > Magnolia kwangsiensis. Next base: position 24,353,979 of record CM073579.1, read on the forward strand.
CCAGCAAACCGGTATCTAGTCAACAAGTCATGCTGAGCCAATATCAGGTCATGCTCAAAATAAAATTTTATCGCAACTCAGCTCAAAAACTCACTGAGTCAAGTTAACTCATATGCTTTTCCAGTCTACTTGCAAGTTTTACGGCTAGTATTGACACATCACCAACATCACAGGGTCATATACCTGTGGGTCAACAAAGAACTGAAGATGAGGTCACTTTTGTTTATCCTAGAGATGTTCAGTACAAGAATGCTACTGAAATGGGGTACAAATCTATGACTTAGTGGCTATGAGAACAGGCATCATGATCGTCTATGAACTTGGACAATCCAGTGATTTTCTGGGTTTCCTATGTATTCTCAGTTCCAATCAACAATATTTTGGATTCACCAAGTTATCTCATTTGACTTGTATTTGAACATGATCCCTACTCTTGGTTTTCATTATTTCATTACAATTCCTCATTTACAACTTCTAAATTAGCAAAATAAAAAAATCAGCGATGTCAAAAAGTATAGAACCTATTTCTAGCAATACCTTCTGGTGTCTTGCTTTTTAAAACCTGCAATCTCCTTTGCAATGAAGTTGGGTTAAACATGACTTGGGATTAGATGGAAGAATGACCCTTAGATTAGCCTGATGGTTAAAAATCCTAGCCCTTCCACCCACACCCCTTCAACAATACCCTGATTGATGCGTATGAGAAGCGAAGCACTCCCCTCAGAGGAACGCGTACATGACTTGGGATTGGATGGAAGAATGACCCTTAGATTATTATTATCTTTTGAATCATAAATGAATATCTATCAGTTGTGTAGCCCACTATCTAATTTCAACACATGAATTAGCTGTGATCATCTGCAGTACATGAGCCCATTTGATGAACATGTACTAAATGTACAGTTGGATGAACTACTAAACTAGCATCCTCTTAATTATCAGTTCATCACTGCCATTTCTTATAGTTCTAGTATCTGCCTTGCTCTTGCATGAGCATTCCCGTCTAGGAAAAAACAACAACAAACAAAAACAAGAGAAACTTTGATACTCTGGCAGTATGTAGTAGAATAGCCGAGGCACTCAGAAACCACAGCCTGATCAGGCTCAAATGGGACCAAAATCACTTGGATTGAATATTTCAACCCTTTGATTATACAAACATTATGGTGATCGTTCATGTTGAAAGCAAAAGAGCCAAATTATTAAAAGACTAAAATAATCCAATTGAGGGCTTGTATTTGTTGTCTTTCCACCATACATAATAGTTTGGACCATTGCATGCGCCAGAGTATGAAATAATACTGAGGGAGGAAACAGATTAATAAAGCACTATTTTCCAGCAACATTATTTTCAGAAGATGGAGAAGATAATGAAGATAGACTTTGATACTCTGTCTGTTGGAAATTTTGAAGTAGTCATCTTCACAGAAAACAATGGATGTGTCACTGTCAACCAAAAGCTGAAAATTACAAAATATCATATTCATGAAACTCTCAATCTGCCAAGAAAAAGAAAAAGATGGATTGATTACAATAAGATATCTGCAACAGCCAAAACACACTCATGAACCAAACTGTACTGAATATCTCTCACCAAAATGATTAGAGATAGTTGGCAACAGCTTGAATTTGTAAACCTTCAACACCATTATGAACCAAAGTGTATTATCTCCTACCAAAATGATTACAGATAGTTGGCAACTCAATGAATTTGTAAACCATCAACACACACATAGGAGAGATTGGAGAAAACCATCAACACACACATAGGCAATTGTAAATCAAGACACATATTCAAATTTATATAAATATGTATTAGAGAAAGATGTAGGTAGGTAAACATAAAGTTCTTCGTGTTAAAAAATAAAATAAAATAAAAAAACACACTGGCAAAGCACTACTGTCATCATGGTGGTATTGTCGTGGCAGGTTGTAATGGCTACGGTTATAATCGGTAGCTATAGTGCATCCATAGCTGATAACAAACTACCGCGGCACTACCGCCGGTTCGGAGTTACTGTTGTAGAAGGCCCTAATGGCTACGGTTATAGCTACGGTTATAATCCGTAGCCATAGGGGCCACCACCAGTCGCTGTTTTGTGAGCCCCACCATGACGTATGTGTTCCATCCATTCCGTGACAAATAGCCCACAAAGTAAAGGCATTTCCTAGCATTCATGCTCCTTATTGGTCAGCCTGAAGCATCCAATGGCTAATATCAATATCTCAGGGCTAGGATAACCCTTCATCAATAGACTCCCTATGACACTGAGAAAAAAATTTAGGCCCCGACGCCCAACTTACAACCTTGTTTCTTGCCTTCTAAAAAACCATATCATGCAATTTGTCATGACTACAGAATCTGCCATTATTGTGATCCTTCCTATCGATCACGAAACTGCAACTAAAGACAGCACCACAGCCCTTCATTGATGTGCTTTCTTTCTTAACTGTCTATTTTCTGCAGAATATCTCACCTTATTTCAGTTAAATATGGACCATTGTTGTATCATGTTTCTTTAATGTCTATTTCCTAGAAACATTGAAAGGCCATTCTCTTCCCATCTGAGAGATTTTTGATACATGGGCCATCTAACGTGGCCAATCACATCAATGATTTGGACAATGGAATCACAAGGGCACACTTGTACAAATTGAAATTCAGAGGATATTGCACAAACTCTCGACCTAACATTCTATAATGCGTCTTTGAAAAAGGAAAAGAAAAGCACCTAAGCATTAAACACAACAAAAATACCAAGAGAAGCAAAGGAACCTAATGAGGGTCATAAAGGAAGTGGGAAAAGATGGCCTCTGTAAGAAAGAAAAAAAGGGACTATTAGAAACTGCAGAATAACTCCTATATCAAAGAAGCTACATCAATTCAACTAATATACAATGACTTGTGAGAAGATACAAAGAATTCCTTACCTGACACAGCAAGCGCAACTCCCTTATAAAATTATAACTGCAATTGCTGCAGCAGAAAAGTTCCAATGAAAATGTGGTTCGAGAATCAAGATACTGATTATAAAATGTAAATTACAAAAGAACATGAAGCTAATCACAACTATTGATATCAATGCCAAATTTCCTCAAGTAAAAGACCCCCCAATGCCCCATTTCATGCAGCAAATGTGGCATTCTGCAAAGCATGTGGAACATCTCAGTGGTGTATAAATTGGTCCATGATGATGATCATATGCAAAAATAGGCCAGCCTACTCATTGGATTGGTCGTCCCTATTTTAAAACGAAAAAAGAAGGGCAGTGTTCAAATTCAACATACACTTTTGAGTGAACAGCAAGGGTTTTTTCATACTTTCATTCTTCATGGTGGGGGCCACTTTATGCACCACTCAGGTGTTCCACATACTTGCCAGGTTGGCACATCCTACTTGTGAAGGTGTCCATGAAGAAGGGGTGTATGTGGGACTACAAAACCTCTTTTCTAAATAATTTTTATTAGTAAAAGAATAGACCAATGGCATGAGCCACCATATTCTGCCCCTCATACGATGGCAATCTAGTTCATTTTTCATGACGTCTCACCTGGAAACTGTCACGAATCGAGTGAACAATATCCGTTTCCCATTCTTATAGCGTTGGCTCTAATTTCATTACAACTGATGTCTAAAAAAGAACAAAGAGTAATGTTAAATAATTAAACGAATACGTCAACTTAAGCAAAGTAAATGCCAGAGAGATATATAAACTTAAAACTTTACTCTCGAAAATAGAATTTATTCTGTTGTACCTCCAACATTTCTAGCCTTGGTATTGAATGAAGCGTGGAATTTGATGTGGAACATACAAAATAACACACGCTTGCAGGGCCGGAATTATCTCTACTGCCCATACCTGTTAGAATGAATTTGTATATGGTTAAAAATTTAAAAAACATATAGAAAATAAAATGTGTTCGTACTTGTAGGGGAAAGATGCAACCACATACAGTGTACCGTTTGGAACTTGATGCGGCAACGATAGATTCGATTCCTTGCGACATTGTATAGTATCCCATACTACCCCAGGGATACATATAGAAATTATCTAACGAGTCCATCAGGTGAATATAATTCAAGTTGCACATAGTTTTCGGTTCGGTTCCCCTAAGAAAGCACTCTACAACTAGAAGTAGGGAAACCTTCATGACGTCCTCATTCTTATTGGTGTTAACTAATCTCTCAAACACATCCATTAAGTGCTTCTTTAAGACTGGATATTCTTTGAAGTATTTGTCTCTTAGTGTACTCGTAGTGCAACGATTCTTCAGTACAGTCAGATCTCCAATCTTAAGACCGGTAATGAGGGCGATGTCCATCTCCGAAAACTGCAATCGCCTCCCCCTAATCTCAAATACTAAATCACCTTTGTATCTTAATAAAAGAACATGAAATATAGCTCTTATAAATCTAAAAGATGTAACATGCAATAGAAACGAGAAAGGGGATTGCTTAAATAACTTTAGGAGACTATTGTGCTTTTCTACTCCACTCTTCCCCTTATCAAACCACCATGTCAGTGTACACCTAGATGTTGGGTTAGAAATTACGACAGAATATTCGTCGCTTGCAAAGATGAATTGAAAAACATATCAAACATAAAATTCACAAGATAAACATAGTATACAAAATCAGACATAATTGAAAATAATGTAGCATTTCACTAATTTGAACAAGCTTCATATGAAATATAAAGAGAAATTGAGCAGAGAAATACCGAAAATCGTATGGAGACAAACCATCAACAAGAAAGATCAGCGGGGAAAACATGAAAGATCAGTGGGAGAAACTAGGAGATCAATGGGGCAAACTAGAAGATCAGTGGCGGAAACTAGGAAAATTAGCGGGGCAAACTGGGAAATTAGCAGGACAAACTTAACAAATAATTTCATGCCTTGAACCGAAAAATCTAAACATATCTAATGTTCAAATGGACCATACCACACAAAATTTAGAATTGAACTTCTAATATTGATCATTTCTTGGGGGACACAGAAGTTTTCGATCTATAATTGTATTTTCTATTGATCCATATTTGTATGATCTTATGAATAGGTTTGATAATAAACAAACATCACTCAAGGGCAGACATTGGTTTCAACGGTGGAAATCATTACGCCCACTGTTTCCCATGATATGATCTACTTGATCTTTTGATATGCTTCAATTTGAAATATGGGGACTAAACCCCTTAAAGTAAATGGAAAAATGGATGAACGGCATGGATATACTACATACATTCAATGTGGGCCCAACTGAGTTTACTTGTACAATGGGAGCGTACTGACTAACTCAGTACGTAATCTAATTACGCTTGTTACGCCCCACAATGATGTTTTATTGGTAATATATCATGTTCATCGGATTATGTAATACCCCTTCGTTTTCATCGCAATATGTATACACCAAAACCCCATATGTGGAAGGGAATCTAGACATTCAGCAGGATAAACATGAAAGATCAGCGGGGGAGACATTAAGATTAGTGGGGAAAACATGAAAGATTAGCGGGGCAAACTAGGAAGATCAGCGGAACAAACAGGAAGATCAGCGAGGGAAACTGAAAGATCATCGAGGCAAACTCAAAGATCAGCGGGGCAAACTGAAAAATTTCAACGGGATAAACTTAACAAATAATTTCATGGCTTGAGCCGAAAAATCTAAACATATCTAATGTTTAAATGGACCACACCACACGAAATTTAGAATTGAACTTCTAATGTTGATCATTTCTTGGGTACCACAGAAGTTTTGGATCTATATTGTGTTTTCTATTGATCCATATCTGTATGATCTTATGAATAGGTTTGATAACAAACAAACATCACTGTTGGGCCGACTATGGTTTCAGTGGTGGAAATCACTATGCCCACTGTTTCCCGTGGTATGATCCACTTGATCTTTTGATATGCTTCAATTTGAAATATGGGGACTAAACCCCTTAAAATAAATGGAAAAATGGATGAACGGCATGGATATACTACATACATTCAATGTGGGCCCAACTGAGTTTACTTGTACAATGGGAGCGTACTGACTAACTCAGTACGTAATCTAATTACGCTTGCTACGCCCCACAATGATGTTTTATTGGTAATATATCATGTTCATCGGATTATGTAATACCCCTTCGTTTTCATCGCAATATGTATACACCAAAACCCCATATGTGGAAGGGAACCTAGACATTCAGTAGGATAAACATGAAAGATCAGCGGGGGAGACATTAAGATCAGTGGGGAAAATATGAAAGATTAGCGGGGCAAACCAGAAGATCAGCGGGGCAAACTAAGAAGATCAGCGGAACAAACAGGAAGATCAGCGGAGGAAACTGAAAGATCATCGGGGCAAACTCAAAGATCAGCGGGGCAAACTGAAAAATTTCAACGGGATAAACTTAACAAATAATTTCATGGCTTGAGCCGAAAAATCTAAACATATCTAATATTTAAATGGACCACACCACACGAAATTTAGAATTGAACTTCAAATGTTGATCATTTCTTAGGTACCACAGAAGTTTTGGATCTATATTGTGTTTTCTATTGATCCATATCTGTATGATCTTATGAATAGGTTTGATAACAAACAAACATCACTATTGGGCCGACTATGGTTTGAGTGGTGGAAATCACTATGCCCACTGTTTCCCGTGGTATGATCCACTTGATCTTTTGATATGCTTCAATTTGAAATATGGGGGCTAAATCCCTTAAAATAAATGGAAAAACGGATGAATAGCGTGGATATACCACATACATTCAATGTGGGTCCAACTGAGTTTACTTGTACAATGGGAGCGTACTGACTAACTCAGTACGCAATCTAATTACGCTTGCTATACCCCACAATGATGTTTTATTTGTAATATATCATATTCATTGAATTATGTAATACTCCTCTGTTTTCATTGCAATATATATACACCAAAACCCCACATGTGGAAGGGAACCTAGACATTGAGGGAGGGAACTTAGACATTCAGCGGGACAAACATGAAAGATCAGTGGGAGAGGCATTAAGATCAACGGGAAAAATATGAAAGATCAGCGGAATAAACTAGGAGATTAGCGGGGCAAACTAGAAGATCAGTGGGGTAAACTAGGAAGATTAGCAGGGAAAACTGGAAGATCAGCAGGGTAAACTAAAAGATCAGTGGGACAAACTCAGAAATTTCAGTGGGGCAAACTTAACGAATAATTTCATGTCATGAGCCGAAAAATCTAAACATATCTAATGTTCAAATGGACCACACCACACGAAATTTAGAATTGAACTTCTAATGTTGATCATTTCTTAGGTGTCATAAAAGTTTTGGATCTATAATTATGTTTTCTATTGATCCATATCTATATGATCTTATGAATAAGTTTGATAACAAACAAACATCACTGTTGGGCCGACTATGGTTTCAGTGGTGGAAATCACTATGCCCACTGTTTCCCGTGGTATGATCCACTTGATCTTTTGATATGCTTCAATTTGAAATATGGGGGCTAAACCCCTTAAAATAAATGGAAAAACGGATGAATGGCATGGATATATTACATACATTCAATGTGGGCCCAACTGAGTTTACTTGTACAATGAGAGTGTACTGACTAACTCAGTACGCAATTTGATTACGCTTGCTATGCCCCACAATAATGTTTTATTTGTAATATATCATGTTCATCAGATTATGTAATACCCCTCTGTTTTCATCGCAATATGTATACACCAAAACCCCATATGTGTAAGGGAACCTAAACATTGAGGGAGGGAACCTAGACATTCAGCGAGACAAATATGAAAGATCAGCGGGGGAGACATTAAGATCAGCGGGGGAAACTAAGAGATCAGCGGGGCAAACTAAAAGATCAGCGGGGCAAACTGGAAGATCAGTGGGGCAAACTAAAAGATCAGCGGGGCAAAATAGGAAATTTCAACGGGGCAAACTTAACAAATAATTTCATGGCTTGAGTCGAAAAATCTAAACATATCTAATGTTCAAATTGACCACACCACACGAAATTTAGAATTAAACTTATAATGTTAATCATTTCTTGGGGGACATAGAATTTTTCAATCTATAATTATGTTTTCTATTGATCCATATCTGTATGATCTTATGAATAGGTTTGATAACAAACAAACATCACTCAAGGGTCGACATTGGTTTCAGCGGTATACCCACTGTTTCCCATGGTACGATCCACTTGATCTTTTGATATGATTTAATTTGAAATATGGGGGCTAAACCCCTTAAAATAAATGGAAAAACGAATGAATGGCGTGGATATACTACATACATTCAATGTGGGCCCAACTGAGTTTACTTGTACAATGGGAGCGTATTGACTAACTCAGTACGCAATCTGATTACGCTTGCTACGCCCCACAATTAATATATCATGTTCATTTGATTATGTAATACTCCTCCGTTTTAATCGTAATATGTATACACTAAAACCCCATATGTGGAAGAGAACTTAGACATTAAGGGAGGGAACCTAGACATTCAACAGGACAAACATGAAAGATTAGTGGGGGAGGCATTAAGATTAGTGGGGAAAACATGAAAGATCAGCGGGGGGAACTAGGAGATCAATAGGGAAAACTAGAAGATCAGTGGGGCAAACTAGGAAGATCAACGGGGCAAACTGAAAGGTCAGCTGGGGAAACTGGAAGATCAGCGGGGCAAACTAAAAGATCAGTGGGGAAAACTTAACAAATAATTTCATGGCTTGAGATGAAAAATCTAAACATATCTAATATTCAAATAGACCACACCACACGAAATTTAGAATTGAACTTCTAATATTGATCATTTTTTAGGTGTCATAAAAGTTTTGGATATATAATTGTATTTTCTATTGATCCATATCTGTATGATCTTATGAATAGGCTTGATAACAAACAAACATCACTTTTGGGCCAACTATGGTTTCAGTGGTGGAAATCACTATGCCCACTATTTCCCGTGGTATGATCCACTTGATCTTTTGATATGCTTCAATTAGAAATATGGGGGCTAAACCCCTTAAAATAAATGGAAAAAATGGATGAACGGCGTGGATATATTACATACATTCAATGTGGGCCCAACTGAGTTTACTTATACAATGGGAGTGTACTAACTAACTCAGTACGCAATCTGATTATCCTTGCTACACCTCACAATGATGTTTTATTTATAATATATCATGTTCATCAGATTATGTAATACCCTTCTGTTTTCATCGCAATATGTATACACCAAAACCTCATATATGGAAGGAAACCCAGACATTGAGGGAGGGAACCTAGACATTAAGGGAGGGAACCTAGACATTCAGCAGGACAACATGAAAGATCAGTGGGGGAGATATTAAGATTAGCGGGGAAAACATAAAAGATCAGTGAGGAAAACTAGGAGATCAGCAGGGCAAACTAGAAGATCAGCGGGGCAAACTAGGATGATCAGTGGGGCAAACCGGAAGAACAATGAGGCAAACTGGAAGATCAGCGGGGCAAACTAAAAGATCAACGGGGCAAACTGAAAAATTTCAGCTGGACAAACTTAACAAATAATTTCATGGCTTGAGTCGAAAAATTCAAACATATCTAATGTTCAAATAGACCACACCACACGAAATTTAGAATTGAACTTCTAATGTTGATCATTTCTTGAGTGCCACATAAGTTTTGGATCTATAATTGTGTTTTCTATTGATCCATATCTTTATGATCTTATGAATAGGTTTGATAACAAACAAACATCACTATTGGGCCGACTATGCTTTCAGTGGTGGAAATCACTATGCCCATTGTTTCCCATGGTATGATTCACTTGATCTTTCAATATGCTTCAATTTGAAATACGGAGGCTAAATCCCTTAAAATAAATGGAAAAACGGATGAACGGCGTGGATATACTACATACATTCAATATGGGCCCAACTAAGTTTACTTGTACAATAGGAGCGTACTAACTAACTTAGTATGCAATCCGATTACGCTTGCTACGCCCCACAATGATGTTTTATTTGTAATATCTCATGTTCATTAGATTATATAATACCCCTCCGTTTTCATCGCAATACGTATACACCAAAACCCTATATGTGGAAGGGAACCTAAACATTCAGCGAGACAAACATGAAATTGAACGCGACAAACATGAAAAATCAATGAGAGAGACATTAAGATCAGCGGGGGAAATATGAAAGATCAGCAGGGGAAACTAAGAGATCAACGGGGTAAACTAGAAGATCAGCGAGGCAAAGTAGGAAATCAGCGGTGCATACCGAAAGATCAGCGGGGCAAACTAGGAGATCAGCGGGGCAAATTAGAAATTTGATGGGTGTCAACCACCAACACCGTGCATTTGATGGTTCCCCTTTAAATTATGGGATATCTCAAAAATCAACCGTATACGGAACTCAGATGAGCCATACCATCTAAAATCATGTGAAGACAACGTTAAAACATATAAAAGCACTTGGTGGGGCTCACTTGAAATTTTCATGCGTCTGAAACTTGGTCTGAACCCTCATCCAAGTGATGGTGGTGCACATGTGTCGTGTATGTGTATATATATATATATATATATATATATATATATATATATATATATATATATATATATACACGTGTGTGTGGGAAAAGGTTCTATATGGTCGAGCTCATGTGAACTACCTATGACTTCAAGTTAGGTGGGCATTATCGTGAAGTATGTCAAACATCTATCCCATCGATCAGATGCACCATTCCATGATGGGCCTAAAGCTTCAAAATCAAGTTAATCCATGACTTTTATAGGCCACACCACGTACAAAAGTTGAGAGGGGTTACCTTCCATTAAAACATTCATATTTATTTTTTGGGCCCACCGAGAGGTGTTTCACAAATTCACCCCATCCATAATGTGTGTCCCACTTGGATGAGGGGTCAGACCAAGTTTCAGACAAATACAAATTTCAGGTGGGCCCCACCAAGTAATTTTATATATTTTAGGCATGCCTTCACATGATTTTAGATGGCATGGCCCACCTCAGTTCCATATAAGGCTGATTTTTCCGCTATCCCATAATTTAATGGGGACCCATCGAGTTCACGGTGTTGATGTTCGACATCGGTCATGGTGGGACCCACACAGCTAGACCTCATGGGGAGTTCGCATGATCTTGACTATATAGAACATTTTCCTTTAGTATAAAAATAAAAAGGAACTACATACATTATATGTGAGCTCGACTAAGTTTAAAATATACTTGTGCTGCATGTTTTTTTCACTGGACCGACTATTTTCAGTAGAAGATAAAATGCGAATGAAAGGGAACCCATAAAAAGATTTTTTTTAGGTCTTTCTACTAGAAACGCAGTGAGAAAATGGAGTGAAAACAATGACAATAAAAGTAACAGTAGAAAGGAAGAGGAAAAGCAAGCAGTGGAAGCCACAGTCATAAAAGCAACAGTGGAAAAGGGAGATAAAAAGTAAGCAGTATAAATGGGAGAACAAAAGCTACAGCGCTGGAAGGAGGGATATTTTTATTCTAAAATCCGGACTACGTACGAGGAGGTCCAAGTGAGTTATCCAAGTTTGTATTGCTCCCAAAAAACCGCTGGATAAAATGTGAGGTCTACAGTCATAAATTTCTCTTATTTCTCTATGAAGAAAAGTGGTAGTACTCATCTGCAGGCTGCAGCATTGACACCCATTCCGGACGGTCGGCTCCAGATCGGGAAGGACGGATGATTTTAACCATCTAATTTCCACCGTTGCATTTCGACCAGTAACCATTTTATTTTTGACCTTCCATTTAATGGCCACAATCAATGTCCCACCTGAACGGGCCCGTGTTTGGACCGTCCTGATTGACTTGCACTAGGCAGCGTGGATGGTAGATGAGTCACTACCACCTTTAGTAGTTGCATGGATACCCACTTTTAGCACCTTTCCACGTTATTTTAAGCCATACACATCTGGGCCCACAAATTGAAGGGTTCTGATCACCAAGGTTAGAATCGGAAATAGGTTGAAGGTTTCGCGTGTTAACATTTTCACGTGCTCATGCAAGACACCTTGGTTTTTTCCCGCAGCGACTGGAAGGAGCACGTGAGTGTCGGACGCGAATTGCTTATGAGTAACTCAGTTCGGTATACCATACTGAGTAAACCATGTGGAGCCCACATTGATGTATGTACGTAATCCATGTCGTCCATCCATTTTACCAGATCAATTTAGTTCATTAATACATTCCATAAGAAGTAGTGGGATCAATTTATTTCATTAATCCATACCACAAGAAGTAGTAGGAAATGAACGCTTACCTACCGTTGAAAACTTACTGGGGGACACAGAAGTTTTGGATCAAGCTTATATTTATGTTTTTACCTTCATTAATAACTGTGTGACGTTATGAATAGGTTGGATGATAAATGAAAATCACGGTGGGCCCTAGGAAGGTTTCAAAGATGAACATCATTATATCCACTGTTTCCTTTTGTGTGACCTACTTAAACTTTATACATTCTTAATTTGTAATTTTGCAATAAAATGATCTGTTAAAACGGATGGACGGGATAGATAAGACATATACATCAAGGTGGGCCCCAAAAAGTTTACTCAATACGCTCTTGTGTACGGAGTTGCTCAGTAGGCAATCCGCGTCCATTAGTGTCGGTGACAATGCCTCGCGAGTGTCTGGCCTCCGTTCCTCTCTTTATTTATTGAATTGTCGTGCCCAGCTGGACGCGGATTGCGTACTACCCCCGCCCGTCCCTAGCTCCGAACGGGCAGGGTCTGTGGTGGGTCCACCGTGATGTATCTGTAAATCCATACCGTCTATTCCTTTTCTTAGATTATTTTAAGCACCATAGAAAAAGTGAGATACATCCAACAATTAAATGGCCCACACCATGACTCTTGCATTTAATACAACTGACATTTAATGTTTTGTGCATTTTAATGCAACCAAGCTTATTATTTTGGGTGGTCTACTTGATCATTGGATCTGCCTTATTTTTGTTTTTATCCTTTAAAATAATCTGAGAAAAGGGATTAACGGCTTGGATGTACAGATACATCACGGTGGGCCCGCCCATATACCTGCCCGTTCGGAGATAGGGACGGGCAGGGTTAGTACGCAATCCGCGTCCTGCCCAACTGCCTACCCCTCCGCGGGAGTGGACTACGGAGAAAAGGGATTAACGGCTTGGATGTACAGATACATCACGGTGGGCACGCCCATAGACCTGCCCGTTCGGAGATAGGGACGGGCAGGGTTAGCACGCAATCCGCGTCCTGCCCAACTGCCTACCCCTCCGCGGAAGTGGACTACGTGTTAACCCGGTAATACGTCAATGGGCGCTACCCTTACCCTGGGCCCACATTGATGATTTTTCGTATATCCACGCCGTTCATTCGCTTTTACATACCATTTTAGTAAGTTATCTGAAAAACTAAGGGGATCCAAGTCTCGTGTGGACTACACCACTAGAAAAAGGTGGTGATTGAACGGCTTGGACCATATTCACGGTGGGCACGCCCATAGACCATATCCGCTCCCCCACTCCTCATGCGTGTTACTCAATCCAGACCGTTCAAAATATGAATGGAACATAGGTCGAAAGTCATGCTGATCGGAAGATCATGACCGTTCACTTGGTGACCATCTACCATTCGATCAAAGAAATGAATATGGTCCGAATTCAACCGGCAAAAACAGACGGTAAAGATAATCCAGTCAGTGGACTTTTCAGATAAAACGCTTTCTTTCCTGCCAATATGTCACTTGTGTTTGACATCCACACCGCCCAAAAGGTGGGCTACATCATAGTCATCACCTTGGTAAAAAAGTTTAGACCAATCCACTAATTAAATGGACCACATACATACATTAAATCAGACCATCTACTATGCGTTGGATTTTATACTAAAACCTGCATGACAGTTTAGTCTTGTACGATGAATGGACCATCTAAAAATACGACGCAGATTGCCACTAGCATCTCGCAACTGGACGGTGCACTGTGGACCCCACCATAATGTATGTGTTTTATCGATGCCGTCCATCCATTTTTCTAGCAAATTTTAGGATATTAACCCAAAAATGAGACAGATCAAAACTTGGGTGGACCACACCACATGAAACAGTGGTGATTGAACGCCCTCCATTAAAAACTTCTTGGGGCCAGTAGTTTTGGATCAAGCTGAGCAAAGATGTATCTATCCTCCACCATATGAGATGACTTGTGAGCTTGAAAATTTCTTAGGAAGGCGCAACCAACCCACAAAATTCTAAACCACTTTAAGGCCCAACTGGCCCAGCTTGGTGAGGAGATTTGGCAAGCAAACTTGGAGCTCCAATCCTTACTTGAGGTGGCCCATATCATCCCTGGGCCACTCATCAAAGATAGCAACCCACCATGGATTTACTGAAGGTTGATGACAATAGGGCCACAATCAAGCTCTTGCCAGCAAGCCCATGTAAAGAACAAGTCCTTAAAGCCGTTTTGATATTAAAAAATAAAAAATAAAAATGCAAAAACTGTGAATGAGTGAAAATCATACTGCCGCGCAAATCTTTATAAATTTGGACAGATATCCTCCCTCCTAAGGTAAAATGGTCATTGCATCTTCTTAACCTGTGACATTACTTATTTTACTACTTTATCAAAGTGGATTCATGATCTCGCGTGTCCTCTAACCTTTTAGATAATGTATGATAATATTCGCCCTCAAGGTTATTAGAATTTACTTAAATTACCAAGGCTAACTTCTAAAAGTAAGGCCTGCCCTTCTCATTTCAAAAAGAGGAGATTTAACTAAGGGAGATAAGACCAGAGAGAGCTTGAGCCAGATAACAGTTTTCAGCAACCCCTGACAGGCCATTTGTTGTACTTCAAATTTCTACCTCAATCCCAACCCTCCATCTTAGCCTGGCCTAGCATCCAGCCCGTCTCAACTGTCCACTCAGCCCACACGTGCATCCAAGACATCTCAACTATCCGAGATAGGGAAAGTAGGGTCGGGATCCCAGATCTATAATCATCTCTAATCATCTCCTCTAAAAGGGAAGCTTTAGCTCTCATTTTCTCGTCCTACATCTTCAAGTGCATCGGTGACGACTCAGTGTGAACCCCGAATGCAGGGATCACGCTCACGAGGGCCTTTTCAGGCTTTTTGCTTGTACGTCATGCAATTAGACTCGGGGTATGATATACTTAGACTTAAAGTCGCCGCAAGCCAATTAACTCACATTTCCACAATCAATTAAACTTTGCATAATCTATAAAAACTAGAGAATCTGATAAATCTCTACTCTCAAGTAATTTCAGATATGCAACCTGGGATTCTAAGCAAGGGACCAAGGTGACAAATGAGGAAGGTGGTAAGCACCCTCTTTAGTCCATGCCCATACTACATATGGTCTATGCTTTGTGGAACTCAATGAATTATAAGGGATTCATTTAATCTAACACCAAACGGTGCAATGTATAACTCATGACCGGGAGCGAGGGATCAATAAGGACAATCTACTAGACCATTTACCTGAGATGGACAACAAAGAAATATAAAATGACTTTGGTTTGTTTGAGTTCTTTTATGTGGCAGGATCCGAGGAATCAACATTTCATAGAGCATACACTCGAATCAACTAAAGTATCATGAAGGTTGAGAAGAGATATGCTAACGAGGATGGTTGGAAGGCAAAATTATGTGAATGAGAGATTGTAACATCCAACTCAGGAGTGGAGTGAGAGATTGGTAAGGGTGATCCACCATGACCCATTTACTTGATAGAGACAATAAAGAAATAAAAAGGACACCAAGTAGTATGAGTTTTTTATGAGTGCGATGCAAAAATTCGACAAGCCACGTAGCACGTACTCGGATATACTAGAGAAGCAAAGGGGTTGAGAAGGGGAATGATGATGCAAATGCGATGAATGATGAATGCAGCTAATCAGTGGTCGATCACTTTTAAGAAATAGAGGATGGGTGAACAAGTTGTCGCAAGTATTGATTTAAGCGGGGTAGATTGACCTTCTAATAGCTCAGGAAACTAGGATTTTGACATAGCTAGGCTTGCCTATGGGCCGGAAGGACTCTCCTTATACTCTCTCTTTTTTTGGTGGATGGATGGCATGAGCTAAGGCTCTCTTTTCTTCTCTTCCCCTCTCTTAAAAATGAGTGGTGTGTGTAAATGGAGTAGAGGGTGTATTTATAGGTGTGGAGGGTTGCGTTTTGGAGAATTTGGTAAAGTTTTGGGAGCTAAAGAAAGCTAGGAAGGCTGTGATTGGCTAAATGGATGGGTGTGTGACATGACATCTTGCCATAGGTTGAAATGGGTTGTAAGAGGTGTAGTTTTGTAGAAAACTAAGGGCCTGTTTGTTAAATTTGAAATCCGAAGTCTGAATCTAAAGTCTGAATATGAAATCTAAATCTGAAGTCGGAAAACTAATAATAAATCTAGAATAACTTGTTTGTTAATTAACGTTTGAAATGTTTGAAATATATTAATTTGACACATTTATTCACATGAAACAATTGTGATTAAATCCCTACCTTTAAAAACTCCATGAATTTCATTGAAATGTTTATTTGTCATCCAACTTAATAAAAAGGCCATAAACAACTAGATGAAGAGATGACACAAATATCAACATGATCCAAAGCTTTTGTGGCACAAAATAATTTTTAAATGGTCAATCACCACTGTTTCCTATACAAAGGCCCATTTAAGATTTGAAGCTAATTTATTTTTTGGATCATACTCTAAAATAAGCTTTTAATATAGATGGACGATATGAATGTAGTCACATATATCACAGTAAGCCCCAGGTGTGAGCCAGATTTCATAGAAAAAAATCTTTCTTAGGAAGTCCACCGTTGGAAATGTAGGTGGGGCCCATCGTGATGTTTGTGTAAAATCCACCCCGTCCATCCATTTTGTGAGAACATTTTAAGATATAGTGCTAAAAATGAGCCGTATCCAATACTCAAATGGGTTGAAAATGTGAGGATTGGACGCCCATAATTAAAATATTCATGGGGCCACAGAAGTTTTCAGAAGTTTTCAATCATGCTAATATTTGTGGTTTGAGTTCATGTCACCAGGAATGACATTATGAACTGTATTGATGGCATGTAAAATACACTGTCGATCCCGAGGATGTTTCAATGATAGAAATTTTCCTACCCACCTTTTCCTTTAGTGCGGCTCACTTAAGTCTTGTGTCCTCTTCATTGTTTGTCTCAAGTCCTAAAATGATCTCAATACACGGATGACCATATTAGATTTATCACAAACATAATGGTGGGCTCTACCTAAGATTCCAGCACACAGGAACTTCTTGCGAAAGGCATTTGCACATAATTCGCACTCCAAATCTGGGAGGGGATTGCTTAATACTTACAAAGATCTACCTAAATAGGGACAATTAAGGGCTTTGTGAGGCCTATTATGATATATATGTTTTATTTATACTGTTCATTTATTTTTTCATATTATTTAGAAATTAAGACAAAAAACAAGGCAAATATAAGGCTTAAGTGGGCCACACTACAAGAAACTATTAGAATTGGGTGCCTATCATTGAAAACTTCTTGGGGCCACATGTGACCTTATAAAGAGATTTGATGGCAAAGAAGCTTCACGGTGGACATCAGGAAGGTTTTAACGGTATTCGTTCCTGTCCCACTAGTTTATATGGTGTGGTTGACTTGAGCTTTAGATGTGCATCTTTTTTCGAATCATGCTTTAGAATAATATAAAAAAGTTGATAGACAGAGTAGATCTAATGCATAAATCATGGTAGGTTCAAAGAAGTGCCTCATGTTAAAAGTCGGGGTGTGTATAACGCAAGGGAGAAAATCTTTGTTGCAAAAGACAATTTTGGATTTAAATAATAATAATCATATAGCACGTTCTTGATTCCCAATTAAGCTAGACTCCTATCATGAAAAAATTTCGGCATAAAATGGTGGAGCACTTTTCTTCTTACGCATTAACAAACACCACTAAAGAATATTTTTCAAAATCCGTGTTAAGTGCAAAAATTCAGCGTTAACAAACATACCCTAAGGATAAAGTGGTCATGTTAGCCCGAGTGATATAATCGAAGTGGGGGTAGAATTCTCTCCCCTCCACCTCGTTAAATCTTGAATTTCATGATAATCCAAGTGACAGACGACTCATTATGAGCCACCCACCTGCCTCATGAATAGCACCCAGATTTCAGCGGGAGCTCCGGTGGGACCTGTGTACCTCCCTTGACCATCACTCGAGTTATCATGGTCCTAGGGTTAAATGGGCCTAAGGCTGGGCTCTAAACTGGGCTCTAAATTGGGTTGGTTTTCAGGGTTTTAATAAAAGGGTTTGGTTATGCATCGATTAGTTGTGTTATCCCAGGTGGGACATTTACACCCAGCTATCCCCTCTTGAATTTTTGAATCTTGGGGCATCAAAAAATGAGTTTTACTTGAACCCATTTTCTCCTTCTTTCATCATCCACATACTGCATCTGCCTGGCTTTACTAAGTGGTTATCGACTCCTTAAATTCACCCTAAGTCGAGACATTGTGATTTCCCTAATTGATAATTGAGTAGAGTAATATATATATATATATATATATATATATATATATATATATATATATATACATCTTTCATATATGCCATTTGCATTTCTTTTCTTTTCCTTTTTGACGAGTATCTCTTCAAAATATACCTTAAGATGAGATACCGCAGTCTCCTTAGTGGTGACTTGGGAGAGTAGTGGAGCAAATTTCTAACATTGTCAATAATCACATTAGTTTATTAATACAATGCTTACAGGAACTCCAAAATTTTCTAAAAAACTCTAGATCCTATCACTGTCACCGAGGTCCATAGAATCCCTCATTTCAAACTTTAAGCTGGACTCATCTTAAGTTGGGGAGTCTTTAATTCTTCTGCCCAAGATAATTCTACCAGTATAGTCAATTGCTTATTCTAAGTCTTCTTTGGCGGGTGGTGACTTCAAGTCTTTCAAACTCACTATCATGAGTCCACGCTGTGCCCATTCAAAATCAAGACCACAACAACGCAAGATGTATTCTAAGTGCGTATGCACGCTTCACAGGTACGTCATTCACAGTAACCTAATCAATAGGTTGGATGGCAAATGAACATTACGGTGGGTCTTAGGAAGTTTTTAATGATAGGCGTTCACTCACCACTGCTTTCTTGTAGAGTGGTCCACCTAAGATTTGGATGTGCCTCACTTTTAGACTCATGTCCTAAAATGATCCAAAAAGGATGGACGGCCTAGATAAAATACATACTTCATCAGGGGATCACATAGCACAGTCCAATATAAAAAAAAAATAGGACTCAACACCTACGCTGGCACCGTATGCTGCTGGAAAAGCTGTGTGGGCCCTATCATACATCATGTATTTTATTCATGTCATCCATCCATTTTTTTCATCTCATTTTAGTGCGTGAGCCCAAAACTCAGGCAGATCTAAATCTCCCGTAGACCACACCACAGAAACAGTAGTGATTGAACACCCACCATTAAAATTTTCATAGGGCTCACTGTAATATATATATATATATTTTCTTAGTACACACCCATGTCAGTACACACACTGCGTGTTAGCCACCCCGCTAGGGATCGATGCCAAGACCACAAGTGTTGAAACGAGCTATCTCCACTCAGCCTGCCAGTTGAGCTATGTAATATTTATTTACCATCTAACACGTTGATTAGTTCACACAAACCTGGATGAAGGTAAACACAAATATAAACTTATCCAAAGCTTTTGTCGCCTTAGGAAGTTTTTAATGGTGGGTGTTGAATCACCACTGTTTCCTATGATGTGGTCCACTTGAGATTTGACTCTGCCTCAATTTTGGACTCGCGCCATACAAAGATCTTAAAAAAATAGATGGACGGCATGGATAATAAAACACATACATGATGAGGCCCACAGAGCTTTTCCAGCAGCACACAGCACAGCCGCTGTGTGCTACACTACCCAATAGTAATAATAAAAAAATATACCCTTTTTGGTGGGCTCACACGGCTTGAATTTTCTAACGAAGTGACATAGTTCCTGGAAACGAAGAGATAGTGTAAAAAGTTCATATCGATCGATGTATGTAAACATATAGGGTCGCACCCACCAAACGATCCTCCAACTGGGCTGGGCTGGGCTGACCAGCGGCCAGGCTCACGCCAGCTTGCTTGGGTTCAAGATTGGGCCAGTGCCAACTTGTCAGATGACATTGGTCATCGACATGCTTTGACCTAGCCTGGCGTAATCCTAACCGCTCGATCATTTGGCATGCAGATAGGTGGATGAAAATAACATTACTCATGCTACATTGATCTGTGGCCCATCAACGAATAAACCTACCAAAGGATGTGAAAAAAAAAAAAGAAAAAAAAAGAGGCACGTGTGCTGTCCATCTAGATGATCCTGACATATAACCCGATTGAGTCAATTGATTTTCAACTCTTCATCTAGATGATCCTGACACAAGACCCGATTGAGTCAATTGATTTTCAACTTTCTTTGATAGTTGGCACAATGAGACAGTTGATACACATGCGATGAAATTACACACTAAGCACAAATTCTCAAATCAAACCGTTCAAATTGTGGGCCTCACCTTACATTGGGTCTTAACAGTAGATTAAATGTGGGCCTGTAAATAGGTGGGCAATGCTATGGTTTGCAAAATTTCCTAATATGAACCAAACCAAGGGATCCAACATGCCTGTTTATGATGTTAATGGAAGGCTTGGATTACTCAATGAGGCGGGCCTGGACCTGACATTAAGGTCCTGTTACTAACTATCTTGGGCTTGGTTAAACCTGACCCAGGCTCAGCTTATTGCCAGCAGGATATCATTATTGAGATTGTCATTATATTTTTAATATCATGAGATTTTCACAATTTCAAAAGCTTTTAATTTTTTGTGATTTATTTTGAAATTCTCTTGATTTTTAATTAGAGGATTATATAAAAGTTAACATAATTCATTTTATATTTATGAGGACTGGTTTCCTGTTTATTGTCTAATCTGTATATGTGGGGCCCATGGTTGGTTTATCTAGTACATTGATTTGATGGACCCCATCATGGATGAACCATACATGAAAAATCTCTTATTATTGTGAACTCTAATCTTTCTATTGTTGGCATGCAAATACATGGTTAAGAAGAAAAGACGAAAGATTGATGGTTAGTATCTTTCTATTTGGGAGATTTTTCTATCATTATCCATCCATGATGGGAGGAATAAGATCAACGGTTTGGATAAACCAATTATGAGCCATCAATGCACAGATTAAGTACCAAACAGGGAAGTACCTTGTTAGTGACCAATAAAGAACTTGCCTCACTATCTATATATTTAAATTTATAAAATTATTTGTTAAGTTATAAAAAATATTTTAATATTTATTTTTAAAATATTTTCTGCCAGTTTTTCTCAGTAATATCTTAAGTCACAAAACTCGACTCGATTTGATTTTTAATTAGTAAATAAAGAATCATATTTATATAATAACACCTGTTTGAATTGGCATGAATATAAAAAGTTGATGGAGACTTTAAAAATTGAAATATATGCTTTCACCATAGAATGAGAATCTCAAATTTTGCACTTCCATCCTTTGAATTATGAAAAGCAATCACTTAGCAAGTGACTCAATTCTAATTGCGTTAAGCCGAGTCAAGTTGATTGTTTCGAGCCTGAGACTGATCGAGCTCTGTGAGCGCCCTTGCTTGAGCATAGACGAACTCAGCAGCTGCAATTCCTCATCATTTTAACTGTGATTTTGTTTATAATTACTTTTGTTTCCTTAATTGTGCAATGTTATGGGGTGTGTCTTGGATATAGTTAAATTGATTAGACTTATCACTAGCCAAATAAATTCTAAATTTATGGTGGGATACAAACTATAGAATCATTCGTGACTTTGGAGATTCTTGTATTTGGCGACTCATGGGACTCATATGGTTTATCTGCATTATAGATTTTAGGTAAGCACTTTGGTTACGGAAAAGAAGAATTTAAGCATCCTTTTTTGCACTGCTCGTATATTGCATGGTCTCTACTTTACGATTTTTTATTTTTATTATATTTTGGATTCAATGAAGCTTCAATATCACTATATTAAGTAATACTTGACAAGGTATTAAGACTCCAAGTATGTAAAGTAACAGTTTTATATATATATATATATATATATATATATATATATATATATATATATATATATATATATATATAAAGAAGAGAGAGAAAGACAGATAGTATGTGTGCCAAGGTTGTGGATATTCTTAAAATTTGTGGAGTGAAGGATCGATTTAAGATATAGGAAGGAAAATAAAAAACAAAACACTATTTTTTTAATATATAAAATGGATAATCAGGTGTCCTCAATTCCAAACCAACACTTTGCCTTTAGTAACTTATTCTGATTCGATTATTCGTGCTTTCAGTTAAATAGTGTAATGACACATTGGGGCCTTTTCAGAGTTGACAAGGGATTAGGGTGGACTTTTACAAGTGTATTTTTGAACTGGCTGCAGTGTGAGGGCTTCAGCTTGACTTGGCACGTGAAAATGCGAGAGGTGGTGGGCCACTCGAGCTACATTTGTGGAAGCTTAGCGGAGCTAAGGAGTAAATGGCTATGTCCTAGAGAAGGGCAGAGGTGATTAGGACCAATTAAAAATTATGTCAATTAAA
Source organism: Magnolia kwangsiensis (assembly GCA_037074715.1). Taxonomy (NCBI): domain Eukaryota; kingdom Viridiplantae; phylum Streptophyta; class Magnoliopsida; order Magnoliales; family Magnoliaceae; genus Magnolia; species Magnolia kwangsiensis. The sequence goes on from CM073579.1 coordinate 24,376,702, forward strand.
AACATAAATGTCTACTTAAACAAGTTACCAATTGAAACTACGTAAGGAAAATAACACGAAGGCTTCCAATCTAATAGTGAGTCCAATCACATAAACTATAAAGGATATGCTAATTATGCGACTAATCTATAAATATGATAGTGAGTTTATATGTGCTTTATACATTAAGTTCCTAGTATACAATTTAATTCAAGCATCCATATGATTTAACTAATCAAACACATAAGCACGAATAAGAATGTATGCAATTCAATCAATCCCAACACAAGCATGTATAATGGTTTGATTTCCTTACTCCACTCTCAACGGTCACACTCTCCTTGAGTGCACTGGTATTCATTATCGAAGGTTTTAAATCAAGTTTACATCTGACATATAGAAGCGTACACTCCTACCAGATGCCTACATAATGACTTATCAATCATACACGTTCGCCGGAGGTTATTATAAGAGACTTTAATTGGTTTTCTATCGGTTAACCAACAACCTCAATTCTAGTCCAAGGACTTACATTTAATTCCATTGAAGGTTTTGCATAGATACAAACGCGTACACACCTATGTCCGGTAAATTTGGCTATACACAAGAGCCTACGTCATACACAAGAACCTACTAAGTTTGGATTACAAACTTTTACCCTTAATCCTAAACAAAGAAAGATACTATATGAACTCACTAATTGACACTTGCTTGTCGAATTGAGCCCATTTAACGCACTATGCTTGAGTCGCTTCTTCAAAGCTTACTCGTGCTTAAATCCGTTTATTAATTGCTCTCACAAACGTTGATGCGGATACTTTAGCTCTTACAATTGTTTGTCTTACATACGATGTGCCAATGAGGTGACTAAGGCAATGAAGGTTGGTTGAATCTCTTATGATAGGTGAGAGTGTTGTAATCATAAGAGATTCACATATAAGAGTTTTCTAGAGAGTTTAAATAAGAATTTGACTATACGTATAATGTCTAATATATAAAAATTTGAGAGCTCACCCACATAACCGAATAGGAGAATGGAATGCTCATAAGAGTGAAGAATCACAAGATGATTGGCATAAAACTCTTTAGATAGAGGTATAAGATGTGTGATATGAGTAAAAAATACCTAACCTTTATTTGTATCAAAAGCCCTAAGAAAGGCCAAATACCGAATGCCCTATATATAGGAACCAAGTTCTAACGGTAAAAAAATGACAGAAATCATCAGTTCGATCAATCAATCAATTGAATTTCCTTTCAATTGATCAGGCGATGCATCGATCAATCACTATAATTCCAACACTTAGTGAATTTGTTACTAGATTATTTGAGTCATGTTCAATCGCTCGAGCCCGATCGATTGATTAATAGCAAGTATGAGTCTGTTTTTTTTTAGTAGTTTGGTTTAACAGTAACTTGGGACCTCTATAGCCTATATAAGCATGTTCAAATGATACTTTTGAGGCCAATGGATAATCAAACAAGGTCTACATATTAGGCTATAATCATTTAGAACTCTAAGAGTTATTTTGAGTTAAGATTAGGGTAACCAATGCACCTCATATACATATTCATCACTTCATTGATGCTCCAGTCTTTATGAGTCTTAAGCTTACAAGGGCTCAACTAACTCATTGACACACTGACACATGTGATTGACAAACAAGGTGCACAAATAAGTGCACTAACATAATGCATAACTTGATCCTACCACTCACTTGTGTCAGGCATTAGTTGATCAGATCCGATGATTATTTACGAAAGATGCCAAAGATCCCGTTAGGTACGTTTTCATGAATTTCGATATCATTGGAGTTAGGAAAATGTGTCTTAATTGATTCGTGACTCCCAAATACCTTAGGCGAGCGATTGAGATTTAGTTTAAACGGGCCGTGGGCCCATCAATATGCTTTGTTGGTCATATCTAGGTTAAATTGAGGGTCTTTTCTAACTATCCTATTTGGACTTTTGAAGCCTTTTAAGCTAGCTGGATGTGAATTTATCAAAATAATGTGCATTTGAGTTCTCAGAAGACTCTGCAAATTTTAAACAAAATTCGAGTTAGCACACCATTTGATCGGTCGATCTGGTTTATTAGTTGCTTTCAAGACTTGCCCTAACCTTATCTCATCCAATTTATACAAACACATGACAAGTGTCGAGCTATATGAAAATTTTTTATTAAAGTGAAACCAAAGTTAAAGAGTAATCTTGATCTCATTTTATGTGGGGTGTCTATCGATGCCGCTCAACAAATATCAAGATAACTTAATGTTTCTGTAAGTTAAGTTGATGCGGTCAAGTTATGAGTCGAGTCACCAACTTTTAGAACTATGAATGATCTAGCCATATAATCACGAGCCTATTTAGGAGCATGGTTCTAAAACTTAGTGACTTGACTCAAATTGACACCAGGTTAAGCCAATGCTACTCGGCCGGATTTTAAACCGAGTCACTAGGAAACTCACTCCTCTCGTGTGACTAAATTGACAAAACTCGTTAAGTTTGCTTGCTGACTTGGCTGACTCGACATGAGTAAGTCGACATTGACTGCTTTTACATACTCACTTCTCTAAGTAGAGTTTTATGATCTTTAAAGATATTTTATGGAGTTAAAGCTAAGATGTAATAACCCATTTTTTTCTACGGTGGGAACTGATCCCATCGTTCTTTTTCATGCGGCCCAATTGAGTTTTTGATCGACCTCATTTTTGGGCCCATGTCTTTACATGTCCACGCCAAGCTGATGGACGTAGTGGATTTATAAAATCATCACAATGGAACCCACCACATTAAAAAAAGAGAAAAAAAAATCATCACACGCCACCCGAACCCAACTCCTTCACGATTTCCTCTCCTCATCTCCTCCTTTTTCGTTTCACAAGAGGTAGACTTGGACACACCACCGCTTCTCCATTATCTACCATAATGAGACCTCATCCTATCTAAACCGTTCATGCAGTAGGTACTGCCAATTTGACTTAACTTAGATTTTTTTTGAATAATAATAATGTGTAATATTTGTCCAAAATCATAGGAATCTAATTCCATCTTCTAGCTACACGTCATCCATGAACCCAATTTCCTCTTCCATTTCGTATCTTCTCCTCTTTATATATATATATATATATATATATATATATATATATATATATATATATATATATATATATATATATATATATATTTATACACACACACACACACACACAAACAAAACAAAAACAAAAATAATAGAGAGAGAGAGAGAGAGATCTAGATCAAGATCGAATTTGGATTCGGGTAGTGTCAGAGTTGATTTCGATCATCCAACGTAATTGAGGTGAGTAATCTTATATGAATATGATAATTTTAAAATTTTAATGTATTTATTTCTAAAGATTATTGATTATTAAATTATTACTGAAATTTTTTACATAAATTATGATTTCAAATGGCTAGAATTATGTGCTTAATTAAATTTAAATGATCTACCATGGGCAGTATAAAACCCACTTTAATTTATGGATTCTTTATATTAAATTTCTAAAAATTTTACTTTTAATTTAAAATTTGATTGAAATTGACATTTTTATTTTATTTACAGCATAATGTTTTACATTATTAAAATTGTTGATGTTATTGTTGTTAAAATCTTATTTAAATCATATGTTTAGTTAGATTAAGATTTGACATGAATTTTAAAATTATTTGATTATGTAAATTAAAATTCGGTTAAATTCTCATAATATTCTTTTAGTGATGATTCAATTTGATTATTAAATTTAAGTTCTAAAATAATTTATATTATGAAATTTAAAGTTTTCGATTTAAGATTTATCTGAATTTTATTTTGATTTGATGTATATAAATTAATAAGTGACATAAATTTCTTCATAAATTTTAAAATTTTAATTGATTTGATATCTAAAATCTTAGAATAATTAATTTAATTATTTTAAGCATATATCGAATATAAATCCATACTTTAAGATTATATGATTAGATAACTTAAATTAGATTTATTTTAAGATGGTTTGTTTAAATTTTAGTTTATATTGTAATGTAATTATCATATTAGTATTTATAAGATTAATAATAATTATTCTAAGTTGAAATTCAAATTTAATTCAAAACATCTTAAGAATTAAATCTATTTAAAATTAATTAAATTAAATCTGAGAAGAATTCTGAGTTACTTGGAAATTAAGGATTTTGGTGTTTGGCGACTAATCTAAACCTTAATATATATGTTAATTAAATTATTGAAGTTAGAATTTTGATTTTTATATTCAAAAATATGAGTTAGATTATAATTTGAATTTGTAACATAATGAAGTCAGTTAAACACTTTTTTAAGAATTGATGGAAATTTGAAATTTATTATAAAAAGAAGTTATATCAATATAAAATAAAAAGAAAAAATATAAATATCATAACTTAGATAAAATTTTTCGCAAAATTTGATAGTTTTGGCATGAATTTTCAGATTATTATATAATGCATCCCAAGCCTCTTGGAATTCTAAAAATTTCAGATTATTGCTGAAAACCAATCAAATTTATAAAAATTTCAGGGATTGAAATTTAATAACATTAAGTTTTTGCGTCTATGTATAAAATGTGCATTTTAATATGGAAATATGATTTATTAAATTATTTTGTTGCTGATTTTGAGTCGTTTATGACATTCATCCACTATATTATGGAATTATGAAAAATAAAAGAAAAGTGAATCGCATCAGCAAGTAGGACGATCATGTTCCTTTGGCGAAAGACCCTAAAGCTAGCAAGTAGGATAATCGTGTCCCTTGGATGAAAGATCTTAGAACCCATTAGATCCTTTGGAGTCTCTTTTAGGTACGACATATGATTACAATCGTGTACGCGGACGTATGTTAGAAGTACAAATAGAGCAATAGTCTGATTAGCTAGCGCATAAATAAATCCAATTATTTATGTGGATTTATGAATATTATCGCATGCATATAATTTTTACATTCCTTGTACTTGATGTTATCATAAACTACATTGATACTTTTTTTTTATATATATCACTTTACTTAAAAACATATGTGAAATCTAGAATTTCATATTTGTGTGTGAGATGATCCTTTTGAATTGCTATACTCATTTTAATTTAAACTATACATGTGCTGAATTAGATTATTTTAAGTAGCGGACCTTTATTATTAATTTGCATTATTATAAAGTTTAGTTTGAAATTTTCAAATGTTAATATCTACTATTTGAGTAGATGGTATGGTATAATGTCCTTTAATTAATATTTGGAATTAGTAACTATCTTCTTTTAATTTGAATGTACATAATTTCATGAAATTGATTATCTACTTGTGCATTAATGATAATATATTAATTTTAGCTCACGTGCTTAGAATTTAAGTATTGAGTAGCACTACTCAAACACTCGATTCCGAATTCACATTAGGTTGAACCAATGCCAATCGGCTTGAAACTCAACTTACTAAGTCCGCATGTTAACTTATCTTACTCGACATTACTCAATATAACTGAGCCAACATCAACTAATTTCACATTCTCACTTCTCCTAATAGAGGCTTATGATATTTATAGCTATTTTAGGGAGTTAAAGCTAACATAAATAAATTTAATATTTATTACCCTAATAAATGTGCTTCATTTAATTTAAATACTAAGCGTGTAAAGACTCGAGTTTTTTTTTAATCAGGTAAGTCGAACTTTTTAGTTTTGAACTCATGTCCGGAACTGTGAATTGCATGTAGTAAAGCCCACTTGATGGACGGTATTTATTGATAATTCATCCATTGTGCAAGAGATGGCTTCACTGTATTGTATTTCTATGGGAACGGATTAGGTAAGGCCCCGGATCCACTGAGGTGGGTGGGACCCCTGACTGTGGGGCCCACTGTGATGTATTTGACAACATCCATGTGGTCCATCCGTATTAAAAGTTCATTTAAGGGTATGAACCGAAATTTAAATTAGATTCAAATCCCAAATGGACCATAGTACACAAATAGTCATGATTAACCTTTAAAAACTTCTTATGGGCAGCAAAAGATCAAGATGATATTTATGTGGTCTCTTCGTCTATGTATTTTTTACCTTATCAACAGGTCAGATGGAAAATAGACATTCCGGTGGAATCCATGAAGTTTTTAATGATGAGGATTCAATCACTGACAGTTGACAGTTTCTTGTGGTGTGGTCCACCTAAGATTTGAGTCAGCTTCATTTTTGGTATCATGCCCTAAAATGAGCTGTCAAAATGGTTGCACGGTCTGGATTTAAGGCAAATACATCACTGTGAGACCCACAGTCACCTAATCTGCTCCCTATTTCTCTACCATTTCATCTCCCCTTAACCAGAGGTAAGGATAATCCAAGCAATTGGATACCAGCACTATAAACGACCCATCCAACTGATTCACATGATCGACACCATTTAATTTAATTTGCAAGTTCCCACGTATAAAACCGCTTGACGCACGTGCATGGACAATCACTCTCTGTCAGAGTATTTTATAACTGATCCTCTTAGAACTTAGGATACACATCTCGAGTGAGGCAAGCATAAAAATATCTACTATTTTGAGTATCCAAGCTGAGGACGCCAAATATTGAATATTTAAGGTTATAGACATGATTGAGATTGTGGAGCCCACCAGTCATAGTGGTCGCGATTATTTAGTTGCCTTTTATCACAAATGTCACACTCAAATATAAGTGATTGGGTCCATTGATGTTATGGTTACAAGGGCTAGACTCCAATGTTATTTTAGATCCATATAAAAATGGTGGTGACTCTTCAACCGTACACATGGCATAGTTTGACGGCAATCGTGGCCGTCCATCACTAGCCAACTCTAGGTGGACCATAACCATCAAATTTTACTGAGAATTTTTTTTCCCTATGATTTTGGACCATTTAGTAATTAGTCTTAACAATCCATTTAATAGGTATCATTTCGATGGTTAGGATTTCTAGATCACTATGATTTTAGAGATATGCTCTATCTATGACAGGTCTCATAATTTGGATGGTCTGGATGGCTGTACATCAGTTCCACCTGAGGAGGATGAGTCACCACCATTTTCAAAATATGGTAAACTAACATAGGACTCGAGTACGAAGTGGGCCACCCCTAGATGGACCATTGCCCGAAAATTCCGGCCGATCTCTCCATCATAGTTATCCCATTGTAACCACGGTCCCAATCATCGGACTTGTTCGGTAGTGACCCCTCCACTACGTACCTCGGTGCTGGAAAAGCTATGTGGCCCACCATGATGTATATGCTTCATCCACGCTGTCCATCCATTTTTCCAGCTCATGTTAGGGCATGAGCTAAGAAATAAGGCAGATCCAAATCTCAGGTGGACCCCACCACAGGAAAACAGTGGTGATTGCACACCCGCTATTAAAAACTTTCCAAGGCTCACTGTAATATATATTTTCCATCCAAGCCATTGATTAGGTTACACAGACCTGGACGAAGGGCAAACACAAATATCAGCTTGATCAGAAACGGACGCGGACTTCCTACAAAAGGCTTTCGCAAGAAGTTCTTGCAGAAGGATGCTGGTGGGGCCCACCACCTTGTTTTAGGAAATCTACTCCGTTAATCCGTTTGGTGAGATCATTTTAGGGCAATGCCAAAAATAAGGTGGATCCAAAACTCAAGTGGGTCACACGAGAGGAAACAATGGGAAAAGAAATACCTATAGTTGAAACCTTCCTGGGCTCCACCTTATGTTTATATGTCATCCAGACAGTTTATAAGCTCATTAACACTGGGATGAAATGAAGAAATTTTAAAAAAAATTAATCTGAAACAAAGCTTTTATAGCCATAAGAATGTTTCAACGGTTCTCACTGAATCCTCACTGTTTCCTCTCGTGTGGCTCACTTGACTTTTGGATCCGGCTCATGTTTGGTAGCTTATCCCATAATGAGCTCTGGAAACGGATTAAAGGAGTAGATTTCCCACGAACATGGTGGTGGGCCCCACCCCAGCATCCTGGCTCAGGAAAAGCTTTTTACCGTGGTCGTTCAATCACCATGGTTTCCTATAGTATGATCTACCTGTGATTTACGTCAGCTTCATTTTTTGACTCATTCTCTTTGATGAGCGGATAAAATGTGAACAGCCTGGATAATATATATATATATATATATATATATATATATATATATATATATATATATATATATATATATATATATATATATATATATATATAACATGGTTGGTGGGTTACACACAGCTTTTTTAGCACCGAGGAGTTGCTACCGAATCCGAGGGAAGCGGATTTCCTTCAAAAGCCTTTCGCAGGAAGTTCCTGCCCAAGGATGGTGGGTGGGGGCCGCCACCATGTTTGTGGGAAATATACTACGTTCATCGGTTTGACAACATCATTGGATGGGGGCCACCATCATGTTTGTGGGAAATATACTCCGTTCATCCTTTTGGCGAGATCATTTTAGGAAAATCGCCAAAAAATGAGGTGGATCCAAAATTCAATTGGGCCACACGAGAGGGAAACAGTGAGGATTCAGTGACAACCGTTGAAAATTCTTACGGCCATAAAAGCTTTGTTTAAGGCTAGACGTTTTGTATTTTCACTTCCTTCATGTGGTAATGGCCTTATAAAGGGTTTAGATGGCATATAAACATCAAGATGGAGCCCAGAAGGTTTCAATAGCAGGTATTTCTTTTCCCAATTTTCCCTCTCGTGTGGCCCACCTGAGTTTTAAATCCACCTTGTTTTGGTCTCTTGTCCTAAAATAAAATCACTGAACAATTGAACGGAATATATTTCCCACAAACATGGTGGTGGCCCCCACCCAGCATCCTTGCGCAGGAACTTCTAGCGAAATCCGTGTCCGAATCCGAGTCCCCGGTGACCACAAGCGTATGCAAGTTGTATGGTGGAGATGCTAGGGACGGCGAATCGTGTCCGCATATCCCCGGTATTTTTATTTTTGGTCATGCCGTATAAGTGGGGCACTAGAACACAATCAAGGTGTTTTGTGCGGTTCCCCTAGTGTACACTTATCATGTATCTCAAATCTCTACTGCTTGAATAGTGGACAATCGAGACCTCTCATTTGATGGACAATTTTTTGTTGTATTTTACTCAATTTTTTCTGTCAATTAAATGCTGGCTAATCAACTATTTTGGATCATAATTCCAGTGTAAATTTTGGCTAATAATCCATCAACGGTGGGTCCCAAAATCTGGACGGTCCAAATTCGAGGTCCATGACACATGTACGGTAAAAGGATCCTGCACCATAGTTTTGTGGTACAGTGCACCCTACCATTCCCCTATTACTGTTTACTAGGGTTTTTGGTCCAAATAGAACCCTTGGTTAGAGCTGGGCAAAACAGACCCAATCCGATGGATCCGACCCAATCAGACCCAATCCAACGGTTTGGATCGGTGCGGATCGGGTAGCCCCATCTAGATCCAAAACTTTTCTGGTCGAGTTCGGATTGACCCTGATCAGACCCGACCCGACCCGAAAATCGATCCATTCACATCAATTTAGGGTTCAACCATTAAAATGATCTACAAAAACGAATGGATTGCATGGATAAATCACATGCATTTAAGGTGGGCCCCAATAGAGCTTACTGTGTACATTAGCAAAAGGATTTGCCGGTGTACCACATACAATAGCTATGTAGCTGGCTTACGCACTAGCGTAGGTACATGTCGTGCCAAGACGATGCTCCTCAAGTTGCAAGTTGTACGAACAGTTCAAAGGAGATCAAAGTTATATGGCCCATAGTGATGTATTTATTATATCTACACCGTTCATACATATTTACATATCAATTTACAGCGTTATCCAAAAAAATGGATCATATCCAAAGATCACCTAGACCACACCACAAATAGCAACTAAGAATGATTTTCACCTCTAAATAATTTGTAGTGCCCACCATAACGTTTATTGTCCATCTAATCTGTTCATAAGATCACAAAGACCTCAATTAAGAGGAAAAACAAATTTGAAATTATCCAGAACTTCTGTCAGACCGTGAGCCTAAGATGGTTTTCAATGATAAACGTTCATTCTTTACTATTTTTTTCAATGTGGCCCACTTAATAGTTAGATCTGTCTTATTTTTCGTCTCAAGCCCTAAAACATGCTTGCCAAATGGATGGACGGTTTTGATATAACACATGCACCATGATATAACACATGCACCGTGATCAAACCCACCTTAAAACATGCTTGACAAATGGATGGACTTGACACTGATGCCGTTCATAGCTGTTTTACAACCGTAGCTTTTAAAGCCTCGACCCTCGAGCTTTGAGTTGTATGAACGGCTCAAATGAGTTCAATATGGGCCCCCACAATGATGTATTTATTATATCCATACCGTTTATCTATTTTTCATGATCATTTTAAAGCATTTGGTAAAAAAATGAATCAATTCTAAAGCTCAAATGGACCACACCGAAAATAGCAACGAGGATAATGATTTTCACCGTTAAAAAATCTAATTAGGATCGACTTGGTTCGGCGGTTTGGGTCAGACCAACTGTGCATCGAATTGGATCGACTCCGATGACCTAGACTTGGTGCCGGATCGGATCGGATTAGAATCCGGTCACGTAGATTTCGAACCAAATCGGGTTGGACCGAATCCGGTTCGACTCAGTCCAATGCCCTGCTCTACTCGTAGTCGTGGCAAAAGCCAGTGGGACAAAACTCAAGTTTTTTTTTGTTATTTTATTTTTATTTTTTAATTTTATTTTAAAGCTTTAAAACCATCTTTTCATTCTTTTAAAGGACTAAAATGTCCCTTTGCCACATTGTCCTTACTACAGAGGACTTTTGTCTCGAAAAAAGAAATGTCTGTTTACAAAGGGACGTGGGTCATGCAAAAAATTGAAATTTGTCTCACCTCTTGGCCAATGTGATCCGATTGATTTTAATCAAATAGTCGTGAACTCAAAGGAGGTTTTTTTTTTTTTTTTAATTATCTATTTAAAATTTTCTATGGCCCACAATTACACTAATATTGTTCGTTAATTTAGAACCATTTTTCTTATGTGGTCCATATATAATGAGTTTTACCCTTAAACTTGAGCCAATGATATGAAATTAAAATTCTTTATATGTGGACGAGAAAATTTTACTTCACAACAACGTAGTGGGCCCCAACTACCTCTCTACCATAACTACTCCTCGTACAATGGGCTTTCGTCTCGAAAGCAGAAATGTTTTTTGAAAAAGGACATGGACTCAACAAAAAAGGTTTAACACATCCCTTAGTCGATCTGATCCGTTCATTTTAATTAGATAATTATAAACCCAAAGGAGAGTTTTTTTATTTAGAATTTCTCTGTGACTCATAAGTACACTAATATTTGTGGTAATTCTAAATTATTTTTTTTCGTGTGGTCCATCTCTGATGAGTTTTACCCTAAAACTTGGGATAATGAAATGAAATTAAAATTCTTTACACGTGGATGAAATAAATTTACTTTAAGATAACCCAATACACCCACGTAAGATGTGGATGGGTTTAAAACTTGGAGTCCTTGATGCACGAGGCCATTTGGTAATTTCTTCTTCATTTTTTTCTACTTTTTGTGACCACATGAAGCAGAAGCTTCTTCAACAATTGGTACTTGTACGGCCGGATTCCGCACTCTTCAGGCAACAACAAAAAATCAATTCATGCCCCAACGAAGTTTAAACCACTCTCTAACATCAAAGGAAATGATTTTTTAGAGTTTTTCGGCCATAATCTCCGATGTGAAAGCTATGGTGAGCAGATGTAATTTTTTTTTTATCTTCCTTTATGTGAGGGCATGAATTGTGCAAGTTTGTAAAAGAAAAGAGGGTGTGGTGAGAGTTTGTGAAAGGAGGGAGGGCGTGGTGGTTCATTTATAAATATTGTGGGTTTTTCTTATTATATGAATGATGGTGTGTGCAAAAGGGAGTAGAGTGTAGGGGGAGGGACAACAAGGATTACGAATATTCACTGTGAACCATTGATATTCACTATAGACTACAAAAATGGGCCATCATACTAATGATATTCACTGCAGACCTTAGATAATATTAGCGGGCCACTGTTAATAACCACAATATATAGTGAATATCATTGGAATTCAGTGTGGATCACCGATATTAACGGATAACCGCTATTATTCACTATGGACCGTAAATAATATCAACAGATCACTATTAATATCTGTGGTCCATAGTAAATATCAATGGAATTCACTATGGATTTCTGATATTAACAAAGCACCGTTGATATTCACTGTGGACCGTAGACTGTAATATCAGCGGTTCCTTATTAATATCCGCAGTCCACAGTGAATATATGTGATCCATGGTGAATCTCGGCAGCCTGATGTCAATATAAGCTCCTTTGTAAATATGATTATTTTTTAATCTAAAACTTTGTCTTCCGTATATCATAAAATTCTTTTACGATGTGAGGAAACATGGCCTTTGCCTGAACTACCACAATGTGAAGGTATTCCCAAAGTGCTCGTCTGCATTTTTAGTGTTGTGGAGGATTTCAACAACTCCCTTGCTAGGAAGAAGATATTTAGAAAATGTCAGTTTAGATATCTTCTTGATTTTGATGAAGGATAATGGTGGGAAAATGAATCTTTAATGCATTACCTAATGCCAGTACACATGAGTGACCCTTGCATTGACTTCCATGACACCATTCTCAGGTTCATAGAAGTGGACTTTGCATTAATCATAGGTCAGAAGTGGGGAAGACTAAAAATATCAAATCGGACTTGCAATAAATCAATATAGAAAAGGATAAAGAATATTAGGGATCATTTTTTCAATGATAAATGTCATATTTCAAATAACGATTTGCTTGAAGTATTTAAAAATCTCCGAGAGACTAACAATCATAGGAATGCCGGCCGTGCTAATTTGTGTAGAGCCTTGAAGAATACATGCACAAATGAGTATTTAAATTTAGTGAATGATTGGATGCATTTGATAATCACCTGTGGGGAGCGTGGTGGACGATACATTAAAAGAAGTAAATATTATAATAAAAAATGCATGCTGGATTCCTACGACTTCCATAGATGCCCATATACCTTACAAGTAAATGATTTTTTCCCTTGAGTTTTCATAAACTATTATGTGAGTATTATTTACCCTATTTTAATATTTCTAATTTTCCTTATTTAACAAGTATAGGGATATGAGGTTTTTCAAACCATATGTGGCTTGAATGGGTTTTCCATCTGACATAGTTCAATCAAAATTCCTAAAATTCTGAATTGGAAGCCGACTATGGTGGCAAAATATAAGTGTATGTCCAACATTTTTAGGAATATGCAGGTGAGTTAAATTATCATTTCAAACTTGGTTTGTTCGTTACATATTATCATGATAAGTGTTTTTGACATTACATACATATTGTTGCAGCTTAGGATTAACAGTGAACTCATCCCTATGACAGATGAGGCAAAAACTATCGTTGTTCAATAGTTCCAAGACTTGTTTAGGGGAGGAAAGAGAGGAAGATGAAAGAGAAAGATTATGCAAAGGAGATACGAAAGGAAGATTTGGAGAAAATGTGAGTGTGGAAAGAGATGGGGAGTAAGAGGAAGATGGATGCTAAGATGGATACAAGGGAGGAGATTATGACAAAGAAGAAGAAGATAGAGGACAAAGAAATCCCTTAAGTGAAATGAAAGAGATGGGGGAAGAGACCAACAAGAGAGAGATGAACTATGAGAGTCAGCTGAGAAGAATGAAAGTATGTATAAAGAGGTTATCTGAAATGGTTTTTATATTGAAAATAGAGAATGAGAGATTGTGCAATCAAATGAATTTTCTACAGAATAAGGTTGAGATGTTGAATGTGTGTAGAATTTTAATTATTATATTGTGCATGTCTAGTTTAATACAAACTAATCAATATATGTATTGCTCTTACAAGGTTCACGTCCCACGTTAGTAAGGGCCGAGGTAATGGCACAGAAGAGAGATAAGGGGGTGACGCCAATGACATGAAAAAAATTGTGTCCCACTCCCACTCCCGCTCCCCCTCATTAGATCAGGTAGGACCCACATCGGGTGGCGTGGATGAGGCAATGGCTAGTCTCAATGAGGCGGGGGCCAATCCTGAGGCAAAGGCTCACCTCGAATGTGGTTGGGAGGGAGAAGTTTCATCATTTGTGACACCCCTCTAGATTCTATGTAAGGTGGTTGATAAATATAAAGAGAAGCCCATACACGACAAGAGTCCTTCAATATGGCTTGTCAATCCATATACGGCCCATGCATTGAACTATAAGTCATTTTGACTGAAAAATTTACGTTTATAAACCCATTAAGAACACTTATCCATAGAGAATATGAATTTCTTAAGGTGGCTTATAATAGGCATAATTATGAGTGGCTTTCATATATATAGGAGGATACATGGGTTGATGATTGGGTAAGATTAAGGCACAAAAGTTCTATAAGTACTTCACTTTTAATAATACATGTTTACTAATAATTAGGGAGTGACACATGGGATCAATCGGTATATGATTTTTTTATCGATCGTCACCTGTAACATCACAAATTCTATCCTCAAGACTGTATGTTTGTGACGACATTCTACTAGATAACGTTCATTTAATAATATATACATTTAGCTTATATTGTAGTCATGAAATTTACAGAATCTTGATTCTTTTGTGATAATCATTATTTAATGAAAGCATTAAGGTCTTATAAGAATATCATGCTGGTCTGCATCAAAATAAAGATAGAAATGAACTTTTGAAGAATATTAATAGTGGGGGTTTTGGATATTGTTAAGGTAAAACACTTACAAAGAGAGGTGAAATTTGGAATGTGTAAGTTTGCTATTGCATTTCTCATGACTTAATTGATTTAATGTCAAAAGTTTAGCTTACTTTAAATGTACTTATAGTGTTGCTTATATATTTCATAGGTATACTTCCTCACCAATACTTAAAACCAACACTAGTTTTTTATCGTCGTACACCCCAAATGACGACTAGTTCAACTGTTCGACAACTTTCAGAGTGAATGGATATGGATGTGCGATAATGAAGTGATTGACTTCACTGAGGGATTGCGATAACTATTTCATCTTTGTGCTGGAGGGAATGATTATTAGGAAGTCGAATGAAAATTTATAATAATGAGTGAGATCTCATGACAAATTAGTGGTAAAAAATGTGGGTTCTTTATTATAAAATAGATTGACTTTCTGTCTAACAATTTAGAGATTGTATTTAGTTTGATAAGTTACTTATGACATCTTACTCATTCTTAATCATTATTAGATGCTATTTTTTTAGGAAGAATATTAACTTTTATGTTATACTACAACACATAATTAAACACTACAGGCATACCTTGTCCTTGGACTATTTTCAGTAGTATATGAAGTATCACCTAGAAAGTATTAAACTGGTTGAGGCTAAAAACATAGAAGAGCTATAAGACCAGATAAAAGTAATAGATATAAAGTCCACCATTCTGAAGGAAACCACACACAAATTCTTTTTTAGGAAGAGAAAATAATTTTAAAAAAATTTGTCACCGAATGTATCAAATGCATTTTTATAAGTGTAATGGATGATTTTTGTAATCATTTTTTAATTTAATCAAACTTTTAATAAGAGTAATAAATAATTTTTATAAAGGATGAATGCGACGATTGGTGTAATGTGACAATTGGTGCAATAAATGAATGTAACGATTGGTCTAATGGATGAATGTGATGATTTTTATAATATACGTATGTCGAAATTGAGGAATGAAAAAATGTTTAAAGGAGGAATGCTAGAATGAAGGACCACCAATATTAACAGTGGACCGCTAGTATTCAATGTGGATTGCAGATATTAACAATATGTCACTGATATTATCTACGATACACAGTGAATATCTGTGGTCCTAATTTAATATCAGAGATCCATAGTGAATTCCACTAATATTCAATGTGGATGCAGATATTAACAATGTCCCATTGATATTATCTATGGTTCATAGTGAATATCAGTGATTTAAGTGAATTCCATTGATATTCATGATGGACCGCAGATATTAACATTAGCCCACTAATATTATCCATTGTTTGCTATTAATATCGACGATCCACGGTAAATGTAGCGATCTGAAGTGGATTATGATGAGATTAGGGAACATTAATCCATATACTTTTACAATGTTATGAAATCTAACTTGCTAAGCATTACTTTATAATAAGTAGCCATAAGCGGCCATTACGCTATATATACAAAAAAAAGATAATAGAATCTTTTAAATTATAAAAAGTGGTAGATAGAATATAAAAAAATTAATTTTTGTTGATGGTTTGAAGATAATTGCATATAATACGATTGTGACCCGTTCGCTTGAACTTAGAGTACTTTACAATTTACCTTTCTTCATCAGGCTTGTACTTTTTTTGCTTTGTTTTATTTTTTTCATCTTTTTAGACAATGTATTCTGAATTGGGGGACGAATTTTATTACATATCGCTTTAACATTTGTCGGTGTGTCCCATTGGTTATTACTAGGGACTAGGTATACTGATTCTCAGTATGCCTATAAGTAAACTTATAACGAGTAAAAATGAAATAATAAGTATGCCTTCATACTTATTACAAGCTACAATTATATTAAAAAAGGGCAACATCATCGCACCGCATTCACCAAATTCACATTTTGATTCACTCAGTTTCACTACATCAGCATAACCCCTTGCTCTTATTTCATACTCATCCGCATATATCGATGTACATACTATCTTTCAGGCATCTTTTAATAGTTTACTCATATACGATTCTGCCCAAGGAGTCGCTCTTTAAAGAAAATTAATGACATATTCTCTTATCATGATAAAGAACTTTTGTATCTTTTTTCTCACATCATCAATAAATTTTGTGATCAGATGTTCTCTCAGGTGTTTTCACATTGTATTTATGCTCTTAGATATATTTGTTGTTATTGCGTTGTATCTTTTGCTCAGAAGGAATGCAGATGCTCATCTTTCTCTCTATATACTTTGAGTTAGTTATATATAAAAGGGTTGGCTAATTTTATAGAATGCATGACCTCTTAAAATCTATTTTTCTTGTAAATCTTAGCTGCTATTTAATAGTACTTTTTCAACATCTCATCCTTGCATACATGCATCATATTTAATAAGATATGGTGTGTATAATAACAGTAACATGTCTTAGGCAATATGACTTTTACTTTGCGGATTAATGTTTTATGATAATCTAATATAATAACGATGTCCATGTATAGTGCCATTGTTCATATCCAAATTCTGATAAACCAATTTCAACTGATGTTATTCTCAGATTCACCAATTCTATAAGCTATCATGAGACTAAAATTTTATACACATTTATACATGCCTTTCAAGTAAGCACTATCAACACAACACATTTTAAGAATACAACTAAAAGTTTCTAATGCATTGACAGAGTGTGATGAAGCATCTCTCGAAGTAGTTGGTTTTAGAGTTCATCTGTAAATCTAATATCATCTCATAATTTGCCTTTGTCAGCTTGTGAAGACAAGCCAACAACACAATGTAGGAATGTTTGTATGAACTCATAACTTCAATAGTCACAACTTCCTCACCATTATATGCCTTGTCATAACTGACATTAAATTTATATTTTTCAAATATTTCATGCTATATATTGGTAGTCCTGCATGCTAGGCCTTTCCTCGTGCGACTAGTGAAAAACTCACTGCATATCTCATTGGCCACCTATCGATGATGTCTCCCCGTCCCTTTATAAAGTGCTCTACGTTTACGTTGACTGCTCTCCTCAGAATGTGCTTGAAGATAAGTTATCGCATCGAAAGACTAACTACATGTGTGTTTGCATCTGTATGTCTATATTTTGAAAACACCAGCATCATCCAGCCTCGATGCATGCAACCTCCAACCACAACTTTTAATGAGACATACGATCACATATTTCTGCTTGTTTGATGTCAAAAACTTTTATTATAAGAGTTCTCATAACACAAACTTACAAAGAGTATCCTAAAATTGAGCCTTATCCCCGTACATCTGTCCGAAAACTATTTCAGTGGGATCAAAAACAAAATCTTGATATCCCAAATAATCTGCGTTAACGAATGCAGCATCCTCGTCGCATATGTTAAGTGGAAACATATTAGATAGTGCAACCACGACATCCAATATTATATGCCTTCGTGGAATTAAAGGGCCAGATACATCTGCATCAACTGGTGGAGTTATTAGTGTACTCTTCATGAGATAGAAAGTGAAAAGTTCAAGCGTCCAGCCATTGAGCCTCAGATTTTGAACAAGTGTATTTCTTGATGTATCATAGAAGTCTGCATGATCCGATGAAGGGATGTTCATGTAGTCCTGGCCATCCAACAATCAGAAACTTGGCTCATCAAAGACGTCGAACAATGTAACATGTAATATGCATTGGTTGATGAGCCATATACATCTGCACCAATTGGTGGGAATGTCAGTGTACTATTCATGTGAGAGTGAAAAGTAAACATGATAAATATGTCAATCATTAGATCTTAAATGTGTATGTAACGTCTCAAAAATCAGCACCCAAATAAATAGACTCTGATTCCGAGTTTTTAGGTGTTAACTTAATAAAATGCACATGTGTTCTTATTCTAATTTACATTTAGTCCATATACGAATAATCAAAGTTGCACAATTCAGCTTGGAAGAACCAAAACAAAGTAGAGATAACAAAAATTAATAAATATAAGGCAAACAGTCAAAGTACAATTAAAAAGTGGTGTCCGCCTAAAGGAGGATTATAGAAGCCACAATATATATACCCAAAATGGTTAAAGTGTAAAGTTTTCAGTTTATGCTCAATCCTCCAAAACATAATGGTGGTGGCACAAGCATATCTGAGCCTACTCGTCCGAGGTCTCACTAGTACATGTATCGGTTATATACCTGGTTGGTGTTTTAAAATATCGTCTCAGGTGGGAGTGAGTAGCTAACTCAGTGATTCTATTAGTTCTAAGTTACGCATGTTACCAACCCAATCGCGTAGGTAATGATAAAATAAATAATCAAACAATTCATAATACTCTTGTTAAATGCACGAATGAGATTATGAAATGATGCATGCGTCTTTGTAACATCCTGAATTTTCACAGACAGAGTTTGTACTCGTGGTCGAGAAAACCGACTGTTAATAATGTAAAAATTGGATGCTTTAAAAATCGCACATTATTATTATTTTTTTCATTTAGATGACATTTAAATACATTCATAAAGGTGATGTTCATAAGTGTAAAATTAATTGTATTGATTATTTCATCAAAGTAATAGAATAATCAAATGCCCCTTCAATGGGAGCTTATTACATTTATCGAGTTCGCAGTAAAAGAATAAAACTAAATTATAAAACTTTTTTTGTATTCTTTTTGTATAGTCTTCTATAGGAAAACGGTTCTCTAGGTCTTTAATTTATACATCACCTGCATTATCTATACAGTTAGAGAGGGTCAACGCCCTACTCATAGTGATGGTTATCCTTTAAGATTAACATTAATTCAAGAGATTCATAAAAACAATATAAAGGTTTCGATTAGAGCTGTACACGAGCAGAGTAAGCTCGGTAGCTCTCTCGACTTGACTCGGATTGAAGCTGAGTTCAAACTGAGTTAAGCTGTTTTTTGAAGCTCGAAACAAGTTCGAGCTGAGCTCAAGCTTGCCCCAACTCGACTCGACTCGGATCAAACTCGACTTGAACTCGGCTCGACTCGTGTATATATATATATATATATATATATATATATATACCCTTAAAATAATACCCTACTTTACCTTACCCCCTTCAAAAAAAAAATCCTACTTGCACACTGCACGACCATTTCTATATTTCCCTTCCCTTTAAAAAAATACCCTAATCCTCCCTCCTTACCTGCACTGCACGACCATTTCCCCATTTCCCTTACTAGTCTTCCTTCTCTCTCTCTCTCTCAAGTCCGGCAGTCCTTGCCCTGTCCGGTTGCCCTTGTTTCCCTCACTCTTTCAAGTCTAGCGGTCCCTGCCTTACCCGGTTGCCCCTGCTTCCGTCTCTCTCTCAAGTCCGGTGGTCCGTGCCCTACCCGGTCGCCCTTGTCCCTGCTGCAACTCACCAGTTTGAGTCTGACCCCCGGTAAGTTACAAGCCCAGTCACCCCTTACTTTTAAATTGATGTTTTCCAATCAATAGCGTGGGCCCCAAAAATCAGTCCAAACCAGAATGAGTTGGACCCCATCGCATGAAACAAGACATTCTAAATCTCAGGTGGGCCCCGCCATGTGATTTTACAGGTCGATTAGAGTGAGCCAACCGAGCTAGCCCGGTTCATGTATACCCCTAACTGTTCTAGATGGTGTGGCCTACCTGAACTCCAGATTATGTCTGGCCCCACATGTAATTGACTATATTGTTTGGATATTTGACATGCATCATGTTGGACCCCACATGCAATTGACTGTATTGTATCATGTATGGAAAAAACCATATTAACTTATTAATCTATGTTTCCTAATGTGTTATGGTCCTTATAGATTAACTGTATTGTATTACGATGCATAAACACTTGTCTGTATTGTATTATGATTTATAAACACTTGTCTATTTAAAAATCATATCAACTTATTAGCAATTGACTGTATTGTATTATGATTCATAAACACTTGTCTATTGAAATAGAGCATTGATTTTTATTTTGTTTTAGTTTTTAGCTATTGCATATATTTTCAGGGAAGATGGTCCTATAAGAGTAATATTAGATTCATGACATGTCTAAATTGTAATTAGTAATTTGTACAATTTATTTTAAATTACTATATTTCTTGCATGCAAATTTTAAATGCATGTATATCATCTGTATCCCGGGAAAAATAAAGACTTTTTCAATGACAAAGTTGGATGTAGATTGCCTATAAACACTGCCTGTAACATCGTCTCTAGTGGTTAGTGCTTTGTTGGTCCCACCATGGTGGTGTATTTGTAAAACGATATGAAAAAAATGAATGGTGAGCATAGATAAAATACACACATCATGGTACCACCAAATAAGTTATTTTTTTATACTTACTAAAGTAGAAAGTAACTTATTTAGGATTAGCAGATTTAGTTTAAGATCAATTATAAGTAACTTTTTTATTTAAAGTTACTTAATCACTTCAACTGGATAAGTAAAAAACCAAGTAAGCTAAGTAGCTTGTATTAAGTAACTTGTGATTCAAACATCTCATAAATGACTTTACACTTTTTACATCAACACAAGTTATAGTCACTTAAAACAATGGGATGAAGCATCATCCATGAGCCACACTAGGTAGATGATAATTAAGAATTTTTTAGTAAGACTGATTTTTGAGATGCACTCCATCCATGGATCTAAAACTTGGTAACCATGTCGGCCAGGTCAAAACTCGAGTTCAATTTTAGGAGGGATATTTCTAGTTTTAAATTAATGTAATAATTCATATAGATGGTTATTTTTCTAAAAACTCTTAATAACCCGTTTGGTAGAAGAGGTAACACCTCTAGCTGTGCTCTTTGAGCAGTAGCTCCTTTGGAGCCCGCTTTCATATATTCCCAAGGGTCCTAGGGTGAAATTACTAGATCTGCCCGTTGAGTTTAAAAGAGAGACGCAAATTTTTTAATTTTTGATAACTAGTCTTAATTTATGCTTATACCTATTGGCTATTGGATATCTTTTATTTTTATAAATGTTGTTAATAGTTATCGTTTTAACATGCTCTTTTATTTGCCTATTTATTAATTACTTTTATTATTCTAGTTGTAGTATTGTAACACCCCAGATTTTTTTCAACCTAGGATTAGACGTCCTTAGGCAATGGGTCAACTAAAACACCTTGGTAAACTCTCAGAACCCAATTCCAAAGCCAAAGAAATCACTTAGGATTAATTCCTTTAGAAATTAAGTGTAAGTTAACTAGCGCTACATTGGAGTAACTGTGAAATTGTCCCTAATCGCTTTAAATACGATCTGCAAGACCTAAAACTTGTAGAATTGTTGATGCTACGTTACCCTAAAATCCAGGATTAAACTCTAAATCGGTTTGTTCTCAGAAACCCTTTGAAACTTTGTATTAGATGTAGACCGCGCATCGAAAGTCCGATATCTACCATCTTAGACCGTTATGACCGCTTG
Source organism: Magnolia kwangsiensis (assembly GCA_037074715.1). NCBI lineage: Eukaryota > Viridiplantae > Streptophyta > Magnoliopsida > Magnoliales > Magnoliaceae > Magnolia > Magnolia kwangsiensis. Next base: position 24,398,874 of record CM073579.1, read on the forward strand.
GCTGGACTTGATAATCGTTTCGAAAATCAAGCCCAACCGACGTTCAGAGGCTATTTCATTGAGCCCGGAGTGAAGAGAGGGAGAAAATGGTTAGATTTGGAAATTTTAATTCAAATCTAGTACGTGACTTGGCTCGTTATTATTAAGCGTTCTGACCATCAGAATTCAGCCAAGTTACACCCTCGAATCAGGAAAAATTTCTCTTTCATATCATGAGACTTGTAGACCTGATAGGTGCGATGACCGCTGAACTGAAATTGGACCGCCACGTACGATCTGCGAACTCTTCCGGTCTGAAAACTTGATGTGTGCTAGATCCAGTATGCATGAGCTTAAGTCCGACCGCGTTCGGCCAGGGGACCTCCCGAAATGCTCTTTTAGATCGAAACAGTCCAGATTTGGTTATACCTCAAGTGAGCTTTGTTCCCAAGCCTAATTTGGAAAGGTTTTAGGCTATAAAAGGGCTTTAAACCCTCACATATCTCACCCATCCAAATTTTCTAGAAACCCTATCTAGAGAGAGAGAAAAAGTGAGAGTTTGTGAGAGAGTGTGGGAGTGATCTTCCTACCACCTGCACTAGCTGTTGCACGTGCTTAAGTAACGTATCCCAATTACTTTGCCGGTGATTCCAACGTATTTCTAGGTAAGAAAAATCCTAACATCTTGTATATTAGGTCGCCTGTTCGCCGTAGACGAAGCGTATACACTCCGTTCGGAACGATACACATCTAGGGTAAAAATGTATGAATTTTAGACGCTTTGATTGACTGATTTCAAGGCTTTCAATGTCGTTTAATAGTAGATTATCGATGGTAACGCCGTTTGACATGTACAACATGTTGTCCGTTTTCCGTTTCGTAAGCGTATGGAAAATATGAGATTTAGGGCATTTTAGTCATTTATAGAAAATACTGTTTACATTCATATTTCGTGGAAATATTTTCCATGGCTATTTGTTGCATTAGGATATTAAGAATGCGTGCATAATTGGTTTGGCAAAGAGATTCGCCCAAATGCGCACTTTGAGTCGACATACACTATGTAGACTTAAGTGTGTAGGCTAAGTGTTTGTATAAATGTTTGTATTAGCATGTATTGAGTATATGGTGTTGTGAAATAGTTTTGAGATTGAATTCTCAAGTAATATGCTGATGTAAATGATCTCCATCATGTTGGCTAGATGTATTAATTTCTTTATGTATAGGAAATGTATATGTTGGATGAATTGCTTAAGTGGTATGTTATAACATGTTTCAACATGCTTATATTGTTGTATTTCATTTCCATTACTCTTATATGATTGCTGATGTGGATTCACAAATGTTTGGGGCTATACTTAGTCCAGGCAGTCGATAACAGAGTAAATTCGTGGTTGGCCTATATTTGTCACGAAGGATGCGTCGATGAACGCGAGTCGTGTTTTGAGTTGGTGGTAGTGGTTAAGCCACGCGAAGTGTTTCACGCACTTCATGTCGTCGACTTGCGATGCGCTTGTACTAGTCGAGCCCGTCAAGTAACCCGACGGCCGTTGATTGTTCACCCTATATGAATCATAACTGCTTGAACCTAGGGTACTGAACTTACCATTGGAAATCCTGTTAACCATGGTACCTTGATCCATAAAGACTCATGAGCCGGGCATGGTGGTATGGGACACCATGGTCGAGATGTCGGCCTATACTGGGGCCACAGACCTCCCCGTAGTGACCAGTGAGCACCCTACTCTGAGCAGATTATAGTGGTATGGGACACTATATTCTTATTGTCGGCCTACATTGATAAGGTGATGGGGGAGTGGAGCAACGAGTGCGAGCAACAGCCCTGACAGCCCTTTGTAGTGACCTTGAGATTATCCTGACACCGCATGGGGGCGACGAGTCCTGATGCAGTCTTAAGGATAATTAGGCCTGTATTGATAAGGTGATGGGGGAGAGGTGCAACGAGTGCGAGCAACAGCCCTGGCAGCCCTTGCAGCGATCTACAAATATAACATCGTATGAGATTACTAGGAGTGACGATCCTAGACAGGATCTGTGTTGGGATTGATATAAGGAAAGTGCCTTAGTTTCCCAATACTGTTGTATGAAAAAGAATAATAACAACTTGGTAATCATATCCACATCACATTGCATGTTCCTGAAAGATGTGGAGCACTGAGCGGTACGTAAGCATGCCGTGACGTAGATGGTGCCGCATGAGGGAGAATGTCAGTGAGGGCATCCATCAGTCATGTCATATTGCATTAACAACAGTATGTAGGAATGTTTGATTATTTGCTTTACTATTAACGCGTGATTGATTTGATAACATGCTAATCTCTGCTCTATTATTCCACTGAGTTGATCACTCACTCCCACGTTACGGGATGGTGTTTTCGGACACCCACCAGTCCCTATTTTAGTTGCAGATGATGGCGCTGCTTGTGAAGCGGAGCCAAACTTGATGATGATGAGGAGGATCCCTCCTTTATACGTGTTCGGATCGACGGGATTACAGGGAGGTTGATTAGATGCCTTGACACTTGTCATTTTATATTTTTGAAGCACTCATGTATATTCTTTTCTTTCCATTTTTGGAGTATACATGTATTTAATTAACCTGGTAACATGTTCACACTCTGGAGACTTACAATCAATTATATATTTTATGTATTTATCACAGTCTTCCGCCTGCTAATTTAACTGTCTCTGGAGTATGATATGCTGTTTTGGCTTAGTCTCAATCTTGTTTAATGCCTGTTTATAGACAACATGCACTTAACACTATTTATGTTGCATAAATAATATTTTGGAACTCGGGAGTTGGGTTTCTACCTGACCCCTGATTTTCGGGGTGTTACAAGTATAGGATAATCAGTTGCCCATTTGAGAATTTCTATGTTGCCAGACATAGATTCGGTGTGTTCTTGGATGTATAGACATTCTCAAATTGTCCCTTTTTGGACAGTTCATGGTTTGATAGATTATCATGTTTTCATTTATTTCAATTTAAATGCATATGCTTGTTCTGGTTTTGTATATCCTTTTTCTCTCTGAATATATTTCCTATATTTATTTTCATCATCAAATGTTCACACTTTGTATTAATGATTGACATGTGAATTAAATACAGGGTTAATATATTCTTGAGAGATAAGGGGAGATGCTGCTGAAATTTCGGCGTAGCATTTAAATTAAAAAATGAAGGCATTACAATCTATCCAACCTTGAATGAGTAACTGATTTAGATAGTTAAGTAAGTATACCCATCTAACGGTCTAGGTATAGCCGTATAACATATCAAGAACTTTATTTTATAAATGACTAGTTAAGACAAAAGCCTAAATACTACCGGAAAGGGTGCATCAGCTACATCTCCTCTAATCGTAGAGGGAGACACATCAAATGTAGGCAAAGAAAAAAAAAAGAGATCAGCAGTATGGGATGACTTTGAAGAAGTCACAGTTAATGGTGTGATGAAGATAAAGTGTAATCATTGCAAAAGGTTATACAACAAGATTCTAGGAGGATCCACAACACATCTAAATGGACATTTGAAGACGTATCCTAATAGACCAAGACTCCCTCCTCCCGTCCAACAGTTGTTGTCATTTACGAAGTCAGAAGGAAATGACTCACAAGGTATAGTGTCAACTTATAAGTTTGATAAAGAGAAGGTGAAGGATTGGTATGCTAGATTAGTGATTTTCGAAGAAAAACTTTTCAAAGTGATAGAAAGTAAAGGGTTTAGGTCTTTCTGTCAATTCCTTAACCCTCGAGCTGAGAATGTCTCTCGCGTCACAGTGCAGAGAGAGTGCATGAAGATGTACGCAAAGGAGAAGATGAAACTGAAAGAAGTTTTATCTTCAATGTCAAGAATAAGTTTGACGTTTGATTTATGGATGGTGTCCAATTAAAGAAAAGGATACATTTCATTAACCATTCACTATGTAGATAAGGATTGGAAATTCTACAAGAGAAATTTAAACTTCTTCAACCTTCCTCCTCCACATACTGGTTTACTTATTTCAGATCGCATTTACATTTGTCTACAAGACTGGAGCATTGAGAAGAAAATTTCAACAATAACTTTAAACAATGCTTGACAGTGTCATTTCATGCTTATGTAACCAGTTCAGGGCTACAAGAAATTTATTTTTTAATAAAAAAATATTCCAGGTCAGATGTTGTGCCCATATTCTAAATTTGATTGTATAAGAATGACTAAAAGAAATTGACCACACTGTAGAGAACATAAGAGAAAGTGTGAAATATATAAGAGGGTCGTCATCAACACTGAATGTATGGAATGACATCATCCAACGTTTGAATGTGTCATCTAAAAAAATGTTGAAATTAGATGTGTGTACACGTTGAAACTCGACCTATGAAATGTTAGATACGATAATGAAATTACAACTTACATTTTCTGAATATGCAGCACATGACAGAACGTATTCTTGGTTGCTGAGCATAGATGATTGGGCCAAAGCAAAACAAGTTCACACCTTTCTCAAAGTTTTCTACGATTGCACAAAGATTTTTTTTGGAAATCAGTATCCAATCGCGAATCTATTTCTTTTATCTTTTTGGAAGATTAAGGATGCTCTACAGAAAAATGTCAGTGTCGGTCCAAATTTCATACACCAGATGACAATTGGTATAAAGATGAAGTTTAATAAATATTGGGATGAATGTCATCTATTAATGTCCTTAACAGTTGTTCTTAATCCTCGTTGTAATATGGGGTTGGTTAAGTATATTTTCATGAAGATTTATCCTACTAAAAGAGTGACAATAGAGACGTTTAAGGTTCGTCAAGCGCTTGAAGATTTGTACAATTTGTATATTACTACTTTACCTATAGTAGGTGTTGAAGAAAGTAGAGATACGAATGTTTTTATATCTGGTAATGAGGATGTGTTAAATGAATACCTATCATACTTGGCCAAAGAATGAATATGAGTTGAGACTAAGGAATCAGAGCTAGAAATGTACCTCAGTGAGTTAATCATAGTGCGATCCGAATTTTATGTGTTGGAATGGTGGAAGATAAGGGTTATTCAATCAAAATATCCTACATTATCTGTGATGGCACGGGATATATTATCAATACCAATTTCAATAGTGACATCAGAATCCGCATTCAGCACAGGAAGCAAGGCTGTAAGTAAGTATCGAAGTTCACTTTCACTAAATACAGTTGAAGCGTTGATTTGTACGGAAGATTGGTTGCACCCGATATGGAGAGGAGATGATATGAATGATGATGAAGAAGAAGAGATAAAGATTCATGACGAGTCTCTACCCGCAGATCTGTAATTATTTTTGGTTTTTTATTTCTTTTTGGTTGAAACTTGAATGATTTGTAATATTATTTAACTTAAAATATGAAAGTGTTGGAATGTGGTTTGTAAGACTTTGATATTTATTTACTCATTACTATTCATTTACTTTTATTTTTTTCTTATATCAAGTTCAAATTATTTATTAATATTCTAATTTTTTAATTAAAAATTAAGTGTACGTATGTCGTCATTTGACCCATCAACGAATATTTGGGACTACACTTCCGTAGTTGAATCCTCACAAAGGTTTGGAAGAACAAAGATTGTCTGTGGTTTGTATGGCGCAAAGTGTATGAACAAGACAAATCGGATTCGTTACACTTGTCATGTAGAGGTAGTGATGCAAAATCATGTCCCAATACCCCTAAGGATGTCCAAACTCTTTTTTCGGCCCTTTTAGATTCGAATAGAAAACCTTCTAATCTGTCCAAACCTTCTGGTACTAGATCTAGTACATGAATGACTTCCACGAAAGATGTAGAGGAGGACGTTAGATTAAAAGCTTTGGAGGAAGAACAATTCCAAATCGCCTAAAAACACTGTATAAATGAAGTTTCTAGACTTTGGTGATATCTTCAAAGACAACACGATATTGAATAAGGATTGAGTATGAAAAGCAAGATGAAGAAGAAGAGTAACAAATTAAAATTTCTCACCCGTCTCGGTGAGTTTTATAAGGCATTGGGTACTACATACAATTCTTCACATAAAGAAAGTTTGAAAAATCTAGTTCGAAGTGTAAAAGACCACGAAAGAAACATCTCTTCGCCTTATGAATCAGAGGAAGTGAACTAATATGTATATGAAAAAATATATAGTAGTTCGAATGGATTAGATGACAATACAGGAAGACACTCCTCTTATGGTTGTAAATTATAATTTTGAACAATGTAAATATATAATTATCAAAGTTTTTTATTCGTAAATTATGCATTATATATATATTTTTTCTTTATTTAACTTTGAATTCCAATTTGATAATCGAATTCAAATTTAAATGGATCTCAATTTATAACTTGAACTTGGCTCAAAGCTCGAACTCGAAACTTGGCTCGAAAACTCGAACTCGAAATAGGCTTGAAGACTCAAACTTGAAACTCGGCTTAAAAACTCGAACTCGAAACAGGCTCAAAGACTCGAACTCGAACTCGAACTCGACTCGAAAACTCGGCTTGAATTTGGCTCGAACTCGGTCGAGCCGAACATGAGCCGCTATTTCGAGCTTGAAGGCCGAGTCGAGCCAAGCACGATCTGAGACTCGAGTAGTCCGAGTCGAGCACGAGCTGGGCAAAGATCGACTTGGCTCGACTCTTTTACACCTCTAGTTTTGATACATCTCGTATTCCACTACTACAAGGAGTATTAATATGCGCAAATAACATACATGAGATGCATGCATAGCAAAGTGTGTGCGGCTCATTATACGTAGCGATTATCGCAATGCAGAATACGATTCATAGAAAATCTGACTCGACCTGCATCTCATAACTACGGATATTCGCCGGCATGGCCAACGCTACCATGGATTTACATGAACACCTCAAGGCGCACAACACATGAACCGGATGAATTACGTGACATGATTTGTTTATAGAGCAACTATTTACGACATCCAATCCCGAAAGTGATATGACACTTCTTTTGCAAATTACATACATCAATTTGTGCACCACTATCCAAAAATCTATAGAATTACGTGACGACCAAGATGGTCTCTACCCCGAGCATATTACATCCATGATAGAATATTTGAATCACTAGTTGTTATACCTCTTAACACATCACTTGCATCATTAGATAACGTAAACCGAATCATGGGAGTTTTGGAATAACAAGACACATGCCCAAGCCCTTTAAAGATAGATAACACAAGGCCTATAACATGAAGAGAAGAGTGGCAATGACCAACATAATAAAGAGGAGAATAGTAATGGCTAACTTAACAAAGACGAGTAGCAATGGCCAACTCAATAAAGAGAAGAGTGGTAATGACCAACTCAATAAAAGAAGAGTAAAAAAGGCCAACTCAGCAAACAGAAGAGTAGTAAGGGCTAACTCAACAAAATTGCCAAAGGCAAGGGCAAAGCTTGTATCCGTCGCCCCACATAAATTCATAAAGATCGCATGTAATCAACATTATACTATAATCCCAAAGGGCAAATAATTGATGGTAAAACATATAATTGCAGCGAGAATTCACAGTAATATGAAAACAAGTATAGGCAAGATAGATCATATCAACTTAAATTAAAGTAAGTTTAAAGGATAAAACCCTCACCTTTTGACATTGAAGTGCCCTTTCATCTTGTTAGAACCTATTGCGTACATTTTAAATTCAACTTCAACCATAGATTACATCGATTATATGGTTAGGGCTCAATTCGAGTTTTCATCTTTAACTAATTACTATTTAAATCAAAACTTAATATAAACTTTCAAGTAAATGACTAACTTACCTTGATTGGCACCTGAGTCTTGCCCTGAAATAGGTTTGATAATATTCTTTCACTGAGTCAACTCGGTCATGACTCAATGTGGTGTAACCACACGAAATCTCTTGTTTTTTTCTTTCTTTTTCTCTCTTCTCTTCTTCTTCTTCTTCTTCTTCTCTCTCTCTCTATCTTTCTTTCTTTTGCTTTTCTTCCTTCCTTTCTTTTCTTTTCTTTTCTTTTCTTCTCTTTCCCTTTCTTTTCTCTTTCCTTCCTCCTATCTTTTCTTGCTAGTACGTTCAACAGGGCTGGTCGTTGCTCTCTCTCTCTCTTTCCTTTTTTCTCGCTCCCTCTACGCCTTTTCTGTTAGAGGATAGGAGGAGTTTTTATAGGATAGGAGGGTCTTCAGATTCTTCTGTGCAGGCCTATTTACGATGCAATAACCAGAGTTTATGCACCTCTCTATTTACGTAGCCAGGGAAACCAACGTGAGTGTTTGGATTCCCATATTTTTGGGCGTCGTGGTAGAGATTGGTCGCTCCTTCTCCTTCTTTTGAAGGGCCCAGATTAGAGCCAAGAAGTCCGGTGCGGGTTTCCTATGCAAAAGAATTGGGACTGCTTCTGGTTTCTTCCTACTACATCATGGGAGGTTTGTGTGAGGAATGGCAGAACTATTCTAGGAGGGGTTCGAATGGCTAAGATGAATCCCATATAAGGGCCGCTATTATAAAAGTGTCAGTTTTCCAACGAAGTAAACAAACGACTTTCTATTTTCACATAGTCTGATTGCGATGGGACACGTGCCCTCGTGTGAGCTCGATTCAATATGAAGAAATCACGGATTCTCTCAGATTTGTCCTGGCGTCAAGTTAGACAGTTCTAATTTTTCATCTCGTCGGTCATGTTGGGCCACAATGATCGCAAACGGACCTCGTTCGTTTGAATCATGTGACGCCTAGACTTCTTGCATTTGTTACTGTAAGCACGTGTGCATGCATGGATGCACACGGATGCCATGGTTTTGATCGAGCCGAGCTTCCTGAGGAGATGGGCGGTTCAGATCATTCATACAGGTGAAGATGGTGGCCCACCATCATCACAGCGTACAACATCCGTTGCTAACTCACGAACGAAACGGGCTTCCTTCAGGATTTTATTGGGTTAAACTAGGTTTGACTCAATATCTAGTTCGGTGCACTGGTGATGCACACGTATCGTGCACACTGGGACTACTTATAGGGCCACTAGTGATGTCCTTTTGAGAGATCTACACCGTCCATTTGTTTCTTTATCTAATTTAAGGGGTTAAGCCCAAAATGGGTGTATATCCAAAGATCAGGTGGACCATGAACAGTGGTATTACGATTCCTACAGTTGAAACCTTTTTAGACTCTACAGTGGTGTTTATTTATCATCTAACCTATTCATAAGATCATACAGACACAGATGAAGGGAAATTCCCTACCACGATTACCCAAGACTTTTCTTTACTCGATGGACACCAAAATCAACGGTTGAGTGGCTGATCTGTCAATTGGGTCACTTTTACAATGATCTAAGGGTTAAAATCTGATGTGTATGACTAATTCATGATATAAAGGCATGACGTAAAATTTCACATTAAACGGATCGTGAGAACCATGTGATCTAAAATTCAGGGGTCTAGGTTAATGACATTTTTGTAATTATTGTTGATATGAGATTTTTGGGGGACCTAATGGTTCTACGTGTTTTTATGCACCTTTCTAAACAATTCTTACAAATGGTCTTACATCCGGATCATTACGGGTAGGGAGTTATTCACCAGTTCATTTAAGGGAAGGTACCGACGTCAAATCACGAGATTGATGATCTTGTACTAAATTCAACCGTCAGATTGCTGGATCTATAAATGGAGATATTTTTTAATGGTTAGGTTCATGTTAGTGAATAGATGTAGGGTTAAGATAGTTAGATTTGTATCCTACACATGTACATATTAAGTTAACTTCTTGTTAATGCTTGAGAACTTTCAATACTCGGGTATTGAAATGTTTGGGGCATTACAATCTACCCCCCTTAAACATAATTTTGGCCCCAAAATTTAGTACTTCTACTATACAAGCTATTTTCCATGCCTCTAAGGATTTCCCATGTTCCAGGTAATATGAATAGATTGGTATAGTGGGTTTGCGCCCGATACATAAATCCTTCACCTAGGGAGTATAAAAGGATTTTCTGGTATCAATTTATAATCCTGTTCAATCTCGATCCTTTACTTGATTAAGACACTAGGATCATTTAATATTTTCTAGGACTTTTGAATTTGAGTTAAACCGGGTACTTTCGCAAAACATGGTTCCATCAGTCCATAATCTCGATTGATCTAAATTCATGGGGAATATCACGAGTCCTATTCTCGTATGAGATAAATTTACATGGCCTATTACGCTTTCACTACGTGCTCTGATTTTCTGATACACTACTAGAAATTCCTTCTATTATCTTCACTGATTCATTATGTTTAAATTCTCAACATACTACTCGTGAGGCAAGTAGGTATATGTCTAGGTGCGTAAAATTGGCTATATGATTCGAGACGCTACAGCTTACCCCCCTTAAACAAAATCTCAACCCCAAGATTTGGTAATTGGATTAATCAACTTATGCCTTTCCTAATTATGGTTCTGTTCATTAGGATTTGAACTCGGGTCATTTGGGTGAGAGCCGAGTATCCTAACCAACTAGACTACAATGGAGATAAAATTTTAGAGAAAGGTTGATGGAGACCTAAATAATCTTTTGAAAAGTTCTCAAAATTTTCTGATGTGTCTTCCTTCTTTATCTAGTAGAGGTTTTGCAACATGTCAAAATTTCGTTGAAATAGTTGTAAATTCTGGAATATTTAGGGAAGTCCATATTCATGTAAGGGAAATTTGTTCTTCCTAATGCTGATCTTATCTAAGATTGACTTTCAGAATAAACTTATTTGAATTTATTTTATTTTTTTACTATGGGGGTACCTAGATTCATAGTTTCTAAGTTTCACATCTACCTTAATATTTCTAATGGGGACCTGAATATGGGGTTTCTAATTCCTCAACTTCTTACTTCCTTTGAGAATTTAATTGAGTATATGTGTCTAATCTATAACCCTATTCATGTCGCATAAAGCTTATGATGGTCCACTCCCCTTAGGCCCAGTTAATCTCATTCTCATGTTTTGATTCCAATTGTAACATCCTGAATTTTCACAGCAAGAGTTTGTACTCGTGCCTGTGAAAACTCGGGTGTTAATAATGTATAAATTGGATGCTTTAAAAATCACAACTTATTATGATTTTTTTCATATAGATCACATTCAGATACATTCATGAAGATAACATTCACGAGAATAAAATCAAATGTATTAATTATTTCATCAGAGTAAAAAAATAATCAAACGCCCCCTCAATGGGAGCTTATTACATTTATCAAGTTCGCAACGGAAGTATAAAACTAAATCATAAAACTTTCTTTGTATTCTTTCTGTATTGTCTTCCATAGGGAGACGGTCCTCTAGATCTTTAATTTGTACATCACCTACGTACGGTTGGAGTGGGTTAATGCCCTACTCATAGTGATGGTTATCCTTTAAGATTAACATTAATTTAAGAGATTCATAAATGCAATATAAAGGTTCTGATACATCTTGTATTCCACTACTACAAGGAGTATCAATATGCACAAACAACCAACATGAGATGTATGCCTAGCTAAGTGTGCATGACTCATCATACGTAGTGATCATCACAATGTAGAATATGATTCATAGAAAATCCAACTCGGCCCGCATCCCATAACTACGGATATTCGCTGGCATGACCAATGCTACCGTGAATTTATGTGAACACTTCAAGGCGCACAACACATAAGCCGGATGGATTATGTGACACGATTTGTTCATAGAGTGATTATTTGCGACATCCAATCTTAAAAGTGATGTGACACTACATTTGTGAATTACACACATCGATTTGTGCACCACTACTAAAAAATCCATGGAATTACATAACGACTAAAAGGGTCTCTACCTAGAGTTTATTACATACATGGTAGAATATTTGAATCACTAGTTGTGATACCTCTTAACACATTACTTGCATCATTAGATAACGTAAACTAAATTAAGGGAGTTTTGGAATAACAAGACACATGCCCAAGCCCTTTAAAAATAGATAGTACAAGGCCAATAACATAAAGGGAAGAGTGGTAATGACTAACTCATTAGAGATAATAGTGGCAATAGCCAATATAAAAAAGAGGAGAGCAGTAATGGCTAACTCAATGAAGGGGAGTGGCAATTGCCAACTCAATAAAGAGAAGAGTGGTAATGATCAACTCGATAAAAGAAAAGTGACAAAGGCCAACTCAACAAACAGATGAGTAGCAAGGGCTAACTCAACAAAATTGGTAAAGGCAAGGGCAAGGATTGTATCCATCGCCACACACAAATTCATAAAGATCACATGTAATTAACATTATACTATAATTTCAAAGGTCAAATGATTGATGGTAAAACATATAATTGTATGAACAATTCACAGTAACACGAAAATAGGTATAGGCAAGATAGATCATATCAACTTAAATTAAAGTAAGTTTAAAGTATAAAACCCTCACCTTTTGACATTGAAGTGCCTTTTCATCTTGTTAGAACCTATTGCGTGCATTTTAAATTCAACTTCAACCATAGATTACACCGATTATATGGCTAGGGCTCAATCCGGGTTTTCATCTTTAACTAATTATTATTTAAATTAAAACTTAATATAAACTTTCACATAAATGACTAACTTACCTAGATTAGCACTTGAGTCTTGGCCCAAAACAGGTTTGATGATATTATTTCACTAAGTCAACTCGGTCATGACTCGACGTGGTGTAACCACACGAAATCTCTTGTTTCATCTCCTTCTTTCTCTCTCTCTCTCTCTCTCTCTCTCTCTCTCTCTCTCTCTCTCTCTCTCTCTCTCTCTCTCTTTCTTTCTTCCTTCCTTCCTTTCTTTCTTTTCTTCTCTTTCCCTTTCTTTTTCTCTTTCCTTCTATCTTTTCTTGCTGATATGTCCAGTAGGGTTGTCCATTTCTCTCTCTCTCTTTCCTTTTTTCTCTTTCCCTCTACACCTTTTCTGTTAGAGGATGGGAGGAGTTTTTATAGGCCAGGGGGGCCTCCAGATTCTTCTGTGTAGGATTTTTTACACACTCCCTTTATGCACCTCTCTGTTTGCGTAGCCAGGGAAATCAGCGTGAGTTTTGGATTCCCATCTTTTTGGGTGTTTTGGAAGAGATCGGTCGCTCCTTCTCCTTCTTTTGAAGGGCCCAGATCAGTGCTAAGAAGTTCGGTCTAGGTTTCCTATGCAGATGAATTCAGATTGCTTCCATTTTTTTACAACTGCGTCGCGGGAGGTTTGCATGAACAATGGCAGAACTATTCTAAGAGGGGATTGAATGGCTAAGATAAATCCCATATAAGGGCCACTGTTACAAAACCGCCGATTTGCCAGTGAAGCAAATGAATGACTTTTTATTTTCACACAGTCCGGTTGTGACCGGGCACGTGCCCTCATGTGAGCTCAACTCAATGCAAAGAAATCATGGATTCTCTCAGAGTTGTCCTGGCTTCAAGTTGGACAGTTCTGATTTTTCATCTAGTCAGTCATGGTGGGCCACAGTGATCGAAAACAGACCTCGTTCGTTTGAATCATGCAGCATCTAGACTTCGTGCATTTGTTATTGTAGGCACGTGTGCATGCATGGATGCACATGAATGCCACGGTTTTGATCGGGCCGAGCTTCCCAATGGGATGGACGATTCAGATCATTCATACAGGTGATGATGGTGGCCCACCATTATCATAGTGTACAACGTCCACTGCTAACACACGAATGAAACAGGCTTGCTTAGGATTTTATTAGGTCAAACTAGGTTCGGTGCGCTAGTGGTGCATGCATACCGTGCACACTAGGACTACTTGTAGGGCCACCAGTGATGTCCTTTTGAGAGATCTATGTCGTTCATTCATTTCTCCATCTAATTTAAGGGCTTGAGCCCAAAATGGGTATATATCCAAAGATCAGGTGGACCATGAACAGTGGTATTATGATTCCTACCATTGAAACCTTTTTAGGCTCTATAGTGGTGTTTATTTATCATCCAACCTATTCATAAGATCATACAGACACAGATGAAGGGAAATTCCCTACCACGACTATCCAGGACCTTTCTTTGCTCGATGGACACTAAAATCAATGGTTGAGGGGCTGATCTATCAATTGGGTCACTTTTACAATCTAAGGGTTGAAATTTGACGTGTATAGTTAATTCATGATATAAAGACATGGTGTAAAATTTCACATTAAACGGATCGTGGGAACCATGTGATCCAGAATTCAGGGGTCTAGGTTAATGACACTTTCATAATTATTGCTTATATGAGATTTTTGGGGGATCTAATGGTTCTATGTGGTTGTATGCACATTTGTAACCAATTCTTACAAATGGTCTTACATTTGGATCATTACGAGTAAGGAGTTATTCACCAGTTCAATTAAGGGAAAGTACCTACGTCAAATCACATGATGAATAATCTTGTCTTAAAATCAATGGTCAGATTGCTGGATCTACAAATGGAGATCATTCTCAATGGTTAAGTTCATGTTAGGGAATAGATGTAGGGTTAAGATAGTTAGATTTGCATCCTACACATGTACATATTAAGTTCTTGGTAACGCTTGAGAACATTCAATACTCAGGTATTGAAATGTTCGGGGCGTTACAGCCTTACAATCCAACACTCCCTCACAGCAACTTTAATGCATAATTTGTAAATGCCAACACTCCCTCCCAAGCGATTCCAATGCCAAACTGTAAAATCATATCTAATGCAATGCGGTGAATGCGTATGTTAGTTAAATAATTGTTAAGTTTCATTCATCCATTATATTGGTGAAGATAAAATACTGACGTTATGTTAGTAGTCCTTATCTGAATCATGTAGCTTATTGCGGTATGTAGCAACTTCTTACTATTGTCCTTTGATTCAAATTGAAGTATCACTGGTTCATCTCACAAATTAATGATTCCAAAGGTACGGCATGATACTCAAAAGTATAAGGATCAACTTGGTATAAGTCCTCACTCAAACTAAGTATGATCACTCAGTTTCGAGGTGCGTTCTTGTCATATAAAACCAAATCACTGTAAGAAAAGGGCTCGTCACCTAATTTCATTCATGCATGGGTCGATCGAACGTTACTCTGGCACAGAACCATCAGCCAGATACTTTGATGGGGATTGTTCGAATAATGATTTATCACCTCCATCAGTGCTCATTGGTCACAATGGGCAGGCTCATCATCCCACCATAGGCCGACATCTTGGACACGGTCTCCCATGCCACCATGCTCGACTCATGAGTGTTGATGGAATCGTATCACACTAATAGTTATGAGTGGACTCACCTGTTGGGAACGGGGTATTTTATATTTGATTTGGTCATGTCGTACATCATGAACATACATGATCGGTCGGCTAGTTGAATAATTTAATTAACCTAGGAGAACCCCAACGCAACTAGTATTGGGTGTAAGTAGCTCATGTAGTCCAGATATTGTCGGTTGTCTGTGTTCAACCCGAGTTAATCGAATAAGCCTAGGGTGGTTACCCTAAATCGGGCCACCCCTTTACTTTGGGAGGTTTTCCAACTGACCCAACATCATAGTAGTCCTAAGTATCATTATAGACTAAAAACTACATCACACGATTATAACATAAGTTTACTACATAACCACTTAGACATTTCATCGAACATGTGAGCATACATAGGGTACTACATTCATTAAAGAATTAAGTCAAACATGTGAGCATGCATAATGCAATATGACTACTTAAGCATTAAATCAAGTATGTGAGCATCGACGAAGTAACACATTCCACTACTTAAACATTATATTAAACATGTGAGTATCCATATTCAACCAATAATATATATTATAGAAAAATTAAAATGTTAACATATTAGCATGCATAAATTCATCTACAAACAACTAATTATTGACTGAGACCCTCAAGGGTCGATAAAAGATAACTTAGAGATAATGGTTTGCACCTTTGCAATGATTCGTCCAACTCAAAGTGCTCCTAGGATTAGGGTCATAAGGAAAATCCACAAGAGCCTAAACAATAATACGAACCATTGTAAAGACTAAAAAACTTAACCTAAAAGACTATATTAGAGAGTAAAATCTATTTTTTTCAATCACCACCGAGAGAACTATACAATGGATTCGCGAGCGATAAGGTGGTTATAGAGGGGGATGAGAGGGTGAGCATACACAAACCCTCACACTTTCAAGCTCTCTCTCTCTCTCTCTCTCTCTCTCTCTCTCTCTCTCTCTCTCTCTCCCCTCCATCCTTTCTCCTCTTTCACCTCTCCTCTAAGGCTAAGGCACGAAATTTGTATGGGGAGAGGGGGTGTGAAATGAATGGATATTTATAATGTCAAAAAGTGTACAATTGGCCCCAATGGCCCTTTGTTCATTATTCAAACCCTAAGGGAGGTTGTTTCCCACTAATGAGACCCAATGGTAGGCATATGGGTCAATCTAAGCCATGAAATAGGTATCCCACAATGCGATCTTTGTTTGGATACAAATATACAATGATCAGGCGTGCCAATCAACTAGGAAGCCCTAACTTATATCGACAGTCACCGATGATCAATCAGGGTTATAGTTATACGGATATATGTGAAGAAATATCTTTAGTTGATACACCGAATTTGGCCATGAATTGACCGTCCAAAAGTTACAACTTCACGAAAGAGCAAAGTACTAGTTTCACTAAAATTTTAGATTTTCAGCCAAGGCATTCATATATGCCATGTACTTGGCTTGCAATCCAAGTTGAGCAATTCGAGATGCAACCTTGGCTTGATGTCCCATGATAGATGTAAAGCCCAATAAGAAGAATGTCTTTCTATAGTCTCGGGCTTAGTGGGCCATTAACGAGCGGTTTAGAGCTTCTTTGGATAATCAGGATATTTCTGTAATGAATTGGGTATCGAGATTTCTTTTGCGTAATGATTAGGGTTTGGATTAGTTAAGTTTATAGTGTGGATTATTTGTAATTAGTGAAAGCAGTGATTCGATCCTAATAAATCTAAACTGTTGGTTCTTACAAAAGGAGAAACTAGATTGATAATTAAGATCTAACTCCTAGTTGTCTCCATTTTTGATAAGTCTTTATTTAGTTGTGGTTGTGTTGATTAGTCAATAGTGGGTCAGCTAGATTTGGGCCCTAGATGAACAAATTATAAGGCTAGAGTCGAGGTTTAAGTGATCGAGTGGATTCGTTAGCTTCCTACGGTTGATTAATCGGATTTGTATGGTTCTTTACTGGTACCACAAACGTATAAGCACACCTTGAGCGTTAATAGTTAGTAAGTGACAACATAAGTTAATTAAAATGAAAATTTTCATAGTTTTTTTTTTTTAAAAAATCCAAAATATCAAAAATTCAGGACGTTATAGGGTACATTACTTAATGCATAAGGGATGTCTGTACTATCCGATGGAGGAGTATTTGTACAATCTTGGCTATCCAACATTTTAAAAGTTGGTGCATTAGAACCATTGAAAAATGGGACATGTATATGTGCATTACTTGATGGGCTATGTACATGTGTACTAACTACTAGGGGGTGTCATTATATTGTTTACGAGACGGAAAGTGAAAAGTCAGCGCATCCAACCTATCGAGCCTAAGATCTTGAATGAGTGCATTGCTTGATGGGCTAACAACATCTGTACAATCTAGTGATGTAACCTACATGTAGTCTTCTCTATATATAGAGGTATTAACATTTATTACTGGCTCATTCAGATTTATAAAGATGGGTCTTTGACTACACTTGTACGTCTGACTTTCTATGTAAACCAAGGTAGTTGAATTATGCGACTATGGCCGAAGATAATCATATACACTATGATATTACCATCTTTTTTAATAATTTGTGGACGAAGTGACACATTGCTAAGCGAAGCGTAAATAACCTTCATTCTAACCTTGTTATCCTCGGATGTTGTGTTCATAATCTTATGCACATTGGTTACAAGTTGCATATATTTAATTTTGTTGCTCACAATGGCCATCTTAGAATTGCCACCCTTGTAAGACTAATTACTTGTTCATATACTAGTTTCCCATTATAATAACAATATACGGGCTAGATGGTGTACTGTAATGCCCCGTGTTTTCGAAAACCGAGTATATGACTCGTTCTCCAAAAACCCGAGTGTAAATTTTTAAAGATAGTCAAATTCAGGTATATATATATTTTTTTTCTTTTCTTTTTCTTTCAGAGTTAACATTTTAGTGAAAAATGGACAAATCAAACATAAAGGAAAATTTGTATTTACATTCAAAACATACGAGCGTCTGCCTATAATAACTTATACAAACTAATGTCCCAATACATACAATTACAAAATGAAATAACATCGGATGTGAAGTAAAGTAAATTATAATAAATCTCGAGTTGTAAAGTCACGTAGCAACTCTTGGCAATACAATCATGCGTCCTTGACAATTGTACCCTGCTCTTCATCAATATGAACACGAATATCATTTAGGCCACATGCAGTACCTATACAGTTATATATTTGATGAATGAGTGGCCAGCTCAATGTGAATTCCCCTCAAGATTACACATCGCCACATCAGGTAAGCATAGTTATAAACAAAAAGGCATTTAAAACAATACATGATGCATCTTATTAAATGCATGGATACATAAGTGCATATTAACTAGGAATGCTCATCCAGTTGGCTTTTGGGTGAAACTCATGCATGTGGCCGGTCACCAGCGAAAAGTACATCGTATATGCGTAGTGCCAAGCTCACCGAAAGTAGGCCGATAGTCGGTTGTCTGGGAGCTAGTGAATGATATCCCAACTAAATCCTATTAGGCACGTGCTACATCATCTAAAATTAGCCACCCATCATCGCCTATATACTATGAATGCATGATTAGCTCATCCATTATTATTTCATTTACAACCATCTTGTTTAATAAAGCTCAAAGGTCATTATGGGGGATTCATCACCCAACGTAGGCCGACAGCTCGGATATAGTGTCTCATGACCACAATCCCCGGCTCTTGAGACCGCCACCTTAGGATGTTTAATGGAATCCCATTGACTAGTGGCCAATCGCAGTTCAACATATGGAACTTACCATCGCATGGTTATATAGAAATAAATTATCGAAGCCACATAGGGCAAATACAAAGTCGAAGCCGCGTAGGGCAAACAACAAATCAAAATCATATAGGGAAAATTTTAAATCAAAGATGCATAGGGAAATTATCAAATAGATGTGATAAAACGACCATCCTTAAAAGCCCTGCAAAAACAATAATTCATGGATGGTAGGCTCGCTTCAATATTCACATTATTCAAAATAACCACTTGATCAAGGACCCATTATAAATATTACATCTCGAGTATGGGTGTACATTTATAAGCAATCTACAAGTATGAGGAAATATGTAGGATAAATATTGAGCATGTAATCTAGCATTCAATCCCAACAACTAGAACATGTAATTATAAGATAAAGATATCAATTATCAACTGAAATTAAAATAAAAACTATCACTTAATCTAATGGAAAAAATTGAAAGCTCAAGAGAAGAAATCATCACCTTAATCGCCTACACTGATATTGGTAGAAAGCACATGCGCCCTAGAACCGACTCCTACTATGAATTATAAAATTTGTATGGTTAGATTCAAGTTTCATAAATTATCCATGGTTAGGATCATAACCTATGGTTCAGATCACTTAGATTTAGGGTTTTATTCACTAATTTAATATTTTTGACTTTGTTCTAGAGTTTGAACTCTAATTAATTTATAATATTATTAGAAATGAAGTAATAATAAGTAATAATTGTCAGTTAATACTAACAACACTAATCTTATAATCAATAATCTACTAATGACAAAATAAAAATAACATTAATAAGGATAGAAGTTAATATCTAATACTAACAATCAAGTAGTAGAATTAATAGCATCTAATAATAATTTCTAATAATAGTAAAAATAACGATAATTTGATTTTGACAATTCAAATGTATAAAAGAATTGGAAGTTGGCATACCTAAGTTAAATGGATTAGGATCTTCATTAAAACTGGCCTAGTTTGAGTTTGGAGTGGTGAGGACTGAGTCGACTTAACTGGAAACTCGACAACCTCTAACTACTCTCATCTTCTCCTTCTCTTCCTTATCTTTTCTCTTTTCTTTCTCTTCTTCTTATTTAGAGAGGTCCAGCAACCTGTGGACTTGACCCAACCAATGGACCAGCAGCCTGACTTGGTCCCAAATCGAGTTGACTCAGCTGTCACGTTTGTTCTCTCTTCCTTCTCCCTTTCCTTCTTTCTCTTCTTCCTTCTCTTCTTTCTCTCACTTCCTTCTTCAGTCAAACCCATACACCCAGTAGAGTTCCTAGGTTAAACCAGAGCCAACTGAGTAGAGCAAGTCAACCATTCAATAGCTGACTCGACTTATTTTGACTTGACTAAACGTGAACCGCACCCCGACTTGGTAGCCAGATATGCTCCCCTCACTCTCTTCTTTCACTTTCGAATGGCCCAGACCTGTACACCAACAAGGTTCCTGGCCTAGCTTGAACCCAACTCAGGCCGAACCTAGCCTAATCGAGTTGGTGCAACACGCACCATTTCTCTCTCTCTCTCTCTCTCTCTCTCTCTCTCTCTCTCTCTTCTTAACTAGTAAACCCTGACCCCATAAGCCACTGGTCCCAACTGCCTCCATCGAGCTCGGCAGTGAGTCGACTGGAGCTCCTTACAAATGGTGCTACTGGAGGGTTTTTACCTGCTTCACGAAGCTGGGAGGAAAGCTTTGTTAGCATTTTGACAATGGGTTTGAGCTTGGAAGATGGCGGTCGGGTCCTTACAAGAACCTAACCCAATTCGAGCCGGTTGGGTCAACTCAGTGCAATGCGACACCGAGTTTAACGCCCGCATCTGCACTCTCCCTCATTCTCTCCTGTTTTCTCTCCTTCTTCCACTCCTTCCTCTCCTGGAACTTCCACTCGCACCCCGACTCCGCCCGAGTCGGTCTAGCTAGCGGACTGCAATGCAGTTCCATTCTTGAGCCAACTCCCTCTCTCTCTCTCTCCTCTCGATTCTCCTGTTATCTCTCTCAATCTCTGGAAATCTTGGTGACAATCCTGAGGAAAACGTGGCCCTTCAAAAGGGCTAGGGCTAGCTCTATCAGTACCCAATAGCTGCTGCATTATGTTTTTTATGGCTAGGATAAAGTGGTTGTATAATCGTTCCTTGATTGCATGGGACCAATCCATCATACGGGATGAATTTCCACTGACATGGCCCACCGAACATACCTCATCGATCAGAAAACGGGGCACACTTCATCATGTTGGGTTCTCTAATTTGATAGAGAAGATGATGTTGCCACCAATGGTGATTTCTCATTGACGGCTTATCAAGGTGATCTGGACCATTTTGATGGGTCGGATGGGACCCTTCATCAATGTGGGGTCCAATTTCCCTATCCCATTTCACCGAGTGCAGTGACTCGTGAGATATCACGCCGCGACTTTCTTCTAGTGAGATGGAAAGTCTTCTCAGAAACCTTGCTGCCCAAACAGCTAATACCATCATTGCCCTACATCCAACGCTCCGGATTGGACTTCCAGACAGAACCAAGAGTCTGGATTGCGCCAGCTTTGCATGAATCGAAGAGGAAAAACTCCCGACATGCTTTTCATCTAGCAGTCTGCTGTCCCTCCTTTTTTTGGGTACCCAACGAGGGGGCGGGGATGTTCCCTGAAGGGATGGCTGAGATGGAGAAGGGAGCAAGCACGCAAGTCGCAACTGCTAGCAACAAGTACATTTTCAAAAATACACAGCACGCAACCTTTGCTTGTGCTATGATTTGTGATCCCGCACATGTGTTTCAACACGTGAAAAGGGTTGGGGTTTGGTTGAAGTTTTCTCCCGATCATGATGAACGGTCCAGATCACCTATATGGTTGATCCTAGTGGCCACATTTCAAATGAACGACCCCCGTTCATCACTAGCGGGAAAGCGAAAAAGGGAGAGGAACTTTCCCTATTTCTGGAAAGTCACCAATCTTTTGGTTCGAGGTCTGGTGCCGCATTAAATGGATGGTTCAGATCAATGATTTGATCTCATGTGGGGCCCACCTGACTGATCTGTTTGTCAGGGTGCAGGCGAAAAACAAAAGAGAGAGGACAATTCTCTCTTTTTAAAGAAATTATGGGTCAGCCCACTTTGACTAGGCTCCCCGGACCCGTGCACAGTGAGTGCACCTCCTTTGGTGCACACATAAAATGACAGTGGGGCCCACAAAGATGTTTAGATGAAATCCACTCCGTTCATTCGATTCATCTACCTATTTAAGGCCATGAGCTCAAGAATGGGGCTGACCTAAATCTTAAGTGGGCCATACTCTTAAATTTCTAGTTCTAATGGTGGATTTTCGTTGATCTAATGGTTAGATCATTCTGAATTTGAATATCAGTGGTTAAAATGGTCTTAGGAACCACATTTAAGAATTAGTGGTTGAGTTAGGGAATAGATGACCTAATATACATTTAGAATGTTGAATATTATTATTACAATATTATTATTATCATTTGTATATTTATCTTATTTTATTTTCCTCTAAATTATTGTTGTGGGTCATGCCTATTCATTCATCCGCTCTGCACCCATAGAGCTTGGATAAAAATAAATAAATAACTAAATTATTTTAGTTTGTATGTGGGCCACAGTTTAAATTAACGGTTAGATTTAAAAATTCAATATCCTGAATATTGAAACTAAGTGCTGGGTCACCCTACGGGAATTTGGAAACCTAACGGATGGTTTGATTTATCTATTAAAGTGACTAAGATCTTAAAATAGACGTCTCTGAAGCTATGATGGACTATTTTTAAAATCAATCAGATGGATGACTTGTTATACGAATGAATGTTGTATTAGACAGTTGAAATGAATGAAATGAGGATCACTGGATGTTAATGTGTAAGGAAAGCTACATGTGTTTCCACACACGTGTAAACTGATTTAGATTTTCATGGTAACACCCGAGTACTAAAAAGTACGAGGTGTTACATGTACCTGAAAGGAAAAAGTTATGGCTATTGGATTTAAAATAACATTTTAACAATTTAAAACAGATCTCTATTGTCATATCAATGATAGTCACTGTGGATCGCCTATATTCACTCGGGCTATTAGACTTAAAAAGGATTTTCACTATGTATCCACAATAAATATTGGCGATCCACAGTAAATATTGACGGCCCACAGTGGATATCGACGGTCCACTATTAATATCAGTGGTCGACCGAGAATATTAGAGGTCCACTATTAATATTGGCGATCCACAACTAATATTAGCAATCCACTGTTAATATCAATGGTCCATAATATATATCAGTGAATATCCTTAGTGAATATTTTCCATCCCTAGTCCATGTATCTCTAATGTGCATTTTTTTTTTCAAGATCAACATTGAGCTTACTACATAAATCTCCATTGTGCATTTCTGACTGGATCCTCGTTAGAATGGATCCATTTTAGTCAATAAAAAATACATAAAATAGATGTTACACTCACCATTTTGTTGATGTTGCCCAAGGAAGCATATGATGGGGGTGTGGACCACGGAAGGGATGATTGTCGTTAGAGATTACACCCCTTCTCGAAAGAAAAAATATGAAAAATAAATGGAAGGAATGTTGCCGGATGCTCGCTAGAGTGGGTCCAACATAGTGGCATAATGTTTCAAACCACCTTCAAGAGTGGCGGTCCCCTCTCTCTAATATAACTACTTGAAATAAATTCAAATGCCACTAAAATCGACCTTTTTGAAGTCTATATAGCTTTTTGGATCCTTTTTTTTTTTTTTTTTTTTATTCACAGTGCATCTCCTTTAAAATATACGATGACCCTTAACTGGGGGATAGAATTTCAGGACATTACCCTAAAAATGAGGAAAAAAGACATCATGAGTGGACCACACAAAATGTAGCAACTCCAACATGAAGGACCATCATTATCTCTATTGATAGTTGTAGACACCCCACCTTAAGCCGATAAACTGATTGAGATTGAACGAAACCCAAATACAAGCCCTATCAGTATCCTAAACCCTAATTCATGCCCTAAACCAATCCAAACCCTAAACCATAGAAGCTCAAACCCTATGAATCAACCATAAACCTAGCCAACCCAGTCAAACAAACGTATTAAAAACCTAAAACCAAAACTTAATTAGTCAACCCATTGAGTCAACCCACCGAGTCAACACGTCAAGTCAACCCACCAAGTTAACCTACTGAGCCAACTCACCTAGTCAGCCTACCCAGTCAACTCGCCTTGTCTAACTAGGCCCAAGACCCATTTGGTCCAAGCCCACTTTCAAAGCCTAAATTAGAGTACAAAGAGAGATAAGAAAGCAGTCACAATTCGCTAAGCCTCCCCACATGTGTGGGAGAGCCCACCCTCTAAAGTTGAAGCTCTGAAAAGTACAAGCTACGCCCAAGTGTTGCTCGCCACATGGCACAGGCCGTACCTTGGCCAGTTGTTCATATGTGCACAGTTGGTCACCTTACAAATCTCATGCATGTGCAAAAGTCCAAAGTTACCATAAACCCCTCTCATGGGCTAAAATTACACCTTATGCCCTTAAATCCAACCCATGAAATCTTGCCACATAGCAATATCAAATCTCATCCATCCAAACCCTTTCTACACTCAAGCTTTATGAGAATTACAAGGAAAAAAAATAGGTTGGGGGCTATAAACACCCCCCCACTTCACATTTAAAATCATCACCCTTTCACTTATCCACTCCCATTTCAAGCCTTCCTCACTCACCCCCTTAAACCTTAGCTTAGCCATTTCATCCTTCCACTAGGGAGAGAAAAGAGCTATAGGAAAGAGTCCAGCTCGGGTCAAGCTTAGTCCAGTCCAACTACAGCCTCCTAAGCCATTAATATCTCGATCCAAGCCTCACAATCCAACCTTTGTAACACTACCGTCCATCCAACAAGTCGATCTACAATTAAGCTTCTTCTAATATGAGCATTTGTATCATGCAACACTTGTGTCATTCATTCAACACATCTTTGCACCTATTTGGATCGAGAGTATGCTATGTGGCTTGACAAAATAATCGATCATGCCCATCAGAAACCCTACTAATTAGCTTACACTTAGTCACAAGCATTGCATTCAATACATATCATACATCATTTGTGTGTAAGTAATGGTCCTTAACCCTCAAGAAAAGTCAAATCCTTTCAAGTAGAGACCATGTGAAAGTATAGGCAGAGTGGGTGCCTAACACCTTCCCTCCCTATAACTGTGATCCCTTATCCTCAATCTCTATTTATACATTAACAAAATCATCTTAGAAGTGAGAATCTCTGGATCCTCCCTCTTAATGTTTCTATAGGGTGTATCCAAATGTAGGAACAAATAATTAGTTAGTGGCGACTTTTGTCAAATATAACACTCTTTCAATTCATAGCATGAAGTCCTTTAAAAAAAAAAAAGCACCCATGAAGCATATGATCTAATGTTGGTAGTGAATACAATGATTTCAAATGAAGATGAAATCAATGGCTTCCGATGACTTAAGAAGCTCTGAATCACATGAACAGATCAAATCAACCGAGAAGTAAGCCTTCTTTTTCTTTTTGTGGGACACGTATCTCCTTTCGAAGCCCTTTTTTCCTTCCAAGTTGGGAGCGAATTGTACGAGGGGGTCAACCGTGATAAATGGGTATCTTCATCCTCTATAAATTAAAATAATAATAATAATAATAATTTAACGGCTACAAAAACTCGAGTTTGATATATATGAACTGCTGCTGGGACCACGTTACAGTACGGGACTGTTTGGACCAAAAACCATAATGCGGACATTGATTCTTTAGATAGGATGCCCGGATAGATGGATTATCCCATATGAACTACCAAAATTGCAACACGTGTAAGAGACCTAGGCAGTAAATCTGGTGGGCTTCACAGCTTATCCGTACTCTCAAATGGTTAGATGAGGAAGGTGATTGCGTGTTGAGTAAACTCTAGGGCCAACCGTGATATATGTGACTTATCCATGCTGACCATCAGTTTTATCCCCTCATTTTAGGGCATGAGCCCAAAATAGAAGCATATTCACAGCTCAAGTGGACCACACCACATGAAACAAGATGAATTGAACGATTACCGTTGAAAACTTCATGGAGGCGACAGAAGTTTTAGATCAAGCTGATATTTGTTTTTTTTTTTTCCTTCATCCATGTCTACGTGACCATATTAACAGGTTGGATGACAACTAAACATCAATGTATTCCATAAGAATGTTTCAACGGTGGATGTCATTATCCCCATTATTTCATGTGGTTGAGATCCACTTAGGTTTTTATATGCTTCGGTTTTTATAACATGCTCTAAAACGATATTTAAAAACAGATGGACGGCGTGGATAAGACAAATACATTCCAGTGTGTCCATTATACTCAGTAAGCAATCCGTTTCCGTTAGATGCAAGCGCTGATGATGTACAGAGTAACTCACTTAGAAACCTTTACAATAACGTACTGACTAAACTCCGTGAGGCCCATCAAGTTGTATGTGTCTTATCCACACCGTCCATCCGTATTATCATCTCATTTTCAAGGCATGAGAACAAAAATGACGCATATCCAAAGGTGTGGTGGAAACAATGGTGATAATGATGTCCACCGTTGAAAACTTTCTAGGGCCTACAGTGTCATCCAACCCGTTGATAAGCTCAAAAATACGTGGAAGAAGGGAAAACACAAATATTGTCTTGATCCAAAACTTCTATCGCTCTCAAGAAGTTTTCAACAGCAGGCATTCAATTCCCACTGTTTTCTGTGTTGTAGTCCACTTGAGATTTGGATATGCTTCAATTCTCATATATGCCCTAAAAATGATCTGATAAAGCAGTTGGATGGAACGGATAAGGCACATACATCAAAGTGGGCCCCACAAAGTTTACTCAGTGCGCCACAGCCCTCCGTACACAATCCGCGTCGTAAGATGCTCCCAATTTGCGTGAAAGAAAAGGTGGGTCGGATATTGAAACAAATGGTGAGTTAATTGATACTCTGGTAGAGTATGGTGGTTGATGGACAGGCACTTAGAAGTTGTACACATAGTAGGATTAACTAAAATTAAACCGTCCAAATTGTGGGACCCACTTTAAATAGAACATGATTTAAATTTTTTATTGGGTGAATAATCCTAACCTCTGATTATCATACACTTGTTTGCTAAATTCATACAATTGGATCCATTAAACGTCCACCAAACAGACGGTTAGGCAATCAAAATCATTATGATTTTCCGTTCATGTTACATCTATGTTGTGGGTCATGATTTGGACAGTTTGATTTGACTCTTTCGTGTGCTACTTGGATAAACTTCTTAGCGCCTGAATATCAATTATCAGACTCGCCAGAGTATCAAAGATTTTATCGAGAACAGGAACCCACTTTCCACATCGAGATGGGAATACGGACCACCGCGTGGATTCAAGTTGCCAAAAGTAGGACCGGTTCCAAACACTATTCGTCGGTGAGATTTTGACAAAGTTCACTCGCCTCGCACGTGACAATGTGACACGTGCGTAAGATCAGACATGCTCAGTGACCGATCCTAGCCATTTAGATTCTCCTCACCTATAATCAGGTAAGCATGAGCATCTGGTGGGGGACAGATGTACATTGAATTTGAACATTTGGGTAGCTTTTCTGAACCGTTGATATATTTTTAAAATGTATGCTCTATCTGGTAAATTTATTGGCTTGATTTGTTACATATGGACTTTTCTATTCTTGGATCGCATGATGAACGGCTGTGATCTCAAATATATTTAGCATCTCTTCCACTTGTGAAGAGAGTGCACCTTTTAAAAGTGCAGTTTAGCAGCATCGCATATTGCAATGTGGATGTCAATGATACTCGTGCAATATGTTAGAATTCTACTCCCGGTTGCACATCTCCGGGGAGAAAACGGATTGTGTTGTGTGGGGTCCACAGAGATTTCCGTGAAAAATCCACTCCGTCCATCTGTTTTCATAGAACACAATGGTACTGAAAGATAAAATTTAGATAGATACAAAACTCAGGTGGGCCACACTAAACGAAAAAGTAGGAATAGAAACGTCCACCGTTGAAACCTTCCTCGAGCTGAACATGATGTTTATATGCCATCCAAACTGTTCATAGGGTTATTACCACTCAGATAAACTTTAGGCACAAATATCATCCTGATACGAAAATTATGTAACCCCCACGCATTTAATCTCCACCGATTAGTGTGGTATGGCCCACATGAGTTTTGGATCTTCTTGATTTTTAGGTTCTTGTCCCATTGTGGTCTTTAAAAACAGATGGACCGAGTGGATTTGTTACGGACATGTTTGGACCCCAGAGCTCCGTGCATGCCACTGACCCGGGGCAAAGGCATATAGAGGTTTGTTTCAATACATCCGAACGTATTCTAACATGATGCGTTGGGACTTTATCCTTTGAATATGGGTTATATTCCAATGATCCAAACCGTTTACACGATCAAACTCTTTTATATGATGTATAGATAACGAAAAAAATATTCAAATTATATCATATCAACCCTTTAAAATTTCGGCACTTTTATATTGAAAACGTACGGTTATCATAACCTTTGCATAATCAAAGGTTTGAATTATTCAATCTGAATATTCTTTGGACAATTCTCCCGCCAAGATAAGCCCATCACATTCATGGTTTGAATTATTTATAAGAATCCAATTCCAGTGGCAAAAGCCCAACCTATCATACTGTAACACTTGGGGCTGTATTCGAGCAACTTCTCTTGGTGTACCGTAAATGTGAGAGTACGATTAATGAAATGCATCCAGATGCATGGCTCTGTGGTACGTCGGGGTTATCTGTGGTTATATTTGGTAATCCAAGCCGTTGATTTGACAAAGATAAACAGATGAAGGTTGCTGGATCCGAGATCTCTGATAATGAATAATCAATGGCTAGAAAGACAGTTCATATCGAAAAGAAAAGAAATTGATTGTGGAAGTATTAAAAGAAAAGAAATTGATTAACTAATGAGAAAATGACCACCGTAGACAAAACCTTTTACCCAGCGGTTTTTATCGCGGAATACAAACTTAAGTTACCAACTTAGACTAGCACGTGTGGACAGCGACTTTGAGGACGAAACTACCCATCCTTTTTACTGCCGTTGCTTTTCCTCTCCCTCCCTTCTCTCGCTCCATTTTTTTTAAAAAAAAAGGACGAAAACTCCACCGCTACATCTGTTGCTTGGATCGCACCACGCTCTAGCTGGATCCCACCTTGGGGTGTACACGAATCGAGCTAGCTCGGTTAGCTCGCTCTACTCAATCTGAAAAAAGCTCGATTCAGTTCGGTGTTGAGTTCAAGCAAGGCTGAATTGATTTTTTGAGCTCAAAAATGAGTTCAAGCAGGCCAGCTCAACTCGACTCGGATCAAATCTAGTTTAAATCAAACTTGGATCGAACTAGTTCGGTGACTTGGTTACTTTGTCATTAATGTTGCTCACCAACTGTTTCATAAAATGACTGAACGACATGTGGCTGGTGGCAATGAAGGTTTGGCTAGTGGCAAGGTGGAAAGGAAGGTATGTACATGGAACAAATACTTTCTTTTTCTTTATTATTATTATTATTCAGACGGTGTTTGAGAAAATACCTATAAAATCATTGCCTTTGTAGGTAAAACAGTGGGATTTTGAAGTTTCAATTAAGGTATTTGTGGAAATGCCTCAATAGCAAACTCGGTTCGATCTTAGCTCGAACTCAGCCCGAGCTGCTAATTGAACTGAGCTGAGCTGGCCAATCAGGCCCGAGGACCAAGATGAGCCGAGTTCAAGCTGAGGTTAACCACTGTTCGAGCCGAGTCTAGCTGAGGCCAACTCGACTCGGTTTGACTCGATGTACACCCCTAATCCCACCCTCTCTATTCATCAACATTATCTTGTTTTTCCTGAAAATGTTCCCTCCACGGAAGACAGTACGCATGACAGGTATGATATACATTTACCTAAACGGCGTAAATTTTTTGTGGGCCATTGAAATGCCGAATGAAGCTCCCATCTTGATTTTTGGTTCATCCATGCGAAAATCATCCTATGGACATGATGGATTACAAGTAAAACATCATTGTAGGGGCATAAAAAGGTTTCCACGGTGGAAACACTGTTTCCTGTGGTGTGATCCACTTGATATTTCAATATGCCACCATTTTGGGCTGAAACCCTTGCTTTAGATGGAAAAATGGATGAACGTCATGGATAGTCCACATACATTCAAGGTGGGCCCAACTCAATATTTTTAATTTTTAATTTTTTTAATATTTTACTATTAATTTTTTTTTAAAAAGTTTTTTTAGGTTAGCTTGTTAGTACACATCCTTGTCAATACACACACTCCATGTTAGCCACCCCCGCTAGGAATCGATACCAGGACCTCAAGTGTTGATATGAGGTATCTTTACTCAGTCTGCCAATTGAGCTATGGATCTGGGTGTGCCCAACTTAGTTAACTTAGCACTATAAGTGCGTACTGAAAATTTTATGAACCGCTCGGTCAATTTCATTAATTGCTCGATCAAATTCACCGAAGAGAATTTCATGTAAATCTCAGTCAATTTCATTAACTGATTGGTCAAATTCAACAAAGCAAATTGTTAGGCTAGGTCAATTACATTTAAAGTTCATTCCAATTCATGTTAGCCTCACCCAATTTCAAGCTTGCCTCGCTCAAATTGATGTTTCCCTTGCTCAATTTTTCGGTTGCCTCGTTGAATTTTTTCATTGGCTTGCTCAACTCCTATGTTTCCTCGCTCAATTTCTAGGTTCCCTTGTTCAATCCTCGCTCCAATTTCTACGTCGCCTCGCTTGCCTCGATCAATTTCTAGCTTTCTTCACTCAATTTCTAGCTTCCCTCGCTCAATTCCTAAGTTGTCTCGCTCCAATTTCGATGTTCCCTCGCTCAAATCCTAGGTTGCCTCGCTCAATTTCTAGCTTCTTCGCTCAATTCGTAGATTGTCTCGCTCAATTTTTAGGTTCCTTCGCACAATTTGTAGCTTCCCTCGCCTCGCTCAAATCCTAGGTTGCCTTACTGAATTTCTTAGTTCCCTTGCTCAATAACTAGAATTTCTTGCTGAATTTTTACGTTATCTCGCTCAATTCCTAGCTTCTTTCGCTCAATCCCTACGTTGCCTCGCTCAATTTCTAGGTCGCATCGCTCAAATCCTAGGTTCTCTTGCTCAATTTCTAGCTTCCCTCGCTAAAATCCTAGGATTCCTCGCTCAATTCCTAGGTTGCCTCGCTCAATTCCTAGGTTCCCTCGCTCAATTTCTAGCTTTCCTCGCTCAAATCCTAGGTTGCCTTGCTCAAATGCTAGGTTGCCTCACTCAATTTCTAGCTTCCCTCGCTCAATTCCTAGGTTACTTTGTTGAATTCCTACATTGCCTCACTCAATTCCTAGGTTGCCTCGCTCAATTTCTAGGTTCCCTTGCTCAATTTCTAGCTTTCCTCGCTCAAATCGTAGGTTACCTTGCTCAAATCCTAGGTTGCCTCGCTCAATTTCTAGCTTCCCTTGCTCAATTCCTAGGATTCCTATCTCAATTCGCACGTTACCTCGCTCAATTCCTAGGTTGCCTCGCTCAATTTCTAGGTTCCCTTGCTCAATTTCTAGGTTGTCTCACTCAATTCCTAGGTTCCTTCGCTCAATTTATATATTGCCTCAATGGATTTCTAGCTTCCCTCGCACAAAAGCAACATAGCAAAAAAATAAATAAATTCAATTTGCCCCGATCGGGGCAAACTAGAAATTAGAAATTGAGCGGGGTAAACCGAAATATATTTTTTTTACTTTTGTAGGTCCCATCATGATATATGTCTTATATCTAAACTGTCCATATATGAGCGGGGCAAACTGGAAATTGAGCGGGGCAAACTGAAAATTAAGCGGGGCAAACTGAAAATTTAGGTTTAGGGTGTAAGTTTAGGTTTAGGGATTTGAAAATTTAGGTTTAGGGTGTGAGTTTAGGTTTAGGGATAACAATTTTTGATACACTTTAGCTACAGATTATAACCGCAGCTATAATTGCATATAATTTTTGAATTTGATAATGGGTAGGTTATAGGTTTTGATTTTGATTTAGGTTATAGGTTATAGGTTTAGGTTAAGGTTATAGGTTTTTGGATTTGAGAATGGGTTCAGGTTTAGGTTATAGGTTTCAGTTTAGGTTATAGGTTTTTAAATTTGACAATGGGTTCGGGTTTAGGTTATAGGTTTTGGGATTTGAGAATGGGTTCAGGTTTTGGTTATAAGTTTTGGTTTTAGTTTTGGTTTAGGTTATAGGTTTTTGGATTTGAGAATGGGTTATGGTTTAGGTTTAGGAAATCGGGTTCAGGTTCGGGATTGGGTTTAAGTTTGGGTTTTTAAGTTTAGGTTTACATTTATGTTAGGGAGTTGAGATTAGAATTAGGTATAGGTTTCACTTTAGGAAATTGAGTTTGGGTAATAGGTTTAGGAAAAGGTTAGGTTTAGGTTATAGGTTTTGGGATTTGGGAATAGTTTTAAGTTATAAGTATAGGTTTAGGTTAGGTTATAGGTTAAGGTTTAGGGATAGGTTATAGGTTTTGGTATTCGAGAATGGGTTCAGGTTTAGGTTATAGGTTTTGGTTTTGGTTTAGGTTATAGGTTATAGGTTTAGGATAAGGTTTAGGTTTAGGTTTAGGTTATAGGTTTTGGGATTTGAGAATGGGTTCGGGTTAGGTCATAGGTTTTGGTTTTAGTTTAGGTTATAGGTTTAGGTCAATTTCATGTTTGTTCCGCTCAATTTCCAGTTTGCCCCACTCAATTTCCAGTTTACCCCCGCTCAATTTCCAGTTTGCCCTGCTAAACTGGAAATTGAGCGGGGCAAACTGAAAATTAAGCGGGGCAAACTAGAAATTAAGCGGGGCAAACTGAAAATTGAGCGGGGCAAACTAAAAATTGAGCGGGGCAAACTGAAAATTGAGCGGGACAAACTGGAAATTGAGCGGGGCAAACTGAAAATTGAGCGGGGTAAACTGGAAATTGAACAGGGCAAACTGGAAATTGAGCAGGGTAAACTGGAAATTGAGCTTGGCAAACTGGAAATTGAGCAGGGCAAACTGAAATTTTTTTTTTTTTTTTTGCTATGTTACTTTTGTGGGTCCCATCATGATGTATGTGTTATATCCAAACCGTCCATATATTTTATGAGCTCATATTAGGGCTTGAGACGAAAAATAAGATAAATCTAACTATCAAGTGGACCACACTGTAAAAGGCAATGGGAAATTGAACGTCTACCATTGAAACACTTTTAGGGGTTACAGAAGTTTTGGATCATTATGAAATTTTTTTCCTCTTCATCCAGGTCTTTTTGACCCTATGAATGAACTTAGACGAGGAGGATTTCTCACAAACATCACAGTGGGCCCCCTAAAGGTTTCTAATGGTTGACGCTCATTCAACACTATTTCCTGTAATGTGGTACACTTGAGAACTGGATATATCTCATTTTTGGTCTCATACCATAAAATGATCTGAAAAAATATATGAATTGAGCGAGACAGCCTACGAATTGTGCGAGGGAAGCTAGAAATCTAGTGAAGCAATATATAAATTGAGCGAAGGAACCTAGGAATTGAGCGAGACAACCTAGCAATTGAACTTGATATGTAATTATGGATCCTGATGTATGTCAAAACAATATGACTTGTGGGCCTTGGTTCTTGGATGCTCTCTAGGTTAAATGAGTTCAAGTCATGAGACAAATTCATTCATGTGCAACGCTTGTTTTCTTTGTTCAGGCTAGTATATATCATGAGGAGAAGAATCTCATAGACTTGTCTATTATCCTTCTCAGATTTTCAAGGTAAAGAAAGTATCATTATGGGAGTTTTGCTTGCCTTTTCCTTATTTTTATTATCACTTTCTCATTGTTATAGAGTATTGCTTTTTGAATATTCTTCTTTTTATAAATTTTGTAAGAATCATATATTTTACAACTCAATTGAATGGAGCCTTGTTGCTACCTTAAGGTTGTGCATTCAATTTGAGACTATTATCAAATGTTTCATTTGTGATTTTAAAGATTGTGAGAGTTTGAATTTCCTTAAAAATTCAGTTCTTTACTATCTGTTTAGCTGGGTTTAATAATTCCATATTTGCATTTGGACAGGTATTCAATCTTCCCAATTTAAAATCTTTCAATCCAATCTTTCCAATTTACTATACGTAATCCCATTCATTCAATTGCTTTTTAAATTGAATCAGTTTGATAATGCACCAACCTTTGCTGTATCCTTTGGTAGTGCTTATTTCCTTTGATTCTATTATAAATTTTGTTTATTCTTTTTGTCATTACAATGATTGTTTCAAAGATTTTATTTGGAATGGAGCTTCGATATTATGAACATTGTGTGATCTAGGCTGTATGAATGAAACTATAATAGTTATCAGTTGCATCTGGTTTTACTTAATGTTAACCATCATTTTTAGTTGCAAAGTTACAATCGGGATCTATTCCTGTTTCTATACTTTCTAGTTTCAGCTATAACTTCTTTCAAAATTCACCATGAGGTGGGACTGCTCGAATGTGGTTGGAGATTTAGTCGTTCCTGTGTAACTTGGTTAACAGACCTGATTTCTAGTTTACAATTACATATGGAAATGGTCTTCTAATGACTTAACTTTGTGCTGTGTATAATAGATTTGAAGGACAATATCTTAAGAGTAGGGGAAAGAAAGATTTCAATGCCATTTTTGCAAGGTTTACAACTTCAAGAGGGGTGTTTTGTGTGGATGTTGCCGATATTTATAATACAATCTCCCTCCTGTATTTCATGCATGCTAACTATTTAATAAAATGGCTCAACAAGGAGTGTTTTGTGTCGATGTAGCTGATATTTATAATACAATCTCCATCTTGTATTTCGTGCATGCTAATTGTTTGATGAAATGGCTCAAGAAGGAATGAGAAGCTAGCACTACTATCATTAGGCTATGATCTGACTAATCCTTGATCTTGGGTGTGTGGAAAAAAGTTTATCAAGATTGAGCAGGTTTCAATTTTTATAGTGATGCCTCTTATAATAGCTATTTCTTTCTTTGTATTTTGAAACACTTCTTACTAAGACTATGATGACACTTGTAACTTGATTGGACTGGCACTATGTGTCTCAACCTTAAGATCATGGGCCGGATCCTAGCTTATCTACTGAAGCACATGATTGCACAATTTTGGTAAGGAAAACTGTTGAGCGATTGTGTCTTTGATTTTTTTAAATGTCTGGCTCTCTCCGTCGTACTTTTGCCAATATTTACATCACTAAATCTATAAGGGCTCTTCCATTTACCATAGACCTTTAGAACCTCATTGCCATATATTGAAACCTCCCAAGTAGAGAAGGCATCTTGCACTTTTTCCTTGGTGACTAATGAATAAGGCATGCACCAATATTCATTATGCAAGTACTCTGGCATATATAAATGTATATATAGTTTACTGTTCCATGATTTTCATCTTTAATATCTTGTTTATAGTTGGCCCCATGGCCAAATATCCAAGTCACTATAACAAAATGGAACATTGCTGCTGCATTTTTTCTAGCAGCCAACATTTAACGCCAGTTGTGGTTTCCACTTGTGGCATATTCTAGATATATTCTGGATATATGTGCATATTCATATAAGTTTTTCATATTATGTAATGCTTTGAGTTTTGAAGATTATCTACTACGCTGCTATCAAAGTTTTCACTATTGGGCTGAAATTGTTCAGATCCAAGATGAACAAGTTCCGTGTTCCCCATTATAACACGACACAATACTTGGTAAGTTTCTTGTCAAGAATGCACATGTGTAGTTATCATTGCGGTTATAGTTATTTATTATGTGACAGATTTTCAGGTGAGATGAACGAGTTTCAAAAGAAAACAGTCTGCGGTTTTGAGAAGCGATTCCTAATGCCATTTTATGATTAAATGCATATTTCAGATTCAAGTATCTGGTACGTCTCTTGACTCAAGAATGCACATGGTTGGAGTGGTCTGGCCATTTGGACAGACTGTGTTTATGTATTTGCTCAAAATTGATAGAGCAGACCCGGACGTGCGTCAGAGCTATCCGGAAGAGCGGGGGTCCCTGGAAGGTGGGAACCGCTGTTATGACCATGATGAAGCAGTTCATTTCCTATGGACAGCATTGGAGGGGCCTAGCCATGTGGACAGGCCGTGTTTATGTATTTGCTCGAAATTAATGGAGCGGACCCGGATATGCGTCGGAGCTATCCGGAAGAGCGGGGGTCCCTGGAAGGTGGGAACCGCTGTTATGACCATGATGAAGCTGTCCATTTCCTATGGACGACATTGGAAGGGCCTGACAATTTGGACAGACCATGTTTATATTTGTATTTGCAGGTACCATACCCTTAACCTAAACCCGAACCGATTCTCAAACTCAAAAACCTATAACTTAAACCAAAACCTATAACCTAAACCAAAACCAAAACCTATGACCTAAACCCGAACCGATTCTCAAATCCCAAAACCTATAACCTAAACCAAAACCAAAACCTATGAACTAAACTCGAACCCATTCTCAAATCCTAAAACCTATAACCTAAACCTAAACCTAAACCTATAACCTAAACCCGAACCCATTCTAAAATCCCAAAACCTATAACCTAAACCAAAACCTATAACCTAAACCCAAACCCATTCTCAAATCATAAAACCTATAACTTAAACCAAAACCAAAACCAAAACCTATAACCTAAACCCGAGCTGATTCTCAAATCCTAAAACCTATAACCTAAACCAAAACCTATGACCTAAACCTGAACCCATTCTCAAATCTCAAAACCTATGACCTAAATCTGAACCCATTCTCAAATCCCAAAAACTATAACCTAAACCTAAACCTATGAACTAAACCCGAACCCATTCTCAAATCCTAAAACCTATAACCTAAACCTAAACCTGAACCCATTCTAAAATCCCAAAACCTATACCCTAAACCAAAACCAAAACCAAAACCTATAACCAAAACCCAAACCCATTCTCAATTCCTAAAACCTATAACCTAAACTAAAACCATAACCTAAGACCTAAACCCGAACCCATTCTCCAATCCCAAAACCTATAACCTAAACCAAAACCAAAACCAAAACTTATAACCTAAACCCGAGCCGATTCTCAAATCCTAAAACTTATAACCTAAACCAAAACCTATGACCTAAACCCGAACCCATTCTCAAATCCCAAAACCTATGACCTAAACCCGAACCCATTCTCAAATCCCAAAACCTATAACCTAAACCTAAACCTATAACCTAAACCCAAACCCATTCTAAAGCAAAACCTATAACCTAAACCAAAACCAAAACTAGTAACCTAAACCAAAACCAAAACCTATGACCTAAACCCAAACCCATTCTCAAATCCCAAAACCTATAACCTAAACCCGAACCCATTCTAAAATCAAAAACCTATAACCTAAACCAAAACCAAAACCAAAACCTATAACCTAAACCCGAACCGATTCTCAAATCCTAAAACCTATAACCTAAACCAAAACCATAACCAAAACCTATAACCTAAACCCGAACCCATTCTCAAATCCAAAAACCTATAACCTAAACTTAAACCTTATCCGAAACCTATAACCTATAATCTAAACCAAAACCATAACCAAAACCAAAACCAAAACCAAAACCTAAGACCTAAACCCAAACCGATTCTCAAATCCTAAAACCTATAACATAAACCAAAACCAAAACCAAAACCTATAACCTAAACCCGAACCCATTCTCAAATCCCAAAACCTATAACCTAACCTAAACCTATACTAATGACTTAAAACTATTCTCAAATCCCAAAACCTATAACCTTATCCTAAACCTATAACCTATAACCTATAACCTTAACCAAAACCTATAGCCTAAACCAAAACCAAAATCTATAACCTAAATTCGAACCCATTCTCAAATCCTAAAACCTATAACCAAAACCTATAACCTAAACCCGAACCCATTCTCAAATCCCAAAATCTATAACCTAAACCTAAACCTAAACCTATAACCTAAACCCGAACCCATTCTCAAATCCTAAAATCTATAACCTAAACCTAAACCTATAACCTAAACCCGAACCCATTCTAAAATCCCAAAACCTATAACCAAAACCAAAACCAAAACCAAAACCAAAACCAAAACCTATAACCTAAACCCGAACCGATTCTCAAATCCTAAAACCTATAACCTAAACCAAAACCTATAACCTAAACCCGAACCCATTCTCAAATTCAAAAACCTATAACCTAAACTTAATCCTTATCCTAAACCTAAAACCTATAACCTAAACCTAAAACCTTATCCTAAACCTCTAACCTATAACCTAAACCAAAACCTATAACCAAAACCAAAACCTAAGACCTAAACCCGAACCCATTCTCAAATTCAAAAACCTATAACCCAAACCAAAACCATAACCAAAACCTATAACTTAAACCCGAACCCATTCTCAAATCCCAAAACCTATAACCTTATCCTAAACCTATACTTATAACCTAAAACTATTCCCAAATCCCAAAACCTATAACCTTATCCTAAACCTATAACCTAAACCTAAACCTATAACCTATAACCTAAACCCAAACCAAAACTTATAACTTAAACCCGAACCCATTCTCAAATCCCAAAACCTATAACCTAAAGCAAAACCAAAACCTATAACCTAATCCGAACCTATTCTCAAATCTCAAAACCTATAACCTAAACCAAAACCTAAAACATATAACCTAAACCCGAACCCATTCACAAATCCCAAAACCCAAACCCAAACCTAAACCTAAACCTAAAACCTAAACCTAAACCTAAACCTAAACCTATAACCTAAACTCAAATCCCTAAACCAAAACCTATAACCTAAACCCGAATCCATTCTCAAATCCCAGAACCTATAACCTAAACCAAAACCTATAACCTAAACCCAAACCCATTCTCAAATCCCAAAACCTATAATCTAACCTAAACCTATACTAATAACCTAAAACAATTTCCAAATTTCAAAACCTATAATCTAACCTAAACCTATACTAATAACCTAAAACAATTCCCAAATCCCAAAACCTATAACCTTATTCTAAACCTATAACCTAAACCTAAACCTATAACCTATAACCTTAACCAAAACCTATAACCTAAACCAAAACCAAAACCTATAACCTAAATCCAAACCCATTCTCAAATCCCAAAACCTATAACTAAAACCATAACCAAAACCTATAACCTAAACCCAAACCCATTCTCAAATCCCAAAACCCAAACCCAAACCTAAACCTAAACTTAAAACCTAAACCAAAACTTATAACCTAAACCAAAATGAAAATCTATAACCTAAACCCGAACCCTTTCTCAAATTCCAAAACCTATAACCTAAACCAAAACTAAAACCTATAACCTAAACCCGAACCCATTCACAAATCCCAAAACCTGTAACCTAAACTCGAACCCATTCTCAAATCCCAAAACCCAAAAATCAGTGGGGATTACAACAGGGAAAAGGAAAAAAAATATAAAAAATGAAAAAGAAGACAATAAGTTGGGGTCGACCGGGTCAGGCCGGTCGACTGGCATATGGCTACGGATTATAACCGTAGCCATAGCTATAATGCTCTACACTTTTTTTTCTTTTTTCTTTTTTATTTTTTACATGGAGAACTTTATTGTACCTACATTATTCTTTAATACATGTTTATATAAATGTGTGTGTGTGTGTGTGTGTGTGTGTATAATTTTCTCCTTTTTTTTTCATTTCTTTCTTTATTCATTTAACAAGAATATCTTCTAAACTAAAATTAGTTACTTGATGTACCACATATGATTTTGGGGTAGGAGAAGCTATTTTAGCCAACCAACCTAGTTATTTTCCAAGATTCCATCAGGTCGATGGTTAAGGTTTAGGTTTAGGGATTTGAGAATACATTTAGGTTTTAGGTTTAGGTTATAAGTGTCGGTTATATGTTAAGCTTTAGGGAACTGAGAATAGGTTAAGGTTTAGGCTTAGGAAATCGAGTTCAGGACCGGATTTAGGTTTGGGTTTTCAAGTTTAGGTTTAGGTTAAGGAGTTGATATTAGGATTAGGTGTAGGTTTATGTTATAGGTTTTTGGATTTGAGAATGGGTTTGGGTTTAGGTTATAGCTTTTGGTTTTGGTTATAGGTTTTGAGATTTAATAATGGGTTCAGGTTTAGGTTTAAGTTTAGGTTTAGGTTATAGGTTTTGGGATTTGGGAATAGTTTTAGGTTATAATTATAGATTTAGGCTAAGTTATAGGTTAAGGTTTGGGGATTTGAGAATGGGTTCGGGTTAAGGTTATAGGTTTTGGTATTGGTTTAGGTTATAGGTTTTGGTTAAGGTTATAGGTTATAGGTTTAGGTTTAGGTTAAGGTTAGGTTTAGGTTATAGGTTTAGGTTATAGGTTTTGGTTAAGGTTATAGGTTATAGGTTTAGGTTTAGGTTAAGGTTAGGTATAGGTTATAGGTTTTGAAATTTAATAATGGGTTCAGGTTTAGGTTATAGGTTCTGGTTTTGGTTTAGGTTATAAGTTATAGGTTTAGGATAAATTTTAGGTTATAAGTTTTGAGATTTGAGAATGGGTTCGGGTTTAGGTCATAGGTTTTGGTTTTAGTTTAGGTTATAGGTTTAGGTCAATTTCATGTTTGTCCCGCTCAATTTCCAGTTTACCCCTCTCAATTTCTAGTTTGCCCCGCTCAATTTTCAGTTTGTCTCGCTCAATTTCTAGTTTGTCCCGCTTAATTTTCAGTTTACCCCGCTCAAATTGAGTGGGGCAAACTAGAAATTGAGCGGGGCAAACTGAAAATTGAGCGGGGCAAACTAGAAATTGAGCAGGACAAACTAGAAATTGAGCGGGGTAAACTGGAAATTGAGCGGGGGAAACTGGAAATTGAGCCGGGCAAACTGGAAATTGAGCGGGGGAAACTGAAAATTGAGCGGGGGAAACTGAAAATTAAGCGGGACAAACTAGAAATTGAGCGGGGCAAACTGAAAATTTTGCGGGACAAACATGAAATTGACCTAAACCTATAACGTAAACTAAAACCAAAACATATGACCTAAACCCGAACCCATTCTCAAATCCCAAAACCTATAACCTAAACCTAAACCTAAACCTAAACCTTATCCTAAATCTATAACTTATAACCTAAACCAAAACCAGAACCTATAACCTAAACCCGAACCCATTATTAAATTCTAAAACTTATAACCTAAACCTAACCTTAACCTAAACCTAAACCTATAACCTTAACCAAAACCTATAACCTAAACCAATACCAAAATTTATAACCCAAACCCGAACCCATTCTCAAATCCTAAAACCTATAACCTAAATCTAAACCTAAACCTTATCCTAAACATATAACCTATAACCTAAACCAAAACGAAAACCTATAACCTAAACCCGAACCCATTATCAAATCCCAAAACCTATAACCTAAACCTAACCTTAACCTAAACCTACACCTATAACCTATAACCTTAACCAAAACCTATACCCTAAACCCGAACCTATTCTCAAATCCCAAAACTTATAACCTATAACTTAAACCAAAACCAAAACCTATAACCTTAACCCGAACCCATTATCAAATCCCAAAACCTATAACCTAAACCTAACCTTAACCTAAACTTAAACCTATAACCTATAACCTTAGCCAAAACCTATAACTTAAACCAATACAAAAACCTATAACCTAAACCCGAACCCATTTTCAAATCCCAAAACCAATACCAAAACCTATAACCTAAACCAAAACCAAAACCTATAACCTTAACCTGAACCCATTCTCAAATCCTAAAACCTTAACCTATAACCTAACCTAAACCTATAGTTATAGCCTAAAACTATTCCCAAATCCCAAAATCTATAACCTAAACCTAAACTTAAACCTAAACCTGAACCCATTATTAAATCTTAAAACCTATAACCTAAACCAAAACCAAAACCTATAACCTAAACCCGAACCCATTCTTAAATCCAAAAACCTATAACATAAACCTAAACCTTAACATAAACCTATAACCTATAACCTATAACCAAAACCAAAACCTATAACCTAAACCTAAACCAAAACCTATAACCTAAACTAAAACCTATAACCTAAACCTAAATAAAAACCTATAATCTAAACCAAAACTAAAACCTATAACCTAAACCACAACCCATTATCAAATCCCAAAACCTATAACCTAAACCAAAACCTATAACCTAAACTCGAACCCATTCTCAAATCCAAAAACCTATAACCTAAACCTAAACCTTAACATAAACCTATAACCTAAACCAAAACCTATAACCTAAACTTAAATCAAAACCTATAGCCTAAACCAAAACCAAAACCTATAACCTAAACCGGAACCTATTATCAAATCTCAAAACCTATAACCTAAACTGAAACCAAAACCTATAACCTAAACCCCAAACCATTCTCAAATCCCAAAACCTAAACCTATAACCTAAACTCAAATCCCTAAACCTAAACCTAAACCTAATCCCATAATCTAAACTCAAATCCCTAAACCTTAACCTATAACCTAACCTAAACTTATACTTATAACCTAAAACTATTCACAAATCCCAAAACCTATAATCTAAACCTAAACCTAAACTTGAAAACCCAAACCTAAACCCAATCCCGAACCCGAACCTGATTTCCTAAACCTAAACTTTAACCTATTCTCAATTCCCTAAAGCTATTACCTATAACCTACACCTAAACCTAACCTAAACCTATAACCTTAACCTAAACCTAAAACCTAAACCTAAACCTAAAACCTAAATGTATTCTCAAATCCTTAAACCTAAACCTACACTTAATCCTAATCTCAACTCCTTAACCTAAACCTAAACTTAAAAACCTAAACTAAACCTGATCCCAAACCTGAACCCGATTCCCTAAACCTAAACCTTAACCTATTCTCAATTCCCTAAAGCTTTAACCTATAACCTAGAACCTATAACCTGAACCTAAACCTTAACCTAAACCTA
Source organism: Magnolia kwangsiensis (assembly GCA_037074715.1). Classification (NCBI taxonomy): domain Eukaryota; kingdom Viridiplantae; phylum Streptophyta; class Magnoliopsida; order Magnoliales; family Magnoliaceae; genus Magnolia; species Magnolia kwangsiensis. The sequence continues at coordinate 24,441,919 of CM073579.1, forward strand.
AACCAAAACATATAACCAAATATTTATTTTGCCCCACTCAATTTTCAGTTTGCCCCGCTCATATATGGACGGTTTGGATATAACACATACATCATGATGGGACCCACAAAAGAAAAAAAAATTCAATTTGCCCCGCTCAATTTCTAATTGAGCGGGGAAAACTGAAAATTGAGTGGGGCAAACTAGAAATTGAGCGGGGCAAACTGAAAATTGAGCGGGGTAAACTGAAAATTGAGCGGGGCAAACTGGAAATTGAGCGGGGCAAACTGATTTTTTTTTTTTTTTGCTATGTTACTTTTGTGGGTCCCATCATGATGTATGTGTTATATCCAAACCGTCCACATATTTTACGAGCTCATATTAAGGCTTGAGACAAAAAATAAGATAGATCTAACTATCAAGTGGACCACACTGTAAAAGGCAATGGGAAATTGAACGTCTACCATTGAAACCCTTTTAGGGGTTACAAAAGTTTTGGATCATTATGAAATTTTTTTCCCTCTTCATCCAGGTCTTTTTGACCCTATGAATGAACTTAGACGAGGAGGATTTCTCATAAATATCACAGTGGGCCCCCTAAAGGTTTCTAATGGTTGACGCTCATTCAACATTATTTCCTGTAATGTGGTACACTTGAGAACTGGATATATCTCATTTTTGGTCTCATACCATAAAATGATATGGAAAAATATATGAATTGAGCGAGACAGCCTACGAATTGTGCGAGGGAAGCTAGAAATCCAGTGAGGCAATATATAAATTGAGCGAAGGAACCTAGGAATTGAGCGACACAACCTATCAATTGAGCGATGCAACGTAAAAATTTAGAGAGGCAACTTAGGATTTGAGCGAGGTTACCTCGCTCAATTTCAACGTAGCTTGAACCTCGCTCAATTTCTAGGTTCCCTCGCTCAATTTCTAGCTTTCCTCGATCAAATCCTAAGTTGCCTCGCTCAATTTCTAGATTCCCTCGCTGAACTCCTATGTTACCTTGCTCAATTTCTAGCTTCCCTCACTCAATTCATACCTTGTCCTGCTCAATTTTCAATTTACTCACTCAATTTCATATTTGTCTCGCTCAATTTTTAGTTTGACCATGAAGTGATTGAAATTGATCGTGAAGTGAATGAAATGTATTTTCGACCATTGACCTGATGGAATCTTGGAACATAACTAGGTTGGTTGGCTAAAATAGCTTCTCCTACCCCAAAATCATATGTGGTACGTCAAGTAACTAATTTTAGTTTAGAAGATATTCTTGTTAAATGAATAAAGAAAGAAATGAAAAAAAAAAGAAGAGAATATATATATATATATACACACACACACACACACACACACACACACACACACAAACACACACACACACACACACACACACACACACACACACACTTATTTATATAAACATGGATTAAAGAAAAATGTAGGTACAATAAAGTTCTCCATGTAAAAAATAAAAATAAAAAATAAAAAATAAAAAAGAAAAAAAAGTGCATAGTATTGTAGTTATGGCTACGATTATAATCCGTAGCCATAGGCCGGTCGACCGGGTTGACTCGGTCGACCCCAACTTGCTGTCTCCTTTTTCATTTTTATTTTTTTTCCCCTTTCCCAGTTGTAATTCCCACTGATTTTTGTGGGAGGTATATGTTATATCCAAACCGTCCATCTATTCGGTGAACTCGTATTAAGGCTTGAGATGAAAAATAAGACAGATCTAGCTATCAAGTGGACCACACAGTAAAAGGTAATGGGGAATTGAATGTCTACCATTGAAACCCTTTTAGGGGTTGCAGAAGTTTTGGATCATCATGGAATTTGTTTTTCCTCTTCATCCAGGCCTTTGTGACCTTATGAATATATTGGATGGAAAATAAATGTTATGATGGGCCTTATAAAAATTTTTAACGGTGAAAATCAATTTCCCCGCTGCTCTTTGTGGTGTGGTCCATTGATTTATGGATATGATTTTTTCTTTTTTGGATAATGCTCCGAAATGATTTTGAAATATGGATGAATGTTGTGGATATGATAAATACATAGCTGTGGGGCCTTGTAACTTTGATCTCTCCTAAGCTGTTCGTACAACTCTCAGTTGGAGGAGCGTCAGCTCTCGTCTTCGCAGTGAAAAGGAGGGGTAGTTTCATCCTCAAAGCCGCTGTCTGCACGTGCTAGTCTAAGTTGGTAACTTAAGTTTGTATTCTACGATAAAAACTGCTGGGTAAAAGGTTTTGTCTACAGTGGTCATTTTCTCTTAACTAATTGTGTGAGGATCACTGTTATTTGTAGAGCGGGGCACGGACGACTCGACCGTAAGACTCAACTTGTACAGTTCAGGTCACCCAGTAACTCGACTTCATTCCACTATCAGACTCGAATTGTTGAGATCGGATCATCCAGTGACACAACTCAATTTGAACCGAAATTCAATTTCGGTAGGTGTATCTAGGTTGTGAGTTATGATTTCATCCCGCTGATACCCGCTCCACCCAACCCGACTCGGTGCGGACTCGATTCAACTTGGTACCTGTGACTGGGTCAAAATCGGTCCAAATTAGTCTAGGCCAGACCTACACTTGAATTGGGTCAAGCATGTTGGACTCAGTACCAAATCGGGTTGAGTTCGGGTTAGGTCTACTTCAAAACCAGGTTGAGTTGGGTCAGCCTTAATTCAATCCAACTCGACTCTATGCCCAGGTCTCATCATTTGTATAACATCCAACAAATCTAGTAAGGTGGTCTCACCATAAAAATTGGATGCCCTAAAAAACAGGTAGATTCAGCTATCATGTGGGCCACACCATGGAAAATAATGAACAATCACCCAATAACCACCTAAGTAGGGCTGTAAACAAACCGGGCTAGCCTGATTAGCTCGCTTGACTCGGCCCAAAAAAGATCGACCCGGCCCGGCCCGACCCGGAACTGAGTTCAGGTCGGGACGGGCCATTTTCTTCGGCCCGAAACTGAGTTTGGGCCGGGTTCGGATAGGTTCCTGTGTGGCTTGACTCGGCCTGACCCGACCCGACTCGGCCTATATATATATATATATATATATATATATATATATATATATATATATATATATATATATATATATATATATATATGTATGTATATTTTTTCTAAATTTTTACCCAGTTATCCTAACCATTTACAGCAGTCCAAGCCATCCAAATCATGGGTCCCTTTGTAGATGGAGCAAAGTCCCAAAAATTTATGACTAAAGCCCTTTCCAAAAATCAAGGTCATTTAAGTTACCTGCCAAAGCTCTTCCCATGGATTAGATGGAGCAAAGTCAAAAAATCAAGGTCGTCCAAATCATGCGTCCAAAACTGGCCCGAACTCGGCCTGAACTTGCCCGATTGCTGACTGGGCCGGGTTCGGGCTAGACATGTTGGTCCGGTGACCAGGCTGGGCCAGGTTCGGGCTGGTTCGGCTGGTGAGCAAGCCGGGCCAAGTCGAGCCCAATTCAACTCGGTTCGGCCTGATGTACACCCCTACTCCTGAGTAGACTATTTTTTTTAAAAGAAAAAATTATTTCCTTGTAAGTACACCCATTGTCAGTTCTCACTTCACTATTAGCCACCCCCACTAGGGAATGGATACCAAGACCTTTGTGTTGAAACGAGGTATCTTTCACTCAGTCTGCCACTTGAGCTAACCTCCTAAGCATATTGGTACTAAGTAACCTAAGCATACTAAATAAACTCTTAGGGGGCCATCATGATGTATGTGTCTTATCCACACTATCCATCTGGTTTATCATATAAGTTTAAGGCATGAGCCTAAAATTGAAGCATATCCCATGTTTAATTGGACCACACCACAAAACATTGTGAATTGAACACTTAATATTGAAAACTTCATGACGGCTACCAAAGTTTTGTATCAAGATGATACTTGTTTTTACCTTCATCCATGTTTGTGTGAACTCATAAACAGGTAGGATGACAAATAAACATCATTGAGGGCCTTCCTTAGATATTAATATCCTTACCATTTTTGGTGGTGTGATCCATTTGATCTTTGGATATGCTTCAATTTTAAGCTCATGCACTAAAATGATCTAATAAAATGTATGGACGGTGTGGATAAGACACATACCACCACAGTGGGCCTTAAAAAGTTTTAGCATACTGAGTTACTCATATGGGACCCACCTAATGGTACTTGATTTTCAGGGCATATCATTTACATTGCAAGGATACAAAGGTGGAAGAGTGGGATGGCATATCAATACGAGCATTTCATTGTCGGTTATCCCTCGTTCACCATTTGGTGCATTATATAAAAAGTATGGGTCACAGAACATGACCCTAGATCCAACGGCTGTAGACTCACCATACACCAATATGACGAGCTATACTCTACCAAACCTCATGTGAATTTCTATTCATCATGCATGCAGCAGGCCCCACTTTAATTTCACACTGCATGTATAACACATCTATCCACTCATCAAGTGGACCCGCATGGTGCACTTGATGAGCTGAATGGCTTGACGTTCAGATCCTATCCAAATATCCTACAGATGCTGGAGAGTAGGACCCTAGCTCCCACTATGTTGGATTGGAATTTGATTGAGCCACGTCCCACCGAGGCTCTGACGTGTTAAGATTTGATTGGGCCACTTGTCACAGATAGCCTCGAGTGTATAGATTTCTCAATTAAGATGACAATTGTTTTTCGGTGCATGTAAGTCTATAGGACCTTACCACTTGGTTGGATGGCTACTAAACAATACATTAGGTCCTTGAAAGTATTGCTCATTTTTTTCAGCAATTTGATCATGTGGTAATTGTGTGCGTTTCATAATTGAATTTGCGTCTTAATTCAAACTAAACAAATATGACCCCAGGCAATGAGATAGGTAGATACTTAGTATACGATTGAGATCGGATGAAATCAGTCGCCTATTCAGCCACTCACTCAGTGAATAAACAAGATTGAGCGATATTCACATGGTAGGGTTCGTCCTCTGTTGGGGATTTGAGCTGCGGAATTACACAGATTTGGATCTAGGATAACAATCCAAGAGCACCAAGCAATCATAAAAGAATACAAAGATTTAACGTGGAAAACTCTTTTGAGAAAAAACCACGGCACAAAACGACATGAATCCACTATGAAAATAGAAATTACAAAGAGAGAGGACTTACCCAATTCGAACAACCTCAAATCTCACTCTTGCTACACCCTTTAATAACCCTAGAACCCTTTTAGAAACCCTTGAAATACCTTTAGGAAGCCTTAGAATGTCTGAGAATGGCCCTAGGGAATCCTATTTATAGATGGGGAACTCCCACTTACGCATACCCCTAGGAATCGTCTCAAATTTATGCAGTCCGCGCAAAAATTGCGCACTGTCTGCATAACCCTCGAATACCCTCGACTAGTCGAAGGAGGGCTTTGACCAATCGAATGGACCTTTGACTAGTCGAGCGAGCACCTCGGAACTCCAAATACATCGTTGCTGGACTTCGAGTCGAACGGGCTTCGACCAGTCAAAGGGACCTGGCTTGACTGGTCGAGCATCACGAACAGAAGATTTAAGACATCTTCTAACAACATCCGCTTATGGTGGATTACACATTTGCCTTCCGTATGAAAGGATTTTTCAGTACATATAAAAGAAAAACAAGAAAAGGATTCTTACAGTCGGTTGTGGAGAACGAGTGTGAAATACTTTCCTAGAAGATAAACTGACAAATGTATGAGCGTATACCCAAATTATAGCTAAGATTACCAGATACTTGATTAATGCTACGGATTATACTATGAAATGTAAGCAGCAGACAAAAATTAAACGATTACACTAGGAAATATAATTTATTTGGAAAAAAAGTAGAGTGATTATACTAAGGAATGTAATTGACTGGTAATTGAAAGGATAATTAAAAGATAATGTGTAGGTTTGATTGGGTTGGTATGAGACAATTTTCTTTGTTGAATTCATCTACTTTTTATAGCTTTATCCTAACCATCTAAATTATTCCCACATTCTGACAATTATTATAACCACTTGGCCTTCTTTACTCTTGCCTTTGCCACCTATCTTATAACTGCTTTTATACGATTGCTCTTCTATAATCAGCTTAAGCAATATCGTGGCATCGCTTGATATGCTCCATTTGTACTATCATAGAATCCTCTTCGTATACCCAGCATATTTTCAAATACACCATGCAAATCCCTCCAAGTTGCACATAACTTGCTCTAATTGGTTTTCATAGGAATTGGCGACAATGGGGATGAATATCACCAACCCCCCCCCCCCCCCCCCCCCCCCGATGTTGGTCCGCCTTTGAAAAAGTTGAAAGTGACATGTGAGGACCCCTCATTAATGCAATAATCCTTCTGTACATGTGGCAATGTTGTAGCAATCGCCTCTAGCCGAGACATTCCTACACATCAGCCACAAACACTCTTTTTCGAAATATGAGTTAAACTCATTGCAACACGTCACATGTATCTGCATCTTATAAAGCGAAATTTTAATGCTAACCCAATAAATGCTCCATTGCTTCAACCAATATAAGCGTTGTTGAATCATTCTTGCTTCCTACGCTTCTTTCTTCCTCGAAATATTCAGATTTATCTCTCATTCTTATACCCTAAAAATGGTTGCCTCATCTTCTTCTTCCCCATCTTTTCATCAAGATGACTTGGTTACTATAATATATGACCTTTCTGAAAAATATTCCAACAATATAGTCTTCAAATCACTCCTCGAAGACTATCATTGTATGTGTCCAACATTCTTTCCTATGTTCGATGCTGATGAAGTTAGCTAGCATGATGGATCCTTTATTTCCCATGTGTCAAGGTAAGACTTTGTTGATTCAGTACGAATCAATCCCTAAACCCTCCAATGCTCTAAAGAATCCTCGATCCTGGCCGAGACCATTGCTAGAATGGGATGCCTGGTTTGCTTGTGTCTCATCTCAATATGAGGCGACATGGAGGAATTCTGACATTTACAAGTGCATAAAACTCTTCATACATGACTATCCATCAAATCGTGCCTTTCTAACAACAACTTCAACATTTTAGAGCCCATTCACCCATACATTCTTCTTTGGATGCAGCCATATGAGTCGAACGATCTCAGACATTACAGCTCTAACCCAACTCCTTCCCTTCGACGAGGCCATCTTCCCTAGTTTTGCCCAGAAATAACTTAAAAGCTTCACCAATAAGGCCGACAAGGCCTATTCCCACTTCATGCAGACATATTGTAAACGCGGAGGCTAGGTTGATTATGAAGAACATACGACTTTCTTGTTTCTTTGGATCTGTCGACATCTACTTTGCATGAATGCTCTATATATCACAAACGAGTAGCCGAGGTGCTTGCACATGGTAAGAAACTTACTCTGACGCCTTTTGTACTCAACCACCTGTACAGAGGCATCTTCAAAGTCACCATCAAATGTCTATATCTTGGAGGAGGACCACTATAGCTTCTTCAGATGTGGATCTACGAATACTTTTATTCAAAGTCACCATCGAACCTTTTGTACTCAACCACCTGTACATTTCTATGCCATTTATAGTGAACATGTCATTAATTCTCCCCAAGAGAACCATACATTTTTGATCTATATGGACTTATTATTCTCTTCTTTGAATAGACGTAAGTGGAGTCGATCGTTTACTCCTTTTAATGATAGAGAATTTGGCCCCAGTTGGTTCACTGGTCACTATGAGAATGAAGATGATCAGGAGGCTTCTCAGATCCATCGTGCGAGGGAGAGTTATCCCATCCGCATGGAATCGACTAGTACTGCCCAAACCTACCTGCCCGTCAATTTGGTTTGGTCGAGTGCATACCTTGTCCATTCATTCAGATAACCTGTAACCAACCTTCTTTCACTCGGCCGATCACCGATCGAATTGATCGCTATCACTCTCTCAATTCCACTTTTCACCCAACCAATCTTACTCTCGATCTTCCATTTTTCCCGAACAAACCTTAAGTAATGGACACCTTCACTAGTTGGTGGGAGGGTTATCATAAAAAATTAATTAATAAATCTCCTCAAGCTATTATAATCTACTCTCTTCTACTATAAAGCTTTAAGGAAAGAAAAGAGCAGCACCCTAATCGACCACAACTTCAAGTTGAAAATCAAATAAGCCAAAAAATAAATAGACCACTATCGCTTATGCTCAAACTTTACCAACTGAGACAGCTCTTCAACCCAAGTGCCAAAAAGCTACGGTAAAGGCACCTATCGCCCCAACATCTCCACTAGTTGGACTGCCTCCATCAGCTTCAAAGATGATCCTTGACTTAAGAACTCTTCTCAGTCCGCCTCATAAATCTGCCACTTTAATCTTCAAGCGCTTTAACCCGCCTCCTCAGCTGACCATATCGAATCAACCACTGTCGACCTCATCTATGGGACGACGACAATTAGGTACTTCTTTGGCTGAGGTTGTCTTCATTTGAAAAATACTTCAAAACCAAATATTGGCCATGAATCTCCGTTGAAGATTATTCTAAAGAAATCAAGGAAGGTCTGAAATGTCACCAAGAAGCTCATTATAATAAATGCTAGAATAAATGGTGACATGATAGGAAAAAATTAAACAATCTTTCATTTGATAAAAAATTTCTTACTCCATATCATCTTAGTCCGCCAACATTCCCCACTTCTATTCAAGAAATGGCGATCATTATAAAAAAAAAAATCCTCACACTGTGGATAAATGATTTGTCACTTATGTCGTCTGTTCTGATAATGGTGGAAGTTTTGTTTACCTATATAATCGTTAAGTCTTTTATCTTATTTTTTGCTAACTTTGTCTTCGTTTCTAGTTCATCGAGTGCTATCGGCCGTAGAGAAATAGATCATTATGGCACAACCACTATAACAACGCTAACCAGCGACCGATGCTCCTGAGTTTCCCGATGTGTAGACTATCGACTTTGAGGGCACAATCAGCACCAAAGCTCTTCTTTCTCATGCTTCTCCTGAAGTTACAACTCTTATCATGGAGTCTGAATACATGGTTGACCTTCCTCCTATGCTACCTACTACTATGGATCGAGAAGATAAAGAAGAAGATGAGCGTCCCTTAAGTGTTGCTCCTCAAGGCTCGAACAAAGAATCATCTCCTCGACTTATTCTTCCTTTTGTTCAGCAGCTTCCTCCAACCAATGAAGAAGCTCTTCAATTAGATGTGATACCTAAGGTGATAGTCCATGATCAGGCAATAGAGGAGACCGTGTTGATGGGATTGATATATCGACAGGTGAAATCAAGAGAGACAAGCCTTGAAGAATTTCAGGTTCTAAAGATATGATCGGGGAACAGCCAATGTCATCAGAATTTGTATATCGATGATATCGGAGTCTGTGTTGATGGGATCGATAAATCGTATAGATTTACCTATAAGCTTGCTGGACGGTTTGTGTCCGATCTCGATCCAATCGACCAGGTCTCGATATGATCGACATATGAATATCGATTTCTCGACTGGCCCCCCGATCAACGTTTAAAATATCCTGAAATATTTGTTGGATGAAACATGCGCCCACTGTCGATATGATCGAATGACTTCCGATATTATCGATATTTGAATTCAGATTGAATCGGACAGTCATCGATATATCGAAGCTTATAGTAGTTTTCTTTTAAAAAAATAAGGGCACCGAAAAACTGCCTTCGATATTATCAATCAACTTTCGATGGGATCGAGATTCGAATATCGATGATATCGATTGAGATTTCAATATATCAATAAATCGTCCAGATGAACGTTTGATTGCTGGACGCTTTTTGTCCTCACTCAATTGTATCGATTGAGATGCCGAGGACATCGACAGAGCAGGTCGATCATATCGAAATGTGAATCGATACAATCGATATGGTAAGAAAACTTGAAGATTTTCCTGTTTGGTAAAGAGTTTTCTTACAATAAAATCCTAAGATATCCTACTTAGTTTTAAGGATTTTAATCATTTGGTGTTTTGGGACATGGGATGTGAGGCTATGATTTACCAAGTTGGGGGCTTCAAAAATCACCACTTTTCTCGCTCAAATTCCAAAGAAACACCGTCCCTTAGGACTTTCTTGGGTCCTCTACATGATAGACGGTTCAGATCTGCCATATGATCAAAGATGGTGGGCCACAACCGCCAGAAAAAGTCAGTTTTCGAGGATGTGCGAAACCTTTCGTAACATTTCACTGTTGTGATCGGTGGGCCCCACAGAGGTATTTTCTGAGAAATTCACCCCGTCCATTGGATTCAGGACGAAATTTCAATCAAGAATGAGTGGTTTTGAACGTCCATTGACATGTCTCAGAGAAGAAATCACTAAAAGATTAATTTTGAACGTCCTAGGGCAGCCCTTTCTTGGCCCCTGTATCTCACACATGTACTCGCATGAGTGAAAAGTTTAAACATGGTTTTGTAGTGCTCGCGGCTGTCTACACGGTGGACGGTTTGGATTGAGCTTATGGGGCACGTGTGGGGCCCACAGCTGATCGCAAAAATGGCCATCAGTCGGTTACGCGGCACGTAAGAAGCGTTTTATTTTTTCTTTCGATCAGAGACGGTCAAACCGTCTCTGACGCTTGCCGTGCACGGCTAGTGCATATATGCACTATGCACATTCTGTATATGTGGGGTCCATGATGATGTGTTTCTGAAATCTGATCCAGTCATTCATCTTCTCATATTATTCAAGCCGTCAATACCAAAGTTGAGGCAGTTCCAGATATCAGGTGGGCCCCAAATTGAATATTAATGGGCTGATCTGTCTATTGGCCCACTTTTCGAGATCTTCAATGGCTGAAATTTTATATGTACGGTTAATTTATGACCCTCATCACGTGTATAAATTTTTGAGTCAATCGGATAGCGGGAACCATGTGATCTTGCATTCTACACCAATTTCAGGCCATTTGCAAGTGAACGGCTGGAATTTCTCGGGTCCCTAGCGTGCATATTTGTCGATTTTAGTCCCTGGAGTCCGTCCCTTGCCCTGGTGATTATCTGAACGTTAAATCTAAGCTTTTGGCATCCTTTTTCAGTCAACTCTCCTAATCACACCCTGTAACAAAACACGATTAAAACCGGGCGTTAAATGGTATTATGCTCGTAAATCTAAGTAATAAATGGGGTCTAATATGCACTATTTGACCCTCAACACAACCCCCAACCAGCATTTTGCTAGTCCCGAGCAAAATATGCGAAAAATAAGTTGAGACTTATATGAAATTTTCTGTAAAGCCGAATGATTTTTGAGAAATAATCCAGGCATTAGAATTCTACAATTCATGAATGTTAAGCATTACTTGCTCTTGGACTCAAGCGCACGGTAAACTTCCTAATGAAGTTCAAAGTATTAATTCATAAATCAGACAAATTCTGAACATTATGATCCATGAGTGTATAGTGGAATCTCAGCTAATCATATTAAGATTGAATTTGTTATTTCAGGATCTCATTGGTAACCAGCAAGAGAATTCATGATAACCAAACTTGCCTCATAAATTTCATCTTTTGATCTTTTCAACTTTTTATTTTTTCATTAATAGTCACGCCAAAAAGAGGAATCAAATCCTTACCAATAGGGAACAAACCTATGGTGAAGACCGTACTCCTAGACCTTTTTCACATATCATTCATGGGGAATTAACTCTACACCTATAGTGAGCAAACCTATGGTGAAGATTAATTATCCAACCTTTTCAATTTTTATACTATAATGACAAGATATTTCAGGCTGATTCCTTTCATGCTCAGTGATTACCAAGTTAATCCTTCGATATGGAACTGAAATCTAAATGTGTAGGCGAGACGTGATATGTGAAAGCATGACTCAATCAATGTTTACAACTTCTAATTATGGATTAATAACTCGATCTTAATTGTGAAATTTAACAGATACTAAATTCCAGAGTCCGAAATTACCAACATCACGTATCTTGAAAATATAAATTAGGGATATCTGTCAAAATCATTTCGAATTCACAAGAATTTTTTGAAAAAATTGTGAAAATTTTCACAATTTTTGCTCAAGACCAAGAAAATACTGATTAGGAAGTCTAATCTCCCACCCCCAACCTAAAATCTACATTGTCCTCAATGTAAAAGATATGGGCATGCAATGCATATGGAACAACGAAAGTAAAGTGATGGGAAGATAATACCTGGATAACGAATCAAGAGAGAGACTTTCCAAGAGATCGCAGCCTTAAAGCTGGTCAGCCAAGAGAGAAAACAAAATAAAAATAACAACGAATAAAATCCTACCTATACCACTTTCGCAGGTGCTCTCGATTGCATTTAGCGAATGTAACAAGCCTTTAAACCCCTAGGTTACTCCTAGTGGACGAGTTGTAGTCTCGTGAGGGTTTGCAGTAATGGTACCCACAAACATTGAATCATCTAACTAGAAAAATGAAATGAAAAGCTGGGTTGCCTCCCAGGAGCGCTAAATTTACCGTCTTTAGCCAGACAAATAAAGCAACAATCCTATTCCTATGAAAGCGATAACCCTACCTATACCTCCATCAGACCAGGAGATCAGTCCTGGTAAACAGGAGCAATCAGAGGCATGGACATGTCCTCTGAATCAAATGTCTCGATAAATGGCTTTAATCGATGTCCATTTACTTTAAACTCCTTGCCATTGTCGGGACCTCTTATCTCGACGGCCCCATAAGGATAAGCAGTGACAACAATGTAAGGGCCGGTCCAACGAGATCGAAGCTTACCCTGAAAGAGATGTAGTCGAGAATCGTACAAAAGGACTTTCTGACCTGGCGTGAATGATTTCTATAGAATATGTTGATCATGAAACACATTCATCCTGTCCTTGTAAATTCTCGAGTTCTCATATGCATCGTTCCGGATTTCTTCAAGTTCATTTAATTGAAGTTTGCGTAACGAGTCAGCGTTGTCCAGATTGAAATTTAGATTTTTGATCGCCCAGTATGCTTTATGTTCCAATTGCACGGGCAAGTGACAAGTTTTCCCATAGACAAGTTTAAAGGGAGATGTTCCAATAGGAGTTTTAAAAGCAGTACGGTACGCCCATAAGGCATCGGTCAATCGGATTGACCAATCCTTACGATCAGGGTTAACCGTTTTCTCCAGGATATGTTTGATCTCTCTATTGAAAATCTCAGCTTGTCCACTTGTCTGTGGATGGTATGGGGTGCTCACCTTATGAGGGATATCGTATTTCTTCATTAAACTCTCAAATGGTTTATTACAAAAGTGTGAGCCCCCGTCACTAATGATGGCTCGAGGCATCCTGAACCGCGACAGGATATTTTCTTTTAAGAACTTAATGACCGTGCGATGGTCATTTTTACGGCACGGAATTGCTTCGACCCATTTAGTGACATAGTCTACGGCGAGCAAAATATACAGATTTCCAAATGATTGGGGGAATGGTCCCATGAAATCAATCAAATGCTTCAATAATAAGGATAGGATTCAAAGGCATCATATTTCGATGGGACAATACTCCCAATTTTTGACAACGCTCACAAGCTTTGCAAAACTCATGAGTGTCCCTGAACATAGTGGGCCGGTAAAAGCCACACTGTAGAATCTTGGCCGTGGTCTTTTTAGCAGAAAAGTGACCACCACAGGCCTGTGAATGACAGAAGGAGATGACATTCTGATGCTCATCGTCTGGCACACATCTCCTTAAGATTCGGTTTGGGCAATATTTAAACAAATATGAATCATCCCAGAAAAAGTTACGCACCTTGGTAAAGAATTTCTTCTTATCTTGTGACATCCAGTGTGTCGGTATGGCACCTGTAGCAAGATAATTAGCAATATCAGCGAACCAAGGTGAATGGGAGACTCTAAACAATTGTTCATCAGGGAACATGTCATTGATATGAGTCGCCTCAAGGGAATCAGAGGTATTAAGGCGAGAAAGATGATCGGCTACTACATTCTCCACTCCCTTTTTGTCTTTAATTTCTAAATCGAATTCTTGGAGTAGAAGGATCCATCGTATTAGGCGGGGCTTAGAATCATTCTTGGAAAGAAGATACTTAAGTGTCGCATGATCTGTATAAATAATGATCTTTGATCCCATCAGGTAGGACCGAAATTTGTCCAAAGCGAACACTACGGCTAAGAGTTCCTTTTCAGTGGTTGAATAGTTCACTTGAGCAGGATTTAGAGTCCTACTTGTGTAGTGAATGACATAAGGCCGCTTATCTTTTCTTTGGCCTAGAACCGCTCCAAGAGCATAATCAGAGGCGTCGCACATAAGTTCAAAAGGAAGACTCCAGTCGGGTGGCTGCATGATACGTGCAGTGGTTAACATGCCTTTAAGCTTAGTGAAAGCTTCTTGGCATTGCTCAGTCCACTCATATGATGCATCCTTTTGAAGAAGATTACATAAAGGATGAGAGAGAAGACTAAAGTCCTTTATAAATCGCCTGTAAAATCCTGCGTGTCCTAAAAATGATCGCACATCTCTGATGTTCTTGGGTGGAGGTAGGTTAGAGATAAGATCGATTTTTGCCTTATCTACCTCGAGTCCTTTGGACAAGATGATATGCCCAAGGACAATTCCCTTTTGAACCATAAAATGACACTTCTCCCAGTTCAGCACCAAATTTTTTTCTTCACATCTTTTCAGCACACATTTAAGACTTGCTAAGCACTCGCTGAAAGATGAACCGAAAACAGAGAAATCGTCCATGAAGACCTCTAAATATTTTCCCACCATGTCAGAAAAGATACTTATCATACATCGCTGAAAGGTGGCAGGGGCATTACATAACCCGAATGACATCCTTCTGTAAGCAAAGGTGCCATAGGGACATGTAAATGTGGTCTTTTCCTGATCCTCAGGGGCAATTTCAGTCTGATTATAACCTGAATACCCGTCAAGAAAACAATAATGGGAATGACCAGCTAGCCCTTTCAGGATTTGATCAATGAAGGGCAAAAAAAAGTGGTCTTTCCTTGTGACGGTATTCAGCTTCCTGTATTCAATACACATTCTCCAACCAGTAGTAACTCTGGTTGGCACGAGTTCATTATTGGCATTGGCTACGATGGTGATCCCGGACTTCTTAGGAACCACCTGAGTTGGACTCACCCATTGACTATCGGATATGGGGTATATGATCCCCACTTCCAATAGTTTGAGAACCTCGGCCTTAACCACTTCCTTCATGTTTGGATTCAGTCTACGTTGTGATTGTCGAACAGCCTTTGCATTGTCCTCAAGATATATGCAGTGAGTACAAATCGATGGGTTAATTCCTTTGAGGTCCGCTATCGTCCATACAAGTGCTCCTTTATGCTCAATGAGAGTAGATATCAGCATACTCTCCTATTTTTTCTCCAGGTGGGAAGAGATCACCACCGGGTACGTCTCATCTTGACCTAAATAAACATATTTTAAATCAGAGGGCAAAGGTTTTAGGTGAAGCTTTGGTGGCTTGAGGTTAGATGGTAGAGGCACTGCATAAGTTTGGGGCAATTCTTCAATTTGTGGCCTCCACCGGTTAACTTCAAGTACCGGTCCAGTATCCAGCATGGCACACGTCTCCCTAATTATATCATCATCAAGATCATGAGAGTGGGCCAGGAACGTCTCTAGAGGATCAGAGGATAAGGTGAGAGGTGTTCTCTCTTCCACAAAAGAATCAATCATGTTAACATCGTGAAAATCGTCATCATCCTCTGAGTTGCTGCCGTTATTGAAAAAGATATTCGATTCCAATGTCAAATTTCCAAAAGACATAGTCATGACACCATTCCTACAGTTAATAATTTCATTTGAAGTGGACAGGAATGGGTGACCAAGGATGATGGGAATCTGAGTGCTCGTGTCATTGATGGGTTCGGTGTCCAAGATGATAAAATCAACAGGGTAGTAGAATCTATCAACCTGGACTAACACATCTCGATGATCCCTCTTGATACACGAACAGAACGATCTGTAAGTTGTAGTGTGGTTCGAGTGGGTTTTAATTCACCCAAGCCTAACTGTTGGTATACTGAGTAGGGAATTAGATTGACGCTTGCTTCTAAGTCAAGAAGTGCGTGATCAATTCGATAGTTCCCGATTACACATGATATGGTTGGGCAACCGGGATCTTTAAATTTTTGTGGCACGTCTTGTTTCAGGATGGCACTCACTTTCTCAGTTAAGGAGATCTTCTTTTGAACACTTTTCCGTCGTTTGGTAGTACATAAGTCCTTTAGAAATTTAGCATATAAAGGAATCTGTTTTACAACATCAAGCAGAGGAATGTTGACTTTCACTTGTTTCAACACCTCTAGGATATCCTGAGAGTTAGAAAGACGTTTTGGTTCAACCAACCGTTGGGGAAACAGAGCAACTGGCTTTTCTAGAGGTTCCGGTTCAATTTTTTGTGGGGCACCACTAGATCCATCATTGTTTTCCTCTTCTGGTTCTTGAGGCTTTTCGGGCCTAACCGGAAGGGTTTTATCAATAACCTTCCCACTCCTAAGAGTGGTGATGGATTTAGCATGCCCCATTTGATTTGAAGAGCTGGGATTACCTGTCTCGAATTGCGGTTTAGGATTGGGGATTGGTTGTGCAGGAAGCATCCCCTTTTCTATAGCCGTCATACGTGAATCTATCTTTTGTATAAAATTCCGCATTATCTGCGTCAGCTCTTGCACAGAATTTTGAGCCGGTTCTTCTTGAGGTATCCCCTGATTTGGATTTTGATTGAAGAAACCTTGAGGGGTAGCAGTTTGTCCATTCCTCCAACTAAAATTCGAATGATTTTTCCAGACAGGATTGTACGTATTAGAGGGTGGTCCATTGAAAGGTCTTTGATAGTTATTTACGGCATTAGATTGTTCATTCAGTACTTCTCGAAAGGCAGGTATTGAAGGACAATTTTCAGTAGTATAAATGTTGCAATCACAGATGCCGCAAACGCTTTCATTAACCTTTTCCTTCTTTCCTTTCATGGCCTCAAATTTTTTGGTGAGATTGGCCACCTTAGTGTTAAGATCATCATCCTCTTTCAGGAGATATATTCCTCCTTTTTTCTTTAAATGAGTCGGCCTAGACGTAGTGTTCGTCCTTGGGTAATAGTCCCATGATTGTGTTTTTTCAGCGAGACTATCGAGGTAATCCCATACCTCGTCGACATTTTTATTGATGAATTCTCCATTACACATTGTCTCGACCATTTGGCGCATGGAAGATGTCAGCCCATCATAGAAAAAATTTGTAATGCGCCATATTTCAAAGCCATGTTGTGGGCATGCATTAACCAGATCCTTGAACCTTTCCCAACATTGAAAGAATGTTTCATCTTCCTTTTGGGCAAAGTTCATGATTGCTCTCCTGAGGGTAATTGTCTTATGATGTGAAAAAAATTTCTTTATGAATTTCCTCTACATATCATTCCATGTGCTAATGAATCTAGGACGCAGTGAATTTAACCACGTCTTGGCTTTTTCTTTCAAGGAAAATGAAAAGAGTTTTAGCCTAATAGTATCCTTAGATACATTAGGAAGGTATAAGGTGCCTATGATTTCATCGAACTCTTTTAGATGCAAGTATGGTTCTTCAGACTCAAGCCCATGGAACTTAGGAAGGAGTTGGATAACCCCTGACTTGATGTCTATATGTCCTATATTTGCAGGAAAAATCATGCATGAGGGCGTACTCACCCCCGCCGGTTGTAAATAATCTCGTAAAGTACGAGGCGGAGGTGCCTGATGCACCTCATTCTCATCATGTACTTCCTCAACCTTTGGTTGGGGTAGTGCTTGAGGTTGATTTTCAGCCATAACCTCCTCTGTCTCAGGAGAATTCAAGTGGTGTCTAGTCCTGTGATGGACAGTCAACCCCTCAACTAATCCTCCTTCAGTCACGAGACGTCGAGTGTTGTCGCGTGCCCACTGGGGCATAAAACACACTCAGCCCTCAAATTCTAACTTAATCCTAAGAGAAAAGAAGAAGAAAACTAGAAAATAAAAGGGAAATATGGAAAGAAGTTACCAAATTTAGAGTCCTAGGTTAAGAATCTGCAAAACAAAACAAAATAAGTTAGTTTCTAAGAATAGAAAGTCCTAATTAAAAGTAATTTAATTTCTAGAGAAAAGAAGAAATTCCAAAAAAAGAAGAATTAGAAAGAGCTTACTAAATTAGAAGCTTCCTACAAAACAGAAAAATTGAGTTAGTTCTAAAAATCAGATATAAGGAAAAATAGCAAGTTTCTAAAGTTAGAAAAATTTTCTAATAAGGAAAATAACTAAGCTTCTAAACCTAGAATTAAAAATTTTTAAAAAGAAAATCTAATCCTAAACTAATCCTAAAACTAATTAATTTCAGAAAAACGTATCCAATAGTCCCCGGCAACGGCGCCAAAAACTTGTTCACTCCCCAAGTACAGGGTTGTGATGTAGTAATAACTCGGTAAGACCGAGGTCGAATCCCAAGGGACTGAAACTTGTACGTTATCTAAAACTAACTAGAACTAGAACTAAGGTAAGATGAAATCTAAACAGAATGTAATTTGAGGAATAATGATGAAAATATTAGTCTAAAATTTATAGAAATCAGAGGAAAGGAAACTAGGGATTCAGAGGATCCACTTGTAGAGATCAGGGAGAACTTATGCTTGCATCAGAAATCATAGAAATTACTGAACTGCCATTGATCTAGTTTTCAAAGAGATGAAAGGTATATGAATTAGAATGGTGTCCATCACCAAACCATGCTCAAGAGACTATGGCAAACAACAGAATTAAACTAATTACCAACCAATCACATGTATGAAGGCTAGGAAGGGTACCATCATCCGACCATGCCCTGGAGATGATGGTGAACAACAGGGCTTCCTGACGTCATAAACATAAAGAAGAAGAAGGAATACTCAAATCCATTGCAGACCCATTGTAATTTCAGTCACAACAGACCATTAAAGACTAAAAATATTTCTATACTAATCAAACTAAAATTAACGTCAATTCATATATTAAAATTAAATTAAAAGCATGAAATCTCCCATCTCACTACAAGCTTCACCTCTTAGCCCTAGCTAAGAGGTTTAGGCCGACATGGATGGGCTAGATCTCTCCATAGTCAGGAAGAACAAATAAACAAGAAAAGAAAACTTCTCTAATCTCTCTCTTTCTTCTCTCACACTCCACGTCCCAGCCTCCAAGCTCTAATCTGCCTCCCAAGACCTAAATGAATGCTCCCCACGTCCAAAACCTCCTTATATAGCTGCTGGAGTCGGGAAAATCGGATTTGAATCGGATTCGGAAAGCTGTCGCACGCCCAGCGAAAGTTTTTTCGTAACCAAGTTGGTGGGCTTCAAAAATTACCACTTTCCTTGCTCAAATTCTAAAAAAACACCGTCCCTTAGGACTTTCTTGGGTCTTCTACATGATAGACGGTTCAAATCTGCCATATGATCAAAGATGGTGGGCCACAACCGCCTGAAAAAGTCAGTTTTCACGGATGTGCGAAACCTTTCGTAACATTTCGCTGTTATGATCGGTGGACCCCAAAGAGGCATTTTCTGAGAAATTCACCCCGTCCATTGGATTCAGGATGAAATTTCAGTCAAGAATGAGTGGTTTTGAACGTCCATTGACATGTCTCAGAGAAGAAATCACTAAAAGATTAATTTTGAACGTCCTAGGGCAGCCCTTTCTTGGCCCCTGTATCTCACACGTGTACTCGCATGAGTGAAAAGTTTAAACATGATTTTGTAGTGCTCGCAGCTGTCTACACGGTGGACGGTTTGGATTGAGCTTATGCGGCACGTGTGAGGCCCACAGCTGATCGTAAAAAAGGCCATCGGTCGGTTACACGGCACGTAAGAAGCATTTTATTTTTTCTTTCGGTCAGAGACGGTCAAACCGTCTCTGACGCTTGCCGTGCACGGCTAGTGCATATATGCACTATGCACATTCTATATATGTGGGGTCCACGATGATGTGTTTCTGAAATCTGATCCAGTCATTCTTCTCATATTATTCAAGCCGTCAATACCAAAGTTGAGGCAGTTCCAGATATCAGGTGGGCCCCAAATTGAATATCAATGGGCTGATCTGTCTGTTGGCCCACTTCCCGAGATCTTCAATGGCTGAAATTTTATATGTATGGTTAATTTATGGCCCTCATCACGTGTATAAATTTTTGAGTCAATCGGATAGCGGGAACCATGTGATCTTGCATTCTACACCAATTTCAGGCCATTTGCAAGTGAACGGCTGGAATTTCTCGAGTCCCTGGCGTGCATATTTTTTAATTTTATTCCCTGGAGACTGTCCCTTGCCCTGGTGATTATCAGAACGTTAAATTTTTACCATCCTTTTTCAGTCAACTCTCCTAATCACAGCCTGCAACAAAACACGATTAAAATCGGGCGTTAAATGATATTATGCTTATAAATCTAAGTAATAAATGGGGTCTAATATGCACTATTTGACCCTCAACAATTAATCTTCCTGTTAGGCGCTGTTGTCCGACTGACTCAACTTACACCGTAATTGACAAACCAGGGCACTTGTAGGTGCACGTTCAATCTCCCCCTTTATCAATTACGTGACAAAATATCCAAAACACCCTAGAAAAATATCTAGACAGATATATCCTAAATTGTGTGTACATGCATTAACACAATTTTATAAATTCTAATCACCCATGTACACAACCAGTAATTGTTCATCCTTTCTTCAAAACTCCCCCTTTCTTGTTGCGGCTGCTCCCCCTAATACCTACAACACCATTCTATCAGATATACAATTCTATTCGGGGTGTTTTTGACTTTTCTCCCCCTTTTTGTCAGTCATTGACAAAGATATAGCAAGTGATATTGACTGAAGAATTTAAGCAAGTATACAAATATTCAACAGGATAAGCATACATTACTTAAGGCAGGAAGTAAATAGATGAAACAATCAGCACAGGCATGTCATAAGCATCAAAAATGGCAATGAAATATGAATTGAATTCAGCCATATCAAAAAATATATACTGCCACAGACAGCAGATGAATTTGTCCAAAGTAAAATACATAACGCAACAGTAGATGTGTTGAATATTCAAAGGATAACTGGACTGATGCTTAATGTTGTCGAGGAAGGCCATCCATGAGCAAGTTTACCATTTATTGAGTAGTTTCCTGGAGGACGTCGAGTTTCTCTTCAATTATAGTGAGACGCCTTTCACAATTGTTCAGACGATCCTCTATACTAACCATCCCATTGAGTATTCGGTTAGTTACTGGAATTCTAGTGACCTTCAGATCGAGGAGTTTTGCCAAGGTGACTGGAGTGATAAGCTTTGAGTAATGTGCAAGAACAATTCGAATGCTGGGGGAATCTTTACAAATTACATGGCAATGTTTGAAGAATTCATGGATCACACCCAATTGGTACGATCCTCCAAGATTTAGAATATTGCCAACCGATTACTTCTAAAAGGAGGTCAACTCCAAAAGGCTTAATGGTACTATTGAGCACTAATCGTTCAGTGATGACAGACGGACAACCATCCTTTGGAGTAGGTTGATGCCTACTGGAATTTGATTGCATGCTTTTCTCCTCTAAAGATTGAAAGTAAGCCTTAACTTTCCCTTTGATCATGTTTTGAAGAGGTGAGATGCTGATAGGAACTGGAAAAGGTATTTCGAGAAGGAAAGGATATGAGTTCGAGTGGGCCCTTCTCTTTATATAACAGACTTATCGATTATATCAATCAATTATCGATAGCATCGTCATGACTTTTACCAAAAGTTACGCTGACAGCAATCCGATGGAATGCAGTTCAAGGAACCGTCGATTGCATCGATGTACCATCTCGATGGAATCAATTATAAAATCGAAACTGCACAGATATTATCGAGGTTGTAAGAATTTTGACATTTGTTCATCATCATCATGACCATGAATATCTCAGACCTTAAGAATTTCGAGTGTGTACCATAGTTCCTAAGATATTATTAATACGAACAAACGCCAATTGACTTTTGGAGGTCACAGAACCTGTTTGTGTCAAGAGGCTTTGTAAGAATATCAGCAAGCTATTTTTCAGTAGTTACATAATCCAACACAATGATCTTTTCTTCAACTAATTCTCAGATAAAATGATAACGAATGTAAATATGCTTGGTTCGAAAGTGTTGAACTAGATTCTTCGAGATATTTATAGCACTAGTATTGTCACAGAAGAGACTCATTGTGGATTGTGCAAACCCATAGCCAAATAGCATATGTTTCTTCCAAAGGAGTTGAGTACAACAGCTACTTGCGGCTATATATTCATCCTCCGCAGTGGATAATGAGATTGAGTTTTGTTTCTTGCATTGTCAGGAAACCAAACAATTTCCAATATAAAAGCATCCACCACTTGTTAATTTCCGATCATCCAAATTTCCAGCCCAATCAGCATTTGAATATCCTGCGATAATGGTGGAGGTTTCATATGGATACCATAGTCCAAAGATGGTAGTCCCTGCAACATACTTGATAATCCTTTTAACCGTTGTTAGGTGAGATTCCTTAGGATCCACCTGATAACGAGCACACACACCAACGCTAAAAGATATATCTGGACGACTGGCAGTGAGATATAGTAGACTTCCGATCATGCTTCGATAGAGATGTTGGTCCACACTTTTGTCGTTAGTATCTTTTGAAAGTTTTAGAGTAGTACTCATAGGTGTGTGATAAGTGTGACCAGACTCAAGCCCAAATCTTTTCACCAAGTCCTTTGCATACTTGGTTTGATTTATGAAAATTCCATTATCCAGTTGCTTGACCTGTAACCTTAAGAAGAAGTTCAATTCGCCAACCATGCTCATTTTAAATTCTGATTTCATGAGGTTGGCGAATTTAGATGCCTCATCTCCGTATGTTGATCCAAACACTATGTCATCCACATAAATTTACGCAATAAGCAATGAGTTCTTTATTTTCTGGGTGAACAGTGTCTTGTCTACACTTCCTCTGCGGAATTCATGGTCTAAAAGAAACTTCGTTAATCATTCATACCAAGCACATGGTGCTTGTTTGAGACCATACAAGGCTTTGTCCAAACGATAAACATGATGGGGATGCTTAGGATCTGAAAATCCTTTTTGTTGTTCCACATATACTTCTTCGACAAGATCCCCATTAAGAAAGACACTCTTAATATCCATTTGAAATAATTTGAATTTTAGTATGCATGCAATGGACATAAGAATTCTAATGGACTCTAAACATGCGACAGGGGCAAATGTTTCATCAAAATCAATTCCTTCAATCTGTGAGTATCCCTGAGCAACCAATCTTGCTTTTTTTCTAATTACATTCCCTGATTCGTCAGATTTATTTTTGAAGACCCATTTTGTTCTAATGACATTAGTATCAGTTGGTCTAGGAACCAGTTTCCACACATCATTTCTCTGGAATTGTTGAAGTTCTTCTTGCATGGCATTTATCCAGTATTCATCTTAAAGAGCTTCTACAATATTCTTGGGTTCAATCTTTGTGGTAAAACAGAAATGACTATAAACATTGTCTATCTGCCGTCTAGTTCTTACACCGTCATTAGGGTCTCCAGTAATTTGCTCTCAAAGGTGATTCTTAATAACGGGTATGTCAGATGATTGCTGAGGTTCATTCAATAATGAAGATTTATCATCCGATTTTTCGAGTATACATGAATCTACATCATCTTCTATCTCATTTGCATGGGAATTCACATCTTGAGGATGATCATCAATTACCACATTCACAGATTCTTGAATAGTAAGAGTTCTTCAGTTGTATACTTTATAAGCACGACTATTCATGGCGTACCCTAGAAAAATGCCTTCATCACTTTTAGATTCAAACTTCCCTAGGTGATCCCTATCCCTCAAAATGTAGCATTTACTACCAAAAACCCGAAATTATTTCACATTTGGTAGCTTCCCATACCATAGTTCATATGGAGTTTTGTTCAGACCCGCTCTAAGATATACTCTGTTTATGATGTAGCAGGCGGTATTGATAGCTTTTGCCCAAAAAATCTTTGCCATATCCTTTCCATTCAGCATAACCGACCCCATTTCCTATAATACTCGATTTTTTTTCTCAGCAACTCCATTTTGCTGTGGGGTTTTTGGGGCTGAAAATTCATGACGAATTCCTTTATCATTGCAATATTTTTCAAATTCATCATTTTTGAATTCACCACCATGATCACTTCTAATACGTTTTATTTCATATCCTTTCTCATTTTGAATTTATTTTGCCAAGACTACAAATTTTCCAAAGGCATCAGATTTTTCTCAAATAAATGCAACCCAAGTAAATCTAGTATAGTCATCTACTACCACCAGAAAGTATCTTTTCTTGTCATGAATTTCTACTTTAGTAGGACCTACCAGATCCATATGCAGCAAATCTAAAGGCTTTGTTGTTGCTATGGTGGTTGTCTTTTTATGTCCAACTTTTATCTGTTTTCCTTTTAGACATTCCACACATACTACTTTTTCTTCTTTTCTAATTTTGGGAAGACCTCTAACCAAGTTTTTTGAGCTAAGTTTAGCTAAATTCCGGTAATGAACATGTCCCAACCTTTGATGTCATAACTTAGATTCATTCTTTACAGCCATTTACATTTTGTGGACAGCCCATTTTCGTGGGTACTCTCAATGATATAACAATTATCACTAGTGTGTAAACCTTTTATGAGAGATTTTCCTGTATGATCTACAATTCTACACATATCTTTTGAGAAGGTGACCAGATGTTCCTTGTCATAAATTTGGGAGATACTGAGGAGATTATGTTTCAGACCTTCTACATAAAGAACGTCTTTAATTTTTGGAAGACCTGGTACTGCTATTGTTCCTTGTCCAATGATTTTGGCTGAGCTACCATCCCCAAATGTGACCGATCCACCATCGAAGTTTAAATATTCATAGAAGTGAGTACAATCACCAGTCATGTGTCTGGAACATCCACTATCAAGATACCACTTCGAACTATTTTCATCTTTGAGAGCGGTGTGGATTACATGGCAATTATTTTGATTTGTCACATCCTCTGGGACTTTCTTGCTCATGATTCCAACTTCAGTCAAGATCACTCTCTAGGCGGTGAAGCCCTTAAAGAGAGACCCGCTCTTATACCAATTGAAATAGCGGTGAAGACCGCTTGAGTTGAAGTAGGAATATGGCAATATATCCTAGAGGGAGGTGATTAGGACTTTTTAAAGATTTATGAGTTATATTAAAATCCTATCACTCTAATCCTAACAGATATGCAATTTTTAGGATTACTCAACTGTAACTCTACTTGCTTCTAAGCCCATTAGAGGATCCAATCACAGAACTATTTAATTAATAAGCATAAAGCAGTTATAGTCTATGAAAGATGTGACTGTGTGTGTGAAGTGTGAGCAGATATGAATACAATTAACACAATCACATAAATGATCAAGCACAAGAATCAATCACATACACGGTCATTTTTATAGTGGTTCGACTACTTGTCTACTCCACTCCCGGCTACCACACTCAACCCTTGAGTGTACCAGATTTCACTAAGGAGGTTTCCCATGGTTCACCTCAAACCTAAGGTTTTAAATCAGGTTCACCTTCAACCTTTACACGGAGGTTTCTACTCGGTTCACCTCTAACCCTGGAGTTTTGCTGGCACACTCCTAACCAGATGTTTATGCCCACACAGAGTAAGGGTCCACACAATGCACCCAGATGTTTATGTCCATACAGAGCAAGGGTCCACACAACACACCCGGATGTTTATACTCTCCACAAAGCAAGGGTCCACACAATGCACTCGCAGCGTACACTCCCGTCGGAGGCCTCCTTTGAGGACTTCAAAGGGTGAGAAACACCTAAGACCCGATCCTAGAAAGGAATGATCACAAGTGTCCTCTAAACTCTAGGTACTTACAGATAAGTTGATGAGTCCCTTTTAGCACAGTGATGAAGATCTCCTTCTTGTTGATGAAGAGTCTTCAGCTCCGTTGATCCACAACACAAAAGATGTACCAATATCCGGCTTTGGTCGGGTCAAGGTTATGATGGAATACTACTCTCTAAAGATTTTTCTATTATGAAGATAGAGTGATTCCAATCATCTATGCATTCTAGGCATCCCAGCTTAATGATTTGTCATTAAGGTAGTAGCTGAAGGATCCTTGAATGCGGAAGTTCATTCCCCAATCCACTCTATTGAATGTCAATGATGAGGGTGGATTGAAGGATGAACTCCCTAAGAGAAAGGGCTTGAGATAAATGATAGGGAGTTTAAAATACTCAAAAGCACTCTCTTCTTTCTCTACCAGCAATAAAGACTAACCTCTCTATATATAGGCAAAAGGTTCCAACGGATATAAAACAGTCACATTTATGACAGAGTTCGATATCATCAAGCAGGGTCGATATCATCGAGCGTATACTCCCGATAGCATCGACAGATCTCTCGATGATATAAACTCAAATGTCATTTTCACTTTTGGAAACCTTTTACCAAATGGTCGATGGGATCGAGACACACATCGATGTTATCGGATTTCGAACTCTGATTCCATCGATAGAGGGATCGATCTATCGACAGGTGAAAATAAGAGAGACAAGCCTTGAAGAATTTTAGGTTCTAAAGATATGATCGGGGAACAGCCGATGTTATCGAAATTTGTATATCGATGATATTGGAGTCCGTGTCGATGGGATCGATAAATCATATAGATTTACCTATAAGCTTGCTGGACAGTTTGTGTCCGGTCTCGATGTGATCGACATATGAATATCGATTTCTCGACTGGCTCCCCGATCAATGTTTAAAACACCCTGAAATATTTGCTGGATGAAACATGCGTCCACTGTCGATATGATCGAATGACTTCCGATATGATCGATATTTGAATTCAGATTGAATCGGACAGTCATCGATATATCGAAACTTATAATAGTTTTCTTTTAAAAAAATAGGGGCACCGAAAAACTGCCTATCGATATTATCGATTCACTTTCAATAGGATCAATATTCGAATATCGATGATATCGATTGAGATTCCGATATATCGATAAATCGTCCAGATGAACGTTTAATTGCTAGACGCATTTTTTCCTCACTCGATTGTATCGATTGAGATGCCGAGGACATCGACAGAGCAGGTCGATCATATCGAAATGTGAATCGATACAATCGACAGGGTAAGAAAACTTGAAGATTTTTCTGTTTGATAAAGAGTTTTCTTACAATAAAACTCTAAGATATTCTACTTAGTTTTAAAGGTTTTAATCACCTGGTGTTTTGGGACATGGGATGTGAGGCTATGATTTACCTATGACGAGCTTCCACACATCCAGTTGAGGCAGACACTTGAATTGATCTTCCTATTAGGCACTGTTATCCGACTGACTCAACTTACACCGTAATTGACAAACCAGGGCACTTGTAGGTGCACTTTCAATTTATTTCTGTTATGCATTCCAAGCTTTGATGAACCGAACTGACGTAGCATCGCTTAACTCAGAAATCCCAACCGTTGTATCTTATCTAATGTGTTAAGGGTCAAATATTGCATATCAGACCCTGATTATTACCTGATTTTAAGTACATGAAAATGCTTAATGTCATATTTTAATCATGTTTTTGTTACAGGATGTAATAAGGAGCGTTGATTGAAAAAGGGAGCTTAAAGCATGGATTTAACGCTCAGATGACACCAAAGGCAAGGGACGGACTCCAGGAATTGAGATCGGCGGATTTACATGCCAGAGATCCGAGAAAATCTAGAAACTGAAGCTCAACTGGCTCGAAATTGGTCCAAAATGAAAGATCACATGGTTCTCACCATCTGCTCAGCTCGAAACTTCATATGTAGCCTAAGGACCATAAATTAACCATACAAGTCGAATTTCAACCGTTTGATCCCTGTGGAAGTGACCCAATGAACAGATCAGCCCATAAAACAACAATGTGGGGCCCACTTGATATATGGATCTGCTTCACTTTTGGTCTTAATGTCTTAAATGCTATGAGGAAAGAGATGGACAGGGCGGATTCCGTACACACATCTAGGTGTGACCCACGTGTGTGAGAGAGCACGCACACTGGACGTGCACTCGCAAAGCACGGAACCAGAAACGCGGTTTGACTGCGTCTGACCTGCGTCCGCCCAATTTTCAAATAGAGAAATCTCTGTTTTTGATTGTCGCGATTGCTGATTCATCAAGGGCCCACCATCATCATGTAAATCGTCAATTTACGTCGTTCATCATGTCTGGAGGGGGGTCGTGACCTACACCTAGGTGAAAAATATCCAAGAAGAAGCATGTGAGAGATTTTAGCCATTTAAACACCAGACGAACGGTCGGGTGAGATCTCTGGTGGACCACACCTAAATCAACCCAATCTTGACACTCCAGAACGCTTTTTCGAGAGAGTTCCATTGGACAGAGTGGATTTCACGGATATCGGAAGGAGTGGGCCCCACCGACAGACAGAGCTCCCTGCGTAAGCTCTGTTATGCGTTCCTAAAAAAATGGACGTTCCGGATCTTCTTGGCCCATCATAAATGATCGGATGACCGATCTGAACCGTCCATTGTGAAGTTCGCTCAAAAACGTCCCAAGGGACGGTGGTTCGTGGGAAACTAAGCAAGGAAAGTGGTGTGAGTTGCATGCTTTCTTGGCTGCGTAAAGAAAGTTATACACGCTGATGCGTAAAGATCTTCCCACCAACAGCAGCAACGTCGGTTCTTTCCAGCTGACTTCTCCTTTCCTATAAAGAGAGAGAGAATGCACGAGAGAGAAGGGGGGAAGGGATCACAGCTTGGGCCGTGGAGCAGACGTTGAGCAAGCAGAGAGTAGAGTACTATTGGTTTATTCTTATTTCTTTCGACTGTTTTATTTATTAGAGGATGTTTAGCCTAATCATGTTTCGCTAAACCTCTTAGCTAGGGCTAAGAGGTGAAGCTTATAGCGTGATGGGAACTCTTTGCTTGCCTTTTGTTTAGATTAAACTGATGTTGAATTTGGTTAATGAAGGGAATGTTTTTAGTCTTTAATGGTCTGTTGTGACTGAAATTATAATGGGTCTGCAATGGCTTTGAGTATTTCTTCTTCTTCTTTATGTTTATGACGTCAGGAAGGCCTATTGTTCACCATAGTCTCCTGGGCATGGTCAGATGACGGTACCCTTCCTAACCTTCATACATATGATTGGTTGGTAACTAGTTTAATTCTGTTGTTTGCTTTGTCTCCTGGGCATGGTTTGGTGATGGAATCCATTCTAATTCATATACCTTTCATCTCTTGAAAACTATATCAATGGCAGTTCGGTTAAATGATTCTTAAAGCAAGCATAAGATCTCTCTGATCTCTACAAGTGGATCTCTAAATTACTAGTTTCCTATCTCTGATTTCTCCTAAGTTTTAGATAATAATTTTAAAATTATTCCTTAAATTCTAGTTGATTTAAATTTCATCTCATTCTAGTTCTAGTTCTAGTTAGTTTTAGATAACGTACAGGTTTCAGTCCCTTGGGATTCGACCTCAATCTTACCGAGTTTATTACTACATCACAACCCTGCACTTGGGGAGTGAACACAATGCAAACATTTTTTACTCAAAATATTGTTTTATAAAAGCACCATTCAGTCCAGCTTTACATAGTATCTCCTACTTCCATTCAACAACAGGCTTCGACTTTCAAAGCCTCTAAAATGTTTCTTTCACAGTCGCTATTCATACTGAAAGAAATATTCGAAGAGGGGATCAAACATCCTCTCCCTCACAACATCTAACTCTTTGTTAGGGATGTCGCTGATGTGGTAAAAACTATGAGCCTCTTCGGGTAAACCCAATAGGTTCTTTCGACCTTACAGCACTTTGGAGATATTTATTCCAAGGTCGATTTGGACTTGCGATAATATGCTAGCCTTCTAGGGAAACAAGTGGCTATCCGTGCTGAATCTAAATTCCTCTTAGCCAGATATGTCATGCCCCGAACTCAGAAACCGGGCTTACAAAATTTCGATCGTCGAATCCGGTGATTTTCTTACACCCATCACTCACCACATCCATCACCCATCTCTCTCTCCCTTTACAACTCTCTCTTTCTCTTTCTCATTTTCAAACTCAAAAAAAAATATAAGGAGAGAAATCCCATACGTATGAGAATTCTCCAAGCCTCTCCCTCTCTTTCAAAACTTCAAGTGTGGCCCACTTTCCTACCCCATGATCTCCCATCCTAACCATCCATTCTCCATCTCCTCCATTGGAATCAAAGCTAAGGTACTAAGGAACTCATAGGAGCAAGAAGATCGAACGGTGGGTGCTCCTCTAGATGTAAAAATTCTGATTTCTATAGCCTAGATGTTTTCTTTCTTTCATGAGGGAAGTGTAGGACCCACCAATCAATGGTGAAGATCCCACACAATCCCATGGTTGTGGCCTAATGGCCTACCTTATGCATGCATGATCCATGCATGGGGCCTTTCTCTATGGGCCCCATCATGGTAGTTTTATTTCATATCATATTATGTTGGGGTCATCTAGACCTTATAACCATGGTGGGGATGACATCCTCACCATGCATTTTAATTATATGCCATGCATGTGCAAGATCCATGTTATAAATGTAAATATAGATATGATGTGCGAGTGTGATTGATCTTGGGAGGGCTCAATAGTAGCGGAGCCCCTTTTCCTATGGCCGGATTGTCCTTCTATCTCTCTTTTTTCTCATTTTATTTCCTGATGTGTGTAGCCCATTAATGTATTTTTCTTTTTATTTAACTTATATAATAAATTTTATCTAAGTACATGTTGCTGACCAGAATTTTCTGGACAGTTTCTGGTTGTTTTTGGACCAGATTTTGGGACTGTTTTGGGGACTATTCATACATATTAAATCTACTTTTCTAAAAGGTGGGGATCTCATCTTGATGTCCCCCAAATTTCAGACCCAACTGACCTTCATTGGGATCCCAAAGGTGTGGTCCAAGTGAGGTGGATAGTCTGAATTTTCTGCATTGTTCCAGCAACATTCCAACATGGACAGTTGGATTTTTAAAATTTATTAAAATACCTATTGGTGTTTAAAAATTATAAAATTTTTAAGGAGGGTATCCTACTTATGGGGGGACCCACCTACAAAATTTTGGATCCAATGGACGCCTGTACACACCACGGTGATAGCGGGACCGGCCCATTATAATATGGTGTCCAGATCAGTCTGATTTTCAAGACAGATTGATTTATGTAAATAAATTAAAATATTTATAAATGTTCAAAAATTTTGAAATCTTTTAGGATTATGGTATACTTATTTTAGAACCCACCTACAAAATTTCAGGGCCAATGGATCCCTGTACACACCGTGGTGAGGGCCGGACTGGCCCACCACGTTGGGACGTACAGGTCTGTCCGATTTTTTTGGACAGTCTGTCTTGTTTAAATTAATTAAAATACTTAGAGATATCTAAAAATTATGAAATTTTGTGAGGGTGTGGTCCACCTATGGAAGTATCATTCTGTGAAATTTTACCCTCAAGTGACCCCGTTTGGTTATCTAAAAGAATGGGCCAAGATGTTTGGACTCTCAGATTTTTTCTGCTGTGCAGTCCAGCAATATGCCTTTATAAAAAAAACTATAATTCAAAAATATTTCTTCTGATGGTGGGTCACCTTTTTGGATTTCCTCTCATTGTATGCATGATGAGGTACCTTGGCCCTCAATTTTTAGAGTTTTAGAGGCCTTGGACCCACTCCAATGGAGTGCCCAAATTTAGGACAGCAACATGTTATAATTATACTGGCCTTGGGCTAAAATTTTGAGTGGGGCCCACCATATTATAAAGATCTGAGAGGAAATGATTTATACCTTTAGTTCCTTAAATGTTAGGCTTAATGAATGCACTTTTGAGGCCCACCACAGTTAAATTTAATTGGGTCCATGATTATAGCTAGTTGTTAAACTATTTAAGGCCCATAGAGTGGACCCATTTGATGTGTTCCAGGGCCCATGGGATTAGGCCCATTTGATGTAATTTAAGGCCCATAGAGTGGACCCATTTGATGTGTTCCAAGGTCCATGGGATTAGACCCATTTGATGTATTTTAAAGCCCATGGGATTAGGCCCATTTGATATGTATAAGGCCCATGGGTCGAGAACCATTTGATGCAATCTAAGGCCCACGGGTTATGACCCATTACAATGCACATAAGGCCCATTGGTGCAGCCCATTGATGTGGCCCATTTGATGAGTAAAAGGCCTATATGACATGGCCCATTTGATGTATTTAAGGCCCAATGGGGTGTACCTAAGGTCCATTACAATGTGTGATCCCAACCTGGTTTACGTAATGTTATTCACAACGGGCTACACCTTGGGAGCAATGTTGGTTTGACGTCCACATTTCGAGTATAATGTTGGTTAAATGTCCGCATTGTGACTCTCCCTAGGGCCCATTGGTAGGCCCGTACTTGTTGTATACAAGCCGTCTAGGCCAGCTGCGTTATAAGGATAGGGCATTATTTTATAACATGCTTAGTATAACTCCATGACGCACAACCCATTTGTATCGGTCCATTTGATCGGCCTGCTCGTATCGGCCATTTGATTGATTTAGCCCATATGATTGATTAGGCCCATCTTGATATATTTGTGGCCTGTTGCTAAGGCCATATATGAGGCCCGTTGTTGAGGCCCACCTTGATGTGTATAAGGCCCGTTGTTGAGGCCCACCTTGATGTATATGAGGCCTGTTGTTGAGGCCCACCTTAATGTGTATGAGGCCCATTGTCGAGGCCCACCTTGATGTGTATGAGGCCGGTTGTCGAGGCCTACCTTAATGTGTATGAGGCTCGTTGTCGAGGCCCACCTTGATGTGTATGAGGCCTGTTGTCGAGGCCCACCTTGATGTGTATGAGGCCTGTTGTCGAGGCCCACCTTGATATGTATGAGGCACGTTGTTGAGGCCCACCTTGATGTGTATGAGGCCCGTTGTTGAGGCCCACCTTAAATATATATGAGGCCCATGTTGCAAGGCCCATTGTGATGTATGCAAGGCACATGGGTCATGGCCCATTGCAATGTATGTAAGGCCCAATTGGTGCGGCCTATTCGATATATTTATGGGGTCCATGTCATTAGGCTCATCCTGTTGTATTGGTGACCCATCCATAGAGGCTCACCCGTGGTATATATTTGAGGCCCATGTGTAGGGCCCACCTATTGTGTATTTAAAGCCCATGGGTTATGGCCATAGTGATGCATATTAGGCCTATGTGATGTAGCCCATACTGATGTGTATTAGACCTAGGTATGTGACTCACCTGCGAAGTATTTTTGAGGCCCATTATGATATATCTGAGGCTCATGGGTGCAACCCATCCAGATGTATTTGAGGCCTATAGGCCAGGCCCATTGTGATATGTGTTAGGCCCATGACCAGGGCCCACCTGTTTCGTATATTTGGCCCTTATGTGAGGTCATGTGCCCATTATATATTTGATTCTATGTGGGCCATTTCTTGGGGGCAATGTTGGTTAAAAGTCCACATTGTCGACGCCGGTTATTGATACCGTTTATGAGTATGTGACATCATAACATCATGATACATGCTCATTCGCATCATCTGCATGTTTGTTATGAGATGTGATTGACCATTGCATATGTCATTGGGAAGGATGATGTGAGACTCCCTAATAGGTGGAGATTATCTCACATGAGTGCATGACATGCGCAGGATTGATGCATGATTAGATTGTATGACTCATGCATCTTGCATTGTGTTGTGATTACTGTATGCCCTAGTGACATCAGGGCCGTAGCCTCTACAGGCATATCGTGGATGGTCAGATGGGACACCGAAAATCTATTCGAGCATCGGGCCGCCATAGATGGCCCTGGATGAAAATTCCTAAACACCCTCTTGGTTCCAGAGGATGCTCCAACGTCTAGACCGAGTGGGTAGATGAGCGTTAAATGCCGATTACCAGATGGTTGTGCTCTCCACTGTGTCATGGTCGGTTGGAAGGGGATGCGGCCT
Source organism: Magnolia kwangsiensis (assembly GCA_037074715.1). Lineage (NCBI taxonomy): Eukaryota > Viridiplantae > Streptophyta > Magnoliopsida > Magnoliales > Magnoliaceae > Magnolia > Magnolia kwangsiensis. Next base: position 24,475,943 of record CM073579.1, read on the forward strand.
TACCCACCCGAGGGAGTAGGCATGGTTAGGATGAGTTTGACCAGCTCGAGGAATGGGTCCGCTATCGGTGAGCTGAGTAGGTATTGGCAGACTACTGACAGGCAGATAGTGAGGTCTTTTTCACTTACCCAGTTGTGCGCTTGATTGGGGTGGTAGGTGGTATGAAGTGTAATAGACCCCGGTGATTTTTTCAGAGAGGAACTGTACTGATATGAGGACTGACATGATATTATGATACCCCGTCACTGTTGTGCATGTGGGCGGGCGCACGTGGGTGGACACTGATGTGGGCGGGTGTGATGTGGGCGGGGCTGAGGCCTAGGCGAGCTACCGCACTGGGCGAGCTACCAGTGGTTGGTAGGCTACTATGCTGACAGGCTACTGAGTAGGAGTTGAATACTCATTCATTCATCCATTCACTATCCACTCGGGTTGGTGGTGCGCAACTAATTGTTGTGTATCTTCGTTATGGCAAGGATTTCGGTTGGGCGCGTGACTAACCTGATATCAGGAGTTTATCACGTTGAGTCAGACTATCCAAATTTAAGTATGAGACTGGTTTGGATAGAGGTTCCTTGTGGTAGACCCCGTAGCCTGCGATACTACGTACTATCATCCCGACATCACACTCCAGTATGATCATTCCATTAGCACCATATACTGCATATTCCATTATATCTTCAGCGTGTGGCATTATGAGTTGTTATGTTTCTGTATTCCTGTGACTTAGATGAGAGTCATGATATTTGTTAGCTCTTTCAAATTGTGTATTACATTATATCCTTGTCATTCGACATTTGATTATTTATGACTCATCATTTGCATAGTTGTCCTATATTTCGTATTCTGATATTGATTAACTTATAATCTTGTTCATACTTCCGCTTATTCTGTTATCGCATGATTATAATCTTGTCAGTATTTCTGTTTACGCTGATAATTCCTGCTCTTATCAGTGTTTCTGTTTATTCAGTCATTGTATGGTTTATGGATTAATAGCTTTCCGGTATTGTATGATTATGATATTGTATTGAATACTTGGCACTTATCTCGTGCACACACTTTTACCATCCTCTAAGCTTTTTATAAGCTTATGCACGATAGATGGGTGCAGGTGATGTTAGGTTGCAGCAGCATTGAGCTTGGAGCATGCAGCTGTTTTTTGGAGCTTTGATTTTGACATATATATTTCTCTTTCAGCATTGTATTCAAATGATTATATTAGTGGATATGTGATGATGATGTTGCCTTTATGATTTGGGTAAACTTTTGGTTATGCTTATTACTAGTTAAATGTATATAAAAAAAAAATCCTCCTTGTAGGATTCCATGATCGAAAATCTGGCATATGAATGCTAGGAGCCGAGAATGGGGTACTACGGAGGCTGTCGGCACCGAATTCGGCGATTGGGATTCCTGTGAATCCGATTTTCGGGTTTGGAGCGTGACACAACCCAAAAAGGGTTTCAATGGCAGATGCTCAATTCCTCTATTTCTTGCGATGTGGGTCACCTGAGTGTTGTATGCGGTTGATTTTGGAGGGGGGGTCCACTACCCTAAAGGGGACACCAATGCACGGTATTGATGTCCAACACATATCATGGTGGGACCCACGGCTGGGACCCCTGTTCCCTGCCTCATTCACATCCACTGAAGCAGCGTCCTGCACTGCTGACGTTGCAGCAGCAGGCGCTGCTGTATGCTTTATATTTTTTTAAAAAATGTGATTTTTGGTGGATTTTCTCAGGTGGGGCCCGCATTAGTAGAATCCAACCAAACCATTGGTCTCTATGGCTCAAGACAAAACAAACAAGCTCAATATTTGATATGTTTCGGTGTGTAGAAAGATCAAAGTGAATTTTAACTGTGAAGACCGCTGTTTTCTATGCTATGGCCCGTCAGAAAGTCATATTCGCTTCATTTTTCAGCTCAACACCTAAAATGAGTCGGGAGATGAGATGGACAACATGGATTAAATCCATACATCAAGGTGGGGCGTACATGAGTGACCTACCCCAAAAGCTCAAATATATTATATTATATTATATTATATTATATTATATATATATATATATATATATATATATATATATATATATATATATATATATATATATATATATATATTTGTTAGCTTGTCAGTACACACCCATGTCAGTACACGCACTCCATGTTAACCACACCCTATTACCTTCACGTCCAGCGTCCAAGGATGCTAGACGACATGGATAAACATAGGCATCATGGTGGGTCCCACATGGACATGGCCTACTTGTTTGGATCAACATAATATTTGTATTTTTCCTTCCATCCAGGTCAACTAACGGGTTGGACAGTGCATATCCAACACATCCGTCAGGTGGGTCCCATGAAGGTGAATGGCATGGATAAAATCTACACTTCATGGTGGGCCACACACAACCACACTATCATCCATACAAGAGGGATAGAGAGAGAGAGAGAGGGAGAGAGAGAGAGATCGGTGAGAAGAGGAGGGACCCCTCTAATATGGGCCCTCCCTAAATACAAAGCATACATCAAGATGGGTCCCACCATAAGGGGGCCCTCAAATAACAAAATTGACCATTAGATCACCCACCTATTGCACTCCTCTTTGATCTCTTAGACTCCTATGCTCCTTGCCTTCACTTTTGATGGTGAATGATGGAGTTTTGATGGTGGGGATGAGAGATGAGATGTCACACTTGTTGTTTTCGAGAGAGGTTGGGGAGCCTTGAACATGGGATGTTTCTTATGGAGTTGGAGAGTATAGATGAAAATGAGAGAAAGAGAGAATTAATGGATGAAAGAGATGGGTGGAGTGGTAGTTGTAAGGAAAGGAGATTGATAGGTAAGGCTTGGTTTGAAATTTTGTAAAAGAGGGATAGGTTGGGGAGAGAGAGAGTTGACTTGTGGAAAAAGAAGGGATGGGTGTTGTACTTGGGGTATGGCTTGTACTTGACATTGATTAATTGATTGATTGAAGAGACATGTTGTAGAGATTCCCTCGAAATTCGTAACACGCGACGTTTCTTTAAAATGAATGCGAGCCCACATCTCCTGGCCTAGGTAATGGTTCGGTGCCCGAGTCACGTTGTTGGAACCTCAATGACGGCGTGTTCACTAGGGTACTAGTTTCGAGTCAAGCCGACTTCGGTATAAAGGTCTCGGTTTAGGATCGCACGCAAACGTCGGATACAGGTCGAGGGTTGCCAGAATTTGACTGAGAGGACCACTGAAGCCTATGAAACAGTACAAATTAGGATACGAGTCTTACATGCTACGATGCCGCATGGAAAGATCGACTACAATGGGCGCGCCAACATTATTTTGATAAGGCATGTTGGAATCGTTGGAGGCTCAATGCCATGATCTGGACATCGACCTCTTGGAGGCTGCACGCCACTATATAGAACGGGATTGGCCAGATTCTCAGAATCTCTTGACCTTCATTGAGTCCTAGATAGAGTTTCATCGGACAAGTGAAGAATCTAGCAGATCTGAGGAATTAAAGACGATTAAGAGGTTATAACGGTCAATCGACGCCTTGAAGCAGTGATATTTCTTCTTCACTAAACCACGACCGAGAGCCCATCATGTAAAAGCATGCACACATAGGCTCGGAAAGCAAAGGAATCAACTGATAAGAAATTTGACGAGCTCAAGGTGACCTATTTTTAAACTGACCAATTATTTTCATTTATTTTATTATTTTCCTTTTTAAAAAAATAAATAAACAACCAATAACTTAAGGGCCTTTTTCTATAATACAAATATGTTTTCCTTTATTCAGTTGCTTGTGATATTTACTCAGCCTGTCCTTGCGCTAATTCCCATAAAGGGGATAATATATTTTTAAGAATCGACCATTAATTGGAGCATTCACAATTTTTCCATTTATATCCTTAAAGATATAGGCTCCACCTTTAAGGACTTGGACGACCATATATGGTCCATTCCATGTGGGAGACCATTTTTTACCCAAAGCACGGTCTATGTGCCTAATCAGTAACACAACTTTCTAAATCTTATCCCCATCCCCAAAAGTCTTTCCTTTTATCTTCTTATTATATGCTCAAGCAATGCTCGATTTATTGATAAGGACGAAATTGAGGACTTTCGATCGGGTTTCATCTAACCTTTCGAACTCAACATTGTGCTATTCGCAAAGATGGCATGGTGATTTCCAGGGGTACCACTGCATCGTATCCGTACGTCAGTGCGAATGGACTCATCCCAGTACTGGTACTAGGCGAGTTTCTGTATGCCCAAAGCGCATCGAATAGTTTCATATGCCATTCACGGGAATTTTTCTCAATCATTTTTCTTAAGATATCCTTGATTATTTTATTACTGGCATCATCCTGATCATTAGCTCGTGCAAAATATGGTGTCGAATGTAAAATTTTAATCTCATACTTATCCGTCATAGCCCTTACTTCTTTTAATGAAAATGTTGCACCACGGTCCATGGTGATTGATTATGAAATTCCGAATCGATGTATAATGTTACTTTCGATGAATTCTATAATTTCTTTATGGCCGATCATTTTCATGAGTTTTGCCTCTATCCATTTGGTGAAGTAATTAGTAGCCACAGTGATAAATGAATTCAAGTATATAAAAAGTAGTTCATTATGACCTATTAAATTGATCGCCCATGCTCGTAAAGGCCAAGTCATGAAAATTGAATGGATCTCAGTTGTGGGCACGTGTTTGATCGGTTTGTTCTTTTGGTAGGCTTCCCAACCTTTTACATATCGGATGCATTCAGCCATCACTATTGGTTAAAAAATACCCATAACACCTAAGTGCAAGCCTCATCTTTCTTCCAGTCTGATGGGCCTCATGTATACCTTCGTGAAACTCACTAATTGCCAATTAAACTTTTTTTATTTATTTAGATAAACATCAGGGCAAAATACCATCGACCCCTTTTCAATATAAGTCATCGTCAATCATAATATAATTAGTAGCCGATCTCCGCACATCCCTGTTAACCTTAGTGCGTGGGCTTTGAAGATAACCCATGAGAAGTGCTCTCCAATCTTCTTCTTCTATATTGACCTGGCATATCTTCATGATAAAATTTCTTTTAAAAACTGATGGTAAAGATATCATTAAGATTCTAATCGTCCTTTCTGCTGATCCCTCAAGATTTATTTGATTTAACTTATTGTTATGTATGAAATTTTTAAATGCCTATGTATCATCCATCACTCTCCTCTAGGGTACCAGCGTTTTTCTGTTCTCAAACGAAGGCAAGAGGGTAAAAGCTCAAACAAAAAAGTGAAGTCGGCGGCTACGCGGTGGCTGCACTTGCGGATCACATTGAATCCGTGGAATCTCAACACGCTCGTGCGGATGGGCCTCACACTCCACGAAACCAGATTGCGTAACCCAGTAGGCTTTATCGAACTGAATAAACTCTGTTAAGTCCACCGTGAACACACGCAGCTTATCTACGCCGTCCATCCCTTTTTTCAGCTCATCTTATGGTTGAACCCAAAATTAAAGCATATACCAAGCTCGAGTGGACCCCACCACAGGAAATAGTATGATAATGGTGTACACATTCAAAACCTTCCTAGTGCCCACAGGATGTTAATTTATCAATCCAACCTATCACAAGGTCACACAGATATGGATGAAGGGAAAACACAAATACAAATATCAGATTGATCAAAAACCTTCGTGCCCCGTTAAGATTGCAATGATAGGAGTTCAATTCATACTATCTCCTATGATGTGGTCCACTTGATCTTTGGATATGCTTTGAATTCGGGCTCATGGCCTAAACTAAGCTGGTAAAACGAATGGATGTGTGGATGAGATACATAACTCATGGTGGGCCCACAGAGTTTCCCCAGCTGTAGCCTACTGAGTTACCCAGAACTCTATCCAATTTCACGCCCCGTGTAAATCATGAACTACCTTTATTTAGTCCTATGCGGAGGCGGATTGGCTTGTGTACTAAACACCACCGACGTGGGTGGTGTGTTGACGCCATCAAGTTCTAAAGGTCCCATCATGCAAATAGTCCGTCCATTTGGCGAGCTCATCCCAAGGCATGAGCTGAAAAATAAGGCAAATCTATGGAGCAAGTGGAGCACACCGCAAATATCAACATAGGATTGAATGTTTACTATTGAAATTCTTTTAGGTTACATAAGTTTTGGATTGATATGTTATTTGTTTTTCTCTTCATTCACATCATAAAATCAATATAGGATTGAACGTTTACCATTGAAATCTTTTTGGGTTACACAAGTTTGGGATTAATATGTTATTTGTTTTTTCTCTTCATTCGGGCTTACGTGACCTTATGAACTGATTAGATGGAAGTGGGAACAATTATCTCACTACTTTTTGTGACATGGTCTATCTAAGCTTTGGATACCACTTATTTTTGGTCACATGCTCTAAAATAATATCTTCAAATGGATATAATAAATACACGTGGGCATGTAAACGGTTGTACAACTTGGAGCTTGATGAGCGTTTGAGCTCGTCCTCGCATCTACATGTACTTGCACCTAGAGTTGTCACGCCCCAAACCCGGGAATCGGATTCGTAAGAATCCCGATTACCGAATCTGGTACCGACAGCCTCCGTAGTACCTCATTCTCGGCTCCTAGCATTCATATGCCAGATTCCGATCCTGGGATCCTACAAGGAAGATTTTTTTTTTTTTTTGTACACATAACTAATAATAAGCATAACCACAAGATTACCCAATTCACAAAGGCAACATCATCATCACATATCCACTAATATAATCGTTTGAGTACAATACTGAAAGGAAAATACATAAATAAAAATCAAGCCCCAGAAGATCATTGCACGCTCCAAGCTCAGCACTGCTGCAACCTAACATCACCTGCGCGCATCGATCGTGCATAAGCTTATAGAAAGCTTAGAGGGTGGTGTAAGTGTGTGCACAAGGTAAGGGCCAAGTATTCAATACAATGCTATAATCATACAATACTGGAAAAATTGGTAATCCATAAACCGTACAATGTCTAAATAAGCAGAAACACTAACAAGAGCAGGAATTATCAGAGTAAGCAGAAATACTGACAAGATGTAAATCATACGATAACAGAGTAAGTGGAAGTATGGACAAGTCTATAAGTTAATCAATATCAGAATACGCAATATACAACAACTATGCGATAAGGAGTCATAAAGAGCTAAATATCATATGTCGAGAATGCAATGCAATATACAAATCCTGCTAAATCTATCCATGCCATATAAGTGCAGAAATAGCAACCCAAGATGTCATATGCCTGCGGACGTAATGTAATATGCGATGTGAATGAAATAACCATGCTGAAGTGTGAAGTCAGGATGATAGTACGTAGTATCGCAGGCTATGGGGTCCACCACAAGGGACTTCTATCCAAACCAGTCCCATAAATAAATTTGGATAGCCAGACTCATTGTGGTAAACTCATGATCTCAGGCTAGTCGCGCGCCCAACCGAAATCCTTGTCATAACGAAGGTACACAATAATTAGTTGCCCACCACCAGCCCGAGTGGATAGTGAATGAATGAATGAGCATGCATCTCCTACTCAATAAGTCCACATATCAGTACGGTTCCTCTCTGAGAAATCACCGGGGTCTATTACACTCCAAACCAGATTGCCGCCCCATCGCGCGCAACAAGGCGAGTGGAAGAGACCTCACTATCTACCTGCCAATATCGGGCCCGGCTCGCCGATAGCGGACCCATTCCTCGAGGTGGTCAAACTCAGCCTAGCTTTGCCAGGTAAGGCCACACCCCCTTCCAACCGACCACGACACAGTGGAGAGTGCAGCTATCTGGTAGTCGGCATTCGACGCTCATCTACCCACTCGGTCTAGACATTGGAGCAACCTTTGGAACCAAGAGGGTTTAGGGACTTTCACCTAGGGATATCTATAGCACCCCATATATAACAGATTTTTGGTATCCCATCTGTCCATCGACGATATGCCTGTGGAGGCTACGACCCTGATGTCGCTAGGGCATACAGTAATCACAGCACACAATGTAAGATGCATGAGTCATACAATCCAGTCATGCATCAATCCTACGCAAACCGTGCACTCATGTGAGACAATCTCCGCCTATCAGGGAGTCTCATAACAACCAGCACTATGACATATGCAATGGTCAATCATATCTCATAACAGACATGCAGATGATGCGTATGGGCATGGATCATGATGCTATGCAGTCACATACTCATAATCAGTATCAATAACCGGCATCAACAATCGGCCTCGACAATGTGAACATCTAACCAACATTGCCCCAAGGAGTGACCCTCACAGATCCAAACATATAATGGGCCCATGGCCTCACACAAGGGCCTAATATACAACGCAATGGGCCTTACTCAAGGGTTACATGTACACAACAGGTGGGCCCTGCTCATAGACCTAACATACATCACAATGGGCTCCTTTGCCCGACCCTCAAATGAATCAGAATAGGCCTCATCACCTAGGCCTCAATATGCATCACATTGGGCCTTAGACACGGGCTGAATATACATCACGTCGGGCCTCAAATACGGGTCGCATATTCATCACATTGGGCCTCGACAATCAGAATCGGCAATCGGCCATGACAAATTCAAAATCGGTAATCGGCCTCAATCGATAATCGATAATCGCCCACGACAAATCAAAATAGGTTATCGGCCTTGGTCGATAATCAGCCTCAATCGATAATCGGCAATCGGCCATTGATCGATAATCAGCCTCGATCGATAATCGGCAATCGTCCATCAGAATCGGTAATGGGCCTCGATCGATAATTGACAATCGGTCACGACAATTCAAAATAGGTAATCGGCCTTGATCGATAATCAGCCTCGATCGATAATCGACAATCGGCCACGACAAATCAAAATAGGTAATCGACCTTGATCGATAATCAGCCTCGATCGATAATCGACAATCGGCCACGACAAATCAAAATCGGTAATCGACCTCGATCGATAATCGGCAATCTGTCACAACAAATCAGAATCGGCAATAGGTCACGACAATATGAATCAATCGATAATCAGAATCGGTAAATCGATCACGTTAACCGTAATCGACAATCGGTCATGACAATCGAAATCGATTGATAATTAGAATCGACAAATCGGTCACGTCAATCGAAATCGACAATCAGTCACAACAATATGAATCGATCGATAATCAGAACCGGTAAATCGGTTACATCAATCGAAATCGACAATTGGTCAAGACAATCGGAATCGGCAATCGGTCACCGCAATAAGAATCGATCCATAATTAAAATCGACAAATCGGTCACGTTAATCGTAATCAAAATCGGTCACGACAATGGAAATCGATCGATAATCAGAATCGAGAAATTGGTCACATCAATTGGAATCGACAATCGGTCACGAGAATAGGAATCGATTAATAATCAGAATCGGCAAATCAGTCACGTTAATCAAAATTGACAATCGAAATCGGCAATCGGTCATGACAATAGGAATCGATCGATAATCAGAATCGGCAAATCGGTTACGTCAATCATAATCGACAATCGGTCACGACAATTGAAATCGATCGATAAAGAGAATCGGCAAATCAGTCGCGTCAATCGGAATCGGCAATCGGTTACAACAATTGAAATTGACAATCGGTCACAACAATTGAAATTGACAATCGGTCACGACAATAGGAATCGATCGATAATTAAAATAGGCAAATCGGTCACATCAATTGGAATCAGCAATCGGTAAGAATGGGCCTAATAAGGCCTAATAGAAGGTCACAATGTGGACATTTTACCAACATTGCTCTCAAGGAGTGGTCCACATGAACATCATTATACACATCATGTCTAAATCACATATTTCAACGGGCCTTGAATATACAATAGGTGGGCCCTGAACCTGGGTCTCAAATACATCACATTGGCCCCTCATCACACGGGCCTCAAATACGCAACAGGTGGGCCCTGCACCCTGAGCCTTAAATACATCACATAGGCCCCTCATCACATAGGCCTCAAATACACAACAGGTGGGCCTTGCACCTAGGCCTCAAATACAAGCCGTAAATATCATTCAGTGGACTGTATCCACGAGCCACACCAATGGGCCTTACCATGGGCCTCAAGTGGGTTGGACCACATCAAAAAAAAAAAATCATTTTAATAATTGTAGGTGTAACATATGTACAATTGTACACAATTATTCTATGGGGCACATTGCACTCTAATACTAATTAGTACCACCCAAACATTGTCTTTGCAAATCAGCACTGTCCAAACATTGTCCAGCACCGGACCGTCTAGCACAATCTAGTCAATGTGTATGAAATAAACACATCAAGGTGGGGTAGGACAGCACTGTCCAAACAATCCAGCACCGTCCAAACATTCTGGATGGTGAGGATCAAAATGTACATCCTGGCTGGCCCACAACACTAGTTGTCGTCTGTCAGCAATGGGACCTATTGTCCCTACTCCAATGAACGGTGTGGACGCAAAATGGATGAACCGGTTGGATATCATACGTACCACATGTGGGTCCCACAGACCCTGTCGACTTCAATACATCAGCTATATTAGCTGATGTAGGTGCACTGACCGCTCGACATCCAGATAGGTGGGTTCACGTAAATTCACGGCGTGGATAATACATGCTGTTGGTGGGTCCCACCATCCTATGCGCACTAGACGGTGGAGCTCCATGTGGGATTTGGATCTGTCTCATTTCCAGGAGACTTGGATGGATGGTCTAGATCCACACGCCACAACAGGCCTATGTCCAGAGATGGACGGCCTGGATGAAAAACATACATCAGTGGGTCCCCACCACATCTGGTGACATCACTATAACAATTGATGTACGGTAGACCAACCAATCCAATCCCCGCCGTTCAGGGTATGGATGGTGGAGAGATGCAACGCATACCCTATGGTGGGTCCCTCCGTCCAAGGTCTGGACAGTGCGGACACCTCACATACATCATGCGGGGCAAAGGGGGGGGGGGACACACAGAAGGGCGGTGTGGATTGCCACACGTACATCAGGGCAGGCCCTACCATTCATGTGGATGGTGGGTGAAATACATACTTCATTGGGACCCACACGTACGGACGATGCTCCCCTCCTGAGATTTAAATCTGATCATCGGTCCTGGGAACAGGATGGACGGTGGAGATATATAATACATACATCTGAGGTGGGCCCCACCCCACACATGCAGCATGTGTGGGTGGGTCCCACGTGCTAGAAAAATAACGGATGGATGGTGTGGGTATGACACATACCAGGTACTATATATATAATTATATAATTATATTATTATAACATATATATGTCAAATGTCCAGCTCTGGACATCCTTTAACGGACGGTCTAAACGAGGATGCCATGTGGACCCATGTACGGACGGTTTAGATATGCAATGCACATAAGGTGGGCTTCCACACAGATGGACAGTAGATGAAATACGTTCATCCAGTTGTCCAGCACCGTCCCACTGCTGGACGGTCTGAATAAAACACATACATCATACGGGTCCCACATGGATGGAGGGTGCAAATACATCATGGTGGGGTCCACGTCAGTGTGGCCCACCTAAGGAACAAGTTGATATTTGTGGTTTTCCTTCGTCCGGGCCCGCTGGACGGTCTGGACAGCAGCCAGTCTAGCGGTCCTGGCCCATTCAAATCATGGCCATGCCATGTACAGACAGCGTGGTTAAAATATACATCATCATGGTGGGCTGCAAATCAGAAAGATGCAGAGAGAGATCGGACGGAGGGGAGGGGCCTTGCCACTATCAGCCCCTCAATGAACATGCATGCATACATTAAGGTGGGCCCCAACCAAGTGTGGGCCCATAAACAAAATTAACGGTGGAGATTTCCTTTCTACAAAAAAAAAATCAGATCTAAGAAAAACACCCACATCATAAAAATGGAGAACTCTAACCCAAAGATGCACCTACCTTTGATCTCCCCTTCCTTCTTCCGCCAATGCATGATAGAGCTCCAAAATATAATTTCAACGGTTGAGATCGATTTTAGATGGTGGGATTAGATGGTAGAAAGGTGGGCCACACTAGCTCTCTCATGGGGAGCTTGGACGTGGGTGGCTTGGGAGAAAAAAAATGAGAGAGAGAATGAAAGAGAGAGAAATGAGAGATGTGATGTGAAGAGAGAGAGAGAGAGGGATGGGTAAAAGAGTGATGGAGTGATGGGGAGAGAGATGGGTGAGGTGATGGAAAAGTTGACTTTTGGGGATGGGTAGTTGTACTTAGGGATGGGTGTACTTTTGACAAATGATGTGATTGATGTGATGGATTTTCTTGGGATTTACAACACGCAGTGTTTTCCTTGAACTGAACGCGGGCCTACAACTCCTAGCCTGGGTATCGCCTCGGCGCGCGGGACGCGGCATCAGAACCGTGGCGATGGTGCGATCGTCAAGGTACAAGTCTCGAGTTGAGCCGACTCTGAAATATGGGATCTGACTCGGGATCGCGCGTAAATGTCAGAAAAGGTCGAAGGTTGCCGAAATTTGATCGAAAGGACCGCGGAGGCATATGGAACAGTACGAGCTAAGATACGAGTCCTACAAGAGTTGTATGCCAATCCAATTATGTCATGTTTGGCACAAGTCGATTTGCTAGCTGAGTAGCTAACCTTAACTCGAACTCGGCTCGATCATCTAGCTTGACTAGTGGCTCAGCTCGGTTAGCAATTTAGGCCAGTTCAAGCCATTGCGACATTTTTTTAAACATAATGTATCTTCAATTTCTCACATAATGCAAAACAATAACAATACTTTACATGAATTTTATCAAATGCTCAGCGAGCAACATCAAAATTAAGATACGAAGGCAGTCTTATAATATAAAGTTTTTTTTTTATTTATTGATTTGTTTCGTATCCATTCCTTCATCACCACCAGTTAATCTCGTAGAGAATGTATATACTCGAAACAACACTTCGTTGAGTTATTTCATCAAATACTCGGTGAGTAACATCAATATCAAAATAACCAAGTCACCGATTCAATTCAATTCGAGTTGACTCAAGTTCAGGTTCGATCCAAGTTAAGTCCAGCTCAAGCAAGCTCAAACTTGGCTCAAAATTTTTTTATGCTCTAAAAACCATTTCGACTAGGCCAAAGTCCAATTTTGAGCCGAGGCAGGTCGATATTTTCCAAGTCAAGTCAAGTAAGCTCACCGAGCTAACTCAACTCATGTACAACTCTATTTACACCTGCTAGGTGCATGGTGCGTGATACTCCAGCCAATCCGCTTCCATTGTCTACAGAATACTAGGGATGGGGATATTCCAAGCACGGATTAGGTACTACCCCCCCCCCCCCCTCTATTCCGAGCTTGGGACAGACGGGGGCCCCATGGGTCACTGAGGAGCCACCATGATATATTACTTTTATTCAAACTATTCATCTATTTGTTTTTCATATCATTTTAAAATACTGGACAACAAATAAGGCATATCAAAGGCTCAAGTGAACCACATTATAGGAAGTAGTAGTGCTAAAGATGCCCACCATTGAAACCTTCATAGGGTTAATCGTGTTATTTAGTTTCCATCCAACCTCTTGATATGGTCATATACACCTGGATGAAGTGAAAAAATAAATATCATCCTGATTCATAACTTCTAGGGTCCCTCCGAATTTTTCAACGGCAGTAATTTAACCCCCACTGTGTGGTCCATTTAATTCTTTAATATGCCTTATTTTTAATCCAGTATTCTAAAATGATATGGAAAAATGGATATTCATACATCATAGTGGCCCATGGGGCCTCTGCCTATCACAAGCTTGGAACAAGGAAGTGGATTGGCTAGTGTACCTCACGCTAGATATATAGCTACTGTATTAACGTCAACAAGTTTTTTGAGTCTAATCATGAGGTATGTATTATATCCAAACTGTCCATCCATTTGGCGAGCTCGTCTTAAGGCTTGATACGAAAAATAAGACAGATCTAACTATCAAGTGGACCACACTGAAAACAGCAATAGGAGATTGAACGTCTACCATTAAAACCCTTTTTGGGGTCACAAAAGTTTTGGATCAATATGAAATTTGTTTTTCCTCTTAATTCAGGTCCTTGTGACTTTATAAATAGATTGGATGGAAAATAAAAGTTATGGTGGGCCCTACGAATTTTTTAACGATGAAAATCATTATCTCCACCGCTATTTGTGGTGTGGTCCATATGATCTTTGGATATGATTAATTTTTTGATAATGCTCTAAAATAATCTACAAAAATGGATGAACAGTGTAGATACAATAAATACACACTATGGGCCCACGTAACTTTTGTCTCCTTTGAACCATTCGTACAACTTGGAGCTTGAGGAGGGTCATTGCTCATCTTCGTACAACATGTACTTACAATAACTATATAGCTGGTGTGTGGTACACCAGCCAATCTGCTTTCCCGAACGGAAACAGATTGGCTACTCCCCCTGACCCCAACCAATGGCTGGTGGTCGGTGCTCTGTGGGCCCCACCATGATGTATGTGTTTCATCCATGCTGTCCATCTATATTTACAGAAAATTTTACGATACGAGACCAAAATGAGACATATCCCAATCTCAAGTGGACCACATTACAGGAAATAGTGTTGAATGAGCGTCAACTATTAAAAAACTTTTGGTACCATAAAAGTTTTGGATCAAGCTCATTTTTGTTTTTTCTCTTCATTTGAGCCTGTATGATCAAATTAATAAATTGGATGTTAAATAAATAGTACAATGGACCTTAGGAGAATTTATATACCTCTAATTTTTGGAATAAAGCTTAAAATGATCTTTAAAAATGAATGAATAGAACTGATGAAATACATACATCATGGTAGGGTCCACGGAGCACCGACCATCAGCCACGGGCTGGTGGCGGGGGAGTAGCCAATCCGTTTCCTCCCGGAACAGCAGGGGTAGTACCTAATTCGCGCCCGGAGATTCCCTGCTGAAGCCTTTCGCAGAAAGTTTCTGCTCTGGGAACTTCGACGCAACTGATGTGATGTTTTTGAGAAATCTACTCCATTCATCTTTTTTGTGAGCTTATTTTGAAAATTAAGGTAAAAAATGAACCATATCTGATACTCAACGTAAGTATTATATGTTAATAGTTGAAATATTAGTGTGGATACAGAAGCTTTGAATCAGTATAATATTTGTGTTTTCATTTCATCCCAATAAGAATGAAGTTATAAACGGTATAGATGGCATGTAAACATTACTTTCATCACCAGGAACATTTCAACGGCAGTAATTTTCCTACACATTTTCCTCTACTGCGGCTTACTTGGGTCTTGGATCCTACTCGATTTTGGTCTCAAGTCCTAAAATGATCTCAGAAAACGTATGGACGGAGTGGATTTCTTACAAACATTACGGTAGGCCCCACCTAAGTTTCGAGCGCACGAACTTCTTGTGAAAGGCTACCGCAGGAAATCCATGTCCGAATTCTGCAAAGGACGTTTGCACATGACTCGAGACACGGCCACATAGATATTTTTCTACCTGGTCTCTGCCAGTTATGCAACGTTAATTCAATGCCTTTCCAGTTTCACGCTTAACAGGCGACGAGCACTCTAAATAAATAATGAGGAACTGCGTGGTCATGTGCCTTGGGACTTGCTTACTATTCTTGGACCTTGATTTGTGGCTGACGGGTCCCACCATGGATGGACTACGCCCGCCAAATACCAAAGGCTGCAGCATCCTGTCAATCCAATCTAGTCATCTTTTCTCACCAACCATGAACCTTTGCTTTTCCTTTTATCACAGTTTTTGGATGGGGCTGATCATGGGACCCACTAGATTGCCGAAAGGTTGGGGACAATTTGCATGGAAAGAACTACGGCCGTTCAGACCCGACAAGACAAAAGGAGCTTGCGCCCTAATTTTTTTTTTAAAAAAACCCACAAAAACATTTTGTAATATTTATTTTGTACATCAATTGCACTAATTATAATAAAGTATTATCTTATAAATTACAAATAAAATTAATAAAAATAAAATAAATCACCCAAGTTAAAAAATCAATGAAATTAGAAATGCCGCTGTAGAAATTCTTTTGGCCCTACCTAAGTATGACATAAGAAGGTTTAATGGATGACATTCCAGCCTAGTTTTTTTCTATGATGTGGTTCACTTGAGTTGCTAATTTATTCATGTTTAAATTTATAATTCTAACATGAATTGATGCAACGGATAATAAAAGTGAATTTTACAGCCATCATAAAAGTTCCATATATTATTGCTTCACATGCTCATTAATTGATATTCAATCCTAACATGCATTGATATACATTGATATACCATACTCTTAACGTCTTAAACTTTTGAAGTCAACAATTGTTTAAGATGTTAAGGGTCTGTTTGGCCAGGCAAATCCCATGGGATTAGGAGGGATGGGATGAATTTTAAGGTAATGATGGTAGTGTCGGTAGATAGGTTTAAATTCCATGGGATTGCTATATCCCGGAAGAAGTTTACTGAGTTTGTTTGGCACACCGGACATATCCTGGGATTTTACCTTCCAATCCGTTTTACCAAGGGATAGGATCAATTTCAAGGTAATAATGGTGACGTCAATGAATTGTTTTAAGATCCATGAGACTGCTTATATCTCTGGACAAGTTCACCGGGCCTGTTTGGCCTGTTATGCATATCCGGGGATATTGCGATCCCATCCCTCTAATACTGCAGGATCGGTCTGACCAAACAGGCCCTAAGGGAATGAGTTCGGCACTGAATATGTTCCCTACGTCAATCAAATCTCCTACGTGTATTAAGTCAGAACTATTATTATAACTTTAAGGGAAAAATATACAATTACTTTTAAAATTGATAAGTTCACATGGTGCAGCCGCTCAAGTATTTACATGAGCATGCATATGTATTCTCTTTGTCCTAATGAGTCACGCCTGATTAATGGGTTTGATAAGATATACACGGTGCCCCGTACAAAATCTTGCAGTTGATATTCTGCCTCCATTGTTCCGTACAGTGTCGTCCATATGAGCTGTGGATCTAGCTGATTTTTGTCCTTAAATTAGAAATTGAAGATCTAACCTGATATATGGAGTGGGATTTACTTGTCCAACATGTGGCCCGTGGAGTTGGGTGTTAGTGTCCGACGACCCACGAGGTAATAATCTGCCCATTTAAGGCTCTGGTTGGCCACTATGTTGTATTTGTTTATTCAGGCAACCTATACATTTTCTTAAATCATTTTAATTTATTGAGCTAAAAATAGACATATCCATGCAAGAGATGACTTGCATTTAATGCAACTTGCATTAATGCTTTGTACTACAATGTAACCCAGTTCATTATTTAATGTGGTTCATCTGAAGATGACTTGCATTTAATGTAACCTACATTAACGCTTTATGCATGTAATGTAAACCAAGTTCAGTATTTGGGCGCGGATTGACACTGACAGAGTAAGTAGCCAAACTGCTATTGAAGTAACGTCACGAAGCTTAGTAGACACCACGCGATGCATGTGTTGTATCCATGGCGTCCAATAATTTTTAGAAATTATTTTATAACATTATAAAGAGAATGAGATGGATCTAAAGTTCACGTAGACCCGTCATAGAAAATAGAGGAGATACTGACATGCACCGTTCAAAACTTTTTAGGGCCACGGTCACTTTTCAATGAAGCTGATATTTCTGTTTTCATTTCATCCATCTTTATATTAACTCATGAATAAGATGGTTCTCAAAAATACGGGCCCTAAAAATGTTTCAACGGTGGGTGTGATGGCTCCCAAGTTACCGTGGTGGGTTCACATGAAATTTAGATCTATCTCATTCTCTTTATAATGCTATAAAACGATCTGTACAAATATTTGGAGGGTATCGATAATACACATTCATCTTGGTGGGCCTACAGAGCTCGGTGACATCACTTCATTTGCAATCGGGCTACTTACCATGTCAGTATCCCATCCGCGCCCCCATTATTTGGTGTGGTCCGCGGACGTCATATGCCTCATTTTTGGGCTTCTACCTTAGAAGGATATGAGAAAATGGACGGAGATACATCACGGTGGGCCTCACATGAGACCCTAAAACAGGTTTTGCAGAGGATGCCAGACCTAATCCAGCTCCGAAACGGATTGGCTACTCCCCCTGCCATCAGCCGATTGCTGGTAGTCGGTGCTCTGTGGGCCCTACCATGATGTATGTGTTTTAACCATGTCGTCTATCTATTTTTTCAGCTAATTATATATATAAAACAAAAAAAAAATGAGGTATATCCTAATCTCAAGTGGACCACATTACAGGAAATAGTTTTGAACGAGTGTAGACCGTTAAAAATATTTTGGGTGCCATAAAAGTTTTGCATCAAGCTGATATTTGTTTTTTCACTTCATTTGGGCCGGTATGACCTGATTAACAAATTGGATGTCTAATAAACAGTACAGTGGGCCTTAGAGGATTTTAATGGTGGATATCCAATCACTTTTGTTTTCCTGTGGTCTGGTTCACCTTAGATTTATATACCTCTCATTTTTGAGATAAAACACTAAAATGATACGTAAAAATGGATGAAACATATACATCATGGTGGGGCCCACAGAGCACCAACCACAGGCCATCGGGCTGGTGTCAGGGGGAGTAGCGAATCCGTTTCCATCCAACTCATGTAGTCATTTGTGGTGATGGATCGACATACCTCAGTGATGTGTTTTAAACCGTCCATTATTTTCGCGCATCCACGACTACCTGATGGTTGGCAAGACCTGATCTGGGTCGAGTGGTCTCCTGAGCCAGGAGGGTCCAACCGACTTGCCAGACAAGGTTGGCGCGTGTAGAGACGCGCGTGTGTCATGCCAATCCCACTGTCCCGAACCCTTTTTAACTACGGAAGCCGAAGCTATCCAGATTCTCTCTCCAAATTACCAAAACATCCCTGTGACACCGACCGTTTTCCACGACCAACTGCAAGGGCACTATCGTCAAGAAGCCTATATAAAAAGCTCCCGCTAATACCCATCTATCTACCCATTAACAATCTCTCTCTGTCTCTCTCTCTCTCTCTCTCAATGGATTCCACCACTAACTGTTCCGTCATCGTTGTCGGAGCTGGGATTTCAGGTAAGAACAGCCGAGCTGTCAGATTTCTGTACCGAATTCCGTCGCAGACCATCTGACGTTTTTTTTTTTTTTTTTTTTTTTGCAATTTTTTCGTGTCGCGTTTCGAAGGTATTTCGGCTGCGAAGGTGTTGGCGGAGAACGGGGTGGAGGATCTGGTGATTCTAGAAGCGTCGGATCGTATCGGGGGTAGGATTCGTAAAGAGGATTTCGGTGGATTGAATGTGGAGACCGGTGCGGGTTGGATCCAAGGCGTTGGTGGGAAAGAATCCAACCCCGTTTGGGAACTCGCCTGCAAATCCGGCCTTCGTACCTGCTTCTCCGATTACAGCAATGCCAGATACAACATCTACGATCAGAGGTTTTTCTCGCTCTCTCTAAACTATTGGTTCTGATACATTTCGCTGCGAAATCGCTACGTGGTTTCCTAGCATTAGTCGGTGTTACCTGACGCGGCTTGTCAGCCTGGCTTACAGGGGCTCCCGGCGCACATTAGCGGCTCGTACGGGGTGCAGCTAACGTGCGCGGAGGCCCCTTGGGTGCTCCTACCTGGCGCCAGCTGCCGACCCCTGCCGGGTGATCTGCAGCCATTGAATTCCTGCCGGGCTCATGGCGGGGGGTTGAGGTGCTTTAATGGCGGCGTATTTTAGTGTGACAGACTGCTATGTGCTAAACTGCGCACTGGTGGTCCCATAACTTAGTTCGTTTCTCTCCTTTTCCCCAGCGGAAAGATCTTCCCTAGCAGAGTCGCAGCTGATTCGTACGACAGAGCAGTGGAGTCTGCGGTTCGTGCTCTGAGGAATCAGGAGGCGAAGCTCCGAGGCGTCTCAGCAATGGCGGAACCGCCCTTGTAAAAACATCTCTCCCCCCTCGCTAATCGCAATTCAATCCGATAGCGCATCCAAACATTCCTCAGATTCTAATGCATGATATTTCTTTTTCTTCTTTCAGAGTCCCATCGACTCCGATTGAGCTGGCCATTGATTTCATTCTCCACGATTTCGAGATGGCGGGTGAGTAATCTCATATCGCGTCCCTTTTGCAAATTTTCGCATATATATCGTAACGTGGGATCTGAGATTTGGATTTTTTTTTTTTTGTTTACTTGCGATTTGTGAGAGCAGAAGTGGAGCCGATTGCAACTTATACAGATTTGGGGGAACGAGAATTTTTAGTTGCAGACGAAAGAGGGTACGAGTTTTTGCTGCATAAGATGGCAGAAAGCTTCCTTTCCTCAAAGGATGGAAATACCGTAGACAGTCGCCTCAAGCTCAACAAGGTAAAGGGCAGAAAAGGATGGGAGTTATTTTGATACTCTGGCTGCTTGCGACGTTTGATACTCAGGCTGTTAGGAATGGTACACGTGTCATGTATGAACTCAAACTAGATAGACATAAATTGTGGAACCACGGTCGAACAATCCTAAAATGTGGAACCACGACGGTTTAGTTTAGTTTACCTTATACCACGTGTGCAATTTCTCGTGCCTGAGTATCGTCCATCATGCTCTTCCGAGTATTGAAGTATTTCTTAGGAAAGAAGTATGATTTTCTTTTGAAAAATTGAAAAAGGAAATAATTAAAAATGTTGGGCTTGGTCAACTCACTTTTTCGTTTTTTAAACCTTTTACTTTCACTGAGGATAGGATTAGACAGTTTTTGCGTCTGTTGGATATTGACCTTTGAGTTATTTCTATTTTGACCGTCCATCTTCTGGCCCCAGCATACACAGAGGGCGCTACTGTTTTAAAACTATCTGTGCTCTAATCAGGATCAGAAGTATGTGTGGTCATATTGGGCCCACATGCACGTGTCAGTGTTGATATTCCTGAGTTCGTTTTGTCTCCGTCGCGGCTCAGGATTTATAGTCTGTCGTGGTACACTGAGGCCTACATGTTGAGTGGTTTCATGATCAGAACCGTCCATTTTGTTGAATATATGCTACGAGAGAAATTTCAATGGTTAGCATTCAACTCTGGAAATCAAAGGGTAAATAGTCATTGCTGAAGTGGAGTCATGCGAAAGGAACTTCACGATGGACGGTTAAAATCATAAGAAAATATCTCAGCATGTGGGCCCATTTGTGGCAACACACCTTGGATCCTGAGTCGCGCTGGTGACCGGGTCACCTGGCAATCCGCGTCCGCAGCTGTGGGCGTGTGTCTCGATGGCTATCCTCTGGCAGAGGACAGGAGTTTATCTTTTCATCTTGAAATTATTACGAAGGAGGCATCATACCATGGAATGAAGTGTGTACGGCAATGATGGCCTGCACATGTCAACGGAGCGCTTGGCATGCATATATTTGAATCCAGACCGTTCAAATTTGAGGGCCTGGTTGGCCGGCCGGATTCAACGGATGAGGATGGATGGGATCAATTTTAAGGTAATGATGGTGATGTTAGTGGATTGGTTTAAGATCCATGGGTTTGCTATATCCCGGGACAAGTTCACGGGGTCTGTTTGTCACGTTTGGCATATCTCAGTATTTTACCTTCTAATCCCTTTCGATCCGTCTGTCCAAACACGCCCAAGGCTCGATTGAACGGATGAGGAGAGATGGGACCAATTTTAAGGTAATGATGGTGATGTCAATGGATTGGTTTAAGATCCATGGGTTTGCTATATCCGACAAGTTCACCGGTCTGTTTGGCACGTTTGGCATATCCGGAGATGTTACTGTCCAATCCGTCTATCCAAACACCCCCGAGGTTACAGTCTTTCCGTGGACGGTGTTTGACCAAAAACTCAACTGGTCAAATGGTGATACGATCTGTTCGTTAGTCATCGAACGGACAGAAATTTGTACTGATGTACAGGCTTGCCACGTGTACGGTCAGAGTGACGTGTAAGAACGTATCATGTCAAGTCGTACGCGGCAAGTTACCTATAAAAAGGTTGTATTTGGATTTTGGAGAGAGTTTCTATCATTTGATCGTCATCAAATATACTATTTTCCAAGCGATTTACCATAACCCGTCTATTTTTTACCCACCGGAATTATTTGATACTCTAGCAGATTACCATGACTCATACATATGAGCTCTGCTTCTATACACGTGGCATACGTGGACCCAAGTTCAAACCGTGTAGACCCTGGGCCAGTCTAGACTACCAACCGACGCGGATCAGCTACTTACAGGTTGAGTTGCGAGATTCCCTACTATCATGGTGCATGTGTTGTATCCACACCATCCATCCATTTTGAGAGATTATTTTAGGGCGTGATCCCAAGAATGAAGTACATGGAAAGCTCGAGTGGACCTCACCACAGAAAACAGCAGGGAGATTGATACCTACGGTTTAAACTTTCGTAGGGCCACGATGATGTTTACTTGAGATCCTACGGGTTTTTAATGGTAGAGATTCAATCCCTGCTGTTTTCTGTATTGGGTTCACTCCAGCTTTAAGTCTAACTCATTCTAGCTTCTACCCTGACATGATCTGTCCAAATAAATGGACCGATAAGGCCGACAAAGCTTAGTTGCATCACTTTAAGGAATCTGGCTACTCAACCTGTCAGTGGCTAATCTGCGTCCCCACGGAATGCATTTCAAACATTGCTCATCAATCCTCACCTGTTATTAATAGATATTTGTTAAATTTAGACCGTCGGTTCTTCTGTCCACCAAACGGACATCTGCATTGGTCATTTTGATCTGATTTTATTACTGCCCATCCGTGATTAATACTTCTATCGGACAGTTTGGATTTAGCTATAGTATGCCACGTGTAAAGTTGTCGTATGCATAGTCATGGTCTGCCAGTGTATCATTTGACCTTTTTCCTTTCCTATGATACGGGCTTCTTGTTTCTTTGCGAAAGCGGTATAGTCAAAGAGGCTACATTTCTCGATTTACTGACATAATCAGTCATCGTGGCCATTTAAAGCTAGGACCGGGATCTTTCATATTCTCTATTCCTGATTATTTTATTTTTTGAGGGACCCAAAAAGATTTGGCAGACGGGTAGCTGGAAATCAGACGGTTTTAAATGACTGGGGAGAGGTCCATGGCATTGGGGTGTGGGTGGATTGAATGAGATGTATAGAGTTTCTTGATTTGAATTCCATAGCTGTCTCGTTTTTATCGACACTAGTACATTTTATTTCCAGATTTACTGAATCTCTCTCACTGTGGTCATGGATGGGCGGATTTCTGCTTTGGGCTTTGAATGGCAGGTTGTTCGGGAAGTACATTACTCGAGAAACGGCGTTACATTGATAACGGAGGACAGTTGCGTCTTCAAGGCGAAATACGTCATTTTGTCCGTTAGCGTTGGTGTCCTCCAAAGCGATCTCATTCAATTTTCCCCCTGCTTGCCTGTCAGTACTCTCTGTCTTTCTCTCTCTCCGGATACAGGGCAAGACTCTGTTGATGGTAAACCATCATTTTCAAAATGGTGGTGACCTCCTTCGCACACGTGGCAGCCTTGCACAGGTGTCCGGACCATCCAAAATGGAGCATATCTGCAATATGAGTATATTACACTGATCTGGAAATCCTGACCATCCAAATATTCAAAATGGCTATTAAATGGTTAACATTATCTTGTCAGTGTAGTTGTGGGTTATGCTCCATAAAATGTTGGGTCAGCTATTTTGACAGTTTGGATTACTGTACGATTGTCCGATGTATACGTTTCTGGAGTATCTCTATTTGAAAAATGGTGCTAAACTAACACATGAGTCTTGCCCCCGTCATACAGCCCTTGTATTATAAGGGGAGGGATTAGGTGAGACTCACCCGAGACGGTGCGGTTTTTCCAAATAATTTTTGGCATGATCTAAAAATTGAAGCAGATACAATTATCAGATGGAACGTACCATAGGAAACAGTGGTGTGATTGAGCACCCTGCCATTAAAAACTTCTTGGGGCGCACCTGTAATGTTTCTGCATTGTTTATTTACCATCCAATCGGTTGGTAAGGTTATATAAGTTGGGATAAGGGGGAAAAAGCAAATATCAGTTTGATACAGAACTTTTGTTGCCCGTTAATGGTCAATCACCCCTGTTTCCTATGGTATGTTCCATCTGATAATTGTATCTGCTTCATTTTTTTGGGGTAATGCCTTAAAATGATCGCAAAAATTTTTTTGGAGTCCTTACTCCTGCCCGGGTGGTAGACTCTGACTCTCAGGAGTTTCAACTCCCAGTAAAGGGTTCGAGTGACCATAGGTGGTGAAATTCCACTAGCTTGAGTGTGTGCGTCGCGTGTTAAAAATTTCTTTTAAAAAATGATCCCAAAAAAACGGATGGACGGCGTGGATACATAATGCATACATCAAGGTGGGCCCCACGGTAGGGCCGCACCGTCTCGGGCGAATCCGGGTCCCACGTAATCCGCTCGCTGCATCAGGGTTAAGAGGAAAGTTTTTATACTCTGGCAGAACGTGATGGTTGATAGGCAGACAATAAGAAATTGCACAGGTGGCACGGGTAACTTACATCAAGCCGTCTAAGTCGTAGGTCCCACTATAGATGGTAGCTTAAAGTGAAAATCTTGCTGATCTGATCCCCGAAGTGCCCCATTGGCTGACATTCAACGAATGAGTACCCGTCAATCAGAGCGTATGATAGTTCAATTAAACCAAAATTTCTATGTTGACCTATCTATACTGGTTCCTGCAATCTGGACGGTTTATCCCGAGTTAATTTGTGCCACGTTTACAATATCCGAGTGCATGCCTATCAACTGTCACACTCTTCCAGAGTATCCAATGATTGTGCTTGTCATGGCCCCGTAGCTGGGCCTATGGCACGTGCTGAATGAATTGACGTAGACACGTGAGCTGTGTCCATTTGAGGAAGGTATTTGGTGGGTGCGTAGCGGAGTTATTTGATAGTTTATACTCTCGCACAGCTTCATGGTTCACATGCATTCATTCAGTTACTGTACGCCTTCCATTGATGTAACTGGAACCAACCATTCAAATGACTGAAATGATAAGATACAGCTGTTTTTATCATAAGTTATAATACGACTACCTTTTTTCCGTCGACATGTGATTATCACCAGTCCGTGTAAAACATGGGCCACACCATGGTTATCACCAGCCCATCCACATATTGGGTGGGCCATACCTATAATACACTGAGTGTCATCATTGACTATCTATTAATTTTGATGACGTGCCCCCCTTCAATGAGTGAATCGGCCTGATTTTCATATTATGCAATCATAATGGTGTGGCCCTCCTCTTTCTAGATTGGATATTCCACACATGTGACGTGTTGGGGAAACAATGCCTGCATTACAAACTACGATGCCGCTATAGCCACTGTAGCTGATTATTTCTTAAATCCCAAATTGGACCATGAGCTATTTTTCCATTTTAACCGTCCATCAGATGTCCATCAGTTCAGTGTGATTTTATTTTATTTTTCGTGTGTTATGTCCCGTTTAATTGAGCTAAGTACATGCCTATGAACCATCGCACTCTCCCAAAGTACGTGTGCATTTCCTGTTTTTTTTAAAAAAAATAATTTTTACTCTCATTACTGACGAATATGACAATAAAAAATGCCAGAAATGGAAAACAGAGGGTATATCGAAGCTGGATATTATCGTTTATACGAAGATCTTTCTAAAGTTCCCCTACAAGTTCTGGCCTTGTGGGCCCGGCACCGAGTTCTTCCTTTACGCCCACGAGAAACGAGGATACTACACCTTTTGGCAGGTTTGTCGTCATGCTTCTTTCTTCCGTTTTGGTCATTTTCGCACGGTGGAACTATGTGACAGATTTGCCAGCGATCAGCCATACACGTGTCCATCCACGGTGTACACACGTGCCCATGTACGTGGATCTATGAAATATTTCTTCTGGTGGTCCACTCTTGTTTTGGTGCCCCACCAGACGAATGGTCTAGATCATGGTACATTAACTAAGGGAGAGCTATACAGCTTTTATAGGGATAGGCATCGCTTGGTTTACCACGTTCTTGGAGAACAGGACGCATACCTCAATCTGGACCGTCCAAATTCTGTGCCCGGCTGTGGTAGGGGACTACGTGAAAAATCACGCTGCCCGTCTGTTTGGCGGACCATTCAGCCAACGATTAGAAAGAAATGTATTCTGCGGTTGGATATGCAGCAATGAATATAGTATTGATTGGGCCCATGATTTAGAAGGTCTGGATTGAGCTCCACATGCATGCGAGCTGTCCATACCCTTACCGTGGGGCCCACCTTGATGCTTTTTGCCATATACACGCCATCCATTCGTTTTTCCAGCCCATTTCACAATGTTGTCTCTCAGGTGGACCACACCACAGGAAATAGTGGTGATTGAATGCCCACCATTAAAAACTTTCTAGGGCCCTACCGTAATGTTTATTTGCTATCCAACTCCTTGATTATGTCAACCAGACTTGAGTGGAGTGTAAATACACAGATCAACTTGTGGCCAAATTTTTTTTTTAACACTGTTTCCAGTGGTGTGGCCCACCTGATATTTAGATCTGCTTCAATTTTTGGATCATGCGTTAAAATGAGATGGAAAAACGGATGGACGGAGTGGACAACGAACACATTCATCAAGGTGGCCCCCACACGGTAAGTGTAACGTGTTACACGGGTAACCACCCAAGCCGCTCCCGCAACCATTCTCCTTTTATGTTCTTTGCGATGACTTTCTTTCGGGTCGGAGTGGGACCTATGCAAGCCCGGGTTCTCGCCTGCCTGTCTTTTGTGCTTCGGTGCGTGCATGAGCTAATCACACACGCACGTGGGATAAAGACTCAGCATCTCTAACCTCCACCTTTTTCTTTTCTTATTTTTTTTTTTCTTAAAAAAATCAAAACCTAACTACCGACCACGCTACCATCTTTTACTTTTTGCTCGGTACGTATGTATTATATACTCGGCAGCAGATGAGATGTGTTATTTAAACGAATGAATAAAGCTGGACATGGTTCAGCTGGACGCGGTTTCGCTGGCGATCCCAACACCAGCCAGCCAGCTGGTGTCAAAGCTCTGTGAGCCCCCACCGTGATGTATGTGCGTTATCCACGCCAACCATCCATTTTACCGGTTGATGTCAGGGAATAAGCCCAAAAATGAGACAGAAGCAAAGCTCAAGTAGATCACACCATAGAAAAGAGTGGGGATTGAACGTGTACCACTGAAAACTCCCTGACGGCATACCTCAATGTATATTTGCCATCGATCCTGTCACAAAACACTGGATGAAGGTAAAACACAAATATCAACTTGATCCAAAACTTCCGTGGCCTTAGAGAATTTTTCAACGGTTGGTAGGCATTCAATACCCATCCACTTGAGCTTTGGATCTGCTTGAAGTTTGGCCACATGCCCTAAAATAAGCTGGCAAAATGGATGGATGTGATGGATAAAACACATACATCATGGTGGGCCCACATGGCTTTGATACCAGCTAACTGGCTGGTGTTGGGGTCATCAGCCAAACTGCGTCGGCTGTGACCTGTACCCCTTATTTGGTAATCTGGTCCTCCCATCACGGTGGGCCCATCGTCTAGGTGTTCTTACAAAAATCAGGCATGTCTACTCGTCAGGTGGGCCCAGACTAATGAAAAAATTGGCAGCTACCAAAATAATTGCTTTGGCCGTGCTGGCATGATCAGTGGATGGGCCTGATTTTTTTGACGGGTCAGGTCATTTACAGTGGGGCCCACCAAATGGACAGGTTGGATGTTTGGCACATATGTGCCATTGGTTCTGTAGATCTTGTTTGGAGAATTATTTGATACCTGACTGCGTGATACGCAGACACCCAGAAATAGTACACTTGCAGGTATTAAACCAAAGTTAACCATACTAAAGTGTGGAATACAATATCATTAAGTTCCACTATAAAAATCAGGTTGTTTGAACAATCCCAACCTTTGATTTGTGGACGCTTCTTTTTTGAAATAAGACCAATGAATTTTTATTTTCTTTCATTTCTAACTGTCCAATAAATGTCTAGCAATATACTATTTCGTAACCAAATAATAATAATAATAAAAATTTTCCTTCAAGATAAGGCTATGCTAGTGCTCATAATTTGTATGGTTTAGTTTGAATTATTTATACGCCGCCACGTAAGCAAATTTTGAGTAATTTGTAACTAGTAATTTGTAACTAGTAAGAGATTTAGTGCTCATAATTTCTGGTTCGGTACATTGGATGATCGCATGAAACACACACGCACAGTATAGCAGTGATGGGCTGGAATGTTTGGATGGGGGTGGACTGATGACGTGTGATATACGCACAGCACATGGAGAACGCGTACCCTGGGTCAAACATTCTGGTAGTGACTTTGACGAATGAGGAATCGAAGCGAGTGGAGTCGCAGGGAGAGGAGGAGACTTTGAAAGAGGCAATGGGAGTTGTGAGGGACATGTTTGGGCCCCACGTCCCTGATGCCATCCAGATACTCGTCCCCAAGTGGTGGAACAACCGCTTCCAGCGGGGTAGCTACAGCAACTACCCCATCATCGCCACCCAACACGACTTCAGAGACGTCAAGGTCCCAACCCTCTCTTTTCACATTTCTTATTTATTTATTTATTTATTATTGTTGTTGTTCTGGTGGGTCCCACCTTGGATGGATATTCTTGAACCGGCCATCCACCTTCTGGCCAAGTCCATCAGCAGCGGGTCCAAACAGAAGGATTGTCGGGATCGTTTAACCATGGGGCCCACTTGCACTGAATATGCATATTGTGTGTCGCCTGATCTTGAAGCCCGTTTTCCAGTAACCCACGAGTTGGGGGGACACTTGGGATACTATCCCCTTGGGACCCAGCTAGAGACGGTCCTGTCAGGGGCTCCATGGGGTCCATCATGATGTATATATTTTAATCATCCATTTTGAAAGATCATTTCAGGGCATTAGCCCCAAAAGGAAGCAGATTGAAGGCTCAAGTGGACCACTCCACATGAAGCAGTGGAAATTGAAAGCCTACTGATGAAAACTTCTTGTAGGCCACAAAAGTTTTGCATCAAGCTGATATTTGTGTTTTACCTTAGCCCAGTTCTATGTGACCTTATGAACAAGTTGGGCAGCAAATAAATATCATGGTAGGCTCTAGAAAGTTTTCAATGGGCTCAGGAGTTCAATTCCCATCACTTACTGTGGTTTGGTCTACCTGAGCCTTGATCTGTCCCTTTTTCAGCTCATGCTGTAAAATGATCTATCAAAATAGATAGACGGCATGAATAAAATATATACACTATAGTGGGCCCCACAAAGCCCCTTGGCAAATAAACTTCAAGGTAGGCACTAGAAAGTTTTCAATGGGCTTATAAAGTTTTCAATGGTTGGACTTCAATCCCCACTGCTTATTATGGTTTGGTCCACGTGAGCCTGCCCCTTTTTGGGTTCATGCCATAAAATGATCCGTGGCCCATGGAACTCCTTGCAAAATCACATTGGGCTCTGGAGGGTTTTCCATCGTAGGAGTCCAATCCCCACTGTGTTTAATGTGGTTTGGTCCACGTGAGCCTTGATCTGCCCTTTTTTGGTCTCATGCTTTAAAATGATCTGTCTATCTTCAAAATAGATAGACAGCATGGATAAAACACACACACCACGGTGGGCCCTACAGAGCCCCTAACAGGACCGCCCATCTCTAGCTATGTTCTGGGGATGGGCCTGATTTTTTTGACGGTCAGGTCATTTGACCATTCGGGGTAATGCTCCACCCAAGGCGGTGCCATTTGACCATTGGTCAAAGAGAAGCACATCCTGTTCCACGGGGGAAAAAAAAAAAGGATACTGCAATGGGAACCAGAAATGTGGGTGGGACTTTGACCGGGGAACTGATTCTAGAGTAGGGTATTTTGGGCATGTGAGGAATAGCAATTTTAGAGTAGGGTATTTTGGTCTCTCTCTCTCTCTCTCTCTCTGATTCCTTTCATCCTTTTTCAGGCTCCAGTGGGACCTATCTTTTTCACTGGGGAGCACACCAACGAGAGATTCAACGGTTACGTCCACGGCGGTTACCTCTCAGGTCAGCAAGTTAAATCAAGTTATGTGAATTGCGAGTATTTTAGGCAGGGCCTCCTAATGTAGTTGTGCGCTAGTTTAAGATCTGGGTTGTTCATCAGGTCGACCCAGACCGGCCTGATTTTCAGGCCATGGCACACTAACACAGTGGCCATCTGATGAACAGCCCAGATTGTGCACGTGTCACATTGACACATGTGCAGATGTCTGATAAAACAGTATGCCCGTCTGCTTATTCACTATCACCTTCACATCGATCCAGGCTGTCCAAATTTGGGTCTACTATTAATGGATGAAATCAGCCTGACGGTCACATGGATATGAATCACGTGATTCTCCTGTTGAATACAATATAGTCAACCATTTTCTTTTTGACTGTTAAATGACAACCAATTGTACGGCTGAGATTAAAACCGATCAATGTGAATTCCAGCCTACTCTTCATACGTCCCCGCTAGTTATGGAGTGTAGAAATTGCAGTTGCTCCAGACAAACACCTTGGTTTAGCCCCAAAAGAAGGGAAGAAGCTTACTCAGCTGCTCTTTTCCACAAGTAGGCCAGCTTACTATCCAGTGAAGGCATGACAATGCAAATTCATATTGGCTTTATTGGTCGACTTCCCCAAAACCAATAAAATTTGCTTTCAGTGATTAGGACTTCTAGTGCCTATTTCGATGAGTAGGGATGAAGCCGGTGCAAAAGTGCATCTAAATGCACAGTGTGGAAATAGAATTGGCTCAAAATGACGGCGACTGTGCCTCCAAAGCTGCTTTTGAGGGTGTCTCCAAATGGGCCCACAAACAATTAAAAATCATGATGGATTTTTAAAAAATGGACAAAATGATTCATTGGCTGATTGCTGTAATTTTGTAGCTCTGAGCAATCCATAGAATGGCCCATCAGATGGTTTGTCTGGATTGATCCATTTATTCTCTTTTGAGTTGCAAGCTTATAAGATTAGTGTCATTTGCTCCAAGGTGGAGTGGATGGGATAATTCGTTTCCACAAGCAGGCCAATGGTGCTTATGGTTGCCCCCCTCTCTCATATGATCCGTCCACTCGACCATTGGGCCCCAACCCTTATTGGCTGGATTGATCAAACATGCCTACTATAAGGACGGCACACATGATTGTGTGTCCCAACTGAAAATAGGCAAGTCCTGGCATTTGATCGAACTGGATCTCTTGAATGAAATGTGCTTCTCTGGACCCCATCTGATGTAGAGCGGGTCGTGGATAGTTTCATGGTCAAGATGGATCAGAAAAGGCACGGTCGACGACAGAAGTGATCTGGACCATTAGACCTTAGATCGGACGTATCTCGCAATCCGGAATGAGTTATCTGATGTAAAATATATGATTTTGGGGTAGAACGAGCTACTTTAGCCAACCAACCCAGCCACACCGGGTTGCGTGGCCTGGATTTGCGAAAATTGATGGTCGTTTCCCTATTTTATTTTCATTTTTACTATAAATAGTAAGTTTTAGTTTGATTATAACTCTTCATCCGTTGGGCTTTTGGAGTTGTGTCCAACATGAAAAGTGCTTAGAATAATTAGGAGAACGGTTTGGTAAAGCCAAATAGGACACTTACTGTTTTTGGCCGAAAACCTTGTGCACTAGTAGACATCACGCTATGAATAGTAAGTTTACTATTTATGGTAAGTCGCGGATTCTAGGAGTTTTAAGTCGCGGATTCTAGGAGTTTTAGTTGTAGTTTGCTTCTGATTTCTTTCCTATTGCTTGGTACCCTTATTTAAAGGATTGTGGACTCGTTTTTATTCATTCATTAATCAATTTCAAATTTATTAGAAATTCTTTCTATTTTCTGCTTTCTTTTCTTGTGGATTCGAGAAGTCTCTGTGAGGAGTCCAGAGAAGTTCCGTGGATTCGGAATAATTATCTTCTTGAGGAAGACGGTGCTCGACCTCACGTCCTTCCCCTACGTCACCATCTTTCAATTTGAGATAAACTTGTAGTCCTAAGATTTTGTTTAGTTGCTAACATGAGTATTTGAATCCCTAAGATTGTGTTTAGTTGCTAACATGGGTATTTGCATCAATCAGGAATCGATACAAGTAATGCAGTTTTGGAAGCAATGAGGAAGGACAGGGAAAAAAATCGTGGGACCCGTTTGAAAAATCCATTCCTCCAGCCTTTGCTGGCCTTGACAGAGTCGTTGAGCCTCACACAGCAAGATGCAGTCTCCCGTCTCCAGAAATGGGATGTGGCCCGCCAGCTCTTCCTCAGTGGGAAGCTAGTCATCCAAGAAGCTATCAAATGACTCGTGCACCACTCCGTCTTGGTCAAATTCAAATCTTCCATTGCCATTGTTGTAACCACACCCTTGGAATTGATTAAGGGATGGGTGGGCCGCCTTATGCCACTGAAGAAGGCTGAAAGAGGGAACGACGGCGTGCGTGTGGCCGAGCCCTAGCACAAGCATGCATGCACATGAGAAGGAAAGAAGGATTTGGGTGCCATTGTTTTCATGTGATTCTGATTCCTAGGGCGGTGGAGGTGGTAGGGGCGGCTCGACGTGGAGATATTTGTTTTTTTGTGTAGATTTGCAATGCAAGGGTAGAAAATTGACCCTGTTATGTGCCTTCTTCAACACGTCTTTGTTCATAATCTTTTTTTTTTTCCCTTTGTTTTTCTCTGGGAGCATTTCTCATCATATCTGTTTGTTTATTATTATTATTTTTTCCTTATCTTCTTTGACTGAGGAGAATTAAGATATTAGAAGTTTAAACATTCATCAGAATCCCATGCCTGACCCACCTACGTAAAAAATTTGGGAAGAGATTTTCAGGCAGGCCCACATGGAGTGGCGGTTGTGCTGAGAAACCATACTGTTGTATGCTGGGAATGTCAATTTGGAAACATACTGCAGTGGGTAAATATCCTTCAGCAAGATGAAGATAGCTGGGCGGATCATTCGAGCATGTGACAAGTTTCGGGATGTGGCCAAATCAAGTGTGGGGCCCACTGGATAGACAATAAGATTCTGGTGGCAATGGAGGTTGTATTTATGCGTGCTTAGCTTTGTAGCAGGTTTTTTTATTTTTTTTTATTCTTTATCTTTTTATTTTTTTATATTAAATCTAGAACAAAAAAGAAAAAGAGAACAAAGGTTGAGAGCAACTTCCTGTGACAGGAAGCTAGACGGACCCACCGTAATGTGCGTGAAACATTCACCTTGTTTATCTGTTTTGCTAGATCATGTTGCGACATGGGCTCAAAAAGGAGGCAGACCAAAAACTCGATTGGGCTGCCCGACATGAAAAAAGTGAGCAGGAAAATGCCTACCATTGAAATCTCCCTAGTCCACGGTGATGTTTATATGCTATCCATACTGCTTATAGGGTCATTCCTACCGAGATGACATGTATACACAAAAATATCAGCCAGATAAAACACTCTATGCCCCACCAATATTTCAACGTTAAAGATTCAATCCTAACTGCTTCCTGTCGTGTGGCCCACATGAGTTTTCTTTCTGCCTATTTTTTTAGCCCATGTCATGATCTGGCTAAATGGATGGATGAGGTGAGGTGGATTTCTCACAAATATCATAGTCGACCAGCCTAGCTTACTGTCACAGGAAGATTTGTAGAATTACTTTGAGGACAGCAATTACCCATTTTAGCGAAGATGTCCAACACATTGTTAAGGTGGGCCACTTGACTCTTGTCTTTTAATGCTAAAAAGACAAGATAGATTGGGGAAGAAAGGTGTCTTTCAAGATAAATGTTTATATCATGTTTGGGACAATGATGAGACGTCATGGACAAGTCACACAAACAAAACAATCCACGTCATGTCTGTACGGCAGAAAGACCTCCTGGACAAGTCGTATCAATCCAGCAATCTACGGGTTTTACATTTGAAAGAGAAAATATATTGAAGGGACATTTTGGACAAGCTGTCTATCTAAAAATCAATAAATGAGAGAGAATCAAAGGAAGACAAATGGTATGCCATTAATGAATAAGATAGAGAGAGGATCCAAGTAAAGTTCCTGATATTGTTATCAATTTGGAGTGAAATTGGACCCATTAGATTGGGTTTGGTTCCAATACATTGTCCAATTGGCTTTCAAACTTTTTAGGATTTATTTAGTTTCTGGCCTTTTTTTTTTTAAGAAACAAAAAATTTCAGCTTTTTCTAAAAAAGTATGTTTGGCTAGGTCCTCTTCTTTTTCAGTTTTCATTTTCCTTACTTTTCCTGCATTTTATTTTGCCCATCCTAGCTGAGGAAAAATAATTTCTCTAGAAAAGCTAGACCCTATCTTTCTCTCGATGCTTTTCTCACACCCTTCTAGCAAAGCGGCCTCCTTTGCTCTTTCCAATCCTAAAGGAGGGCTCTGAATGATAGGTGGTCTAAATCACAGATTAGACCTTTTCTAATATAATAAATATATGCCGCTCATCGCCTATCCATTGATTTGATTACTAAATCATTAGATTAAGTTGATTTTTGGGAGGGTTGGGGAATCAAAGGTTTGCCACCACATGGGTATGATGATTAGGCTTTTCTTAGTATAAAAATATGGGCAATCCATTTCCTAATAGTTAAATCAGATGGTTTGGATGATGCATCAAAGCGACATTTTAAGAGGCATGAGCAATCAAAGGTGAGTCCCACATGATCAACGACCTAGATCCATGATTAAACCTTTTCTAATATTAGGAAGGTGTACCTTTCATTTTCCATCTATTGATTATCATCGATGAATGATATTGGTTTTTGGGAATCAGAGCTTGGCACTGCATGGTACAAAAATGATTTAGTCCTTTCTTAGTGTAATTTGCATCTTTTGTTTCTTGATAGTTAAACAGATGGTTAGGATGATGCAATAAAGTGACCTTTTAGGAAGCATGGACAATCAAAGTTGGGCCCCATGATGGATGTCCTGATTGAATTATTAGACCTTTTTTAAGATAAGAAAGATGGACCTTCCATTTTTTATCCCTTGATCAAATATTTATCATCATCATATAAGATTGATTTTATAGATGGAAAATGATTAGGCCTTTCTCCACATCATATGGATATTTCATTTCCTAGTAGTTAATCAGATATGGTTAAGATGATGCAGCAAAGTGTTTTTTTCAGGAGGCATGGATAATCAAATGTGGGCCCCACATGATACGTGATCAAGATCAATGATTAGACTTTTTCTAATATAAGAAAGATGGACCTTTCATTTCCCATCCATTAGTCAAAGGTTTATCATCAATATCTGATAGTGATTTTTAGGGAATTGAAGGTGGGGCAGCACATGATCCAAGCCTTTCTTAGTATAATAATATGGATGGTTCATCTCCCGATGCTTAAATGAGATTGTTAGGATGATGTGACAAAGTAGCTTTTCAAAGGATGGGCAATCAAAGGTGGGCTGCATATGATGGATGGCCTAGATCAATGATTAGATCTTTTCATGTATAACAGAGATGGATCTTCCACTTCCCATCCATTGATCAAACATCTAGCATCATAAAATGAGATTGATTTTTCGCAAGGAATAGGTGATCAAACACGGGGCCCACATGAAATGCAATAAAGATGCCTTCTATAGTATCAGAATAGATAATCCATTTCCTAATCATGGTGATGCAATCCAAGTGAATTTTTGAGAGGAATGGACAATCCAAATTCATTATGAAGCCTTTAGCATAGGTCCATTTATTATCATAACCACTGATAAATTGGTTATGATTATCAAAGTCACTTTTAAAAATCATGTGCAACAAAGGTGGCCCCACATGATCAATGGTCTAGATTAATGGTTTGGCCTTCTCAAATATAAGCAACATGAACCATCCAACTTTCTAGCAATTGATTGAATGCTTGAGAATCATCCTGTCAATGTGTGCTTTGTAGAGAGATGGGTAATCAAAAGTGAGAAGCAATATGAATGGTCAATGATACTAAATCTATTATCGAAATACGATTAATAAGGTATTACCACTTTTTGTTCATTTACTAGCAATTACAATAGTGTGGCCCAAAATTTAGGCTGCTCCATATATCATGTTTAGGTAGGGATAAACGTGATGAGGTCAATTAGCGTTTATCTTGGGGATAACTATGAATCTATGGAACTTCTCCGACTCCTTACAATGATTCCTCGAATCCATGAGGGGAAAAAAAATAGAGATAAATTGTAATAAATTTAAAAATAAATGGATTCATAATGTCTAATTTGGATGTGTCTCAGTTACACATTAATAAAGCTTGAGAATCATCCTATCAAAGTGCTCTTTGTAGAGAGATGGGTAATCAAAAGTGAGAAGCAATATGAATGGTCAATGAACCTAAATCTATTATCGAAATACGATTAATAAGGAATTACCACTTTTTGTTCATTTACTAACAATTACAATTGTGTGGCCCAAAATTTAGGCTGCTCCATATATGATATTAAGGTAGGGATAAACGTGATGAGGTTAATTACTGTTTTCCTTGGGGATAACTACTCTGAATCTACGAAACTTCTCTGACTCCTTATAGCGATTCCTCGAATCCACGAGGGAAAAAAAAGAAGAAATAAATTCTAATAAATTGATTGATAATGTCTAATCTGGATGTGTCCCAGTTACACATCAATAAAGCTTGAGAATCAACCTATCAATTGTAGAGAGATGGGTAATCAAAAGTGAGAAGCAGTATAAATGGTCAATGATCCTAAATCTATTATCAAAATACAATTAATAAGGAATTACCACTTTTTGTTCATTTACTAGCAATTACAATTGTGTGGCCCAAAATTTAGGCTGCTCCATCATGTTAAGGCAGGGATAAACGTGACGAGGTCTTTTATGGGGAGATCTGTACCCACAATAAAACGCCAGTCTGAGCCGACCCACTGCCATGACGTCCGAGGCACGACCCGTCCGACCTGATATGAGCGTCACAAGAAGATAACCAGCAAGTGTCTTGGGCCGCGGTGCAGGTCAGAACGGTTCTGACACTCCGACCGGATGACCTATTATTTGGTAACCACGACTAACCTTGCCGACCACAATGGATCTGACCTAACGGGTCGGGTCGGATACCACTCGGACTTAGAAACCGCATCCTTTATGCTATAGTCGGATGA
This sequence comes from Magnolia kwangsiensis, assembly GCA_037074715.1. NCBI lineage: Eukaryota > Viridiplantae > Streptophyta > Magnoliopsida > Magnoliales > Magnoliaceae > Magnolia > Magnolia kwangsiensis. The sequence goes on from CM073579.1 coordinate 24,513,166, forward strand.
GCCGAGCCGAGTGGATGTGTAATGGCGTACGCCAAATGCGGAAGCTGCCATAACCAGTCGTGGCCAATAACTTCGTCTGCAGATACGCATTATACAATACACGATTATCAGATTATGGGCAATATCTCCACGATCCAGGAATCCCCCTGATCGTGCCGAGATTGTCGGACTAGGGCCATTCCACTATCAGGTATAAATAGCACATGACCCCACGTCTACAGGTACGCAATAGCAAATGCTCTCTTCTCTACTCACTACTTAGACCCCGATTCCCTTGACCTGACTTAGGCATCGGAGGGTCTCCCAGCTTAGCTAGTGTCACCTTTGCCTGTTCTCTTGGTGCAGGTTCCAGAGGTGGTACGGTGACGTAAGGGAGACGTGGAGGAGGGGCCGACTAGATTTAGACATCAACAAGGTCAATTACTGTTTTCCTCGATGATAAGTACTCCGAATCTATGGAACTTCTCTGACTCCTTACAGAGATTCCTCAAATCCATAAGGAAAAAAATAGAAAGAAATTCTAATAAATTTAAAAATAAATTGATTGATAATGTCTAATCTGTATGTGTCCCAGTTACACATTAATAAAGAAAAAAAAAAAAAAACTAAACCAAAATTCATAAATACAAAAAAAAAAAAAATAGTTAAATTTTTTACTCTAATAAAAATCTTAATTCTAGTAAAACTCTTCTAAAACCTAATTTCTAAAATTAAAAATTCTAAATAAACTTTTGCTAGAAGAGTCTAGTATGATTAAGAGTTTTTCTAAAAAAGAAGAAATTCTAAAACTCTAAATTAAAAAAGAAGAAGAAATATTATAAAAATTGGAATTACTAAAATAGTAAGTTTCCCTTAAAATTTTGTTTTTGAGTTGAAAGCATGCATATTTTAACGAAATGGATAGACGCGACTCACGATGTGGGTCGATTCACCTCGGATAGCCCGTTGCAGTAAAGATTGATAGGTTGTGTGCCCCGTAACAATACCTAGATCAAAAGTTATGGCCAATTTACGACTCACCTTCTTTTGGTCCAACCATGCTAGGAATGTATCGGTGCCACATCCTACATCACTTGTGGCTCACTTGATGAATGACTTAGATATCACACACATGTTTGCTACTTGTAAATAGATGTCTTTAAAATGAAATTTAAATATTTCCCTTTTCAAGGTTTTCCTAAGAAAGATTAACAAAACCAATAAAATTCTCCAAAAATCAAACAAGCCCTTGGAGTTAACCTGACCATTGGACCATTCTTTTAAATTAGTAGGACTTAGACATCACCCAGACCCAACTTATTTGGACTTTGATGCAATCCAAACTTAACTCATATACTAGTGGTGTTTGATCTGGGCTAGAATCTAGACCCAATTAATTGTAATCAGGTCTTGACCCACCCTTGACCAGACCCATCTCCCCACCCTCCACTAAGATAGTAAGAATTGCCTGATTCTAGAGATTTTCCGTACATGGCCAGATCAATTGGGGCCCACCATATGAACAGTAAGAATGATGTTGGCATCATGTGGGCGGCGCTCAATTATCGTGCTATGCATGATTAAAAATCTATGACATCTCCATGCATGGACCCATTAATTTCATGATTGGACCTTTGCTTGATGGTTGCATTTGTCTGTACTGACTTTTGTGGTATGGGTTTCGATTTTTTTGGTGGGCCATTCGATCATAGTCCATAATGTTAAATGACAAGATTGATTGAGGAAGAATCAACGAAATCGTGACTACAACCTGTGGAATCGATATGAAGCGTCGTAGTCTTAGATAGAGAGAGGGCAAAAGGCAAATGACTTGTATGGAAAGGAGGTTTGTTCCTGAACATCCGGATGCACTGCAATCAATACAAGCAGACTTTAACCTTTGAATCTGGGTCATCTTTCAGTGATATAAACCATTTATATATGATACTTCTTACTTTGAACGGTTGATGGATAACAAACAAAAGCTCTCATACATACATGTATACGTATATGTATGTATGAGGGAATGTTTCAATCCTTTGATCAATTTTAAACCTATGGATGAAAAACCAGCCCCACCCGTGATTCATATGGACCACGCAATTAGAAACAGTGTACATACAACATTTAACCTCCAAATTGTTTCCCTTAGCATAGGATGACATGAATAAGGCTGATATTTGGATCTTGGGCCTAACATAGGATGACACTCTTGATGGTCAGAGTGGATTTCACGTAAACATTGCAGAGGAGCCCACCTTAATAGCCGAGGTCTTTAGTATGCAAATGTCACGCCCAAACTTGGAAAACAGGCTCACTAAATTTTTAGCCACCGAATTTGAAGTGACATCTCCATAGTACCCCAATTGCTGCTCTTAGCTCCCATACACTAGGTTCCAAAAGCAGGATCCCACAAGAAGAATTTTCAGGATGAATTTTTTATTTTTTTTAAAAAATGAGCATAATCACAAGTGTACTAAAATAAAAAATATTATCATGCGTCCACTATATAATTGATTTATATAATGCTAGAAAAGAAAATACAAAGTATAACAAAAAACTCCAAAAAAATTAGACACGTGCTCCAGCCTCAATAATGCTAATATGCGTTAACATAACCTTTTTTTTTTTTTACACGCACACACACCGTGGGATTTCACCACCATGGGTAGTCGAACCCTTGACCCGGTGTTGAAACTTCAAGGAGTCTACCACCCGGGTAAGAGCAAGGACCCCGTTAAACAAATGCGCATAAGTTTCCTATGAATCTCAGTAAAGTACATGTGTGCGTGCACAATGGATATGATAAATATACGGATATTAGAGTAAGCAAAAAAAGATGGAAGACCATACTGCTAAGTCCATAAATGTTATTAGCCACTGGCCCGTGTCCCATCATGCACATGATCAAGTGAGTGGAAGAGATATCATTATCCACCTCGTCAGTAGTATGCCAATGCCCACTCAGCTCACAGATAATGGACCCATTTCACCAACCAGTCATACTCAACCTAACATATAACACTCTTCACCTGGGTGGATAAGGTCATACTCCTTTCTAACTAACCTCGACATAATGGGATACTCCACTTATTGGTATTTGGCACTCAGGTGCTCATGTTATCCACTCACACTCGATGTTGGAGCATCCTATTGGTACCACAATGTTTGGAAATTTTTACTCACGGACAACCTATGTGCTTATATGTTAAAACCTATTTATAATGTTCATACTCATATAAGTCAGCCATGACAAAGTTGCAGAGGCTACGACCCTGATGTTGCTAGGGTGTATGCTATAACCCTGGTGCTGCTATGGTGTAGATGCAATCGTGACATACATAATGCAAAATCCATGAATCGCACTATCCGAGTCATGCATCAAAACCCGTGTGCATCGCATGATCATGTGGGGTGACCTTATTTCGTACATGTCCCCTAAGTTTCTCAAAGACATAAGGCGTATACTATGATCAATCATTACCCATGAGAGGCATACATGTGTTGTATATGAACATATGAATGAGCATGGTATTCATTATACTAAGCATATTATCGACCTATCTAAGTACACTTGTGTATTATCAATCATAGTGTATACACACGTTTCTGACTCATAAATAAAGTTTGGAACTAGGAAGGATCCCCTTGGGCCTAATCCTAATAGAATCGCAAAATATACATCAAGAAGGACTACAGGAATGCACAGGGTAGGAGTGGGTCACTGTTGCATCCTAGGTGTGTACTACATAGGAATAGACCCCGTAGTGGGTCATAAAGTATAAACGATGAGAGACCCATAATACGTGTGCTAAACAACCTTAATATACTTAATACAAAGATGGTGGGACCTAATCTGCAAGCCCCACTAGTGATGGGAAACGTCCATGTGGCATGACCCACTTGAAACTTGGATCAGCCCACACCCGGGCCTGTACACCAAAATGATTTGGCAACCGAATATACGGTGTGGATAAAACATATACATTTTGAAGGCTCTTTCGGTGCAACCAAAATGTAGCCGTTAAAGATTGTTGGAGCATTTTTTATATATATTTAGTTTCTGGATCTTTGCACAAATAATAGATTTTGACATTTTAAAGACTCTAGTACATCCCAAGCCTAACCAAACATCCTAGACTCTATCCCAATGAAATTCATATACTCTTCTTGGTGATTCTTCACTTAAACAAGCATTCTAAGCTTTTATTCAAGAAGAACATGATCTCAAACCTTCTCTAGAGTATTGAGCTTATAGGTACATCTACAGTCTCTATCATACTTTAGAATGTCCATCAGTTGAATTCCCTAGGAAAAATAACTTTCCATTAGTTGTAGGAGATTCAACCCACTCCCATCATATTGGTCATCTTGAAGAAGAATCAAATGCAAGGAGATTGATCATGGAGCTAAAGCTTTGGCAAAGTAGTAGTAGCATAATTTTATTTATTTATTTATTTATTATTATTATTTTTTTATTTTTATTTTTTATTTTATTATTATTATTTTTTTGGGGCCAGGGGGGGGGGGGGGGGGGGGGAGGGCATTAAAGAGCTGATTGAAAGCATAGGAAAGCAGAAATCAAGTAACCCTTCAAAGCGCATTAAAAGGGATCGACTCAATCCGACAAGTGAGTGTCATGTGTAAAAGTCCATATTTGTATTCATTCCTTGTGTAGGTTGGAGTGCAAGAGTTTGTGTTCAAACTCACCTACGTTCTTCCGCAGGACCTTGGTTCTTCCATAGGGCCTAAATCCATGGTTCTTGCATAATACCTAGGTTGTTGTTAGTTGAAGGAAAAACTAACTGAAGTCCTTTCGTAGGCCTGCGACGGGAGAATACATTTCAGGTTCTTATGTAGGACATTTGCTCTTATGTAAAGCATAAAGATTAGCTACTTAAGTAGGGCTAGGAGTGTACATTGAGTCGAGCTGGCCTCAGCTTGACTTGGCTCGACTACTAACTGGCCTTAGCTTAACTTGGCTCGACCACTAGCTAACCTCAACTAGAACTCATCTCGCTCCTTGAGCCTGACTGGACAGCTTGGCTCGGTTTGGTCAGCGGCTCAGGCCATTTCGAGCCGAATTTGAACCAAGATCGAGCCGAGTTCGCTTGTGCAGCATTTTCATAAACAGCTGGACTGCACCTTCAAAATCTCACTATATTTAATATAACAATAATGGTTTTACAAGTATTTTATCAAACACTTACTAAGCAACATAAAAATCAAGAAAAAAAAGGTATTGGTTTCATATACATACCTTCCTTGCCACCAGCCACACTTTGTTGGGTCATTTCATCAAACACTTGGTGAACAACATCATTATCAAAGTAACCGAGTCACTGAACTAGTTCGATCCGAGTCAAGTCGAGCTAGGGCTAGCTCGAACTCGGCTCGAACTCATTTTCGAGCTCAAAAAATCAGCTCGAACTTAGTTTTGAACCGAGTTGAATCGAGCTTTTTCGAGTCGAGTCGGGCTAGCTAACTGAGCTAACTCAGTTTGTGTACACCTCTAGGTAGGACCCTTACTCTTGTATAGGGCATAAACTTATAGTCCTTGTGTAGGGCAGTAAAGGTTAGAGGTTAACCTAATTTAAAACCTCTGATAGTGAAATTCGGTACACACATGGGTTGAGTACGTCTACCGGGAATGGAGTAAGCAAGTAGCCGGACCACTATACATGCTTGTGTTTGGAAATAATTATTTGTGTACATGTTTAATTATATTAATATGGTGAATGTTTAATTTACGAATGCATACTTAAATATATACTTAAGTTGATAGGTAGCTCATCCCACACACACATGTTCACTATCTCTTTATAGGCTAGTTGCTTATCTTGCATATCTTTTATAGCTTATGTGATTGAATCCTCTATTGGTTTAGAAGCCTTAGAGTTACATTACCTCACTTAGTTTAATTGCTAATTAGTTTAAGTTAGGCATCGTTACTTTTTAAATTGACATAAATTTAAATTGGTCCTAATCCCCCCTCCCTCTAGGACTTAGCCTACATTTCATAACTGTAACACCCTGAAAATCGGGAGTTGAGTATAGACTCAACTCTCGAGATCCAACGCATCACTTATGCAACATAAATAATGATAATTAAATGTTATCCATATTAGTGCCTTAAACATGAATGAGATTATACCAAAATAGCATATCATACTCTAGAGCCAATTAAAGTATGCTAGCGAAAGACTGTGATATGTATATAAACTGTTCAATAGTAATAACAAGCCCTCAGAGTATGAATGTCACTAGGTTAAATAATTACAAGTTTAATTCAAAAATATACAAAATCAGAAAGTGTAATGTTCTCTATCCAAAACCCTGTAACCCCATCAACGTAACTCTAGGTCTACATAGACTCGCTAGAGAGTTGCATATAGGAGAACTCCTCCTCGTCATCGTAATAGTCCGGCTCTACCTCATAAGCATCGTCATCATCTGCAGTTAAGACAGAGTTTGGTTGGTGTTTAAAATACCGTCCCAGAATGTGGAAGTGAGTAATCAACTCAGTGAAACTATAAGGTAAAGGTTAACATGTTATCAATTCAATCAAGCAGTAATGATAAAGTAATATAATCAAGCATCCCTAAGTACTCTTGTTAATGCAAAAAAATGATATGTATTAATGATGCATGCCCTTTCCTACACTCCCTCTTGCGACAACATCTCACGATCACGGCATGCACCCCTTCCTCTGTACACTTCCTCGCCAAAGTACCATGCAATGCGATACATGGTCGTGTTAGCTAAGTTCTTAATTAGACATATTCATACAGTAGGATTGGAAAGCTAAAGCACTTCCTTTTATATCATTGACTCAACATTGATCCATCTAGGGTCGTCAATCCTAGTTAATCACATAGAATAGGCAAGTTCAAGTCACTACCACCAACGCCCTACCAACTGGCAGTCTATTTTTGAAGGCTCATCACCAACCCGACTGGGAACCACAGTCAGGCTACACCGGGGTAGGCCTATTTCATACTCAAGTTCACTCAACTAATGCCCTACCAACTGACAGTTTATTTTCGAAGGCTCGGCACCAACCCGACTGGGGACCACAGCCAGGCTGCGCCAGTGTAGGCCAACAGCTCGAATACAATGTCCCATATCGTATGCGGCTCACGAGTTTGGGTTGCTCACTAATCACTATGAGGAGACTCGTCACCCCAGCGTAGGCCGACAGCACGATCACGGTGTCCTATACCACCATGCCCGGCTCATGAGTCTTAGCGGATTAAGGTACCTAGGTTAAATAGGTCTTACGCATATAAGTTAGTACCTTAGATTCAAACAGTAGTGTTCATATATGTTGAACATACATCAGGTCAACCAGGTTACTTGACAAGCTCGACTGGTATGAGCATACATCGAGCTGGTCAACATGGAGTGCGCAAGCACTCCACGTGGTCTAACCACTGCTGACAAACAGCATACGATTCGGATTCATCAAGCATGTCTGTGGTGGCTAAATAGTTTGACCACCGATTACAAACCATTATTGATTGCCTGGACTACATCGTAGCCCCGATCACACTCCAAACAATAACATTTACAGGCGATAGCCAAAGGTAGCATGCGACAACCAAATCTAAATATAAATCTTAATTGAGCATTTTAACAAATAACACTACCCATGTTACCATGCATAAGCATTTCATCCATAAAGCATGTAGTAATAAGATAGGTTACATAAAGAAAACTGTAACCATAGATAAGGGGATTGAGAATCCTATCTCAACACCTTCATTACATGTATTTAAATAAGCATTTTCACATTCAGGCATTTTATCAAACACTTAGGCTACACATATCATATATATGTAACAAAGTAGTTATAACAGGTATTATAGTAAATTCCTTTACAAAGAGTTCACCATATGTACAACAATCATGTATTCTCAGTCAATAAACATGGCAAGCATAAATCATAATTTCATACTCATTCGAACATTTCAACAAACACGTGGAATGCATTCAATCAATATAGTCTACATAGATATATAGTATATGAAAAACGTCGTGTCTACGCACATGTGACAGCAATCAGGTGAGTCATAAATCATTACTGACATTGAAAGCCTTAAAAACCATAACCTAAACATTTATAGTCTGCACCTTTCACCGGTAGACTCTTAACAAACTCAGTTTTAACACTAAATCTTCATCTACAGCACGACTGCAACCTATAGCATGAAATAGGTTAGCTATTTCAGCATTTACTCTATTTGAATCCTTAAAACAGAGTAGGGTTAGGATTTCTTACCTAAGAACGGGATCAGAATCGCTGGTATAGTAACATAGAAGTGATGATTTAGCACGTAGAGTGATGGGATCGAATCCCAGGAACAAACTCCAACTCTCTCTCTCTCACTTTCTCACTTTCTTTCTCTTTCTTCTCTCTCCTCTCTCTAGGGTTTGTAAATTCGTATGTGAAGGGAGAGAGAGGGTTTAAGGCCCTTATATAGGCCCAAAATTGATGGGAATAGCCCCGGGGCCATGATGTACTTAGGTTATAGCTAAAAGTTGATTGTTTCGGTCCAACGAAGCTGTTCTAGAGGCTTCTTTTGCACATGTGGTCGGACTTAAGCTTCCTAACATTGGATCTAGGTCGAGTTAAGTTTTCGGTCTGATCGAATTTATAGATCGACCGTGGCGGACCAGTATCAGTTCAACGGTCACCGGTACTCGATTAGGGCCACAAGTGTACTGACATGTGTTAAAAAATTTTCCTGATCTGAGGGTGTAATTGGGTCAGATTCTGACGGTCTAAATCCTTAGATTTGGTCTGCAAGCGAACGACTCAATTCACTTAAGTTTCAATTCATTATCTAAAGATATTCGCGTTTCTCACACACTTCGCTCCAAGTTTAAGTCGTGTGTTTCTGGGTACTATTAGGACTTAATTTCCAAAGTGATTGTCAAGTCTAGTAAGACGGTCATAACCGTATAGTTCTAAGATAATTAGACTTTCGACGCGCGGTTCAGGTCTGATACGGAGTTTCAAAGCGCTCCCGAGAGCAACTGGATTTTGAGATGGATCCTAAGTTTTTAGGTAATGTAGCATTAGCGATTCTACTAGTTTTGGGTCTTACAGTTTGTATTTAAAGTGGTTAGAGCTAATTTCATAGATAATTTAGTTTAGCAATTAGTTAATTCTCGTCTAATTTCTAAAGGATTTGGTCCTTAGTAATTTCTGCCTGAGGTGTACTCGAGTTTTTGTACAGATTTTTTCGGAATGTTACAATAACTCCGTCATACTTCCATACTTAATGCATTGTGGCATGAAAATAGCAATTTTAAAAAATTCATGAGGTTATTAAAAAAGAATAGAGGGAATGATTATGACAAAAATGGAAAGTCTCTTGAACCCAAGCGTATAGGTAAACCTTTCAAAACTTCAAGAGAAATCTGATATCACAAATGTGAGGGTTATGAACATGTTTCTTATGAATGCACTAGCAAAATAAGATCAAAATGCAAGGCTATGGCAATAACATAGGATGATATTGAGGAGTTCAATTTAGATTGTGAGAACTCTCATAATGATGAAGACCTTGAATCTTTTAGAGTTCTAATGACCTCCACCACTACTTCTCTTCATAAAGACTTAGGTGGAGAATCCAGCTATAACATCTCCAAAGAGGAAGAAGAGAATCATTCGAAGAAGGACAAGAAGATGAAGGAGATGTCTAATTGCAAGAGGTCTATAACCTGCTTTTTACTAAGAGTTTATATATATATATATATATATATATATATATATATATATATATATATATATATATATAAGTTGGGTTTGGTAAAGGCCGAAAGGAATCAATTGGCTGAGGATATAGAAAAATAAAATTTTGAGAATTTATCCCTAATACAAGAAAAAGAAAATCTCAAGTTTGATTTAGATAAGACTTTGAGGAGATGTGAAGGTCTTAAAGTTGAGCTTGAAACAGTTAAATCTATAAATCAAGGCCTGAGACAAGAAGTTAGCCAATTTGAATCCTGTCTTGTCAATGCTAAGGTTGCCCAAGCAAAAGATCAAATAGAAAAATCTATTAGTGTGGGTAAGCCTTTTGGGGATGAGAGAGGTTTTGAACAAAATAGAAAAATTCATGAACCAACCACTACTAATTTTGTGATCCAAAAGGACTCGTCTATTTCAGGAAGTAGATCAGCAACCTATCCTATGTGTCATAATTGTGGAGATGTGGGCCATTTAAAATTTGAATGCATTATCTCTAAAAGGCCACAATCCACCTCAAGTTCAAACTGAATAGGTAGATATATCATGATGGAGAAATTGACACACTAATGGAGAAGTCCTCTGACGTAGGGAAGGACATGAGGTCGAGCATCGTCTTCCTCAAGAGGATAACTATTTTGAATCCACGAAATTTCTTTGGACTCCTTACAGAGACTTCTCGAATCCACGAGGAAAGAAAGAAGAAAATAGAAATAAATTCTAATAAATTCGAAATTGATTAATGAAAAATAAAAATGAGTTCATAACCCTTTAAATAGGGGTACCAAGCAATGGAAAAGAAATCAGAATCAAACTACAACTAAAACTCCTAGAATTCGCGACTTACTATAAATAGTATAACTTACAATTTATAGACAGTCGTGATGTCTACTAGTGCGTAAGGTTTTCAGCCAAAAATAGTAAGTGTCCTATTTGGTTTTACTAAGATGTTCTCCTAATTTTTCTAAGCTCTTTTCAAATTGGACGCAACTCCGAAAGCCCAACGGATGAAGAGTTATAATTAAACTAAAAATTATTATTTATAGTAAAAATGAAATTAAAATAGGGAAACGACCGTCGATCTGGTGGTATTTTGCAAATCTGGCTTGGGCAACCCAGCATAGAGGGTTGGTTGGCTAAAGTAGCTTGTTCTACCCCAAAATCATATATTTTACGTCAGATAACTCATTTCGGATTGCGAGATACGCCTAATTTAAGGTCCGATGGTCTGGATCACTTCTGTCGTCGACCGGGCCTTTTCTGATCCATCTTGGCCATGTAACTGTCCGTGACCCACTCTACATCATCTTCCTAGAAGATCGCCCAAAGAGAAGAAGTTTTCAACCCCTTCAAAAATGAACAACCATATGAGGAAGTTGATTAAGCAAGTTGTCATTCTCAATGAGAAAACGAAGAAAATACTTGGTTGGGGCAACAACAACCAAAATAGGAAACACAAAAAAAATTCCTACCAAATATAGATCTCCAAGTAGGATTTCACAAAAGAGATAAAAATTTAAGAAAGAAATACTCACTCCCAATAACAATATAGGTCCTAGGAAAGTCACACCCAAGTGGGTTGTAAAGAGGAATATGAGACCTTAGAAGGTCTATGTGCACTTATAGGTAAATCTGAGGATTATAACCTTATTATCGTTTATATAGTTTAGCCTTAAGTTGATAAACTATCTTGGTCATGTGGCTTGATACGTATATATTTTAAATAGTCATATTATACATGCTCTATGTTTTTAAATGTGTATATGCACCCTTATGTATTCTCTTGTTGGTATGTTTTTATGGGTAAATTTATTATTTATGTACTTATTAACATAATGATGGAATTACCTCTTTGTCATTTACTGACAAAAGGTGGGAGAAATTAAGATTCCACTCAAACAAGTTGAATTCTATTTTGCAGGTTCTCTTTGTTGCAGGGATTTGATGGACTTAGGAGTAGCAATTTAGGGAGAGCATTGCAAGTATATTTACCTATCATATCGTGTATTTATGTTATAAATCTTTATAATCTTGACGTGTAATTTTGAGTTATTTTGGTTTGTCATTGGTATGGACTATAATAGGGTCTAGTTAGTGTCACGTAATTGACAAATGAAGAGATTGTAAGTGCACATGTTTGTCAAATATGTGGGTCCGTGTGTCAATGAGACGGTTGAGCCCTTTAGAAGCTGAAGACCAAAAACACATGAAGACTTGAAGCATCAATGAGTGAAGAAACAGGTAAATTGAGCTACCTTAGTGCAACCTAACCCTTAAAGCCTTTTAGATCTAAAACAACCTACCCCTGAAAGTGCCCTAGTTTGTCAATTAGCGTGAGTGTTGAGTTAGCTAGACAGAAAAGCTCCATAAGAAGATCAATCAACCGTCTGCCTCATCTGGATGTGTGCCCAAACTCACCATAAGTAAATCTAAGCCTCACATCTCATGTCCCAAAACACTAGGTACTTAAAACTCTTAAAATTAATTAGAATATCATAGGGTTTTTGGGTTAAAAAACTTTTTAAAATTTCAGAAAATCTCTAAGTTTTCTACCTTTGTCAATTTATCGATAGACTGATCAATATAATCGAGAAACACTTTCGATGTCCTCAATGCTCAATCGATACTATCGAAATGAGGACAAAAGATGTCCAACAACCACATACTCTTCTGGATGCAATTATCGATGTATCGATAGCCCTATCAATATCATCGAAATTTGAAACTCGAGTATATCGAAGTTGACTCGATAAAATCGACAGCAGAGAGTTTGTGTCCCTATTTTTCTAAAGAAAATCATAAATACCTTTGATATATCGAAGTACTCCTTGATATCCTCGGAATTCAAAAACTGATGATGTTGGAAAGCCTTCAATGATACCGGTCTTGGACACTCAGTTTACCAGCATATTTTTAGGTGGTTTTTATCTTAGATCCAGGGTCACTCGATAGAATCGATATTCAAATTTTGACGATGTCGAGGCTGGGTCGATTGCATCGAGAATGGACATAAACTGTCCAATAAGCATAACTGAAAAATCTTTTAGATTTATCGATGCATCGAGACGACTATCGATATCATCGACATTCAAATTCCAATGATATTGAGTGTACCTTGATCATATCCTTAACCTAAAATATTTTAAAGGCAGTGTTTCTCTCATTTTCAAATGTTGAGGAATCGATCCTCGTGTCGATGAAATCGGAGTTTGAAATCCGATGACATCGACGCATGTTTCAATTTTCTCGATCAACTGACAAAAGGTTTCAAAAGCGTATAACATTTGAATTTGTGTCATCGAGCGGCCAGTCGATACAATTGAAAGTATACGCTCGATGATATCGAAATCTATCATAAATGTGACTATTTTATATCCGTTGGAACTTTTTGTCTATATATAGAGAACTTGTCTTTAGTTGCTGGTAGAAAAAGAAGAGAGTGCTTTTGAGTGTTTAACCGTAGATCATATACTCAAAGCTCTTTCTCTTGTGGAAGTTCATCCTCTAATCTACCCTCATCATTAACATTTAATAGAGTGGATTGGGGAATGAATTTTCGCATTCAAGGATCATCCAGCTACCATCTTAATGGCAAATCATTAAGTTGGGATGCCTTGAATGCGTAGATGATTGGAATCACTCTATTTTCCTTATAGAAAAACTTTCAATAGAGCAGGATTCCATTACAACCTTGACTCAACCCGTCGTCATGCATTGTTACATCTTCTGAGTTGCAGTTCAAGGAAGCAGAAGACTCTTCATCAACAAAGGAGGAGATCTTCGACAAAGAGCTAAAAGGGACTCATCCGCTTATCTGTAAGTTATTAGAGTCCAGAGGACCCTTGTGATCATTCCTTTGTAAGATTGGGTCTAAGGTGTTTCTCACCCTTTGCAAGTCCTCTAGGAGGCCTCCAGTGGGAGTGTATGTGGTAGGTGCGTTGTGTTGACCCTTGCTTTATGGAGAGCATAAACATTTAGGATCTTATGGAAGATCCTTGACCAGTGTTCCTAAAAGTGGGTGCCTTGTGTTGACCCTTGCTCGTGAGAGCATAAATGAGAGAGGTTTCTTGTGTGGATCCTTGGCTAGTGTGTCTAAAATCGGATGTTATGTGTTGACCCTTGCTCGTGAGAGCATAAATGAGAGAGGTTTCTTGTGTGGATCCTTGGCTAGTGTGTCTAAAATCGGATGTTATGTGTTGACCCTTGCTCGTGGGAGCATAAACTGTCAGCCTAGGTGTAGGTTGTACTGGTTAGAGGTGAACCTGATTTAAAACCTCGGGTTTGAGGTGAACTATGTGAAACCTCCTTAGTGAAACCTGGCACACTTTAAGGGTTGAGTGCGTCTGCAGGGAGTGGAGTAGATAAGTAGTCAAATCACTATAAAAATGACTGTGTTTGTGATTGATATTTGTCTTTGATTACTTGTGTGATTTATTTAAATGCTTTCATATTTGATCACACCTCACACACGGTTACATCCATCATAAACTCTGAATTGTATCATGTTTATCATTAAATCAGTTTTGTGATTGGATCCTCTAATTGGCTTGGAAGCCATTAGAGTTATCTTGAAGAAATCCTGATTCATGCATATCTACTCAGGACAAGTTTGATAGGATTTTAAATAAACCATAAAAATTTTATAAAAGTCCTATTCACCCATGTAAGACCCGTATCCTAATCCATACTGTTCCCTCAACTCTCGCGATCCTTCTTGTCGAATTTCGACAACCTGCGACCTATGATCGATGTTTGCGTGCGATCGTAAGTCGTATCTTGTAGATTTGAGTTGGCTTAATCCGAGACTTGTACCATTGCGACCACACCGTCGCTACGGTTTCAACGCTGTGTCTTGTATACCAATCCGATAACCTGGCAGGGAGATGTGGGCCGACATTTATTTTGAAGAAACGTCGCGCATTTGCAATCCCAAGAAAATCTCTACATCAGGTCGCATCAATCAATCAATCAATCACCTCATATCAAGTACAAGAGAAACCCATGCTTTCTTTCTCTACAAGTCAAGCAAACCCAAAAGTCAATAAGTCTCTCACCTCACCCATCACTCACCTCACATCCATCACCCATCACTCTCTCTCCCTTACAACCCTCTCTCTCTCTCTCTCTCTCTCTCTTCACATTTTCCAAGCAAGGAAAGTGGTACATGTCTAAGGAATTTCAAGAGAGAAAAGTGATTTTGTGTGGCCCACTTCCCACCCCAAAATCCTTAATCTTAGCCGTTCATTTCTCATCTTTCACCATCAAAGTGACACACAAGGAGATCAGTTTTCCAACGGACCAAGAAGATTGAACAGTGAGTGCTTCTATAGGCTAGTTTTCATATTTTTATGATGGCCAAGTGAGGCCTACCGATCGATGGTATGGATCTCACTTTGGACCCTAAGATGTGGCTGATGGCCCACCTTGATTATTATGATCATTCCATGATGGGGCCATTCTCCATGGACCCCACCATAATGTTTACCTTTTAGCTTAAAACAAGGTCATCTAGACCTTCTATCTTGGTGGAGAAGTAATCTCCACCATTGATTTTTGATTTGGTGGGCCCACATGGATTGGGACCCACTCGATGTATGATTGGATGCTTGAAAGGGAGGAACCATAGTGTCGGGGTCCCTCCATTGCACGTATGTCTCTCTTTATCTCTCTCTCTCTCTCCCTCTCTTTTTCATTTTTTTTCATGTGAGGATGTGGCTGTGTGGCCCACTCGGATGGACCCCACCTTGGTGTATGTCTTATCCACACCATCTGTGCATGTGGTGGCCCACCTAGACCACACGTTTGAAGGTGGGGCCCACCTTAATATGTGTTGTATCCAAAACCGTCTAGCGTCCCCAAACGCTGGATGTCAAAGTGAAGTGTGAACTGTCAGTGAGTGTACTGACAATATATATATATATATATATATATATATATATATATATATATATATATATATATATATATATATATATATATATGTATGTATAAAGGTTTTGGGTGGGCCATTCATGCAGGCCCTACCTTGACGTATGGGTTTAATCTACGTCGTCCATTCCATTCTCCCAATCATTTTAGGCGTTGAGCCGAAGAGTGAAGCTGATTTGAGTATCTGGTGGGCCATAGCATAGGAAACAGTGGTGTTCAACATTAAAATACACCCTACTATTTCTTTATGTTAAAATATATCAAATATTGGGCTTGATGGGTTTGTCTTGAGCCCCGAAATCCAATGGCTGGGTCGGATTCTACTGATGTGGGCCCCACATATGAAAAACTACAGGAAAATAATTTTAAATAAATAAATATTTAGGCAGCAGTCACTACTGACGTGCAGCAACGTCCTGTTGCGCTGGCACGCTGGAGGCTGGACAAGGGTCCCATGTGTGGGCCCCACCATGATGTGTCTTGAACATCCACACCATGCACTTGATGGCCCCTTAGGGCAATGGGACCCCCTCCAAAATTCAGTCGTATACGTGACTCAGGTGGCCCACATCATAGGAAATAGTGAGATTGAACGACTGCAATTAAAATCCTATTGGGATAGAAGTTTTAGATCATATGAAATTTGTTTTTCCTTTTCATCCAGGTTCGTATGACCTTATTAACGGGTTGGACTGCAGATAAACATTATGGTGGGTCCCACATGGAACCCACAATGATGTATGTGTTTTATTCACACCGTCCACAGCAATGGACGGTGGAACCCACCATGGTTTATGTGTTTTATCCACACCGTCCACACCTGGACAGTGGGGCCCACCACGATGCATGTGTTGCATCCAAAACGTCTAACCATTTGGCCAGCTTGTCTTACCAGCTTGAGACTAAAAATGAGGCAGATCTAGGACCAAGTGGACCACATAACAAAAGTAGTGGGGATTGAGTGTTTGCCATTGAAACCTTTTGTTTCACAGAAGTTTTAGATCATTAGGAAATTTGTTTCCTCTTAATCCAGGTCTGTGTGACCTTATGGCCAGATTGGATAGAAAATAAATGATATAGTGGGCCTTGAGAATTTTAACAGTGGAAATCATTGTTACCACTGTTATTTGGAGTGTGGTCCAGTTGATCTTTTGAGATGATTCATATATATATATATATATATATATATATATATATATATATATATATATATATATATATATATATATATATATATATATATATATATATATATATTATTGATGTACTTGTGGCCATCCGTTGAGGCCCACCTTGATATATATACATGAAACCCATGTGATTAGGCCCATCTTGATGTATTTGTGGCCAGTTGTTGAGGCCCACCTTGATATACATGAGGCCCATTTGTTGTATTGGAGGCCCATGGGTCTAGGCCTAATGGGATATACTGTAACGACTCAGAAAATTCCGTACCAAGACCCAAGTATCACCTCGATCAGAAATCACTTAGGACTAATTCCCTTAGAAATTAAACATAAGTTAACTAGCGCTAAGTTAAACTAGCTGTGAAATTAGCACTGTTCGCTTTAAATACGATCTTCTAGAGCCAAAACGTGTAGAATAGTTGACGCTACATTACCTCAGAAACTAGGATCCAACTCTAAACCCGGTTGCTCACGGGAGCATTCAGAAACTCCGTATCGGACCTGGACCGCGCGTCGAAAGTCCGATAGCGATAAACTTAGAAGATATTGACCGCGTTGTTGAACTTGACAAGCACCGTGAAAATCACGTCCAAACAATGCTCTGGGACGATTTCCTTGAGTCGGAGCGAAGAGTGTGAGAAAATGTAGCTTTCTTTATAAATTAAATCTAATTTAAGTAATCTGTAATATGTCGTTTGCGCGATATTTCTAAGCATTCAAACAGTTGGAATCTGACCCAAATACACCCTTGGATCAGGGATGATGGCCCGCTCATGTCAGTAAACTTGTAATCCTGATCGAGTTCCGGTGACCGTTGAACTGAAACCGGTCCGCCACGGTCGATCTGGAAATTCGATCGAGCTGAAAACTTAACTTGATCAAGATCCAGCATCTATGAGTTTAAGTCCGACCGCACACTGTAACAAGACCTCCAGAAGTGCTCCGTTGAGATGAAACATTCCGTATTTGGACATAACCTAAGTATACCATGGCCCTGAGTCTAATTGGGTGAGTTTTGGGCCTATATAAGGGCCTTAAAACCCCTCTCTCATATCCCATACGAATTTCCTAAACCTAAGGAAGAGATAAGAAAGAAAAAG
This sequence comes from Magnolia kwangsiensis, assembly GCA_037074715.1. Taxonomy (NCBI): domain Eukaryota; kingdom Viridiplantae; phylum Streptophyta; class Magnoliopsida; order Magnoliales; family Magnoliaceae; genus Magnolia; species Magnolia kwangsiensis. The sequence goes on from CM073579.1 coordinate 24,531,114, forward strand.
AAGGAAAGAGAAAGAGAGAGTAGGAGATTCAACCAAGGATTCTACCCTGTTACTCCACATGCTTCAATACCACTACCGTATCGCTACTACGGTGATTCTGACATCATTCCTAGGTAAGAAAACCCTAACCCTAATCAGTTCTAGGGTTTTAGATAGTTAAAGTGAAGTGATAGCTAACCTATTTCATGTAATAGGTTACCGTTGGGCCGTAGACGAAGCGTGAGTGAACAAATTGAATTCGTTACGCATTTATCGGCGTAAGGTGCAGACTATAGACTTATAGGTTATGGTTTTCAAGGCTTTCAATGTCGGTTAGTGGTTTATTCTTGACATGGATGCTATTTCACATGCAAAATGTGTCGTCTGTTTCGTTATACGTGTTCACATGAACCATGTAGAATATAGTGTATTCTATGCATATGTTGAAATGTTTGAATATATTTAGAATTTGAAATTGTGCTTGACATGTTTATTTTTCGTGAATATATGCCTAATACATGTGCAACAAATCCTTAGCGAAAGGACTTGCCCAAGATCACGTCACGGCAAAGATACGTTATATCTGGCTAAGTATGTAGCCCAAGTGTTTGTAGAAATGTTTGAATGAACATGGAGATCGGATCCATACACAGCATGGTTATCCGTCATGGGTATATGATCGTGGTATTACGGGGCAACTCCCTAGTGAAAGGATTTGGCTTAACACATGTGTAATCCTCATACATTATGTAAGGTGATGTATGTAGTCTATGTGTTTGTGAAAATGTCTGAGTGTGCTAGTGATCACCTAGAATACTCTATAGGAGGATCGAGATACAAATCTCGGTTACCTCAACTATGTAGATGATTTTCTACATGTACGCTACATTGTAATGTCTGTTTATTTCATGAAGTGAATGTGTGTGAAATCTTGTTGGTGATGTATTTTCATAACATGCTTCTTGATTATAAGAATTGAATTACATGTTTATTCCTGCTCTACCTATCTCATATGATTCTTGATTGAAGTTGGGACTAAGATTTAGTCCAGGCAGTCGGTAACGGGATTGAAATCGTGGTTGAGATTCATTCGCCACGTATGATGTGTTCGACGAACCCGAGTCGTACGTTAGTCATTGGCAGTGGTTAGGCCACACGAAGTGCTCACGCACCTCATGTCGATCGATACGATATGCGCTCGTGCTAGTCGAGCTCGTCAAGTAACCCGATCTATTTGATGTATGTTCACCATGTATGGAAGCCTCTGTTTGAACCTAAGGTACCTGACTTACCAGTGAATCCTGTTAACCTTGGTACCTTGATCCGCTAAGACTCATGAGCCGGGCATGGTGGTATGGGACACCGTGGTCGAGCTGTCGGCCTACGCTGGGGCCACGAGCCTCCCCGTAGTGACTAGTGAGCAACCCAGACTCGTGAGTTGAATATAGTGGTATGGGACACTGTATTCGAGCTGTTGGCTTACATTGATAAGGTGATGGGGGAGCGGTGCAACGAGTGCGTGTAACAGCCCTGACATCCCTTTGTAGTGACCTCAAGCATACTCTGAATCTGCGAAGAGGCGACGAGCCTTCCCGTAGTAAACAGAGTATAAACTAGGCCTGTAATGATAAGGTGATGGGAGAGCGGTGCAACGAGTGCGTGTAACAGCCCTGACAGCCCTTTACAGCGACATAGAATTGTATCATCGTATGAGATTAACTAGGAGTGATGACCCTAGACAGGATCCTTGTTTGGGAATGATATAAGGGAGGTACCTTAGTTTCTCAATCCTGCTATATGAAAAGGACTAATAACAACTCGATAATCATGCCCATATTGCATTGTATGTGCCTGGAAGATGTAGAGCACTTGAGGGATGAAAGCATGCCGCGAGCGTAAGATGGTGTCGCATGAGGGAGTATGTCGGTGAGGGAACGCATCATGATTGCACCTCATCCTTACATTAATTACAGTATTTAGGAGTGTTTGATTATAATGCTTTATCATTACTACTTGACTGAATTGATAACATGTTAACCTATGCTTTATTATTCTACTGAGTTAGCTACTCACACATTACGGGATGGTGTTCTGGACACCCACCAGACCCTATCTTAGATGCAGATATTGGTGAGGCACAGGAGGCTGACCCTGACTACTATGATGATCAGGATGAGTTCTCCTACATGCAGTTCTCTGATGGTTTTGTTTAGGCCATTCGGAGTGACGGGGCTACAGGGCTTACCATGCTAGTGGAACTATTCTTTTGACATTTTGATTTTTGTATTATGACATGTATATGATAGCTCAGTGATGTATTCATACTCTGGAGACCGATCATGATTTTTTACTTATATACATTTCTATACATCTTTTAGTCTTCCGCTTGCGTTTTATAACTCAATCTGGAGTATGAATTACTGCTTGGGTATAATCCCACTCATGACTGATGCACTAACGTAAACAACATTCAATCATAAGCATTTATGTTGCATAAGTGATGTTCTGAAACTCGAGTGTTGAGTTGCTACTCGACCCCCGATTTTCAGGGTGTTACATATACATAAGGCCCATTAAATGTGATTCCACAGCTGTAACGTCTCGAAAAAATCCGAACCAAGACCCGAGTACCACCTCAGGCAGAAATCACTAAGGATCACATCCTTTAGAAATTAGACGAGGATTAATTAAGTGTTAAACTATATTACCTATGAAATTAGCACTAACCACTTTAAATACGATCTGTAAGACCCAAAATGAGTAGAATCGCTAACACTACGTTACCTAAAAACGTAGGATCCATCTCAAAATTCAGTTGCTCTCGGAAGCATCATGAAACTCCGTATTGGACCTAGACTGCGCGTCAAAAGTCTGATTATCCCAAGACTATACGGTTATGATCGCCTTACTGGACTTGATAACCACCTCTAAAATCAAGTCCTAGTATCCAGAAACACACAACTTAAACCCGAAGCGAAGTGTGTGAGAAACATGAATATCTTTAGAAAATGAACTGAAACTTAAGTGAATTAAGTCATTTGCTTGCAGGCCAAATCTAAGGATTATGACCATCAGAATCGGACCCAATTACACCCTCAGATCAGAAAATTTTTTTAACACTTGTTAGTGTACTTGTGGCCCTAATCGAGTACCGGTGACCGTTGAACTGAAACAGGTTCCCCGCGGCCGATCCATTGATCCGATCAAACCAAGATCTTAACCTGACCTGGATCCAATGTCAAGGAGCTTACCCCAACCACATGCAGAAAAGGGGCCTCCGGATGTACTCCGTTGGATCGAAACAACCAACTTTTAGCTATAACCTAAGTATACCATGGCCTTAGGGCCATTCTCATCAGTTCTAGGCCTATATAAGGGTCTTAACCCACCCCTCTCTCATTCCATACGAATTTCAACTCTAAGAGAGAGAAGAGAGCAAAGTGAGAAGGAAAGAGAGAGAAAGTAAGAGAGAAAGTTGGAGTTTATTCCTGAGATTCGATCCCATCACTCCACGTGTTGAACCGGACTGTCTTTATCGCTATTCCGGCGATACTGATTCTATTGTTGAGTAAGAAATCCTAACCCTAATCTGTTTTAGATATCCAAATAGAGAAAATGATGAAATAGTTAACCTATTTCATCCTATAAGTTGTCGTTGTGCTGTAGACAAAGACTTAACGTTTAAACTGAGTTTATTACGAGTCTACCGGCGAAAAGTGCAGACTATAAATGTTTAGGTTATGGTTTTCAAGGCTTTCAACGTTAGTAATGATTTATGACTGATTTGATTGTTGTCACACGTGCGTAGATACGACGTTTTCCATATATTACACATACATGTAAACTATGTTGATTTGAATGCATTCCATGTGTTTGTTGAAATGTTTGAATGAATATGAAATTATGGTTTGTGCTTGCCATAGTCATTGATTGCACATACAGGATTGTTGTATGCATGGAAACTCCTTTGTGAAAGGATTTGCTAATATATGTGTTTTAATTAATTTATTACATGTACGTAATATGTGTAGTCTAAGTGTTTGAAAAAATGCCTGAATTAGAAGATGCTCGATGTGATGTATTTAATGAGGGTGTTGAGATAAAATTCTCAATTTCCTTATTTAGAGTTATAGTTTCATTCATGTAACCTATCTTACTACTATGTGAATTATGGATGAAATGCCTATGTATGATAATATGTGTAGTATGTGTTTGTTGAACTGATCAAATGAGATTTATATTTAGATTTGGTTATCACATGCTGTCTTGGATTACCACATGTGAATGTTATTGGTTGGAGTGTGGTTGGGACTATGACATAGTCCAGGAAATCAGTAATGGTTCCCGATTAAATGGCGAAACTACTTTCGCCACGTCAGATGAGTTCGAGGAATCCAAGTTGTACGGAGATTTGTCGACAGTGGCTAGGCCACGTGGAGTGCTTATGCACTTTATGTCGACCAAGTTAACGTATGCTCGTACTAACCGAGCATGTCAAGTAACCCGATTGACCCATTATATGTTCACCATGTATGGATGCTACTGTTTGAATTTAAGGTACTAATTTACCAGTACAAAGCCCGTTAAACCTTGGTACCTCGATCTATTAAGACTCATGAGTCGAGGATGGTGGTATGGGACACCGTGGTTGTGTTGTCGGCCTACGTTGGGGCGACGAGCCTCTCCTTAGTGTCCAATGAGCAACCCAGACTTGTGAGCCGAATACGGTGGTATGGGACACTATAATCAAGCTATTGGCCTATGATCAGGTGACAAGCCCGTAGTGATCTTGAGTATACACTAGGTCTACATTGAGGTGATGAGCCTTTCCTTAGCAAACTAAAGTATAAACCAAGCCTGTGCTGAGGTGACGAGCCTCTCCGTAGCAACCTAGAACTGCCTATCGTATACGACTACTAGGATTGACGACCCTAGATGGATCAATATTGGGTAAATGATATAAAGGGAGGTACCTTAGCTTCTTAATCCTGTTGTATGAATATGTCTAATTAAAAACTTAGCTAACACGACCATGCATCGCATTGCACGGTGCTTTGGCGAGGAAGTGTACAGAGGAAGGGGTGCATTCCGCGATCGTGAGATGATATCGCTGAGGGAGTGTAGCCGAGGGCATGCATCATTATGACATATCATTCTTGCATTAACAAGAATACTTAGGACTTGAGTGTTGTACTGTTTTATCATTACTGCTTGACTGAATTGATAACATGTTAACCTTTGCTTCATAGCTCCACTGAGTTGATCACTCACTCCTACATTCTGGGACGGTGTTTAAACCACCAACCAGACTCTGGTTTAGTTGCAAATGATGGCAATGCTTGCGAAGCAGAGCCGGACTTTTGTGATGATGAGGAGGAGTTCTCCTCTATGCAGTTATCAGACAGGTCTATGTATACCAAGTTCTGACTGACGGGGTTCTAAGGATGTTGACTAGATATCATTACACTCGTTATATTATATTTTGCAACACCCATGTATATTTATTTTGTCCATTTTGGGAGTATGCATGTATATATTTAACCGGTAACATGTTCACACTCTGGAGACCTACAACAGTTTGTATATTTTATATATCTCTCATAGTCTTCCGCTTGGGTAATTTAACTGTCTCTGGAGTGTGATATGCTGTTTTGGTATAATCTCACTCATGTTTAGGGCACTAATACAAATAACATTTAATCACCATTTTCTATGTTGCATAAGTGATGTGTTGAAACTCAGGAGTTGGGCTCCTGCTCGATTTCCAATTTTGAGGGCGTTACAACCGCGGTTTATGTGTTGACCTTTAGGGCGGACTATGCCTTGGGAGCAATGATGGTTTGACATCCATGTTATAAGAATAATGTTGGTTAAATGCCCACATTATAACTCTCCCTATGGCCCATTGATAGGTCCGTACTTGTTGTATGTGTAGGCCGTCTAGGCCCATCTGCGTTGTAAGGATAGTTCATTACTTTATAACATGCTTAGTATAATTTCATGATTCATGCCCATACGTATCATATGTATGCTTGATATGAGGAATGTTTGATCATAGCATAAGCTGTTGGGCCGAGACATTTACGAGACTCCTTATGAGACGGAGTGCCCCACATGAGCGCGTGGTATGCGCGGGATTGCTACATGATTTGATGGTGTGACTCATGCATCTCGCATATGTGTGATTGGATCATTGTACGCCTTAGCAACATCAGGGCCATGGCCTCCACAGGTACATTGTGGATGGCTAAATGGCTTCCACTCACTGGGTTGTGTGGCTAGGGAGGCGACAGTCGGTGTGGAGTGTAATAGACCCTGGTGATTTTTTCAGAGAGCAACCGTACTGATATGTGGACTTATTAAGCAAGAATTGCATATCGATTCCTTCATTCATTCACTATCCACTCGGGTTGGTGGTGCATAACTATTTGTTGCGTGTACCATCACATGGCCAGGATTTTGGTTGGGCGCGCGACTAACCTGAGATCAAGAGTTTAGCACATTGAGTCTGACTATCCAAATTTAGGTATGATATTGGTTTGGATAGAATTCCCTTGTGGTGGACCCCATAATATGTACTAACATCTTGACTTCATATTCCAGCATGGTCATTTCATTCGCACCGCATATTACATTGCATCCGCAATATTTAGCATTTTGGGTTACTATGTTTTTACACTTATATAGCCTAGACGGACTTAGCAGGATTTGCATATTGTATTGCATCATCGACATCTGATATTAGACTTTCATATTTGCATAGCCGATCTGCATTGCGTATTCTGTTATTGTATGATTCATGGACCTACCAGTATATTTTCACTTACTCTGATATCGTATGATTCCTGATCTTGTCAGTATTTTTGCTTATTCTGATGATGTATAACTTATAGACTTTATTGTATACTTGGCACTTACCTTACACACACTTTCACCACCCTCTAAGTTTTCTATAAGCTTATGCATGATAGATGCGTGCAGGCGGCGTTAGGTTACAGTAGCGTTGAGCATGGAGCATGCAGCTATTTTCTAGAGCTTTGATATATGTATTTTCTTTTTAGCATTGTATTTAATTGATTATATTAGTGGATATGTAATGATGATGTTGCCTTTATGAATTGGGTATACTTGTGGTTATGCTCCATTACAAAAAAAAATTATTCTGAAAATGTTACTTTTAGGATCCAAGGATCGGAATCTGGCATATAAAAGCTGGGAGCTGAGAATGGGGTACTATGGAGGCTGTCGGCACCAGACTCGGTGATCGAGATTCCTGTGAATCCAATTTTCGAGTTTGGGCATAACAACCCCCCTCTAAGACATATTGGCATATTCCTACTTCAACTAAAGCGGTCTTTACCGCAATTTCAATTGGTATCAAAGCAGGTCTCTCTTAAAGGGCTTCACCGCCTAAAGAGTGATCTTGACTGAAGTTGGGAATATGGCCAAAGGAGAGGGCTCATCATTCTCTAGACCTCCAGTATTTGATGGATCAAATTATGCATACTGGAAGACTAGAATGCGCTACTTTCTGAGATCTTTAGATCATGATGTTTGGGATATAGTTGAAAGAGGATATGTGCCACCACTTGAACAGATAGTACTTGAAAATGGCACAACTATCTCCAAACCAAAATCCAAAGAAAAATAGACAGCATTCGATAACGAAAACCAAACTGTTGAGGCTAAAGCTATGAATGTTATCTATTTTGCTATGTCTCAAGATATTTTCAATTAAATCAGTATGTGTGGGACAACCAAAGAAGCATGAGATTTGTTAGAAACAACCCATGAAGGAACAAGCACTGTGAATAGATCTAAACTGTAACTCCTGACATCATAGTTCGAAAGTCTCAGATTGGAAGAGCATGAGACCTTCATGGAGTTTTTCACAAAATTGAATATCATTTGCAACTCCATGGGTGGATTAGGTGAGAAAGTTTCGGTCCCAAAAATCTGTAGGAAAATACTAAGATCATTACCGAAATGGTTCAACCCTAAAGTAACAACTATTGAAGAATGTACAAACATAGATGAAATGAAAGTAGAAGAACTTGTAGATTTCCTACAAACATTTGAACTACACTTCAAACAAACTCCAAAATTCAAAAATATTGTCCTCAAAACTTCAAAGAAAATAACAAATGAGGACATTGAAAGTGAAAGAGAATATGAAGATGAGAAAGTGGCTCAGTTGGCTCAAAGGTTTAGAAAATTCTTTCAGAAGAATCGTGGTTGTCCACTTAAAGGAAAAATGGTGGATAATAGACAGTCTACAGGTAAATTTAGTAAAAAGACCAAAGAACCACAATGTTATGCCTGTCAGAAGTTTGGACACCTATTTACTGAATTCTCAAATAGAAAAACTAAGGGTAAGGAAATGACTGTCACATGGGATGATACAGAAGAGTCAAACTTAGAATCTAGCGCCTCAGAGAGCGATGGAGACCAGAAATCTTTGAAAATTCTTATGGTCTCCACTGCTCCAATCATTCCCATTGAAACTGAGAACGAGAAAAAAGCACAAGCCACTGAATCATTTCCATCTGATAATGAGGAAACTGAAGAGGAAAAAGAAGAAGAATAAAATAAACTACAAGATTTTTATAATCAACTCTACATCCACAACATCAACATAGTTAGAAGACTTAGAATATCTGAAAACAAAAAGGAATTGCTGCAAAAAGATTTGGATAAAACTCTGAAAATTAATACACATCTAATCAATGATTTACAACATTATCATTCATATAATGATAGACTTGAAAGAATTAACACCTTCTTTAAATCTGAGTCTGAAAAACTAAACAAACAGGTTGAACAATTAAAAGATAAAAATATGCTTCTTCAAAACGAAAATCATACACTCCTGTTTGATTTAGAAGAATCCAGAAAAATCGTTAAGCTAAACTATAAGTTTTCTTAGAGTGGTAAGAAGTTAGAAAAACTTTTAGTTATGGGAAGACCTAGAAAGGACAAGAGCGGCTTACGATATGATAAATCTAAAATAAAGACTGGAAATGCAACACCAACAACTGAAAAATCTACTACTTCAAGTAGTAATAGAAGAACTACTTCAGTTTGTCATTTATATGGTGATTCAGGTCATTATAAGTTTGAATGCTTAACACCTACGAGGACTCAACATGACTCTAGTCAAAATCATATTGGTAAATTCAAACCAACCACAAAAATACAAAATGTCAAGAGTCCACCTAGGAATATGGATAGAAGAAACACACATCCATCACCACCTAGAATGACTAACAGGATGAAGAAAGTAGTGAATCAAGTGGCTGAGATCAACAAGAAAACTAAATCTACCACAGTTAAAAATCCTGTCACAGAATGGGTTCCAAAAGAAAAGAAGAATTGTCTGGTTACTCATTCAAACCATATACCAGGCAATGAAACTAAGTGATACCTGGATAGCGGATGTTCAAGACATGTCATAGGTGACAAATCTCCCCTTACAAATTATTCAGATCTTAATAATGGGATAGTCACCTATGGAGACAGAAGCACCGCTAAGGTAATTGGATAGAAAATTATTAAAGAAATACATTTTCTCAAAAATGAGAATGCCTTTTGCATAAAAGGATTAACACAAAATCTTCTAAGCATTTCTCAAATATGTGACAATGAGCATGTGGTTACATTCAACAAGGAAAAATGTGAAATCCTAAACCTCTCAGGAAAATCAGTAATGAAGGGTTCTTGCACAAATAACTACTATTATGTCATCAAGGGTAAAGGAAAGGATGATCCCTATGCCTAGAAATACTAAGCATAGAAAAATAAGTCCAGGTCATGCATCGAGATCTGGATATTTGTTAAAACGATCCAATTTTTTCTGAGCTCCTAATGATACATCTGAGGTCTCTCACCTCAATCTTTTGTATATAAACATTCTAATGTTTATAATTTTGATTTGCACAATGCTTGTATAAAATTTTGTTGTGTATACTACCTGATTTTAAGATATACTGAAATTATGCACAATAGTCTGTCGAAATTCTGAAATATGTAAAATATTCATATTCAATATAAGTATCAATACATCAAGTGAACGTTTTGATAACATCGAACAAGAATCGATACCATCGATGACCTATCAAGAAGCTGAATCGTCGGGTCGGTTGAACTTCCCTCTGATCTTCATTGAAAATATCAAATAAGGTATTCTGATGTCATTGAAACGATGTTCAATGATATCGAAAGTTATTACTCAATTAAAGACGGAAGAACGGAAAAAGAGGTTCACTTGTTAATCTCAGTATGGCAGTGCATTTCTCAGAACAGTTTTTTTTTTTCTCTTTCATCTCAAGCAAAAATGTCTAAAGGACTGGTTCTTCCACAATGTTCCTCAATGGAGAGCAAGAAAGGTAAGAAGAATGCAACCGGCTCATCTCCATATTTCAACTTAAACCTTGTGGCAAAACGAACAGTTCAGAGAAAGTGCATTGAACCCTTTGGGATCATCGGTCTCTTAGAATTGATTAGGTGGGGGAATATCGTGAATTTTGGTGGAGGATTTCAGCATAATCTTATGCATCAGTTTCTGAACTTAATTTACAATGTTGAAAATAATCCTCCAATTGTTTTAGTCGCTGTCATAAATCGGACTGAGCACATCACCCCTAGACTGATAAGTCGTCTGATTGGTGTAGAAGTCACTAGGATACCTGTATCAGAACAAAATATGAATGGTCTTAGTGTATGGGGAGAAGTTACTCAAGCACTATGTAATAGTGTTACAATACCAAGAAATGCACAGAATGATCTTCATATTAAGCATCTCAATCCTGCATATAAAATTCTTCACAGCATCTTCAGCACAAATGTCTATCCCTGTGAAGTCTCTGGCAACAAGATTTCTCCATACATTCCCAATGTTCTGTATGATGTTCATCTCGGTATTCACATATACCTACCCACTCTTATTCTGCAACAATTAATTCAGATGTCTTCAAATGAATCCATCATTACACTTCCATTCCCATGTCTTGTATCCAAGCTATCACGACAATTTGGGTTGCCTCCTACTAATGATCTCCCACGCCCGTGTGCTTGGTTCAACCACGAAGACATCTACAATCTGAATATCTTTGACAACACGCCTCATGGGGGGAAAACTGATTCAATCTTAGGCAAAGGTTATCTTGTGCACAGCCCCAACTTGGTTAAAATCACTTAGGCTGTCACATAACGAGACATTATACAGGACTTTCTGGATGGACAATCTCACATGATGAAACAGCTCGATGACTGCGAATCCTGTCTTTTAGAGATCGGACACATGCTGATGACTTTGCAACATGCTCCAAAACAAATTTTGGATTCCTTACCAGAATAATAAAGGCTTTTGTACGTCCTTCCTATCATCACATACCTGGAGTCTCTCTGAAATACTTAGGGCATAAATATCTTTTTGAATGCCCTTCGCTCATATATATATATGTGTGTGTGTGTGTGTGTGTGTGTGTGTGTGATGCATTACTAACTTACAGAGTTTAGCAAACTTGTTTTTGGTATGATCTTCTCTGAGTGAGGAATATACTTTGTTTTGGGTGCCTGTGAATGGGCTTGTTTTTTTTGGATAACTGTTATATTACTGCCAATCTTGGGCAATTTATATGTTTTGAAGATTTTGAACTATGATTGGTTATACTTCACTCTTATTTACTGCAATGCTTATGTTTTAATGTCCCCTGTCTTATTTGGTATGGAATGAATGTGACACTTTGATCTACATACTGTCTATGCATACATGGTTGCTGAAATGAGATGTTTTTGTTACATCCATCTATTGTGCTTATGCCCTGCATTTTGTTCTTCTAATTACTTCAACTTGAGTCCAATATCAACTGCTATACCTTTGCCAATGACTGACAAAAAGGGAGAGAATAAATCAAACACCCCAGAGGAAAATTTGTGTATATTTATTTGTGAATGGAGATACAGGTGTTAGGGGGAGCAGCTGCATCAAGATAGGGGGAGAATGCTGTTAGGGGGAGCAGCTACTAATTGTGTGTATGATTTCACTAGACATTGCTAAATTATGTAAAATACATGTACACACAATTTAGGATGTGTTTGTCTAGATACTGCTCTAAGGTGTTTTGGTATTTTGTCATGTAATTGACAAAGGGGGAGATTGAAAGTGCCCTAGTTTGTCAATTAGCGTGAGTGTTGAGTCCGCTAGACAGAAAAGCTCCATATGAAGATTAATCAACCATCTATCTCATCCAGATGTGTGCCCGAACTTGCCACAGATAAATCTAAGCCTCACATCCCATGTCCCAAAACACCAGGTACTTAAAACCCTTAAAATTGATTAGAATATCATAGGGTTTTTGGGTAAAAAAAAAAATTAAAATTTTAGAAAATCTCTAAGTTTTCTATCTCTGTCGATTTATTGATAGACCGATCGATATAATCGAGAAACGCTATCTATGTCCTCGATGCTCAATCGATACTATCGAAATGTGGACAAAAGATGTCCAGCAACCACATATTCTTCTGGACGGAATTATCGATGTATCGATAGCCCTATCGATATCAAACTTGAGTCTATCGAAGTTGACTCGATAAAATCGAAAGCAGAGAGTTTATGTCCATATTTTTCTAAAAGAAATCATAAAGACCTTCAATATATCAAAGTATTCCTCGATATCCTCGGAATTCAAAAACCGAAGATATCAGAAGGCCTTCGATGATATCGGTCTTGGACACTCAGTTACCAGCATATTTTCAGGTGGTTTTTACCTTAGATTGAGGGTCACTCAATAGAATCGATATTCAAATTTCGATGATATCGAGGCTAGGTCGATTGCATCAAGAATGGACATAAATTGTCCAGCAAGCTTAACCGAAAAATCTGTTGGATTTGTCTATGCATCGACACGACTTCGATATCATCGACATTCAAATTCCGATGATATCAAATGTACCTCGATCATATTCTTGACCTGAATTATTTCAAAAGCAATGTCTCTCCCATTTTCAAATGTCGAGGAATCGATCCTCGTGTCGATGAAATCGGAGTTCGAAATCCGATGACATCGACGCAGGTTTCGATTTTCTCGACCAACTGGCAAAAGGTTTCAAAAGCGTTTAACATTTGAGTTTGTGTCATCGAGCGGCCAGTTGATACAATCGAGAGTATACACTCGATGATATCAAACTATCATAAATGTGACCGTTTTATATCTGTTGGAAAATTTTGCCTATATATAGAGGACTTGTCTTTAGTTGCTAGTAGAAAAAGGAGTGTTTTTGAGTGTTTAACCTTAGATCATATACCCAAAGCCCTTTCTCTCATGGAAGTTCATCCTCCAATCCACCCTCATCATTCACATTCAATAGAGTGAATTGGGGAATGAACTTTCGCATTCAAGGATCCTCCAGTTACCATCTTAATGACAAATCATTAAGCTGGGATGCCTTAAATGCATAGATGATTGGAATCACTCTATTTCACTTATAAGAAAACTTTCAACAGAGTAGGATTCCATTACAACCTTGACCCAACCCGTCACCATGCATTGCTACATCTTCTGACTTGCGATTCAAGGAAGCAGAAGACTCTTCATCAACAAAGGAGGAAATCTTCGACAAAGAGCTAAAAGGGACTCATCCGCTTATCTGTAAGTTATTAGAGTCCAAAGGACCCTTGTGATCATTCCTTTGTAGGATTAGGTATAAGGTGTTTCTCACCCTTTGCAAGTCCTCTAGGACACTTCCAGCATGAGTGTACGCGGTGGGTGCGTTGTGTTGACCCTTACTCTGTGGAGAGCATAAACAGTTAGGGTCTTGTAGAAGATCCTTTGCCAGTGTGCCTAAAAGTGGGTGCCTTGTGTTGACCCTTGCTTGTGAGAGCATAAACGAGAGAGGTTCCTTATGTGGATCCTTGGCTAGTGTGCCTAAAATTGAGTTTTATGTGTTGACCCTTGCTCGTGGGAGTATAAACTATCAGACTAGGTGTAAGTTGTACTAGTTAGAGGTGAACCTGATTTAAAACCTCGAGTTTGAGGTGAACTGTGTGAAACCACTTTAGTTAAATTAAACACACTCAAGGGTTGAGTGCGTCTGCCGGGAGTGGAGTAGACGAGTATTTGAACCACTATAAAAATGATTATGTTTGTGATTGATATTTATCTTTAATTACTTGTTTGATTTCTTTAAATGCTTTCATATTTGATCACACCTCACACAATTACATCCATCATAAACTCTGAATTGCATCATGTTTATCATTAAATCAATTTTGTGATTGGATCCTCTAATTGGTTTGGAAGTCATTAGAGTTATATTGAAGAAATCCTAATTCATGCATATCTACTCAGGACAAGTTTGATAGGATTTTAAATAAACCATAAAATTTTTATAAAAGTCCTATTCACTCCCCTCTAGGACATATTGGCATATTCTTACTTCAACTAAAGAAGTCTTTACTGCAATTTCAACCCTAGATGATATATTTCAATTTTTTTTTTTTTTTAAAAAAAAACCCTATTTTATCATCCTAAGCCTTAGGAATCAATTTGGTTTTGATCATTAAGGTTTTTAGAGGTATAAAAGATCCGTAGATTTGACTTAGATCGAATCGAAAATTCGAATTGACAACTTCTGTCACATTGATAACTTCTGTTGACCAAATCGACAAATTTATCGATCGAATCGAAAATTGCTAGAACTTTCAAAAAAGCAAACTGCCTAAAATCGATAATTTTTTAACAAATTGAAGTAGCCATTTTTTTCTCTTTACTGAGTCGTTGCAAACCGTTTCTATTTAATGTCTTGCTTGGGGCTTCTGCAAGAAGATGATTTTTTTATATAGAATTAGAGCGTAATTGATTCCAAACTCTTTATCCCTTTTCTAAACTCAAAACCAAAGAGATTCATGCCCTCATTTTTATGATTAATCACTCTAATGAGCATTTCAAGCTCCATTATGAAGGTGTGCTTGAACTCTTCATTTTTCTAAGGATTAGACACTAAACTCATAGGTAAATTCTTGTCTACATCCTCTAGAATAGCCATCTAGGTGAATCTCTACTTAGAACCAACTAATATCATCAGTTGTAGGATATTTAATCAAACTCCCATTATCTTGGCATCTCATTAGGAAGATCGTTGTCAGTAGCCAATTTACAAAAGCGAAAGAAATTTGACTTTAAAGATCGAGGGAGCGTAAGAGAAGCAAATTAAAGATTGAAGATGCTTCACAAAGGCGCTACAAAGGAGGCCATTCAACCAAGTAAGGGTTATTGTACTAGAGTCCATTGTATACTCTTTTACTTTGTGGAATTGAGTATATAGTTTATAACCGAAAACTTGAATTCACCATACATGAGTGTGTACGTGTTAGTCTCTATGGGAGCTTTCGAAGGGAGTGCACGTAGGTCTTAGATTAGAACCGTAGAGGTTATTGGTTAGCCTATAGAAAACCATTGTAGTTTCTGAGGGAGCCACCGGCATGAGTGGAAACATGTTCTACCAACACGAGTGAGTTCAAAGACTTACATGTGTAGGACTATCACAAGTGTGTACGTGGTCTATCGACATGGGTGTGTACGTGTAGGTTTTGTGGTGAACCTAGTAAATTATTTTAAAGGTTCATGGTGAACCTATTGAAAACCATTAAGATAGTGAAATCCATTACACTCGAGTTTGAGTGCGTCTACCGAGAGTGGCGTAAGTACTTACCAAACCACTATACATCATTGTGTTTGCGAAGGTTTATGTTGATGCATTTCTATCCTTGCTTATGATTGAATTTGTTTAATTCATATGGATGCATGATTATAATGTATGTTGGGCACTTAATTTGTTGCATATACAATTGATATTTCATACATCACCCATATAAACTATCGTGCTCATATAGTTTTATCTTATTTAGTCTATGATCTTAGAACACCTTAATTGTATTAATTGACAAATAATTTTAAAATGTCCTGTCAACCCCCTCTAAGAATTAGCCATAATTCTAAGCTTCGTAAGCTTTGACCTTTCATGGTTTCATATTGGACAATCAACGCAATTTCATTGATTATAAGAATTAATGAGTATCATTAGTCATGACCACTTTGGTAGAATATATTGCTACTAATCCCTAAAAACCATGATCTTATCAAATCCATTATCCCTAGTGAATGTTTTTAATTCCTCTAATATAAAGAAACAAGTAACTAAGCCATGTAGGTCACTGTACTGCAGTTTGTCTAACCACATTATTGGGTTTGGACCTTTAATGTTTGAATGGACATAATGCCAATAAATTTGTCATTTGCATTTGGCTAATATAAGATGAAAAATGCCATACTATTCTATTGCCATATCATAATTTGAGTATTTTTCTAAATCCATTGTTCATATGTACTAGAACTCTCCTTAAGTTTCTCTATAATCAAGTACTTCAATTTTCCCTTCGCCATTAAAATTATTTGGATGGACTTAGACAGCCAAAGATAGTTTGGTCCATTTAATTTAATAAGTATTATCTAGACAAAAAAAAAGATGGATTTATAAATTCAATTCTTGAATCGCTTCTCACTTCCATTTAGAATATGGGACTAGAATACATACCACGGCCTTATACAAACACAGGCTGACCTTTCATGACCAACAAACACTCAACTTGTATGCTTCACACAATATGACACCACAATTGAAGAGAATAACTAGCTCACACATTCACATGTCCCAGCAAATCACAAAAGATAATGATCACAAACATGGCTTCTAACGAAGGCAATCAACCCACACATTCATACATTTTGCAAGAGGTGATAATCATGAACACTTCATCACCTTCTCACGCACAGATCATTACAAAGGCTTGACACAAACACACACACAAAAAGAAAGAAGAAGAAGAAGAAGAAGAAAGACAAGAATTCCTAAATTTCTTAAAAGATTTTCTACACAAAAGGGATGGGAGGGCCAACAATAAAAGGAGGAAATATGGATAAGATAAGAGATGCATTAGATAAAAAAATGTGATTGCTTTGATACCATATAGATTTGTAGACTAGAAGAAGAATAAGGCTTAAAAAATAAGAAAAGAGAGGAGAAAGTTGTAAAAAGAAAGGAAAAGAAGATTCTAAGACTAGACATCCCCTCTCCACCTATTTATATTAATAATAAACAAGTGAAAAAGATAGGTGGACCGTACAGTTGTACTACCCATATTTCTCATGCATTAACAAAGGCGAAATTAGCCTTGCAGTTCATTTAGAACAAGTTTGTTTTGAAAGATTCTTTCAATAAATAGCTTAAACAATATGAGAGATTTTCGCACACAATGCTTGGACAGGAACCTTAATGTACAATGATTAGAGTTTGGAGATTAAGAAAGGATGAATGAAGGGAAGAAAAAAGAGCTACACATGCACCTGTGTTTATATACTATATCTGCATATGATTAAAATAGTAAACTTACACTTCAAATACTTAATTTTCTAATCATAAATTGGTCGATTGTATGTGAACCCCTCTTTCATCCTATCTTAATCTTTTTTAATTATTTCCCACATAAATTGATCAATATCTAGTAAAATCTTCTACCATTTACTCGATTGGAAAGTGTTTTGGACGCTCACTCTCCTTGCAAGTATTTGGGCTTTGTGGGGTGCAAGGAATAATCAATGGTGTTTAGAATTGGGTGGGCTTCATGCACTGAGTCATTAGCCGGTTGTAAAATTTCCTCCATATATTTTAGCCGGTTTTTCGGCTCTTTAATAAATCATTGTTATCTTTCAAAGAAAAGGGTGATGAACACCAATCTATTATCTTTTAAATCATCCCCGACATTTTTAAAAAAATAAAACATGTTTTTGAAAGAAAAAAAAAAGTATTTAATTGGGTTTCCCAAAAAAAAAAGATGTTTTTTACGAAGTTTTACACATTTAGTCAATTGTACTAGCTTTTCTTCTTCTTCTTCTATTGACAAAATACAGAGTTTTGCTAACCATGGGTCTGACTGAATGTACGCATGGAGCCCACACGACTTGGATGTTCCATAGAAGCGACACATTAGCTAAAAATAAAATGACGAACAGTTCTGATATGATGTTGTATATGAAACATTTCTCAATTAAAATTTACATAATTCTCCAGAAATTGACAACTAGCACAACAGGAAAATTTCTAGCAAGGACGGACATCTTTTACATCACCCAACCAGTACTCTTTTCCATCCATCAAATCAATCGTAGTAGGCTGCTGATTAAATGGTAGAAAATCTTAATGCCACAACTTTTATGTCATGGCCCATCATCCTGATCCATTCATCGCGACACCATCCATCTGGTGGATATGATGGGGTGCCAGTTGAATGGATTCCAAAGGCTACTAACCCAGGCCTCCTACACCATGTCCTCTTTTCACACAGACCATACTCGGCCATCAAACTACTATGTAATAATAATAAAAATTATTATATCTAAAATGATAACCACATGAACACAAAAATGCTAGGTGGAAAGAGAATTGTTCACATAGAACATTGAACAGAAGCTTTAAAATGCAAGTCTTTCTTTCCTGCCAAAGTCTCACTTGGCTATAACATCTAAGCAGTTGAAATGGTGGGACAGATCATCTCCTGGGGCAAAAACAAGAATGGTCCATTCATCAGGTGAGCAACACCATCAAAATCTCCATGAGTGGATTTTTCCAAATTTTCCTACAGATGACCTTCATGGTATGAACCACCATTACCACTGCTAGGATTTTCCAAGTGACACATAGTATAAAATAAAAATAATGTCTATTAACTTCTATAATGTTGTATATGGACATCTCAGATGATAATGCGGTGCCCAATTTAACTGGTATAATAATGACGATTACCATTAAGATCGGAGGATCTCAGACCCTCCATATTACTTTTCTTTTGTAATTTCATTAGGAAGAGAGACTTTAAACTGTATGTGTAGAAGAGCATGAATTTACTCCCATCTCCTAGCAGCTTTTTACATGGCTGTGAAAAAATCATACATACGTCCATCATGAAAACCTGCTATCTGCCTTTTGATATTACAATGCCTACTGGGGTGCTGGATCAGAAGTAGCCAATTCAGCATACATGTCTGATATTGCTTTTGCAAAATACGACTTTGCTTGAGGCCTCTTTATCTGGAAAAAGGAAAAAAAATTAAACAAATGATAACACCTTGCTTTTTTCTCTTGTTATCATTTTTGTTACTTCCTGAGGTTGAAACAAAACACTTGCCTTGAATGTTGGAGTGAGAAGGCCGTTCTCCAGCGTGAACGGTTCGGAAACCAAAGTTACAGCCTTTGCAAATTCAAAACCTCGTAACTGTGTTTAAAAAAAAACAATAATAAATAAAAATTCATGATAAATGCAAAATTAAAGAAGATCAGATACAGCACCATCTTAAGTAAGGTTGTCAATGGGCAAAGAACATTGGCATTCTTAGCTCAACCCACTACAACTAGGCCTGGTTGCATTTTTATGCCAGCAGTGCAGCCTTATTTTTAGGATCAACAGAAAAGCAGCAGAAGAATGGCTAAGATTTTACAACAATTTACGCTAAAACCTGGGCCAAGCTAGAATCCAGGTATGTTTATTAGGCCAGGCCCATGGGCTGGGCTTGACGGATAACCAAACAGCACGTCGGAAGGCCCTAGTGCAGCCCAAACCCAGCTCATCGACAACCCTAATCTCCATGGGAAGAGAACATTGTTGGGAATGTTACCTGCGCTTCCCTGCCAATGGCATCCATTTCTGCCAGGACAGCTGCCCTTGCTCTATGATCACTGCACAGTTGTCTTAAATCTTCATACTGCAAAAATGTACATGACCCCATGGATGAATATGTGGAGCTCCAAGTGCACATGCATCCATAAAATGCACCCAAAACAATGTATTGTGTAAAAGGATGACTATGATGCTTATCAATTTCAAACTGTGTAAACACGATGACTTGGATGCATATCAATTTCAAAGAAGTGCCATAATGATACTAGAACCAGTTTCATTCTATCTGCCTGTTTTCAGCTCCCATGAGAACCTTAGGACAAGTGTTCATGAAGGGAAAATGGAAATGCTCCAGCAAGGAAGGGATCTTGATTGGGGCTGAAGGGCCTGAAAGGATGGATATTCTAAAAGGGTTGTTAGATGGAATAGTATGTGTTGTTAACTTACTGAGGATAGGGCCTTAGATGGGAATGATTGGTGATACAGGATATGACAACTAACCCCAAATAGATTGGGCAAGTGATTATGAAGATGATGTTGGCAAAGACATGTCCCCACTTACATATGCATGCTTGTGCAGATCCACCATATCATGAACAAGTATCTATTGGCAAGTGAACGGTTGCTAAGACCAAGACACACTTCTTCTGCTCACATACAGTTCTACTTCTTCAAGTTGAATTCTTCTTGAGCGGGAAGATCAAGGGTTATGTAACCTTAAGAGGAATTATATGATCCTCCTTCTGAGGATATGTAGTTCAGTAATTTAGAACCTTGATGTGACAGGGCCCACTATGATGGACCTTGCCCAAAAAATCTCCCAATTGGGGATATATATATATATATATATATATATATATATATATATATATATATATATATATGGGGAGAGAGAGAGAGAGAGAGAGAGAGAGAGAGAGAGAGAATCATGCTCACCTGCACACCTTGGCACACGTGTCATGGGCACGAAATCTGAACAGTCTATGTGATACGGCACCCCATGAACCCCCAAGGCCTAACTTCCAGCCTGATCCAAAACTCTGGTGAGCCATAGCAAAGAGAGGCAAATCACGGGAGGTAACTGTTTCCTTTTGCCATGGCCCACCAGAGTTTTGGATCGGGTTGAAAGTTGGGCCCTGGGGGTTTCATGGGGTGCTGCATCATGTGGACCATTCAGATTTTGTGCTCACGTCATGTATCAAAAAGTGGTTCCTAGGTGAACATTTGACTATATATATATATATATATATATATATATATATATATATATATATATATATATATATATATATATAGAGAGAGAGAGAGAGAGAGAGAGAGAGAGATGCCGCAAATTCAGTAGAAAAAAGACTAAGGATTAGATGGGTAGGATCTTCCTGTCTGCAGTGCTCATATCCTTTGATGCCCCTCCGTCAAGAAGACCAAATGGATGAGCTTGAATTAGAATCTCTAGAGCCAGAAGCATTGTGGAAAGTTTTAAGGTTTGGTAATTCTACACACACCTACACAGGACTAAACATGCCAATCTGGCACACAAACCATAACCAACCCATGTATCCAGTGGGTTCTACTGTCAGAAGACCTGGCCCAGAAGGTCTGTCCAAGCATCAAGTGGTCACACATCTACAATGATTGTGAATAGTCAAGAGTTTTTTCAGCTGTCTATTCTTTTTGTACATGTGCAGCCTACTTGATGACGGGACCATCCTATTTTTGAGTTACCAACAGAAGTGGGCTCACCTAATGTATGAGCCTAGGGGTGGAACCAGGGCTAGAAAGGTCTTTAGCCTGATTATAGAACTGAAGTTGTTGCCAAGTCAGGCCTTTGGGCCAGGCCTTCCCAAAATTTAGCTTTTGCTCAGCTCAGGCCCAGCCTATACGCTAACCCTGGACGAAGTACACGTGTGCCATATTGGCATGTGTAGCAATGCATAGGTGGGGCATGTAGAGACCAACATGTGGAACTAGCAAGCATTCCTTCTTCTATGCACGACTCTTTTTGCACACAAGTGTATGCAAATGAAATGAAGCAATAGGAGCAGGAGAGCCACCTTGATGCCTTCTGATGCAGCCCAAGCCTTCAAATTATCTGCCTCAACTGAGACAACTGCTACTAAACAGGAGTTGAAACTATCACCTATCACCAGGAAACCATCAACCAGTTTGGCAAAAGAGAACCTCAATGGGGAGTAAATATGCATTCTAGAACTCCAAAACCTCACCATATACAAAAGACTGAGCAATAAACTTGCACTTTGCATATACATTCTCGATCTTCTCAGCTGCAATATACTCGCCTTGTGCCAACTTGAAAATGTTCTTTTTCCTGATGTAATTTCACAGTGAAGACCTTTCAAAATTAAAGATTTAAGTACAGATTATTATTATTATTTACGGAAAGTAGAGAAGCCATATGTTCTATGGAACTTCAAGCCCCCACAGGCAAACACGAAAAAGTTGAAAAGGGAGGATCAAGAAAAGTTAAAAACAGAGATAGATCAACGTTTCCCGACCAAAAGGAGACACACAACAGTTAGCGTCACCCTCTAAGCATGCTATTTTGAAGTAAAAGCAGTTTTTAAACAAAAGAAGCTTTCAAGTCCAACCGGTTGGACCACAAGTTACCGCGGGGGGGGGGGAACCTATTAGATGGGTTGGATGTCGCATGCACTTGATATGTTGGAAGTTATCTGCTGGGTCGACCATAACTTGTGATCCAACTAGTTAAGACTTGAGACCTCTTTAAACATTTACTCATCCAAAAGAAAAGAAAGGAAGTGCCATAGAGATCTATCATGAAATTATTGCATGTGGATATACCTATCAATAATCTTTAGGCGCCCTTCAGTTAACCACAGCCCTATATCTCCTGTATGCAGCCAACCTTCTTCATCAATTACTTCTCTCCTGCCGGATTTGATTGAGCTTCCTTCATGTCAGATCAGTTTCAACAAATTCCAAGACACCAATGAGCAATTATAGGATTTTGATATATCAGCACATGTACAGTGTCCTGTTGTGATCCTTTCAAGTGGAGCCATGGTTCAGGATCTGATGGGCCCCAACAATGGCAGAGAAGCATCAATAATGTTCCAGAGTGAAAGACCCCAGCCATCCCCTCTTTGGCCTTTTGATAGGCCATTGCTCTATTTATTTATTTTTCATAATAATCTGTTTGTAGGCCACAGATCCACATGTTAGGATCTTCCTATCTGGGATCCGAGCAGCAGTCTGGATTGCTAGATCATGGCCCAATTCTATTGAATGGACACATCAGGATACTATCCATCTCCTGATGAATCAATACCCTACAATTCCTGAATAACAAAAAGAAGTTGTGAAAGGTATAAGGTGAGTACGTCTGCAGTTCATCTTTATAATAGCCTTGGAAGACAATAGGGCCCCGGACACAGATTTCGCCACGAGGATAAGGCTCATCATCGGAGGTGTAATTCATTTCCGGAACATCCATAAGCTTTATTTCTAAAATAAAATAGCACTTCCAATGATTAGAAAAGAAAGAAGACATTTCCAAGGAACCAGATGAGAAATCCACTTTAACTTCGGAAAGAAAATTAGACATGACATTTCAGGATGTACGTTGAGCCCACCGACTACATAAGTTTGAAGGGTTGGAACATTTGATATAAATGCAAGGGTTAATGTATCCCCATGTCAGTCGCAAAGAAACAGGTCAGATTAGACAAGAACACTACTTGGGAAAGTGAAACTACTGAGAACTCCTTGAAAAGCCAATTTGCTGTTGTACATATCGGGAGTTTGGCTCTTGAACTTGCTTCAGTATTCAATGAGGAACTTGCAGTTATATATTGTATACAGCTTAATCAAATGGACTGAATCTTTATAGTATATGTCAACCAATTTGTAATGCCATTGACAAGATTATATCAGACCTTGAAATCAGTTGGATTGGATGCTTTCATAACCTTTAACAAAGCAGTAAGTAAAAAGCTCACCACAAGCAGGATTAGGAGACCCAACATGTCCACTTAATGTATCACCCTCATCCATTATGCTTATAATACAGGAAGACTCAGTCATTCCATAACCTTCTGCTATCCGACCACCAAAGCATCTGTGAAGTAATATCTTTGAATGGGACACATTACATTTCAAAAGAAAATTGCACTGCATGATTTTCAACAAGAAATACACATCATTCTGAGAAAGGAAATCAACTTACACCATCAAAAAATCCATGACATCAGGAGACAAAGGTGAAGCACCCGAACCCATAAATCGAACCCGTCCTCCCAGTTTTGCTTTTATTTTATTGAATACTAGCCGATCCCACATTGGTGATGGATTCTTACCTGAAACAATCACAGGTAGTGAACAAACTGATCAACACTACAAGCAGCACCAAGGTACCATAGAGTTGATGCCAAAGATAAAGCTCAAAATGTTATTCCACTTAAGAATATGGGCCCTTTGATTGGGAACCAAAACATGGGTTTCAAATACATTCTGTCATAAACAATTTCCTCAATCTGTGGAAAGATGTGAAAAAAAAAAAAATGTAGGAAACTTTACGTTAGATTTTGTTTATTTCCTGGGGCACTAGTCCTTGTATTGGTGATTGAATTTGAAATGTTGTCTTTTACAATGTAATTACATATTATCTACTAAAAGTCGAAGGGGAAGGAACCAAAAGGACATTTCATACTTTAATATAAAAGGAACTGCCTGCTGATTTATCTTACCATTCATAATTGCTTGCTTCTTGGCATTGTAGGCAGTAGTAAATAGCCTCTCCTTAAGGCCCCAGATGTCTTTACAGCATTGGTAATGCTATGGTAATTGTGGCTTCAATCAGTCACATGTGAATAACCTCAAAAATTGCAGTTACAAAGACTTGAGACTGTTATATTACCCGGCATAGATTCTGTTGTATAATCTAGGAACACTGCAAAATATTGTTGGTCTTAGAGCTGCCAAATCATCCATCAATTTCAAAGTGTCCTGCATGTAAAAGCCAACATTCAAATGTAAATCATGTACCAAGAAAAACATCAATGACTCATCAACTGAAATAGTGACATCTGCAGAGCAGTTGGGAGTCTACTGTGCATTAAAAGCGCAATTAACACATTAGATAAAACTAGAATGCAAGTTTGTCTTCACATGACGAAGCAACCTCCATGCTGAAGACGACCTTCTGCTTATTGGAGATATGTGAAAATAAAAGTAATGACCTTATCTAAAGAGAAGATGGTTGGTATCAGAGCCTACCAAATCTCGTATTTCTCCCTCTTTTTTTTCCCTTCCAAGAGGTAACTCAGGCAAGGAGATTAATTATGGAAGGGGGGTGGGGGGGGGGGGGGGGGGGGGGGGGGGGGGGGGGGGGGGGGGGGTAAGAGGCAACAAATTTTTTATTTTTGACAGAAAAAAGAAGTTTTCTAGGTGATGTTACTCCCCTTAAAAAAGCATAGTGCATTCTGCTCTATGCAAATTCATTCACAACAGGACAGTGAACTGAGTGCTTGTGGTATAAGAGATAGACACAATGGCATCAGAAGTGATTAACAACAAGCAAGCATGTCGAAAGGGACTAAGGAGGGAGAGGTCTCGTGACATGGTGGCATCGTTGGAGGCATGCCCTGGACAGGTGGAGCTTGCAGTAGGAGATGGGCAAGTACATTTTGAAGCAATTGACAACAACATTAAGGACCTTAATGATCTGCTTCAGCAACTCACGGGGGAAATGCTGAGTGCTCCAACAGTCAACATTTGTTTGTGGGGTGGGTGTGTGCGTGTAAAATGTAATTGGGGCGGTGCAACAAAGGTGATGCCAGACCTTAGGGAGTAAAACAATTTCTTGTGACAGTTGGAGCAATACTTCAAGGCTATCTCACAGGAGGATGAGAGAACTAAGGTAAGGATTGCAGACTGTACCTCACCAACAAAGCAACACTATGGTGGCGTAGGTGTCATGCGAAGGTGGATTGAGGTAAATGAATGATCGACAATTGGGATGACTTCAAGAGGGATATCAAGAAACAGTTTTATCATGAGAATCTAGATCAACAAATAATCTTATCCTAAAAATGTTGTGTTCGGTGCAACAAAACTTGAAACAGTTGAAGCATACAGGTTCCATCCACGAACATCTCAAGGCATTTTCAATGCTCATGCAAGGGATCCCTGACACGCTCTAAAAGGAACTCCACTTCAACCTCATGGACAGGTTGCAACATCAGGCGCAGTGAGATCTCAAATGACGGTGCATGCACATAACTTCAACAATTTTGGCAGCGGAGATTTTGATCGAGTTCACAAGGGGTGACTCTTCCAGACCTACATCACCCAAAAGGGATGGTCATAACAAAGGTGGGGAAGAATTGGAGGACTCCACCTACTGCGAGGGATCTAACAGCCACCAAGTGGCAACAGTAATAGGGACACGAAGGATGCCAAGGGAAAATTGTGCGTGTACAAACCAAGGGAGCTGAAGTCGTTCATTTACGATTAGCCTCACTTGGCAAGGGAGTGCCCAAAGAGACAAGCGCTTAATGCCCTCATAGTGAATCTCGAGGAGAACAAAGATGATGTCGAAGAGGAGATGCACATTGGGTCAATGCAACTCCTAAATGCTATGAAGAGCAAGAACAAGATTCAGGGAGTTCGATTTGCTAGTTACAAGGCAAGGGAGGACAAAGGGTGAGAATCATGTTCTTGAATGCATTCCAAGTTCAAGTGCAAAGGAGGCCAAGCCACTTGGACAGGAGTTTTGTGTGTAGACATACACATCAACAACATATCCAAACACACTATGGTATGCACAGGGGCGACCCACAACTTCATCTCAAGAGTGGAGATCAAGCAGTTGGATTTGACATTCGTGAAGGACATGAGAAAGATAAAGATGGTCAACTAGGAAGACAAACCTATACAAGGTGTGGCCAAGGATGTGGAGCTACACAGTGGGTGGGTCGGTTTCTTTGCCATTCTGCTGGACAGGTTCAAAGTCATCTTGGGCATAGATTCCCTAGGCAAGGCATAGGCAGTTCTAATGTCCTGCCTTAGGATGATCTAGATCACATATGAAAGGCATCCATTTATGGTACCAATGGTGCAAAAAGGGAAGGCCAGGGTAAAAAAGTATCTCAATGTTACAAAAAATCGAGGGAGACAAGAATAGAAAGACATAGCACCACAATTGGAGGAATCGACAAGGAGGATCATCAACAGGGGTTGACAAGGGTGTCAACGCAATACGTGGTGGAGAGTTTCATAAACCGACCATCTCCAAGGAGCTTTCTAAGGGACATGTTCATTCTCTACTCACCTTGAATGCTAAAGGTTGTGTACATAGTGTGGAGAATTCTAGAAAATGCTAGAATTGTGTAGTGTAGAAATCTCTAGAATATTCTCCAATAGAATCTTGTAAAGAGAGAATATAGAGCATTCTAAAAGGTTTCTAGAATGTTCCAGGTCATTGGATGATCGACACATGGCACCATCCATACCATCCATGTAAAGTTTCTAAATGGTTCTTGGGTCTATTCAAGGAGGGATCCTTATTGTATCCATCCTTAGCAAGCATAAGCTTTTAGAGCTCTTCAAGTAATACAAAACATTCTTCCATTTTCTGGTGTCTCTCTTGCATCCTAGTGGTTTTGGTGCATAACACTTGGTTTTACTATTGAGATATAGGCATATTCATTCACGACATGACTGTGAGTTAAATGCCACATGGTCTTCATTCGGGGCAAGCACTTAGGCCTTGAGAAGCTGCTCTTGTTGACTCCCCTTCACCGGTCAGCTTAAAGACAAATAAGAATATCTCACCTTTTGCATTCTTCATCATCATAATCATCTAAGCCTTATCCCAATTAATTGGGGTCAGTAACATGAATCTTGTTCAGCCATTTCCCTCTATCAAGGGCCAAACCTTCATTTAGACCATAGTTTATCAAGTCTTTTCTTACTACCTCCATCCATGTAATCCTTAATGTAATTCCTATTTTGATAGGTCCAAGAGGTAAAATAATAAAGAGACTTATACTTTTTCATGAAAACAATGAACATATGTGGCATTTATAAGCCTACAATGCCATATATGGGAAGATTTTAGAAGATCTATGATGATTTTAGAGATTTGTGAAACTACATACAAAAATGCCACTATTGTATATTTATAAGAATGCCACTACACATTTACAACAATGGCACAATAGCACAATTATCCCTACAACACTCCCCTCAAGGTGAGCATCTCTGGTGACGAGACAATGAACTTGCACTTGAGCCATTGAAAATGGTCCCTTGAGATATCTATGGAAGATATTGCTAAACTAGTGCAAGATGATAAAAATCATTTGTATTCCCACAAAAACTTCTCCACAAACAAATTGATATTCAATTTGATGTCTACTACATGAATGAAACATAGAATTAAATGCATTATATATGGGTTGAGTGTCACCAAACTAAGAAATGTGATTTGACCAAGATAAGCACAATATAGAGTAGTAGATCATAACTATAGGACCTTCAACAATAAGTTAGCCGCACAAGCAGCAGTTTCTACGAAAGTCTATTTTGGGCCTTAAGGGTTGTAAAAGAGGAGCTTTGGATAATTAGGTATTTTCCTGTAATTGCTGAGCGTTAAGCCTTAGGGTGATTGCTCACCACCCCTTCCCTCTGTTTCTTGTATTTTGCTTTGGTTTTTGTTTTTTAATAAGATGCCGATTAGATTCCCCCCCCCCCCCCCCCCCCCAATTCCTCAAATAAAAAAATAAAAAAATAAAAGAATTTATTTTTTATGGAATAATGAAAGTGGTGGTTGGGGTTCAAAGGACCGAGGAGATTCAATATCAAGAATAGCTCTCTCTCTCTCTCTCTCTCTCTCTCTCTCTCTCTCTCTCTCTCTCTCTCTCACACACACACACACACACACACACACACACACGCACGCACATACCAAAAAAAATCTCCACTATACCCCTACTCAAAGAAACACTTCGCAAAGAGGAATGTGTTATAAAGTACAAGGATGTAGAACCACAACTCTAGGGCACAATTAGGTTTTGAAACTAAAATAAGTGAACTTCTTCCTCTCTAATTAGAGACGAAAAAAGACGAAACCGAGTGGGACTGAATGAGGAAGAGCGCTTCTTGTGGTCTCACTTCACCACCATCTGAAATGTGCGAAACTTCAATTGGTGGAAGCTAGTCCATGAATATTCTCTTTGGGACTCAAACCAGGCATAATCTAGCCGTCTATTAGAGATCCAAGACCATCAAATGCAACATGAGTTGCGCACCCACCTATTGAGCAACAAGTTCGACATCGACTAGAAAATGGAGTATCCACATCAAATAACCATGCCTCTGCTAGGCAGCATGTGGAATGGCCAAGAGAAGACTTTTTGGACATATAATCCAAGTCGACTGCTAGTGAACTTCTTAAGCAAGCATTACAAGATGTGTGACAACAGCGAGCAAAAGTAAGGTTATTAGATACGCCCGTCCAGAAAGCCGTATCACACAAGGTGCTCACGTTTTTTGTCTGGGTATGGTTTGGCAACTATAGATTGACTCAAATGTCCCCAGGTCCTGGGACTCATTCTGACTAAAACAAAGGGTGGATCTTTACCAACTTCAAAATCCAAAGATTTTAGGGAAGAAAAAAGAGGGGCATTCATACAATTGAACTAACGATGCTGGGTTTGCTTGATCCATCAGTTCTATTGATGCCTTCCTTTGCTTATGGCTCGGAGATCCAATAACATCATTGTTAGTCGAGCTGGGGTAACATAGAGGGCTATCATAGTCAGGTGCAAAGCAATTGCCCCCTATTTGTAAAGTAACCCTCTTCCTATTTAGGGGGTTGAGCAAGAAATGGATCCTCGCTCACCTCCCAATCCTTACCATCTTTATCAATGAAGTGAGGCCAATATATCAGACTAATCATCAAGCTCGGACATGATAGGGTGCTTGCGCTTACGTTTTTTAGCTAGATACTCTTCTTAGTTAGTGTCTCTTTTAGCCCTTATTCACATTATTTAATACATTGAATGGTGTGGAGCGGGTTTATGTTTATCCCAACTGCCACCTTCAGGCCTATGCGGATGGGTAACTGGATAGGTTTGAGGAAGCCAAGGAAAGCTGTTTGGGAGAATGGAAGACAGCTTCAAAATGTGACACGCAAGAACCACTTCTGAACAAGAGCGATTGAAGCACGGAACGAGCCCTTAAAACGTAGTAGCAACGAGCTAAAGGAATGACTTATTTGGAATGAGGTGCCAAGTTTCTAGCAAGGAACAAAAACAACTTGTGATGCATTGATATAAATTCTATACCCACTTTATCACCTTGGATGTCCATACTTCCCTACAACAATAAGTAAAAGGCTCCAAATAATTCATCCCACCAAAATTTAGAATGTCTCTTTATCATAGCAAGACGGTTTTGCAAGAAGTTCCAACAGTAACCAAACACTTACCAGGACAAGTCAAATAATCATAGCAGTATCTTAGACAAATATTAATAAACACGATTATAGTTACCGAAGTGGTGGTATTTAGAGAAGTTACATACCCCTTGGTAGAAACCAACTGCACCACCGTAGTACACCAACAAAATTAGGTTTCCCCGTTCGTAAATGTGTGCCAAAGGAAGATAGGAAAGATAACTGTCCAATGCAACAGATGACATCAAATAACCAGCAGCTGGCATTGGAACATGATAGCAGTTACTAAAGGAGAAAACAAGCACCATATGTCAATGCGTAAAACCAAATTCAACAAGAACTTACACATCTGAAGGGAAGAATTTCATACAAAGACTACAACCAGCAACACTTGCAATCAAGTTTCCATGAGTCAATACAACACCCTAACAATTCAACCAAATCAACAGCGGAAATTTCTACAACTAGACCAAAGATCTGATTTTACAAGACCATTTCTACAATACCTTTGGGGTGCCAGTCGTGCCACTCGTATAGCAGATGGTTGCAATATCTTCAGGTTTTGGAGCACAGAACTGCTGAAGATTACTGTTTCCCTGAAATGAAATCACCCAGTAGTGAAAACACTGAGATAACATCACCAAACCTCAAATTTCACTAGATTCTATGAATTCAACTATTATCCAGTTTGAAGCCATGCACATTAAGTAGAGATATACAGCAATGGGGCAGTCTTGGTGGTTTTTCTGGTCTGATCATAATCAAAAACTCCTATGCTGCGGAGGCCACTGTCTTTCTGCAAGCCATTAAAGCGGGGTCCTAGAATTCAACCTCTTCCCACAGATCATCATTGGGGACTCCCCCAACACTACCTTGTGACAATCTAAAGGGTGCCCTTGGAGGGAATGAATCTGTGGTAAGAAGCTTTCGACCTATGTGATCAGCATCCTGTATCATTTTCCAACGCCCCTAGAGAAACAAACGATGAGGCAGATTGGCTCACCCAGAGATGTGCTATTAGCTCCATTCTTCATGTGGAAGATAGAAGCGGAGAGGAATGTTGTTTTATTTTCTCTATCAGTATAATTGGTTCTTGTATGTTGGTGTTTGGTTAGGGGTGATGTAGTTTAGCATGTTCATATTCTTGTCTTTTTTGCTTATCTTTTGACAAAATTTTGGTCTGTTCATCAAATATACATAAGGGTTGTAGCCAAAATATGATTAGAGTTTAAGGTGTAATAACCTTGAATTTTACCATGCATCCATAATTACACAAGTTCGCACATGTGCATTCACCCATACGCACCTACTCTCTTACCCATGTGCCACATACACATACACACACCCATTACACAATACTACTTACACTCTAAACCTACATAGAACTCCATTGACCATTGACCATTGACCGTTGACTTTGACTATGGGACCCACATGCCACAAATACCTCTACATCACCTCCCTTTACACCTCACACCTTGACCTTGACCTTAACCAAGCAAGGCCAAGCCCTCTCACACCCCCAACCACCCTTACCTATATCCTCATGGCCCCCCTCTCCTCTTCCATGCTATCTGCTCTCCACTCCAATGCTCTCTCCATCCCTCCCCTCTCTCTTACCTCGTCACACCTTACCTCCCATCCCTATCTCCATCCCTCCCCTCTCACTTACCTCATCACGCCTTACCTCCCATCCCTCTCTCTTACCTCGGAAGATCTTACCTCCCCTCCCTCTCTCTCCATATAAGCAAGGCCCACTCCCCCATTGCTAGCCCTTCACACACCCAAGCTTGGAAAAGAGAGAGAAGAAGAGAGAGAGAGAGAGAGAGAGAGAGAGAGAGAGAGAGAGAGAGAGAGAGAGAGAGAGAGAGAGAGAGAGAGAGAGAGAGACGAGGAGGACGAGCCACATGACAAGCCACCCAAACCATTCATCAAAGGGACCCTGCATGTGAGAAAACAAGTGAGTACATCTCATTCACTCTTCCCCATTTGTTTCTTCTCCTCCTTCCATGATCCAAGGCAAGAGGTGGCAAGCCAGCTAGGATGGCCTAGTGGGCCCAAAATAGTCCACTTGGATGTGTGGTAATGATACTAAGATCAACTCACTAGAACATTTATGGTGCTTAAATCAGCCCACTCGGATGTGTGATAATGGTGCTGAGATTAGCCCACTAGAACATGTGTTTATGATGTTTAAATCAATCCACTCGGATGTGTGGTAATGATGCTAAGATCAGCCCACTAGAACATGTGTTTATGAGTGTGTGGTAATTATGCTAAGATCAGCCCACTGAACATGTGTTTATGATGCTTAAATCAGTCCACTTGGATGTGTGGTAATGATGCTAATAAGATCAGCCCACTAGAACATATGTTGATGATACTTAAATCAGTCCACTTGGACATGTGTTAACGATGCTTAATTCAGTCCACCAGAACATGTACTTACGATGCTTAAACCAGTCCACTTGGACATGTTTATGATGCTTAAATCAGTCCACTTGGATGTGTGGTAACATGGTGTGCCGATAGCGGTTACAGGGTTGTAAAGGTTGTTACATAAAGGTAACAGTGGCAACCGTTACACGTTATGTTACGTCTAAACAACCTTAACAACTAGTTATGGAAAAAATGACATGTAACTACATTAACGGCCTGTTACACCACCTATAAAGGCTGTAACAGCCCCGTAATGGTCTGTTACGGGGCAAATACATGTTTTTCAGATTTGTTTTTCAATGTTACGGGGCAGATACAGGTTTTTTGGGCTTTTTCATTCAAGAATTATAATAATAATTAAAAAAAAAAAAAAAAAAAAAAAAAAAACCGTAATAGCTGTTTTGAGGGCTGTAACAGCCATTACAACTTGTATCGTAAAGGTAATGATGGTGGCCATTATGACCACTGTTACCATTACAAAATTCCTTGTGTGGAAATGATGCTAAGATCAGCTACTAGAACATGTGTTTATGATGGTTAAATCAATCCACTTAGACATGTATTCATGATGCATAAATCGGTCCAAGAGAACATGTGTTTATGATGCTTAAATCAGTCCACTAGCATGTGTGGTAATGATGCTAAGATCAACCCACTAAAATGTGTTGATGATGTTTAAATCAGTCTACTTAGACGTGTTTACGATGCTTAATTCAGTCAACTAGAACATGTGTTTATGTGTTTATGATGCTTAAATAAGTCCACTTGGACATGTGTTTATGATGCTTAAATCGATCCACTAGAACATGTGTTTATGATACCAAAAACAGTCCACTTGGATGTGTGGTAATTATGCTAAGATCAACCCACTAGAACATGTGTCGATGATACTTAAATCAGTCCACTTGGACATCTGTTTACGATGCTTAATTCAGTCCACTGGAACATGTGTTTATTATGCTTAAATCAATCCACTTAAACATGCGTGAATGGTGCTTGATTTAGTTCACTTGAACATGTGTAAATGATGCTTGACTTGGTTCACTTGAGCATGGGTGTATAGTGCTTATGTTGGTCCACTTGACCATTGGTTAGTAGTGTAAAAACCAGTCCACTGAACCTTTGTGTGGTGGTGACTAAAACAGTCCACTATTCGAATGTGATGTGTGCAAGATAGACCAATGTTCAAGTGTATTAGTGTAGCAAGTTAGACCAATAAGGTGCATACTATGCATATGTACAAGTTAGACTCTTGCTCAAGTGTACAAGTGCAACAAACTAGACAATGGTGCCTTCACAAGTCTGTGCAAATTAGACCTCGTACTGAATGTGGAATCCTATGTAGATAAACCCTTTACAAAACTAGCAAATCATGTGTAAACCTGTCATTTGATAACTTAGTAACATGAAAGAACTTCATCTTGAATCATGCATGTGCACCATGGAATTGTTGGAAGTTGTGAACTAATGTGGATAGTTAAAACCTTGAGATGGTTCAGATTTGTTAGCTCATATGAATAGTTAGAACCTTGAGATGGCTTGGATTTGTGAGATCATGTGGATAGTTAGAACCTTGAGATGGTTTGGATGTGCGAGCTCATGTGAATGGTTAAAACCTTGAGATGGTACAGAATGGTGAACTCATGTACCCATGCATGTGGATGGTTAGAACCACAAGAATATTTTGAAAACACCAAAATTTTTGGGAGGGACAGTTGAGTCCCATGGGTTGAAAATCCCTAAAGCTAAATATAATGGAAAATCAAGGGGTCCCATGGGTGAGAGTCCCAAAACCCCACTTGGTACCAATTAGAACATCCATTGTCGAGACGAGTGGAGTGAACACATGTTGCAAGAAATCCCCACTACCAAGATCAGATGGAGAAGGGGTGTAATGAGCATACAACATATGTTACGATAAAAGGGGTTTCCTATCATTGGGTCGGGTTGGGTGAGCACGTTGGGTATGCAACAAGTTCCCACTACCGAGATCGGATAGTGATTGAGAAAGTTTTGGCCAACTAGTGTAAAATGGCCCTAGTTGTTCAATGAAGTTAACCGTATTGAGATGTGTTAGCTATTGCATTCATAAGCATTACATTCATAATTATCTTACATGCATGGTTTTATACAATTTTCCCAAATCAACATGTTAATCGTGATTAACTGTAGTAAGATGTGTTTACGTATCTCACATGCATAGAGATGTACTCACTGGGCTTATTAAGCTCATCCAAGTTGTATTTAATCTTTAGGAAAAGTTAACTCTCAGGACCCGAGGATATTTTACCTAGTTTATTTTTTGAAGCATTTATTGTAATATTTTGTATTGTGAACAAGTATTGTTTTACAAGCTCGAATGGTTATAAAATAAGGTTGATGTTGGTTAACATTAGTTAAATGTTGTAATGATTGAATGAGTAGTTGTGTACTTAGTACTAAATTGTAACACCCTAATTTTTCTCAGTGTCCAGCAACATGTCTATACACCCGTCTCGATTACCCACTCATAGGCAACCTTCGTGGCCGTCGTAGTGCCTCAATACCCTCACATCTTTTTCGCCCATGAGTGCGCATCATTCGGAGCCCCATAGCAGAACCTGAGTGCCCATGCGTAGTACGCATCCGAGTGACCGAACCCCGAGACCCCGAAACCCCCATCATGTCGACTACCACGTCGCCCTAATCGCAAAGGAATCATCCGTTCGTCCATGCGGCACTCCGTTAGTGTGATACATTGTGAAGAACCCAAGAGCACAAGTGTGCGAAGACCCGCACATGCACACCTCATATGGGCATGGGGCCTGGGCCCATTTCAAGAAGCCCATTTCATGTCTTAGTGGAGTACGTCAACACACCACTCATTTATCCCACACCTCACCATGATGTCATGGTCCACTCACAACACACGCACATGACACCTCACAACACTCACACCGCATGCACATTATCCATGTGACACCTCACCCCACTCACACCACGTGCATATTCTCCTTGTGACACATCACCCTCCCATGCATGAGCCATGGCCATGCAGTGTCAACATACCCCATTAACTAGCTAACCTAAGTAAGCTAACCCCTCCCCTAACCTAGGGTTATCTCTTTACACAAAAGAGGGCTAACCAAAGTGATTAGCTATTTCTAACAAGAAAATATCCAAAGAATGAGAGAGAAAATGAGAGAGAGAGGTGGGCCACCATTGGGAGAGGAAGATCCAAGTTATTCAACCTAAGGTGCTTAGATCTATCCCTTTATTTCTTTCTTTTTGTATGTTAAAGTGGGCCCCACCATGAGATTATGGTGGTGTTTGGGTGGCCCCAAACCACATATAAGTGGGCCACCCCTTTGAGGATTTATGTGGAATGAAATCCCTTCGATGAAGCATGGGAATGAAATCCAACATTGAATCCCATGGAGGCTCACTTCTGTGTATGTGTTTTTTACATGTTTCTCTTTTACTTTGATTGTGTTTAAGGGGCCAAAATTTTGTGTGATGATAGCATACTTGATAGAGAACGTATGTACCAAATTTGGGGTTAATACAATCTATCTAATCTATTCATCTGATTTATGTAATGTGGACCATGTTTGATGTCTAGTGCAGCAGTCGACACCAACACCCTTCTAAACAACCCAAATTTACGGTATCCATAGATATCCAATTGTACCCAAATTTTGTGTGATGATAGTATACTTGATAGAGAATGCATGTACCAAATTTGGGGCTGATCCGATTGGCCTAACCCTTTCATTTGATTTATGTAATTCAAACCATGTTTGTGTCCATAGCAGTGGTCAACACTGATACCCTTCTGAACGGCCCAGATTAATGGTATCCACAGAGATCTAATTGGGCCCAAATTTTGTGTGATGATAGTATACTTAATAGGGAATGTATATTCCAAATTTGGAGTCAATCCGATTTGTTTATACTATTCATCCAATTTATGCAATTTGGGCCAAGTTTGTTGTCCAGTACATTGGTCAACACTGACACCCCTCTGAATGGTCCAAATTTAGGGTACCCACAGAGATCCAATTGGGCCCAAATTTTTTTTAATGATATTAGACTTCATATAGCATGCATGTGCAAAAATTTGGGGTAAATCCGATCTATTTAACATATTCATCCAATTTATGCAATTTGGACCATGTTTATTATCTAGTGCAGTGGTCAACATTGACACCCTTCTGAACAACCCAAATTTATGGTATCCATAGAGATCTAATTGGGCCCAAATTTTGTGTGATAATAGTGTTCTTGATAGGGAATGTATGTACCAAATTTGGGGTCAATCCAATCTATCTAACCCATTCATCCAATTTAGGCCAAGTTTGTTGTCCAGTGCAGTGGTCAGCACTGACACCCTTCTACGGTCCAAATTTAGGGTATCCGCAGAGATCCAATTGGGCTTGAATTTTATATGATGATAGTATACTTGATTGAGAATATATGTACCAAATTTGGGGTCAATCTGATCTGTCTAACTCTTTCAACTGATTTATGCAATTCGAACCATGTTTGTTGTCTAATGCAGTGGTCAGCACCAACACCCTTCTAAAAGGCTCAGATTTGTGGGGTCCACAGATATCCAATTAATCCCAAAATTTGTAGGATGAATGTAGACTTTATCAATCCTGTATGCACCAAATTTGAGGCCAATCCGATCTGTATAACCTCTTATGCAGGCCCCACCATGATGCTTGTTTACGATTCAACCTATCCAAAAGATCACATAGACCTAGACGAAGGAACCGTACAAATATCAGCTTGTCCTAGAACTTGTGGGCCCCACTAACCATGGGCCCCACTGTGATGTTCACATGCCATCTAAACATTCACAAGGTTAATTCTACCAAGTTGGACTGAAAACATAAATATTAGTTTGATCCAAAACTTGGTGGGGTGGGCCACATCGTGAAACCCACTTTATATATACACATCGGATTATTATGGCAATTGGTCCAACCATGGGCCCCACCCTGATTATTATGCTTGGGCAATGAGGTCCACATTCATGTATGTGATTATACTTGCATGGTCATAGCAACGGGCCCATTTCAATGGAAGTGTTGGGCTTTTGAATGTCCCGATTCCGACGAACGTAATGGAACTATCAATATAGACCCTATCATAGGATGTGTGTCAACCGTTGAATCAGCCCATTGAAGTTAGGCATTAAATGCCAATTTTTGGATCACACTTGACATTTAGACTAGCTGCATAGTTAGCCACTCGAAGCAAATAATGATGTTTGGTTATGTTGATGTGTGGTTATGGTGATGATGATATTTGTGATTTTATAGTTCATTCGGCCCATTTGATGTTATAATGTAATAATTATGTATATAGTTAATTATCAATTGTTTATTGGGCTTTGGGAGAGCCCACTTGCCTATCGAGTATTGTGAAAGACCACTTTTTTTTTAGCCTTGTGAGAGCCCACTTGTTCATGGGCCTTGGAAATGCCCACTTGCTTACAGGCTTTGTGGAAGCCCACCAAAGGACTTGGGCCCATAACTGAATGAATGAATGATTTACATATTGATTTTCTAATGGTAGTATAGTAGGTGCTTCTTGCATACATCCGGCATTAGCGTAGCATGTCCATGCATGCATCCCCGGAAAGATGAAGAACCAGAACTTCAGGATCCTACAGGATTAAATATATATTGTGGCCCCCCATGTTGGTCATATTACGACCCCCGTGTTGGTCGAGTGGAGATATTATTGTGGCCCCCATGCATTGTTTGAATTATCTCCGATATTATCGTTATCTCCAATTTGGTGATATTGTTAACACTGGTTGCGATACCGATAACATCGGTAGTATTAGAAATTCCAAGCATTAACAAAGTATTGCTAAGTACCGCCATCAAATCGATATCGCCAATATTTTCAATTGTGTAAATACCAAGAGTCGCTTGTATTGCTAATTTTATCTATATCGCCAATGTATTGCCAATAGTTTTTACTATGTAAATTCTAGGTGATGCTTGTATCACAAGTGCATCGGCGAATTTCAATAATATCACCAACGTAGAGATATCATAGAAAGTTTGTTTAATTAAAAAATATCTATTTCAATTTTTTTTATGAGCGCATTGTTGTATGCAGTTTTCAATTTGTCATTGTTTATATTGATAATATCTTAATACTATCATTATTGCAACATGATGCAGACACCAGACCATTCAAAGTATATCAATGCAGGAGGCGTGCGTTACCCGTGTCAATGTGGTTAGATGATGAGTATGGGTTGGGTCTCTAGAGGTTGAAGACCTTACACGTGTTCGTGACATGTGTAAGTTGTGATGATGTTGTGATCGAACCATTGGATCGTTGCGGCCCACTTTTATTGCGCTGTCATTGGGGCCCATTAGCCATCTTGGATTTGAGTTTATCTTATGAATATTTTATTTATTTGAGTTTTGAGATGGTGTGCGCACAATATTTTTGTGCAAATTTCTTTTTTTAAAACTTTTTTAAGAGTATTTTGGTCATTTAGTGTAATTACGAATTTATAAGGACATTTTGCCTTAAACCCAAGAATGCTATGCTATGTTTATGAAAAGAAAGAGATTTTTTGCTTCTTCAAGACCAGACGATCCCGTTTTCGACTTCCAGTGATTGGAAGAAGGCGTGAGGCCTAGAGAAGTGATTTCTCATCTTCTTCTCTCTCATTCTTTCTTTTCTCAAGGTACTCTCTTCTTTAAACATTTTTTCTTCATTTTCTTCTAAATTCTCTAGATCTAAAAGCCGATCCCTTTTCTTTTCAAACCAAATAATTAGATCTTGAAAGCCACCTAACTTCTAAACGTGCTCATACCGTATGATACCCAATTGTTTCCCCAATTGGCCAATGGGAAGCCACCTAACTTCATGTGCATTCATGCTAGGAGTGAGGGAGAGAGTGTGGCGAACCTACTGTAGGGGAACAATGAATTACGCCCATCCCCCAATTCTATCAGAAGGGATGTGAGGTCTTCCTTGATATTATTATTTGGAGTATTTGAAGTATTTGGGAGATGATGCACTGCATGCACTAGCATTTACACGCATGTTACATTTCATCTGCACCCATTATGCATTACTCACTTGGTTGGTAGATGCATAACTAGACTATCAAGTGCTTATTCGTAACGGCTAAGATTTCGATTAGGTATGAGACTAACCTGAGATCGGAGGTTTACCACCATGAAACTCACTATCCAAATTAGTTATGGGACCATCTTGGATAGAAGTTCTTTGTGTTGGACCCCATGGCTCGCGAAACAGCGTACTACAATCCCGACCACATTATGTGTTGGTCATATCCTTTACTTGTTGTAACATTATGATAACATACTTAGTCATTTACCTCCTACATGTGGTTATCTGCGCTTTACTCTGTTGAATTGCAAATGCTACTTAATTATGATATGACAGTGTTATACCTTTGTTTTGGCTATGCTATGCTTCATGATAGAACTACCCACTGGGCTTTCGTAGCTCATCCCATTGCTTCCTCTTATACTTACAGTCAAGACTTGTTAGTGGAGACATGTAGGCGCAACTTCTTTAAGTTTATTTTCAGCGGTGTATTGTAAAAAAAAAAAAGAGTACTTCAAAGTGGATATATATATATATATATATATGGGTTTCATGTTCTTTAATTATTGCCAATGTCGTGCTTGAGTACCATTAAAAACATTTTAAAAATTATCATCAGCAATGGATTTGGAGTTCGAGAAGTTGGAGAGCCTGTTCACCGAGTTCGAGTGATGCGGATACAAACGCATTCAATTTGTACCAACGAAGAAAGCGCCAACCACAAGTGTCGTCCTTGTGGATAGGCGATTATTAAGGAACTGAAGACCTTTCACATGTGATTGGACATATAGAAGACCCTACTCAGGGAAGACACATGTGAAGGAAGATTGGAGAAAGAAGACTGAGCGAAGACCGAGCGCCCGAACTTTCCCATACTTGTGTTATTTGCGCGTTTTTGCTTAGTTTAGGGTATTTTAGTAATTTTATGTCTTTATTTACTTATTTAAGTGGGCTAAAGCCCTAAACTCGAATTTTAACTATTGATTAATGAAAAGCAAACCCTTTAGTTACCTCCTTCCTCTCTTCACTCTAACGGTGCTTCTTCTCTTCCCTTGATCTTCTTCTTCTAATTTTTTCTTATGCCCCTCCAACTTCTTCAAGGTAATTATTTTCTTTTTTCTATTTTCCAGTTTTGGCTAATCCTTCTTCGATCAAAATCTTGAGAACCGATCTAAACCCTAAACCCCAAATTCTCATATCCCTAATCCGAGAAACTTTCTGGTTCTTCGGACTAGTGATCTTCATTAATCGATTAGGTGTGACCATGCAAGATCGGGAGGTCTCATCCCTCGCCGGATTCAACCTAAGTAATAATTGAATTCCATATTCCATGGTTGTGATGATGGTCCGCACCATTGCATGTTTCTTTTATGATTTTCTCAGTTATGATGATTACTGCTAGAATTTTAGATCATTTATTCCTTTTATTTTCGCCGTTTAATTATGTTCATGAGCATGCATCATAATTAGGGCTGTCCCGCGTCAAATTTGGTATCAGAGCCTAGGCTTGCATGGTTTTTGTCTAGATTAAGTAATCAAATTAGGGTTTTGATTTTTAGGTTTAATTTAGGAAAGTTCTAGATTTAGAAAGTTTTCAATTTTAGAAACTTTTCAATTTTAGAAAGTTCCTAATCTGGAAAATTTCCAGATTTGAGTTGTTTCTTGTTTCAATTTAATTGTGACAGTTCATAGTAGTTTTGCATTCATCGCATTCATCTTAAAAGTCATAACACCTAGTAGTCTAGTTGGGTAGAGTTTGGTTCAAGTCTTCATTGTATGCCCACGAGAAGAGGTAGAGGTTTCGGACTTCAACCTACCATGAATAACGAGCAGTTATCTGAGCAACTTGCTCAATTGATACAAAAGATAACCGCCCTAGAAGCGGGTCAAAAGCGTGAATTTTCCCGCCTTGAGGACCAAATTACTACTACCATGACTAAGGTCGAGCAACTAGAGGCGTCCCAAAAAGAAAACCCCACTGTAGGGAATGATGCGTACTCCCAAGTGGAAGGAATCATTGAAGAACGCGCTGCCACACGTGATGGTAATGAGGATAGAGATCGTGGTAACGGTCGTTTTGTGGTGCGAGAGGTACGAGCCACATGTGATCATCAAGACCGCTATGATCCAGATGAGCATGCGATGAAGAGTGTGAGAGTTGAGGCCCCGAGTTTTGATGGGCGCTTGGATCCCAAGGCATTCCTTGACTGGGTTGCTGACATGGACCACTACTTTGAGTGGTATAGCATGTCGGAAAACCGCCAAATGCGGTTTGCTAAGATGAAGCTTGTGGGTCAAGCCAAGCTCTTCTGGACCAACACCGAGCATAGGATAGAGAGAGTTAGTAGGGCCCACATCACACATTGGTATGAGATGAAAGAGAAGTTGAAGGAGAAGTACCTTCCTCTCTCATACCGTCAGAAGCTCCTTGACCAATGGCAATCCTTATGTCAAGTGTCAATGTCTGTCACTGACTACATCGCTAAATTTGAAGAATATGTGATGCGATGTGATATCCAAGAAAACCCTCTAGTAACGCTCTCGGGTTTCAAGATGGGCCTTCGTGCGGATCTTCAACGCGAGCTTATGACTAGGCCCTTAACGGACTTGGATGAAGCATATCAAGTCGTGCAGGAGTTAAAGCAATATCTGAAGGCTCCTGTCGTTCGTCGTTTTGAGTCCTGAGACTCCAGTGCTAGATCTAGTTTCCAGGAAACTAGACCTAATATCGGTAGTCAACCTAGGGCACAGGCGACCATTCCGCCTAGGCCTAGGGAGGACAAGGGCAAAGGGGTTCTTGGTGCCGGTCCCAGTAACATGAGCCAAGTGAGGTGCTATGAGTGTGGCAATCTTGGTCACATGTCTAATCAGTGTCCTACGAAGAGCCGTGGGAGAGCCTTAGTTATAGGCGAGTCCCACGAGGGTGGAGATGACCAGGGTGATTATGATGTTGAAGAGTATCACCCTGAAGGAGGACTTACTGATGAAGAAGAAGTGGATGGAGAAGCAACGCTTGCAATAGTCAGACGTGTCATAGCTCAGTCCAAAAGTAGTGCTGACTGGCATCGAAGCACTTTCTACACTATTGCCAAGTGTGGTGAAAAGAATTGTAAGGTGATAGTGGACAGTGGAAGTTGTCAGAATGTGATTTCCACTAGCACCTTAGATCGCTTAAAACTGAAATCCACACCTCATCCAGACCCGTATAAGGTTTCTTGGGTTGACAAGACATCCTTACCTGTCACCCAGCAATGTCTAGTCCCCATCGAGTTTGGTTTATACAAAGAGTCCTTGTGGTGTGATGTTTTACCTATGGATGTGGGACATGTTATCCTAGGTAGACCGTGGCTATTCGATAATGATGTCACGATCTTTGGCTGTTCGAATGTGTGTACTTTTATGTATAACGGTAAAAAAATCAAACTTAATCCCATGCCACCTGAGAATACACTAGGGAAGAAGAAGAATAAGAAGGCAAGTGAGCCTAGAGGAATGGGGAAATCCAAACCTAAGTCTCTACATATAATCAGCGCAAGAGAGTTTGAAAAAGAGGCTAAGGAGGATTCTATGGTGTATGCCTTTGTGGCTAGAGAGATTACACCTGAGGTTCAATCAGAGTTGCCCCGTGAGGTGACCTCGGTCCTGAAGGAATACAGTGATGTATTTCCTGAAGACTTACCAAATGAGTTGTCACCTATGAGGGACATACAACATGCCATTGATCTTGTCCC
Source organism: Magnolia kwangsiensis (assembly GCA_037074715.1). NCBI lineage: Eukaryota > Viridiplantae > Streptophyta > Magnoliopsida > Magnoliales > Magnoliaceae > Magnolia > Magnolia kwangsiensis. Next base: position 24,574,525 of record CM073579.1, read on the forward strand.
AGGGTCTACTCTACCGAACCTTCCTCACTACAGGATAAACCCTGCAGAGCATGCAGAGTTGAAGAAGCAAGTTGATGAGCTTCTGCAAAAGGGTTTCATCCAAGAGAGTATGAGCCTGTGTGTTGTGCCTGCAGTGTTGACGCCAAAGAAAGACGGCACGTGGCGCATGTGTATGAACAGCCGTGCCATAAACAAAATTACTGTCAAGTATAGGTTCCCTATACCTAGACTTGATGATATGCTTGACATGATGGCCAGGTCCACTATATTCTCTAAGATAGGCCTCAAGAGTGGATATCACCAAATTCGTATATGCGCAAGAGATGAGTGGAAGATGGCGTTTAAGACGAAAGATGGGTTGTATGAGTGGTTGGTCATGCCATTCGGCTTGACTAACGCACCCAGTACTTCTATGCGGGTGATGACACAAGCTTTGAGGCTGTTCATGGAAAAATTCCTAGTGGTGTACTTTGATAATATTCTTATTTATAGTACCACTAAGGAATCACACCTTAAACATTTAAAGAAGGTCTGTAGTGTCCTTAGGAAGGAAAAGTTATACGTTAATCTTAAGAAATGTGCATTCATGTCTAGCCAAGTTGTGTTCTTAGGATTTATAGTGTCATCTGACGGGATGCGTGCAGACCCTGAAAAGGTCAGGGCCATAGTTGAGTGGCCAGAACCAAGGAACATTCATGAGGTGCGAAGCTTTCACGGCCTAGCTACTTTTTATCGTCGGTTCATTAGGAGTTTTAGCACGATCATGGCTCCCATTACCGAGTGCATTAAAAAGGGAGAGTTCGTGTGGTCTAAAGCCGCAGTCAAGACTTTTAAAGAAATTAAGGGCAAGATAGTGGAAGCTCCTGTCATGCGTCTACCTGACTTTTCTAAAGTCTTTGAAGTAGCGTGTGATGCGTCTAGTGTCGGGATAGGTGGAGTGTTGAGTCAAGAAGGACACCCAGTGGCCTATTTCAGTGAGAAACTGAATGAGGCAAAACAAAAATACTCCACTTACGACAAAGAATTTTATGCGGTAGTGCAATCCCTAAGACATTGGCGACACTATCTCCTACTGCAAGAATTCGTTTTGTTTTCTGACCATGAGGCTTTGAGATATTTGCATTCTCAGAAGAAACTCAACCCAAGGCATGCGAAGTGGGTAGCGTTTCTTCAGGAATATTCGTTTGTTTTAAAACACAAGGTCGGGGTTGAAAACAAACCAGCGGATGCCCTTAGTAGGAGAGTGGCATTGCTCAACTCCTTGAGTGTAGAGGTAGTCGGATTTGAGCAACTGAAAGATGAATACCCCATATGTCCTGATTTTGGGGGTACTTACGCATCGCTCTCTAGTGACCAGTATATTATGGGTGAATATGTTCTTAAAGACGGCTTCCTTTTCAAGGGAGACAGACTTTGTATTCCTCGTATGTCCCTTCGTGAATTCCTCATCTGGGAGCTTCATTCAGGAGGGATAGCTGGCAATTTTGGTCGTGATAAGACCATTGCCCTCGTGGAAGATCGTTTCTATTGGCCAAGTCTCAAGCGAGACGTAGCCAAAGTTTTAGGACAGTGTCAAACATGTCAGCTGGCAAAGCAAAGAAAGCAAAATACCGGGCTATACATGCCATTACCAGTGCCACATGCTCCGTGGCAAGACATTAGTATGGATTTCGTGCTTGGGCTTCCCAAGACTATAAAAAAGCACGATTCCATTTTTGTCGTTGTGGACCGTTTTTCTAAAATGGCGCATTTCCTCTCATGTTCGAAGACGTCAGATGCGTCTCATGTTGCTCATCTCTTTGTTGATGGTGTGGTGCGTCTCCGTAGGTTACCTAAAACCATAGTGTCCGATCGTGATGTTCGATTTACTAGCTATTTTTGGAAGACACTGTGGCACATTATGGGAACTCGTTTGCAATTTTCTACTGCTTACCACCCACAAACAGACGGTCAAACTGAAGTGGTAAACCGTAGCCTTGGAAATCTTCTACGTTGTCTAGTGGGTGAACCTGTTAAGACTTGGGACCTAATTTTACCAACTGCTGAACTTGCTTATAATGGGTCAGTTAATAAATCTACAGGGTTGAGTCCTTTTGAAATTGTAAGTGGTTATAAGCCTAGAATGCCCATAAATCTCTTACCCATGGCTGTTACCCAAAGGTCTTCTGAGTCAGCCGATGCATTTGCATGCCATATTCATGATTTGCATACACATATTAGACAGCGGTTAAATAGGAGCAATGATGATTATAAAGTTTCAGCTGATTCTCATCGTAGAGTGCAAGAATTTCAAGAAGGAGACTGTAATGGTGCGAATAAGGCCAGAGCGATTCTCTCAAGGATCTGCTAAAAAATTACAAGCGCGTAGTGCTGGACCATTCAGAATATTACAAAAGGTTGGGTCCAACGCGTATCGGATTGACCTTCCACCTGCAATGAGCATTAATCTAACTTTTAATGTGGAAGATCTAGTCCGTGCCCATACTCCCATTGTTGATACATCGTCCCTTCCATGGCCTTTTTCTGAGTTTGTTACCCAACCCCTTCCACCCCCTCCTCCACCCATTACCCATACAGAAGAAATTGAGAAAATCTTGGATGACGAGATAGTATCCACGAGAGATGGAGGTTTCCAAAGGTATCTTGTCAAGTGGAAGAACAAACCATCGTCTGAATCTATGTGGCTATCGGGCGACGCATTGCAGGGTATTGATCCAGATCCACTAGAGCACTACAAAAGTTACAACTCGTCGGAGTAGAGTTTTTCTCACCCAAGGGGAATTGATGCGGACACAAACGCATTTAAGGTGTACCAACGAAGAAAGCGCCAACCACAAGTGCCGTCCTTGTGGATAGGCGATTATTGAGGAGCTGAAGACCTTTCACATGTGATTGGACATATAGAAGACCCCACTCAGGGAAGACACATGTGAAGAAAGATTGGAGAAGACTGAGTGAAGACCGAGCGCCCGAACTTTCCCGTACTTATGTTCTTTGCGCGTTTTTGCTTAGTTTAGGGTATTTTAGTAATTTTATGTCTTTATTTGCTTATTTAAGTGGGTTAAAGCCCTAAACTCGAATTTTAACTATTAATTAATGAAAAGCAAACCCTTTAGTTGCCTCCTTCCTCTCTTCTCTCTAACGGTGCTTCTTCTCTTCCCTTGATCTTCTTCTTCTAATTTTTTCTTATGCCCCTCCAACTTCTTCAAGGTAATTATTTTCTTCTTTCTATTTTTCAGTTTTGGCTAATCCTTCTTCGATCAAAATCTTGAGAACCGATCTAAACCGTAAACCCCCAAATTCTCAAATCCTTAATCCAAGAAACTTCCTGGTTCTTCGGACTAGTGATCTTCATTGATCGATTGGGTGTGACCATGCAAGATCGGGAGGTCTCATCCCTCGCCGGATCCAACCTAAGTAATAATTGAATTCCATATTCCATGGTTGTAATGATGGCCCGCTCCATTGCATGTTTCCTTCATGATTTTCTCAGTTATGATGATTACTGCTAGAATTTTAGATCATTTATTCCTTTTATTTCCGCTGTTTAATTATGTTCATGAGCATGCATCATAATTAGGGCTATCCTGCGTCATCGGGGCACAACATAAACAATAAAAATAAATAATAAATAAATAAACTCTCTCCCAAGGCACACTTTTAGACTCAGCGTGTAGGTCGCATGCGTGTTCGGGCGCCAGATTCAAGGCATGACATAAGGTCTGACAATAGTGAAGTTGTATCTCTAGGTTGTCTATAGATTAGCATCTAAAAGTGGGCAGCATGTATGGCCTAGAAATTGGACTTTGAGGACTATTTATAGGCCACAGTGTTAAGTTATATCAGTTGTCAGCTTGGAGGAATTAAGTGAATTGCATTAGGAATAATCAAGAAGCGGGCTAGACTAAAATTGGGCCTTAGGGTTAAGGTTCATGTTAGAGAGCATTGCTCTTGGTGCACGCGAGGAGCATGATTTTAGAGAGATGTGCATGTAGTCGTGTGGTACATCAAAGTACCATACAATGAGAATAGTATGTATCTTAGAGAGATTATGGTGTATCTTTTGTATTTAATTATGTCCTTTGTGACAATTTCTGGTTATAAACAAAGACTCTGGAATAGAGTCATAGGGGAGGATATCAATCCTCTACCCTCTTTTCCTCCACTTGTCCTTTCACCCATCTTTTCCATCTTCATGGTATCAAATTTTTATTCATCCATCCTATCCACTTTTTTCCCTCTTTTTGATAATTCCTTCTTTTGTTCTTCCTCTATATTCCCTTTCTGCCTCTCCAATACCCCTATGAGATGATAAAAGTTGGTTAGGATTCCAACCATCATCATCATAAAGGAAAATTTTCGAGAATGGTGATCGCATGAGCCTTTAATGGCCTTTAATGGCCACATTCTTTCCACCGGGAAGTGAATCCTTCTTCCACCAACAAATACTTCTTTGTCCCTGAAGGTGGTGACAAGACAACCATTGCCAGACCCACCAGAAAAGGCCTCTATAGCACCATTTGACGCCCTCAACAAAAGCGAAGGCATTCCTTGTTAGGGTTGAGGCAGAAAGATAGAAAACTAATCACCTAAAGATAGGCTTAAGGCGCGTTACGTTGTCCCTATCTTTAAGGCGATATTCGCACCCTACTAGTGATTAAACCAATTTGTAAGAGGATTACAACAAATCCACCTCCAGGATACAATAAGCCTCTTCTCCAAGACCGAAGAAATGTGGGTTTCAGCCTACAAAACCGAAAAACCGCACCCCGAACACACTTTTTCAACGTACACCCCCAACTTCTGTGTTGTTACAATTTACCCCCTGAAAACTGTTTGCAATTTACTGCCTGAAGAACTGTTTGCAGTTTAGCACCTAAAAACTATAACCATCGAAAAAACCTCCAAAACCGAAAATGAAGAAGAAGAAGAAGAAGATGGAAAGGAGATTGTTGGAAATGTGATTTTCGGATTGACCCAAAGTTGGGTTTATATAGAATCACAAGAGATGCTTTAAGACCCTTTTCATGAAAAGACATCTTCTTCCATGGTGCTTTTTCAACAATGACATCCCTTCACCATTTTAAATTCAAATGATGCTTCCTTTATCGAGATGCACTACCATTCACAAATGAATAGTCAACAACAATCACCAAAAGCCACAACTCTTTCTAATGCAAGATATGAAATTAAATATGACAGGCAAGAGCTCAAGCTTTGGATTATACCAATTTAAACAATCACAAAATTCCACATCCTACATATGATCAAATATTCAAAAAGGGGAATCTATGGGGGCCCAAGCCTACACAACTTTAGGGCTGGATCAAATTAAAATTATAAACTATACAAGCCCAAAGGATTGTAAGAGTCATCCATTCTTGCAAATGATTGTTCCCCAATTCAAGAGATTCACCATGTTTCAATTTGGGGGAAAATCTAGAGTTAGAAAATTGGGAATAATTAGGATTTGGGACTCTTTAGGGTTAGGGATTTGGATTAAGGTGTTGATTTAAGTCTAAAGAGAAGGAAAATAGAGGAAAACAGAACCTGAGATGAACCACATGCGTTGGAGAACAGATGGCCCTGGGCGCACATGCGTGCCCAATTGTCTGCATGTGTGGGGCCCACAAAGTCAGAAACCGACTTCTAGGCTAGGATCGGCCAGGGTAGGGCTGCCTCCATGTCAAATTTTGCATCGATCCGTCACAAGGCATGTGCGTGGTACTCTGCAGAAGTCTCAGCCCTCCAGATGGGCCAGAATTTGGAAATTTGTTATGCACTGCTGTAAAAGAGAACTTGGGTACAAGAGATGGCGAATCTGAAGATGGAAGGGATGTAAAAGATGATGAATGTGGGGTGTAAAGAGGTGGAGGTGATTTGGAACGGGTATGGCTTCACACCACGGTAGTTAGCCCTTCGAAGAAGGGAGGGTTTCGCACCCAATTTGATTCTTCAACCGAAAGAAATAGAGAGGAAGAAAACTCAGGAAGTTTATTCATAAACTTCATACCAATGCCTATATGGGGTTGCTTTATTTATAAGAGAACCATAAACCCCAAAAGAAAATTTTACCATTGCGCCATGTGCGCGCACTAATACTAAAATGTAAAGCAAATAAATACTAAGCAATCAAAACCATTCACGAAGTTCCTAATAACAAAAGTAATCAAAACTCAAAATCCTAAATCATCTAAAGTAGTAGGCCACGATCATGAGATCCGATGGTAGAATATATGTGATGATCAGGTTCACTCCAAAGCCTCATAGCATAGCCCCTAACTGTGAGGCCTTCCAAAGATATCGTCATCGATCCAAATCAAAAGTGGGGCCCGCCTCCTCCTCGAATATGTGCGTAGGGTGGGGGGCATGCGCATGATGTCCCCATCACTTTCTCTAAATTATCTTTTATAAATTAAAATTCTTTTTCTTCTTATTTTGAGAAAACCCAACATTCTTGGCCACTCCAACACCACTAGAAGTTCATTCAATGCTCCTAACAGCAACAGGAGCCATTTCAAACAACCTCGGCACCACCAAAAGCATTGCTCAACGTTCCCAACAATGTAGGAAGCCATTTCCAACAGGCCTGGAACCCACCAGAAACATCGTCCTATGCTCCCAACAGCTCCACAAGCCATTTTTGGTGGCCTCAATCCTCTTGGAAACACTAGATGACACTCCCAGCAGAGCCAAAATCTATATTCGATCCCTCTAGCCCCACCGAAGCAATCGTCGGTGATTTCTGTCGTAATACAACTCCCTACATGCTCCTTCTACAACTGTTAGACCACTTCTTTAGGTCTTCCAGGTTTGGCATTATCAGATCAAGCAGTTATTTTCAACAAAAACCAGATTCTTCAATATTCTTTTTCTTTCCCTCTTTTTTTTTTTTGGCAAAAGGAGATCTTTTGGGGAATGATTAGAAAGTGCAGATTTTGACGAGACAAAAGTGATAAACATGGCTGACCATCACCTCCACCAAGCTCGACGGAACAAATCACTTACAATTGTCACAAGCCGCACAAATGCATATTGGTGCTCGGAAAAATTAGATATATTACCAACACCAATAAACAACCCAAAACCGATAACCCCAATTATGATTATTGGGAAAGTGAAAACTAGCTCAACATGCCCTGCCTCTTAAATTCAATATAACGCAACATTAGTAGAGGACTGTTCTTCCTTAAGGCTGCCAAAGATGTATGCAATAAGGTTTCAAAAATGTCTTCCCAACAAGAAGATTTGGCCCATTTAGACCAACTAAACACCAGATTCAATAACCTTCAACAGGGTGATGGAACAATGGAAGAATTGTAGGTTGTAATTAAAAAAAAAAAAAGAGAAGAAGTATATAACAATCAAACAACTCTTCTAAATCTAGTAGGCATGAAGAAACAAATATGGCAACTACACATGTTCAAGTACCTTGCTAGTCTCCACTCAGATTTTGAACCTCAATGGGTACAGATTCTCAGTACCATCCTTAGAATTTGTATACAGTTATATTTGAGTATAGGTGCCCATCACACTACTACAAGTAAAAATTTTGTGCTTCCTAAAAGATCAACCTCAACAACAAATTCCAAACTAGTTAAAGGACAAGGAAGAAAGCGAGGAAATATGGACAGATAGACTCCACTGCACTCATCGTGGCAAGGGGAGACATACTTGGGAACATCGTTGGATCTTGAATCCGACTCTTCAACAAAAGATCTTGGGTCAAAACCACATGCCAATATGACTACTACTGAGGGGAAGTCTTTGGCCAATAATTATCATAACTCAAGGGATAAAGCAATAAGTGACCTTCAACAAGTAGCAGCACTTCCAGCCACTCTTTTTACCACTAATCCAGGAGGGCAGGCAGCTACATTTGTATTTGCCAATCACATCACTCAAACTTCCTGGATCTTTGACTCAGGAGCATCTAACCAAGAAACCGGTAATAGTAGGTTGCACTTCCAATTCTTCTTTCTAGCAACATTAGGCTTGATTATGGGTCTTTTTCAAAGGCCCTTCACAAAGGAACCTTTTTCTTTCAAATTCCTAATTTATTTCATATATTATTCATATGCTATCTTTTCCATATCATTTGTTATCTATTAGTGCCTTGACGAAACAACTAAATTGTTGTGTTCTCTTTTACCCATCTCACTATATTATCCAAGATCTGACAACGAGGAAGAAGATTTGTGGTGATCGTGAAGATCAAGGGCTTTTATCTTCTTAATCCAGGAACTCCGGGTTTTACTCCTGTTTCTGCTTCCGGTGTTAGGAATAAAGATGGACTATATGGCATATTCGATTAGGACATTTACCATTTTACCTTTTATTGTCGCTTTGTTTATTATTTCTTGAAAATTTTAATAAATGTGAAAGTTTTCAATGTTAAACATATCAACTATCTAAGTATTTTGAATCTTTGATAGTTTTCGATGTGAGACATGTCAACTAAGTATGATAGGACTTCCTTTCCTCCCAAGTAATATAAAGATTCTTTCATCTCATTCACTCTTATGTGTGGAGATGACCCCAGTGTTTTAAATATCAACGATATTGGCCGATATATCCCACGATGTATCTTATATCCCATCAGTGCGATGCAAAACACACAAGTAGTGCGATATATCCCACACCTTCGATCTGGTGAGCATTTTCAAATTTTGATCATTTTATTTTCTGTAAATCATGTTAAATTAGTGTCAAATTGTTATAATACTATAAAATTTCATGTTTTGCATGAAAAATCATGAATTGGGAGTTTCAATTTTGAGATTTGGAGGAGATGGGTTGAGTTGTGGAAAATTGAAAAAAAAAATCTCAATTTCTCGCAAATCGTTTGCGATCTGTGTCCAAACATCACATCAAACATGTATATAACCTAATCTAGTAATTCTTCTTTTGCTTTTGAATGTATTGCTTGTGATTTCACACGTATTCTTACATTTTATAAATTATATGAATAGACATTGAATATACTTGCATTAATTCAGTTAGACAACGCATAGATTAGGACTCCATACAAAGAAAACCTATTATGTGTACTTGTTTTTTGTAATGTTTTAATTTATAAGTGTGTATTGATGTCTTTTTTAACAATCACCGAAGTTTCATTGAAACATTCAACCAATTTTTCAATGTTTTCAACAACAGCAATACATTACACAATACAACCAATATATCCCATGCAATAACCGATATGTATCCGTATCCCAATAATGCGATACGTAACGCGATAGCGATATTTCGAACACTGGATGACCCCCGATTCTCTCAATAGTTGGTTTCAAATATTTCTTGCCCTTTATTAATTATTATTCTCATTATGATGGTTTATCTTTTGAACAGTAGGGAGAAGGTTCCAATTGTAATGAAGGTGTTTCACAAGATGGTTATCACCCAATATGATACCAAAGTTAAATAATTTCGATTAACAATACCCATGACTATTTACACCGTGATCTTAAGAAATATTTCTTGAACCAAGGAGTCAAATTCTAATCCTCCATACACACCAAACAAAAATGGGGTTGCTAAACAAACGATACTTGTTGGAGATAATCCAATCCTTGTTACTTGGCATGTTAGTACCAAAAGCATATTGGGATGAAGCCATACTTATAGTTACCTATGCAATCAATCAAGCTCCAACTGATGTCCATGAAGGTAAATACCTGTTGCAAGATTTCATTGCTTGCTCTTACTCCCAAAGTACTTGGTTGTACTTAATTTTGAACATGTACTTGGGCAATCTCAAACCGAAGTTTGACCTCAATCAATCAAACATGTCTTCTTAGGGTATTCTAATTCTCAGAAGGGTTACAAGTGTTAATGTCCTGTAAGCTATTAAATTCTTTAAAAGCATAACTTATTTCAATTTACAAGAACATACACAGGACTTGTCTCCCTGCCTTCTTCTCGAGTTATTGGCAATGCTCCTAACGAAGAGGTCCAAACTTATGTTCCAAATAAAGCCTAAAAGTATACTCTAAATAAAATAAAACTCTAGTGGCTCTACTCGGACACCACCCTTCTTTAACTTTTGAATTGGAACACCCGGATCTTACCATTGCTCTAACAAAAGAACTTGATCCTACAACTCCCATTCCATTGTAATTGTCTTACAAAATTTTATCTCCTTATTAGTCCTATTTATCCACCATGTCTTCTATTATGTTCAAACTTGTTAACGGATGTGAATGTAAGCTATAGTAGTAGCAGCAGGAATAGACTAATTTTGCATATTGGTCAACAACTTGGATTACTCTTGAATAACTGTAACTATCTCTCCAGTCATACGTCGTTGTTGCGTTGCAGAAGTATAGCCAACCGAATGAAACTCGCTACTCTCTCCAATGTGAGATGCCTGATTAGCACATGCTGACTTTCCATGAGGTCACAACATTTTTCAACCGAATTATTCCTAAGCCTACAATGAGTGCACTTCCTAGGTCCACGACCTCTACCCGACCTCCTCCCACTTCACCACAACTGCCTTAATTACTTATGCCACTGCAATCACCTCATCTAATAAAAGATGCTAGAATAAAGCAATCATTAGCTCCACTTGTAGATCCTAGGGATACACGTTGAATGTGTGCATATACCTCGTTCATAGAGACATAGACTGCACATCCTTTTCACCCAAAATTTGTGCACAAACTGGCTAATACTCAACTTTTAAACTAGATAAAAGCTTAGATACCCGAAACTCTTCACCTTGTTGACATTGCCTTCTCAAATTAGTAGTGAGATATTGGTACACATTCAGTTCCTCCCACATTCTTTTAAGTTTTGAATAATATACACCCAGCGATTTATCTCCTTGAAATCCAAATATCACTTCAAACAACTAGTAGGTACGAGAGATGTTTTTTGTCAAATGAATACATCTCTCCTAATGCATCTCACACTTCCATTATAGTATCCAAAAACATTATGTTTGCATTGATGGTTACATACTATTTCACAACAATGGCATAATTTGAGCATTCTCCTGGATCCATTGATCATACGTACTAGCACTTCCATCAGGCTTTTTAATGAGTAAATATTTTAATTTGCCCTTGGTAGTTAAAAACACTCGGATGGATTTGGACCCATGAAGTTCATTCCATTTAATTTAATAGAGGCTATTTGAACCCCTAAAAAATCAGATGGATTTATGAATCCAGTTCTCGAATCACTTTTCACTTCCATTTGAGACAAGGGACTAGAATATATACCACAAGCCTATATGAACATGGGTTGCCCTTTTACAACCAATAAATACCCAACTTGTACACTTCACACGTTATGCACACCACTCTTAAAGAGAATAACTAGCCCACACATCAACACGTTCCAACCAATCATGCCAGTTGGTGATCATGAACACCACATCCAACAAAGGCAATTAGCCCACACATCCACACATGAGAGGTGATGATCACGAATACTTCCATCCCCTTCTTACACACGAACCATTAACAAAGGCCTAGCGCAACAAAAAGAAAAGAAACCCTAGATTTCTTAAAACATTTTCAGCACAACAGGGATGAGGAAGACCAAAAATAAAATATGGAAAACGAATTATAGGATAGAACAGAGAAAGATGGATTAGATAAATAAAAAAATAATGACACTCTGATCAGGGAGTCCGGTACGGCCGATACGTAACGGAATCGGTAAGGGCCGATACGCGTATCGGCTCCGTATCGGCCGTTACCGATTTTTATAGCCGTATCGGCCGATACGATCCGATATGGGGCGTATCGGACCGTTACGGGGGCGTATCGGACACCCGTAACGGTCAAATAACGGCTCCTTTTTTTTCTCTTTTTAAACACTTTTTTTGTTGTTTTTTCCAAACTTCTTGCTTCCAAACTGTTTTTCACTCCTTCTAATAGTAATTTCGACCAACCTTGGCTGGTTATTTGGGACAAAAACACATTATATTACGGATTTGGTTGAATCAAAGCTCGGTGGGCCATTTTTTAGAAATTCTTCAAAAATAGGTATTTACTTTCTTTAATATGTTTTGCTGTTTTAATCATGTCATATGATGTGTTAATCATAGTAGAACATGATAATGTGCATTTTACAGATTTGGGGTGCCATTTAATATTTTTTTTATATTTTTTTTATTTACGCATGAATTTTGGGCCCTTTTTTTAAAATTCGAAAAATCAATTTTTAATAGTTGTTTTGCTGTTTTAATGATGCCATATGATGTGTTAATCATAGTAGAACAGCTTAATGTGCATTTTACAGATTTGGGATGCCATTTTATATATTTTTTTTATTTTATTCTATTTACGCATGAATTTTGGGCCCTTTTTTTAAAATTCGAAAAATCAATTTTTAATGGTTGTTTTGCTGTTTTAATGATGTCATATGATATGTTAATCATAGTAGAACATGTTAATGTGCATTTTACAGATTTTGGGTGCCATTTAATATTTTTTTTAAATTTTTTTCAATTTACGCATGAATTTTGGGCCCTTTTTTTAAAATTCGAAAAATCAATTTTTAATAGTTGTTTTGTTGTTTTAATGATGCCATATGATGTGTTAATCATAGTAGAACAGCTTAATGTGCATTTTACAGATTTGGGGTGCCATTTTATATTTTTTTTTATTTACGCATTTATTTTGGCCTTTTTTTGAAAATTCGAAAAATCAATTTTTAATGGTTCTTTTGCTGTTTTAATGATTGCATATGATGTGTTAATCATAGTAGAACATGTTAATGTGCATTTTACATATTTGGGGTGCCATTTTATATTTTTTTTATATTTTTTTCCATTTACGCATGAATTTTGGCCCCTTTTTTTAAAATTCGAAAAAATAATTTTTAATGGTTGTTTTGCTGTTTTAATCATGCCATATGATGTGTTAATCATAGTAGAACATTTTAATGTGCATTTTACATATTTGGGATGCCATTTTATATATTTTTTATATTTTTTTCTATTTACGCATGAATTTTAACCCCTTTTTTTAAAATTCAAAAAATCAATTTTTAATGGTTGTTTTGCTGTTTTGATGATGTCATATGATGTGTTAATCATAGTAGAACATGTTAATGTGCATTTTACATATTTTGGGTGTCATTTTATATTTTTTTTATATTTTTTTTCTATTTATGCATGAATTTTGGCCCCTTTTTTTAAAATTTGAAAAATCAATTTTTAATGGTTGTTTTGCTGTTTTAATCATGCCATATGATGTGTTAATCATAGTAGAATATGTTAATGTGCATTTTACATATTTGGGGTGTCATTTTATAAATTTTTCTTTGTATTTTCGAATTAGTGACTTTATATTTTTATTTGCTTATATTGGACAGGTTTTGGAGCTTCTTAGGGTTTAGTTAGAACATAAAATTATCTTTATTAACATATGTCATACACTCATACTCATATCCTAAATCTAAAGAAATGTCTGGGTCTGGCCAGCAACAAGTAAGTGATGATATTGGATGGCAACATTGTGAGAGGGTTGGTGGTAGTAGGCACCAAATAAAGTGCAAGTATTGTGATACGATAGTGTCTGGTGGAATTACCCGTCTCAAACAACATTTGGCACATCGAAAGGGTCAAGTTGCGCCATGTGTCAGAGTACCGAAAGAGATAATGCTATTAATGAAAGCTAGTCTGGATGAGTCGAAGGGTAAACGTGCTGCTGTACAAAAGAAGAGAGATGATATTTTAGAAGCAGCTCGACAGGAGGTGTTTGGTCCTGAATATATAGGCGTTCGTGATGAAGATATTATTGATTCTGACGAAGATTCAGATCAGGAATTAACCATAGCTAGGAGAGAGAGCGTGCGTCTAGCTCGTGAAGAGGAAGAACATCACCGCATGTTTGGCACGCATGGGTCAGTGCGTGATACAAGAGGGGGCAGTGGGAGTGGGAGTGGGACAGGGAGTGCAACTGGAAGTGCAACTGCTTCTGCAGGTGGGACTGAGGGTAGGGGGGGTAGGTTTGGTGGGTTACGACGTGTATTTGGGAGCCGACGACAGACATCTTCACGTGATGCCCCTATACATTTGGATGAAGAAGTAAATGAGCCTAGGAGACCCTCTATTGATCCAATCCTGTTTAGGAAAGAATCAACTAAACAAAAGAAGATAAAACAAATGTGAAGTAGAACTTCCGTTGAGAAATTAGGTAGAGCAGCAGCAAAGTTATTTATACATGCCAACATACCTCCTAACGCGACCGATTCTCCATATTGGCAGGTGGTAATTGATGCAGCAGCAGAAGCAGGTGAAGGAATAAAAGCTCCCACAGCTAAGGAGATTAGGGGGAAATGGACAGATACAGAGTATGTGGATGTGAAAACATACGTGGCTACCTTTAAACCTGTATGGCAAGACAGAGGATGCACGATCATGTGCGATGGTTGGACTGGCCCAACCAGACGCAGCATGATCAACTTCATGGTGTACTGCCACTTGGGAACTATATATCATAAGTCAATTGATGCCTCAGAAGTAACAAAAAATTCTGATTATATTACTGGACTAATGGATAAAGTTGTAGATGAGATTGGAAAGGAGAACGTAGTGCAGATTGTGACAGATAATGAAGCATCATATAAGCTTGCAGGACATGTTGATGAATAAGAGAAAACATCTTTTTTGGTCACCATGTGCTGCCCATTGTATTTATCGTATATTGGAAGATATTGGGAAGAAGAAGAATGTTAAGGAAATGGTCGAAAGGGCAAGGGAAGTAACGACGTTTATTTTCAACCATAATCAAGTAATCGCAATAATGAGAAAGTTCACAAAAGGACGAGAATTGTTGAGGCCTGCGGCGACTAGATTCGCAACAAACTTTATAGCATTAGAGAGTTTATTCCAGCATAGGAGAGAGTTGAGTGAAATGTTCGCTTCCCGACAATGGCTCGACACAAAACATGGGAAGAAGACATCAGGGACACCGGTCGACGTTGTGAACACCATACGGGACAACAAATATTGGAAGAAGGTTAAGGCGATCCTAAAGGTGATGGAGCCACTAATGAGGATACTCCGTCTTGTTGAAACCGATGAAGCACCTACCATGGGCTTCCTATATAATGTCATGGATAAGGCAAAGCTTGCAATTCAACGTGATTGTAGAAGCTGGGAGACTTATTGGAAGATGATCGACAGGAGATGGACAAAACAACTCCATCACGATCTTCATGCAGCAGGTTAATACTTAAATCCTAGGTATAGATATGCCTAATCATTTGTTACGGATGATGAAGTTCGTGTCAGGCTAAAAAATGTGATAAAGAGATTAGAACCTGACTTAGATATGCAAATAAAGGCGTTGAATGAATTAGATACATTTAGAAATCGCCTTGGTAGTTTTAGAGATGCTCTTGCACAGCATGCAGTATCTAGGTTGCAACCGGCCAAATGGTGGATTAATTTCGGAGAGAGTACGAAGGCTCTCCAAAAAATTGCAGTAAAAGTTTTGAGACAGACAACATCTTCCTCTAGCTGCGAAAAGAATTGAAGTTGTTTTGCGCTCATTCATTCAAAGAATATGAATAAATTGCAGACTAAAACATTAGATAGACTTGTCTTCATGCACTACAATATAAAACTAAAAATGCGACGACATCATAGGAGCATTACAGCTGCCGATGACGGAGACTACTGTCTAATAAACTTGGACAATATTTATGATGAGGATGACCCACTTCTACCTTTGTTGGAAACAAGAAAAAAGCAAATTGAAGAGGATAGTGAAGAATTGAAAATTGATGACCCAGAAATACGCAAAGCACAACAATAGAGTCGTGCAGATGTGTTGGACCCAGTAAGAGGGGCAGCGTTTATGCCACGTACGGAAACGGCTCGAGATCAACAAAAGAGTACGAGCAGTGGTAGCGTGTCCGTGTCGGATGATGGTAACGATGACCCCCCTGCCTCTGGTGCTGGCACTTCTGGTGTTGCTCAACGCCTTATTCAGCCGTCTACAGATCGCGATGCCGATGAACATCGACGAGATGGTACACGAGGTCGAACCTACTAGTGTACCGAGTCACAATACACCCAGCAGGAGGGTACATCTAGTGGTGCACCGCATCCGAGAGGTCCGAAACATCAGCAGGCTCATGGTCTTGGTTATTATGATGGATATTCTTATGGTCAATTGGATTATAATTATGATGGTTATACTAAGCCCGTTCCATCACATTCATGTTGGAGTAGCCCTCCCGATCAATATCCATATGATTATAGATATCCAAATCCAAATCCAAGTTACTCATCACAGCAGACGCACTCTCAATCTCAAGATTCTCAACAGCCTGAGTATGGTTACCAGTATGGCTATTCGACGGGCACTGGTGGATATCCTTACTCAGGGTCAGAGTCGTTACCTAGTCAGAATCAGTCATCCTCTGGTTTCGTTAATCTAGTATTTCCTTCTAGCACTGGATATTATGGATATGCAGAACCTACACCTATTGGACAGCCTCAGCGTGATGGTGACGATGACGATGATGTGAAGGTCGAGCAACCACAAAAAAGCAGATTTTCATTTTGGTGGTGACTTGTGATTGTGAGTATATATTTGTATTAAGGTAAGTATTTGCATTTTGCAGCAGACAGCTCACAAGTATTATTGCAAGAAGCCATGCAATTATGCACACACTTGACACTGCCGAACTTGTATTTAAAATAGCTCCCTTGACAACCAATCAAGTAATCCTTAATCAAGTTGCAGGGGAGTATATCAGACACTACTAATTTTATTTTTTTTAATATTCTTGACTTGAGGATGACAGGTCATAGATAGGAATCACAGTCACCTGCACACTGCACAGGTATGTTCGAGAAATTCCTCAAAAATAATTGCAAACACACCTAATGTAAGATATTTACATATTACATTCATTCTAATATATTTATCATTGGTAGTAGATAGTTAGAAAATTAAATATATGAATTTTGTAGTCAAATTCAGGTTATCTGGTTCATAAATTCATCAGACAGTTCGATACAACTTCTCACCAAAGAGTGGACCGTTACGCCCCCATAAACATGTTCCATTTTATAAATGAATGCATATTTGGAATGCTTAGAATATTCCAGATTTAATCCATATTTTTTCATATGTTTTTGGCAAAAAAAAAATTTTGCGCCGTTACGGGCCATTACACCCCCGTATCGCCGTTACGCCCCCGTATCCGTATCGGTTTTGGAGGTCACCGTTACACCAACCGATACCGATACGGGACACCTTGCTCTGATACCATGTAGTTTTTGTAGATTAAGAGTAAAAAAAGAGGAGAGAGAGAGAGAGAGAGAGAGAGAGAGAGAGAGAGAGAGAGATGGGAGATAAGAGAGAATTAAGGTTGGACGCCTCTCTCCCCTTTTATATTACACAAAAAAGAATATGACAAAAATACCCTTAAGTAACATAAGAAAATATAAGTCCTAAACTAACATAACAACTAATTAACAAAGGAAAAAAAAAACTAAGATCAAAGACTAGGTAGATCATACAGTTGTACAGCCCACATTCACATCCGTTGATAAAACTAAAGTTGCAAATGCCCTGATTGATCCCAACTGGAAAGCAGCAATGATAGAAGAGATGCCTACCTTGAAAAAACAAAAGACGTGGGATCTGGTTTCTCTCCCACTTGGGAAGTATTTTGTCGGTTACAAATGGGTTGTTATCCTAAAGTACAGAGTCTGATGGTGATGTTGACTGATATAAGGCTCATCTCATCACAAGGGCTTTACACAACAATATGGGGTGGATTATGAAGAAATGTTCGCACCAGCAGCAAAATTGAACATTATTCGTATTCTCTTATCAGTTACAACTCATCATAACTGGCCTCTTTTCTAGGTTGATGTCAAGAACGTGTTTCTTTAAGGTGATCTTCACAAGGAGATAAATGCGGTGCTTCAACAGGAAAAGTTTGTAAACTCCAAAAGCACTTCGTGATCTCAAATAGTCATCAAAAGCTTGGTTTGAGAAGCTTAGAGATACGGTATCTCATATTGGCTTTGCACGGAGTACATTTGATCATTCCGTGTTTGTAAAATGGGTAAATGGTCATACGACTATTCTCATTGTCTATGTTGACGACATCATCCTCACAGGGACCACGCAAGAAATGGACTAGTTTAAAAGGAGTTTCTGGCTACATCCTTTGAGATGTAGGATCTTAGGCATCTCAAATTCTTCCTTGCAACTAGGGATGCTAGATCAAAAAGAGGGATATGCTTATCCCAACGAAAGTATGTTTTGGATCTTCTTTTTGAATCTCGATTACTCGATGGGTGCCTGGTTAATATCCCTATTGAGGTAAATCATAAGCTGAATGACTGGTAGTCCAAATAAATTGATAATCTTGGCATGCATTGGAGACTTGTTGGCCGTCTAATTTATCTTAACATTTACATATCCTGACATATCCCAACGAAAGTATGTTTTGGATCTTCTTTTTGAATCTCGATTACTCGATGGGTGCCTGGTTAATATCCCTATCGAGGTAAATCATAAGCTGAATGACTGGTAGTCCGAATAAATTGATAATCTTGGCATGCATTGTAGACTTGTTGGCCGTCTAATTTATCTTAACATTTACATATCCTGACATCACTTATGCCGTTGGGATTGTCAATCAGTTCATGAAAAAATTCTATCATTATCATCTTCAGCCTATGTACAGAACTATCCGATACTTAAAAGCAGCTCCCAGTCAAGGTCTTCTCTATTCCAATCATAGTCACTTAAATAGCAGTAGTTTTTGGGGTGTTGATTGGGTCGGATCTACGTCTGATTGCTGATCCACAACCAGGTATTGCACGTTTGTGAAAGGCAATCTTGTCACATGGAAAATCGTGAAGTAGTTGGTCATGGCTCATTCTTTTTCCAAGGTTGAATATCATGCAATGGCTCAAGCAGCATCCTAATTAATTTGGGTCAAATCAATTTCGTATGATATGGGTTTCAATACGTTCTCGCATATTCCGCTACATTCTAATAATTGACCAACGATACATATTGCCTCCTTTTTTTAGAACAAACCAAAAATATGGGGGTAGATTGTCACTTGTTCAAGAGAAGCTGGCAGCCAAGATTCTACATTGTTTGTTCAGAAGATCAGTTGGAAGACATTTTCATCAACACATCTTCGTCCATTTGTTTACAAAACATTATTGACAACTTTAGCATGGATGACATACATGCATCAACTTGAGGGGGAGTGTTAGGGTACATTGCTTTTGGTACATGTGAAGAGCATGATTTTAGAGTATGAGCATATTGTTATGTGGATCTTCAAAGTACCATACCTTAGAGGACATTTGGTGCGGAGATTCTTCACTTCAATCGTCTTTTCCTTCCTTGGCTCATTTATGCCCTTTGAAGGACATTTCGGTGGCCTATTGCTTCTTGGGTCAGGATCTGAGAGGTGTCTAGCTTTCTCCATGTTGTTAAAATCTGGTGGAATCTAAGAACATTGACATGGTGTGTTTGTTATCTCGTTTGCAGGAGTTTCTTCCTATTCATGGAGTCAACATTCTTTATTTTGGCGGCACAATAAATTGAGAGCCTTCACGGTGCGGTCCTTCTATTCAATCCTGGCATAATATGGTGTTTCTAGGGATTGTTATCATACGGGCCCAATTTGGTACTATGGAGCTCCTCCTAAAATTGTTGCATTTGCATTGCTTGCTGGCATGAGTAGAATTCTTCCAATGGATAATCTTTGGAAAAGAGCTATATAATGTTGCCGAACATTTGTCTCCTTTGTTTGAAAAACACGGAGTCAGTTGATCATCTATTTATTCATTGCCCTTTTTCATTGGAAGTTTGGTTTCATATTCTCAATTGGTCAAAGGTCCCTTGGGTTATGCCTAGTTCTATTGAGATTTGAGAGTCAATTTCGATCGTGGCATCCCGATGGAGGAGGTTTCTTAGGTCTAAGAAAATGGAGGATGGCGCTATTAGCAGTCCTATGGGCTATATAGGGTAAGAGAAACAATCGATGCTTCTATAATAATAGTTCTGGCTTAGGGGTTTTCAATCTGGCTATGATGTTCATCAAGGTGCTCTAAAGGGTTGAGAGTGAGGGATTGGGTGGCTTGTGTGCCGTTCTTCTATTTGTTTCTGGTTCTTTATGTTTGTTTTTCTGTGTTTTTAGTTTTTGGCCTTTTGTCTTAATAAATTGCATCATCTTTCAAAAAACATAGGGGGTTCGGTAAACTGGTGGAATTTTGGTTTAGGAATTTATGGGAAATTGAAAATTTTGGGGTTTGAGATAAGGAGATTTCAGTGAAAATAGCAGTTACAAGCGAGGGTTTGGAGAGAGATTAGAATTTCCCATCATTGGTTAAAAAATCTGAAGTGGGAAGAGGGTAGAATTAGGTTTTAAGTATAAAAAGGGTTGAAATTAGAATTTGGCGTGGTACGGTTGAGGTACTTGGATGAAGTTGGACCTTAGAATTAGGGCTCATTTGGGAACTTGTAATTGGAGGTAAATGGAATCCAATTTGGGGATAGTTTAGGGTCCAAGCCCTGGAGCAGCCTAAAGCATCCTCAGAGGATCTCATGAGGGGTCGTTCCTCTCTTCACAGATACAAGGGGAGATCGGATCGTTACCCTTTCCCTTCTCTCCTTGGGAAGCTTCCCTCTGCTCCGAGGTCGAGATCGAAGCGTCGGAGCCCATCCCCTTCATCTCGGCCCCCTATTTCCCCCAAATCGGACTTCAGTCTATTTGTGGGGAATATTTCATTTGACACCACTTGCAAAGACTTATGGGGTATTTCCAACAGATACGGTCGTCTCCTAGAAGTTTACATCCCAACAAGACCTAGGACCGCAAAACCCTGGGGATATAGATTTGTGAGATTTGCATACGAGCAAGACGCTATAAATGCGATTGCCATCCTTAATGACAGGCGGGTAGATGGTAGAATCATCAATGTGAGCTGGGCTAGGCGCAAACAAAAGGCGATAGGAGTTGCAAATCTAAAACCCTTTCCTGTTGGAGTTGAGCCAGCTCCTGAGCATTTTGATCTCGAATCTGGGAGGGGAGATTTCTCATATTTGGCAGCAGCAACCTCAGTAAAGTACAGGAAGCATCCCACAATTCCCAGTCCTAATCTCCCATCTTCAGTAGCGAATCCAAGGGTGGTGAGGCAAAAACTGCAGAATCTTCAGTTGGGTTTATTATGCAAGGTGGCCCTGCCATCCTTATCCATTCTACAATTGATTGATGCATTTCGGGAATCTACTTATTCTGCTGATGCAATAGAGATCACCAAGTTAGCCACATCAACTTTCTTATTCGCATTCAAATCCAAAAAAGTATTACTTGATTTCCAAAAAGATGAGATTCTTTAGGCCCAAATGGGAATAGTGGCGACATCCCCCTGGAATTCGAATTTGAACTCAGGAGACGAAGGGTGTTGGCTGAGGTTATTTGGAATCCCCTCGCACGCCTGGTTGGAAGCTATGATTATTGATCTGGGCAATTATTTTGGTAAGGTAATCCAACTGGATGCCAATGTTAGGCTCGGCATTTTCCAGGTATTTGCCAAGATTAAAGTTAAACTGCGCCCAGGGGTGGACCTAAGTCGGGTTTTGGGGCTGAAGGTTTTGGACGAGGAATTCCCAGTTTATGCGGTATTGGAGCCGATGGAATCCATGCAAGGTTAGTTAATGCACCTTCCTTCTGCCAAGAGGACGGGCAGCACGAAGGAATGGGTGGAAAAATCGTTTTTTGGTCCCGCCCAAAACCTATTAGGCAGGAATTCAGGAGGAGAATCAAGATTAGTGAAATAGAAAATCAGCTAGCCACTGTTCAGCCTCAGAGGTCAGTAACAGTTGACGACCTAGAGCTCTCTTCACTTGTTCGACATAGTCCCACTCAGAAACAGTGCC